>CM072929.1:6420000-8820000 GCA_036971965.1 Nyctalus aviator | reverse complement strand
TTTCTTCTCAAGATCTTTGAATCCTTTTTCAAAACAAATGATATTGATTACAAAGGTGTACCCTGACCCTCTGTCCCACCATAGAGGCAACCCAGTTCCTCTCCCACACCACACTGAGCTTTGGGTGCAAAGGCACCCACCTTCACTTTCTTCTCTCTGGTTTTACTTGGAGGATTCCCGGACTAAAATCAAGTGGCAGGACTCAATTTCCACAGGGAAGAGGGGGAAATTCTGAAGTGTCCACTAGGGGGCGCATGATTGACAGGCCAGAGAAGACCAACAAGATGGTTGAAGTAACAGGGACTATACTGTAAGCCCTCAATTTTGCAGACTTTGATTTAATGGACTTAGGATTTAACAGACAATATTTCCAGTCCTTATATGTGAGAAGTAATACCCTCTTAATTAATTTAACTGGTTATGTTTGTTATTCATTGCTTTGCTTTTTTTAAAAAAATATTTTTATTGATTTTTTTGAGAGAGAGAGGAAGGGAGAGGGATAAATTGGAAACATGGATGAGAGAGAAACATCAAACAGCTCATCTGCCCCCGACTGGGGATGGAGCCTGCAACTGGGCATGTGCTCTGACTGGAATCAAACTGGTGACCTCCTGGTTCCTAGGTTGATGCTTAACTGCTGAGTCACACAGGCTGGGCTTCGCTGTTGTTGTTGTTGTTGTTGTTGTTGTTATTGATTTTAGAGAGGAAGAGAGAGGGAGAGAGAAACATCAATGATGGGATTGGTCATCTTCCTGTATGCCCCTTATTGGGGATCAAGCATGCAACCCAGACATGTGTCCTTGATTAGAATCGAACCCAGGACCTTTCAGTCCACAGGCTGACACTCTATCCACTTAACTAAACCAGCTAGTGCCTTCACTGTTATTTTTAAGAAATAGGTTGTAGGTTGGACAAAATACTGTAGCAATTTCGCCAACATAAGTAATTACTACAAATCTACAACTGTAGCCTACATATTTAAATCCAAGAGTCACCACTCCTAAGCAATGTTTAGGGAATGATTAGCACATGATCACACTGCAGGTCTCAGTAATTGGTTCTGTTGTCTCATGGCTGACTCTCTGCAGCAGTTTTAACACATGCCCACCAATGTACCCAAGTGCCCTAAGCTACGCCCTAAGCCAGGCCCCAGCCAGGTGTATATGTTTACTGGTGTTGACTGTGAATGCAGGCATTTACTAGACCTAGTCAGTATAAATTTAAAATTACAGGATTACGTAGAGGGAACTTTTTTTGTAAAATTAAATTTTTCATACATACTTAATTGTAATTATACAAACATGATTAAAAAACAGTAAAATAACTAATTTGTCAATTTTTAACATACGCATTCCTCATTTGGAAAACCTACTTTATTATATTATGGATTTTCGACTTTAATAGACACCACCTTGCCTGAATTAGGTTGTTATACAGTTTCTCAAAGAACGTGAACTTGGAAAAATTCCCATTGATCTCATTCTTGGCTGGCCAGACATAGGACTTTGCTCAGTTGGCTTTTACACAAAGCTCGAGAAGGAGAAAGGGATCTCAAACAGAGTCAGGGAATCTGTGCCTGTGGAGAGAGGCCCGGCGGTGCTATCCTGAAACAGAGCCCAGCACCTCTGATGACTGTAGCCTGGGCCATAGTTCCCGAAGGCTCTCAGTGACAGTGGCCTTGGGGATGAGAAGAGAGGCCAAGTGTGGCCTATCCTGCCCAGGAGTGCAGCTGGCCGACCCCCCTGAAAATTAAAGGAGAGATGCTGTCTAGGTTGAGACTCTTTTGGGATTATGTTATACCTATTTGATTTCTATATGTGCTCTATGCAGAAGGTCCTTGATAAATAGTCATTTAATTTCTTCCAGAACAGTTATTCAAGTATTGCTCCTCTTTGCATTCCTCTGTCTTTAGTCTTATCCATCTGACAGCTTCTCCTGACTTTCCTTTCTTTATTTCTTAATGAGATTTAAAGAATCCTGGGAGGAGGAGAAATTAAAATGTGACGCTCTTCCTGAACTCTAGTAACCTCTCCTGGAGTTGGCTTTGCCCTGAAGCCTTTAGAGCTGAAAACCCGTCTAGCTACTTCTGTGGGGAAAAGTTCCCAAGGTGTGTGCCCAGGATCACTGGAGCAAGGCCCTGGAATTCCCACCCCATCTCTTCTCTCTGCCCACGTAGGAGCCACCCAGGAGCCTGGCTCTGGCAGGGCCTTTGTGTAGTGAGATGTTGGCGATAATATGCCGGCATATTCCAATCTTCCCCAGAAAACAGAGGGAACCTCTTTTCCTTTCTGATGGCCATTTGAACCTCTTGGGGTAAGAGAGGGGTAGGTTTTTAGGACCCAGATTCTTGCAAAGGTTTCGAAGGGGCTCAGAAATTCTTGAAATAGTGGAAACCAGTTTGGCTCAGTGGATAGAGCATCAGTCTGTGGACTGGAAGGTCCCAGTTTCGATTCCAGTCAAGGGCATGTACACATCGCCAGTGGGGGGTATGCAAGCGGCAACTGGTCGATGTTTCTCTCTCATCGATGTTTCTGGTTCTCTATCCCTCTCTCTTCCTCTCTGTGAAAAATCAATAAAATATATTTTTTTAAAAAAGAAAGAAATTCTTGGAATAACCTTTACTTACTCTACATCATGATTTATATTCTATCTGCATCCTTACTGTGTATTCGCACAAGAAAAACATTGAAGATGGCAGGAAGGAGGCGGAACATCTGTGTCCACCTACTATCTTCCACACATTTTACATACATTATCTTGTTTAATCTCCGGCAGTCTTTCTGGTAGTAATTACTATTCCCATTTTATAGATGAGGAAGCACGCACAGAGCCATTCAATAACTTGTGTAAGTTCATACAGGGAGTAAGTGGCAGGGGCTGGATTTGAGTGTGGGGTCTTATTTATTTATTTATTTATTTATATTTTTAAATATATTTTATTGATTTTTTACAGAGAGGAAGAGAGAGGGATAGAGAGTTAGACACAATGATCAGAGAAAACCATCGATCAGCTGCCTCTTGTACACGCACTACTGGGGATGTGCCTGCAACCGAAGTACATGCCCTTGACCAAAATCGAACCAGGGACCCTTCAGTCCGCAGGCCAATGCTCTATCCACTGAGCCAAACCAGTTCGGGCTGTGTGCCCTTATTTTAAAGGCCACCATTCCTAACTAAACTTTAGCTGCCTTTCCTGGGGTTCTTGCCTTCCCTCTTTCAGGAGTGAAGAAGGAGGAAGTGGTTTGGGCCAGGCTGCTGGAAAAGTGGAGTCATCACATGGTGAGCAAGTAGTCTGCAAGCCTGAGGGGGTGGGGCTGAAAAGGCGGGTTATTGGAGCCCCAACAGGCAAGCTACTGGTGTTGAAGGCCAGTTGTCAGCACGGGCAAGGGAGGGGGCTGGAGGCTGGGGTGCTGGTTATTGGGAAAGGAGTATGGTTTAGCCAGACTTCCTGTTCCCCTGACCCCTTGACCTGAGGCCTCACAGCAAAAATCATATTTACACATGACCTATTCCCTCTCTTTCAAACAGACACAGCACATATATGGTTGTTTACAGTTTCCTAAATTAATTCTATCACTAGTATGTCTTTGAATGGTGAGCCTAGCTTCACTTACTCATCCCCAAACCCTTCCTGTGGTTTCTGGAAGACTCAGAAGGACATGCTGACCTGGTTTGCAGCATTTGGAGACATCTCTCACTTTCCACAAATTTATTTACCAAGCGTCTGACAATAGGCAATAAAGCACATTAATTCGGAGACTTTAGACAGACCTGAGTTCCCATCCAGGTTCTATCACTTTCTACATGTGTAGCTTAGGGAACATAATTAACTTCCTTGCACCCCCAAGTGCCTCACTTGTTAAAAATGGGGTAATTGCCAAAACCGGTTTGGTTCAGTGGATAGAGCATCAGTCTGAGAACTGAAAGGTCCCATGTTTGATTCCAGTCAGGGGTATGTACATTGGTTGCAGGCACATCCCCAGTAGGAGGTGTGCAGAAGGCAGCTGATGGATATTTCTCTCTCATCGATGTTTCTAGCTCTCTATCCCTCTCCCTTCCTCTCTGTAAAAAATCAATAAAATATATATATTTTTAAATGGGGTAATACTTCTGCTTCCCTACAAGGAGGAAAGACATGTAAATGGAGGCATCCATAAGCACTTAGTCAATGGTAACTTTTGAGGCTATTGTTGATCTGGGCCTTCATTTGTGTGTTGAAGGTACAGAGCCAAATCCTGCCCTCAAGAGGCTTGCTTGTCTCATGGAAGAGATAGGCCCAGGGGCAAATTAATGAAATGGCAGAGTAAGATCTGCTTCAGTGACACGTGGGAAAAGATAAAGAGGTGGCATTAGAGGAGGAAATGGGCTCAGCCTGGGTAGAGGTGGCATGAGACAACTGTCTTGGGGTTTTGATCAAAGCATGGGTGGAGCCCCAACTTTGGTTTATCTGCAGCCACAGCTTGAATGACCAAGATTTCACCATGAGATGCCAGTTAATCTGCTTCCTGGACTCCTTGCTCTTCAGCCTTGCTTTGAAAGCAAACAGAATTTCTGTTAAATTCCCTTATTTTTTTAAAAATATATTTTATTGATTTTTTTACAGAGAGGAAGAGAGAGGAATAGAGAGTTAGAAACATCAATGAGAGAGAATCATCGATCAGCTGCCTCTTGCACACCTCCTAATGGGGATGTGCCCGCAACCAAGGTACATGCCCTTGACCGGAATCGAACCCGGGACCTTTCAGTCCGCAGACCGACGCTCTGTCCACTGAGCCAAACCGGCTTCGGCTGTTAAATTCCCTTATTAAGGAGACTTCCATTCTGAAATATTCTGGTCCCTGGTATCCTACGTTAATAACAACACACACGTAAAAGCTGGTTAGAGTTCAGGAAACTGGAGAGGATGGTGAAGAGAGTTTAGTATCTACTGTGTGTATGGAGGAGATAAATTAATATTCACATGGGAATCAATCTTTTTGAGAACCTGATAAATGCAAGGCACTGCCATGAACTTATCACCTCATTTAATCCTCCTAGTGACCCTATGAAGGTTTTATTGTCCCTCTTTTACAGATGAGAAAACAGGCTAGTTAGATGTGTGAGCAGAGTTGTACAGTTTAATGGTAGCATACCTATTAAAACCCAGGTTTGGCCCTGGCCAGTGTGAATCAGTTGGTTGAGCATTATCCCATGCATCAAGAGGTCACCAGTTCGATTCCTGATCAGGGCACATGCCTGGGTTGCAGGCTCAATCTCCATTAGGGAGCTTGTAGGAGACAGCCAATGGATGTTTTTCTCTTTCTCTCTGTGTCCTTCTCTCTTCCTCTCTCTCTAAAATCAACTTTAAAAACCCATATTTAAAAAAACAAAACAAAACAAAACAATAACAAAACAAGTTTGCCTAATTCCAAAGCTCATGCTCTTTCTACTTACTATACCAGGTAATCTCTGGAAAACGTGTTTACGCAAGATCCGGCTCCTTCCTTTTCCAATAACATGGCATTTATGAAGTTGTTTACAGTTTTCTAAGTTAATGCTATTTGCCAATATGGCCAAATGGTGTGTATTTATTAATCATGAACATGAGAGGTGTCCTCAAGCACAAAAAGCTTCCAACACATCTGTCATAGACTGGTGGTCCTCATGGCCCTGGTCACTGGTCTCCTTGTAGTCACACTTTTTGCAACGTGACTCTGCAGTGCCTCCAATTAAGAGGTAGAATATATTTCTCAGCCTTTAAATCTGGGCTGCTCTTGTGACTTGTTTAGGAACAGGATATGGTGGAATGATTAAGATCTGGGCCTACGCCTCAAGAGGCTTTGTGGCATCTGCTGTCACTTGGATCCCTGAACGAGGCAGCTGAAGGATGTGAGGGACACAAAAAGAGACTCCAGTCACCCAGCATTACCAGGTGGAGACATCCTAGACCAGTTTGTTAACCACAGACACCTGTGTGAATTGTCATGCTCAACTGGCCCCCGCCCAGATCAGTAGAAGCGTCTAGTCAATAGGTGAGCTCATAAAACATAATAAACGTATGCTGCATTTTGGAATGGTTTTTATTTTTTAAATAAATTTTTATTGCTCAGATTATTACAATTGTTTCTCCTTTTTGCTCCCATAGTTCCCTTCTACCTGGTTCCCACCTCACCCTCTGCCCTTAACACAACACACCCCCATTGTCCTCACGCATAGGTGTACAATTTTAATCCAGTCTCTTCCTGCACTCCCACCCCCACCCCACACCCACCCCGCCCCACACACACACACTTGGAGTGGTTTTTAATGTATCAGTAGCTAACTAATATAACAAACAAGTAATTTTCTCTTTAATTAGAGGTGGATGAATCCAGGGCATTTACTGTTTCATTTGTCAGTCAGTACTTCAGTTTGGACTGATTGTTCCCTAGATCTGCTGTGCAGCTGTCATCTCGGGATCCCCCTTTATCATCATCTTAGGAATTCCCTTTACTTTGTTTTCTGAAGCTCATGCCTTCCTCTTTCTTGGCAACTCTCTTGTTTTGCTGGAGTATATCCTTTGGGAATTGCCTGAGAATGGGGTGAGTAGGTTTGATGACAGTGCCTATTTACAATGCCTTCATTCTATCTTTTCATTTAATTTGTGGTTTAGCTAAATTAGAGTTCTAGCTTGGAAACATTTCCCTCAGGATTTTGAATGCACTGTTTCATGGTATTCAATATGGCTATTGGGAAGTCTGATTCTATTTGGATTCTTGATCTTCTTTACTATCAATTTTTCTCTCTCTAAAGCTTATAGAACAATCTCTTTTGTCTCCATTGTTATGACTTCTTAAAATGATGTACTTTGTTGTGGCTCTGTTTTCATCTATTGTGCTGAGCTAGATATGCATGTTGTTCAATTCTGGGAAATGGTTTTGATTTATTTCTTGGATGATTTCTTTCTCATTTTCTCTTTCTGCAACTCCTATTATTTGCATGGTAGATTTCCTAGAATAATTTTCCACTGTTCTCCTCTGTTGCCATTGCTTTGTCTTCACTCTATTTTCTGAGACATTTCTGCAGCTGTATTTTCTAAACCTTCTTTTGAGTTTATTTTTAAATCTATGCTTTTGTGTTTAAATTTTCAAAAGCTCCTTTTTTGGGTGTTCCCTGAATGTTTTTGCCCTACCATTGTGTTCTTGTTTCATAGCAATACGATGTCCTCTTATATTACTGAGGTTATTGATGGATCTGTTTTATTTTTAATT
The DNA here is from genome assembly GCA_036971965.1 of Nyctalus aviator. Lineage (NCBI taxonomy): Eukaryota > Metazoa > Chordata > Mammalia > Chiroptera > Vespertilionidae > Nyctalus > Nyctalus aviator. The sequence continues at coordinate 8,812,771 of CM072929.1, read as the reverse complement.
TTTGTGTGTGTGTGTGTGTGAATCCCCTCGATTTCTCATGTGCAAGAGTGAACTACAGAAAGCTAAAAGCCTATGGGTCCTGCTGAAGCTTGAGATGTGATCCTCACTGTAGATTACTTTGCTGGGCTATCTCCTTGGGGAACTATCACGTTAATATCTTTAGTATCTTTACGGTTTTCTCTCAGGCTTATCAGATTTCCCAGAAAGCCTGAACTTCTGCCCGGAGGATCCATGCTTGGCTGTTGATGTCTGGGAGCCAAGTTTCGAGAGGTTAGGCAGTCTCGACATTCCTTACGCATGGCTTCACTTTTCAGTGCTGTGTTTCCAGTGTCAACTGTGTGTGCCTTGTTGCCCTTCACTCAGAGACTCTTTATTTTGCCCCTTGCAGAGGATAAACATCCAGTCACTTGCTGGCATTGGGAAAGAGCAGTCACTCAGCTACTTAGAGTGGGGAAGGAGATCTGGGGTTTTTAAGTAGACCTTAAACTCACCCTCCTAATTTTGGTCTTGTCTTCTCTACCATATCCAGAGGTAGCTGATGCTGCCAATTCCTGGGCCTTTTGGAGGGTGGGATGGGATTCTGCTACATAAATGTGATTGCTTCTCAACTTTCCCCCATTTCTGGCTTAAGATTTAGTTTTTCTAAATGTACTCAGTCAATTACCAATGAGCCGTCACGTCCAACTTCAGATTTGTGTTACTATGGTGTCTTCCTCTATTTTCCTTGGCCTTTGCTGTGTTATGCCTTTTTAAAAAATATATATTTTTATTGATTTTTTACAGAGAGGAAGAGGGAGGGATAGAGAGTCAGAGACATCGATGAGAGAGAATCATCGATCAAATGCCTCTTGCACACCTCTTACTAGGGATGTGCCTGCAACCAAGGTACATGCCCTTGACCGGAACCAAACCAGGGACCCTTCACTCCACAGGCTCTATCCACTGAGCCAAACTAGTTTCGGCTGGGTTAAGCCTTTTTTGGAATACCTCCTATTGTCCTTTGAGTCTTGCATGAGGAAATGGAGATATGTTCACTTTCCTCCTTTTTCCTGAAAGTCCAGGAGTAGTTCTTGGCTTTAAAGAAATAACACTTCATATCTCATTTAGTTTGAAATATGTGGACCATACACCTTTCATAGAATATTGAACTTCCTCCAAAAGAAGTTTCTCAAGTGATGGAAACCCATGGAGTTTTTCCTTTTAGAAAAAAGAATGTGAGTGTGAAGCTTCAGCCACCTGCTAAACCTTTGACCCTGTGCTTCTAAATTACCCAGACAGGCAGATAATCCCAGCTGTGCCCCTCCCATGTTCCCATCCTTCTTAAATCAGACACTCCTGAGTCCATTTTATTTAATGTTTCAACAGTACTGTATTTTCCGACGTATAAGACGACCCCCTAATTTTACAGTTAAAACATAGGTTTAGGCCTATATTTGCTGTATAAGACTACCCCCCACTTTAAAGAAAAAAATTACTTTGCCATCAAGATCTGGAGGTAATTTTTGTGCAATTTTGGTCTTTTGCCCCCGATTTTCGGTTGACTTTTTTTTCGTTTCAAAAGTCATCTTATACACCGGAAAATACGGTAGCTTTTTAATAGTTTCCAATAAATGCTTTCAACTGGGCGATGTACACATCATGCTTTCCTTGTTGTTACTGGCCCATCAATAAATATACAAACATCAGAGGGAGTACTGGGAAAATCAAAATAACAATGGTCATCGTACACATGCAAACAATAAAATACTCTTGGAAAACTTAAAGGGATTTACAAAAGGCATAACTACGACACAAAGGTGAATGAAACGTTCTATTGTTCGTAAGCACATTTTATCTTCCACAGAAGTGAGAGGTTTCCTTTCTCCTACTCCTTCTAAAATTAGTCATTGGTGTCATAGTCTTGATGTACAACTTTTTGAGAGGTTTTGTTGGAGAAATCCATTCTGCAGGTTAAAATATGCAAAATATAGGTGTCTTTTGTCCAATTTTATTTTTCACCAAGTGCTCATTTAAAGGAAGCCCTCAGGAGACATAAAAGACTTATAATTATAGGAAAAATTACATCTTAAGCTCTCAGCTCTGCAGACTTCTCGTCACTGCTCTTTTAACTTCACAAAACAATGAAATGCTGGCCCCTCGCTGATATAAGCACACTATTATGTCAAATAGGAGAGAATGCATGCCAGTCCATGAGCCTCAGGCAATAGTACAGGTGCAGTGCGCCTAAGAGATGGAAGCTCTAGACTTCCTTATTCCTATCTTGACAACACAGAGGTATACCCCAGAGGGGACTACAACAATAATAAAAGGAAAGGTCATATTTCATTCCAAAATAAAGTAGGAAAAAATCTCCTCTCTCAGCCTATTTGTTGGGAATGTGTAGAAGGGGTGGAAAACCACTCCTAGCTGAGACTTATGTGACTATCCATGGCCCTAAAGAGAATCTGGGGGACAGTAGAGGCCTGGGCTAGCCCTCCTGGACCTGATCCCAGACTGGCCTGTTACACTCAGGTTAAAGACAGGAAAGGTCTTGGAAAGCTGAAAGCACTTAAGACACCAGTGGCAGTAACAACGGAATGACCAGATAGATGTCCATTTTCTTTTCTTTCAACTTGAAAATAAAAAGAAAACCAGACAGCTGAATATGGAAGTGGGCCATACCATTCACAGAAGAGAAAGGGGTTTTCAAAGACCATGGCGGGGGGTGGGGGTGGGGGGTTGTGAGGGGGACAGGGAGAGCAGAGGTTGGAAATGAGCTCAGGAAGCGGGCTTCTCTCCTTTAAATATCTCCTTTAGAATCAACTCTGTGTGAGCCCAGCCCGGACTCATGTGGGAGTTTCTTTTCCTTTTCCTCATTCTCCCCGCCCACTCCCCACCTTCTCTTCTCTTCTCTTCCCTTCTCTTCTCCACTTCTACCCCCTCTTCCTCCCTCTCCTTCTATCTCCTCCTTTTCTCCTTCTCTTTCTTCCTCCTCCTTTCCACATTCTCTTTCTCTTTCTCTCCTTCCTCCCCCTCTCCTCCGCCCCTTCCTTCCTGTTTTTTCTTTTTATCTGAGAAACATTGCCAGTTAAGCATATTATTAGTTTAGGCAACAGATAACTTTTTATAGAGGCCTAATAAAGGAGCTCCCATTTTATAGGAGCTCTTACTTTAGAGATCTGATCTCTTCTATAAGTAGCTTTTAGAAGTTCCAGGATGAATGGGGCTTTCTGAAGTTGTGAAAAAAGACCACAGAGGACTTGCCAACCAAGGGATAAAGCCATTAATCTTTTATTTGGACATATTACCAGAATTATCTGGTAATAATTCTGAGTAGGTGGGAAACCCTGTAACCTTTTGAGATTCCTCAGGCACTTAACTTTCTGAGCAGTATTGTCATTGGGAACAGAGAACTGGAATGTTAGAGTATAAACAAATACGGCCATAAAAAATACTCAAACAGGATCTACACTACTCCCTTCCCTACTTCCTCAACCTGTGCAATCAGTGGCTACTGCCTATGCTCTTTCATGTCCATGGCTTCTCTTTGATAACAAGAGGCCAGAAGGCACTTTCATATTGTTTTTAGACATCGCTGATGGGATCAGTGAATTGGGACACCACAATGGTACATCATGCAAATGTAATGTGACTTTTCATAGCCCTTCAAGGAGAGAATAGATGGCCATTATAACAAGAGAGCTGCTGAAATCCCTCCTCTCACCATTTTGGTTGTAGGACCAGACAGAAAGCATTAGAACCTCAGAAATCCAACTGCCTTCCTGGATCTTCTGTGAGTTTTGGGTGAGGGGGTCTGAGTAGGGACTGAGCTCTGAGATGAAGTCTTCAGGGAGACCCTCCTACGTCTTCCTAATGAGCTGTTGGGACCCAGACCTTGCTGGTTAAGACCCTGAAGGATCACAGCACAAAGGGTAAAAGTAGAAGAAGCACAACAGAGATAAATAGCTTACTACCGATAAATAGCTTGACCCTTTGGGCATTCTCAATAGCATTGGGAAAATTTCTACGGCCTTTGTAGAAAGGGATGTATAACCAGTACATCCCAGTACCCTTCCCCCATGGAAAGCAATGCGTAGGGACTGGGCCCCTGGATGGGCAATGCAACCCATTCAGATTTCCTTTCAGGAACCAATTCCTCTTAGCTCTGGGGCCTTAGCATATGGCTATCACCTGGGAGGTGGGGGAGGAGGGAAGGTTGAGGATCAGAAAGATGCATTTATGGCTTTTATTAGGCGCCATGCTAGCACACCCCAGGGAGTGGGAGGCTTCTAGGTGTGAACTGAAACCGTCAAAATCTTGCCGATTATTCATTGGACCCTCATTTCAGAAAGCAATGCTCTTTTTATAAATTCAGCTAACGTCACAAAACAAAGCACAATAAACAAAAAAGAGTAGAAAATGTTATGCTAAAAAAAAAAAAAAAAAAAAACCAAACACAAAACAAACCCCAATGAAATAATCAGTAGCACATTGCATCTGTGAGTGTCCCAGCTCCCTGTAACCGTTGTGTGTGATTTCTATCCACGGTCATTGTATAGGCGTTACACCCCAATCTTCATGTCCACGTTCTGTAGGTTCCGCGTCTCGTCGGCTGTCATACACTGGTCTGGGGTCTCCGATGACTCCTTGTTCACCAAATGCACCATCTCCTGAGACTTGCTGGCCTCCCCGTTGAGTCCACTTGGCTTTCTGTCCTCCACAGCTCCATTCCCATTGATCACCAGCTTTTTCTTCTGCCCGCACCTGATAATGTAAAGATCATATGAGAAAAGGGTGCAATGACCCAATCATCAGCATCACGGACAACATCACCAACATCATTATCACTCCGGTTTATACTGGTCTTTAGTATGCTTCCTCTTACTGACTTTTAACAGTCAGCACTTCTTAAAAGTGAGGTCCCCTGAACCAGCAGTTAAAGTATCAGCTGTGAGCTTGTTAGAAATGCAAATTATTGGGCCCAGACCTAAGAGAGGGGCCCAGGATCAAGGCCTTCACAGGGTTTCTGATGCAGTGGTCACAGCTCAGGAAACCAATGCTATTTATTATTCCCTGCTACAGGTGAAGAAACCTTAGGGCTCAGAAAATTCAGTAACTCACCCCAGGTTACTCAACCCCTAGAGTATCTATCTGACTCCCAAGTTCTAGTTCTCCTTTCACCATACTACGCAATGGAAATGTTAGCCTCTTATTAATGCTTTAGCAATTTCCGCAGACTCAGATAAACCATCATGATGATCGTAAGTCATTCTGATTTGTGTATTCAAGAAAGTCCCATTAGGTGGATGGAAGAGATTAACCAAAGAACATATACGCATATATGCATAGCTTATGGACACAAATAAAAGTGTGGTGAAGGCCTGAGGATGGGTGGGGGTTAGAAGAGGCAGGGGAGAGGGGAAATGGGAGATATCTATAATACTGTCAACAATTTAAAAAAAAAAAAAAAAGTCCCATTAATTCCTCTCACAGTCAACACTGTGTTGGCCTTGTCGGGGTTATTACTGCATGTACTAAGAAGAATGAAACAACATTTTTCTAGAACTATAGGCTGTATTGCTTTTCCCCAACATTGGTTACCTCCCATATAACCCTGGTTTATAGGTTAACTACACAAGGCAAATAGTTCAATTACTTTAAGGTTTCTCCCTAACATTTCTTAAGATGCAAATGCCAAAGGTTTTCTATGGAAGAGCATGACCTTGATCTTGTCCCTGCATCACAGCATTACCTCACCCCACGCAGCCTGACACAATGCTTCCTCTTTCCTGTAACATGATTGTAGCAGCACATCTAGAAGTCAGACTGCGCTTCACGGTAGCAAAATTGCAGATCCTCACAACTACGGGGGATTGGGGGGTGGTGGGCTAGCATTTATTGGACACCTCCTGAGTGCCAAGCACTTCACATGTAACTCTATGTAGTCCTCACAATAATCCCACAATGCTGCTCTTATTCCCATTACAGGTCAGTGGAAACTGAGGCCCAGGGAGTTTAATAACTAACTTTTGAGATCACACAGCTCGTAAGACAGAGTCAATATTCAACTCCAGGCCTTTATGACCCAAAGCCTGGACTCGGCCCAGCTCTCTTCATGCTGTCAACCATCTGGAGATGGGGAAACAGTATGTAGTCGGAATTGTTCACTTTGCCGCTGGATATTTGGAGTTGCAGAGACAAAGCCTCTATTATTCATGATCGTGGGCCATTCCTGTTAGCACTGCCAAGGCCATAAACTTTAATCTCTTGTTTGGGGAAGTAGAAATTATACCTCCTCTATAGGAGTTAGATCCCGTCTCCTCTGGCCGGATGCTTGATGAGGGCAGAGGAAGGATGCTTGACCAGCGCTGCAGACCCATGGGACTGGGAGTGTGGATGCTGTCCACATAGACAAGAATAGAGCTCTGGAGGCTTGGTTTTGAGACTCTATTGCCATGTGACCTGGGGCAACTCACTTACCCTCTCTGAACCTCAACTTGCTTATCTGAAATATCAGACTATTAAGAATAGCACTTTCACAAGATTGTGGAAAGCCCTCAAAACAGAGCCTGGCACTGTTTTATTTGTTGCTTTTACACTGTGGGTGAGGAAACCAAAACCTTGGGTAAGCACTTGGAACAGTATCTGGAAAACAGTAGATGTTCAAGAATCACCGGCTGTGACCTGGCTGGTGTGGCTCAGTTGGTTGGGCATTGTCCTGTGCACCAAAAGGTCTAGGGTTCTATTTCCAGTCAGGGCACATGCCTAGGTTGTGGGCTCGATCCCCAATACAGGGAGTGGAGACAGCTGATCGATATTCCTCTCACATCAATGTTTCTCTCCATTTCCTTCTCCCTTCTCTCTCTACAATCAATATATTTTTTTTCTTTTTAAACAATTACTGCTGTGATTAATATAGTGAGCACCACATGAAATGGGTTTCCCTTGCTTTTCTGGCTACCTCTACTATTTCATTACATTTACCATGAAGAGGACTTAAAAGTCTGAAGGTGGAACGCTGCTCATGCTATTTTAGATTCTCGGGTGGTATTTCGGGTGTTCTTTGAAAGAGAGGTGTCTCAGGAAAGTAATGGGAGCTAGAGAAGTTGAATGAAATATTGCAGGAAAGTGATTTATAAGCATAAACAGGCTCGTGCACGGGGGTGAAGTGAGGATTCATGTTACTCACGGAGACAAAGCTGGTTTTGGAAGTGAATAACATCTGACCTGCGGGGTTTGGGCTTTGCCCTGCCCCCGATTCCCTGTGGATTTATGTGTCTGGTCCCTGCCTGACTTCTTTCAGGAGGGCAGGATGATTCTCATAAATAACCCAGCCCAGTCTGCTGTGCTCCAGGCATTGAAATAAGGACTTGAAAAACTCAAGTCCTAAGTTTTTTATTCTTCTTAGAGACATTTTAAAAGGAACATCAGCAATAAGGAACTTGGGAGGCCAGCCAGCCCAGCCTTTTCATTGTGGAAACTGGAGACTGATCCCAGAAATCACGGCTGTCATCTGAGACCGCATTGCTACCTATGACAGGGTGATGGTGTCTACGACTTAAGACTTTCTGAGTCCAAAGGTCAGAAATCTCCACTGAATGCCACCTTGCCTGGAAATCCTTTCATTAGCTGTCCACAGTGACCACGCAATGTGGAAGGACCTGGGCTGGAGCCTTGCCAGGAGAGGGTGGCAGCCTGGGTGATGGGATTGGGTGGGGGTGGGGAGGAGGTACATCCAGGGCACAGAGGAATTTCTTTTGAAAGACGTAGGGGGTAAATTAACAACTGATCTTATGTCTCTTCTACCTGACAATCCTTAAAGCCATTTAGAGATGTATTGTGCTTTGTGTTAGAGCTGGGCCACTACCACATGTGGCTATTGAAATTTAAACTAATTAAAATAAATAAAATTTTAAAATTCACTTAAGTGGCACTAGCCACATCTGGAGTGCTCAGTCGCCCCCAGGATTCATGTTTGTGGATTGGACAGGATAGATGTAGAATCTTTCAGTCATCTCAGACAGCTCTGCTGGGCGGCTATGTTCTCCAGGGACCGAGGTCAGATGAGGAGGGATTAGGGAGCCAGGCTGCAGCTTAAGGGAAGGCAGGACCGGCCACAGGGGATTATCTCCTTGAGAGTGAAATCTAGTGAAGGCCTTTCTTGCAGTCAGTGTAGAAACATTCCTGAATCATTCCTGTTTTGTGAAGCCTTTTTTGGTCATTATTTTTCTCCTCTTCATACAAATCGGATAAATTCTTTAAGGGAAAGGCATCTAACTTTTTCCTTTAAGAACCAACCCAAATGACTCCTAAAACCTAATAGTTTTTTTCCTAAGGACAGTGACTAAAGTACTATTTTCATTGGCAAGTTGCAATTCAGGGACTCTGGTTACATGAAGAACAGCTAGGAAAGGTGATGTGGGTTATGATGGGGATGGGAAGAACAGAGGGAATAACGGGACCCTGACATGAGCAGCTTTAAGATGACATGACTCACAGATGAAGTTGTCATGGATACCTGTGGTCAACCCTTGACTGTCAACTTCAGTGACTAATGCTTTTCCATTTTTATCTTTTAACCATAATTCATAGGCCAGTGCCTGGCACAGAGTATGTGCTCTATACACGTCAGCTGAGTCCAATCCAACAGGCCGATGTTGCCACCGAACCTCAAGATTCTTTTAGGGAAAGGGTGGTACTTTTTGTTTTTAATCTTCTCTTTCTCCTCACCAGGGTTGAGGGTCATAGCTGCCCCTCAAAAGATGTCTGTCGAATAAAGAAGTGCCTGTTGTAAGTCCCTACTTTCAACCCAAATTTCTTGGATGAAAATAGGATTCTGTGTCTCTCAAAAATGTAATGCTCTGAGCAGAAAGGCCCAGACTTTAAGAGGATTAGAAGAAGGCTGGCGACTTCAGAAACACAGCGCTCATGAAGGGGCCTGGGAAGCCATAACCATTCGTTAGCTGCTTGGCAAATCTGTTTTTGATTATCAGATCAGGACATGGTAATTTATGGCGCCCAAGCAGCTACTTTCCTGGTGAGATACGTGCTGTGCTGGTTCCCGGGTGTCCCTGTCTGCCCGTTGCTAGGGTGACTGCTGGCCTTGGGAAGAGGGGGAGGGTGCAATGGGGCCCTTTTTGCTGCTCACGTGATAGGGAGCGATGTGTGAGCTAACCAGCTCAACTGCAGGGGCTCTGGCTGCTCTTAGGGACAGCTGAAATGCTTCTGAGGTCTCCCTCATTGACAGCACCAGGGGCCACGTTTCCATGATGACATGCAGAGCTCATGGACTGTACCTGTGAGCAGTGGCAGTGCATTCTAAGGCTTGGGGCAAAGGACTGATTTCCAACAATCGGGAATTCACATTTAGCTGAGCAAAAGTAACCCCAGGAAAAACAAGGACGCTGAAGGAAAGTATAAAGACTCTTTGTAAGGGTCCCTCAAGTCACATTATTTAAATTCAACTAAAAAAAAAAAATCTCTTTCCATTTAGTCATAGGAGATTTCCAGGAGGACTTTCAGATTTTCTTTCCTCATTTTGTTCCTTATACATTATACAATCAACTACCACGACTATTTTTATCATGCCCTCAAAGGCACAGAGAGCAACACAGCTCTTCAACGTTAATATAGCACTTTTATTAACACTGGTGTGTCAGGCAGCATTATTTAATTTCCTCGGATAATTAGAGATACTGCCTGGGTCCCCCACACCCCAACAGCAGTGGAATTAGGCATTTGCTGTTTTCCAAAAGCCAACGAGAAGGATTCAATCATTTTCTCAGGTCCTCTCCCAAACCCGGGACATTTTTCTGGCCTGTTAGTTGCTCCAGTGATACAATAAAAGGGACCCTTTCTTGGAAAGAAGGTTCTTTTACCTTAAAAGAAGAAATCTCAAGAGACACAGAAGGTTTAATGTTCCCAAGCAAATGCTCAGAACAAAAGCACATCTTGAAAGTGTCAAGCAGGAAATTGAGACTTATATTTGTGGAGTTATCTTTGTCTAAGTTCATTTCTTCTGTTGCTAGAATGACTATTTTCCTTTATTTCACTTTAAGTGGCTTTATTTCTGGAGCCTTGTCACAGCTCAACCAGGAATATATATTGTTTAAATAGCTGCTGAAACTATCGGCCTTGGTGGAGGAAGAGAAGGAGGGAGGAAGGGAGGAAGGAAGGGAGGGAAAAGGGAGGGAGGAAGGGAGGGGAACCTTTGATGAAAACAGCCCCCATGTCAGTTCTAAGGACTTGTCTGTCTTTATTCAGACTTTCTTATGGGAAGTTCTTCCTTATTTCATAGACCACACTGTCAGGGAGCTCTCTGAGGCCATGATCTGAATCCTTTCAACTGCTGTGGCCAGAAAATAGAAAATAGTGTCCTTACAAAATTAACACACAAATTCAATTCCTGTTTTAAGTAAGGGTTCTAGAAAGCTCCATGGGCCTCAGGAGATGACCAATCCCTGAATCTTTATATGGTGTTTTTGTGCATTGTGAATGCACTTACTAAATATTTGGTTTAATAAATCAATAAATGAATATATAGTGTTATGCCTTTTTGATGAGGTGTTTCAGTTTTTATCAGAAAGAGTCTCCATGGGGTTTACCCTCGAAATAATGAGGATTTCCTTGTCAGCTGGCTCAGTGGTTGAGCGTTGACCTATGAGCCAGGTCACGGTTCATTTCCTGGTCAAGGGCACAGGCTCGGGTTGCAAGCTCGATCCCCAGTGTGGGACATGCAGGAGGCAACTGATCAATGATTCTCTCTCATCATGATGTTTCTATCTTTCCCTTCCTCTGTGAAATCAATTAAAAAATATAAAAAGTAATAATTAAGATCCTCAAGAGATTCCACCACTATTTAGAAGTGAAGGTCTAGGTGCCAGAGCAGGGCTACTTCGACTGTACCATGCACATGAATGTCTGAGGCCTCGTCCAAACAGACTCTGACACAGGAGGTCTGGGTGGGGCCTGAGGTCCTGCATTTCTAACAAGCCCCAGGTGCTGAGGCTGCTGGTTCCAAGGGCTATGCTCTGAGCAGCAAGGACATAGAGTCCAAGTTTAAATGATGTCCTTCCAAATCAGAGGCTCTGAGGAGCATCCCCTTACCTTCTTCGGCTGTTGACAGCGATGCAAACTGCGAGAATCAAAGCCAGGGCCAGGAGGGATGCCAAGATGATCAGCCACTCTGGTGGGAGTGAAGAAAGACACCCGTGAAGTTAGGAAATACACTTTGTGAAAATAAACATGCACTCTATAAAACTGACCTGGCCCAAACAAGAACCACAGTCAGCACAACAGATAAATTCGACCAAAGGGCCCAGCCAGTAGGCAGATAACACGAGAAGAGAGATTTTGCTATAGCTGTTGGTCCAGCCGGCCTCATGTTTTAATCTCTCACCATCAGTTAAGATTTCCAAGTCCCTCCAGGAGAAACATGTTTCCAGAAAAATGTAGAATGACCTGTTGAAACTCGTAGATGCCCTGGGTTATTAACCAGACGGAAGGAAATGTATTCTCCCCTTAAAAGGAACATTCTTTCCTGTATCAGAGCACCCATCTTACATTCGATAGAAGCAAAAATGGAGGCCACAGTCTAGTAAGTGCGAGAAAGGGCAGTCCTGTGGATGGTTGAACTTGTGCACATTAGGTTCATTCATTATATAATGTACTACAATGTGTAGGGGGAAATATTCAATGACATTGGAAAGCTGTGCAGCTCCCCCCCCCACACCCCGCCCCAGTTGAGAATTGTAATTTGCTAAACAAAGCATGTATGGTGTAATTACACTTTTATATATAAATTATATTGAAAATGACTGGAAGGTCATCTATGAAAATAGTAACCAGGGCACTTCTGGATAGAGGGGGTAAATAATTGATTTATACTTTTGTCCTTCAGTTGCATTTTCTGAAATGTCTGCAACAATTAACGCATCACTCGTGGACTAATAACATGTTATACTCATATTTTTACATCAAGCTTTAAGATATTAAAATATGACCGCACAACTTGAATAATTTCAGCTGCCAAGTGGGCTGTGTATCTGTGCAATGAACTACAGCTTGGGAAATGGAGATGGACAGTCAGTCACTGCCCATTTGCCTTTGGGAGTCTTGGTTCTCCTCTGATTTGCTGCTCAGGGAGTGCTGCCTCTGCCTGACCTCTCCCAGGTTAGGTGAGCTTGGGGAGCAGGGTTGAATCAGGAGGTGGGGAGGCCCTCAGGAGAGAACCACTTCCATTCATTCCTGGGTCCTTAACCATGAGATGCCCCCCATTCCCTCTCACTGGGGCTGGGACAAATCCTGCTGCCTGATGATTGCAAATTTCATCCCACCCGCCCTGTCCTTCCTGGCAGCCCACACCTTCTCCACGTGCTCTGCCTCTAGCTGAGCCCAGGCAAGCTGAGGCAAGGGGTCCGGGCCCACAGCACATTCTTCCCTTTCCCACAGGAGGCTCAGCTTGGAGAACTCTGAAGAGGAGAGATAATTTTCAACCCTAGGAAAACCCTCTTACAAATGCTTAACTCTGAGCCCAAGTCAAGTAAAGCATTTCCTTCTAATGGCTTAAATCTTGAGACTCAGAAGAGCCAGCTGTCTTGGTCCCCTCACTGCACACGTAACACTTTCTGAAACTTTGTCTGGATCCGTGAAGACCCGTCCCTTGAGAAAAAGCACTTTGGGGACCAAAAGAATGTTTTCACTCCACCCAATGCCCTGTCTGCAATGTGAGAGGGATGTTACACATGTCATCCCCAACCCCAGAAATAAAGGGGAAACTGAACCGCGATTGCAGGACATGGGCATGACATGGAGTCCCCTGGACCATCGTGCATTTGGGGAGGAAGCTTTAGGACCTAATGTGGCTCTGCTTTGGGACCTGGGATAAAAGAACGTTTCATCTTTTCCGATCTGTTACTGTCATCCATCTTTAGCTTGCCAAGAGGAACTATCAATTTCAAGGGTTGGACATTTAGGAAAATGTGCTTTCCAACTGCTTGCTTCTTTCTTTCTGGGACATTCAGCAAGACCTGCTTTTAGCATCCCCCCCCACCCCACCCCCCCCCCCCCCCCCACACACACACACAGTTCAAAACTCACCTGGAATTTGAGGTTTCCTCTTCGGACCCGAGGTCGTGCTGGCCCCACCTGCTTGACTATCTCTGTTGTGTCCTAAGGGGAAAAACAACATCTGTCATCCAAAATTTGGAGGACATAATGAGGTTTACAACACACGGAGCCAGCCTCTATACACTGAAGCCACAGGCGTTTATAAAGTGCTACTAGAATCTCCCCAGACCCGAAACCCGTTTGGCTCAGTGGATAGAGCGTCAGCCTGCGGACTGAAGGGTCCCGGGTTCGATTCCGGTCAAGGGTATGTACCTTGGTTGCGGGCACATCCTCAGTAGGGGGCGTGCAAGAGGCAGCTGATCTATGACTCTCTCTCATTGATGTTTCTAGTTTTCTATCTCTCTCCCTTCCTCTCTGTACAAAATCAATAAAATATATATTTTTTAAAAATCTCCCCAGAAATGTTCCGTTTGATGCAGGCCAATGTATTATTGAAACATGCTTTGTGTTTGAAGAATGAACATTTTCTTCTGCTACAAAACAAAACAGGAAAACAAACAAAAATCTCAGACTGAAAGGAAGCATCGCAAGACAAAGGATCCACAAGTCGGAACAGGAGGCTTATTACCAAAACCAGAGGCGTCATGTTCTAAAAGAAACTCAGACGTTTTTGTGAAGAGACTCACCCAAAGGAACAAGCTGTGCTTTTTCTTTGTGTGTATTTTTCTCTTTAAAAAATATATTTTTATTTCTTTCAGAGAGGAAGGAAAAGGGAAAGAGAGAAACATCAATGATAAGAGAGAATCATCGGTCAGCTGCCTCTTGCATGCTCTCTCCTGGGGAATGGAGCCCGCAACCCAGGAATGTGCCCTGACCAGGAATCAAGCCATGACCTCCAGGTTCCTACGTCGACTCTCAATCTCTGAGCCAAGCTGGCCAGACCCTTTGTATTTTATATGCTTCCTTTACTGCTCCCACTAAAATGAAAATACCCCACTAACATGAACTCCTACAGAGTAGGATTCCACTCTGAACCCTGAAGGCCTCCCAAGGAACAAAACAGGAAGCTGTGTGGGTAGTCCATGAATGAAGATGGCTGGGCTTATAATGAGACACTCTCCTAAAAGAGTCAACCTTCGGACTATGCACAGCAGGCACTGAAGTCTTGATTATGATGGTTATTTTAAATAGGTGGCTCTTGCTTATGCAATCTGGCCTTTATGTTAAACTCAAGTTTTACCTTAAGTCTGGCCATTTCAACATACTGATGCCATTTTGACAGTGGCCTCTCACTTTACAAAACTCAAAAAGAGTCCAAGACTCTTTCTCTAGCTGCCTACTAGAGTCTGCGGTCACTGGCCAGTGTCCACCTGCACAGGTCAGTGGATACTGGCCATTTAACTAGAGATCATTGGCCTCAAAAACCACCTCAGAAGTGCAGTCACCCTCACTGGTCTTTCCCTGACTCACGGCAGCCTCTGCTATTTGTAAGGGAGGCCACGAAGGGATCATAATCTCTTTATGTCTATTTTCCAAAAAAGTGCTCCCAGCAAGGAAAGATCTGGGTGTGTGTACAGCCAGATGGAACCGCCTGCTTGAACAATAGACACCTGCACAGGAGTGAAACAAAAGAGGCCGCTCCCGCCCACTTCAGGCAAAGGCCAAGAAGATGGACTAGATAGAGCAGGTCTCCCCTTGTGCACAGGAGGTCTGCAAATGCAGCTGGGGAAGGACTGGCAGGGAAGGCAAGCTCTGCAAAGGGGAACAATGATACTGCAGTTGGAGAGGAGAGCCAATCTGAGACATGTGCACAGAGATCATTCGATTTGCCTTAACTGTGAGAAAAATAGTCTATGGCAGTGGTCTGCAAACTGCAGCTTGCAAGCCACATGCGGCTCTTTGGCCCCTTGAGTGTGGCTCTTCTACAAAATGCCACATGCGGGCGTGCACATACAGTGCAATTGAAACTTTCTGGCCCATGCACAGAAGTCGGTTTTCGGCTCTCAAAAGAAATCTCAATCTTTGTACTGTTGATATTTGGCTCTGTTGACCAATGAGTTTGCCGACCACTGATCCAGGGCAATGCTTCTCAAGCCTGATATAGATGCAATCCACCTGGTGGAGCAGGAGGCTCTTGAGTCAGTAGGTCCAGGGTGGCTGGGATTCTGCACTGACAACCAGCTCCTAGATGGTGTCTCTGCTACGGGTCTAAGGACCGCAACTTAGAATCGTTGGAGCCTTTGGATTTTAGAGAGCATGTCTTTTAGTAACAACTCCCTGTCGTTTCTAAATTACTTTCAAATTCCTGATGCCTTATGTTCTTCACAAGAACTCCAGGAGGTAAGCAAGGCCAGTGCTCTGATCTCTTTTTACCTAATAAGGATATTGAGGTTGAGAAAGGCTGACTGCCCCATCCCTGGCCCCCGAGAGCTTTGGATTTTGGTCCTCAAGTTAGAAGCATTTCTGATGAGCCCATACATCCCTGTCCCCTTAGGTAAAAGTTATTACCAAAACTACTATGCAAATGTCCATCTTCATTGTGCTTTAAGTGTGCA
This sequence comes from Nyctalus aviator, assembly GCA_036971965.1. NCBI lineage: Eukaryota > Metazoa > Chordata > Mammalia > Chiroptera > Vespertilionidae > Nyctalus > Nyctalus aviator. The sequence goes on along the minus strand of CM072929.1, from coordinate 8,797,169 downwards.
AGTCTGTAAGCCTGGAGGCAACTCTACTTTCCATGTAAGCATGATAGCTTACATAAGGATGACCTCACTTTCACGGGGCGCCTGGACTGGTGATGCTTGGGGTCACCTCAGTAAGACAGCACCAGCACAGCCTTTTAGCAGCCCTAGCATCAGTGGTCACCAGGAAACCTGCTTGTGTCAGACTTTTGCTTCCTGGAGTAATGTTTCCAGGAGTGTGCTCTGAGTCACGGTAAACAGGAATCCATTGACTAATGAATGTCAGGTGGCAATTATGGTCACCACAGGTTGCTTTCTCCTGACTCTGCTTGTGAGAGGCGATAGGCGACCCCTGGGTTTGAAACGTGGCTCCACCACTCAACTCACTAGTCATGTCAACTCAGCTAAGTTACTTAGCGGCTCTGAGCCTCCGTGTCCTTGGTAATAGTGGGATAATAGTACTTCTTATGTGGGCCACAGGGTATGTAGGATGAGTAAGTGAGTTAATAATGGATGAAACATATAAAATACATTTAATTTCATATGACTATTGACCTACAGAAATGGCAGTTTGATAGGGTCTCTCCTAATACACAATGAATTCTAATGAAATGCTAGCTATTATGCTATGTGTACTATCATTTAGTCTTTTAAACCAGACCGGTGACAATTATTATTGCTATTTTATTGGTTAGGAAATTGAGTCTCAGATCCTTTCAGCAACATCCCCAGTTTGTATGTGGAGGAGCTGGATTAAACCAGTCTTATTCCAAAACCCAGGTTTTTAACTGCTCTGATGTAGTGAAATGTTACCTTGAGACCCTGCTTGGATTCTCCCTGATCCTTTCCAACCCAGACATGCAGAATCAGAAACTTTAAGGGTGGGGCCCAGCAGCGTGGTTTAATAAGCCCTTCCCGCTATGGTGAGGCATGCTAAGAACTTTTCGAGAGACAGTGACTCAAACATCATTCATGAATTATCAGCAGGTTCCATGATGATGAGAGTAAGTGACTAAAGTGGCTCAAACTCACCGGTTGAGTCAGATCCTTTCGTGGTAGGGTGCCTTCGGCTGGGGTCTTGTTCATCTGTAAGGAACAATCAGAGAAGGTTCAGTACCGTATGTTTCAATTACACTGCCATCAGCATTTCCTCATGCTCTTTGCTTTCATCACAAAGCTCAGTCTATTAAAGGTAAGCAAAATGATGGCAAAGGACCTGTGAATAGGTCAACAATATGAATTTCTATTCATTTCTTAGTCCACTGGTGAGTGAGCTAGAGATTTCATCAAAATTAGGAAACCTGGTTCAGCACAGACCATCAGGATGACCAGAGGAAGTGTGGCTTTGGTAGAAACCAAATAACTGTAACACGAGAACAAAATGATCGTCATGTGTTCACAGGTCTGAGGTTGGGATTTGATACTGTTTCTTTAAATAAGGACTATGTTTTGAATGACAACAAACTTGATCACTGGGAATGCATGTACTCTGTGGCTTAGGGCATAAGACATTTGAAGAGTATTCTCCGAGGCAGGAAATAGAAAAAGGTTTTGGTATGCATATAAGATCTTGGGGTTAAATTCAAAGAGAGAAGTCAACTGTTTATTTAAAGAAAATGTCTGAAAATAAGTGAAAAGAAAAGAGGGAGATGATAGCTAATGTGTGAGTAATGTACTCCTTTATTAAAACATGTTTCCATTTTCAACACCAAGAGTTAATATAATTCATCTCCAATATCCATCACCAAAAGGCTCTTGATTGAGACAAGTTCATGAATTGCTAAACTCTGGATCCCCAGGTCAAATATTTAATTTAGCATATGGAAACTCTTACCCTTCCTCCTTCTCCTCCTCCCATACATTTCCCAAAACTATACTGGAATCTTAAAACAAAAAAAAACAATGATTTCATAAAAGGACTATAGTTCCCCATTATGAAAGTACCTATAAGGAAAATACCATAGTCTGATCACCACCATTTCCCAAAAGGTGAAAGTAGGTGACCCATAATGGCTCATGTACTTGTATAGAGGAGACACATTCCTTTGTTCCTTGGCTGATGGTTAGAATAATGAAAAACAGAATTTGCTGAAAAGCCAGGACCAATACCCTCAAAATAACTACCACCATCACCATCATCATCACCACCACCAACAACAACAAACAACAACACCATCACCATCACAATTTCAGATGTTTTAATTCTTATGGTTAAGCATAAAGTCTGAGAAAAACTGGAAGAAATGAGAACTTTTTGAATTTTGAAAGAAAACAAAAAATGAGAGTTGGATCCCTTATTAATCATTTAATCCATGGGGAACCATGGAAAATCTATTGGTACCACCATGGAATGTAGAAGAAATGAGAGTACATCGATACCAATTTTGTAGAAAGCCTTTTATTTACTAACAATAGTCTATGTAACTATTTAAATTGCTTTCTAGGCTACTGTAACTATTTAAATTGCTACTTAAAATTTAAACTCATATGTCACATGACAGGTCTCATTTTGCTAAGAAAAATTAGGCAATGCTCTAAGGTTCACTTCTACAGGAAAAAGCTGAAAATGATACTTGGAAATTTTAATGACTGAGGGTAGAACCATGCTGAACAAAGAACCAAAGAATGTGAGGGGCTCTGTCTTACCAATATTGCCAAGATTAGTATTTTTCCATGAAGCTTGTGTTCAAGTAATCCTTATTTTATTTACTAACTAGAGGCCTGATGCACAAAACTTGTGCAAGAGTAGGCCTTCCTTCCCCAGGCTGTGGGCACTGGCTTCCCTGCAGCCCCAGATTCAACGTCCAGAAGGATGTCTGGTCTAATTAGCATATTATGCTTTTATTATAGATGCCACTTTCACATAAATTTCACTATAATATATTGTTGTAATTCCATTTCATTATTAATTATTGTTGATTTTGTACTGTGCCTAATTTTTATAAATTAAACTTTATCAGTAGTCCCTCCTTATCTCTGGGATGGGCAGCCAAGGAAAGAGTCACAAATTCTGGGTTTCTGTCACCACATCAGTCATCTGTTAAATATCTTGAGTTCTCATAAGATATATTCTTCTTTGGGGAGGGAGAGAAAGAACTTATGCTACAAAAAAATTACAGTCGTCCCTCCTTTTCTACTGGGAATACGTTCTAAGATCTCCAAATGGGTGCCTGAAAAATACAGATAGTACAGAACCCTATACATGCCTTTTTTCCCATACATACAAACCCATGATAAAATTTAATTTATAAATTAGGCACAGTAAGAATTTTACAACAACAATAATAACATAGAACAATCACAACAATCTACACTAATAAAATAGCAAGATGCAAATCAACTTACCTTTGCAACTCCCACCAGCCAATTGGGAGTGAGTATGCAAATTAACCCAAATATGGCAGGTTATTTTGCATACATGAGCCCTGGGGATGATGCAGGCATTCTGCACCACCCCAGACGCTCTGGGCCTCTAGGCAGCCAGCAGAAGGAAGGCCCATTCTTGCACAAATCTTCGTGCATTGGGCCTCGAGTATACTATAATAAAAGTGATGTGAATGTGATGTTAGGGAGTAAAATAAGGGTGATTTGAACACAAGCACTGCAATGACATGATAGTCTACCTGATTATGGAGATGGCTATTAAATGGCTAAGGGGAGGGTAGCATATATAGTATGGATACATGGAACAAAGTGATAATTCATAGGTGGAGACAGAGCAGGACAGCATGAGATTTCATAAAACTACTATGAATAGCACACAATGTAAAGCATATGAATTACTTCTGGAATTGTCCACTTGATATTTTCAGACCACAGTTGACAATAGGTAACTGAAGCCATGGAGAACAAAACCCTAGATTAAGGGGGGACAACTGCATGTTTAAAATCACTAATATTTAATAGGCATTAGTGGTATTAGTACTTAAATAACCAGAAGGAGAGGATGTTAGTTTCTTAGCCAGAGTAGGTATTTTCCAGTTCCTTTTTCTACAATGTTAGTTTTTTAATACAAATGGAGAAACAAACAAAAAAGCAGAAGTAAGGAGGGCTGTTTGAGAAAACAAGTCTCATTCTGAGTCCATGTCCAACTTAATTGAATGTCATCTTCAGCCATCTCTTTGCCACTAGAACAAGAGATAGTGCCTATTCATTAATAGTTGATTTTATCATAAAGTTTTAAGTATGCATCATAATTAGGTTTATCCACAAGCCCTTCACCAAAAGTAAAATTCACCAATCCATCTCATGAGATAATACTTACAGAGCCAAGGTACTAGTATATGGAAGTTATTCACATGTTGGGTAAAACCTTACTAAGTAGGCAGCATGTTGTTAGTTGAATAAAATAAAATAGCTAATATTTAACTTCTTTGACCTACAAAACTATCAATTTCATATGGATCAACTTAATATGTCACAAGATCAGAAACAAGGCAAAGAAAGAAATTCTACCAAAATAAATAGAAATGACATCAGCAAATGAAAGCATTCTTAATCTCAACTAAGCCTAAATTTACTTGCACTAGAATGAGGACATGATAAAAACACTTCGCAAGTCACAAATCAGCCTAATCACAGCCTTCACAGAAAATGCCCCATATAACATGAAAGTATGTGTTGTTTTTCTACATTACCTGGCAAGTGACCATCAACATTAACATTGGAATCTCCAACAGTAACTTTAGTAACTCCAGGGAACTCAGTGTTAGCAGGGGTCACTGGGATGAGGGTTGTGTGCTCCTTAGTGTCTGGGGAATGAGGAGTATAACCTTCCACTGAAGTAGCTGAGTCTTCAGGAAGATTTCCACCTCCGCCATCATGCCTATCTGTGTAGAGGTGGAGTCAATGGTAAACCGACATCTGTGAGGCCACTACCCATCGTGTGCTTGTCTTTAGAACATGCAATTACTGTAAAAGCTCCCCACTTGTTATTTGTGAACACAGAGCAAAAGATAGTCTGAGTTACACTATTGCACAGAATCTATATTTTGCAATTGACAATACCTGGACATCTCTCACGGACGAGATTTTGGTGATTCTAATGCCCAGAAAAGACATTCGTTGTAACATCTACATGGGTTATTAAAATAAGGATTATGCCACTACAACTGTGACCTTGAAGGCAACTCGGGTTCTAGATAATCTTGAGCTCTTACTCAGTTGGACCCACCTATAAGGGAGTGGAGGAAACTTATCTTTGAATTAAATGGTAAATGTGCTGTGATTTGTATTAGCCAATGCAAGGATTCCAAGACCTGAGGTTTTATTTTTTTCCTTTTCCAGAAGGCATTGCTTCCTAATCACCAACTCCATGGATTAATGGTCCAGAGTATAAATGCAAAATATTATAATTAATGCAAGCAAAACAGAAAGGATAATTCATATCTTTATAGCAATTATAAATCACATATAAGCAATCTAAATCTAGAATTCAAAAAACCCGACCTTTAAGATTAAGATATATAGTTGCATTTCATGTACAATGGCTTCTAAAAAGTCTACAAAGCAGAAAAATCAGAGGCCCATCACCAGCACACCTTCTAATCAGAAGTAACAGCACAACAACAGCCAAGGAATGCACCTCCACCAAAGACACTGTGCAAAGACACCCATAACTGAAGCCACCTGGGCTTTACCATCCTTACTGCTATATGTTGGAGTGGACATCATTGACTGGTCTTTATCTTCTTCCAAGCCTCCATGTGATGTAGAAAAGCTCGGAGTATGACTCTGCTCTGTTTCAATGAGGGATGAATCCAGCATTAGTTTGAAGCCATAAAACAAATCCTGTTATCTTGCTGACAGAGAGGATTTAGCTAGAGTGTCAAGTAAAAGCATAAGAATACCAAGGTTTGTGCATACCATTCCCATCTGATTGATTAAAATGTACAACAGAATTCTGTTTTTCCAGTTGGCTCTCAAGAGCCTTTGTTTGTTTCAGTATAATCAACAAAGATAAGGTGCCAAACATAAAGCCTAAGCCAAAACTTTATCTATCCCAGATCATCCCAACCCAATGGTAACATTGCTTCCATCACCGAGGAAAACCAGAGTACATAGACACAGAGGAAGAGCAATGTTTGAATCCCAGTGTTCCCATCAGCAACCAAGAGCACCCAGCTGTGTGTCAAGAAGTGTGCCTGCAGGGAAACAAGTGGTATGACCATAACCACAAAAGAGGAAGAAGTTCATCTAGGATGACTTGCTCAGGTAACTCAGATCAAATGTATAAAAGGAAATGTTTTAGTCCCTCCTAAGGAACATTAAATTAAAGTTACCTTTTTACTCCACTATTAGGTTTTTGATCTCATCTGTGGATGGAGATTCTCATCATTGTACCGAAACACCAGGAAACGCTTGCCTGGGCAAACACAGGGCCCTCACTGTAGTCCATGCAATTTGAGGTTGAACCACTGCCCATATTTGAAATCACTCTGACTGTTTTGAGTTAATTTCTTTTGTATTCTAAGAAAAGGACTGACCTCTGAGTTACAGGTGCAAGCAACCCATAAAGCACTCCCATAAGCCATGTCCACCACCAAAGTAAACATTACAACCAGAAGAGAAACATTCACCAAGTCTCAAACCAAACATCAAAACAAAAGTCAACAGGGACATAAAGTGGAAATACAAGACCCTCGGTTGGCAGGGACCATTCTTTGGTGTATCTGCATCCTATTTAATGCTTAATACTGTGCTGGTTACATTCTTTATTTTATTTTTATCGTCGAAAGTATTACAAATGCCCCCCTTTTCCCCGTGACCACACTATGGGTTACGCACATTGTGCTAGTTACATTTTTGACAGTCAACCCATGCTTGATGACTTTTTCCTTTGTCTAAAGGGCACATGTAAATAACTGTGTCCATTATGCATAGCAAGCAGTGAAATGAGGCCTTCTTAATTCTGGAACTCTTTCATTGTCTGTCAAGAAATTACGAATGACTTTAGGCTGATATCTAGGATAGCCCTGTACATATAATGAAAATTAAGTTTAGCATTGCTTCTACCAGACGTTTAGTGATAGGAAAAAGCATTAGCAAATGTTCTAATTTGTACCCAGGCCTTGCCCCTCTTCTATAGGCTGATGTGGTTTCTTTATTTTCTATGATTATATGTCCCAAAATGGTCTTTTCACCACCATTAAAACAACCCTATCCCTCTTCTTCTTCAATTGAAGAAAAGATGGGAATCAAAAGAGGGTGGTCAGTGCCCAGCCAGTGTGGCTCATTGGGTGAATGTCAATCTATGAACCAGGAGGTCACCCTTCAATTCCCGGTCAGGGCATATGCCCGGGTTGCAGGCTTGATTCCCAGTGGGGTGTTTCTATCTTTCTCTCCCTTTCCCTTCCTCTCTAAAATCATTTTTTTAAAAATATATGTATTTTAAAAAGGGGTTGGTCAGTTAAAACATAGAGGAAAAAAATCACTGTCCTAGCCATGGGCTTAGATGACACTGCCATAACTACTTAGGAAAGAAAAAGCAAGTTGAATGGAGTTGTACTTTTTTTTTTTTTTTTAACAAAGTAATTGAATTTGGAAAGTACCAAGAATAAAGGAAAATTCACATTTAAAGAACTCCACCAAGAAAATATAGAAGAAATAAAGACAGCTTTTATGCTCTGGGCTGAGCTCAGCCACAAAACACGAAATACACCATTCCACCACCAAGCTCTGGATCTGGGCCAGTGTGAGCAAGAACTGAAGCAGGAACACTAGTCAATAAAGGGCTGAATGTCATTATCCTTACGAGTTGTCGCTGGAAGAGGTCCTGTCCTGTCCAGGTCTTCCACCAAACCTGTGTTTGAATCTGCAGAAGGCTGAAGTGTTGTACTATGGCTGGAGTCCATATCTGAAGGAATTAAATCAGTGTTATAGTTGGATTTCCTAAACTAGTACCTAAGGGTGGTTTATGATCTAGACCCAAATTATTCTTATATTCAAACCTGGATAAAAGGAAAGAAAGCACATACTGATTCATGTCTCCAGAATTGGAGTAGATTATGGCTTCTTCAAGAGATCCCAAGAAGTTCCATTGAAAGGTTGAGTTCTATGAAAGCTACAATATTTTGCTTATTTTTGCTGAGTCTGAAAGGACTCCAACTGAGCACATGGTGGGCCTCTCAAACCTTGCAGAGAGACACACATAAGCCAGTATGACTTGTCCCACTCCATACACATTGCCTTTCTTATAGACACCTGGGATCCAACACATGGAGAAAAGACAATGTTCAGGTACCCTTCTGTCACATACACCCTTACTTGGCAAAATAACTTTTTTTACAGCCCTCTTCCCTGCATTGGTCTCTTCCAATTTACAAAGGGAACATGCAAATAAAACATAAATTCATCACCCATTGCGACCCAAGTAGAAGCCACAGGAAGTATTCAGAAGCAAGGAATAAGAAGCCATGGATATCAGTGAATCAGTCATCCTGTCAACACAGATATGTGGTATCTTTGAAAATTAATATGTACAATGTTGAGCGGTACAGAAATGTCCCTGAAATAGTCACAAATGCTTTTTTAATGGTGATCATAAATCAATTCTGTTGAAATAACAAGTCCTGAGTGAAGTAAAGACCAAATAACCTATAATCACTATCACTATTGTTAGCTTTCCGATTCAAAGTCCACCCACACTGCTGCCTCTAGAAGATTTAATCAGTTCCAGATGACTCCAGAGGGAAAAAAATGGAATATTGGGTACCCATGTCTACACTGCAGCCCTTACATACAAAAAGAAAAGAAAAATCAAGAGCTTTGGAGGAAAAAACATGGCTGATTCTATCATCACAGATTTCAAAAAAGAAGAAAGACTAGCTAACCCAAATCAAAACCCCACATGGCTATTTTCCCAGAAAAAGTCCTGTTTGTGGATGATCTCTAGACACTCTTGTTTACCTTCCCTGTTATCAGCAGAATCTTTCATGAGGTATCACACGGTACTATAGTTTGAGCCAATGTGCTTATCCTTGTCATGCTTATCAATTTAATGGAATCTCTTTCCATTCATCAATGTGGAGACTTAACACTGATTCTGAAGTTATTTCACTGTGGCTTGGTTTTCCACTAATATATCATCAAAGCCTCCAGCAGTCACATGCATAAACATGTGTGTGATCTGCATGTGGCACTTCAGCCACTCATGATGGCTACAGCCTAGCCATTCAAACTCATTTTCCTTTATGACAAATGGATCTGTTCACTCCAACAAATTCATTTCTTGGCTTTCCTTCCTTTATGCCTCTTCTTACACGAGTTTTCCCACAAAAACTTTCCCTGACTTTCTTTCTCTGACTATCCAGGATTTCCCCCCATTTTTCAAAAACCAGGTCCAATCCACCTTTCTCTGATGCTCCCTGGAGGGTCCTCTGAATTTCTCTGGTGTTGGCAACATTCATTTGACATCTACTACTTGCTCTCTCGTATTGTTAGATATATTGTGGTGCTGAATGTTTTCTTTTCCTACTTAAGTATTAACTTCCTTAAAAGCATGAACCATGAATTATACATTGTTGTGGCTCCACATGCCTTGCACAACATTAATCGATATTTAATGTCAATGTTGTTTTTAATCACTAGTAATTTGGCAATAACTGTTCATTAGTATTTGAGAATGACACAATTAGGAGGTTCTAAAGATACAAAACCATAAAAACTGTTAAATTCATTTTGGAGATAACTTTGTTCAATTCACTACCAAGAGACATGGTCATTGTGCTCTTGGAACTCATTTTAATAAAGTTTGTGTTGTACATTCCCTTTGTAGCTTGGATACAGATTATGCAATGCTATAAATAATAATTCTCAATCCCATATTGGATCTTTGGTTTATCTCCATTTTTGGAATGTTACATTTCTGTGACCAAGGCATCTTGTTAAGTAACAAAACTCAAGTAACTCTTCATGGGTATAATAAGGATCATGGATTCTTTAAGTTAGGAAAGCCTGAGTAAAGGTCATCATCTGCTACCAATTCTTGCAGATTCTCTAGGGAAAGTTGTCATTTGTTGTGATAAAGGAAGACTTCTTTTTAAATATAAAAACTGGTTATATCCTCCATTCTTACAGAACTACAACTAATATCTTTTTTACTCTCTCTCTCTCTCTCTCTCATTTAATTGTTTATTTAATTGCTGAGAGATAATTTGAATGATGTTTAAGAAAACAGATTGCATTCTGTGTCCATTTATGAAATTCATAAATATTTATGATCAAGAGTGGTCTAAATCTTAAGTCACATGTATATATTTATCTCTAAATGTGGTAAGAGTAAATGATAAAGTTTTCTGAGCTTTTTCATTATTTTTTTAGGAGCACTCACCAATTTTTTTTTATTTTTTATTTATTTTTTTTTTTAGTAGAGAAAGCCAGAGACAAGTTATATCTTTGAATCTACCATGGAAATCCATCATTTTATTCTTTTAAAAGCCCTGCACTTAGGAATAAATGAAAAAGGACTCTTGAGACTGCTCCCTCTTCAAAGAAAATGACTTTCACTCCTATCATTTTAGGACCAATTCTCTTTTAACTCTCCTGCCAAATTCTTCACTCTCAGCTCAGCACTTCAGATTCAGATAAATGGACATATCACTTCTACAAAGGAAGCAAATTTTTGAAGAAACTTCCATTTCCGTCTTAGGAAAGTAGAGTGGTCTAAAGCCAAGGGCTTATTTCTAGGAAAAGAGCCATTTGTAGACTTTGCCAAAACATAATATAAAAAGGTTCAGAGGCTATTACCCATTCTTCTTTCTGTTTGATGACCTCGTCCCATTGGATGTGAGATAGGGTCCCAAAAATAAGTCCAGGAACTGTCCTCTTGACTCGGTGTTGTCATTCTTTGATTTGGATGAGTGTCATGAGCTGAGGCTGGTGTGACTATGCAGTTCAAGCAATTGTCAAAGTGTTAGTTGACATCTGGCCAGGAATAACTGATTTTTTAAAAATACACTTTTTTTTTTTTATCTGAACAAGACAATGAAAACATTTTCCTGGTATCGAGGGCCAGGAAGTTGTATAAACACAGAATGTTTTAGCAGATATTAGTTCATTCATGCTCATTTTCTTAGCAAGCAGCATACGAACTGAAGAACACAAAAGCACTGACAACTTCTCCAGTGGACAGGAGATGAGCTACAGACATCAAGTGAAGATGAAAAAGGAGTTCTTGACCCATGCCATGTTGCCACCATTCCCCAAAGGAGGAAGTATAAGAGTCCAAGCCCATGATGTCATTCTGAGACAACCACATCCTAGTGAAATGCACATTAGGATGGTAGTGAGTTAAAGAAGGAATTAGGTAACAGCTTCTCATGAGATAAACATGGGAGTAAGTGCCATTATCTCAAAAGCATGAATGAAATCCATTAGAAGCATTACTTTTTTTTTTTTTTTTAATTTAGAAGCATTACCTTTTAACAATGAGATTTATGGCACAAATGACATGTAAGAATGTAGCGCATGCTTTTGCTTCATCCCGTGCCAATGAAGAAGGATAGGTAGAAAAGATTACAACAGTAGCCCCTTAGCAACAACCAACCACATCACATAGCCAGTCACTGAATCTGTTGCTCTGCCAGGAATGCATTCAGGAGTTGCCACACACATAAAGTACATTGTGCATTATATTCCATGTCGCCAAAAAAAGCATGGGGATATCTCTCACTGCCACTAAGTGAGAATATCATTCTTAAAGGGAATTCGTATTCTTTTACAAGACAGGGTGTATTGCAATGTTTCTGTGATGCAGACAAAAAAATCACACATAGGAGCTCGCAGAGTCAAGCTATCTGGCCTCACTTAGACATGGTGACAAGACTTGAGCCCAATTTCCACAATCCCACAATTCAAGAATAAAGAAGGTATTTATTTTATAAGTCTGGGGGAGGGGGGGGGACTTGTATAATCAAGAAGAAATCTCAAACAGACATGGCAAAAGGGCCAGATGACATCAGACAGGTATTTTTCTCAAGATGTCTGGTTTCATTTCTTCAGACTTTAGGGTTCTGACCAGATGCTTTCTAACAAGCCCGGTATTTTATAGAACCATGGTATAAAGTGTGGATGCACATCATAGAGTAGATTCATTTATAAAACCAGAGGGAGTATTTTACAAGATCAGAGTTTCTGCTGCTACAACCTCACCAGGGAATGCCCCAAACTAGACCTGCAAGTGCCATACACAAGGGCATATTGTCTGTGTCTAAAATAAAAATAAAACTTATTGCCCAGCTGCATGGCTCAGGGGTTGAGAATCAACCAGGAGGTCATGGTTCGATTCCTGGTCAGAGCACATGTCCAGGTTGTAGGCTCAATCTCCAGTTAGGAGGAAGTCAATCAATGATTCTCTCTCACCATTGGTGATTTTCTCTCTCTCTCTCTCACTCTCTCTCTCTCTCCTCTTTCCTCTCTGAAATCAATAGAAATATATTAAATAAATAAATAAATAAATAAATCTTATTGTCTTCATTCTACCCTAGCACTGGGGTTCACTTGTTATCAATGGGAGGGAAAAAGACCTCAAAATCTTAAGTTTTGCTTCTCACTGACTGAATCATTGCCTCCTGACAAGTAATGAAGTGAGAAAAACCACTAAATGGATTATAAACAAGAAAAATTTCACCCAAACATAACCTATTGATTCAGTTTTCAAATGCATGAACACATGTGCATACACTCCCCCCCACATACACACTGCTTTATATGTCTTCTATCATTATCTTTATAAGCAAAATGACCTTTTAAATACCCAGTAACCCCACTGTTGTATATGGGTTAACTGAGTAGAATTTCCACTGTAAAATATAAAGGTTGATTCTCTCCTAAGAAGGTGTAATGTTCTCATTCAACAATTTTATTTAACTATATACAAATACTTAGAACAAGTATAAATTAAGTATTTGGATTTTTGCATAATTTTTCCAATTAAATTATTACATCCTTACTTCATATTTGAGCTTTGTACTATAATCAAAACGAGGGTCATTTCTGTATAACACTCATGGGCTTCATCAGTTTTCCCCGGGGCCTTTCCTCAGACCTGTGATATAGCCACATAATTCTTTGATATGTCTATTGTGCTGTAACATTCCATTGATAAGGTCCAGAGGTCACCACCAGAATCTCTTTATGTTTTGTAAGTGCTGAGAAAAGAATTGCTGAGGCTAGTGCTGCTTTCCCTCTGGGAGGTTCTGTTATGTCTGGATTTTCAACTACCCTTCAGTAATGATATGCCCCCATCCCTCCCCACCATCACCTTCTGACAATAGGCTCATGAATTCCAAGCTTTTTAAGTAGTTTTCTGCTTTTTAAGTACAAATTGTCTTAAATAATCTCTGCAATATAGTATTGGGTCCCAAAGAGGACTGGTACAGAATCATCATTCTGTTTTTTGTTTATTTTTTCATGTGTATTTTTTTTTTAATTTGTAATTATTTATTTATTTTTTGACAGAATCCCGTTCTGAAGAGACAACTTATTTCTTCTTCTATCAGAAAATGTTTCTCTCTTTCACTCTATCTTCCTCCATCAGAAAACTCTGTTCTTAACTCAGCCTATAATCCTCAGGCATGTAGCCAATCTATCAGGTAAGTAGTGAGGTCTAGGCATGTTGGACATATTCAGTGCAATATCCAGGACGTATTAATCTATGTCTTAGCTGATGTCTGAAAGGTTTCTTTTGTTGTCTGAGGAACATTCCTCAAACCAAGGAATTCCAAAACCCTTTTGGTTTCTCCCTTTGGATTCTAAGTGGATCTTTCTTATATTTTTGATTTAGGAATCCAAGAATGATTGAGGCATAGTTTAAAAAATGCTACAGGCTGTTATCCTAAATGAAAGCTTCTTCTATTCCAAATATGATAGGCATTTCTCCAAGAAACAGATGAAAAGTATACTTCCTACTTTTTTGTCCTTTCTTCATTGTCTAGTAGTGAGACTTGTGAGTGTTCTAGAAAACCTGAGATATTTGCATATAAGTACAATTAATAGCAAAAAATATGCCCCCAAGTTACCCTGGCTTACAAACAGAGAAAGAACAGCTATAGTTTTCAAATATAGACCATCTGAGCTATTAACTCTCCTCCAAAGAGTAAAAGGGATGCCTTTCTATAATGCAGTGAGGAACAGAATATGAAGAAGAAATTGCATTCATAAAAGATCTTCATAGAAAATAGAATTCCAAAGATCATGGCACCAGTCAAGCTTTCTTTCAAGGTGCCACTAGTAAGCACCAACAGAATACACTCTTCATTATACATTTTCATAAACACATACAAGTCACCCAACTGGAACCACTAGGAATCTTTGACTCAAAAACCTTATCTCAAGATATTTTTTTTAAGTTTCACTTTTTAAGTATGTTGTCTTTTGGGGCAACCTGGCAAGTTAGCATTTTTCTTCCAATTTTTAAGACTTGTGTGCAGATTTGACAGCTTTTCATTCTCTGGGGATTTAAAAAATTTTACTCTGTGGAAATAGAGAAGATGTGGCCATGTCTAAACATAGTCTTCCCTATTCTTTGGAATCACTTCACTAGCTCATCTAACCCAGAACAACTGACCGCCATCCTTCTTACTTGTGCTTGTAGAAAGCTGGGTCTCCTCTTCCTCATGATCTTCATGGTGAATGAGAGGAGACTGGTCTTCTGGGGCCCAGTTTTCTCCATAATCACTGGTGCCACTTCTGTCCACATCTGTTGTGATGACGTTTATATACACTGTAATTTTTTATCAACTAACCTTTGATGGTTTGTTCTTCCATTACAGTACATGATATTGAACAGCCTGAGCATCTACTATCCACACTTCTGAGTGACTTCACTAATCTCTTGCAAGGAAAAAAAAAAACCATTGGGCACGAAATTTCTTAATGACAACTTGTTATTCCGCCATAACCACTTTCTCAAGGGCAGCACCATCAACCATTTTAATGTATTCATTCTTATAATGAAGCAACATAAAATATCTTGTGCCCAGATGGTATGATTGATAAATGACCCCTAAGTTGAACTGAAGATTGTCATGAAAATTCTCTAAAAATTTGTGATGAGATATTAATTACATTTCCCACTGTGTCCTGTCAATTGACCTTTGCAGCATCATAGACTTTGAGGGGGAAAATATCTTTAATTAAGAATGCATATCCCATTACCAGTCATCCTTGTGGTAGTCTGAAGTGATACTTCTGGATTTAAAAAGCCTGGGTTCCACTGGCTCCAATTCCGGTTCTGTGTTGAGTGGTCAAAAACCCGTGGTGTGGTTGAAACTGTGGTAACGATGATGAAGTTATTAGGAAAATGGTTATTTCTTGAGCCTTCACCACCTGTTTTGCACTTTTCCCCCTTCTTTGGTCTGTCCAGTGAATCATCTATACCAGTTTGTATAGATGGTTGAGTGGAAATGGAAGGAAAGCATAGAGTGCCTTCGGCTTGGTCCAGACATATCGTTAAGCATCTCAGTGTCCTTTGCATTCTGCCTTTGGGGCGAGAACATGAGATCTTCTGGAGAAAGCAGCCAAAGAAGCTGCAGCAGGAATAAGAAGAAAGCTTTGGAAACACCAGCCCTCCACCGAGGATAACCAAAGACGGCAGGCAGAGCGTTGCCCATCCATGCAGTCGGTAATGTCCTTTGCATTTGAAAGCCCAAGGAATTTGCATCACTGGCAAGTGCACTACATGTAGATCCTCAGGATGAAGAGGTAGGTACCTGGAAGTTATTCCATGATGATCACTTTATCTCATTTGTAGTTTTGGTGGGAAAAGAAATACTCTGGGCATCCAGAACTTTCCTATAGACAATTCTAAGAAAGATTGTCTACCTATAACAGCCATATGATTTAGCTATACACTTCTGAATATTTATCAAACACCTATGATATACTCATCAAATACAAAGCACTTAACCAGCAAGCCATTCACAGCCATTGGGGGGGAGGGGACGGGATGGGGGAGCAGAGAACAAGATGAATAGATCCAGTAGGAAAACACCATAGAGAACCAACCACCAGCATCACAGCAGCTCACCAGGGGGCAGGGGGAAAAAAGAATCATATATCCATCAGTGCTCTGATACTGTCACCCAAAATGATAGGGCCGGAATAGGAGACACACCCAACAGGATTATGACAAAATCAGAACCAATGTCTTATGTGAAAAGATATATTGGCAAATCCTAATTCTTTCAAACTTTATATCGATACCCAAATAATACAAAACTCTTTTCAGAAATATACTACTATCATCTCTATTTCTCAAGTTAATAAAAATCAGGTTTGGAATCACTGATTCTCAATAAGTATGAAAAAAGTGGCAGTTTTCACATCCTTACAGAAGAAAGAGGCATCCTGTTGAATTATGTGCACAGGTGCCAAGCAGAAAAGTTAAATGAAACCGGAAAATATACCACAAAGATGAAAAATATCAAGGGAAGTTTTCCTCTGTACTGTGATCACAAAATTTATTTCTAGGTTGATCTGTTTGAATTGCCACCCAAAAGTGTTTAGTTTCTCATTTCTAGACCATCTTTTTGTTGGTGGCCCCTGGAAAATGGGGCCACATCCTAATTCAGGAGACTGGGTATTAATAAAGTTCCAGTGATTTTGGTTATTTAGCTTTCTTCCTGAAGTTACTAGGAAGAGTTTCCTAGACTAACCTCTGCAGAGGTATCCAGGCAAAGGAGTATACCATAATGCATCTAGTTTATCTCAAGTTTTTGTTCTATCAATGCAATATTTTTAGATGCTTTCAAGGCCCAAACTATTTTTTTGGCTCTCTCCCTTCCTGAGTGCTGTCCTTTTGGGGATGATACTCTCAGATTAGAATGGACAGAACCCAAAACAGCTCATGTGGCACCTTAAATGGAACCTTCCCTAAGGAAAAGCAGAGCTGTTATGAAATCAGGTCTAGGATTCTCATGTCTGTTCAGCAATATCTTAGATCATTACAGGTATGAATAGGAAACTCATTCATCTGACAGAATATTAGACCAATCATTGTATTTTTAAATGACATTTTTTTCAGCTCAATTTCCATCTATTTTCTCAAAATGTTTTATAATTGTCACAAATTTTAATACTATTATGCAGTGGTTTCACTATTTATTCTTAATAATTGGCACTGTTTTGTTCAAGCTCAGCTGACATTTGTCCTTTGCTTCAATGTCTTTCTGTTATATTGGTGCCCAGTTTGTTTGTTAAAACTTTGGATTTATTTCCTTGATCTCAATCAGGTTTTGATTATCTAAGACCATTCTTGAGTTCTAATTACCATTGTTTAAGCCTTTTTAGGTCTTTCTAAGTCTTTAACTTAGGATCATCTACAACTTTGAATTAATATCCTTCCAATCATTGCTTCAATAGACCATGAGTCTCTTGAAGGCAAGAGCTCTGGCTTTTTTTCATATTTGTGTTACCAGCACCTAAGCACAGTGACTACTCAATGAGTACTTATTGTAATATTTTACTGTGCCATTTTCTGACGAAGTTCAAAAGTTCAAAAAAAATCTGTAGCAACAGACCACATAAATAAAACAGGAAGAACATGAGGCACTAGGAATTTCATAAAAGATGCTTTTCCCATTTCTCCTCCAAATACAGTTTGGCTTCTATTAAAAATATATATATTTCTTCCTTTAACATCTCATTAAGCTATGACTAAGGTGTGGTCATAGGCTTATGCTCATTGTTTATATCAACTGATTCCCAAAAGAGATACTCTTGGGCATCACTCAGATTAATTGGTAAGCCTTGCATAAATGGTTCTACTGTAATTGATTATTCTTACTGGTGCTGGAGATAAAATCTTCATCATCATCAATGCCTGTTCCAGAATGAATGGGGTGTTTGTCTCTTTCATCTTCATTTTCTTCCGTTGGCGCCCAGCCTGCTGAGATGATATTTGAATCCGTACCTGTTGTGGTGACTTGCATTAGTAGCTGAGCTGGATGCCAAATAACCCATTCGATGAAGGAAGAAAATCAGGCACAGAGTGTAAGATGGAATAGCCAAGATTATAAGAAGAAAGTGAAACATTTGGCGCGTATACCTCTAAATTAACATATCTTGGTCTCTGAAGCTAAACTATGGATCTAAAAACAATTTCCTATTATCTTTACAACTGAACATTCTCTTTTAAGAAGTTAAAGAATAAATATAGACACAACCCAACCAAAGAAGTAAAAGAAATGAAAGGCAAATAAACACTGCCTCATGCTTTTAGATACATTTAATAACTTATTAAGCACAGGTCATTAATATCCTTCCAATCACATTCTCAAGTCCATTGCTTCAATAGACCATGAGTTCCTTGAAGGCAAGAGTTCTGGCTTTTTTTTCCATATGCCCAGAATAGGATGGTAATGTTTCACCTATGTGTGCCTATTTGCTTTATCAAGCTACTTTAAAAAAACAAACAAACAAACAAACAAACCTTAGACTCTTAATACATCATACATCAGTCATTTCTAAAATTTCATAGTTATATTCACAATTTGCTAATTCATTTTTTATCTACTCTAGCATCATATCAGTGTACTATAAAGACAAATGAAAGCTACACTGCAGTTCCCAGCAATACTTTAGCATGCAAGGGGCAAAAGTCAGTTAATTAACAGAGGAAGTAATAGCTAGCATTTGTTAGTCAACCCTTCTGATTGCCGAAAGTGGCAGACAGTAGCCAGGATTTGGAGAAATCTCCCTCTTCTCCTTGTGGAAGCAATCACAAGAAAGACGGAAACCCTCCACCTCTTCTCCATGGTTACTGCAGAAGATGTCTCTTTACACAAAGGGTTTCCTACATTTTGAATCAGATTCACGCTATCTTTTGGAATGAACATTTGTCTTTTCATCTGTATCTACCCCAAGAATAGTTCCACTGATCAAAATTTGCTGTATTTTGTTAGCTCTAGCTAACAAATAACTTTTCAGGCTATTGTATTTTTCTCCTGAAAAGTAAAAAAAATGTCAAATGACTTGAATCATTGTAGAATACCTTCATAGTCAAAATTTTGTCTGACATGAAGAAGTACCTGGCTCCTTTTCACATTTCCCCTTATTAGCCTCCTCCTGTGTTATCTTAATTCTACAGAATGAAAAGAAGAAATGTGCTTAATAGTGCTATAAAATCAACTATATAGACCTCAGAGTTCATGGTCCTTCTAACATCATTAAAAACATTTGTAAAATCAGAATGGACTGTAGACTTTGACAGTATCCCCAAGGTCAATGAAGGTTATTGAAGACTGTCAAGAAAACATATGAAATGAGATAATAATAATAACGTACTATCAGCCATTACTATTGTTGTGTGAAGATGGTTCTTGGACTCTGATGGTTGAAACAACCATGAAAACCAATCCTCAGCTTCTCGCCTCTTAAAAGCACAGAAGTTCCATTTCTTTCAGAGGCCCAAACTGGAGTTCATAGGATGCCAGAGATAGAAGTACTCTAAATATCATCTGATTCATGCTGCTCATCTTAAAATATGAAGAAACTATGCTGTACAGATCTTGACTTGTGTGAAGTCAGAAAACTAAACAACAGAGAGGTCTCAAGAGGAGCATGAAAGCTGTCTTTGAATTTTGAAAAGCAGTAATGTAAAAGAGGAATTAAAATTTTTGTCTGTGCTCCAAAAAGGCTCAATTGGGACCTTTCTGGAGATGACTATTCTTCCAAATGTTGAATATAAATGTTAATCATCTGAACTACCCAACAATGAGCTTCTTCATGAAGAAAGATGTGCCTCACCATCAGAAAGATCACTTAGAAGGAAAGTTGTTTAAGAGATTAAATGATTAGAATTTTTGATGGAACTAGACCATTTAAGATCTCCAAATCTGAGCATCTATGATTCTAAAACCTAGTTCTTCAGATTCTTAGCCCTTCATCTTCTGCACATTCTGTCTTGGCCAACCAATATCATTCTCCAAGAATTTGGGATATGATATTTCTGTGAGCGGTTCCAGACACATTATCCCAAATACACAGAAGGATGACACAAGAAGTGAAAAATGGGGGGGGGGGGGGATGCCTTTCTGCTTTTCTCCATTTAGAGTCCAAATCCTCTAGCAATCTTGCCCATGGTCACGTTTTATATTAACATTATACTTTGCGTAACAGAGCAGGACATTTTTAGTTCCAGTTTTGGAAAGAGGAAAATCATTCAGGAAAGACAGAAATGAAATAACCCAGTGATCTCACTAATAAGACCAGAAGTAAGAGTCATGACTTGAAAACTATTAAAGACTGCCATTTCTGTAATCATGACATGCATCAGAAGAACATTAGCTAATAAAGGACAAACTGGGAAAAGTTCAAGCAGAGAGACTGAAACCATAATTAAATTCCCAAATATAAAATTAAGCTGAATTAGATTTCATTTTGTAGCTATCAAAAGAAAGTTCAGAAATGCCCCAAGGTGAAACATTGACAAGTCTGTTTCCTTCACAATGTTTATCCCATGAAGATGAACTTTTCAAACATTTAAAAATAGCATATTCTTTATTCTGCACTATCTATCTTCCTCCTTCCCGCTCTCTCTCTCCAGCATTATCTTAATCACTATGATATGCAGTCATAACATTGGCACTATTTTCCTTCCTTGAGCATTTGTCAAAATAACAAATACAGTTTATTCAATGTCTTAACAGCTAAGCAAATGTAAAGGACCATTTTGATTGCTCTCCTTCTGTAGAAAGAATACCTAATTATTTTGAAATATGATCAAATCCTCCATCAAGGAAAGTTAATAAATGAAGACATGCTTGCAATCTCCCATTTCTATAGTCTTTGAATCTTTTCCAATAAAAGCTCTCAGGTCAAAACACTTTGCAGGAGGTTAGGGTTAACAATCAAAGATCCAAGGAGCTTGTTAGAGGCCTCGACTCTGACGTAAAGAGCAGGTTGCTTCCTACACTTTGCAGTTGAGCTTTTAGATGTCCACACAATTATCCCAGGCCTATGTGTTCCCTCTGAAGATCAAGATTTGCCTCTGTTATTATTGAGCAGAAAAGAGGAGTACGCATTTTCTGATACTTTTTTCTAAAGTAGTTGCTCCAAAGGATTCTAAGGGAAGCCCCTAAAGAAACAATAATTCTGATTATTTGGCATGTTGCTTAGGAGTATCCAGTAGTATGTATCCCAGACTCATAAATGAGATGGTACCAGACCCTATTCTTACTAACAATCACTACGGAGCATCAGTAGAAAATGATAACAGATGTCCTTTTCCTCAATACTGAAAGACTTGGCATTCAGGACAATAGAGAAGCAGAAGACATAACATTTTACCGGTTGTTGCTGTTGTTTGATCCTGAGTCTTAGGCTGTGGATTATCAAACCAAGACCATATCCAAGGAATGTGTTCCTGAGCTGCTGCATGGCTGTTTGAGTGCTTAGTGGAAGTAACTGAATCAATTGTGAAAGCATCGTTTAGTGAGGACTTTCTACAAATTCATTTCTCTCAGTTCTATCTATACATAATGTCTGTGCCTATTATAGAATGAAGATTAGATAAGAAGGATTGAGGCCTTTTTTTTACATTTCCACTCTCCTAAAGTCTCCTGGAAGCTTAGGATAAGATCAGAAATGCAAATCTTATATGGGTATCAATTCAGGGCTACTCATTCTTCAAATGGAATCCCCTGAATACAGACTCAAGGAGAAATCAAGTAACAACTATATCACCTATAATGGAAAGAAATTTTATATTTACTTGAATGGATGATACAGCTATACACTGAAGGTCTTCAGCATAGAATTTCATAAAGTTGCTTTTATTCATCTATTTTTGGAGTGTCTTAAGAGGTGCACCTGTATCTTTTGCGTCTGCCATTTTACCCAGGTAGCTCACGATGACAACTGGCATTTGAAAGCTCCACTGTCACTCACTAACCTCAAGTCAAGCTTTATACTTTATATAAGTCAAGCAGGAACTTTGCAAAGGGTATGTGTTCAAGGTGGTGAAATCAGATCTCAAGCATTCCTCTATCACTTTCTGTCACTTTTAATTCTAATTCAGAATGTATTTCCAGAAAGGAAAAATAAACTTTCTCAAGTTAAAAAAAATTTTTTTGGACTCTGTTCAAATTAGAGAAAGGATGGTTGGTAATATTTTACAGTTTGAAAGATCTCATTTGACTCTCAAGTTGGACTGAATCCAAATTGTTTCCCAGTAGACGAAGAATGTCAAATATCACCAGAATATACATCTAAACCACTTGTTAAAGTCTGATAAAAGTTATGACTTCTTTTTTCCTTAAAAAAGTGATCCTACACATACACATTCTAAAATGTTTGCATATTATTATTTCAGATGGTCTTGTATACCATATGGCTGTCATTGAATCTACTGGAAGTCAATGAATTTCAGGTTAAAAACTTTAACTCTCTCAGGCAAATGTCAACCACCTTCTATGCTATCAAGGACACATTTGTTCACAATAAAGAGTAGAGCGATAGGAGCCGATTTCACCAATGTACCCTGAGATAAACATGAGCAATTTCCCCCCACCCAAGTAAGCCATGCCAGACCAAAAAGAAAAGTAAATAAGTAAATAAACACACACACACACACACACACACACACACACATATATATATACACACACACACACACATTCTTAGACACCCAGAAGACAAGAAATAGACTGTTCCTAGGTAGTTTCCTGAATGTTTCCTGAATGAGTATAGTTTCTGGATTCCAAAGAATTCCAGATCACAGATAGGAAGGGAGTTGATGATATGCCTCCAGGAGGGCTCTTCCAAAAATAACACAGTAAAAAGTCTGCTGGCAATCAAAACCTACCCAGACGGCTGTTTTATTGGCTTTCCCTACTGCCCACCCACTAAGGACGCTCAAGGAAGGAATGAGCCAGCCAAGCCCAAGAACGATTCTAGGTACTCAGCCAACCCTCCTCTTGACCTCTGTCCTCCTGCATGAACTGGGGAGGATTTGCAATCACTCCCTCTCACTAAGTTCCAACTCTCAATCCAACAGTCATGATGTTTTGAGAATCTTTGGGCTTAGAACATGTGGCGTACTTAGGAACTTACCGGTGCTAACTTTTCTAGCTTATTATATGCTCCTTTCAAGTTTCTCCCTGACTGCTTTCTGTGACACTCTTCTCTGCATGCATTGGTTTATTTGGAGTTGCCATCGGTCCACTTGGGTCCAATAGCACTTCAGTCACCCTGGGATTAGCCCTGGACTCACTCTGATGGACAAATGAGTCTCTATCTTCCTTAACTACTAAAAGCAACTTAGCTAAGTGCTCTGGAAAAAGGGAAGCACAATTCTCTTCTCAACCCAAATCCTGCATTGTGTTTCAGCAAAACCTCCTAGCACACTCCTTCCTTGCTTTCTGAACAGTGTAAGGCTCCATGAAAGTAGGTCCAACTCCAACTCCTCAGCAATGAGGACAGCATCGGGCACAGAGACCTCAAATATTGGTTGAATGAATAGCTAGCTTACTAACCCTTACTTCTCTTCTATATCACTGTCTAAGGGTATTGTCTACTGGGTCCTAAGCATTTGAATAAGCCCAATACATAGTAGGTATTCAATTTTTGTTTGCTGACTAACAGGCAGAAAAAGTGCAGCCCTTAAAAGATGTACTATGAATGTTTCTTAAATGTGCTGATTGGCTTTCTTAAAGCACAGGTTAAACAATCCCTGTGTTAGATAGGCTACTGGCCGCTGCGATGTTAACTACATCTAGTTCTCACAAGATATAGTTTGTCAGGATTTTCTTCTTTGGGAAATGGAGGTTTAGGGTAATCAGGATCTGCTTCTCCTGCTGAGAACAGTAATTGCTATCTGCCAGCATCTGACCAGATGAGTGTGTGACGATAAGCACCTTCAGCAGAGCAACCTTAAGCAGGGAAATCAAGGGGCAGCAAGTAGCCAGCAGCACGGCCAGCTTGGTCTGCAGAAATTTCTCTCAAGAAAGGCTGTGGGACTAGAAACAAGGAGTGACAAACTGCTGGCTCCAGAGAGCCGATATTCTGGGAAAGCATGGGCAATCTGTAAGTGCCTGCTTTATGAAACGCTTCAAAGTATCTGCAGAAGATGACAAAGACCCCAAACCTACATGCACCCCTCACTCAGCAAACTGCTAATAGAAATTTAATCCAGGGCTGAGCAAGCAATCTTACATTGATTCTCGGGGCTTTGGAGGTTTTCCTGGCTTCTGGGTGACATGGGATGGAAAGGGTCGCCGCCTGAAGCATTCACAACCCAGTAAATCTCTGCCTCATTCTTTGGAGAGCAGTTTCACCTCGCAAGAGCCACAGCCAGGAAAAAAGCAAATCCACACCATACTAGGAAAGCTACTCAAAAGACAGACGCCCTGCCTGAGTTTGAATAATCTTCCATGGAAGGAACACAGCCAATCTAGAAATATGTTTTAAAATAACCCAGGGGTGGGGGGAGCAAAGAGGAAAGTGAAGAAAGAGACAAGAGGATATGTAAACGCTTCCCAACACAAGTGGAGCACAAGGGGCCCAAACCCAGAGACCTTGAAGGCGCTGCTTCCATATCCCCACCCTCCCTGTCCCAAGGTAATGAATGACCTTCACAGACCAAGCCGGTGCTAAGAGCCTTCCCCTACAGCTGGCATATAAAATTCTTAAGCAGATTGCATGTGATCAGGTAACTCCTCCAGCTATGCTTCCCTAGACCAAAAAACCAAAGGAATTGTTCAGAAACGATGGGTGATGAATAGGACTGAATATTGCACAGTCCATAACATGAGTATAAATCAGGTTAAGACAGAAAAAAAGATGAAGTTAAGAGACACAGAAACAGAATGGCTTGTATGCATCCATTGTGGCCCCAAGTTAGGAAATCTCATCCAGAGGTGGGTAACAACCAGCGGGAAACATGCAAAACAGAACCATTTCTGCATCAGGCTTCAGGTCATCATATCCCTGGGATAAGAGAATGAGGAAAGTTCTAAAAAACAAAAAACCTTTTGACATGGCACTTCGTATCCAAGGCAGAAAAACAGAATTGCTGGTGAAAAAAAGAGAAAACGTTGGCAGTAGCAGCCAATGCACACCGGGCACTGACTATCAGCACAGCCCACCTCCCCAAAGGCCGTCACCAGCTTCCAGAGGCGAGAGACACACCAAATGTGAGTGCATATCACTCAGGGAGGACCGAGATGTTTTTGCAAATGAATCGCCAGTGGGAAGCCCAGTGATTCATTGTCCTTACTGGGGTCGTGGGTATCCTCCGGGAAGTAGGACACTGGGGGACTGTCTTGGTCTTCGGTGGGGTAAGCAGTCGGAAAGTGGGTGTGGAAGATGTAGCTCTCTGAAGTGCTTCTTTCACTGGAGGATCCACTGGTGATGTCTTCCTCAGCAGTGCTGTTGTTGTTGATGTCATCAGGGTTAGTTCTGTATTCGCCCTTCTGGGTGTAGCGGGTACCATCCCGGTTAACGATAGCTGGGAGACAGAGAAGGCACTTTTAGAATGTGTCAACTGACACTTTCTGAATATAGGAAAGACTGAATTATCACAGAAGATGGTGACTGTAGAGCTACTTTTCTTTTTTATTAGGAAAAGCAATACCTACACTACCTGTCTAGTGGGGAGGGGATGTGTGGCTGAAGCATTGAGAAGAGTGGACATTCCCCTGACCACTCATGCACCGGGGAAATGGAGAGGGGAAAAGAGATTGTGTTTGGGAACCCCCCTGTTTGGATTCCAGTGTTGTGTGGCTCCAGACAAGGTAGGTGCCTCTCTGAGCTTCAGTTTTTCATTCCGTTATGAGCATGAGGTAATATTGTGTGTAAAGTGCTTGCACGGTATTCAAAGTATAGTTGGTGCTCAGTAAGTAATCAATCTCTTGCCTGGTCCCTATTTCCCTTCTCAAGCACATGTTAACTTAGAGCTATTAGTTCCATCGATTTCCAGAGAGGATAAAAGAGGGAGGAGACACAGAGGCTATTAGCATCATCTGGGAATATATAGTTGCAAACCCAAGAAGAATTACATTTTCTTTCTAACAGTACAATTTTGTCAGCTTAAGTCAGTGGTTGGCAAACTCATTTAGTCAACAGAGCCAAATATCAACAGTAAAACGACTGAAATTTCTTTTGAGAGCCAAAAACACTTCTGCGCATGAATTTGCACAGGTCTGGACTTCAGAAGACATTTGTGGGGACCAAGGAAGTGGGACATTGATTGAGCATCTCCTAAAGACCAGGCATGCATTAGACATATGCTTATTCTTAATTCTCAGGGGGCAAAAATCACATATGTTGTTTCATTACCCAGATGAGAAATGGAGGCTCAGAAAGAGTAAGTCGCTCCTCTCAGTTCGCCCAGGTGGTAAGGTACTGGGATTCCACACCGGACATGACTGACACAGTGCATCTCACACTCAGGCCTCCATTCCTATCGCAAGGCACAGGCCAGGGACACGTCCCTCCGGAAGTGGGGGCTGGATTTGTATAGTCCAGGGAGATTCTTGCTCCCTTGCTACTGTCACCACTATTGCTAGGCACACTGAGAGGTCTGGCTCTTAGCAGGCACACATTAGACCTCCCCAACGTGTCATAGTTCTCAAGAAGTGAGGTTCAGAGGCAATAAGGTCAGAGTTAGTAAGTCGAGCTATTTGAAAGTTTTGTTTGGGACACTGGTTTCTACAGCATCAGATGCCTACCTCTGGGGATCATTTCAGATACTGTTGAATCAGGAAGTTTATACCCTTTGTAATTATCTTTCAACACTCCAGTTAAATCAAACACAAAATCATGGGGGCTAGAACATCCCTATCCTCCTCTTCATAATCCCCCTCTGTGAGAGAGAATATAGCTTGGAGCCTTCAGCTGCTAGAATTTAAGAACATTATTTAATCTCTGCTACATTTAAATTTACTTTTAAGGGTACCTTCTAATGATGTCCAGGGATGCTGGCTTTTCATTTGCATTGTTTGTTTTTTGTTTGTTTGTTTGTTTGCTTGATTGTTTTAATAAATACATTCTTCTAAGTAGGAAAGAATGGGTCAATTAAATAAATAAAAAGATCAATAATAGTGCTGTGTATATAGAAGTGCCCAAAAAAGTGAGAGTTTTTCAAATGACTGAAGCTTGAGAAACAGTGCATTGGGTAAACCAGGTAACAGTTTCAAGCCATTGAAGGAAAAGAGGAAAGAATATGGAATCATAGCCAGTGGGCCTAGCCTTAGGGAAATGGCTGCTATTCTTGTCAAATATAAAGCACTGAAATACACTTGATCCCTTTCCCAAGAAGGTTAGAAGAGATACGTACTTATGGATATTGATCCTTCAAAGGCATTGGGCAGGCTTGTGATTGACTCACAATCTTCTTTCTCTGGTGCTATGAGGTAGAAAAGAAAAAAGGCATGAGAATGCTAAAAAAAAAAATATATATGAGCAAATCAATTCCCATTTCTTTCAGTTAATTAGGATGGAATTTTATTATAACTTACTGCAAATATTTTCCTTTTCTGAAATTTGGTTAAGTCTCCTGGGAACTTCTCTGGCCTCTGTGATGCATTTTTCATTTTTATTTAGCTTTACATGTTTTTTGGAAGCTCACTCATTATTCTTCCCATCCCAACAAATTCATTCATTAACAAATACATATGTTCTATATCAGGCTTTGTGGGAGGCTGGGGGTACAGCAATGCACAAGATAGGCATGGTCTTTCCCTAATGAAGCACACATTAGAATGGCTTGTTGGCAAAGAGCAAGGAAGAAAGGGATGGATGGATGGAGGCAGGCAGGCAAATTGCTATCACAAGAAAGGCTATTATCACAAATATTTTAAATGTCCTGCCATAAACCACCTGGTATCATAACATTAGACAAAAACATCAACAAAACAGGGTTTGGCTGCTTCCCGGTTCCTAGGAGATCTTTTCCCATAGATAAAGGGATGGCCTTTACCTGCCTATTTCTTTGGCCTCGTAGTGAAACTAAGTGGCAGCTTTACGTATTCAACTAGAGAAAATCAAGTTTTAGGAAAAGCTCTTCTTGCAAAGGCTGATGCAAAGATTTCTCAGAAGAGAGACTCTTCAAAAAGAAAGTTGCCTCCTGGGGAAGGCCATTCCTCACCATCCAATGTAAGCTGGCCCCTCAACACTCCCCCATGCCCGTCACTATCACACATTGTCTGCCCTCATTTCTTCCTCAGGCTTACCACTACCTATAACTATCATGTTCTCTTTCCTCAATGACGGCTCATGGCACATCTCCCAACCCCTACCAACTGCCAACACCCACCTCCATAGAAATAGTTAAGCTCCGCAAGATGAGTAGGAACCTTATCTGTCTTGGCCAGGATATTTATGTGTGATGGGGGAGAGGGGATGTTCAAATATTTGTTGAGAAAGGAAAAAAAAAAAAAAAAAAAAAAGTCCATTCTTCTAGTACACACTCCTAATATGTAACCCCCCCACAAATAGTCCAAAAATATAAACAGATCAAAAAATATTTAGATAAACCCTGAATGGCAATGCCATGAGAAAGAATTAAAGGCAGCTAACTCCAGATACATCAGTCCATGTATTCATTATTTTAGGCATTTACTCAACACATAATAATAATTTAAAAAGAAGCAAAAAAACTTTTTTCTTGTTCTTGCTTTTGAGGAATTCACAAGATCATGAGGGACAATAATAATTAACATTTGTCAGATTTTTGTATCTTCAAAATATTTTTCCAATAAATCCCTCATTTAAGAATCAGAGCAAATAGTCGATCTAGGTCAGTGGTCGGCAAACTGCGGCTGGCGAGCCACATGAGGCTCTTTGGACCCTTGACTTCTTAGCAAAGGCCAGCTTAGGAGTACCCTAATTAAGTTAATAACAATGTACCTACCTATATAGTTTAAGTTTAAAAAATTTGTCTCTCAAAAGAAATTTCAATCGTTGCACTGTTGATATTTGGCTCAGTTGACTAATGAGTTTGCCCAACACTGATCTAGGTGATGTTGGAGAGCAGCTACCCAGTCTGCCAGGGGGACACCACAAGATTGACCTGTGACATGCTTCTGACATTATTACACTATACAGACCCATTGGATTATGACTTCTTAATGGCAAGAATGGAAATGCACTCCCCATCCCCCCAATTCAAACATAACTACAGGTGACACTGGGAATTTCTAGGCATTACATTGTAATAGAAGGGTACATGATGTCAAAAACTCTAAGAACGTTTTGTAAATGCTCTCATTTACAAAAGGAGTTTGTCCAAATGGACCTCCTTCATGCTCCAATTCACCTTCACTTTTATAAAGAACATCAAATCTGGCAGGATGGTGACCCAAATGTGCAATCAGTCTGTTCATGCTCCCATGTCACACAGCAGGGCCTCATTAGAAGGTTTTTCATTCTGTTTAATGAGCATTGTGTTGCTGGGAGAATCAGGGCTGGTGAGGTCTTCCTGAACCTAAAGCTTTGTTAGGAAGACTCTGAGGTGAGCTTTCTGGTGGGCTACATCTCAAAACCTGGCCTCCACTGCACCAAAAAGAATCCCAAGGAAATATTAACTATTCAGTCTAGCCCAGTGGTTGGCAATCTCATTAGTCAACAGAGCCAAATACTTCTACACATGGGCCACGAAGTTTCAATCGTACTGTATGTGCGCACCTAACACGTGGTTATTTTGTGGAAGAGCCACACTCAAGGGGCCAAAGAGCCGCATGTGACTCTCAACCCACAGTTTGCCTATCACTGGTCTAGCCAGTCACTCAGCCCCAGACTGAAAACTACCTTCCTCAATGCCTGATACATTATAGGGAGTTAATAAATACTTATTCAATAAAAGAGTAAAGGAATAAACAAGTAAATATAGAATCTTCCCTAAATCTTCCCTAAATTTGAGTAAAGCAAGGCTTTTTACTCAAAGCCAATTTTATTTTTTTTAATATATTTTATTGATTTTTTTACAGAGAGGGATAGTTAGAAACATCGATGAGAGAGAGAATCATCGATCAGCTGCCTCTTGCACACCCCCTACTGGGGATGTGCCCGCAACCAAGGTACATGCCCTTGACCAGAACCGGACCTGGGACCTTTCAGTCCCCAGGCCAACACTCTATCCACTGAGCCAAATCGGTTTCGGCTCAAAGCCAATTTTAAAAACGAACTCATTCAAGTGAGTTCTCTATGTTGTTTAGACAGAAGCCACCAGGCTCATGCTGGGCCTTATCGCTGACAGATGAAGCAATAAAAGTCGCCAAGCCTTTGCAGGGTCTGCCTTGTTTTCATTTGTAAACCACAGGATGTGTTTTACAAAAACACTGCTGAAGTTGTAAGCATGCAGAAGCTATCTGTTAAGACTGAGCTGGCTTCCAGTTTGCCTGCCGGGGGAGGGGCGTTGATCGCATCACTGGGTCCTGCTGGCAGTTCTCAGGCTGAGTTGGATGCAAAGATCTTTCCAGGGAAATCGGTCACATTGTGCAGAGGTTATCAAGATTTGTAGCTTACTTAATACTCCCATCAACTGACTAAGACAGTTTAATGAAAGGAGTTTATCTCTAGATAAACATTCTTCTCAAGCGCCTTCACTTTTTGTCTTGTTGCTTTAACAAGATTAATTCTCAAAATTAATTCCTGGCTCTTTCTTATTCCACTCTGCTCAGCACAGTACTGAGTGCATATAGTCAATCAACCAACAGACTTAAAAACTTCAAGGAAAACTTATAAAAGCAGCCTACCCATATCGAGTAAAATTGGAAAAGAGAAAAAGATAAATGTCACTCTGAATTTCACTACTTTAATACAGCCACTTTGGTATGCAATACACTCCCAGGACTTTTCAACTTTTCAACTAACGTACCCCCACCCTCTACTCCCTCCAAAGAGGAGGGAAGTGAACAGTACTCTTCACTCACTTCTCTGAGGACAAGCCCGATCTCGGGCAAAAATAAGAACAGGAAGAAAAGTCTCAGTAGTAACTTGCCTAGAGTACTTCATTTCCAGGCAATAAAACAATGTGAGCTTCTACCTTTTTGAATTAGGGATCTTTTCTGCAAGTGACAGCAACCTGTAAATCAGGTGAGACAATGTGGATATGCAACAGCATAATTTATTGTAGAGATTCACTCAACACAGCTCGGCGGGAGACAGAGCAGGCAGAACCGAGACACTCTAGGGCAGCAGTCCTCAACCTTTCAGACCTCAAGGACCGCTAGTTTGACCACATGTGGCTCTGTGTCTATTTCCTAATTATTTGAACGGGGTTGTTCTTATTCTCATGCCATTAGAATGGACATTCTGGGTATGGGTTTGGAACCTGGGTATGGGCCATGTACTGTGTAGCCTCTCTTGGACTGGCCTCCTTGTGGTCAAACGCCATTTGTGTTCTTTGTTCATATGATCGGGAGAATTAAATAGTCTATAGTTTTCTCCTTATTTTGAGTGTTCTTCCATAGATTTTAGTGCCCTGTATATATTTTCAATCGCTCCATTTCAACTAACCAGCCCTGGAAATTTCTCTTTGTCCTAAACTCTAGACTTCCCCTCTGAATTCTCACTCTGATCGCTGCTGCTCATGCAACAGTGGGTGGCATGGCGTAACCTAAAGCTACTGATGTCATCTCACAATTTCTTTGATGTCCATACGTTAGCTTAAAAAGCCATGCAGATTTTATATTCTACTACCATATATTCAATCTGTGTCCGTCTCATAAAAATAATGCCTTAGGTCACCATATAACAATATCTGTGTTTGCCTCATACGGAACACGTCTTCAGTCACTTTCCAGCTCATTGAAAGACAGGAAGTCTGCCCGGCAGAAGTGTCAAGTTTACCACCTGGTGCCTTTATCATCCCCTCCACATAACCTCAAACCTTTTTGGGGAGCAAGATATCTGATTGTTGGCATTCACAACATTGACATCTCAGGGTTTGACCCTCCTCAAAAGACCCAGAAGAGTCACAAAGCAAAGAACTCTTTAGTTTTGCTGGGGCCTGAATTCGACTCGCAAACCTGTGTTTTTAGGCCGGCAGTTGGAAGCAAGCCCCTTAGACAGGGAGGGGCCTGGCCAGCAGCCCAGCATGCAAATCTTAAGATAGTTTCCTTATGCTCTAGCTGTCTAGTTGGGTAGGCAGCGACACTCGATAAGGTCAAAGGCGTACGGTATGTCCTCCCAACCTTCTCTCCATCCCTAACATCTGATCAATACGTCTGAGCTAAGCCAGTTGCTTTGTGCTCCAGTGCCGTCCTTGGATTCATGTAGCCCCACCATCCCAAACCCTGCAGTGACTTCCCATCGCACCGAGAACAAAACCCAAACTCTCAGCCGTGGCCTACAAGGCCTGAGGTGATCTGGTGCCTGCTTCCCTCCCTGACTTCATTGCTTGGCATTCTCTCCTCTGATCGCCTGGCCTCCCTGCTCTTCCTGGAACAGACCCCGATGCTCCCGCACGCTGCCAGGCTCTGCAGCGGCTACCCACTCTGCTCGTGGCTCTCCCCTGCATTTCACGCAGCGTTTCTCTTAGATGAGCCTCCTCAGAGGCTCTTCCCCTGACCACCTTCTCGGAAGAAAGCTCCCCTGGCACTCTGAGCCTCTTGCTCTGCCTTCCTTTTTACAGCTCTCAGCTCTTCTCTCTCTCTGGCTTCGCATAAGGTGTTTCATATTTACTAGCTTACTGTTGGCCTCCCCAGCTTAGCAGACAAGCACCCTGTAGACAGGAATTTTCTTTCTGCCGTAGATGTTCCCTGAACATCTGGAAGCTCCATGAACCCCCACATGAGCCCAGATTGAACCGCTCTTGGCCACACTGCCACGGGCTTGCCTGCCAAATGTGACCCCACACAGGAAGACAATCCGCTTGGAACCCACCTGAAGCATTGTAGCAGTACGTGTCGTACTGGGAGGTGTTGGAGGTGAGGATGTACACCCCCGTGTTGTTTGCGGCACAGATGGCGTTGGGTTGGATGCGGGGGATCACCACGTGCCCTTCTATGAACCCATACCTGCAAGAGCAACAGCAGCGGTTATCCACCTGCAAGGCCATGATGGTATTTCACCCCACCCCATCCAATGACTTATCATGCAGTGCAACGCTTCATTCAACTCATCCCAAAGGGACATTCAAGGTTTCAGCCAGGGAGTTATGTGAAATCCAAAAATAACAGCAGAGGGAGAGGGATCAAGGCTGATAGAGACAAAGTGATTTCATTTAGGGCTCTATAAAAGCTTTTTTTTTTTTTTTTTTTTAAAGAGATTCATGAAGAAAATAGTTTCTAATAAAAGTTGTGGTCAGATCAGTTTGGACAAGCAGAAGGAAGTCCAAGACACAGGAGATAAAAGAATGACCACTGATGATGTGAGATCCACTATGGCTCCCTCCATGACTTTCATACCTTTTCTGGAAATGCATACAAAGACCAGCTCCCTCACTACAGAATTAGGTGGCTGATCATGTCAGCCCGCAAATGTCAAATCTGCCTTATTTCCCATCCCCACTCTTCTCTCCCTGCCTCGCCTTTTCCTGTGATCCCTTCCTCCAAATGCCGTTACTCTAAACACGAAGGCTCGTTCACTTGCCAGATACATGAGCATTCTGCCTCACGAACATCCCAGGCAGAATTTCATCGCCAGCGGAAGTAAATTGACTGTCATTAAAACTGGAGTAACAGCGATTGAGCCGGTAGATATCAATGCCTCATTTAGCTCAGGAATTTCCTGAGAAGCATCGCAGCCAGAGAAGCACTTAAACGGCTCTGCCCCCACCCACGTATTTCTGGGAGCATGTGGGAGCTGGAGACTCCTTCAGATAAAACTCATAGCACCCAGACTCCTCCATCACCATCACGGTGTCTACTCACTGCACAGTTTCTCTGGAATATTCTAGTAAATGCCTCAAACAAAACATGGGATGCGGGCTGAGAAAATATCATTTGCAAGGGACGAGGTGGTGGAAGGGGAAAGGCAGAGAAGGAGAAGCTAATTTTTTTTTTAATGCAAAGCTAACGCACAACCTTGATCCTTTTAATCTCTCTCCTGCCAGTGGCAACAATAATGCATGACCCTGCAAGATCCGTGGAAACGGCTGTGCGTTTGAAATTTCCAAGCACATAGAACTCATTAAGACTGTGTTGCAACTGCAGCTTGCGTGACTAATTGCTCATCTAAACCAACAGACTGGTTTCTCCAAAGACTCCTTAGCTTGGTGGGGGAGGGGTCGCAATTAAAGGTTAGTAAATTCCCATATATCTGAGAATTGCTGCTCATCAGGGTGGGGCAGACAGCGAAGGTTTTCTCACAGCCTGGGATGCTGCCATTGGTGCCGTGGCACATAGCTGATTCATGGCTACCTGAGAGAAATTATGGAAATGAGTTTTGCAATTCTTCATGTCAGCTATGGGTGGAACAATAGGTTTCTTTGGCATAGCGTTTTTCCTTTACTTTTTTTAATGATAATACTCGGTGAGCCTACTCCCATCCCACCCTTACTGCATGCACCAAGTCTGTTTTACACCAACCATCTAGAATCTACATTTCCTTGTTGAGTTATGCCTGAGTTTTTGCCACGCTGTGTCGACGGCCGGTTTTGTGTGTCCTGCTGTACATATGGGGATGTTAACATTTATATGTGTGCCTACTACATGAGTGGGTTGCTGTTCGCACAGAGAAAAGAAATACCCAGCAAATCCATGCATCATTCTTGTATCTCCCCTTTGCTCTCGGTCCTTCCTTAGGGTGTGGTCATTAAAATCTTGTCCAGAAGCAGGACCTGACTCTGGACTCCTCCCCACGCCAGTGATGTGGCCCAGACCGAGCTGGGGAACTTCTCTGAGATTTGATGCTTTATCCATGAGGAGGGTAATATAACCCTACTGTGGTGCCCTTTGACAGTTAAGTGAGGGGTGGGCAAGTGCCCAGCATCTGTGCGCGTGCTGATTGGGAAGTTCAAACAGTAACAACTTCCCTCTTTTTCGGCCTAATGAGAACATTTCTGTATTTTGTAAGTAGGCATGGTCTGCATTTCACAATCAAAATTCAGCTCACTAAACCCCTGCTCTCAGTGGATTTCTCTTGCTGTCCTAGTCCCAGCTGTGGTGAAACAATTAGTCTTGGGAGTAGAATCAATGGATTCTTCATTGCAGACCACAGCACATGGTGAGCAGCTAACACAGCCACCTCCCTTTCTCTGCTCCTTGCATGTTCTCTCCAACATTATCTGAATGCATGTGGATGTCTCCTACAGCTGCTCTCTGCGTTAGAGCAGTGCTGCGCATTACCACTGTCTGTGATCATGGACACAGTCTGTGATCAGCACAGATCTGTGGCTACTGTGCCACTGAAGAATCCAGGTTTTCCTTTTATTTCATTCTAATTAAGTGTAGATCGCCGCAAGTAGCTATGGTTACCATTTAAGACGTAAAGACTTCCCTTTCCGGCAAGAGCCTCCGCTCCTGCTCATACAGTGGGTATCTTCCTCTCTAACCAAGGACAGAGATTGATGTATTGAATGCTCCTAGTGGCATCCCATTGCAAAAGCACAGAGCGGGTAGCAGTGGCCTGAGATGGAAACCGAGCAGTTGTTCAGATGACTAAGAGCGTTTCTAGTGAAAACCAGCCAAAGCATCCACTTCCCTGTGGCCTTCCACCACAGCTTGCTCTTAAAGGGCACCACTGGCCGGAGGGTTTGAGGAAAGCTCCACAGAGCACGTGGTCACACAGAAGCCTCTTAGGCCTTTCTGAGTCCCTCCCGTTCTTTCCCAGTGGCTAGTAATTTGTCTTAATAATTTTCATGCCCCTTTTTTTCTGTAACCCTCTCAAACTAAAGCAACCTAGAAGAGAATAAAGAAACAGAAAGAGAGAGGATTGTTTGGAAAATCTGCTTTAAGCCAAGTCTGCAGGGCCTAGACTCCACCAGGCACATGTTTTTTTTAATCACTGTTATTTGGTTTACATTTTCTTGTGGTTCCGACAATAACATTGCACGTTTCTTCAAAGCCAGGAGAGCGCCATGTGGAAGCACTGCAGGCATTAGGAGTCCAGCTGTTGACCCTTCATGGCCTCCTCTGGGCAGCCCCACTATCATTTACAAAGGTGTCTTTAGAGGGCTTCAAATGTCTGCTGTCAGGCAAGTTCTAGGTTGACTTGGCCAAATGAATAGGTGAGGCCCACAGGCAATCATCCAATCAGATACCAGGGAGGAACCTTCCCGGTGCTAAGCCCCACCCCCCTAGGCCAAGGCAGCCAATGCCCTGCAGTGGGCTCTCACCTGCAGGTCTCAAACCCCACGTTCCGGGCTTTCTCCATCTGGGCCATGGTGGGCAGGGTGCAATTGAAAGCCTTGCAGAGGTCAGCTGCCTCAGTCCGTGAGATGCTGTAGCGACCGTTTTTCTCCACATGGAATACGCCTGCGTATCGGCAGGTTATGTTCAAATCTGTGGGATGAAACAAGCAAGGTTAATATTTGTTTGCCTGCATAATCAGGGAGGGGTAAGAAGGTTGTTTTTGAGCAGCCTCATTCAAAAGCCAAATAAACTTCTCTTCTGCTCCAACATTCCAAAGCACCATCACACTAAGCTCAGATCTGAGCTGAGACACAGACAAGTCATATCACTCTGTGACTTTCTCTCCATCGATTGCTGCACAACAAACTCTTTTAAAAGCGTATGATTGGGAGCGTAGCTAAACCACGTTGGTGTTGCTTGAAATCGAGTTTTGCTCAAACGAACTCTTAAAATGTTGAATAAGCCTCAGTTTGTCTCTTAGCACTGTGACATTGCAAAATGGCACAGCCACTTTAGAAGGCCATTTGATGGTTTCTTACAAAACAAGCATTTTCTTACTATTTGACTCAGGGATCACACTCCTTGGTAGTTACCCAAAGAAATGGAGAACTTACGTCAACACAAAAACCTACACACAGCTGTTTATTCATAATGGCCAAACTCCGCAATCAACCAAGATATACCTCAATAGGCGAGTGAATAAGTAAAAACAAAAAGCATATGACTTCTGACTGATTATTAAAGCAATACAAACTTGTTGAAAACTTACAAAATTCTGGAAAGTAATAAAGGAAAAGCCGGTCCACCACTAAGAAGGCATTGCTAATGTTTTAAACATTTTGTTGCATCTTCTTTCAATTTGTCTTCTGAATATGTATATGTGTGTTTTTAGTTAAAATAATACTAAATATACAATTTATATTTTGGAGTCTTTTCCCCCCACTTAATCTTTCATTACGAGCATTTTCTCACAATCACGTGATCTCGCTCCCCTGCTTAGAATCCCCACTGACCTCCAGTTGCACCCAGATTAAATTTCCTTATCAAGGCTGATAAGATAAAAATCTACGTGTTCTCAATCCTATATCGCTCTCTAAACTTTAGGTAGCTCCCTCTGCTCCGGGTACAGAGCTTCCCTTCAGTTCCTTTGGGCATTCTGGGCTCTTTCCCACTTTCCAACAAGTATATCTGCTTTTCCCTCTGTCTGGAATGTTCTGTCCTCGGATTATCCCATTCTTGTTGGTCAACTCCACATCATCTCTCAGCGTCCTTCCCTGAACACTCTAATCCAACTCGTGGTGCCTCCCTCGCCTCACCTGGCTTGTGTTTATTTATTTATGCGTTTATTACCCATCTGCCCTTTCTGTGATGGAAGCTCAAAAAATGAAAAAAGGAAAGGCCTTCCACCGGTTTATAGTGTTGTTCTAATGCCCACAACAGCACCTGACAGAGAGGGGAATATTGTTGAATGAATGAACGACTCATTGAAACGTCTTCAAAAGCACCCTTCTGACATTTTGACAGCTAGATCCAAGGCTGGTGTTTGCTCCCAAGAGGTAACGACATTCCATAGGAAACCTGCTATCCACTGGTGAAAGTGGTTTGAGCCAAGGACTTCGGGAGTTTTGCAGATATTAATCTGAAATCTCAATAAGGAGCTGAACAATCCTCTGGTTCCATAGGATCCTCTGTAACAATCTCCAAAGATTAAAAAGGCCTTCGCTGAAAACTCATTCTTTTTCTAGGACTGTTATCCCGGTTTGCACTTGAGTAAGCTCCAACACCGAAAGGTTGTTATTGACACTGTCCTGGGGAAGCCTAATGCCTCCTGAGCACTTCCTTCAGCCTCTAAGACAGGACTCTTGGACTCTGGCCGACAGCTCCTTTGGGGACCTTCCCCGTGGTGGAGCTGGTGCCAGGCCAGGCATCACTGTGTTAGTTCTGAGCCAGGTCTGAATTCCAACAGATCTAGCCTTAACTCAAACTCAATCTCTCTCTCTCTCTCATGTGTGCTGGTCTGCAGATCATCAGGAAGATTCTGCATATTAATCAGCAAGTACATGAGACTCAGAGAACTGACTTGCCCAAGGAAATGAGGATGTCTGTCTAACGCTTGTAGTCAATTTCCAGAATCTCAAGTGCTTCGTTCTGTATTCTGCGCCAATAACCCGGGTAGAGGAAGCCCACTACTGCACTGTCCCTGGGTGCCCAGAACATCTGGGGTTCTGGGTTGCATTAGCTTCCGAGAATCCTAGGGGGGGTGAGTTTAATGTAAATCTGTACATAGTACTAATAGGTGGAGAAACTAAAGCGCAGAAAAAGGAAACTTCTTTCCCAGCTAGTAAGTGGCAGAGCTGGAATTTCATCTTAGGTCTGTGTAGATATCAAACCCTTGTTCCAAACCACCTCACCACTTGCCCTCTGGTCCCGTGTTATTAGAACAATATTTCGCTCTGAAGAAGAGAGGAACGCCGACGCGCCTGGGACAGAAGAGTAGAGAGAGGGTCCGCAGTATTGAACTGTACAGCCAACAAGGGCTCTCTCCTTTCTGAGCAGGAGCAGGTTCCCACCACTACAAAGTTGTCAGACCAATGCAAAGAATGGTGATAAGTGAACTCCTGCATTCCCTTTCTTGATTTGGAAAAGAGTGAAAGAAGAAACAAACAATGAAGCTTTCAAAAGACTACTAGTAAGCCCATCTCAACTGGTTTTCCTTGCTTTTGTTTGCATCATTAACATGTAGGTGTTTTAAAAAAGAAAAAAAAAACTTCAGAAGTAGGAGAAATGGAGGACGTGTCCTTGTGTGAGATTTGTCCCTTTTTGGGTGTAATGATGTCCCTTTTAGCCAGTCACACAGCACATGGCTGATGAAGCAAAAGAAGCATCGCACAAGGCCCTTTTGAAATAGTGTTTGTCAGCCAAAACCGGTTTGACTCAGTGGTAGAGCGTTGGTCTGTGGACTGAAAGGTCCCAGGTTCGATTCTGGTCAAGGGCATGTACGTTGGTTGCGGGCACATCCCCGGTGGGGGGTGTGCAGGAGGCAGCTGGTCGATGTTTCTCTCTCATCGATGTTTCTGGCTCTCTATCTCTCTCCCTTCCTCTCTGTAAAAAATCAATAAAATATATTTTAAAAAAAAAGAAATAGTGTTTGTCTTTACTGACATTTTCAGCATTGGCCTCTGTTGGCCAATCTCAGCAAAGGACAGCAAAGGACAACTATCATCTGGATGGCAGCCCTTACTGGGGCTGTCCTTGTCTAGCCCACCAAAGAAAAAGCGTCCCCATTCACTTCTTGGAGGCGAGGCTGGTAGGGGAGACTTCAGTAGAGGGCAGGAGAGGCCCACTGCCTGGCACGGCTCAGCCAGGTGGCGGCTGTCACTCCCAGGTGAAAACGAAAGGCTGGGGCGTGGCGGTGGTTTGGTGCTCCGTGGCAGTTTCTGTCTTATTAAAATAGATTCTGGTTTGCGACCTGGCACACAGACATGTGAATGCAACAGAACCAATTCAGGTTGAGACTTTTGAATAAAGCCCTTCGTGCCAAAGCCAACGTAACTTGAGACACCCGCATGGATTGTGTGAGTGTCTATAGGTGTGTATGCAAGTAGTGGTGTATGGTTGTGTGTATTCTGCTCAGCCAAGACAGGAAGAAACAGGTAAACTTAATCTTCAGCCCTGGGTTTAAACAAGGCCTGACATACAGTAAGCATCAGCCAATGGCTGCCAAATGGAATGACGAGATTCTATGCAAATGTGGAAATTCCACAGCATACACTTATCTTAATTTCATGAAGTCCAACTCTTAATCCTGATGGCATTCGGCCATCTGGAATTGCAAAGATGGCACCAAAACTTCATTTCAGGTCAACTAGCCCATGAGTGTTCACAATTCTTTCCCTCTGGGTCCTTTGTACCTTAAAAGGGACCAAACCTTCAAGACTGTGTGTCCTTCTAGTCCTGATAACTTATGACAACTCCCCAATGGGCTTCCTTAACTCTTATGCAAAGCAAAATTATTACCCCAAAGGGCATTATTAATACCAATGGCAATAACAGTAGCTCAGTGATCGGCAATCTTATTAGTCAATAGAGCCAAATATCAACAGATTAAAATTTCTTTTGAGAGCCAAATTTTTTAAACTTAAACTATATAGGAAGGTACATTGTTATTAACTTAATTACGTTATTCCTAAGCTGGCCTTTGCTAAAAACTCAAGGGGCCAAAGAACCGCATGTGGCTTCTCAGCTGCAGTTTGCAGACCGCTGCAGTAGCTAATACATCTTGTGCATTTATTATGCATATGTTGGGCACTATCCTAAGCACTTTACAAGGACTGACTCATTTTATCCTTAAAACAACCCTAGGAAGTGGGTACCATTATTATCCCCATTTTCCAGATATGGAGACTGAGGCATGGAGAGGGGGGGAAACATGCCCAGGTTCCCAGCGCTGGCAACGATGGAGCTAGGATTCAAATCCAGCCAGTCTGGCACCAGGAGTTCACAGGCTTATCCACTACTTAATGGTACACTTAAGTAACTTTTTGCAGCCTCTCAGTGCCCCCAGTGTATGGCTGCTAATATTCCCAAGGTCTAAGTAAAGTCAGAGCAAGGCTGAGGAATGAGTAGCCATGAACTACAGATCACTGGCGAGCCCCAGGGTCTGTGGCAATGATCCTGGCCACGCAGCAAATCCTGTAGACATGCAGGACTCCTGAGATGTCTGTATGCCCCTGTGATTAGGGATCTGCTGTGACTCAAGAGGCTAATAGCAACTGGCTGATGCGTCTTTCCAACAAGCCTTTCCAACTGGAAATAAATCAAGAACGTTTTCCGTTGAGCCCTCTGGTCTCCAATAAATCTCCTGTGTCACGTAATAAATTAACAGTCCCAAGTTCCTCCCCCTGAGGCACCCAAAGGGCAACATCAATGGGTTGAGGCCACTTTTAAATTCAGGGTGGAGCCTCTCTGAAGGGAAAAATGCCACCCGGGCCATTAGGGTGGCCAAGAAGACAGAGTAGGGTCATGGGGCCCAGCACCCAGGGATCTCTTCACCAACTTGGGAAGAGGTTTATCAGAGTGAGCTTTTAGGAAGATTTAAAAAAGGAGCTGTTTAAGAGTGTCTATTGTTTAACCTACTCTGGGCACCAAACTCACACAAAGATTGGTACGTCAGGATTCTAACCTCTGTGCTATGCTGCCGATTACGGCAGGTTCTGGGTAAAGCCATTCTTATGATAACTCAATTAATCTTAACTTTCTTTTCCACCAGCCTCTGATCAAGGGAAGTAGGTTTCTCTAGTAAAAATCACCCCTCCACATTTTGAAACTTTGTCTAAATTGCAGGGCCTGAGACGAGCAGCTTCTTGGTTTTTACCCTAGTTGTTTCCTGAGTAGTAGAAAATCACGGGATCTGCTGGGAGTAGAGCACTGTGTAATTTTCACCCAACTTGCCATTACCTACATCTTCCCAAACTCACCTGAGAGGTGAGTGGGGGTGGGGTGGGATGTCACACAGCTGGCTAGCCATGGAAGCTTTCAACCTGGAATCTACAGGCTGATTTTCAGGGGAATCTATACAACTGTGAAACTGTATGCAAAATTTGTGTGTATGTATATAGTATGTGCGTGTATGCTTGTGTGCGTGTGTGTGCACGTGTGTGTGTGCATGTATATGTAGGTATTTTAATGGGAACAACACCCTTAGGTCTCATTAGTTTCTCAAAGAATTCTATGACACAAACACAAAGAATTACAAGGAGCCCAGCTGGTGTGGCTCAGTTGGTGGCCAGTTGTATTCCTGGTCAGGACACATATCTGGATTGTGGGTTCAATCTCTGATCAGGGCATGCATGGAAGGCAATCAATCGATGTTTCTATATCTCACATTGATATCTCTCTCTCTCTTTCTCTCTCTCTCTCTCTCTCTCTCTTTCTCTCTCTCTCTCTCTCTTCCCTCTCCTCCCCCTTAACATGTCCTCAAGTGAGGATTAAAAATAAAAACACAATTATAAGGATTGTTCTCTCCAAGGTCTCTTCAGTAATTAAATTCCAGGATTCTGGAATTTTGGAGTTTCCCTGTGGGCTTCATGACAGCATTAGTCTCTCCATCATCATGTCCAACAGCACAGTAGTGCACAAAATAGGCACAGGTTAAACAACTGAATGATGAATGTTCTCTTTCTCCTCCTTCCCTGACAGGACAAGCACATGTGTGGGGAGCAAAAAGAGCCCCTTCTCAGGTCCATTCCCCACATCATCTCTGAAGAATCGCCAGCTGGGCCTGGTTGAGAATTCCCTAATGGACACTTAATACATTCTTCAACAGAAAGCATTTGCTTCTGGGAAACGTTGCTGTTTTCCCTGGAAACAAATGTTTCAGAGACTAACTTTCAGTTTTGTAACAGG
This sequence comes from Nyctalus aviator, assembly GCA_036971965.1. NCBI lineage: Eukaryota > Metazoa > Chordata > Mammalia > Chiroptera > Vespertilionidae > Nyctalus > Nyctalus aviator. The sequence goes on along the minus strand of CM072929.1, from coordinate 8,754,552 downwards.
CTTTGTCTGAATTCGAAAAAGTCTTCTCAGAGATGGGCACAGCCTTTTTGCATCCTGTCATGGGGCCATTTCTGAGGCCAGATTCCCTGAGGGAGGATGCCAGACACAGTGGGTCTCGTGTGAGGACCACTAGCAGATGTTCTGCCATCATACTGTGCCACAGACCTCAGTTCTCCGAAACAGACTTCTCCAGATGGTTCAAAAGAAACTATTTTTTTCCCCCCAACATGTACCACCCAGATGTGTCTGGTCCCTATCTGTCATCTCAGGAGGGATGCAGCAGAATGAGATGTTTCTTTTCTACTGACTTGGTCCCCGAGGAAGTTGGTTTTTCTTGAAGATGGGGATAAAGCCAGTTCCCATGACTCAATGACTGTGCAGTTCTCACGCCATGATGACAACGGCGAGCACGCGCTCAGCACCTACTCTGGGTCATATGAGGTTTTCAACAGTGTACTTGTAAGAATTCATTTTATTCTCACAACAACTCTATGTTGTATTATCCCCAATTTTTCACAGAAGGTAACTGATTCACTGAGGAGATGTGAACACCCGGAGTTAGTAAGACGTGAACCCAGGTTTCAGACTGGGCAGTCCAGCTGATCAGGTTGCAGGGTTGAATTGGGCATGGGGCAGATGCTAAAGCTACAAGAAACCCACTTATCCTCTGTGTGATTTTTTTCTAATGGATTTTGAGAGAGAGAGAGAGAGAGAGAGAGAGAGATGAGAAAGAAGCACTGATTGGTTGCCTCCCAAACATACCTCAACTGGGACCAAACCTGGATATGTGCCCTGAATGGGAATGGAACCTCCTTTCAGTGCATGGGACAATGCTCCAACCAACTGAGCCCAGCCAGGGCTCCAAATGGCTTTTAAAGTGTGGAAAGGTGCTGAAACCGGTTTGGCTCAGTGGACAGAGCGTCAGTCTGTGGATTGAAGGGTCCCGGGTTTTATTCTGCTCAAGGGCATGTACATAGATTGTGGGCACATCCCCAGTAGAGGGTGTGCAGGAGGCAGCTGGTCGATGTTTCTCTCTCATCGGTGTTTCTAGCTCTCTATCCCTCTCTCTTCCTAGAAAATCAATAAAATATATTTTTTTAAAAATAAAGTGTGGAAAGGTGAGCATTAAAAGAGAGCTCTGGATAGGGGAATTTGAGCATGTGAATTATTTTTTTTAAGATCATATTTCTCTTGATTCCAGACCATAAAGCTTAAAAAGGGCAGGACCCTTTGCCCAAGAGCTTAGCAAGGCTTCCGTGGGGGAACCTTCACCCTCTGGTAGAACTTTCACCCTCTCCCTGGGAAGAAGATTTTGAGCTCTCCATGGTAACTGGCTTTTCCCAACATTGGGGTCGCTACCTCATTCTGATCCTACCTGTTCTCTTCCCACAATCCCTTGGGAATTGAGAATCCAGCCCAAGCTACAGCTCAGACCTCTTCCCTCCTTGACAGCCTGAGGGCTCTGGCCACGGTCAGGCAGGGTGACCAGAAGACCCCGGGACTCAGGGTTGGCCCAGGCCTCAGATGCCAGACCACAGGGTACCCTAGTGACATTATGAGATGTCTGCTGCCCAATCTGAACTCTCACAGTCCCAACTGAGACACTCTGTTGCATGCAAGCCTCTTGGAGCTCTTGGGAGTCTGTCGCATGCAAGCCCAAAGCACTGATGAGTTTTCCACTTAAAAAAACGTTTGTAGTGTTTATCATGATATAGCCAGGATTCTGTTTCTGTCTTCTGATATGTTGAGTTCATGTCTGGAAAGGATTACGCAACTCACAAAGCTAACAGTATGATTCTCATCAAAGTAGGAAAAGTCAATTTTTTTCTTGATTCCCATCATTGCTAATTGGATCATCTGTGTTTCAAGCCAGGAGGGGCAACAGACAGCTTCTAATCCGATTCTCTGGAAACACAATAGAAGACAAAATCCAGAATGACTGAGCATGGTCCCCTAGCCAGTTCTGAGAAAAGCTGGGCCTTAGGGGTCTCCATGGTTGCCAAACTCCTGACCCCAGACCAGTGCTCTTACCACTGAGCTGCTTTTATAAGAGGTCGGCGCGAGCCATTCCCCATCAAGTTATAATCCACTCTCATAACAAGACAAAGAAGGCATTCTGGTTTTCATTTATTCAATGGAGGTCTTTGAAGCCCAGACGTTTCCATCTGGGAGTCTTCTTAGCTCTTACAGCCCCTACTGGCACCCAGCCCCACCCATCCAGAAGACTGGCACGCCTTCTGCTGCCCCCATGTCATTTGTCTGCATCCCCTGACGCCCATGTGATGGGCTCCTGGAGAAAGGCTCTATTGTTCAGCATCTACGTCCGAATGAGGCCAAACTCACACTCTAGCCCAATCACCTTTGACTTCTCAGTGCAGACCCTGAGTCCTGAGTGACTCAGTCTCTGCCAGAGTTGCTCAGGGGGTGGGTGAGGATTAAAGGAACAGAGAAAATAGTCATGTACCATCACATCCAGAGAATTTCCTCCAGAATGTTCTGGGTACCCTCCCACCAAACTATTCATCGCTTAACACTTAGAAAGGACATGCACCCCAACTTCTTGGTGCCTGCCTATACCCCCTGACCTCTCTGCCGGCCAACATGGAACCAACAGGGATCCAGAGAAGAGCCCAGTGGGTTCTCAGAACTACTCTGCCCTTCAGTCAAGGCCTCCAACAACAGACTCAGTGAAGCTCTTGGGTTGTTTCACGGTCTGCAGAGCCCTGTCCCTGCCTCCTGGGGAGGATGGGAACTGGGGGAGGGGAGAAGGCAGGAAGTCTGTTCAGGCCCCCACTCCACAGCCTGGGTGCAACTGTCTTTCTGGCAAAGGAAGATGTGCCCCAGAACTGTCACCTCAGTGCAGGATTCTGAGAGGCCAAAGTGGTCTTTGGTGAGCGAGCCTCCAAGAAGATGGCTGAGGGAGAGAAACCTCAGGGTATGCCCTTGTGTGTTGCCATGACAACCAGGAAAACACTCACTCTGGCCTTGCAATCTTTGCTTTCTTCTTTTTTGGATCCTATCGGTTTAGCAGGTTGACAGCACAAACCCAGGATGTGGTTAAATGAAATTTAATCTGGGGCCTGCATGGGGGTTTCCTGTTGCAAATCAAAAACAAAACAAAACAAAATAAAAAACCCAAAGGATCCCACTTCGTTTCACAGCTAGATGTTTTCTCTGAGGCTGTTCCAATTATGAGTGCATCACCCAATTCATGTAAAGCTTTTGCTCAGGTCTGTAACCAGCGTTTGGAAGAACTGGTCAACTTTTACAGATGAAGAAACCAAGAGACAAGAGATTCAGAGACTCAGCGTCATACAGAATTTGAATAAAATCCAGACTGGCACCAGATCTTCGAGGCAGAATCTTCTCCATTTTTCTCCATTGCCCATGGAGCTGCCCCTTCCACCCTGGTTGCCAAGGGGGAAAATGGCCGCTCTCAGAGAAGAGGTATGGATTTCAGGCTGTTTCTCCCTCTCCACACCCCCCATGAAGTCGCAGGCAGAACCACAATATTTAGAAAGTAAAAGCAGAGCTGCCCCAGTGGGCACTGGAGTGAGGGTGGAGAGACAGAGTCCAGAGCCTCCATCCACCCACTGCTCATTCTTGCCCAGCCCCCGCTTTACCCCATCCCACCGATCGTCTCTTGACACCCTCCATAACGGTCTAGGAGACTCCGTGGAACACTCTGGAAATCACCACAGTAGGTGCCAATCACAGCAATGATAACTACCACCCGGCAAGGCCTGCAAAGTGCCGGGGGCTCCCTAAGAGGGTTAGTTACCCCACGTGAGAGCCGTGGAAACCGAGAGTCAGCGGGTTGAGTACTTGGCCAGGCTCCGCCACTCAGGGCTGTAGCCAAATGAAAAGCACAGTGGAAAGTGCTTTCCATGTGATCCAGGCTTGCTATTACTGATTTTGTGTTTTCCCCCTTTGTCTCAAGAACACAAGTACCTCGAAATTTAAAGTGCTCCCCAAATATTGCCCCTGGTTCACTCCGTAAGGAAAATACCGCGAAGTCTGAATTTCCAAACTTATTCTACAGGGACTGGGTCTGGGTGGCAGTGGGCCCGACAGAACTTCCTGAATCAGAAGCTTAGGTGATTGGCTGCCTCCTGCATGCTCCACACTGGGGATGGAGCCCACAACCCGGGCATGTGCCCTGGCCTAGAATCAAACCATGACTGCCTGGTTCATAGGTCAACACTCAACCACTGAGCCACATCAGCCAGGCAAAATCCACAACTTTAGGCTACCTCTTTCCTCTTTAAATACAGTGAAGTGATTAGTAACACAGCATTTTTTTTAATTTTTTTTTTTGCAACAAGTATTTCAAGTGACCAAGGGAACTTCTAGATTTCCACAAATTCTGAGTTTGTTGGGCTCAAAAATAATCAAGTCTCATTTTAATAATTCAAAGAAACTCTTTTCTCGTTCCCTCTAACTATCAGGTGCTAAAGTAAAGAGGAGTGTGTGTGTGTGTGTGTGTGTCTTTCCCAGTCCAACAACCCACCACCATTCATTCTTCAGAAGTTTTTAAAAGCAACCCACATGTCTCAAAGCAGAAGCTCTCTGCCAAGGGAGAAGCTGGATAGTGGGCACATTTTGAAAAATCTGGGCCAAAGATTTCCAAGATCAGACCAGTTCCAATTGCCCTGTGAGCTAATATCTTGTAATTCACACCTCTTCCCAAGTTTTCAATCTGTGAAATCTGTAACCACAGATGCCAGCCTCAAATGCCAGGCTCCAGAAAACTCACTTCTGACAAGTTTTTAAATCCTACTCAAGCCACAGTAGGATTTGGACGAAAGTCTTTTACCATTTTATGTTCACCTGGAGTGGGCCAAGCATAACATCCTGCTTTGAAGGAGCACAGCCCATGCAGAGACCCAGGAGGTTGATGGAGGAAGTTACAAATGACCCTTCGGTGAAGTTGTCAAAGAAAATAAGGTCTTGAGTTTCCTTCAAATAAGTGGCCCTCAAACATGGCCAGAGACCACACTTGGTGAAGGCCTAAGTGCCGTTCACCACAGGCATTTGAGATGCTCTGGAAACATCCAGATGAGCAGAACAGGGCCTCTTTCTGTGAGATCATTGCCTCCCAAATTGCCACTAGTCTGCCTAGGCCCTAGGGCATGGCGTAGACATCAATTCAATGCATCTTCTAGAAGATACAAATGTTAGCTGTCAGAAATGGTCCTGGGTTCTGGGGAGACATACAAGATCCCTGCCCTTACACAGCTGACACTGTAGTATGGGACGACAGACAGTGTACAGGTAAGTGATTAATGTACAAATAAGGTGATTTTAAGAAGTGACAGGGCCACACAGAAAATACCAGGCAATCCTACAATAGAGAATGACAGGAAGTCTCTGTGGTCTGACACTCAACTCTTCTATTAACTTCTGGACACATTCTACTTATTTATTATGGGGTTTTGGCCTGATCAGCTTAGACACCTGGTGAAAGGGAATATTTCTCCCACACACATTCAGGGTAAATGAGATTTGGAATTCATTTTGTTTTCCAGGGCCCATAAAGCGATGTCTCCAGAATTTGGACTTAGTAGAGTATATTTGAGACTTGGAAGGGAAAACCTGTGGCAACTGAATGACCTGGTTTCTAGGAGAAGAGTTCCATTTGAGTCATAAGTTGGTACAGAGTTGGTGGGAGTTGGGTGCATCGGCCCCTCTGGGTCTTAGCTTGAACTTCAAGAAGACAACTCTGACTGATGGAGCAGCCCATGAGATGCGTCCACTCACAAGCCCTCCAAGTCTTCTGCCACCCGATGTCTTCAAGTATCTCTCATTTTATAGTCACTGGTAACTGATAACAGGAGCTGTTTACCCCCCATGATATTGTAAGATGGCATAGTGGCGATCATAGTCTTTCATATCAAACAGATTTGTATTTAAGTCCCATCTTGGGCTCTTGTGGGATGGCAGGCATGCCATGTTTCTTGACCTTTAACCTCTGTTTCTTCATTTGAAAAGTGAAGGCAATCCCTATCTCATTAGATACTTTTGTTGATTTAATGAAGAAATGCCTTTGAAACACTTAGCAAAGTACCTGACACTTAGAAAAATGCCTGATACTGGTAAATATGAGCCAATCACCTCAAAGATTAAAGTACATTTGAAGCAGTTTAAATACCAAGTGTCTCATATTCTGACTTAATTCTTAATTAACTTGTCAGCTTCGTGCTGTATCATTGTTAACAGCCACTCAAGACCTCCAGTTAGGAGTCAGAAACCTACTTATCCAGATACATGAGTTCTTACTCTACATAATATGTATTCTTACCAGATCATGGGTGGATGATGGGTGAATGGATGGATGGATGATAGACTGTCTATATAATGTTCTAAAAAGAAGCCTCTTTAATGTCCTATGAACCCACATAATCAAAGTGGGTTCCATCTGCATATCCCCAGGTGTGATATATATGGTATGGAGCTTAAACGATGTTTCTTTGGTTAGAGGGAAAGCAATAGGCTGAGTCTAGTGACCTGAGGTCTAATTCTGGACTTCTCAGTGACAGGTTGTCAGTACTTGGAGACCTCAGTTTATTTAGCAGACCAGGAAGAAGTTGGATTTGATGGTCTCCAGGTCCCCAGCCAGCCCAGCCCTCTCTATATATGGAGAAACCTAGGGCTATGTTTTTTTATGACTTGTTCTCTCAACACTCCAGAAATCCCAGCGACTCCCTCTCGCCTACAGGATTGTGGCATTTCACTGGGGAATCAGGGCAGCAGTGGTGTGATTAATGCAGTTAGCAGAGTGGACTGGCCAGCAAAAAAAGAAACAATAGACAAAACAAGAGCGAGTTACCAGCATCCTGCTCTCAGATTACACCAAATAAACGCCTCCGGCACATGCAGAGACTAGAACCTGCCCCAACTGAAACTGGAAGGAAAGAATGGTTTCAATTAAGAGGAAACAACAGAATTGCTGATTTCCTTAGAGAGACTTCCCCTCAATTACTACAAGCAGCCCCAGAGCTCCCTGCAGTGAATTTCAGCAGCGTGGGCCAACTCAAACCATTCTTCAGGCGTGAGACAATGTTCAAGGGAGGCGCTGCTAAGCAGCCCCCACTGGAAAAATGGGGAGTCCAGACACCCACCTCCAACTGGCTCCTGATTATTGGTGGTCATGGGGGTTCCACTGTCCCCATAATGAGGAGAGGGCGGATTCCCTCCTGCTCCCTTCCTGAAGATAACTCCCAGTTCTTAATTGTTTCAAGGCCCTTCACTGTCGAGAAAAATCTAGACTCTTAGGAAGAGGAAACACCTTGATTTTCAAGGCCTCCAGTCCTGGGGATGGAAGAACAGGATTAACCCCAGAAAGCTGAATGGGAATTTGTGGTGTGATGTTAAAAGGAAAGGGGAGTTCAGGATTGAATTCCAACCCCACCACGTAGGAGTTGAACTATTCATTCTTAGGCAAGTTACTTCCCCTTTATGAGCCTCAGCTTCTCAGCCTGTGAAACGGCTCCAAGGAAATCCAGTCATTCATTTACTCAGTGGATATTTCCTGGGTACCTCAAAGAGAAGTTTATGAGAGTTGGGTAATAAATATTCATAAAGCAACAGCACTGAGCCGGGTTTATAACATGTGCTTTAAAAAATGTCCAACTTTTCACTCCATCAGGGAAAGGAAAAACCTTGGACGACTGGCCACAGCTCTCCCAAGGGGACCCCTGAGTTCTAAGTGACCTTGTATGTATACCATGAAAAATCACTTGCGCTTGGGTAATTGTCTGTTTCAACATGAACAACAGTCTGCAGCCATGTTCTCATGAAGATAAAAGCTAGACGAGAACCTGACAGAAACACACACACACTCCCCGAAGGTGTAAAAGTCTTAGCCACCTCTAGGCGTGGTCTGATCTCCCTTTCTAGAGAAGAGAGCAGAACTAAGCAGTTTAAGGCAATTTACAGGTATTTTTGGAAATGAGAGAGTTGAGCACCCCAGTGAGTGATGGATGGACATTTGATGCCCTTGGAGCGGATCCCCCGCCATCCACGACCAGAAAACTCTAAGAATGGCCTTCTGGGGAAGAGGTGGACTCTGGAAAACTCCAAAATTGCCAGACTGAGAAGGAAGCTACTTGCATTCAACTGTCCCTAAGAGCCCCTCCCTTCTCTGAGGTCAGGGAACCACGCTGTAAAGAAACACTTCACCAGAGAGAGAGGAAGGCAAATACCATCTCCTCCTCTCGCCCAACCACCAACTGCCAGGACCAAAGGCAGGAAGAGGCTGGTCCTGCTGAGACAAGCAGCCTGGGAGACGACTGGCTGTGCAAGTAAAGACAGGACCTGAGCTTGGTTTCCCCATTCGCTTTCATGAGCCACTCAACAGCCAAGGTTTCTGGAGCAACCACGACTGCTACTTTATCTGCTCAACAACAGTTGTTCCAGTAAGCATCAGTGCCTGTCAGCACTCTGGGGCGCTCTTCCTGCCAAATTAAATGAGATTTCATTGGCTAATGTTGTGCCCAGAAATGGAGTGAAAATACCCCCCCAGGCAGCTGAAAGTGTTTCTCAAGAGCAGCAGGAACACAGTCAGGGCTGACTGGTGAGGGGAGGGGGTCCCAGGTCTAACAACAACAGGGATCACAATGATTGCGGATTAATGCTCACTCTGTGCCAGTTACTCCGTCGAGTTTCAGGCACGTGATCACAGCAATCCTCACACAACTCTACAGAGGCAGGTATTCTTACTCTCAAAAGATGAGGAAATGGAGGCTCAGGGATGTTGGCTGCTTAAACCACATCACTGATGAGTGGCGGGATTCACTCCAGGACCCACACCCCTTGCTGAGCGCTGGAGGCACTGGGCCCAAGCCTCCCTTTGCATTTCTGACAGCTGGTGCTTGGCCCAGAGACCTAACTGTGTGGGCTTGACGGAACACACTCAAATCTAGCCTGCAGAGGGAGAAAGGGAGCCTGGCTTTGAGAGACACTGTCCTGGGCTGGCCTGTTTGAAGTGAGGCCTGTTCCTGAATGTGTCCCAGGGGGTGTGGAAAGCTCATTTGGAGAAGAAACCAAATGAGTTTCCCAAAGGTTTGAACAATACAAACAATGCAGAATACCAGAGTGGCTGTTGACTTTAGCCTTCCAGGCAATAGAAAGAACAGGATGCTCAAACAGATAATAGGGCACTTTTCCTATACCCTGACAAACAGTCCTTAAGGAAGGCTGCGGATTATCTGAGGATGTTTGTTTGAAGAGTTTTGCTCAAAACATGTTCTAGAAAGGAGCCCCAATCCTCCCTCTGCTCCCAGCAAGAAGCGTCTCAAGTACCCAAGGCTTGTATTCCCAAACCTTGGCCAATCCTTCCTATCCCTAAACAGAAAGGTTTCCTCCTGGTCTTTCATATCCTTCCTGAGAGCCCAGACAGTTTACACTTCAGCTTCCCTGGGTGCCCGCCCAAGAAGCCACAGGAGAGACTGTTTCCTAGGTGATGCCAGCCATGGAAAAGAGATGGGAACTGGGTGGAGCACAGACACGAAGAGCAAGGAAAGAATAAGAGAAGATATGGCCTGAAGGGGTGACCCTCATCTGCTTTTTAAGCTCTTATCATAAAGAATAGAATAGAATAGAATAGAATAGAATAGAATAGAATAGAATAGACAGGGGTTTTTTTTATTATAATTTTTTTTTAGTTGAGTTGATCACAGCCTGAATCCACCATGGTATGTCACCATCTCATAAAACCAACCCAACATTGAGATTAACACAGGCCTTCAGGAAAGATAATGGAGTCCCAAATTTATTACTTCAACAAGGTTTCATTCAGTGACCCTCATGTGTAGGGTATTGTTTTAGGCACCGGGGACCAGGGCATTGAACAAGGTAGGCAAGGTCACGTCTCATTGGAGGCTGTGGGCCAGGAGAGAAGACAGACATTCATCAAGTGCACACCACAGCACAGTGACAAAGTACAAGGTGCCAGCATTTAGTTTAAAGGGAAGCCTTTTCTCCACAAAGCTTTTGCTGTCCCCAGGAGATGCCTCTCCAAGGCAATGTCATTTCCCCTGAGAACTGAAGAGATGGATTGGGAATGAGCAGGCTGCTCTAATAATCAGCAAGCCTCGTGGTCAGGAAAGTCATCCTCAAAATAAAGCGTACATCATTTTGGTCTAATAGAATCTATTTCCTCTCGCTCTCTCATCATTAGATTCTGAAAAGAAGCAGCCCTTTCCTGTATAAGAAGCAATCACATCCTAGAAGTCCATATTAAACATCCCTTGGGCGCCTCTTCTCTGCATGTAGTCATCATCAATCTTTTAGTGGTATTTAGATGGGAAGAAAAAAAAAAAAAAGGAATGGAAAATAAATTTCTAAGTCCTGATATCTCCCTCACCCATGCTGTTAGTTTCCTTAGCTAACTACAGGAAGGCAGGGGGCTGGCCCAGAAAAACCCCCCTGTTCATTTTTGGGCTTATTGAAATTTTAGGATGTTGGACACTTGAGCTTCAGACTCAAAGAATCTATAAGAGTTTTCCTGCTTATGAAAGAGCAATTATTAACCTAAATTTCAATAGTCCATTCTAGACTCTGAAAGCAAGACAGGTCCATTGGGAGCTAACATGGTGTGATGGCACGGACTTTAGCTCTGGGGGTGGGAAATTAGGATTCGAATCCAGAATCTGCATTAATTAGCTCTAGGACCTTGGGAAAGTTACTGAATTTCTCTCCTGTGCGGGAGGGTAATAATGCTAACCCTGAAGTTAATGTGAGGGCTAGATTAGATAATGGAGTTGCAAACACTTCCAGCATGTTAAAACATGCTAGGAGTAGTTATAGGGAAAAGAAGCCAGCTACCTGCCTGGGGGTTATCGTCTCATACTTTACAGGAAAAGATGCCCATCCAAGGTCATAATGATTCATTTAAAAATGGTCTTAATGCGTGGTGTAACTCCAGTGGTGGGGATCAGGGTTGCAATAGTGAGGTTCTAATAACAAATGTTCAAGTGTGTGTGCAAAAGACTATTTCTTGTACATTGTTAACAGATTTAAAGTTATTCCCTGATATGCTTTTGTTGGGAGGAGGAAAAATTAAGTTATAGCCATTATGATAGAGTATAAGCTACAGATCACCTAAGCCTCAAACTGCAGTGTGTCCCCCAAGTGAACTCTGTCCATGAGGTGTGTCTTCTCAGAAGGTGGAGGGTGTGGATTAGGAACACAATAACTTCGCTTTGCCTTTTTCCTCTTAGCTTGTAGAGCATATCCAACTACAATTCCACCAAGTAGGTGAACACCCATTGAGGCCCTTCTCTTTGTAACAGACACTGTTACCAACACAATAAAGTTCTTCTCATGGAGCCCTGGTTTTGTCTCAGATCCCAACCTTGTGCTTCCGGAGAGGCGAGGTTCCAACTCCCAGCTCCATGGGATGGACCATGAGGGGTCTAAGTCAAGCACTGAGGTCAGAGAACTCCTTGTCAATTATTGGTTTTGGTGTGAGCATTCCATGGAATGTGAGCTCCCTCTTCCAATGAGAAATAAAAGGAAGTCACTTCTGAAAAAGGACTTCTGGAAAAGCCATTCCTCCTTTTTTTTTTTTTAGAAGAGATGTTTGTGAATAAGCTTTCCTTCTTCCAGTGATGGGTGTTGAGACGATTTTCATAGGATGCCTGGAACTGTGGGAGTCAGTTTGGAAGTGAAAAGGGCTAACCTATAGGAAGACACTGGGAGTGACAGAAAACTGGGAGGATTCTAGGTCTTGATAATACTAAGCTCCTGGCATTGTCCCACCTCCACACATCTTGTTGTGGGAAGATGTCATTTTATGAGAGTTGATTGCTCTGTTACACTTACAGAGATATTCAGCTGGCATACACTGATATGGGTATACTAAGAAACGTGTGGCAGATAACAATTTCATGGGGACATCACAGTTTGATGCATAGATGGGTTGTACGTATGTTCAATCATGATAGCTTTTAACTCCCTATCTCTTCTACCCAAGAAAGCACATTTGAGTAAAAGTGGACAGATGTCATGTTATCATTGGAGGGATATCCTTGAGTCTGTTCTCATTTATAAGACACAGTTATTTATAACTGACCATTTGAATTAGCTGGTGCCCTTACTCTACCAATTGCTAAATATTCTCATTATCTATGCTTTCCTCTGGAAGCATCTTAAGTGATGGCTTTTGTTTCCTCATCGTATCTGTCCCACTCTCCTCTCTGATCATCTCTCAGTACTTACCATCAAACCAAGAAGATAAAGGAACGAGGGCCTTGTAACCAAGTGGTTGGACATCTAGGGTTCTTGCCTATTCCCCCTGTCTGTACCCCGTAGATGTACCTGCATGGCTGTTGGACATTATCCTGCACACCATCCCTTACACACACATTCCAGCTACCGAAGTGCTCAAAACCAAGAAACTGACAATAAAATGGATGAGATATGACCTAACCTAAGACTTAACACTAAAGATTCCCAAGAAAATTATTAATTTCCCCCCCATGGCTTAAAGTAACTCTGATATCACATGACACAGTGTTCCCAGACTTTGGGTTCCTTTGCTGCCCCAACATGTGCTCCTGAATGTCTGAGTCAGCTTGGAGATTCCCAACACTCTTCCCACCACCGTCTATTGCAGGACAGACAGGAGAAACCAGCTGCTCACAGAATTTTGAGAAGAGCTTTCTTTACTTGTTCTCTTTCTCAGATGACCCACGTGTGAGGCAGTTAGAAGAAAGGCTAGGCTGCTCTGGCTAGAGTTGCTATGGGGAGCTTTGATCCCACCCACCAGACTGTCTCCTTGAGAGCTGGTAGAATTGAGAGGTCCAAAAAGCAGGTCCCCCAAGGAACTGTAGAGACCCTGAAAATGTAATTACTGCTATTAACACCATTGGCTGGAGAAATCCTCCCTGATATTCTAGATCAGGTGAGGTTATCCTGTTATACGCTTTTTCAAGAACATGTGCTCTTCCTTCCCAGTAGGTATACCTCAAGTGTAATTAAATAAAAGCATAATTAGCTGTTTACTCCATCTTCCCAGATAGACTATAAGTTCTATGAGAGCAGAAACCGAGTCTTTCTTGTTTAAAGTTGTATCCCTAGTGCCTGGCAGAGCACCTGGCACATCTTCATGTTCAATAAGTATGTGTTGAATGAACAAATGAACCCTTTGAAAGCCATCAATTGTTGACTTGACTCACAGAATAGCTGAGAGCAGTTGGAGAAAAGCCAAGCCAGGTTATGCTGGACCTTCTGGTTTCAAAATGCTCATTAAGTCAAAAAGGATCAAAACAAACATCTAAAATGGATGCACAAGGCACTGCGTGGGAAACCAGATCCAACCACAATGAAAGTTGCAGTGGCGTGTATACAATGTGGGCTCCACCTATACTGTTTTCCACCGTGCTGCAAAAACAATATGCCTTTATATCCTCTCTGTCTTTCCAAGTCTTCTTGCCCTAGTCAGCCCATTGTCCTCTGGTTTAGTGCTCTCCCTCTATCATCTCAAAGGGGGAAATGGAAAGGCCACTGGATCGCAAGTCAGAAGACCAGGGTTTTGACTCCAGTTTCATGCCCTTGGGCAAGTTACTTACAGTCTTTGAGATGACCTTTTCTAAGTGACCAGTAGGCTGTGGAATGGCTAGCACCCTTTCCCATTCTGATATGCCATCATCACTGGCTTTTTCTCACCAGCCCCATGATAACTTCTCACTTAGGGTCCTTTTTCTCTTTCTCCTTTTTGGATCTATACTTTGGTGCTGCTGTAAGGGCCCAGTTCAGACTGCCCGTTTCTGAGCCCCAACAAAGCATCTGGACACCCTCCCATTCTTGCCTCTAGCATTTTTATTGAATTACCGCAGCAAGGGCATTGCGACTCTTCTTGGCAGGGACCCCGGTCCCCTGCCAGCCTGTTAGCATTCTGCATGCTTCAGGAAATGGCAGAACCAAGAAGCCGGAGCACATACCAGGTCCTCCTAGATAAGCACAGCCCAGGAGGGGCGGCAGCTCGGAGGAGATTGGTGAGCATTCCAAAGAATACAATTTCAAGGATTGGGGTCAACCAGCAACAGGAGACAGCGATAAAGGAAAGTTACCTTGGGTAATAATAGGACCTTGTAGTTCCACATCACATGCTTCTGCCAGCTAGCACAAAACACTTTCACAACCGGCAGGCAAAGGTGGAGAGGTCTAGGGGAGGCAGAGGGATTATTTCCCAGGTGGTTCACAGGGTATTGAAGCATTAGACAGATAAAGCCAGTAGCTTAAGGTCACACAATTAGGCTTTGACACGGTGGGAATTAGAGCAGAGTGTCCTAATCTCACCCGGGGGCTATTTCTAATCAACGTTTGCTGGAGCCTTTTGTTTATACCTTGGTTCTACCTTATCTTCCCCGCCCAGGTAGTGGGCTTGCTTTTTCCCTTGGGGATGAGTAGTGGGAAACTTGAGTGGCCCACAGTGGGCTGGCCAGTCTGAGTTCAGAATCCAGCCTTCTTGACTTCGGATGCTACGAGCGGGACCCATGGGGCCAGTCTGTGGAATGCTGCCTCCGGCTGCTTTTGGGAGGCACAGAAGAAGCCTGAGTGGCAGCTGAGAATGCAGAGGCTCCAGGGCTGATAAAAGTTGTAATTAACGTGTGCATACAACCCTTTCATCTTCAAAGGCTTCACTCACATTAGCTGGTAATTCCTCCTATCACCCCTATGGGTGAGGCATCATTTTTGTCTTCTCAGTTTGCAGATGGAGAAGCTGATGTGGAGAAGGGGCCCTTTGCCAGGAAGTCTGGCTCTGGTTCACACAGAGGAGATTCCTGGCTCCCAGGAATCTAACTTCAGTTGGGGTGATAATGGGAAAACACAGTGGGAATGAATCATAAGAAAAGGCTCAGAAACTCCATTCCTCTGGGTAGGAGACTGCATTTATATTGCTCTGGAAGGAGGTGGAGTCTACAGTAGGACCAGTTGACTACATTTGAGTGGCTGAAATCCCTGAGTTACCCAGACCTATCAGAAGCATAACTTAGAAAAGTTTGCTGCTCTTCTGTGATGACCTACAGGTGATACCTGAGGTCAAATCCTCCATATTGTGCCTGTGTCAGACATCACTAATGGATCACTGAACTCAGTTGCCGAGCCAAGGTTTGGCTTCTTAGCACAGCCCTCCAGGCAGCCTCTAGTTATCAATGGGAAACGTGACATAGGCTGTTGCTGCTGCAGTGCTTGTTGGGGATTCTCTTAACTTGCCACTCGCCAACTCAGGCAAAGTTGCCCAAGTTCTATCTCAACCAATGTTGGAGCTGGCCTGATTCTGAACTCTGTCTATCCCTGTTTGAGGAGGATGTCATGAGAACTTCTCTGTGCCAGAAGAATTGGGTCTTGTAAGATGGAGCCAGTGTTATTTGATCACCTGGAATCTGGCCAACCTCATCCTTCACTGTTCTTCAGCACAGACTCTCTTACTCAGACAGGCTAAGCCCCCTCCTGACCCCAATTAAGCCAAACTTTTTGCTCCTGCTTGACACTTCCATGGATTGCTCTTCTCTCTCTCTCCACCCATCTTCTTACCCACATTTATCTGATCCTCAAATTCCACTCCTTCATGAAGCTGACTCATACAATGGCCGCTCACAGACATAGCTGCTTTAACTCATCTTCTGACACTTGACGATATATAATCTTGTGTAGTCCTTTCTTCTGTTTAATTTTTCTTCCTCTCTAAGGAGAGAAACAAAATCTTCTACTCCCCTCAATTTTTTTCCATAGAGCAAATCCTGGAGTACTTTTGAATGAATTGGATTGACGAGTTCATCACCATTTTTACAACCAGGGAAACAGAGATCATCAGTAAGAGAAGAAGTTTCCCACAGTCTTCCTGTGACTGAGACAGAGAAATGCAAAACCCCTGATGGCTACACAAGGGTTCTCACTTCTCCTAGAGGGCTCTGTCTGGGGGACTGGCTGGAGATACAGATGACTGAACCATAGCCAGCCACCATGGGGAGCACTGTGTGTGACATGAGAACCAAACCAATCTGCTATTTTATTTCAACTTCTGCTCGGCAGATTTCCGATGGATATGAAATGGGCATATCCAGGATGGATGACAATCTGACTAAGGACTTTGAGTGACTGATGGAAGGTGAGAACCCCAACATGAGATCTAGTCTTTGACCAGTTTTGGCAAACTTCTAAGTAATGCAGTCTTTCTGACTCCCTTTTATTTATTTTTTTTATTTTTTTATTTTTTTATTTTTATTTTTTCTGAGCAAGAGCTGCTCTGGTTTCATGGGAAATATCTTAGTGGAAGTCTGGAAGGTTCTTAGTAGAAGCAACAATTCACCATCTCAAAGGCCCACCGACTCAGTGCCCTGGGGTGTGTGTGTGTGTGTGTGTGTTCCTTTGTCTCGTTTTGTTATTTTTAGATGCCCATGGCTACCCATGGGACACTCATGCTCTAAGCACTATTTTGGCTGAATATGTTGGTTCCTTTCGCACCAATATGTTGCCGAGTTCCCTTGAGGGAAGGTGAGGTATCCAAGGTGCTCATGAACTTTGAAAGTGAAGGACCCAATCTTTTCTGCTCTTGAGGGGGTGACTTTTCTGGCCACTTAAAACAATGCTATGTAGAGTGTACAATAGCAGATATTACCTTCAGATCCTGCCATTTTTAACCTCAGAACTGGCTACCTGCATTTTTAGCTCTGTGACTGAGACAACTGCTAGCTGATCTGGCCCGAGCTTCTTCACCTGCCCACGCCCAAGTGGTTGGGAGGATTTGGTGGAATCCCCTGAGCAAAGTACCTCGTCTCTAAGAGTCATTCTCGCCCACTGGAGTTTAGGGTGAAACTGAGTGAATACCCTTGTTTCTGACAGGGATTAATAATTCACGCCTGACATTTAATGCAAACAAGGCGTCCCCTTTTTTTGGCACTGCATTATAATCGCGTCATTCTTTCCATTAACTTTTGTGAGGCTGAGGTGTTCGTGGGCCCACAGAGAATCCAACCCTCTCCTTTAACACATGGAAAATTGGAGGCAAATGGGGCGAAATGATTCGCTTGGCCTCACACAGTGAATCAATAACAGAGAGGAACTAACATATAATAGCCATTTCTATTCTTGAGACACCTTCTATGTGCTAAACATTGTCTAGAACTTAACACGTGCAACTGTCTTCATGCTGCTTTTTGAAAAATATATTTTATTGATTTTTTTTTTTTTTTTTACAGAGAGGAAGGGAGAGAGAGAGAGAGAGTCAGAGACATCGATGAGAGAAAAACATTGATCAGCTGCCTCCTACTGGGAATGTGTCCACAACCAAGGTACATGCCCTCGACCGGAATTGAACCCAGTACCCTTCAAGCCTGCAGACCGACGCTCTATCCACTGAGCCAAACCAGTGCCATGCTGCTCTTAAGTGGCAGAGAGGGGACAGTGAGGTCTTATTTCACTGTCCTTCCTCCTTCTACACAACTCTCTTCCAAAGCCAAACCTTTTCATTCCCATTCCACCACACTCAACATATGCTGGTCTTTGGTATGGTTAGTATTAAAGCCTTGAAAGAAACAACTCCCGTCTACTGCCTTTATTTCCCCCTTTTAACATGATAACCAAAAAGCCAACACCTTGTCTGACATGTGACCTCAAGAAAGATATCCTCAAATTGGAGAGTATGCAGAGAAAAGCAATTTCAAAGAAGTTTGAGGATCACTACAGGAGGCACTAGAATATTAAAATAAAAAGGTTTTATAGACCAGGAAAAAAATGTAAAGGATGAAGAAGAATCACAAAAGGTAAGGAATGATAAAGATGTCTTTGCTAGTCAAATCTAGAAATTTCATTCATTCGGCCAGCTAGCCAAATATTTATTGAGCATCTACTATGTGGGGAACTGTGCTGACAGCTGGGAGGCTGGAGATACAACAAGTACATAAAGCATGGGGTCTTCCTAAGGGGCGTATATGTTCATGGGGCAAAAAGAACAGAGTGGCATACCCAGCTTAGAGGTATTCCTTGAACTTCTTTTTAGGGTGTTTATGAAATGTAAGGGAGAAACAACCAGGAAACAATAGGAAAAATAAAAGTCACTCAAGGAAGTCTAAAGGATGTACCTGACCACTAAGGCTGACATTGGGAAGACAGTCTTACCACAGAGGAGTCACTGCAAAGACAAACTTCTGGGCAGAGATGTCTATGGAAGCATTACTTCCCCTGCTGAGCTTTTGTCTGCATCTGCATGTTTAGTGCTCTTGTGGGCACCCTCGTCCGTCCTTGTAGGGAAGTGGTGGCTGTGTGGCTAACTGTCACATCAGCTGGTCTCCTGGGGGCTGTAAGATGATGCTCAGCTTTGCTGGATTCTGCCTCTTGGACTGGACACACTCAGAAATGGCAACAGGTGTGACTGCATATAGTAGATGTTTATTTAATACTTCTGGTGGTATAAAGACTGGACTGGGGTTGTGTCCTGAGCAGAAACACCTTCTAGGCCAGAAGCAGAAGACCAGGTGTTGACTTTGTGGAAATGTCGTTTCTCTCTGGTGTCTCAATTTGCATAATTGTGAACACATGTGAAAGAGCTTTATAATCATCACTCTAATATATTGGGCGGGTTTTCTTTGAGAGAGGAAATAGAAAAAGATGCTGCCTAGATCCATGACCGGTGTGTGGGTTCTTCTAGAAGTCACTGCAGACCTGCTTGTGCAAAGAGATGCACTGCAATTGAGACAGATTGGTAATTTATAATGAATCTCTGTCTCCAGGCCAAACCCACCTCCCCAGGCAATGGTCCCCAGCTGGGCCAATAGAAGCCAGGCCTGTGGTTTGGGCTGGGGCTGGGAAGAGGCGCTGCAGTACCCTTCTAACTTCAGCTCAATCCCTTGCGTGCAGACAAGTGCAGCCTGATCCCTGGCGGCCTCCTCTCTGAGCTTCCTTCCCTCCCTCATCAGTGCCTACTAGAAGAGAAAAAGCCCTGAAACGAAGAACTCTTAAGCTGAGTTTTGCTGCTGTTTAGCTCATTTTCCAGCTTTGTCCAATCAAAAGGCAAGGCCCTAGACTTTTGGGAGAAACACCAATCAGCAATCTTCTCCTTTTATCCAGATGACAGATCGTGATGTGCTAATGAGCAAACAGCTCAGTTCACCATCCCTTTCAGTCCCACCTCTTCCCCAACTTCCCGTCACACAGAAGAGAACAGAACTTCTATCCAGAGAGCGGAATGAATGAGCCACTCAGAGGATGAATGGGAAGAAGTTTCCATTACACCTTCTTTTTTCTTTTTTAATTTCCAAGCCCCGCCTCTGAAATTGGGTGTAAAAAAAAAAAAAAAAAAAGACAAAACCAGCTCTGTGGACATTAGGACTCTAGCCACACCCAATTCCCAGAGGGAGCTCATGAAAACAACTGGAGTGCTACCAGGTACCCTCTTTTGAGTCTCTGGGGGTACCCTGACAACTTGAGATACTAAGAGGAGTACAGTAATGTAGCCACTAAGAGCAGGAGTCCAGTAGCTGGACCACCCAGGTTTGAATCCCAGCTCCATTGTTGACCAGCCTTGTGGCCTTGGGCAAGCTAATTTCTCTATGCCTCAGTTTCCTCATAAGTAAAAGAGGGATAATATTAGCACGCCTTCATAAGGTCAGTGTATAGATTAAACAAGTTAGTAGACAGGAATATACTAGCATAGAGAAATATGACTTGGTATATAGGACCATATAGAACAAGTTAGTATAAGGGAACAATTAGAATTAGGGCTGGCCCATGATTAGCACTCTATTTAAAGTGTTTGCTATTATTACTATACATATAAACTCACTGCAAAGACGCAAGTGCAAAAGGCACAAGCGCTCTAACTCTGAGGCCAGGGTATGGGGAAGAAAGATGAGCTTTCAGGCACAACCGAGGGAGAATGGCCTGGGTGAAGACGCTCTCCCCATACTGGAGTTTTGCAATGGACCTTTACTCTCAAAAGCTGGGGGGTTTGCGTTTTGCAAATCACCTCCTTGGTGACTCAGCTCCTCTCCACCTGCCTAGGACCTGGGACCCGTCTGCCCGTACTTTCATGTAGGAGGGGTACTTGCCCCAGGAGGACACTCCCGGACAGGCAGTGCACCCCAAACCCGGGGAGATTGGGTGCCATGTTCCCCCACAACATCCCATCCCCATTCTGTGCTTGACTCCCTGTCTCCAAGTCTCACTGGGCAGATGGGCCAAGGGTTGGCAGTACCTGCCCCCGTGATGGGCAACTTCAGACTTGGCAAACTCTATGGAGAGGAGGCACGGGTCGTCCTTGCCAATGTGGTTCCCCATCAGATGCCATGCTTCCCTGAGATTTGCCCTGTTTCGTGGCTGCAGGAGACCCACCAAGAAGGCAGAAACCTTCTGTGAAGCTCTTCTGCTTCTCCTTCAGCTGCCTCCACCTTCCGGAAGCAGGCATGGGGGCTGGATGGGTGTGGCCTCTCACCCAGGGAGTCTGACCTCAGGTAAGCATCTCCAAAATAACCAGCCCTCTCAGAGGGCGGCTCCTGGGGAGCGCTCTATTTCGAGGCTTAAATTTGGGGGTTGGTGTCATCCTCCTCCTGTGCTGGCTCAGAAATAGTAACCCTGTCCTGAGATAGACATCCCAGCAAGGAGCCACCAAAGCCACAAACAGATGGGTGATCTCCCTCTTTGGGCAGAAAATGCATGAGTCCCATGGTGGGTAGCTGGCCAGTCAAGCACCCTCCTTGGGCTTGCCCTGAGCAAGACAGCCATTGTCACTGTTATCATAGAACATCAAGGTATTCACGTCTGAGGTGTACTGACCCTAAAGATGGATAGAGTTAGTTCTCTATTCTAGATGTTCATCAGTTCAACAGGAACTGGAAACAATATGGGCCAGCACTGAGCGCATGAACCATGAAAATGACCCCTAATGTCAGGGGACTCCCACAGCACTGCAGAAGATAGGTAAGAGAAGATATGTCAGGTTTGGGGTTTCCCCCTTCGATAAGTATGAAAGTCACTGGTACCCCGTGCCCCCCACAGGCCCTCCTGCATGATTTTACTGTGAAGCTTTACGGTGAATTAACTGGGACCTATGGGCACCAGATCCCACATTGTCAGAGCTGAGGTTGCTGGGATGGCTGCCATCTTGGACAAAAAAGGGTTCTCAAAGTGGGGCAACTTTAACACCCCCTAATTTGGCATTGTTTGTTGTCACGATTGGCGTGAGGGTGCACACAACCAGAATCTACCATGTGGAAGGCAGAGATGCGTAGTCAGTCTTTACCCAGGAAACACTACACTGGACTGTGAGCTATGCAGAGGTGAGGACTATCCTTCCTGACATTGACCCCTCCAGTCCTAACTGCCTGGTGCACTGAGTAGGCAGGCAGTGCCTGAACATTGGTTGAATACTTTGGCTAGTTAATTAGTTAACTTACTTGGGGGAATAGATTAATAGCAGGGTAACAGAAATAGGCACACTTCTTTCTCACCCTCTCCTCTTCACATATTCAAATCCTGCCTTGTCTGCATTGCCCCTCCTCTCTGGCACCCATTCCTCCAGTCCTCCTCGCTGTGCTGCTCTGCTTGGCAATGCTTTTTCTATCCTCTACAGTGTCCAGACTGCACTATGCCATACACCAAGAAGTCCTTGGCATGCAAGGCTCACGTCTCACACAGTTAAGTCGCCAACATACTGGACACATTGTGGGGACATCTTACCAATGCTTAACGGTTGATCAGCAATACCCACATTATATGCATTCAGATGCATACACGGGCACTCCACGTGTGGATGTCCACCTTAGCAAGAAAGAACCAAATATGTGGCATTTCCTGGTGCTTCGTATATTGGGATGATCAAGAAATGGAGAACAGAGGAATACTAATATTTCTCCCCAAAGTGCACATCTTTGAACCAAACCTCAACTTCATCAGCGACTAGACGGATTAAGGAGTTGTAGAGCTGTGAATCTACTCATGCAAAAAGTCTTGCAAAGCTTTTGAGTTCTAATCACACCAAGCCATGCATCTGTTTGCAGAAAACGCATAAACATTTAATCAAAGTACATACTACGTGTCAGCTGGAAGAGCATTTGCATGTTTGAAATCCCAGCTGTCCTGGCACGTCTGGAACGCACACTCACTGTGCCATGTCAGGCCCCACCCACGAACTTCAGAAGGCACCGCTTCCTTATTCTGGAAAACTGGGCCGACTTCCCGCACCCTGGCTGGCCAGCTTACGGGGAGCACACACTTTAAGAACAATTTCAACTTCCTGTGTGAGTGAAAAGTGGGGTTTAAATTTGGGGGAGGAAGCAGTAGCCAACCCTAGTAATTCTAAAGAACAGTTGTGTGCTTCCCATTCACGCAGCCACACAAAGGAAATTGAGTCATCAGTTTCTTGCTGTGCAAACCCCCAGAATTTCTCTCCGGGGTAGAAAAGATCCCCTTTGAGCACTGTGCTTTGTCTGGCAGCATCTGCCACCTGCTCCACTCCTTCTTTTAAAAGAGCCACTTCCCTTTTAGGTGCTGGGTGGAGTCAGCTAAACCGGAGGTGCTGGGGAAACACAGCCCCAGCCCCAGCCCCAGCCCCAGCCCCAGCCCCAGCCCAGCCAGCAAAGACTACCTCACACCACCTCCCTCTGCCAGGGGACCCCAGCGTGGAGCCAACTGACATCACAGGCTGATCTGGAATCTCACTTGGCTGTGCACGTGTCACCTGGAGCTCCAGGCTGGCTTTCAGTTCAAGATCTTTGACTTTTATAGAGAAAACTGTGTCATCCCGGGTCCTCAAGACCTTCCCCCACTGAGGCCATAAAACCTGCTAAGCACCTAGGGTTTCCAACGAGCATTTGCAGAGGGGGCTTTCCGGGTCTGTGCATCTACTGCTGACAAGGTCCACGTGAGAGCCTCCCTCCGCAGAGCCTCTCCCTCCTTTCCAGGTGCAGGGCATTGCCCTAACTTGCCTCTGAGACAAGAGGCCGCCTCTCCCTTTTTTCCAAGCCTGCGAATGAGAGCATGTCTAGAAGGGCAGCTGGACTCTGATAAGGCCCTGACTTATTTTAGAAATAAGTAACTAGGTTAGTATCTCTTGACAGCTGTGGCCAAACGTGAGGGGAGACAGGCCAGGGCAGGGCAGAGCAGGGCAGCCAAGCATCCACAGCCTGCTGGGGGGCAGGAGGAGGGGAAAGACACTCATGCCAGACCTCAGGTTAGCTGGCCACATGGGTGGAGAGAGTGGGAGATCCGCACACAACTTACACAGTCACCCCGAGGCAAAGCAATGCAGTAAAGGAGTCTAATGCCCACGGGGCCCCCAGCTCCACCGCTCAGTAGCCATGTGCCCGCGGGAAAAGTCACAGAATCTCCCTGAGCCCCCATGTCTTTCTCTAGAAAACGGTGCTAAATGTATGGAGGCTGTTGTGAGGCTCCTATAAGAGGACCTGCGCTAACCGCGTCGCTGAAGGCCTAGCGGAGACTTGGTGCTCAGTCAGTGGTATTTCCTAGGGACTTACAACCCTACTCTGGGCAGAAGCATACGGTGCAATCGCTGAGAGTCAGGGGCTTAAAACTGGGTGCTCCTGGCAGTCAGGGGCCCAGCAATGATCCAGGAGGCCCTGGAAGTCCCAGGCGGTACTGAAACTCTTCACTGAGCATCCACAGTGCTTTAAGGTAAGACTTCATCCACCTCCTTAGTCTCAGGTTAAACTCAAACCGGGTGTAATGTGGAGTAAAATAAGAAACGGATGCCTGTTTAAGATACTACGTAAGGCATGAAACACCAGTAAACCACAGGCTGCCCTGCCCATGGGAGGGGGCTGAGGCGGGGCTCATGCCAGTGGTCCATAGTGGCATTTCAGTGGCAAGTCATGCCTCTGTCTTTCAGGAGCTGTTTTCTCCTGGGGGAAGAGAAGGGGTTTTCTGAAAGATTCTTGGAGTCCCATCTCTGGATCTGAGTCAAGAAATACTTCTTGGATGAATGGAAGGGACCTGTCATAAACTAAGAATTTCATGCTGCCCAACATCCCCTCCCGCGTGGTGCAATTTGGGGCGGGGGGGGGGAATGGGACCTTTTTCTACGGGCTGCCAGCCTCACACACGCCCACCTGGCGCCCTGCCTGTGCGGGAGAGATGTCCGATGTGTATCCGGAGAGGCACTGAATTAGGTGATGCTAACCACAGCTGCGAGGGAGCTTTGCTGCCTTGCTCCTTCATCCCGTAAACGCAGCCGAAGCTCTAATGCCCATGCGGGATGTCTAATGCTCAGAGGCAGCCGAGGGCACTGCCAGCCCCAAGCCCCAGGGCTCTCGGATGCACCCCTCTTTCTCAATGCCAGGAGCACTGATTTCCTGGCAATGGCCTCTGGCCCTCATCGAGAGGAGGAGATAGATGTGTGCTGGAGGACTCATTCCACCTTCCCTTGACCCAAGGCTATTTTCTTTCTGCCACATGTGACACCTAGTTCCAGGGATCTGTTCTAAAGCTCAGGATCTCTGGGTCCAATGAGGTTTTTACCGCCATTTAGCCATTTCTCTCCTTTTTGCTTTGCAGTACTGAGGTTGGACCTTTCTTCCTCCCCAGAGCCCTGCCCCTTTCAGTTTCCTCTTTGTCTTCTGGAGGCCCCCCGTCTCCCCCTCCCTCCCCCTCCCCCCCCCGCCCCCCCCCCCCCCCCCCCCCGCAATGGGCAAAAAACGGTGCCTTTCCTTCCCCCTCCTCTTTCTGCTTCTGCTCTCTCCCTCCCAGCCTGAGCCCACGGAGAAGTCATGTCTCTCTCCTTTCCGAGTCTTAGTTCTTTCCGGACAACTTTCCAAACACATGGAAGCCAGGGTCCCGGTATTGCTGCCGGCACTTTTTATGTTTTCTCCAAATGCAGCTGCCCAATGGGACCATAAAAATGGTGTGTGTGTGTGTGTGTGTGTGTGTGCGCGCGCGCGCGCGTAAAAGTGAGCCTGCTATTCTCTGGGAGAACCTCGAGGGTCAGGATAGTGCCAACTATTTGAGGAGGGGGTCCCTTCAAAGACTCAAGCAGACAGATTGGCAGAAGCCCGAATCCTCAGAAACAAAGCACAAGTGGCCAAGGGAAGGTAACATACAACTAAACTTCCCCAGAGGCCCCCTGTCTCCCTGTACCCAAGTTTCCCTATTCGCTCCCCTCCCAAATGCGGCTCTTTGGCTCTCCAGGTTTGGCCTCTGCTGAGGCCTTTGGCCTACCACAATCCCACTTTCCCCAATCCCTTTTTTATTTTGTCCATGCCAGACTCAGAGCCTAACATATTCTGTCCAAGCTCAGGCTAGTGGGCCTGCGTTCACATGACACAGATCCACGGGCAAATAAGCATTTAACCTCCCTGAGCCTCCATTTGTAACCTCCCTAACCCCCCTATCCCCGCTCCGTGAAATAGGCTAATAGCAGGCCACTTCTCACTGAGCCAGAATGAGGGCAAAATGACATAACACATGTAAAGAATTTAGCGCGAGCACACACACACACACACACACACACACACAAAATGCCCTAGCTGGTTTGGCTCAGCGGTCAGCCTGTGGACCCAAGGGTCCTGGGTTCAATTCCCGCCAAGGGCACATGCCCGGATTCTGGGCTCGATCCCCAGTAGGGAGCGTGAAGGAGGCAGCCAATCAATGATTCCCTCTCATCATGGATGTTTCTATCTCTCTCTCTTCCTCTCCCTTCCTCTATGAAATCAATAAAAATATTTTTAAAAAGAATTTAGCATAGTTCTGGGCTAGCAAAGTGTGCAATAAATGCTTGCTAGTGCGTGTCATTCCTATTAGCATTCCTATTATTTCTATTTCAGGAATCTAACTCGGGGATTACCAACTTTTCCGTGGCTAGGACAGTGTCTTTTACTTTCCTGGTACCCCTAGAGCTGGGTTTAATAAACACTTGCCGGGTAGAATTAACCATAGGCTGAGCTGTCTTAATGACCCAGCTGGCACGCCTTAAAAGAAAAAATAATTTTCCTAGCGATAAGCAAATCAGCCATGTAATTATCTGCACGTATATAGACAAAGGAAAGAAACACCTGGAGCTCAGCTTGGCCAGAATACCTCACACACAGCCACCCCTCCACAACCACAGAAAGCCACAGACCAGGGCAGGAGGGGACCCTGGTGGCCCCAACTCCGGGGTCCCTGGGGCCCAGGCTCCTGGCCCTCCTCCAAGGCTGCCAGGGAGGAAATATTGGCCACATCACCGTCTGGATTTCCCCTAACGGATTGGCAGAAGCAGGAGTGTGCAAGGGCTGAGCAGCTGGCCCAGTCATTGCCTACTCACTCCCTGGCCCCGGCTGGCACCTCTTGGAGACCCGGGAGCTCCCCCGCGGGGCTGGTTCCAGTTCCCACCAGCGCTGAGAGAGTCCCCCACTGGAGCCAACTGGAAGAGCTTTGAAACCCAGGTGCAATGGGCAGGCGCGAGAAGGCAGGGCCCCTTCCGGGGAAGCTAGGTTGTGGCTCTCAATTCTCATTCATGCAACTGTGGCCAACTACCTCTGTGGCCACCCGGCTTACAGCCTCTGCCCTGCCTTGCCCTGCCTTGGCCCTGCCACAGCCCGGCCAGGCTCCAGCGCCTTTGGGACAGGAGCCGGGGAGCGCAGACACGCTGCGCGCATCCTGGAGCACAGTTCCTCTCCGCCTGGTGCTCCGGCTGAGAGACCTCGCCCAAAACTGCGCGCGGGCAAACTTTCTTCTCTCTTTTCCTTTCCACAAGGCGTGCTCCGAACCAACAAGCTCTCCAACAAGCTTAGCGCAAATCCTAGCCCCCCTGAACCAAATCCGAGCTGCAGCACTCCCCTTGGCTCCGGTCCCCAGGGTCAGCTCAGGCGGCGCGGCTGCCCGGTCGGTCCAAACGCCTCCGGTCCCTCCCTCCCGCTGCCCCGGCGGCAGGCAGGCACTCACCGATCCTCTGCGCCAGGCTCAGCTGAAGGAGGCAGAGTCCCCACACGGCGCACCACTCGAACTTGGCCATGGTGTCGGAGCGGAGCGGACCGAGGAGAGCGAGGAGCGAGCGAGGGAGCGGAGCTGGAGCGTCCCGGCGCGCTGGGCTGGGGGACTGGAGAGATCGGGGCGAGGAGGGCGGCCCGAACCTGCCAGAGACTGGGGGCTGGCTGGGCAATGAGGGCGCCTCGGAAGTTGGCCGCCGTTTTTATTTGAGGGTTGCAAGTGACCTAAGAGGGAGGGAGGGAGTGAGCGAGCGAAGGACACACCCAGTCGAGGGGGCTGTGACTAAGCAGTCGGCAGAGGTTTGAAAACGTCCCAGCCCTCCTCTGAGCCAGCCCCTGCGCCCTCACCGTGTGCTCTAAGGAGATCGTAAATCGGGGCTTCCTGGGCGGGCGCCCTAAAGGCAGCAGGGGGTCGGGGAAAGGGGGGTGGGGGGCGGACGCGCAGGCTTTCTGCTCCCGCCCCCGGGTCCCCTGGGGAAGGGCAGCCTCAGGGAGGAGGGTGACTGAGTCCTGAAACCTCGCCCCCCTGAGTTCAGCACCTGGCCTCCCCTCTCAGCTTTTTGAATTGGGTGGGGGATGCTTGTCTCAGGGTTTCCCAGGCAGCTTGGGACAGGAGCTGGGATCCTGGAGCTTCCCCCGCCCAGTGGGGAAGAAGGGGTGGAAGGCTGTGACTCTTCCTAGGGGAGAGAGGAAGCGCTCACTTGAAAGAGCAGCCCAGTCCACCTGGCTCAGGAGCTTTGCTTCTTATCAGGACTGGTCAGAGGAAGATGATGGTCAGCCATGGAACTAGCATCAGCCACTAACCCATGTGTATCCTCCAGGCTCAGGCTGGATTCACCCACCATTCATGCATCCATGCACCCACACTCTAGCCCACCCTCTCCTCCATTCTTCTATCCACTCATTCATCCACCTACCCATCTTTCCTTATGTCCCTCCAGGGCCCACACGTCCATCCATCCTGCTGTCCCTCCATTTATCCAACCGTTCTCCCATACAACTTCTCAGTCATTTTTCTGTACTCCCCCCCTCCACACATACACACACATTTCTTCATAAACCTTCCACATATCCACTCATCACTTTATCCATCCTCTCTCATCCACCCACATTTTTTGTTCTAATTTATATTCCTATCTGTGCAAACATTAATCCACTTCCCCCCATCCATCCTACCCAGTAACTCTCAACAAGGAAGGAGGTTGTCATATTCTTCAGGAATGCATTTTGAGTTTGAAAAAATCACATTTGCATTATTATTTCCTATCTACCTCTAATACAGTGTGGTTTACTCTCTGAAAATCAAAAGTGGTATTTCCTGTCATGTGGACTACTGAACGGAAATCTGAATGGATGTCTTGCCTGGTGAGATACCCAGAAAATGGTGGTGCTCAGTGACTCTGGCCAGACCCTGAAGGAGCCACGTCACAATTTCTGAGGGGACGTAATTCCCTTCTGATTCTGTTACTTATTGAAAGAATTTGGGGAGAAAAATGGAGAGAAAGTGCACTAAGCCATCTGTAATTGATCAGATATGTAATGAGTGCTCATAGGCATGGGGAGAAATAAGTCCTGCCCTGTGTTCAAGGACCTCACACATTGGTAGGGAATGAGCAATATGTGTGTACAGAGTGCTGTCCATCCTAGCAAAAAGAGTTCACCCTTTCCTGGGGAATGTCAAGGGGGGGGCTTCACAGTGGAAGAGATATTTGAAGAAGGAGAACGAAGTCTTGAGAAGAAACCATAGGGCCAAAGCATCCACAGACAGTACTCTGTTGTGATCAATAGTAAGGATTCAGGAGGCAGAATGCCTGGATTCACACCTTGCCTTGGTTGCTTACTAGTTCTGTGGCTTTAAACAAGTCAATTAGCCTTTTAGTGCCTGGATTTCCTCAAGTCTAACATGGGGTTAATAACAGTATATTTCGTGGACTTGGTAAAGACTGATGAATCAAACATTCTGCATATATTAAGCACCAGACATATATATGTATATGTGCACATGGTAAGCACTATGATAAGTGTTTGCTATAATTACTAAAAGCAAACTTGTGAGTGAACATGGAGACATGAAAAGGCATTGCTTGTTGAGGCAATGGAGAGCAATTTGGAGGGACTTGAACATTCGACCAGATGAAGAGTTTGAGGCACACAACAAGCAAAAGGCTAGAGATGTAAGCAAGGGCAGGCTGTAAACAGAAACGGAATTTTAAAAATATATATATTTTATTGACTTTTTACAGAGAGGAAGAGAGAGGGATTGAGTTAGAAACATCGATGAGAGAGAAACATTGATCAGCTGCCTCCTGCACAGTCCCTACTGGGGATGTGCCCCCAACCAAGGTACAAGTCCTTGACCGGAATCGAATCCAAACCCTTCAGTCCACAGACTGATGCTCTACCCACTGAGCCAAACCGGTTTCGGCCGGAAATGGAATTTTTGGACTGGAACCCGGATTATTTGTCTGTCGGAATCGAAGAGTGACTCCACGGGCAGAAAGTGGTATAACAAAGGTGGAGATTTATTGAAGAACAAGTACAGACTCCCACAGGAAGAGAGGGAAAGAGTCCCACAGAATAGACTCCCACGTAGGGAGGGGGAAAGGGTCCCACTGAGTTCCTTTTCCCTGGGGCTTATAAAGGCTGCAGATCCTGGTGCCTTGATGTAACCTCTGATTATTCACTATTTCCCTAGACTGGTTAGTATGGTAACTCCTGGGCTCAAAAGTTAAACCTCACATGGATGTGTGAGGTTCTCCCTCCCTCCTTTCTTATTGTTTTCCTATTCCCTTTGGGCTTTCTTCTCCTTCTGCATGAAGAGCTTCCTTCTCTTTATTTTGTAAATATAGACCTTCTGCTGTTCCCAGCTCCCTCGTTCTATGGAAATGTACCTGTTGTAGCTTTTCAGCTCCCCTATTCTATGGAGACATACCTTCTGCTGCTCTGCAGCCCTGTGCTTCCTCCATGGTCCCCTGAATTTCCCTAAACATGTCCTATTTTACCCCGAAAATTCCTGTTTCAAAACTATACCAGGAAATTTGAACTTGATCCCTGGAAATAGGGAGCCAATGCATATCTTATTATTATTAAATTGTTGTTGTTATTGTTATGTTTGTGCTAAAATACACATAATATAAAATTTACCACTTTAACCATTCAGTAGCATTTAATACATTCACAAAATTGTGCAACCATCACCGTTATCTTAGTCCATGCAGACTAAATACCACAGACTGGGCAACTTAACAGAAATGTATTTCCCACAGTTCAGGAGGCTGGGAAGTTTAAGACCAGGGTGCAATGTGGTTGGATTCTGGTGAGAACACTCCTCCTATTTTGCAGATGGTCACCTTCTCCTAACCTCACATGATGGAGGGAAGAAAGAAGTAGGGAGGTAAGGGGAGGGGGAGGGGGGGCGTGCGCACACATGCATAGTGGCAAGATCTCTTGTGTGCCTCTTCTTATAAAGGCACTAATCCCATTCATAAGGGCTCCATCCACATGACCTAATTACCTCCCAAAGGCCATACCTCCTAATACCATCGCAGTTAGGAGATGTGTGTGTGTGGTGGGGGGCGGGGTGGGGGGGGGAGGTGTTAGGATTTCAACAGATGAATTGTGTAGGCAACAAACATTCAGCTAATAACAACCACAGTCAAGTTCAATGTCAGTTTTTGAGTTGGAGAGAGCCTGCATCCTGATAGGGAGAATGTTTGGGACTGAAAAAAATCACTGAACCTACTCCCCAACCACTCAGCAGGCATTCCATGATTGAAGAGATGGCCTGTCTGAAAGTGCCTATGAGCCCCACCTGAAGAGCAGGCTCTTTCAAAAATGCTGTTGTCTGGGTCATTTTCTTGAGACAATTGGAGGGCAAACTGGCCCCCTGGTAGGTAGCTCCTCAGGCATTAACCACAGTGAGAAAACAGCCCTGGTGAATTCTCGACAGTCACCTTGGATGTGTTACCTCCAGGGCATTCGGCTTTTCTTTTTTGGAGGAGGGGACTGGAGCAGGGTGGATATTCAAACAATGTTTGTCCTACTGCCTTTCATGAAACTTGGAGGCTCCTTGGAGACCCCTCAAGAAACAGGGGTCAAAGCAAAGACTTAATTAAGCATGGGCTGTGCCTCCCTCCCCCTTGTCCCCATCCACCCCCATTCATCTTATACACTAGACTACTGTGTGAGATTTCGTTTTGACAAAGGGTTTTACTTTTTAAACAAATATAAAATCTACAATTACTAAGTCATCTCAAACCCTGGACCCTCCTGCATTTGCACAGGAAGCAGTCAGCAAATGAAGACACAAGTGGACTGTGCTTTGTAAACTATAGAGGGACATGCAAATTCTAAGGATTGTAATTAGGATCATTCTCCCAGTGGGGACTGCTCGGCTGGCCTGCTTCCCGACAGTTTGCTGAGGGACTGAGGTTGTTAGCCCCCCACGCCACAACTGACTCATTTCAAGCTGACCTGGTGACTTTCTGAGTCAGGGCCGGCCTGAGGGAACTCCTGGATCACCTCTCTGCGCTCCTCGCTCATCTTCCTTCCAGTCCAGACACGCCATCCTCACCACTGGCTCACAAAGATTTTCCCATGCTCTTCTCTGAGCCTCCATACTGACTCAATCCTTAAAGTGACACATTTTAGACATTCAATACTTGTTGTGTGGTGTTGCACCAGATAAGCCAAACCAGGGCAGGTGGGGAACTGAAAAAAGAGAGAGCATGGATTGATCTGGGTTGACAAGAAAGTTGGAGATGGACACAATCCACAACTGAGAAAGCCCACCTCTGAGCACCGGCTGTCCCTGTGATCAGCCAGTGACCTTACTCGGGTCACTTAACCTCTGGGAGCTTCAGTTGTCTGGTGCCCCAAAGAAGACTAAGAAGACCTTCCTCACAGTTTGTTAGGAGTAGTAAGTGAAAGAAGGCATTAAGACCTTTACCTGCCTCATTGGGGGACTCAAGGTCCCGCCTCAGGCAGGACTCCTGTAGAACAGGCCAGCAGAGGACATTTGGTTCAGGCGGACCAGAAAGTCCTGAATGAGAAAGGGGCCCCAGCCTCATGTCATGGAACAGCCAGTGATTACCCTATCTGGCAGCCGCACCAAGGGCAAGACAACAGCCGCTTGCAGCCCACAGCCTCCACGGCCAGCACTAATCGGTCTGAGGGACAACCAGCTCCATCTAATCAGACTAGAACACTTACACCCCCCCTCCCCCCAGCCTCCATCCCTTGTGGTTTTGTTTTTTTAATATATTTATTTTTTATTGATTTCAGAGAGGAAGGGAGAGGTAGCGAGAGATAGAAATATCAATGATGAGAGAGAATCATTGATCGGCTGCCTCCTGCATGCCCACTACTAGGGCTCGAGCCCACAATCCGGGCATGTGCCCTTGGCCCAACCAGGGACTGAAGGGTCCCAGGTTCGATTCCGGTCAAGGGCATGTACCTTGATTGTGGGCACATCCCCAGTGGGGAGTGTGCAAGAGGCAGCTGATTGATGTTTCTCTCTCATCGATGTTTCTCTCTACCCCTCACCCTTCCTCTCTGTAAAAACATCAATAAAATGTATTAAAAAATAAAATAAAATAAAGGGACAGCATTCAATTCTGTGTCCCAGAGAATGAGCAAAATGTCAAGGTAAAGAGAAAAGTTCCATTCCAGTTAAACTTTAACCCAAAGAAAAAATCCATTCTTAGTTCACTCTCACAGTGTGATTCTATATGCAAATGAGCAGTGGAGGAAAAGTTCTTGTGAACTAATTATTAGGAAAGTCTAAATAAACCAGTAATTTGGGAAGCAATCTTCATGGTAAATGACATTGAATGACTAATTAATCTCAAGCTGACCAAGTGTGATTATGAAGTTGGGAAGCCTTAGAATTACTAAGACTTTCAAATTATGGAAAATAAAGTAGTTGGTGTGACCGCAGCACCCTGGGAATTCCAAGGGGACAAGGTGCTTCTAGATTCTAGATATGTCAGTTGCAAACGGGTTTTACACAGACTTTTGGATGTTAAAATAGTATGCCAGTAGGACCAGATCCCACAAGTAGATGGTAACTAATACAGATATGTCATTTTTTGAAGACAAAATTTGAATTAATGATGTGTGACTTTATGTAGCAAGCTAATTGGGAGGAAGACAAATGAAAGAGTATATTGTGTGCACTTTTATTTATTTTAAAATATATTTTTATTGATTTCAGAGGGAAAGGGAGAGGGAGAGGGAGAGAGAAACGTCAATGATGAGAATCACTGATTGGCTGCCTCCTGCATGCCCCCTACTGGGGATTGAGCCAGCAATCCTGGCCTGTGCCCTTGACTAAAACCCAAGCCAGGACCCTTCAGTCAGCAGGCTGATGTTCTACCCAGTGAGCAAACTGTCTAGAGCTGCACTGTTATTTAAAAGAAATGTAATTTTATTCCTTTTAAGTACATATAGAAACTAAAATTCTTATGTACTCATCTTCTCTCCTCTCCAAACAAATTGTTACTTAAGTTCCTTTTGGAAGAATTTTAAGGGATTTGAATAATGAATATTTAAACACATTTTGTGTTGGTTACATCCATGGTTAATATATACAGGGGTGGGCAAAAGTGGGCTTCAGTTGTTTGTATGATAAATAATACAATAATTAATACATAATAATATAAGAATAAACTCTATTTTACGTATTCACAGCTGTAAACCTATTATTGTTCACTCCTGTACCTGGTGACTAATATTCTTGGGGTTGTCTGAAAATTGCTTGTTCTTGTCATTCATTCAATACGTGATTGTTATGTGCTGACAGAAATTTAACATTCTTGATTCTGTCATAATTAATCATCACCACTTTGCTACTGCTGCTAACATCACCATCAACAATACCACCACCACCAACACCAACACCAACACCACTACCACCATTATAATCAACATTGCAGCTAACTACCAGTACCCAGTACAGGTCAAGTCTAATGTCATTTAATAGTCACAACAAGCCTATGAAAAGTTCATTCCCATTTTACAGATATGGAAATTGAGGCCTAGGGAGGCGAGGTGACTTATCCAGGAGCACATCTTCTTTTTTACTTAAAGAAAACCTTTCTTGCTAGTAAGAGATGTAGAAATAGAAAATTTTGAGCCTTTCTTGATTCTTGATCTAACACGAATGCTAACTCAATGGCATCTTAGTTTTTACTGAATTTTATTCCAGTAAATTTATTTTCAGAAGAAAGATCTCCTTTGGAAGTTTTTGTTAGAGTTGAGGAGCTACAGAGAAAGTTGTTAAGGTAGAGGGTAGGGAACATTTATTGTCAATGAAAAATTAGGTTCCTAAAATAAGGCAACTTTCAATTCATAGACTCAGACCTTGCATACTTACTACTAGAAAAACTTAGGTTTACATAGGACTGCCTTCATTCCTTATATCATTGGGAGACAGATACATGACCTGAAACTTTCAGGAGCTAAGAACAGAGAATAGTGTTCATTCCTCTGCAATTTCTGAATTGCTGGTCCAGCCCATATATTGTAGACCCTCCTCTGGGCAGCTGATGCAGGTTGGGCCAATCAGGGTCTTTACTCTAAAAAATTGGGATTAGAGTGTGGCTGAATATGTAAGACAAATTTGGAAGCTGTGGGGTAGATGTATACCTTCATGTGTAGGAGAAATTGGAGATAGAGGAGTAAGGCAGAAGCTCGGAGAAAAGCAGAAAAACTTGAGTTCTAACACTTTTTTTTTTTCCATTTTGACCTGACTCCATTCTTGTCCCTGATTTCTGTGATAGCCTTTAATAAACCCTTTTTATTTTCCTTGTGGTAACTTTAAACTGGCTTCTGTTGCAACAAACAAGACTTGCTGAATATATGAAGGAATCACTCTGTTTTACCATAAACAGAGGTTCAAATGAATGGGGGATATGCCTATATTTGGGCCTTGAATTCAGACTTCTGACTCTAAATCTTAGATCTTCTGGTTCCAAGTTCCATTCTCTTAAAACCACCTGACCTCCTCTACAACCTCTCCCTCATATTATCTAATTATACCCGAAGGATGCAATTATTTCTGCTTCACTGTGATAGAATCTAGACATCTCTGATGATTGCCCACAGTTGCATGGCAATCCAAATGAGTGGCAGATATTTTGAGTCTTGGCTTCCCAGGGCTTCTCCAGAAAGCCCCTTTCTGTCTGAACATGCCTTACAGTCTATTTCAAAGGCAAACCCATTCAGCTGGCAAATGGTAATAGCTGCTTCTCTCCCAAATACCCAAAGGGCACAACTTCTGGGCTCCAGTGCAGCCAAGTTTTGACGGGGCTTGCCATCAACTCCTGTAGAGAAGGAAGTAGATGCTGATCCTGGATTATGAGGCCAGGCCAGGACCCGTTCTATTGCTAGCTACCATTCCTCAACCACAGGAGATTGCTGCTTTAGAAGGCATTGGGTGGGCGAGAAAGAGACTCAAACTGGACTTAATTGGAAGAGGATGTGAAGAGGGAAGGGAAAGGAGAGAGAAAGATGACATAACTAGAGAGAGTATAGGAGAGGTGAAGAAGTACAGAAGGCACAGACAGGAATCCAGTATGACATGAAGGGAAGTAAAAGTCTCCTAACCATCTATCAGGAATTCACTTGGCACCTATTGTATGCACTACATGAACTAAGCCTTGAGGAAAAGCCATAGAGAAACTGGACCTGCCCTCTGTCTTCAAAAGATCATGGTCTAGATCAGTGTTGGCAGCTCAGTTGCCTTCATTAGTTTCAGAAATATTTAGTAACACCTGTCTGCACCAGGCACTACTCTAAGCACTAGGAATACAACAGGAAAAAAAAAAAAAGAAAGAAAAAAAGGAAGGAAGGAAGGAAGGAAGGAAGGAAGGAAGGAAGGAAGGAAGGAAGGAAGGAAGGAAGGAAGAAAAAGAAAAGAAACAGCCATATTTTATGATCATTGAGGAGTGGAGGATGGAGGGTAACTTGAATAGGATGAACAGAAAAGTCTGTCTAAAGAGGTGATTTTTGAGCCAAACTTGCAAAGATATGAAAGAAAGGTTTGCAAAAACAATGGTCACAGCAAATGTAAAGACTTGAGCTAGGCATGTTCTTGGTTGTTGTTGTTTTTTGTTTTGTTTTTGAGGAACAGAAAAGGCTGGTGTGGCTGGATCAGAGTGAAAGAAAAAGGTCAGTGGTAGGAAATGTACTGAGAAAATGGGATGGTAGAGGAGGATGAAGTCCAGCTCTTGTGTGGCCTTGAAGTTCATGATAAGAAGTTTGGATTTTATGTTGTTTTCAGTGCATTGATTTTGGTGGGGTTCCCCTTATTTTTTCAGCTCCAATTAGTTTGTTGTCACTGCTTAGGTCACTGTGATGAGACAGATTCTGAGACCTTACAGCTCAAGTGGTGTGAGTTCAGTGATGGGGTTAATAATACATATCACCTCTGTGGGATGGGGCAATGATAACATGAATAGTCAGTATTTGCCATTTCTGATCAGGATGAAATAAGTTGTATTAGCCAGAATAGTCCAGGTAGTGCTGCAGTAACAACATCACCAAAATCTCAATGGTTTGATACAATCACCCAGGTGATTTCTTGCCATGCTAAGTCTGCTGTGAGTCCAAGACAGTTCCTATGCAGTAGCTTGGTGATTCTGGGTGTTTTGATTTTATGGCACCTCCCTTCTAACACAATCACTGATATAAGGGAAAGAGAACAGTAGAAGACTTCATACCAGTGATTAAATGCTTTTGCTCAGATAAAATATATGCCATTTTGTTCACAACACACTGGCTAGAACTAGTCACGTGAACCCCATCAAATTGCAAAGAGGCTGGGAAGGGTAATTCTCCATTACCTGAATGTGCCTAAAGGTAAAGAAGAACCTAATATAAGTAAGCAATAAAAATGTAGCATATAAATCAACTTTAGAGAAAATCCAGCAACCCTCCAAGGCAGTTTGTAATGAGCTGGATGAATAGTAAATAATGAAGGAGTTCAAAGAGTTGTGAGGGATACTGATGTACTTCAGAAAGGCTCTAGAAGGTCACCCTCTAGCTCAATCCTCTTCACTTCAAGACCTTCTCTTTCCACGTCCACCCCCATCCACCATCCCGAAATGGGCTCTTTGCATTTACCTGGCTCTTGATAGTTATAATTTTGGATATAATAGTATATGATGCTAAAGAGCATTATTTATTTGCTGTGTAACCTTGGGCAGTTAACTCAATTTCTGGAGCTTAAGTTCTTCATTTAATGCTTTCTATAATTATTGTGAAAATTAAAGTAATTATATACCTATTTAGCTTAACAGAATTTGGAGTACAGTAGGGTCCAGAAATTATAGTTATTATTATTTTTTAAAGAAAGACTTTACCCATCAGCCATTTGTTTAATGTTTTGCTAGTGCCAGGCTCTGTGCTTAGCCCTGTGGATCAGTGATGAATATGTCCTGTAGTTCCTAGTCTCCAATAGAATATAATCCAATGCTAATGTTCATTATAAGAGAGGGAGCCATGGTATGCAGTTTTCCTCCAAATTATTTGACTATAGACATCCCCTCCTTTTTTTTTTTTTTTTTTAGAAATTTCTAAAAAATTTCACGCAAAACATAATTTTGAAATCCTTCAAATAGAGTGTGCACAATTTTAACGTTGATCAAATAAACAAGGTCTTATTTTCAACATATTGTGACAAATCCCAATAGAGTACAATTTATCTCTATGTCTATCTAAGTATAGAAGAATGACTGGAAGAAAGAGGACATAGAGATATCTAATAGACATATAAAAAGATGCTCAACCTCACTAATCATCAGAGAAATGCAAATTAAAACCACGGAGAAATACCACACACCTGTCAGAATAGCTATCATCAATAAATCCACAAACAAGTACTGGCAAGGATGTGGAGAAAAGAGAACCCTCATGCACTGTTGGTGGGAATGCAGATTGGTGCAACCACTATGGAAAACAGTATGAAAGTTCCTCAAAAAATTAAAATGGAACTGCCTTATGACTTAGCAATTCCACTTCTGGATATATATCTGAAAAACAAACAAACAAACAAATACCCAAGACACTAATTTGAAAGAATATATACATCCCTATGTTCATTGCAGCATTATTTACAAAAGCCAAAATGTGAAAGCAGCCCAAGTGTCCATCAATAGATGAGTGGATAAAAAAGCTGTGGTACATTTACACAAAGGAATACTACACTGTAATAGAAAAGAATGAAATCTCACTGTTTGTCACAGTATGGATGTTCCTAGAGGGTATTATGCTAAGTGAAATAAATCAGACAGAGAAAGACAAATACCACATGATTTCAGTGTATGTGGAATCTCAAGAACAAAATAAATAAAATTGAAACAGTCTTGTAGATACAGAGATATGACTGATGATTGCCAGAGAGGAGTGGGATAGTGGTGGCTGGGTAAAAATGGTAAAGGGAGTAAGAAGTACCAATTGGTAGTTACAAAATAGTCATGGGGCTATAAAATACAGCACAGAGAATATAGCCAATAATATTGTAATAACTATGTATGGAGCCAGGTGGGTACTTGAAATATCAGGGGGATCACTCTGATTGTCTGACCACTATGCAGTACACCTGAAACTAAAACAAAATAATATTAAATGTAAACTGTAATTTAAAAAGTACTATTTAAAAAGTATTGGAAGAATATGAGATGGGATTCTTCGTTGTTGTTTTTTTCTAAATAAGTAAATGGTAGGAAACATATGGCACAAAAGGAAGATAAACATTTTCACTTTTTAATTATGAACATTTTAACCATAAATACAGACATATAGGTAGTGAGAAAAGTATAGTAAATTCCCATGCACCCATCACCCAGCTTTAGCAGTTAGCAATTTGGCCCATATTATCTATCTGCCCCTCCTACTTCCTTCCTCGCCACTGGATTGTTTTGAAACAAATCCCAGACGTCATATCTTTTTATCTGCAAATATGTCAATGTTATCTCTAAAATATAAGGGCTCTTTAAAATAACATGACCACCATAGTATTATTATTTTTTTAATTATTTTTTTTAGCGGTTATTTTTTTAAATATATTTTTTATTGATTTTTCACAGAGAGGAAGAGAGAGGGATAGAGAGTTAGAAACATCGATGAGAGAGAAGCATCGATCAGCTGCCTCTTGCACACCCCTTACTGAGGATGTGCCCGCAACCACGGTACATGCCCTAGACTGGAATCGAACCCAGGAGCTTTCAGTCCGCAGGCCTATGCTCTATCCACTGAGCCAAACCACTCCCAGCCACAATAGTATTATTACATTACTAGAGGTCTGGTGCATGAAATTCATGAGATGCCTGTGCTGGGCGTGGGTGGATGAAGTCTGCTGGATGCGGAAAGGATGGGAGTCCTATCAATTCCTCGGGTACTTTCCCTCTTTCTCACTCCCACTCTTTCTCTCCTCTTTTAAACCTGACGTGTTTCCCTTTCTTTCCCCGGCCCGCCTCACTTTCTCATCACTCCGTCGCTCCACCTCTCCCACTTCCCTTCATTTCTACACTTGATTGACTTCTCCTCCCACCAGCCACACTTGATGCCCCTTTTAAAACTTCACTGTCTTTCCTCCACCTGGGCCTGCCCTCTGCCACCTCCTCAGCCTGGGTTTGTCCCTTTCTCTTCCCCCACCCACAGAGTTTCAGCCCCTGCAGCCTGATGTGGGCCCCTCATGTGTTTCCACTCTCATCGCATGCAATCTGGAAACTCACCTCCTGAGAGGCAGGATGGCTGTGGGGTGCAGCACCAGGACAGCCTGTGTCACAGCTGTCCCTCCCCTCCGAAACAGGGACAGGCTTCTCCTGTGGGAAAGAGAGACTGACAGGGAGCTATCCCTCGGGGTGGGCGTGGAGGGTACAGGGTATGTTTTGCTGTCTCAGTGGTTAAGGAGAGTCTGTATCGAGGGAGAGAGAAAGGGAGGACAGTAAAGGAGACATTTAGCTTATTGGGAGGCACTGGGAGAAAGGCTTCTGGGGACATTTGCTGAATTTTGTGTTATATAGCCACCTCAAGATAAAGTATCTGACGATCAGAGAGGTTATATGGCTTACCCAGAGTCACACAGCAAGGAACCCATTCAGCCAGAGATGGAAACTTTTGGCCTCATGCCAAAGCCTTTATTCATTCCACTGCAATGAGGCCTTTGAGGATGGAGAACACTGGCCAATAAGACTGCCTTTTTCTGTCTTAACCATCCAAGAACAGCTCCTGTCACCACCTCAGCATTGGTTTCTCTCTGTCCTTCCCTTTTCTCATTTGCATGTCATTTCCTCCAGGAAGCTTTATGGTATAGACAACTTCTCCTGCCCCAAGGACTTCTCCACCCACATCTTAGTGATGTCACCAGCGCCTGGGGCAAGTTCTGGAAAAAACTTCCCTCTGTGCTGGGTGGATCTTTGGGATTCATGCAGTCTGAAGTCAGAGCCAGTTTCATTCCCCCCGGGGAGCTTATGGGAACCTGCTCTTGGGATTTCAATGTCTGCCTCTAGTTGCAGGAGGCCTGGGATCAGGAAAGGAGAATTGCAATCTTCTCAAGATCAGGCTAAAAGGTGCTGTCTGGGAGGAAGCTGAGCTGCATGAAGCTCCCCTATGATGCCCAGGGACCCCTCTCCTCACCAATGAACTAGCTGGTATACAAGCACGTGATCCTGCCCAGGACGTCCCAAGCAGACCTATCTGCTTTGATTGTTTGATTGACAAGGTAGCGCCTCTGCAATGTTGAAAACACTCTTGGATAAAAACTAAAAAAAAATTACCTGGATTTTTTATTTTTTGTTATTAAAAGTTATTATTTTTTTTTTTTTGGCATATTTGCTTTTTTTTTTTCTTCTTTTTTTTTAATCATATGTGGACCTATTTTTCCTTTGTACCCAGTTGCTGTTATGGTGTACATACCATTTTCTCTTCTGTTTTGTTCCCTTGGTAATGTAATCTATTATGCTCATTTTTCAATGTAAGCTCCAAAATAATTACTATTTTAAATTATGTCCAGTATTCCATTGATTAGATGTAGCAAAATGTATTAAAATATTTCCCTGCTGCTGAGGTACATGTACGTTGCCTCCTCTGGTCCCAATGGCATAAGACATTTTAGTGGGAATTTTATGCATGTAACCTTTGTCATCTATCGAATTGTTTCCTCAGAAAACTTACCAGGAATGGGGGCGGTTATGAGCAGTTCCATTGCAATATGCAGTTAGTATTAAGTGTGGGATCCCAGTGACCAGGTTAAAAACCCAGGGTTGGCACTGGCCAACTGTGTGACCTGGAAAAAACTTCTTAATCTAAATCTCAATTTCCTCACTCTAACTGGTTAGGCTCAGTGGATAGAGCGTCGGCCTGCAGACTGAAAGGTCCCGGATTCAATTCTGGTCAAGAGTATGTACCTTGGTTGCAGGCACATCCTCAATAGGAGGTGTGCAGGAGGCAGCTGAATGATGTTTCTCTCTCATCGATGTTTCTAACTCTCTATCCCTCGCTCTTCCTCTCTATAAAAAATCAATAAAATATATATTTTTAAAAGTCTCAATTTCCTCAAATGTAAAACAAGGCTGAGATATAATATTTAATCCATAGGGTTTTAGTGAGAAGTGAATAAAATCATTGAATGAAATGAAATAATTGCTATCCCATGGACCTTAGCTATTACTAGTACTAGTCCTTTTGACTATGACTGCCACTAACAGGATTTTTCTGTTCCTTTAGACTATGATGATTCAACACCATGTGGCTGAAACCCAACTATTTTTCTAGAAGCCAACGCAGGCTGGTTTGCAGTCATCCACAGGTCAAAGATTTTAGAACTCTCACCCAAGTCACCAGCTGCCTTCACAAATCTATCATCCCTCTTGAGTCTGACGTCGGTCATATCTTGGTTCTTACTTGGTCTCTTGTAAGGTTCTTTAAAGGCCTTTGTGGGTCCCTGGTTTCTTAACTTTGAACACCATAGTCTGGACCACATCAGATATGTTTAAACCACCCCTTCCCCATCCTGCAGGAAATATAATTATACTAGAAGCCCAGTGCACAAAATTTGTGCACAGGTAGAGCCCCTAGGCCTGGCCAGAGATCAGGGCAAATTGGGGCCTTCCTTACTGCTGCCAGCTGCCTGCCGGGGCCTTTCTTCATTCCGTACCACCCCTTGGTGGTCAGCGCATGTCATAGCGATCAATCG
The DNA here is from genome assembly GCA_036971965.1 of Nyctalus aviator. NCBI lineage: Eukaryota > Metazoa > Chordata > Mammalia > Chiroptera > Vespertilionidae > Nyctalus > Nyctalus aviator. The sequence goes on along the minus strand of CM072929.1, from coordinate 8,712,432 downwards.
AACTCTCATGGGGACACTTCGCATATTAGGCTTTTATATATATAGATAGGAACAGCAGGCCATATGGGAGCCATGAGGAGTAGGTGTAACCTGATGTTTTATGTTAAATTAAATACTTCCCGATTTTGTTTTTGTGGTTTGGGTTAACGTTTAGGGGCTCAATGAATAATGAGCCTTTCTTCCTTCCTGAATTCAAAACAAATTAAGAAACATATTCATAAGCCAGAGAGATGGAGATTAAGACACTAGCTTCATTATCGGGAAAAGCTGAAGAAAGGAATATAGCTCAAATATGTAGCCATAGAAAACTTTCTAATATTATTCCCTGAAGTGAACTTAAAGTACACCCCCCCCACAAAAAACAAACAAACAAACAAACACCATCAGGCTTCCCCTACTTGTCACAAAGTGGATGGGAGCCCAGAGTGGATTTTCTATTGCTGCAGGTGGGCTTATCTGAAACAGAGGGAGAAGAAAGAGCTAAGGGGAAAAAGCTCAATTTTTCTCCCAACTCACTGTCCCCCCCAAAAAAAATCATTCATCAGCTGCCTCCCACACTGGGGATAGAGCCCACAACCTGGGCATGTGTGCTGACTAGGGATCAAACTATGACCTCTGGTTTGATTGCTCAACCACCGAACCATGCCAGCAAGGCTAAGGAGTACTTTAAGGGCAGGGAATTAGAGGTTTTTTCCTGGACCCAGTATTTGATCCCACGCTGACTTGCTTGATGAACATGATGGATTAGGTTCAGTCTCAGCATTTTGACTTTGTGCTGTCTCATAGCCACGGAGAGACCCTCTCTCTCCTTCCTTCTCTCCTGGCCTCCCCTATGACCCCCAGCCAGTCCCTCTTCCTGAGCTCTGACATTTACAGCTCTTCAATCATGTTTTCACATTGCATTCATGTCAATTCATAATTCCATCCATCATATCACTCAACAAACAGAAGAAAACAAAAATCCCAATTGGAATTGGGCCAAGCCATCAGAAAATGTATTATTTCACATCACAAGAAGAGAAAATCTTACTACGGTATAATCAGTGACTCAGTGATATTGAACCCAGGTCCTTTCTGTCCTTCTGCTAGATCAACTGCCTCTTGGCTTCATCCTAAAACTGGTCCCACTTGCGCTCTTAAAATAGATGCAATTCCAGGCATCCCACTCAGGAACCACCTCACTCAGAAAAAGTAAAGGGGGCCATCGTGTCTCTGTTTTACCTTTTATAAAATGAAGAAATCTTTCCTAAAATCCCCCTCACACTGTGCTGGCCTAAATCTCTGAGCTGGAGGATGTAGTCGCCATTACCCTCTCAGACCTAGTTCTGGATTCTGAGTAGAGAGGATGGAAAACCTCACAAAACCGGGGCCCTGCCAAAAGGCATAGGGAGGGTGCATGTTGGGTGGGCAGCCAGCCACACCCACTGTGCCTCACTAGGCATTTTTTTCAGTGGTTATGATTTTAAAGAACCTCTTCTCCTGCTGCTGTGTTTTCATCTCTGAACTTCAATTTCCTCATCTGCCTTCTGTACCTTTTGAGGCCACTGTGACAAACAAGTGTGATAACATGTATACCTCGAAGTGCTGGGTAAGCCTTGCATCTGATGAGTGTGATAACAGACCATGAGCTTCCCCCAACACCTCCAAGGCGTGACTCATTCCAGGCGTGAGCAGTTGTTTGCAAAGATGAGGTAGTCCTCATGGGAAGCCAAGGTGCAAACATCTCATTGTTGGGACAGGAGTTCTCTTTGACATTCAAATGGAATGAAGGAGAAAAGGGGAATACAAATTCAAGCAGATTAAAACAACAAACATATGAAAAGATGCTCAAGGTCACTAATCACTTGGGAAATGCAAATCAAAACCACTGGGAGATGTCACCTCACGTCCATTAGGACCGCCATGATAACACATGTTGTCAAGGAGTGGAGATGTTGCAACCTCTGTGCACTGTTGTTGGGATGGTAAAACGATATCATCATAGATGAAAGCAGTATGGTGGTTCTTCAAAAATGCCTACATAAGCCGAAACTGGTTTGGCTCAGTGGATAGAGCGTTGGTCTGTGCACTGAAAGGTCCTGGGTTCGATTCCAGTCAAGGGCTTGTACCTTGGTTGCAGGCACATCCCCAGTAGGGGATGTGCAAGAGGCAGCTGATCGATGACTCTCTCTCATCGATGTTTCTAACTCTCTATTCCTCTCTGTAAGAAATCAATAAAATATATTTTTAAAAATGCCTACATAGGATTACCACGTGATCTACTAATTCCACTCATGGGTATGTAGATAAAAGAATGGAAAGCGTGATCTTGAAGAGATATTTGCACAACCATATTCAAAGCAGGATTATTCACTGTAGTTAAAAGGTGAAAGCAGCCCAGTGTCCATTGGAGGGTGAGTGGGTATGTGAAACGTGGTGTATATGTACAATGGAACAATAGTCAGCCTTAAAAAGAAAGAAAGGCTGACCAATGGAATGAACCGTGAGGATATGCTGAGTGAAAATAAGGTAGTCACAAGGAGACAAATACTGTATGATTTCCCTCATTCGAGGTATCTAGAGTAGTCAAATTCATAGACACCAAAAATAGAACGGTGGTTTCCAGGGCCTGAAGGGAGGGGGGGGGGGGAATGGGGAGCTATTGTTCAGCAAGTGAAGAGTTTAAGTTTTATAAAATGAAAAAGTTCTGGAGCTGGCTGCTGGTGATGGTTGACCAATGTGAATGCATTTAATGCCATTGGATGGTACACTTAGAATAGGTTAAGATGGTAAAATTTTTTGTTATGCATCTTTTACTGCAATAAAAATATTTTTAAAAAATTAAAGTTTGATCATATGCAATGCTGGATAGTATGGAGTGAAATAGGCACCCACCTCCATCCTATAAACAACAAATGGGTCTTTGAGTTTGGCTTATTTTTCTGTGGTTGGTGATTGGGTAATATCTATCCACATTAAAAGCAGGGAGGGGAGGAGATTCAGTTGTGCGTTAGCTGGTAGCAGGGCTATTGGACCTGCTAGTAAAAAGAAGAACCATTGTGAAATAGGACCGGAGGGCCTCCAAGAACAGGGGTTGAGGCAATGCCCAGCAGTCAACATCAGGGGAGTGAGCAAACCATCCCTTGCCAGTTGAGTGAACACTGAGCCTTTCCAGTGCTGAGGGCCTCGATTAGCTGTCTCTCTCCTGGCATCAGGTAAAGGCCTCTTCCCTTCACTTGCTGATCACCTTGGGAGAACTGCTGTGCACCTGTGCCTGGAGATTCTGCTAAGCCATTTCTTTACCACCCACATTAGGCAGAGTTGGCTAGCTAGAAAACAACCTCAACATTTTAGTGGCTTAACAGCATAGAACTGTCTTTCTTTCTTTCTTTCTTAGATATGTTCAACGCAGATGTTCCTGGTCAAGCAGCATTCCTGGGCAGTCTCACTTCCAAGCAGTGACTCAAGGATCCAGGTTTCTTCCATCTGGTGGCTTTGCCATGCCCCAAGGCCCCCTCAGATTCTTCCCTGGTACTTCTGCATCTAGCCAGACAGCAAGTCAGGAGAGAGGTCATGGGAAATTGCACGGGCCACTCAAAGGGCCAGGCATGGAGGTGGCACACCTCATTGCCAGTCACATTCTGCAAACAAGAGCTGGTCACATGGCAGCACTTGGATGCAAGAGGGGCAAAAAATGCAGCGGTCTTGTGTGTCTGTGGAGAAAGTTAGATGGTTGGTGAAGACATACCAATGTGTCTGTGACAGTACCTACACGGACAACCCCCTAAATAACAACCTACAATACATAAGCCCCCTGAAACAGAGAGAGTGACTCAATAGCTGGAAGAAGAGTGCTGGTAGGTAAGACACTCCTTCCTTCCCTCTTCCCCTTCCCAGGTTTTACATATTTGGGCTTGTAGAATACAGTCTCTAGATACTCATCCCAAACTGCCACTTCTGGTTTATTCGTTTATAACCACAGAAAAAAATGAAGACATCAAAACCTACCTTCCTCCTCTCCTGCCTACTAGAACTTAATTACTGAGACCACATTTCTCAACGATTACAGCCCTGCAGTGGCTGGAGGAGCTGAAAAATGGATGCCTGGCACCTGCTTGGCCTTCTCCATGGGAGAATCCCTCCCACCCCAACCTGTCCAAATTCTACCCATCCACTGGGGCACAGCCTTTTCCTTGCCTCTCAGCCCGTAGAGATCTTAACCCTTTCTTACAGAACAATGGTTATTACTGTACCATCGTTTGACATTTAGTGATCATTTGTATTAAATTCCACATTTGAATGCAGCAATTGTCAGCCAAGATACCTGGTTTCAGACGAAGGGATTCAGAGATAATAAGAGAAAAACAGCCTCTGTGGAATATGCAACCCAGTGGGAGAGGCAAAGGAGCACATTGGGAAGCTGGCTGCTCTTGGGACACAGAGCATTTTGGAGATCCCGGAAGGAAGAGCGCCCTTCAGAATGAGGGGATGAGCTGGTGCTTTCGGATCTGAACTTTGGAGTGTGCAAATGACTTAAACAAGTAGGGCCTGGGGGTGAGCATTCCATCTGAAGAAAAGGAGTAGCAATGGCACCAAGGCAGGAGTCTGTGGGGAAGCTTCAGAAGAGGCTCGTGTTTCTGTATGGCTATAGATAAAGCCGGAAAGGTGGGTGCATCAGGGTTCTTGAGCTGAAACTAATGAAAGTATGTTTCAAAAATAAATGTATCATGCGCTGGAGGTCCCGAGGCAGGGGAACTCCGGGAGCAACTTGGTCAAGTTCCTCTCTTGGTTTTCACATGGCCCTCATGTTGACCATTCACATGGTTATGGAATGGCTAACTGCATCCAGGGCATAGGGAAAACATAGCTTTGCTCTCTCACCCATCCTGAGCAAACCTCTATCCACATCCCAAGGATGCTAAATGGCTTAGAACTGCCCATTCCTGGTCTAATCAATGACAGTGGAACTGCGATGAATGGTATAAAGTAATTACCTGAGCAAAATGCAAGGCAGGGAGCCAACCACAGTGACTCCTGTAAGCAAGTGGGCTTGGGCCAGACTGTGCATATTCTTGAATCTCAGCCTCTAGAATCTGTATCCTATATCATAAAGAGGTAATAGGCAAATTGACTGTCACACCATCAAACAAGATGGCTACCCCAATGTGGCCAAAGATGGCCACCATAAGAAGGCTGGCAGGGGAGGGCAGTTAGGGGCCACCAGGCCAACAGGGGAGGGTAGTTAGGGGTAACCAGGCTGGCAGGGGAGCAGTTAGGCATTGATCAGGCTGACAGGGGAATGGTTAGGGAGTGATCAGGCTGGCAGGCAGAATCAGTTAGGGGCAATCAGGCTGGCAGGCAGGCAAGCGGTTAGGAGACAGCAGTCCCAGATTGTGAGAGGGTGCAGTTGGACATCCCCCAAGGGGTCCCAGATTGGAGAGGGTGCAGGCTGGGCTAAGGGACAATTCTCCCCCACCCCCACCCTTCAGTGCACAAATTTTGTGCACCGGCTCTCTAGTATAAAATAAAAGCCATGGAGAGCTATTGATTGTTTTTCAGCAGGAGAGTCGACAAAACTGAGTAGAGATTATGGGATGTTTTGGTCAGAAATAACCAAGCAGGGGGAATGGATGTGGAATTACCAGGTGCCCACTGTCACCATGTCTTCTTCCCACATCAGAAATGGCTCCCAGGAGAGGAGCCATTATTCTCATTCACATCCAGCAGAAATGACTGCTGAGACATAACACCAGGGGCCTGGGAAGGAGAATTTTCATGGGAGAAACATTCCAGACAGGACTTACAGGATGATTGGAGATGAGGGAATTAAACATGATTCTGAAGTTGTAAATTTGGGTGACCTACGCATATGTGTAGTGTCATGAATAGAAATATAGTCATCTAGGAGTGTCAGTGAGGTGATTTTGAATTCATAAATCAGATGCATGATGAGTAGTTCTGTCAATAATACTGAAATAATACTTATAAAAAGTAATAATTAGAGATGTAAATGAGCATGTATTGAGCAGTTAATATGTGTCAATATTTACTAAAACACTTATTGTTGCTCTGATACACATGTATGCATTCATTTATTCCTTGCAACAGTCCTATTATTATGCCCATTTTGCAGAGAAAGAAACTGAGGCACAGAATGGTAAAAGGAAACAATCCAAGCTCCTGTATCTGATAAGCAGACAAGGTAGAACCAAGCCCAGGCTGTCTGTCTCAGGACCCTATTCTTTCAGTCATTATAACAAGAGCTAACATTTATTATGTATTACGTGACAGTACTTTATATACATTCTCTTTAACCCTCAAGAGTCAGCCTGTAAAATGGATAGTATTATCCCTGTATTATAGGAGTGGAACCTGGAGCACAGAAAGGATGAGCAATTTGCGCAAAGACACACACTTGCAAGTAGCAGAGGTGCAATCCACCTGGCAGGAGGCACAGCTGTAAAACATGCCCTCTTTCTGGGATGCCATGGGAAGATAAGGGCATCCTAGTGCTCTAGATCCCTTGCCTCATCAAAGACATTTTAAACTCCTGGCTTACGGACCAAGCCTTACACCTTTGAGGTACACGCTTGGTGAGGACAGGACCTGACACTAGCATGTAAACTCCTGAAACTGATACAATTGTGAGGTCTCTGGGAATCCCCGCATCTAGGAAAGTGCTGGCACAGTGGCGGGATCCCACCTACCGACCTCATGAAATTCAGGGGGACGGGTGGGCGCTTAAGAAAATAAGTTCTTGCCAAAACCAGTTTGGCTCAGTGGATAGAGCGTCGGCCTGTGGACTGAAGGGTCCCAGGTTCGATTCTGGTGAAGGGCATGTACCTCGGTACAAGATGCAGCTGATCGATGTTTCTCTCTCATCTAAGTTTCTAACTCTCTATCCCTCTCCCTTCCTCTATAAAAAAAATCAATAAAATATATTAAAAAAATAAAAGAGAGAGAGAGAGAGAGAGAGAGAGAGAGAGAGAGAGAGAGAGAGAACAAGCTCAGGTCAGACAGTCCACCGCAGCCCTGCAGTTCATTAGCTGTGTGTTTGTGGGGGATGGGGCAGGTGGGAGGAGGGTGAGTTCTGCTTATCCTCTGAGCTTCAACACCCTCATCAGTAAAATGGGGGTGATAATAGCCGGACTCACTCTGGGGGGTTGTCTGATGAGGATTGAATACGATGAAGCGAGGGAAACAGCCCATTGCCTCACGCACAGCAAACACTTATTACATGGTAGCGCCATTGCTACCACGGTTGTTCCTGTTATTATTTCCACAAGAGATTGGGGAAGGCAGACAGTCCAAGCCTCCGGGAGAGGGATTCTGCTGCTGCGATTTCATAATCTTCCTTCCCCTTCAGAGCCTCCAAGCAGCAGTTGCTTTGGCGTCCAAGTTTCATGGCAGCAACTCCCCAAACCAGACAGACGAAGGCCAACTGAGGCTCCAGGAGCCGCCGAGGAAGGGGAGCAGGGCCAGGGGTGGGGATAGAAGAGGGAGGTGGAGAAGCTCTACCACCCCAGGATGCTTCCCTGGGCCCCTCCCAGATCCCAGATCCCGCTGGTGGCCCCAGCTCTGGCCCAGCCTGCTTTCTTCCCAGTCACATGGTTTCCATTTCAGAATGTAACCAGCAGCTGTTGGCTGCTGGTTCCAGCTATTAATACTCTGAGAAGTGGCGGAACTGTGAGGTCAGTGCTGGCACTGGGCCGCTGCTTCCCTCTCCACTTTGGGGGGAGGAAGGGGGAAGAATAGGAAGGCTGAGAGAACCTAGGATTCGGAGCCCTGGAAACCCTAGCACAGGGCACTAGCTACACAGAGGGGTTGTCAGGCCTTCCAGACAGAGCCCCCAGCCCAGCTAGGGAGAAGCAACTTCCCCCTTGGCAGCAAACCTTTCCCGGAGGCTTCTGGGATCCCATGAGTCTACAAGTGCTTAGTCATAGGACATTAGAGATGACAAAGCCCTTAATCCAACCATCCCATTTTAGCGGTGAAGAAACTGAGGCCCAGAGGGGTGTGTGACTAATTTGAGAAGGCCCCATGAGTCAGGGAGGGGCTGGGGCAGGAAGCCTGGCTGCAAACGGGGAGCCTGGGGGCTGTGTCCTGACCCCGAATCACACATGCTTACCCAGAGAGGCCTGGATCCTGTGATCCAGGAGCAACCTGAGACCACAGTCCAAGGACCACACACACCTTTGAAAGAAAACTAGTCCCAAACAGATGATGGGCAAAAGGATGGCCAAGAAAACTGTGTTTGGACATGGGAACATGCTCACCCATGTGAAGAAACAATCTCCAAAACAGAATGTATCCCATGGCCCCATTTGGATAAGGAGCACAACACACACATGCACACACACACACACACATGCACACACACACATGCACGCACAGAAAAAAAGACTGAAGAAGACGCCAAACAAAGTAACCTATAGGAGATGGGTTTCCATTTGCCTCTTCTTTTGTCTTATCCATATTTTCTAAGTTTTGTGCTTTGAGACTGTTTATTTTTGTAACAACCATGTTCAAAAGATACAGAATACATAGACATGTGCCAGGGTGCCACCCATCCTCCCTCAGTCAGGTTGGGCTTGCCGAAGCTCCCAGACCAGACTGCACCCATGGCACAAGGCGGGGGCGTTCTCCTTTCCGGTGAAGCCGAGACAAGCTCAGACCTGAGGCTGGGCAGCCAGGGCTGAGTCTCCGGGGTGCACTGGGAGGAAGGGCCTGGCCCGGCCTCACCGCTGCCTCCGCTGTGTCTGGAGGTCTGAGGCAGAGGCCAGCCTGAGGTCTGTGTGGAGCGGGGGAAGGGGAATGGGCAGGAATGGAGGAGGAGAAGAGCAACCTCAAGGCCAGATGGCCCTGCTGGGAATTGTCCCAGTCCCAGGCCACACCCTACAGGGAACCTCATGGCCTCGTTTTGTCTTTCAGACACGCACACTGTGTTGCCACTTGCCCACTTTGATGCCAACGTCCTTGAGACCGAGCCACCTTTCTGGGTTATCCCAGGAGGGCTGTCTGCCATGAGGAACTCCCAACCTTCTTTTTGCCAAGTACAGCCCTGGGAGTGAGGGTCTTGTCACCCTCACCATGGAGCTCGGCACGGGTTGTTTGGATAGAACCACTGCCCCAGGATGCATGCCAGGTCAGGACTGTGGTCCCTGCCCAGTGCCCTGGCTGAAATGCCACCACACACTCAAGGGGCCTCTGCAGTGGGACAGCTTCCTCTGACCCATTAGGGGAACCAATCCAAGAACAGTTTTTATATGTCAAAGGGGCTGAAAAAAGTAAAAAGAAGAGGAATGTCTCACAAAACATGAAGATGATGTGAAGTGCCAACTTCAGTGTCTGTACTTACAGCTTTGTTGGAGCACAGCCATGCCCTCTGAGTCCTGTATTCCTTGTGCCTGTCTGTGTGCAGCAGATGGAGTGGCTGTGATAGGGCCCAGATCGCCCACAGAGACTGAAACATTTACTACCCATCCCTTGACACAGCAAACTCTGCTAAGCCCTGTTCCAAAAGGCCTGGTGCATGGCAGGAGATGAACAAGCATTGCTCTCCCTTCTCATCACCCTCTCTTTAATCCTCTCCACCAGGAGTATTTTTGTCCTGTCTACATGAAAGGAGTAGTGCCGTTTTGGGAGGCTGATGAATGGTGGTGGTGGGAGGTGGGCCCTCCTCACTGTGGACCAACCGGCTTGAAGCTGAAAGTTCAATGGCGAGGTTGGATCTTCATTCTGCCAGCAGCCGGTTCTGTGACCTCGAGAAGGTCATTCACTTCTCTGAGCCTCAGTTTCCCTCCCCTATAAAATGGGAGAATGGTAACAGCTAATGTTCACTTATCACTTTTTGGGTACCATAGATTGTCCCAATTCCATGGGTCACTTATCTATCTACACTAATAAAATAGAAACATGCAAATTTACCATCACTCCACTACGTCCACAAGCCAATCAGGAGTGACTATGAAAATTAGAAGTGAGTATGCAAATTAACCCAACCAAGATGGCAGCTGGCCATGGAGCTGGAGCAAGCAGGAAGCTTGGGTTGCCCCGGCGATGAAGGAAGCCCTGGAAACCACTCAAGGTTACAAAGTTTCAATTATAGAAGATAAATAAATCCTAGATACTTGCTTCCAGCAAGCCTTGGCCTTCTCTCAAGAAGGCACTGGAAAAAAAGAGGGGCTAGGACCTTGGGTCATGGGGGTGGGGGGGGTGTGATCAGGCCAGGATGGGACAGCAGGGGACGTTGGAAGTAAGCAGACCAGTAGGGATGCCAGTTGGGAGTGAGCAAGCCATCAGTGGGGGTCAGTTGGAGGTGATTAGAACAGCGGAGGAGGAAGGGGGTGCGGGGGGGGGGGAGGGCTAGGCTGAGGCCCCCCATCCTCGCCCCGCCCCCATGCATTGGGCTTCTAGTTTAATCCTAACAGTCCTGTGAGGCAGGTACTGTCATCACCCCGCCTACAGGCAAAGACAGCTGAGGAGGCAGGAGGGTGAATGAGTCGCCTGGGGTTTCTCAGTTGGTCAGAAGTGTCTCCAAACAGCCTGGTCCCTTGGGAGCTTAGACACTGCCTGCTTCCTAGGCATGCTGGGAGATTTCGCTCAGATAAGGAACCTGGATACCTTTAGCCAGCGGTCAAGTTCTATGGCTGCGTAAATAAACTCTACCTTGACAGAAGAGGAAGGGATCCTGTTTCCAAATCTCTCACTAGTGGTGGCTTTCCAGAGGGCATGGAAGTATCAGAAAGGAGAGGAGACATTTATGGTGACAGCCAATCCTGCCTCGCTGCAGAGTAGGAGACAGACAACCCACCCTGGTCCAAACACCAGCGCGGTGTCTTTAGGACCTCTGCTTGACTGATAAAGAGAAGTCTCTTAGTCCTCAGGTTGGGGGGAAGCTGGTGGTCGTTTCTCCCCCCGCCCCCTCATGGGTCTGGGTCTTGGCCCACTCTCTGCTCTTTGCCTGTCTTGGCTGAATCGCTGAGGAACAGCCCAGGTTCCTCGCCCAGAAGTTCAGACCCTGCTCCTGTGTGTCCACCTGGGCTGCTGAGGACACACCCTTTCCTCCCTGCGTCCCTCCTGTCCCTCCTCAGCAATTCCCCCCTTTCACCTGCCTTAGCACGAGGACAAGGGTTGGATGCTAAGGGTTGGGGCAGGCAGCGACTTGCCCTTTTGTCTACTTGATCCCCACAAGGATGCCTTGCCCATGCTATGTACAGGCTCCTGTGTGGCTGGGAGGGAGAGAAGCTGGCACCAAACATGCAGCCTGCCCGGAAGAGAGTTAATGGCTTGTGCCCTGCAGTTGAAATTCCTCCACCACTTCCTGGCTCTGGGACCTTGATTAAGTTCCTTAATGTTTCTGTGCCTATGTTTCCTACAGAGCAAGATGGAGAGAGTACAACCCGTACATGGTTATTGTGAGAACCCAGTGAGATAATACCGGCTACACGCCACTAGTAGGGCCTGGCACAGTGCTTGGCAGGCACGGGCCACTATTATTGCTCACCTTCTCAGCAAGTACTTCAGCTTCAGGTATCTCAGGAAAAGCGTGACACAGGACTCCGTTCTGTTCTGCACCACAGTGCACCATTGATCCACCCAATCTGTACTGAGGGCCTGCTAAGTGCACTATTTTATTTATTTTTTAAAATGTATTTGTTTATGTTATTGATTTCAGAGAGGAAGGGTGAGAGAGAGAGAGATGGAAACATCAATGATGATGAGAATCATTGATCAGTTGTCTCTGACACCTGACACGCCCCCAACTGGGGATTGAACCCAAAACCTGGGCATGTGCCTTTGACCCGGGACGCTTCAATCTGTAGACCAACACTCTGTCCACTGAGCCAAACCAGCTAGGGCAGCACTATTTTAAATCTGGAGAATGCAAGGATCTCACAGCTAAGGGGCAGGAGGAGAGAGACATGGCATCACACACATACACTGAGCCAGGGGTGAGTGCTTTGAGACTGGTGGGCAGTGTGTGTGGCGGGGGGGATCCCCTCAACTCTGATGGTAGAGGGGGTAGGGGCCAAGAAAGACCTGCCATAGGAGAGATAAACTTGCCCTGGGTCCTGCATTATACGTTGTCCTTGGCAAGAGCAGGCTGCAGAACAGTGGTGGAAAGGTGGGGTCCAGCATCCCTGGTCCACATAGACCTCTCCATGCGCCTCCATGAGGACCGGCCTGGCACCCAAGCTCAGTGCCCAAGTGCTGAGCCATGCAGGAGCATGAATGTTCCTTTGGCGTCTAATGCTGAGGCCATGGCTGCAGGACCGGGCAGGGGGAGGGAACCTCTGTGAATGCTGGCTGGAGGGAGTGAAGAAAAAAGGCACGTTCGGGGCATGGCCAGGGGCCCTTCTTCCCAAAGCTGGTTCTGAGCAGCTCCACACTGAACCAGGCAGACATGCTGCCAATGGCCAGGGAGGCCCAGGGAGAACGGGGAACGAGAAGGAGCAGAATCAGGCCATCCTTCCCAAGCCCCACAGAAAGGGGAAGGAACAGCGGGCCTGACTGGGAGGAGAGAATGAACCAGCCCAAAGAGATGCATCCCACAGGCTAAGACAGGAGCTCCTTGCTGAAATCTCTGGTTGTGGGGAAACCACCGCCTTTGCAAGACCTGGGTGAGAGCAGGGCAGGGGGACAGATCCGACCTGGCGGATGGCAAGTTTGGCTGCACCTGAGATCCTGGCCGGTGCTCTTCTCCATGTCTCCTTCTGCTCTGTCCTGCTCAACACACACTCTCAGGTATCCACTCCGGGCAAGACATGGCCCTGGAAAGGAGGGAGCACTGGCCTGGGAAGCAGACACCCTGGGTCCTCGTCTAGGCTTTGTCCTTGACCAGCAGTGTGGCCTTGGACAAGTTTCAACCCTCTCTGGGCTCCTGAGTCCTTGTGCACACAATGAGGCCACAGGCTTGCTCTACCTTGCTGTTTGCTGAGAGGAATTAACACGAGGTGAGAGAAAAGCATGAAACTGCTTTAACTGGGATGGTGGTGCTGATGTGAGGTCAGGGGAGGGCAGGAAATTTGTGGCGCTCATGGTTGCCTTCCAACATTGAGCATGCCTAGCATGCTTGGGGGTCTGCCTCAAAAGGCAGGAGTGGGGGCAGTGGGTTTAGGCTTCAGCCTATACTGCTTACCTGCTCCAGCCTTGTGATCAGAGTGAGACTGGGTCACAAGCTATGAAAGGAACCACAGGGCAACAGCGCAGGGTCAGGAGTGCAGCTCTCACTTCGTCCATCTCCCCCGACTCCTGGGACCAACTGTTGTAACTGCCTCCCCTGTTGCCACTTGGCCTTCTTTCCAGGGAAGAGAAGTCCAGTTTGGTCTGCACTGGCACAGTTTAGAGCCAAGAACTCTATGTCTCACCATCCTGGCATCTAGCGGACCCACGGGACATAGTCGTGGTGGCCAAAAGAAAAGGTGGCATTGGAATGAGATGCTGGAAAACCTCCAGCAGGTGCATCTGGCCTTTTGCCATCTGCTTTTCCTCGTCTGGCTGCCTGGGAGTTAGAATTTATGCCTGGAGGTTTAGGAGCCATTTTGCAACCATGAGGACAAGACCCACATGCTAAGAATGACTGAGACGAGGCCTTTGAGCTGTCATATAACCCGGGACTGCTTACTTCTGGATATACAACATTTTTAATTGTGCAAGCCACTGTTTCTTTCCCCCTACCACACCCATGCCACCCTGGGGAGAGGTTAGGGTGGGGGTAGACAAGCACAATTATAACCAGTACACCCTTTCCTTGGATGCCTTCTAAGATCCCACAGGGGATTCATCACACTACCTTGCTAGGGCCGGTGACTGCACTTCTGTGTTGATCCCCAGTGCACCCTCGGAGCTAACAGTTTCTGGCAAACATCCCACATTCTGTACTTTTCTTGAATCAACGATAAAAGAATCCTTTGAGTTCTGGTTCTAGATGAAGCTAGCCCACCTTCCATCCAGGAACCATCATCTCCGGCCAATTTGAAACCTCCGGTGACACATCTTTGAAACAGCTAGCTTCTAAAACTGGGTTTCCTAAAATATGCAACCCCACTGCGCATGAGCTCTGTAAGTAACTGCCGGCCTCTCCCAGAACCGCTGCCTTTTCCTAAACCACCCACAGCCCATCCCGGCAGCCCTGCACTTGCTGCTACATGACCCAGAAGGGCACTCGCGCAAACCCTCTGGCAGGTTCTGGTGCCAAATAATGATCAGAGCTGAGAAGGGGCACATCCCACATCAGGGCTTGGTTGAGAAGACATCAGTGTGTACAAGGAAGCATTTGCAGGTCTATTGTCAGGTGCTTTTCCTGTCTTAAGCATCTTGGTTATTTTAGGAAGTAAAATTACTCTGTCCATGAGTTCTGGAAGGTTCTCAGTCTCCTCGTCCTCCTCTTTCCTTTATTGGTACTTTCTCCTCCAAACCTGTTGCTTTTGCTCTGTCTCCAAAACATTCATGCCTTTTCTATATCCAAGTGATCCAAACTATATAACCACTTCATTTACCTTCCTTTGACCAGTATGGCAAGTCTATATGTTATTAATGAGAATGCGAAGTCATATGTTTCCAACAAACATGGGACTCGCTTGTTCCAGATGTTTGTTGACAGTCACTTAGAAAAAAATCACATCTAATGTATCAGGGGGGGGCTCAGTTTCTCTTTGTGGGTTCATACCTTCCCCTACAGTTGGGCGGGGCCAGGGGACCTGAGATCCATACTGTGTCTCCTCACCCAGCAGCTGTGTGGGGAAGACTCTGAGGACCTAAGGGAGCATGGATGGAGCCACAAGGTGGACGGAGCTTGGTCCTCTCGAGTGGCTGCATGAAGCTGAGACCTGCAGCTCTGCCCTGGGCTTGCATGGAGCAAGAAGGAAGTTCTATGGTACCAACCAGTGCTTTAGACATATATCTGTTAGAGCATTTGGCAGTATTTGCCGATTACTCCTTATGCATCCACAGCACTTTCTTTAGTGACTCTATTCTAAAAGGCTGTCAGTTTGATTGGCATGAGAGCTGCTTACCTCCATGCCTATACCATGATTATACCGAATGCCAATATTTAGATCCATGGTTCTCAACCTAGCTGCTCAACAGAAAGTGATAGGGGAGTTTTAAAAACTCCCACTACTAGAGACTGGGATTCAGTGGATTGATGGTGAGACCCAACTTTTGCTACTTGGAAATTCAAAGGGCAGCCAGAGTTTGGAGCCACCATTCCAGACCAGGGGTTCTCAAAACACTCTAAAGACTTGTTCAGACACAGATTTTTGGGATCCACCCCAGAGTTTCTGACTCAGGAGGTTTGGGGTATAGCTTGAGAATTTTCACTCCTAATTATTTCCCAAATGAGGCTGATGCTAATGGTTTTGGGACCATATCCCGAGGACCACTGGGCCACACCGGTACATCCTCTTTAATAATAACAATCACGGGAAGCATACTGAGGAAACACTCCTTACTCAATAACTGAGGTACCACTGAATTGAAAATAAAGACACATAGCCTTTAATACTTGATAAAACGTTCAGGCTGTGTTTTGTGACGTGCAACCTGAGTAGAGAGAGTGACCTGCCAAGGTCACTCTCAGGGATCCACACTCAGCATCTCGGTGTCAAGCTGCCAGACCTGAGACCTGTATCTGCGAGCATCTGGGCTTTACCTCCAGTTATTTTGTGCATCTGTTAGCAAGATGTGGCTCTAAGGTATGAGAAAGCCTAAGAGAGATCATAGAAAGAGAGGTGTTAACCCTTAGCATAAAACTGGACATAATGCAGCATACCTGGTATGGCTTGGTAGGTTATTTTGGGGGTCTGGGAACACTCAAAGACTTTTCAATGTGAGCCTATGGTGATTGATTCCTCCACATCATTTCAGCTTATGAAGGTTTCATAGGACCCTATGCTTTTGGAAAGCAAAGGAATCCTGTATCATCTCTGCTGTCTATATAAAGGCAGCCATAAGCAATATGCAAATGAAAGGAGGTGAACGGATCTGACCCCTGACCATAATTTGCCATGCCATGGGATTGGACAAGCTGGGAGTTAGGAAGAGGATGTCAAATAAAGCACTCTGGGAACCTGATGAGCAAGGTCCAATCATAGGCCTGGGAGAAGAGCACTCCCCATGGGACAGTTTGAACTTGAACAAGCCCTGGGTAAGGATGCAGCACCTTGCAGGGCCAGATGGAGGCTGGTGCACCTGGAATGCATTACACAAGAGTGAGAGAAGTATGACTGATGTCACTGCGAGAGGATGCAGCTGAGTCTGGAGTTTGTCTATATATGGCAGGAAGCCGCCGGAGGGAGGGTTCTAAGCAGAATAGTGGTCTGAGAGCTCTGTTGGTTGTCTGAGAGAAAAAATAAAATAAAATTTTCCTATTTACAGAGCACCTGGTCAGTGCTTAGCCCAGGGAAGTTACTGATAACATCTTGTGTATCCTTGACAAGGCACTGTGTCTCCAAAGGGTCATCAGCTCCAGGCACAGAAGGGACAATAGCTACCAGCTCACACCTCTCCCATTACTTTAAAGACACATTCGTTGAATGAAACCCAGAGAGGTTAAATGTTTTGCCCATGGTCACTCAGCAAGTCAGCAGCAGAGCTAAGACTGAAACATTAAGGAGAGAGAGAGAATGTCAATAGAGAAGCTTGGCCTGATACCAAAGCATTTATTGTGGGAAGGGCAGGATGCTGCCGGATCCAGTGTGGTGATGTCACTTGGCTATCTCAGTGAGCCCAGCCCCATCTGGTCTCAGTGCCAGAGTCCTGGGGAGAGACCGGCTGTGAGAAAAACCTGAGCATCACAGACCTGCAGGCGAGGATGGAGCAGAATGGTGGCCTGCAACGCACAGACGAAGTATTGGGTGTGAACCTTCTCCCATTGGCTATTGGCTGAATACTAGTGGGCATGGGACTTGCCTTAGAAGAGGCCAGAGGTGGACATGAGGACAATGGCAGGCACCGAGTGGAAATGACAAGGGCTGGCTTATGAGTACATTTGAAATACCCCCCAAGAAAGCTCAGAAATCCTTGAGGGACACTTTGAGAAGGCCTGTGGTATGTAACAGGAGGTGAGACCAGTGAACTATGACTATGTCACCTGCATCCCAGTTTTGCCAACCTGCCCGACACAGTCTCAGGGAACACAGGTCACATTTTAAATTCACGCGAGAATACAAATCCTTATCTTTGTCCATTGAGCAGATACACCGCCACCACCTTAAATATCTACTGGCTCTTCCAAAACATTGATTATTCTTGGAGCTAGTGCACAGTATTAAAAACCCAGAGCCATGCTAAAGCAAGCTTTGGCAATGAACGCACTGGTCTGGGTAGGACAGTGACAGGTGGAAGGGTCACACCTTTCATGTGGAACATAGCAGTCTGAGTAACAGGAGGGTCATGACCAGGGTCTTGAAGTCAGATCTCAGGAGACTCCTTCCAAAGTAGGGAAGTTGGGGGAGGGTGTCTCTCCAGAATAAGACCCTGCCAGCCAGGGCAGCCTTCCTTTCCTTCCTGGTCTAGGGCCCCCAGTCCTGCCTTTTACACGGCAAAGCTACCTTTCTATTTTTAGGTGGAAAAACCTGCTATGCAATGTACTTTCCAATTTTAGGGCTCTTTCCTGGGCTCTATTTCCAGTGACCAACTGGAAAAAAATGCACATATTTGACATTTGGCCAGTGGTTTGAAAGTCCACTCCCCGGAGAGGGTTTGTAAGAGGCAACTGGTTCCAGACAATGACAGGGCCCTGCTTTTAGGAGAAGGTCAGTCTGTGTCTTGCAGAGAAGAAGTTAGCCTCCATGGCGCCAACTCTGCTACCTTCCGCCGCAGGAAAATGTGAATCACGTAGTGTTTCTCTCCAAGGTGGAACTATGGCCTTGGGGCTCTCTGCGAATGAAGATGATGAAACTTTAGGCCAAATAAGTAAGAAAAGTCAAAGTTCCAAGAGAAGAACTTGCCAGCCCTTTCATGAGGTTCCCCCAATGGGTTACATTCCCAACAGGAAATACTGGTGTTGATAGAGGAGGGGCTTGATGCTCTACAGTAAACGAAACTAGACATGGGAGGGGCTGAATGGGCTCTGAGTTACTTTCACTAAACAGGTTCTAAGCCTGCATGGAAAAGGGTGGATGGAAGAAAGCCATGGAAACCAACATCAAGTGAAATACGGGAGATAATCTTCATCGTGGGACTGGTAACTCTGAGGCAGTTAAGAGGGGAGGGGCCAGACCCGTTGGCCCAATTAGACAGTTACATAGCTGGCATTATTCAGACTGTCTGGGTCATGCCTCCACTCCTCAGGGATGGAAACTGGGCTGTTCTGGGAATGATGACTCACCTCCCTACAGATATGGAAATTGAGGACGCTCAGAGAGACTGTGAGATGCGACTAAAACAATGCAGGTGGAAGGCAACAGAGACAAGTGTTGAAGCTGAGCCATCACCAACAGATTCTGGGCTTTCTCCACTCTCACACAACAGGGCAGGCGCCAGTTCTTAGTCTTGTTTTCCTGCAGCATAAAGCAAATGGAAACCCATAGAACAAACCAGAGGGCATCTTTCCTATTTCCCTATCCAATGATCCTTCTCTCTAACCTTGTCGCCATCACCCTGTCCATGCCAGGTGATAGAATCATTGTGGCCCAGAGGGACAGTCTGGCAGGTGTGGCTCTGCTTGGGCCCTATGGCTTAGGGTGTTGAGATCCTGCCTCTGGAGAGCAAGTGCTGTCACAGCCAAGTGTAAACAGCCCTTGGCCAGAGCACTTTGGCTTCCAGGATGCTGCTGGCTTTGGCTTGAACAGCTCCGGTTTCTCCTCTCCTGCCCATCCCTCTCATTATACAGTGTCACAATGGCCCGGCCTCACATATACACTGGGCTTTGGCTGGAAATGGGAGTTAAGCTGCTGAGGAAATAGCATATTTTTTTTGGAAACACGAGCAACGCCACATGGTGTGTGTCCACAGGGCGGGGTGAGGCAGGGCTGGAGAAGAGAGGAGAGACCCATGTCCACAGCTGGAGAAAAGAGGGAGATCCATATCCAAGGGAGAGTGTGGGGGACTGTGCCCAGAGTTTCTGGTCATGGGGAGTTAGAGCCTGGTACTGCTTATAAGTATAAAGAAGAGGCAGAAAGGGGATGGGATGTGGGGGATACTCCAAAAGGGCCCAGAGTTTCATTGCTACTAATTCTGGCCATCATTTATTGACTATATGCCAGACTTCCTGTTGAGCCCTTTACATGCTCATTCTATTTTCACAAAAACCCTGAGAAGTAGGTCCTATTATCATCCCTGTTTTTCAGATGAAGACCCTGAGCGTGAAGACTTCCCAAATTCACTGCAGTAGAGAATGGCAGAGATTTGAGAAAAGATCTGGCAGATGACAAAAATCCATATTCAATTAAGTACTTAATTAAGAACTCAGCCTTTGAGTTCTAGATGGCTCACAAAACCAACAGACTTTCAGGGACCGGGTAGCACAGTGAATTTTAAAATCTCTGTCGCCCCACAGTTGTCTGAATATTGTGCATCTAAGTCCAGGCTGAGCTCCTCAGCGGGGCTACAGAACACAGTTAATTAAATGCCCCCTGGGAGCTCCGCCCACTGCGGTCCAGTCCTGCAGACTTGCCAAGCTGTCAACACATTAACCACATTCAGACTAGACAAATACAAGGAACCTGACTTGAGTGCACTTCCTGTATTTTGTTGCCCATGTAATGTCAAGTCAGTATGGGCTGGTCTTAGTTCAGTGCTTATTTTCAAGGCTGGGTTATAGTGTCTGAACCCCCAAACCCTATATTCTTCTTCTGGAAGAAGGGAGAGCTTTTTTGTCACTGCCCATGGGTTTCTCCTCCACACTCAACTCCACTCCACCTCTGTTTTGAACTTATAGGAGAGCAGCAGAAATAGATACAGAGAAAAGATCATGCTCCTTTGTTTCTCAAAAAAACAAACAAAAATTAATGCTAAGTCTGAACCACCTTTTTCAGCATCATATCCATCCTTTGTCACTTAGCCTTGGCAGGAAGAGGCAGTGGGAGATGGGTGGTAGATATAGTACATGGAGGTTCATGGGTCTACAACCAAATGTTACTAAGGAGATAAGACATAAAACTAGGCCACCAGGATTGTAAGTAGGTGGCCAAAGCAGACATCACTAGTCATTCACAGCACTCCTCCAAATTAGGATAAGACCTAGCAAATGCTCCTCCAGGGAGTGCTCTAGGCAGCCATTACCAACCTAGCAAAGTCAATAAGATAAAACCTGTTTTCAAATGTGAATCAGTCTGTGGATATCTCATAGGCAGGGATTCTACCTTATGAAAGCATTTATCTCCCCTCAATGTAATCTAATGCAATGTCCTCCCCTCAATGTTTGCTGAATGCATAAATGACTGCAACTGTTTAGACAGATGTGGAAAAAAAAAAAAAAGGTCCCGCACCACCTCAGTCAAAGATGGAGCAAAGAGAGGGCAACCCAAATTTGGAGAGTTTGTGCCCCCAGTGTCTTACAGACCTGTTAGCGAAATAATTCTTCTACCTGTGTCTTCTCTCAATTAAAAGATTCTTGCCCTAGTCAGTTTGGCTCAGTGGATAGAGCATCTGCCTGTGAACTGAAAGGTCCCAGGTTCAATTCTGGTCAAGGGCACATGCCCAGGTTGTGGGCTTGATCCCCAGTGGGGGACTTGCAGGAGGCAGCCAATCCATGATTCTCTCTCATCATGGATGTTTCCATCTCTCCCTTCCTCTTCCTTCTCTGAAATTAAAAAAAAAAAAAAAAAAAAAGACTGGTGGTGAGTGATCTTTGGCCTTGGTTTGTCTCAAGGATCTCAGCAGCTGAAACAAAAATGAAGGACTTCCCTAGATTATCTTTAAAGTCCCCAGTCACTCTTCTGAAAGTATACCTTGCATCCACAAGCACAGACAGCTGGCTTCTTGTCATTTGCCTTCTCCTGGCTCCACTACCAGCTTGGCTAGCTCAAGCTGGGCACCCCTCCGCTTGCTTAGAGTACCACAGCAGCTGCCTTCCTCTGGTGGTTTTGATGCTGTAGGTGTCAAGAGTGGGAGTGAGGGTTCATTTTTGGCGCTTCCAGAAACTCACTTCCTATTTGGTTCCAGCTGCAACTCTTCAGGCAAAGCAAGTTCTGAATGTAGGGAAAACATTCAGAAAGCTCGGACTGATGATGTCGGTGAAAGATGAACTCTCTTCCCTCCCATCATGGACTAGCTCAGTCCTGTTAGAGATTTGATCATTCTCATGAGCTGTGTTAGAAGGCCCTGCAAAGATTATTGCAAATTGGCAATCACCATTTGGGGATCATCTCAATTGGAGAGATCTTAAAAAAAAAAAAAGGCTATTCTTTTGCAGGCTTTTCACTTTTTGGTGAGGTTCCTGCTTCAGTTATGAGCAGTGGGGTTTTTAAGTCTTGGTTGAGAAGACTTATAAACAAACCCTGTTCCTTATATCCTGTAGCCATGAAAAAACTCCAAGCCAGTTCCAGGAAACTTTCCCATTAACCCTGGATGTCAATTCACACCCCTTCTCTGTGCAACATTCCAGATACTCACTCCTATTACTCAGAGCTGGCAACTGAAGTGAAAGAGATTTACCATCGGATGGACCAAGGATCCAAAGTGGAAATGAATGAAATGGGTTGAATAGTGACCACCCCTCCCCCAATTCATACATTGAAGTCCAATCCCCTGGATTGGGACCTATGGGAACCATGCCAGGTCCCTGGATAATCAAGGCCAGTGGGAGCAAAAAGGCCTTGTTATCAATACACCAGAATGACCAAAGGCCGCTCTGGGCATGTGCCGAAACAGGATGTGCAAAGACTCTGAGCCTTGGAATCCTAATCCGGCCAAGATACCATGAGCGGGTGCAAGGACACGAGGTACACTGTGCCCTAATATAGCAAAGATGACTAATGTCACTGTTGACATGAGCCCTTCTTTGTCTAAATAATGTAACGTAGGTTACTGACCAGCTAGATAGATGGATTAGACTGAGTGGGAGTGAGAAGTCTGCTGGAGTATGGAGAGAGAGCAGCTAGAATGCAGTGTGTGAAGTCTTATAGAGAGAGCAGCTGGGCAGGAGTATGTGAAGAAGTCTGCTAGAGAGAGCAGCTGGGCAGGAGTATGTGAAGAAGTCTGCTAGAGAGAGCAGCTGGGCAGGAGAGACAGAGGAAGCTGCTGAACCAGAGAGCTCAGACACCACTACGATGTGAGGCGGCGAGTCTAGGAGGCAGCATGTGACTGCTCAGATAATAGCTGTAGGTACAGAGACTGATGCTGTTTTATGGGAAAGATATATGTTCACCAGTCGGTGTCCAGCTGCCTGCCTGTATGGACTTTGCTGTGAGGACTGTGCTTGTCTGATGGCTATGTGGCCACTGTCTTCTACAATAAAGACTCATTCTTATGTACACCTACAACTTCTCCATCTCCTTCCTTCTCGGTCTCCCAAGACCCCCTGCCAAGCTCTGCCCAGTCTCAGAGCCAGTCAGACAAACAGAGCTGTATGATGTTCTTGTTACTGGCTCTGACACTTGGCATAGTCAGCAGGATGGGAAACTGAGGCCCAGGGATCCGGAAGATGTGCAAGTTTGAGCAGAGGAATCAGGAGCAATCAGTCCCAGTGTTCAGCCTCATGACAGGACTTTGGGGGTAAGTGTCCATCGGGAGGTTATTTTGACTGTGACACCCCTAAAGGAATTGGAAGCAGATCCCCAGAGTGCAGCTTGGAGCAGGCATGGCTTGGGAGAAACTTAACTTCCAGGAGCCAGCGGAGGAGAGACAGCTCAAGTCCACAGCCATCTGGGTAATTTAGAGCTGGTTGCCAGCCAGACCAGAGACTGAGCTCCCAGGGAACCAGGTGAAAGAAGGCAGAGGGGCTGGATGCCTGAGTGGCCTACAGCCACCTGGAGAAACAGAAGCGAGAAAGTGGGGGGTGCCAGGCAGTGACCTGACACCCAAGCTGCTGCCCAGTGAGTTATGAGTATTTTACAACACGTAATAAAAGTCTTAAGCATTTGGCTTGCTGGTTAAAGGGAGATAAGCAATGGGCCCTAGGATCTGGTAAAATGGCCGGGGATGAAGTTGGTAAAGATTCCCATTTGCAACTGTCCTAAAAGGGTTAAGACTTCAGCAGCAGCTGCGGGTGCAGCAAGGAGTTAACAGGAGAGAAGATACTCCTTTGAGTTGGAGGGCTCAGGTCTTTGAACTCTCCTGGGGAAGTAGAAAGAGTTAACCTCTTAGACTAAGGGGTGGGCCAAGACACCTGGTTGGAGGGAAGGGGCTAGGTGACCCATTCTGAGGAGGGAGCCTGCAGGAGAGTCCACAGTCGCTGCCACGAAGGAGGACATGCAGCATGGTAGGGCCTGAAGCCCAGGCCACCACTGCAGGAGCGCTTTGCTATGTGCAAACTGTCTCTCCCTGCAGCCCCGGCTGTGTTTGGCTCACCTCTAGGAGCCAAGCAGTGGTGACAGACAGGTGTGGCAAGGCTCTGTAACTGGTAAACAGGGTTAACTGGAGAGGGCAGAGGGAAGGTATTCTTTCTGAACAAGAGAGCTAAGAGCAGCTCAGGACTTTCCTCAGAGAGGAGGAGTCTGACTGAGGGACTGGCTGAGACCAATTGGGTTAGGAGGACCGGAGGCCACATGCTGAACTTGTAGACTGTGGTTTGCTGGGAGAGGTGCGAGCCCAGTTGTTGTGTGGAGGTTAAGCTGCCTGTGTGCAGCAAACAACTTTCTCCTGTGCCAGAGTGCATTTTAGGGAGATTGGACAGACTGTGTTTATGGCTAGAGAGAAGAAGCGACCGCCACGCACAGCCCTGACAGTGGCTTGCAGAGGACTGAGGTGCTGATGGTAGCAAAGTGCATGGAGCAGGCAGTAGAGCAATGCCTTGTCAGCAAACTCAGTAGTTAACAGAGCCAAATATCAACAGTACAATGATTGAACTTTCTTTTGAGAGCCACATTTTTTAAACTTAAACTTCTTCTAACTCCACTTCTTCAAAATAGACTCGCCCAGGCCGTGGTATTTTGTGGAAGAGCTACACTCAAGGGGCCAAAGAGCCGCATGTGGCTCACGAACAGCAGTTTGCCCAATACGTGATGGACGTGATTTCAGAGAGTCAAGGACAGTTTTGCTTTGTGTAGGAAGGGTTGATAGTGAACTTGAGTTGCCCTCCCTCAAAGATATTTGAGTCCTACCATGTGTCATGTTTGGTAGCCACAGATTTGGCTGCCTAAAGCAGCCACAGTGCAAATAGTATGTTTCATTGTGTTAATATGTTGTATTAATCTTTGAAGGTTTGCATGCAGCTGCCTAGACCTGTGTTGGTCTACAGACCTTGGTAGTCTTTGGGAGTAACTGGCAAGGGTTCAATTTTCCACACAGAGTGCCATTGGTATGGACGTGTGTTAGCTGTCTTGGAAGGGGGTTACATGGGGTTGAACCCCAGAAGCAGAGGGTGCCTAGCTGCTGAGAGGGCAGTTGCCCAGGTAGGTAGAGAAGGGTAACTATCAGGTTTTGGTCCAGGTTATGATGGAAAACTGGGAGCCGATGCTCTCTTGTTGGCAGACAATTGGCAGCCGAGTGGACTGCCTTGCAGGCCTGTGTGACAATGCCCATCAGGGGTGGCACAAACCTCAACTTTAGAAAAGCGGGGGAGGGCTGTTTGGAACAGAGGGAAGTGGTGAGTACCAGCCCCCTGTCACAGGAGTTATAGACCTGGAGAGGTCCTGTGACATGTGAGACCCTATGAAGGGATAAAGCTCATGTGGAGGAGTCACTTCCTGTTCTGAAAGGGCTTGTCACCCCTCCCAGAGACCGTGTATGGTTTAAGGATGGGTCAAGTATAGGGAACCCTACTACAGAAGTATCCTCATGCTGCATGTGCAGATATAAGTAACAGAGGAACTGTTGTGAAGACCTTTCCTTAGGCAGAGAGGGAGGAAACAGATAGTATAGACCTAGCCATGGTCTGTTACTAGGGAAGGACCCTGATTAACTCTTCCATTCCCTTGGGGAACCAGGTACAACTATAAGTTTTAGTCGCACCTCTTGAGCCAAACTTGGCAATGTAACAGTACCCTACAAGAGATAGGGGTATAGGGCAGGAGGGATGGAATCCATAGGTTTTGCTATTATGGCCGGAGTACCCGCCATAGCATGTTACAGTTTGTGTTGAACTCTGAGTTCAGGGAACTGGCAAGAAGGCCAGAGCACCCCTAGAATGGCCATCTTGGTGTAAGGGGTGGAGTGTGGAAACCATGCCAGGTCTCCAGATAGTCAAGGCCAGTGGGAGAACAAAGGCCTTGCTATCAATACACCAGAATGACCAAAGGCCGCTCTGAGCATGTGCCTAAAAAAATGTTCAAGGTCTCTGAGCCTGAGAATTCTAAGCAGGCCAAGATACCATGAGTGGGTTCAAGGACACAGGTACACGGTGCCTTTTTATAGCAAATATGATCGATATCACTGTGGGCACAAAGCCTTCTTTGTCTAAATAGTATAAAAATAGGTTACTGACTAGCTAGTTAGATGGAGTAGACAGAGGCAGGAGTGAGAAGTCTGCAGGAGTATGGAAAGAGAGCAACTAGGATGGAGTGTGTGAAGACGTCTGCAAGAGAGAGAGCAGCTGGGCAGGAGAGACAGGAGAAGCTGCTGAGCTGGAGAACTCAGGAACCGCTACGATGTGAGGTGATGAGTCTAGGAGGCAGCGTGCGGCTGTCAGATAGTAACTGTGGGTACAGAGACTGATGCTGTTTTATGGGAAAGATACATGTTCACCAGCTAGTGTCCAGCTGCCTGCCTGTATGGATTTTGCTGAGAACTGTTCTTGTCTTTTGCCTATATGGCCACTGGCTTCTGCAATAAAGACTCATTCTTATATACTCACAACCTCTCATGGCTTCTCCAAGACCTAGCTACCTAGGAGGTCCAGCCCCAGGTAAGGGGTTCTGAAACAACACCTGTTACAAATGAGCAGGGGATAAAGGAGGAGCTTGGACTAAGTTCCCAATAGTTAGCACAGTGTGCAGGGTTTGAGAAGAATAGCCCTGGCATAGTTGGATACGAGAATTTAGAAGAATACATGGGCTCACAACCACTCAGAGATGCTCAGAAAACTCGGGGCTCCTGCTGGGCTATGCTCTGACAGGACCTTATTTGGAAACAGGGTTATTACAAATGCAATTAAGATGAGGTGCCAAAACCGGTTTGGCTCAGTGGATAGAGCATCGGCCTGCAAACTAAAGGGTCCCAGGTTCGATTCTGGTCAAGGGCATGTACCTTGGTTGCGGGCACATCCCCAGTGGGGGTGTGTGCAAGAGGCAATTGATCGATGATTCTCTCTCATCGATGTTTCTAACTCTCTATCCTTTTCTCTTCCACTCTGTAAAAAATATATAAAATATATATTTTTTAAAAAAGATAAGGTTACACAATTGAAATGAAATTATACTGAGATATATAACCTGATCCAGTAAGACCAGTGTCCTTATTTAAAAAAAGAGAAATTTGGTTATGGACGCACCCAGGAGAACACCACATGGACATGAAGATAGCACTAGATAAGCCAAGAAAACTACCAGGACCTAGGAAAGAGGCACGGAAGAGGCTATCACAGCCCAAAGAAGGAGCCAACCAGACAGCACCTTGGCCTTGGACTTCTAGCCCCCAGAACTGCACTCATTGTGTGGTATTTGCTACGGCAGTCTTAGAACACTTACACACAGGTCGGAGAGAATCTTGCCAATGGAGCACAGATTATTTCTTGGAGGTTCAAAGAGACAGACCATTTAAACAGAAAAGCAACTTGAAAACCAGATAGACAACTTCTCTCCACTCAGCCACAAACTTATTTCACAAATAAAGAAACGCAAACCCAGAGAAGTAACAAGGTTCGACGAAAATCACTGAGCCATCTGGTCAGAGCTGAGAGTCAAGGTTAAATATTTTGGCCATCACTTCCCTGTGCACGATTTCTAGGCACACTTTATCTTGTCATTTGCTTACATGTACATCTCCTCTAATTCACCCTGACGCCTCAAGACCAGAGGCAATAATAATCCTGGAATCTGGCATAGTGCCTCACATATAGCAAGTCCTCAATACTATTTGTTAATAATAAGAGTTCCTATTTTAGGATCTTCATGCTGTCCAAGAAATGGTGCCTTTCCAGAAACAATTTCCATAGTGGAGAATGGGAAGCAAGGCTCTCTCTATGTGTCAGGCTGTGGACAGCAACTCCCAATGGACAAATGAAGCCCTGTCCACAGCCAGCCTAGGCCAAGCAGCCTTCTGCTGACAATATGGTGCTCTGGGTGGAGTAGCCACTAAGTCTCACCAGGCACACATGACCTTAACCAGCTTTTTTTCCACAACTACAAAGTCATATCCTTTCCTCAGCTGAGCGTCTCAGACACTTCTTTTTTAAACTATATATTTTTATTGATTTTAGAGAGGAAGGGAGAGGGAGAGAGATAGATAGAAACATCAATGATGAGAGAGAACCATTGATCACCTGCCTCCTGCATGTCCCCTACTGGGTATCAAACCTGCAACTGGGTCGTGTACCCTGACCAGGAATCGAACTGTGACCTCCTAATTCATAGGTCCATGCTCAACCACACCAGCTAGGACTCAGATGCTTCTTAGAGTCAGGGACCCTCTTATCTATCTCTGCACCTTCTATGTTCCCAGGTTCAGCTCAGATGGTGGCAGATGTCCAGTAAATGTGTGTTATCTTGAAACAACCTCGTATGCAGTTGCCTCGAATATGCGGCAAAAAGAGGGAAGTTTACAAGATGTTATTTTGCTAAAACATACCTCTGAGAGGGATCTCATGCCTTGTTATTTGTAACCCTTCCTTTCCAAAGCTGGAAGAGTGTTGAAAGAAATCATTATCAAGATGACACTTTTCAGCACTTAAAATGTCTGCCCGGGTTTAGAGAACAAAGCTTCAGTTAGCCCAGGATCTGCAGGAAAATCTCCCATGAGACACATTGAGAATGTAAATTTTACAATGAACTTGGTTGTCCATAATGAACAGGTTTGTTGAAGACAAAGATGTGGAGCACATTTTATACAGACAGTAAGTTCTAAAGATCATGATGATGATATTGTCTATTCCAAATTACCAAGTAGATTAAATATACTCACAGGGCAACTTCGTAGTACTCACATCTTACTTTCATAATCAGTTTTGGTACTTTTTATGGTTGAAATGGGTTCTGAGGAACTGAATATGATTTATTTTTCATTGAGCTAATAGGAAAGCAGGGTAGGCTTCCACAGGCTATGTTTATGACAGTTGTTCAAGACCTGCCTTGATTGAGAGGAGGGAGTCGCTGGGGCCCATTTGGTCTGGGACATAACTGTGGGGCTTGAGTGCAAAAATAAGCATGTGGCTCAGAAGTTGAGAATTAACCCATTTTTCTGCCTGCTGCCTCACCCCATCATGCCCTCTGGGGATGACAACCTCTAGCACACTAGCTACTCAGATGGGGGTGAGTGAGAGGCCCCTACCAAGCCAAATACTACCATGTCCCTCTCCAAGATGCTATGGGTACATACCCAACCACAACACTGCCTACTTCTGTTCCCAGATCTCCTACAGGGAGCAAAAGATAGAATGGGGTCTCCCTGCCTACTGGCTAACTGGTAGCCACCTGGGCAAAAGGATGGCAACAGTCAAGGAGGGCAGGAGGAGGGCAGGTAAGGTCTGGAACACCAGACACTGGGAGTGTGGTCACAGGACCACAGTGAGCTGACTCTATTGTCCCATCAGACTTCCATTACAAAAGACACATTCAAAGATAAATTTTAAAATGCAAGACAGCAATGGTAGTGCGTTAAAACCCTAAGCAAGGTCTTCTGAGCATGAGTCTTGGAAGACTGCCTGGGTGGTCTGCTCATGAATCTTTCCCTGCCTGGGATGTATGCATAGGAGTTTAGTTTTCCTTATAGGTTTTAACAGACATGTTGGTCACATGTTGAGTGTGTATTGCTTTGTTCCATGTCCTGTGAAAGCTAAGCTAAACGAGATCCTAAGATAGTTGGTGTTCAACAATTTTTTTCTTCTTGTTTCTCCCAAAGAACGTAGAATGGTGCTATTGACACAAATGCACCAGAAAACGCCACATAAATCACAGGAGTCACAGCCTGAGATGCCGAGAGATCAAATATTTCTGGCGCACATACGGGGAGTTGAATGAATGAATGACAGTTTTAATCATAGCCAACACAGACTTCATTCTGGAGCCCCAGGCAGAAAGGGGAGAAGGGATCATCTCAAGTTCGAAATGTGAGAAAGGGGAGGAGAAGGGAGGTTTCTGAGAAAGATGTTTACTGGCTCAGCTCACATCATTGATGCATATGCATCATAAAGCAATTTCCACTCTTCAGGGAGAATTAGGTAATGATGCACCCTTGGAAACTATAAGAAAAATGAAGACATGCCTTAAATGTTGTGGGTAAAGGCTGGAAACCACAACCTCTCAGCTCCCTCCTATTGAGATTTCTTAATAACAAAATCCCTTCCTGACGCTGTGTGTAATTGCCCGGAGAGGGGGCAGATGAAGCCTTCCATCCTAATGCCTATTGCGTTGGCTCACTGGCTCCCCGCTGCCTGAAAGCTTCGTGCCAAATGGCTGCTGGGAGAAGTCACGCAGCCAGCGGGTGGATGGAAATAGCCCTGCTCACTGGGAGAAAGAGGATCTTGGAGTGCTCTCTTCTCACCCTCACGCAAATACCAGTGAAGCATTTTTGCACCTCTGCCAGTTGCTATAGAGACCGTGTGGGGAACACATGTAAATATTCGGCATGTGTGAGACAGGCAAAGGTTCTCCAGTGCAATATGGTTGGTTCCTCTTCTTGACTTTGCTCGCTCTGGCCCAGAGCTGCAGTTCACAGCCACATCAGTAAGCATTGTGGTTTCAGGCCTCAGACTTGGGAGGCTCGTTTTTAAGAAACTCTTCTACCAGGAAGGACTGGGAAACAGCCCATCTATAGGGACAGGAGACCCGGGTTTGAAACGCTTTCTTATTATGTTTGTGGTAGCAGTGACTGACTCTGCCTCTACCTTCTCCTCTGTAAAATGGGAAACATAAACCCTGATCATGTGGGGAGAATGAGAATGGACAAGCTCTGTAAAGATGAAAGCACTAGCTACATTGAGCAGCATTGTTATGTAGTTACTGTACACTGTGTAGACACTGGCATGTAGGAGCAGGGTTCCTCGCCAGAGTTAGAGATTAGGGGCATTGTTCCTCCTCAATATTTGGTGTGGATGTCTCTGGACTAGTGGTTAGCAAACTCATTAGTCAACAGAGCCAAATATCAACAGTACAACGATTGAAATTTCTTTTGAGAGCCAAATTTTTTCAACTTAAACTTCTAATGCTTCTTCTTCAAAATAGACTCGCCTGGGCTGTGGTGTTTTGTGGAAGAGCCACACTCAAGAGGCCAAAGAGCTGCATGTGGCTCGCGAGCCGCAGTTTGCCGACCATGGCTCATTTTGTTCTGCTGAAGGCTGGGCTCAGAGGAGGAATCCCCGCCATGGGGGCCTTGTTCCTGGCCCATCTTCTTCCACTCTACTGGGGTCTCTGTGGTTATCCAGGGCACCATCTCCCAACCTGACATCCATGTGGAAACAGAACGGCTCAGCTGCCAATCTCTTTTGCCCTTTGGAAAATCCCAGGTGATTTCTTGTTATACAAATACACGCCCAAGACTTAGAGAAGCTGGCAGAGCCAACAGGAAGAACCTCCTCCTTAAAAAAGCACGGAGGACCAGAGAGTATCTGTGAGCAAACCTTGGAGTGCCTCTTGAACTTCAGCTTTATGTGTGGGGTTTTTTTGGGGGAGGGTGAGGAAGGAGGGGTGGAGCCAAGGGTTAGGGTGTTGTCCTGATGACTGACTGACTGCCACCACCCATGTGGAGCCTCTCATCAGACTGATCCTCTCTATCTCCTTGGTAACCGGACACACTGCTATAGTGACAAGAGGAAATTGCAAACAGAATCAGTCAGCATTGAGGAGCTGGACCGCCCTCCCCCTTACCAGGTCTCCATTCTGGAGTTCCGGATTTGTGTTTGTGATGTATCCTTCAGTCAAACACACCAACCCCTCCAAATTCTGGCCCTTGGAAGAAGCAGCCTCGCCCACGTTTCTGATGCTACACACCCAGTCAATGAGTGGATGCTGGAAGCCAAAAGCTGTGGTCTCCAGCCATTCCAGGCCAAACCCCACCTCTGAAGAGTAGAACTCAGCAGGCAGGAATGTGAGGACAGTGTGAGTAGCAAGGGCGGAGGGAAGATAAATGGGGAGCTGAGAGAAAGACAGAGAGAGACCCGCCTGGTCAAGAGTTCTCCAAATTCTCTTCCCTTGATATTCCACACCCCAAGTCTCCCAAATAAAATACACTTACATCAGAATTCCCATGAAATTGGAAAGGGGAGACTAAGAGCATCTTGTGGTATTTTGTTTGTTTGTGTTTGCTTTGCCAGGAAAGGATGCAGAATTAAAGGGAGGCGTGAGAGAGAGAGAGAAGCTGGGATGCTGACAATAACATAGAAGCAACAAAGGAGTCATTATTCATTGAGTAAATACTGCGTGAGAATTCACTGCCTACCAGGCCTTGTTTTAGATGTTGGGGAAACTGGAGTAAACAAAGTAGAAATTTCTGACCTCATGGAGCTGGAAGTCAAGCGAGAGGCAGAAAATAAAGATGACAAGTTTATTTTTAAAATGACAAGATTACAACAAACTATTATGAGTAAGTAAAATATATTGCACTCGAGCACACACACACACACACACACACACACACATATACACACACACACAGCAAATAGGGTAGGGAGTGTGGAAGAGATATGCAATCTAGGATAGCATAACCAGGGAAGTCCTCACTATGAAAGTGGCATCTGAGTCCAGTCCTGGCCAGTGAGATTGTGAGCTGTGTTGGTACCTAGGGAAGGATCATTCTGAGACCAATCAGGAAGCCAGTGTGGCTGACCCAGTGAGGGGTGAGTTTGGGGGGGAGGGGGGAAGAGAAGAGGGGAATAGGGAGTGTGAGGTCAGGTGGGGCCTTGAGGGCCACTGAGCGTGGTTAGGCTTTTCCTGAGTTAACAAGGAGACATTAACAAGGAAGGTCTTAAGCAGAGAAGTGGCCTGATTTGACTTCTGTCTAAAAGATCATTCTGGCTACTTCATGGAGAATAGATTTGGGGTGGGGGGGGCTGCTGATACCCAGAGTCTTTGTTAAAAAGGGGAATTGGAAAGTGTTAGGGTTGAGACAAGAACACCACCCAAACCTTCTATTACATTTTAGGAAGGGTTGAGAAAAACTGGAAATGGGATAGTGTGGGTGTGATTCGGTGTTAATTAACGGTGTTCCCACACAACCTAAAATCATCTTAGCTGTCACCAGTGGTTTATCTCCCACCTCTTGGAAAATGTGGTCTAGCGAGAAGCCAAATATTCACCACACATGGATGCTATAATTTATCCAGACCATGGAGGCTCTTGGCAGGCAGCTTCTAGTCAGACATGACTTAAGAGACACCAAGCCTGACCCTCCTTCACTCCATAAGTTGGACAAAAAAAATCAAAATTAAAATATTTTATGTAAGTGGGGCCTCTCAGTGATTCACACACCCTCAAACATGCAAAGATATGCAGCTTCTTTGTTTCCCGTCAAATCTTCTTGGAAGCCCCCACCCCATGGAGTATGGAGGAGATTTCACCTGCACCTTCAGTCAATCAGTCTCCTGACATCAGCACCTGGATCTCTTGTTAGTGGTAGTGTCATTATCATGTAGCTATGAGCATGGGAATCAGCTTGGTGACCTCTGATATCCGTGGGCTTCCTTGCTGGGTGTCTAGGTCCTGTGCTAGTGTCCTCTGAGGTGCTCCTTATCTAGTTTGTCCTCTGGCATGCAATGGCATCCATAGCCACAGACATTGACACCACCATTGTCTCTGGAAATCAAACTCCTTGACCTCACTGCCCTTCACTTCCCAACGTCAGGCCTCTGTGTTTCCAGTGATTCCCTCTTGAACCCTCTGACCTTCACATGGGAGTGTAGGGGTAGGCCACATCGCTAACTACCAAGATCCCTCATTTGCTAATGCTGCACTGCCCTACTCAAGCCATGTTAGACACGATGCCAAGGTGAAAGTGGGGTTTCGGGTTGTTGTCAGCCTCCTCCAGGCTATGTATGGGAAAGGAGGCCATTTGTCCCAATACTCCTTAGTCTCCCCCAATCTTTCTGATTACTTCTATAGTTCTGTCCCCAACAAGGCTTGGCCCCAAGAAAGAGAAGAGGTATGATCTTGATTTGTGAAGTTCTTACCCTGTCTCCACCCGTCTTCTCCTCCCTGTACTCTCCTGAACAGGAAGAATGGTGCTCCTTCCCCCCTTCTTTGCTGGTATGACTGTATCCCTGAAAATATTTTTGTTTCCTACTTTTTAGTCCTTCCCACTTCACTGGGGCCATGATGGTTGTGCCAAGTGTGCCATCAGAGAAGCAGACACCGAGGCAGAACAAAGAACGCAAAGGGTTTATTAGGGAGCAACATTGGTGAAGATAAAAGAGGAAGAAAGCAGAATTGGACAGGGGCTCAGACCACAACGCATATCAGAGGAAGTTTTGGTCAGCCCGATGGGGAATTCCAGAACAAAGATTGCTCATTAGAGGAGTTCATGTTGAAGAGAAATGTCCAGGCCTCCCAGCTGCTCTGTGCTCAGCCATTGGCTGGGGGCTGCCCCAGGAAGGGGGAGGCAGGTTCTAAGGCGCTAAAAGCCATAGGCTGCAGGCTGACTGCACTTCTTACAGTTCAACAGCAGGCCTTTCTGGGAGGGAGACCCAGGGCACCTCCAACACTGCCATGATAATGGGAAGGTTGCTAAAGAAGAGATGGGTAGGGGACATCATCATATCTGTTTAATATATTCTACATAAGTTATGTATTAGCCAAGCCCTTAAAGTCATCATAATATTAGCATAACA
Source organism: Nyctalus aviator (assembly GCA_036971965.1). Lineage (NCBI taxonomy): Eukaryota > Metazoa > Chordata > Mammalia > Chiroptera > Vespertilionidae > Nyctalus > Nyctalus aviator. Next base: position 8,678,435 of record CM072929.1, on the reverse strand, counting down.
TTAGCTTGCATCTTTTTCTCTGCAAGTGAGGTCTATGCACTGAGACCACAACACAGAGCAAGACACACCAGATTTAATTTGTCCTGAACCTTTTCTGCAGGGCTGGCATAATGCTTTAAAACCATGTGGATGGCCTTCACAGAACTTTATGCTTTTTTATGTGAGGTCTTCTGTAAATCTCCAAAATGTCCACTTTAATTCAGTGTTTGCAACCAGCAAGCGCCCAACAGTTCATCTAAACCCAAGTCTTTTACCAAGACAGCCTCTGCGTGCTGCCAGAGAAATTTCAGTGGTTTGATAGCAAACGAATGGTGGTAGATGGCCAGAAATCTCGAGTCAAGAAACTTCCTGTGAGTCAGAAGCCAATCATCCAACTGTCTGTTCACCAGGTTTCCTTCCTGTGAGTCACTTTAAGAAGCTTGACTTCTTCATGCTCAGTTTTCAGCCCTTTTCTGGTTTAATCAATGGCAGCTGAAGCCATCTTATAATTCTTGGAAGTGTTCATGGATGTGATGGCCCTTGGAAAGGAAGTGGTAGAGAACAGATGAAAGAAGGTGAGAAAAGAATCTGTATGTAGAGGGAGGGAGAAGCAAAATAAAACAAAACTGGAGGAGACATAAAAGGACTTGAAATTTCTTGCTATCCCAGGAGTCAAAATATTGCTTAGTTTAGTCATAATTTATCACAAAGGCAAACAGTTTCCTGGGCCAGACAAAATAAAAGACTCCAGGAAAATTTGAATTTCAAGTACCAATGTTTGGTAGAATGAAATATTTCAGACATACCTTATATCAAAATTTTTTCTTTGTTGATCTGAAATTAAACACGATGTTCTGTATTTTTATTTGCTAAATCTGGCAGTCCTTTCCTGGAGACATTTCAATCTCGTTACTTTGGGTTGATTAGGGTGATAAGATATCACACTGAAGAGGAAATGGAGAGGATAGCACCAGCCTCCTGCTTTCTAGCAGAAAGATCCAGGTTATTTGGACTTGCTATTCCTTCCTTTGGGGGCAGCTTCTGCCGTCCCTGCTCAGCTGAGCACTGTGCACTTCAACTTAATCACTGTTTCAAACCCATCAGAAGGTCACTGAAATTGTACTTGCTGTTCTAGACTTGATGTCTTCCATGACTCAGATAAACTTGAGTCCCACAAATCTACTGAGACTCATTCTTGCCTTAATCCCCACCATGTTTGTCCTATCAATAGAACTGAGCTTTTTTCTGCCTAAATCTGAGGTCCTGAATTCTAGATCATTCAGCCATGATTTTGACATTCTGCCTAGACTTTAACCATTTTTCTTTTTTAAGAGGTTGCCTTTAGCCTATGCCTAGGGTGTGTCCAAACCAAACACATCACCTAGAACCACAATGCTAACTCTGTCTCACCATCTTATAGAACAGGGGTTGCCAAGCAGTTCTGTAAAGGGCCAGATAAAAACTATTTGGACTTTGTAAACCTTCAGTTTCTGTCACAACTACTCAATCCTGCCATTGTAGCACGAACAGACACACGTTCCAATAAAGCCCAATTTACAAAAATGCTCATGGCTGAATTTCACTGACCCCTAATTTGCCAATCCCTGTTTTTTAAAAAAGTCTGTGATCTTTTTCTTCCTGCCCAAAAGTTTCCACTCAGATATAGATGTTGACCTATTAGCTCATGGGAGCCACATCTTTTCTACTTGCCATGATGTGGACAGCTGCTCCATGCCCCATCCAGGGCCAGCCCTATTTTCCAAACTCAGTGTCCTGTTCTTGGGTGTAGCAGTTCCCAGCTTTCTTCTTTCCCTCAACCAGCCTCGAAGGTCCCAGCATGTTTGGAGGAAATTCAACTTCTTTCTGCTTTTGTTTCCACAAACCAGTATCCACCCCTTTCTTTCCATAAATATTACCTTAGTTTAAGACCTAGTTGGTAATGCTTTGGACTGGTTCTGTCTCCTCTTTGGACTTTTTACTGAGGAATCTTCATCTGCCTATTACTGTTGCATAAAACAAAAAGACTACCCACGAGTGCAAGGCATTGCTTGTCTTATAGTAATTATAGAATTAGAGAAAAATCATGTCTCTTAGATGATTAAAATCCCCTGGCAGAACCGGATAAAGGCAGCTAGTGCATGACTCCAGGGCTACACTTGTTGTGCTTCAGTGTGAAGAAAAATCAACATTATTTATTGTATCGATGCTATTAAAAGCAATAATATAACCTTAGGATGACCTTATTATGGTATACAAATGCAAAGTAGATTTCACAAGCAACCAATACATGTGTAAATAAATCCACTTATTCACCAGGGAAGGACTTTGGGACCTAATAAAATAATTTCAAAAATAAAGTTTTAAATTAGAAAAGATAACAATTTTGAAATAACTCTTTTCAAGTAATGTTGTTTGATTCTGACTTATGTTCTGGGTCAGTTTGACCACCTTGTTCTACACATCCTTTTTCTTTGTGGGATATCTATTTCTCTCAAAGGTTGAATGCAATTGAAGGCTTAATAAGTCAAATCCTATTTTAAATAGACATATCTCACTCTTTAATTTTGGAGTCTTCCTTTCCTCATTAAAAAAATTGTTTTCTATTTCTTATTTTTTTATTGTAACAAATTTCCAATAACCATTATGCCCTTAAATTGAAACTATACATTTACTTAGGAGGAATGCTTTTTGAATTATCTGAACTCCTTCAAACCAGTCAACTATCATTTAATTTTGTTAGAAGGAATATATACACTTACTGCTGATCTAAAATCAAGTTGGGTTGAGATGGCTTCTTTGAAGAGCCCCTTGAAACATTTTAGGACTCTGACCACATGAGGTCAGCTATGGGGAAACCTAAAAAAGGCACCCAGTGTTTAGAGGTCTCTGTAAAATATGATTATGCACCTCCTATCTACCGGGCATAACTTTAGTTGTAAGTTATCAAAGAGTAGAAAATGATCCCTGTCCAGGTTACCATAGATGAATGGTGGCTTTGGGTCCTGAGAAGTCAGTGGGCTTTAGTCTCTAAGTCCAGAAAAGCAACCACATAAGAAGAGAAAGTATCAACCCACCTTGCTTCCTATGGACCTCCACAACGTCATCTCTCTTGAGGAGATGACATGATGCATAATTCATCCAAACAAGTATCCAATGGTGAGTTTTAGACCATCTCTCAGGATCTTTCTCTATCAAAAGACCTCTCTATGTATTACATAAGATCATGAAAAAGGGGTGAGAAAATAAAGAACAGCTGTGGGGTAGACCACCAATCATGTGTGTTGCTGGGGCAATTGGGTTGTTTCTCTCATAGACGCAAAGTCACATTACATTAAAGGCATTCTAAAAGATGTGAACTACCGTCATGAGATCACAAATATTACTGAGGTTCTAGTTCAGGGCCAAGCAATTCCACTTTTAAATCCTGCTGTGACTCTCCAAAGAACATTTCCTAGTTACATATAAAAGCAAGTCATTATGATTTCAGCTTACGTTTATTTCTATGTTTGGCACGCAGTTCATCAAACCTCACCCTCTGAGCTCACAGCCCACAGATATCTCATAGCACTTACTAAAATGTGTAATGATTTGATATGTTTATTACTTTGCCTCTCCCATCACTTTCCCATCACTTTTACTGTCTCATCTGCCTTGTTCTCCTTTTTTTTTTTTTTTTTTTTTTTTTTTTTTTTTTTTTTTAATGGAAGCACACAGCACCATGTTTGGGACATAGTAGTCACACACAAAAAAAAGATATTGAGTTATTGAATGAGTAAATTAGAGAACGAAAAACTTGGAAGGGTAAACTATGAGTCAGATTTTTAGAAAAGAAAAGGCAACTAGTACTATCAATATCTTCACCAAATTTTCTTGAGCCCAAAAGATTGTTTTTACTTCTTACCGGTTACCAGATGGGGAACACTATGGGGAGATAGCCAGGAAAGGCATCTTTCCATTGACCTCCTGTTTGCACGGGGAGTTTGGCTACAGCAAAAGAGCTGCTCTCTTGCCAGCTACAAAAAAACAGAGCGTGAATTGTCATTCATATTTGTGTTCTAGGACTCTGGTTGAAAGCAAAAGAGAGTTCTGGGATCTTCAGGGATCTTCAAGGATCTCAAACTCCCCAATTTTTATTGCTGTGTGCTGAGTTCACAGAGTTGACTCAGAGAGAATCCCATCCTAAAACAGGTGATCACCAGTTGCATAAATACGGCCCCCAGTTTCAGGTTGTGGGCTCCTTGGATTACTTTCCCTCTCAGGCAGGAAAGCAGAGAAGAGTGTCTGGTGAATGGGAGAAACATGGAGAGTAGGAGGTCTTCAGACAGGCCCCAGCTAAAGACTTCGAAGACCATGGAATCGCTATGTCTGTCCACTGCTCCTTTATCACAAAGGAGAAGAGAGCAGGAAAAAAAAGGGTCAAGCTGAGAGTGGGAGGGAGTGGATAGGGAAACCAAGTTAGAATCATTCAAAAGAATGCTGTAAGATAGGAAAATTATGGCATATCTGGAAAGTTTACCTCAATAAACATTTCTGCTGCTATTATTCTGCTATTATTTCTCCAACATCCCTCCTCTCCAGGGGTGCTTTCCTTGGCTGCTACTCCCCAGACAAATTCTAGGGAGCCTGAGTGGTAACAGTAAAGTGAGGAAGGGAGAAAACTGAGAGGCATTTCAAGAGATTCTTCCCCAACATACTTCTTCATTTCCCTTATAATCCAGTTTTAGATCGAAAAACTGTGGAAAGAGATTCTTACTGTCCACAGCCTCGTTGGCCATTTCTTCTCTTTGTTCAAACCTTAAAATTCTGTAGGGTTTTTATAAACTTTCTAGCAGGGCCCCTGTTCAGCTGATGATTCATTATAAAGAGAATTTTGGAAACGTTTAGGATTTTTAGTCAATGGGTAAGGCATGTAGGACCATTTCCTTAGAGGACACCTTTCTCCAGCCCTTAGTCTCTGACTTAGTGTCAAATGGTGCTCTGCCTGCCTCGGGACAAAGAACTCTTCTGGGAGAATAGAATGGCCTGGCCTGGACTAGCAGACATTCAAAAAGAACACCAGAGGAGAGGGTCATGGGTGTTTGGCAAAACAGTTCTAGACTGGAGAAGCTTACTCTCAGGTTGCTAGTTCAAATCCCTGCTGAGCTGAGGACAGGGAGAGGAGAGGATGTTAACTGAAGATGTTTGCTTGTTCCCTTCACTGGATGGTTGGTCTCCACTGGGGTCCAATTTCCAGGACATGGTGTTGTCCCACTTATCCTCACACCTGCAACAAATCAGCCATCTGGCACAGGGGACACGGGGCCAATTCCTCCAGCATGAGGATATCCCGTTCTGCAGCGGAAGCAGGATTTAAGGCAGGGCTGATCTCAGAGGGCCATCCCTTGGATGACTTCTCGTTTCTGTCTATATCCTTTTCCTAAGTGATCTCATCCAGTCTTTTAGCTTCAGCCAACACCCAAATTTACATCTTCCGTACCAACTTCTCTGTTGAGCTCCAGCCTCCTTACCTCCATATGCCTCCTTATACAGTAATCTCCATTAGGATATCTAATAGGCTGGGACTAAACATGTGCAAACAGTATTTTGAAAGCTCCTACCACACCTGTTCCACCCACATGCCAGTTGACAAGATCCATTCTTCCAGTTGCTCAGGCCAAACATCTTGACTCTTCTCTTTGTCTTACAACTTACGTCCAAACAGTAAACCTTGTTTGTCCCTTCCAGAAGAAGATATCTGCACCACTGGTCCAAGGCACCTTGGTCTCCCAACTGTATCACCATAATAACTTCCTGAGCCGGCTCCTTGTTTTTGCTTTTGCTTTCTATTCCCCTTTTCTTCCTATTCCCTCCCAGCAGCCTGAGTGAGTCTTAAAAGTTAAAGCAGATCATGTCCCTCTTTCCACTCAAAAGCCTCTATCTTATTTACAGGCAAAGCCACAGCCCTAACAATGGGTCTAGGAGGCCCTAATAATCCCTGACTCTGATCTCCACTGTCATCTTTGTTCATCCTCCACCTGCCACGCTGGCCTCCTGGCTGTTCCCCAGACACAAAAATGGTTCCCATCTCAGGCTCCCTCGGTGGGGAGCATTATTCTCCCAGCCACCCAGATGGCCATCCCTTTTCTCCAGGTCTCTCACCTTTGGGTGAGGTCTTCCACTCTCTGCACAAACAAAATCTTATTTTTGGTACCTGCTACCTCATATTCCTGCCTTATTTCTCTTCATCATATTTACTTGTTTACTTGTGTATTTTCTACCAGAATGTAAGTTCCATAGGAATAGGACCTTTTCTTTTGCTCACTGTTGTCTTTGCAGTGCTTATAATAATAGTCAGTGCTTAATCAATATTTGTCAGGTGAATGAATGCATGAATTTCTGATCTACTTTCACTTTCTGATCCCAAGATGACTGTTGTTCCCAGATTCAGCATTTCAGTTTTCTTAACCTTAAAAGGATTGGGGTGAAGTTTGATGGTTTTATTTGAGGATAGTTTTTTGATGGCCTTACAAGGAAGATGTTCAACTTAAAAAAAAATCTGTAAAAAGCCATTAAATTTTTTCCATTGTGGCTGACACATTTGGTAAGAACAACAAATTCACATACTGTGGGGAACCCGAATTTGGGAGAATGTCAGAAACAAGGTGGGGAGAAACATTTTATCATTTATTAAAATGAAGATCAGCCCTCATTTACTTAGGTAAATCTTTTTTCCTCAGTAGAGCATACCTACAAAAAAGTGCATGAATCTTAAGTGGATATTGCAAAGAAAACTCACCCAAAGTACCCACCACTCAAGTCAAGAAATAAAGGAGTATCAGCACTCACGGCCCACCTCATGGCCCTTCCCACCGCTACCTCTTTCTTGCTTTTTAAAGGGACCACTATCCTGACTTGTAGCACCATAGATGAAAATTGCTTGTGATTGAACTTTGTATAAATGGAATCAGACAATATGTATTCTCTTTGTAACTAGCTTCTTTCATTCCACATTATATTTGTTAGATTCATCAATGCCGTGTGTAGTAGTGGTTAATTTATTTTCATGTCTACAGCACTTTATTCTATGAATATCATCATGTATTCATCTGTTCCACACTTGATGTATATTTGAGTTGTTTCTATCTAGAGGCTATTATAAACATTTTTAATGCATTTTTTTGTGCGCACAACCTGGGTATGTGCCCTGAGTGGGAATTGAACCCACCTCCTTTTGGTGTATGAAACAATACTCCAACCAAATGAGCCACATTGGCTAGGCTGAAAGAGTTCTTTATGCACTCTGAATGTGAGCTCTTTATCAGTTACACAAGCTGTGAATATCTTTTCTCATTCTGTACCTTGATTTTTTTTAACCATATCTTTTGAAAAATGAATTAGTTTTGATAAATGAATATTTTTAAATTCAATAGACATTCTTCTTTATGGCTAGTGCTTTTTGTGTCTTATTTAAGAATATCTGCCTACCCCAAGATCAAAAGGCTATTCTTGTAGAAGTTTTTCTCTACAATCTCCAGATGATATAGTATTGATTTCTTTTTCTTGTGGTATGAGACAGGGGTTGAGTTTTAATCATATTTTTCCATTTGGATATCCATTTGACCTGCATCATTAATTGCAAGATTGTCCTTCCCCCACTGATTTGATGTGACGTCATTTCCATAAATCAACTGCTTACATATGCTTTGGTCTAAACTCTCTACTCTGTTCCACTATTTGTCTATTGTTGTGCCCATGCCACACTGTTTTAATTAGCCACTTTATAACCATTTTTGACATGTGGTTAAATCCTCCAACTTTGTTCTTCTTTGAGGTGGCCTTGGCTATTCTAGGCTCTTTGCATCCCCACCTTACTTTTACATGGAATATGGAGAACCTTTAAACGTAAAAGATCTTCCCATTTGGGTGGAGCCTCACATCATTCAAGCCACCAAGTCTGAGCTGGCGTCCTAAGGTCCATAGCCATGCTTCATTCCACAAGTCGCTTCTAGTGTGATCCTCACTGTCACACCAGATGCTGCCTGGGTCACCCCCACATCTTCTCCTTCCTTCTTTTTCTCCAAAAGGCACTGTCTTAGGTATGCAGTAAATTAGTGCACACAATACCCTGGGCGTTTCTGCTGCTGGGACTACCTCTATTGTTTCGAGTAATAAATGAAGTGTATTGTGTTCTTACTATTGTCAGGCACTATGCTAAGTGCTTTACATGCATTGTCTTATTTAATCCTTCCTACCACCCTGGCAAGTAAGGCCTCTTTTACTGCCCCTTAAGGACTTACATTATTTCTTCAAGGACCCTATTTTCCCCACTCACTGTTCCTCCTCTGTCAGCTTCAGCATCTCCGTGGAACATAGCTTTTCTGAGCTAAAGGGGATCTGAGAGATGTTTGATTTGACAAATGAGGAAATAAATGCCCAAAGAAGGAACTAATTTATTTAGGGCCTCCTCAGCTGGTTAATGGAAGAAAAGGGATTAGAATTTAGGTTTCCTGACTCCCAGCCAGTATACTTCTCCCACACACATTTCCCAGTCACAGCATCCAGCCATCAGATGTCCTTACTGCTACCCATTTATTTCCTCCTTTTTCCATTTAAATTTCTTCCAAGACTTGTCTATGATGCTAGCTATTTTCACTTCCTCACTTCCCTTTCTCTCCTTGACCAATGCCAACTCTACTTCCTTACCAAAACTACTCTCATCAAAGCCACATGCAACTTCTATGTTGCTGGACCTAATAAATGAAGTGTATTGTGTTCTTACTAATGGTCTTCACTCTCTCCCATATTACTGGACCGCTCAGCTAGCTTCTACCCACTTGGTTACTCCTATTGTTCTTGCAACACTTTCCACTCCTTTTGTTTATATCACTACACCCCCTCAGATTTTCTTCTACCTCATTGACTGTTCTTTCTCAATACCCCTCAGCTGGATCCACCCTCCTCTGCCTCCACATGAGGTTTTAGAGTATCCCACATTTGCTCCTTGACCCATATTTCTTGACCCACCCTCCCTAAGTGACTGCACTAGTCTTATGAGCCCAAATACCACATATGTGATGTTTCCCAAGTTAAAAGTTCCAACCCTAACTTCTGAGTTCTAGATTTTAACTAGAACACACCCTCTCTGTTTGGATGTTGTCTTAATTGGGTCCTCCATAAAGCAGAGCCTGAGACAAGGATTAAGATACTAACAGTTTAATTGGGAAGTGAGAAAGGTATTGGCTATAGCAGAAAATGAAAAGAAGACAACAGGAGGTGTGAGATAATGCGAGGAGCTGCATCACCATCCCAGCTTCCACTACACAGAGTTGCTGAAGGCCCTAGAAGGTCACTCAGCATGTGGAGCTTCTCGGGAAGAGTTGCTTGAAGATATTATACCTTAGAGTTGTCCATAGGAGAGGGAAGAAATGACTTTATTTTCTAGCTCCCACTGAACTCTCATTTCCCCTCATGTAAGGTTCACCCTCAGGTTTCTACCTCTATGCTATGTCATGCAAAAGCCGATCCCTTGTTGACCTGCAGAAATCCACTTTGCCATGTGGTGTTTCATTTACATCTGAAAGTAGAAAACCAACTCGGAGCTAATGGAGCACTGGCCGAGAGAGAGAAAGAGATGGTACAATATGTGTGGCCCGATGCAGCTGTCTATTACACAAATAAACATAAACATGACCAGATAGGACTCCTGATTTCTTTCTCCCAACCAAACTGCTTCCCTCCTGCCCCATTTTTTTTTTTTTTTTTTTTAGGATTGTTGCTCTATCCCTAATTCGGCTCAGATGAGAATCTTCTCTAATAAAAGAGAAACATGCAAATTGACTACCTTCACTACACCCACAAGCCACGCCTACCAGCCAATCAGGGAAACTATGCAAATTAACCCAACCATGATGGCAGTTAATATGTATATCCAGGCCAGAGCAAAGACTGAAGACAGCTTAGAAAGAAGCCAAGTGCTGCAGAAGGGAGCGAAGCTGTGGAGAAGCAAGCAAGTGATCAACAGAGAAGGAAGGGAAGCAGGTGGGGTGGGGAGAAGGGAGAGAAGCAGGTGAGGAATCTTCCTGCAAGGGGCCTCTAGTTAATTGTAAAAGCCAACTACCATCCTATGTAATAAAAGGATAATATGCAAATTAACCATCACCCATAGCCACAAAATGGTGGTACCCAGTCCTCTCAGCCCCACTGGAATCCCCCAGTCCCAGGGGGGTGGAAGTGGGGCAGCTGCTGAGGGTGGGTAGCATGAGTGGCCTGACAGAATGCTTGCTTTGTGTCCACAGCAGGTGCAGAGCTGCCAGGCCCCAAAGAAACTACTAGTGCATGGATTCGTGTACAGGGCTACTAGTCCAGATATAACAGTCCACCAAGCAATTTCCTTTAAGAAAGGATGACAAGAGAGGAAACTCACATGTTTCCTGGCAACCCCAGTCCATTTTAAATGTCAGAAATGATGATCATTCCTGGAGGCTTTGGAGGAGTAGTCTGTGGCCGGATTTCAGTTGAGAACTTGATAAGCCACAGGAAGTCACACACTCAAGCCAAATTAGGCAGGTAGGGGTAGGGGATATTTTGACATGTCCTTATAAATTCCAGGAAGGGAGCTTCTGCAGAAATGCATGCTTTGATGCATGTTATCTTGCTTGAGCCCAACCTGGATTAAAGGCTGGTGCTAAAGGTGGAAAATGTAGCTCTAATGTTTGGGAATTTTTTTGGTGGGGGAGACTTGACAAGAAAAAAACCAAGAAGCATAAATGTCTGTTCAGCTCCTCTTGTGATCACCCATAGTGTCTGCTCCTCCTCCAGAGCCCAGTGCCTCTTATCCACCCCCACCCCCCGCCCACTTCCCCCTCTCCCGCCTGCCCATTCCCCTGCTTCCCTGCCTCAGCTTTGCCTTTCCCTCATCTTCTCAGAATCATCTGTTTCTAACACTATATTCATATTATAAAAGCCAACTACCAAGTATGGTTACTCCTCCCTGGGCATTATTTTATGGTTTTATGTTTATTAGCTTCACTAAATCTCCTAACATCCCTGTGAGGTAGGAATCACTAATGTCCTAATTTCACAGAGGAGAGAACTTTGATACAGAGGAGTAGGGTAACTTGCTGAAAGTCACCACAGCTTATACGTGACAGAGCAGAAATTCAGATCTGGGCAGCCAGGCTCCATGCTCCAAATCAGAACATTATGCTGACTTTCTAGTATTGACAATTACACTTTAAACAATTTCTTCTTTTTTTCAAGACCATTTCTATTTCAGAAAAAAATAAAAGAAATGAAACATTTAAGTGTGGACTTCAGATAGCTGGTAACAGGGATATGGGCCTTCCACATGTTCTTTATCTATGTCATGCCTTGTCACCCAGGCTAAGAGACATACAGGACCTGCACAGGAAGAATGTATTGCATAGAACAGCTTCATCTTGTGCAGGTTATTTCAAAGAGCTTCAATGAACATTTAAGACATGGAATTACTGCCTGCCAGAGACTGGGCTGGGAGCTACAATACCTTACCTACATCAACAAGAGGGGGGCAAGCATGTGATCTTTATTTTAGAGATGAGGATGCTGAGACATGAAGCGGGATAAGTCCCACAACTTGCACACAGCCGTCCTCCCTTTGTCTGAGCCCAGCCCCAGGTCTGTCTGGTCTCTTTTGGCTACACAAAAATGATGAAAGAGTGAAAGCTTCTAGTTTTGTGTCCTTTATTTTTGGTCACAATGTCAACTTTGGCAAATGACAAGGTAAGAATAGAACCTTCCATTTCCCTCCCCATGACGCAGTTCCTCCCCCAGATTTTCACATCGTAGAGTATGGCGCTCCATCAGCCTAGGCACTCAAATGAAAAACCCAGCACTTGGCCTTTGTTTATCCATCATCCTACCTTCTTTATATAAGTTACCAGCAAGTTCTGCCAATTCTCTTTCAAAATGCATTCTGTGTCCATGTACTACTATCCATATCCACCAGCAACCCCCCACACACACATTGCCCCGATTATACCAACAGTGCCTTCCGGGGTACACCCACTTCACCCTGCAATCTGTCTCCAACTAGAAGCTGTGTATGACCTTCAGAAGGTCTGAATTTGACCTTGCTCCTCTCATAAATACTCTCCCAGCTAGGTTTTTTTTGCCATTTTCCTGCTGTCTCGCTGATCCCTGGCCATGGTGGAATAGGTCATGCTCAGCCCCACTCAGGACCCTTTCCAAAGTCCGTGGCTGTCAACTACTCAAAAAGGTCAACTGATTCTGAACTAGACATCCTCCCTCTGTCAAGATTAAGTGTACCAATCCATCCACTCAAAGTCTGAGTCCAGCTCCTGGCATGCAGCAAGCACTCCACTGATGTTAGTTCTTGCTATTGCTTTGACCATTGTTCTAGTAGAGACTCCACAGTGCATATCTAGGTGATGAGGTAAGTGGAATAGGAAAGAGAAATAATATTAACATCTGGACCCCCAGGAGCTTCTATGATGGGAAGGTAAGATAATTTTAGAAGGAAAATAATGTGGGCTTGTACATCCTTTCTTGCCTTAAAAAAAAAAAAAGTTATTGCTATTATTGTCACACACAATGACTACATGCCTAATGGAAGCATGTTTTACCGTCACAATGTATATAGTTCAAAAAAAATATAAGAACACTAAATATGTTGTTTAAAGCAGTGTTAAGACCTGACTGATTTATTTTCCTGAATAAGTTTCACCTTAGCTCTTAACAGTTTCCATGAAGTTTTTTTCTATGACTTAGCTACAAGTACCTAAAACAAAGTTATGTCCTCTTTTTCATATTTGAGTATCCTTGCTAACAGTCTAGAAAATGACTTCCAGAAATATGCAAAGAGGAAAAAGGGTGGAAAAAAAACCACGTTAAGATTAGAAGAACCTATGCACCAGATACATGGACCTATCCATTTAGTAAGAGTTGCTTTATAACAGAGATAAAGGTGATGCTGTGGAGACCTCACACCCAGCTGCGAGGCTGGACCCTTCTTCCACAGATGGTGCCCTGATTTGTGCACAGAGATACCCATCACAGCCTTGTTCTCAATATTCCAGGTCTGCTGCGTGTGGGCCGCTTCAGTGACCTCTGGAAAATTTGATGGAATATCCAAAAGCTATTAAAATAATACTGGCAAAGCAATCTTAAAACATGGGGCAAGCCTTACATAATATTACAAAGTGAATGAAGGAGGCCTGTGACTGGGATGCATTAAAACCTGACATTGTACTGGCAACAGTGATTAAACTTTCACTTCATTTCACACAGCTTTCCCAAGTGAGACAGGGAGAGGAGGCTTGGAAATGAATCAGGGGCAGCATGCTCTTCTTCCTAATATTCATACTGGACATCCCCATAGGCTTTTCTTCTTTGTTCCTCTGTATTTTTCAAATGTCCTAACACTTGCTCGGCTGGCATGCTCTGTTTGAGCATCAACCTATGAACCAGGAGGTCACTGTTTGATTCCCAACCACATGCTCAGGTTGCGGACTCAGTCCCCAGAGGGGATCATGCAGACTGCAGCCAACCAATGATTCTCTCATCATTGATGTTTCTTTCTCTTTCTCCCTCTCCCTTCCTCTCTGAAATATATATATATATATATATATATATATATATATATATATTTCCTATCTAATATACTAATTGGCCCTCACACCTTTGCAAAGATGGTGGCGTCCACAGCTAATAAGGAGGGATTATGCTAATTGACTTCCCCGCCCTCAAAGATGGTGGCACACACAGCCACAAGATGGTGGTGCCCAGTTCCCTCAGCCCTGCCGAGGCTGCAAGTGCACCTGCCTCTGGAGTCCCCCAATCCCTTCAGCTTCCCAGCCACGCAGAGCCAGTCAAGGCTTGTGCTGCCGGCAGTGGCAGCAGTGGAGGTATGATGGGGCATCACCTTCCCTGATCACTGAGTTGCTTCCCACCTCTGAGGGCTCCTGGATTGTGAGGGGGGCAGGCTGGGCTGAGTGACACCCCCCCCCTCCAGTGCATGAATTTTCATGCACCAGGCCTCTAGCACACACACACATACACACACATCCTAACACTTAAAAAAAACACTTCTGTTCTCTTTCAGTATTTTCCCAGAATTGTCCAGGAGGCAGCTGCTGAGGTCCCACATCTTGCCCCTTCCCCCGCACATGAGTAAATAAAGCGACACCTCTGTCTCTAATTTACCATGGGCTATGCTTTCTCCTGTAAACTGATACTCAGACCAGAGCCTGTGGGTGGGATGGGTGTTTTGTGTTTTCTGTCGCAGCTTCTTTTGGCTGATAAACTAGCACTTAAGCATTTCCCTTTTCCAAAACCCACATGGCAAGCGCCTTTGCGGTGAGGTGGCAGTCCAACCGTCGTCACCAGCACGAACGGTCCTAGGGACACTTATTTTTAGTTTGCTGTCTAAGCAAGAGTGAGGGTGGGGAACCGGGGACCTTGGGGCCCCACATTCCAGAATCCAGAACATAGAGCTGTTACAGAGAGAGTGAGAAGAAGCCACAATTCTCCTCAGGAAGGCCTGAGCACCTTTTCAAGGGGCCAGAAAGACAAGGTAGAGATCTTGTCTCGGATGGGAAGACTGTAGCCCACATTTTCTATGGCTTAATTTCATCAAGAACGCTATAAAGCAGAAACACGTCAACACCCTTTGGGCAAATGTCAACCCAGGCTGTCTTGGGCACCAATTATAACCAAGAAGTGGATGTTGATGAGCAGGGACTCTGGACGACATCTCCCTCCTAAGAGAGCCAGGACGGGGGTGCCTCATCTTCTGTTGGTTGAGAAATTGGCCCATCACCAAGCAAGGTCAATGAACTCTCTTCAGGGAAGAGCAGTCCTGAGTGAGGCGACACAGGGACTCCTGGCTGATGGGGAGTCCGTTAGAGTCTCTTCCAAGGTCCCCAGTTTCCTGTCCAGTACAAAGCCAGGGTCTTTAGTTTTTTATTTGATTCTGTGAGCTACTCCGTGGCCTTCTAATATGCATGTGTGTGGGGGTCTGAGGTGTGTGTAGTTTTGTTGTTGTTTGTTTTTTGCATAAATTAGCTAATGTGGGATTTATTTGTTTATTTATTTATTTATTTACTTGGAACCAAAGAACTCCCTCTAAAATGAGAACCAAACATATATATATGCAAATATCTGCCTGGCTCTGGACAGAAGGGCAATTTCTCCTCTCCTCTTCCTCCTTCATGCTCACCCTGAGCCAAATATTTTCAACATAGGGGAAAATGAATTCTCTCTCTTAAACAGGAACTGTGAGATGCTGCATTTTATGAAAGCACTGGGGATTTTTTTTTTCTTCCTTCCTTTTTCCACGAATGCATGCCTATTACTGTTTGCTACCCAGGGTCAGCTAAGCAACCTCAGCCTGATAGGGACCCTTCAGACAGGAGAGGGCTGAGGGTCTGCCCACTGCCCTCTGTCCACTGCCCACGTCTGGTGTATTTGCATTGCTGCTGGCTTTGCTCATCCCATGGTTCTTGAGCTGGAAAGCAAGCTCTGACATCCACCTCTTAAAGACAGACAGCTCCTAGCAGAAGTATGTCTGACTCCGTAATAGAAGTGTTGGTGGTCAAAAGCAATGCTCTGTCCAAGGCAGTGCAGGAAAAGCTGCCTCCCTCTCCCCGACCCCAAGAAAGTCTGGTTCCTCATTCACAGTCGTACGTAGAGGCAGAAGCAAATGTCATAGGAGGATGAACAATGACATTCATTCTTCTACCTCTACAGCTATGATTTCACACAGCATGGACAATATCTCCCATTTCCAAAGTACATATTTATTGCTCAAGGCATCTGTTACTTCATTTGATGCATCTCATAATCCAGTAAGGAAAGAAGGGCCAGTAACATCAGTCCCATTTTATGGATATGGAAACTGAAGTACATGCCGGTTCCTTACACTTGATCATATAATATTATTACTGACAATAACAAAGCTAGTCATCTACATCAAATTAGCAGATATCTCTCCCCAAATCTGTTTAGAGCACAACAAAACAAGAATAGTTCATATTTTATTAAGTTCTCTTTATGGGCTTCAATATTGAATAGATGAGCCCTAGCTGGTTTGTCTCGATGGATAGAGTGCTGGTCCGTGGACGGAAGGGTCCCAGGTTCGATTCCGGTCAAGGACATGTACCTCAGTTGCAGGCTCAAACCCCGGCCCTGGAACAGCCTCGTGCAGTAGGCAACTAATCAATGTGTCTCTCTCATGTCAATGTTTCTCTCTGTTACTCTCCCCATCCCTTCCACTCTCTCAAAAAATCAATGAAAAAATATTCTTGGATGAGGATTCACACACACACACACACACACACACACACATATTGAGTAGATAAAATTGTCCTTGTTTTAAAATTAAAGAAACTTGGATTCTGAAAGGTTAAATAATCTGCCTACAGCCACATCACCAGTAAGTGGTTGAGTCAGCATGTGAACCCAAGCAGTCTGACTCTGGAGTCATGCAGTGGACCAGAAAGCCACATGTCTGTTAGCCCATTTTTGAAGAAAAATTCTAATAGCGTAAATTGGTCAAACCCTTCGACTTCATTCTGTTCTAATCCGACCCCCCTTAGTAACACTTCTTAGTCCAAGAGTAAACATCCCAGATCCACTAGGGGCAGTACTGGCTCTTCATGAATATTTTCAGCTCAGAAAGAAAAGGTGGAAAAACTCAAAGGAGAAGGAGTCTAAGTCCATCCCACAGACCCAGATGGCTTACAGGGCTTGGGTAAACCCTCAACTCAAAAATGTTAACAAAGCTCTCAGCCTCGGCTGGTGCACATGTGCCAGGCAGCCGGAAGTAGCAGCCTAGAAAATGTCAAGGATCTAATAAGTCAATTTGCACTGAAACCAAGCGTGACTTCCTTCTACAGTGTGTATCTCTGCCCTGTCGGTCTCCACGGCATGGCAGACACCAAAGTGTGACAGAAAACCCAATCATCTACGCAAGCAACTTAACATTTTCAAAGCAGTGTGGTGGGGTTGGGGAGGCAGCAAAAAAGGAGGGCAGATCAGAGACAAACATCAGATCAAAGGTTTGATAAGATGTGGTATCATTCAAATGACACTCACAGACATTTGAAAGATGCTTTGCTCACGTGGGCAGCTGGGGACAAAGCGGGGAATTCAAGGAAGTTGGCCATGGGTGGCCTCTACCATCTCTCGATGCCCTTCTTCCCTGAGAAGGTCTTCTCCTTCAGTCCCTCACTGCCCTCACCCGCCATCCATCTCCAGAGAGGGGCCACCCAAGCATCTCCCACACAGCTCTGTCCTGACTGGCAAAGACCCTGGGCCACGTTTTATTAAGATGGGATCTTCAAGTGTGCTTCCCCCATGGCTTTTCATTCCTTCAAAGTATTAGCAACAAAACGAAAACTGACAAACGAATTCATGATTTATATTCTATTTGGGTGATAATGGGTATTAGTTAATACAGTAAGAGAGCTTTTGAAATTTACCCTGACAATAATCAATGGAATTTTCTGGCACACTTGGAGGCTGCTATGATAGACATGTTTAGTGCTTGCGTTTATCCTGTTCTTCTCTCGGGTTAGACAAGGTCATGTGACCGTGGCCTATGTGTCACCTGTGGACCAAGATATTTACTTTCTAATGAGAGATTCCTCTGTGGTAGTCTGGTTCAAGAGTTGCTACTGGGGCCAAAATTGGTTTGGCTTAAATTAGCTAACTAATTTAAGATAGAGTGTCGGCCTGCGGACTGAAAGGTCCCAGGTTCTATTCCAGTCAAGGGCATGTACCTAGGTTTCGGGCACATCCCCAGTGGGAGATGTGCAGGAGGCAGCTGATCATTGTTTCTAATTCCTATCCCTCTCTCTTCTTCTCTGTAAAAAAAATCAATTATATATATATATATATAAAGATTTGCTACTGGGGAGGGTGTCAGCTAGCTACCCTCCACGTAGCTGGGCAGAGTCCTTTTTGAAGGCCAGTTGGAGGGATGTGTCTCTATCAGCCACATCCCATATCCCCCCATAATTCTAAGAGGATATTTGCCCCTCAAAGTGGCTCATGAAGATAATGTAACTCTATAAAGTATCATATGAAGTGTCCTTGGGAAATGGGCCATCTCTAAACCAGCAAAATCAGAAAGAAAATTATAACTGCATTAGCTAAAGCATGAGGTGTGCCTAGAGTGTGAGATTGCATTTAGTTTAAGAAAAATCTCTAATTGCACATCTGCAATAAGTTCAGAGATGCTTGCTGCAGAGGTTTGGTCATATTCTGCAATGAACAGGAATACTCAGGGGAAAAGTATTAACTGATAACTATTGGGAAGTTACTGCTGAGAAAAATGAAGCAGCCATGGGAGGTGGAAAATGGCCTGGGAAAGCCAGCTTCTGTTGGCCTGGGCTGCGAGTGGGTGTTTAGCACGTGGCATGAAGAAGAGACTGGGATGGACCACCTAGTGGGAAGTACTAGATCAAACCTGAGAGCGGGACCTTGTCCTGTTAGTCTGGTTTCAGACATGAGCCAGGTCATCTTCAAAGATGTATGTTTCATAAGCTAACACGGTGGTTTCCAAATGGAAGTTGACACAGGCCTGGAAAGCAGAGGGCAGAGCAAATAAAAGGGAAAGCCTGGGGGCTGGGCCATCCCCTACCATGTCTCCCATTCTCCTTCAAAAGAGCAGCCCATCTTTTCATTGTTGTTGCTGGTTAATCCTCACCTGAGGACATTTTTTCCCATTGATAAATAAAGAGACTGGAAGGGAGGGAGGGAGAGAGAGAGAAAAACATCAAACCTAACTGGTTTGGCTCAGTGGATAGAGAATTGGCCTGCAGACTAAAGGTCCCAGGTTCAATTCCAATCAAGGGCATGTATCTTGGTTGTGGGCACATTCCCAGTAGGAGGTGTGCAAGAGACAGCTGATCGATGTTTCTCTCTCATCGATGTTTCTAACTCTCTATCTCTCTCCGTTCCTCTCTGTAAAAAACCAATATAATATTTAAAAAAAAAAAATCAATGTGAGAGAGACACATCGATTGGTTGCCTCCTGCACACGCCACCAATCAGGTCCAGGGATTGAATCTGCAATTCAGGTACCCTTGACTGGAATCAAACATATGAACCTTCAGTGCAAGGGCTGATGCTCTAACCACTGAGAAACACCAGCCAAGGCTAGAGCAGTCCATCTTACCTGTTTTACATGTTAGAATTTTGTGTCAGGTTTATTTAAGAAAGGCTTCCTGCCCAAACCGGTTTGGCTCAGTGGATAGAGTGTCGGTCTGTGGACTGAAAGGTCCCAGGTTTGATTTCGGTCAAGGGCATGTACCTTGGTTGCAGGTACATTCCCAGTAGGGGGGGTGTACAAGAGGCAGATTATCGATAATTCTCTCTCATTGATGTTTCTATCTCTCTATACCTCTCTCTTCCTCTCTGTAAAAAATTAATTATATATATATATATATATATATATATATATATATATTTTTTTTTTTTTTTTTTAAAGAAAGGCTTCCTTACTGAAAATAAATAAGTCACTTACGGATGGTTTCCTAGGACTCCCCTGAAAACTACTGAAATAAAATCTCTCAGGAATTTGTAGTTCCAAAAATGCTGCTCAATGAGCCTCTTGATACAAGGATGGATGGATGGATAGATAGATAGATAGATGATAAATAGATGAATAAAACACATAAATACACAAAAATAGAACATTTAAAAGGATAAGAAATCAACATAATAGAGGCTATACTGTTTTTCTTCTTGCCCCCAAGGGATCATCTTGAATTCCCCTGTTGTAGGCGCACCTTCACTGGGGCATTCTCACCATCTTTCCTATCTGAGATAGAAAAACTATGGAGAATAGGTGATGACCTACCATTACTTATAGATCTAGGTCCATCCCACTGTTTTTAATGGGCTTGGAGTCACTGAGACAGTAGTACTCCTCACTTCAGCCTATTTCCTACTCTGACCAGGGCTCAGGCCTGGGGTAGAGTGGATAATGATGGTAGTGGTTTATCACAAGGTCTGGAAAAGCTCACCTGGAGTTTTTCCAAAGCAGGTGGAGTTTTCCTCCCTGTTCCCTTCAAGCACAGATGAAATGCAATTTAAGCAAATCTGGGGGTTCGATCCTGAACTCTCTTCAATTACCAGTTTAGAACAGTGAGTGGAATTATTGACATTCTAGTTGATGAAATGCCCTATATATAGCTCAACTCTGAAAGCCAGTCAGACATACACGTATAGTAACTGGTATCTAGGACCATCCCTTAAGATGATCATCCCTGAGCAAAGTAGATAGATATCAGAGAGGATAACTCCAGGCCCAAGCAAGAAAAGGCCCCAGGAGGTCTGAGACAGGCACCCCCTATGCTTGTGTCACTTGTGTGACTCAGCTTCTATTTCAGCTACTGATAAACAAAGGCTTGTTTCCAGGTATGCTGTGTGTGGTCAAACCCTAAACTTGGACATTAATTATAGCCCTAAGTCACCAAAACTACACTGCTCTCAACCACATTTGTTTCACACATATTGAATTAAAATTAGAAGTATGCACACCATTTAAAAGAAAAAAAAAAGTCTGTGGGTTTCCCACCCAATCTGCAAATCTCCCTTTACTATCAGCTCCGTGCAGGAGTTCTGCTTCTGTTCTGACAGCTCCTTCCACCCCAGAGACCCACTCTCAGTACCATTTCCCCAATGTGTTTTCCCATCTTTTGTTCATTCACATTGTCTCTCCCCTCGCCCCCCACCCCAACTCCATTCCCTCCAGATTCCCCTGTGCCGATCTGCCCTTCCCACCCCACCTCCGGGCTTTGCCCCGCGGCCTCCCCGGTGAGCAATGTATTTTTCTGGGGAGAGTAAGCACTGACTCATTGCCTCCTTCTTACCACAGTTTCCAAAACACAGTCTTATTTTACCCTTGTCTCTACCCAGATCTTGGTTGGTCTGGGCCACTGCGTATGAAAACAGGCTCTTCCTAGGAGGTTCCCTCCTCATCTTCCTAACATCTCTGTCACTCCTCTGATGCCTGATCTGCAAACATCCCGATGATAGCCATGTTTTAGGAACTGAGTTCCCTTCAGGATCCATTCTTTCCTGTGTCTCAGGCTTCTGGGGAAAAATAAAAGTATTGTTGTAATACTTTCAACAATAAAGATAAATTTTTTTAAAAAAGAAAAAAGAATAGATCCCGAGAAAAGAGTGTTGGGAGGTAGAGACAACACTCGTCCACTATGAAAATAAGACTCAAGATCCTTAGAGAAAAAAATGGCTCTGTAAAAGGAAAACAGACTGAGGCAGTCAGTGTCATCTCAGCTTCGCCACGTGGGCAGGAAGGGGGAAACCTAACACTGAGCCATACAGAGGAGCCACGCTTTTTTTTCTCTGAGATCAGTAGCTAAGTGAGTTTTCCTCCTGTCCTCCTAGCCCAAGAGAAGCAGTGTGAGATCTACCTGTGGGCAGTTGAATATGAAAGGTCTCACATTTCCATGTTAAGTAGAAGTGCTTTTATCCCTTTATCAGATCCATGCAAGGCAGCACACTGAAGACTCAAAAGTGAAGGTGAAGCATTATAAACGAGAAAGATGCTGCTCATCAAAACCAATCAGATTGCTCTCTGAACTACTCCCACGTCCTAGTTTGAGCAGCCTGCACTGGGTGTTTCTACCTCCCATCACTCTTTTCTCTGGATCTATTCTTTTTCTTTTTCTTTCTCTCTTTTTTTAAAATTATCTTTATTGTTGAAAGTATTACAGATGTCCTTTTTTTCACCATTGACCCCCCCAGCCCTCCATCCGCGCCACCCCCTCCCCCCCGCCCCAGGCCTTCACCAGACTATTGTCTGTGTCCACTGGCTATGCATACATGATATAAGTTCCCGCATCTCCCCACCTCCTCTGGATCTAGTCTTTAGGTCCTTCCTCAGCTGGAAAAATCAGTTTCCCAGTGACTCAGAATTCATTTGGAATACTCCCCAACACTCCTACCTCTCTGGTCAAGACCAAGCCTGTTCCCTGTAGATTTCCAGCATCGACCCCCGCATGCCCTCAGGGTCCCCTCTGCCAGGATGTGCATGGCTTTTTGATTCCGGAAGCAGGTACAGCAGCCTGTGCCTTTAAAACTCCACAAAGCCAATGAGTCGCTCTGTGTCAGCCTGCGCGGAGGAACTCACTGAGAAATTCTTTAGTCTATTTTCCAGAAGAGGGAATGTCTTCTTGTCATC
This sequence comes from Nyctalus aviator, assembly GCA_036971965.1. NCBI lineage: Eukaryota > Metazoa > Chordata > Mammalia > Chiroptera > Vespertilionidae > Nyctalus > Nyctalus aviator. Next base: position 8,656,264 of record CM072929.1, on the reverse strand, counting down.
TGGAACTTCTTCATGTCCTGACGTAGACTTTAGAGAAAATGCTATCTCTAGGGTTTAGAAGGGATACCCATACCCAATGCAAGACCGCTGGCATAAAACAGACCAAACAACAACAAAAAAACAAAACAAACAAACAAACAAACAAAAAACCCCAGAGGATGTGTGAAACAGTCCCTTGTGGATAAAATGATGTTCCACTTGAAGCGATGCTGGTGGGACTATTGTTGAGACAGGGCCCGGGGAAGTCAGCTTACCCAGGTCTCAAAGAAGCATTTGCTTGGCACGGGGCTTCCTGATGGTGCACTGCAGATCCTCCAATGCCTTGCAAAATGTGCAATCCTATTTGGGAATTAGTTTTTAACTTTGGGAATTAGTTTTTAACTCAATAGTACAGAAACCTCTTTCAGGGTTGAGCCATGAAGATGATGTAAGCCCAGTGCTAGACAATTAAAATGATTCACGCGGCCACAGGCAAATCAATCCCTCTTCGGATTCTTCCTTCCAGAACCTATCAAGGAAGCAGAGCTTAAGGAATCAGGACTTCCAGGGTCAAGTTCTCTTCCCATCTCAAGACATTTATCGGATAAAAAGTATTTTTGCTGTTAAGACTGTGAGGCTCTTAGTTAAATCGTATCATAATGATATACAGATAAGTAGGTACAGTCATTTGCAACTTATGTTCTCCACCTGGGAAGGAAACTTCAAGGTGAGCCAACTTTTCTTTGAAGATTTCATTCATTCATTCATGCAATATTATTTATGTAGTCACGCAGATCTGAGGATAAACAGTCATCCATACTTACAATGCCTCTTACTTCCTTGGAGCATATAGATTATATAAGTTCCTCTGCAGCCTACTCCATACCCCTTTTTTTTCTACAACCAGTGACTAAAGTGAGCTATTGAGAGTTTCTATATCCCATTCAGAACACGTCTGAGGAAGGTTAACTCACCCACCTATGCTGTATGCTTCAAAGCACAAACAACACAAACCAGCCCTGGATTAACTAAAGTAAAAAAATAAGTTTATTGGAAGGGTTTAGGAAAGTTCACAGAACAGACAGGAAGACAGGAGAGAGAAGCTGGGAAAAATGCAAAGACCAGAGCAGCTCCAGAAACACAGCAAATAAAAAATGTCAAGATGATATCTTAGGGCCTAGCCTGTTTTGCTCAGTGGATAGAGCGTCGGCCTACAGACCAAAGGGCCTGGGTTCAATTCTGGTCAAGGGCACATATCTGGGTTGCAGGCTCCTCCTTCCTGGGCCAGACCCTGGTTGGGGTGCATGCAGGAGGCAACCAATCGATGTGTTTCTTTCACATCAATATTTCTCCCTGTCTTTCCCTCTCTCTACCACCCTCCCTAAAAATCAAAGGAAAAATATCCTCAGGTAAAGATTAACTGAAAATAAAATCACATCTTAGGAAGGCATGCTGTGGATACTGCCAATGCCGTAATCATTGCTTCCTGTTAACACACTGTAAAATGGGTCAGTGAAAAAACGGAAACCAGTTTGCACCAATGGGAAATGCCCTTGCCTCTGTGCGGTGGCCACGCCTCTCAGTAATTCCAAGGAAGGGGGAGGCTAACAAGACAGGTGCGGTTAGCACGGGCTCTTGAATTCTGGTGGTGAAGGCCGTGCTCTGGGCCGATAGGTGAGTTGTTTTTTTTTGTTTTGTTTTGTTTTAATATATTTTATTGATTTTTTAGAGAGGAAGAGAGAGGGATAGAGAATTAGAAACATCAATGAGAGAGAATCATCGATCAGCTACCTCTTGCACACCCCCTACTGGCGATGTGCCTGCAACCAAGATACATGCCCTTGACCGGAATCAAACCTGGGACCTTTCAGTCCGCAGGCCGATGCCCTAGCCACTGAGCCAAACCGGTTTCAGCTGATAGGTGAGTTTTTAAGAAAAGGGCTGAAGGGTGGGTTGGGTCCACAGGTATTCAGCGTGGCTACCATGTGTTCAGGACAAGCAAGAACTAGGCTGGAGTCATGTTGGGGATCGGCTGAGTGGCTAAGGCAGAACCACATCAAGGGGCTGGAGGAGGAACCCCAGCAGGCTGGGTGGGTGGTGGTTGATAAGTCATGGCTGAAGCCAAAGAAACTAGCAGGGTGGGGATGCAAGGATGGGGTTGAGGTCAGAGGTCAAGGCTGGGATTTCATCTACAGATGGACTCCTTCTGACAATGGCCTCTACCAAGTGCTGCTCTTATAAAGAAAGCTCAAAGGGGTGCCTTCTCTGGGTTAACCAAGCCCAGAGCACCCAGTACGGCCGTTCTGAATCTTCATCTACATATTATTCTTTATTTTAAAAAAAATCAAATGTTTTATTTTGAAATGAATCTTCCAGACAGTGAAATAGGGTGGAAAGAGGCTTGGGTTTTGTTTGAACCCAGCTCTTCTATGAACTGGCTGGGTGACATTAGGTAAGTCAAATTCCTCAGGGCCTCACCTTCCTGCTATGAAATGAAAAGGTTGGCTAAATATTAGCTAAAGCCTCTTCCAGCTTCAGCTATGACAAGTTCACACAAGGGCTCAAGTGTATGTATGCACAGACTCGCCCACATGTGTATACATGTGAGCACACACATGCACCATAGACATGCCCTAAGGGATGTTGCACGTGTACCCCAAGAAGGAGGGCACAAAACACTCTCCCTGCTGCCCATCTCCCCTTCTCTCACACTGGTTCTGAAAGAGCCACGTTCCTCAAAAACCACAGCTGTTGAAACGGTTCCAAGAGAGTTATAATTAATTTCTGTTTCCTAACATCCTGAACGTGGGGCCCAGGACAACTGATAATGGGGTACTTCCCCCAAGTTACTAACCACATACCGAAAGGGGGAAAACCAGGCTACTCAGGGCTTAGCCAGTGGTGGGCAACTGGCGCCAGAAATAACAAGCCTGACCTGGGAGAGACCCGTTCACAGCTCAAGAATGCACAGTGGTAGCCCAGCTAGGATTTCCTTTATTCCAAGACAGACCATGTGGGCTCTGATTATACTCCTGGTCATGGCTTCAGCCTCCTTTGTTGCTCATACCATTATTCCTGAGGAGTCAGAACTTACTCATCCGTTCTAACCGGCTGGCACTGACCAGCCTCTCCACTGAGTAGTGAACTGAGTGTCCATGTGCCAGGCCAGAGCCAGGGGTCGGGAACACCACAGTAAACAACACTGCCAGGGCCCGGGCACACATGGGACTAATGTGGGAGATAGAAAACGCACACATCAATACATACCTACAAGGGACATGAAGAAGGAAGCAGGTGCAGGGCGTGGAGGAGAATAATGGGAGGGAGCAAGGGGGAACGTATTTAGATAGAGTGGTTAGAGGTCTCTCTGTAAAGGTGATGCTAAAGCAGAGGCCTAAAGGATGACAAGGAGCCAAGTATATGAAATGCAGTCAGCTTGGAGTAACATGCATGGTTTGTGCATATGTGTGGCGTGTGTGCATGTGTGTATGGTGTGTGGGGGATATATTTTCTGTGCTTTGTGTGTGACATATATGTGGGTTGTGTGTGGGTGTATGAGTTATGTGCATGTGTGGTATGTACGTGTGTGGTGTATGTGTATTTGTGTGGTTTGGGAGGTGTGTGTGGTATGTAGTACTGTGTTGTGTGTGGTATGAGTGGAGTATGTGGCGTATGTGCACGTTTGGAATACATATATGTGTAAGTTGTGTGTATGTGAGAGGTGTGTCGTGTGTGTGGTATGTATAGGAGGTATGTGGTGTGTGTGTGATGTGTATATGTGTGGTGTGTGTATGCATGTGTGGGGTGTGTGTGTGGTGTCAGGTATGGTGTGTGTGGTATGTTGTGGGTATGGTGTGTATGTGTATGTGTGGGATGTGTGTATGTGATGTGGTGTGTGTGTGTGTGGTGTGTGGTGTGTATGTATGTGGTGTGGTATGTGTGGGATGTGTGTATGTGGTGTTTTGTGTGTATACACACACGCTGAGGAGAGGGAGAAACACTAGGGAGAGGGAGGCAGAGGGAGGAATGAGTTGGTGGAAAACTCAATTGATTCAAGTTGCTGAAAGAATTCTATGTGAGTGAGGCAAAGGGGAAGACAATATGCAACAGGACTGGTGAATTTGGCAGAGTCAGATCATTCAAACCTTTTAAAAATCAAATATTATGTCTTAAACCTTTTTTCTAAATTCAATAGGAAACAGTGCAATAACAATCTTATTTGCACTTTCTGTTTATTTTGCTGATAACAAAATAAAAATAGAAATAAAATTTGGAGCAAGAAGACCACATAGGAGACTAGTGTACTTTAGTCAAGAGATAGTGAGAGCTGGATTAAATTAGTGGCTCTCTGCCCTCCAAGGGGCATTTGGCAAGGTTTGGAGACATTTTTTTTCTGGTCGTGACGGGAGTTGCTACTGGCATCTAGTGGGAAAAGGCCATAGAGTCTGCTAATGATCCTAAAGATTCACACCATAGCCCCACACAACAAAGAATAATCCGGCCCCAAATGCCAAATGATGCCTAAATAGAAAACCCTGGACTAGGTTGTGGTAGGAGAAATGGAAAATACTTGGATTCAAGGTGCATTTTTATAAGCTAAAATGACCAGGAATTCCGAAGAGCTTAAATGTGGAGAGAGAGAAAATAATATAAAGTGGCTTTCAGATTTCTGTCTTGAGTAACATGTCATAAAAATATGTGGATGAATAGATATCAACATTTTGATGTAGTAGATAGACTCAGCTGCTTAGTTTAAAATTCCACATCTACTATTTATCAATTGTGGATTGGAAGATACACAGGTGATTTGTGTCTCAATTTCTCTATCTATTGAGTGGGATGATGGTGTATCTACTTCAAAAATACGTGATGAGAATCAATGACTCAGTCATGTAAAGTGCTTCAAGTAGATTTGGTATGTGGTGAATAGTTGAGTGTAAGTTATTTTGGTTGTTGTTATTATTGTTAATATTATTATTTGAGTCTGGATCTCATAAGAGCTATCAAGATGGGACACGTGAATTTGGGAGCCATCAGCACAGAGATGGCTATGCAACAGAGATGGCATTGAAAGCTCTGAGATGAATGTGTAGATATAGGGAGACAATGCCCAGCACTGAGCCTTGGCATTCTATTGATAGAATAGTGAGGGATGAGGAAAAAAACACCCAAATAGTGATGTCAGAGGAAGTCAAGAAAGGGAAGCATTTCAAGAAGGGGATGCTCAACTGGATTGATCAAGAGGATCAAAAAGTATCTCCTGAACTTCAAAGTCATAGATGACTGATGAAAATAAGTTTATTTAAGGATTAGGATAAAGCAAGACTGAAATGAGTTGAAGATTCAATGGGAAAAAATGTGAGACAGAATACAGGGTAAGAATGGGTGGAGGATTGTTCAGTTAACGAAGATGGGAATAGTGTGGTAGAAAGTGAAACATTAGAGATATAAGAGGAAAAGGAGTTAGCATCTTGAGAGAATAAGAGGAGACAATCTTATTTGCATTTTCTGTTTGTTTTGCTGATAACAAATAAGAATGGCCCTTGGTTAAATGAGAGACACTCCAAGCTTTGAAACAGGAGGCTAGTTGAAGATGAATATCATGCAGCTAGGTTTGCAGTTTTTACTTTAGGGAAATAAAAGTAATTAAATGAAGTTAGTCCATGTTTGGTCACTTTTTTTCCTGAGTGGAGTGGGGGGGGGGTGGTATGGGGCGGGGGGAGACACGCCTAGAGACAAGTAGAAGAGACTGTATTTTGAGTACAGAATCGTCACCTTGGAAACTAGGAAGGCTGGTCTTGTAGGGGGAAGTGGTGTGATTGCTAGGCATCTTTTGAGACTCGTGATTATGAATTTTAACTGAAACTGGTGAACTTCATTCTTTGGTTTTTCTCCTACAATGTCCTATTGTTCAGATATAAGTTTAGCGAAGACAGAAGGCAGGATATTGAATTTATGAAGGAGTTGGAGTTTTTCCACATGAATAGGACACAGGATGAGACAAGGGAGTTGGAGGTATTTTCAAGAAAATGATTATAATGGTAGGCCATGAAATCTATCCTGGGACAAGATGGAATGTGAATTTTTTTTTAAAAAAAAGGACTGATGTGTGGGGAGAGAGCAGTGGGAGTCAAAGGCTTTGTCTCTGAGTTAAAGTAAAATGATAGAGGAGGTGAAATGAAAATGGAGGTGATGGTCTGAGAGAAGGGTGTTGACATCTAGATTCTGAAAGTCGTCTGCTTTCTGGAGAGGGCAGTGTCTAGGGAATGAACAGATGAGTGGGTGGCTCAGGTAAAGGGCAGGGGTTGTCACTGGGCATGAGTGGATCAAGGAACCAAGGAATTAAGGAGCTGAGCAAGTGTCCACCTGGAAGTAGAGCCACTGAGAATGACAATGGGATTTGACTTAGAAAAGCAGGGGTTTGAGTCCTCAGAGAATGAGGTCTGATCAGCAGCCTGGGCATTGAGGAGTGGGATGGGAGAGTGAGAGAGAAGGAGCAGAAGAGAGAGCGTAGTTAGCAAGGGAGCATATATCTTAAAGGGATAGGAAGGAAGCATAAAGTACTCCCACTCCCCCTGGACGTGAAATACTAAGGCTGGGAGTGAATCAACAGCCTCTGAGCGAGAGAGTTGGAGGTGAGTGGTAACTCACAGGCCTCCAGGTCCAAGGAAGGCAACAAGGTGAAGTTCAAAAAAGAGGGCACCTTCCACCTTCAACCCCCATCTGCCACTTTCCTCCCCATCTGCACACAGCAGTCTGTTACACAGTATGAGGTCCAATGCCTGCTTGGTCCAAGCCTTTCCTCTCCCATCCCTCCCTCCTTCTCCCCGCTTCCCTCACCCTGCCATTCCCACTTCCAGAACAGAGGGGGCTTTTCAAAAGTTTACAGACTAAAAATAATCATAGAGCAAGGTCATTAAGTGGTTTAAACAAAAGCCCCCACTTAGGGCCAATGGGGATTAGGTAGAGAGGCTGTTTTTATGAAACCCACATTGTTTTTGAGATTTGCTCCTCCCCAGCAAACAGGTTTAAAACATATCTTAAAGGTTTATTTTAAATGCTCGGACTAAAAATACCGTCCAGGTATTGTCAGAAAAAGAGAAGTTGTCCAATTAACCCCGTGTTTGAGACAGCCTTTTAAGTCTGATCCTCATGCTTATGATTCATGGATACCCCAAGGCGATTCCTGGCAATTGTCTAAGATCAGAGATAGCAGTGTAATAAACAATTTACATTTACTGTGTCCCAGGCATGGTTCTAGAGAAAGTTCCTTCATTGTTGCATTTAATACTCACAAAATCTGTACGGGGTCTTCATGCCATTTTACAAATTGAGAAAATGAGACACTCAAGAAATAAGGACTTATCTAAGGTCTCCAGCCATAAGGGGTGGACATGAGATGGTCTGCAGGTGTACAGCAAAGTCATAAATTCAATTTGCTGCTGGGAAAGTATGTGAAGGACTTAAATTAGCAAACCCCAATACCATAAAAAATGAAAGAGAAATTGTGATTGATGAACAACTTGGGGATATTGCCATGTGCTCCAAATATCCAGTGCCCTGACTTCCCCTTTGTTGTTAGAGCAGATATCACTGGCCCATCACTGAACAAGCCCACGAAGCTTGACCTCTGACCTGCTCTGGGAGCTCCCATCCTATATAATAAAAGGCTAATATGCAAATTGTCCCCTCGATAGGGAGTTTGACCAGGCTGTAGACTGGACAGCCAACCATCTGTGGCCCCACCCCCTCTGATCAGGGGTGGGGCCAGCTGATCCCACCCATGCACCAATTTGTGCACCTGGCCTCTAATCAGTTGATAAGTTTTAGCACTAAAAAGGAAATATTTCTGCTTTTCCTTTCCCACACCCTCCTCTTTTACTCCATTTTTCCTAGAAGCTTGTCCCTCCCCTGCTCCAAGTTTGGTTCTGCTTTGACTTTTAATCTCTGTGCTCAGCATATAGTCGTGGTCTCTTTCAAGTGTGACTCAGACTGAGATTTGCCCTCAGGTCCCTCTGCCCTTTTACTGGTTCCTTCTTCTCCCCACCCATCATAAGCTGTCTGGACCAGTGATTTGATCAGTGAGGCTGAGGCATGTGGAGGGATAGAGTAGAGGCAATAGGACAGAAAAAGGAAGGTCTCGGTGCAGATTCACCTTCAGAATCTGCTCCAAGCCCTCTATAAAAATTTCTGCGTGAGCAGTATGATCCAGAGCATTAGACGTGGTATCAGGTTCTGAAGATCCTGCAGTTGGAGACATGCTACTCAATCACACATCCATGTCATCTACAAGGACCCAAAAAAGCCCTTTGTACTTAGTAATCAGAATTGTAAACACAAGAAAACCTTTCAGTTTGGGAGGAAAGACTTCAATATTTGTTGTGCATTGAAGATAGCAATTGGGGGGTTGAAAAGTAGTGGGTTCTGAGTGGCTGCGTAATGCTGGGACATCACTTGGCCTCTCTGGGCTGTGGCTGGGCTGTGGAATGTGCTGATGAAATATAGAGCTTTTCAGTCCCTTTCAGTCCAGCATTCTGTGTCCGTATAGCCTGTGTCTCAGAGGTTCTTGTTCTTATCAGCTTTGCAGGACTAGTAGCTGCCAACAGTGTCTCCCAACTACTCCCAAAAGTCACCAGGAGGTGGCCCACCTGCACTCGCAGGAGTTCTGCTAGTTTCCAAAGGTCCGATAGCATCTTATCTCTCTTTCCTGGTCTAGCTCTGTCCTCTGTTTCATCCACTGCAATTTCCTGTGATATCCCCTGAGTTGCTGGCTCTGTGGGGTCTAAAGTCTATCATGTATCCCTGCCATCTCAGCCATGGGGTAAACATATCCTCATGATGTCAAAGCCCCTTAAGGATACGTGTCCTCTAGCATTGAAACCTGAAGCAGGACTGCCAACCTCCACCATCGGGACCCTGAGAGCACTTATTAACAGGTGTTGTCAAATTACTGTGAAAACTTTAGAGACACCACTCAAATTCTTGATGGTGGGTCACTCTCTTCTCCAAGTCCACAAAGAACAGCTCTCGTTAGCTGAGCACCTAGGAACCACCAGATAGATAGAGGACTGCTGACTTCATCTGCCCTTGGAAACATTGAGACAAACCCATGATCGGAGGAGCCAGGACAAGTTATAATTAGAACTGGGCGAGTCACAGCTCTTGGGAGTTAGCTTGGAAGTGCTCACTCATAAAACAGCACACCAGTGTGATGTCTACTGAGGCTCATTCTGGGCATCAGAATTCAGTCTCATATAAGGACCGAAGGACTAGTTCGGAGATGAGTAAGATTCATGAAACGCCAGGATATTCACCCGGGGCCCAGCCGCCCATGAAGACAGAATATCAGATACAGGAAACGAAGAAAAGTGATAACAATTTTACTAGAAAAAAAAATTCCCTTCATCCAATACAATTTCTCTTTCATTTTATAAGGTATTATAGTTGCTCATTTAAGCCCTTCACTTCCATTCCCAGCAGCGACTTGAACTGATGCCTTTACTGTACTGCCTGGTGGATTCAGAAAGAATCTGAGCTTTCAAATCCCAGCTCCATTACCTATTTACTGCTTATATGACTGTGAATGAAATCGTAAAACTTTCTAAACCTTAGTCCAGCTTATTTATAAATTGGGACTTTTATGAGGCTTTAAATAAAAACCACAATAATCCATGCAAAGCACCAGGTTCAAGAATCCAATTATAATGGGTGTTCAATCATGGTTAGCTTCCTTCCTTCTGATTAGAAGTCGTCAGATGATTCTAGCTTCAGGTTTTCGGTCAGGCACAGAGCACGCCCTTCAGAGTGCTAATGCTGTTTCAGCTCAGCAGACACCTAGGCTCAGGAAAGCCATTAGAAATCCCCAAAGTACTATATTTTTCTCCTGCTAAGTAGCTCACTTCCCACAACTTCCCACAACTTTATATTAAGTGAACCCAACACATGAGTCACACTACTTACAAAAGCAAATGTGGGAGCCACACCCAAAACAGAAGCATCTTGACTTTTCACAAGAAGCTGTAGAGCTTGGGGGGAAATCATAGTTTAAAAAAGAACACCAAACTTCCAAGCTACCTTCGAATTCACATGCAAACCCAAGAGCTTAGCTAATTTTTTTTTCTCCAGTGAATTTCTATCATTAAAAATCAGCTGGGAATCATGGGTCAACATTTAAACTTTTGCTGAACTTGCTGCTTTGTGTGAGGTTGCTGTAGAAGGCCAGAAGGTGGTGGATATAGCAAGAGGGTCCAATTACTTTTCCTCTTAGGTTAATCAGAAATATAAAACTAAATTTAAAATAATACCCTAGAGAGTTCCAAAATGGCGGTAGAATAAGCAGAAGCTACACTGACACTTTCCCAGGACCAAAGTGGAATTACAACTAAAATACAGAAAGACCATCCTGAATAATCAACTGAAAACTAGATGGAGAGAACCCTGATAATCAAGGACAGAAAGTGGAGACCGCATGGAGACTGGTATGAAGTGTGGAGGTGCAAGAGGGCTGCCCAGGCTCCCACAGATAACAGCTGAAGTTCTGGAGGGATATCTCAGCTGTGGAGGGTTCCCACTGAAAACTTGGGAATCTCAGACAGAAGGCGGGGTGGGTGAGTGGGTAGGGCTCTCAACTACAGAACTTGTATGCATGGTGCATAACCCATGGGCACAGACAATAGGCTGGTGAAGGCCTGGGGAAGGGTGGGTTCAGAGGCAGGCTAGCAAGGGTCAATGGGAAAAAACACGACATATGTAATACTTTCAATATTAAAGGTTAAAAAAATAAAATAAAATAAATACCCTACTTCTTGGACAATTTTGAGATAAAAACCTACTTATTGAAAGCATCTACCATAGCATGGAAAGTATGATATTTTTTTCCATGAAAATTTTCAAGTATGTATTTATTATAAAAGTGCAAAAGATGAAAGGAAGCCTGCTATTTGCTAAGGTCATAGGCAAAGAAAAAAGTTGCATTTGAGATATAAACACTCCAAGACTGTAGAAAACGCTGGTGTGGTGACGGAATTTATACTACTGTGTTGTATGGAAATCCTAAAACTGGTGTATAACCTATGAAAGTCCCATAAGCAGAAGTTAAACAAATAAGTCCTTTATAGACTTCTAAAATCCATAGTCCATGGGCTTCTTGCATTATCAGCAGTGGTATAATGATAAACGATGACAGTAAATAAGAAAGGGTCAGTAGGTATGAATTAAAGAGTTAGCACACAAAGAGCTGGATTTAGTACAACATTCTAAAAGACAGCTAATAAATCTGTTTCAAATAATTAAGGCATTTTAAGAAAGAAGGAGGGATAAATAAGACAACTGCAGAGAAAAATCAGTGAACTGGAAGGTAAAATTAAGGAAACTCCCTGGAATGTATCACAGAGAACAGATGGCAAATACAAATGAATAGTTAGAAAATATAGAAGCTAGATTGAGAAAATCCAGCAGATATAAAATAAAGCTGTCATGTTGTGCATCCCCACTGGTAGGATGTAAAACAGTATTGCAGTTCCTCAAAAAATTAAAAATAGAATTACCATATAATCTAGCAATTTCATTTCTGGGTAAATACCCAAAAGAATTGATGCAATATAAAATGGAATTGTATTATTTTTAGTTTCTCTTTCTGAGAATCCATTACTTGTCTATAAAAATGCCATCGATTTCTGGGTGTTAATTTTGTATCCTGCTGTATTGCGAAATTCATTTATTAAATCTAGTAGTTTTTTGGTGGAGTCTTTAGGGTTTTCTATTATAATATCATGTCATCTGGGAATACAAGAATTTTACTTCCTTCTTTCCAATTTGGATGCCTTTTATTTCTTCTTTTTGTCTGATTGGTGTGGCTAGGATTTCCTCCAAGAGTAGTGAAAGCGGACATCCCTCTCTTGTTCTTGTTCTTGTTCTTGTTCTTAGGGGAAATGGTTTTAGTTTTGGCCCACTGAGTATGATGTTGGCTATAGGTTTGTTATATGTGGCATTTATTATGTGGAGGTATGAGCCCACTTTGCTGAGTTTTTATCAAAAAAGGGTGTTGAATTTTGTTGAATGTTTATTCTGCATCCATTAATATGATCTGGTGATTTTTGTCTTCCAATTTGTTTATGATGTATCACATTTATTGATTTGTGAATATTATACCAGCCTTGCATCAGTCTCTGAGTTTGATGAAAATGCCAGGCCCTCATCACTGGGTTAGAGGAAAATGGAAATCACAGGTTAGGTGTTTATAAATTATGTGCAGTACACAGACACTGCCCAATCATACAGGAAAGAGAGTATGGGAAGTAGAGTAGTCATATGCAGTGGTCTTATCAGTAATTGTATTGTATAAATGTACAAATATTTGTATATTTTATTGTTTGGAAAGATTTTTATTTTGCAAATCCTTTAGGCAACAATAAGCCCCCAAATTTTTATATGTATTTTATTGATTTTTTACAGAGAGGAAGGGAGAGGAATAGAGAGCTAGAAACAATGAGAGAGAATCATCAATCAGCTGCCTCCTGCACATCCCACACCAGGGGTGTGCCTGCAACCAATGTACATGCCCTTGACCGGAATGGAACCTGGGACCTTTCAGTCTGCAAACTGACATTCTATCCACTGAGCTAAACCTGTTTTGGCTGCCACAATTTTTTTTTAAATGAACTAAAAGTGTATGGTTAGTGAAAAGTTAGGTACTAACTTTCTGTGTCTCAGACAATTGATGGAAGTGTCATGTGCACACAATAGGTTTGGCATTTATTAGCCAAATCCCTTGCTACGAAGGGTAAATATCCCTTATTTATTAAAGAATATCATGGCAATATCATCAACCACCTGACAATCAGAAGGGACAAGAGTGCCACTGAAGAAGCATCAGCACCTACTTAAGTTTGGATATTTAAAGAAGAATGTGCCCACAATGAGGGCAGCTGTGGAATATGCACTTACAAAGAATGACTGCATGAAGACCAACTGCATATGCTCAATTAATTTTGCTCGTTTCCAACTTATAAAGTGAAATAAGTGGTCGTTACTAACAAATTGGGAATGCTGCAAACAGTTTTCTAAAAGGGCCAGTTTTGCATACCACTGTCACTAGATACTTCAACTAGTCAATGAGTTCACATACTTCCTAAAATTGGATTCGTGGTCTTCAAAATCCAGCTCATGGGCTCCCAGGAAAGTGTTGGAAACATTCATTAGGAAACATTCATCCTGTCCAAAGTGAAACAGGACCTTATTTTGAATGTTACTGTAAATGTAAGTAGAATGTTTCCACTGAGCTGGTGATGTGCAGCCACAAAGCAAAAACTATGTTCTTACTGAATGAAAACAGTGGGGCAGAACTGTACTTAGAGTCGGTTGGGTAAACGCACAAGCTATAGATGTGTACAAACAAGCAATGCTGTTTTACCAATAAAAATAAAAGCTAGAGTTATCAAAATTTACACACACACACACACACACACACACACAGAGAGAGAGAGAGAGAGAGAGAGAGAGAGAGAGAGAGAGAGAGTAACTAAATAACTCAACTACTAAATTTTTGTGACAAGGCTAATGATGAAATTAAAGAAACAGACAAACAAACAAAAAAAAAAAAAACCTTGCCATCGTGATATGAGCTTTATCTCCTTGCTTCTAATTAAGCAATCAGATTTTAGACCCTTTCAAACCTTTGAATTATTTTTTTGTGAATCAACCTAAGAGTCCTACATGTTTTGAATTTTTATTTATTTATTAGATTGAATTTCATTTAAAAGCCATTGGAAATCTTTAATGAAAGTATACGATGAATGAAAAGTTCCCCAATGCAGCTTTTGAAGCTTATGGAGAACTGCCATCAATAAAACAAACCTTGCCAACAAGAAGATATGGAAATATTATTAAAGCGAAGACAGAACTAAACAAATAAAGTGATCATCACTCAAACAGTACCAGAGATTTGATTTGGAAAATATTGAATTTGAAATATCTCAACATGTAGGAAGTATATTTGGATGGTGATTCTGTTTTTAATTGGATAAAGTGATATTCTGTGCCAGAATGAAGCAAAAATAAAAATCCAGAATTTTTTCAGCATTTAAATATGTTAAAACATTAAAAATGGTAATACAAGAAATCTTTTATGGTAAATCCTGTCTTTAAAAATATCTGTTAAAAAATGTTCCTCTGAATGGAAGCTGAGAGACAGTATGAAAAATATTTAGGCTGAAATATTTAGCTATTTCAATATGAAAAAATAGAACTGAATCTATATCTTCCATGCAGTATAAATTGCTCTGACCTTACCATATACCTTGTCATCTATAAAATACTTTCTCAACTAAAAATATGTTTTCACTATAAATAAGAATTATTTGAATGTAACAAGAATTTCAAATGTATTAATCATAAATTATAACTTTGGAGATCTCAGAAATTTCACGAAAAAAACACACACCACACAATAACAAAAAGGTACTGAAAAAAAATAACATTCTTCAGAAAAATACCAGTGACAGTTTTAGAACTAGAAATGGCAGAGTGAGTGGGCAGAGCACCAAAGATGTTTAGGACAGTGAAAATACCCTATGATACCATAAGGTGGAAATATGTCCATATACAAATCTGTCCAAACCCAGAGAATATACAACATCATGAGTGAACCCTAATATACACCACAGACTTTGGGTGATAATGATGTGTCAATGTAGGTTCATCAATTGCAATAAATGTACCTCTCCGGATGACAGGGATGTTGATGGTGGGGGAGAGTGATAGCAGGGGAGGTTGTACGTGTGTGTGTGGTAGAATATATGGAAACACTCTATACCTTCTGCTCAATTTTGCTGTGAACCTAAAACTACTCTAAAAATGTCATTATATTTTTTTAAAGTTCATAAAAATGTTGCTAAAAGTATAATAATCTAATTAAATGAAAAATGTGTTCAAGCCAGAAAAATGTTATGATCAATTAAGATATTACATCAATAAAGTGTCATTATCTTTTATATTGTATAAAATGTTGAGAGCAAAAATAGTAGTTTTCTAAGTTTACTTTGTTACTTATGTATCACAATTACCCATATTAATTTTATAATTAGTAAAATACTTTAAAAGAAAAAAATAACTAAGAAACTGACTGAAGTGTAAGAATATCTTGACTGTTATTTTAATGGTCATTTAATCCATATGTGAACATTTAAAATTGTTTGCATTAATAAACATGAATATGTATTATTATCTGTTTGCTAGAAATCACACTTTAAATAATTTATTAATTCCAAAAGGTTAAATATGAAAAGAAAGAAGCATCAACTGAGCTCTCAGTTGTTAAGTGTGTATACTTTTTTTTAGGACACCCTCTATTAATATGATTGACATGTGCAAGAACTGTGTCTTAAACTGCCCTTTCTGCTTTCATTCTTCCTCGAGATTAAAGTGTCAAAGTAGATTTTTTTTTTTAACTAAGCAGAAGGAGAGATGAGATGTCTCATTAAAACTTGGATGAACTCTCCCTGTCACAGCTTATTTATGTTAGTAGCTTTCCTCAAATCAATGACTCTCACTAAGATGTGTATATTAGTGCCTTGTAGCTAAATGCATTGGGAAATAAATGGAGACTCCTTTCTTATATTGCACACACAACAAACGTTGGCTGATATCTGTCAGCTGCTCTGAAGTGGGAGATTAGAAAATTAAACTTCATTGATAACTTCCATGAATCCCAAGTCAAAAATCAAAGCACAACCCTCTGTAAGAAAGCTTTTTTTTTTTTTTTTAAATATATTTTATTGATTTTGTACAGAGAGGAAGGGAGAGAGATAGAGTTAGAAACATCGATGAGAGAGAGTCATCGATCAGCTGCCTCTTGCACACCCCCTACTGGGGATATGCCTGCAACCAAGGTACATGCCCTTGACCAGAATCGAAACCGGGACCTTTCAGTCCCCAAGCCGATGCTCTATCCATTGAGCCAAACCGGTCCCGGCAAGAAAGCTTTTTAAGCAAAAGCTGCTGGAATCTCTTCCTAGCCAAGGACTGCCTTTGAGGTTCACTCCAAAAAGCAAGTGATCACTGGGGATGGCCGTTCTCATAATTTTGAGTGTTTAATGTAAAGCAATTCCAGCTCATGAGCACTCATCTACACTAATAAAAGACAAATATGCAAATTGACTCACTTCACAACACCCACCAGCCCATCAGGAGTGAGTATGCAAATTAACCCAACAAAGATGGCAGTAGCCCTGACCCCTAGCTTCTCTGGGTCTCTGGGCAGCATGCATGCCAGCGAGGAGCAGCCAGGTGGGGTGGGATGCCTGCTATAAGGGGGAGGGCAGGAAGCAGAGGGAGCTACATGAGCAGTGCTCTGGCTGGGGCGAAGACTGAAGGCTCTGGCTGAAGCGAATATGGAAGGCGACAGTCAGAGCAAAGGCCTGGGTCCCAGGTGCTGGAGGAAAACTGGTACCGGCAGCCAGGGGAAGGAAGGCCTATTGCACGAATCTTCGTGCATCAAGCCTCTAGTATAACCTATGAAAAATGAAATACCTACAATGGGCATCCTACACAAAACTAGAAAGGGCTCTGTTCTCCTTGAGTGTACTGCTGGCTAGTTGCTTTCGGTCATCAAGCTGGAAGAGACAGAGACAGTCCAGTGTGATGCTTTGGAGGAGCACAGAGCACAGAAACAGCGGATTTAATCACCTCTCACACTTCTTTTTCCTTTGCAGTTAGTTAGCAAACATACCTTTCTCCACCTTATCTTTGTTGAGGTCACATTAGTAATTATCTGCCCTTCCGTTTATGGGAAACCACCTGACTAATCCATAGTGCAGAAAAGCTTATCCACTTGCTTCCATGTTCCTTTGCCCAAGAATGATTAGCAATGAGATATTTCAAACATACAGAAAAACAGAGATAAATAAAACCACCCAGAGTGAACGGAGGTTAACACTCCACTGTGCATGCTTAAGATGGTTGTCATCACACTCTTCAGTCATCACTGACACAATTACCAGAAGATTTGGCCCTTGGCTAGGACATGTCATGTGAGCATACCCTTGCATGTAAGGCTCTGACATACTTCTTGAAGTGGTTGCATAGCTTTCAGCTTCATGGTCTTCCGTTTTCCAGTGTGGCTCCCTCCATAGGATAGGGGATGAGACTGGGTGATGCAGTGGCTGCAGTCTGTCTTTGGGACTCCCTCAGGTCTGAGTTCCAACACTTCCCACCTGTTGAGTGCATGTGGGCAAGGGTCTTTACTGTCTCATTTATAGAACGGGGATAATAATGCCAACCTTGTAGAGGTGCTAAGAGATGATGTAAGTAAAGTGTTAGATGAGTAGTTGGCACATAGAAGGTGGTTATTACCAGCTTGTGTATCTATTGGATGTGCAAACAACACTCAAAAGCTTGAGCCCCATCCAACTGAAGGATATCTACCAGGAACCAGCCACGCACGGTGAAGATCATGAACAGCTCTTTTTTTGTGGGCTCACTCATGCATGCCACTTCTGCAACCTTCCAATGCTCTGATTCTAAACCATGTCATTTTTATAGAGTTTTGTAACACCTTTGCAGAAAGCCAAATTAGCCCATGAGGGAAGGGAGCAGTTGGTTGTAACCATGAAGCCCCCTAGTGACCATGGGCATTCTTTGGCTGGCTGTCTTTATTTCCATGCATATCTCTTTCTCTCCCTATTCTTAGGTGTACCTATGATTTGTCATTATTGCAAGTTGTGTTGAAAAGATCACATGGACTCAGTGGTTCTCAACTATGGCTGATCTTCGAATTCATCTCTGTGTTAAAAATATCTATCATCCATCTATCTATTATCTATCTATCTATCTATTTATCTATCTATCTATCTATCTATCTATCTATCTATCTACCTTCCTACCTACCTACCTATCTATTATTGATCCCAAGGCCACCTCCCAAGATATGCTGGGAATCTCTGGGACTGGGAGAGATGGGGATGGGTAGGCTGAGGGTATGAGGAGTTAATGTTCCATGCAGGAGAGGCTATTATGGATCGAGGGTTGAGAACCACACTGAGTTCACCACTTGAAATGGTGTCTCTCTGAAGAGCAGTCTGAGATGTGGGAATTAATCAGGGAGTCTTTTCTTCTTGTTCCAGTGACTTTGTAGGCAGGATGCTGCTATTCCAAGTCTTCTGTTGCAAATTATGTCTTCCATAGGAATGAAGCATACCCATGGGCCATGCAGGCACAATGTAAATCAAAACACATGTCCACAGCTGGAGCAAATGCATTAGGAACATTTAACTGGATTCCACTGGAGTGAGTCGGTGTGACACCATGCCCAAGTTGACAAAAACAACCCCCCTAAAGAAAGCTCCATGAAAGAGAGCCAAAGCCTTGGGTTTATGAGTAATTCAGTGTTCTAAAACACACACACACACACACACACACACACACACACACGGTATAATGCACACACCGTACCCTTTCGCAAACAAAAGCACACCAAATACCAGGAACTGGCATGAGAGTACATTGTTTCCCAGACATGAAGCCCAGACTGGAACTGACCAGTGCTTCCCATACTCCCCTTTCTCTCTCCCCTCCTCCTGATCCCCAACAGCTGCATGCTCTCAGGTACCCTGGAGGAGAAGTGCATCTGAAGATGGAGACGATGAAGAAATCATGCTTCTCTATTTATTACAGTTTCCATGGTGACAGCAAAATAAAAGACAACAATAAGCGTTTCAAAGCAACAATAAAAGAAGCCACCTCTCTCTCAGGCAGGCCTTCCTTGGAGGGAAAGCAGAAGCTGTCCTGATGCTCTCTGTGAGATGATGGCCTGTGTCCGTCCCCCGACCCAGGGGTATGGCTCTCAATGGGGCTGGCTCCCTGTACACACGCACCCCAGCAACCAAGAAGCTACTCCTGGAACGTGCTAACTTTTATATTTTCTTTGGGGATCCTGTTGCTGAGTTTCACTTTTCATAAACTTCCAGAAACCAGACAGTGAAATCTCTGGGGATTTCTGAGCCACCCAATTCAAAATACCATAATCAGGAACTTGAGTAGGGTCAAAATGCCGGCTGACCTCTTGCAACAAACAGGGACTTGGAATTTGGGCTTGTGAGATATTAGCAAGTTCTGTCCCTCAAGAGAGAGTCAGCAGGGAAATGCCCTGGGTGTCTGACATGGGCAATGCCAAAGCCAGATCCCTCTTCCTGGGAGAAACCAGGGCCACCACTGTTATTGGTAACAAGGTAGAATACACCACTCATTGCAACCTCATTATCATTCGTCACACTTGCCTTGCATTCAAATGCTCTTACCCATGTCGATTGTGCCAGTTAGATGTCCTTTTCAATAAAAGCTCTTAGTAGTACTAACTCATGAGGTTCCACAACTATTCAACCTATTGTTGGAGTATTCCTCTTGATTAACTTCCAAGAAGAGTGGGAAATTAGAACAGTGAAAGCAGTGGTTCGGAATCCTTCCTTCCTTCCTTCCTTCCTTCCTTCCTTCCTTCCTTCCTTCCTTCCTTCCTTCTTTCCTTCCTTCCTTTCTTCCTTCCCTCTCTCCCTCCCTCCCTTCCTCCATCTTTCTTTCTTTCTTTCTTTCTTTCTTTCTTTCTTTCTTTCTTTCTTTCTTTCTTTCTTTCTTTCTTTCTTTCTTTCTTTCTTTCTTTCAGGGGGGAAATTCCCTCAGTGAATTTACTTACAGCAAAAATGGCATCTCGGCTTTGGACTTGCCCCTATGTTCACTCATGTTAGTACTTTTTTCATTTAAGTTTTTATAGAAGGCAGGTCCTCTTTGCCTAAAAACCCAAGGGAAAAACCCCAATGCTTTAATTTACTCACATCCTGCTGTACTTTCTCAGGTTATTCATTTCCATACCACGCCTTCAGATGCAACCTCCTGCTCTGAAGGAAAAGGGAAAACAGGTCAATGGGACATTGTCCCAACCTCAGAAGGAGATAACTTCTATGTACTTCTTCCTGGTGGCCAACAACAGGGCTGCTCTAGGCTATTTCCAAACCTCAGCAGGCTCAATCCTAGAAACAGACACCATTTTCTTCCTAACCTGTCATGCTCAGTGAGGCATAAAGAATAAATTAAGAATATTGGTAAAGCACATTTCCATCGCCCTTGAGGTATGAAAGCTCTGGCCACTAACCACTCATAATTTTGCCTTCTGAAATCCTTGTCTCTCTTCCTGAGTCTACCCACTCAGAGTTTGGCATTATATTCTTAAACTATAAAGTCCTCAACATTATGCCCATTCGGAAAGCCTAAGCAAGCAAGGCTGGTTAATGCAGGATGTGGCCAACTTAACTCTATGAGAATTTGATCCTCTCTCTGCCCAGTAGCCAGGGACCTCGAGAAAGTTGCTTCCGGTGGCAGGGAGCCCCAGTGCTGCTTCTCGCTCTATCTCTAACAGTCATGTGACGTTGGGAAGAGACCTGTCTCTTCTTTGGATTTCAGTTGTCTGCTTTATAAAAACAAAAAGCTGGCCATACAATCAATCTCTTTCAGCTACATGTTCTATGCTTTGCAACTGCAAGGTTGAATCTGAGAATCTATGCATACCAAAGGACTTAAAAACTATGGCACCTAACACTTAAGCACTTTATGTGTGTTAACTCATTTACTCCTCTCTGGAACTCCATGAGGTAGGTATTATAATTATAAAGCCTAATTTTAAGGTGAGGAAAAAGGCATAGAGAGCATGGCCTGTGTCAGACGGAAGTAGCATCAAAGCAGGCACTGTCTCTAAGGGAAGTACTCAGGAACCAACCACCAGAAACATAGGAAAATAGACTTGAGGTTGAGCCTTCTAGTGTTTGCAGGCTGAGAAAGTGAGAGAGGAAGTGTGAGAATCACAATTAATCTGCCAGTTAACAGCATTTACAAAGAACCCAGACTACAGCTAGACAACGCACTCTTGACCACCTGCCGGGTTCTTTCATTACCAAGGACAAACACAAGTGGCAATAGTGTGAATGAGGATGATTCTGGCAGCTTGGGCTCTCTTTGCCACCTCGTCAGTGTATTGATGTGTTTTGGGGCAGGAAATGTTCCAATGATACTGGATGAGGGAACACAAGAGGCCAGGCAAAGAGAGCCACTCTCAAGACTGGTTTCGAGAAGAAATAAGTCCTGCCTCCAGGATCAAAACACAGCCACTGAGGTCCCGACGGCCCTACTCTGATATCCCAGCATTGGCCTCCTCTAGTCCAGCAAGATCTTTGCAAAGGAACAGACAACATGTTTGTTCATTTTGAAAACAGGTCTATTAGAAACCCCCAAACCCAACAAGCTTCTCTAGCAGGAAAGTTCTTCTCTGTCCCCTGCAGAAAGATAGTGATGGGAATGTATGCTCTCTGGATTCTGGGCTTCTTGCACCAGGACTCAAGGTTCTGAAAGGGCCTCCTTTCAATGTTCACCTACTGTAGAAAGGTTTCATGGAAACGTGATTGAGTGTTGTTTGGTTCAGGGCCCGACTAGGGTTTTCCACCATTAATCCTCTTGAAGGAGGGTGGGGCTGAGCTGGGCACAATATAACCTGGTCGCAGGGTTATGCAACCATCGCTCCACAAGTTAATAGCACCTTAGGGGGTTAACCAACACAGCTGTGCAATGCAATACACCTTCATGCTATCGTCACTGCTATGAACTGTGGCCAACTTGGAGAGTTCTCTATATTGATACTTTCTTTGACCCTATCAACCAAATAGCTCTGTGGCACACTGGCTGTCATAGAATGAAATACCTCCCTTCCCCTGGAGCTAAAAGCATATCGTACTAAGAAGCGGTAGATTCTTTGCTACCATGTCATTGATTTACCTACTGTACTATGTGACCCAGGAGAGCTATGAATCATCATCCCTCAACTTTCCAGCTAACCAAACAGGTTCCTTCGGATACAATCTCTTCTTTCTCTATATTTATTTGTTCTGAATCCTGGTGCATTCCTAGGGCATTATTTCTTACTGAAGACAGCTCTCCCTCAGTGTTTGCTTAGTGATATTTTTTATTTGAAGTTCTTCCTGAGTAGTGCGCTTGCCCTTTTCCAAGGCTTGATGTTCTTAGGAATACCTGAGTCACATGCTGTCAGAGTTCCAGCATTCATCAATCACAGGCCGGGGCTCATATTTTTGTGTCTTTCTTCTCTCCCATGGGTCACTAAACAGTGTCAAAATTCTGATTTCTTTAGTTGAACTAAGAGACTACGCCTTGTCTTTTTTTCTTTCTTTATATTCACTATTTTAATTTCTAGGTAATGCAACAGATCATGTCTTCTTTCCAACACTAGTTGAGGAATTACTGTGTTGGGCATTTTGCTGAGTGCTGGGGACAGAGTTGAAGATGATCTGTCTTTAGGCAGCTCACCATGAATGAGATAAGAAAGGTCATGACTAGCCAAAACTGGTTTGGCTCAGTGGATAGAGCGTCAGCCAGCGAACTGAAAGGTCCCAGGTTCAATTCCGGTCAGGGGCATATCCCCAATAGGGGGTGTGCAGGAGGCAGCTGATCGATGTTTCTAACTATCTCTCTCCTTTCCTCTCTGTAAAAGTTCAATAAAATATATTTAAAAAAAGAAAAAAGAAAAGTAGACAAAGCAGGAAGTGCTTCAAGGAAAGATCCCTGCAGGGACGCAGAGCAGGGCTTGACACAGCCTGGAAGATCCCAGGAAAAAATCCATCCAAAATTCAAGAAGAAGTGACACTTGACCTACTTTTTACTTTAAAGGACAAGTAGCAGTCATCTCTGGAGGAGTCCAAACAACAGTGGGACAGATGTGGATGCGGAAGAATGACGTAACAAAGGGAGGCTGGAGAGTCGTGGCCAGGGCACGAAGGGCTTTGTCCCTGGGGCTAAGAAATAGGAACTGTATCTGAAAAGCAGACAGGAGTCCCCAAAAGGGAGAGACAGCAGGACTGTACTATAGAATGGTGTCATGAATCGAAGGACAGAATCTCTGCTACGTTCGTACACGTTAGTAAGACTGTGTCCCCATTCACTTCATCTAATACTACTTGGCCCCAGTGACTGCATACAGTGCATGGGGAGACTGATTGGAGCTTCGTGCCAATTCCTGGCCCCAGCCTGCCTCTCCAGGAGACTTACAGCAATGGCCACCTGTCCTCTGGTCTGCAGAGGAAGGATCTCTTTGCATAAGGCCACAAAATGAGGGATCGGGATGACTGATGGACAACAGTGGAAATGGCACTCGTAGCTGGTGAAGAGAGTGTGTGAGCAGAGGCGGAGACACAAGCCCGTGAGCCCCACATGGTGGGAGGAGGTGGGACATGCGGTGACAGCGACCAGAAATCTCTGGCTTTCCCATCTCTTCAGAACATTGCTGCACAGAAGGTTACACATCCACATTGAACAAGCTCAGGTAGAAAGAGAGAAATTGTCTCAGCACAAATGTGAGGCAATAGCAAATGAAGAAGACAAAGCACATGGCTTGGTTTGCTTCTCTTTCTAATCGGTTCTCCCTGCTCAAGACAGCCTGCTTGTGGTGCCCAGTTAGACATGCTCCCTTTGAAACACAACGTTCACAGATCTTAAGGGAGTTTTCATATGGCAATGTAATTTTTTTTTTTTTTTAATAAGGCTCAAGCAAAGTCCTAGTAATCATCTATTATCACATCTGTAGCATAGCTCACATTCTCTTAAGGCTCATCAGAGGATTTAGAAACAGCTCAGGAAAATGATCTGACTCCTAATGACCCCTGGACACCTCTTTTTTCCTTCTGGACATAGGGTTTTTAAAATTTCCAAGACACATTTTGGGTAAACTTCATTAGGAATTGTATGAGTGCATGGAACTTGAACTTTCAGGGTTATCGCATTTCATGCACATGGGCCTCTGCTCTAAAACCCATACTTTCCCCCTCATATATATGTTCTATGGAGACCTTTTCCGGGAATGTAGAGGTTCAAAACTTTCACTCAAGCTGAGGTTTCTCCGTTTTTATTAGAAATTTCACTGAGTGTGTTACAGAGACAAAAGCAATTTCAAAATTGCTGGCTTAGTCACGTGGACAGCAAGTGACTCTCAGCCCGGCAATGAAGAAAACGGTTTTTGGCTCGGCTGGAGTGAGTCAGTTGGCTGAGCACCATTCTGTGCACCGAAGGGTTGCCAATTCAATTTCCGGTCGGGACACATACCTGGGTTGCGGGTTCAATCCATTGGAGCATGTACAGAAGGCAACGGATTGATGTTTCTCTCTCTCCCTTCCCCAAGCATACCCTTATGCTAGCGTGTAACCCCTCCGACACTCCCAACCCCAACTTATGTCTTATTTCCTACTTCACAGATGTAAGAAGACAGGTTCTGGATACTGTCTGATGAATGTAGGTTCAGTATGTTTAATAAAATTGGTATAATTCTGCAAGTATATACAGAAATGAGGATTTTTGTAAGCACCATTTAAAACTATCTGATTTTTCAGGTAACTCCCTGTAGATCTTTTTATAAAGCAAAAGCCCTTTTGGGAAAAAAAATGACATCATTCTCCACTTCAACTGTTCTAATTTCAGGTTTTCATAAATTAATTTCAAATTTCAAAAAAACCCACCCCAAAAAACAAAAAACAAAAAAAACGGTGGAGGCCACCATTCATTTTCATTTGTTGAGTTAAGCTCCACACCAAGCCAAGAGCCAATCATGCTTTGCTGTTAAGCTTTCCTAAATAACAAAGGACACTTGAAAATGTGAGATACTGAACAGAAAACTTCCCCGTGAGTCAGCAGACAAGCCAGGCAAAAAATCTCATGGTTCCAACTAACTAGCCCATAGACTTTCATATCTGCTTTTTCTGTGGTCTTTCAATAAGAGTCCAATTTTTAGTTAGGAAGTGAAAAATTGGGTTGGTTTCTACTTCCGTACAGCAATAGAGATGCTAAGATACCTTGTATTAAGGGTGTTAGAAAAAAGTGGCTGAATCCCAAGGTCTCAAACATGGGAACTCTTTATCTTCAGCCCCCATTCCATCTTTTCCATGAGATTGCAAAGGGATACAACAAGCAGAGAACAAACCCAGGCAAAAAAAAGATGTATTGTTAATGGGACTCCAGCCTCAAACCCTGATAAGAGTAGATCCTGGTGAGCTGGCTTGGATTATAAACTCTTGCATATCCTATTATGATTTGTGGATAGTATATTTTGTTGAATTATATTACTGTATTACACATTTATTGTATTTAATAATATTGCATATTCTATAAAGTGAATTGCATATTTTATTATTTGTATATCAGTAAAATTTCTAAGACTTACATTTGATTATATATGAAATATATATTTCTTTCTCAGAGAGCTGGCTGTTACAACATTTACCAGCACACCACTGCCTAAATCAAAAACAAAACCAGGTTGGTTCCTCTTTGGCTTCTATCTTAGAGGTCCATGCCCTTAGCTCCTTAGTTTACTATTTCTCTGTCAAAAAAAAATCACAAGTAATTGTATAAGAACACAAATCAAAAGATCTTTTCCTGAAAACTCAAAGCATACCAGTATAATCTGCCCAATCCAGCCTTTCTTGATTTGAGAGAGGGAGAGGGAGAGGGATAGAAACATCAATGATGAGAGAGAATCATTGACTGGCTGTCTCCTGCAAGCCCCATGCTGGGGAATCAAGCCTGCAATTTGGACATGTGCCCTGACCGGGAATCAAACTATGACCTCCTGGTTCATAGATTGATGCTCAACCACCTCGCCAGGCTGGCTGGGCCAATCCAGCCTTTCTTAAGAAGACTGCCCTTCAAAAAAAGACAGCTATAGGCTGATTTGATCACACCTGCCATTAGGCAAAAATGAGAGAATCCTAAGAGTGTCAGCATCATAACTTAATAAATGTTCTCCTCCTTGAATCTATATAGATGGCTCCTTGGGTGCCGAGGACAGGGGGTTAGAGGCATTGAGGTAGGAACAACAGGGATCTTCCTGAGAAATCTGGAACATGTTTGAGGTACATGACAAAGGATCAGTTGGACGTTTCCACCTTTCACCAAGCAGAATACACATGAGCATCAGGAGTTCCTACACATTTATTTTTAAACTAGAGGCCCAGTGCAGAATTCATGCACAGGTGGGGTCTGGTCAGGACTGGGCCTGTCGGGAGGAGGAGACAGCAGGAGGTTGGTAGGCTGCCTGGCTCTGATCAGCCCGATCAGGGCCAGGTTGGCTTGGGGGAGGGACCATAGGCAATTGGCCAGCAGGCTCTGTCCCCAACTTGGGGGGGAATCAATTAGAGGTAGGGCTGGCCATGGGGAGGGGTTGTGGGCAGTGGACTGACTGGCCTCACCCCTGAATGGGGCCAGGGGAGGGGCTGGAGGAGGTTGGCAAGCTAGCCCCATCCCTGATTGGTGTGTGTGTGGGGGGTCACCAGGGGCAGAGCTGGCTGGGGAGAGGGGCCACAGGCTAATTAGGGTGCTGGGGGCACATCTGGGGTGGGGCCAGCCAGGGGAAGGTGCTGCAGGTTGGCCAGTCAGCCCCATCCCCCAATTGGGCCGGTTTGCTAGCTGCAGTGAGCGTCATAGTGACTGGTTGTTCTGGCGTCAGGTCGTTGGCTTTTTATATATATAGTCACTGACTTGAAAATGTCTTTCTAAAGGTAAATATAAAAGTTATCAAACCAAGATGGATAGAAATTTAAAATAGTGTTACTTGGTAGTATTGACTGGTAACTTTAGGCCAATGCCATTAGCCAATCCTTATAACTAGGGAATTTCCTTTAATGCTAAAAAAAGAAAGAGGGAAGGAGAGAGGGAAAGAGGGAGGAAGAGAGAGAGAGAGAAAAGAAAGGAAGAAAGACATAAAAGTTCAACATTTTCTTTTTTCTTTTCTTTTTTAATATATTTTATTGATTTTGTACAGAGAGGAAGTGAGAGTTAGAAACATCGATGAGAGTCATCGATCAGCTGCCTCTTGCACACCCCCTACTGGGGATATGCCCGCAACCAAGGTACATGCCCTTGACCGGAATCGAACCCGGTCCCTTCAGTCCCCAAGCTGACGCTCTATCCATTGAGCCAAACCGGTCTCGGCTCAACATTTTCTTAAAACAAAAAAGGTCAGGCCTCTCTGTTCATATCAGATTTCTGTTTCTGTTACTCTGTGTTCTTCCTTGTCCAGACATCTACTCAATACATAATTTTTTCCCACTTGTCAAGTCTTCTCCTCCCCCTCACCTTCTCCTTAATGACTTTCCTCTTAAAAAAAAACACAAAAACAAAAGGTCACCATATATCTGTTGTTCTCTGAGTGCCATGAAGTAGAACCTTTTGCTCAACAGTCATCCCCCAATTAAAAGGAGAGCAATTTTTCATTAATGAGAAAGCACAATGGATGCAGGCAAGACGTCTTCAGGTAAGCGGCTTCTGCTGTCTTACTTATAATATGCACAAAAGACTTCTCTGTCTTCTAAATAACAGATGAGTCAATGCTACCATCATAAAATATTGACATATCCACCCACTGCAAAAAAGGAAACTGGCTTCAGAACGTCTTACAGAAAGCATGAAGCTAATCTTGACAAATGGTAACACTTTTACTTAATCGAAACTCAGGCACAGAACTCTCTCAGGCCCTCAGGAGAGAAATGTGTTTAGCGGACGGCAGGCTGACAAATTAAGGGGGTTTAAGGGGGAAAGAGTGGGAGAAACCCAATCAGTCTGGCATCTGACAAGGTATGAGCCATGTGTTATAATCTTTTATGAATTAATAATTATGTTGGTGATAGTATCACAGGATGGAGAAGGGATGTGTTCCTAACAAAAACACACCCAAGAAACTTAGAAAACAATATGGGGAAAATCAAGAATATTTTTACTTACCGAGCTCTGCTATCTGCATAGAAAAGAACATGTACTTTCAACCACAAAGACATTTACTAACTTAAAAAATATTTTATTTGAACATTGCATGTCAGATTACTGTGGCTTTAGCCAGACTCATTTCTGTATTATTTCTATATTCCTAAAGGAGGCGCTACTGAGCTCAACAAACTCTTTTCACTATATGGACAGAGAGGTATTTCCTCAACCCATGTCTTTTTTTAATGTGCTAAAATTTAAAGTTTGATTTTTTTTTCTTTTTTTTAAAGAGCAATCTCTTGTGAGGCTCTGGGGCCAGATTGCCTGCCTTGAATCCTGTCACTGCCTCTTGCTGGCTATGTAATCTTATACAAGTTAGATTTTTGTGTATATGCTTTTATGAAGTACTGACAATACCAATACCTATCTTGTGTTGAAGACTTAATGAGTTAATAATACATATGAAGCACTAGGAACAATGTCTGGAACACAGTAAGTTAGCTACTGCCATTGTATTATTTTACTATATTTTCAAGGTATATATATATATATATATATATATATATATATATATGTATATATCTAGTTTGAAGAGAAAAGGACCCCAAGTACTTATTGAGAACTAATCAGTAGCTAGAAAAATATATATGGCCCAACTGTTGTGGCTCAGTTGTTGAGCGTCGACCTATGAACCAGGTCAAGGTTTGATTCCTGGTCAGGGTATATGCTCTGGTTGTGGGCTTGATCCCCAGTGTGGGGTGTATTGGAGGCAGCCAATTGATGATTCTCTCTGACCCCTGATGTTTCTCTTCCTTCTCTCCCTTCTTCTCTCTGAAATCAATAAAAATATATTTTAAAATATACATATTTTTAAAAATTACACCATTCTTTTTTAAAAATAAATCTTTATTTTCAGATTATTACAATTGTTTCTACTCTCCCCCCAACTCCCTCCCATAGCTCCCCTCCACCTGGTCCCCACTCTATACCATTCTTTTTAAAAACCTATTTTTAAATTGTTGAGGTAATTATTTTGGTTCTACATTTTGACCAGATTCAAAGATATTTATCAAAAGGAACATGTTCTATATCATGATTTTATCCTTAGAGGAACTAAGCCCTTACATTTTTAATGCTTATAGTTTTCTAAGTCCGCCATTCAGAAGTAGGAGTTAACACTTGACTTTAGGATTTCGGGTTAAGAATAGTTGCCCATAATGGAAACAAAAACCCCTTACCACTTTCTGCATACAATTATCATAAAGGCACAAAGAGAACCAATACAGAGAACATACGAATTGACTGAAGAGTGGTGGTGAATAAACACATTCGTGTTATTACTGAAGAACAGGACCTTCAGTTATTTCAAGTGGAAATGCTATCTGTTAATACAGAACCTCAGCAGCAGTAACACAACTTAGGAAGTTGTATTCTGCAAAGCAGTGTGTGAATTTTGGCACTGCACAGACAAGACCAAGGTTCAAAGCCCTCTCAGCTCAGAGTGGGATTTGAAAGACACACAGCTCAGAGTGGCACTTCTGAGCTAGGTGCCTTCGGCCAAATTACATAATCTCAGAGTTTCCTTATCCTGTCTGGTAATGACTATTGTAAAGTAGGATATATTTACCTCACAGAGTTAATCTTAATTCTAAACAAGACAAACAAAACACCGCTATGATTAATTTATTCTTCTGTTTCCTCATTTTATAGGTAAGACTGTATTGAGGAACAGAAATAGTTGTTTACTGAGAGTGCTTAAAAGACTCTTGATTTAAGTATTCAAACTAGGAAGACAAAAAATATGCATTAAATGTCAGGAGCTCCGTTGAGAAGGATGATAATTTACTAAGTGCCATCCTATAAATGCCATTCCCCATCGGACAGCTGGTGAGCCTATTGATGAAAAAGTGCAATTTATGTGCTAAAAAGGAACATCTTAGATTTATGTAATACTTTATGCTTAATTAACTGCTATGTCTAATGTCATTTAACTTTATCACAACAGTCATATATTTTAAGACCCGCTTTTTAGTGATAGGAGTAATAAAAAATTTCATAAACTAAGAAATTTCTGAAAAAATAAATAAGTTTAGCTCTGGCTGGGTGGCTCAGTCGGTTGGAGCGTTATCCTGTGCACCAAAAGGATGAAGGTTTGATTCCTGGTC
This sequence comes from Nyctalus aviator, assembly GCA_036971965.1. NCBI lineage: Eukaryota > Metazoa > Chordata > Mammalia > Chiroptera > Vespertilionidae > Nyctalus > Nyctalus aviator. The sequence continues at coordinate 8,626,331 of CM072929.1, read as the reverse complement.
AGAACACACACCTACGTTGCAGGTTTGATCCCTGGTTGGGACACATACAAAAGGCAACCGATCGATGTTTCTTTCTCACACTGATGTTTCTCCCTCTCTCCAAGAAATTAAGACTTATCCTTGGATGAGAATTAACCTTTTTTTAAGGTACGGAAAAAGGAAAATCATAATTAATTAAAGAATTTGCTTATTAAGCTCTCAACTTTCAATAAAAGTCCACGTGTCCCTTAATTGTACCTATCACAGATGGTAGAGGTTAAATAAGAATTTGAAAGTAGTCACTTTGCTAGAAAGAAAAAGGCTGCTACGATTTGTTGCAGAAAATGTAAATGAATAATAAAAATGTAAAAGTAAACACTAAATGGTAAATAAAAGATAGCCACTCTTTGAGGCTAATAAGTTTTCAAAAAACTTCTTTATTCCTTATAACTTCAATGAAATGTTTTTAATTTTACAAATCTAGACCAACACCTTCGCTCCAACCTTCCTTGTCCTCATCTCTTGCAATCAATCAATGAGAGAGCAGAAAATAAATCCACAAAACCATTTTTTAAAATTTTAATGGAAGACTGCTGCTTTTGCCATTGATGAAATCTAAATGCCTTTTAAAATATAGCGCTGGCTGTACACAACGTTTGCATGGTGGTTGGGGCCATGGTGTATTGGGTGGTTTGGGCAACTGCATCCCTGCTGCTGCATTATCCCACACCCTTATGTTCATAACCCACCACTGCAAACGGCCACGGCCACTTCTCTTCATCCTCTCCCGCCTTTAGAGCCACCTGACCTAGAGCAGTGTCTTAACCACTCACGCTTTCACATAGCAAAAGCCTGCAGCTGCTTCCTGACTGCTGCCCTCTCCGTTTTGACCGACCTTGCATACTGTGGCCAGACTAATCTTAAACAGATTCTGCATTGGTACTTCTTTCTGCAAAGACCAATAACTGTTCCCCATTGATAATGTCACATTTAAATTAATGGTTCATTCTTATCTGCCACACACTTTCGTTTAGTCACTTCACCAGAGGCCAAGTTCATTGCAACGCAATGTGCAATGAGGACAAATTTTCCATGAAAACGAAGATTTTTATTTTAAAATATATTTTTATTAATTTTTAGAAAGGAAGGGGAAATAGAGATAGAAACATCAAAGATGAGAGAATCATTGATCGGTTGATTCCTGCATGCCCCACTCTGGGGATCAAGCCTGCAACCTGGGCATGTGCCTTGAATGTGAATCGAATAGTGACCTTCTCATTCATAGGTTAATGCCCAATCACTTAGCTACCCCAGCCGGGCTGTGTATTCTAAGATTTAAATGCCATTTTTAATTTTTCTCCCATACTCCACGTATATTAACTCATAGCACCACCTACCTTTCAATAAAAGGCTAGAAAGCTAGGTTTACGTTTAGCATAATGCCCAAATGGCTGACCTATACAAGTAGAATGTAATTAGGCTCATAATGCAAAGAAGAAGAAAAAAATCTAAAAATACAAGTTCCATATGGCACTATATTTCAGATACTTATACCAGTACACATACATTTCCTCGTAATGTTCCAAACCCAGGAGTCTGGCAGCAACATACCAAGAATTTCAATCTGACACAAAACAGTCAGTGCAGACTATGCCTGTAAGAGTTCACTAGAGCTGCAATCAGGGAGATGAGGGCTGCTTTGACATAAATCTAATATTCACTGACATTTTCCTGCCCAAGTGGTAGCTGGGACGTGTGGTTTGCCTTAGAAGTCTTCTCCATGTTTTAGTTCCCCGTTTAAATGAGAAAAAGGATGATGAGGGATAAAATCTCACTTTTCTATCCTCTCGCAGTGATGCCTATCAGACCAAAATCTGTATAAAACATGGAAGAGGCTGCCCGGGCAGCGCACTCTCTACAATGATCCAAACCAACCACACCACAGTCCTTTCTCAAATCGGTGTGATTCCCTGACTTCACACTGAAAGGGGATTCTTTTTTCTACAGAAGCGACAATCTCCTTACACCAACCTAAGCGGTACAGAAGCGTGAGTCGGCAGAAATGAGCATTTGTACCAACAGCTCTCAGAAGTCAAGTCAAACCATGAGAAGCAACCGATTCCATGAAAAGCTTGGATGTGATGTTCATGAACGGAAATGTCTTAACGTTACATAGCATCTCTCCTGTGCAGGCCACAACAGCCCGGTGAGGCAGGCTGGGGTGAGGACCAACGTCCATGCCCCCGACAGGGAAACAGATGCATTGTGCTTTATGCACCTCGGCCCAGAAAAACAGCACAGGCCACAGGGCATTATGGCGGTCTAGTGCTCTATTCCTTGGATGTGAAATTTAGAAAACAAAACTATTTTGGAAGGCCCTTTTCTTAGAGCGTGAGGCGTGCAGCAGCAGACCACCAGGAGACTTTCTGTGATTGGACAGTCGAATTACCATCCCATTTTGGTGGGACCACCTTGCCAGTAAGAGTTGTTAAAAGGAAGAAATAAACTCTTCTAACCTTTACAAAAATCAGTGAAAATTTCATATCACCGATGAAATTTTCAAGGACAGTTCTCACCCGCTTCGTAAGCCTTCTCCTCTACCCTCTTTGCATTTCCCTCACAGGAAATCCATTATTTTCCTAATGCATTAGTTTTAAATGCTTCGTTTCTTCCCGTAGAGACCCTCTGAGCTGATCCAGGGAAATTATTAATTTACTTCAAGGTTTCTCTAAACTTCTGTGTCCTAACATGTAGAATACAATGGGCATTTTCACATTTTCTCACATCCTACTACACACAATACAAACCTGGTTAAAATGCACTAAGAAGCATTTTGTGTTTAAATCAACACTAATTTAAAATGTTTGGTTAGGAAACAGCGTAATTTATTTTAATATATCCCAATTCAGTATGAAGGTGAGCAGTTATTTCTGAGTTTTAAGTATTTAAACTATAGTTTATACCATTGAAACAGATTTTTGGGGGTCTTTCTCTCTTCATTTTTGATTTTTTAATTCTTCCTTTTAAGAAGTTCACAGTGTCACAGGAGTAAAAAAAAAGACTGGTAGGAAGCACTCTAAAACATATGGCTTTATATACATAAAAAATTCAATAATGTTGTCATCACCCCTAATACAATGGGATCTATGTTTACCTACTACTATCCAGAATAGACGTCTGTACATATTAATTGTTCAAGTATGTCTAGAGCAGTGCTGGTCAAAGTGAGGTCCCACTGCTAACTTAATGGGTGTTTCTTTGAAGACCACATCCAATGTCAATACATTAAATATAAGTGTAACAATTTCTTGAATATGCTCAAAAGAGCCAAATGTAATTTAACTTACATTTAGTTAACACCCCCTTTGTACAGCACCAAGGTTAAAAAGGGACCTAGCTAAATGTTCTCTTTCTTTTATTAGTTACAGTTTGTTATTTCTACAACATTAAGCCCACACTGAACTCTTGTGAAACTTTTAACCTTAAATAAATAAACACTTCATCCACTTCACACTTAAATACTTACTTGTTTCCATATAGTACATGTTTCTGGGTAACAGTTCTATCTTTGAGAACTAGGCAAGTCGAAAAGGGTTCTCTAGGTTTGCTTTAAAAGTTTCAAGAAATTTGGTGGCTAGCTCGTCATCGACGACTCGGCCGTCACTCGACATGGTGACCCGGATGAGCTGCTGCTGCTGCAGTTTGTCGTTCCCCTCCTCGTCCTGAGTGAGCTTCAGCACAGACCGGAATCGCCCCACGGCCAAGATGCAGGCCTGAGGAGGGTTGATCACCGCAGTGAACTCATCGATGCCAAACATCCCCAGGTTGGAAATGCTAGAGGAAATAAAAAGCTCTGAAGGTGGCATGTCGACAATCAAAGAAGACTTCTCCTCCCGTGCACATTTTCACTTTAAAACTGTCATTCACAGGTAAACTGATTGTGTAGTAGTGGTAGAAAATCTAAGACTCTACAGATAAACTAGCCAGATTAGTAAGTGAATATTACTCAGTCACTAGATAAAAGGTCAATATAAAAATTCATTTTACATTTATATACAAGTTGCTGTGACTGGGAAATAAAATTTAAGAATAATACCATATATAATAATATCAAAAATATCACGGAGCCTGGCCAATGTGGTTCAGTGGTTGAGCACTGACTCATGAATCGATTCCCTCGATTCCCGGTCAGGGCACAGCTTGGGTTGCAGGCTTGATCCCCAGTGTGGGTTGTGCCAGAGGCAGCCAATCAATGATTCTCTCTCATCATTGATGTTTCTATATCTGTTTCCTTTTCCCTTCCTCTCTGATATAAAAAAACAAAACAAAACAGGTAACATCTGTTTGATGCTACTGATAATTAAGAGTTTAAATTTTACCTGAAAGATCCTCCTTGGTATTCTTCAGGTAACAATTTCCCATCTCTTGCTTTCTTTGAGAGAGCCTGAGAAAAATGCAAAACATGTCAAACAACACTGTATTATGCACAGTGCAAGGTATTTGTCACTTGAAATATATGGACAGGGTACAGTCTCATCTCTGACATGCTTTGCGTTCACTTTAAAAGATGTATATGTAATTTTCTCTAAAGTCAATTTTAAAATGAACAGGATAGGATACAATCTAAAGAAGCTAAAGTTGTGAATCAAAACTGTAGAAAAAGCACTTTCCTTGAAAAATTGTGCACCACCACTACACATAATGTTCTGGTGTTTTCCATTTTGTCTATAAAACTTTTTTCTTATAAGATATTAGAAGACATTATTGTCAACCTAATATTTTGATTAAACTATGCAATGGCAACAAACTTGCAACCGACATAATAGTTTTCATCTTTCACTCTTTCCTCTTTTTTATCCATAACACACATGTAATTTCAGACAGTTAAAAAAAAACCCAAACCTTATTCTTCCCCATATTAGAAGCATCTTTCTTGTTGCCAAGTCTTTATAAATGATTTTCCAATGTCTGTTTTTCTAAACACTGCATCTGCCAGAATTTACTTAGTCATTTCCGCAATGGCATCATTTGGTTCACTGGTTTCTTTTGAATGATTTCATATAAATTCTCAGAAGTGGGATTACCAAGCCCCAGAAAAGTGGACATTATTGCTTCTTCATCCTACAGCTGAAGCACTTCCTGGATGAGCTAGTCTAATGGACACCCCACAAAGAATATAAGGATGTAGTAATGTTATATCACTCTTGACAATACTGAGTTCTAAAAACTTCCTTACAGAGGGAGACAGATGACACCCTGAGAGTGAGTTTAAGAAGTTCTTAAATTTTCCTCTACTTGCATTTGCAGTTAACTGCACTTCTGTTTGAGTTTTACTTTACAATGCTTCCAAAGCAGGGACACAAAAGCTCAGTCATTCCATATAAAAAAATTAATAATGAATTTACTTTATGAGGAGAAGAGTTGATAAAATAAGTCCTGGGCTTACTTAATGGTCTGTATTATATACCTAACATAAGTACAATTACAATCACCATTAATAACTGTTTAATTTGAAACTATAAATAATTTCCACTTTGAAAAATAAAACATTCTTTAAAAATCTAAAAATAATTTCAACGTAATAATGTGACTTAATGCAACTGAAACAACTACAGATTGATTTTCTTAGGATACAGTTACTAATGAAGTTATTTGAAACCAAAATGAAAACTGAAGAGAGAGATTTAGATTGTGCAGTCCGTGGAGTATCAGAAGCAGAGAGAATGATCTGCAGAAGTGCTTTTTCTGCCTGAAGCAATACCACTGATCACATGACTTGCACAGACACATCATGTGGATCTTGAGAGGCATTTCTTTAAAGGCAGATGATTTCCACATGAGTGACTGCACTAACACATAAAAAGCATATCCATTTTAAAAACTAGGCTGCAAGCACTTTTAAAAAATCTCTGTACACTCTGAAGACATCAGCAGGATATTCCTATCAATGAACTCTAAGATCCTGAAGTAAAAATATACTGAGGAGGATTGATGGTTCTAAAAATTCCTAAAGAATTCTCACTGGATTTTCCTGGTAGTGTGAAAATATGAACTTAAAGCCAAAGCTGGTAACAACTCAGACAGCTGAAACAATATAATACAAGATGGCCAGCAAACATTTCTAAAATATATCACATGCCTTATTAATTCATTCAAAATTATACTGGGTACTGATGCAAAGTAAACTTTACCTCTGCCTTTTAAAAGTACTATAATTAATGAAGAATTGAGAAATGTGTGGGATGATCTAAGGTTTGTTACCATATTCCTCTATTCAGGAAATACAAACTTGAACTTGGCTAAAACATGCCTTTAGCAGCATACACTGGCATCCTTGGGATTACCGTGGGTCAAGAAGTAAATACTTAGTGCAGGTGTTCTTAACCCGGGGTCCATGATGCATTTCCAAGGACCCACACACTCCTCGGAAAATTACTTTGACTTTTAAATTGGCCAAAGTCACACCACCTCTCAATTACAAAATATAGTTGCATTTTTATCTATAAGAACACACTCTGCAAATCTTTTCAAAGAGGAGTGGAGAAAGGCTTTAAAATGATAATTCTACTAAGGTCACCATCATTTATATCTAACTCTAAGATTTTAAAGGCATATTTTTTAAACCAGATTGCCTTGTTTTCATTTATTTATTTTGGGCGAGTAGGTCCAGACACAGGCACTCACATATAACATCAGCTTCCCAAAGAAATCTTATCTTCTACTTTTTAATCCCTCTCATAACTTGTTCTATCATTAAACACAACTGGTCCTTGGTAAACAAAAACAAAAACAAAAACGAATCTGAAATTGTCAATGCTGACACTATGATATTTCTGATCAAAAACACAGAAATTATTGAGGCTGTCAAAACTGACCTACTGCCTGTGTTCATGCTTGTTCAATGTAATATTTTTGGTGAAATCAGATTCTTCTACATTAGAGCCACAGAACTGCTTCTGAAGAAAATGCGGGAAAAATGAAGTACTTTCGTTTTTAGAACACTAAGCACTTTCAGTGGTCTCAATTCTAAAAAGAAAATGAACTTTTAAGAATAAAATGATGTTAATAGTGAGGCCTATCACCACGTTTTTAGAAATATAGTTTCAGCTTTAACTATCTAAACTATGATCTTGAAAGTTGAATTCTAGACTTCTGGAAGTAAATAATTCATCTATAACTTGAATACAACTGACCCTATTTTATCTGCATGCTATTTCTGCAATTTTGAATGTAAAATGTTCTTAAAATGGGACTGGCCAGGTGGCTCAGTTGGTTATAGCGTTGTCCCGTACACCAAAAGGCTGTGGGTTAGATTCCCTACCAGGGCACATACCTAGGCTGTGTAGGTTCAATCCCCTGTTGGGGCACATAAGGGAGGCATCCAATCGATGTTTCTCTCTCCTCTCTCCCCTCATCCCCCTGCCTCCTTCCCTTCCTTCCTCTTTCTCTAAAATCAATAAAAACATATCTTTAGGTGAGGATTAAAAAATAATAAGTAAATAAAATAAATAAATGGATCATATCTGGATTAAAAACATAAACTCCATATATACAAATGACAATCACTTGGAAATACACAGACACAACTACATATACGAATATAAATAATTACATATAGATATATGCATATCAATCACAGAGTGACCAGATCACCTCAATGCTTTGTCAGGAAGTAAAATTCAACGTTCTGAAAGCAGAGTATTTAAGGCCTACCTTCACAGAGTCAGCAATTTCCTGTATGCCTTTGGCCGCAGCGTCTTTTATGATTGGTGTAATTAAACCTCTATCTGTTGCCACAGCCACTGAAATATCAATAAAGGGCAGTTGCTTTGGGCCTTCTCCATCCCAGGTTACATTAACACTTGGCATTTGCTAGAAATCAGAAACAGAAATACATGTTACTAATAAAGAAGCAGCTTCAGACCAAGGTGAGTAGAAAAGTAACTAAAGTACTATGCTCACTGGAAAATGAATATAGCTAGACAGAAGGAAATAAAAATTTGCTTTAAGATACGGTTTGGATCTCTGTGTTAAATACCTTTAATATCCGGGATGAACAATTAAGCATACCATCTTTCTGAAACAAGTTTGAGGAAATTCTGATCAAAAACACATTTTGATCCCTTTATTTATTTTATTTTTTTATTTTTTAAATATTTTATTGATTTTTTACAGAGAGGAAGGGAGAGAGATAGAGAGCCAGAAATGTCGATGAGAGAGAAACATCGACCAACCGCCTCTTGCACATCCCCCACTGGGGATGTGCCCGCTGCCAACATACATGCCCTTGACCAGAATCGAACCCGGGCCTTTCAGTCCGCAGACCGACGCTCTACCACTGAGCCAAACCGGTTTCGGCACATTTTGATCCCTTTATATCATGGTTAAAACAAGGCTCCCTTTGTGAAACCTGACTGCTATAAAATATTTTATGTTTGGTGTACTTCCTGCCCCAACATTTTACCAACATGACCTTGAGAAGGTAGACAGGGAAGAGGGGTGGTGACATTCAACCACTCATTCCTGAGGTATTAAGGAAGCCTGATTTTCTAGCACAGTCCTAAGAGGTACCAGCATGCCATTCATAAATGACTTCCTTATTTAAGAAAGATTTTCTAGCTTCATAAACATGATATGTCCTACATGTGAGCATGTCTATATTTAATAACATATAATACAAAAACCAGATGAAATGGTTAAATACTTGGAAACAATGCAAATTGATACATTGTCAAGTATCATAGCAGAAAACGATGCTGAAAAATAGACATAAAAAATTTTCTCTTCTCAAAAATTCTTTGCTTTCTACAGAATAAGATCCATACCTCTCTTCTGTAATGTAAACATAGCCATCCACAGAACAATTCCTGCTACCTACCTAATCTTACTTCTAACCACTCCGCTAAGATGATTTCCCAGGTCCCTCAGGCCCCGCCCTGCCATGCTGAGCTCATTTTCATTTCTTCACTCATCTCCTCTGAGGCTCACTCATTCAACAATGCCATTAAGTCAAAATAAACAAGGAAGTCCCAACCTCTTAGAAGATTTAAAATTCTTTAGAGATAATGGTAAAATAAAAGAGGAAAAAAACCCACATCCCTCACTAGGCAAATAAATTTAGCTAGGAAGCTATTGTGACAAAAACCTATGGGACTAAGTTGTACTCAAAAGAAAATTTATAAATCTAAATAATCTTACTAATAAAAGATAATTATAATGAATTACATTCAAGTTTCCTAAGAAAATATCTCTTATCAAAATAAACCTGAGGAAGTGAAGGAGTACAAAATAAGTATGCAAAAGCGAGACAGTTCAGAAAATCCCCAGGCATTTCAGACATTAACATAATTATAAGCAAATTTAAGTGACTCTAAGCTAATAAGTTTGGGAATTTAGATGAAATAAATTATTTTCTGAGAATATATACACTTCCAAGACTGATTCAAGAAAAAGCTGAAAATTAAACAGTTCAATAATTATGGGGAGGGGAGATGAGAAAGTTGGCAATGCTCCCTCTTAAAAACAGAACTCAGGTATTTTTACTGGTGAATGCTCTACAACTTCAAGAATAAAAAGCTTCACAATATTAAAAGAATCAGAGAGAAAGGGAAGGAAAAAAAGCACCCAAATCCATTTTGATGAATCAATTTATTTAAAAAAGAAAGAAAAATCTAGCACAAAATTTAAATTACAATTACTATGGCTCCTGATACAAAATTATGAAATGAAATTGACCAAGAGCTAATGATCACTCAAGGAGGGCAAGAATAACTTAGAAAATCATTAATATTATTTGGTCAAAGACATATGAACATTTCGACATGAACAGCTGAAACGGCATGCCTATAAATTCTCAACCATTTAACTGTTCAAGAAATAAAAATACATTCTTTGTAAATGTTCCTTCAATATAGCACCTACTAAGCCGCAATACAGAAAAGCAGCCTCATTCCACAAAGAAGACATAACAGGAGATGGTGCTGAGCAGCTAGTCAGGAAGCCTGGGTTTCAGATTCACATCGCTAGTCAGACAGACCACCTACCTTCTTGCCACTCCACCGGAACGCTACTGGGCTTCTGAAACTTAATACACAAGGTCCAGACACAAACTTGAGAGTCCCTGCTGCAAACGGACTCCTCTCCCATTTCCCCAGTCTTAGTACATGGGAAACTCCATGCCTCGGTCTGGAATCATCTCTAGCTCATACCCACTTGACTCCCTCCCTCTCTTCTTGCAGGCTTTGTCTCATTACCTCCTTGCTAGAGAGGCCTTGCTTTTAAATACAACAGCTATAATTATTTTGTCCCTGAACTTGCTCTCTATTTTAGCTGAGCATTTTCACTATCTGACAGCATTTGCTTGTCTCTTCCAACTAAAATGTAAGCCCCATGAGAACAGAAAAAATTATGTAGGCCTTTGTTCACCACCATATTTCAAATGCCTGGGGTGTATTTAGCACAAGATAGGGAGTCAATTAGTATTTGTTGAATAAATGGTCACTATTCTGCTATAATTAATTAGTTGTAAGCCCTTTTGATTTTGTTTCTTCATCTATAAAACTGAGGAAGATTAAATGATAGAATGATTTTAGCAATAAAATTATAAAGGGCTGTGATTTAAAAATAAGAGTTCTATTTATCCATAAAAATCCAAAGATGTGAGATTACTTTAGAAGCCAAAATTATTGGAATTTGCTACTTACTTTAAGAGTAACAGCTGCTGCCTTGATGATAAAATCATTTACTGACACTTTAATGTCATCTGAAAGAAAAACAAGCATGTTAATATTAATGTTCATAATAAACTTTAACACTGACCATTAGGATTTCAAACTTGTAAATTACTACACTGACAAGCAATGGTAAAAAACATGACAGGTTTTGTTTGCTTATTCAATAAGTTTCTACTGATTAGAAAAACTTGTATTATGTAAGGTCCTGGATAAACAGTATTAACCATGGAAAATTTATTTCTGGGGCTTGATTATAATTCTTTTAAATTGCCCAGATATAATACACAAGAACTTGCAGAAAAAAAACCAACTCGCATGTCTCTAAAGAGACAAATGTTCTCTCTATGATGTATACAAACAGGATGATTTGTTTTTTTCTCACTTTTCAAATGTTCTTTTTCTGCATATGCTTTATAATATACTGACTATATTAGAACTGTGGTACACATAGTCACTTTATGAAATAAATATGTATCTGGGGAATATTCAAATTTTTTTTACTCATGAGGTGTACAACAAAAATTTTAGACCACTGCATTAGATAAGATCTGCTTTTTAACTTAACAAGATACAGCAAATGCCAAAGATGAGGCAATGTTGGTGTAGGTCCTAGTGCAGTAAGTAAAATGAGGTTTTCTGTTTAGTTTTATGGTGAGTCCATTTGAATGAATGTCCCTCTGGAACACATGATGATTTTAAGATAAAGCTGAGGTCCTCTCCCTCCTTACAGAGCTGCCATAACTAAAACATTTGATTTGTACTCTTGCTTTCCCCAGTGGGTATGGAAGTGTTGGAAAATGTAAACTACACTTGATTCCTTATTGCAAGAATTTCTAGAAGATCAAGATCTAGTCATTGATATGTGGCAGCAATCACAAATCTTGTTACTATAGTATCATGGAATTTTGTGTGAACAAGACCTCATTTCAAAGGCATGCTGACGATTTCAGAAAGAGAGTAGATAAATTACCATAAACATAAAAACTGCCAAACTGTCATGGTAACTGTCAGCTGCTCATTTAATTCATAGCTCTTCTAATTCAGATTTCCAGAAACATACAACTTCTTTGTTTCTTTAAAATCCCTCAGGAATAGAAATAAAAATGGATTTCCAATGCTTACATGTCAGAATTTCCTAATACACATAATTGTAAAGATTCTTAGCAAATTTTTAGAAAATGGAATCAAGCAATTATGAAAAAATTAATGATTAAATGAGTTTTATGCACCCATTACAAGTAATCACTCATATAAATAAGGTCAATTCAACATTTGGAAAGCAATAAAATTCACCATATTAATAGGCAGGAAAAGGAAACGTTATCTCAAAAGATGCACAAAAAGTATTTGACTTGCCCTAACTGGTTTGGTTCAATGGATAGAGCGTCGGCCTGTGGACTGAAGGGTCCCAGGTTCGATTCCGGTCGAGGGCATGTACCTTGGTTGCATGCACATCCCCAGTGGGGAGTGTGCAGGAGGCAGCTGATTGATGTTTCCCTCTCATCAATGTTTCTAACTATCTATTCCTCTCCCTTCCTCTCTGTAAAAAAAATCAATAAAACATATATTTTTTAAAGTATTCGACAAAATTCAACATCCATCCAAATATGAATTTCAGTCTGAAAAAGGAAATCTACAAAACCCTGCAGTTAATATTAAAGACTGAATACTTTCTCCCAACATCAAGAATGAGGTGAGAATATCTGCTTTTACTACTTATATTTGGCATGCAAAAGAGGTCCTCAACAGTGCAATAAGTCAAGAAAATGAAATAAGAGTCATACAAAGTGGAAATAAATGATACATTAGTTTATGCTAACAATTCTTATGTCTCAGCAATCTTAGCCTTAATTGATTTATGGGAGAAACATAACAAATTTAATAACCTAAAATATACTTTGAAAAAGAAATTAAAACTTGTATTAAGAAAAGAGATACATAAGACATATTTATAATCTAAAACCAGTTTGAACTTTATATTTTCTAAAATGCTAAGGACAGCTTTATTTGGGTATCATATAAAAAAGTATGATTTATTCAATACTATGGAATCTATTTCTTATAAGAAATAAGCCAATTGTTTTAGCACTAATATATTCCAAGATGATGAAATTGAAATAAAATGCATATGTGCATTTTATAAAGGATTTTATTATAGTTAGCATGTGTATTGCATTAAGTAAATTCAACTTTACTAACCTTTGACCAGATTTTGTCTAACTTTTAAAACAGCTCCAACGTCACAATCAGCAGTAGCATATGCATGAGGTACAGTACTCTTAGATTCAGTTAGCCTTTTGGCAATAACTCTTCGAATATTGCTAGCTGGGATTTCAGTGAATGTGCCCTGCAAGGAATAGAAATCTGTCCATTAAACCATGAAAAGTAAAAGGAAAAAAATAAATTTCATAACAGAAATCTGGTCTCAGTTACTTTTGATAATAATTAAAGATTAATATTAAAAAAGTACTATTAAAAATTCTTAGTGCTCTAGCCAGTTGGCTATAATGCCTTCCTGTACACCATAAGGTGGCGGGCTCAATGCCTGGTCAGGGCATGTATAAGAGGCAATCCATCAATGTTTCTCTCATATCGAAGTCTCTCTCTCTCTCTCTCTCTCCCCTTTCTCTCTCTCTTCCTTTCTCTAAGATTTAAAAAAAATTCTTAGTATAAGGAAAAATGTAAGAAACCTAAGGAGTATAAAACTGTAGGAAAAAACTTCACAGTATATGAGTGTAGAAGAAAATGGAAAAATTCAAGTTTCAGTTATGAATGGGACTTCATATGTTACTATGATTGAGATGATTTTAAAATATCTAAGAAATCATGAATAATTCCTCATGGATGTGTGTGTGCATGCACATGTATAAAAATACACACACATATCCCAGAGGTACCACCTATAAGCAATTTTTGTGATAAACATCATCTCTATATATAAAAGGCTAATATGCCAAGTGTCCCCTGGGGAGTTTGAGCACTTATTATGATGTGCGCTCACCATCGGGGGCAGTGCATCATGAAGAAAGGCCCAGCTGGCAGACAGAAGGCCCTAATTGGCCCTGATCTCCAACCAGGCCTAGAGACCCTACCTGTGCATGAATTTCATGCACGAGGCCTCTAGTTTCTTAATAATACTCAAAGCAGCCAATAAATCAACAAAACAACTAAAAGCAATTTTTATTTGTAAACATGTCATAAAGTAGCCCTAGCTGGTTTGGCTCAGTAGATAGCACATCAGCCTGCAGACTAAAGGGTCCCAGATTCAATTCCAGTCAGGGGCACATGCCTGGGTTGCGGACCTGATCTCCAAAAGAGGGCATGCAGGAGGCAGCCAATCAATGATTCTCTCTCATCACTGATGTTTCTATCTCTCTCCCTCCCTCCTCCCTCCCTCTCTGAAAGTAATAAAAATATATTTTAAAAATGGCATAAAGTAGCAAAAGATAATCTAATATACTGGATAATCTATCAAATTATTTCTATTTCAGTTTGTTATTTTTAAAAAAATCACATGAATACCTATGTCCTAGAAATTCAAAATATGGAGTATGAATGAGATAAAAAAAAATCTTTCCGTAACTTTATTGTCGCCTTTCCATTCTGTTCCTTGAACTTCTAACAAAAACATGGGACCTTAAATTACATCTAATTCCTTCCTTGTCCTTAACATCATCCTGGGATTGGGTTATAATCACTTCAGGATAATACAGAAACAGAAAGTACAGATGATTTCCTTTTTAACAATTGCTCACTTAGAGAACTAAGCATTTTAGGTTAACAAAATACTTAATCAAACAGAATAAATACTCTCTATATACTGTAAGAATTTGAAAGTGAGGTTTATCTTTCTAATATGAATAACTTAGTTTTTAAAGAAATTAAGATTTGATTACACATAAAATTTTTGTATATGTAGTCATAAGTCATTAATGCACAGTAAAAAAATCTGTTTCCTATGAAACTTGTATTATTTTCAATTCTTCTAAAATATTATATTTAAATATATCTCTCCATTAGGAAAAGTAGCATAAGTTTGTCTCTGTTTGCCTGTTAATATTTTAAGTGCCCATTCAATTTTAAATAAACCGGATTATTCTGCATTTCTTCTGATGGGAAGAAATAACGTGAAACCTAGAAAAGGGCGGGACAAAAATGGAGCAATTTGTAAACAAAAAGACTGTTCTTCATAGTGAGCCTATCAATTTCCTTAGTGAAAAATTACCATTTTTCCACAAAAGGGAGCTGGTATCAGCTACTAATTACTAGCTAAACAAGACATGAAAAGTATCGGGATTACAGAGCATGTATACGGTACTGAAGGTGTGGAACTTGTAGTAAATTTGAATGGAATCACAATCCTGGTGTTCCTTTTGGAAGTCAGAACTGTACAAATAAATTTGGTTTGTGACAGGAGCTCTGCAAAACAAAGCACTTGGAGAGTTTTAGCTGCTACTAAAATAGATTGCAAAAAAGTACTTGTAAAACATGCAGTAATGGTGCTTATTTCCTTTCCCACTTAAATCTGGAAAATAAAAATCTACTTGGATGACATTACCGCTACGTTAGGTTGTCCAGGAGTTGACACTGGTGGGATCATGGGCCGGGGATAAGATGGCGGGGCTGCGGCTGGAGCTGGGGCCTTTGCGGGCAAAGGTGCAGTGGGAGCTACTGGAGGGGCCGGGGTCGGTCTGGTTTCCGTGATTTTGCCCGCCTGTTTCAACTGGACAAGCTTGACAGCATCCCTGGAGATAAGAGGGAATTAGATAATCATGATCAGCAACAAGAACTACAATAAAACCTTTAGAAAAATGGAAGGGAGATGTGGAGGGAAGATACAGAAATACATACATGTCAGGCTAAAATGCAAAAGGAATTATTTGAGCTAGACAAATGAATCTTGTCTGCTGATTCATATTATTTGTCCAATCAGTACAATATTTGTACTGTTTCAAAATCCAAAGAATTAGAAATTTATTAACATACTGGATAGTTATTTTTAAAAAGGAAATTAGTCTTTTCATTCCAGGGACGGGAGGAGGGAGTCATTTGGAATATGAGAAATTCATAAATTAAACCACACCCTCATTCTTTAAACTTGTGAAATAATTTTCACACTCAGAAATTTGAAGTTTATTGTGCCTATGACTTTCATTAGGACATTTACTAAATCACTGTTTAGTGCTAATTACCTTGTTTATGGCCAGAAAAATCACAGTACTGTTAATTTTGCTCAACAGGCTATCAGCACAATCTAATGTAATGAACCTAACCTCAACATCATTTAGAATAAAAAATAGACTAATAATAAACTTGCCATTGTATTACTGTGTAAAATAAAGGTATTTTTGTTTTTTAAAAGGATATAGTGAGATTACTAAATATGTCAAGCCTTTCTTTCTTATAAATAAGCATACTGCTTTAAAACCTTACCGCAATTTAAAAATTTTAATGGAACTGCCAATAGAAATGTGGCACATACAACTACAGCAGCCTTATATTAGGTTTATATGCCTATTTGACTAATCTTTGTCATCCCCATTAGAATAAATTTCAATAGATAAGGCACTGTCTATTCGAATATACCCTTGAAAGACAAAATTTAAACAAATGGGAAGACATATCAGTGTTCTTGGAAGATTCAACATCATAAAGATGCCAGTTCTTTCTAAGTTAATTTAAAATGTGACACAACCCAATACAAACAACATGGTTCTCCTGCCATACCCTGCCAGGAGGCTAGACAAATTGTTCAAAATCCATTTGGAAGAATTAAAAGTGTGGTATTAAAAAAATATAGACAAAGTAGGAAAGAAAATCTAAAAAGAGACTCAACTGTATCTGGAAATTACTTTGATCATACAAGTGAATAAAATTCAAACAGATAAGAATAACATTGTTTTTAAAAGTAATTTCCATGTTTTAGAAATTTAAATGTGATTGCATATTTTTTTTATACCAACGTAAAATAACACAAAGATTCACTCTCCTGAACTGTAATTTTCTGCCTTTATCACCATTTCCAAGGATCTCACTTAGTTACCAAATTAGAATTGTTTTTCAGTAATGCTGCAATTATTCAGAAAACCCTTGCACAGCATACAATTTTACTCAGACAAAGGCAATTAAAAACACAAAGGAACAGTATACTTTCTTTTAAATCATAACTTGAATAAGCTCTTCTTTAAGTACTTTCAGAAAATAATGATCATGATAAGTAATGAAATTGGCTATTACGAAAAGCACACACATACTCTTTGGTGAAAATCCCCCGGGGGCCAGTGGCTGTGCCCTGGCTGGCATCCAGTTTGTGTTTTTCCAGAATATTACGGGCAGCTGGACTTACACGGAGCCTAAGAAGAAACAATGAAGATTAGTGGGATCAATTAACACTCCTATTTTGATTCAAATATATCCTAAAGTCAACAGTTTTTCTGATCATTAAAAAAATAGAAACATAAAGCTAAAACAAACAGCCACAGACAAATAAATTAATCTGTGCTAATCTGGTTTCTATTACTATCAACACATTTTCACACAAATTTAATTAGTTACCATTTCAAAATAATCTTTTAAAAAGAGTAAATATGCACAAGGAGAAAGCTGCTACTTTTCACGCGGTTCATTCAAATAAACACTCACTGCAGTGTCCCTGGTGGGAGTTCCTTTCTGACAGGCACAGGAGCGGGTGGTCCTGGGGAGGGGCGAGGCGCTGAGGGCTGTGAGGCGGCTGCTGGAGGACCTACATCTTTGGGAATCTCAACATGTTTCCAATCTTCTCCTTCTTCAACTAGCAAGCCAATTAGGGAACCTAGCCGTATACCTTTAGATCCTTCTTCCACCTATATTTTAAAAAGAAAATAACTGCAGAGATGGAAAGGCTCATGACCTCATGAATAAGCTTGTTGGATGTTGCTGTGCCAGTTAGAAATATCAGTTAGTTTGAGTTACATCTGCTTCCAAGTCAGCCAGCCTCCCCCTCCCACTCACGACCTCCCTTTCCTCCTTTCCTTCCTTCCTTCCTTCCCCCACTAATACCTTCCTTTACCACTTTCCCCCTCCCAGTTACTAATGCTATTTCCTGAAATAAAGGAAAAAATCTAGAATCTCCCCTCTTTCTGACAGCTTTTAAACAGTAAGGCATATTTATGACCGTTATCCTTCTGATCACAATCGGTACAAATCTCAAACAAAAAACTGTGGTTACACATGTCAACTATTTGTCTTTCTCAGAGCTCTATACAATGGCTTAGGGAACTCTAAGAACCCATAAGAGATTAATGCCCCCAATAGGTCCTTTACTAAAATTAATTCTATGAAAAATATTTTCAGTAAGCTTAATCTAGAAAAAAGAACATCTCATTATATAGATAGAATTGGTTAACAACTCTTGATAATGTTAAGTATAGTCCCCACCTTTTTCTACATATCTATTTACACACCTGAGAAATAAAACAGCATGAACTTTTTTTTAAGTACATTAGAAACATGGTGGTGTCTCAACTAATCAAACACATTTTCACAGACAATGCCAATTAAAAGTGTAAGATTGAAGGAAACTTGATATAAATATATTTTAAATGCTTTAGTAGCATTAATTTATTTTTGAAAACTCTTATTTTTAAAAAGTCTCTATAGAACCTTCAAATGACAGTATTTTGTAAGTTCAGTAATAGAAGAAAATGCCATTCCTTTACATTTTCTATTATATTCCCTTTCAATTACTATAAATAAGGTTCATTTCAGATGTAATTTAATGAATGACTGCATGACAGGCTGCAGGATGTTCACTAATATAGTAATTATAAGTAAAAGCATAACTCCTAGAATGCGGCTGACATTTCTGAGGTTCTAATTTTTATGCTGATTATTATGTGCAGTATTCCTTAAAAAATAGGGTGTAAGTCCCAGGAGTAAGGAAACTTTCTAATTTACTAATTACTGATGGAGAAGAAACAGAACAATGCTTTGATAAGGCAAAATATATATAAGAAATGGGTATTTAAGACTCAGAACGTTTAAGGAACTGCAAGTTGTGGAAAAACACTAAGAAACCCAAGAAATTTTTTTTTTTTTTTTTTTTTTTAGTTCTTTGTCACATACTGAACAGTTTTACTTCTTTGGACTGCTCATTTGTCCTTATTACATTAAAAAGATGAGTTAGGATTATTATTAGGTTATTTTTTGAGTCTTCTAAAAATGTCTAATTATTTGCTTATGAATTGCTAATAAGAATCAATCACAAGGTAAAATGACTAATAGTTTTTTAAAACTTGATATAAAAAAGCACTAAGTGATATAAAGTCCACTTGATGTTAACTCCTATCAAAACTGAACCAGAAATAGGATCAATATCCAAGTACAAAGAACAATACTCCAATGCAAATCATTTTTTAATAAATAGGAAAGTTGTATTGGAAAAATATCAATAAATTTCTAACATCTGAATCAGACATGATATAAATCTAAAACTGACACCACATCTGTTTTATTTATAAATCATATAAATGATTCCCATATATACCCTATCAGTTGATACCTTCACAAGTATTTAGTATCATTTCAACATTTATCATATTTAAAAATCAAATAACATTTATTTTTAACTACTCACATTTTTTTCTTCCCATTAAAAAAATGACACCATGAAGCATAATACCCAAATATACTGGAGAAGTGTATGCTACCACACAACTTGAATATATAACAGAAGTTAAAATAGTATCTATTAGAATTCCATTTAAAGTCACTGAAATCACTAAGTGAAGTTCAGATCTTTCTCTGGCTTTCTTTATTCCCCGAGAAATTTTCCCTGAGGACTTTTACAAGTGTGCTAGTTTCCTGTAGACTAGTGTGCTTATGTTGTAGTTGGCAAATGTTTAAAACTGGCATAGACTCGGTAAAAGAAGAGTAAATAATGCTCTCTCCAAAGTGTTTAGAAACCAAACAAGGTGGCCTTTGTCACTGTTAGCACTGTGACAGCTCCACTCCACCAGAGCGATTGGAGTTCTAGAACACTTCACTCGGCCAGTTCTTTTCCAGGCACCTGTTTACTGGATAAAATTCTCCCTACTCTTGTGCCACTGATCTCCTAATGTGAAGTGTAGGATTTTTATAGTTAGCCCTGAGAAAGCTGCTGATTAATAGTGAAATATTGAATCTGGAATCTACCATTTAATGTACAAGCCTTCCCTTCCAGTCTTTTAGAGACTTGCTCAGTTTTCATACTGGCTCTGCTATTTGCTAGTTAGGTGACCTTAGAAAGCCATCTCACCCTGACCGTTTCTTCATCTGTAATGGAAATAATAATAGTAACTACTCAGAGTTGTCATGAGGAATAAATGAGTTTGATATAAGATACAAAACAGTGCCAGACATCTAGTAACCACTACATAACTATATGAGATGTTGTTATTACTACTACTAGGGTGTTGGTATTTTCAAGTATTTTATTTTATTATTATTTTTAAAAATATATTATTTTATTGATTTCAGAGAGGAAGGGAGAGGGACAGAGATAGAAACAGCTGCCTCCTGCACGCCTCAAACTAAGTATCGAGCCCACAACTGGGGCATGTGCCCTTGACTGGAATCGAACTCGGGACCCTTCAGTCTTTAGGTCAATGCTGTATCTACTGAGCAAAACCGGCTAGGGCTAGTTACTGATTTTTAAAATAAAAAATATACTCAACATGGATAAAGACTGGACTTCAGAGGATTGTCCCTTGGCAGAGGCTGGAAGAACGAAGAGTAAAGAGCAGCATATGAAACAAAGGTGGTAAGGCTTTTGACGAGCTATTTTTCCACAATACTCAGAGGCTGAATTCTGTCCCAAGCCATGAACCCCTAGTAAGGGCCTCTTTACCAGAGACATCTCCATAGGCTGCCATAATCACCTGCAAATTTGATCAGAACAGCCACCTACCCTCATCCATGTACCAAAGGATAAGAGGTGACTTCAAGAGACACAATAACTTCAGCAGTATTTCCAACAGGGAAACTGTGTAAAGGGGTTCATTCCATTTAAGTTCTAATAAATACAGTGCTTTGATGCTGATATTAAAAAAAATAATCAGTAAGTTAAACAATTATTTAAATATTTTTTATGTTTAGAAGTAGAAAGAACCGCTAAGTGAGTACGGAGTACTAACTGCAGTGGTTAGTGGAGATGAGCTAAGTAACCTGACTGGCCTAATGGGTTCGAAAACCTAGTAAAGAATTTCCATGTTAACCATTATACAGCTTTCAGTTGTTTTTATTCTTGAATATATACAGATTGACTTATATGCCAACGAACTTGAGTTTAAAAGGAAGATAACTAAGAAACATTGAGGCTGAAAACATATCAAGGACAAGGTAAACTGCAGCATATACAACCTCATTTTTTCACTATTTTCCCCTATTAAAGTGTATATATATTGTACATCAATATATTCCCATTTCTATTAAAAAAGCATGAGAAATAATAAAGCCATAAAGTCCTAAAATATACATACAATCTTTTCTTTGGCAAGAAAATAGCTATTTGTGCCCCTAAAGCTGCTATCAGTCATACCCCCCACTGCTTTCCAGAGCATTAGGGGGCCAGATGAACAGCCACTCCTGGCCTGTGGCATTTATTGTTAGCAATGTGAAATGCACTGCGAAGCAGCTTACTGGAAAATGCTATCAATTCTGGGAGACTTTCACAGCCAAACAACCCAGACAATCTAGGGCCAGGAACCCAGCTTGCCAAAAGCACACAGGATAAAATGTAGCTGGGTTTATTACATATGGAAATTCAAACAACCTTTTTTGTTTTCAAATCCTTTGCATAAATTAGTCAAAAAACTATTTTTATACATATATTTATGTTTTCAAAGCCTACAATCTTAGCTGCTACATCATATATTTATATTTAGTTATAAAGGTAAAGAAACTTTAGCCTTCTGTTCATATTTCCTCCAAGGAAACATTTTCAACCATGTGTTTTAGGTGGCTATTAATATTGTAGATGACAAGTAAAGGAAGTTTGTCAAACTAGATTATAAAAAATAAAATATAAGCAACTAGAAAAAAGGGAAAGGAACAAAAAAATAAGAAACATAAATGAAAACTCTCCATCTAATGAGAGTGTAACATTTCAAAGTGTGGTCTGTGGACAGAATATACAAAAGAAGATATTATATCCATGCTCAAAGCAGAACTGAATTGGAGTTTCGGAATTAAAAACACATGTAACAAAGGCCTACTACCAATAGAAGCACAGCTTACCTGTACAAATCAAACAGAGAGGCATGAATGGATACTTATCGCCTAGTCACAAACAAACATTACAATTTATTGGACAACCTTGCAGAGAGCACGGGATCTAATGGTCACCCAGAGCCGAGTGAGTGCTGGTAATTATAATATTGATGGGAATAACAACATTTTTGGCACTTGGTGGGTGACAAGTCTTGTGATGAGTGCATACATCTTCTCTCAATCTCTACCAGCACACCATGACGTGGGTATTTTTATCTCCTCTTTATTATGAAGAAAAGGCAGAGAGAAGTCAAAGGATTTGCCAATCATTAAGTCATGAATAACTGGCACAACTCATTAGCTATATGAATCAGGCAGCACTGAGACCCCAGAGCCTGCAATTTTAGTTGCTAGACCTGCCTGCTATTAGATGTTCTGGAAGAGAAGAAACAAACATGCACCATTATAGTAACCCTACCTAGTCAGGCTTTAAGCATTTTAATTTACTTACTTTTCACATATACTCTGATATTCTGTTTAAAAAATAATATGCTTATTACATAAAATTTGGAAAATATAGCAAAAATGGGGAATCGCTTGGTTCCCTCCCCAAAGACAAACACATAACATTTTTATAACATTTTAATCTTTTCTATACTTATGCTTTTCCTTGTAGTCCACAAGATTGTAATCAATGTCAACATATATTTAAAAACCATTTTTCCAAACATTTTTTAGTATTTACTAATGTATAATATGTAAAGAAATCACGTTGGTTTTTAGAAACAAATTTTAATGGCTACAATGGCTTCTTCTGTTGTTTAAGAGAGCTCTTATATTGCTAGACGTTTTGTTTGAAGGGCTATATCAACTTCAACATCTAGTGAAGCCACTAGAGTACCCAGGATGTAGCTCCATATTTCATATTAGTTATAACGTAGAGATTGCCCAGAGAAGAGCTCTCAAAATGATTCTGAGGAGAAAATTCTAGTGTCCTAAATTAAATTACAGTAGGCCTGAGGGTGGAAGAAAGAGACAGGAGAGGTTACTGCCAGGCAGAACCAACAAAAGACTGCTTACATTCCTGAGTGTGCACTGAAGCTGATTTAACTTCAAGGTGACTATTTCCAGGATTATTTAAAGAGAATAGCCAAGTAGCCCACCAGCAGTGCCTCCGCTTCTTGCTTATGCTAGAACTTTCTGGACTGTGACCCACAACCAATCCACAGGAACAAACACTATGTATTTAGCACAGAACTGGTGTTTCTTGACCACCCCCATCGCCTTTATCTACAGCCAATGCAAATTCTTTCAAAACAATGTCTATCTTCTTCCCCAAACTGTTTGTCCTTCAACTCCAGGACACCTGACCTGTTTTCATCCAGCACTGCTGCTGGGGGTTCAGACTTTCAGCTGTAGGGCCTGGTTCTTTTTCTGGCTAGCATTTGGCTCAACAAATCCTTTCTTTTAGAAATGTTTTTGTTAAACAACTCCATATATTTAAACTAGAGACTTGGTGCATGAAATTCATGCACGGGTAGGGTAGGGTCCCTAGGCCTGGCCAATGATCAGGCTGATCAGAGCTTTCCGGCTGCCACTGGGGCCTTCCTAGTGGTCAGTGTATGTCATAGCGAGTGATTGAACTCCCTTGGCATATCATATATATATATATATATATATATATATATATATGTGTGTGTGTGTGTGTGTGTGTGTGTGTGTGTGTATACACACACACAGATTTAAAGGAAATGACTGGTCTTGCTGGATCCACAGCATATTTTCCATAAAAATGTTCATGGAACAGAACTTATACTATCAACAGAAAAGACTGTCAACTCGATTATATTCAACTATGTGAAATATTCTATACATACGTTATTATATAAATATGCATTTTAAGTTATAAAAATGTCTAAATTGTGAGAATGAGTAAGAATGGGACTAGGCCAGCGAGTGTGACTATGAAACCTATGGACAAGACTTCCCAGAACATCTTAAAACAGTCTTGTCTAGAGGAAGGAGCTGAGCAGATGGCAGCTTTATATGCCTGCAGTCCTGGGGGGTCCCAGGGAGCAATAAAGATAGGATTTATCATTCTCATGAGATAAGAGTAAAACATTCCTTCTTTTTCATTTTACCAACTATAAACTTCGAAATTGCTATTTCTAAGAATTACCCTATTGCTTTCTTTGTCTTTAAATTCCATCTCAAATAGCCTTTTCTCATCCCTCAGGCCAGAATGCTTTTCATACCTCACTAGAAAATCCAAACACCAAGTAGTATTGTTGAGGTTGAAACAGTTCTCTGGGGTCTGATCACCACGGGCTATTCTTAAACCTTAATACTAAAATATTTTATACATCTGAATTTAAAATATAAGAAATCTTCATCTGTTGCAAACAATCAAAATAAACTTACCACTATTTTGGCCAAAATGCCATCATCACTTGCATCTAAGGTCACCACAGCTTTGTCCGTCTCTATCTCACATAAGGCGTCTCCGGCACTCACAGCTTCACCTACAAAACAAGACTGGGTTTGTTTTGTTTTTGAAAATACACATTTTAGAATGTGAGTTGGTGTGTGTATATGTTTGTAAAACATGAATAATAAGTACCAAAATATCAGTATTTGTTTCTAGGCTGTGGAATTACAAGTAACTCTCATCATGTATATATGAGTGTTTGCATGTGTGTAAGAGTATATATGAAGATACAGCCAATAGCAATGAATGCCCATCCTCCTCTGAACAAATCAATTCCAGTTCCCATATTCCTCCCTTTATAGTATACTTTGACTATTATTCCATGAAGAGAAAAGTGTTACAATTAATAGCATTTCTGGGTTCACAACGTAGGCTGAGTTCAGAAAACCTGTTGGCACTACACAGTATAAATGAATAAAGCATATTAAGCAAAAAGAGAGATAATCACAGATACAATGAGGTCAAATAAGAAACATTTCTGTGCAACAGAAACAGTAGAGAAATTCAAAAACGTTGAGCAGGACCTGACTGGCTGGTTTCTAGATCTAAAAGCCAATTGGCAAAGTGTAGTAGTTGCTCTTAGAGTAAAGGGAACTAAAAGTGGCCTCATGAAGCCAGGAGGCTCAAATCAGACTCTCCATTTAAAGCTAGGACTGGGTCAGGGTTTCTCTGCTCATAATAACGAAGGCTGATAACAGAGGTGATCATCGCCTGCCGACTAGGACTGTGGCTTTAAGAAGTGGGTCTAGGAAGGTGGGTGAACAAAAACACTGCCTCAAAACCAGGAACAGAGCCAAGCCACCTTCGGGCTCCACTACTACACTTGCTAATATCTCTAGCATCAATAGCTAAATCCCTGATTGGAGGGCGGAGGAAGGGAAGAGTACGGGACAGGTAGGAAGACATTAAAACACAAAACCTTCCACTCAAAAGTAAATTGCAAGACAGAGTTCCAAAATATATGAAGAAATTTAATGCTAAGAAAGAAAAACCATAAAATCACTACTAGGAACAGAAACTCATTTCAGATGCAATTCATTTAGAAGACCCATCAAAAAACAAGAGATAGAAAAAAATAATAATGTACAGAAATAAAATAATATCAGGTAGAATGAAAAAAACTAATTAGAAATCTTGGAAATGAAAAATACAGTCAGTGAAATAAAAAGAAACCATCAATGGGGTGTATTTTGGATGAGCAGAGTGAAGTGAATTGGTCAATTATAGATAGCATTAAGAAACTACCTGGAACTTAATGTAGGCGGACAAGATAAAAAATAGAAGAGGCATTAGACATAGATTGAGGTTGCAATGTATGTTTAATGGAGTTTAAGGGAAGAGGCTGGAGGGAATGGTGGAGAAGCAATACATGAAAAGATAACTACTGAGAATTTTCTCAGAAATGAAGAGTCATGTACCCTCACAATGAAAGCGTTCCGAATGAGTTTAGAATATGCCTATCTATAGTGGATAGACTGGGAGAGGGCACAGGGAGCTTTGCAGCTTGTTGGAAATATTCTACATCTTGCTCTAGCTGACTATATGTATATATAAAAATGGACTGAGCTTATGCTTTCTGGCAAGTAATAACTTCATAAAGAAAAGGCTAAACAGAAAAAAAAAAGTATTAGTCTGTATAACCTGGAATCCACATTAGATACACTTAAGAGAAATTGTATACTATCATCAATAAAAACACAATCATAAAAGCTTTCAGAGGAAAAAAATCAGATTACCTCAATGAGATGCCAGACTGAGAGCACACTTCTCAGCAGCTGCTATAGAGGTCAGAAGACAATGGAGAAGTATCTTCAAAAAGCTGAGGAAAAATAACTGTCTAGATTTTACATGTGGCCAAACCATCATTTAAGAATGAAGAAAAAGTATTCTTTAGACATATAAAAGCTAAGAAAATTTATCATGTACTGATGAGTTAATACAAACTACAGTTCATCAAGAAGAAAAGTGTTCACAGAGGTAACCCATGGACTATAAGAAACAATTAGCAGAGAAGTTGATAAAAATGTTAACTATTAATTTAAAATATTTCTGAGTGTTTATAAAGGTGTAAAGCTGAAACTCTAAAAAAGAATGAGATGAAAAAGGGAATGTTCACATGATCATTAAAGCATGCTAAGAACTTTCATATAGATAGGAGGAAAAAATATCAAATAATCTAGACTTTATTGGCAACATTTAATATTACCTTAAAAACTTAATAGTGTACACCAAAAACTGTTAAAAAATAGAAATATCTACAGTACTCAAAAAGCTGAGGAAACACAGAAAATAATAAAAACGAACATCTAACTGAAGGCAGACACATAAGAAAAACAGAAAAGAATAAAACAAAAAGGTAGAAATATGTTCAAATGTGTCAGTAATTGTAATAAATATAAATGGCTTAAATCCACCTACCAAAAGCAGAGGTTATCAAAATGAATTTAAAAAATAAAAATATGGTAAATATGGCTTATAACCAAACAAGACCTAAAACAAAAATAAAAAATAAGGGACAAAAGAAATATGCAACATACAGATACATCTATTAGGGAAAAAAAGGGGGGAAGGGGGGGCTTGCTTTTTCTTTGCTATGGCTTTCCACAATTTATGAGAAGTATCTGGTAATTAAACCCGAAGACTGTTAGTTCCTCTGATTCAAACAGCCCCTCTTTTCAAATAGCAAGACAAGATAATCTACTTTCAAGGCTACATTCTTGAAAATACCTCTTCCCTGCTGTTTTTATAATACAGGGATAATTAGTATAAACTTTTCTTCCCACTGCACTTCAAACAAGCCTTTTAGGAAAGCCTCATAATTTTTGCTCCAAGCATGTTATGTAGGCTTGGAAAAATACTGATATGACACCTCCCAAGACATCAGCAGGGGCTGCCTCTTGAATAACAAACAAAACAAACTACAACCCACCCATCTCTCTTCCACCCCCCATATTTGCTCAATTTCAGGTCTCAAATCCCCGCCCTTCCTTATTGCTTAGCAATAGTCACAGCTTATAAAAAGGAGGCTGCCCTTTGTTTTCTTGGCCTTGTACAGATTAACAATGCACTGACCCTTTCCCCTTTGGGGAAAGTAAAATAAACTCCCTCTCTCTTACTACACCTCTTCTCTCAGTTGTGAATTCTTTCACAGCCCAAATCACCAGCCAAAACCTTAACACACACCCCTCACATACACACCAAGAAATAGTTGAACAATATTAATAGGCATATTCAATAGAAGAACATGAAGAAAAATCTAAAATACTAAGAAAGTTCACTGTACAGAAACCACTTCATTGTACACCAAAATTTTCAGAGGTGGTTATAATACCTCTTAGTTAAAACAGTTCAGAACAACCAATATATACTCCATTATACTCCATTAATGAAATAAACAAATTTATCTGTTAGATAATATTTAGTGAAAACACTAAAAGAAAAGGTGCTTGGTCTGACTCCAAGGAGATTTTTTTTTTACTGAACAAATATTTATTGAAAATGCATTAGCACACTCAAGATACAAAATTAAAGAGGGGTTGGGGGAGAGAAAGAGTTAAGATTACTGGCCTCAGGAAGCTTATTTACTTTCTAGTGAAAAGCTAATTGGAAATTACAATAAGATTAGGTGAAGTCAAGATGCTATGGGTATATTGAGAAAGGGCATCTGCCTCCATTTTTGGAAGGTGAAGGACCATCTAATCTGAGCCTGAAAAGATGAGGGAGAGATAATGAAGTAAATGGACAGTAATCCAGGCAGAAGGCAGGACATATCCAAAGTCCTGGGGGCAAAGAAAACAGGGAACTTTGGAGGATTTTCCTAACAATACCTAAAAAGGGCTGAGATATTAGGATGGTCAGTTAAAAAAAAAAAAAAATACAGAGAAAGCTACAGCAAAAGATTATATAATCTTATTTCTTTATAAGACAGATGTTTTAATAGTTTAAATAGATTGTACTTCAAAAAGGAAAAAATCACACCTTTATATGTTTCTGCTGTAACCATGGAAAAAAAACTGAACCAGGCAACCTAGCAATTAAACACTTCTTTTAGACACCTAGAAAAAGACAAAATGTTTTTATCACTTGAGCTCATCTATTCCATATTCTAAACATCCTTAGCCAAAACCGGTTTGGCTCAGTGGATAGAGTGGATAGAGCATCAGTCTGAGGACTAAAAGGTCCCAGGTTCGATTCTGGTCAAGGGCATGTACATTGGTTGCGGGCACATCCGCAGTAGGGGGTGTGCTGGAGGCAGCTGGTCGATGTTTCTCTCTCATCTATGTTTCTAGCTCTCTATCCTTCTCCCTTCCTCTCTGTAAAAAAAAAAAAAATCAATAAAATATATTAAAAACACACACACAAAAAAAACCCACCCATAAATTCTACTTCAGCCATAGATCAATCTAAATGGTCTTGTTCCTGTTCCTGAATTCTTATAGTTGTAATTTATTTCCAATGAATCAGAAATTGCATTATAGAATGTTATGTTGCTTCTATTAATTACTTTTAAAAAAAATTAGGTTCCTTCTTTCTACCAAACTATGGGCGTCTTCACAACAGGAACAGGACATGTCCTAAGTATTTTATAGTCTACCTAATTCCCCAGGCTAAGACCTTACAGATAATGAGTTTGAGATTAAAACACTTTAGAAAAAAATGAACAATAATTTCACACATCCTCATTTCCTCAGAAGGTATACATCAAACTGTCGAGTTTAAAACATCATACTATTACCTAAGAGCACAGTATTCTTAATTTATTATGAAACTAAGGTTCTATCTATCAATTAATCAAACATAATGTACATGCCAAAAGAAAATTCTGAGACCCAATAATGAGCCAGGAAGATTCCAAATATACTCAGTGCAGCCTTAATCCACAATTTAGCACTGTAATTGGGAAAGCTGCAAGGCAGAGTAGTTACAAGGAACTCTTCCAACTCAGACAGGTTTGAGTCTAAGCTCTGACACTTCCTAGTAATCTTGACCAAGTTACATAATCTCTCTCTCAAAAAAGTTTTGAATGTGCAGCTATATTAAAAACAAAATCACAGAACTGGAGATGTTATGTTAACTCTTCACACACATCTTCAAATAATACTTGGCAACATCATTAGATGAAAATGGTAGACATGTTATTAGTAACCAAGACTCATTCTAGCTCCCTAGTCCATACCCTGTTATTTCAAATAAATATTCATGTACAAGACATTATACTAAGCACTGGGTATGAATACAACAGTAAGATACGGCTCTGTCCATAAGTTGGTAGTCGAGAGAAGATGAGAAGCTAGGACAGAGCATCATGGCCGGTGTGAGGTGACAGGCAGCTCCTCAGCTGCCATGTTGAGGGCTGGCTGGTTGCAGAAAGAGATGGCAGCCTTGCAGTGTCCCTGTGCCAACTCTTCGTGGTGCAGACGAGGTGGAGCGGGCCCGGAGCGAGAGTGCGGGCCCCAGGAGGGGCCAGAGCGGAGGCCCGCCCGGGGGCCGCTCCCCAGCACCGAAGCCAGCAGCATCATCCTGTTCCTTTGTCCCACTGGGAAGCTGCCAGCGCCCAGGAACCGCGTATGGAGAGGCTTCCCTTTCTCTTTCAACATTCTGGGTAGGAGGTCTGGTTTTGATGAAACACAGTTCATGGTGGTGTTTTATGTCATTAATGAAACATATCCTGTGGCTTTTACAAAATAACTTTATTCTGCCAAGAATAAAAGTCTTAATTTAAAAGATGTGCACGGTAGCCCGAGCCAGTGTGGCTCAGTTGGTTGGAGCATCATCCCTTGCACTGAAGGAGTCACAGGTTTGATTCTGGTCGGGGTACATACCCAGGTTTCGGGTCCAATTCTGGTTGGGGTGTATATGGGAGGCAATCGATGAATGTTTTTCTCTCACCTCAATGTTTCTCTCTCTAAAATCAATAATAATAATTAAAAAAAAGCACATCCTTGAGTGAGGATTAAAAAGATGTTTGTGGTAATATTGGCAGGGGGGGTTAGTTTTTATACGTAAGACCAAGTAGATCAAACCTATTTTAATGTTCATTAAAGAAAAAAATAATTTTGTGGTACACTGAACCATCATGACAACCATGATTAGAAAAAAAAAATACCTCAATTATTTATTTAACAAATATTTACTAACTGCTCTTATGTGTAAGACATTATATAGGACAGTTTAAGAAAAAAAACGTTAGACCTGCTTCAAGAAGTCCTAATCAGAGTAAAGAAGAGTATAAACAAACAAGCAGCAATGCCTGCTCCACCCAATCACTGCCTACAGCAGAGTGGGAAGCTAGAGGAGCCCCCCCTTCACAATCTGAACTGCTGGCTCCTAACCACTCACCTGCCTGCCTGCCTAATTGCCCCTAACCACCTCTGCCTCAGCCTCTGCCATTGCAGCTTCGTCCTGAATGACGTCTAGAAGGTCGTTCGGCTGTCTGGTCTAATTAGCATATTATGCTTTTATTATTATGGATTATTATTATAGATTGCACTGTTCCTTACACGTACCTGACTTATGTGGTTGGTGAGCGGTTACTGTATTGGACGGTGCAGACAAGAACATTTTCATCACCACTGAAAGTTCTACTGAAAATTCCACTCACTAATTCTAAAATAATGACATAACAGAAATACTAACAAGAGTAAAAAAGCATAGTGATGGAATATTATTTACTAACAAAAGAAATGAATTGCTACAACATGAAAGAGCCTTAAAATCATGTTAAATGGAAGAAGCCAGTCACAAAAAACTATATACTACTATACATAGATTCTATTTACATATGTCTTAAAAGCAAAACTTCAGAGACAAAAAGCTCCTCAGGATTAAGTCTAGTGATGTAGGAAAAGGGACTGCAACCAGGCAATAGGTATCTTTTGAGATGATGGAAATATTCTAAAACTGGATTGTGGTGATGATGGCAAAACTATATATTTACTAAAAGTCATTAAGTTGTGCACTTAAAATAGGTAAATGTCATGTCATGTAAATTATACCTCAATAAAGCTGTGTTAAAATAGAAGTATACTGAAAAAATTTTGATATTTGTGAAATACCCACTTCAAAAAATGTCCATTTTAGCACCACAAACACAGTATAAACACACCCAAATTAATAAAAAATCAAAGCCTCTTCTAGCAGCAGATGACAGATACCCATACAACTTCTGGTGGTACCTAGTGATAACACTTCAGTGACAAATTCCTTCAAGACAGCTTTACTTCTGAATTTTACACACTATTATTATAGTTTACAACTTCCACAACACCACCTAAACCTTCCCAGTCCCATGACAGAAGGAATTCCCACATAAATGGTGGAAGAGAGAGGACACCGAGAGCAGAAGCAGCAACCAGCACGGAAGCAGCGCACTCCGTATGTGCCAGACACCACGTCTTTGTGGCTCAGTTCTCCACGTAACTGTCTCAGCCTGGCTCCGAGCCAGAGCTTCAGAACATGCTCTTCAATCTCTCAAGAAAGAAAACAATGTTTTTCATACTCTCAAATATTCTCTCACCACAGGGCCAACAAGGATATTTTCTTCCTTTTTCACAAAATTTTAACAAAATTGACTTTTAATTAAACTGAAAATGTCAGAAGCACACTTTCCACCCCAAATAACTAATTTGTGGAATCACATACAGCTCAATTCACCTTTCAAGAGATGTTGCATGTTACCCAGCACTTTTGAAGTACTTTCTCTACTAATTTTATGATGTATATTCTTTACTTAATCCTCAGACTGAAATGAAGTATTCTAACGCTCATTATAAAACTACTTTTCAAATATTCATTAGAGCAACAAAGATGGAATAATTTATATGCTATATTATTTGCATGTTTTTGTGACTGAAAAAAGAAAACGAAATTAAGTTGTTATTAGAGAATTCTATCTTACATCGCATCTAATTCAACTCATTCCCAGATATTTCATGGCAGAATGGGAACCCCGAAATACAAACCTTAATCCCTAGACCAGCATTCTTTTCATTGCACACTACTGTCTTGGCTTAAGACACGTGTGTGCACACGCGCACACACACGACTATTACAATAACTATGAATAACAGTCTCAGATTTTCAAGAAAATTTGAAGACTGAACTGCTATCCATTAAAAGTTATCATATTAACCTTCTCTTCAAAACAAATCAGATTCATAATTAGATATAACACTTCTTTTTCATGAAAAAAATGTCCATCCTCTTACTTTTTGAAGGTCTAAACTCAGTTTTAAATTATGATGATCATACATTAATAAGACCTTAAGATAAATTTTAAACACATAGCTATTAAGAGAAAAAGGTATGTAAAAAGTTTGCTGCCAGAATAGAAATAATTTTAATACAGAATGATTGAATCAAGTTATTATAAATATATCAAGTACTAAACATACTTAGACAATCATACCCATGTGTACAATATATAAATGTTAACAGTAAATTATGCTCAATTAAATCACAAAGGTGATGAACTTAAAAAAGAAGCCAGTGAATGACTGAGAACCAAGAATTAATATTGCTCTCAATTATTTGTAGTGTATTAGCAAACAAACATTTCTCCTCAGTTAACAGGACCCAGAATTTTAAGAAAAACCTCCTAGAAAATGTGCTCCAGTACATCTTGGCTTGTCCTTTATAAAACAGTACACTGAAATCAAAAGGAAATAAGAACAGACTGATGAGACAATTTTTTTTTTTAAAATATATATATTTTATTGATTTTATACAGAGAGGAATTGAGAGAGATAGAGAGTTAGAAACATCGATGAGAGAGAGTCATCGATCAGCTGCCTCTTGCACACCCCCTACTGGGGATATGCCCGCAACCAAGGTACATGCCCTTGACCGGAATCGAACCCGGGTCCCTTCAGTTCCCAAGCCGACGCTCTATCCATTGAGCCAAACCGGTCTCGGCCAGACTGATGAGACAATTTGTCTCCAGGCTCTTTATCATACTCTCCATTATCATGGCTGTGAATAACTGTCAGATCACCAGTGAGCTAGAAGTCTGAGAGATAAATGTGGTCCAAAGAATCCTCTTATTTACTGGCCTATCAGTTCTCAAAGTGTGAAAAAATTTAATCTTTTATAATAACCCTGAAAGTCTGTTCTGGTCTCAATTACTATTTAATGAAACCAACACTTTATCATACTGAACATGGAAATAGCCAAAGCTCTGCAATTTATCAGGAAAAGGAAATTTAAAAATAGATTCCAAGTGATTACAATTTTTTTAGAAAGACGAAACTTTCTTAGATACTGATAATTATTTTAAATGATGGCAACAGCCATGCAGGGCCAAATCCTCAAAGTGCTTCCTATTGAAGCATGTCAATCATATGACATGTCTTTCTCAAATTCTAGAAACAAATTTATGATGTTGAAACTAGAAGTTAAGTATAAGGACTAAAACTTGAGAGGAAAAAAAAAAACACCTTAAAATATTTTTTACCATTCTCTGCTTATGGAAGATTACAGGCTGAATCCAGAAAACTTCTGCTACACTAACATGGAAAAATTTTGTTTAAACAAACTTAACTAGCAGAGGAACCCAATTTATTGCATTTATCATGTACTAAGTAATACAACTGATTTTTTTAAAAAAAATGATCAAATAACACAAGACAGTAATAATGTTCTTGCTCACCTTCCTTTTTCAGCCATTTCACAATGTTCCCTTCTTCCATTGTCGGAGACAGGGATGGCATCAGTATCTTAATAGGATCAGCTGAAAGTGAAAAAAGGGAAAGATTAGCCACAAAAACATAATGCACCTCTCACAAGGCATCAAGAGAAAGTTCAAGTAAATTAATATCAACTTCAATTTGAGGAAGAAAATATTCCAAAGTTGAAAAGACTCCTAACTGGTCAAACTAAGTACAGAAATAATATAGAAACATGAAATTCTCAACTTAAAAAAAATTTTTTTGAATATTTTCAACTCCTTTCTAATAGTGTGCTCTGCATATTTTTAAGCCAGATGTTTATAAAATTAAAAAATAGAAAAGTTGATTTATATTTCATCTTCTCCATCCCCTTTTGTTAATGTAAAAAGTATTTACAAATAAAATGATCAACAAAAAAGACAAATAATTAAAAGTAATTAGAGTTCTGATAACCTATAACAGAATAATCAAGGTTAGACTTTAACAAATTGGTTGTGTTTTTATTTTCCTCTAATATTATAGTATTCAAGAATCAAATGCTCTTGCTGGCATATGTGAAAGGAAAGGTATGCTTTGTCAGGCATGACCAGACCAAGTGAACCTAAGTGGTTAGTTAAATTGACCCTCGAGTGTGTTCCGTACCACAATTCAACTAAAAATACAAAAAGGTAGACTGGGGGAAAAGACCTGAGTAAATACTTGCCTTCGTCTTTTCCTCATTTTCTTTTAAGAACTGCCTACCTGGAGGGTACCTGCTTTTTTCACGAAATGAAAATGTTTGCATGGCTTAATGAAAAACAATCAAGCACATTTGCCCACAGGATGTTCAGCCAGCCTAAGCCTGAGCATTTAGTTTTTGAGAACTGGGTTTTGAAATAGGAAACTAATATGAAAAAGTCCTACAATCTAATAGCACCATGATAAGAGGCCAGCCTCTCCTTAAAAGACACAGCTTAAAACAAATCCCAGTTTGTTGCTTCTAAGAAAAAGATCAAGGCTGGCATTATGAGAGAATATTTCATAGGCACATGCATATTAAATTTATATCAAACCGAGTTCCACTTCAAAGAAGCAAAATAAATGGACCTCATTGCTTCTAAGTCCAGATTCCAATTTATGACAAACACTAAATCACTTCTCTCAAAACAAAGTCTGTCTTCAATGTTTTTACATTTTGGTTCTCGCTGCCATGATACAATTCATATTTATGATTCGTTCTGCCATTATAATCTCTCACCTAACAGACCTTCACATTTCCATTATTCCTGACATTAAGGACTATATTATAAAATTTCTGCATTTATTATTGTTTTCAAAATTACCACATCAAAAGCTGCAGAACTGCCCATATTTTAAAATAAAAAGAATGTAATCATTCCTAATACAGCCAGCCTCCATGGATGAATTGAAATTGCTTCTCTGAATAACAACAATAAAATATAAAAATTGTGTAATAAATCACTACCCTTATTCTGAAATGAAGGTGACAAAAAACATAGACAGTCATTTTAGACATCTCCATTATTCAGTAATATCTTTTGATTGATTATATTGGCTTACTTATGGCAGGTAAAATGTGCAATGTATTTCCTTTTTAAAAAAAATTCTCCAAGTGCTTAAAGTATTATATATATTCCCCCCCCCCCAACCCCATTTGTATTTTGTGATTAATCTAACCAATCTATCCTCAAACTGTCATGCTGGAAAATAATTTCAAACATAAGCATTAATTTATTAATAACGGTACATATTTCATTCTAATATATATCCTCTTTCAACTGGAACATTATACACATCTTTTTCAAATGTATATTTCCAGTAGAAAAGTAATTATACAAGCATTAATATCAGCTTTGAGTGACAGAGCTGCACATAATTAATATCTGCCTTTTGTGGTTGCCATAAATTCCACTGAGATAGTGTGGGCTTTTCTAGACCTCTCAGAATTTTAACCTATACCTAATATTGTTTAATTTCACTAGAAATTAACAGCTTTCCTTTTCATTCCAATACGCAATGCATTCTACCCTTCTCCTGTCAAATTGAGGACGCCTAGAAATGTATACCAAGTTATATTTTCTATGAAAAACTGGGCACACTTCTGGGTAAAAATAAAGGAAGTGTGGTCTCCCCAACTTCTGTTGGTCATTCAGGCTATTTCACAATTAACTTTAAAAAAACACCACAATTAGCTTTAAAAAAAAAAACACCCCATATTTTTTGTTAGAATTTAATCCCTTTTAAGTCATTTTAGTGTTCTATCCCTTTCTATCAAGCTAACAAACTACACTAATGGCTAATAAAGTCTGTCCTTCTGTAGCAAGTTAAAAAATATTCAAAATGACTACAGTAATGTACATTTCCAGTTTATATGTAAATTAAATATATATTTTGATTTGGTTTGATTTTTAAATTTAAAAAATATATTTCCATTGATTTTTGGAGAGAGAAGGGAGAGGGAAACATCGATTGTCTGTCTCCTGCACGCCCCCTACTGGGATTGTGCTTACAACCCGGGCATGCGCCCTCTCCTGGAATGGAACTGGTGACTCCTGGTTCTTGGGACAACACTCAACTACTGAGCCGCACCAGCAGGGCTGCATGCTGATTTTAAAAGTAGCGTCTCACAAGTCATTCAAACTGTCTTAATCTTTTTTCTTTTTCACCAAATGAATGACACAATAATTTTTTTTTTTTTTTTTTGCTTTGCATATTGCTGCTTTACCTGCCACATCAGGCACACAAGCAATCTTTCAATCACTGAATTGTTATAGCTGTTTCCCTAAGCAATTCTTACATTTCTTCAAATTTGCTCTTCCAATCTTTCTACAGCACAATTCTGCCTTCCACATCAAATATAGTACACTGATGGAATTCTAGTTTCTTATTCCTTCAAGTATTTCTTTTGCCCTAAAAGCAAAACATTTCTACTTCAGGCAAAATCAATTATACCAAAGCTTTAAATTGAGGATCTAGATCAATTCTAAAAGTTCTCAAGATTAAAAAATAAATAAATAAAGATAATGTAAGCATACACATGTAGATCAAATTGCTTTATGGCTAACATGAAGCAGATCTCAGCAGTTTGTATACATGGTACAGGAGTTATTCTGGCCGATTTATACAACTAGAATCCAAACACAAAAATCATGAAATGCAGATAGACCAATAAAGAAGGAAATTACCAGTACTTTCTTGGTATGACTCCTCGTTCCTAACATTAATTTGCTTCTTCTCTAATAGGGAGAGATACTGCTCATTTAATTACCTCTCTTTTCAAGGAAAGAACTCATTAAGTTTAATTGAACCTTTAAAACTTCCATTCAAAGAAAACAATTCTGCCACCTGCAGGCTGAATAAAATAAAGCAGAATGAAGTATCCTATCTAATAAAAGAGTAATATGCAGATTGACCATCAGTCCAACACATAAGATTGCTGCCCCCATGTGGTCAAAGATGGCTGACCCCATGTGGACACAAGATAGCTACCACAAGATGGCAAGCAGGGGAGGACAGTTGGGAGGGACCAGGCCTGCAAGGGAGGGCAGTTAGGGGTGACCAGGAGGGCAGAGGACAGAAGTTGGGGGCAAACAGGCTGGCAGGGGAATATTTAGGGGGTGATCAGGCTGGCAGGCAGAAGCGATTAGGGGCAATCAGGAAGGCAGGCAGGCGAGCAGTTGGGAGCCAGCAGTCCTGGATTGTGAGAGGGATGTCCAATTGGATCAGGCCTTAATAGGCAGTTGGACATCCCTCGAGGGGTCCCAGATTGGAGAGGATGCAGGCTGGGCTGAGGGGAACCCCCCATCCCATGCACGAATTTTGTGCACCGAGCCTCTAGTAGGTGCACAAAATATCAATGGATGACAACAGAAAATGTATGCATAACAGTCCAGATGAAAATAGCATTTACAAGTCTTGGTATGGTATAAAAAAACATGTAAGAAATGCCCCAAACAGTATATATAGCATAATCTAATTTCTACTACCTGCTCAGCTTATACAAAAAGACTTTGAAAGGATATACTCCTAAATGACCAGAGTGGTTATCTCTAGTTGGTGATATTATTTTAAGTGGTTTTCGTTACCTTTGTTTTTTATAGCTTACGCTAGAGGCCCAGTGCATAAGTTAGTGCACCAGTGGGAGTACCTCGGCCTGGCCTCTGGGACAGGCCGAGGGACCCCCCATCAGTGCATGATCGGGGCTGGGGAGGGACCGCAGGAGGGCTCCAGGCATGTCCGGCCTGTCTAGCTCAATCCCAATTGGCCAGACCCTAGCAGCAAGCTAACCTATCGATTGGAGTGTCTGCTCCCTGGTGGTCAGTGCACGTCATATAGAGCAGTTGAGTGACCTT
This sequence comes from Nyctalus aviator, assembly GCA_036971965.1. Taxonomy (NCBI): domain Eukaryota; kingdom Metazoa; phylum Chordata; class Mammalia; order Chiroptera; family Vespertilionidae; genus Nyctalus; species Nyctalus aviator. The sequence continues at coordinate 8,587,888 of CM072929.1, read as the reverse complement.
AGCATATCATTAGCACAATGGTCAGCAAACTGCAGTTCGAGAGCCACATGCAGCTCTTTGGCCCTTGAGTATGGCTCTTCCACAAAATACCACGTGTGGGCATGCATGTACAGTGTGATTGAAACTTCGTGGCCCATGTGTAGAAGTCGGTTTTCAGCTCTCACAAGAAATTTCATTTTATTTTTAAATCATTGTGCTGTTGATATTTGGCTCTGTTGACTAATGAATTTGCTGACCACTGCATTAGCATATTATACTTTGATTGGTTGAATGGTCGACCGGACACTTAGCGTATTATGCTTTTATTATATACAATATTAACTTTCTACAACAAATTTATCTAATTTCACTTTCTCCCCAAACTTATCTAACATCTAAAAAAAAGTGTACTTTTGTTTTTGTTATTTTAAAACACAAACCTATAAGGTCAAGGGAAAAAGGGGCATCTCTAAACTACTGACTAGCCTAGTTTTGCTTTGCTTAGGTGATCATACTTAGCCATTACTCACCCTAGAAACCATTAAAATTAAGAAGCACTTCACTACCATTCTACTTTAATCTACCTGTCATAGTAACAGACATGCCAGTCAGTGATTCCCAACTCATCCTTCCTTTTTGAAAAGAAAATGTCCAAACCACAGGCTTTGAAAGAATCTGCCCTATGTGCCCTGGGTATGACTGGCCTACAATGAGCCAACAGCTTCACTCCAGGGAATCTGGAATTAGATCGAGGAGGTAGTGCCCACTTAAACTAAACTGAAAGATCATGGGGCATAGGGCCTCAATCAGCATTAAGGCAACACAAGCTGACATTATAAAGAAAGAAAAGCTATGAGTAAACAGATTGGCAAGTTTATGAAGAAAAACAAAGTAAATCAGAGAGAGAAAGTCAGACAATGGGAGCCATAGAAGTAATGGATGAAATCATCACAGTTTCCCGTGTGCTACTGTATCCACATAAGAAATCTTATTTTTACTTCAGCTATTCTGTTTATTGCCACAGTTAAAAGAATTCAAAGAATAGTATCAGTCTTATCAGTATTAGCATAGAAGCACTTAATAAGGATCAGGCCTAAAATGGTATCCATGCTTTGGCAAAAATATACCATCAACTCTTACCAAAGAGTCTGTCTGTCACTGAATTGCTATCAAAAACTCAGATGCCTGCAGGGAATAATGAGGTGAAAGAAAGGGGCTAGCAACATCTAAGGATTTTTTTGTTTTGTTTTTTGGTGTTTTTTTTTTTTTTTTTTTATAATGGAACTCTCTTCCATTATATACACACAGTATCTGACCTCTGCCACTTTTCCTGGTCTATCTTTTGTCGTCTGCTTTCTACAGCAGATAAAGATGCAAGAAAAAAATGACAACTAGAAGTGATGACATAAACCAAGGCACATACAGCCTTGCTGGCTGGGAAGTAATAGTGGAAAGTGGTAAACTAGAAAGTGATTTCCTACCTAAACAGAACAATCGTTACTCAGTTTTAACTAACTGTCACCATATTGACCCTAAAATTAAATTTTCAAGAAAATATGAAAATCTATATTTTTATGTAAAAATTTTATTTGTCTATCTATCTATCTATCTATCTATGTATCTATCTATCTATCTATCTATCTATCTATCTATTTACTATGGATTAATCCTCACCCAAGGATATTTTTTCTGCCATTGATTTTTAGAAAGGGTGGGAGGGAGGGAGGGAGATACAGAGAGAGAAACATCCAGGTGAGAGAGACACATAAATTTGTTGCCTCCCACCCCAGTCCTGACCAGAGCTGGGAATGAACCCTGCAATCAAGGTACATGCCCTTGACCGGAATTGAACCCTCAACCCTTCAGTCCCAGGGTGATGCTCTAACCACGGAGAAACCAGCGAGAGCAAAGTTTCTAGTTTTTAAACATTGTCAATAAATTTAATTTTCTTCTAAAATGATATAGGTCAGTTCAGCGGCCGCAAATTTGCAATCATAGTGTGGACCTCTGTGTTATAACTTTTCAGATTTTTAGTTTCCCTACATGTTTATTTAACATCCAAAATGTGCAAGGCCTGTAGCTATATATTAGGCAAAAGCACTACAAAGATTGGGCCTCATTCATTTTTCTCCTGTTATTTTAAATGCAACAGGTTATTCCTCAGAAAGAACTTAAAACCAATATTATTAACATCTTAGTTATTAATTAAATTCAAAATCAGGCCATTCAGTCTAAAAGGGCAGCAATGGAAACTTCAAAATTAACTGCCTAGACTATTTTGAAAACATGTTTACAGATGCTATGTCACATATGTAAACACACATCTGACGTTGGGGCCTTTGCATCAGCTGTTCTTTTAGCCTGGGAGGGCTGCCTCCTGCAGGAAGCCTTCTTATGTACTCCCTGATTATCCTCAGCTTACCTCTCAGAGCTCACTACGCATGCTAGTGAAATCATGCCATTATCCTTTATTTCCCTAAAAAGACTGTGCACATCTTAAGGATAAGGTCTAGAACAGAATTTAGGGCTGCAGCTCCAGGAGCGAGGCAGAACAAAAGCATGTATGTGAAAAGGTAGGAGACAAAGTTTGGCTCAGCATTAGAAAAAAAATCCAAAACTTTCTTCTTTTTTTTTCTTTCTTCTTTTCCCTATTATTATCTGTGTACATATTTTAACATTGCCCCCCCCCCCATACATGCCCTCCCTCCCCAGAGTTTTGTGTCCATTGGTTGTACTTATAAAAATCCAAAACTTTCAAATAACTTGTAGCTACCCAACAACACAATCAGCTTCTGTGGTGGGCAGAATAATGCCCACAGCCCCTCTTCGCTGCCACCCCATAAAAGATGGCCAGGTCCTAACACCCCATACCTGTAAACATAGCAAGGGCGAGTTAAGGTTTAAGAAGGAATTCGAGTTGCTCAACAGCTGACCTTGACATGGGGAAAGCATCCTATTATTACGCACACGGACACAATATAACCACAAGGGCCTTTATATGTGAAACAGGGAGGCACTAGGAAACTAATTCCTTGCAGATGATGCTCCAGCCGTTAGTGTTCATGGTGTGGGGGCCACGGAGGGGGGAGGGTGAAATGCCACCATACATCAGATAAGGATTGCCTAAGTGAGTTTCTAAACGCATGGGTCCTTCAACTGGGTTTGAGGAACCTCTCTGAACCTGCATGAACACATGCCCCTTTCTATGTGGAGAAGACCTAGAGCAGTGGTTCTCAACCTTCCTAATGCCCCGACCCTTTCACACAGTTCCTCATGTATAAAACTGTTTTCGTTGCCACTTCATAACTGGAATTTTGCCACTGTTATGAATCGTAATGTAAATATCTGTGTTTTCTGATGGTCGTAGGCAACCCTGCTGGTGGTTCTCAACCATCAGAAAACACAGATATTTACATAATGATTCATTAACAGTAGCAAAATTACACTTATGAAGTGGCAACGAAAATAACTTTATGGTTGGGGGTCACCACAACATGAGGAACTGTATGAAAGGGTCGTGGCATTAAAAACGTTAAGAACCACTGAGAGCATCCAAATATTCTCAAAGGGATCTGTTTTACAAACAAGGTTAAGAACACTCTTCCCAGATTATTTACAACACGGGGCTTTTACTATTCCATGGTTTTCTAAGGCAGTGAGTCTCAAAGTGTAGCGCAACGAACACCAACCCAAAACATCAAAACTCCTCTAACCGCAGGCAGCTCTCTGGGGGCTGTAGGAAAAGTTCAATAATTAATAAACTGGGAGGAAAGAAAAGTCTAGACACAGTTAAAAAACAACCACACATTGTTCAGAGTATTTTATGAATCATTAATCTGAAGAAACTGAAATAAGCTGTTCCCATCACCAAATCCTTAGAAATCCCAGCGCACTCATCTTACCGTGTCGCTTGGTGTAACGTTTTTTTTTTTTTTGTTTTTTTTTTTTACTCCCCCTGAGCTTCGGATAGCCCAGAATGCAGGCAAATATCTACTGCACCTAATTTTTCAGATTAAAAGTCATTCTGTGTAGTGCCAGAATGATCACTGGCAGGTAATGCGTCACATTAAAAAATGTTAGTTCTACGACCCCGCCCCTCCCACGTGTAAAAAAAAAAAATGCCCTATGTATATACTGTTAAGTACCGGAAGAAGTGTTACTTATATCGATTATCATTACTAAATGCCGATTTCCTATAGTAAACTTCATGAAATGATTTCCCCTCCTAATTTTTCACTCTTTCATGCTCATGCTTTGCCAGGCCTCAGGCCTGTCTGGGACGCCGGAGGCATTTAGGAATCAAGTCCTTTACCAGCACACCGGGTGGCAAAGACCTCCCACTACAGAAAGGCCAAAAGAATGAATAACAGCCCAAAGTAGCTTTTTGAATCGAAACAATCTTAGGCAGCTTCTCCCCGGACAGGGAAGCTGGACGACCCAAAAGGAACTCAGACACTGGAAAGGGACCTGAGGGAAGGGCGTTTAGGATTTATCTTCGCGCCTTTCAAAAACCAACAACAAACCAACCCAAATTCCAAGGCAAGGTCAAGACCAGCCATACCAACCAGGGGCCACAGACAGTCAAGTTCCCCCAGCTCCCAAAGGCAGCCCTTCGGGGCATGCACTCATCAGCGGCCACGTCAGCGGACCCCCGCCCGAGGAAAAAGGCCCAGGGAACCGAGAGCCCGAGTTCGACCACAGCCAAAGGCAGGCCCTCCAGGAAACAGCCCTGTGCCTGACCCAGGCCCAGGGTGTCCAGTTCCGCAGAGAAGCCGGGCGAGCCGCGACCACTCACCCCGCAGCCACTGCGTGCCGTGAAGCCATCTCCAGCCAGCTCCGCCGCCGGCAGGCCACCCAGCAGCCCCCTTCACCAGCCCCAGGCCTCGCCGGCCGCCGAAGCCCAGGAGAGAGCGCAGCATCCGCAGGTCACAGCCTAGCCTCCAGGAGGCCGCCATCTTCCCGGCCTTTCTCACGGGCTCCCCGCCGCACTGCCTGATCCCTCTGTCATCAAGCCCCTCCCATGCCCCGCCCTCACCCGACTAGCCACGCCCCCTACGTACCGGTTGTGCCCTTGAGTCTCGGTTAAAGCCTCTTAGCCCCGCCCCCAGCCTCGCTGGCCCCGCCCCCGTTAAGGCTGCAGAGCTGCAGGCTACCCAGTCAGCGAGGCCCTCTCCCAGACCCGCCCCTCGCCTGGTCCGCCCCGCCCCCGGACTGTCCTCAGATTTGCCTGATTGTATTTAAGATCTCGCCTCGGTAGTGCTGGCGTACGCATATTGATTGAAGGCCACCGGTTCCCCTGCAGTCAGGGCCATGTCTGACTGTCCCGCTCTGGAGGGAAATTGTTGCAGGCGGCGAAGCTGCACGCAGGTAGAGGCGGGGCCGCCAATGCCTTTTATTCCGAGGAGGCGAGGCGCTGCGGGTGGGATGCGGCGGGGGCTTCCGGGGCTGCAATCCCCACGTGACCCGGGCGGGCTGCAGCCCACGCGCACAAGGCGACCCGAAGGCTCGCACCGCTCGCTTGGCTGGGCTGCATCCTACAGCGGGAGCGGGGCACTTCCGTTAAAAATAAAAAAGGGAAAAGTAACGGAGGAGAGTCCTAAGTGTGTGTTTCAGAGCAGCTTGTCATTGTCAGGAAGGCAGGCCAGGCGAGGAAACGTGCAGCCCGGAGTGAACTGGAGCAGACACCGAGCTCTCCAGCGTCCCTTTGCAGCACTGGCCACCAGCCTGAGGTTTGCCAAGCACTCCCCGCAGGCACACGGGAAACCTCCGCCTGGACCGGGGCTGTGCCTCCCTAGCCAGCACGGTCCCTCTGAGCACGTTTCCTGCCTCCGTGTAGATTAGAGTGATTATGGGATGATCCTAGCAACGATTCTTCCTTAAATTGAGGTCAAGAGGAAAATCCACCCTGGGACTGTATATGCTTTTCATTTGCTTATACACAGCCACGGTTTTATGGAGCTCCTCTGTGCTCATGAATACAGCGACGATTAAGGCAAATGGCCTACGGTGTAGGGATACCTGACAAACGAACAACTTCGATGCATTGTGAGAAAGCTTGCCTAAGAAGCAGAGATAACATTAGCCCCCTCATTCCTCCCTCATCATTCTCTTTCTTAGGGCTGACGGTCCCAATGAAAAAGTAATAACCAGCCAGAGATTTTGTGAGATACTTGTGGGGAGGTGAACTTTTCCTCTACCCTTCTAGGTGTTTTTTTTTTTTTGGCTGGTCCAATAATTAACATGAGACAGATTAATAAGAAAAAAAAATGACTAAATTAAATTACATAGTACATAAAGGAGCCCCATATGTACATACTAATAAGAGCCAGGGCCCCTCATATGCATGAGGAAGGTCATTCTTTGATAAGAAGAGCAGATGTTAAGTAATTAGAAGCTTGCCCTGCCTGATAGACAGGTCATGAAGAGTTATTTCTGGTAATAACTCTTATGAGCAAGGCCCCAAATTTAAATTCTTTGGAGAAATGAAGGTTTCTCCTGAGTCTGCAGGGTCTCGATTGCCTTCTGCTCAAAATTACTCGGGTGCCAAAGCGGCACATCTTAGGAGGCCTGTTCTGAACCCCTTAAGTTTCTCTCCAAGTATTTTGATGTCCTACTGCTAGCCTCTGAGCACCTCAGGCAGGCCTCTGGGGAGCTTCCCCTTACATTCCCTAAGTAGCCACCCCGAAACCCCACCATCTAGCCTCATCCTCTACCCCAAGCCCGTTTCACGGGCAACCTTGAGTTTTCATCAGTTTTCTCACCCAAAGTTAATCCTTTTTAGCTTCTAAAATACCTTCTAAATCCATGTCCATCATCACTTTTTGCAATTTCCTTTAAAAACTCTTTCCACAGCCTCCTTCCTGGTCTGGTCTTTTGTTTCCTTGGTCACCACCCTCATCCTCTCCTTTCCACTGCCCCTGTAGAAATGTTGCCAACCCAAGATCTGGTCATGTCATCTGTCTGAAACTGTCCAGTGGTTTTCACGTACCTATAACATGAAGTCCCAGCTCTTGTGCATCTGCCTCTCTCTCTCCTCCATTCCACAGAACCTAATTTATAACCAGTTCCAAATACTGGAGTTCTCTCTGACTGAAATGCCTTTTCTCCTTTTTATCTATCCAGCTTATTCCAAGTCCATTAAGACTTAGCACAACCATCCCCTCCTCTAGGATGTTTTCCCTAACTACAAGTCCCTCCCACCCAGAGCTTTCTGCTCCCAGAATCAGCTTGGATTATATATTGCTTTGTCACATCATAACTGTTAACTTCTTTCCAAGATTGCGAGTTCCTCAAGGGTAAGAATTTTATTTTCCTCATATTCATTTCTTTGGGGCCTTCAGCAAAAGTTGCCGAATGAATGAATGAATGAATGAATGAGAGGGCTCCATAATTAATACCAAAAGAAAGGCACATAGAGCCAGTGCTGTGTCACAGAATCCAACGAAGAAAGGAGTGATCCTTGCTTCCATGAGAGAAGGAAGATAGGTGAAGTGGGTAGGGGCCTGGTGTAAAGGCTGACAAGCAGGAATCTGGCAGCTAGAGGCAGGATTACTAGAGATCCAGCATAAGCAATAACAGTGCAAAGACAAAAAAAGGTATTCTTGGCTGGCAAGAAAATGTCTTCAATATCTATTACTGCATAACAAGTGTCCCAGAACTTAAGCTTAAAACACAAACATTTGGTGGACCAGTTTCTGAGAATTAGGAATCCAGGAGAGTTTAGTTGGAGGTTCTGGCTCAGGGTCTCCCATGAGTTGGCAGCCAAGCTGTCAGCTGGAGCTACAATTGATCTCAAGACTTGACTTCAGCCAAGTTGTTGGCAGGCCTCTGTTCCTCACTGATTTTTTACCACAGGTTAAAAAAAGTTCTTCATCGCGTGGCCTTCTGCATAGGCTGCGTGAGTATCTTGAGCGTGAGTATCTGGCTTTCCTCACACCAAGTGAACTGAGGAGAGAGGACAACCAAGATGGAAGCTGTAGTCTTACAGCCAATCCCAGAAGTGACATAGTACGGTACTACTGCATAGTACCGTTCTGCAGTAGTCTGTTGGGCATACAGACCAACCCTGGTACAATGTAGGAGAGGAACTATATACCATTCTGTGAACACCTGGGGTTCTTTAAGAGCCTTCCTGATGATTGACATCCAGAGCTAGGATGAATAGAACTGGGAGATTTATGTAAAAAAAAAAAAACAACAACAGTGAAAATATTTGAAAAGTTAAATTAGGGCAAGAAAGCAGAAGGACTTAGACTAAAAAGTTGTTTTGCCATTAGATGATGTAAGGAAAGGAGTTCAATGATCAAAATAGTTTATTATTTTACTACTAATAGTAGAGTGAAGGATAAGCTGGAGAAGGAGAAATTGTAGGCAAGGAGACCAAATAGGAAAAGATAACCTTAATCCTCCCCAAATATCAGTCTCTGAAGGATTTTCTACCCGACTATTGCAAAATAAAAATAAGGACAGTAAAAAAAGTGAATTTCACAAAACCAATTGCATTTCATTTCAAGGATTAGCTTTCATTCTGAGGTTATCTTTCCTACTTTTCTTACATTAAAAATGTACTTTATTTTTGAAAGAAGGTGATAGTAATTGTAAAGTATAATTAATGCTATAACTTGGCAACCTTATGTCACTCCCTAAAATTTAAAAACAAATACTACTGGTCTTGAACTTGACTAGTCTGAGAATCACTGATCCAGATTATTAATATAAGGAACTGATACCCAGAAAGGGTCACTGACTTGCCTTAGGGTCTTCAGGTTTCTAGTTAGGGCGTGACTAATGTGAAGAAGAGTTTTGTGTGTGTTTTTTAAAAATATAGTTTATTGATTTTTTTACAGAGAGGAAGAGAGAGGGATAGAGAGTTAGAAACATCGATGAGACAGAATCATCGATCAGCTGCCTCTTGCACACCCCCTACTGGGGATATGCCCCCAACCAAGGTACATGCACTTGCCTGGAATCGAACCTGGGACTTTTCACTCCGCAAGCAGACACTATCCACTGAGCAAACCGGTTTCGGCTGAAGAAGCATTTTTAAATGTGGCAAAAGGCTTTGAGTGGAGGTGAAGTTGTATAGAAAACCAGTATGCGCCTAGAGGACAGTGAAACAGATGTGTGGAAAGCAGCAAAAACCAGAGACAGACAATGCTGACAGTTTTGCTGTGTCTGCATCCAGTCCCTTCCTGGGGCCAGTGTCAGGAACAATTGTGACTGAAATGATTACTGATAATCTCACGGCCATTTGGAGATAACTTTTGATAACTGCAGACAAGAATAAACTCATTTCAAGCTGGTCTATTTTCATATTTTTTGTGTAATTGTCATTGTTTCAGGCTAGACAAGGTAAAGGGAATCATTGTGTGTGTGCTCTTAGAGGGTGTCAGGTCTGTGCATGCATATTTAGGAGGAGAAATATGCTATGGTTATGTATGCTTGGGGCCATCTTTAAGCTATTTTACAACTCTGAGTTGTAGGTGACTGACAGCAGTGCAGATGATGATTGAGATGAAGGTTGAATTGTGGTAGCAGTTGTAACATCTTTCTGGTTCCCTCATTAAGTGATGGGTTAAATAATATCCTTAACACAGGCTTATTTTATATTTGTATTTGAATCTCCAAGAAAACCGGTCTGAGCAATACAAGCCTCTACACTATGCTGAGATTGAAACATAAAGTAGAGGAGGGAATCAGAGCCATGGTTGGCTGTCAGGAATCTCAGCGACGATTGAGACTGATTTCCTTAAAATGCTAGGTTGAAAAATTGGAAAAATAAAATGCCGATTCAAACACCTTAGACTTTAATGTCTTTAATATATGCAAGACACTGTGTACTGGTAAGTGTTCCTCCCTCACTTAGAGTAGGACATCTACTATAAGCAGTTGATTGTAATCCATCTTTAGATATGTCTTTCTAAATTCTTATTCTAATTGAAAACCAGATATAACAATAATAAGACAAGTTATGTCATTGACATTCGGGGGGAAACTAAATACCAAACCTTTCCTGCCTGTCAATTCTTGTTAAAAATATATATTCTGATTTTTACTTTGGGCAACTTAAATGATTGCATTTTTACCAAATATGTCTCTGTTGGTTCCCCCTGCTAAGTGATTGTTCTTCTAGAAATTGTAACTTTGTGGGTTTGAACGATTGAATGAAATTGCATTAACAACAGCTGCCTTCTCATTGTTATTCCTGTAGAACGAAGCTGGCTAATTGCTATAATACCTCAGTACTGGAAAAGACAAAAGGGCAAAGGGAGACCCTTAATAACAGACCATTTTTCTATAATGTTTGGAACTTGCTGTGAAAATTGGTGGTTCTAAGGATTGGAAAAGTACAGGAGTCTTCTCATTAGCTGTACTTTACTATATAATTAAAATAACATTTGTATCTCTAAAAAAGGAAATAGCAAATTATTCACGGTATGGCTAGATTTAGTAAGGACAGATGTAAGAAAAACCAAAATAGCTTGACTATTAATTTTAATTCAAGAACTTTTAACTCATTAAAATGGGAAGGAAACTAACATTGTGACACACATTGTGCTGGGTGCTTTATATTCATTTGATCTAATTTTAACCCTCATAATGTTCTCATTTGATGGACCAGTAAACTGAAACTCAAAGTCATGTAAGCATAAAATTATGTAATATGGATTTAAATGTATGTCCATTTACTCCTAAGCCATATGTTGAAACAGAACTTAAAAGGTTGTCAGTGTTCCCACGTTCTTAATTTTATATTTTGAATCTATTCCATCAAGTTATCATCCTATATGATAAACGGCTAATGTGCAAATTGACCGAATGTTGGAATGACTTGTCTCTATGACATGCACTGACCACCACAGGGACAGCGCTGCTTAGCCAGACGCCAGGCTCATGGCTCTCCAGCCTCCATGGCAGCACTAAGTATGTCCAACTGATAGCTTAGACTATCAGTGGGACATCCCCTGAGGGCTCCTGGACTGCAAGAGGGCACAGGCCAAGGTGAGGGGACTCCTCCCACCCATGAGTTTTCGTGCACTGGGCCTCTAGTTTATAATACAAACCTAAAATAAAATGTGTATGTCAGATATTAAAAGGTGAATTTGAAAAACTACCATGATTTCAGAAATCCAGTTAAGTAGCTGAAAATTCAGTCTGTTCAACACTAATTTGGATTCAAAGATGTTTTAATCCTTTTTACCCAGTGCCAAGATTTTGTAGGCAAGCTTCCATGCTGTGCTTTTCTGCTCAGTGGGTCTATTTTAGATAGAGGGAATGCCCCCTTGGAGTCTCTGGTGTATATAGCAATTTTCTGTTAGATGCCCTATTTGGGGCATGCCCTAGATTTTATCTGTGTTTCTAGTAGTTTGCATAGCTATCAAAATTGAAGCTCAAGGTCATCAGAGTTCTGCAAATAGCTTCAGGGAAATGATGGCTTTGGAGCTCACTTCCCTTCCAGGTAGACTTACTCTTATTTCCTTTTTTTTTTTTTTTTTTTTTTATTGATTTGAGAGGGAGCTGGAGGGAGAGGAAGAGAGAGAGAAGCATTGATTGGCTTCCTCCTGCATCTGTCTCCCCTCTTGGGGATCAAGCCCACAACCTGGGCATGTGTCCTATAAAAAAAATTGAACCAACACAGAATATGAACAAAAAGCTGTACTAGTATGTCCTATATATAAGGCCTTACGGAATTACTTGGTGTAAAGAAATTTGCTAGATGACAAGCATGTTCCTTTCAACATTACATTTTACTTTATTTCAGCCATCTCAATAGACACTTTATAATATACTGTATAATGGACATTTCCCCACTTTGTTCTTGGAGCCTGTTTTCAGTAATGGACTATAGGCCTTATTCTGAATAATTTCTGGTTGCCAGTTATATAATAGATCCACTTTCTAAAAACTAAAAACAAAGCATGTTTTATAATAGCTTTCTCTATCATAGTACCTTCTCTGTGGTAGATTTTTCTTCTTAAACTTCCTTAAGTTGGCTTATTAATAGAGATATCAATAATAAAAGCTACAGTAGTCACCTGCTAAAATAACATCTATTTTAAAAATAATTTTCCTCTTTTGAAGGACAAGGAACACCCAAGATACCTGATCCCAGAGCTTTGCAAACAGTTTTACCATTTGGGCTGGGTCACTGGGACTGGAGGAGGAATTAGCTTGAAGCATGGGTAAGTTTTGCATGGGTAAGTTTTCAGCTGACTTCATTTCTGGGAATTCCCCGTAGAAGCAGACCATGGGGAGCCTAATGCACATATGTCCAAACAACAACTGATGCAGTTTTATGTGATAGTGAAGGTATTTCATCTCCACTTTGAGAAGTAGGTATTTGCATCACAGAGTGGAACAAGTATGCCGAAGTTGCAATATAATAAATACCTAAGGATTTTAGAACACAATTTCTAACCAGAATAATCTGGTCCTCGGTCTTTGGGGTCCCAAAGGTAAATACATGCTGCCAGGTATGTTCATATGTCTGGAATTGCCAAGATAGACAGGATTTGCCTTAAAGGTCCATAGGCATATTTTAAAACCACTTAAATACAGATCAACTATTGAAATCCTAAAAATTATATGTTATTGAGTCAAAAGAAAGGCAGTATGCCTTTCTAAGCACATGTATCATTACTAATGGAGGTAGCACCTGATGGTCCATGCGGCTCAGGACAAAATAGGAGGTTCTGAACTAAAAATAGGAGGAGTGAATAGTATTTAATACTTCATTCAATTATTCAATGTCTTTTCTCCAAGAGGATGAACAACTAGGCAACTTGCTGACAATGAAAAGAGAGGTTAAGGCATCTCATTCTCTCAAGTGCTTCTCCTCCTGAAATGGTTAAGAATATTATTGTCTGGAGGCTGAATGTTAAACTGAGTAACTTGATTTATTTCTTTACCATAACTCACTTTCTTTAATGAAATCGGATTACTACAACATTTATATAATATTGAGTATGTATAGTAATGCTTCCAAGGAGGCTGCATTGTGTGAAGGGAATGTAAAATGTAGTCAGGACATTTGGGACAAAAGGATTTTATGGCATCCCGCAAGATGAGATGATGCCATTGTAATTTCATCAGATTCAAATTACTGAGGAACTCATGAAATATTAATTGAAGTGGAAGTAACAGCAGGGGTCTTAGTCAACCACTTTCACGGTTATGTGTGTAGGGAAGGCACTCGGTGTGGGAAAGTCACATCCCATGAGGTGCATCGGACATTCATCTATGTCTCTTTCCTTACCATCAACCCAGTACCAATGTGCCAAGTCAGCATCAGGCAGGCTTTTGGGTTATTTTGCCAAAACTTTTGAGATGACCTGTTACTAGCAAAATCCCATGAAAACAATGTTTGTTGTTATTTCATGCATTTAGGAGTTGAGTCCTAGCATTGGTTTCTCAGCTGTATTATTCTAAGCATCGCCCTTAGTTAACACCTTTTTTTTTGCATATGCAGAAGTAGTTTGTATATGAACAAAATAGAGCTTTCTACCAAACTGAGCTAAAATAACCATTTTTTACCTGGCTCTTTAGAAAAAAAGAAAGTGAAATTAGAAATAGAATGCAAGTAAAGGGTCATTGCAAATCTAAACAGGGTTTTAAAAATATATATCTATATATATATAAAAGCCTAAGGGACTGTTTGACTGGTAGCTATGACGCACACTGACCACCAGGGGGCAGGCACTTAATGGACAGACATGGAAACAGAACAGACTGATGATTCTCAGATGGAAGAGGGAAAGGGGAAGATGGGAAGAGATTAATCAAAGATCTTATGTGCATACTAGAGGCCTGGTGCATGGGTTCATGCACTGGTGGGGTCCCTTGGCCTGGCCTGCCAGGATCAGGCTGAATCCATGCAGGGAGTCCTAGATTGCGAGAGGGCACAGGCCAGGCCGAGGGACTCCACCAGTGCATGAATCTGTGCACAGGGTCTCTAGTATAGACATAAAAGACTACGTTTTTCCTAGAAGAATTTTACTAATCCATGTATTGAGTTGTGTGGTCACCCTAAAACACTCACTGACACCTTTTAAAAATTCAATGGCTTTTATAGCACTACAGACCGTTTATAGGAAAGTTGCCTCGTATGTAAATTTGTCTTAGATTCTTAATGGCTAAGGAGCTCCTCCTGGGGTTCATAAGTGGGAACAGCCAGTTTTCTGGCCCTTCATTTGGAGTCTTATTACATTTGTGCCTTACATAGTAAACTAAGTAATTTATACCAAAGTATTCCACTTTTTTCCTAATACTTAAATGACTTTCCTAATACTTAAAAGCCCACATCAACTACTTTGTCGGCAATATTATTCTCACGTTATTAGGGAAAGTTTGGTTTTCTTTGTCTGATGCTTAGGAATGAAATACACACCCATTAGATTATTTTTCTACCAAAATACTGACAATAAGCTCTTTAGGAATATAAAATTATTTACTGATTCCATGCTACTGATGTGTGATATCAAAAAATGTATATAAAAGAGCTTAAGATGCACATAAGAATTAAATCAGAAGAAGGAAATGGAGGACCTAGAAAATGACAGTGAGCAGGGTAATCCTAGGATATTCAGAAGCCATTATGTTTAGGTTGGGCACTACCATTCACATTTAGCATTTCCTGTTTTCCCAGCTGTAATATTATATGTCAGAGATACTAATCCTATTGCATGCTATTAGACTTAAAGTTAATAAACTCATATATAGCCAAGATAATTAACGCATAGTAAGATTCAAATGACTAGACAGTAAATAAAATAAATGTATTATGGACTCTTGGGTTTTGTCTGTCTGCTTACCACTTAAGAAAGAGCAGGGAGTTTAGAGAAATAAATTCCAAAACTTAATACCTTGAAATTTAAAATGCTTTTTGTTTGCGGCTTACGGCACCAAGTAAATACTTTACTTTTAGTCTCTGGCATATTTCCCTCCTAAGATAAAAGCTCTGTCATCTTTGCATTTTTATCCAGATACCTCCTTCTTCATAGGTGTAAAAATAGTTTTTTTTTTTTAAAAAAAAAAAATCTATTTACCTAATCTTTTAATGACTAATGTTGACAAAGTCTGAACTAATTTTTATTTTACAAAGGCAGTACTAAAAACAGATTTGGCTCACCAATCACTTGAATAAACAGGATAAATACCCTGGATTTTCCTACTTTGTGGATGGGTTTTATTTACCAGCAGACTGTTTTGTACTTTGCTTGGCTTTGTTCCCAGGACGGCCTGAGTTTTTCCCACATAAGAAGACCTGCAAGTTCACTTCCCACTGTAGGTCATTTGACTCCATACCACACATGATTCTAGAGTTTCTTCCATGTGACACAGGACAAAATATTTGGATCCCTGGTCGTTGTAAAGGGCCCTATGTGTGTTGCCCCCTACCCACTCCCACGACTTCTAGAGCAGGAATTTGGGGGGGGAGGGCCTTCCTTCTGCCAAGGGCCATTTGGATATTTATGACATCATTTGCAGGCCATACAAAAGTATCTACTTAAAAATTAGCCTACCGCTGAAACCGGTTTGGCTCAGTGGATAGAGCGGTCTGTGGACTGAAAGGTCCCAGGTTCGATTCCAGTCAAGGGCATGTACCTTGGTTGCAGGCACTATCTCCAGTAGGGGGTGTGCAAGAGGCAGCTGATCAGTGATTCTCATCGATGTTTCTAACTCTCTATCCCTCTCTCTTCCTCTCTATAAAAAATCAATAAGATATATATTTTAAAAATTAGCCTATTATACTTGGTCAAACATTTAATGAACTCACCCCTAATGCCGTGGCAGGACCAAACCAAATGATTTCCCCAGGCTCCCTGAGGCCTGCAGGCTGGGCATTCCCCATCCCTGCTCTAGAGCAGCAGTCACCAACCGGTGGTCCGCAGACCACTGATGATTTATGAGGTCTGAAAGATTGGTGACCGCTGGTCTAAGGAAACCTTTGGAACAGCGGTCGCCAACTGCTGGTCCCAGTGGTCCTTGAGGTTCGGAAAGTTCCAGTGGTCTTCGAGGTTCGAAAGGTTGGTGACCACTGCTCTAGAGGAATGGCACTCTGTGGTTTTCTTATGCAACGAAGCTCTGAAGCACTAGCTACTTGGTGAAAACAGACGCCTGAAGGTTGCTTTGGATTTCCCTGCCATGATCAGGCCAGGCGTTTAATTTACTAGGGGACCATTAAAGGAACATTCATCTCCTTACATCTTTGTCAGTTCCAAGTCTGTAGATTTACTAATGACCCGGACTTGACAGTTGGATTTAATAGAGGCTGCCATCCTCATTTTCACTATGAAACAGTATTTATTCAGTGTCCATGCCTCAGCGGCAAAAGCTAGAACATGCATTTGCTGGTGTTTCCTTCGCTTGCACGTCTGGCAGCTCTGATACCCTCTGGAAGCCACTGAAACTGATAAATGAGCCAAAGGATCTTTCTTGAGTGGAGGAGAGAATTTAGAGAAGACTTTGAAATTAATTTCTCAAATCAAATTTGAGAGCACCTTGTGAATGATAGAGTATAAGACAACATCCTATAACAGAGAGATCTCCAGATATAGCCATGCCTTTTACTTTTGTCACTTTTATAATTGTTTTAGCTTTTATTTCCAAATATTTTCATAAGGTAGAAGTGTTTTTCAAACAGGAAGCATACTGTTCCAGCCCCAAAGTAGCCCAGTTAATGCTGTAGTTTAATAAACTGTAATTTAACAAACTGTCCAGCAGAGGTCTCTGAACTTCATGTTTTCTAATAAGAGCATGCCTGCAGGACTTCTAGTGAGCATGTTTCCTCCTGATTGGATTTTAGAGTAACTGCATTCCGCATGTGCTAGGATAAACTCTGCTCATTCATGCTTCAAGATCCACGCTAAAGACTTGTGTTTTCAGATTGTATTTCTCCACACCAGGTGAAAGCCTGGTTACCAATGATTTTGCCCCATGGAAAGAAATAAATACACATTCCAAAATACAGAAGACTCAAGCAACTTTCAACATTTTATGCTGCCACCAGCATGGCAAAAGCATTAAAGTATTTGGTATTCTTTCTGTACGGCCTATACCATTAATTAAATCAAGCTGTTACTTGTATGACTTCATTATTCAGAACACTAATGATTGGACTGCAAGGATACATTTTTTTCTTTGTGCAAAAGCAGAGCAACAGAGTTAACTAAATACCAATTTTTGTTCTTTGTGTTACCAGCAATGAAATCTACATTGCTCCGTCAGGAGTGCAAAAGGAACGGATTCAGGTATGGCAAAGAGGTCCTTCTTAAACCCAGATGCATTTCTTCTCTACTTCACTGTTGTTTTTGGAAATGGAATTAGTTGTAAAAGAAATGTTAGTTTTGAAGGGTGGTAATAGGATGATAATTTAAATAACTAATCAACAAACATTAGTTGAATAACCATTAAATTATTTTTAAGGTCGTAAGTGTCCTCCATGCAACCAGCATGAGTTGAATTCACATTCAACCTCTAGAGGGCAAAAGCGAACAGCGCAATCTTAAGTCATATAATAAAAAGGGATTCTAACTTTGTAGCATTATAACACCATCTTTATCAGGCTAGTAGGATAATCAGATTGATGGTCTCAAATATACGGAGATGATTTCTATTTAATGGTTGTAAAGCTATTCCAATTTAAAGTCGTAAAACTTATTTCAAATTTGGAAAAGACTCATTTGTATTAATGCTAGAATAATATCTAAAATCTATTTAAAACAACCACATGATATTTGGTCTGAGGCATAATGGTTCATTAATAAAACATTTGTAATAAACCCTATAGTTTGTAATACACCTGGAGAATTAAAGTTATAAGTCAGAAATATGCACACATTACTAAGAAATGTCTGTGGCCCTACATAATTCCTTAGAACTTTCAGAATAATGTACCTTATTGAGGTTAACATCTGAGAGTGCCTATTAAGCATCTTGGAAGAAGGAAATTAAACTTTGTAGTATTCTTCTTATATTATGAAATTATAACCCCCATCTTAGGATAATGGCTTCTTTATATAGTCTCTCTGAATTATAGTTGTGAAATTACAGGGCTAAATTGAGAACTTAAATTGATGAAATGACAGCAACATCATTGCATACATGTTAAATGTTCCATATCAGTTTCTTCTTCGGATTTTAAAGGGAGATTTTTTTTTTTTTTTTTTAGCTTTCTTTAGAATATTTTCATTAGTGTAAACTATTTTTTATCCTCAAAATGGGTAAAAATTTTGAAAGAGAAATTACAATTATATGAATATTTAAAATATGAGTTGAATATATATAATTATCACTCTGCATGTGAGTGTATACTGTATCCAGGAATGAGCAAAAGTAGATTTACATTTATAATACAAAGATAATACAATAAATAATAAATAGTAATATAAGAATAAACTTTCTCATATTGACAACTGTAAACCTACTTTTCCCTGCCCCTGTATACATAAGAAAGGGGACATTTCTAATGATATTATGTAAACTTTCTTTTTTTCTCTTTTGCTCTCTGTAATTAGCCTGAAGACATGTTTGTTTGTGACATCAATGAACATGACATAAGCGGACCTCCATCGTATAAGAATCTAAGAAAAAGCCAATGTACTCCTCTTTTTATGAACGCTTACACTATGAGAGGTAAGCAGAAATGTGTTTGATGTAAAGAATATTTGCAGAGTAGGCTTCCCTAAATAATGCCAATGATTGCTGCAGTTAACATTTCTTGGATACCTACCCTGTTTCCCCGAAAATAAGACAGTGTCTTATATTAATTTTTTCTCCCAAAGTTGCGCTAGATCTTACTTTCAGGGGATGTCTTATCTTTCCATGCGCTAGGTCTTATTTTTGGAGGATGTCTTATTTTCGGGGAAACACGGTACCACACACCCAAGCTTTCAATGTGTTAACCCCTTCAGTCCTCGCATCAGCCTATGTGCAAGGTCTATTAGTCCAATTTACTGGTGAGAGGACAGAGGCCCTGGGAAGATATTTTCCAAAACAAACAGCTAGTGAGCATTTTGGATCTCAGAATTCCAACCGAGATCCGTGGGACTCTAGTAGATGGTGGGTGGAGTAGACCAAAGATTGTGTTTGCAATCAGGTTCCCACTCTCAGTTTAGAGTTTATACCTCTGGGAACTTGTAGTGGAAGTAAATCTCCTTTTGAAAAATGTACTGTGTGATAAAAATAGGAGTCTTATTTTAAATCCCCCAAAATTGTGGTAGAAGACAGCCTGTAAAGGTTGAACCTAGAGGACACTGTGAAAAATGGGAAATTGTAACCGAAGTCCTGGCTCAGCCACAGTAGTGAAGTCATAGAATGACGCTTTCATGAAATCCGTATTGAGCAAGTCACCATGCTCTCCTGTTTCAAACATTGTCATTTCGACTGAGGATAAACCTGAAGGAAGCAGGTTTTCCCAGCATGAAGCTTTCCCAGCATGAAGCTCAACAAGCTTACCGACTAGTATAGTATACAAGTCCTTTGTACGTAAATTCATTACATCTACACCTCAAAATCATCCCTTATGCTACCAAGATACGTCCTGTGCTCTGAAGCCTAACTTGGTGATCAGGGGTCAGGTGGACCTGGGTTCAAATTCAAGTGCTGTCACTGCTGTCCGTGAACCATGCACACGTTTTTTTTTAACTTCTCCGAGCTTCCACTGACCATGAACTGGTGACCTCTGTGGTGATTGTGATGATGTGAAGGGGATCCCTAAGTATGTGCCTGGCACATAGGAAGCCCTAAGTAGGTGATAGTAGTATTGTGATTGTGATCTCCATAATCGTTATAGCTGCACTTCAGACCATCTAAGAGCTAGTTTGTGGGCACATGTAAAGTATAAGGAATGGTTCTGATGCTTGTAAAGTGTAATTTTTAATTTTTTTAATTTTTATTTTTTGCTTTCTGGCTCCTCTATTAGTATTTCTATTTTCCTCCCCTCCCTCCTACCTTACTACCTACTGCCAACTTATTCCATACCTAGAACAACAAGTGCATATATAAATGTGCATTCCAATGCATACGTGTGTGTGTGTGTGTGTGTGTGTGTGTGTGTGCATGTGTGTATTTTTTCTTAATTTTAAGGTATAATTTAGCTTTCACCTCACGTGTGACTTTTCTTTCCTCCCCAGGAGCAGGCGCAGTGATTCACACCCACTCTAAAGCCGCGGTCATGGCCACCCTTCTCTTTCCAGGACCGGAGTTTAAAATTACACATCAAGAGATGATAAAAGGAATAAGGAAGTGTACCTCGGGAGGATATTACAGGTATTTTCTTTTCTACTTTTGCTTAAAGAATTTGAAAAACATTTTTCCTCTTTTTTATAAACAGGCTACTGATTTTTTAATGCACTTAATGAGATGTTGTGGAATCTGTGTTCAGTAATACCCCACTTGATGTTATACTTCCAGATCTCTTCTTAGTGACACAAATCAGATGCCTCCCCCGACCCTTTTCACTGCAGCCTTGGTAAATGATTAGCAACATGAGTAATGAAATGATTATCAGAGCAAAATGATAAGACCTTGGCTGAAACTTCTGTAGAGATGGAAAGATTATGTCCCTACACTGAAGCACCCAGAGACCAAGGTATCCCCAACTTCACTTGGTCTGCAGGGAGTTTCAGTCCCCGCTAAAGTTTTCACTTCGTTTTTATTTGATTTCCTATTTCTAGAATCCTATAGATTAAAAGCCTAATAGGCTAAGTGTTCTGTCGTCCAGTTGGCTATTCAACCAATTAAAGTGTAATATGCTAATAATATGCTAAGACCGATCAACTGCTTGCTATGACATGCACTGACCACAAGGGGACAGATGCTCCGACTGGTAGGTTAACTTGCTGCTAGGGTCCAGCTGATGGAGACTGAATGAGACAGGCTGGACACGCCCTGGAGCCTTCCCGCAGTCCCTCCCCAGCCCCAATCATGCACTGTTGGGGTCACTTGGCCTGGCCTGTGTCCTCTCATAATCTGGGACCCCCTAAGGGGATGTCAGAGAGCCAGTTTCAGCCTGATGGCAGGATGACTGGTTGCTATGACACTCCTCAGTGCAGGAGCTCCCACAGGGGGAGCACTGCTCAGCCAGAAGCTGGGATCACAGCTGATGAGTGCAGCAGTGGTGGCGGGACCTCTCCTGCCTCTGCTGCAGTGTTAAGGATGCTGGACTGATGGCTTCCAGACTGCGAGAGGGTGTAGGCCGGGCTAAGGGACCCTCCCCACTCCCTCCCGAGTGCAGGAATTTTGTCCACCAGGCCTCCAGTATGTTCCTATTTATTAAAAGTTTTATAATTATTTCCATTAAGTAGATCTCCATATTTTTATAATTTTTCAGTCTGGAAAGTAGCATAGATAGTATAGAACAAAGGCCTAGATAAAAATCATATAATTTCACCAGCCCACAAAAATGTAGTTAATATTCATCCATCTAGAATATAGTGACATGAGGAAACATGTTCTGGGCTTGGGTACAAGCTCAGCGTTTTATTTGAATGTATCGGCATCCTTACTCCTGAGTCTTCACTTCCTAAAGGGCCTTGTTTGGGGGAAAGGGGTGCCAGTTTTATAAAGTGTCCTGACAGCAATATCTTATTGTTGCTGCATGTAATAGAAAGTACATGTTTAAACTAGTGTGCTGAGAAATTAATTTGATTTGATTGTAGATAATACTTATTGTGTGCCTAAAGCATTCCTCAGCACCATGAAATACCTATTTACAAAAGTCAAATATTTATATTATGAAAGTATACGTACTAAAGAAAGTATAATGCCTTTTCCATATCTGGGTCTTGGAGAAAAGGCATTATGTGAGATATCAATTTCATCAGTATTTGGTTGCTTTGGTGAAGGAATGAAAAGAACATATGAAAGGGTGGGTAGAGGAATAGAGGGCTTTTGAATTCTGTGTGAGAGAAAAAAACAGACATGAGTTTTTTTAAGATATATTTTATTGATTTTCCACAGAGAGGAAGGGAGAGGGATAGAGAGCTAGAAAAGTTGATGAGAAACATTGACCAGCTCCCAATGTACATGCCCTTGACTGGAATCGAACCTGGGACCTTTCAGTCTGCAGACCAATGCTGTATCCACTGAGCCAAACTGGTTTTGGCAGACATGAGTTTTTTTTTAAAAGATGCCATTTCTTACGTATTGTAACATACACATTTAGTATATCATGTGAATGTTTCAGAATTTAAAAAATACAATTTTTTTGAGACATCCTTTGTGATTTTATTTGAGCCTGGCTTGGAAATCAGTAACATAGTCATTATTACAGCTCAAGGGGTAGTGATATTTTATCAGAGTTTGGGAAGAACCTGAGAGTCCAGTTTTCCAAAGGAGTAAAAGAACATGGATGAAGAGAGAAAGGAGGGTTCTGACATTCTCTACTCTATTTTTTAAAGTTCATCTTGGGGAAAAAAAATTCACATATCTAGCTCTTATCAGGCGAGGTTCATATATATATATATATATATATATATATATATATACACTAATAAAAGGGTGATATACTAATTAGACTGGGAGACCTTCCAGACATCCTTCCAGACAAAGCCATGGTGGCAGGGTTGAGGCAGAATTGGTTAGGGACAATTAGGCTGGCAGGGGAGGGCAGTTGGGGGCAACAGGCCACCAGGGGGGGAAGTTAGGGGTGAGTAGGCCAGTGGGGGGGGGGGGAGTTGGAGGTGAGCTAGCCGGCAGGGGGGGAAGTTGGAGGTAAGCTGGCTGGTGGGTTGGGGGGGGCAGTTGGGAGCAATCAGGCCAGCAGAGGTGGGCAGTTGGGGGCAATCAGGCCGGCAGGGGAGAACAGTTGGGGGCAATCAGGCCGTCGGGGTGGGAGAGAAGTTAGAGGCGATCAGGCAGGCAGGCAGGCAGTTGAGCAGTTAGGAGCCAGTGGTCCCAGATTGTGAGAGGGATATCCGAGAGGCATGTGGAATCAGGCCTAAATCGGCAGTTGGACATCACCCAAGGGGTCCCAGATTGGAGAAGGTACAGGCTGGGCTGAGGGACACTCCCCTTCCATCCCCCTGTGCATGAATTTTGTGTACTGGACCACTAGTCCTATATAATAAAAGCCTAATATGCTACGTGTCCAGTCGTCCATTCAATTAAAGTGTAATATGCTAATTAATATACTAAGGCCCCTCAACCGCTCACTATGACATGTACTAACCACCAGGGAGCAGACAGTCGACCAATTGACCAGTCACTATGATGGGTATTGGGCACCAAGGGCAGATGCTCCAACCAGTAGGTGAGCTTGCTGCTGGGGTCCAGCCAATTGGGACTGAGCTAGACAGGCTGGACACGCCCTGGAGCCCTCCCACTGTCCCTCTCCGGCTGGTCAACCTCCTGCTTCCCTCCCTGGCCCCAATTGTGCACAGTGGGGTCCCGTGGCCTGGCCTGTGCCCTCTCACAATCTGGGACTCCTTGGGGGATGTTGGAGAGCCATTTTCAGCCTGATCCCACTCAACACAGGAGCTGCCCACTGGAAGTCAGTGCGTTCCCACAAGGGGGAGCGCGGCTCAGCCAGAAGCTGGGCTCACAGCTGGAGAGCACAACAGCAGTGGTGGGAGCCTCTCCCGCCTCCATGGCAGCACTAAGGATATCCGACTGGGCCTAAACTGTCAGTCAGACATCCCCTGAGGGCTCCTGGACTGCGAGAGGGCCCAGGCTGTGCTGAGCCGCACTCCTCCTGAGTGCATGAATTTTCTGCACTGGGCCTCTAGTTTAAATTAATTGCCCTCCCTTTTGGAAGCAAATGCATGTACATAGTATAGTGGAAAGAACACAGTTGGTGATCATGAACTATCCTTGCTCTGTCCCTCATTTAACTGGTAAGGATTTGTGTTCCAGCTTTAAAGTGGGTGGCCTGGATTGAGTTAGCTTTCAGGTCTTCTTTTGCTGTGGAATAATTTTGCCCTTGGAAATATGTCTGACTGTTCAGTATATGCTAGAGCAGTGGTCAGCAAACCACGGCTCATGAGCCACATGCGGTTCTTTGGCCCCTTACGTGGGCTCTTCCACAAAATACCACATGCAGGCGCGCACGCACAGTGCCATTGAAACTTTGTGGCCCATGCGCAGAAGTCGCTTTTCAGCTTGGGCGAGTCTATTTTGAAGAAGTGGCACTAGAAGAAGTTTAAGTTTAAAAAATTTGGCTCCCAAAAGAAATCTCAGTCGTGGTACTGTTGATATTTGGTTCTGCTGACTAATGAGTTTGCCAACCACTGTGCTAGAGGAAAATGTAAGCTTATAGTTTTCCTGACTAATATTAGGAAAGATTTGTGACTAGCAATTCATTCTTTCCATGTGGAAGGATATTTTATAATTACATCTACTTTACTTAAATGAAGTAATGAGCAACTCCCTACTGTTAATAATAATGATTGGCCACGTTACA
The DNA here is from genome assembly GCA_036971965.1 of Nyctalus aviator. Classification (NCBI taxonomy): domain Eukaryota; kingdom Metazoa; phylum Chordata; class Mammalia; order Chiroptera; family Vespertilionidae; genus Nyctalus; species Nyctalus aviator. Next base: position 8,563,509 of record CM072929.1, on the reverse strand, counting down.
TATGACAGCTACTTAGCCTGTACCTGCCCTAACATAGCAATTTCTGATAATGCTGCAGCAGAGCTTTTTGATTAAGTTTAGCCATTACGGAGGGAGTGAAAAAGCAAGTGTTATATTACCAAGGCAAGAGAAATTCATGTAAAAAGGAAACTTGTCTGAGTTTTGACTGGTTATAAATGACCTCAGGGATAGACTTAAACTTTATAATAATTAAGTTATTTGCTTTAAATGTCATTACATGAACCAAAAGGAACACTCATTCTGATTTCATTACATGTATTAAACAAGGTGAACTAAGTGAAGTTCTTGACTTAATGATGTTCTGAAATGATATCATACCTTTAATAGATCATCTCCAGAAGTTTCTTGCTAGCCCAGTGCCACAGTCCACACCTGTATTTACTTGTCTGAGACGCTCAGGTCCTGCAGAGTTAAGTAAAAGGTTTTGTATCATTGAAAAATTCCTATTCAATAAGTAGTTCAATTGTTAATCCCTCCTTCAGTTCTGATGCTGAACTCTATCATTTCCCATCTCCTGTTGAATATATTTTGATTGCCTCTGCTACAAGGAAATACTTGTATGATCTTGATAATTTTTTTTTTGGTTAGGTTTTGGTATCCTATACAAATTTCTGCCACTTAGTCTTGGGATTGGAATGATGCCTGCTAAATTCCCAAGGCATCTTTTGATACAGATGTTTGTGCAAGATACAAAGAATTAACATGCAGCATCTTGTTCGTAACTTCACGTGGCTTTCCAGATACAAAGAGAATGTCTAACTGGTTGCTTGAAAAAACTGTAAATGTTACATATGAATACTTTTGTTTTAATGGGGGAGGAAAATGGCTTGTTTCATCCTGTAGATACGATGACATGTTGGTGGTACCCATTATTGAGAATACGCCTGAGGAGAAAGACCTCAAAGAACGAATGGCTCGTGCGATGAATGAATACCCAGACTCCTCTGCGGTGCTAGTCAGACGTCATGGCGTCTATGTCTGGGGAGAAACGTGGGAGAAGGCTAAAAGCATGTAAGCATAAATCAAAGAGCATTTGGGACAGGTCGCCACACTCTCAATGTGAAAGAGAACAAACTGTATCTTAGGATTTATGTGTTATTGATCAAGTTTATTTAAATATTTTTTTATTATTTAAATCTAGATATTTGATTTGTATCATGTATTCACTTAATAAGAAATACATTTTTATTTGACTGGATGAGCTACTATTTGGAAAGGCACCCATGCACTTTGATACAAGGAAGCAGTCGGACCTTGTTTGAGGAGTTTAAGGCTAGAAGGGAGAATAAAGCAAATCCAAGTTATATAACGGCCTGCCACATTTATTTCAAAAAATGGCACATAGTAACAAATTTAAATTTATATCAGTGGTGCATTTAAAATTCCCTTTTATATCCTGAGAATTACATAATACGGTTGCATGGTCCAATATTGACCTTCTCCATGTTTTAACAATGGTGGAGGCAAAATAAGAAAAACATAGCTTGCCGAAGCTGGTTTGGCTCAGTGGTAGAGCATCAGTCTGCGGACTAAAAGGTCCCAGGTTCGATTCCGGTCAAGGGCATGTACATTGGTTGCGGGCACATACCCGGTAAGGGGTCTGCAAGAGGTAGCTGGTCGATGTTTCTCATCGACATTTCTAGCTCGCTATCTTTCTCCCTTCCTCTCTGTAAAAAAATCAATAAAATATATTTAAAAAAGAAAAAAAAGAAAAACATAGCTTGAAACTGAGAAAAATTCCTAACCAGCTAGGAACAGGTTAACTTATGGAGAGGAGAAGTGTGATGATTAGATTTGGATGACTCGGTTTCTCTGAGGACCTTCAGCCCTTTTTGCTCTTTCTTTCATAGGTGTGAGTGTTACGACTATTTGTTTGACATTGCCGTATCAATGAAGAAAGTCGGACTGGATCCTACAAGGTTTCCAGTTGGAGAAAATGGGATTGTATAAGCCAAATGGACGTTTGTGTACAGAGACCAAGCTTATCTTAACTATCACTGAAATGAAGCCTGACTTTTTAAAAATTGAACCTGCTGCCATTAATTTGCCACTATACACTGCAGAGGACCACCCTGAATATCTTCTGACTTTGGATGGTTTTTGCTTAAATTCTTGTCATTTTGAATGACAAGCAGTAGAATAAAAATTTTTAATAATGAATGTTTCTGTTTATTTTTAAACCCATAACAGCAAAAATACTTCCCTATAAATTAATTCCCTTTTTTATATATACACTCCCAAAGAATTCCTCTTATTCTTCAAAGTTGCTGGTGATAATAGAACCCATTGGGAAATTTCCACTTAATTATGGGATGAGCGCTTTCTTGTTTTTGCCAAAACTAGTGGTTAGTTCTCTGTATTTTATTTGTCTTAGCCGTAGCATGACTGGTGGCCACTCCCTCCCTGAAACATTGTTCTCAGGCTTCCATGACACTAGATTGATGTGACTTTCTACTTACCTCACCTGTTGCTTTTGTGGTTCTTGAATTTCTCTCCTTTATCAGATTGCAAAATGTTAGGGGGCCTCAGTGCTCTCTTAGCCATGTCTTCATCTATACTCCCCCTCCCCCCCCCCCCAGGACAGTGGTTGGCAAACTCATTATTTGAGTGATGTGTTATAAAATCACTCACAATTTTTCTATTGGTTTCAGACTTAATTGCATCCATCACATTTAATATAATGAAGGAAAAGGGGATATTGTCCTAGGCTGAGGGACAATTCTTCCTCCTCCCCCCCCACCCCCCGCACGAATTTTGTGCACCGGGCCTGTAGTAATAAATGATTACATAAAATTTATAGCGTAGTAAACACTCATTCTTCTCATCAACTTCTCCCATCCAAGTACTAACCAGGCCCGACCCTGCTTAGCTTCCGAGATCAGACGAGATCGGGCACGTTCAGGGTGGTATGGCCGTAGACCTCATCAACTTCTCAACAATCCTCTGATGATAATGTTATCACCATTTACCAAAAAAATATATAAGCATCTGGTGAACCAGGTGACCATGTTTTATCAGTTTCCATAACTGTGCCCACAAATATTTGTTTTCTGAGGAAATCCCCATGTTACAAATGAAAACATTAACTTGCCCAATGCCTATGAGTGGTAGAGATGGGAATCTGGTTCTAAATTCCAGGTCTTTGGCTCTAAATTCTGTGGCATTTAACCGGGATAAGCAAATACCTCAGCTAATACCAATCTATGCATTTGATTGGTTAATTCTTAAATTGTTTAAGATAATGTAAACAGGGACATTTTCAGGTTGACATATCTATTTTCATTGTTTATATAAATTTCAGGTATATTCTTTCTGACGTTTTACTAAAACAAAATATGTTTAATAAAACATTTTAACAATACTTATAGAGATAAGTAACATCAAAATGTTATTGAGTATTAGGATATTATTAAAGAAATAACTATTTCCCTCCCTCCCTCTACAATTCTTAAGAAAAACCTTATTCACACACACTGATGAGCCTGTACATTCCTGTCTTTCCACTGGGTTCTAGTAGAAGAATCTTGGTAATCTCTATTTCATGGAACTAGAAATGTGTTAATTCTGTTTAAAATCCAAGCCTCTGCCCTAACTGGTTTGGTTCAGTGGATAGAGCATTGGCCTGCAGACTGAAGAGTCCCAGGTTCGATTCTGGTCAAGAGCATGTACCTTGGTTGCAGGCACACACTCAGTAGGGGGTGTGCAGGAGACAGCTGATTGATGTTTTTCTCTCATGGATGTTTCTAACTCTCTATCCCTCTCCCTTTTTCTCTGTAAAAAAAATCAATAAAACATATTTTAAAAAATAATAAATTCAAACCTCTAAGGGCTTTGCACCTAAGTGACACTTTCCAATGGCACTTAAAAAAAAAAAAAAACACAAACAAAAAAAACATTCCTTTTACAGGATATCAGGTATAATTCTGCCCTTTAAATTCCCTGGTGTTTAGCAATTACTGCAGTTCATTTAATTGCTTGGCATCTCTAAGTAGTGATCTTATCACACAAAGGAATGAATTCACTCATTTTGATCTACATTCATTAATGCCACATCAGCAATCCCTGTGTGCTTTTTATAGCAATTCTTTGAAAAAGTCTTCTTTCCTCTGTTTCCTGAGTTTTGGAACCTATTGTAATTTTCTCCCTTGCCTCTTCTGATCCACTTACTTCAAGCTGCTGGTCTCCCTTCCCAGCCTCCAATGACATTGTTAAAACCTCTCCTTGTGAAAGCTGGCATTGTGAAAGATATTACTTTTGCCCCAGGGAACCTCGGAAGAATTGCCATTTAGCACTTAACAATCATTTTGACTCACCAACCTGACAAAAAAGTGTGATTTTAACCCAGGCCTTCACTACTTCTAGCTGTTAATCTTCAATCATTCAATGTCATTCACAAAGTCTTCAGGCACTTTTCTTATTTACTTAACAAACAAATCACCACCTATAGTTCCAATTTGGCATAAAAACATTACTGTAAACCAAATGCACATTACCTTAAAGTATATTATCACTTGTAATCTCACTTGCCCTAGCTGCTTTGGCTTAGTGGATAGGGCATCAGCCTGCCAACCAAAGGTCCCAGGTTTGATTCTGGTAAAGGATATGTACCTTAGTTGCAGGTTCCTCCCTGGCCCAGGCCCTGCTCAGGGCTCCTGCAGGAGGCAACCAATTGATGTGTTTCTCTCTTTCCTTCTTCCTAAAAACCAATGGAAAGATATCCTCAAGTGAGGATTAATAAAAAAAAAAAAAAAAAAAAAAAAAAAAAAAAAAAAAGCTTTCACATCCCATGACTGAGGTTTTCATACTCATTTTCCTTTTCACCAATTACCTCTGCCCATCCATTCTTAGTTAAAGTGATTTTATTCATTGCTTTATTACTTTTTTCTTCCTTTGCCTTTCTTTCTTTTTATTCTTTAAATATACATCTTTTGTTTTTTACTTTTATCTTTCTGTCCTGACACCTATGTTCTCAACACGTTAGCACTTTGAGTATTTTTGCAATGACCTTGAGCAGAATTACTTAAACTTCTTCCTCTTCTTCTTCTTTTCTATTTTCTAAGAATCTTTTAATTCCTATTTTCAGCTATTTTTCTTTTATACTTTGTATTATTATAATACATATTGGTATTATGTACCCTGTTTCCCTGAAAATAAGACAGTGTCTTATATTAATTTTTGCTCCCAAAGATGCGCTAGGTCTTATTTTCAGGGGATGTCTTATTTTTCCATAAAGAAGAATACGGTACACATTTATTGTTAAATGAAAATAAAAGGAAATTTATTACCTGTATACGGTACAGTAGTACGGTAGTTGTCAACACAAACCAGACAAACTGTGAATCCTATAGTATCAAGAATTTACTCATTTATTCAATGACAATCATGTCATCATCTTCTGGAACATCATCATAACAATCCAATTCCTGAATTTCCTGGTGAGTTTCTTGTGACTTCATTTCTTTCAGAATCAGTGGACCAAATCTCTCATGTTTAGCCTAGGGGGGCCTTATTTTCGGAGGGATGCCTTATATTTCACTCAGAAGGAAACCTGTAAGTAGGTCTTATTTTCGGACGATGTCTTATTTTCAGGGAAACACGGTAGTAGTAAATCATTGTTGGAGTCTAACCAATTTCCCTCCTTCATTGAATCCACTTTCATCCAACCTCCTAGTCTATGAAGTTTTGGCATAGGTGTCAATAACAATGTCCTGCCTGCCCTCTGGCTGCAGGTATAAGCACATGACCCAGGCTTGGCCAATCAGGGCACCCCTATCCCCTGCCCACAGAGCTCATTTTAAGTATGAGGTTCCTGACTCAAAGCAAGCTGTCAGGACCCTTCTCCCACTCTGCCAGGCACAGAAAACCTGTCTCCTGCTGAAGAGATTGAAACCAACACACAAAGAGAAGCAGGAAAAGCAGCTATAGAAATAGAATTCTAATAGAGAAGTATCTATCGAAAAAGTGAGGGTCAGTACCTGGATCCAGCCAAGCCCTTGAATTCACCTTCAGCCTTTGAATCAGAAGGGATGAACAAATATGCTTTTTTTAAACTTGTTTCAAGATGAGTTCTTCTTTAATAGTCTTAGCTGACAAAAAAGCTTTACTAATAGATGCTACTCAATTACACAAAATAAAAGGCTAATTCACATTAATATAGATGATACCGCGGTCTTTTAGGCACTTCATACAGAATTGGTAAATAGATAAATGATGTTGATATATTGGCATCACTGAAAGGGGTGTGGGTTCATACACAATTTTTCTCTCAGCACATTGTGTTAGAGCCATCAGGGCAAGCTCTCACAATTGAGAAAGCTTTAGAGAAACCTGCCCAGCCAGCATGACTCAGTGGCTGAGCATCAATGATAGACAACGAATGAACCAGGAGGTCAGGGTTCAATTGCCAGTCAGGCTCCATCCCCAGTGTGGGGTGTGCAAGACAGCTGATCAATGATTCTCTCTCATCATTGATGTTTCTAGCTCTTTCCCTCTCCCTTCCTCTCTGAAATCAATACAAATATATTTTTAAAAACCACACACACAAAAAGACTTTATTTTAGAAAAGAAAATAGGAAACCTTGGGGGGGGGGAGGACTGAAAATCTGCAAATTTTACTTCATTACGAAATAAATAAAAAGGTTCAATTAGTAACTTTGCAAGCCCTCAGTGTTTTCACTCTGCTGAGCTGTCTAGAACAGCCATGATGAAGACACTAAGAAGACTCCCTCCCCTCCCCACCCCTACCCCCTCACTACATAAAATAATGGATTAATGAAGGAAGCTTCAGATGGAATTATAAGGAAGTAAGTGCTTAACAGTGATGCTCAAGAGCAAACACTGGAAGGAAAGAGCTAACTGTTTTAACATTTTTATTAGTAATATTATTGTTTTTATTGCTGTTCTAGCTATGTAATTCCATAAATTTTTTGGTCTGTCGATCCCAATGTCTTATTATTTTTAGCATAGCATGGGTTTTTTAGAAACATATATGTATATGGTGTTAGAGCATTTATATTGCATTTATATATACCCACACTCATTCTAAAAAGGATTGAGCCAAAACTGGTTTGGCTCAGTGGATAGATGTTGGCCTGTGGACTGAAAGGTCCCAGGTTTGATTCTGGTCAAGGGCATGTACCTTGGTTGTGGGCACATCCCCAATAGGATGTTTGCAGGAGGCAGCTGATCGATGTTTCTCTCCCATCAATGTTTCTAACTTTCTATCCCTCTCCCTTCCACTCTGTAAAAAATCAATAAAATATATATATATTAAAAATAAGTAAATAAAAAGGATTGAGGACCATGTGAAAATGTACATAATAAGATAATTTTTGGGGGGGATGTGAAGAGAAAGAAAGAAATAGAAATATAGGCATTAATGTTGCAGCGTAAAATTAAGGCCAGAAGAATATGAATGTTGGAAAGCCCTGTGTTGGTAGACATAGCTCACACCTACAGTGATGTGATAGGTTTCTTCCACCCCGCTGAAAGTGAAGGAAAAAGTCTCCACTTGGTTTATGGATGGGTCACTTTAGTATAGGGGGGAAGCCAAAAATGGCCAGCAGCCCAACTACATCCCTATCCAGGGGTGGCCTTGAAAGATAGAGGTGATGCAAAAATTCTTCCAATCAGGAAAAAAATCTGGTCACTCCCTTTATATGGACAAAAGAAGTGGCCCAAGGTTGAAATATATACTAGTAAAGACTCATTGGCAGTGGCAAATGGCCTACTGGCTCATCAGATGTCTGGAGGGAGAAAGATTGGAAAGTTGGGGTCAAATTGGCCTGGGACAGAAGCATGAGAATAGAGAGACATATGAGAATGGTCATGAAGTGTAAAAATAGTTGAATCATATGTTAATGCCCACCAGAGGGCACATACTATAGAATAGTTATGAAAAAAATGGATAGGATGACTCAGCCAGTAGATGCCATCCAGCCTCTAAGTTTCTCTTTGATAATTGCCTCCTCCACAAGAAGTTATTTGATTAGTTATTTCAGAATGAACAAATTTTCAGTGGACCACAACCCTAGTAACTAAGAACAGCCACCAACCTTGGCATTCACAGCCAAATTTGATAGGCATATTTGAGGACTCAGAGTAGGAGAAAGCAACTAAGAGACAGATCTGGAGCCCCTGATAGAATTATGACTCTTCAGGGCTATGAGCTCATTATCCTTTCATGCCCAGACTTGCCCTGTAATTAAGCCTCCCTGGGCATTCAACATTAGGCTGCATTTACCCACTGAGAGTGGTGATACTGGCACCCTCAAATGAGCTACCATTTGCTTAAGATGCAGAAAATCTTCTCCATCTATGTCTACTTAGTCCTTACTAAGTAGCCATTCAGTAGTTACACTCAGACTCATGTAATTGGAAGGAACCAGGCTTCTATTACTTCCTGTAAAATAGAAGCCTGTGAGAGATTTATAATCCACCTTGGTAATACAGCTTCCTAGAAAAGGAAAACATGAGAGAGTTAAACTGGTGTGACTATCCCAGCAAATTCTTAAAACTCTCAGTAGTTCCTCCAAACTCTTACTACCATTCCACAGCAAGGGCAGGACACTAAGATGGCAATATCCAGTGGACAGCTGGAAATGTGGGTTTAGATTTTGTGAAAAACAACATCTGAGAAATCTCAGCAGATCAGTGATTCACCCATACATTCAACCATTTATTTAGTCAACAATATTTTTTGAATACCTACTACATGTCAGGAACTCTGCAAGATGTTCAAAATTTTCTAGGGAATATGACAGAGCTAATCTCTTTTGTTGTGGTACTTACCAGTAGAATCTGGTGGTATTGTCAAAGTATTAATTGAACCATGAGTATAAACAATCTTTCCAAGGTTTGAAGACACACTAAGATTTGGGGCACATTCTAGCATTTAAAAAAGAGAAAATAAACCAACAAAGGAGGTAGAGAAACAGGAGATATGTGGAAAACTAGAAGAGCATAATACTTAGTTTAAGATGTGAGAGTTCAAAAGGAAGAAAGAAAATAAAATATCACCTACTGCTAAAAAAAAAAAAAAATCAAGAATATGACTGAGGGGGAAAAGTGTAGAATAATATTAAGAATAAGGACTATAGCTTCAGAAAAACATAACTATGAATTCAATTTCACCACTGATTGTTGATATGATTTTAATGGGGATGAAAATGCCCCCTATAGGGTTATGTAAATGAGATTACATATGCAAAGTGTCAAGTATACTTCTTAATAAGTAGAGGTTTAGTTTTTCAGCTTTTTAAATTTTGAGGGGCATCTTTGAATTTGCAAAAAGGAGACTTGGTGAATCCTAGAAAATTTGCCTAATGTCTTTAAAATTCAACAAACATGTTCATAAAACCTGCCACTATCTATGTATCTCACTATGCACCCTTTCACTATTCACCCTTCTGATAAGATGTAAGAAGAAAGCTAATAAAGCAGAAATTTTTATAGTAATTTAGGGCCACTAATTGGTGCCCAGACACCTGAAGCTTTTCTCATAGAGCATGTGGTCAGTCACACAGCTGGAAATTTAAGCAAAATATATACTCAGGCTTTCAAAACTCAGAACTTGCAGCTGAATTGGACTCTGTCTTCCACAGCATACAAATCAATCAATCATCAGAGTCAACCCAAGTGAGAAAGCTACAAACCATTTTCCTCTTGCCTTTACTTGGACCTTGGAGGCAGGGATAGTAGTAGGGAACCTTTAAGAGAAACATCAGAAACTGTAGAAACATCAGCAACTATAGAAAATATTGACAAACCCACATCGAAAAGGGGAGATGGCTGAGCTTGGGGAAGACTGAAAAATGGAAGCTAGATGTCAGAGGGCAAAGGAGAAGACCTTGAGAAGTATGCACTGACCACTCATTGGAAAAGTTTGGTAGTGAAAAGACAAGAGACCCAGGAAATTCTGACTGTGCAACTGTCAACTTCAATCTAAGCTTAGACCGATTGCTTAAACTACGTCCTATTTGATGAGTTGGTTTCTCAAGCAAGCAATCTGTCTCGGCTCTTTTCCAGGGCCTGGCTTTCTCAAGTTCCATAAGCAGAAAGGATCATAATCCCCGCTGAGATGTCAGCGGAGAAGACTCTACTTTCTGGTACACCCAGCCTGCAGATAATGATCTTGACTAGAAGATTGCAAGGCATTTAAGAGCAGTGAAGGTGCCAAGTCACACTGTCCTTTTTCCAACTGGAAAGAGATCATTCTTTCTATGCCTTGGCTTAAACAAATAAAGCAATCACTAAAAGTTCTAGTCTCTGCAGTAACACGAGGTTTCATGTCAGGTTCCGGGATACACATAGGGCAACAACTAGGTCATCTGTGAGGATTTAGCTTTACCAATTACTGACAGGCTGTGAATCACGCTAGGGTCAGATAACTTTCTCAAAGAAGGACTGCACGGTGATGGGGGTCAAAGCCTATGGTTTGGCTCAACGTTCTAAGACCTCTGTCCCATTCGAATCAATTCATGAGCATCTTCTACTGTGTCACAATGGTACTAACTTAGCCCCTAGTGAACATGAGGAGGCTGGACCTTCCATTTATGTTCCTCTCAATTCCAGTCCCTGCCCATGTTAGGAGGATGGCTCTACCAGCATATGTCCACTTGGGTCTGCCTTTGATCTGCTGCGTGTGCACATGTGCTGGCAAGAATAGTAAGGAAAATTGGCAGAATGGTCAGAAAGCATAACGACCACATGTTTATGGTGATGTCTGGCTGATGGGTTTTAAAGCCTCCTAAAGCTTGAGATTTCAAAATTTAAGTTAATCTACATACTACTCACCTCATGGCCATACAAAGAAATATCAAGTGGAGTCTTTGCCAGAGCTGCTTTCTGAAGGCATTGATACTGGGTATAGTTCATTGGCTGGCATAGGGCAGGTGAATCTCTCAGTGTTAAGATGAACTTGTTCTATAGATTTCATTGTTCAATTTAAACAAAACATTCTGATATTAGGTTATTGGGTGGTGAGGACAGGAATAAAACAAATCATATGTTTTTATTTTTGTTTACTCTTCATTCAGTTTGTATTTTTTGAGCACCTACTATGCGCTGCACACTGTGTGAAGTGTTGGAAGTGCAATATGAACAAAACCAGTCAGGATTCTGCCCTAATGGAGCCAGAAGAAATTGTCAAATCATTTTACAAGTCAATAGAAAAGTGTAAACACTACAAAAGAGAACTATGGGGTGCTATGAGAATGGAAGATAAAGAAGTTTAATCTGATTTTGGTGGTCATGATAACGAAGTTAAGGAATATCAAAGTTAATTGCCAAGAACACAGAGGTTATTCACAACTCATCATACTTGGAAACCTTGGGAAAGTCTTAGCTATGATGTCCCTCCTCTACTCTTCGTGAGTTGTTTAATGTTTCCTCGGGATGGACAGGGAAGACTAGAAAGTATCCACATAGATTTAGGAAATGTATTTGGATAAAGAAGTAATCCATTAAGAGAACATGCTTTATTATTTTTTGTTGTTGTTATTGTTATTGTTAATACTTGCCTGAGGATATTTTTCCATTGATTTTTTAGATAGAGTGGAAGAGAGGGCGAGAGACAGAGAAAGAGAAACACCAATATGAGACACATTGATTGGTTGCTTCCTGCATGGGCCCAACCGGGGCCAGGGATCAAGCCTGCAATTGAGGTACGTGCCCTTTAATGGAAATCAAACCCGGGAGCTTTCAGTCCTCCAGCTGATGCTCTATGCACTGAGCCAAGCTGGTTAGGACAAGAACATGCTTTCTTGACTTACTAAATTCAAGGCAGACTATACTAGTTGGTACTTCGTAAATTAAAAACTATCAGGTAGAATTGTAAGAAGTCAGTTATATTCAATCTTTTTGTATCATAAAAGCAGCAAATTCGAGCTTTGGGTTAACTGTGTAGAGACTTCAGATAAAGAACTTTAAAGTACGATATTGAAGAACAGGACTGACCCGAAACTACACAATAGGAAACCACACCCAAATGATACTTTTGCGACGCAAGGGACAGTAAAGCTCTGTGGTAACAAAGGCGTAAAAGAGAGATCACTAGACCAGGTGTCAGGAGATTCTGGCTCCAACCCCCGCAAGGCCACTAACATTTCCTCTGTGACTCTGCATAAATCGCTTCCTATCTCTGAAGTGGTAGCTCCTCATCTGTGAAATTATGGGGTTTGACCTCTGATAGTTAAGGTTCCACCTCTTCAAGACTCCTCTTTTGCTACAAGAAGACTCAGGGTAAGGCAGCAAGACTCAGAGTAACAAGTTTCTATAATCCCCAGCTTACCTCCAATGCTGCTCTGTATGGACAGGTGCAGACAAGTGGCAATATGGCCCGTATCTTTCTACTCATCGCGTGTGCTAGGCGCCATGTGGACGAGATATGAATAGATTCACCTTTCTCCGTCAGATAATTTGTAAGTTAAGAGCTCAGATTTGGATCTGAGCTCGCTAGCATTAACCTTTTCCTATCTGTGCGGCCTGGATAATGTATTTCAACTCTCTGAGACCCTATTTGCCCATCTATCAAGTGGGTATAAGCATCACCACCCCTCAGAGTGTTCATGTGTCTGCCTATGGAGGTAGATACCTTTGTCATTACATGCAAAAATGCCAGACTCAGACTCCTGGGTTTGAATCCTACAACCAACCCTCGGTCAGGTTACTTATCATCACCTGCATTTTACTTTTCAATCTGTAAAAATGGACATGATAATTGTAGAGGCGTGTCTCAAAAGCAATAATCCGTGTAAGCACATAGAGCAGTACATGACTCTTATACTTCAATGAAAGTTCACCATCATTATTAATAGGTGATAGCTAATATTTTACATTACAGAGTACATAGTATGTATCTAAAATGCCACCATTCATCAAGGAGATCATTATTGAGGCCATGACTCAAAAGATCTGATATATAATTGACCCAATGACTAGCTAAAGCAAACACAAATTAATTACTAAGCATTTTGTTTTCATCCTGGATGAAATTAGAGATAGCATTGTTCACCACGTAGGAGCCGAATCCAAAAGGAATGGGACTGGACACGCTTTCTAAAGACCAGCTTGGTCACCGGCACACACCTCCTCCACTCTGCTGTCCAGGGTGGCGGTGTGGCTGCCGCTGAGCCCTTGCATTTCTTAGCAGAAGGGCAAATGGTGACCACACTTGCTGAGACTGAGGTCATGATGCAGGGGCTGGTTGGACACCGGCAGGCAGAGCTGACAAAGACGCAGTGTTTCCCTGACAGCACAGAATCATATTACTGCGCACACAGGCGTCTCACACCTGGGAAGGATGAAATTACACTGAGCTTAATCCTCCGAAACCAGCTCAGCAAGAAGTCGCTTCAACTTTGGGGACAGGAGTTGTCTCCTGGCAAAGAAAATATTGCAGGGCAGCTGGGCAGTTTTCATAATTAGAAGGGCCTGGCCTTGTCAGTTGAAGTCATCGTTGATCCTTTATTCTCTTTATTCACCAGACCTTGAGAGGTCTGAACGCAGGCTCTTTTAAATGGGCATGCAGTCTTCCGCACTCACCCTTCTTAACTGAGGACATCAGTCCTTCAGGGAGATTACATAAGCATATTAAAGCAATTCAGATTGATACCAGACGCTCACTAAAAATAGGTATATAGATAATTCATTCCTTTCAGCCACACTGAGCTTTGCTGCAATTAGGGTCAGCAAGGATTATGTGCATGCCAGAATGTGTCAGTGAGCACAAACCCAGGGTTGTAACCAAAACTGAGGCCAGAAGGATTTCACAACCTTTATCTCCGGGCTTAAGTAACCACAAAGCCAGCATTTTGGAAGGTGCTTAAATAAAAGTCCTCCAACAAGGTCTGCTGTACATCTTCCCTGAATGCACCATCTCTACCACTGGTCTGCCCTGCAGGGAGGCCCAGGATGGAACCTCACAGCAGGAGGTGGACAGAGCAGCCACCTCTCCAGCCAACTTTAATCTGAGGCTCCTGCTTATCATGGCCACACCCTTCTCTCCTCTCCCTCCGTCAAGAACATAACTTAGTATGGAGTTTTATAAAAAACTAGAAGCCTGGTGCACAAAATTCATGCATTTGAGTGGCCCCTCAGCCTGGCCTGCGTCCTCTCACAGTCTGGGAGCCCTAGGGGAGTGGGCCTAAATTGTCAGTCAGACACTGTTGTGGAGGTGGAGATGCTCCCACCACTTCCACTGCACTCGCCAGCCTGTGAGCCTAGCTTCTGGCTGAGCGGCACTCCCCCTGTGGGCATGCACTGACCACCAGGGGGGAACCTTCTGCGTTGAGCATATGCCTTCTGGTGGTCAGTGTGCATCATAGCAACCAGTTGTTCAGTCCTTTGGTCAATGTGCATATTAGTCTTTTATTACATAGGATTAAATCTATGAAATGTGTCAATTGATCCTCCTACCAAATGCATCACAATGCAATGGTTTAAGATGGCGGGGGGCGGGGGGGAGGGTGTCAACCCAACATTTTAAAAGTTAATTAAAAGTAAAATAACACATGGTAAAAAAATTTTAAAAATGCAACACATGGCCCAGCTGGCATGGCTTAGTGGTTGAGCATTGACATATGAAACAGGAAGTCATGGTTCAATTCCTGGTCAGGGCCTATGACTGGGTTGTGGGCTTGAGCTCCAGTTGGGAGCATGCAAGAGGCAGCCGATCAATGATTCTCTCTAATCATTAATGTTTCTATCTCTCCCTCTCCCTCTCTGAAATCAATAAAAATACATTAAAATATATAAATAAATAAAAAGGAAACATGGTTTAAAAAAAACTTGAAAGAGACCAAAATCATACTATAAAAAGTGTATCTTCATAATCTTTCCCAGCTACCTGGTTTCCTTCCCTAGAGGCAATTGGTGTTGCCAGTTTCTTCTGATTCTTCTAGAAGCATTTAATGCATACTCAAGCCTAAATGTCTATGTTTCCTTAAACACACATGCACATACAATGGTAACAAACTCATCCCACTGTTGTGTACTTTGTTGTTTTTTTCACTATATATTGAAAAAAACATATATTTGAAAAGAACATATAGGTCCTTCCTCATCAGTACATAGAGCACAGACTCACCCTTCTTAAAGACATCAAAGAATTCTAGGAAGTGGTATGGACTTAGCCAGTTTCTTAGTGAAGGACATATTCTTATATGTACAACATCATGTCCATAAGTTAGTATACCTGCAGAATAAACTCCTGAGAGTGAAACCATCAGGTTAATAAATGTGCAAATACATAATTTTGATAGATGTTGCCCAATTGCCCTCACAGAGGTTGGGCCAATTTATCCTCCTACCAGCTACGTATGAGAGTGGATATTTCCCCAAACTCTGGCCAGGCTAGTGTATCATCAAACCTTTTACCTTTGCCAAACCAACAGTGACAACCATACCTTCTTCTTATTTTCACGTATATTTCTCTTATTATAAGTAGACAGAACACCTTCAGAAATGTTTACCTGACTTTTCTTTGGATATCGGTTCATGTCCTTTGTCACTTGATTTGTTGGTGTTTTCCCCCCTTATTTTTTATTGACAAAATTGACCTATAACATTCTGTTAGTTTCAGGTGTACAACATAATGACCCGATATTTGTTAAGTCTTGTGAAATGATCACCACAATGAGTCCAGTTAACATCCATCACCACACCTAATTCCCTCATTGACTTGTAAACACAATTAGTAAATTAAGAAAGATTGACTGCATTGTGCAGAGCAAATATTTTATCCTAAGTTATTGTTTGACTTTTGACTCTGGATCATTTCCTTCCCTGCATACTAAAAATCTTCTTTTGCATAATTAAATTTAGCAAGTGCTTCTTTCATGGTTTTAATTAGTAGAAGTTGGGAGAGGCCATTAACATTTAACCCACCACAGTCAAAACTGACTAAAAGCCAAACTCCTCAAGATAACCAAGGGCTTGTGTTTTTCTTGCTTTCCTTTCAACTCTGATCTCTACACATCTTCTCTAAGCACATCAAGTCCCAGCCATGTAGATTATTTGTAAACAAGGCATTATATCTGTTTGTTTGTTTACACCTATTGGCTGTGTCATAGGCTAGTCTTTCTATTTGGAATGCAATTCTTTGTCCTAGACTTCAAATTTATCTGTTGGGCAAAATCCCATTTCATGCAAAGCAATTCAAGTTATCCTCATCTGTAAAATGGGGATAATAATAATTCTACAAAGCATTGCCTTGAGAATTAAATGGGTTAATATTTGCAAAAGTATTAACTAGCACCTTGTTGAGAACAGTACCCGATACACAAAACACTTATGAAATAAATAAAAACATATTGAACCCTGTGTCAGTTCAAGCAACAGAGAATAATCCTCCAGGAAGTGGCCGTGCTACAATTAACCTGCTTTCTTTTCTACCTTCTTTCCCAGACTGCAAAGTCTCATAGGAAGTGGTCAGACACTGTGCTTCCCTCAACTTTATCCCAAGCAGCATGTGGTAGCTTTGTTGAATCCATAAATAAAAAACTTGAAAAGCATTTTCTAATTTGAATTTCTCAAAATTATCTTTTATGAGTAACTCCTTTGATTCACACTAGACTATGCCTTCTCAGCAATCATTGGACACTCCTAGAAATATTAAGAAAATCAAATGCCCACAAATTATTTTTAATTGTTACAAGATGCTTATAAATATCGAATGTAATAACAGATGAAGATGATGTATGCTCTAACTTGCAGCTATGTCACTAAACATTTTAAAATTCTGATTTCACAATTTCCATCTTTAGGAAGCAAAACATTTCCTTCTCTCTCTCTTTTTTTTTCCTCCTAGGTCTAAGGTATTTTAATCGGCTCTTGAAAATTTCTTGGGCTCCAGCCTAGGCACTATGCCTATGGTGCCTAATGGGCAAAGTAGCCCTGTTTTTTCAAAGGCCCAGAGACAAGTGCAATCAAGTTTTATGCTGAATGTGGTAAACTTATTTTCTCTGTTGAGGCTAAGTATTTATGTGGAGGATTAGTTGGATGCACACTTCCTAAGAGAACCAGCTGTTTTTGTAAGTAGGCACCCATTGCAAAAAGAACAAAAAACCTGCTTTCCTGCAAGAAAGAGAGATGTGGGGAATACATCACTTTCCTCATCATCTGCCAGCAATGCCAAGCCCTCATTTCATCTCAGCACCAGACACAAGCTATGGGGTCTAAAATGTTATTTTCTATCAAAAGCCAATTATCACATCTTTCCCAGAACAATTCTCACATTTTCCAGGTTCTTTGGGGCCACTTAGGACTTATTCTCTTTTTCACAACCCCCATTCTCCCCTCCCATCTCCCTTGGGCCAGATGTTGCATATTACAACCCTTGGTCATAAACATGGATGAAAGGTCCCATCTTTGAAGGCTGAACGGGAAAAGGTGAATATAGACTGAGACTAGCAACACCATTTAACCTGAACCAGGTGGTGGGAAGAGAACACTAGAATGGAATATCCAGGACATAAACATCATTTTTGCAGGCACTTGTATGAATGGCCCCATTATAAAGGAATCAGGGTTGGTGCTTTGCACAACTCTAGGGGGCAACATTCACATAAGGTCATGGTGCTTCCCAGAGTTGTGCACACACTTTCCATATTTAGGAAGCAAACCTTGTGGTTCTGGAAGCAATGCTCACATGCCTCTCAGTTACAGGGAAATAAGGAGCAAAATGGCCAAGGAGAAGAGAGAAAGAATATTCTACCAAGTTGCCTATATGCTACAAACATTCCAACCTGCAACCGATTTCATGCTCAACTCTTGATACACCTAAGATTTGCATAACCCGGTACTGGGGAGGTTTGGGGGGAAAACCAGGATTCCACCCCTGAACCCAAGCCAACTCTTCAATGACTAGAGACTGGGAACCCTGCTGTTTTCCATTTTAATCCAGTTTCTCTTTCCCAACAGCATTTAAGGACAAACATGTTCTGTTCTGCAGCCCTGGAACTCGCTATTCATGGTTCAGTCATTACCCAGGAGGACTTTACAAGGGTTATTGGAAGTTTAGCGTCACAGTAAATGTGGTGTAATTTACACAATAAAATATAGCCCTTTGCTTAATGACTTGCCTCACCGATTGGAAGTTTTTCTCCTTTCTCAGGTCAAGGTTTTCACGTAGGGCTGTAACTACGGAATTGACATTGCTATGAAACACTTTTGAACCCCTAAGAATAAGACTTCTTGACTACACCTAAAGAGTGACTCGCCAAAAACAATGAATGGTGTTTCACAATCTGAGTGGGTGTACTTCACCCAACTGATATGTAAATAAAGGAGTGGTGAGTGAATAGCTCAATACTTGGAGGGGCCTCTCCGGAGAGCTCAGCTACCAGAAATCAAGAGCAATTTTACTCCAATCCTGTGACACTGGAATTCAGGCACAGCAAGGTAGTTGGGCCTGGACCAAGGGGAGGACAAAGGGTTCCTTTCTCTCTCAGGAGCTCACCCATGTCCATAGAGATGGGACGCCAAGAGTGGGATGCTAGAGCAGATTTGGAATCCTCCCATGTAGTTTCTATTCTGGACTTTGTTTTTCCCTATTTACATTCAGCAGAGATGCCCTAGCAGGTTTGGCTCAGTGGATAGAGCGTTCGCCCTAGGACACAAGGGTCCCGGGTTTGATTCTGATCAAGGGCATATAACTCAGTTGCAGGCTAGATGCCTGATCCTGGTTGGGGTCTGTGTGGGATGCAACCAATGAATGTGTCTCTCTCACATTGATGTTTCTCTCTCTATATCTTTCCCCCTCCCTTTCACTCTCTCTAAAAATCAATGGGAAAATATCCTCTGGTGAGGATTAATAAGAAACTAATTTGTTTAAAAATGCATTTTAAAAAGTAAATAAAATAAAATAAATCAGCAGAGAATTAGAGATAGTTACAGAGAAGAAAAGATCAATGCTGTCCATCTGTCTTGCCCTCGCTCATGCCAGGATAAAAGCCCAATAGGCCAGCATGGCCTGAGGGAGGAGAACCACCCAGGTCTAACCAGACCAAGGAAAGCAGAGAGAAAATATTTGTAGATATCACTGATGGAATCACTATAACAATAGCAATCCCCATGTCAATAGCTAGCACTTGCCCACACTTATGTGAACATGAGGCATCAGACTCTAGAAAATTCTTCCCACTTTGCAAGGTTTTCTGGTGATGTTCCATAGGCATTCACATACAAGCCTGCTGTGTTCCATTCCACCTCTGTGCTGACAATGTCTGCTTCCCAAGTTCCCCCCATGGTCTCAATGACTAACCTGGTGTCTGGGTCAAGCCTGTGTCTCAGGGTGCTCAGAGCTGCTAGCCAGAAAGGGGCCAGATTAGTACTATCTTTTCACCTGGGCATCAAAGCATACCAGATCTCAGGGACCCTCTGTGAACACACATCCTTCTTGCCTCTCTCTGGGAGGGATCAGACAGGAGTCCCTGGGAGTCAGACTGGTCCGTTTGGGAACTGATATCTGAGATAAATATGAATCTTTTCTCTTTCTTCCTCCTCCTTTTCCCTACTCCGTACTTTTCCCCAGCCGTCCCTCCACCCACTTTGTTTCAATATATCAGAGTGAACCCCAATAACCTACATTTTAATTAGTCCCTCTAGAGACCAGATACCACCTTCTGAGAAGTAACGCTGTGTTCATGAATAGCCTGCTAGCTATTCTAGTTCTGAATACAGGCTCTCCCACTTATTATGTCCTTAAGTAATTGTGGTCCAGTCTCCTCAATTACCAAATGGCTATAGTAATTAATAGCACTCAGTGCATCGGGTGGTGGCAGATCATTTGTTCATGCCTTTCTTGTATGAATACTTTACTGAGGGCCAGTAATGTTCCAAGCACTATTCTAGATGTTAGGGTTTCAGCAAAAATCAAATATATAAAATCTCTGTCCTCACGGAGCTTAAATTCTAGTTGGGGAAACAAACAATAAGCATAAAAATAATAGAATGTTCGGCAGGATAAAGTAAATAAAACATAAAGCCTGGATAGGGGGTGGAGAGTGACAGGGAATCTATTTGGAAACACCCCCCCCCCCCCAAAAAAAAAAACAAAAAAAAAACACAGCCAGGATGGGCCTCTTTTAGAATGTAGCATGTGAGCCAAGATCTGAGTGTAAAACATTAGCACAGTTCAGGCATAGAGTGTTTAACCAATGAGGCCGTGAATATATTACTTTCCAGGTTTCTATCTTCAAGACTGTTGCCTGGAAATGCTATAGGCTTTTTATTTTATTTATTTTTTTAATACATCTATAAGCAACATTTGAAAAAATATCAGCTCATTGCACAGACATAAGCACTCTTATTTTAATTATTACATCTCATTAAATCTTAGTTTCTTATTCCTGGTTGCCTTTCTACTGGGTGCCAGAGCAAGGTTCACATTTTGGTGTTTTGACCACTGATCCATTACCCAACCAATGGCTGTCAGGACCTGAGAAGGGCAGCAATACACTTTGTAGAGTGGGGCCACTGGATGTTTGCTGTTGTGGGATCTGGACTATAGATGGGAAGGAAGTAATGAGGAAGGGAGGGAAGCACATTCAGTAGACAGAACTGCCCTTCACTCGGGAGCATAATGCTATTGGTGGTGAGCAAGCCAACATGATATCACTGCAGAATATTTAGCATAATATCTCTGGGAACCACTGAAGCCTGGTATGGCTGACAGATTTTTCTAAAGTCTTTTCTTGGAAACTATTGTTCTATTTTTTCTTTCTTTCTTTCTTTCTTTCTTTCTTTCTTTCCTTCCTTCCTTTTCTTTCTTTCTTTCTTTCCTTCCTTTTCTTTCTTTCTTTCTTTCCTTCCTTCCTTCCTTTCTTTCTTTCTTTCTTTCTTTCTTTCTTTCTTTCTTTCTTTCTTTCTTTCTTTCCTTCCTTTTCTTTCTTTCTTTCTTTCTTTCTTTCTTTCTTTCTTTCTTTCTTTCATTCTTTCTTTCTTTCTTTCTATGTGTGTGATGTATACTTTTTTTAATTTTATTGATTATGGTATCACATAATTGTCCTCAACCCCCCTTCCCATCCCAAACCCCTCCCCAAATATGCCCCCACCCCCCTGTTGTCCATGGCCACTGGCTAGGCTCATATGCATGCACACAAGTCCTTTAGTTGATCTCTCCCCTTTACCCCCACCCTCCCCTACTTTCCCTCTGAGCTTTGAGAGTCTTGATTCTACTTTCAAAATCTTTGGAAAAGACTACATTTTTTCTCCTGGAGATTTACAAAACCTATTAGCAGACTAAATTAAAGGCTTTGAGAAGTTCTACAGTAAAGAAATCACATTATTTATTTTATTTTTTTAAAATATATTTTTATTGATTTCAGAGAGAAAGGGAGAGGAAGAGAGAGAGAGAAAGAAATATCAATGATGAGAATCATCAATCAGCTGCCTCCTGCATGCCTCACACTGGGGACTGACCCTGCAACCTGGGCATAGGCCCTGACTGGAATTGAACTGTGACCTCCTGGTTCATAGGTCAATGCCCAACCATGGAGCCACACCAGCTGGGTATTAACAGTAATTTTTAACACAAGGAAAGTGCTATAGATTTTGAATGATATTTTCCAAAAATGTATTGGGACAGTATCTAGGTTATCCTACTATTATTTCTCTCTTAGCCCATTGCAATGTCCTTTCCTGAGTGGGAGGGAAGGGTGGGGCTACAGCCAGCCTGCTGGGAAGTGCATATAACCCGCAGCATCTTTTATGGATGCCCAGGGCGCGCCCTTGGGAGTGTGTCAGGCATGCAGATCTTACTGTCATGTCTGTTATCTGATGGGAGACATGCTGAACCAACACACATTCCACATTTTACAGATGAGCACATGAAGGCTTACGGGAAGCAAAAGAACATGCCTAGATCATTGAGCCAGAAGAAAACTCAGTAGAACTAAAACCCAGGCATTCTGTCTTCTGGCTCTGAACAATTTGGTCTTTTTGGAAGCACCTGTCTCAGGCCTGGTTTCCTAGAACAGAGCCTGAGGTGCGAGTTCTAGTTTAAGAGATTAATTGGAAAAGCGTTGTAGGCCCCACTCAATCTAGGCTCCTTCTGTGTTACCCCAAAAACCATCAGTATCCCAGTGTGGAGCATGCTACCCCTTAAACCTGAAGAGGCCTATCAAGCACTGTGTTTCTTTCTTTTTAAAAATATATTTTTATTGATTTCAGAGAGAAATAAGAGAGGGAGAGAGATAGAAATATCAATTATCAGAGAGAATCACTGATCGGATGCCTTCTCCATGCCCTCTACTGGGGATTGAACCTGCAACCTGGGCATGTGCCCTCACTGGAATAGAACCCGTGATCTCCTGCTTCATAGGCCAATGCTCAACCATTGTACAAGAAAATGGATCTTGACTTTAGATAGGATAATTCAGCATGCCTTGGATCAGTGGACACCTAAAAACTGCCCCCATTGGGCAGGTCACTGAATCTTTGTAGTGTTCATCTTCCATTCCTAGAAGCACATGTATGTTGCCAAGGCATCCGGTAAATTTGCCACCTCTAATCAGGTTAACATGATCTCATCAGTATAGTAGACCAAGGTGATGTTCTGCATGATTGTCATATGGTTTAGGTCCCTTTGGACTACATCGTGACAGGGCAGAAGAGAACACAGCCCTGAGGAGAAACTGTGAACGTATATAATTGTTAATGGCATATACACTGAGTGACCAGATTATTATGATCTCTGAACTCATAATAATGTGGCCACTCAGAGTATATCCTATACAATATGAGGCCTGTTGCATGAATTCATGCATGGATGGGGTCCGACCAGCCTGGCCAGGGGGAGGGGACATGGGCAGTTGGCCAGCCTGCCTGCTGGTCGAACTCATGGTCTAGGGGACAATTTGCATATTAGCCTTTTATTAGATAAGATATACACCGAGTGGCCAGATTATTATGCGTTCAGAGATCATAATAATCTGGCCACTCAGTGTATATGTCAGCTCTTTCCGAGCCTCCTTTCTGATGGGAACTTAAAACTGGAAAGCTGAATGCAATTTACATTAGGATGTGTTAATCTTTTCTAGTAAAACGCAGCTGCATCTGGGGGTATTCCTTGGTTAAGTTTGCAGCAGTCCACTGTCTTCCCCAGGCATGGATTATCCATAATATTCTGTGTTACATCTTTGTTCCTAATGAACTGAAGCAAAATAGTTTGTATCTATGACTGTCTCCCTGGCTCTACTGAAATTCCTTGAGGGGTTGTGTCTTATTCATCTTCATAACATCAATAACTAGCACTTAGTAGAGGCTCAGTAAATATTTGTTGCATTAATTTTGTTGCCTCTCCATACCCCCACGTACACCCCCAAATTACCAAGTGCATTCAAGTGAGAGGCAACTCTTACAGGATAAAGAACATAGTCTGGGAATCGGACCTGAGTTCTAGTTCAGGCCACACCACATAACTTTCAAGAACTCTACAGTTGGGGGCATTCCTCAACCGTACAGTTCTTGAAAGTTTACCTCTTGATTACCTTTCTGAGTTCTAGTTTTCTCATTTGTAAATGGAGCTAAAAATCTCCCAACTCGTAAAGCTGTTTGAAGGATTTAATGAGCTAATTTATGTCCCTGGCAGAGTTCCTGGGACATGGTGGATACCCAGTAACTATTAGTCCCTTTAGTAATAAATTACTGGAAAAGGTCATATAAGGGTTGGCAGGGCT
Source organism: Nyctalus aviator (assembly GCA_036971965.1). Classification (NCBI taxonomy): domain Eukaryota; kingdom Metazoa; phylum Chordata; class Mammalia; order Chiroptera; family Vespertilionidae; genus Nyctalus; species Nyctalus aviator. Next base: position 8,539,810 of record CM072929.1, on the reverse strand, counting down.
AGGCAATTTCTGGGCCTTGATAGGGAATAAAATCTACTGCCCCCTGGGGGGTTACAGGAGTAACTTCGACTCTGCTAGTGTCATACACAATGCTCAGTTGGAGTCTTCAGTGGTCCCGGAAGGAGGCAGTGGGTAACATGTCCTAGGATGCCACCCTCTGAGAACCCACCATCAACTTCTTCTGGGGCAGCCACGCCTGGCATGTTAATGAGAGGGACTTGTGTCAAAAGTACGCCCAGGTGGAAAAGAGATTAAGATGGCCCTAAATAATGACAAGAGTGGCTGTAAGAGGCAGTTCCTGTGTGGCTAACACATCTGTGTCTAATACAAGTCTGGGCAGAGCTGGTGCCTGTGGTCAAGTTTACCTTCTCCCCCTCCTGTCCTGGAGTGCAGTAATACTAAGGCCTCTCTGTCTCTGAGGGAAAATGCCCACAACACTAGACATCAGAGGAAAAGGAATCACTGAACAACCAGCTTAATGGCCAAGGAAGGGAAAATATGGGATTTAGGGGGTCCCAGGACCTCAAGGTGTGTGTGATTTGGGGCCAGGAGAGGAGAGGCTCTTCACATAATAGCTCAGTCAGGATACATTCCTGAGTCCATGACAGAGGTGGGTCCCAGGGAATCTCAGTGGTCAGCTTCAGACACGGGAAAGAGCCGTTCTTCATATCCTCCTGAGTTCACCATTAGTTATCAGTGAGATACCGTAAATAATGGGCTGTGCCTTCCCACCCTTCTGATGTTAAGAGCAAAGTCAAGGCATTTGGTAGAAACTGCTCATTGTTCTCTGATATTTCTTCTCTCCACCTTCCGGAGCAATAGGTCCCCACTCCACATTTTAGTTGAACGTGCAGCTACCCAGAACAAAGACTACATTTCCCAACCTCCCTTGCAGCTCAGCTGTGCCATGAGACTAAGTTCTAGCCCAAAGGATGAATGCACCAAGTGTGCAATGACCATGAAACATTCTTAAAGAGAGGAAGTATGCCCTTCTCCTTCCAGTTGACTTGGAATGCAGGCATGATGGCTGGGGCTGGAGCAGCCAGACTGGGCTATGAGGTAGGATCTTCATATTGAAGTTAACATGCAACAAGCATAAAGAAGTTTTGCTCTTTACAGACTGTGGAGTTGCCATATTAGCTGGAAATGCATACTGTGAAAGGGAAATAAACTTGTACTTCTTACTTTAAGTTTTTTGTTTTTTTTTTAAGCCAAATCTTAACCAATACAAGGGATTCCACAATGGTTTCAAATGCCCAAATCCTCCATTTCCCTGGTGAAAAACCACATAGGTTAATGATACTGAGTAACATCTGTTGAATGCTTACTATGTCTCATTCACTGTCCTAAGCACTTTACATGAATTAATTCACTTAATCCTCACAATAATCCATGAAGTAAGTGCTATGTTATTCTTATTTTATAGATGAGAAAACAGGAATGAGGAAAGTTAACTAGCTTGCTCAAGTTCACATAGTAAGTAGTAGAACTGGTATCTGAACCCTGAAAGCTAGACTCCAAACCCAGACTCGTAACTGTATTAACTAAAAGTTAGTCATATCTGAAGTCCAGGTCAGATGGGATTTGGTTGTTCCCTGTCCTGCTTTCCATCACCCACCATTGTTTTTGTCTTTTATTACTTTCAAAATAGGGAAAGGAACGCATTACGTAATGTAGCAGTTTGAGAGGACTTTTTTTGAAACATGTGACTCATATGGAAATGGAAGTATGGGTGTGAACTGATGAAAAGGGGACCTTTTATTAATTGGGTACCCCAACTCTAAATTAATAGTCTTCAAATTTTATGGATGTCATGACCTACAGTATAACATGTAGGGGCACACAATCCTCAAAGCATAAGTGTGTGTGTGTGTGTGTGTGTGTGTGTGTGTGAAATTCACAAATACTGCTCTATGAATAGATTATTAGGTGGATCCTATAGTGATGTGTCCAGATCTCCTCTTTAGAGCTGATGTCTCCATCTCCAGCACCTGGGAATATCACACGCTGCATTCCTCATTGGAAACTGCCCTGGCCTGAGGGAAACTCTCACCCAAGGCCATGCCTTCCCAGGGGTGGTCTGCAGCCACTGACTGACAGATGGGGATACAAAGACCCAACTCTTTGCCTTAATTCAGGGCTGCTCTACGGGGCCGTCTCAGCTCTACAGATCCCTGTAGGATGGCTGAGCCCAATCCTGCCCTCCTCACTTCCTTACTGCGTCACCTGCGACCACGCCACCATAAACCTGCATGCAGCTCCACATTTCAGAGTCTGTTTTGAGGACCCAATCATAGACAATTATGCTCATTGTCAAATATAGCCCCAAATTAAAACTCCAATAAAGATGAGGTGAAAATAAATATAAAGAGCTCTGGTATTTTCTATGTACACCCCTGAAGTTATCTTGTGCCCCCATGAGCTATGTCTACCCACTTCGGAGATGATTCCCAAGGCTTACAGTTTAAAACATTATACACATTAACCTCAGCCCAGGGTTGTGGGCAGGGGCAGGGTAGAAGGGCGGCAAGGAGGAAGAAAGAAGAGAGACCTTCCCCACCCAGTTAGGTTTCCTATTGCTTTCCCTTTGGGACATTCATCACCATTGAAATAACTTGTTTAACCAGTGTCTTCCCAAAGATTGACGACTAATGAAATCAGGTTCTGAGTCCATCTTGTTCATTGTTATATAATTGATATTGAATAGCTCCTGGTATTCAATAAGTGCTCAATAAAAATTTATTATTGGGAAGAAAAGATGCAGGGATGGGGGTGGGGGGGGAGAGAGAGAAATAGAGGAGAAGGAAATAGGGTGAGAAAGGGAGGGGGAGACTTTATCAGGATCCATTCATCTCTCATTTCCAGCCCTCAGTGGTACATACAGGCTGAGCCCTTCCCCAGCAATTTCCATCCGGCATGTCCTAAGGGCTGCCTTGAACCTGGAGGGCCCTCTGTAAGGCATACAGAGGGAGGATATACCCATTTATTCATCCAACAGAGCCCATTAAACTTATTATTCATCAAGCAACCTTCTCTGAAGACATAAAAGTGAATGAGCACAGACAAGGTCCCTGACCTTGTGCAGCTTGGAGCCTGGAGTAGACATCCATCAAACAAAAAAACAGTAATACAATGAGAGACTCTATTAAACACTCTAACGAAGAGAAGGTGCATGCCCTGACAATGGCCCAGCCTACTGTGCATTTGGGGTGGTGGTCAGGGGATGAGGACAGCAGGAAAGTTGGGTCAGACACCGCTTCCCTAGGGGAGCAAGTGATGCTTGAGCTACAGTTGATGGATGTGGTTCGCTGGGCCAGTGTTTCTCCGCCTAGAAACTACTGCCATGTAAGATCAGATAACTGTTTGCCATGTGGGGCTGCCTTGTGCACAGTACAATCTTTAGCAGCAGCCTTGACCTCAACTATTGAGATATGACACATCCCAGGTGTGATAACCAAAATGTCTCCAGACATTGCCAAATGTCTCCTGCGGGCCAACATCACCCACAGTTTAGAACCACTGAACCATGGAGGGGCCAGGTGCTGGGAAACTGGAAAGGGGCAGGAGGGGAAAGGTATGCCAAGGGCAAGGAGCTGGATCTGCAGAGGCCCCAGTGGGAGGGGTGATGCACTCTGAGAGGCAGACAGCGCCAGACCCTGAGAAAGAAGAAACCAGTTGTCTGCTCCCTGGTAAGGAAAACATGAGAGAGATGATGGAGAGAGAGAGAGGACGCCTACAGAGCTAATGACAGGATCTCATGACTCTAATCACTGGGATCCAAAAATTAAGAAATAAGCCTGCACAAATCCGGAACTGTGAGACAATATTAATTGAGCTGGGTTAGCACATGTAGCCCATCCATCCCGCTCTCAGGGCTGAGGAGGGGATGACAGATGAACTCAGAGTGGGGCAGGAGGACCTGCCAAGAGCTCCATTTAATAAATCAGCTGACACTCCCTGCATTTGCATTGCTAATGGAGGTACCTAAACCCCAGGTGTTGCTGCAGAAACTTGTCCCAAAGCTGCCTCCCAGTCTGCAACTTCCCAAGGGACTTGGCAAAGGGTAGCAGGGTACAGGGAGGTTAGGTCTGAAAGCAATGTAAAAATCAGCCTGGAGCTGGTGGGGAAACGTCCCACAGATCCCACCACAGAAGTGCAGGCCTGGCATCCTAATAAGCACCTCAAAGCCTGGGTCACAGGGCTCCTGAGGCAGAACTGCGTGGGGGTGGGACACCAGGCATCCAGCCTCCAAAATGCATCCTTCTTGGGCTGTTGAGCTCTCAGACATGCCACCAAAATTCATTCACTAACCAGCGGTGACCTCTAGTAAGTGAGAGTTAACCATATTGGATCAGTTTCCCTCACACATGTTGAAATTTTCGTGTGTGTGTGTGTGTGTGTGTGTGTGTGTGTTTGGGGTGGATGTTGGGGAATGCTGAATATCAGAGTCATCTAGGGAGCTTTTATATTTCCATCAACAGTGTACTAAGGTTCCAATTTTTCATCATCCTTGCCCACACTTATTTCTTTCTCTCTCTCTCTCTCTCTCTCTCTCTCTCTCTCTCTCTCTCTCTCTCTCATTTATAGTAGGCATCTTCGTGGTTGTGAAGTTGTACTGCCTCTTCAATTTAAAATATATATATATATTTTATTGATTTTTTACAGAGAGGAGGAGAGAGGGAATAGAGAGCTAGAAATGTCGATGAGAGAGAAACATCGACCAGCTGCCTCTTGCACACCCCCTACCAGGGATGTGCCCACAACCAATGTACATGCCCTTGACCGGAATCGAACCTGGGACCTTTCAGTCTGCAGGCCGATGCTCTATCCACTGAGCCAAACTGGTTTTGGCTGCCTCTTCAATTTTGTATCGGAGAGGGTGTCTCACTCCCCTCACTGTAGTTAGTCTGTACCCTGTCCCCTGGTTACAAATTGACATCCAATGAGCCTCTGATCCTGACAGACATCCTACAGTGGCTGCTGGAGGAAAAAATACCCTGCATTTGAGTCAGAAGTCTGACTCTGCCACACTATACCTGTGTGACCTCTGGCAAGAGACTTAACCTGCCTGTGCTTTAGTTTCCTCATCAATAAAAGGAGGATGATAATTATATTTACCTGATAGAGTTCCCAGGAGAATTAAGTGGATTAATATGTGTGTGTGTGTGTGTGTGTGTGTGTGTGTGTGTGTGTATTTGAATATTTAGTATATAGAGGATTAGTATATAGTGGATATAATCCACTATATATGAAGCTCTTAAACATAGTAAGTCTCTTATCTACTAGTAAATAAGTGGTAGCTATTGTTATCATGGATGCCACCTAGGAATGTAGCTGCTTTGTTTTTTAATACATTTATCACTTAGAAATAGCTTTAGATTTACAAAAACGTTGCAAAGTTAATGAAGAGAGTTCCTATGTGTTCTTCACCCAATTCCCTCTAACACTAACATCTTACACAATTGTAGTGCATTTGCCAAAACTGAGAAATTACCATTGGTCCATTATTATGATCTAAAGGACATTATTCCCAGTTTGTTGGTTTTTCCTTGATTGTCCTTTTTTTTTTTTCTTTTTTTTTCTTTTTTTTTCTGTCCCAGGATCTAAGCCAGGATATCACATTGTAGCTATTTTTGTTTGTGGTTCTTTTCTTTTGCCTGAAGGGTGTTTTTAAATGCTGGGAATGGAATGCCTTTGGCCGGGGCATGGTTCTCCATTCTGCCACAACCTCCCACCGCTGCCCACTGCCACGCGCCTGCTTCCTAAGTCTGCAGTTACCGGAGACCATGAATGTGTGACCCTGGACTAGCAGCCAGCTCAGCCCATCCCCTCGAAGGAAAGGCAATTTGGTGACTAATAGCTTGGGGTCCCCAGAAGATTTCTATTAAAATTCAAATACTGTCAGGTAGCTAATTTCTGTAAATTAAATCACAGATAAACTCAGCAGAATTGGGTTGACAGGGAGGAAGGCTTTGTGGGAAGAGTTGGTGAAAGAGTCCCTGGAGATGAAAGGTAATGGGGGATAGAAAGACTTCTAAGGAAAGGCTGCCCAGGTGTTTCTTGTTTGTTTTTTGTTTGTTTTTGTATATATATATATATATATATATATATATATATATATATAATTGATTTCAAAGAGTGCAGGAGGGAGATAGAAACATCAATGATGAGAGAGAATCTTGATCGGCTGCCTCCTGAATGCCCCCTACTGGGGACTGAGCCCTCAACCTGGGTATGTGCTCTGATTGGGAATTGAACCGTGACCTCCTGGTTCATAGTTCAATGCCCAACCACTGAGCCACGCCGGTCGGGCAAGATGTTCATACTAGATTTATCTATTTTATATGTTGGGGTGGATCCTGCTGACATGGGCCCTGACTCTTCCTGCTCAGCTCTGTTCACCCCTCACATCCTCACCTCCCCATCCACCCCAGTGCTCCCTGGCATTGGGGATCTGTGGTGCTGGTTGGGGCCATTCCCTGGCTCTGCCTCTTTCCTTTCTGGGATATGGGAACTCCGATCCTTGGTGGTAGATGAGAAAGAAAGGCTGGAGAAAACTTAGCCTCCTGAAACAACTTAGTAATGACCTGATGGCTTGTTTACACAATACAGGCCTCACCCTGGACGCCCATCCACATCACTGCCTCCTGAAATGAGACACAGCAACATAACTGAACGGACTTCCGTTGAGAACGAAATGACCGAGTCCATGAAATATGGAGCCATCTGACAACTTTGCTTCTGGAATGCAAACTTTGTTATTTAAAGGGCGGGCCTGAAGGGACCAAAATTCTGCCACCTTGAAACTGCTTTCCCTTTCCTGCCAAGAGGCTCAGACAGAAACAAACAAACAAACAAACAAACAACCCTACCTCCAGAAGGCGATCTTAGGATGTTCCCCTTAGCCTCATTTGAATAAAGTAAACTAGAATCTGTCTAAAGAACAGACATCGACAAGTATTACCAATGCTGGTAGGATCTGCCTTCATAGCGAAAATTGGGTAAATGAGGGAGCAATTAACAAACACAGTTTTGGTGGAATGACTGTCACATGTCAATGTTGCCTGTCCTTAAATTTCTCTGATGAAAAACCATCTGATGGAAAATATACTCAATGTTGTAGCAAAGGCAAAGTTTGTGCAAATGATATAAATTTTCCAGAATATCCAGCATATTTTAAAAAATTAATGATTAATGAAGATTCTGACAGTAAAAATTTCATGGGGGAAAAAAAAAAGGGCTTCGGGCAGGTGATACCTCTTGGTCCTGGGAAGTCCCTCCACCACTGACTCTGGGATACTGGAACATTCATCCCTCCCTCCATCACCTGGCTCCTACCTCCCTGCAGACTGTTAGTTACTATAATTCTTCTTCTCATTTCCAGGTCATGCCTTTTTAACCTTCTTGTCAAATTTGTGGCTGCTAGGATACAATTCCGTACCAAGATGATGATGCTTCAGGGATTCTAACCCATCCCTGCCTTAGCAGAATCAGCTCCCAGCCTCTCTGTTCCAGTCTTGGGTCCCATTCCTTTGTCTCCCTCAGGTCAGTCAGGGAGAGCATTGCATACCCTCAGGTCAGGCAGGGACCACAATCCTTGTCAGCAGGGAGAATTGACTGAAGGAAGACCTTCCGCCCTCATCATCACTAAAAGATTTCAGGGATGTAAGTCTTTATGAGGGCAATGGGAAAACTGAGACAAATAGCTGAATACAAACTGACAGAACAATTTACAACCAGATGCAGAAGATCATCAGGGCAGAAAGCCGGGGTGCCTAGCAACAGACTAAACAGGTACCAGATCTCATCCCCAGGATGACCTCCCCTCCCCTGGCTTACCGATAGCCATGTGGTTTGGACACCCCCTTACCTTTCCTCTCTGGAGATAACATCTAGGCCTCAGTTGTATTTCAGCTCCAGGTCCAGAAAGGCAGCAACACCAGGCGATGCCAGGACCAGCTGCCATAACTCACGAACCCTTGCCCTGGTGCCGACCAATCAGTGGAGACCAGGACCCGGAAAGGATGCACCTGGAAAAGCTGATAGAGTCTATGGAGATCCTCCCCTAAGACTTCTAAACTCTCAGCCTTTAAAATCCTCAAGAGGAAGAACCCAGCATGCTCTCCCCATCCCGGGAGCATGGCCACGCCCTTCCTTGTTCCCCTGTTCGTCCCCCACAGGCATGCTTCTCCAGGGACCCGGGAGACATGGAACCAGGGGAGCAGTGAGCTGTGGCAGCTCTTCTCAGGCTAACACAGGAACCTGTCTCCAAGGCCCCCTTTTCTCTGACTCCTCAGTGAGCCAAAGCAGCCCGTCTGGGCTCTCCTGTTGCCTCTTCTGTCCTAAGCCTTTTCTTGATTCTCTGTCCCCAGCTTTAATAAACATACTCTGAAAAAAAAAAAAGGGTGGGGTGGGGGGGAGGTCTTCTCTCTGGCCAAGGCAACGCAAAGTGCTAAGTAGGGATTTGAAAGTGAAAAGCTGACATCTAAATATAGCAGTAGCAGCAGTTATTTGTTTGTTTGTTTGTTTGTTTGTTTGTTTTGTCCTAGCATTGATCCAGACATGTCTTTTTTCTTTTAATTTTCAGTTTTACATTCAATATTATATTGTATTGGAGGTTTGGTACATGACATCCGTGCAGGGGGTCGGGGTAGGGGTCCTTCAGCCTGGCCTGTGCCCTCCCCTGTGGGGAGTGGGCCTAAGCTAGCAGTCGGACATCTCTCAAGGGGTCCTTAGCAATGTTATAGAAGAGGCTCCTGAGAGGTAAATGTCTGAGTGGCGCTCCCCCTGTGGGAGTGCACTGACCACTAGGGGGCAGCTCCTATATTGAGCATCTGCCCCCTTGTGGTCAGTGTACATCATAGTGACCAGTCATTCCTCTATTTGGTCAATTTGCATATTAAGGTTTTATTATATAGGAAGGATTGGTTTCAAATGTACAGCATAGTAGTGAGACAGCCAGACACTTCACACAATGTTCCCCCTGTTAAGCCCATGTAGGACACCATTTTTTCTATAAAACATTTCTTACTATATTCCCCATGCTGTTATTACAACATTTCTTACTATATAGTTATTACAATATTGTTGACTATAATCCCTATGCTGTACTTTATATCTCTGTGATTGTTTTGTAGCTACCCATTTGTACTGCTTAAATCCTTCACCTCTTTCACCCAGTCACCCAGTCCCTCTCCCTCTGGCAACCATCCGCCTGTTCTCTATCTGAGTCTGTTTCAATTTTGTTTACTTGTTCATTAGATTTCACATATAAGTGAAATCTCAAGGTATTTGTCATTCTCTGACTGACTTATTTCACTTAGCATAATGCCATCTGGGTCCATCCATGCTGTCTCAGGTGGTAAAATTTCATTCTTTTTTTATTTTTTATAGCCGAGTAACATTCCACTGTATGCACTCCATAGCATTTTTATCCTTTCATCTATTGATGGGCACTTGGGTTGCTTCCATCTCTTGGCCATTGTGAACATAGGAATACATAGATTCTTTTGAATTAGGGTTTTGGGTTTCTTTGGATACATATACAGAAGTGAGATAGGTGGGACGTAAGGCAATTCCATTTTAATTTTTTGAAAAAACTCCATACTGTTTCCCACAGTGGCTGTGCCCATTTGCACACTCACCAACAGTGCACCAGGGTTCCCGTTTTTCCACATCCTAGCCAATACTTGTTTGTGGATATTGATGATAGGATTCTTACAAGACAACGCTCTGCCAACTGAGCTACCCAGCCAGAGCTAGGCTCTGTTTTTTTAGAGCCCACATATAAGTGAGCTCATACAGTATTTGTCTTTCTCTGTCTAACTTATTTCACTTAGCATAACGTCCTAAATGGTTATCCATGTTGTTACAGATGGCAGGGTTTTCTTCTTTTTTCTGGCTGAACAATATTCCATCACTCACACATATGCCTCCCAAGTTCTATACATATGCCTGTGTGTGCGTAGTTATGCACACACCCACCCACCCACCTATATGTGTGTGCATATTTATGCGCACACACACACACACACACACACACACACCTGTCTGTTGATAGACAGGTAGGTTGTGTCCAAATCTTGGCTATTGTGAGTAATAACACATGTAGGAGCAGCAATCTCTTCAATGGACAGCATAATGACTGTAGTTCATACTGTGTTTGAAAGTTGCTAAGAGGGTAAATTTGAAAAGTTCTCATCAGAAGAAATAAATTGTGACTCTGTGAGGGGATGGATGTGTTAACTCACATATTGGGGAAATTGTGTCACAACATGTACATATACCAAACTGTCACACCGTATACCTTACACTTACATAATGTTATATGTCAGCTCTATTTTAACAAAGCTGGTGGGGCATGGTGGGGGGTATGCACCCTGGCGTTCAAATCCTGCCTGCCCACCACCTCCTAGTCATGTAATGTGGGAGTTCTGTGTCTCAGTTACCTCACATGTAAACTGAAGGTAATAATATTACCCATAGGGTTGTCGTGAAGCCAGCATAAGAGAGAGAAAGAAAGAGGGCAAGAGGGAGTGTGTGTGGCATGTGGTCTCTTGCCATGTTTGTAAATGTGTGCCAGTAGGAAACATGGAAACCCAGGCCCTCCGAGTCCAGATGCCTGCTCTCTGGACGCATCACTGACGGAGAAAACCCACCTCCTCTACATTCCTTTAACAGATGAGAAAGCTAAGTCCACCTAAATGAAATCTTTTTGTTTCAGTTTAGGAAATAACACTATGGGCAATAAAATTTAGGAGATTAATATAAAGAAGAACCAGAAATAAAAACCCCAAGGGAAAAACAAAACAAAACAGCCTGGCCAGACCACATAGAAACTACATCGACAGAGGCTCCACGAATAGGCGAGGGCTGAGAAGGTTAACAAAACAGTGAGCTCATTTCTGACAAGTAATCCGAAAGGACAAGCCATGTTGCCAAACACCGCGGAGATCTGGCGGGCAATCGGCCAACGTGCCCACAGCCGTCTGGCCCAGCCGAGCCCTGTAGCTCCGCGTCCTCCACCCTCTCAGCTACCCCCAGGGGGAATGCTTCCTTCAAGCCCCTGGAGAAGATTCGCTCGGAGCTCCCTGCTTTCCAGTCGGATCCCTGTTGCTCACGTTCCCAGTCCCAGCCACGCCACCCCTGTGCACTGACAAAGTGGGGGCGTTCAGAAAGAGCTGTCCACCAAGAGAAGAACTGCCCCTGTGTTATAGCACACTTTTGATTTTTCCAGAATCATCCTGGTTTCTCTTCTTCAGTCATCCCCATGCATCTTGACTTAGGTCTCTCTCTCTCTCTCCTCTCTCTTTCTCTCTCTCTCTCTTTCTCTCTCTCTGAAAGAAGGAATATGGACTTTCTGCTTCCACTACTGATCAAGCCATTCCATCTGACCTGAGCATGTACAGTCAGTGACCTGCAGAATGGCTAAAAGTCACATGGTGGCAGAATAAGACAGACATGAATGCATGGGGGCAGAAGCTGCCAGGGATGGGAGGATGGTGGTGTGTGCTCCAAGGTTTGCTATCTCTGCCCCCTTCCAATATTGTTTTTCTCCTTCACGAAACAAGGCCTGCATGTCTCTTATCTACACATCTCCCTCCCCCCAAAGGAAGTGTGTGGAGCAAGTTCACCCACCGGGTCCTCTCCCGTGGAGATGAGGTCATCTGCTGTGCCTGAGTGTTACTGGCAGGTTGCCTGATCCCCTGTCTCCCTCTCCTGCAGGTGTCCCCTGAGTGGCCTCCAGAGGGGCCATCACTCCAGAAGATGTGTCGCTTCTACCCCCTGGGAGTGGAGCTCAGCTCCAGGTACCCTTGGCAGGTCCCAGATCAGATCTTCTCAGCAAGCCCTTGCCACGAATCACTTCATCCACTCCAAAAAGGCAGTTTATTAAAGGGGCCATCTGATGTGGTGGGGCCTTTCCACTTTGTTGGAATGTTGCATATGGATAAATTCACACAGCAGAAAAATGGCCTTTTCGGTGAAACTGTGACCTATTGGGGTTCTAAAACATAACCTCCCAGGGACGCCTGAAACACAGGCAAAGCCAGGATGGTGAGGCAGGTGGGGAAGAAAAATTGGGGAGATAGGCTTTATATTTTGGAGTGTAAAGATTGTTGCCTGCAGTAAAATTTACCCTTTTTTAGCGTACAGTTACATGAGTTTTGACAAACACATACACTCATGGAACCACATGAGGATAGAGGGCAGTTCCATGGCCTCAAAAAGTTCCCTTGTGTGTTGATTGGGTCCTTGCAAAACTCATACAGTGAATGAGTTCTAATCCTCAGCCCCTCTGCATGTGAGCTTGTTTGGAGAGTGGGTCTTACCAGAGGTAATTGAGTTCACATGGGGTCATTAGGGTGGGCTCTCATCCAATATGATTGGTGTCCTTACCAAAAGGGGAGACAGGCTCACACAGAGAGGACACCCTGTGAGCATGGAGATGGAAGAGCCTGGACACATCCTCTCCCGCCCCCAGCCCGCAGAAGGAACCAGGAACCAGCCTGCTAGCTCCTTCATGTCAGGCTTCTGGCTTCCAGAACTGTGAGGGAATGCATTTTTCTGGAGTAAGCCCCCAGGGTGGCACTCTGTGATGGTGACCCCGGGAAGCTAACCCAGACACTTTGCAGCCCATCACCTCCCCCACCTCAGCCCCTGGCCATCACTGATCTGACCTGTGGCCCATAGTTCTACTTTTTCTAGAATTTCACATACGCGGGATATAAACTGAGTGGCCAAATTATTATGATCTCTGGATGCATAATAATCTGGCCTCTCTCTCTCTCTCTCTCTCTCTCTCTCTCTATATATATATATATATATATATATCCGGTGTATGAATTTCTGCATGGATGGGGTCTGACCAGCCTGGCCAGGGGGAGGGGACATGGACGGTTGGCTGGCCTGCCTATTGGTTGAACTCCTGGTTGAGGGGACAGTTTGCATATTAGCCTTTTATTATATAGGATCTACACTGAGTGGCCAGATTATTATGCGTTTAGAGACCATAATTATCTGGCCATTCAGTGTATAGTATGGAGCTTTGGAGTCTGTTTGCCTTCATTCAGCAGAAAGCTTTTGAGATTCATCCATGTTCCTTTCCTTTTCATTCCTTTTTATCACTGAGGAGTGCTCCATTTTATGGCTGTACCACAGTTTATTTATCCATTCACCAGTTGAAGGATACTTGGGTTATTTGCAGGTTTTGGTTATTGTGACTAAAGCCTCCATAAATGTTTGCATAAACTTTTTTTTTAAAAAATCTGTGAACACCCATTTTCATTTCTCTTGGGCAGATACCTGGGGTAGGCTTCTTTGGTCATATGATAAGTGTTGGCTTACATTTGTAAGAAACTACCAAATTGGTTCCAAAGTGACTGCTTCATTTTTGCATTGTTGCCAGTATGTATGAATCTTTGAGGTGTTTCACAACCTAGTAGGCATGTACAGGTACCTCATTGTGGGTTTTTTGTTTGTTTGTTTGTTTGTGTTGTTTTTTTTTTGCATTTTCCTAATAACTAAAGATGCTGAGCATTAAAAAAAATGTTTTTATTGAAGTTTAGAGAGAGGAAGGGAGAGGGAGAGAGACACAGAAATATCAATGATGAGATAGAATCATTGATTGGCTGCCTCTTGCACGCCCCCCACTGGGGATCGAGCCTGTAACCCAGGAATGTCCTCTGACTTGGAATCAAACTGTGACCTCCTGGTTCATGGGTCAACATTCAACCACTGAGCCACACCAGCTGGGCAATGCTGAGCATTTTTTGTGTGGTTATTTTGCCATCCATATAACTTCTTTTGAGAGGTATATTTTAAACTATTTATCCCATTTTTAATTGGGTTGTTTGTTTTCTTATTAGTGAGTGTGAGAAGATTAAAGCCCTTTAGCAATCATGTATTTTGCAAATATTTTCTACCAGACTATTGCTTGTCTTTATTTTCTTAACAGTAACTATCGAAGAATAGGGGTTTTTAATTTTGATGTAGTCCAATTTATGATTTTTAAAAATTAACCATGTTTCTGGTATTCTATCTAAGAAACCTTTGCCTAAGCCAAGGTCACAAATCCTTTCAGAACCCTTGCTTTCTTTCTTGACTGAGAAGCTACTTCTGATTCTAAACAAGTCATTTACTCTTTCTCGGTCTTAACAAAACCCTCTGTGCAATGTGGAGATTGAAGTGATAAGAAGATTTTTTTCAAACTTTTTGCAAGCAAGGGAACCTACTTTTGCCTGAGCCCATGCATGGTGCCCGAGCATATAAAACCCATATGTGTTCCTGGGGCTCTGCTCTTCTGGAGGCTCTTAAGCAATGTCTGGCTGCCTTTCCTGTGTCCATGAGTCACTCGAGGATCTTGTGAAAGTGCAGGTTCTGATTCCTAGGGCAGGGTAACCCTGAGGTTCCGCAGTTCTGACAAGTTCCAGGTGAGGCCCATTGCTGTCCCAGGGACCTCACTTAAAGTGGCAAAGCTCCAGAGTCCCCTCAAAGCCCAAGTGTGAAGTCTAGCTCTGTCCATCTAAGACTTTGGATTTCTGCCATGGAGGTCTTCCTAGAAGAGCAAAGTTCTTCCATATCAGTAATTCTTTCTTTCTCTTTTCTATCTTCCCCCATTATAAACCCCAATTAGCTCGTGGGTATACCAATGCATAGGTTACCCAGGAAACCCTGTAAGTGTGCCTTTGATGCCATACCTCCTCTTTAACTCTCAGCTTGGCTCCCATCTCCTCGGACTTCCTTTCCCCATTAAAAAAAAAAAATATTTTATTGATTTTACACAGAGAGGAATTGAGAGGAATGGAGAGTTAGAAATGTTGACGAGAGAGAAACATCGACCAGCTGTCTCTTGCACACCTCCACTGACTGAGCCAAACCGGTTTCGGCCCTTCCCCTATTTTTGATGCATCCCCCCATCTCCAACACCCAAAGGTTTCATTCTACCTTTCCCAATCTGATAAATGTATTGGATGCGAAACATCTATATTTTCTAGCCCTCCCAGAATTATGGGGACTTGAAGAAGTAAGAATTGCAACAGAGGATAATGCCTGACACAAAGAATGATACGTTAGAGATGGCATTTCCAGTGCTGGGAGATTTTTCTTTTCCTGGGAGAGGAAGGTCTCTTAGGTCCTGCCAAACTACACAACTGGTTTTGTTGACCCACAAAGTTGGCCAAGGTCATAGCCATCTAGCCTAGAGCAATCTCCTGTCTGGAGGTAGCAATGGAAACAGGTGGTGTCCCAGCTGGGCTGCTGAAAGCCATGTCAGGACTGTCTTGGGAGGAATCTCTAAACAGAAGGGCAGGTGGCAAACCTTGCCTAATTCTCAATGTAGAAAGCCTGTAAACTGAGACTTCAGGAGGGGAACATTCCTGCTTTGTCTCTGGCTGACAGAGAGGCTGGCAGGGGCCTGATACCATCAGCTGCAGTCACCCAGGTGGTTAGAAACACCCCTCACCTGTCAGTCTGCAGACAGGCCCACACGACTCCCCTGCAGAGGAGAACGGCTCTCTTTGCCCAAGAACTGGTTCTGGCCGGAGACAGGAACATTTTGTGTGGGATCCAGTTGATGTTCTGTAATATCAGGTTAGGCTGATAGGTATTTTATTGAATGGCACGAATTCCAGCTTCAGTAACAGTACCCCAGTGTCAATAGTGACTGCAAATAGACTGTCTTATAAAATGAGAGCATACGTGCACAGTGTCCCAACCTCCCCGCTCCCCAGTGTGTGAGCTATGAGACCACACTTGGCACCCACAGGCGCCTATCCCTCCTCACTCAGGGCATACAATGGCTCCCTTTATGCACCGCCCGGCGGCCTCCATGGGAAGGGCGCTTGGTGTGTGCGGAGTTTGACTACAGTACTACTGTACGCGGTAATCATTAACCCGAAATGGCGTTTACAATGCTGAGATGTGGCGTGTGCTGCTCTGCTCCCATCTGTCCAGCAAACACAACACACTGACTCCAAACAGGTAGGACCAGTTGCCGCCAGGCTCTCGGAGACATAATGTTCTGCGATGGAATTAGCCGGGCATAATGGGCCCATTGAGTCGGGCAGCAGGTGCTTCCCTTTCTGGGCCGCACAAATCCGGGAGTTGGACCTGGACCTCCAGGGGCTGGCCCGTGGGTTTGTTTTCTAAACGGGCTTTGTTCACTCGCTGGAAGACAAAGCTCCGAGGCTCAGTGTCAAACCCTGGGAGCTGAGCTTAATGCTTCCCTCGGATTCCCCCAGCAGGAGCCAGGGGCTGAGTCACCGCTGGGTGACTTCCTATGTAAGGAAGGTTTTATCACCATGGGTCCTTTTGTATAGTGGGTGGTAAGGTACGGGAACGTCTTGCTTTAAGAGGCTCTGGGGTCACTCAAAACACGCAGCCAGCTTGGGTTAAAAAGGAAGGCAGGACAGGCCTCTCAGTTCTTGTGTTTTGGCCCATTTGGAGGTTGCTCAGTTCCAAGCAAAGCTGCTCACATGAAGGGTCCAGGTGTCACTCCTTCCTGTGCTCCTACCACTGACTTGGGTGAAAGAGGAGAGGCAGCGACTTAGAGTAAACTTAGAGTAAGGGTGGCAAGCTTAGAGTAAGAGAAAGTGGGTTCTAGTCCAGGCTCTGGGACCCATAGCTGTGTGATGATAGGTAGACCCAGTCAGTTGTATGGGCCTCGGTTTCCTCATCTGCAGTGAGAGAAAGCCAGCACAGATGATCTCCAGAGTCACCTGGATCACAAATGTCCATTGGCAGATGCTCTCCTCTTGCCTGGAGTACCTAGGAAATGACAGGAGGAGGGGGAGGCTGTGGGATGAAGATGCCAAAAGGCAAAAGAAGCCCTGAAAGTCACACCACTCACTTGGAGCTTTTACTTCCTCCCAGTGATCAATGGGAGCCCTCTGAAAAACGACAAAGTGTTCATCAGGACCTTAGAGACCATTTTATTTCATTCTTTTCATTTTCAGACCCTGGATCTCCAGCTGTACTAACTGGGATGGGTTACAAGAAGAATTGGTGGCAGAGCATCTGCTTCCCATCTCTCACTCTTTCCACTGACCTCGTGGCCACTTGTGCTCAGTAGCTCATACCTAGACCATCCCTCAATGGAAACATAAATTCCTGTGGACACCTGATAATAATGTTACATCAGTGGTTGAGCTCAAATCCTGTGCTACACACATGACCTACATCAGCTCATTTCTTAAAATAAAAAACATATGGTAGCTATACCTGAAACTCATATGTTTTCTTTCAATTATGCTTCTATTAAAAAAAAACTCCCTATGATAAGGATGTTTGATCAGTTTCACAGAAAGATATGGAAAGTAAAGCTTTGAGGGTGATTTGTCTGAAGTCAGAAGGATTACACCTTGAACCCAAGCAGTCTAGCTATCGAATCTATTCACCTAACCATTACACCACACTGCCTTGCTATGGGGGAGGCTGTGGGGCCATGGGTTCTTATCCAGAGTGATGGAAATATTCCATAAAGATGGAATTTTTTAACGACCTTAGCAGTCCTGATTAGAAGACCAGTTGGCAAACAGGGCACCCTCCTTCTGGGCTGTGGGCTTTCCTTAGTACTTGGGGCAGGGCCCAGAGGGAGAGCCCCCGTCCTCCTCCCATGCTCTTCAGCCTCAGGTAAAAAGGCTTCTTTCCCATGTGCAGTGCTGACATACATGAGGACACCCTGGGTCTGGATGGTGAGTGATCTCACCGCGTGAGAGTTTTCTAGGATCCGCCTCCAGATAAGAAAGCCTTGTGATCACATCAGCCCTGAATCCTGGAAACTCTTTCCCAGTCTAGGTCCTGTTTCAATGCCTTTGTGTAACAGTTGGGTGGGGGATGGAGAAACTGGAGTCATGTTCAAAAGTGACAAGAGCTTGGAAACGCTCTCCTCTCTCTCATGCTGGACAGTCATTCCTGACATACTCCTCAACATCAAAAGTTGAAGGGTACCTATTTTCCAAATGGATGCGCCAAATGTGGCCTCAGGAGGCTCAGCAGTGAGTTGGCTTCCTGGCTCAGGACCCTGGATGGAGGCAGAGAAAGAGGCATAGAAACTGACTGAGGAGCCTGAAGTGATGCCAAATGCCTCCTTTGCTCTGGGGTGTCATGACATCAGGTCATAGAGTGTGCCTCCGATGACTTTCGTTCTAGGAAAAATGCTTGGCTTTGTCGAACTAGAACTAGCTGACCTCAGGAGAACATGTATCCAGAACTACGTGGCCCCTTGCGGCAGGCCTGGGCTTGACTCACTTCAGTGTCACACGCAACTGACTTCAAGGTGTCTATGGCTTGCAGTCAAAGTTCACAAGACATGACCTCTTGATTTGTCTTAAATAGACTGTGCCTTGGCCAAATGCCACAGCCAAAATGCCCCTTCCTCAAGGAGGCCTTTCCCTAACCTCTGGTCAAGCCTACATCCCCTGTGATTCTCTCCCGTAACTCTTATCACAATAGCTATCACTGACAGCTCAAGCTCCGTAGAGGAGGCTAAGTATTGATGAATCATCAACACTTAGTTCAGTGATGGCACTTAGTAGGCATTCTATAAATATTTGTTGAATAAAAGAGGAGTAATATAGAAATCATTACATCACAAAATGCATAGGAAAACATTGAAACTAGAAATGATCTTTATGTTGATTTCAATTCTGGAAAGCAAGGCCAGGAATGAGAAGGTGACTTTTTCAAGGTCACATGGCTTGGAGACTACAGGGCTAGAACTAGAATCGGAGACCTTCTGCTTCAGTTCATTCATTGCAGGCATTACGTTTAATGTCTGCTCTTGGCTAAAACTACATGAGATACTAGTTCTTCTATGGAGTGTTGCAGCCCCTCTGCCTCCAACACAGCTGGAGTTTATTCACTTCTCTGCACCCCTTATCCATTACTCTAGGCCCAACTTCCACCATCACTTGCCTGGAATTTTTGGTGCTTCCTCGGTGTTCTATTAATTGATACCTGCTTCTCTCCATTCCCCTCTATGCACATGAAGCACAGTGATCTTTTCCAAGTATGTATCATAGCATGTTGTTCCCCTGCTTAAAATCCACCAATTGTGTCCTGAATGTAGCCAGAGTTACTCCTACTAGACCTTTGTCATCTGACTCTTGCCCCCTCTCCTTTCCTCTTCATTCTTGCCTTCACTAGCTACATTCTACCTGCACTGGTGTTTTGCTTCTGTTGCCCAAACATTTCAAGTTTGCAGTTTCTTCAGCCTGGAACATTTTCTGGCAGATCTACACATCCTTCTTTTCAGACAGTGGCACTTCTGACATAGCGTATACTAGTATAGTAACCCCTCCCCTGCCACACCACTATCTATCATATTATTTCATTTTGGTACTTTCACAGCATATATCACTCTTTGAAAACACCTTTTAAAAATATATTTTTATTGATAAGAGAGGGAGGGAATGAGAAAAGATAGAAGCATCAATGATGAGAATGAATCATTGATCAGCTGGCTCCTGCACATTCCCTACAGGGGATGGAGCCTGAAACCCAGGTATGTGCCCTTGACCAGAATCAAACCTGGGACTCTTTAGTCTGTAGGCCAATGTTTTATCCATTAAGCCAAACCACCTAGGGCTGAAATCACCTTCTTTACCTGTTTTTTTTTCTTTCTTTTTTTCTTTCTTGTATGTGACCTGCCAAATCATATTCTAATGAAAGCCCTGGGGAAGTAGGAACTTAGTATTGTATGTCCAGCACCATATATATTTATTGAATTTGTTGAATAAATTAATGTTTGCAACCACTTTTATGTCATTGGAGATACTATCTTGGATTTGTTCCTCAAGGTGGTAGCTAAGAATTAATACATATAAAACCTTAGAATATTTGTTTGCTTAGGAAAGGAAACCACATGGATAGGGCAAACCTCCCAAAATTGGCCAGCATCATAATCACCAGGAGAGTTGATAAAAATAGAGCTTCCTGGGAACCATCCAGCACTGACTGGATCAGAACATCCAGAGCTGACTCAGGAGGTTGCTGGCTACTGACACAAAGTGGGCCAGTTTGGAAAAGCTCTGAGTGATAGGATCCAAAGCCAAGTACATGTTCTTACCTTTGACCTTGTGTCTGTATTTCTGGGAAATAATCTTAACCACAGAAAAGACTTTGTGTACAAAGATATTTATCTCATCTTGATTTTAAAAATGAAAAGTTTGAAACAATCTAAATGTCCCAAGGTAGGGGAAGTGATTAAGGAAACCATGATACAGTCACTTGATGGACATTAAATTTTCATGAATATGTTTCAAGACTGGCTCAGCGGTTGATTGTCAATCTACCATGTTTCCCTGAAAACAAAACATCCTCCGAAAATAAGACCAACTTATAGGTTTCCTTCTGAATGAAATATAAGGCATCCCTCCGAAAATAAGGTCCCCCTAGGCTAAACATGAGAGATTTGGTCCACTGATTCTGAAAGAAATGAAGTCACAAGAAATTCACCAGGAAATTCAGGAATTGGATTGTTATGATGATGTTCCAGAAGATGATGACATGAGATGAGTGTCATTGAATAAATGAGTAAATTCTTGATACTGTAGGATTCACAGTTTGTCTGGTTTGTGCTGACAACTACCATACTACTGTACCGTATACCGGTAATAAATTTCCTCTATTTTCATTTAACAATAAATGTGTACCGTATTCTTCTTCATGGAAAAATAAGACCCCCTGAAAATAAGACCTAGCGCATCTTTGGGAGCAAAAATTAATATAAGACACTGTCTTATTTTTGGGGAAACAGGGTATGAATCAGGAGGTCATGGTTTGATTTCCTGTCAGGGCACATGCCTGAGTTGTGGGCTCCATCCAACTAGGGGGTATGCAGGAGGCAGCCAATCAATGATTCTCTCTCATCATTGATGTTTCTCTTTCTCTTTTCCTCTCTGAAATCAATAAAAATATATTTTAAACATATATATATATTTTCCCTTGTTGAGATATCTCATCTTGAAGGAAAGTTCTCTTGGCTGGAAAGCTAGTCGGAACCAGTTGGATCAATTAACTATTAGAAGAACTCATGGAGTCAACTTCTTGGCTGAGTTATGATTATCAGGGCAACCTTTCCCAGCAGGCAGCTCAAGAGATGATGTGTGTGGATAAGTGCAATATGGAAAATTGACTCTCTCAGTCAATACTCTTGCAATGTTCCAGTGTAAGAGTAGACAGGGAGCAGATCTTCAATTGTAGTGTCTCGAGAAGCTAGTTCAATAAACAGCTGTTGAAGGAATGAAAATAAATCTCTGCATTCACCACATTATATACATACAACAGTCAGGTAAAGGACAATAGAGGTAAGGGGACAGAACAAATGTAAAGAGATAATCTTTTCTAGCCTAGAATGGAGAAAAATTGAAAAGGGCTATTTATGAAATAAGCTCTGTTCTGGCCCCTTATTTAGAGATTCAAGTGGGATTTTCTCCTCTATCAGTGGTCTCTATGAGTCTTGATATCTTCATCTGAAAATTTCAATGAATATATCTCATGGGGTTACTGAATTAAGGATTAAATGAGGGATCTTATGTAAAGCACTAAGAATGTCTTCGGTTTGTAGTAAATACTAACAGAATATTATTATCTAAATTTTCTGTCCTAATACTCTTGTCCGTAAAATAGTGAAAAGAATCATTCCAACTTCATAATTTTAAGGTACAGATAAATTAATGATAGCAGAGTCTAATATTATAATGCCTTCTATAGGCTAAACATTTTTCAAAGGACTTTGCATTTATTACTAATCTATACTAATAAAAGGGTAATATGCTAATTAAACCAGACATCTTCTGGGCGTCATTCTGGACAAAGCCATGGTGGGAGGGGCCGAGGAAAAGGCAGTTAGGGGCGATTAGGCTGGCAGGGGAGGGCAGTTACGGGTGATCAGGCCTGCAGGGGAGCACTTAGGGGGTGATTAGGCTGGCAGGCAGAGGTGGTTAGGGGCAATCAGGCAGGCAGGCAGGCCAGCAGCTAGGAGCCATATTGCAGGAGAGATGTCCCAGATTGGAGAGGGTGCAGGCTGGGATGAGAGGACCCCCCTCCCATGCACAAATTTTGTGCACCAGGCCTCTAGTTCATTATAACAACCCTGTGAGTAAGGTACTGTTATTATATCCATATTGCAGATTGAGGTCCAGTTGAGATAAATACCTGCTCAAGGTCATACACCTAGTAAATAGAGTAGCCAGAATTGGAACCCAAACAATTAATTCAACAACATTCATCAGGGCCATGGTACTTCTTGTATATACAGATAAACAAAGCATTCAGCACAGTTTTTAGCATATAGCACATCCTGATTTCTTGTAAATCAATACATGTTGTTCAATACATACTGATGGCTATTTTTTTATTTAGTTAGCTGAATGAATTGTTTGCTTATTTATTTTGAATTTGAATTGTGACTGTGGTGGCATTAAGAAATACTACATCTATTTTCCCTTTTTCCTTTACTACATCTCTTAGTTCTTTCTATATCTTTGGGCAGGAAAGCACTCACTTTGCAAAGAAACTCTCAACTTGACAATTACGGTAGAATCACACCATGACATGCATTTAACCCAGAGGAATTCAGCTACACATGCTTGGCAAAGGTAGATACAATGAAGATCCTTCTTTTATAGATGAGGAGAGAGAAGCACAGCAATAATGATAGGTACAATTATTGAAAGCCTATTATGTAGCTAGTATGCACCTTATCTCTAATTGTCATCATAACCCTGCAAGGCAGGTTATTATCCTCCTTTTACAAGCAAGGAAATATGGACTCATGGTGTTAGGTAACTTGCCCAACATCACACAGCTGGTAAGTGACTGAGGCAGGATTGGATCCCAGAGTTTGTGCTCATTGAGCCACACAACCCTCTCTTTGGGGAGGGACCAACTATCTGCTAGAAGACACATTCTCATCAGCTTTCAGTTATCCAGTGAGCATAGTGAGGCTCTGGCTTTACCAGCAATAATGATGATAACTAATATCCTTCTGTTGGCCGCCTTATCCATCTCTTAGTTGGTGCCATGTAAGAATTTTATGAAGGTTATGAAGTTTATAAATTGTTTGACCTTGAAAACAAGATATAAGATAAACTCCTAGATGGTCACGGCTTTGACCCTAATGCAAGACATGCATTATCTGCCTGAAGTCCTACAAGCTAATACAGAGTGAGCAGGTGCTTTCTTTTGCTTTATTCTTCTAGGTTGACTTGCTTTCTTCTCAAAAAGCCCCAAGGCATCAGAGAAATGGGAAACATGCTTTTCTTTCTCAAGAGAAGGCTCTATCAACTGGTTGCAAAAGCTAGGGCCCCTCTCAGCAAGGAGTCCCTGCAACCCTAAGCAGCTGTAGGAATTAAGGTGTGTGTTTGCAATGGTTTTATAGAGCCAACTGGGTATTATTGTTCCCTTGGTTAATTTTCTGGAAACAATCAGTCAATTATGAATCAAAGGCTTCTATAGCTATGGCCCATAACTAATTGTATTTTTAAGACGTGTTTAATCACAAATCAGAGATTATGTAAGAGCCTAATTGATGTTGAGATTGGATTCTTATAGAATCAAGTCAGTGGTACCATTTGCCCAGGGTTGAATTTTATGGTGCATAGTACTAGGATAACACAGAGGGAAGAAATGACTTCTAAATAACAGTGTATTACACTAGACTCACACTCAGGAGCAGTGACTTCATCTATTAGGACATTTTACTAGGCTTACATTGAGAGAAATGACTTCAATCCAATAGAGTATTGCACTAGGCTCACATGCCCTGATCTAGGCTTGTTAGTTATTTTAACACGGTTACAGAAAGATCTCAAAAATATACAAAATAAACAGAATAGTATAATGAACTCCATATACCTATCATTCTGCTTTGACAATTTCCAATATAGTGTCATCCTCCATTCCTTGCTCAATTGCTATTATTTTACAGTTATTTTGTAAGTAAGGCAATATTTACACAGCACAAAGTTTTCATGTACAAATTGGACCAGTGAAGTCATTCATTTAACCCATGCTTCTATGATTTAGAATACTTTTTATCTCCCAGCTTCTTTGTGTTCTCGCCCAATCTCTCTCCTCTCCCATAGCAACCAATGTTCTGATTTTTTTTTAACAGCAAGTCTTTAGATTAGTTTAGATGTTTTAAAAGTTTATATAAATGGAATCATGCAGCCTGTACTCAATGTTGTCCACCTTTTTCACTCAGGATAATGTCTGTGAGATTCCTCCATGTTGTTTCATTCATTAGTGGTCAATTTTTAAATATTGCTGAGTATTATTCCATTATATGAGTAAACCATAATTTGTTTATTCCTTCTCTTACTGATGGACATTTATTTTGGTTTTTCTATTTGGAGCTGTTATGAATAAAATGACTAAGAATGCTTTTGTCCCGTGTTTTATGGATCTGTATTTTAATTTCTATTTGATACATACTGGGTGTAAAATTTCTGGGTAACCACAATAGTTTTTGTCTAGATGGCTGCCATATTCTGGTGTCAGCCCCAAATCAGCACCAGGCCATATTCCCCACCTCATCCTCACAAAAGCAAAAGAATTCTATCCATTACAAACACCTTCTTAGGAAGCTTTTACGGTCTTTCATTGTCTTCAGAGTAAAGTCAAGCCTGCCTGGCCTAGCATCCAAGAACCCTGACAATTTGACCTCAACGTTCTTTTCCTAGTTTCTTTCCTGCTTTTCCCTTAATACTCTCTGGGAGCCGATCACGTAGTCTCTTTGACCTTAGACTCAGCAGGACTGAGCCTAGAGACCACCATCTTCCTGGGTTTTGTAACCCATGGCAGTGCCTGGCTCACAGTGGGACGGCAATGGGCAGTCGATGTTTATTGTGTGGTACTCATACCTCTAACTACAGACCCAAGAACATGGTGCCAGTGCTGCTTTCACTCTGCCTTTGTAGGAGGTAGGAGATCAAACCAGGTGAGCTTTCTCTGGATGCTCCGATGCACTGGGAATTTTTCCAAATCACCTGGTCCACAAATTCCGCATGGCTCATGTCATTGATCTACCAATTATAGGGGAATAATGGAAAGAGAGAAGGAATTAAGAGTCAGTTGCCCCAAGTTCTAGTCTTATTTCTATCATCCACAGTGCATCCTTAGGTAGTTTTATCACCTGAGCCCTCATTACCCTTTTTTGGAACACTGGAATGCAAGGGGGGGGAGGAAGGGTGAGGACTGACCTTGAGGATCACTAAAATCTAACCTAAAATCACCCAGTGAATTGAATTTCACAAAATAGTGAACTGGGTCTGTTGCTTCCCCTTGGTTTGTAGGACAGTTTTCCCTTCCATATTCATACTCTCTTTCCCCCGTGCATTCAGTGCTCCCCAAGTACATCCAACATTGTCCTTTCCTCAGACCCATGGTCGGCAAATGGTGGCTCGTGAGCCACATGCGGCTCTTTGGCCCCTGGAGTGTGGCTCTTCCACAAAATACCACGGCCTGGGCGAGTCTATTTTAAAGAAGTGGCATTAGAAGAAGTTTAAGTTTAAAAAATTTGGCTCTCAAAAGAAATTTCAATCGTTCTACTGTTGATATTTTGCTCTATTGGCTAATGAGTTTACTGACCACTGCCCCAGACCATCGATGCCAGTAGGACAGCACCCAATGGTGGTAAGAATTGGTCTCCAGCAACATATTTGCCTGAAGCAGAGCTAGCTGCTTGAGAGTGCACTGTTGATACAGGGCTCTCCACAGGTTATAGAAGAAAAAAAAAAAAACTGGTGAGAATCAGACTGCATTTTCCCAAAAAAGGAAATAAAATCCCAATCCTTGTTTCAGAGACAGAAATCACTTTCTAGCCCTGTGACTTAATTTTTTTTTGACTTGCTCATCTGTAAAATGGAAATAATAAAATATCTACCTCAAAGGTTTTTCAAAAAATTAGATGATAGGTATACTACACTTAGAATTGTGACTAGCACATATGACAATTTCAGTAAATATTAGGTTAAAGCCATTATCATCACTAGTGCCATTAGCAACATCTCAGGGGACACAAACAATCCTGAGGGATGGGGACTCCACACTATATTCTGCAAGATGTTAAGATGCTGACCAAGTTCACCAAATGATTTTATTTCTTCGCTCTTAAAAACACGCTAAGCTGAAACTGGTTTGGCTCAGTGGATAGAGCATTGGCCTGTGGACTGAAAAGTCCCAGGTTCGATTCCGGTCAGGGGCATGTACCTTGGTTATGGGCACATCCCTGGTAGGGGATGTGCAGGAGGCTCTGGTCGATGTTTCTCTCTCATTGATGTTTCTAGCTCTCTATCCCTCTCCCTTCCTCCCTGTAAAAAATTAATAAAATATATTTTAAAAAACACATGTTAAAAATGCAAACAGTGTCTCCACATGTGAACAGCATTTGTTCTTTGTTTTCTCAGAAATGAAATTTTGAAACTAAAAAACTCACTTCTCTGAGTCTCCCAACCCTTAGGTCCCATCTATGGGTGGCCTCCATGGGTGACAACAGAAGTAAGCACCTTGGGAAGAAGGGAAGTGACCTGGTAAATTCTCGGGAGGGCAGAAGTCTAATGCTCATGGACATGCCCTTGACGATAAGCGAAAAAAGAAGTGAAGAGCAGAGCAGAGTGGCCACAAACAAAAGCTAGAATTGTTTGAGAAATGGACCCTTTTCAGAAGCCTTCAAAGCCACCCTTTCACAAAGCCTGGCAGGGACACAGTATTGAGCCTGGGTGACAGCCAAGCTTGGCCTTCATTTATTATTGCCAAATTGTTTGTTGTCTTTATTTGCCAAGACTTACTAATTGAACTTTAGTTGGTCTGGCTGGCCCTCCAGAGAACCGGAGCTATTGTTATCTGCTCCGTGAGACCTTGCATGGAATGTGCCAACTACTTGACCAAGCTGTGCTGACATCCCTTCCTTGTTCAGGTGGCTCTTTTCGGGCATGTTGTTGTTGTTTTGTTTTGTTCAGTTCCAACTCAGAGCAGCTGTGTAGATTGGACTGGGATGAAATTCACTGACCCAAAGGGAAGATTCCATTTGGGAGGTCAGTGAGATCTCCATAAAGGTCGGCATCCCCTCCTTGATTTTCCTTTGTGTCTCAGTGAGAGGCACACCGCTTAGCTTCTGCCTCATAGGGAAGGGAAGCTCTGTATCACTGGTCCTCAAAGTATGGTCCCAAGAGCACAATCACTATCTGCTGGGAATCTGTTAGAAATGCAAATTCTTGGGTCCTACTCCAGAGTTACCATATCAGCAACCTGTATTTTTACAAGCTTTCTGGGTGATTCTGATGAACACTGAAGTTTGAAATGGTACTTCAGGCTAGGGTTCCTCAAGCTCAGCATTGCTGACAATTTGGATTGGATTGTTCTTTGTAGTGGGGGCTGTCCAGTATATTATAGGATATTTATTTAGCAACATCCCTGGCCTCTGAGACCCACTAGATTCCAGTAGCCCCCCCCCTTCCGCCTCTCCTCCCAATATGACAACCAAAAATGTTTCTAATCCTTGACAAATGTCCAGAGATGAAGGAGGTAAATCATCTGTGGTTGAAATAATGAACAAATTGCTCATTTTTTCTGGGCTTTTCATTCTCTGTATCATGTGACAAATGACTGTCCCACTGTCTGGGAGGCTTCTTAGCACGCAATAATGATTAACACAAAAAGACAGACCTGCTTAACAGAAGGTCTTGTTTTTCAATCTTGATAAATCTTCCTTTGATCCATCCACAGGCTAGAGGACATGATTTTGTCTTTAAGAGCTAGTTCTCTTGCTCAGCTTGCTTGGTATACCCAAGACAAAGAAAAATCGCCAGAGTTTGGGTTCTCCTCATTCTCTTTGGGTTTGCTATCCCGAGGGCAGAAGAGAAAGAGGGACTGAGTTCAGAGGTGTATACCTACTGTCTGGTGACATGAATAGGACATTTGCTAAATCTCTCTCACTTTCAAAATAAAAGATTTCCTGGTGCATTTCTGGGGCAAGTGTTTCCAAACGCTCGTTCTAGAGTTCCCATCCTTGGGCTCTTAGGGTTGTTGCACTTGAGATTTGCATTTGAAGGGTATCCAGACCAGGAAACTTGCTATTAGGCTTTATTCCCATCACTGTCGTTTCAGGGTTTTGACACTGTTTCCACTAGAGAAAGCTGAATTTGACAAAAAATCAGCTTGAACTAATTCAGCCAAACCTAAAGTCAGTTGCTCAAATGAACGTCAACTACAGGTTCCAATTCATTTGCTCACTTGGTTTGGATCTATTGAGCATCTACTAGATGCTAGCATTGTGCTAGATTCACTGTTAAATCCTCAGTGACTAACACATAGCAGGGTTTTAATAGAGATGTGTTGCGCAAATCTTAGAAGACAGCCATTCTACACAAACTGGGAACATTAAAAAAGATCTAACCAAAGAAAGTGCTACTTAGGTTTTCAAGGAAAAAAGCAAGAGTGAGCCTTGCAGAGAGTGTGGGGAGGGTATTTCAGCTAGAAACAGTAACAGGAGCAAGGACAAGCATCAGAGCCTTAGATGGACTTTAAGAAGGTTTGAATGAATTGTCTGAAGAGGTGATTTTCTGGTTGTTTACTGCCATATAAAAAATTGCCCCAAAATGTAGTGGCCTAAATAAATTATAATTATTATAATTATAACTATTATAATTATAATAATTATAATTCTGAAGGTGAGGAAGGTTGAAGGGCTTGGCTGGATGGTTCACCTCAAATTCACTTGGTCCCGGGGACTGAGAGCCCCCTTCCAAGATGGCTTCTTCATGGACATCTCTGGTGTCTTGGGATCCACATGGTGTCCATTATCCAGCATCACTGGCTCCATGGGGTCTGCGTGTCTCATGACATGGCAGACTCAGGAGAGTTGGGCTTCTTCCGTGGCAGCCAGAGCTTCCTCCAGAGCAAGTCTCTCCAAAAGTGAGTTTTCCAAGAGGCTTACAAGGAAGCTTTAAGGCTTCTTATCATCTTTGCAAGTTGCAGAGCATGCTTTTTATGTGTTCTAATGATCGAGCAAGGCACTATGGCCAGATGAGATCCAAGAGGAGGAGAGAAACGCCCCTTTGCTTACCGGGGGAAGGGCTTGCGTTAAAAGGAAGGAAGAAATTTGACAGCAGTCATCTCGGAGAATATCTTCCTCAGTGCGTTTCAGGGGTAGAAGGAGTTCGGACTAGAGAAATGAATCTGAAGGACATGGAGCAGCAAGATAAGGAGTGAGCCATTTACCCTGGATTCTGTGAGAAGCCAAGGGAGGGTTTGAGCAGTGAGACACAGTTAAGATAGTGGTGTGAGCAGATTCGTTTTAGAATTACTCACCTCTGACCGCTACAGAGAATGAGATGTAATAGGATGAGACTGGAGGCAAGAAGGAGAGCTGTGAGATCCCTGTAGCCTCAAAGAGCAAAAGTGCTATGGGGTGGGGGTGAAAGCGGCATGATGGGTAGGGGTGTCATGGAATGAGAATATGAGGAATATTTAAATTATCAAAGGGCTTCTGACATCTTTCCCTATACCAGCAAAAATAGCCCCTTTCAAAACGAGAGAAGAAAGGCATCATTTTCCATTCCTGGAACTGAATGGGGGGTAAATGGCAGCTGGCAACTGAGCTTGCTCTCAGAGGCTTAATGGCCACACCTCTTGGGGTTGTCAGGTGCTGCCACTGAGGAGAACAAACAGGATTGGTGTGAAGACCATTAGAAAAGGCCCACGGAACAAAGATTCCATTTGGCAGCTGTTGCTCAAGGCTGAGTGAAATAAACAAAAGGGTTTGTTGAGCAAACATGAAAGAAGCCTAATTGAAGCAATTAAGAAGAAATTAAATAGAGGAAGGTTTTTATCCTCAAGTTCATGGAAAATTTTTCACAAGGTTGTCACTGGAATAGTCATTTGGGCCTTTTAAATAAAGACAAGCACAGGATATGGGAAATTGGCCAATTTGACCCTTAGGAGTGGACCAAATCAAGTGTGGCAATGTGGACTCAACATGTGCCATTGTTTGGCCTTGGCTGTCCGATCTTGGGATGGGAGGGGTAGTGGGTTGGGATTGGGTAGGACTGGGGAGGGATGGGATAGAGGCATCCACAAAGGGAACCATTCAACAACACCAGAATCTCTTGGTTATGACATTACTCTGTCTTGTTTACTTGCTAACACCACTGTCTGGGAGTATCTTTTTGTTGCACGCTTACTTGTTCACTGTCTGTCCTTCCAATTTGAACACACACACACACACACACACACACACACACAAGCACACACACACAAGCACACACACACACACACACATGCATACACACACATGCATACACACACTAGAACTCTGGTTTCCTTACAACATAGCTTGGGAGATGCTATCTGGCTGGGTTTAGGTCCCCAAAACTAAACCCCAAAAGCAAACATCCGTACCTCACCCATGTTGAGAGCACACCCTGACATCTTAGAACTGTCTCATGGAAAATTTATGCCTGAAATCAATTCAAACAAGTACATTTATTTAATAAACAGTTACATAGTACTTACTACATGCCAGACATAATTCCAAGCATTTTACAAGTATCAACTTAATCCTCATAACGATCTTATGAGGTTTGGATACTCCTGTTTTTTTGTGTTTTTTTTTTTAATTTTATAACTTTAATTTTATTGTTGACACCATTACAGATGTCCCCATTACCCCCACCACACACACACTTTGCCCACTGCCACCCAGTTCCCTCACTTTTTTCTGGCCATCACCACACTGTTATCTGTGTCCATTGGTTATGCATGTATGTTCTTTGGTTAATCTCTTCACCTTCTTTCATCCAGTCCCCCTTTCTCTTGCCCCTCTGAAAACTGTCAGTCTGCCCCAGGTATCCATGCCTCTAGTTTTATTTTGTTCATTAGATTTCCTATAAACTTGAGATCATACTGAGATCATACAGTATTTGTCTTTCCCTGACTGGCTATTTCACTTAGCTTAATAATCTCCAGGCCCATTAGTGCTGTAGCAAAAGGTAATAGTTCCTTCTTTTTATGGCTGTGTAATATTCCATTGTGTAAATGTACCATAGATTTTTATCCACTGTCTACTGATGGGCACTTGAGCTCTTTTCAGATCTTGGCTTTGTAAATAATGTTGCTATGAACATAGGGGTGCGTATATTCTTTTTTATTGGTGTTTCTGAATTTTGTTGAATGCTTTTCCTGCATTTGTTGATGTGATCATGTGATTTTTATCCTTCATTTTGTTTATGTGATGTATCGTGTTTATTGATTTGCAAATATTGTACCAGCTTTACATCCCTGGAATAAGTCCCACTCGGTCATGGTGTATGATTTTTTTTTAATCTATTGCTTGATCCAATTTGCTAATATTTTGTTGGTAATTTAACATCTATGTTCATCAGGGATATTGGCCTGTAATTTTCTTTATTTGTATTATCTTTACCTGGTTTTGGAATCAGAATAATGCTGGCCTCATAATAGGAGCTTGGAAGTCTTTCCTCCTCTTGAATTTTTTTTTCAATAGTCTAAGGAGGATAGGTGTTAGTGCTTTGAATGTTTGTAAAACTAGCCTGTGAAGCCATCCCATCCAAGACTTTTGTTTGCTGAGATTTTTTAAATTATTGCTTCAATTTCATCAGTTGTTATTGGTGTGTTCAGGTTTTCTAATTCTTCCTGATTAAGTTTTGGAAGATTGTATGTTTCTAGGAATGTGTCCATTTTGCCCAGGTTGTCCAGTTTGTTGGCATATAGTTGTTTATAGTATTTTCTTACAATCCTTTGTGTTTTTGTGATGTCAGTTGCTACTTTGCTTCTTTCATTTCTGATTTTATTTGGGTCTTCTGTCTTTCTTTCTTGATGAGTCTGGCTAAAGTTTCATCAATCTTGTTTATCTTTTTAAAGAACCAACTTTTGGTTTCATTGACTTTTTTGTTCTGCAGCTTTTGGATGAGATGTTCTGCAAATATCAATCAAATTCATCCATCTAGTGTGTCATTTAAGGTCATTATTTCTTTTTTGATTTTTTTTGTCTGGAAGATCTATACAGTGATGACAGTAGGGTGTTAAAGTCCCCTAGTATGACTGTATTGCTGTCCATCCCTCCCTTACACTCCATCAAGATTTTCTTTATTTATTTAGGTGTTCCTATGATGGGTGCATATATGTGTATAAGGGTTATATCCTCTTATTGGGTTGATCCCTTTAGTATTATGTAGTAATCTTCTTTGTATCTTTTTATGGCCTTTGTTTTGAAATCTATTTTGGCAGATATATAAGTATTACTACCCAGCTTTTTTAAAAAAAATATATTTCATTGATTTTTTACAGAGAGGAAGGGAGAGAGATAGAGAGCTAGAAACCTCGATGAGAGAGAAATATAGACCAGCTGCCTCTTGCACAACCCCCACCGGGGATGTGCCCACAACCAATGTACATGCCCCTGACCAGAATTGAACCTGGGACCTTTCAGTCCACAGACCGACGCTCTACCACTGAGCCAAACCAGCTTCGGCACTACCCAGCTTTTTTATGTTTCCATTTGCATGAAATATTTTCCCTATCCCTTTACTTTCAGGAAGTCATTTATCTGAGGTGGATCTCTTATAGATAGCATAATGGGCAGAAGCCAGGGATTCTGCTACACTTTCTGTAATGCACAAGACACCCCCTACAACAAAGAATTATCCAGACCAAATGTCAATAGTGCCAAGGTTTAGAACCCCTGTTGTAGAGGACATAAAGACTACGTAGGTAGAATTCAAAGCTTCAGACAATAATATTCATGCTATGGGAATTACTGCACCATGGCTTACATTAATAAATCCTTTAGCAGTTACCACATCTATCACATGTTTATTTGTCTGTCTTTCCCATTAGACTGTGAGCCTCATGAGTGTCGGGATCCACCCAAGTCTTTATGGTGGTTAAAAGCAGAGGATCTGGAGTTCAACAGTCTTGGATTTTTATTCTATTTCTACACTCACTAGTTGTGTGACTTTGGGCTGTTACTTGACCTCTCCAAGCCTCAGTTGTTTTTCAGTTGTATAATCTGAATTATGTACCTACCGAACTGAATTGTTGTAACAAACTTATCAAGAAAGGCACTAGACACAGTCCTGGCATATATAGTTACTATTTTATTATTGTTATTTTTATCTCCAGCACTATCCCAGTGCTCTGCAAATGTGTGCAAGTAAATAATGAGTAACTGAGTCATCTTGTTTTGTTTTTCTTATTTCCACAATGGGGCACTGGCTCTACTAGCCTGACATGAAATGGTCGTGTCAGGAGGCAACCAAGTCCATTCCCCAAAGAGGCCCCTGATTCCATTCACATGGCACCTCTGGGGACCTTCTTACCCAATTTTGCTTCAGAAAGGCAGTTCTATCTTCTAAATGGCCCCCACCTACCAGGACACTCTCCACCCCATTCCTGAGTCTTGGGCACGTCCTCTGCAATAGGAACCTCTCCCAGCTATTCCCACTGCCTGTTAAGCAACATATTTTTTGATCAATGTTCAAAAGCCTTTGGACCCCTCCCTAAATACCTCATGTGCCCCTGTCTAGTCTGGACAACCTGGCAAAGAGTACATCCGTGAAGCAGTTGGCTAACTTTTAAAGTGGTGGGTGAGGACAAAGCTTTGACAACCTGATTTCTCACCATGTTTGCTTTTAAGGGAGGTGTTCCTAATGAAAGAAAGAACACCTCAGCCTTCTAAAGAGCCCCTTGGTATATAAAGTAGGAGTCACATGGTGTCTGAGAGTCACTAACCAACCAGGAAGACACCTGGTGAAGATAAAATTGAGAAAGAGAGGGGTCAAGTGTGTTTAACATAGAGTGTATGACTCCATTTATCTGGTTCCTCGTGTGTCCAGAGGTTAGCAAACATGTAAGGACACAAACAAAATCTGGAACCATTCTCCTTAACAAAATGTATTTATGAGAAATCAATTGATGACCTTAATCCTCATAACAATAACAAAAAATGCCCTTATTTTCTTTACAGAGTTCATCTATATACTTGTCTAGAAACTTGACTTTCTAGTAACAATATACAGTAGAAATCAAGACTAAGTAAGAAAAAAGTGATCTGGATGTGGAAGAGATAGGATATGAGCAGCAGAAGGCATTAGGAACAGAGTCGGCCTTATTTGTGAAAATCATAAAAAAGAGACTTCCAATTTTCTATTGTTTTAACATTAGGGACTTAGCAGATATTTCTACTTTATTGAATTCCAAACCTCGATGTGAGAGAGACACATCAATTGGTTGCCTCCTACTCGGGTCTGGACCAGGGACAGAGTTCGAGCCTGCAACCTAGGTACATGCCCTTGGCAGGAATCAAACTGGAACATTTTAGTCTATGGGTGGATCCACTATCCACTGAGCCAAACTGGGTAGGGCTAAATGAATTATTTTTTAAAGTCAAAATACTCTTGTGGGGGCAGTAAAATTGATAGGGAATCTATGGAGGATTTCTGGGTGCTGGCAATGCTGTTTCTTGATCTGGGTACTGATTACACAAGACTTTTCATTTGAGAAACTTCATTGATCTGTACTGTTGATTTGTGCACATTAATATCTGTGAATACTATCATTTAACAAACCATTTTTTTTTTAAAAGCCAAACATGAGGAAATCAAATGCTTTTGTTTTCATAATTTTCTCTGAGATAAGCCAAATTTGGAAGGCAAGAGCTAAACACTGAATCTCAGGGCTCTGCTTTTCCTAGCTCGTTGATCATAGAGAAGTTATTTAAACTGTCTGAGCATCAGTTTCTTGGTCAATAAAATGGGTAAAATAATAGTGCTCTTCTCTTAAGGTTGCTGGGGTGATTAAATGAGATAATTAATATAAAGAGGTCTAGGCACTTAGAACTCAATAGCTATAGGTTGTTGCTATTGCTGACATTTTTGCTCAATCTTCTTTGGACAATGAATGTTTCTTGCTTGAACAAGTAGAAATCTGAAATCATAATATATTTAAAAATATTATCTTATTGCCTTGGCCGGTGTGGCTCAGATGATGAGTGTCATCCCATACATCAAAAGGTGGCAGGTTTGATTCCTGGTCAGGACACATACCCAGGTTGTGGGTTTCATCCTTAGTCAGGGCATGTGTAGGAGTCAACCGATAAATGTTTCACTCTTACATCAATGTTTCTCTCCTCCTCCTCCTCCTCCTCCTCCTCCTCCTCCTCCTCCTCCTCCTCCTCCTTCTCTTTCTCCTCCTCCTCCTCCCTCTCCTCCTTCTCTCCCTCCCTCTCTAAAAATCAATTACTTATATATAATCTTGCTACATCTTAGATTCTGAGACTTGATTTTTACAAAGTCCTCTTACCCTGTGTGCTTAATATATTAATATTCAAATGAAGAAGAAAATAGGGGACAGGATGCCTGTGAATTGAGAGAAATTCCTCCAATCAGTAAGGTCCTAGGAAATTGACTCCTACATTAGAATAAAGTGCACTTTCTAATGGTCTTTTCTTCAGAGAGATGGCCCTAAGTAGGTGCGTTAGAGAGAAGACTCTTTCATCCTTAGTGTTAATGCATCAACCATGCAGTGTTCTTGCTGGGCTATTTCTACCCGCCCTCCCGTCCCCCCTCCGCCCCTGGGATCTAACCCTTTCTCTGCTTTACCTTCTGGGAATTGTAATACCTTAAAGGTTGGCTCTGTTCTTCTGTTTTCTTGGACATTTGCCAAGCTAATCTCCCAACATTGAAGAGCATTATGAAAGTTAAGCTGCATGAAAAGGAATAATAATTTTGTTCTACCTATAAGGCTTAGGGTCAGTACTGCCTTTATAAATTTGTGTGTGCTTTTTGGCAGCTGCCAAATAGTTTCTAGCCACCATGACTTTACCTCCGCCTTACCACATCGTTGAGCTATTTATTCAATTTAGCTAGGTTAGCTAAGGAACTGGGCCAAAAATTGCTATTAGGAAAAGCTAATCTTATTTACCCCAAAGAAACTAAAGGAGTCTCAAAGTGGTTTTCTGGGAATTTCTTTTTATCTTAAGTAAAAATATCACTTTCTCTTCTCCTGTTGAAGCAGAAGAAGGAAACAGAATTCCAAAGAGGTTAAATCATTCAGTTCTAATTGATTTGGGGTCAGAACGAGAATCCACCACAGCTCTCTCCGTCTCTCAGATTTTAAGACTGGAATTTAAGTTTACAAACGATGAGGTAAGTAAAGAGTTGAGAGTTGAAAAATACAGGGATAAACATTATTTGTGATTCTGCAATGTGTTATATACAGTCGAGGACACACTGAATCCCTTGGGAGTATCCTAGAGGAAGTGAATGGAGATCATTATTGCCTGACACAGGAAAAGTTGTCCCCTAAGGTGCTTTAAACACCGGCACTAAATCCTTTAATTTTTATCCATCTACAAAAGCTAAAGCAGGTTAACAAAGACTATTGAGCTTCAGGGTGCAGACTGGAGCTGTGTGAGATTCCTTGGACCTGCCAACACAAAGTTGTTCTTAATTTTAGTAATTTGATGAGCATGCCCGAGGGGGCCCAGGCTACTGGAGTCAATGGTTGCAATAGTTGGAGAGAGGGAGAGCTTTTCTCACCAGCATGCGGCACTGATGTTATGCCAGTTATGATGACTCAATTTCTCTACATCTAGGTGCCTTCTTTCTTCCATCCTGAGTATAGAATAAAGTGCACTTTATAATGGTCATTTAAAATGACCTGTTACTTTATTCATCCCCAATTTTTTATGTATTAAAAAAATATGTCCAAAAGGTTATCACTCCATTCTAACCAACAAATATTTCTTCCCAAGACTGAGTGTATACAGATCTCTCTAAAACCAAGGGGGAAATGAAGCTCATCCTGAGAGCCATCCTACTTCCTGTCCCTGGATGGGTTAGAGTGAGGAATGTGGACCCCATTTGTCTACTAGACATCATTCCACGAAACGAGGGAGAATGGTTAAATTAAATTCATATAGGGGACCAGCATGTATCTTAGAGCCTGAGCTCTAAGGCTGATAGGTTGATTACAAAATGTGTAACTTCCAGTAAGTAATTGAACCTTTTTTAGCCTCACTTTCCTCATCTGTAAAATGAAAAAAAAAAATAAAAATCGCTTCATAGGGATATTATGAGGAATCAATGAGATCGTGGATATAAGGCTGCCACGTACCAATAAATATCAATTTAATATAATCATCACATACCTAATAATTCTTCACAAGGTGATTCGGTGGGAAAGAAATAAGAGAAATATCTCCATTTTTGCGGGGGCAGAGTAGACTGTGTTGGAGCAAAGTGATTTCCATCAACCAGCCAATTTAGCCCCAGGTCATGAGAGAGAGCGTGCACATCTCCAGGTTCTTCATCCTTTTTTTCTTTGACGTGGAGCCAAAACTTGGCTGGGGCTTTTTCCTCCCGCTAATGACAGCTCCAACCCGTCTCTGAAGGCCAAACCAAACTCAACCACTTTTCAACTCTGAAACAAGATCACGTTCCCCATTTTTTGTTTTCTAAATACAGGGTGAGCCAATTTCTGTTGTTATTTTTTCCTAGGAATTGGCAAGATATGATTTTAAATAGTCCTGCTGTGGTAAAAAGGACACTGGCTATGGATCCCAGACCCTGGGCTTCCTTCAGAGAGAGCAGAGCAGAGTGTCTAGAAGGTCTGATTTGGCCATGTACCATGTTTCATGTGCCCTGATTTTCCAGAGCATCTTAGCGTATGAATGTAATCTCACCCTAATTATTATTAGCATCCTTTTTCACTCCCCAAACTGCCCCAATTTGGGCTTTAAAATATGTGATCACCTTAACCCTAGAGCCAGAATATCTACACTCAAATCCTAGACCCACTACATTACTATTTACATGGCAAATCATTCCATCATGCCTCAGTTTCCAGTGCTGTAAAATGGAAATGATTATAATAATAGGACCCGCCCTTGGTATTGTTGTGACATTTGATAGGTTAATACGTATAAAATTCTCAAAATAGCACCAATATGCTATGTCAGGGTGATCCACTATTTTTTAAAATACATTTTTATTGATTTCAGAGAGAAAAGGAGAGGGAGAGATAGAAGCATCAATGATGAGAGAGAATCATTGATGGGCTGCCTCTTGCATGCCTCCCCACTGAGGATCAAGCCTCATCCTGGGCACGTGTCCTGATTAGGATTCAAATTGTGACCTCTGGGTTCATAGGTTGACGCTCAACCACTAAGCCATGCTGACTGGGCAGGGTGAGCCAATATTAAACTCTCACCAGCAAAACCAGTGGACAACCAGCCCCATTTAATAATTTGGTAAATAAGAATGGGGTTTCTACCTTCCTTATATTAAGTAGCTCTTTCAAAAGTCAGAAGAAATGTTATAGTTAAAGCATATGAAACTATTTATGATTTAAAGTTGATTATTATTCTGGGAGAATGAATAATGTAGAGGAATGGGTTGTTGTTATGGAAGAAAAGACACCAAACAAGTTGTCAGGAACTGTGGATCCGTTTTCCTTCTTTCCTTTTTTTAAAAAAAATTCTCTTTCAATTTTTAAATTGATTGGACATTTAAAATTTTTATTTATCTTCATTTCCCACTCCCATTTTCCTCTCATCCCATAGATAATCATGCCAATGTCTTAATCTTTTTGTATTATTACAAAATAAGTATTTTAATTTTGTGGGTTTTATATTGATTGGTTTATTATTATTATACTAGAAGCCCAGTGCACAAAATCACATGGCCCCACCCACCCACGCACCCTGCTCTGTCTTGCACACAGCCTCCTGGTGACCCGTCTTTAGTCGTTCCACCATGACAGCATCACGACCAAGGGGATTTATAATAGAGATTATTTCTTAATATTTTTACTAACATTGTATTTTTAAGGTTTATTCATATTTTCACGTGAACATGAAATCTTTTGCATGTATGACCAATACTCATAGCATATGCTACATCTTATCAGTGATGGACACTGAGGCTTCCCCCAACTACCTGTCCCCACAAATAGCAGTACAACAAATAATTTGTTCATATATTCCTGTATTGGTCAGTTTTGCTGCTATAATAATAATAATAATAACAATAATAATAATAATAATAATAATGAAACACCTCAGGGGCTTCCAACTACAGAGATTCCTTCTTGTTTATGCCAACATGTTGCCACTGCTGGCATCAGGCTCTTTCTGATTCCATGTGCCTTTCCGGATCCAGGCTGAAGGAACAGCCCTTATTGGGGGCAAGCTCTATTTCTATAAAGAAAAACAAGCAGGCGAGCTGGAGGAAATATGCAAGAACATTTGAAGCTTGTGCTCCGATTGGTGTATATCACTTCTGCTCCTGTTTCAGTGACCAAAGCAGGTCAGGTGGCCAAGCCTGACATGGGGCAGAAAAGTAGCATCTCTGACAGGCAGGCACCAAAAACCATATGCAGATGGGTAGGGTGGGTAGTCCTGCCAGTGGGAAAGGAGAGTAAATAATTACAAACAGTAGTACCCCTTTGAGAGCTCAGTAAGAATTCCTTTGGGATTTATGGCCAGGAGTGGGATTAGCAGGCCAAGGTAGGTGCATATTCTTCG
The DNA here is from genome assembly GCA_036971965.1 of Nyctalus aviator. NCBI lineage: Eukaryota > Metazoa > Chordata > Mammalia > Chiroptera > Vespertilionidae > Nyctalus > Nyctalus aviator. Next base: position 8,500,266 of record CM072929.1, on the reverse strand, counting down.
TTTAATGAAATACCCAGATTAAATAATCCAGATACACTGTCATCAGTGCAATTCAGTGAAATGTGAATATTTTTTTAATCCCACCAACATTTGTATAATACAGTATCTAATTTAAAAATATATATATTTTATTGATTTTTTACAGAGAGGAAGGAAGAGAGATAGAGAGCTAGAAACGTCGATGAGAGAGAAACATCGACCAACTGCCTCTTGCACACCCCCTACCAGTGATGTGCCCGCAACCAAGGTATATGTCCTTGACCGGAATCGAACCCAAAACCTTTCAGTCCGCAGACCCACACTCTACCACTGAGCCAAACCGGTTTCGGCTATAGTATCTAATTTTTTAATTTAATAGTTTTAAAGGAATATTTTATTGCTTTAACTTTCAGTTATTGGCTTTTAATGACTTGAAGCATTTTTTCATTCTCTGTTAACTTTTAAGTTTTCTTCTCCTGTAATTACCCATTAGGTACTCTTTTTCCACTTCCTACACGATTTCTTTCCTCTTCTAGTTGAGTATCAGGGTATCATATGTGCTATATATAAATATCTTTCAATTTTAGTTATTACAAAAATCTTAACTTTCCTGCCATCTGTCTAATAACTTGTCCATAATGTTCTTTGTTGAAAAAAGTTCTTATTTTTGTTCAGGAAATCTTTTCCTACTCTTGGATCACAAATATGTTTCATTCCCCACCCCCCTTAATAGTTGATATTTTATCTTTCACATTTAGATCTTTAATTCACTTGGAACCTCCTTAGATAGGGATCCTGTTTTATTTTTTCCCAAATAGTGAAGCAGTTTCCTCTACTCCATCTATTGAGCAAGCTAGCCTTTTCCCATAGAATTGCAATGTTACCTCTGCCATACTGGGATCCATATATACATGGATGTGGCTCTCACCTCTCTACACTATTTAATGGATCTATTCACCCATTCTTACACTGATACCAAACTATCACCTTGTAATACATCTTAGAGGCTGTAAGACAATTTCCCCCTCTCCTAAAGTTGACTTGCCTATTCATAGCTCTCCCTTCCCCCAAAGACATTTTAGAATCCATTTTTCAAGTTCCTCAAAAAGCCCAAATAGGTACCTGATAGAATTGAATTTATAGATCGATCTGGGAACTATTGCTATCATTATAATGTGAGATTGCCCATCCAAGCCCATTGAATATCTCTAGTCTCCATGTATTCAGATTAGTTTTGATGTTTTTCACTAGAATTTTAAAGTTTTCTCCATAGAAGCAATGTGTAGTCTAAGTTAAATGTTTGTTGTTCCTGGGTATGCACCTTAATTTGGGTGAGATTTGGGATCTAGATTTTACTCTGTCCCTGATTATGCTCTATGATTTTAGGTATGTGATTCACTGTTTTCTGATGTTGGTTTCCCTGAAGTTGCTGGCCCCTATGGTGCCACAGATAATAACAACAATGACAGACACATATTAAAGTCTCAAAAAGTGTTGGTCCTTGCAGAGGGAGGTGACTTAGCATGTCTCGTACATTATAGGCACTCAATGAATGTTAGTAACCACTGTTATCATGCCTATTTCAAGTTGAGGAAGTGGATACTCAGAGAGGTAGAGTAACTTTCCCCGACTCACCCAGCTAGTAAGTGGCTGGTTTTGGATGTGAAGGTGAAAGTCCTTGGGTGCAATATGTCCTATCTCAGTTCTTCCTACCGCCTCTGACAATTTGAGTCACCAGCTCCGAAATGCCTGCAGTGGGCTGGTTATCTTGACTGCCAAGCTCGTGCCAGGCTCCCGAATATCAGAGGCCATGAGAAATGTCCAGGGCTTCATTGTGCACGTGGCTTCTAGAGTTACCATCAGTCTGGCCGCATGCATTTGCTTTTGCAGAACATCATTTTTCCTAGAAGTCCGATGTGTTCCTGGATGCCACTGGCTGATAGTGGAGTCAGATAACAGCCTGGGAAGGCAGCCGACATTTGCAAGACAGGAAGTGGGTGCCATCCAGCCAGCTGGGTGAGAATGAATGGCTCTCTCTAACTGCACAGGGAGATGAGGTGGGGATCGTGCAAATCTCCAGGGAAGTGCTGCCTCCACAGCCAGGGCAGGTAGTCCTGGAGCCTCGAAGGCCCAGCCTGTAGCCAGAAGGAGAAGAAAAAGCGGTGAGAGCCTCCTGATGGGTCTTTCTGCTTCCAGGTTGGCTCCTCCACCAAGACCTTCCCAACTGCGAGTGAGAGAAGCCCAACTCAAACTGGCTTCACAAAATCTAGCTTAAATGGCTCAAATAAAAACAGAAATGCTATTATATTAACGAAGTTCTGGATGGTTTTAGATCAGTTGGATCCAGAATGTCAGAATTCTTTCACCGGTCTCTCTCTCCTCTCCTTCCCTTCTTACTATCCTTACTACCCATCCCAATTCTTCACACTGTGCTTTAGACAAGCTCTCTCTGAATGAGGAAATTATAGCTACTGGGAGCTCCAGACCCATGTCTTCCTCTCATTCAGCATCCAAGTCAGTTCTTGCATAGGACTCTGCTTCTGCTTGTGTCAGGGGTCCACATACAGAAAATGCAAGGTTGAGCTGTATAGTTGGCTGACATGTAGGTTATTATTTTAAATATATATTTTTATTGATTTCAGAAAGCAAGGGAGAGTGAAAGAGAGAAACATCAATGAAGAGAGAGAATCATTGATTGGCTGTCTCCTGGACGCCCTCTATTGGGGATCGAGCTCACAATCAGGGCATATGTCCTGATTGGGAACTATACCATGACCTTTTGGTTCATAGGTCAACAGGAAGTGGGTGTCACTGGCCTGACTGACCTGTAGATTATAAAAACAGTGTTTCTCCCAAGGAAGTCAAGGAAAAAAAAGAAATGGTAGGTGCCCATTGCCTGTCGTACTATTCACAGAGCTGGTGGGCTGACTCCATGACCTGTTCTGTATCATTTCCTACCATCCCGACCCTCTTGCCATCCATCCTGTGCTCTAGACAATGGTTCATGTGCTATTCAAATCAAGTAACACCATTTTTTTTCACACACCTGGACCTCCATGCTTTTGTGCCTCTTCCTGAATGCCGTTATTTTACAGTGTGGTCAGCTTCTTCCTAGAACTTTCTCTGACCCTCCCAGGCAACAACTTACATACCTTCTTACAGCAATATATCTCTGATTATCTTTTTGTATAGTAGTCAACATTTTGGAGAAGATCAGATTTGTTTCCAAATTAGACCTGAGGTTATTGAGAGCAGGAATTAATTCTTGTCTTGCTGATCTTTGGATGAACAGCTGTGGCTCTATGGTAGATGCTGTTGTTTGTTTACCAGTATCCACCCCTCCTCTCTTCTACTGAGCCCTGACTTGCATTTTATACCCAGCTAAATACTGACTTTTTCAGCCTTCCATGTAGCCAGTAATGGGCATATGACAGTTTCTGGTCCCTGAGATTCACTGGGGGATATCTTCTGGGGTGGGGAACAGAAGCTTTCGCTTCCTTGTTAAGGAGAGATCAGATGAAGTTGGCACCACTTTTTCCTCCTTCTTCCTGGCTTTGTTCATTTTATTTGGGGGACTGTAGCAGCTGTCATACAAACAAAAGGAAAAGGTCAAGTGTTGACGATTGAATTCTTGGACCAGTGCCTGCAGCCACCTTCCTCTGGATGTTAGGTCAACACAGCTCGCCTATCTCTGTGGCTTCCTTCCATGTGGGAGATTGCAGATTGCATATAGCCTCAATTTTGTGAAAATCATTGTAGAATAGGGAATTAGGGTGGCAGTACCCAACCTGACTTCCAAGTTTGAGAAGTTGTTTAGTGCCTTAAAGGCACAATATCTCATTAGGGAGTAATTGTGGTTATTTAAAATTAAAGGTTTTTTCTTTTGATGTATATGTATTCTATTTTGTAACAGTTGCTAAGTTGTTAGCACATACATGCTTATTAAGTCATATGAACCTCACCACTTAATCATAGAACTGTAAGGGAACATTCAGAGTGCCTGACCTGAGAAGGCTTGGGAACCTCTGACTTCAACATGAATAAACATTAAAGATGTATTCGTGCAGAGTGGAATGAGGAGGGTTATTTGAAGAATAGTAGAAATGCTCTTTTTTATTCTTCCTCTTAGAACGGAGAGTCCTCCTCTTTAAAAAAGGAATCCTGGACAATTCTTTTTTTATGTGCCACATCATTATTGTCATATTACTTACCACTGTGTGCATGTGATCATGTCTTATGCTGCAGTTTTTATCTTGAAAAAGTTTGCTGGCTTCCTCGGCGCCTCCCTTTTCCCCACTGTCACAACTCTCTGAGAAGCACACCTGCTGTGACTAAGAGGAAGCACGTGTTTGCGTACCTCCTTCCTTGCCTCCTCAAACTCGGGAACATGAGCGCAGGATGACAGAGCGATGAGCTCAGGCGGCATGGGTGACTCCAGCTCTCACAGAGAGGGTATGTTTTCCTACCTCTCTGCCATAGATGGCTTTGTTTCCGACTGTAAACGCTTGTGCGAGCACTTGAATCAGCACAAAGCCAAGCTCATTTATAAAAATTCAGCAATTAATTACTAAGGACCTGCTAAGTGACAAGCGCATCCTTTCCAATGACTAGCTGCCAAGGAAAAGCCTTGCCTTCATCACACCGGGCCCCGCACCACTGCAGGGATGTGACTCACCCGGGCAGCGAAGACGGTGGTGTGTCCTAGGAGTTGTACGGTATGGCAGCCTGCTGCCAGCTCTTGCGCTTCCATTTTCAGTGAAATGAGATCATGAAAGACCATTGACTACAGCGATTTAAAGCTTAGGCTTTGGTTCCAAATCCCAGCAGTCTTTACCTGCACTGTCACTCAACGCTCTGAGCTTCTTCTTCCTCCCTTGGACAGCAGGAATTCTGGAGCCTCAGAGGATTATCGTGAGGATTAACTAAAGTGACGGATAGGTGAAGAGCTCTCAGCACCACAGTTGGCACCCAGAAAAGACCTGATAAACATTAGCAATTATTATCCTCACTATTGAAATTTATTTGACAAAATTAATATACTGGAGGGAGGAGATTTTGGTGGGCAGGAGTGACTCAGGAGAGCAGCATAATCGCCTCCCTTGTTAGGATGAGCCTTTGGGTTCACTGCTGCATCCAAGTCTAGCCCAGGTCCTAGCACATAATAGGTGGTCCTAGCACATAGTAGGTGGTCAATGTATTTATTAAGTCTTACGTTTTCATAGTTCTTTGTGTTTCTAAACATGATCCCACTTGAACTTTAATCAATTCTAGGGATCATTGTGACAGAAGAAAAACAAAAAGGGCCCAATACTGATGGAGATGTTGCTAGGTTTTTGGCACTGTGCTTTCTATGCATTATTTCTGCTTAATAGTCAATGCAGTCTTTGAGCCCCATACTATGTGGAAGGAGACTGAGGCTTCAGGAGGCTAAGTTATTTCCTCAAAGTCACCCAGCTAGCAAGTGACTCAACTAGCTAGTGACTGAATAGGAACAGTTTACCAATCCATAAATACTCATTCAGTTCCTACAGTGTGTCAGCAAGAGCTAAGGACTAGGTTTCAGATAGTCAGAGGACAGGCAAAGATACCTCCCAGGGAGTTCAAGTATAGAGGAGCACAAGTCCATATTATTCCTGACATCTGAACAAAGGTTGTTTTTTTTTTTTTTGCTGTAACTTTATGCTAGAACATTTTCTGGTCAAACCTTAAAACTGAAAACAACAACAACAAAACATACAACAAAAACACACACAAAAAAAGCTCATGTTCTTTGTACAACATCTGGGAGGGGTGTGCATATTTAAAACTACTGTTATGATTGTACAGTGGGGTCAACCTAGACAAGTGAAACATTTAGCCACGCCCTCTCAGTGTGTTATGACACAGGCCAGGCTTGGACCAGAAGCCTTGGCCCCAAGTGCAGAGGTGTAGGGAGCTGAGTAAGGCCATTGGGATCAGGCTGGCTGGGTTTGAGTTCTGGCTCCACCACTTGTAAGCTTGAGTGAGTCACTTAACCAACCTGGGATTTAGTCTTCATATGTAGAATAGGATAATAAAAGTAATTCACAACATGGATGAATCTCACAAGTATCATGCTAAGTGAAAGAAGGCAGAACAAAAAGCTACAATCTGTATTATTTTATTTACATTTCCATAGTTCTTTACGTTTACAGAGATGGGATGTCTAGAAGTGGAGGGATGGGATTTACTAAAAGGGGCAAAAGGTCACTTTCAGGATTAATGGAAATATTTGACAGCTTGGTTGTGGATATATATATATATATCCACATACACACATATATACACATATATATATCTTGTCAAAACTTATAAAGTACACCTAAAAAGTGTGAATTCTACTATATTTAAATTATATCTCATTAGAGATATAATTTAATGGTTACCGCCATTAGGGTAAATTAAATTAAATTGTACCTATAAGGCCCTTAGAGAAGCGTTTGATCTTCTTTCCAAGGCAGCTTGTTCAAGTATGCACATCTCTGAAAGCCAGCAAGAATTTAACAGAATGTAGGATGAAAAAATAAAATTTCTTTATGCATTCCTAAGTGTTTAAATATGTCACTTAATGGAAGATGACATTAGAGGTCCAGAGAAGAGTGTGAGTAGATGTTCACCAGATAGAGGTGGTAAAGACGGGAACTGCATGCAGAACGAACAGTGAGTATGTGCATGTGCAATAACCCTGTATAATCTGGAAACTACACCCAAGTGGCAGTGGTAGAGAGGAGAGTACAGTGTGGTGGACCCAAAGAGAAAAGGAGCTGGAAGTCCTAACTGGTTCTCTCTAAGCAAATGCATGTCTGCTCGGGAAGAGAGGACATCAGATGCTGCACAACTGTTGGTAACAACAGAAGAGCAACTCATTGTGTCCCAACTCAACTGCCAACCACTCACGTTGGCAGGTCATTGCTCTGTCGTGTTGATGGGGCTGGACATGGTTCTTTGGGGTTTTCAAGGGCTCAACGACAACTGGATTGACCTTTTGTTTCTAAATCAGGTCATAGTCACCAGAAACAGCATAAGGCGGAAGCTTTGTTTGAATTCCAATACCATGGTTGAATTTTGAGTGGAAATGGGGTCATATTTTCTACTGTCTACAAGTTCCTTGCTCAAGTATAAGGTTAGGAGTTACAGATTAAGAAATACCTATTTTATGAGCAATGATGCACAATTTTCTATAAAATGAATTGTCCGTAGAAAACCAAGAATGATCAAATATCTGAAATGTGCTAGGTGCTTTTTAACCTTCTCGACACCCCACGTGATATTCGGATGCACACCTCCTGATTCCAATAACAACACCTCTCCCTCAATACCAGCCGGCCTCTAACAGATCTTCTAGATCTTCTCAAAGAGCCTGGGGTCGGTCAGTTAGCTTCTCAGGAGCAAAATGAAAAGAAAGTGATGAGAAAAAAATGGCTTTTTCTTTCCATCCTCACACCTCATTGAGGCCACGGACACCCAGGGTTCCAGGCTTAGATTTAAGTGAGGAAAACACCCAGGCCTTGGAGCAAACGAAAGAGCATTGCTAGACTATTGTAAACCTGCAAAACCAAGAGGGGCACCTCAGACATTTTGACTCCTAGTCTTAAATGGAAAGAAGGGGAAAAAAGAATATACTTACAGATACAGAAACGCTTAGGAACAAAAGTAGATGGGAAAGAAAGCAGAAAAAAAAAGAAGAAAGAAAAAGAAGAAGAAGAAGAAGAAGAAGAAGAAGAAGAAGAAGAAGAAGAAGAAGAAGAAGAAGAAGAAGAAGAAGAAGAAGAAAAGAAAAGAAAAGAAATTTCCTCTTTCAGGACCTGTTGGCCCTCTCCTTTTTAAAGAAGAGGCTCTTCCCCATGTAACGACATCATTCTCTTTGTTCTGCCTTTGTTCTTTCATTCCTTCCACATTCCTTCATGTCTTCCTTCCATTCTTTCCCCCACTCCTTTCTTTTTCTTTCTTGTTGTTGCTCCTGTTTCTCCAATCTCTTTCTTAAAGTTCACATTAAAATACCAGCCTTAATCCCTGAGAAGCAGCTCTGTTTTCCCCGCCACTGCATTGCACAACTTGTGGTATGGCTCCGTGCCACCACTAGCTATGCAGCGAGCTTTTACGTGGCCAAAGAACATCTTGTACAATGCCACTTTTTATCAAAACCAAATAGCATAACAATGCATACAGGACCCCGTTCACATCGACCTCATAAGATTTCACTATGATAAAAACACTGAGGTTGAAATATTAAAAGCCATCCCCATGTGGAAATAAATAACCCTGTTCTTCTCCGGGCCCTCTCCCCCTTCCTCCCCGCCCAGCTCCCTTCCTGAAGCCCCCACTCCTCCTCCACTTGCTCACCTCCCCACCCTCTTGTCATTAAGTGCTTCCCATGGCCTCCAACTGTTCAGGTTTCACCAGTCTGGTGACCCATTAGGATGGGGTTGCACCACATTGGGGTGGGGCTTGAGGGGAGGGAGGGAAAAGGCTTGAGTTGGAAGCCCACTGAAACTGGGTTTGACTTGTCAGCTGTCATGGTTTCCATAATCCTGGCAAGACGGGAATTTCTTAGAGATGAGTGTTCTCACTGTTCAAATCAGAGCAAGAAAAAGGGAGAGGAGCATTGGCCCACGTGACTAAGTTTCAGCCCCTGTTTCAAGTGTTGCCTGGCCCTGCTTATTTGCCTAGAGGTGTCCTAGCTAGAGGCCTTTGAGGGGGAGAAGTGGAGTCAGGAAAGCACTGACTGGACAGCCAGGGTCAATGACATAGGCCAGGTTGCCATGACATTACATGGGCATGGTATTAGATGAGGGAGGCATCCATGAAGGATGGCCTTTCCCCTCACTGACCCCTTCCCAAATGATCCACAGCAACAGGGTTGAAAGGAACTCAGACCTCCTTCTGCCTTGACTTATCATGACCTTAATCTCTCAGGGAAATCATAGAGTTCCCAACAAGAAGTTGTCATGCTCTTTCCTTCAGCATGGAGTCAAGGTCTTTGATGCTGGGTAGGTAGGAGGGAGGACTGAAAATTGAGGTGACTTGCTAAGGGCTGACAAGAAGGATAATGCCCCAATTGGAAAGTCCTTATTGTTTCTTCTAAAACACAGGCTCAAGACCAAGCCTTCCTATCTAGTTTGTGAAAATCATTCATTCATTCATTTAAGAAATAGTCATTGGATTTCTACTATTCTAGGCTCTGGGGGTGTGAAATTTACACAAGATAAAGTCTCTGCTTTCATGACAGAGAAAGAGAAATACAATGAATAAATAAGTAAATTAAAAAAAAATTCAGATAGGAATGAGTGTAATAAGCTCCCCTTTGCAGCCCCCCTTGCCCCCCCCCTCAAAAAAAAACCCCCAAAACCAAAACAAAACAAAAACAAAAACAGGATATGGGAAAGAAACAAATGTGGGAAATACGTGACTAAATTATGGTGAACAGATGCCATCTCTGAAGAGGTAACATTAAGATGAGATCCACGTGAGGAGACAGAGGCAGCGGAAGAGCATTCCAGACATAGGGAACAGCAAATACAAAGGCTTGGAGGTAGTCGCAAGCCTGGCAAGTTGGGGAAACACATTGAAGTTTCATTGAGGCTAGAGTGAGTGATGGGGCATTGAGGGTGTTCCAGGAAGTCATGGAGGCAGGGCCTACCTCCAAGCTCCTTCCTGGCCCCTCAGCCACTGGGCCCATCCATAGTGCCCTGCCCCTTACTCTGCCTGGGTCCATCTAGTTTCAGGGCACCTGACGCTGGGTTGGAAAGTCTCTACTTTCTGTTGCGTGGAGGAGACTTAGGGCTCCATGTGGCCCCCCACCCCACCCCTGAGGAACCCAGCCCCCTATGTCCTCGCCCAAGCACCAAGCACTGAGATTAGTGAGCGATTTCTCTGGGTATCAGCCCTTGGGTGTGGGACTTAAACTCTTAATTCCAAGCCATTACGACATGGATATCCAATTGCTGCTGATTACTTCAAATGGTTTGCTTGTGTGCACCAGACATTTTGTCAATGAAGGATTTCTCTCCTGGCTTTGGTTTCAAGTGAGTCTGGTGTTTGCTGAAACTCCAGTTTATTATTTTTTTTAAAAAAAGCACAGAAATAAACACACACACACACAGAGATGAATGAAATAATGAAAAGGGCATTGAATACCTCGTTAAAAGTCTCCATGAAGGGGAATATGGGTGTGTGTAAGGAAAAGGACTATTAAAGTGTGTGTGTATTAGGGAGACAGTAAAGCTGCTGGGAGGGTAGGCTCTGGATTTAGTTCTCTAGATTCAAATCCTGGCCTTGTCACTTGGTAGCCGTGTGATCCAAGCATGGTACTTATCATCTGTGTGCCTCAGTTTCCTCCTCTGCACACTGTGAAAAGTAGCAGCACCTTTAGTGTGGTTGTTTTGATTAAAGGAGTCCATACATGTGAGGTGCTTAGAGCAGTGCCTGGCAAATTATACCGTCGCAACTACTGTGGCTTTTACTGCTAGAGGAGCCGCGTTGGCGAGCTCCTGGCTTTGCGCTGGCCGTGGCTTGGTTTGGCTGATCAGTGGGACCTCAGGTCTGATTGGTAGCTCAGTCTCTTTCTGGAATCAGACCGCACTCCTAATCCCAAGTCACTAAGCTCAGGGACACAGGCCTTTGGTCCCAGAAGGTGATAAATCAAAAGGTGTACAGAGTGCATCACACACATCCATCCTTCCTTCTGGACAGAACAGCTCAAGGCCATAGTGATGAGGGAGGGTCCTTCTCTGGCCTGAAGGAGAATGCATTGCACCTGTGAGACCCTGGGCTTGGCACCTGGACCACTGAGCTATCAAAAAAAAAAAAATCTAATCCCAAGCAAGTTGTGTCTAGGTCTGTGCTTTCAAACTTAAAAGAAGAAGAAGAAGAAGAAGAAGAAGAAGAAGAAGAAGAAGAAGAAGAAGAAGAAGAAGAAAGAAGAAGACCACAACACACAAAACTATTTCTAAAGCAACTGATTGATTCAATTGACATCTCACCAGAAATCCCCAATAAAACCAGCACAAGGTCAAAGATCTGCATCTTCTCAGCACCCCTTTTCTCTCTGTGACTGTCCCAAAGCCGCTGTAGGAAACACCAATGCAGGCTTAGTTATAAAAAAAAATCCCGAGAAAAGAAGTCTGCATCAATTCCCTCAGTTACTCAACCCTGGCACTTTTATTAATTCCATATTAAAAATAAAATATTACAATAATAATATATGGACATCATTTTTAAAAGTCAGTCTTATAATAAGACTGACTTAAAAACAACGGTCTCTGCTCTATTTCTGCCCACCCTAAACTGCTCTCCCAAATGCCAATGACTTTTAAGACAGGACACTTACCTTTTAGATATTTCTTTGGAATTTCCCTCCCTATCTTGAAATGACATGCTTAGGTTGCTAGTTGTTCATTTCTTAGTCTTAGACGTTTATCTTTTGGCTTACTGTGTTGGAGTATCAGGACCCAGCCGCGTTTTGTTTGCTCATGCCCTGTCCACCAACACACACACACACACACTTTCCCTCCCCTGTTCACCACATATAACTACATCAAATATTTGTTAATCCAATATTAACATCCCCAAAAATATTGTTCACAGATGAGCCACATGACATCCCATGGTTATATTTCCTTTCTGGTATATTTTTTTCCCTATAGTTAACAATTGCCTCATTTTTCATTTGTGGTTTTGTGTACTTAACATTAATTCATCCCCCAAATTCACCAAAGCTATAAAACTTCTCCCAGTGAAGTCAAATCCCTCCTGTAGTCAGAGGGTTCCATTTTTTCTTGGGGGGACATATTCCTCCTGAACACCCTCGGTCCTCCTCCCACAGTCTACGTCGGTTGCTCTGTAAGTCTGCTGTGCTGCTAACATTATGGTCTACTTCTCATCAGCATCCTGAGAACTCCTTAAGCCTGTCTCCTGGGCTGATCCCTGATTCCCATATTTCATGGCTTGGTTTCCTTCCCTTTTTTAGTGAAATGTATTCTTTTGCAGTGTCCCAAAGAAGGTGCTTGGGAAGTGACTTTTTTTTTTTTTTGAGACCATGCTCACACACTCTAGCTGGCAGATCAGTCTTTTTTCAATGGCACTTGTTAGAACCAAGCATTTTGCTCTGTCTGCCCAAGACTTGAAGAATAGGTATGTGTTTAACTCTATACAGGAGGCATGATCCTCCACCTGTCTTGTGAAAAGATTCCTAGAGACATAGCTATCTGACTCTGGGGACTGACCTCTACAGCAAGATAAGGCAAGAGATAATTAGCACTGTCCTTCATGTGCCATCCATATTTTCACTTAGCAAACACTTGGAGAATAGTGCTTATACTATGTGCCCTGGACTGTGCTCAGTGCTGGGACTTGTTTTGATTTGGGATGCATAATCTGTATGCATTTATTTTGACAGGTTCACATGGAGGCCTCAGGCCATATGGCAACACTAAGACTTTTCTTTCAAGCGACTCTTCTCAACTAGGTCAGCTTCCCTTATTTTAGTCAGCAGAAGCCAAACTCAATAGGTGAGCCTGCCAAGAGGAGGGCATAACAATGAACATTAGACTCCTGCAGGTGCCACTGGGCAAACCAGATAGAAGATCTATTGTCTAGAGGTTAGGGGCTCTGAGGGGTCAGAAAAAGCTTGCCTCCCCTGCTCAGACAGAGAATGTTCCAGAACTTCTGTGCTATGCTCCATTGGAAGTCCACGGAGCTCCCAGTAGGTGGCCCGTTCCTTCATCATGAGCCCAAATGAAGAGGATCTCAGAGAAAGATAACAACATAGGACATAGTAACAATTGTGTACAAACAACAACTATAATCGTTGTTATTGTAGCTGGTGAAGCCAGAGGAAAATACCACTTTAAGAGGGTGATTTAGAACACGAGCGCTATGGTGAGGACTCAGTAACATTAAGTGAATACACTCACCTCTGCTTCAGATCCTAGAGATGGTTTTCATTATCAATAAAGGAACTTCCAAGAAAGGGACCCAACCAAAAGTACGGGCTACTGTCCTTAAAAAATGCATTTCTTTTCTGACCTGAGACTTTATCCCAAGGAAATAATGAAAGATACGAAATGATGGATGATGTGAGAAAGGATATAATCTTAAAAATATTTACTGAAATATGGCTATAAAATTAAAAACTAAAAATAGCCTAAACATCACCCTGATTAAGAATTTGGCAGTACCCTCAAGAAAGATGTTTATAATGTATACTATTTTGTACATTTGTATGTACATTTATACATATATGTATGTATATACACACATATAGTCAGAAGAAGATAGTGAGAATACCAAGGAGTTAAGAATGGTTATCGCTGGGTTGATAGAATAATGGTTGGTTGGTTTTTCCTTTTCTTCACTTATTTTCTTACCTATTATTTCCACAATAATCCCACTTTGCTTTTGCAATAAGAAAACAACAATGTCAAGTATTTTTTAAATATATAGGGTAAAGGAAACCAGAAGGGCTTTAGTAATCTTGAAAGAGGCTTCCCCAAGAGGCATGATTTCCCAGGATCCCCCTCCTTGCAACCCTTACTCCAGAAGCTTATGGTTTCTGGCTTGCTGTAGCACATGCTTGAGCAGCCAAGGCTGCAGGTGGCCAGGAGGTTAGATGTTGGCTGTGGTCACTAGGGTCCCGGCCACCCACATAAGGTTGGTGAGTCAGGGCTTGCTCTATGCTGTTGCAAGAAGCATCCAAGCATCAAACCTGGAGTTCACAGAAAGGTCATCTCCCATCAGAAGCCCTTATAAAGGTGACAATGTGGTGGAGGAAGCCTTTCCTTAGGGCAGATTCTGGAAGCCACCCCACAGCCCTGAACTGCATTTCACCTGCCTTCTAGTTAACGTTTAGCTTAGGGGCAACTATGCTCACTACCTGCCCCAAACTAACTGCTCATTCTCAGAACAAGATATTGACCATTCCCAGCCTTCTATTGATCACCAGCTATGAGCCAGACACCATGCTAGATTTGTCTATATACATTGTTTCCCAATCCTTGCAATTCTGTAAGCCAGACATAATTGTCTCTACTTTTCAAAGCAGAACATTGAACTCAGTGACATGCCCAGCATCTCATATGAAAGAGCCGGGCTGGGATTTGAACCAGGTCTGTGTCACTTCACACACAAGGCTGCTTTCAGTTCTTCTGCCCATAGTCTAGCATCACCCATAGACTGCTTTGTGGTGGACCCCATTGTTTTTAGCTGTGTCAGGAACTGTGTCTCCCTTCCTCTGGGATTCACTGAGTGCCCCGCCATGTATTGGACCATTGTGAATGAAGAAAATCAAAGTTCAGGGCTAGTAAAACCGTGTTAGGAAGAATTGCAACCCACACCCCCATCTTCCACCTCCCCTCAACCCCTGCTCCATCCTAAATGTCTATGGTGATATTCAAAATTCTTCCAAAGCTTGAGGGTATTCTCAAGCAGTGGTGGCGGGAAGGGCACCCGGGTCTCCTCTGGTTGTTTCTTCACCTGCCTGTCCTGCCTTGACACCTGCCTTCCCTCACCTCAGTCCTCAAGGCCAGTCAGTCCTCAGGGCTTCCTTTTGTTCCTAAACATCCCCACCTCCAAGGCTGTGTCCCCAGTGTGTGCACTGCCTGGAGTGCCTGACCCGGAGGAAGCACTCAATAAATAGTTGTTGAATGAGTCAACGCATGGCAAATGGATGCATGAATGCCTTCCACTTCATCTAGTTAAGTCCTGCCCTTCCTCCAGGGTCAAGCTTCAGTCCCCTCCCCCATCTCTATGAAGCCTTTCCCCCAACATCCCAGCCCACAGAGAGAATGGTTCACTCACAACACGTAAAACCACATGTTTGCCACTCAAAATGCTCTGTCTTATAGGTGGAAGGTGTTTTGTGTGTCCTGTGCACAAAGGTAGGGAATGTGTTGCATTATTCAGTGATGTTGGAGCCAGAGAGAACTGGGTTCAAGTCCCAATTCATCACCTCCAAGCTGAGTGACCTTGAAAAGGTTGCTTAACTCCTCAGAGACTCAGTTCCTTAATCTGTTAAAAAGGGAAAATGCCCACCTTATAAGTAAGTTGTGATGAGAGCTAAGTGCCCTTTCTCACAAGCATCAAGGAATCAAATTAAAAAATAATGTGTAGAGCATGACCTCATTGTCATAAATTTTGTAAATTTGCAGACTTATAGATGTGTTTGTGTGTGAGTATCTATATAAAGTCTGGAAGTATACACACTTAACTATTAACCCTTATAGTTAAAACCGCTGTGAGTATTCTATACAGTAGTTGTTTGTATGTATGTAAAAATATGAAAGGCAAAAACTGACTTTCTCACTTACAATGGGTTAATTATTCAGTGGTAACCAACTCAAAATCTCAGTGCTGGAAGAACAAAGTTATTCCTCACTTGTGGGAAATCCATGTCCACTGTGCTTCTGGCAGGCTCTCTCTCCACATTCAAGATCACTGAGATGCAAAGCTGCCAGACCACTGCCATCTCAAATGTTACTAGGGAGTCTGTTGAAGGGAAAAGATAGAGGGAGAAAGCCTTTGCTCATAGCTCTTGGAGGAAGTAAGTGACATGGCCACACTGAACTTCACAGAAAGGTCATCTCCCATTAGAAGGCCTTTGTAAAGGTGAACTTCAAGTGCACAGAGAGATAAAATCTTCTCTTGTGCCTGGAAGAAGGAAGAGTCCAGATATCTATGAAGTACTTGGCTGACCATGCCACTGACTTAGCTTTATGTCTCTATTCAAGATAATGTTGGGCATATTGTGTTCACTCTGGTAATACAGATGGTTTAATGCCATACAGTAGAATTCAGATACTGTTTGAGACTCTGGAGAAAAATATAAAAATGAGTAAGGCTTAGTCCACTTAATAAGAAGTTAGCCATACTCCAGCAATGACAGTGGGTACAGTGACACGAATGGTATAATAAAGTTATAACACCCTATGAAAGTATATTAGTTTCCTATGCTGCTGTAACAAATAACCACATATTTAGTGGCTTAAAACAACACAGATTTATTAGTTTACAGTTCCATAGGTCAGAGGTCTAACACAGGTCTTGTTGAACTATAATCAAGATGCTGGCAGGCTGTATTTCTTCCAAAAGGCTCTTGAATTCATTTCCTGCTCATTCAGTTTGTTGGCAGAATTCAGTTCCTTGGGGTTGTAGGACTGTCAACCCTTTTTTTTTTTTTTTTTTTTTTTTTTTTTGCTGGCTATCAGCAGAGGACTATTCCCAGTTTCTAGAAGCCACCACATTCCTTGGTTCATAACCCCTACCCCTTTATCTTCAAAGCTATTAATAGTGGGTTCTTCTCATCTCTCTGACCCTCTTTTTTTTTTTCTTTCTTTCTTTCTCTTTTAAAGACACAGTGATAAGATTTAGACTACCCAGATATCTCAGGAAAATCTCTGCTCTCAAGATCCTTAATCTTAAGCATATTTGCAAAGTTCCTTTTGACACATAAGGTACCATGATTATAGATTCCAGGGACTAGGACATGAATATATTTGAGGAACCATTATTCTGTCTCCCAAGGGAGTTTTTAAAGCCATATACATATAAATTGTACATGCGTTAACATAGGTGTCTGTGTACATATATATCATTGTGATTGAGCCAAGAAGGGAAAGATTAAGTCCCAATAGGAAGATAGGGAAGACCAGATCTGGCCAGAAGGAATTCGCTCATACTTGAACAGACAGCAGTGGGAGATTGCAAACTGAGGGTGGAGCATGCATAAAGAAGACAGTTTGTGCCTGGTGTGTTCACAGAACTGAGAGTTGGCTAGTGTGCCTGCAATGGGGGGAGTGGAGACCTGGGAGGTTAGGCAGAACATAAAGGTGAGGTGGCTTGACTTGGTGAGTTTGGCAAGGCAGCATGTTGCTGGAGATGAGCCCGTGGGGGCTGTGAAGTCAGACGGATCTGGGTTTGAGTCTCGGCTCTGCCACTTCGTTGCATGAAGATAACAAGTTGACAGCCGCTGTGCATGTCAACTGCCTCTACTGGGAACAGAAACTGCTAACAATAGTACCTATTCCATAGGGTTGTTGGGAGGCTTAATTAAGATAACATCCAAAGTGCTTAAGATGTAATAAAGGGTGCTACTCTTAGATTCAATGGTTGGGCCACCTGCACTGAGGGCACAGAATCTGGGAGAACCAGACAGGTGTCTGTAGGAGAATTCTGCCCAGCCTCCTCACCCACCTCCAGAGCCAACTCCATGCGTTGCGTGGGTGACTTTCCCACACACCAGATGCCTTTGTTGTGCCCTGAGGGGAGAGCCCGGGTTAGTCTGAAAAAGCTGCCCACCCTGAACTTGTCCTGGCACTGCGCTTAATCATGAGGAACAAAGGGACAGTATCAAGACCAATCCTCAAACAGAACTGTCCCCATGCCCTGAAAGGGGGCTCTTACCAACGCATTCTTCTATGACCCAGGTAGTGAGTGTGGTATGTCCAGATCTTTGTTTCTGTCTATACATTCTGGGCTCCCCCTACCATGATGTGGGTGTTCCGCATAATTGAATTGGAGTAAAGTGTTTAGAACCCATCTCCAGAGGATTTGGGGGAGGGCATCCATAGGAAGATAGTATGTATGCATGTGTACATCAATAACTTTACTTCTCAGAATTGTTGATTCCGAAGCACTTTGTAACTCTAAGCTAAAAAGCAAATGAAGGAGGAGAAACAGGTGTATCAGAATTAACAATAAGCTTTTAGTTCTTAATTTTCTCTGCGAGGCTCTGGAGCTAGTTCAAGCCCTGCTAAGAGAACAGCACAGGACTTCAAGCTCGTATTGCCCCCAACAAGGCAGGTAGCAGATTGGAGCAATGCCTGTTATCCTCACCACCACAACCTCCACCCCAGCTATGACCATTTTTTTTTATACGGCCAAGGTGATAAGTAGTGATTTTAGAAAAGACAAATTACTAAACAAGAAGATTCAGGTACAGACCGACCTCCTAGATTAAATCATTAATATTTTATAATTTCCTTTTCATTTTATTCCCACACAAGCACTTTTTCAATTTAACCAAAATAAAATGATGGTGCATATGCTATTTTGAGAATATGAATATTTATTAAGCACCTGTATGCCACCTCTCTGAACCCTCCGTTCCTGCGTATATCTTGCAAGGTATTTGTAAACTGGTAATATATATGTAAACATATTCCATACATGTTAACAATTATCGTTATCACAAACCAGAATCATAATGACTATTATCTTGCTTAATCATCACAGAAACTCTGCCAAATGATAACAGGTGAAAAAAACAAATGAGGCTCAGATAAGTCATTTACTCAGTCTACATAAGTTAAATTCAGGATGTGAACCTAGATTTATTTGATTCAAAGCCCAATATCAGTGCTGCCCTAAAAAGGCAAACAAAGAGAGAGAGTGAGCAAAGTTTCCATAGCATTTATCTGGGCTAAGATAGTTTGCTCCAGAACCTTTCCATCAACTAAACAGATTTGTAGCCAATCATTTCAATCCAGATTTTTTGTTTCAGAAATTCCCTTTGGATAAGGACCTGTGAGAAAACCACAACTATTCACAATGGACTTCCCAAACCCTGGGCAAACCCAATCCTCTCTGGCTGTCTTTATTTCCAATCAGTCAATTCCTTGTTAATAATAACCACCCAACTATAAATTGGAAGTCTTCCAGTAACCAACTGGTTATTCCTAAACCCTTATAACTACTCTGAAATTGGCCACTGCATTCCTATTCTTCTCTAGACCCTCATTAAAGTCATAATTGAGAACTGACTTAAACAAAGTTCAAACTTGTCATTCATTGGTACTTTATTAGACTTCATTCATTTGGTTCCCACAGGCCTCCCAGCTAGAGTGACTTGAGCAGGATTCATACTTTTTAAAAGTCACCTTTGCTGCTCTGTCTCACACATAGGCACACACATTCACATTACATTCACATACACATACACATTCACACATGCATGCACGCATTGAGCCACTGTGAGTCATGTGTTTGAATATCCAAAAATCTGGCACCATATGCTGGGCTGGCCCAGATCACACCAGGGCAAAGGTTGGTTTGGCACACAGCTTGGCTGTCTGAGACATGTGGATCCAGGTGGAGTTAATTAAGGAAAAACTGGCTTCCAGCTCTTAATTAATATGCTCCTCCTATATCTAGGATGGTTGTTCCTCTTCAATTCCTACAGAGGGAGCTAATGATGAAACTCAAGCATGACAAGGGGCTCAGGGGCAGCGTCAGCAAGATCCTTAAGCTTACATGGACTTCAGGATTGTGTGAGAAACTTCTCCCCAAAGAGCACCATTGCTAGTGCAGCTGTCTACTGATGGTGACAGGTGCCTGGCATTTCACCATTAGAAGTTCATATTTATGGATTACAGCTTCAGAGCTTTGGAAGACCCTCTGTTAAAATGCACACACGTGGGGGGGAGGATAATGAACAGTAATGCTTTCATGTAAATTATTGCACTGGACTCTCTCCTTATTTAACATGAACCAGGACACATAAACTGGATGGGAGGCTCTCTGGAGACAAGTGGATTGGGGAGAACGGCAATAGGGACACTTTGGATCCTGGGAAGGTGTGTGTGAGAGCAGGGCTGACTGGCTGGTGAGGTGAAGGCTACAGACACTGTTGGTGACCTTAGCCAATCCCTGGACTATCTTGGTGACTCATCCACACCCTGAAGGCGATCAAGGTGACCTACAGCTTGGGGCATCTGGGTGCAGAATTAATTAATGACTATGAAGAAGCTTGAAACACAAACCCACTGATATGCAAGGCATGATTATTAAGTTATTAGCAGGACTTGTTAATTATCATTTCAAAAGTCGCTAATGGAAGGGGGCAACTACCTGTTGCTCTAGATGTGGAAAACCTTGAGAGAGCTGTGGAAAGGGGTGGGGAAGATGGAAGGGACAGAAGTGTAGCCCTCACCACTTGTTCTCAGCCTGTGCTGGAAAACTGGGTCTTTCTACTCTCCATGGAACAATAGTGGCATGTATTAGAAATATGAAGAGTGGTATCTGTAATGAGTTTTCTGGGCTTCTGACTGGGCTGTTGGTCTTTTCACCATGATCCTACCTGACAATTAGCTCTCCCAGGAATTGGGACCCCCAAGCACTAATAAGAGGAACCTGTCTGTGGTGGCTCCACACCTACTGTAGGCAGGTGTGAAAAAGAGTTCTACAGACCAGGTAAGGAAGAGGAACACAAGAAAGATGAGGCTAAATTCAGCCACTAAGACAGGTGTGTGATTTTGTGCAAATTATTCCTTAAACTTCTTAGCCTCCATCTTTTCATCTAAAAAAAACTGGGGGGTCAAAAACCCTATCTCAGTTTTATCCTCCAAGGATTAATGTCAATATTGAAAGAAACAACAGATATCGAAGTTCTTTGTACAGCATAAAAAGCTAGTTGACTATCTATACTAATAAAAGGGTAAAATGCTAATTAGCCTGAACATCTTCCAAACATCCTTCCAGACATCCTTCTTGGCCAAAGCCACAGTGGTGGGGGCTGAGACATAGGCAATTAGGGGCAACCAGGCCGGCAAGGGAGGGCAGTTAGGGGTGATCAGGTATGCATGCAAAGTGGTTAGGGGTGATCAGGCAGGCAGGCAGGTGAGTAGTTAGGAGCCAGTGGTTCCAAATTGCTAGAGGGATCCTGGAATAGAAAGGGTGCGGGTTGGGCTGAGGCCCTCCCACCCTCCATACACGAATTTTGTGCACTGGGCCCCTAGTTATCTTTATAATTATGATCTTCAGTGTCAGAGTCTGAACTGTATCTATGTCTCCCAGACACTTTTTCAAACTGCACTTGGGGCTAGAAATGTCTTAAGTTTGACACTTGAATCAATGAGGAAGAAGAGGCCTCAGGGTGTCATGTGAGGAAGCCTAACATGACAAATGTGTTTCACCCAACAGTCAGCCACAAGCACCTAACATTTTGAGCAGTTCTCAGGGTTTTCATGAAAGAATTTTCCCTCCTGAAGGTTCACCTTTAAAGTGCCCACATGAGCCTAGCCGGTGTGGTTCAGGTTTGAGCATTGACCCAGGAACCAAGAGGTTGCAGGTTCAAGTCCTGGTTAGGGCAAATGCCTGGGTTGCAGGCTTAGTTCCCAGTAGGGGCTATGCAGGAGGTAGCTGATCGTTGATGTTCTTCTCTCATTGATGTTTCTCTTTCTCCCTTTCTCTCTCTAAAAATCAATAAAATCTATTTCTTAAAAAGTGCTTACATGACAGTTGACATATAATAACTAGATGGGGAGAAATGGAAGAACCCAAGGTCATCTACTGGTAAATCCATATACAGTATATTTATCATCAGGCCAGCCTGTTCTCTAGCCAGACCCTAAGATATGGGACTTGGGCTGAGTGATTTTGATAAATGGTTGTGAGAGTTCAAGGAAGCAGAAACCCTAGAACCAGCAATGGAATGCTGGGTACCAAAAAGTTTCAGAGAGGAGAATTTTGCAGAGAAAGGTGAAAAATACTATTGATATTATTAAGACTTTCATAGAACTCTTTGCAGATTAGGCCTTTTGTGCATATTTTCTCTCCAAATCCTCACAGCAGCCTTTCTCCTTATGTAGAATAAATTGAGACTTAAAGAGCTTCACTGCCTCGCCGAAAGTTCCAGATCTAATACGTGGTGAATGCTGGACTCAGATGCAGGTCACAGGGCTCTAAGTCCGCACCCTCATGCCAGGCTTCACATTTTACCCAGAGGGAATACTCTTTTAATGTGGAGTTACCGCCCTAAAGATTTTATCTGTCCTTCTTTAGGGGAGTGACCCGAGAGGTTTGAGATGCTCAGCCAGTAGCTGACTCCCATCCTCCCTTCTGTCTTCTTTGTAGGTCACTGTGTGGCCTGGCCCAGTAATGTTAGTTGGCATCCGAACATTACTGAAGTGCTGATTGTTTTGCATGTGATATACGGTACTGTTGTCTGTATCTATGAGGTTTGCATTGTTTGTTTTGTTTTGTTTAATCCCTCCACTCTTTCACCCAGCCACCCAGCCCCACTCCCCTCTGACAGCTGTCAATCTGTTTTCTGTACCTACCAGTCGGTTTCTATTTTGTTTATTTTGCTCATGAGATTCCACATATAAGTGAAATCACATGGCATTTATCGTTCTGTGACTTACGTATTTCACTTAGCATAATAATCTCCAGGTCCATTCATGGTGTTGCAAAAGATAAGATTTCCTTCTTTTTACAGCATAGTAGTATTCTATGGTGTAAATGTACCACAGTTTTTCTATCCACTCATCTACTGATGGGCATTTGGGCTGCTTCCAAATCTTGGCTATTGTAAATAATGCTGTGATTATTATTTTTTAAATCTATATCATCTTTTCTTTTTCTTAGGTGATGTACATTTCACTACAATAGCTATTGATTTCAGTAAATTTATTCCGCTTGTGACTTGTTGGACTTTCTAATCGGTATATTTCTTAAAATCTGGAAAATTCTTAGTATGTATCTTTTCAATATTGTTTTCTCCAAATCTTTCTTTTCCCTCCTTCTGCAACTCCAATTAGATAGGTTAGCTTTTCTTGTGTATCACCAACCCAATTTTTTCTTTCATCCTTCCATGTCTTTTAATCTTTTTTCAGATTTCCTATTTCTTGATTTCAATATGCTAAATATTATCTCTTCAGATGTATCTTTAAGTCAATAATTAACCCATCAGGCAGAAGGTTTTGATTTCTAGAATGATTTTCACTCCTATTACTGTTTTCCCCCCATTATTAGATGTTCTATTTGATTATTATTTAAATCTGCATGGCCCTATCTATTTGTCATATCTTTACGATTCAATTTTTATGCTCTTTCTGTTAATCAAGTAGCTTCATTTTGGGAGACCTATTTCTCATTTATTGTGGCTTGTTTTTTCATGTATATTGGATTTTTATTTATGTGATCGTTAAGACATGACCAATGGGTATTCTTTTTAGTTGGGTTTAAGTGACAACTCACCAGAGGACTCATGTTTGCACCTGCCAGTTACCTGAGAGAGTTAACTCAGGAACTACTTTTGACATTTGGATAGGAGTGTTTTGTACCACACAGGTAGTATACATTTTAGCTCTAAGTTCATATGAGGACATGCTTGCAGATAGGAACTCCTCGAGGAAGCCATTTTCCTCTGCTCAGAGCCAAAGCTGACACACCCCTTTCCTCACCAGCCCTCTTTCTGGGTGGACCTTGTTTTCTTAGACATTGTTTCATGGAGGAAGGAGTCCTCTCAGGGTCTTAATGTTGTTCAGGAACCTCTGTTCTGACTCCCACCTTGAGGATCCAAGCTCTGTCCCTTGTTTTCATTTATTACAAGTGTAGGTTATCAGAGAAGCGTCCAGGTGTAGCTCTTACTTCTCTCAAGGGGTTTGCATTTCAATTTTGGATTTAATATCTGAAGGGTTCTCTTCTCACAATATCACTTAGGCTGCTCAAAAGATTTTTGCTTAACATTTTACTTAGCATTTGTAGTTTTCCTTCCTTACTTTTTCAGTCTTTCTTTTTTTTTTGTTTCCTCCCAGAAGAATTTTACACTATCCAGTCCTCTGTATCACTGAAAATAGAAACCCCCGTAATGTTCTTGCTCCCATTTTTTCCCCACCTGGAAAGTTTGTGTTCATCCTTAAAGTCCTAACTGAGATATCTCCTCTGGAGAACATTCACTATCCCCTAGTAAGCAGAATAAGCTAGTCCATTGTCCATGTTCTCACATACTTAAAACGTACCTTGAATAAAGACCTCCCACATTTTTTTTATTGTAGTCATTTGCTTATCTGGTTTCCTCCTACTAGTCTGCAAGTTCCTGGCGGACTGTGTTAATTATCATTCTAAGTTGGATATTTAACACAGCGCAGGACACAAAATAAACATAACTATTTGAATTTGAATACATAAATGAATGAAACATCACTGTTTGCCAAACGAAGCCCAAACTCATTAGCATGTCACTCAGGTACCTCCACAATCTAACTCCTCCTCCAGCCTTATTACTCAAGTAATGCATTGTTAATTCATGTGTAGATTATCTATTAATTCAGTCATTCATACATTTATTGGTTATCCAGGTAGTTTTTGAGTAACTAGTAGGTGAAAGACTCTATGCCAAATAGAGGGAATATCTCCATGAATGAGACAAATACGACCTTCCTCTTCATAGAGTTTGTTAGTAAAGAGGAACAAATTTTAACAAGTAGCTACATCAATATTTATTTAATTGTGATAAGTGTTATGAAGGAGAGATAGGAACTCAATGAGATACTCAGCAAAATGTGGTGATGTGTTGGTGGGAAGAGCATCGCAGGGAAACTGAATAGCTGGAAAGCTCTTAGGCAAGAAGGGGCCCAATGAGTTCACCCACTCTTTCCTCTCACGCACTTTGCAACAATAGCAATGAACCAATCCTTGTCCCCTGAATAGGTCTACAATGACATTTTGGTTCAATTGTCCCCTCTGCCTGACCTATTCTTATCAGTTGCCTATCTCCCAATACTTTTGTCAAAATACCAAGATCCCACTTCTTTCCCAAAGGTTTTACCCAGCAAGTCTCCTTTGGAATTTATTTTACTGCTCTTTGCTCCCACTTGATATTTCCATGCTGGCATTTATCTCATAAGTCAGCTGTCTGTGTATGTGAGCTACGTGAGGGCAAAGGATATTTTTCAGCTTGATAACTTTCTGCTATGAAGAATCTCAGGGTGGCCACAGTTTATTTCTGTGGCGAAGTTACATCCAGCTTGTTGTGCCAGACCAGAAACCGCAATGACGTCAGAAAAGAACTTCAAACTGGTTTACCAAGAGAAGTGTTTTTTGAAAAATCAACCAAGCCAAACCACAAGTTCATGAGGTTGTGGACAGGTAGGCAAGACTGAGGAGCTTTTCAAACTTTCTTAGTTCTGTTCACCTGTCGATTTGGTATGAAATAAAGTGTCCTAAAATATTAATTTGGCCAAGCCAAATAACACCGACTATCCAGTTCTCTAGGCAGAGAGTTGGGGTGGTATGTTTAACCACCTGGTCCTTATATAAGGAGTGGACTCTCAGGACTACCTTCCCCAAATCATGCAGGATTGGAGTATGAGGTATCTGGGATGAGAGGACATTTAGATGAGCTCAAAGCAAGTGTTAAAATGAAGACCCACATACCATATTTTTAAATATTTAAAAATTATAAACTAAGTTCACACCATTAAATAAAGTATGTTCTAGCCTCCTACCTTGACAAATACACCTTGAAAACAACATAAAAGGTCAGGTTTCAATTTGGGAAGAAAACAACTTCTGACATTTTCCGGGAAACCTCCTTCTTATCACACCCCTACCACCATCCTACACTAAATAAAGTCCTACATGCACGCATATGTAGATATCGTAGCCCACACATCCAACCTCCACCATACCTCTCACAAATTGGTGCCTGACAGCTAATTCTCCTGGAGGCACAGTGGTCCTCAGGAGACTAGACCTAGGAAAGAAGCCTATATAAACCCAACAAGCAAGTTCAAGATCATTTGAACAGGGGAATTTGGGGGTTTAGAAGCATGGTCTTGAAGGAAGGATATGGGCTCCAGATGAGCCCCTTCCTTTGCTCCCATGGACCCTTCACCTTATTGGAAGAAGCCTAGAGTGGAACCTTCTGAAGGGTGGGGCCTGGCTCAGGAGTCCCTCTTACTTGCATGGAAAGGGACTGTGGTCTGGGTGCTAAAAAGTGGTAACAAAGAGGAAGGCAGCTTCTAACACTTGAAGGTAGTAAGGCCAATACATCTTAAAATATTCTCTGTATTTACACTCACTTAGATGATCTCATCCAGTTTTATAAATGTCAATATTATCTCCATGCTGACAGCGCCCAAGTTTTCACCAGTAGCTCATACTTCTCCCTGACCCCAGACTTGTATATCCACCTACCTACTTAGTATCTCCATTTGAATGGCTGATAATCATCTCACTTAACTTGCTCAAATCTGAGCTCCTTCCTTTTCCCTTCTAGATCTGCCCTTGGGAAGACTCCCTATTCAGGTATTGATGACTCCATCTTTTCATCTTCTCAGGCCAAAATCCTCACCTTCCCTGACTTCTCTTTTTCCTTATGTTCCACAACAAATTATGAAATTTAAAAAAAAAAAGTAATATGTTTTTATTTATTTCAGAGAGAGGAAGGAGAGGAAGCAAGAGATAGAAACATCAATAATGAGAATCATTCATCAGCTGCCTCTTGCACACCCCCAACTGGGTGGGAATCTAACCCACAACCTGGGCATGTGCCCCCCCAACTGGGAATTGAACCATGATCTCCTGATTCATGAGTCAATGCTCAACCACTAAGCCACACTGGCCAGGCAAATGAAGACATTTATCTTCAAAATATATCCAGATCATGATAATGCATTAATCATTTATCATCTTCACTGCTACTTCTTGTGGTTCAAGCCACCATCATCTGTTTCCTGGATTGTTGCAATAGCCTTTAGCTGATCTCATTTCTACCTTACACACTCCATTTCCCCTCTCCCGCATCACCACCCATTTTTCTCAACACAATTGCCAAGTTCATTCCCCCCCCCCCCCCAAAGATTAGAGTAAGTTTGAAAAACATGCTCAAAGTAGCAGCTTTGTCTCTCATTCAAACTGAGACTTAGCAATAGCCAACAGGCCCTGAGTAATCAACTCAGCTACCTGTCTGCTCTCATTCCTACGTACCTCCTCCCTCTCCTACTCTGCTCCAGCCACACTGGTCTTTTATTTGAATACACCAAGTTGTCTCCTGCCCCAGAGCCTATGCTATCAGCTTCTAGTATATAGAACACAACTGGTTTTTATATGTCAACCAATATCTTGTAACTTTGCTAAATTCACATTAATTTTAATGATCATTTTATGGAGTTTTAAAAGGATTTCCTATGTAAGAATTTTTTTTTTCTAAAATGCATTTTTCATTACTCTTTCCACTCTGTATGCCTTTTATTTATATTTATTGGGTGCTATTATTACATGAGGTCTGGGTAGCATAATTCATTTTCTCAGTTCATTGTATAATCTTAAGACATGGTGAACGCTCGTGGGCTTACTTGTCTTTGCTGATATCCTGAGATTATTCAGAGGCAGGTGGGAACTTCTTCTCTCATTGGTGTTACACATCATTTTCCTAAGAAGAGTATTGCTAACCATTTGACACAATGGTTTAAAAAAGCTGTGGGCCCAAAAGAGACATAAACTTGTGACCAAACCACCTTAAGTTTATCTTGGGTTGGGTTCCCAAGAAGTAAAGTCTGAGATGGGGTGACAGATTAACTGAGAGACTTCTCTCAGGACAAACCTGTAATGACATGAGGAAAGCAGAATAATGTAGAAGCTCAGCACAGACATCATTTCAGGGAAAGGCTCATCTCAGCCCAACCCCACAAGGAGCCCTGGAGATAAATTGTGTCATGAAGGTTGCCCTTCTCAGAGCTTTTGAAAGGGGGATAAGCTCTTATACTCCTGTTTTAATCAGTCAATGGGCACATGCCTACTCCCAAAGCAAAGCTGTGAATCCTTCAGGAATAGAGCTTCTGTCAGTCAAGGCAACTGGCTATAGAAGAATACAAGTGTGGTCCTTTAGCATCAACACCCAGAACAGCTAGTGGAGCAAAACCAGCATCTGTTACAACAGGGGACTCTCTCTGGGAGATCTGACTCGTGGTAGGAGCTCGAGCTCCAAAATGGCATTATGAAACTTGGTTCTGAATGGGAAGGCTCAGGAGAGCCAAATGGAAGTGATCACAAGCCATAGAAGAGTATGGGCACAGAGTTTGGGGTGTGGGGAGCCAAGAATGAATATAAAATATTCACACAAAATAAGACTTCATACCAAAATTCCACCACCAAGGAGAAATCAAATGCTAAGAAAGACTGCACTCAAAATCAACAATTAAGGCACAGATTCTCTCCAAATGAGATTAATGTTATGCAGCACTCTGACAAAGACTTTCAAATAAATCTTTTTTAGACACTCATATAATTAAATAAAAAACATAACTCCCAAGGGAAAGCAAAAAATTATACAACAAAAAAATAAAAATGAAACAGCCCTAGCTGGTTTAGCTCAGTGGATAGAGCATCAGCCTGTGGATTGAAGGGTCCCAAGTTCCATCCCAGTCAAGGGCATATGCCAGGGTTATGGGCTCGATCCTCAATAGGGAGTGTTCAGGAGGCAGCTGATTAATGATTCTCTCATCACTGAGGTTTTTATCTCTCTCTCCCTTTTTCTTCCTCCCTGAAATGAATAATATATATATATATATATATATATATATATATATATATAATAGAAATGAGCCAAAACCAGTTTGGCGTTTGGCTCAGTGGGAAGAGCGTTAGCCTGAAGACTGAAGGGTCCCAGGTTCGATTCCAGTCAAGGGCATGTACCTTGGTTGCGGGCACATTCCTGATGGAGGATGTGCAGGAGACAGCTGGGTCAATGATTCTAGCTCTCTATCCCTCTTTCTTCCTCTCTGTAAAAAAATCAATTAAATATATTTAAAAAAATAGAAATGAGACAAGTAAGAGGATGAAAAAGAAACAATGACCACAGGCAATTGAAAAGGTAGAAAAACTGTTCTTGATTTGGATAAATGAAAAGTAGTTAGCCAATGACAGCATTTTAGAGGCAGTGATATGTGAAAAAGCTAAGATGCCTCATATGGACTTCCCTGGAAGAGTGCTGAAAATGATTCACTAAAAGCTAGTAGGGGGTGGTTCGATAAATTTAAGAAAATAAAAGTTTCTGTATATATATGAAGCAGTACATTAGACATTTATTGTATACCAGAAAGGTTAAATAGGGACTCATTGGGGGATCTGGAACAAATTAATTCAATGTACATTATTTCTAATGAGAAAAATGATTCAGCTTTTTTAACAAATTGCTTCTGGAGCAGCCTTCAGAATGAATTAAGTTTAAGAATGGAGGTTCCACTGTAAATACAAAAGATAGGATCAGCTCTAGATAAACATACTCAAAGAGAGTACTAGTTAATTATAACATTGTGCTGGGGAACTCAACCAAGCACAACACAAAGAGACAATGATTCAAAACATTAAGGAAAGCGATAAAAGATTTGAAGTATGGATTCTCAAGGCTTCCAAAACCATTTAATAGGAACTCCAGAAGGAGAGTAAGCAGGCAATGGTAGGAAAGCAATAGTTGAAAAAGTAGTAGCTAAGAATTTTTTGTCATTAAAGAATAATCTTCAAATTAAAAATATATTCTAAACATAAGTGGGATATTGCTTCTCAGCCTTTTGGCTAAGATCAAGTGTAAATATAAGTGAGATAAATAAAAATAAATCTATACTTAGGTAAAATGTGGCAAAATTTCGTAACAGTAAAGGGAACTAAAAACATCCACTGAAAAAAACAGACAGGCCTCAGAAGGTAAAAGAGAAATCTCTTCTAGCTAATGAGGCAAAATAGATGAAAGTTTAAAATTTTATGATCAATCAATTATTTAAGAGTGAGGGCAAAATTAAGACCTTTCAGACACAAAAGTATCAAGAAAAATTACCTCACAATTCTAAGACCTACTAAAGGATATGTTTTATTAAGAAGAAAAGAAGACTCATAAAAAGTATGTGAGAGCAACGATGAATATAAAAATGTATAAAATATGCCAATAAATGTAATTCACTGATAACTATTACTTTAATAATTGCTTTTTGTGTATTTTGGAAAGTAAGACACCTCAAACAAGATGAATATGCAATGGATACATTTAGCATGGGCTAAGTGCTGTTTTGTGTATGGAAAGTTAGACATACAATGTGTTGACTAACTTCAGACTTTATTAGGAAAAAAACATGTTGCATCATGTGTGGCACGTTATAACTCTGTTCAACATATTTTATGCCTCTTGTGAGGCTGCCCTCTCTTTGGAGTAATTGCGGTTCTCTGAATTATTGACAGTAGACTTGGCCATTTGACTTCTTTGGTCATTGAAATGCAGGTGAGAATAATATGTGTTATTTCCAAGTGGAAGGTCTTAAGAGCCAGCATGTATTTCACCATAATCTCGTTGCCCTCTGTTTCCAGATGAGAGTTGCCAGATAAAATGCAGGATACTCATTTAAATTTCACATAAAAATAAATAACAAATAATTTTAGTATAAATATGTCCTGTGTAATATTTGTGACATATATATGCTAAAAATGACTCATTGTTTACCTGAAATTCAAATTTAACCGAGATAGCTATCTTTCACCAAAATGAACTCAAAATGGATCACAGACCTACAAGTAAAATGCAAATCTATAAGAGTGCTAGAAGATTCCATCAGAGAAAATTTAGACTACCTTGGGCATGGCAGTGACTTCAATCTATGCCCAAGGTAGTCTAGAATTAGACATGCCATCAAAGGGTCAGCCCATGAAAAAAATAATTGATAAGCTGGACTTCATTAAAATTAAAATCTTCAGCTCTGCAAAAGACAAAGTCAAAAGAATGAGATGATAAGTCACCGAGTGGGAGAAAATATTTGCAAAAGATCCGTCTGATAAAGGACTGTTATCCAAAATATACAAAGAACTCTTAAAACAACAATAAGAAAACAAATAGCCTGACTTAAAAATGGGTCAAAGTCCAAATCAAAGAAGATATAGGAATAGCAAATAAAATATGAAAAGATGCTCCACATCATAAGTCATCAGGGCAATGCAAATTAAAGCAATAAGATACCACTACAAACCTATTAGAATTGCCAAAATCCAGAACACTGATAACACCAAATGTTGGCAAGGATGTGGACAGGGACTCTTCATTCTTAGCCAATGGGAATGCAAAATGGTGCAGCAACTTTGGAAGTAAGTTTGGCAATTTCTTACCAAAGTC
This sequence comes from Nyctalus aviator, assembly GCA_036971965.1. NCBI lineage: Eukaryota > Metazoa > Chordata > Mammalia > Chiroptera > Vespertilionidae > Nyctalus > Nyctalus aviator. The sequence goes on along the minus strand of CM072929.1, from coordinate 8,469,398 downwards.
AACATATTTTTTCCACGTGATCCTGCAATCATGTACCTTGGTATTTACTTAAAGGAGTTTACACAAAAACAGGCTCCTAGATGTTTATAGCAGCTTTATTCACAATTGCCAACAGTTGGAAGCAACCAAGATGTCCTTCAGTGGGTGCATGGAAACACTGTGGGATAGCCAGACAATGGAACATTATTCAGAGGTAAAAAGAAATGAGCTAGGAAGCCATGGAAAAACATGGAGGAAAGTTTAATGCACTTACTAAATGAAAGAAGATAATTTGAAAAGGTGATATACTATATGATTCCAACTACACGACATCTGGAAAAAGCGAAACTAGAAAAGGCAGTAAAAAGGTCAGGGATTACCTGAGATTGCTATGAGAGAGAGGGATGAATGATAGGAAGAGCACAGAGGATTTTTAGGACAGTGAAAATATTCTGTGATATTATAACGCTGGATATATGCTATTAGACATTTGTTTAAATCCATAGAATTTACAACACCAAGAGTGAACCCTGAGGTGATAATGATGTGTCGATGTAGGTTCATCAGTTGGAACATGTATACACACTCTGGTAAAGAATGTTGATAGTGAAGGAGACTATACATGTCTGGGGTAAGGAATATATGGAAAATCTCCATACCTTCCCCTCAATTTTGCTGTGAACCTAAAACTGCTCTAAAAAGCACCCTGGATTTTTTTTTTTTTAAAGACAAGCTATGTACAAAGCATAGGTACTTGCAAAATATATAGCTAAAATGGCTCATATTCAGAATATATTAAAATATTTACAAAAAATCAATGTCATGAAAAATGGAACAAGTATATTAACAGGCAATTTGCAGTAAAGAAAAATTGAAAAGATGAAAAATACGTGAAAATGTGCTCAACCTCATTAATTTTTGTAGGATGTAAATTTTAACAACGGGATATCATTTCACATCCATCATATTAGTAACAATTCAAAGTAAAGGTATGCCAAGAGTTTGTGAGGACACTGAACAATGATGACCCTCATGTCTGCTGGTGGGAGGTTTAAATAGACACCACTGCTTTGGAAAGCATGTTGGCATTATCTAGGAGCATTCTGGAGAAATTCCAGCATGTGCACAAGAAAATATGTGCATCTTTTTCATAGGAACAAACAGTTGGAAAGGATTTAACTACCTATCAACAGAAGAATGTAAAAATTGAGACATATGTATATTATAGAATACCATTTAGCACTTAAAAAGAAGGTAAGAGAGGAGCATGTGTGAATATTGGTAAAACTTCAATTACAGAATGATACAGACAGCATAAAACCATCTATATAAAGTTTTAAAATGTGCAAAACTTGGCTACTAACAGCTTAGGGGTAGATACATAGGTAGCAAAAGTATAAAATTAACTATGAGCCTGACCGGCATGGCTATGGTTGAACGTTGATTTATGAATCAGGAGGTCATGGTTTGATTCCCGGTCAGAGCACATGACTGGCCTGTGAGCTCAAACCCCAGTGGTGAGTGTGCAGGAGGCAGCTGATCAATGATTCTCTCTCATCATTAATGTTTGTCTCTCTCTTCCTCTCCCCCTCCCTTCCTCTCTGAAATCAATAAAAAATATATTTTTAAAAATAAAATTAAGCATGAGAAATTTTTTTTTCTCCATTAATCATTTAGAATATTGGGTGAAAAAGTGATTTTTCCGGACTCTGCAGATGGTAATCTCATAAAGGTCTTGGCATGTATGGAATGACCTCACCAACGGTGGTTTCCAGGGTTTGGATAGGAACCAGTTTCTGGCTATTTCACCACCTTAGGACAAGTGGGGGTGTTGCTCTGGGGGCCCCAGTCAGCACTGTATCTACTGAGAGGCCCTGCCCAGTCATGCAATTGTTTCTGAAACTAATGAGATCAGCAGCTTTTTACGAAACCATGAGTCATTTCTATTGGTGAGGATTTCCAGGAGCCTGAGGAGTGTCTTGAAGTGCTGGCTTCACCAGATGTGCTGGCATCACCAAGCCTTCTCCTCACACCGAGCGCCACATCCGGACCCTTGCCAGGGGTCACAAGGTCACCAAGAGCCAAAAAACACTCTTGGGCTCCAGATGAGGACCCGTAACATTAATGCAATCCCAATAGCAATTCCAGTCCGATTGTTTTTCAGGAACTTGATCTAACATTTATATTAGCTCACAACTCATCAACACATCATTAATTTTAAGACATATTTTAAAAAATAATAAAAACAGTGTGATCTTGGTTCAGACACAGACAAATCAGCTGACGATAGAGAAGAAATTAATGTCTAGATAAGTTTGATGACAGATAGATAGATAGATAGATAGACCCACAGATAATTGAGAGGGACACTTGATTAATAAATAGCATTGGGAAACTAGAAAATGACTACTACAAGAAGAAAATAAAAACTAGATTTCTATCTAAGTCCATGGATTAGAAACCTAAATGTGAAGAGCAAAACTATAGAATTAATAGAGTAAATGCAGAATACCTTTGTGACCTAGGAGTTAGTGAAGTTTCATAAAACTTCCAGAACACTAATGCTCTGACAAGAAAAAAAAGAATGAATTTTACTCTAACAAAACTAGGTATTTTTTGTTCCCTGAAGGACACCATGAACAAAAGTAATAGGTGAATAACAGAATAAGAAAAGAGTTATCTCTAAAACCAATACCTAAAATTTTTAAGGAAATTCAATATAGCCCTAATAGAAAAATGAGCAGAGGGTGTTAAAGAGCAATTTATAGAAGAGGAAATACAGAAGGTTATTTAATACTAGAAGTCTGATGCATGAAGATTCATGCAAGAATGGGCCTTCCTTCCCCTGGCTGCCAGCACCACCTTCACTATGGCTAGAGCAGCCTTTCTGCCTTCCCATGCTGCCCAGAGGCCTGGAGCAGCCAGGGGTGGTGCAGAACACCCCGCCTTTCCCCACCTCTCAACACTCAGCATCTGCATATACAAATTAATCCACCATCTTTGTTGGGTTAATTTGCATACTCACTCCTGATTGGCTGGTGGGTGTCACAAATGTACAGTCAATTAGCATGTTACTTTTTTATTAGGTAGATATGAAAGACACTCAAAGTTATTAGTAACCAGAGAAAAGCAATTTGAGATCAGATATCACTTTATCAACAAGTTTCCCAGAGCTTGATAATGAAGTTTTGGTGAGGACACACAAGAACCTTCAGGCACTAGTGGGAGTTTAGACTCAGCAATTCCATCCTAGGTGTACACTGTAAATGAATTCTTTACCAAATCCCATAAGAGACCAAGTCCTGCAATGCTATCACAGTGCCGGCAGAGCACTGGAGACAGGCAGCGTATTGATGGGTGGAAGAGGAGAGAAGTAAATTGTGGAGACACTTACCTTGGGCATTGAGAAACAATAGATTAGGTATAAATATACAGTCACGCATCACTTAACGACGGAGACACACTTTGAGAAATGTGACATTAAGCTATTTCATGGTTGTGTGAACATCATAGAGTGTACTTACACAAACCTAGATGTTACTGTCTACTACAAACCTACATATGGCATAGGCCATTGGTCCTAGGCTACAAACCTGTGCAAAATGTTACTGCACTGAAAAACTGAAAACCGTAAGCAATTGTAACACAATGGTAAGTATTTGTGCATCAAAATATATCTAAACATAGAATAAAAGGTACATAAAATATAGTATAAAAGATAAAAGTGTTAGCTAGTATAGGACACTTACCATGGGTGTTTTTTGCAGGATTGGAAGTTGCTCTGAGTCAGTGAGTAAGTGGTGAGTGAACGTGAAGGCCTAGAACATTCCTGGACACAATTTTAGACTTTATAAACACTGCTCACAAGGCCTACCCCTGCTTCCTTCCAGCATGATCAGAAAAAGTCCATCAAAGCTGCCAATGCCGCTCCATGAACAGGGATGTGGGCTGAACTGATTGGGAATATCAAGTAGAAACTAGCTGGGTAAGGTGTAGAGTACAATAATAGTAACTGTCAGGTGGGAGTGAAAGGTGCCCTGAGGATCAACAGTGATAAGAAATCAAGTTGGGTACCACCACTGAATGAGTAAAGGAATGCATGGATTGGAGGGTCAACCAATGTGTCTATCATATCATTTCTCATTCCATCTAGAAACGGATACAGCCAATCAATCACAGCCCCCATAGTTCTCCCCCTGAACCCTACTTGAAACTTATAATTCTTCTCAATACAGAAGCCTGGTTCTCCTTTTTATCAATTGGAGTAGTACAGCGGTGAAGCCTAGCTCTGCCTTCATGCATTATTCCTACCTGGGGTATTTATATGTTAACTGCTGATATATTTGATCACGAGATCAAAACTTTAGGCTAAAGACAAAAACTCAAGATGGAATTCCCAATATGGGATAGGAGATCTGGGAAAAGGTACCTTTCAACCTCAACAACTTTAATTTCCTTTACCAAAAAGATAGGATTAATGACAGAGACCCAAGTTTTAAACCTATGACAGAATTCCAAGTTTTTCTCAACAGTCATAACAGCAATTATTTCAACACTAGGGCTTCTCAGGCAATGTGTTCCAACATTGGTTTTGCCTCTAAGGTCCCATGTACTCATCCATTTTTGTGTTTCAGGGACCTAGCTCTCAATAGATTCTAAATTGATTGGTTGCCCAATGATCAATTTTCCTAGCAAAAAGATCTCCTTCTTTCCCAGCAGTCATAAATCCTCCTTCCTCACTTCCACCCAACCAGAATGACACAGTGTGTGACTGACACATAGACCAGTCCTCCCATGTATGACCTAAGAGCCAGTTTCCAGGGAAACAGAATAACGGAATAGGTGGTCAGGGCCATGCCATGCCCATGCTTTGGAAAGCCACTGGAAATGACTGGTGGGTGAGTCATGTGGCTGTGTCACTGCGTTTACAGGGACCAAAGCTGTATTTATGTCCATTCTAAGTTCAGAGAAGAAACAATCTCAGGAAAAAAACAGAGGCTCACATCACTCCAAATTATCCACAAAAGGTAGGTGCTAGTTGCCTGAGGATGGAGATAGTATAGACTTTGAAACTTTCTTGAAAAGTACCTGTCCCCATTGTAGTGGGCAAATTGGGTGTAATTGGAGGGAAGGAAACAACCTTCCCGAGCATGTCTCCTCTTGTGGAAAAAGGAGCTCTGCTCCCAACCCAAGAAAGTCATGGAGGGGGAAATGCAATAACAGATGACAATAGTCTCAGACAGCAAACGATTTGCAGAAGAAGAGAAACAATTGCTAGCGATCACATCGCCAATCTGGGCTTTTGTTGTGGCTTGTTTTGTTTTGGTGGTTTGTTTTATTTTGGTGAAAAGAGGAAGAAGTTTTTTTTAAAAGCCAAAATGAATAAAGAAAATACATCTTATAGCAAGCATTACAGTCATAAAGCCTGAAAAAGGCAGATCCTTGCTTTTATTCAACATTAACAGTTGTGTGGAAATGAGGTGAAACAGGCAACATAACGAGTGTGCTTACAGTCCAGCGTATGCACAATTACACACACACACATTCCCAACTCTTCCCAGTGTGGCAAATAGCAGAATATAACAATGCAGCAGCGTGGAGTCCTGGACCCTGGAATCCCTCTCCTGGTTCTTGTTACAGCAGAAAATCACCACAGAGTTCTCATATGGGTCAGGCTTCCCGGAGGTCTCATCAGCTCAGGTCTGTATCTTTTCTGAGTCTGGTGTGGTCCTAGGATTCATTATTATCCTCTGCCTTAATTTTGCCCAGGTTCTGGTATAATAAGATGATATGAAAAGTATTTTTCTTTCCCATGAGTACCCCCTCCACCACAATCTATTCTCGGGAAAAATATACGAGGATCAGGATGCAACAATTTTATTTTATTTATCTTTTAATATATATATATATATATATATTAATTGATTTCAGAGAGGAAGAAAGAGGAGGAGAGAGATAGAAATATCAATGATGAGAGAGAATCATAGATTGGCTGCCGCCTATAGGCCCCCAACTGGGGATCGAGCCTGCAACCCAGGCATATGCCCTTGACCAGAATCAAACCCTGGACCCTTCAATCCGCAGGCCGATGCTCTATCCACTGAGCCAAACCAGACAGGGCCAGAATGCAACAATTTTAAAATGATGCTTTCCTCAGAGGGATTGGGGCTATTAACTTCCACTAATCAAGCATCAGTACTGATTTGAAGTAGATTTGCAGTTATGGCAAGGATCTATCAGTTCTGGTTTATTTTCCCTTTCTGAAATTCCCAGTAAGATTCTGGGGGTGTTTATTGGAGATTTTTCTACCTGCTTAGTCCTGATTCCTAAGCCTTGTCCCTTTGGCATGATGACACTAACAAAACTTTATTTTTTCTTTGAGAGCCTAGGTTTATTAGTCTCCTCTCATTTGTAGTTTCAGAATTTGGAATATTCTGAGGAGTGGGAAATCTGATGGAATATTAGAATAACTTCTCCAGCCCTCTCTTTTTCATTACTATTCTGATGCTCCACTAACTTCTTCTTGTCTCTCCAGCCCCACAAGACTCTCACAATCATTATGTTCTCTGACTCTTAGTAGCTGCCTCCTGCCTGGGCCCTTTGTCTCAAACCTAAAATTGAAAAATGCCCTGAAAATAAAATGTCACTTAAAATGTCAGTTCACTTTTTTTGCATGATTTTTTTCCCCTTGGGATTTTGTCCTCTCAGGTTCTGGTTGCCTTAGCAGCTCTCCATGACTTTAAACTTTTCTGGTCATTTTGCTAGGAGCCATTGTATTACGGTTGTAAATAAAAGTTTATCATGTTATTTCAAATTAGAAGAATGTTTTATTTCCTTGGACCAACCTTTTATTTTATTTTTATGAAGGTTAAGAGCGGGGCATGCAAATGAAGATTCTGATCTGTAGATAATGGGACGATTTTACTTCATAGCCCGGAGATGACATGATGGATACTGTGTATTATGAGGCATTTCTTGGCAGAAGGGTATGGGAAGGAATGGAATGGAGGTGGGAGAGGCAGGAAATGGAGAAATCAGCAATTGTTTCCCTACTTCTTGTCCCTGCTTGAGAAATGACCCAACCTTTCAGGCTTCTGTTCCTTGCTCTGGAAAAATTGGGAAAAGGTGTTCCCCTTGCAACAGTGAGCTTATGGATAATGCTTCCTAAAAGAAGTGATAAAAGGTAGTTCAAGAGTAAAAATAAGGACTCTGAAGCCATGCAGGCTTTGATTCAAATCCTATCTCTGCCACTAACTGTATACATTTGGTAAAATCACAAACTTTCTGAACCTCATTTTTATCTGTAAAATGGGAATACGAACACCACATAGAGTTATTTTACAGATTAAATGTGATTTTTAGTATCATGGTTGAGTCACAATTCAAACTTAAGCAACCTGACCCTAGAGTCAAATGTTTAAATACTATAATACACTGATTCTCTGAGAGGCATCAATTGTTGAGAAAATCCTCAAGTCACAATTTTTCAAAACATAATATCCTCCATTGTGCAGATTAAGTTTGGAGGCAACAGGGACCCTCTCAAGATCATCCAAGTCCTAAAGTTATTCCGGTGCATCCAGATTAGAGATTCAATCAGATCAGAGATCCGTGACTCCAATGCTACACTCATTAAAGAGCTTATAGGAGAAGACTTTGTCCAGTAGATAGACAATTGTAATCAAATTTTCTAATATAAAGTTGTCACCTTCATTGGTATGAGTTAATGTTTCTCTGACTCAATATTCTGTATCTATGTCCCAGGACTGAACTGCTCCCAATGCCTTAAAACACTCCCAGAGAATGAAATGGGCTCTATCCATAGGCCTGAGAACCAGAAGGTACCGGGTTCAATTCTGGTCAAGATCATGTACCTTGGTTGCAAGCTCCTCCCCAGCTTGGGCCCTCGTCGGCTCCTGTAAGAGGCAACCAACTGATGTGTTTCTCTCACATCGATGTTTCTCTCTGTCTTTCCCTCTCTCTTTCACTCTTTCCTAAAAAGTCAATGGAAAAATATCCTCTGGTGGAGATTAACAAAACAAAGAAATAACAAAATAAAAAAAGAAAGAAAGAAATAGAAAATGAGTAACTAAGGTAAACGGACTGGTGGCAAACACTTATTGCACTTAAGTTTAGATGAAAGCTAAACAACTTTGAAATTTAGGCTTTAATTTTCTCAAAAAGGATAAAAGGATGTTGTTCTCAGCAATGTAAAAATAAAAATATAGTAACCCAAATCAGCAAATGGTAGAAGGGTTGATTCTATCTCTTATAACAAACGTTAATCAATCCTATCTAAAACGGAAACTTGTACTTTTAGAAAGTATAATTACTCAAATGTCAATATTTTCATACTTTAGTCTCATGAATGTTGAGATATCTTTCATGAATTAATATACCTTATATTAAGAAATTTTTATTTGAATTCAGAGATTCTTTTCATTTCTTCTTCTCCAAATTGAGTTCAAGTCAAATTAAATGGTTTTTAATTTTTGAATAATATGTAAATTTTATAAAATCATTTATATCTATACACCTATCTATGTTTATTGAATAGCTCACACATTAATATGATTGAAATATAAAGTTTCACAGTGAAATATCTTGCTTTCACCCACATCCCCCACTCTCCCAATTCTCAGCCCTCAATCCATCTGTCTTATTATTCTGGAAGCCTGTACTGATGTCCACCAAATGTACACAATGGTAATTTTGAGTGGTGGGATTTGATGTATTTTTTTTAACTTTCTTACTATTTATATATATATATATATATATATATATATATATATATATATATTTTTTTTTTTAAAACCCATAATTTTTAAAGTTATATTAAAAAGAAAAATAATTTCTTTCCTTCTATGGCCAATGACGATTACACTCCTTTGTGAAAAGTTTGATGATTGTCGGGATGAGAAATTAAGTTTTCTCTTCTCGGTGCTTGAATCTCTCACTCTGCACCACTCACACACCACATACATACTCCTTAAGACCAGTGCTGTTTGTGAACACGCATGCATTCTTGCCACAGGAACTAGACCGAGACCAATCTGGGGTTCTACCACTATTATTCCTGGGACCAATCAGACTCAAGAAAAGTCAGTATCTCTCATGAGTCTTGAATTTTGTGTTTTTGGCAAAATTCTACTTCCTATTTCTAAGGAAGCTTACTCAAAGAAGGGAGGTTTGAACAGATGAATGAATTCCTTCTTTGAGTACACTTTCTTAGAAACAAGAAGTCGAATTTTGCTGAAAACACAAAAATAAACAGGTCCCTGGGGCATTGAGTATAATTTGAAATTCAAAATTCATCAAATTCATTTCATAAAAAAAAGAAGTTAGCCCTGTCCAGTGGGATAGAGATGTCCTAATATACCTCAGTTGAGAATTTAATCCCCAGTCAGGGCACATATATATGGGAATCAACCAATGAATGCATAAATAAGTAGAACAACAAATCAATATCTCTCTTTCTGTCTCCCCCTCTTCCTAGAATCAACTAACAAAATAAAATAGAAAAAATTTACAAGTCACTTTAATAAATACGATTTAATTGATTCTCAAAACAAATAAGTAGTTTGACAAAATTATAAAGATTGAAATAAATGTTGGGTTAGATTCAAACTTATTTTCATAAATTCCTGGAACAACCTTAGAGATGGCCTGGTCTAACCTGTTGATTTACAGATGAAGAAACCAAAGCAAGAGAGTTTTAAAAAGTTGCTTAAAGGTCACATGGCCACTTAATGATGGAATTATGACTGGAACCCAAGTTCCATCTTCCTGCATTTTTCTATTATTGATCATGCTGGTTATTTGGCTGTCTCCCGCATAAAGCATAAGCTCCAACCTAGAATGCCTGCTTGTTCATGAGGCAGCTGAGGCTTTAAAATGTTAAGTCCCAGCTTGTAGGTTCAAGTGTGAGATTTGGAACTTGGGTTGTTCCCACTAAAAGGGTGTGTTTTTTGTACTCTATGAGCCTGTTTTTCAGTCCTGGGACTTAAAGATATCCCCTTCCCAAGAAAGAATGGGCATCAATGGAGGCAGCATGGTGAAGCATGGAAGTCAAGTGAGCTCTCACACTGACCTGCCATGTGAACTTGGGCCTGTCGCTTGACTTTGCCTTTACTCTGTTGTGGGCACTGTGGCAGCAGCTGGTGCAGTGCTAGATGCCTGGGTTGTGATCAGCACATAGTTAACAACTGTTGACTAGGTGAAGCACTTTATCCCCTGTACATGCGGGACAGCCACATCCTTTACTTTTTGCTTTCTCTCTCACTGGGAACCTCAGGACAGAGTCCAACATGGGCCCAGAATTCCGTGTACCCCCATTAAGATGAGATGTGTCCTCAGGTCAAATTTAGGAGATGTCCTCTGTTTTCACAGCTTTAAGAGGGATCCCAAACTCTATCTTATGTGAATACACGGTTTGTTTTTCTTCTTCTCTTTCTGTTTGCCATTGGAAAAGTCCATTCATGCTGAATGACATGACTAAACAGTGAAGGAGAGAACAGTTGGTGTGTTTATAGCTCTTAGGTAAATACCACTTGTTATTGTCACTCGGAGGCTTTAAGAGAGGTGGCACCATTCCTGGTATGGGACTGAACTCTTGTCAGTTCTGTCTTTCAGCAACCTGGAAAGACAGGTTTGAAGAAAATAGGAGTCTGAAAGGGACTGTGATTAAGGGGAGGGAAGGGTATGAGAAAGAAACCAGAATACTGAAAGAGATACAGAGAACAGGGGAGAGAGAGGAGGACAGGCGTGCACACCACATGCATGCGCATGCACACAGGTGCACAATGAAGGAGACAGCTGATGATTTGATGCTTAATGGGATCTTTTACCAGATACCACACTCTATGTGCTACTTCCTTAGCACTGCTAGGGACCCCATGTGTATGCATAGTTTCTCAATCTTTCTGGCTCCACACCAGCTTCCACTAACATCTAGGATGTGCAATTTTTCCTCCCAGACCTGGTTGGGACCAAAAAGGGAGATGATGTTGGCTCGATTAGAATAATCAGCATAAGAAGGTTGCCAGGCATCAGCAGGAAGGCCAGGAGGAAAAGGAGCCTTTTTGAGGACAGGACATCTCTATGTTGGGGATGGAAGATCCATGTGATTATGAGAAACACATGACTCGGAAAGCTCACGTGTGGATGAAAGGATGCATGAATGGGAAAAGCGGAAAACTGGCTTCCCCTCCTAACTAAGAGCCTGGGTGACTTAGAGTCTGTGAATTAAGCTCTCTGTGCTCTTATGATGGGAGTTTGCACCAAATGAGTTTCTCTTAGACTAAAAAGTATTTGGATCACACACCATGTCCTCTTTGAATTTTAGTCTCTGGTTAGAAACCATCAAGTATGACTTTAATCCAGAGTAAAATGGCTTGAAAACACCTCGGTTGGCTAGATATCATTGTGCTCCCGGACCAACCACTCTAAATACTTCTCTTTGAGTTGTCAAAAATTTAGTAATAATTCCTTTACTTCATTCAGTGCCCAATTCTTTTCATAAACTTTCCAAAAGAGACAATAGAGTATCATGATAAAGGCCAGAAGTCTGGATTCAGCTGGACAGCAGTTAAAATCTCAGCTCAGACACAAACCAGGAAGGTGAGTTCAAGCAAGAGTCTCTACCTCTATGAACCTCAGTTTACTCATCTGCAAAATGGAGAGAATAGTAGTAACTATCTCATGGGGTTAGAATGAGCCTTAGAAAGAAAGAGAGAGAGAGAGAGAGAGAGAGAGAGAGAGAGAAGCTACGTGCTTAGCACAGTGCTTTCATGTATAAATCATCCATAAATTATAGAATTATTAAATATTAGACTCTCTCCATTCCCACAATAGGAAGTTTGTTTTATCCCCATATAAAAGGTGAAGAAACTAAGAAATAGAGAATTTGAGTGACATGTCCACAGCCTGAAGCTAAAGTTGAAGCCAGGACCAGAAAGAAAACAACCTCTATCTACCTATATCCTTTTTTAAAAATATATATATTTTATTGATTTTTTTTACAGAGAGGAAGGGAGAGGGATAGAGAGCTAGAAACATCGATGAGAGAGAAACATCGATCAGCTGCCTCCTGCACACACACCACCGGGGATGTGCCCGCAACCAAGGTATATGCCCTTGACCGGAATCAAACCCAGGACTGCAGGCCGACGCTCTATCCATTAAGCCAAGCTGGTTTCAGCTACCTCTATCCTTATAACCTCTCTGAACTGAGCTTTCAAGGGGCTAAGCTTTGAGGGAGAGCATGTGAAGAGAGAGGAGAGCTGAGATTTAATCTTGGGAAGCACATACAGTTAGAAGGATGGGGAGAATAAAAACTGAAGAATGAGTACTCAGGAAAGCAGCAGAAGAAAACTATTTTTAAAAAAATCAAGGGAATAGATCTTTTCCAAAAGTAGAGAGCAGGTCACCTGTGTCAAAAGCCATAAAGTCAAAAGAAAGTTCTTGGAATCTGAACATATTTAATTCAACAAATATTGATGGAGTCACGTACATACGTTAGGCACCTCCTAGCTCTAGGAATACATTGGTGCATATGGCAGACTAGGTCCTCGCTCTCCTGGAGCTTACTATTAGGCAGGAAAAGTAAAGTACTAGAAAAGTAAACTAATAAATTAAAAAATATAATGTCAGCCGAAACCAGTTTGGCTCAGTGGTGGAGCATCGGTCTGCGGACTGAAAGGTCCCAGGTTCGATTCCGGTCAAGGGCATGTATGTTGGTTGTGGGCACATCTCCAGTGGGGGGGTGTGCGAGAGGCAGCCGGTCTATGTTTCTCTCTCACCGACGTTTCTAGCTCTATCTGTCTCCCTTCCTCTCTGTAAAAAATCAATAAAATATATTTTAAATATATATATATTTAAAATATATATATATAATGTCAGATAGTGTAAGTTATATATATATATATATACATTATATATATATATAATGTCAGATAGTGTAAGTTCTGATAAGAAGATAAAAGGAAGATAATGTACTAGGAACTGATGGGTGGTAGGTGAGCCACTGGAGCCAATGTGATCAGTTAGCAAAGGCGACTTTTTGAACTGAGACCTGCATGACTATAAGGAGCCAGCCTCAGGAAGATCCAAAGTGCATTTTAGAAAGAAGGATCCTCTAAGCCAAGTCCCTGAGGCCATGTTGAATTTGACTATGTTTTTAATAGGGCATTTGCAGTGACTTGATATGAACAGAAGCCACATTATGATAGACGATAGAAGAGAACTGACTTACAGGGAAATAGATTGCCTCTATGGGTGGACTACTTATTCAGGCAGGTGGCCTTAAAAAGAAGGGAGAAAATGGTACCACGGCCTTTTAGAGCAGAGTGGGCAGTGCCAGCCATTCCTATTTGGGGATCTTGCCTTTCCCTTGCCATTTCATGATCTCCCTGCACTGCCAGGATTCTCAACCTGAAAGCCACATCCTTGGAACGAACATTCATATTAATGACTGTAGGGTATTTGTGGGGTTTGGCGATAAAAATAATCAAATCCTCCCACACCAAGACTCCACTGACAGCATCAAACTTGTTTGCACTGGTAGATGCTGTCACCATTCCAGCAAACACAGAGATATTTGCTTTGGATCGTTATTTTTTTGTTCTCTATGATTCAGGGTCACCTTTGGTTTCTATGGCTAACTGGATCTTATTTCACTGTTGGTTAGTTTCACTCACTACCTTTCCCACCCTTACCCCATCCTCCCAGGCTAGATTCTATAGTAGTTCTGTCCAATAGAACTTTCATTGATTATGAAAATGCTCTATATCTGCACTGTCCAATACAGTAACCACCAGCCACATGTGGCTATTCAGCATTTGGGATGCAGATAGTGCAATTAAGAAACTACATTTTTTATTAATATCATTTGAACTAAGTTAAGTGTAAATAGCCACATGTGGCCAGTCCCAGTAGTTTTGCACAGATAGTTATAAAAAGTTAACGTTCAGGGGAGCCTGGACAGTGTAGCTCAGTGGTTGAGCATCGACCTAGCTGTATCTCTAGCTGTAGAGCTTTGACCAGGTTCAATTCCTGGTCAGGGCACATACCCGGATTACAGGCTTGATCCCCAGTGTGGGCATGCAGGAGACTACCAATCAATGATTCTCGTTCATCATTGATGTTTTTATCTCTCTCCCTTTCCTTTCCTCTCTGAAATCAATAAAAATATATTTTTTAAAAAAAATTCAGGAGAGTTTATATTTCCCAAAGAAGTAACTTTGCAAGTTCATGGTGATTATTGAGAAATGCATTCATGCAAATGGGTAATGCCTAAGGCAGTGAGGGGATTTCTTTTCAATGAGCAAAAAAAGAAAAGGGATATATACAAAGTTGGCCAAGTTTGATGCACATGAACATTTTCAGCATACTAATTTGGCCCAATGTGAAAATACTGCTTCTTCTATGTCAGAGAATTGATATTTAAAGAACCTAATTTCCCTAAGTGTGTTTTAAAGAGTACTGGTTTCATGAAATTTTCTTTGATGAAAAACATCTGTTTTCAAATATGCTTGGGAAATTGGGAACACTTTTTCCCTCTCATAGATTCACAATGCACATTGTCACAATAAAGGCTCTGAGAAATTCTAACAGTAGGTAACCCTGAAATACATAGTTTAATTCAGTATTAACCATGAATTGTGTGTGTGTGTGTGTGTGTGTGTGTGTGTGTGTGTGTGATATTAGCATCATGGCAAAGTAGAGAATATTAGGGTTAAATGTATGGACTTTGGGAAAAGTCCCATTTATTTCTAGTCATACAGCCTAGAGAAAGTCATTTAACCTTTTCTGACCTTCATTTTTCCCTCATTTAAAAATTGGGAGTGATATCTATATATCACAAACTTCCATGAAGATCAAATGGATGTCAAGAATACAACACAGATCCTGGGATTAAGGGGATTTTCCCAAAATGATTGGCTATTATTATTTTCATTATTATTAATGAGGTCAAATGACTGAATGACTGGGACTTTCTGGGCCCGGGAGAAATATGTCATGAACTAGTAGCGCTCACTATTGCTTTGAAATATTTTTAAGTATTGTTTTTTGGAAACCTGAATGCAGAGCAATCTTTTCTACCTTCCTTTGTATATCCCTCACTAAGAATGGACACTCAGCATTGAATACCTCCTTGCATTCATTCTCAACACAACAGCCAGAGGGGTCCCTTTAAACTAGAAGTTGGAGCATGTCACTATTCTGCACCCCGACCCCCATCTCACTCAAAATAAAACCTAAAGCCTTCATTAATGGCCTCTAAGTTCTACGTGATCTGGTCGACTGGGCCTCTTTTACACTATTTCCTTCTATTGCTTAATCTATCTACTCTGATAAACACATTTTCTTGCTGTTCCTTGGATATGTTAGAAACACACTTACCTCAGGACCTTTGCACTTGGCTGGTCCCTTTAATAAAGAATCATTTCCCCAATTATCATCATGGCTCCTTCCCTTATATCCTTCAGATCTTTACTGGAATGTTTCATTCTTAACCCTGCCTACACTTGCAATATAGCCCTACATACTCCGGCACTCTTCTCTTCCTTGCTCTTCCTTTCTTGACCCCACATCAGTCTTGCTCTGTTTTGTCCATTAGTGCTTTGTTTCTTGCCCATTTCCATTTGACAGAACATAAACGTCATGAGAACAGTGTGTTTTGTCTCTCATTCTCTGCCATAACTCAGTGCCTAGGACAGTGCCTGGCACAGAGTGGATGCTCAATAAACGCTTACTATATCAATAAATGTGGGAACTGCCTAGGTTTTGTTGCTATAGACTACATGCATTTCCTCTACGCCCAGCTGTGGATGGCTTGTGGAAGCACGGAATGCACAGTTACAAGATGGTCTATGTGGCTTTTATTAGTGCTTTCTGGGACCCAGAAAACAAACAAACAAACAAAAACAACAACAAACGTATTTTGAAAAATATAATTCTTTCATACAAGAGGAGTACTCCATTTGAATTTAACATAGTTTAAAGGGTGAGATTTCTAATCTTTAAAAAATAGTTGCAATAGGGTCATTTCCTACAAATTGTCTACCCAGAAATCAGACAGAAAGAAAAGCGAGATTTGTGCAGATAGCTACGAAAAGATTAATCCCAATTTAGCTAAGTTTGTGACGGTTTATACATTTCAGTGGTTCATAAGGCACAGCTTCAATGGGTTTTTATTAAATGCTGTATCTCTTATTGCAGAAATGGGATCCTGAGAACCAACACTGAGGCTAATTCAGCTCTGATATTGTGACTGCCAGGTTGCTCTTCCTTTAAGACAGTATGTACTCATCATCCATTAGGTTCATATGGAGTGTCTATGCCACCCCATAGAATTAGATAAACTCTTCATGGACTTGGTTTCCTGCAGTTTATATATAGTAGGCACTCAACAAATGTGGTTGTTTTGTTTTTTTTTTTAACTACAGAAGAATAATATAATTGCTCTCCCTCTTACTATTTTTCCTATCTTTTATACATTTGGAAAACACACTTGCAAAACTAAAATCTAACATGCATGACTCACCTTATCAAAAGATCCCTCCATACTTTTCAAAAAGAAAAAAAAATACATATATAAACCAATCCCCAAATACTAAAACTTAGAACTGCTTTACACTTAAATAGCAATTTACATCATATAAACACATTCATAATCTTCATCAGTTAAAACAGGTCAAAGGCATATTCCTGGTTTCTTATACCAGACAAATCTCACAGTTCCTAATAAAGCAACAGAAGTCTCATCCAAGTCTCATGACTTTCGGGAGCAAGCGGCCTGTTTTGGTTTCATTTCAGTGATGGTTAGAAGGCAAAGTCAGGAGTCTCACAATAAAATGTTCATCTAATAGGTCACATGTCCTTGATGTTACGGCCGTTGGGCTCTTATTTCGGTGAAGAAATGATTCACATCCCAATTCTGGGTCTGGCCTCCCAATCCAAGGAGTCTTCCAGAAGACATTCATTTATTAAGTCAACAAATATGTATTGAGCACCTATCTCATGCTAGGCACGGGGGGATAGGTTGAGGGGGCGGGTATTGATAAGATATAGTCCCTGCCCACAAAGAGCTTACAGTCTAGAAAGGCAAACACTTTGAGAAAGGACTAGCTTGTCTAAAGGAAAACTCATTAACCTGGGTCTGCCTGGCTCAGAAGGCAAGTTCAAGAAGCTGTAGGTATGGCCCTGGGAACCAGAGCCATACTCAAGTTTCATCAAGTCAAATAACTATGCACCATGGATAACCTGAGTCTGGTAAAGTCTTAGCAATACATTTCCTGCCTCAGGTTCCCATGACAACTACATAAGAGCCTAAGTCTTTAGCTTAAGAAAGGTTCAAGACCATGTGAGTACCCAGCACAGACAAGCTTCTCAAAGGAGAAGCTGTGTCACCCCCCCAAAAGAAGGGGTTGCTTCACTTGATGCTGGCTTATCTCCTGGATTTTACCCTCCCTTTCAACACTGTGGTGGGAAGTATTCTGTTCACACCCCAAGTTGGCATGGCTTGATTTCCTTGAGTTCTCCAAGTCACGAACAGCATAGAGAAAATGCAGCAAACTCAAGCCAAGACAATAGCTAGATAATCTGAGAACTTAATACTCCAGCGTATTTAAGTAGGAACTGGGTGCCAAGAAACCATCACTCTCAAGAAATAATGCCATCTGCTAATTATCTGCACAACTGTTCCAGTCAGTACTCCCCAGACTTGCTTACTACCTAGCAAAGATAGCTCTTCCACGGAGGAGGTGCAGAAAGAGCCAGTTTGAAGGAATGTAAGAAACTTACAGGGGAAGGGCAAACTCAGAGAAAAACCTAGCCGTCTCAAGTGACAAGTAAGCCAAGCCAAGGAAGGAATAGCAGAGAGAGAATTAGCAGGTGCCCCTAATCTCTTCACACAATTTGGACGCACACGGACACTCACACAGTCACGTGTTGACACCAATTCAAATATCTGGATGTTTAATTCATTCTGTGTGGAGTAGGGTCAGATGCTGGGAAGGCCTATGGTTCTTAGCCTGGCTTGGAAAAGAAGGTGTGCCTTTTACCAGAATGTGTCGGAGCTGGGCTGTTCAATGTTATTTCTCTCGGTTCCCTCAGCAACTACTGCTTGACAACACTAAGTCACATCTTTGTGGAGGTGACCAAGCCAGGCAGAAACAAAAATGGGCTTGGTTGTACCTTCAGAAGGTCATTCGTCTCACCATCCTGGTGTGCCAAGGTCACCATTCATAATGGTTGTCATTATAAGAAAGACAAATGGTGAGTTCTTACTTCTAGCCTTCTAGATGCATTACAAAGACTTTGCAATCTCTGACTAAGCATTGCTCACCTCTGCTGGCTAAGGCAGGCAATCCATCAGTTGATGAAGAGCACTCCCTTTTATTGGTCCATGTCTTCAGCCCCATGGTATTGCTCAAGAGAGGCGGTAGGGAGGAGAAAGCCAAGGACAAGGGGAGCCAAAAAGAAAAGTTGCAAAAGGATGTTCAAATCCATTTGCAAAGTGTCTACAGGCTCACAGTCCTCCTAGGTTACAAGGCCCAGTGATAAGTCTCCAGGTACCCCCCCCCCAACAACCCCACCGTTGGAGTCTCCAGCTCCTTACTGACCATAGCGCCTATGGTCATAGTGCCTCTTTTCTGCTTTTCTCTTTCATCCTTTCATTTCTATGTCTATATTTTTTTAACTTTCCTCTGGTTGCAAATCTGCACAATACTTTGTTCACTTTGGGATGATTTCATATGAGACACACAAAAAAATGATTTTAAAGAGGAAAGACTATAAGAATTAATATCTGCAAAGCAGTTTTCCCCTGGAACACACACATACACACTCTCTCTCTCTCTCCCTCCCACACCCCTCTCTCTCTCTCTCTCTCTCTCACACACACACACACACACACATACACACACACACACACACACACACACACATTTTCTCTCAGCATTTCTTTCTACAATATATTTTTTAGTCTGCTTTGTGATTCCAGAGAAAATGTCTTCTTTTTGTTCTTATTACATTACCTTGTTCAATGTATCTGACTTTGGCTCTCATCTGGGGTTCTCCTCTAGTTACTTACCATAAGCCCACGTACCTTAATATTTTAAAAATTAAAAAGAAGCTGGGCTTTGAATCTTGCTTCTGCTTCTCCTTAGGGACTAAAAGATCTTACATATCTTACTCTTCTGAGAATAAGTCACCATCATCATCTTGACTGGCTAAATTGGTGGTTCTCAAGTACAGTTTTGCTTGTGCGCCCCCACAGCCCCACCTTGCTCTGGGGGACATTTGAAAACATCTGAAGACATTTTTGGTTGTCACAACTTCAGAGAAAGAAGTGCTACTGGCCTCTAGAGGGTAGAGGTCATGTACACTGCCACACATTCTATAATGCACAACAAAGAATTACTCAGCCAAAATGACAACTGTGTGCATTGAGAAACCATGGACTCTAGGAATACAAGAGCAAGCTCATTGCCACCTCCTTTTTCCCATTTAGTTTTTCAGCAATTGGGATAAAAATAACCAAGACTGGGCCCTTTCTTTAGTAACTAGAAGTGAGCAGAGGTGGTAATTGAAGCTTTTTCCCACCACATCCAAGGGGAAGGGAGGAAGATAGCCATGGCATCAGAATAATTTCTGAGTGAGAAAAAAAGCCCCCAGCCTTATTCTTCTGGCTAATTTACAGATTGCAAGTCACGTGATTATGCAGAGATTACAGTCCACCTGGGTTCTTGGAAGTCCTCATTCTCCACGCAATGGCTCCTAAGGGTCAGGTGAAACTTCCCAGCAGCCTCCGGTTCGTGCCGTCAGTAGGAGACCCCGGATGGAGTTCATCCTTGCGACCACACACACCTCTCTTAATGAGGCCATGTAGTTGCTTAGGTGCGAAGGACACACGCCACCTTTTCCTAAATCACTTGCATATAAACATGTTTAATGCCCTCCAATTTCCCCCCTTTCTCTCGGCAAGAAGCATAAAGGCCACAGGCCCATTCTTCTTGCAAGTGGACATGAACTTCACAATAAAGGCAAACACCAATCACAACCACATACAGCGTCATAATTCACAGGAAACTGCACGTTGGCTCCCCATACAGGATGTACTTCAAAGTAACAAAATGAGTTTATCAACTGTAGTGTTCCTTCTTCCCATTAGAAGTCGATTTTTTTTTTCCTCCCTCTCTCCCTCATGGTACATAAATAGCAGAGAAAAGTCGTCTTGGACATATTTACATCCAGGAGTTCCCAGCTTGCTAGGATATGGGGTCTGTTTGGGGTTGTGTTTCGAGGGTCAGTTTTCATTTTCTCTCCATCCACGTGCGTTCTTCCCAAATTTATACACCAGTCTCCGTCCGTCCACCCGCTCCAGGATTTCTCTTTTGTAGTAATATCTGTAACAGAGGACACTGGTAAGGTGGCTGCTCAGACGGAGCCTGCCGGGGACTACCTGGTTGTGCGGCCATCTGGTCTCGGAGACCAGCAACTCCTCACCTCATGGCCCGGCTGAGCTTCTCGTAGGTCATGCTGCTGTTGTTCTTCTTTTTGCCCCACAGCTGAGCCACTGCCTCCGACTTCAAGAACCTGAAGATTCCCTCTGACCTGTCCTCCCACTTGATTAACCCTGGGTTCTTGTCTGGATTGAGGAGGATGTCCCGGATGAATTCCCATAAGTGAGTCCCTCGCGGGTCTGAGAAGCAGAAAGGGGAGTTTAGTGATGTCTGAACCAGGCGACAAGCAAGCACTGAGTTGGAACATCTTCCATCGGATGGGAGTTCCTCAATTCTCCCCCCTATCCACCCTTGAAGCCAGATCACAGAATGACCAAATATTGTGCATATTAAAAAGATGTTTGACAATGAACTGGCACAGTTTGTTTTATTTTTAGTTTGCAAAACGGGAAACCGAGACACAGAATTTAAGTGACTTGATCATCACAGTTCCATAGTTAACTAGGGGCAAAATCAAGAGGAAATAATAGGTGTTAGGTGTCCTATTTTTAGCGTATCTTCTAAGTATTGTTGACAACTGTTCTGGGATTCATTTCAACTTGTTACTTCCCCAGAAGGCAACTTCCAACCACTTTTATTTAGCAAGTACTTCATCAATTAAGTCACTCCCACCCAGCAACTGTGCACACGGATTGGGTTCTAGGATTGTGACTCCTAGAATAGATGGGGGTGAGGTCTCCCTGGGGTTCAGGGAGTCAATTTGAAAAAGAAGGGGTAACTGTAATAAGAATAGCGAATTCAATGATATCCCCCTGTAGACTTGTGACACACAAACCCACCCATGCCCACCAGTTTGAGTGTTCCTACTGCTCTGTGGGATGACCTGGAGTAGCAGATAAGGAAGATGGCCAATTCCCTGCAATTTCTAGATTATACCATCTTCATTTATTTCTGCACAACTCGCCTCCCCTTCAACACGCACACCTTATCTCTGATATTTCATTCACTTCATAAGGTTTTATTATTGGGAGAAATACAACTCCCAAGGAGCACGGTTGAATCTTAAGAATAAGGTCATTTTTTGTAACAAGTCCACAAAGGTAGAAAGCCAACCTTCAGCAAAAGCAAATAATACTGCATCTCAGCTGCTTCTCCCCATCTTTCTCCTCCTCCCACTCTCTTTTTTTTCTGGAGAAAGGGAACCTGCTAATCCTTCACCTACAGGAAATCTCAGTTTCTGTAGAACAAAGAGCAGAATGAGGGCATATATTCATTGGGGCTCCACTTCAGGGGGTTACTCTGCCAGTAAGTGTTGCCTCTATTTTCTCACCCTCCCCAGTCTGAGGTGAAGAATTGGAGGCAGCAGGCAGAGGCAATATTTCTCTAGGAACTAGTGGCCTCCAATTACACCCAAGTTGAAGGACGGGCTAAGTGCCATCTGAAAGCCAGCCGACTTACTGTGCTTTTTGGTGTGGGACTTGACAGGGTGGTCTTGCTCCTTCTTTACATCAGGTGACTCTGCTAGAGAGAGAAACAAGAGTGGTTTAATTTACCTCTTCAACTGGCATTTTCATTTCTTCATATACCCACATAACCAATATTTACTGAGTACCTACTGCATGCCTGGCACATTTCCAATACACAACAGAGGATAAGTGCTATGGAGAAAAATATTGCGGGGTAAGAACTGAGGATAGAAGTATGGAGAAGAGACTAATTGGCAATTTAATATAAGGTGGTGGTTACAGAAGAGACCAAAAGGGTGTGAGGGAGACAGCCATGCAGAGAGCTAGTGCAAGAGTCTTCCAAGAATGAGAATAGTACGTGCAAAGGCCCTGGAGTCAGTGTGAGTTTGTTATGTCCACAGAGCAGCAGGAAGCCAGTGTGCCAGTGAGCAAGGGGCAGAGGGTAGGAGGTTCAAACCATTAAGGCTTTGTGGGATTTTGGGCTTTATTCTGAGAGATATGGACAGCCACTGAAGGATCTAGGTCATTGAAAGGGTTTTTGTTTTTCATGATACAAAAAATGTAAACATTTATAACAAAGAAAGATGGCTTTTAAGCCAAAGGTGTGCCTTTTTTTGGCATGCAAGTTTACATTTTAATCAGCCTGACAAAGAGACCATTGACTGGCCTGAGCTCAGTACCGAGGGCCACCCGGGCTATGGAAACACAGATTAGTTTAACAAATGACTCATTATGGTAACCCTGTGACTATCACCAGCGAGGAGATGACAGAGGCGGAATAAAACTTCTTGAAAAGAAAAATAAATGATCTAGCTGTGTGTGTGTGTGTGTGTGTGTGTGTGTCAGTGGGTCCTTCGGATGTCCAAGGCAGATCTTAACACACACATACAAATCACACAATCAAAAATCCACCCATTTGAATACAGAGTACTCCCTAAATGCAAGCCAGCTTTGTTAAGAAACTGGGCCAGCAAAATGCATCGCTTCTGTGTGTGTTACATTGGGACTTCCTAACCTTGGCTTCACTAACCTAGGTGTGGCCTTCGGACATTTCAGAGTGGAGAGGGTCTGAAGCATTCATTCAATTGTCAAGAGTGGTCCATTATTCAAAAAAAGTTTGAATAACCACTCGCTCCTATTTTTTTTAATATATGTTATTGATTTTTTACAGAGAGGAAGGGAGAAGGATAGAGAGTCAGAAACATTGATGAGAGAGAAACACCAATCAACTGCCTCCTGCACACCTCCTAATGCGATGTGCCCACAACCAAGGTACATGCCCTTGACCGGAATCGAACCTGGGACCTTTCAGTTCATAGGCCAATGCTTTATCCACTGAGCCAACCCAGTTAGGGCCCACGCGCTTTTATTTTAAGTAGTTAAGAAGAACAGCTGCTGTTATTGAGCACTTACTATGTATGAGGCATGGAGCTAGGCGTGTTACCGGACTCTATTTCATTCACACAATAACCCTATGAGGGTTAACTGTGAAAACCCAACATTTACAGTGATGGAGGAGCCGAGACACAGAGAGGTCAAATGACTTGTCTAAAGTCACACAGCCTGAGAGGTGCGAAGATGCTAGCACGGTCGGTTTGAACCCAGAGGCTTTACTATAACCACTAGTCTCTGCCATTTCTTGAGCTGCTGGCACATAACAGATTTGACGAAAGTCTCCCCTGCCGAGAATCAGGGCCAGCTCTCTAATCATGCTATAGTTAGTGGGCAAAGTAAGTCCAAGTTGAAGATTCCGTATCGCACGGACACGTTCGCCTCTCTGATCACCCAGCCTGCCAGGTCTCGGGCTCCCAGTAGTTTCTCTGAGAGCCCTGGCAAGATGGGGGAGAGGGATTGAATAAGATCTGGTTAGATAAGGAACCTCTTGTTCTGGTGAAGAATTCCTCCCCCGGCTTTGTCAGCCAGAGACCCGCACCTGCTTTGGCTTTCTCTGAAATCCAAAAGGACAAATTCACAGGAAACGCAAGGAGACTTCACTCTCCCTCCCCTCAGGTTTCAGGGTGAGGTTGCAACATCCCATCAGGATGTGACAATATTGCAACAGGTCTGGCGCTCACCCCGGTTTCCAAGTGATACATCACCCTGACAGGGCCACGTTGTTCTTCAGACAAAGAGTGGCATTTACCCAGCAGGCCACAAGCAAAGCTCGTCTTCAAATGGCAGGGCCTGTATTTCAAAGCCAGGGTTGAATTCAGGAGAAAAAAAAAAAGGAAAAAAAAAAAGTCTCCTAGTTTTTTGGTTCCAATCATTGCATATAGGTTCCATGCTGGTGTTGAATCAATTACTTTGGGGTTAAGGTGACTTAATGAATAAGATGGAAATCTTAAACCCTTCTCCCCAGAATCGCAGGGGCTTGTGGCTCACGTCCAAGTCCACGGACTCCAAAATTAAAAAACCCTAGACCAGATAGACCATGAGGGATTTTTCTCTCTGAGATGTCACCCATTTACCTCTAAGCTAGACCTCCGTCCAGTTTGGCAAAGACCAAATAAAAATGATTCCCCCATACCAATGTTTCCATCATCACACGTAGGAGGATGCAGCCAAAAGCTAAAGGAAACCCTGATTCCTCCAGCCTCCTAGTCCCGCATGTGAGGGCAAGCTGTGGAACCCCTGAGCTCCCTTCACACTCCAATCTTTTGATCTGAATGAAACCTCCCTTTAATATGATGGCCTCTCCCCTTCCATATGCCCCTCACCCCCCCACCACCCCCCAATAAAAGTCAAAACCTTTGAAGGCAGCCATGTGGTTAGGTGATTCACGCTTATAAAAGAAGGACTCGCTCTGGGGAAGTGGTCCAGCTTGGCTTTCTCTCGCTGGGCGCCCAGGCCTCTCAAGGCCAAGGTCCAGCCAGGGCAAGGGCAGCACGAAGGCCCGGGGTGCCTGATGCAAGAGCCAGAGGGTGACTTCAGCTAAGCTGCTTCGCAAGAAGCGAAGATTAGAAGCATTTGCATATGATTCAGCGGTGAGCCATTTCTTTACGGGATATACAAATTTCAGTGTTATAATAGACAGCGCCACCCTAGCTCTGGGCTCAGCAAGTAGGTGAATAAACACATCAGGCCCGAGTTGGCGTGATTGGCTCGGGGACTATCGGGCAGATCAGGAACACTGGCGGCAGCCATTTTATGGAATGGGCAGATGGCAGGGAAATCAAAACAGAGCCCGCTGCCCCGCCCGCCTTTATCACCGAGGGCATCAGTTTACCGGGCCTCACCTTCGCTCCGCTGGTAACTTGCATTAAAATATAGAAAGGTACTTAACTGCATTCAGTCTAATGGGAGCAGGAAAGATAAAAGACTCAGACAAACAACAAAGGTCTTTTTTTCCCTCTGGGCCCACCCAAGGGACACTAAACTATACTGAAAGAAATGGATAATCAAATATCCTACTGGAGGACTGTTATGCCAAAGAATGTGGCAACCTCTGACACTCGGTGGGTTCTTTCTTTATTTTTTGTTATTATTTTTAAATATATTTTTTATTGAATTCTTACAGAGAGGAAGGGAGAGAGAGAGAAAGAGAGAGAGAGAGAGAGAGAGAGAGAGAGAGAGAGAGAGAGAGGTAGAAACATCAAGGAGAGAGAAACATGGATCAGCTGCCTCCTGCACACCCCCTACTGGGGATGTGCCCGCAACCAAGGTACATGCCCTTGACCGGAATCGAACCCGGGACCTTTCAGTCCACTCAGTGGGTTCTTTAAAGAATAATTCTGGTGGGAGACATGAATTTATTATCTCATTTTCCAGCCTGTGGTACACTCTCCCCTGGTGGGGTAGGAATAAGGGGCAGGAGGACCAAGGATCAGGGGAGATCATGGGGAGCAGATTGGTAAAGCCCATTTAAAGAAGGCCTTTTCAAAATTAGGAGACTGGCCGAAACCGGTTTGGCTCAGTGGATAGCGCGTCAGCCTGTGGACTGAAAGGTCCCGAGTTCGATTCCGGTTAAGGGCATGTACTTTGGTTGCGGGCACATCCCCAGTAGGGGACGTGCAAGAGGCAGCTGATCGATGACTCTCATCGATGTTTCTATCTCTCTACTCTGTATCTCTCTCCCTTCCTCTGTGTAAAAAAATCAATAAAAATATATTTTTTAAAAAAATAGGAGACTGAGTTTTCTGCCACTGTCAGTCTGAAAGCAGGAACTGGCCTCTGAGCCCACAGACTCTGAGGTTCAGAAGTCAGGACATGGAAGAGAGGCCCAGCGGGGAGGGAATCAGGGCTGTGATTATGGTGTTTAGGTTTCCTAGGTGCCTCAAGACCTAACAACCCCCGAGGCTCAGGAAGTAGTTGGTTCCACCTTACTTCTAGTTGGAATCCTGTGCCAGAAGCCAGAGACCCAACAGGAAGGACGTGGGAGGCGACACCTTAGGAAATGCGAGAGGAAGTCAGACGGGGAGCAGGCGGGTGGTTCCCTCGGCTCTGAAACCCTGCTCCGGACTGGGTGGCTGCGATTGCTACAGAACTGTTGCCTCCATTGGCTCAGTTCCCCCAGAAGGGAAAATCCAGTGTTGAATCTGTTTCTTAATTTCCACAGATAGGTAGAGAAATGAATTGGCCTCGGTTCCTAACCTCAATTCCAGAAGCATTTACACTGGCTCCCAGCCCTGTCTCATTCAAGGGGCTTGACCCGTACAAAACCTCAAACCAAAAGCTTTCATTATTTCAGTTCTCAAAAACATACTCAAAAAAAGAAAAGAAAAAGAAAAAAAATACAGGGAGGAGGCTTGTTGTTTGATTCTGTGCTTTCTTCCCCAAATACTCAT
Source organism: Nyctalus aviator (assembly GCA_036971965.1). Classification (NCBI taxonomy): domain Eukaryota; kingdom Metazoa; phylum Chordata; class Mammalia; order Chiroptera; family Vespertilionidae; genus Nyctalus; species Nyctalus aviator. The sequence continues at coordinate 8,442,701 of CM072929.1, read as the reverse complement.
TTAAACCCAAGGTCTGAAGTTGTCCCAAATTCAGTTCCAAGAAAAGAGTGATTCACTTGGGACAAGTCTAAGCTCCATTTCACGGACCGGGACAGATCCACAAGGTGCGCACCCAGATTGAGGGTCAACATGAAACCCTCTATTCATCTCCCTAATGCACGCATTCCAGCCTGGTACATGCCAAGGTAGCTCTTTGTAAGGAGGGGGGAGTATAACCTGCAAGCCCCTCTCCCAGACTTTGAGCAGACCAACCCTCTCATTCAGTGTAACCTTGATGGCGTCATGAATAGCCAACAGGTGCATCTAATCTTAACCAATTACAACTAATGTGAACAGAATTCAAAAAGTGGCTGGAGAGTCCTGATGAGCCAGACTTCAAGAACTGGCAAAAGAGTGTGATTTCTGGGGTTCTGAACATTTCCAGTTGCTACCCCTCTACCCAAAAGACCATTGCCACAGGTTCACGGATCTCCATTAGACATTCTTTCTCTAAAGCCAAATAGTTTGTCCAAAATCAAATATAGCCTTCTTCCCCCATGAGCATACTCAAGTAGGAATAATTTTATCAGGTAGTTTCCCAAGAGCCAGTTTCTATTACAAAGAGAGTTTTTGTCACACAAGAAGAGTGACGTGGTTTCACAGGAGACAAACACTTTTCCCAGAGGCACCCGTGCTGGGCATATTCAATGGACAAACATTGGCTCAAAAGCAGATCTTTTATGAATAGTAACTCTGTCCCTTTTCCTGACTTTTAATGAGAAAGACCCCAGCAATGTGGAAACATAGGATATTGGTAATCCTCATTACCGCTAAGTAAGCGACGGCATGAGGCACAGCCTCTGATGTCAGGACAACTTACCTACAGGAAGGTGACTGGTGGTTGTCATGGAGATCTGGGCTCGGCAGAATGTTTTGCTGTCCAACAAATCTGTAGCCACGAGAAGATAAAGGACATTGAGAGCCCTCTCTGACAACAGAACTTTTTTGGTTATTGGGTTGGCAAAATCAGAATGGAAAAGGGCATTCGGTGCTGGGGTGTTAGTTACCTACTGTGCTACCATAGTTGGTGTCATATAAATAGTTTTCTTCTTTCCAGGTGTTCATGATGGAAGGGTCTACAAAGGACAGAAAGTGGGAATGGTCAGCAATCATCACCCCTGGTGAAGAGCTTCCCTTTTCTAACTCAGGGCTCATCGGGGAGGCAGAGGAGCTAGGGGGTGGCCTCCAGAGAGTAGGGAGACAATGCTACTTCAGCCACCTGTTACTTGATGATAATGTTACTCCCTGTTTCTTCCAGTGTCCTGGGAAAATGGACTTAGCTATAGCTCTATCCGTGTGTTCTGCACCTGTTGCATTGTGGGGAAGTTGCAACAGTGAAATTCTGACCTAGACCAATGCTTGGGGTTACTGGGAATTTTCTCAGACTGAACCTGGCAGGGGGTGGGTTCAGGCGCCTGGCCTTGTCTTCCATTAGAATATGTTTACACTAGAAAAAGACATTGTTCGAGACAAATAAATTCAGGATTAATGAACAACTTTTTCCAGTAATACATTCCTGGAGGAATTAATGATGTTTCTGACTAGGAAAAAAAAAAAAAGTCCAGTCAGTTTCATCATAGTGTCTTCATTGCTGCAATCCAGAGAGATCTCTCCTCCTTCTAGGATTTCTCCAATTAGCTTAAGGGACAATGTAAAATTCTCAAAACACAAATCCAACAACTTTTTTCCCCTCTCTTTTTAAAAAATATATTTTATTGAATATATTTTAAAATATATATTTTATTGATTTTTTTACAGAGAGAAAGGGAGATGGGTAGAGAGCTAGAAACATCCACCAGCTGCCTCCTGCACACTCCCCACTGGGGATGGACCTACAACCAAGGTACATGTCCTTGACTGGAATCAAACCTGGGACCCTTCAGTCCTCAGGCTGACGATCTATCCACTGAGCCAAACCGTTAGGGCAAATCCAACAACTTTTAAGAGTCGGGCCCCATTGCCTCATCTTGCAAAAGCGTATCTCTCTCTCTCTCTCTCTCTCTCTCTCTCTCTCTCTCTCTCTCTCTCTCTCTCTCTTAGCAAGCATGTCTCACTCTGATTGACTCTTCAGATTTCAGATTCAAAGGAAACTCCCCTCTACCTTACCCCAACTGAAGCCCAACTCCTACACAACCCCCACATCTGGGCTAGTCTCCAACAGAAGCACTTTCTTTCCTGGCTGGCCAAGAGCTGCAAGATCTGGCAAAAAGTTCTCACCTCGTCCCTACCAGGAACTTCCTGCTTTCTTCTCTTCACAGACCAAGGCTGCCCTCGGCTCCCCTCCTGCCCAGCTTCTGAATCTCTGGGCCGGGTGGTAAGTCACTGGCCGAGTTTCATTTTGTTTTTACAACATAAAAGGTATAAAACCTGAGTCACTGGCTAAGTCCTCTTGTTTACGACACAGGGATTTAGCTGGTATTTTAACTAATAGCTACATGTTTGGGCACTCCAAGCCCAATCTCTTGGGGTTACACCCTCTCTCCTTGTTGGGTCACCTCGTACACCTGTTGTTGTCTCTGAAAACAAACTGAACCAAAGGGTTTGGAGGTGTTGGCCCCTCTGTGAGCCTCTTCTCCCCTCCTCCCTGGGCGGACCTTCTCCTCCACCCTTTGGCTTAGCTTTTCTGAACTGGCAACACAAGAATGTCTGGACAGTCAAGGAGGAATTATCAAGTTACTCGGGACCTCTGCATGCCATCCTGGCTACATTGGGGCTCTCTGCCCGGTCACTGTGGGGGTGGGGCACACCATCTCTCTGGTAACCCCTGTGCCAGCCTCTATGATAGGCAGACCCATAAAGCACAGGCCATCCAGGTAACCCAATCCCTGGTCTGTGGGGGAAGGCAGGGCGAGGAAAAGCTAATTAACATACTTAGCAGCTATTATTTTTTCTTTAATAATAGTAGACTAGCCCCCTTATAAAAGAGCAAATAACTGCATGGGGCCAATTTGGGCTCTGGGTGGCTCACAAATCACCCCGAGGTGCAATTCTCCCCTTACTGACTGGCACGCAACCCTCAGGCAGGCCTGTGGGTGCTCATGGCTTGCAGCCTCACTGATGATGACCTGGGGAGCGACCCTGGAGCAGTGGCAGCTGCACAGTCAGGAACTTGCACAGCTCTCCTTAGACCAAGAGGCCATAAGCCAAAAGTCAACGTGTAAGGAACTCTGATTGGAGCAAGGCCACTGGGCACAACTTCTTGGGGCAGTTATTGCCCCCTGCAAGTATCCAGGTGAGAGATTGGGATGGGGGAAGGAGAACAAAAATGAATATAGATACCACAGGACTGTAGACCCCATTCAGAGCCCGGAGAAATCTTTCACTAAAGATTTCACTTAAAGCAGAAGTTGGTAGCTGCCTTTGACATTCCTACGGAACCTCTGAGAGCCCTAGAAACCACAGTAAGTACAACAGCAAAAACTCTTCCTCTTCTCTCCCCTTGCTTCTCCCAATTTGGTCAAGTGCCCTGACTCTGTGGTGAGAAAGAGGCCCATGTAGACTCTGCAACTTTTCCAGCTCCTGGAGCAGAGCCTGGATGGTGCCCTGACCAGCAGTGGGAAGCAGAGAAATGTGGGCAGAATTGGTCTCACCATCTGTCTAGAAATCAGAAATAGTTGGCAGTCACCGGTCCCAAGCCTAGGGTATGAGGGTGGCCCGCTGGAGACAGCCAGGGAAGAGGCGTCCCTGGGTTTCCTGCCAAAATATTGGCTCCTTCCTGCTCCCACACTCCCTCGTGCTCACTCCCCATTGTCCCCGTCAGGGATTTGCCTACCAAGTTGGCTCTCTTTGCTGCTACTCACCCGTTTGTTCAGTCTTGACAATGACATTGTGCGTGGACTGGAACAGGTCACTGCTGCACTGGCCTGTGAAGGGCAAATGGGGAAAGTCAGAGGGGGCCCACAGGGAGCTAAAACTTAAACAAGGATGGAGCTGACTTCTTGGAAGAGCTTCTGCCAGTCCCACTGCCTGATGGCCTAATTGCCTCTGTTTGCTTGTGGGAGGGGGCTTCCCCCTCTGGATCTACAAACTCAAGCCTGAACTTCCTGGCACAGAAATGTCAGTAGCTCGAGCACCCACATTGGAGGTAATTATTTGGCCCTGTACAGGGAAGGCATCCAGTCTGGTGGAAATAGGACTTCAGAAGTCAGAAGACCAGGGTTCCACTAATAACTGCAAGACACTGCCTTCCTGAGTCTTGTTTTCCTCATCTGTAAATTTGGGGGATTAAACTAGATAAAGTCATTACTAGATGGTGTCTAAGGTGCTTTCCCATACTAACATATGACACAACATGAAAACGCAAATACAAGGAAAACCAGTTTAATTTAACTGGCTTTATTTGTCTTTGATGGTAAAGGTAACAAAATATATTCTTATTAGATCCAAACTATGAGAGATGTCTGGGTAAATGCAGTGATTCTCCCCTTCTTTATGCCTTGCAACTCCTCTCTGGATGTGTCATTAATTAAAAAAAAAAAAAAAACAAAACAAAAAAACAAAACAAACACGTATATACAGTTGAATATAGGATCGTATGATTTTCCACCCTAGCCAGATTATAAATATCTCAGAAGCAGGGGTCATGCTTTAACCTCTCTGACCTTCAGTTGTCCCATCTGTAAAAATGGGTACAATATTTATTTTTCTCAGAAAGTCATTAAATGAATCAACTCACTTAGCGTGCCTAGGATACATAAACACTTAATAAATGTAAGTTAATGGAATGTCCGCCAAAAGGCAAACAACAATCAAAGGTGAGAAATCTGGTCATTAGCCACTTCCAGAGGCATCAGCAGCACCCAATGGGACCAAACAAGTCATGGAAGGTCAGAGATGGAAGGTCAAAGACAGCCACATCACCTCCCAGGACTCCCCGCCTTGGGCTTCAATCAGGGCAAAGCTTTAAAGGATTGGCTTTAATTGGAGGTGGGGTTGTAAATATTTTTAATTCCTCAAGTGTAAGTCTGCTGTTTCTGAAGATTCTTGGGGGCTATTTATAGAGCCTTGTTTGGTTCTAGTAAAAGGAAAATGTGCAACCATGTCTGTGTGTGTGTGTGTAGGGGGAAGGGGGGTGGGGGGAGAAGGAAATGCCCAGGAGCTGAATGAGGTCATCCAAAATGGCCAGCACCAAAGCCAGCTCTGTGCCCAGACTGGGACCTGCTCAGTGTTGATGGCAGCTGTCAGGGACCAAATATGGCACATAGTCCTGGGTCTCATGCTTTCCAAAGTCCCAGCTACCTGCCTACATCCAGGTTCTGCTAAGACAGACTTGACCATTCTGATGTGGACAGGCCAGCTCACTCTGGTTATATATCACTGCTTTCCAAAATAGCTATTGTTCTCAGAGGAGCTCGTGTTTCGTTTTGTTTGTTTGTGTTATAGCCATTATCAGGGCAACTTTATGCCAGTGTCAAAGACATTCTGCAAGACAAGTCGTCTACATGTGTGCATGTGTGTATAAGCTATCACAGTGCACAGTGTTTAAATGGTGGCTGGCAGGATGCTAGGTGAGACCTTGAAAGAGAGACATTTGGCCTGGCCTGAGTGGCTCAGTGGTTGAGCATCAACTTGTGAACCTGGAGGTCACAGTTTGATTCCCAGTCAGGGCACATGCCCAGGTTGCAGGCTCAAACCCCAGTGCAGGGCGTGCAGGAGGCTGCAGATCAATGACTCTCATCATTGATGTTTCTATCTCTCTGCCTCTCCCTTCCTCTCTGAAATATATATATATTAGAGGCCCAGTACATGAAATTTGTGCACAGGGGGCAGAGTTGCTCAGTCTGGCCTGCACCTTCTCACAATCCAGGACCCCTCAGCCTAAACCAACAGTCAGACATCCCTCTCATAATCTGGGACCGCTGGCTCCTGCTCGCTCTCCTGCCTTCCTGCCTGATCACCCCTAACTGCTCTCCTGCCTGCCTGTTTTCCCCTAAACACTTGCCGCCTGCCTGATCGCCTTAACCCCTCTACCTGCCTGCTTGATCACCCCTAACGGCTCGCCTACCTCCTGATCACCCCTAACTGCCTCTGCCTCAGCCCCCACCATGGCGACGTCTTGAAGGACATCTGGCTGTCTAGTCTAATTAGCATATTATTATAGCTTTTATTATTATAGATATTTTAAGAAAGACATTTGGCTCTAAGGGCAGCACCAACTCCAGAAATCACTGCAGAAACTTCCAACATGTGCCCAGAACATTAGCTCCAACTCCCCTTTTTTGTTGTTGTGACTTAACAGAACTTTTAAGAATCTGCAGAAATATTGTAAGTCTGCTCCCCTTCCCTCTCAAAACACAAACATAGATCTAATTTTGCCTATCTTCTTATCATGTTAGGTTCCATCTTAAGAACCTAGGTCTGTAAGTTTCAAAAAAATAGCCATGATGACTTAGCAAGCAAGTAATTGGGAATTAAACTATCAAACCCTGTTTGCAAGGCAAAGAAGAGAACGTTTTCTGAGAGGGGTGAGTATTCTGTGAATACCTTGCAGGCACATCTCCGGGATCATCAGCTATAAGGAGAAAGTTAAATTACCCTAGGCTTGTATGGGACTCGACCTACTCGCAGCCTAGGCTTTGTGCTTGTTCTCTTGCCTCCCTTCTACCTCCCTGTCCTGGAAACAGTAATTTAGAGGTGAGACCATCCTTGGATGCCCCTGACTAGGATCCCTGCTGGCTGCAGGGACTTTGCTCTTCTCAGCTGACTCCTAGGGAGATGGAAAGAGAGATAATCACCGTTCCACTTGAGATGCTGCAAGTTGCTGTAAAGGAGCTGCCCCGCTGTCCCTGCCGCCCGGATGAACTCCTGCAAACTCATGTTGCACAGGTGCTCGCCGTTGATGTCGAACTCCTGGAAAGGGATGCAGCTGGCGTCCAGCTGGTTGGTGTCCAGCAGGTGCTGAAGCCATTCCCACACCTGGTACTTGGTCCAATATTGAGGGTGGATTTCATGCCACTGGCCTCCAAAAAAGCCACTGGAAACTGCAAAATAGGGGGTGGTTCTGATTGATCCGTGGTTGTTCCTGGGCATAATCCCAGACGGGGGGGGGGGGGGGGGGGTGCATCACTGGTTGCCAGAAGCCATAAGGATCACAATCACAGTCCCTTTGCACCAGAGGGGGCCGGAGCATGAGTCAAGCACTGGAGAGGAGGCTCTCGGAAGTGTGGTTCTTTCTCCAGTTGTGATGAGAGCCATTCATTTAGCCTCTCTACATCTTGATGCCCTCTTCAGTATCAAATACTTACCCCTGGGAGCTGGATTAGGACATGAGACCTGAAATACTCTGAGGTCTTGAGTTTATTCCCCACTTTCCCCCAAGGTTCCATGAAAGAGAAAGCATTGCTAGTTTCTGCTACTTATCAGCTATTGCTCACCCCTACGTAGTTATCTGTATCTCTTCTTTCCCCGGTCTCCTTCCCATCTTTTACTCTCTCTTACACACACACATACACATACACATCTCAAATTCAGACACTGTGAGCCAAAAGTGAGGCCTGGGAGTAAGGTTCTTTTCTCTATGATGCCTTTGCTTCTCCCCAAAGTGGTCCAGATTCCTCATACACTAACGGTTTTGATCCACTCCTGCCCCACACTGGTTATTATAGCTACGACGAGGTCATTTCCTTACTCAGTTATCTTAACTTAGGTTGCTTCCCATCATCCACTGAAATTAGGTACAAAACTTCCAAGCCACTCATGGAGGTTCTTCACTAGCTATTGATTCTTCAAGTGACCTATGACTTTGGCTTTTTTTTCTTTGTTGTTCTTTCAGGCCAGTTTCTATTCTACTAATCACTTCCTGTTAAATTCCTACACAGCTTTCAAACTCTGAACACCCCATGAGGGAAGTCATCACAGATTTCCATTCACTGTGAGGGCTGCTGTCCTCAGAATCTCCAGGAGACGTGTTGGGTATCTCTCATAATGACATTTGTCATGTTCTGCTTTCCTTTAGGAGTATCTAAGTACTGTCTTATGCTCCTCTGTATATTGTATGCTCAAGGTCATGGGCCCTGTCTCATGCATCTTTGTACCTCCAATGAAAACCACCTTAGAGGCCTTGCCATCTTAGGTGCTCTCTATAGGTTTCTCTACTGGAATTTGTTGCTGAAAAGAAATATTGTGGGAACCTGAAAGAGTTGTGAGGTGCATTCACAAGATGGTTAATTCAAATACCAAATTTCACTCAAGCCAACAAAAGTTGCTACGTTTAGTATAGGCTAACCACTGATGTATGACTACCATCTCATGCTCTCTTAAGAGAACATTGTCAGCCCAGAGTCCTGAGGGATGGACAAGAGAGAGAGCCAGCCTTGGGGCATGTAACAGGGCTGAGAGATCTTATAGTCTCCTTGTAAACAGAGATCTAGAGGGAATAGCTCTCTCTGGAAAGGTGAGGGGCTAGGGGAATATACTACTGCAGCCCACCTAGCTGAAGTAGGGGAAATCTAGCCAAACATGATACACAGATATCCCCACCATCTCAAGGGTAGAATGCATAGCACGAGAAAACTGTCCCTAACTTTTGCTTCAAGGTCATGATACATCAGTATTTCTCAACCCCTGGGGTAAATATGAATCACCAGGGAATGTAGTTCAAATGCAGATTCTGATTCCACAGAATCCTGAGCTTCTGCATTCCTTGCAAGCTTCCACTTGATGATGATGATGATGATGATGATGGTGATCATCTGTAGATACAGTTTGAGTTGCAAGAAGCTGAAGAACCCCTAAAGATTGGATTTCCCATGATGCCCATGACCTAGCTCTCAACACCTCCCAAGGAGAGGCTGAAGGGGGAATGTTTCCAGCCCAACCCCACTTTTGCTCACACTTTCAGAATCCACCCCCCACTTCCAGATTCTAGGAGCACTAAGACCAGGAGGTCGAGATGATTTAGGCATAAAGGTGGCTGCTGGGTAATAGCTGCCACTCACAGTATGTACTTTACTCCTCACGCCTCAGGGCCAGACAAAAGCAGCCCTACACTCTCAGCATGGGCCCAGAAGAAGAAGTCAGTGGTAGAGAGGAATGGGGACAAGGATTTGGGAAAAATCTAGTCCAAAAGTTAAATTACATAGAAATATTTTCAAATATATAAGCACACGGAGCTTAGATGGAAAGTTTCCATTTCCTCTCCATTTTAGGGATCTCACAATACATAGGATGGGATATTTTTGGGTGGTTCTGTGAATCTTAGTTCTCTTTTTCTAAATAATTGTACTGTTATGACAGGGCATCTCTGGGAGTGCAAACAAGGGCAATCACTCTCAACCACCCAACAACTGGCCTGCAGTGATTTCTTCTCTCAACTGCACATGACCCAGATGAAATGATAGTTCCTGACAGTGCATCCTGTCAGAACTTGAAAGAACCAGAGACTTTTATAGGAAGTTGACTGGGAAATTCTTTTCCTTGGCCAGTGGACTCCTCAGATTCCTGAGATTTTAGATTCCTAAGAGTTCGGCTCTTCTCGGTCTTCAAAGAACTTCCCCCATTCCATCAATCATGACTAGGAGCTGGGCCTTCTGGGAGGCCTCTGGAAATTAAGAAGTAAAAGCAGCACCTACATTCTACTCCCCGCTGAACAAATGGTCCCGGCTTTCAACTAAGCAAACAGGAAAAGCGCTGCCTTAATGGAAGGTCCGTTCTGAAGACCCTTCCTGCTCTGTTTGGAGTCCTCCTTGGAGGTCCCATGGCAACAACAGAAAATGTCACTGCCCAGAAAAGGCACCAGTTGGGTGGGCCAGGGGCCCAGACAAGGGAAACACGCTTTCAACCATGTTTGGCTGGGGATCCGCAGAAAGAGGCGGAGCTGCACATGGACCAGCTGCAATTGGAGAGCATAATCCGTCCATTAACCTCCCACTCCTCCTCACACTCTGCTCACAACAGGCCTTTCCCATTTTTTAGGGGAGTCGGAGCAGCAGCCTCTGGGATGGAGATCAGCAGCAGGATGCGGGGATAGGAGAAGACTCCAAGCTTCTAAAGCCCTGCAGCGCACCACACAGCAGTCTGCCCAAACCGAATGCCTTCACATGGGGTGTGGGCCCTGATTCAGCAACCACTCCATTCAGTTTCGTTCCTACAGTAAGCCATGGGCTTGGTCATCAAACCTTCTCTAAGCCCTACCACCCACCCCTCCTTCTTCTAATCAATAGGTTCTAGATTAAAGCACCCAAGGGGGCTCCTGGTCTCCTGACAAGTCTCTTCTCCCCTGACAAAGGTAGGTCCTTGGAGCAGGAAATAAAAAGATGACACTGCTATAACCGTCTCCTCCTGCTTCCGTGCCACACACACACACACACACACACACACACACACACACACACACGCGCCTTTCTCTCCTATCCTATCTTGATATCCTAAGCCAAATACTGTTAAAAGTTTCAACAGGTGGCCTTCCCTTTGGGCATCTCCTCTGCAACCCTGTCTGCCAGGCTGCCCACCGGGAACCTTGAATCTTGGGAGAAAACCATGAAAGGTATCAAGTGGGTGTCAGCGAGAACTCCGGCATGAAGAGTTTTCCCCGTCCCTGCGGCGGCTCCTCACAGCTCCTGCTGCATTTCTCATACCTTACGTTGGAAAACGTAAAGAAAGCAAAACAAACCACCCCCCAACCCAGGGGGGGAAATGGGGGAGGGCCTTACCATTGCACATGGGGTAGCTGTCGGTCCAGGTGGGCTGCTGGTGGAGGAGGTTGTTGCTGGGGTTGAGATTCATTACACCACTTCCTTCCAGAATCATGATCTGTAAGGCGATCAAACAGCCCGTTCAGTCAGTGCCTCTTGGACACACGTCATCTGAGAGTACAGGTCAGAGAGGTAACTTAAGAAGAAAGGGGGGAAAAAGAATGTGCCCTTCCCCACCATTGCCTCCAAAGCCTATGTCCACGGCCCTTTTGGTAAAACCAAAACTCACTGGCAATTAAAAATTTCCAGGTTCCGTTTTCATATGCACGAGGCAAGTTTTTACAGCCACCTATTCATAAATGAATAATCTCTGATCAGGAATGAAGCGAAGGGAAAATGCAATACCTACTCACAGGGCGAGTCTGGCCAGAAGCCAAGCCTTTTTTTTTTTTTTTTTTTTTTTTTTTACAATAGTGAAAATGCCAAGGAGATTTTGTTTAAAGTGGAATTGCAAACAATGAAAACCCAAGCTGGTAGAGGCACAGACCTGGCACCTGTGTGGGAGGCCTAGCCCACCAGTGAGGCCCTCACCCGGGCACCCAGCAGGTATCCTCAGCACAGATACCTGCCGTGGGTGGGCAGGGGTCAGAGGGCCTCTGTCCTAGTTCATCTAGAGCTCCCCCAGTATCTGGCTGCACGGATAATGTCGGAATTCTTGGTTTCCCGGACAAGATACCGCCCCTCCCCTTCCTCCCTGGTACGAGTTCTGACCAGCTTTCTCTCTCCTCTTAGACTATCAGAAGCCCCGAAAGTGACCGAAAGGTGACTTTTCCAGTCTGAGGACTCATTTTCTCAGTAAGAAGAGCCTTTCTTCCAGGGGCTTGCTTAAGTTTTTTAAACAACGTAAACTTCTTCACTTCCCCAGCATCTGTCATGTTCTCACGCCAAGCCAGGCTCCCCTCCACCTTCAGACTTCAGCCCCCTAGGAATGAACCCTCAGTCATTCAAAAAGTGATCAGCCAGGTTCCGGAGGTGCTTAACCATTACCGGGGATCTGGAAGGTAACACGCAGCAGATCATGGAACATTTTCTTTTTGGAGTGATGGGAGGGGGGGGCGGGGGGGAAGAGAAGAGGAAGTTTGCATCCTTAAGTGTCCCCCAGAATCAAAGTGCGCACCCAGAGTGGTCCCAGCCCTCAAAGCCCCTTGCTCTGATTTAGCCCCTGCTCCTTTGTTTCTGTGGAGGCCTGAGAGGGGACGGGAGGGGCCTGGAAAAGGAATACAAAATTATTCATGTATTCATTTATTCAACAAAAATGTATCAGCCCTATAATAGGCTGGGCACCGTCTTAGGTCCTTGGGACAGAGCAGTGATGAAGAGTTAATTAGATTAGACAGAATCTCTGTGACGATTATTAACTAGTAACTAGATCTGAGTCTGTTCTTTATCATCATCACGGTTGTTTGGCAAAAATTGGGCCTAAATGCAATCTATGTAGAAGGTGGAAAGGGCCTTGATTGGAGACTAAATTAGTTCCTACACCGGAAGCACTTGGCATGACATAGGGCATGGCACCATAGCAGGTGTCACTGGGAGGAGAGACGCAACCTTTTTGGAAAACCCAGGTAACCCGGACCAGAAACAGCCATGGGTTTCAGTTCTCTGACCCAGGCACGAAAGAGACTAAATTGATTTTTTTTAAAAGTATGTTATTGATTTTTAGAGAGAGAGGAAGGGAGAGGGAAAGACTCAGAGAGAGAGAAACATCAATCCATTGTCTCCTGCACGCACCCTAGGCAGGGATTGAACCCACAACCCGGTCATGTGCCCTGACTGGGCATCGAACCGGATTCCCTTCCCATGCACAGGATGAAGCTCAACCAACTGAGCCACCCTGGCCAGGGCGACTAAATTGATTTCTAAATTCCCTTACAGAAACCTCTTTGATTCTTACCCTCAGAGAAGGAGGGGGGGAAAACAACCCAACTGAAGGCTTTCTCTTTTCCACAATAACTGGGCCTTTTCCCATCCAATTGTTTAGAACAATCGCCCTAAAGCTAAGGAATCAGGTGAGGGATTTCAAGGCGAAAGAAAACCTCTCAGTCCCCAGAGGGGTGGCTGGGGAAGGGAAGGGGCATGGCAGGTCTCCTGTTTGCTCAAGGCTGGGCTTGTTCCTCGCCAAAATTTGCTCAACCACAAGCAGTAAAAAGGTTACTGTTTAACCCTGAAAGGGCTGAAGCTCAGAGCCCAGCCCATCTGCGGGAGGAATAGGCCCTCCAGGCTGGGGAGGGGGAGAGGAGGGTGGCGGGGAATGGGCAGAGAAGACTTCCCTGAAACTATTATTTCACAAGGATTTGCCTGCAGGGCTGTTTCTAAGAGGCCATTTCGGTGGAAGCAAGACCTGCCCCGGCCAATTCTGAGTTACCTCCTTGGTTGGCTCAGATCTGCCACCACTTCCCAAAAGAAAACCCCAGGAGGCAGATGATGTAAGGGCTAAGCTCCCTGGTTTTGGATCCCCTGGTTGGGGTGCTGTACATGACCTTGAGCCGCTTCCAAGTCTCTTTAGCCAAAAACTTTCTGATGTTCACTTTCTCCACCTGCAAAACGGGAACAATCCCAGCCTCAAAGTCCTAGGACGCCAATGAGGCCATGCATGGAGAGAACTTAGCGGGCAGCAGAAAAGAATGTGGGGAATGTCCAGGACAACGTGGACCAGTTCCCCCTGGGGAACTGGTGCCCACAAGCCCCCTTCCTCAGGGCAGACATCCCTTCTTGCCATGACCTTCGGGAGGCATCCAGAACTCCTCAGCCCAGAGAAGAACCTTGAGGACTACAAGGTCGCAGCTGCCCCATCACCACCTGCCCTCCCCCCTCCCAAGAGGCTGGCATACATGAGCACTGCTCCCTGCTGGCACCCCTTTTTGTAGGGAAAGCAGCCAGCATAGCGAGGGCCCCTTTTTTACAGGGCGCAGTAAATGGTTACTACTCATAAAAGCATTTATGTGGCTTAATCCTTAGTGAGTCAGAGTTCAGTTGAGCTCACCCAGGCTTGTGAGAAAAGGAGGTCAGTGTCCCTAGTCCAGCATGTCGGGGTGGGCACAGGAGGCCCCAGGCTCACACAGCTGAAGGCCTTTCCCCAAGCCCTACTCTGTGCCCTCCTTCCTCCCCGCACCACCCCGGGGCGCAGTCTTTCAGGTGTAAAATGAGGGCATTTGCACCCCAACAGCTCCGAGGACTGCTGTGGAGATCAAATGAGATCATGGATAATAAATGTGCCTTGAAATTTATTGTTTTTAAGAAGCATTATTATAACCAACTCGCCCACGCTCCCATATACTAATGCAGAATTTCTAACGTACCTTGTGACCACTTTATGGGATATGAAAAGCAATGTTTTTCATTTAAAAGTAGGGGGATCCTTTAATGCCCTTCTTTAAGCTTCCTACTTTACGTTCAGCGTAGCTTTTATTGTTTCTTACCAAAAGAAAAATTTAAAACAAAAACAAAAAAAACAGCAAAGCATTAAGGATGTGAGGTGGAGACTTGGGGTCTTTGCAGCCTGGGTTAGAATCCGGGCTCCATCCTGAGCCAGGCAACTTGGAGTATGTTAACTTATTTCTTCCTGGTTTGAACGGGGAGTCAGGGAAAACATGGATGTCCCTCAAGCCTAGGACTGCTTGGAAGGATATCTAACCTAATGGATTTAAAGGAGTCTAACCCAGCACCGGCACACGTGTCCTCAACAAAAACCAGTGTCTTTTCCTTTCTTTAAACACCTGTTCTCAAGATATTTCTCTAACATGCTTTACTTTCTCCAGGATTGAAGAAGTAAATTCAGAGCTAAAGTAACACTGACTCCACACCCTTTGAGTCAAAATCAAGCCAGAGAAAGGATTCCCCCCACCTCATCTCTAGCTCAAGGGGGGATTCTGGGCAGCAGGAGGGGGGTGGGGAAGGGGGAGGAGAAGGAGGGGGGAGAAGAAGGGAGAAGAAAAGGTGGTCCTCACTCATGTAGGTGAGAAGCAGCATTTTTCAATCTCTGCATGACTGATGTTGGGGCTGGGGTGGTTCTTTGTTGCAGGATCATGCTGTGCATTGCAGGATGTTTAGCTGCATCCCAGGCCTCTAGAATCTAGTAGCATCCCCAAACCCAAAAATGTCCCCTAAAGCTAAATTATCTCCCCTGCCCCCCTGAGAAAACCAGATTAAAAGTAGGGCCTATGGCAGTGACAGCTTTGACTTTGATCTTCCTAGTGTGATGACCTTGGGCTGTCCCCTACCCTTTGTGAGTGTCTCTCTTCTCTCCTGGGAAACAGGCACCCAACCACCTAGGCCTGCGGGAGGATGGAATGAGAGAGGGGACAGTAAGGCCCCAGTACAGTGCCTGGTCCAAACCAAGTCATCCAAGTAATGGCGTCCTAAGTGGAGGTTTAAGAAAATGCACTGGGTACAAGGCCAACTTTGTCTATCCCCAGGTGGCATTCTGGAAATATAGCATACTTTGTTGCTTTGGCTATTAAACATTACACACACCTACACAAATTATAAATTGCATTTCAAACCCAAGGACTGAAATGCAAGGTAGGTTACCCAGCGAGTTTTTCGTCTACATTCTCTTATCCACTTTCACGTGTAAGAAAAATGGGAAGAATAGTACTTGGCTCCAGACTCCCATTCATCATCCAAAGGTTCACACTGACCAAGACTTCACCTCTGTGCACAAGTTTCTAAGACTGACGCTTCTGGAGACAGACATGCACCATGTCTTGAAAGAGGAGGCACCACGCCCTGCCCAACAGGCTACAGTATGGATGGATGAGAACCTCACACCAGGCTTCCAGCCAGGACCTCTTAGGCAGCAGCTCCCCTGCACAGGACGGGCCAGGAGGGCTTGGCCAATCCGAAACTCATTTTTGCAGAAGCAGCGCTGTGCTGTGCTGTGCTGCACTGTGCTGGGGTGGGGTTGCCCCAGCCTTCGTGGTGGTGGGAGAGCTAGGCCACTCTCTGCCCCCCACTTCGTGAATGGGCAGTTTCAGGTTCAACACCAACTCCCACACAGGCCCAGGTTGTTTCTGTGCCACCCACACATGGAGAGGACCCACCACCCTGTGCCCATACCTCTCCTAGGTCTTCTTCCAAGTTAGAGTCCCTTCCGGCTCCAGCTCGACGTCAAGCGGGGCAGGGACCACAATGCTTGGCGTGACCCTAACGTGTAAGAGTCTCACATTTTGCCTGCGTCTCTGTGGCACCCATGGGAGAAGGGGAGCCTGGCCACAGAGACTGGAGCTCACTGAAAGGGCAAGTTCAAGGTGAGGGGAGCTTCATCACACCAGCCCAGCGTCGCTGCGTTTCTCGGGGCCACGTCAGAGCTTCTGCCTCACATTGAAAGCGAGAGTGAACGGCAAGGGTGGAAATCTCTATTTCGCCCACCAGCTGGCTGTGTTGACCTTAGGGAAGTACTACCCTCTCTAAAGCCTCGGTTTCCCCATATGACAAAAAGCAGAAGGGGATGGAGTTGATGTGCAGATCCAACGAGAATGTAAAATCCTCAGCATGCCATCTCATCCATGGCAAGTGCCAGGCAATGTTAGCAATTGTCACAGGGCCTGCTCTTCCCCAACCCCCACCCCACCCTCTGCCCCTAAGTCTCCTGAAACCGTGTTGGTTGGATTTGGAGACATCCTTGGAACCAGGGAGGACTCTTCAGAGGCAGGATTGTATAATGGTTAGTGCCCCACCCCCCAACCTCAGGAGTCAGAGAGCCACAATTCAAATCCTGCCTGGCTTTGCCAATTTGCTGAAGGGACAAGTTTGGACAAAGAATTCAACTTCTCTGGGCCTTCGCTTCCACATTTACAAAACGAAGGCGATATGAAAAGGGTTGTTGAGAGATAAAATGAGAAGTTACGTGTAAAATTCATAGAAAAGAATTTGATCCATAGTAAGCACTCGTAAATGTGAGCTGGTTCTTATAATAATACTTGTTATTTGTTGTGTGGACACTATTTTGTTGAATATCCAAGGAGGAAATTGAGGGCCAAGTTCACTTCAAGTAAGGGCTCTAGCCTCTTCCATCTACGCAATCTACACTAGCTGGCACCTCGGAGCCTGGAGCTGGGTTTCCTGCCTCCCTGCCCCCCATTGGGGGCTGCTGTGTGGATACACTACTAGGCTGAGCTGTGAGCAGCGTCTCTCAGCCATTGCTCACAGAAGCCGTGCTGTGCCGCTGTGGGCATGGTGCCTCCTTGGGGAATTGAAAGCCATTCCTCCTGCCCCCATACCTCCCACAAGGCACACTGTGCCCGAGGTTGCCAGGAGCCGTGGGAGGGCACACCTCCACAGACCCCGGGTATCGCTCTGCCTTGCACTCCCACACCACAGCTGGCGGACAGGTGCAAAGGAGAGCACCACGTCTGAATGTGAGCACCTGCCAGAGGGTGGCAGAGGGGTCCTTTCACCTCCGGGACCCCTTCCCATGAGGAATGCTCAGTTCCTGCAGAGCGTAGGGCCTAGGATTAGAGCTCATAGAGACAAGAAAAGCAAGAGGAAGACATACCACTGGGACTCTGGCAGGGAGCTGGGGCCATGTGCCCTAGAATCCAGGAGGCTCTGTCGAGTTGCAGGACTCCTATCAAGGCCAAGGATTGCTCAACTGGCTTTCCTTCTTAAATGCTGAGAGAGACCCTACCAGCAAAGGCAAATGCAGCCCAGCTTGGGCTTGCTTAGCTGGAGGGACTGTTTTCTTTTGCTCCATGGTGGGGTTACTGAGACCTAGGACTGAGTACTGTAAATATAATGATAATTATCATTATTGCTAAAGGCCCGGTACATAAAATTCATGCATGGGGAGGGTGTCCCTCAGCCCAGCCGGCACCCTCTCACAATCCGGGACCCCTTGGGGGATGTCAGACTCCTAGTTTAACTTCCCTCTCGCAATCTGGGACTGCTGGTTCCTAACCGCTCACCTGCCTGCCTGTCTGATCACCCCTAACTGCCTCTGCCTGCCTGATTGCCCCTAACCACTTGCATGCCTGCCTGATTGCCCCTAACCACTCTGTCTTCCTGCCTGATCACCCTAACCACTCTGCCTGCCTGCCTGATCACCCCAATCTGCTTGCCTGCCTGCCTGACTGCCCCAACTGCTCGCCTGCCTGCCTGATCACCCCTGCCTGATTGCCCCTAACCACTCTGCATGCTTGCCTGATTGCTCCTAACTGCCTCTGCCTTGGCCCCCGCCACCATGGCTTTGTCTGGAAGGACATCCAGAAGGTCGTTTAGCTGTCCAGACTAATTAGCATATTATGTTTTTATTATTATAGATTACAGTAAAGTATCTAGGGCTTACTGGACACTTAAAAATGTGCCAGCTCTTTGTTAATAGTTTTAAATGCATTACCTCAGTCGAGACAATAACTCCATAAGGCTGATATTAAGCTATTTCACAGATGGCCAATCTGAGGCTCAGAGAAGTTAGGTAACTTGTCCAAGGTTACACAGCTTAGCAAGAATTGGAGGTAGAACATAATTCAGTCTTGGACTGTTTAGCAACAAAACCTGGGAATTTAGCCACTTTATGTTGAGAAGAAGGTATTTGCCAGAGAAGAATGTTACCCTCAGCTCATCCTCCCCCCGCTCCCCACCTTTCCATACATAGCCATGCATTCTCCCTGTGCCATTTGGGGCCTCACGCCTTTACCACGCTTCTCCAAGATTATAAAATTCCCTGGCCCATTCAATCATGCGGGACGCTGTTTGAGTCCCTCTTTCCCTTTTGCCAGAGCAATCTCAGGCCATCTCTCCTTCTAATACATCCAAGAACTCCTTTCAGGATGAAAGAATAGAAAGCTGCCTTCATTCTGCCTCTTCCACAATATGCTTAGGTAGGAACATGCTAGTGGTCCCAAAGCTGGGACAGTTTCATTCGTGATGCTCTTTTAGCCATTAAAGCAGAGCTATAGATACATAGGTACACACATACAGGCATACATATACACATACATGTATACAGGATAGGACAAATGCAGGCTTAGTTGTTTGTATGGAAAACAATACAATCATTAAGACATCATAATAATACAAGAATAAACTCTGTGTTTTATGTACTCACAACTGTACACCTCCTTTTGTTACAGCCTGGCAAAATACTTTCTCTATGACCCTATAAAGTCTTTTTTTTTTTTCCATTTTGGAACTACATTGGTTCATCATTACTTGTGCTTTACCTGAATGAGACCTCAGGCCAGAAAGCACAGCCTGCTCACAGAGCATGTGCCTGTATTCTCTGTGCCCAGCCCCGGGGGACTGGAATCCAAGCCATGGTCTGCCATTCGTTCAACCACACCAGCCCCCCACTGCCACAAACCTGGGTAATCCTACTCCTCCAGCAAGCAGAGCAATTAGGCATTTGGAATAATTGTTGTGGCAACGACAGCGACATCCAGACCATTCTCGGTCCTTCAGCAGTTGCCAGCAGGTGAAGTCCAAGCCTTTGCCTTACGGGTGTTGCAACAGCGTCCTGACTTCCCGTTTCAGTATGACTGTCCTTTCAAAGGAACTACACTCCCAACCAGGAGGGAAGAAAATTCACGTACGTGCGAAGTCCCACTGAATGCAATACAGGCAAAACTCGTGTTTTTCAAGTGAATCAAAATGTGAATAAGGCTCGGGGAATGCATTTGATCCTCTCGGGATGACATCACAGGTAATTTCATAACCTTGTGATGTGTTTGGAAGCAGACATTTCACGCTCCCAGGGGCAACATCTGAGGTACTATTCCTGGGCTTTCAAGCGTTTTCGTGAGCAATGATGCAAGTTTGGAAGGTCAAGTGTTGATCCATTATAGATACACTTTACTGACTGTGTGCCATTTGGAAACAAACATACATATTATGCTGATCTTTATCATTCTTGGTGCCAGGCTCAGACAAGATGAAGATACTGACAGCAGACAAGCCCTGAAGTTGATTGAAAGACAAGATGCCTGTACCTGGCCTCCGGAGCTTTTATCGGTTGCATTCAGATGTAACAAACTACAGAGAATAAGGCAAGCTTTGTATCTAAAGGTCACAGAGCCTTTTGAGATCTCGGTAGAAGCCAGGGCTCTCTCCTGTTACCAAAACTGCATGTCCACACCTGGTTTTGCGTGTATTTTGTGGGCTCTGGGTTTTCCAAAGACCTTCCATGGACCCCTACAGATCTATGGACACTAGGGATCTTTAAGAATTATCTCTCGACCTCCGGCTGGATTGAAATTTAAAGAAGACTTTTTTGGTGGAGTCGGGGTTGGGAGACACCTTTACTCCAACCAACAAAAGAAGGCCTGAGAGTTCTATTTTTGCTCTTACGCCACCTTGGTGTTGCCTTGTTTCCCTACAGGACACCAGGAGGTCCCCGCTGTCCCTCTCCTTCAGCAGCTGAAAGGGGAGCAGTGCATCCAACAAGGTCCCCCTGGACCTCTGTTAGGCAACAAAGTGAAGAATTCAGCAGATTTCCTACCATCCTGAACTTCAGCATCTGTCTTCCCACTACCCCTCTTTCTCTATTCCAAAACCAAATGATCCTAAAATAAAGGAAGTATGGCAAAAACAAAACAAAACAAAACAAAACAAAAAAAACAACAAAAAAAGAGGCCTCACCTCTTATTACAACCAAAGGCTTTTGCAGGTCTTAGGAGAGGCAGCGGGACTGTGGCATCTAGGATGACCCTTATGACTTTATTTTCCTGCTTAGCTAAGAGGCCATACAGGTGTTTCAATAGACCACCTGTATCCTCCTCACCCGAGGAGGGGTTAAACTTGAGGTTTCCTGGGATCCTACCCAAGATCTTGGAGTCAGGACCTACATTTTTACCAACCACCCTTCACCAACACTTAAGCCCTCTCACGGTAAGAACTTCTGGTCATAGATTCACTTACGTGCCTTCCCTCATTTCCCACAATAAGGAGATACCAATCTCGAAGGAAACATCCATAATTGCCAGGAAATCCTTGAAAAGTCAGAGACTATGCATTCAATCCGGAGAACTCACGCTCCAATCTGTCTGTGTGATTCTATCACCACCACGTTGTCTGTCAGCTTGAACGAAAGCAGGTCCCAATGCCCGGGACCACCTCGCTGGGAAATTCGGCAGGGCTCAGCTGTTTACGAGGATGAGTCTCTGAAGCCTGAACAAACAAACCCGGCCTCAGAGCACAGCATTTGCAGAGGATTTTTATGACGGTTCCTCCTACAAAGAGAATCTGGTGGCTAGCTGAGTCACCCCTTACCTGATCCCACCCTCACCTTAGCCTTTCAAAGGTTACTTAACCACCCTGGATTTGAGGCTTTATACCCAGGAAAATGGGTGTCTGAGCCTTTGAATCTTCAGGGGAGAGAAATGATGATCAAGAAATTCTTGTCAAACTACTATAAATATTTATCCATCTCCATATTTACACTGAGAGGCCAGGTTAATATGATCTCTGAACGCATAATAATATGGCCACTCAGTGTATATTCTATATAATAAAAGGCTAATATGCAAATTGTCCCCTCAACCAGGAGTTTGAACAGCAGGCAGGCCGACCAACTGGTCATGTCCCCTCCCCCTGACCAGGCTGGCTGGACCCCACCCATGCACGAATTCATGCACCGGGCCTCTAAAATATATATACTGAATGGCCAGATTATTATGCATTCAGAGATCATAATAATCTGGCCACTCAGTGTATATGGAGCTGGAAGACACCTTTACTCCAACCAACAAGAGAAGGCCTGAGAGATTCTATTCTTGCTCTCTTACTTATATATCATCTGTATACATATAGTGTCTACTTGATGCTGGGCACTGTGCTGGGTGCTGGGGACAAAACCCAGTTGCTACCCGCCCCTGGTAGACTATTCATCAAACACAGCACTTCTAAAACAATGGTAGCTCTCTCCAAAGTCATCTGAGCTCAGTCCCCATCTCCAGTTGGGGACAGAGGGGAGCAAGAGCAGAGAGAGATAGACAACCTTCTCTGGTATTTGGAAATAACCAGCCTTGAAAAGAACTTGAACTATGTTTAAAAGCAGGACTGATCCTCTTCGCTCCTGCAACTCCATGACCTTGCCTTCACATGGAAACCCTCCCGAAGGAGGCACAGAGAGGTTACGAAGACGTCAGGTTGGCAGGCAGGGTAAGGCCCCTGAGTTTCACAGAGCAGCCCCAGCCAAAACCAATTGCCACTGGGGCAGAATAAAGTCGTTGGTTGTCTGGGTGGCTGAATGTCTCTCCCCGAGACAATGGCATGTCTATGTGTAGCAGGGCTAGGAGCAGGTTGTTAACATGAAACCCACCGTAAGCAGAGCTGTTAATTCGGGTGCTGGCAGGGGCTTCTGTTATCTTCAGAATACCTCCCAGAGGGCATAAGCCCTACCTTTTCATTTGAGTTGGCAGCAGAGTTATTTTTTTGCACCTGTTGCTCTGCTCCGATAACAACCAGTTAAGCATTGATTTGTTGGAAAATAAACAGGAAAAAAAAAAAAAGCAAAGAAAGGCATCTGCCCAAACAGCCTGAGCTGGTTTCACTGAGCATTCATGCCAATTTATTTTTACTATAAAAACCAACCCCCCCCCCCAAAAAAAAACAACAAAAACCAATACATACACAAAACCTTGCATTTTCATTTGGATGCTACCCACCCACTCCCTCGGAAGTAAGAGGGATCAGGTAGGCCAGCGAGAGCTGGTCGGGCCTAGAGGCCAGAAGACACTGTACTTTTCCATTGGCTGGCTCTGTGGCGGCGCTGAGGGGTGTCCAAGATCTGCAGAATGACATGGCCAGCCTCCAGCCAGCCCAGGGTCAGATCGTGAATCAGATTAACATGGGCAGAGAAGGGGTTGCTGGGATAGGATCAAAACCAAACCACACTCCTTCAAATTGCCGACTTCCAAAAGTCAATATGGTCCTGGGAGTAGGTGTGGTCTGCAGGTTACCTTCTAAAACAGAGACTCAGAATGCCTGAATCTCAGTATGGCCTCTCCCACACACCTCCTACGTCCAGCCCTGGGCAAACAGTATAATTTGAAAACCCAGTCCTCAGACCATAGCTTTCTCACTGGGGAAATGAGGTTACCCAGACCTACCTCAAAGGCGTGCTGTATAGACTCACTCATGTCCTGCCAAGTGACTTGAGGTCCATCATCCCAGGTGGAAAGGACCTAAGCTCAAGGTGTGATTTCTGCATTAATCCAAGCATCATCACACTCTCATTTCTCATCACTCTGTCAATATCACATGATGAACTCAAGCCAAAAAGGGCCACAGAGAGCTAAACAAATCACTCAAATGGAGATCATGACAACACTAATTAAGCAATGGCATCATCACCCAGAGAACAGAAGAAGCCTCTTAATATCTCTTTTTAAGCTTTGAGAAGCACTGGGCGTGGGCCACGCACGATGTTCCCCTAGATGGCCACCTTCCCCAGCTGTCTCTGTGCCCTTGACCTTCATTACCACCAGACCACTGGCTCAGTGGGGGGTCAGGGCAGTGGGAAAGGCCTCAGAAAATGCCACTTCTCAAGGAGCATTAAGAACAGGGTGTTCCGACAGGGGAGGGATGTGGCTGGCTGAGCATTCCCAAGCATTCTTGTCATGAGCGGGGCAGGGAGTGGAGTGCCTCAGAACCAAACCGGGCAGCCCGAAAAAGAAAAGATTTAACAACACCCTCAGTTGACTGAAAAATAAATAAGATCAACCGCGCAGGAATGCAGAAAGGGCGGAGGGAGGTGAGAGCAGGGGAATGGAGTCAGGGAGGGGCTGGGATGGGACAATGGGACAATGGTCTTGACCATTTTAAGATTCATGTTTCTTCCCAAGAAAAGATGAAGACACTCTATCTAAGGAAAGGTCAACAGCCACTAATTTGGAATCTCAAAGACTATATAATTAATTACAAAACAACACCTCAAACTATGACAGTGATGA
Source organism: Nyctalus aviator (assembly GCA_036971965.1). Lineage (NCBI taxonomy): Eukaryota > Metazoa > Chordata > Mammalia > Chiroptera > Vespertilionidae > Nyctalus > Nyctalus aviator. Next base: position 8,419,081 of record CM072929.1, on the reverse strand, counting down.
CAGTTCCTATTTACTGAGCATTCACGATGCGGCAGGAATTGAGCTACGCTTGATAGGAATGACCTCATTGACTCCTTGGACATTGGTACTAACATTAATAATTTTATAGATGAGGAGGCACAGAGAGGTTAAGCAACTTGCCCAAAGACACAGAGCTAGTGAATGAACTGGATTTATTATAATAAATATATCGAAGGGGGGAGTGCCACATAATTCTTTGTAACTTTGAAAACGAATTCTTATATTTCTAAAGGGGGGGAAGGATGTCTCTGAGCATTTCATACTTCTATTTTGGAAGTTGAGATTCCTTTAAATACAGGTCCTATAATTTCCCCCCTACATGGGAGGCGGAGGCAGGCTAATCATCCTTGTGCCCTGGTATGAAAGCTCCCTCTAGCATACATCAGTGCGGACGCTACAGAAGCATTATTTCACGGCCACTCACACCTGTCCATCAACACTTCAGCCTGGCTTCCTGCTGAAGGCCCCTGGTTGACGCAGGGGTTGGGCTTGACTTATTAGCCATGACGAAAGAGCAGCTATTGTTACTGAAAGATTAAGGGGGGACCAGGGCTCCTTGGGAAAAGCATCTGATGTCTGAGCTGTCACGGGTCCCGATGACAGACCTGCCGTGATATGGACATCGCAGTGACGAGAGAAAGACTGTGGCTGTGCCATTCTCGGAGCCTGAATAAATAAACCCATCACTCCAACAATCAATCCAGGAGAGGTCTCACCCTCGGCCACCGAGTCCACCACCCTGTCTGAAACCTTGGAAACAGAACCTCACAAGGCTTATTCCATTATCGTGGTTGCAGTTTAGGAAGCAAATAATATCCGTTTTCTGTCTTTCCTTTTTTTTTTTTTTTTTTTAAATTCTCACGTAAGGATATTTTTTCCATTGATTTTTGGAGAGAGTGGAAGAGAGAGAGAACGACAGAGAGAAACACAGATGCGAGAGCAACATATTGATTGGTTGCCTCCTGCACCAGCCCTGACCAGGGCCCAAGTCGGAGGGGAATCTGCAGCCAACGTACGTGCTCTTGATTGAAATCAAACCCAGGACCCTTTGGTCCACAGGCTGAAACTCAATCCACTGACCCAAACCGGCAAGGGCAATATCTGAATTTTTTCTCACAGATTGGAAGATATCCTATTTAGAAGAATTGGGGTTTTCTTTTGGTACGAATAATCACTACATGACAGCAAGAAAGCTCAAGTTTCTTTTTAGTGCCTTTACACAGGAAGGATAGACTTGGCTCACTGTGTCCCATTGTCCCTTCTGGAACACACTTTACTTTGCCTCTCCTAGCTCAACTGGTCTATGCAGTAAATTCTCTGGAAAATAAAAAAAACATGCAGAGAGAATACAGTCTATAATATTGTCATAACTAAACATGGTGTCAGATGAGTTCTAGACTTATGGGGGGAGGTCACTTTATAAGGTATATAAATGTCTAAACACTATTTGTATACCTGAAATTAATACAATATTGTATGCCAACTGTAACTGAAAAATATTTTACTCATTTTATTTTTGACATAGAATTAGTAAAATTTATTAAGTAAATATTGTTTACAAAATGCTTCTTAATATCAATCTGGCATATATATTCTAAGTGATATTGAAGTCAGTTTGTATTTTTTTTAAAAAAATGGACCTAGGAATACTTTCAGTCCTATTTTTAAATTATTTTAAAAGCTGATGGGAGGGTTTGGGGGTAAGGAGGGATCATCCGCAAAGCAAGCAACTGCTGACCAGAAAGGTTTTCCAAGGAATCAAATTCCTTCCAGCTATACTCGCTCTCCTCCAGGGGATTCAGAGGAAGTCTCTGGTGCTCTAACAACATGAGAAGACGAACCAACTCAAAAAAATAAAAAATAAATTAAAAAAATACAGCATCCTGCTGGCCAGGCCTCAGCTTTCCCCCAGCTCTCAGCCAGATGGGCCAGAGGAGAAGGAGCAGGGACTGGCTCTCACAGGAGCGTCCCGGCCTCGGGAGTCGCCACCTGTTGGAACAATGTCACCGCATCCAGAGGCAGGCTCAGCTCCGTGCTTCGTAGGGCTCCGTGCCCAGGGGAAACGCGGTGCCCCTGGTCACAGTGTACTGCGAATCCCAAGGCAGCAACAACAGGGCACAGGGTCTTTCGAAGGGAGGGGCCCTGGGTGACGGACAGGTTGCAGATCTGGACACTGATTGGTCCAGGGGCCGGTGCCCACTTTGGCCTTCATCCGCACCAGTGCTCTATCCCCACGGGGGAAAGGAGGGATATCTTTTCTGCCTTTGCCCCATCGATGGCCATTGGAAGTTGTGGGGAAAATTAAACTAAATATGACACACACAAAAAGATAAAACAAAAAGATAAACTAAAGAGGACGTTGAGCATGCCTATGAAGGCACCTGGCTTACAGCAGGCCCTGCACAAAGTTAGCTATGATCACCATTATTATTATTGCTGTTATTAATAATTATTAATTATTCTCATGATGCCGACGTCCCACCAGAACTCCAAAGCTCCCCATAGGCATGAACAATGCAAGGGAAATACAGACTCGTGTTTTGACAGAGACCGTCCATTAGCTGACGCTGTTCAGAAGCCTTTTCATTAGCCCCGTGTGAGAGAATGCTCTCAATTAGGAGCTCTTCCCCCTTGATTTATAACATAGACCCATGTTTGAAGTCTGATGAGACCTACAGACCCCTCCTCAAAATGGTTTTAAATGACAAAATCCATTATATAAGACTAGAAAGCCAGTGCCTATTGAACTACAATGATCAAAACACTTTTAAAAATAAATTGGGGATATAACAATATATGTACATCTTTATTAAGACAAAAACTAAGATTATGTAGTGCAGGTCTAATAACCTCCGTGAAATATAGGAGTGCTGAATGTCACTGTTTGGAGACAATTTGCGACAAGTGTAATGTGACAGGAACATGCCTGTACTGTCTCCGGGTGACAGTCACAGTTACAGTTCATGCTACTGCGGAGTTTTGCCTTCATTCGTATCAAAGGAAATTGTTAAAGTCTAGTTAGCTTGCTAAACATAAAAACAACTTCTTCACCTCCAAGTTCACTAATTCCCTGGGTTCCTCCATGGACAGACACCAAAAGACCCTTGGATCCCAGATTAGGAAGCTTCCTGTTTTATTAACAGCACAGACTGCTTGTTCAACTTCAGCAGCTTCTAGAAACCACTTCCATGTGGCCAGAAGCCTAATTTGAACACTTTACAGGAGGCAGGCCCTGGAATGTCTTGTTATAATAAGTAGAATTTTTTCCGAAGCCTCTGGAATACCCAGGGCAATGCCTTCCCTGAGGTGGGCAGTAGGTATGTGGAAGCACGCTCCAGAATTGGAGGGGTGGGCAATGGTAGGTGAAGTTGCAGTTAGTCATGCTCACTGCCTGGAGGGGGATCCATTTCTTCTGGAGGCTCTTGCCTGCCAGGCATCCAGAGACAGGGATAGGAACGAGCTGTCTCCCCGGTGAGGTCTTCCGGCAAGCCCATGGTGTGTGGTTCGCAGCCAGCCTGAGACAAGGCTCAGTTATGATGATTTAGCCCATCTCCCTGCCACCTGCCTTCCCCAGTGAAAACCAGTAGCATTTCTTTCCCAAAGTCACAGTGCAGAACCAACATCGATCATTTCAAAAAACCAAACCCCGGGATTATTCATACTCTCCAATCCAACAGACTCACGAAACACACTCATGTGGAGGCTTTATCCTCCATTTCCACTCTATGTATTACCAAATATTTACTCACAAGCATTTGTCTTGGTGCTTTCAGATTCTGTGTCTAACTTAATCCCAACAGCAGTCTTTGCAGATGTCATTAACCCCATTTCCCAGGTAAAGAAATTTAGGTCCTGGGATTTACAGAACGCACTCAGAGTCACTCAGCTACCCACGGCGCAGTCAGATTTGAACCCAGGTATTTTAACCCTAAACCTAATGTTCTTTGGACCCTTCCAGCTGTTTCCAGGCAACCAAAACTCATAGCCTCCTGCCCCTTTAATGTACAAGCAAAGTCTGCCCTTTATCCGCATTCCTCAACCCGTCATCTTCTGACCAGTGGAATTACAGTGGGACCAAGGTGCTTCTACTTTACAGGTGGTCATAATTGAGACGGAGGTTGGATTTGGGCCAAATCTAACACCCACTGCAAACAGCAAATAAGTCTTGTTGGTAGTCGAGTCGGCATGCAGACAAGGCTGAAAACAGCCTTTTAGATCACACTTACCTGAGCCACCAGAACACACCATTATCTTCACTAAGAGAACTACTGAAAAGGGTCCTGAGAGAGATCCCAAAATAAGAGACAAGACAGCCACATTCTCCCAAATCCTTTGTCATATGCAAAAAAAAAATAAAAGACCCTCTTCAGATTCCAAGAAAGACTATTCAGACCTTTAGAAGAAGTTTACATCCAGTCAAAAAAAAAAAAAAAAAAAAAGGGCCAGCAGGGTGGCGGAAATTTCTCAAATCCATAATTGGGCAAATAACAGCTAACCCCCAAGATTGTGTTAATAATATATAGTGTGTGTGGGGGGGGGGAGAGAGGAGTGGCAGAATATGAAAGTTTAAGGTCACCACAATTACAACAGTATCATAGGATGTATGCATCTAGATAAGGTCATACAAACGTAAAAGCAAGTCCTTATGTTAAAATAGTGGGGTTCACATGGTGGTCTCTTAGTCTAATAATCAAAAATATTATAATAGGCATTGGGACTCCTTTTTGTCTTCGGCTTTGTTTTCATCAGAAAGCATGTTTTGAATGGGCTTACGCTGGCCGTATTTTAAATAAGTAGGCAGACAACGTTAATAACGATGAAGATGCTTCTGAGAAAAGAAGGAAAGGGGGCTCTGAGGATCAGGGTATGGAAGAAGATTGTAGGGGGGGGGAAGATAATGTGGATCTAATGAACTACAAGAGGGGCCCAGCCCTGTAAAACAAACTGGAGACAGAGTGTGGTTAGGTGCTAGTGAAATCAATTTTTAAAGGTGTATTTTTACAACACGTCTCTTTTAAAGCAAGGCCAATTAAAACCCTGGGAGCCTCTTTAAATGGGCCACCCTGCTTGACCCTGGCATAGGCCTGGTTGCTGCCGACATAGGCTGAGGCCCTCGGAGAACACCCACATCCCCAGGTGGGCTGCCCAGTGACTGAGCCAATCATGCGCCCCTCCTGCTACCCCTAGGGCCCAAGGGTCCTCCTCTAGGAGAAGTGAGTCCCTATTCATCCAATTTACCCAATAATCCATAGACTGCCCATCAAGTGAGCTGATCAGCACCACACAAGCTGAGCGGCTCCACAAGTGTCTGAATGTTCACTTTCCAGCAGATGGCTTTGGTATCTTATAGAAGACGTCAGTAGAGTGCCTTCTTGTGTACATCCACCGCGCCCTGTGGTTGTAAAACAGTTTCATCCGCCTCTACACTCCCACCAACTTTGGACACAGATTGATCAAGATGGAATGTTGACATGGGAACAGACTCTAACACCCCAACAGAAGCTCTAGGTTATCTGGTCTTGGCACCTCCACCTCTATCCCTTAGCTAGCATTCTGAAGACCCCAAGGAAGCCGTTTAAGGCTCCTACTTGTTTTCTTTCATCCTGAGGAGGGAGAGCATCTCCACTCCATTCTCAGCTTTCACAGACTCCAGGCAAACCTACTAACCTCCAGGCACAGGAAGGTCGTCAGCATCTAGGGGTTGGTATGGATTCTGCTGACCTTCCATTCTTTCCCGGTCATCAGATTCTAGGGGTTGAAATGAATCTTAAAGACAATCAGAGTCAAGCTCCTTTATCCTGATGAGTGACTAAATTCCAGAGAGGTGGAGTGCGTTGCTCTGAGCACGTAGCTTTGCCGGAGCTAGAAAAGCAGGCCTTCTGACTGCCAGTCCCAGGCGCTGTCCTGCACATACCCCGACCCCCACCCCCACTGTCCACACTCTGCTCCAGTCATTCTCACAAGGTGAATCTGAAATTCTTCAGGGAAAATTCTTAAAGAAATGTGTGTGTGTGTTTCCCTTCTGAGGGATCATTGGAAATTTCTCCCCCAGCACATCCCAGCTTCCTGCCCTCAGTGCTATTCAGCTTGAACACATGCCCCACTCAATATTAGCACCATTCTCCCAACCACACTGTTCATTTCCTGCACAGCTTAATGGTCTGGCCCTTCAATACCATGTCCAATTTAAACAAAAGTATAGCAGTCACATATTTCTAATAAGAGCACAATTGCTTGTTCCTTAGGACAAATCATATTATTTAAATTAAAAAAAACACACACAAAAAAACTGCAGTCAGAACACACTAAATAAAGTTTATATTTTTCACCTCTGCACTCATCCAATGGATTTAAGGGAATCCTGACAAGATATGGCTGCCATCCTGACTCTGTCTTCGGCTGCCCCACTGGGCCAGTTACCGCCCCCCCCCCCCCCATAACCATGCCAGGGTGAGAACATGTGGTCTCTAAACACCAAGCCTGCAATGGAGTCAACACCTCCCGAATAGGGCCCCACCCAGCACAGAAATGATTGTCACTTTAATTCTACCAGAAAGCCATCTTCATAAGAGAAATGGGCTGAAACGCAGCAAAAGGGTGTCACCAAAAAATCAGGTTCCAACTTTATAGTATCTTGTTCCTTAAAACGGTGGCATCGCTTCTCCTGTGTGTTAGCAGGTTCTGCCATGGCTGTCTCGGTGCTCACCCCACCCAGAGGCCTTTGAAAATCACCTCTCTTTGAAAGGATTTATAATTGACTGCATCTGAGGTCAGGGGAGACCGAATCACTTTTTAATGACTTGTATAAACCTCTGTGTCTGTGGTTGATGCTTTAACACTGAACAAGGTTCTTAGCGCTGGGCTCTCAGAAAAGCGAGATGGTCTAAAGAATACAACCGGGGCTAAAATCCCCTCATTTGGAGGAGGGGGTGGGGGTGTGTGAAGGGGAAATAAAACAGCACAAGAGTCACAAAAGCTAAATTCCACTTCCTAGCAGGGAACTGTGGCCCAACGCACTCACATTTTGACCCGAGACCTGCTATGAATTCCTTCCCAGTTTCCAATTCACTAACTGAATGCAATTGAGTAAATAGTTTAGCCTCCCCGATTTCATGTTGCCTCAGCCTCTCCAGAAGTTGAAAAGGTATCAAAAAGGGATCTGGGAAAAGTTGGTGAATAAAGGGGTGCATGGACCGCGGATGAGAAATGTGAAGGTGAACCTTTCAGAGGTTCAGGAAGGAACACGGCATTTCCATGCTGGGGAGCTCGCAATATATTTTTTTAAAGAAATAAACATGTCACAAAAAGGACTGTTTGAATTTCACAAGTAGATGCTTATTAGCACAAAAGAAAATATATCATTGAATGGAAGCTCTTCTGTACCTCTGGCACTGGGATCAAAGGAATCGCCCTGAGACGGCCCAGTCTGGCCGCCATCTCAGAGAGTAACACGAGAGGACTTCCAGCACAGGGGTTCCCTCAAAGTTACTTTTTTTTTTTTTGTAACATATCTTTATAAAATACTTTGGAAACATGGAAAAGGATGGTCTCCATTGTATTCATTTTTTCAAATGTGATTACAAACTTCCAAATGACCCTCATTTCATGTTTCCATGTTCCAGCTTTTTAAATATCTAGCCACATAAGCCATCGGCGAAGTGGCATGATCCTACAGGACTTCAGATTAAAAACTGACTTTAGAGTTATTTTACCATCTCAGGATTCTGGGTCTCAAAAGAAGGACCAGCGGGGCCTTCTCCAACCTCCAGAGGCAGCGATGAAAGTCACTCTTACAAGCTCTGAAGAGCCTTTTCGGATAGGGTCGCTTCTCCGTGCAACAGAACTTCATCTCCCCTATTGGAAACCGGCTCTTCCCATGGCCTCTGAAATTAGCACACGTCCACACATGATCCCCAGCTCCCCTTTTATACATGGAAAGGCTCTTCCTGACTATATTCTCATACCCACGTCTATAGAATCAAAGCCTGAACTAGACCATCAGTCTGAAGGTTCTCAGAACCTGAATACTCCCTCTGTGCCTGCCCCTAAGGTAAGTGACCAGCAGACACCCCTGTGTACACAGGCTCACAGAATTGCACACTTCATCTGGAAAAGACACATCCTCCCTCAGTACCGGGTATACCAGACCTTGGCAAAGGCAGATGGCGAACACGTCACCTTCCCTACTTGGTATTGTTACTTACCAACAAGAAGATGAAGTCTTCCCTAGTCCTAGCTGCACCACCCTGGGCCCAATATCTCTCCATGGTGTCCAAACCAAATCACAAGAGTCCCTGACTGAGAAGGCATTGGTGCTGCTGACTCACGTTCTGCCTGTGTGGTCATAGTAGTCCCTTATGGGACAAACAAAAGGTTACTTTGTCATCTTGTGATATGGCGAAACTTTGAGCCATTTTTTTTTTTTTTTTTTTTTCTGGACAAAGTCGTTTTTAGGCAAGCAGCTCTCCCCAGTGCCCTTGCCTAACTGAGCTGCCGGGCCACTTTTCCCCCGTGTGGATACGAACGCCCCTGCTTATTTCCGGCCATCTCCCAACACCGAATAGACCAAATATACCAAAAAGGACTTTGCCTTTCCCTACAACTGAGTCAGAAAAATTACCAGCAGAAGACATCTCTAGAAAGTGAGAATATGAGCCCCAACAACTACTGAGCCAACCAGTTCTTCACCAAGCTAGCTGCCTATTCAGTTCAGAATTCAGCCCAGGGAAATGGCTTTGTCACACAGACAGAGGGAAAGCTCACAGTGACTAGATGTCCAGGCTCAGTGCAAGGAACTCACAGCTCACGTCCAGAATAGCCCAACTGCCCCCCAACGTACACGTCTGTTCAGACCCAGTGAGGCAAGCACAGGTGAGGCGAGCTTACTTCCTGCCTGCTGCCTCCGGAAGTCTGCTTCAGTTTCATCTGTCTGACTCCAGCAGGCTTCTCTCTCCACTCAGGTGGTTCAATTCCAGATTCCAAAGAAGGTTTAAAAATAAGGACTTACCTCATTTGCTAAAGATTCTGGGTGGGAAATCCAATAGCTGTGGCTAATGGAGGGGAGGCGGCTGGCAGCCCTCACTCAAGCCAGCTCCTGCGGGGATGGGGAACCAGCTCAGCTGTTATCACGTCTGAGCCCTCATCGGAGTGAAGATAAATGCATATGACAATAATTTTAAATCATTTTGTAGGATGTTAAGCAATAAGCCACCAACCGGGAATTCCCTAAGTCACTTCCTCCTCTTCTGATTGGCCGCCGGGCCCTTTAAAAAAATAAAATAAAGGATTACAAACATTGGCTCATTTGCATTTGGCCAACTCACACGTTAGTGTTCAAACAAAACAGGTCTAACCAGGTTATGCCTGTGTCTCAGGAACAGAGAGACAACCTATTAATGGGTGAGGAATTGATTTGCCGGTGACTGTTCTTTTCGGCTGTTTCAGGTGAAAAGTACCTGCGCTCTCCCTTCCCATCAGGAACGGAGAAGGGAAAAGCAAAGTGAGCAGAAATGCAAATCTGGAGGAGACATGGGATAAGGGAGTGCCATCTGTCTCGTGTACTAACTTCTATTCAGTCCCCTCTGCTTTGGCACCAAGAACTTTCGCCCTGGCTATGCAGGTGGCAGGTACTGAAGGGGCTCCCAGCCAGGTAGTCCCTCCCCCATACACACGCGTAGGTCCTCCTCTTAGGGACCACAATCGCCTGTGGTAATTTCAATGGACTTTGAAAAGCCATTCCCCCACCCCATCCCCAGGTAAGAGCCTAGAGAGAAAGTTTAAAGGGAGGATCCCAGGAGAGAGGACCCCCTGAGTTCCTTTCAGGTGGAATAGCTGACTCTCTGGTTGGTGGGTTACCCAGGGTCTTTCCTTCTTCCTCTTGACACTTACATGGCCTTTTTAGCTATTTCTTGCCAGAGGAAAATACCAAGATGCTGAAGCCAGAAATAAAACAACACCTGTTGGGCAAGAGCCCCCTGGGGAGGCTCTTTGGATTTTAAAGATCCAAGCAATCCCAACCCCCTTGGGACAAGGGCCTCCTTCCCTGGGCCCCCGGGGCACACCCACCCACACAGGTGAGGGACTGTTCCTGGCACGAAAGACATTCCCTCCCCTAACCATTAACTTTCTCTCAGGTCTTTCTGGCCCCTGGCCTGGTATGAGCTAAGCGTCCAGGCAGATTTCTTTAACTCACCAGGCCGCCCCTCTGTGGGAGAGGAAGGGGAAATTGAGTTTTGGCAAAGACACAAAGATTCTGTGATTAAAACCAAGAAGTTCCTTGTGTGGAAAAAGAAAAGTCTGTGTATGAGCAAAGGCTGAATCGAACAACAAAGTCAGGTTGTCATGTTAAGGTGAGTGAGCAGTAGTTACATTCCTTCCTTGCTTGTTTGCCCAGCTTAATGCAACATGAATGGCAAGGTCTGTGAAGGTGGAGAAGCGTTAGTGGGAGGGTTCCGGCGAGTTTGATAGGGTCTTGGAACTCAGGCAGGTGGGGAAGGTTTTTGAGGTTAGGGAGTGCCACTTAGGGAGGCTCTGAAAAGCCCCTCTGCCTCCTTTCCTTCACTAAACATTCCTCACCGTTCCCTCCCTTTAATCATGTATCTCCCAAGGGCCTTGTTAAAATGCAAATGTCTGATAAAAAACACTAAATGTCATTATTGCCCATTATCACATTAGCCCCAATTAGCTCCAGATCTGAGATCAGGGCCCTGAAGGAACAGCCTGTGTGGGGGGTTTTGTTTGTTTGTTTGGTGTGGTGTGTTTTTTGTGTTTTTTTTGTTTGTTTGTTTTTCTTGAGTGATAAATCAGGAGAAGCAACTAAAGTAGCATTCCACCTGCTACAGGGTGTGTGTGTGTGTGTGTGTGTGTGTGTGTGTTTTGTAGAGGCAGGGTATTATTATTAGTGCCAGTGGGACTCTTTTACAGTTTTGCCTGAGATCAGCCTGAAGACAACAGAGGGCACAGAGGGGAGGTGGAGAGGGACTGTGTGGTCAAGAAGTGGTGAACTTCAAAAGCAACTCCAAAAGTGACGTCTCTCTCTGGGCCAGTGCCAACCACCTTTAATGGTAAGCCCTTTTTTTTTCTAGCTGAAAGGTTCCAGGAACATCTTAATTTCTTTATCCTGCCTATTTGAGATCAGAGGACAGCTCCCTTAAGACACTCTTGAGAGGAGTTATTTTGGGATGGTGGAGACGACAGGGGATGAAAAGAAGTCACCTCATACTCATGAGCCACTGTATTTGTGGAGTTTTTATGTCTATAAAGTACTTAACAATGTGTCTAGTATTTAGTGGATACTTACTATTGGTTCTCTTCTTTACTTGGGACTTAGTTGAACTACACAGAAGAAAACAAAAACAATACCCCCTCCTCCTCCTCACTCCCCTCAAAAACTAGATTTTTAGACATGTTGCATGCATAGAGAAATTCCTTCAGCGTATGTATGTACTAGAAGCCTGATGCATGAAATTCGTGCAAAGAGCTCAGCCCTCACAGCTGTCCGGTCTAAATAACATATTGTACATTTATTATTATAGATGAGGTCTTTTACCCTATGGTCCACTTCAATAGTACAGTACTTGCATTAAAAATAGATGCTAGAGATAGATAGACCAATGATGATAGATAGATAGATAGATAGATAGATAGATAAGTTGATAGATAGACTGAATACAGTTCTGATATTTAACTGAGAATGCTAAAACTTGGACTTGAGGCTGAGGACTTCTATCGCAAGAGTCTCAAATAGTCAACCATGTCTCTCATGGATCAGAAGTTTAAAAATGTAATCATAAAAAGATCAAACACACCAGAGCCTTTAAATCCTCAGGCCAAGATCAAGATATCACTTGGGACTGGAACCAACTTTACAGACCCAATTGCTCTGCAAATAGATCTTCCTGGTCTTCCCTATTACTGTCCCTGACCTGCACAAAAACATGGAGGATTTGAATGGAGTCCTGACACTGGTTCCCATGGAGGAAAAGGGGGCGGAGCAAACCAGAGGAGGTTGTGTGCAGCAGCGCGGGGATCCTGCTTTTGGCTGGATTGTCTACTAGAAGATATTCATCACAGAACCAAAGAAGCCCAAAGACCTTAATTCCGAAATCAAGGCCAAGACAAAGAATCACTGTAAGCCAAGTATCAAGCCCTCAGGGGTCTGAGTCTTAATACCAACACGGGCTGTGGTCACAAGGTGGATGAGAGTTGTGTGCCTACTTTGCAAGGAAGAGGATGCTTGCTTACTTACCCAGCACCTTTTAGAAGCCCTATATTTATTTTTGAAAGCAAGTGTGTGTTTATATATGTTTCCATCTATCATCCCCTCCTGATGACATGGAGTTACCTCCAGGGCAGAACATGACAACTCTTTAGTGAGAGACACCTAAGATTATTAGGACTGTCTGCGTGGGGAAGACTTTCTTATAATTATAGCAGTTGTTTTTACACATTATTTTAACATAAAAATTCCTTTCCCGTGATCATGGAACCCCCGAATATAAAGCAGATTATAGAGCTGTGGCTGCACAGGGGATGGAGGTGAGGCAGCTGCAGTCTCCTTTTATCAGTCACCCTTCCCCTCACCCATCAGCACTCAGCCTTTTCTGCTATATTATGCTTTAGACTCTGTGTCCTCACTCCGGGGTAATGGGGCATCAGAATCCCTTTCACAGGTTCTGATTTTTGAGTTCTTCGCTACATAATCGGCACCTCCAGGGGGTGGAGTGATAGCAGAGATAATAATGTATGTTGCACCCATCACCAACCATTTAGATGGTGTGGACTCCCCTATCATTTCACTATGATAAATCAGAAGACGTGGTTCCTACCATCTCAGGAGACATTTTAATTGAGCTGACTTGGGTGTGGGTCTCAGTACTTGGTCTCTCTCACCCAGAGACCATGAGAGATAGCAAACTCTCAACTCATTTAGAAAATTTTTAAAATTACCATCTAAATGTCAAACGATTTAGGAGAACCTGGATATTGGTGTGTTCAGACTAGGGGTGCTCAGAATCTATTTCTTTACCCTAAAATACAAGCTGGCTCAGCTTTCTCAGAAATATCCTGTGCAGTAGAAAGAACATTGGTTTCGAAGCCAAACAGACCAGGAAAAACTTGTCACATTTAAGTAAAATTTTAAGTCTCACTTTCTCCATCTGATCATTGAGAATACGTATGTTCTCTTTTTGGAAAGTTAACTGAGAAATTGTATAAAGCACTTTCAGAGTGCCTGGCACTTGGTGGGGTCCTGGGAAATATTTACCTCATCCCCAAATATAGAACTTGAATCCCAAGAGGACCCCTCCTACCCCCATAATAGATGAAATCACCTGCAGGTGGTTAGCTAACTCCACATTTCAAAATACAAAGCAGGAGAAGGGGACAAAAGTGGAAAAGTTCTAGGAAAAAGGAAAAGTAATCATTACCATTCACATGTATTCTGCTTTAACCATGTCCCAGTCCCTAGACTAAGATTTAACCCGCATCACCTCGTTTAATCCTTACTACACTCCATCAAAAAGGTACCATGACTGTTCTCACTTTACAGATGAGAAAACTGAGCCTCGCAGGCTTGATAAGTAGCTTGGCCAGGGTCACACAGTGGAGCAAGTGGCCAGAGTTACTGTCATTCCAAAAGAAGATTTCTTAACCACAACCCTCTTCAAAAAAGAGAAGCTTAACAGCCTGTTGAAATTTGGACTATAATATCTTACACTGACATGGAGAACCAACCTGAATTCTGGAAGGCAATTAGAAGTGTAAATGTTTCTTAGAAGACAGATTGTCAAGTTGAAAAAAGAAAGTCTGAAGTAGGGAAACGGGCATGTGATGGATCTCCTAGGACAGTCTTCAGCCCCTGCCCTTCAACACCAAATATTTTAAACGTTAAATGTTCAGAATAAAAGAATTGAGGGGAAACCCATTGGAAGAAGCTGTGACTTGGTCTTGCTTGGGAAGTCATGAGACTCTTTTAAACACAAAGGTCACCATTCCCCCCACCCCCACCCCCCCTCCCCGCCGCCCCAGGCCTCATGGTGCTGATTCAGGTTAAATAACACACTGAGGAATCCTTCAGCATCTGGACCCAGAAACAGCAGAGGAGTAGAGCAAAGAGATGGAGTGATTGTGAAGGCATTAAGTATGAAGGTTGAGGGCAGCAGTGGAACCTTTTTGGGGATGGGGTTGCCTCCCACTAAATCAGTTTCTCAATCCCCATTTTTCATAAGCAATTGTGAGTGCCTCAAGAAAATGTGAAATGATCCTCAACCAGATTCTGTTCCTAAATGTTCTTCAGATAGAAATAGGGAATTCTGGACCTGATCAGTCCTCTGGAAAGAACACATCTAGAAACCTCCTAGAAATGATATCAGAGAATTGATAAGCACAGGAACTATGCAAAAAACAAAACAAAAAACAAACAAAAAAACAAAACACCTCATTTGCATAAATAAATGATCCATTGGAACCGTTCAAAACATATGCACCTGTATGCTGGTGGAATGTCAAGAAAGAAGCCCTTGGAGTTATTTCAGAATAATTCCATATTGGGGGGAAGTCCAGATGAATCTCCCACGTGTATCATGGTGTGTATATGATTGGTTTCCCCTTTCTCTCCCCCACCCCCATTCTTGGTGACCACATGTGAGTTCAGGGTTTGGAATTAGTCATTCTGTGTTCCTGAACAAGGACTGCATACAGAACAGTCACATTTTGAGACCTAGTTTTTTTTATGACAGTGCCCCAGGAAAGTTTTGTGAGAATCCTGATTTAAGGTTGAAGGTTAATAGCTCTGAAATTCTGGGAACCAAAAAATATTGTGTAGGTGGGTGTACAGTAAAAGTGAAATGAGGAACTCCTCCGCAAACCCAGCCCCAAATCTACAGTCGGTTAATCTGAAAACTTCTGGGAGGACAGCCCAGCTGTGCAAGGGACCAGCCACAGTCTACCCCTTCCTTACAGTGGAAAACAAGGAGGCCCTTGAACTCTGTTGTGCTGGAAAGAATGGGATACACAGGGCAAGGGTCAGGAGCCACCCTGACAAGGTGAGTGTGCATGAAGGCCATGGTCAGCCTGCTGTGGACATTCTCCATCCACACCAAAGTCCAGCTCTGATGGACTTTTCCCACCAACACTTGAAGACTTCAAAGTCTACCCAGGGTTTACTGTTCTCCGACCCACCAGTTTGTGGTTCTCCAGGAGTTGCCAGACCACTAGAGCAGAAAACTTCAGCGAGTCCAACCTTAGGTCTCACAATTGTGTGTGGTTGTGGTGGAGGCGGATCCTTGGCTAAGGTCTGAGATTTGCTAATCCCTTTTCTTTCTAGCTTGACAGGTCACCTTAACTTGGAAATTGAATGGGCAGCTGGGAAAAATGCGTTTATTAGGGGTTGGGTCAAGGCTCTGTGAATTTGAGCCTTGGCTGGGGATAACATTTGTTGAAAGGTAAGATGCATAGGAAGCCACAGTACTGTGTCAAAATGAACACGATTACCAGGTATCCACAGTACTGTGTCAAAATGAACACGATTACCAGGTATCCATATCCACCCTAGGTCACTACATGGCCCACAGCCTCACTGGGAGTGGACTGTTCATTCCTCTCTCTGCAGATCCTCTCCATCCCGCAAAGCTCTTGGCAGCAAGCGCCAGCAATAGAGAGAGTTGTTGGGAAAGAGAGTAAAGTGAGACCAAGAAGGAAACAGGCAGACTAGGGAGTGGGCGGGGTGAAGGAGAGGGCGGAGTTTCTGCATGTTTTATCCCAGTGCCCCCAAAACTCACCTAGTAATATTTCTTATAATTGTATCACAACGACCAGAATTTTATTACACACACTCCCATTCCTTGGCTGCCTTCTCAGAAAGCAGCTAGATCATACCCTTGTTCAAAAATCTCTGCCAATTCCCCCTTTTTTAGGGCTGTGCTCCTCAGAGGTATTAAGAACAGAACTACTTAAGATGCCCTGGCCAACAACCTCCTAAGGCTGTTGTGCAAGATGCTTTTAAATGCAATTAATAATTTTTATTTTAACAGTCACATCATTTTGATATGAAAACAAACTTAGTAAAGTAAAGGAGAGAATCAACGTGAAAATCATTAAGTAAATAACAGAGGTGGGTATACAGAGATAGCAAAAATAGTGGCAATGAAATGTGAAGTTTTAGAAACAGTGGGTCAGAGACAGACAGGGCAAACTCCCTGAGGGTGTGCCCTTGACCCATCCTCCACCAACGGTTCTTCACCCATGTGCTAAGTCCCCTGGTCTCCCACGGACCCATAAGCTACATCCCAGACAGAGTGGGCCAGGTCGTTTCTGCACAGGTATCGCCTGCTTCCCGGCTTTCTGCTCATCCCACCATGTGGACTGCCCTGTCCTATCTTGGCTCAGTGGAACCCAACCCATTTTCTCGTCAGTCAACCCCAATTGCTTCATCACAATTTAAATCTCCCAGAACAGTGTGTAGGGACTTGGAGCCATTCAAGAGTCAACATTCTACAAATACTCATTGAGCTCCTACCAGGTGCTAGACACGATGCCAGGGGATGGGAACTCAGCCTTAGGAGGGACAAAAGGATGAAAATGCTGCTGTCATGAAACAAAGATTCTGATGAAGTGAGGCATTGGCATGTGTCCTGTTCTGCTCTGTGGGGCCACTTTGGGGTGTGGCTTTGCCCAGTGAATCTGGATTCCCGGGTAGACAGTGTCTTCACTGTCCTGTCCCCAGAAAAGCCTAACATGACTCCTGAAAATTGACATTGCTCAGAGGTTGAAAACCCAGAGTTGGGACTCTGGTGTCTGGTCTCATAACCCACATATCCTGTGTGTCTGTGGCACCTTAGAGATTGTTTCCACTGTGTAGCTCCTGAGATCCTCCCCCACATCCCAGAACGTGTGATGCACACAAAATGGATTAAAGGATGCCCCCATTGGGCTTTGTGTCTTTCTTTCTTTCTTTTTTTTTTTTTTTTAAATATATTTTATTGATTTTTTACAGAGAGGAAGGGAGATAGATAGAAAGCTAGAAACGTCAATGAGAGAGAAACATCGACCAGTTGCCTCTTGCACACCCCCTACCAGGGATATGCCTGCAACAAATGTACATGCCCTTGACTGGAATCGAACCTGGGACCTTTCAGTCCGCAGACCAACGCTCTACCACTGAGCCAAACCGGTTTCGGCATGGGCTTTGCGTCTTTCCAGAGGCCACGCATTAGTGGTCAAGTCCATGGCTCCCAGTGGCTCCTCTCTGATTCCCAACAGGAATCAGACCCACAGAATAGACTGAGCACCTACTCGTGCTAGGCTCTGTGGCGACTGCTGAAGAGAGGAGACCTCCCAAAGCTCTGGCAGGGATGGGAAAAGCCTGGCCATCTTTCCAGAAAGAAACAGTGCAGAGTTCTCTTGTTGTCCTCTCCTGGCAGCTCCCTCTCACCAGCTCTGTTCCAGAACCACAGCCGAAGGTGGCTGCCATGGAGTCACCAACCAACTCATCTAAACTTCCCCAGCTTTAGTACTGAGCATCCCTGAGCAAACCAGAAAGGTCTGTCAAGCCAGCTGTAGGTCACGTAGGCTGTGCTCCCATCTGGTCGCTCCTAACAGCAGCGTGTCCTTGGGCAGTTACCTACCATCTCTGAGTTCCTATGTTCTCCTCTGCAAATGGAGATAATACCATTCCCCAGGGCTGCAGTGGGGATGACAGAGGGAATGTGTGTTTAGGGAGTTGGCCAGGGCATCCTAAATCATTCTGCTCTTAATACCTTTGGAGGCTGGACTGCGAGCAGTGGAAGAAGAGATTGCTGCAGTGGCAAAGGACCTATGAGATGATAAATATCTGCTGAATATCTCTTCTGGGAGCTGACATACCAAGGATCATGTAGCCACAACAGAGGTAGTCTCCACCAGGGCCTCTGAATGGCAGCAAACAGGAGACTTGCCAGTAAAGCAGAAGAAACGCATGATCCGCCTAGCTCTGTGTTACTGTCTTTATCAAGCACTCGCTATGTACCAGAGACTAAGTACCGTGTGTGCAATTGATCCTCACAACGGCCCCTCCGCGTAGCAATCTAATCCCCAATGTGAAGGATGAGGAAACTGAAGCCAAGAGAGATTTGATCACTTGCCCACGGCCACACTGCTGGGAAGGACAGACCTCAGGGCCTCTAGCACTAACCACCACCTAACCATATGCAGGAGCACCCTCTCCCCATGCCTCGGCAGAAGGCAACCACTTTTCTCCCCTTCAAATAGAAGGAAACTGGCATTTGATGGGGCACGGGGCAATCTGATCAGCCTTGGAGAGAAGAGGAATTAGCAGGCGAGCCCTTGCTTGCTGCGAGGTGGCTTACTCTGAAACCCTGCTGGGCTTCCCAGAACCCTGAATAAATATTTACATAATCACACTACACTGCTCCTCGATGCAGCCTGAGGAGAAAGCACAGAACCGACTCAGGCCTGTGAACCACTGAAGTTTGAACATATATTTTTTCAACAGTCTATTAAGCAGACTCCTTCTTGAAAACCATCCAGCACAGAGGAATGGGTTTCTCACTTGGAAACAGATGGGCTTTCATCCCAGCTCTACTACGGACAAGCAACACCACTTCGGACAACTCGGGGCTCAGTTCTCCCATCCGTAATATGGGCAAAATGTTCATCCAGCATCATCAGCATCATCATCACCCCTTGTGAAGTACTTACAGTGTGCTCGGCACTCCGATCTTTGCATCAAATCCTCTCAAAAGCCCATGGATGTAGTTACTGTTTTTAATCTGTATTTTACAATTGAGAAAATCGAGGCTCAGAGAAGGTAGAAAATGTGGCCAAAGTCCTACATTGAAAGTGGCAGAGCTGGGTCTGAAACCCAGGCGGTCCAACAAAGAACCTTGCTCTCTACCTTCTCTCCTTCGTTACTCTGTGTGCTACCTCTTGGAGCGTGTTCTGTAAAGCTTTCAATGAGATGACACATGTGAACGTGCCCGGCTCACAGGAACATGCCTGTCCACAATTCTCAGTGTCTTGCTTCTTATAGTTCCTGGAAAGGAGAGCAAGGGGCTCCCGGTGAGCGTAGGCCCTCCCATGGAGCACCCCCTCCTTCCCTAACAGTGGTGACAGCAAATTATTCAGCAGTCCCGATAAGCATCTGTGAGCCTGAGAGTGACTCAGCAACCCCAGGGACCCAGGCCAGAGCACCACACCGCAGAACAAAGCCAGGCAGTAACCTGTGGCAAAGGTAATTACAGGCCGAGAGGCAGCAGGAGGCAAAGGGCTGCCTGGTTTATAGGACTTCGAGGATGAGTCACAACCTCAGTCTCTGAGGAGGTCTCGAGGCTCCACCAGGCCACTGGGGACCCAACTAGAATTGTTTAAACAAAAGCACTAGAAGCTCCCCACACTCCTTCCGACTACCACCTCCCATGACCTCCTTGCCTTGCCTCTCTCCATAACCCCATGTCTAAGTCCCCCAATACTGCCCCCACTGGCCCAAAACTCTCAGAAAGGGTGGGAGGAGGGGTGATAGAATTATCAAGTATACAGGAAATAGCAATGTGCTTGAAAGACGGAATTCGTGGCTCCTCGTGTTGCCTACAACCGGTTATAAATGGGTCCTTTTTCATCAAGATAGAAAATAAAAACCTGCCACTATCAAACCCAGCGATTTATGGGAGCGTTTTGGTTTAGGGTCAGATAGACCTCAGTTTGTGTTCCACAACTGGCTGTGTGACCTTGGCCAAGTGACCTACCTCTCTGAGTTTCCACTTCCTCACTTATTAAATGTAGGCTATGACACTACTAACTCTGTAGGGTCTTTTAAGGGGACTAAATTAGATAATACATGTAAAGAGCAACTTTTGTAGGGTATTTGATTTGTTACTTCCATAATCTGAATTCTGCCTCCTCCTTTCTGCGTGCTCAGCCTTCTGTCTTTCACGATTTTCATTGGTCACCATCTCCCCATTGTTCCTTGGGAGTTGACTTCCTGCCCCTACTTATGGGAGCTTTAAAATGGGGCCAGTTGAATTGGCTACCAACTACAAGCCCAGGTTCTTAAGCCTTTGGTTACACCAGACGTGCCAGCAGTGGGTCCTGTGTTGTCCGTAATCAGGTTCTGGAACTTTCTAAAGGCCTCTTGTTTTAGGTTGCAGAGGCTAGAGAGGCTCCTTCCCCTTCCTCTACCCGCCCCACTTTTTTTTTCTGAGAGTCTCACCTGCACACAGCACCAAAGGTCACGGGCTCTTTCCATGGAAATGCTATTTGGTTACCTGGTGTTTTGCATGTTGTAACACCCAAGGCCTGGATGTGACCAGGACACGTGACCAGCCACAGCTTGACAATAACAAAGTCACACTTTTTTTTTTTAATTTTAAATATATATACTTTGTGTGTGTGTGTGTGTGTGTGTGTGTGTAAATATATATAATTGATTTCAAAGAGGAAGGGGAGAGAGGGGGAGAAAGATAGAAACATCAATGATGAGAGAGAGACTCATTGATCAACTGCCTCCTGCACACCCCACACTGGGAGTTGAGCCCACAATCCAGACATGTGCCCTGCTCAGGAATCGAGCCATGACCTGGTTCATAGGTCAATGCTCAACCACTGAGGCACACCAGTCGGGCCAAACTCATACTTTATCAAACTAACACCTTCCATCTTATTTACTCCTTTCTCCCCTCTCAAACTACCATCCCCCCAAATACAACAAAAATCTCTGCTACGCCATTTAAACTTCAAAGCAATTTTTTTATATATCTTCAGGCTGGATTTCTACCATTTTATTGGTTAACCATTTCTCAGATGGCTCCTGCCTCCTGTGTCACAGAGCACCCTGCCTGTCAGGCTCAGGGGCAGTGGGACAAAGCTGCTCAGCAGCCACATGGCCAGGGGAGGGAGGAGGAGGATTTCACCATTAAAGTCCCACCAGAACAGATAAAACCACACTTGGTTCGGGACTGGGGAGGCAGGCACACCACTTGTGGAGGGTATGCGTGTACAATCTTTACAGAGAGTAAATTGGCGGTATCTTATCAAAATGTGAATGTTCGTATCCTTGAAAACCCCACTTCTCAGAATTTCCCCCTAGATATTTGTACATAAGACCACAGAAATATTTACTGAAAATAACACTAGAGTCCATCAGTAGGGGAATCCTATATAATAAAAATGTAATATGCAAATGGTAGTTATGCCTTGAAGCATAACGACCAAATCATGGATCAGCAGGAGGGTGAGGCAGTGAGCTACAAGTGGGTGGCAGAGAGCTACAGGAGGGGGCAGGACAGCAAGCTATGAGGGGAATTAGGGGGAGAGGGATGGGGAAATCTACAGGAGGGTGGGATTGTGGGCAGAGAGCTACTGGAGGATGGTAGAGAGCTACTGGAAAGCTACTGGTGCACGAATTCGTGTGCAGGGCTACAAGTACTTACATAGAACTGTGGACTAGATACCATCTACTAGCATATATATAAAAGCTTAATCGACCAAACAACCTGAACAACCAGTCACTATGATGTGTATTGACCACCTGGTGTTTAGTGCACTCCCACTGATGTAGCATTGCTCAGCTGAAACCCATCCCACTGGCAGCCACTCACTTCCTCACTAGTCCTGCAGGTCCAATCTCTGGAGAACCAACCAGGCACCATGGACCAGTACCACCAGCACAATCCTAACAGCACAGTAGGCCTCCTGGAAGTCAGCCTCAGGCACAGCAGCCACTTGCCCTCCCTAGACACTCTGCAAGAAAGAAACAATATAAAAGTGGCCACCAGGGGGCTTCAGACAACCAGCAGGAATGTCAGCTGGATGGATCCAGATCCCAAGCTGGCAAGGGTATCCCACCGCCTGCCCAGAGGGCCTATCACATCTTGGCATCTCCCTACCCCCCTTGGGAGCCCACCCATGCACGAATTGGTACGCTGGGCCTCTAGTGAAGTAATATTAGGAAGATAGAGTTACATCAATGTGCTATGGTGTTAAAAAATGTCCATATTCAGTTAAAAAAAAAAGTTAAAAACAAAGCTTATCATGTGATAGTATTTTTATTTAAATATATATATATATATATATATATATATATATATATATATATGAATAGTTGCTGCTGGAAACACGGTCGGGAGGAAAGTTCACACTCTTTGTACAAATTTTGTCACAGACATATATTTACCTATATTTATATCTACATGATTAAAATATCCCAACACAACAGATCTCTCCATTTCTCTTCCTGCCATTCCTCCAGTAGAATCCTCTGACAAAATGTAATAGTCCCAAAAAACATGTATTCAGAGCTTTGCAGTTTATAAAGCATTTTCACAAGTAGATCCTCCTTTATATCCCACACCATCCCTGTAAGATGATCCTAGTTTACAGAATAGAAACTCAGAGAGGAAATGTGTTCTCCCCCACGTCAATGGCGGTGGTTGATAGAGCCAGAACTAGGAGCCCGGGTTGTCCGCCTCCAGCATCTCTCGGCACTGTTCTAGCCCTCCCAGCTGACACCTGCAATATTTCTTCCATGATCCAAATTACGTGACGCCAGCCTCATAAGTCCTCTGGCACAGGTGAAAACCAGAACACCTGGGCATGGCTAAGAAGGTTGAGGGTGGAGGAGAAAAGGGGGGAGGTGAAAGGCATGGTGAAGCACAGAGATCAAAAAGGTTATGAGATGGCCCAAGAGGCTGGGCATCCTATTTAATAATTCATTGTATAGTTCATCAGCACAGCAGGTAAGGAAGACCCAAACAGATTCCTCCTCCCCATGACTGCTTGTTGTTTAGGGACAAATCATTTGTCACCATCTGGCTCTAGACTGTATGTGAGCTGAGCCTAAACTCCAGTGTGGCCGTGGAACTGCTCCGCTCCTACGTATGTCCAGAGGCCCTTAGGGATCTGTCCTCAGAGCCACAGGCAGGAGAAGATCTGAGGTCTTTTGGGAAGCACATCTGTTTGGTCATGTGATCCCTTTGGAATCAAGTCCAGCCTCCATACCAGGATTCACAAGGCCCCGGGAGATCTGGCATCTTGTTTTTTCACCCTCATCTTCAGTTATTTCTCACCTACCATTCTATGTATTGACTCCATTCAGGACCCCAAACAGGCCAGCCGATCTCCCCCTCTTTCTCTTTCTGCTTATGTCAGCGATGGGGAACCTTTTTTTCTGCCAAGGGTCATTTGGATATTTCTAACATCATTTGAGGGCCCTACGAAATTATCAACTTAAAAATTGGCCTGCTATATATGGTCAAATATTCATTAACTTCACCTCTCATGCCTTGGCAGGGCCAGACCCAATGATTTCATGGGTCTTATATGGCCCACAGGCCGGATTTCCCCACCCCTGAGTTAATCCATTACATATGCTAAACCCTTCATCTGGAGCACACTTGCTTTTCCTTTCTCCCTGGCTAACTGCTACACATCCTTCAGATCTCAGCCCAAACATGGCTTGGCTTCTTGGGGGTTGAAGGAAGGGGGAAAGGAAGGGGGATGGGGTTTTCCTGATGGATTAGCTCATCCTGCCACCATTTCCCTCACTTTTGGGTTGTTGCCTCCCCTCTCCCTTGGTCTTCCTCTCTCTGGCACTTACTGCACTGCATTGTCATAGCTTAGTTGCTTCTCTCTCTCTGGCGGGACCAGTACAGTGGACCCCCTAAATATGTAATCAGTGAAAAGAGAATCTGTCACCCCACGGAAGACTACAGGTACCAGACTTCAGCAATAGAACCTAGCCTCACAGCCCTGGCAGGTGTCACATAAAGGCTGCTGCCTTCATCTTCAGGGCCAGTTCCCTTCTGCCCCTGAGAACTCTTAAGCCTTAAATGACAAGACATGTGGCAAAGAGCTGTGGCTCTTGGGAAGAACGTTGTGAGAAATTTCTGGCAGGTTCTAACCACCACATCTTAGTGTGAAAAGCAGAACATCCTCGGATTTACCAGGTGGTAATAGAACCTGAGGGCTGCAACAGGCTCTGGAGGCCAGGAGGCCATTCCCTGCCTTCAGGCAAGGTTGGCTCGATCACAGACAAGCAGGTGTTCTCCTTGCATGATTAGTAGGATTATATTGTTATTAATATTATTAGCTGTATAATAATGGTTGCACTAAAAATAAGCACTCACATCCTTCCTGGGTCACCCCTCCCAGGAGTCAGTAGAACACAGAAACCGGTCTTGGTCTCAGCAGGGTAAGGTCGGACTGTGACCCCCGTGTTAGCATGATTGCCCAATGCTAAGAGAAGGAAAGCAAGTGGGTTCTCCCTAAGAAGAGGGCAGAGAGAATGTCCTAGAGGCAGGTTTGGGGTACACAGAGTCATTGGAGTCCCAGTCAGGCATCCCCCCTGCCATTTACTCAACCCTTCCCCTGTGCACAGTGCTTTACAGCACATGAAGTCCTCACCCACTCAGGATCTCATTGGGTCCTCGCCACACCACCGGGTGACACGGGTAGCCAGGTTGTGGGAAGCTGACACTGGGACAGAAACGGACTCTGGGTCAGTTTTCTAGAGTTCTGAATCCTGCGTGAGTGTCTAGACTAGGAACAAGGAACCGAGATGTTTGGGTACCAGTCGGATGCCCTCCATATTTGACATCCTGCTTCTCAGTCTGGAAAGAAGAGAGGGAAAGGAGTAACCCAGCCCACATGTCCCACAGTTCATGCTTTCAGTAAGTACAGGAGCACGTATTGTGTCCCAGGCACTGCTCCAGGCTCTAGGAATAGAGCGGGGACTACAACAGACTTAAACAAACACAAGCCTGTCCTCACGGATGTTACATTCTGTTGCTGTATTTATTTATTTACTTATTTTTAAAAATATATATTTTACTGAGTTCAGAGAGGGAGAGAGAGAGAGAGAAACATCAAAGATGAGAAAGAATTATTGATTGGCTGTCTCCTACCCACCCCTCACTGGGGATCGAGCCTGGAACCCAAGCATGTGCCTTTGATGGGAATCAAACCTGGGACCCTTCAGTCTACAAGCTGATGCTCTATCCATTGAGTCAAACCAGCTCGGGGTGGTGCTATATTTATAAGGGGCTGTTGGATGATGATACATGGGCCTGGATTTCCACCATATTGACTCACATAGTGACAAACCTGCACCCTTTCAGCTCTTTCAGTCCTTCACAGACTTTACAGAAGACCTCATCCACCGCTACCCCCTCTCCCCAGCATGGGCGTGGCTGCAGGATCCAGTGTGACGTTCATCTCATTGTTGGGTTTCCATACTGTTTATTAACAGTTCCGTTCAAGATAGTGATAGAATCACTTTTTTAGTTCTTTTCATCAGTGAGTCATTTTACACCAGGATCTGAGAGGACAGGTGGTCAGTGGATGTGGCAAAGCACCGGATGTCTGGGAGACGTGAACCGGGCTGTGCCAAGAGTGTGGCCAAGGGCAGCGTTGCATCTCAACCTCAGAAAAGCTCGTGTCACCTTGTTCTTGGGCTTTTAAGCACCAGAATGGGGATAGCCCAAAGGATCACGGCTTCATGCTTTCATTTATCCCACACCTGCCACCTTCATTCCCCTCCCCCCCCCCCCCCCGCCCACCCTCCAGCACCCCTGGGCCCTCCCCACACTGTCTCCGGGAGAGAGGCCACAGGAGCTCAGACAGTAAACCCCCTGCCCTTCCGCCAATAGTTATCTCCCTTATCTCCCTCTCCACACTTTCGCTGAGGGCAAAGATCACTGGCGGGAGCCTCCCTCCAGGTTAATTACCCTTCACCCTCAGAAGCCAACAAGCTCTCCTGCACTGAGCGAGGAAGAACTGGGTCTAGCCCCCACTGCTCCAGTTTGTCCCCGGTTGCCTGAGCTCCTCAGAGGCTCAGCATCAGGAGCTCCTGAGGGGCAATGCCCACGTGTAAGGCACCTGGGCCCCACGCAGGTGTGGCAGCCAGAGTCCCTGAGAGATGGGGCCTGGGACGCTGAACACTGGGCTCCTTCCAAGAGCCTGAGGTCCAACTGGCTCTGGAAGCCGCGTGCTCAGTCCCCTTCCCGCATGGCTGAGTGACTGCCCACAGTTTTCTTCTCAGGGCAGTGAGTGCATTGGTCTAGGACTTGGACTTTGGCATTCCACAAACCTGGGTTCAAATCCCGGGCTGCCCCGGAGGAGGAAGAGGCTGAGGGCCGGACAAGTGGCTTACCCACTGGGAGCCTCAGCCCTCTTGGCTCTCAAGAGGGAATAACGATGATTCCCATGTGCCCTCTGGTTGTTTGAAGGATTCCGTCTCGTTATGTATGGGAAGGGCCTGTGCAGGGACTGGCTTGGCCTAGGAGCTAGAGAAAGACTGGCCAGCGTTAACGTGGGGTTGGTTTTCTGTCTTGGTAACTGAAAAGGTCTCAAAGTGTTTTTGCAGGAAGACAAGAGGACAGAAGGCAAGAGGGAGCCCCAACACAACCCACACTGTCCAGGTCGTATCTGCCCCTTTCCCTTAGAAATACCAGGTCCCTAACGTCAGAGGCTGGGACTCTCAGCCACTCCTTGCCACTTGCCCTACCCGATTTTTACCCACCCTGGACGTGTAGCCGAAGTTACCTACTCACAGCTGAGGCAGGATTGCACTAAGAGAAATAAATGAGGAGATGGAGGCCCCCCAAGAGGAGCCTCATGTCATGGATGAGGGGGATGGGAAAGCCCTGTCTCTTTGGCTACAGAGGGGGAGGCACTCCCCTCTCTCTCGCAATGGAGTCCTTTTCTTCCCTGGGAACCTGGGACCCAGGAAGGTGAAATGACTCAGCCAAGGTCTCATTGCCAACACCCCGGCTCACACCACCTCACCCCACTCCACAGGGAGGGCCCGGCCAGCAGTTCTGTGACTGTGTTTGTCTCTTGGCCTCCATCACTGGCCTGGGACAGTGTCCAGAGCTTGGGATTCATTCACTTCTTGAATAAATGAGCCAACCCTCCTACCGGGTTTAGCAGAGGGTTTAGCAGGGATAGCGCCTCTCAGACTGGAATGCCTCAGGTCTCAGAACGGAGGTGCTGACTCAGGGAGTTGGGATGGACTGGGATTCTGCTTTCCTAGCAGGCTTCTGGGTGATTCTGAGAGAGCTGGCCCCAGACCATAACCTGGAGCCGGATCTCCTGGATTCGAAGCCCAGCTCTGCTGCTCGCCAGCAATGCAGTCTTGAGCTAGTTACTGGTCCCGGGTTTGCTTGATAAAAATCAATGTGTTTTTGTTGTTGTTGTTGTTGTTGTTGTTTGTTTGTTTTTTAAATATATTTTTTACAGAGAGGAAGGAAGAGGGACAGAAAGTCAGAAACATTCATGGGAGAGAAACACCGATCAGCTGCCTCTTGCACACACCCCCCACTGGGGATGTGCCTGCAACCAAGACACATGCCCTTGACTGGAATCGAGCCCGGGACCCTTCAGTCCACAGGCCGACGCTCTATCCACTGAGCCAAACTGGTTTCGGCAAAAGTGAATGTTTGATGGAGTTATTGGGAGGTTTAATTCGTTCCCAGGTGCTGAGCACTCTGCCCAGTGCCTGCCACATATGAGGCCCTCCAAAGCTTTGGCTGCTATCAGCAGGTAGAAGGAGGGCCTACCTTGGAGTAGGGAAGGCAGGCCTCCTGCTCTGGGTCCTGGGCCCCCACCCCGGAAGAGTCAACACGCTTTTCTCCCGCATCCGGCCAGCCTTGGTTCAAACCACCCCGAACAGACCTGAAAAAAGGAGTTCACCTGGCCAAATGATGGCGGGAGCAGCCCAGGACACCCCCAGCCCGGGAGGTGCTGCTGGGAGGGCTGGGCAGGCAGAGGCAGCGGCCACGGGGAGCTCAGGCTCCAGCTGGCGGCCCTTTGGGTGTTTCTCTGAAAGCCTCTCAGAAGGCAGAGCGTTTTTTATCTCCAAGATCCTGAAGAGCCAGGAGGTAATAAAGATGATGAGGTAACTGCGCGGAACCCTGCTGATACCATCTGGGGAAAGGCAGGGATGCTTCCCAGGGCAGTTCTCAGAAGACAGAAATGAAAAACTATCAGGTCAGCAAGGGTAGGCAAAGTGGGAAAAGGAGAACCAGGTGCCCACAGATTGGCTCTTTTTCCTCTGGCTGGGGGATCCTTTTTCTCTGCTCTCAGCAAGCACCCCTCACCCCCCACCTTTCTGGCCTGAAGCCACATAAGCATCCACATCATTCATACTAAGGTGTGAATGGCTGCCAGCAGCTTGAGGGGAAGTCTGGAACTTCAGTTTTCGCCAGAATCCAAGTCGTTGGAAGGAAAGGGATGTCGTTTAAGGTCAGGAAGCCCCGAGTTCCAATCCCAGCTCCAGCACTTACCAGCTGAGTGTACCCTTGGTAAACCACCAAGTGCCTAATGGGCAAAGGAGGACTAACCGCTCCCATGCAGGGGGTTGTGGGATAAGAGAGACTGTATGAGAAGTGCCTAGGACAGTGGTCGGCAAACTCATTAGTCAACAGAGCCAAATAGCAACAGGACAATGATTGAAATTTCTTTGGAGAGCCAAATTTTTAAACTTAAACTTCTTCTAACGCCACTTCTTCAAAATAGACTCGCCCAGGCCGTGGTATTTTATGAAAGAGCCACACTCAGGGGGCCAAAGAGCTGCATGTGGCTCTCGAGCCACAATTTGCCGACCACGGGCCTAGGATAATGCTTAAGGCTGACATTGGCAACTCCTCGATGTCCTTCCTAACCTCCCCAGGGAGAGCTGGCCCTTTCCTCCTAGATCCCAGCCTGTCTGTCTTCCCCTCTCCTAGCTTAGCGGGTAGACTCCTGGAAATTGTGTCATTCGTATCTGTTTCTTGCCCCCACTTCCCACCACGGGCAGGTGAGGGCAGGAGACTGTCTGCTTTGTCTTTGATCTCTGTGTCCTGCTCCTGCCGTGACAAATGGGCCCATCTGAACTTGAGAGCCTCACCATAGAGATAAAGGAGGCCTCTCTGGGCACCTGCCCCATTTGTCCTTGGGGCTCAGGCTTAGCGGGAGGAAAGGGCCTGTGGGGAAGGGCAGTGCCCCCTGTCAGACCCTCGGTCCCGGGTTGCTGCAGCCTTGCCAAGACCATGTCACTTCTTCCTCATGAACAACCTCCGTTTGATCCCAGCTCCTCAGGCGGGCGAGGCCCTGGCAAGTGCAGGCAGGGAGCTCTGAGCTCTGGGTTGGGCATTTTTTCCATTGTTTCCCTCTCCCTCTCTTATCTCCGGCTAGTTAGTGATTAACTGCTCTTTGAAGGTTCCCAGCCTCCGAAGTTCCCCAGGAGCACAGGTGGCCACTGGGTTGGAGAAGAGAGCTTGACTCGGGGCCCATTTCTCTCTGCAAGACCAGGAGCGCCCAGAGGCACGGCCCCGGGGGTATGGGCCCAGCAGGGAGGAGCCAAGAGGTTGGCACTGCAGTGACCGGCAGGGGTGCTACTGGGAATGGCACCAGGGAGGGCTTCTGTGGGTGTTGTTTCCTTGAAAGCGCGCGCGCGTGTGCATGCGTGCGTGCGTGCATGCGTGCGTGTGTGTGTGTGTGTGTGTGTGTGTGTGTGTGTGTGTGTTTGGGGGTGGGAGGTGACCACCAGGACCTAGGAGAGAGAAGGTTGACTTTCACCACCTGCCTCCACCCCACTCCCAGGGCTTCTGCACAGTCCCTGACCTGTGTCTGGCATCAGATAAGAGCTGCAATCTGATGGCGGGGACGTAGGTCAGGGTTACTGCCTGAGCTGGAGCAGTCCCTTCTCCCCCTCACTGCAGGCCTCTTGTCAGGAGGACCAGCAGGGACTCCAAGTAGAAGGGCCTTTCCAGAGACATGCAGACCATTTCCTTCCAGAGTGTGGGCTCCGCCTTTTCCTTTCTTTAATGCCGGGACTTTTGATTTGAGGTTTGGACTCCCTTAGATGGACTTTCCGGAAGACCTTGAAGCCCTAAAAATATACACCATTAGCAAACCTATGGGGTGTGCGCTCCTAAGTACTTGCTTCTAGAAACGGGCTTCCACGCTCAGCCAAAATCATCTGAATTGGACCTTGTCACCTCTCAGCCCAAATCGCTTTTACCACTTCCTGTTTATTCCATAGCTTGGGGGGTGGGGGAAGACCTTGATCATGATGCAGAGGCCCCTGCCTGTCCCGTCCCCGTCTCCTTCGGCCCCAGCCTGGAACCCAGCGCTCGGACCCTGGATTCCTCTCTGCCTCTAGCTTTCCTCCTGCTCTTCTCACAGATGCTTCTTCTCACAGCTCAGGTTCAACGCCAGTGTCTCACCCTCAGAGAGGCCTGCTCTTCCTGCCCTGCCTGAAGTGGCATCATTCCCTCCTGCCCCCCAGCCCCCCAGCCCCCCAGAACGCCCTGTTTATATCTTCATATCGCCTACGAGATCTTGCTTTGCTTGCTTATTTAGTGTTTAGAATGCAAGCTTCTTGAGGGCAGGACTTTCTGGCGCTCACTGCTTCAGCCCCAGTGACAGGGGCACAGGAGACCTCATACACCTTGCAGGATAGATGGATGGATGAATGAATGAATGAATGAATGAAACTTTCTCAGATCCTCAGAGGGGTTGGTTGTAAACCCCCAGATTAAGAACTATTGTTCTAAGTCAAACGACAGCCTCTGAGACACTGTTTTTGTACTGCTGGCAAGCTAAGAATGTCCTCTACGTTTTGAAATGATTGAAAATATCAGAAGAAAAATAATATGTAGTCACATGCAAAAGATATATGAAATTCATTTCAGTGCCCGTAACAAGTGCCATCGGAATCACCCATTGGAACATTCTCTATGGCGGTTGTCACACAACAGCAGCAGAGCTGAGCAGTTGTGACAGAGACTGTCTGGCCTGCAAAGCCTGGGCCTTTACAAAAATGCTTGCCAACCACTTCTCTACTTCATGCCAAGAAGGGGCTAGAGGTGAAATCCAATCAGATACAGGAATGAATGGAGGAAGGGAAAGAAAGTAAAGAAAAGATAGAAAGGAGAAGAGGAACAATAAGGAGAAAAGAAAAATAACATTTTAGCTCTGGCCAGTGTGGCTCAGTTGGTTGAGCACGGTCCCATGCATCAAAGGGTTGCTGGTTCGATTCCCAGTCAGGGCACACATCCAGATTCAATCCCCAGCCAGGGTGCATGAGAAAGGCAATTGATCGATGTTTCTCTCTTACACTGATGTTTCTCTTTCTAAAAATCAATAAACGCAAAAAAAAAAAATGTTTAAAGAAAAATAATATCTTATTGAGCACCCATTATGTGCCATGCTCTGTGTTTGGTGCTTTACCTACCTTAGTTCTCAGCTCTAGATAAAACTTCAAGGAGAGCCCTGGCCTGTTTGGCTCAGTGGATGGAATATGAGCCTGTGGACTGAAAGGTCCCATGTTTGATTCCAGTCAAGGGCATGTACCTTGGTTGCGGGCACATCCCCAGTGAGAGGTGTGCAGGAGGCAGCTGATTGATGTTTCTCTCTCATCAATATTTCTAACTCTCTATCCCTCTCCCTTCCTCTTGTAAAAAAATCAATAAGATATATATTTTAAATAAATAAATAAATAAAAATAATAATAAAATAAAAACTTCAAGCAGAGGCAAACTCGTTAATTAGGAAGCCTCCATTCCCAGACTGTGCTACTTCTGACTACCTGTTGCTTGTTGACCGACCAGCCCCCTCTTCTGTCATTAAGGCACTCAGCTCTGACCCCGTTCCCATAGCATTTTCTGTTCCAGACATTTCTCTCTGCAGAGATCAAAGCTAGCTTGTTCCTTTTAGTCCCTTAAGGTCCTGCTCTCCACACTAAGTGACAGAGGGAATGAAGCCAGGTTTTCTCTGTATTACTTTCACCACCACCCATGCTACCCAGCCTGATGTATGACACATCGTAGGAACTCAATAAACATTTGCTGAAGGACTAAAGTAGACAATCAACCACGCAGAACCTCAGCTCAGTGAACCATCGTGTCTCAGGGTAGAGGACCCCAGTGGGGGCACTTCCGTAAGAAGGGTGGGTGGCATCGGTAGATCCTTGTCAGCGATGTGAAAATCCCCCCAAAAGAGACCTGGGGGCTCTCATCCCACTCCCTCACTTTGCCCGGCTGCCCATCCATGGAGCTGCCCAGAGCCCCTATCCCTCTGCTTGTCCTATCACCGCTCTAGGCTCTTGACTGGTCCAGCGATAAAACAAGTAATAGAATGAGTGTTGGCAAAGGTGGACAATACGGCAGAAAGGAGGGATTATAATTAGACACTGCACACACCCTCCTCCTTCCCCCCATCATGGTTGCTTTAAAACAGGACTAGGAAAAACCAAGCCAGCAGGCTCAATGAGAATCCAGTCCCAGTGACCTCCCTGCATGATAAGCGGTGACAACACACCTAGCTGGTATTTCCTGTGAGTGGTGGTGACTCTTACTCTGGTGGCTGGTTTGAGAAAGAGGACAGGCCTCCTTAGACAAGAGGAGAGAGAAACTCACAAACACTCGCCCTGGGAATTCAAAGAGAGAGAAGGAGAGGGTGTGGAGATGGGGACAGGTTTATTTCAGAAGAAATATGACTGATGCCTTAGTGAAGCCAACAGGAAGAGGCCTAACCATAACTTGGCCTGGTTCCTTTGTTTGCTCTTGATGACACCATCAACGAAAGACTCTCCATCCCCTGTGCCTTCACCGCATTTGTTAGCGCGGCTTCTACCAACAACTACCGAGAACTCCTAGAGGACCCCAAGATTACAGGGGAGACAAAGACTCTGGGTCACACAGTCCCTCTTTTCAGGCAACAGGAAGTTCCCCTCTATAGGAATAAAACCAGACAGCAGTCCCAGAGAAGAAACAGGAAGATCAATCCTCAGAAGCCACGGGCGAAGAAGGCTGGCCCGGGTGGACTGCCCTGACTTTCAACAATGACCCGTCTCTTCCAGGGTAGAGCAGGACCTTCCTAAGGATTTCCCCAGCTGCACCTTCATCTCCCAGCATGCCCTGAGCTCTTCCGGGGCAAGGGGCTGTTTTTGCACCGGTGAAATCCAGAAAGAAAATACAAATGTTTGCACAACATATTGTCGTTTTCACTCAAATAAAATTTACTTTATTGAGGGGAGTATCAGGTTAAAAGA
This sequence comes from Nyctalus aviator, assembly GCA_036971965.1. Taxonomy (NCBI): domain Eukaryota; kingdom Metazoa; phylum Chordata; class Mammalia; order Chiroptera; family Vespertilionidae; genus Nyctalus; species Nyctalus aviator. The sequence goes on along the minus strand of CM072929.1, from coordinate 8,386,035 downwards.
AATATATAAATCCTCACAACTTAAACTCGCTAAAAATTAGTTTAAAAAGTCAATTTAAAAATGAGCATCTTTAAATGCATGAAACGATGCTCAGCTCACTGGTAATCAGAAAGACACTAATACGTGAGAGGCCGCCCCATAGCCTTCAAACTGGCAACACTAAAAAGTCCAATGAGGATGAATGTTAGCTAGAAGGTTCTCTCAAGGAAAGAACTCCAATCCATTGCTGGTTCGGGACTGCGGATGGCTGTGAACTCTTTGGAGAGTGATTTGTAAAGAGGAAGATACACATGCTGGTGACAGTACAGGATAGCCATTGCATCGCTGTTTGTAAAATGAATGCGTGGAAACAGTCATGTACCTTCAGTAGAAGAGTGACTAAATTGTGGATAACATCCACATTTGTTGTTTCATTCATTCTTTCATTCATTTTTCATTCAACACATGTCCATGTGTTCTTATTAATGTGTGTAAGAACCATCTAGGAAAGCTTGTGAAAATGGCAGACTTCCCAGCCGCATCCTCAGAGTCTGAGCTTGAGTCTGGGAAGGGGTGTGAGGAAGGGGGTGCGGGCTACTATGACGGGTGATGCCAATGCCTGTGGTCTTGGAGTCACGTTGTATCTGATCATGCATCCTGACATTGTCATTCAAGATGGACTGCAAATCGAGATGGGCCTCCTGTGGTCTCTGGTCGCTTAGGGAGAGTTCTGCAAAGGCAGGATAGGGGTCTAGAGCTGCATTTGCCCTCTATAGGACTCAGAGGAAGCCAGGGCTGAAGGTGGCTCGGTGTTTCCTTCCCTTTCTCACTTTTGTTCTATCCCTGGAGGGATGTGTTGCCCAGTAAATAGGCAATTTTCTAAGGAAGCCTTCAGCATCACCCTTACAGTCAGCAGCGCTCCTTTAACCAGAAATCCCTGTTAATGAACAGGCATCTCCGGCTCCTTCCATTCCCATGTGGTCCCTGCAAGATCCTAAGGCATCTTCATCAGAGAAGCATGAAGTTATGTTTAGAGGCCATTTCCCAGTGAATATAGATAATGGGATTCTAATGACTTGAAAATTTCAACACACGCATGGTAGATATGATTAATTATAAAACTCAGGATATCTGGTTAATTAGTTGACTAATGTTAAAGGTAGGGTTCAGGCGAAGGTTGGCCAGATTCCCTGTGCATACTTACTGTCTCTGTGGACAAGGGAAAATAGTACTGACCAAAAGTTCAAATAAAAATTTGATTCTAGGCCATGTCTTTTCTCATGAATCTTGGTCATTGTGGAGGCTCTGTTTCCTAGTCATTATCTGGCTATAAAACACACCTTCCTTAGAATAATTTTGAAATCTTAGAAAATATGTCTCTAACCTATGCTTGAAATATACATTACCTTAGTTAAATTACTTCAGAACTGGCATTTTAGCATATTATAGAAAGCACGCATTTAATTGCCATGCCTATAATAATAATAAAGTTTAAGCTTTGTTAGCTGAACATCTTCCACCACTAGTGTGACCCATCCCCTGCATTCAATTCTCTCTGTTGAAAACAAGAGAGTTCCTTTCTGCTTTCCTGCTTAGACGCCACCTGATACCTAACTAGGCCCTACTTTCCAGCCCCGTCAATACTCTAACACTTAAGTCTTCCTTACTCACCAACCACCTTGCCCTTTGCATGACCTGTTCATCTCACTTAAGCCCACAGTATTCCTGAGACATAGACAGGACAGGGAGTACCATGGTCACTTTACAGAAGAGAAAATAGATCTAAAGATGCTAACATGCTATGCCAAGGTTGCACAGCTAGTGAACTATGGACCAAAAGGTAGAATCCATGTGTCTTGTGGGCTGGTGGTAATTTCCCTATGGCATCCAGGCCCTTTTCTCTCTTCCCAACCTCACCACCAGAATACATTCTTTATGGGTCAAAAGAAGGATTCATTTGGGTCTCATTTGCACGTGGTGAAAGGGCGCTATAACTATGCAAATTGCACACCCAAGGGTGTTAGGGAGTATTCATTTCTACTTGGGGCTTTGGGAGAATATTTTGCATTTACATCAACCAGGCTTTGTCAGCATTCTGTAAGTCCTAGATGATAAATACTAGCAGTGTTTCTCAGAATTACATTTGGAGGGGAACAGGCATTCTTTGTAAAACTCCGATTCCTGGACCTCATCCTCACTTACTGAAATAGAAAGTCTGGGTAATGGACCCTGGGAAGGAATATTTCTAACTAGCAATCCAGATGATTCCCCCTGAAAAAAAAAATTTTGAGGGTCACTGTTCCATGAGAAAGAGAAAAGTAGTCATTGTCCACATATAAGGAGGAGGTATCATCAGCAAGGTGATAAGAGGGCTGGTTTCTGGCCAATCAAAAAAAGCCCAGCCCCTCAGGCTTCTATCCCCCTAAGAGATACCACTTCTGACACCCAACTATAAGTCAGGCTTAGTTTCAAGCACTACACATACATGGTTCCGTTTACAAGTAGATATTATAGTTCCCATTTTATTCATGAGAAATCTGAGACATGGATTAAAAGATGTCACTGGGTTTCCTAGTGATGACCCAAATTCTAATCAAGTTCTGCTTGGCTACAAAGCCAGGCTCTTGCCAATCTAAGTCATCCTTCCCAGAATGGAGCCCGCTTCATTTCCAAACAATCATGGGGATAATTATATGCTGAGCTGGCTCCCTGGGGGGCATTCTGTCCCAGAGGTTTAAGTTTTTTTCTGCTTGCTTCTGAATGAGCTGCAAAGGGTGCAGGTGAATGGAGGCCCCCCTCCCCCACCCCTTTCTAGTCCTCCCAGGTGCTAGGAAGGTCTCTTGGCGGGTGAGGTTCCCAGTGGTTTCTTGATTGTCCTTCTCCATTTCCCTAGGGGCTCTTGGATGCTCTTCTACCTTGTTCTTGGCTCAGAAGCTTTTGGTTTCGCCCCAAACCAGTAGGAACCAATCAGAACACCTAAAGCAGCAGCTGTCTGCATTAATCCATCCAGGGAGGCCCCAAGGGAAGAAGCCCAACTGGCATTGTTATCACAAATGTTTAAAAAGTTACCGACATGAATGGGCAAGTGTGCGAGCACAGGGTGCTTGACATCTGGGGGATCTTGCATCATCTGAGCTGCCTTTGCTTTTTTTCCAAGTGCATTGCTGTACGTGTCTGGTCACCACTCTGTTGACACTGCTGTTTGGATCAACTCAGCTAGTGAAGCCTCTGGCTAGAGACTGAGGGAGGCAGGGCTGGGGGATTCTCACCTCAGGGTGGCAGTCCAAAGGGTGCAGAGAGGGCTGCTGCCCTCTGAGGAAATGTCTGGCACTCCCCTCATCTTCAGTGCTCCCTCTTCATCCTTCCCAGCAGCGGTTGAACTCAACCTGCCCCACATCAGCTCATCCCTCTTTTCTGAAGGTGCCATGATGCTGTCACTGAGTAACCTAAGAGCCTCAACCAGACACATGCTTGACATCTGTTCTTGGTGTAGATTTGACCAAGTCAAGGGCAACAGGATTCTTATGACCAGTGAGAAAGAGGTGCACAATTTGGAAAGTATTATGTAAGACAATGAGACCTTTATTATTATGATAGGCATGGCGATGAAATGCGTGCTTTCTTTAATATATTAAAATGCCAGTTCTGAAGTAATTTAACTGAGGTAATGTATATTTTAAGCATAAATTAAAGACATATTTTCTAAGATTTCAAAATTATTCTAAGCAAGGTGTGTTTTATAGCCAGATAATGACTATGAAACAGAGCCTAAGCCTCCTGAGTCTTGGAAAGTGTGCATTTCTTAGAATTATATGAAATGTAAATTCTTCAAAATAGTCCAAAAGTTTAAGCTATGTTAGCTGAATATCAGGATTTATTTATTTATTTATTTATTGCACTTTCTGGAGATAGGCATAATACCATCTGAGGATAATACCACATGTTAAACGAAGCAAAGTAAACCATATCATTTAATATTTAATATTATTAAGCAGTAAATATAAATATTCCAGAAATAGAAATATTTCCAAAAATCTGTCTCTCCTTTGTGAAAAAGCTTCATGTGTTTCATAAGATGTCCTTTCACATTTAAAAATAAAGCAAACTGCCGAAACCGGTTTGGCTCAGTGGTAGAGCTGACTGAAAGGTCCCAGGTTCGATTCCAGTCAGGGGCATGTACATCGGTTGCGGGCACATCCCTGGTGGGGGGTGTGCAGGAGGCAGCTGGTCAATGTTTCTCTCTCATCGACGTTTCTAGCTCTCTATCTCTCTCTCCCTTCTTCTCTGTAAAAAAAAAAAAAAAAAAAATCAATAAAATATATTAAATAAATAAATAAATAAATATAAAGCAAACCTCACAAACCTGCCACGAGCTGTTTTGTGCCGAATGGTGTGCTGGCGGCACAGCCGGTGAGCACGAATTGGTCCTCTTTGCTGGCCCACTTACTCCTGGAGGCCCCTGGCCCCTTGCACCGCGCAAGGCCTTGTCCCCAACATAATTACAGCGGTGGCCCCCCTGCTGCCATTTCACTGTCCCAGTCCTCACTGCTGCTCCAGGGCATGAGAAAGGCAGAGGAAGGGGACACAGGGATACTGAGCACTGAGCTAACAGGGCTGGACTGGTCCATCGGCATCCCAGCTTCCTGGGGGAGAGAGGGGTCCCCGGGGCAGGCGTCACCTCCCACCGAGAGATCCAGGACAAGATCTCTCCCACCTCCGGACTCAGGGCCAGCACAACTCCCAAAGGCCCCTTCCCACACTGTGACCCTTCCTCGGGCCTGAGGGCATGTCAGCCTCTGCAATCCCTCCCCCTGTAGCCCACAAGTTCAAGTAGAGAGAGAAGGCAGGAGAGGACAGCTGAGCCAGATCTTGACAACCCCTAAATGCTTTCGTTTGTCTGTGAAGATGAATTATTGAGGAAATGGGGGTGAGCGTGGGTGTGCCTCAGTGTTGTCACCCTCCCCCTATAACCCCCTTTTTTTCTAGAATCCAAAGCAAGCTCTCAGGAAGACCGAACCCTGATCCCTCTCTTCCCCTTGCAGGGCACAGACGGAGGCCACCAGCTCTGAGGAGAATCATATATTTCGGAAACAAATATATGGCAGGAAGAAGGCATTAGTGCAGGGGATGTGCTAACAAGAAAAAAATAGGTTTTCTATGAACTTACTTTTTTTTTTTTTTTTTTAAATTTTCTACCAGGGGAAAAAGGTGAGAAGCACATTGCAATTGACCAGAGGAGAGACCATTTTTTTAAATTTAATTGTTTAATTATTTTTTCCATCACCATTTATCCCCACTCAGTCCTCCTCCACCTCCAGGCTCGGAGACCGGAGGCCCTCTCATCACTCTTCCCTGCTTTGGAGAGGATAGGACCTGTGGGAAAACCCGCCTCCTGGGGCCTGGAATTGTTTTGTGTGCTGGTTGACCTCCTGGGCAAGAAGTTCTTGGCATGCTAATTTCTGCGCCAGGATCTGCCCCACAGCTGTCATGATCGCCTGAGCTCCGAGGGGCTCGGTGTCCATACACGATCTGCTTTGGGCTGGTTCCTGGCTCCAGGTGGTGGCTGAGGCAGGCCGGCCTTTCTGAAGGGGGTCTTTTGGTCCTTGGTCCTGAAGACAGTGCCTCCTCTTTCCTGTACAGTTGCATTCCACGAAAACCACTTCTTCCTCTGGCAGGGGCTGGAGGAATTTCCTCCCTCGGATGTCTCCTTTATCCCTCACGTGAGGAGGGTTGCTCATCCCTCTGGCTTGTGAGGTCCTCCGTCCGGCCAGCCCTTCTTTGTGCTGTCCTCCTTTGGGCCTCCTCTGGTCCTCCCTCTGATCCGTGGGGACCGACATTTTTCTTTGGCTCTTCCACGGGGCCTTAACTTTTGATAGCCGAGGTGCCTGCTGCCCCTGGCTGCTCTGTCTGCTCCATAAGAGGTTATAGGGCTCCCAGGCAGCTGGCTTGTCCCCGCTGGTGTTTTTCCTCTGGGAACCGCACGGGGTCCGGTGAGAAGCCAAGATGTCGGCAGCGAGGAGCACGTCCGTGTGAGGGTCTTGGAGGAGCACGTTGGTGACGTCGTCTTGGATGAGCATGCCGGTGGCATAGTCTTGCAGGAGGATGTCACTGCAACAGTTTGGAAGAAACAAGCTGCGGGCATGGCCTCCTGGAAGCTGGCTCCTCGGCCCTGCCTTCCCTTGGAGCTCAAACGTATTGGACATCTTCGTGGTAAGGCATGGCTCTTTTGGATCTTGGGCAACTGTTTTTGCAGGTGGTGAGGACCTTTGACTGGGTCCTGGAGACCCTGACCTCTTCATATCCGTTGTAGTGGTTTGGACCTTGCCCAGCATACTGGGTCCCATGATGATGTCCCAGGCAGGGTCCTTCTCAGCCTCCTCTGCCTTCCTGGACTCTTCAGCCCTAAAAGAGTGGGATGATACGTTCATGTTTAGCATTGCTGGCCTCTGGCAGGGATCTTCTAGAGTCTGAGTCCCTTTCTCCCACTTGGACTCCTTCCTGGCTACTGTTGAACTTGGATTTGGCCTCAGACTCTTTTTCTTACCATCCATGACAGTGCCACTCTGCTGGGTTTTTCCACTGAGGCTGGGTGTTAGGGACTGAGAAGGCAGCCTGCTCTCCTCTCTAGTCTGAGGGGCCTCTGAGAGCTCATGGCCAGAACCAGACGGTGTCCCTTTAATGGGCTTCTGGCTTTGCTCAAATGACCACTGGATGCTATTATTTGCAGACACAGAGGAGGTGGGGAGGCGACCTGACTCTCTTGTTATCACCTCTTCCGAAAAGGCCTGACGAGATTTTCCCAAGGCCGTGGTGAACTTGGCTTTTGAGTGTTTCACAGGTGCACAAGCAATTAAAGTGGGCAAGGGGGACTGTGGAAGGCACATATCTTGAGCCTCATGTAACCTGAGATTTATGGGCTCAAAGGCCTGGAGAGGCAGGCCACACTCTTGCCTCCCCTGAAACTTTAGAAGATGTTCTTCCAATGTCTGTCGAGTGCTTGGATTGAAGAAGGGAAGCTCACAGGAGGTGTTCACGTAATGTTCCTGACTCTCTGAGGATGCCAGATTTTTGGTTTCGGTGTGAGTGTTGCCCTTGAAAAAAGCATGGCTGTTAGCAAGCCAGGGTTGCCCCGTACTCAGAGGGTCCAAGTCCTGATCGATCTGCTCTAACTTCCTGACCAAATTGTCTTTTATGAATTTTTCTGGGTGTTTCTGATCTGTGCTTCTGGGTAAGCAAGTTCCCGGGTTACTCTTTGAGGGCTTCAAGTCTCTTTCTGACTTCTTTTTGGAGCTAATCCCCAGAGCCTTCACTATAAACGTGGCCGAGTCTCTGGAAAGACCTTTTGGGTTCTTCTTCCTCCAACATTGCCGTAGACCCCCACTGGTATCTTTCCCTGATTGATCCTTCTCATGGGACTTTCTCTGGCACCCGGACTCCATCTTCTGTGGGTTCTGGCTGCTTTTATTTGCAAACACAGATTGATGCAAGGGCCCCTGCTTGTCTTGTGCCTGACACACCCATGGGACTTGGCCTTGAGGCTGCTTCAATTCCAGAGACACCTGGACCTTGAAGTGCAGACCCCCACAGCCTTCATCATCCACGAGCCTCTTTTGAAGATGTAGCTTCTGGAAATTCGGGCTGGTAAAGTCCCTCTGAAAATCAGAAACTGACCTGTGGCCTTGGGAGACCCCACTATTCTGGGGAATGTTGGGAGTGGGTTGGCTAAAGACGTCCCGGGTTCCTTTGGTCACAGTGGGCAAAGCCTTCTCCCTTTGCTGTTGCTTCTGCAACCAGGAACATTCCAGATGTTGAATTTCAATTGGGATGCAAGGGGGGGTTTTGTTCTGCGCTGTAGGGTAAGATACTTCAAAGGTTCCCATCTGGTGCGGAGAAGAAGGTGGTGGGATTGAGAGGGAGGCCCTGATATTCTGGGTCTGGATCTGAGCCAGAGGTGGGGGCTGGGCCTGGGTCAGGTTTCCATTCAGCGGTTGGGGTTGGGGTTGAGTCCCAGGAAGGAGCAAGGACGGGGCCTGGGAAAGCCCTGCCGGTGCTGTAAGCTGAATTGGAACTGGGAAGTTGTTCGAGTTTCCATTGAATAAAACTGAAAGAGGCTGTAGGCAAGAAGAGCTCTTTGAAACCCAGGCAGTGGCCACCAGGGACTCGCTGTGCAGTGAGGGGAGACCCCAGAAGAGCTGGCTGTACTTCCGCTGCAGATGCTCCTCCAAGAACTTGATGTGTGAGAGCTGCTCTTGGTTGTCCCTCAGGCTCCAGAAGGGCTGGGGGGCTGTGGTGTCCTGCGCAGCTCCCAGGGATTTCCACATACTCCCCAAAGAGTGCAGGTGGCCTTCCGGGTCCATTGGTTTGGGAAGTGACCCCTCCTTTCCTTTCTCCTGCCACGTCTTCGGTTCTGCCCTCTTAGTGAGCAGAATCTCCAGCAGCCTCTGGAAGCCAGGGTTGACAACTGAGAGGCTCCCAGGCTCCGCCTGCCTGTCTGTGGGGTCTCCCCGGAGGGAGGCCTCGGGTGGGTGGTGTGACAGGTGCTCTTGCTGGGACTTGCACTGTGATGAGGTTGAGAGGTACAAGGCTCGGGCGGCCTCCTGCCACCAGGTCAGGGCTGAAATGGCACGGCTTGAGCGGCCAACACGTACGATGGCGCGGCTGGGAAGTGGCACAAGGGCATTACTGGGAGGTGAGCTCTGTACAATGGTACCCAGTGGGGTGCCCTTCAAGTCAGATTGGTCTTGATGTTCTGCTGACAGGGAAGAGGCCAGAGGTAGAGGACACGGTATCAGAGGAGCCAGAGAAACCAATGGGGATATGGCAGGAGCAGGATCTTCCACAGGCTCCCTGCCGGACAGAGGGGCTCCGCTGGGCAGAGGGGCTCCGCTGGGCAGAGGGGCTCCGCTGGGCAGGTGGGATCCACTGGGCAGAGGGGCTCCGCTGGGCAGGTGGGATCCACTGGGCAGAGGGGCTCCGCTGGGCAGAGGGGCTCCGCTGGGCGGAGGGGCTCCGCTGGGCAGGTGGGATCCACTGGGCAGAGTGGCTCCGCTGGGCAGAGGTTCTCCACTGGGCAGAGTGGCTCCGCTGGGCAGAGGTTCTCCACTGGGCAGAGGGGCTCTGCTGGGCAGGTGGGATCCACTGGGCAGAGGGGCTCTGCTGGGCAGGTGGGATCCGCTGGGCAGAGGGGCTCTGCTGGGCAGGTGGGATCCGCTGGGCGGAGGGGCTCTGCTGGGCAGGTGGGATCCACTGGGCAGAGGGGCTCTGCTGGGCAGGTGGGATCCGCTGGGCGGAGTGGCTCTGCTGGGCAGGTGGGATCCACTGGGCGGAGTGGCTCTGCTGGGCAGGTGGGATCCACTGGGCAGAGTGGCTCTGCTGGGCAGGTGGGATCCACTGGGCAGAGTGGCTCTGCTGGGCAGGTGGGATCCACTGGGCAGAGGGGCTCTGCTGGGCAGGTGGGATCCGCTGGGCGGAGGGGCTCTGCTGGGCAGGTGGGATCCGCTGGGCGGAGGGGCTCCGCTGGGCAGAGGGTCTCCACTGGGCAGAGGGGCTCTGCTGGGCAGGTGGGATCCGCTGGGCGGAGGGGCTCCGCTGGGCAGAGGGGCTCTGCTGGGCAGGTGGGATCCGCTGGGCAGAGGGGCTCTGCTGGGCAGGTGGGATCCACTGGGCAGAGTGGCTCCACTGGGCAGAGATTCTCCACTGGGCAGAGGGGCTCTGCTGGGCAGGTGGGATCCACTGGGCAGAGGGTCTCCACTGGGCAGAGGGGCTCCGCTGGGCAGGTGGGATCCGCTGGGCGGAGGGGCTCCGCTGGGCAGAGGGGCTCCACCGGTCATAGGGGCTTCTCCGGGCAGGTGTGCTCCAGTGGCCGCTGCTTTGCACACCTCATCAGAAGAGTCTTGACACGAGAACTGACGAAGGCTGGCCTGTTCGGGGGGCCTCCCCAGGTGGCTGCAGGGGATGGAGGCACAGGCTGCAGCCAGGAGCACATGGGCAGGCCTGGAGGTGGCAGGCACCTGGGGCGCAGGTCCTCCATGGGCCCCATGCTGACTTCCCCATCTTCTGCTGTCCCTCACCCAGGGCCATAGCCAAACCCAAACCCATGTCCCCTCGCCCCCAACCAGGTGAGTCCAGGGCCGCCTATAGCCCCGGGTCACATCAGTTCAGGGGAGAAAAGGAAGATGCTTTACCTTCCAAGAAGAGAAATGAGGCTCCGAGCCTCCTCTAGTTCTTGCAGGCACTCTCTGCAGGCTGCAAAGCAAGACACTGGGTCACATGACGGAGCAGGGCCTCGTGGCCCTTTAAGAGAGACACCTGGGAGAGTAGACTCTGGAGCCCAACTTCCGTGTGTGTGTGTGTGTGTGTGTGTGTGTGTGTGTGTGTGTTGGGGTAGGGAAGGGTCGAGGGCACCTCAGAGGAATCTGAGGGGAGTGAACACCGTGCCCACAGTTGGACCCGGAGGTCCCACCTCCCTGTCAGGCACTGTTGGTCCCTGACATCCATACTGGGAAGTAGCCGGTTTCTGCCCTCCTTCCCCAGCTCTGCCGTGGGCATCCTCTGGGCCCTGACCCTGGGCCCTTGGGGACAGGATGGATGGAGGCAAACCCTTCGGCGTAGGGCTGAGGGGCAGCTCACCTTTCAAAACTCCACTTTTCTTCCTGTTCCTGCTCCTCCTTGTAGGCTCCACTGAACGCTGGGAGACAAGAAACAAACGAGGGGCTGGGACCCCGGGCTCACCCTCCTCTCTCTAGACAAGCAGCAGGCGGCTCAGGGTTCGTGAACAATGTGACCTTCTACATTAAATGCCTGGGGCGCTCTGGGTGTCCCCCTTTTGTTTTTGAAGTGGATCAGCATCACCCCAGATTTTGTTCTTTGCAAAAAGTAAAGATTTTCTATTTGAGACTGACCATGGACTTCTTCCATCACTGTTCCTCCTCTTGAGAAACACACACATTCTCAGACAGCATGACTCTTCTTCCTGTGGCCCCAGCCCCAACCCCTTTGATCAGAGGGGAGGCTGGCCCGAGGTGCCTGCTGTGGGAAGGTGGCTGGTGAACCAGGCTCTGGGCCCATTCCCGACAGCGATCCAACTCTTGGTATCCGATCCTTGGCCTCTGGTCACTGCGCTTGGGGTTGTGCCCTAGAGCACTCCACCACACCTGGCCTCCTGGTCAGAGATCTTTGCACAGAAATCCTCTCCGCTTGTTCTAACCCCCTGCCCCACGTGGCTTGTTCCATGAAGGAGGGAGTTCGATTCTCTCCTGAGAACAGGCATTCTATCCCTTCCATCTAGGTGATTCAGGAAAGTGGAAAGAAGGTTGGAAAAAGGATCATCTCTGTGGTGTCTGGCCCAGGGTGCCTTACCTTCCTGCTGTTTCTATGTCTCCTTGGTGGTGGTAAGGGCTGACCTCTGCCCCAGAAATAGGCTGACACAAGGAAGAACAGCAGCCCACACAGGAGGCCAAAGACGATGTCCAACGCCCAGGAAGGACTGGAGTTCTGCCAGGTAGTAATAACGCTTTTCAGAGAAAAGAGGGTGTTCTCCATCCTCTGTACTGCACTGCACTGCTGCCCTCAGGCAACAGAGTGCTGGGAGTGGCTTGCAGCATGCAGGCCCAGGGGTCACATCACAGGGCTGTGGTCTGGTCACAAAGGGCTCCTGGGTGTGGGGGAGGGGGCAGAAGGGAGTAGGCTGAACCCCAGCTCCTCCCCCGCACCCGGCCTAGCAGCTCCATCTCTTCACTCTCCTGGACCTCCTAGGCCTTCATCAATTTCTCTGTATTCCACTTGGAAGCCAGGTATTGCCTGGTTTCTGTGTCTTTTGGGGATCTTGGCTTGAATCCACCAAACTCCAATTCCGTAGCTTTCGAAAGTCTGAAGTTCTCTTGGGAATTTGGGCTATTTCACAGGGATTGATACTCTAGGAATCTCCTCTGTCCTCAACTCCATGTTTTGTTTTTTTTCACCACACATATTGACTTTATTTATTTTTTTTGTGGGGAATATTTAAGTACTACTCTCAGCAGATGTCAGATACGAGGCAGTGTGATCAATTATTAGATCTCAGGTCTTCATCTTGTAACTGAAAATGTGAACTCTGTGACCAGCCTCTCTGCTGATTCTACCAGCCCCGGCCTCTGGCAGTAACTTCTTATTCTTTCTGTGAATTTGTGTGCATGTTTTATTTTCCCAAATAAGTGATAATATGCACTATTTGTCTTTGTCTGGCTTATTTCACTTAGCATAATGCCCTTCAGTTTCATCCAGTTATTACAATCTCAGCCTATTTTCCCTACGTAATAAGTTTTACTTTCATTATGCAGAAGTTGCCCTTTCCGTTATAATTATTTAAATTTGTCTCTATAATTTGTTATTGTTTTCATCAACCTTTGCCATTTTCACTCTGAAATAATGATTTGTTACTTAAAATTCACAAAATAAGTATAATAAAAATATAAAAATTAAAGCTCCAAATGATACGTTTTACGACAGCAGCATTTACACTTCTGAAGGTAGAAAAACTTCACAGAGACTTATGATGCATGCTGTCTACACATACATATACACAGACATACACATGTACATGCACACACACACACTTAGACAGACCAGTTCAGTAGTTTCATATTTAAGAATTAAGCACTTCCTAATTTTCTTTAAATCTTTTATGTTTTGTCTTGACCCTATCTGTTCTGTGTGTCCCAAATAGACAGTCTCTATTCTCCAGAGTTAGAAGCATGTGTGGTACATCCGAAGCCAGGAATGGGTTAGTGGAGGTCAAGTTCTGATTTTAGGAATGGGCATTGGGACTAGGGGACAAAGGCTTGGGTTTGAGTTTAGTCTTAAGCAATCCTTTCTCTTTTTCTTTTTCTTTTTAAATAATTCTTTATTGTTCAAAGTATTATAAAGCCCCCCCTTTTCCCCATTGACTCCTCCAACCCACCCTCCTCTGCCCCAAGGCTTTAGCATACAAGGTCTTTGGTTGATTACCTCCTACCCACCACCCTCTCCCATCTTCCCTCTGAGATTCCGCACTCTGTTCCATGCTTCCCTGTCTCTAGATCCACTCTGTTCATCAGTTTACTTTGTTACTTAGATTCCACATTTGAGTTTGATCATGTGATATGTGTCTTTCTCTGACTTATTTCCCTTAGCCTGGATATACTCTCCAGGACTCTCCATGCTGTCTCAGAGGGTAAGAGATTCTTCTTTATTTTTTACTGCTGCATAGTATTCCATGGTATAAATGTACCATAGCTTTTTTATCCACTCATCTACTGATGGGCACTTGAGCTGTTCCCAGATCTCAGCTATTGTAAATTGTGCTTGTAAGCAGTCTTTTCTGATATTCCCAATGAGTTCTATACCTATTCACTTTTTCAGAGTGTGTTCTGCCTTCCTTCTCCTGCCCCCTGCAGACCTCTGGAACCTCAGGCCTTGCCTTTACCATAGAGAGAGAACACTTTGAGTCCTAGAGGAAACTCCCTTGTGACATCACTGAATATCCCTTTTGGCAGTGGGAACTGGGGATTTACTTAGGGCTTGTACTTTTAATATAATCACATCATGGTTACTTTTTCTTAATACTTGAAATTATCTTGAAACAAATAAAAATGAGACCACAACAATCCAAAATCCATGCAATATTGCAAAAGATATCCTAAGAGAAAAAGTTGTAGCATTACAAGCCTACCTCAAGAAACAAGAAATAGCCGGGTCTGGTTTGGCTCAATGGATAGAGCGTCGGCCTGCAGACTGAAAGGTCCCGGGTTCGATTCTGGTTGAGGGCTTGTACCTTGGTTGCGGGCACATCCTCGGTAGGGGGTGTGCAAGAGGCAGCTAATCGATGATTCTCTCTCATCGATGTTTCTAACTCTCTATCCCTCGCTCTTCCTCTCTGTGAAAAATCAATAAAATATATATTTTAAAAAAAAGAAACAAGAAATATCTCAAATAACAATTTAATTTTACACTTAATGGATCTGGGGGGAGGGCGGAAAGAGACCATAGAGACTCCCTATTTATTACATCAGAGCAGACATAAATAGAGTCTAAAATAAATAAATAAATAAATAAATAAACAATACAAAAGAAGATAAATGAAACCAAGAGCAGGGTGTTGTTGTTGTTGTTGTTTAATTTAAATAAGATTGACAAACCTTTAACCAGACTCATCACAGTAAACAAAAAAAAAAAGAAGGCCCAAATAAATAAAATCAGAAATAAAAGAGAAGTAATAATTGACACCAGATAAATACAAAGGATTTTTTAAAAAATATTAAAAAGAACTATATGCCAACAAATTTGACAATATGGAGGAAATGGATAAATTCCTTCAAACAATGTTTTAAAACTGAATCAGGAAGAATCAGAAAATCTGAATGGGCAAATTACAACTAGTAAAATTGAAACAGTAACTTAAAAAACTCCCAACAAATAAAAGTCCTGAACTGGATGGCTTCACAGGTAAATTTTATCAAACATTCAAAGACCAACTTATTTTTCTCAAACTATTTCAGAAAATCCAAGAGGAGGGACAACTCTCAAGCTCATTTTATTAGGCCAGAATTATCCTAACTCCAAAACAAGATAAAGACACTACAAAAAAAAGAAAATTATAGACCAATATTTCTAATGAACATAGATGCTAAAATTCTCAACAAAGAATTAGCAAATCAGACCTAGCAATACATTAAAAATATCATACACCATGATCACGTGAGATTTATTCTGGGGATGCAAGATTGGTACAATATCTGCAAATCAAGAAATATGATGCACCACATAAGCAAAATGAAAAATAAAAACCACTTGAACATACCAGTAGATGCAGAAAAACACTTGATAAAATCCAGTACCCATTTATGATAAGAAGAAGAAAAAAAAAACTCAGCAAAGTGGGAATATTAGGAGTAGAAGGAACATACCACAATGTAATAAATGCCATATATGACAAAACCACAGCCAACATCATACTCAATGGGCAAAACATAAAAGTATTTTCCTTAAGTTCAGGAATAAAATATGGATGTCCAGTTTCACCACTCTTATCTAGCATAATAGTGGAAATCCTATCCACAGCAATCAGACAAAAAGAAGAAATAAGTCATCCAAATTGGAAGGGAAAAAGTATAACTATAACTATTCACAGAAGACATGATATTGTACATAGAAAGCCCTAAAGACACCACCAAAAAAAGTACTAGATCTAAGAAATGATTTTGGCAAGACAGTAGGATACAAAATTAATATTCAGAAATCGGAGGCATTTCCATATACCAATAATGAACTATCAGCAAGAGAAACTAAGAAAACAATCCAATTTCTGTTGCTGAGCAAAAAAATAGATAATGTACCTAGGAATATATTTAACTGAGGAGGTAAAAAACCTGTATTCAAAAAACTATAGTATATTGGAGAAAGAAATTGAGGAAGATACAAATAAGTGCAAACATGTACCCTGTTCATTGATTGGAAGAATTAACATCAATGAAATGTCCATACTACCCAAAGCAACCCATAGATTCAACACAATTTCCATTAAAATACCAATGACATATTTCACAGATCTAGAATTAATATTGCAAAAATTTATATGGAACCCAAAAAGATCCAAAATAGTCTCAGCAATCTTGAGCAAGAGCAACAATGTTGGATATATCACAATACATGACATGAAACTATACTACAATGCTCTAGTAATCAAAACAGCTGTGTATTAACATAAGAACAGACATATAGATCAATAGAACAGAACATAGAGTCCAAAAATCAACCCAGGTCAATTAATACTTAACAAAGGTGGCAAAAACATACAATGGGATGAAGAGTCTCATCAATAGATGGTGTTGAAAAATTAGGGAGATACATGGAAAAAAATATGAAACTAAACCACCAACTGACACCGTACACAAGAATAAAATCAAAATGGATAAGACATATAAATATAAGTCACAAAACCATAAAAATCCTAGAAGAAACTATGGGCATTAAAATCTCATTTATGTCTCATAGCAATATTTTTTCTGATATGTCTCCTTGGGTAAGGAAAAAGGAACAAATGGGACTACATCAAACTAAAAAGCTTTTGCACAGCAAAAGAAATCATCAACCAATTGAAATGAGAGCCTGCCATATGGGAGAACATATATGCCAATGATACATCTGATAAAGGGTGGATTTCCAAAATTTATAAAGAACTCATACAACACCAGGAAGACAAACAATACAATTAAAATAATGGGCAAAGGACCTGAATAGGCACTTCTTCAAAGAGAACATACAGATGGCCAATGGACATATGAAAAAATGCTAAACACTACTAATTATCAGAGATGCAAATTAAAATCACAATGAGACATCCCCTCACACCTGCCAGGTGACTATCATAAATAAAATCAACAAACAACAAGTGGTGGCGAGGATATGGAGAAAAGGAAACCCTGGTGCACTGTTGGTGTGAATGCCAACTGGTGGTTTCCTTAAAAAATGGAAAATGGAGCCGCCTTTTGACCCAGGTGGCTGTCTATCCGGCATCCCCATGATGGGTACTTCCCTTTTCCTTCGGTCACACCACTCCAGCCCTTTGTAAAATTTCCCCAGACACACGTTTGGCTCTCAGCAGCCTGAATATAAATTTAAGATCTAAAGCATATGGAAGGATACTTACTTTTACTCTTGGTTTTTATAGTCTTATTGTCTTTTATTCATCCATTGAACATTTATTGGGGATGGGGAATAACTGCATCATAGACCCTGGCTGCTGAAGCCCTGAGAATTCACTACCTCAGTTCTGGAGTCTGACAAAAACACATACAGATGTTGTATTATAAATTTGTACACCTGAAATGTAGATAATGTTATTAACCAATGTTACCCCGATCAATTTAATAAAAATTAAATAGATGGATGTGTAAATAAGAAATTTTAAATGTTTTTCATTAAATTGAGAGAGAGAGAGAGAGAGAGAGAGAGAGAGAGAGAGAGAGGGAGAGAGACATCAATGATGAGAATCGTTGCCTCCTGCATGCCTCCTTCTGGGGATAGAGCCTGAAACACCGGCATGTGCCCCAACCAGGAATCAAACAGGTGACTTTTCAGTGCCCAGGACAATGTCCAACCAACTGAGCCCCACCCACCAGGGTGTAAAAAATTTTGTTTTAAATGGATCAGAAACATGGAGGATGAAGGTCATCCAGAGACAAGTGAGCTCTCAGCAAGCAGACAGAGCGGGACCTTCGAGGTAATTGGGCTTTAACGGGTTCAGAGATTCGAAAGTGGCTCCCGATGGTCATAAAGAAGGACCTGGGCTCAGGGCGGGCAGTGAGCTGGAAGAGCATTGAGAGCAGCCACCTTCCTCATCATCACGGGTATTTACTGAACGCAGACTATGCTATCGAAATTACGCCAGGCCCTCTACATCCACAATGTCATTTAGTGTCACAGCAGCCCTGGGATGCACTGTATAAAATTATCCCCTTCTGGAAGATGAGGAAAGTGAGACTCAGAAGAGGTGAGGTAACTTGCCCGAGGTCCCATGGTTAGAAGGGGATGGGGATGTCGGGAAGCCAACTCTGTCAGACTGGAAATCCTCGTCTCTCCTTCTGTGACAGTAAGCACCACTGGACGCTGACTGCTAATTCATCTACATCTGATTTCCATTTCACACCCTTTAAGGGGAAACCAGGAACCTTGATTTGGGAAGGCCATTTGTGTGTGACATCCATTTCTCTAGGACCATTTCCTGTATTTGTGACGTTGTCCCCTGTGAGGCGGGGACACAGTAGTCATGAGGATCAAATGAGATCATGCCTCCAGAACTTCCAAACAGATTTCTAATGAGTCCTCGATTCTGAAACTGACAGCTTTTGGGAGTCTCTCTCATCAACCATGGGTTCATGTTCTGAGTGTCCTGTGGGTGTGACACTGATGTCACCAAGTCTCTAGGCTCTGAGCTGGCTCACTATCACCGAGCCTTCATGACACAACAGGAAAGTGATGTAAGAAACGCCAGTAAGTTTCTATCTCAGATCCTATCCAGGAGACAGTGTCATGAAATACAATGTGGAGGTGAATTTGGCATTAGGCAAAGTGTGAAGGTTGCCTCTGCTCTTTCCAGCTATGTGACCTGGGGAGAGTTACTTAACCTCTCTGGGCCCTTATAAATAACTGAATAGTAATAGCTACTTCACAGCTTTGGTAGGAGGATTACAATATGATATAATGATGTCAAGAGCTTAACACAGAGCTTAGTCCATAGGAAATACTAAATGCTTGTTATTATTATTAAATGCAAAAAAAAAAAAAAAAAAAAAACAAAGAAAGAAAAAGAAAAAAACAGACACACACACACAAAAACCCCCAGCAATCCCTACTATGAGATTTATCTTGCAGGTGAATAAACAATTACCTTAAAAGGCTTTTTTTCCCCTACTGTCTTTAACAAATCAGTCAGTTCTTGGAGTCTTGTTCAGTGAGCATGTCAAGTGTGCACACGCGCAGGGGCTTGGCAGCCCGAGGCCAGCAGTTTAACCAAGGTGAGGTGTGCTAGCCAGGAACATGAGATGAGGCATTGGAAAAGCCTATTTGAAATGTGCAAGTAAAAGTAATTTGGCAAGAAATTAGAATCAGGAGAACTAACTCACCCTGGGCCTCAGTTTCCCCATCTGCCTGAGAAGGGTGCTGGACCCACATGCTGCTCTCTTGCATCTCTGACCTTCACCTAAAGCAGTCTGATTCTGCCAGAACCATCACTGCTCATGCGTGCCTCCAGCAACTCCTAGTCCTGTGTGGCCTGGGGACACCTGATGCCCCTCTCTGGATGGAGTTTTGCAGGGCTCATACAAGCCCACTATGTCTGCACTGCCCACTACGCCTTCCTATGGCCCACCAGTTCCAACCTCTCCCAGCTCTCTCTGTACTAATATGTAACCACAGAAGATAAAGTTCCTACTGGTGTTCCCTGAAGAGAGGAGAAATCTCTAAACAAAGGTACCTGTCAGTTTCCAGCATAAACTGCCCACGTTGTTCAGAAAACAAGTTTGCTTTTTTCCTCCACAGCGTTGGAGAATCATTCTTTTGCAGGTTCAGGGGGAAAGAAGCTGGGTAAAACTTGGCTTCTACCCCCTCCCCCACAGTGAAAGCTTGCTTTGGGGTTAAGGAAACATCGCCACCTGGTGGACTGACGTTGAAATAATTAGACTGAGACAGATGGCTTTCTGGTCTCCAAAAAGGTGAAGTCACAGAATTCCATAAAGAAAGAACTAGAAGGCTCCGTGGAGCTTGGATCCCACTTCTTTATTGAGTAATGGAAGCATTGTACAGAGATGGATTGTGAATGTCAAGGCTAGAACCCAGATCCACGGACCCTGTAAGTGAGAAATTCAGCTCTCTCCCGTCTGTCTAACCCCCTCAATATATACTGACCCCATGCATTAGCCTAAAATGAATTAAGAATCAAGACTCGCATGGTCATAATTGTTTTCACCCCACTCGTTCCCGCTTGCTGCTCATCAGCTTCATGGGAGGCAGGAGAGGACGAGCAGGGGAGTTGTCAATGCCCCTGGCATAGAGACAAGGCAGATCAGGCACAAGAGGGAAAGAGCATGGATGAACTGGGGAACTGGAGATTCTGTTGTGCTTTATATTTCCAGCTCGGGAGTCAGCAGCTGTGATGGTGCTTGATCAGTCAGCTCATCCTCCTAAATCTTCAAGCTAACAGGAAGCATATGACATCATCATAAGGGATGCTTTCACGTCTATTTGGAATTTGGGGCTCCTGAAGGTAGTAAGGGCGTTGAGTATGAACAGAAATCCTGACTGTTTATACAAAGTGTGAAAATCCATTATTCTGCCAATAGAGCCACCTTATGACAGGCACGGTCATTTCCACTTCTATATTTGCATCTCGCTCTGCTTTAAGCTATTTAAAATGGTTTAATCTTTACAAACTCCCTATGGTGGGAATCATTAGTCATTACCGATAAGGAAATGGAGGCTCAGAGAAGTTAAGCAATTTTCCTGAGGCCACACAGCTGCCACACTTACTATGGAAGCTACCGTGGGCGAGGCGCCGCGCATGGTGCTGGGACACAGCCCTCCGGGACTCTCCACTTCTTGTTCTTCTAGCCTGGCCACTGCAGAAGCACCCAGTGTTCCTGCGGCCACCCCTGCTCTTTGCTTGACTGCAGAACATACTAGGAAGTCCTATGACTTACTTTTTAATTTAAAACTCATACGGAGAAAGTTTGTCAAATATTACCATGTCTTCTCTGAGAAGGAGTGACACAGCAAGAAGCACTCACTATAGCAGTGGCCACGAGCCTGGGTCCATGGGACTAGTGAGAGGGCATTTTGTCCATTTACTACCCAAGCCACTTCAAGTAATGTTTTTATAAATGCCCCGACAAAGAAGATTCTTTGTGCCTCCTCATTTAAAAAATATATATATATATATTTTATTGATTTCAGAGAGTAAGGGGAGGGAGAGAGAAATAGAAACATCAACGTTGAGAGAGAAACATTGATCGGCTGCCTACTGGGGATCTAGCCTGAAACCCAGGCATGTGCCCTTGACTGGACTCGAACCTGGGACCCTTCAGTCCACAGGCTGATGCTCTATCCACCAGCCAGGGCTGTACCTCCTCATTTTATAAATACAGGGTCTCCTTTACTGGGTCCTCATCAAAACCTAATCCTTTCTGTATCTGATCTCCCTCAACAATGGGGTAATCCAGTCTCATGCCTTCAAATGCCACCTACCTATTGGTGATTCCTAAATTATGCACCCACAGCCTAGCTTCTCCATGTGCATTTTGGACTCATTTATGCAGCTGTCTACTCAATACCTCAATGTCTTGGGCATCAAACTAACACTTCCCTTCAAAATGCAGGGTTCTCCCCAAATGCTACAAATCAGCAAACATTACAAATCAAACACTGCAGACCAAGGCTTGGCTTATTGTCTTCTTGACCTGGGGTTGGCATATGCTATTCTGTAAAGAGCCAGATAATGAATGTTTTCAGCTCTGCGTCCATACAGTCTAATCTGCAGTTGGGCAAAAATAACCGTAGGCAATGCGGAAAGCCAGTGGACAGACTCTGTGCCAATAAACTTTACTTGGGCCCACAGATCATGGTTTATTGATCCCTGATGGAGACTTTTAAAACAGTGATGGAGCCAAAACCTGTTTGGCTCAGTGGTAGAGCATCAGTCTGCAGACTGAAGGGTCCCGGGTTCGATTCCGGACAGGGACATGTACATTGGTTGCAGGCACGTCCCCGGTAGGGGGTGTGCAAGAGGCAGCTGGTCAATATTTCTCTCTCCCTTCCTCTCTGTAAAAAATCAATAAAATATATTTTAAAAAATAAAATAAAAATAATATAAAACAGTGATGGAGAAATGTTAAAAATTCAGATTCAATTTTAACATGTGTCTGTCATCAACATGTGAATAGTACAGACAATTGAGTGCAAAAAATCCTGATATTCAAAAACTATCTTTCAGTTTGGCAAAGAAATTGCTCATGTCACAGACAAATGATGGAAGGCCTGACCTACAGCTTTGCCGTTTCCTTTTTTTCTTACTTCTTCGCAAAGGGAAATAGCCACTTAAACACGTGTGAAAAACTACACTCATTCATGGGTTGAAATAATAGGTTAGCTACACTCCGTATACAAGAGCCCAGAGCAAAAGTCAACAAAAGCATTCTGTGGGAATCCAATGGCTATAAGGAATTTACAATAAAGAATGTTTTATCACTTGGAGTTATTTGTAAATTGTGTTGACACATTATTTATGTGAGATAAATACTTAACCTGAACACCACTTCCTTATGTACTGCAAACTATTTTGTTAAGGCCTGGACGAGGGAACACGGGATTTTACAACCTTCGAGAACAAACAATGTGCCATAAGCAACAGTTGTGCTCCCCTCTCTCCGCCCCCATTCATCCTAGCCCTCTCCACATGGCAGGTGAGGGAAGGTCCCCAAGGAGCACAGCCCACGTTCCCAAGGGAGTCCCTTGTCTAGAAGCCACGAGATCTGCAGGTCCCTGAATCCCCTTTGCAAACGGAACCTCACAGCTTCCGTTGGAACCCTAGCTGGTTTGGCCCAATGGGTAGAGTCTTGGCCTGCGGACTGAAGGGTCCCAGGTTAGATTACAGCCTAGGGCATGTGCCTGGGTTTTGGGGTTGATCCTCAGTAGGGGGCGTGCAGGAGGCAGTCAATCAATGGTTCTCTCTCAACATTGATGTTTCTCTCTCTCCCTCTCTAAAATCAATTAAAAAAAAAATTTTTTTTTAAAAAGAAAAGATCACATTACATTAGATAAAGCAAAAAAAAAAAAAGAAAAAAGAAAAAAGAAAGAAAGAAAGAAAAAAGAAAAAAGCTTCCATTGGAGACACACACCCTTAAGTCCCTACCTACCCTCAGGGGAGGTAAATCCTATTTTCAAAACCAAATTTGGGTTCATGGTCAAACAATGGTTGTTACACATGGAAACTGAGAACGTTGCAGGAAATTTAGAACTTCTGCCCCCGTGACCAAGAGTTCATTAATGAAAAGGTTTTAAGACATGGACCAATAAAATTCATGCAGATCAATTACTGAGAGGTTATTTGGACTGAAAAAAACAATAAAAATAATTCCAAATGTGTTTCTATTGCTCCTGAGAAAGACAATGTGTGGCCAAGGCAAGAATGGGGCTAGTCTGAGAGGGTGGCTATGTTAAGTCTGTTTTAGGGAAATGCTGCCTAGTTCCAGCACCATTAAAGGCCTTGCTTGAGGAGACGGTGGATGGGGGTTGGGAGTCAGTCAACTGTAGCCCTGGAGTTGGGAAGAATGGACATGCTTCCAGAGCCTCCATGACGTCCTCGAGTTCCATGTTGCTTGGGGCCTTGTCTACATTCCTACCATTTTTATTAGGCTGTGCGCCCTGAAAGGCCGTTTCCTTCTCCATCCCAGATGACTGACATGCTGCAGGCGTGTTGTCAGAGTGAGCATGGCACAGGGAAGAAGGGGATCCCTCGTAATTATTGGGCGGTGACTTCACACCCCCAGCCTCTGAACTGGGAGGGAAGGCGCCGTGCCCTGCTCGCCCTTGCAGAGAGGAAAACACAGCTTTTGTGTTAGCTCTGCACCACCAGACCTGGCTGCAGACCCCGCCTCTGCTCCACATGACCTTGAGCAAGCCCTCTAGCCAGATGCCTCCTGGGTCCCCCCACCGTTCCCCATCCTCACCTGCACCCCTCGTGGGAAACAGCCACCCCCTCAGGGGTAATGTCTGGAGCAGCCTCCCCTTGGCTGTGTCCACTTTCCCTGTGTCCACTTTCATCCCCTCCATGGGTAGTGGCCCCACAATAACTGAATGCGTTTTGACACAGCAAATCTCATCACTTCATTGCATCGCGTCCTCGTATTCTCAGAGGCCTCTGACCCTTCGCTTGTGCTCTTCCTCCTCTCTCCCTGCTGACTGATCTTCAGACCGAAGGCAGTGCCTCTGGAAATTCGCCTCTGACTCCTCAGCCCAGGACACAGCAGCTCGTACTTCTTTTTCACGACACTGTCTCAAATGCATTTTATAAACTATTTCTAAAATCACGCGTTTTGTGCCCATAGTCCTTGGCTGGACCGGACACTTCGAGAAGCCGGGGACATGTGTGTCTGCCCCTGCAGGATCCCCAGCACCTAGCACACAGTAGGAGCTCACACAGTAGGTGCTCAGGCAATGCGCTGAATGAATAGCCAGAGAAGCTTTCATCTCTGAAACAGTTTCCTCAGTTACAAAGGGCAATGATGCCCACTTCACAGGATTGCCGTAAAGACTGAATCAGAAAAACCATGGTAAAGCCCTACCATGGTGTCTTGTAGATGGTAGACAATAAATGTTTGTTGAATGACTACAAGCACTCCAGCGTATAAAATGGCACCTCTTGAAATGGGCCTAGTGTGAAGATGAGGCTGGTAATTAGAAACCTGTGAAGATTTCTTTATTAGGTGATTAATGCAGCACAGACCTTGGGTGTTGAGGCTAAGGTATTATTAAGACAGTGCTGTTGATTGGCACTTGTTGGGCATGGGCAGTGCCTCGTGCCAGCTGAGGACATGCAGTACTGTTGTCCTAGTCCTGTGGTCATAAAACTGTGGCTCGAGAGCCACATGCGGCTCTTTGGCCCCTTGAGAGAGGCTCTTCCACAAAATACCATGGCCTGGGCAAGTCTATTTTGAAGTGGCGTTAGAAGTTTAAGTTTAAAAACACTGGCTCTCAAAAGAAATTTCAATTGTTGTACTGTTGATATTTGGCTCTGTTGACTAATGAGTTTGCCGACCACTGTCCTAGGGGTAATGGGTTCACCAGGAACTGGGGAGATGGACAGAAGAGGGGATCTCTATGGTTGGGAAGTGCCAGGGGGAGTCCTGGTGTATAAATAAAGGCACAATGATGCTTCTAGGCTGGTGACTTCAAAACTCAGTCCAGGACTCTAACAATTTACCTCTTGGTCTTTTTTAGGAAGTTCATAGATGGTGAGTTCAATCAAAGCAAGGGACAGAAAGACATGGGATATGGGACGCAGTTGATCCAACACGGAAACTGGGCAACTGGAATTGCTGGGGAGCAGGATGGGAGATTGGAAAACCCAGGAAGACAGTGGAGCAGCTGGCAGGAAGGGCCACTGGTCAGGTGGAGGATTCTGGGAGAGATGGCACCTGGGGAGACGATACAGCAGCTAGACTATCTGATGGGAAGACTGTATTAAGATAGGAGAAGCTCAGCCAGTATGGATCAGTGGTTAAACATCAATCCATGAAACAGGAGGTCACTGGTTTGATTCCAGGTTAGGGCACATGCCTGGGTTGTGGGCTCACTCAATCCTTTGTGGATCATACAGGAGGCAGTCAATCATATTTCTATCTCTCTATCCCTCTCCCTTCCTCTCTCCAAAATCAATAAAACCTTAAAAAAAAAAGAGTTGAGGAGAGATATTTAGAAAATGAAATGAAGGGGAAATGAGATAGTTGTAAATGCCAAGGTGAGTGGAAGTGAGGGAGGAGGAGGAGGAGTTGTGAAAGAAAGAATATATACTCCTAGCACATTATGTGGCTCAGCTGTGAGCACTTTGGCAGTTATTATGTAAACACTGATCCCAGGCTTACCCAAAAAATGGTGCCATTACTACCTGGAGGCTGGGGAAGGAGGATTATGTATTTAGTGGTGAGAGTGGGCACAAAGGGAAGAGGGCACTTGAAGGAATCTAATTCCTCATTTTTAAAAATAAGCTAAATAAATAAATAAAGCCATTCAAGCTTTTTTTTTTATTTTTATTTTTTTATTTATTTTTTTTTTTTTAAGAAACATGGAGGTACAAATCCAGAACATTAATGAAAAGAATGAAGAGTACAACAGGGCTGGGAAGAAAGGAAGTTCGGGCTACTATTTGCCATTCTAAGCCTACAGGAAATACTATTTAAATGTCTTAAGCTATGACCATGTATTTGTTTGGTAATACAAATAGCAATAAATTGAAAGTAATAGAGGATGCGAAATGGCAAACAGTGTTTGAGTAACTTATTTTTCTATTTCTATATTTCTCAAATATTTTTGAGTGGCCCACCTTGCTCTTTCATAAGAAAGGAAAACAAAATCGGCTTCTGAAACCTAAAGAACACTAGGCTTGAACAGAAAGAGAAATTGAACAGCCTGGCTGGGAGAGAATGTGTAGAAGGGGAAAGGTTTCCATGGTGATGGAGGGTTCTGCTTGGTCCAGAGGAGCCCCTCCCTTCCTCTACATCCCTGCCCACCAGCCCCCTATCCCTGAAGCACTTTAGAATCCAGGTCCCCCCAACGATAGGGCCCTGGGGACTCTGCACCTCCTCCTTGCTGGGTCCCAGAGCTGAGACAATGGGTCTCCACGGAGCCACAGTGCCCGGGTGCCTGTGTAACTCCACTTTACAGCGCCCAGCTCGGGGCAGGGGCAATGAGGTGCTAAAAATACTTGATGAAGATGCAGAGGGAAGGCAGGAAGCCTGCCAGGTGCCACCTGCGAGATGTTGAGTCTCGCAGACCCACTCTGAGTCCTCACTCCACACCTACGAGCTGCTGGCCGGCTGCAGGAACCCAGGCAAGGCACCCCCCTCTCTGTTTACTCGTCTGCAAAGAGGAGGTTAAGAGCCTCCATCACCGGGTTGTTGTGAAGATTCACTGAGATAACAGGGAGCCGGGCACACACCGCATGCCCCATACACAGCAACAACTTCAATGACCTGCACTCGTTTGTGGCGTGAATACGGAAAGGTCCCCACCACCGGTCAGTCTTGGCACGCACGCATGCCACGGACACACTCCACACTGGCACATGTTTTTAACTCGTTTTGTCTTGAACGGATATTTCTTTTCTTTCTTTTCTTTTCTTTTTTTTCCCAACATGGTTAAAAGCAGTTCCTGGGACTAGAAGACTTACAATAACTACAAAGAGGCAAACCAACCAACCAAAACATCTCAGGTCCTGTTCCCAGGGCTGAGCGTGTTTAGCCAAAACAATGCTGCCAAGTGATGGTGGAAGCGCCAGCTCACCAGCCAGGCAGCAGCCTGGCACTGGTTCTTACCTCCGTTTAGAAAATAAGCTCTGTGCCCAGCCGGCGTGGCTCAGTGATTGAGCGTCAACTTATAAACCATGGCTCCTAGGTCATGGTTCAATTCCCGGTCAGGGCATGTGCCCAGGATGTGGGCTCAGCCCCCGGTGGAGAATGCAGGAGGCAGCTGGTCAATGATTCTCTTTCATCACTGATGTTTGTTTTTATCTCTTTCTCCTCTCTCTTCCTCTCTAAAATCAATGAAAATATATATTTTTTTAAAGAAACACATAATCTCTATTTCTATGTGCTGACTTAAAAATAAAAAATAATTAAAAAAAAAGCTTTGTGACAGTCCTTGTTTGTGTGACCATCAAAAACAATGTAGTCCGCCCTTGCTGGTTTGGGTTCAGTGGATAAAGCATCAGCCTGCGGACTGAAAGGTCCTGGGTTCGATTCCAGTCAAGGGCATATGCCCAGGTGGCAGGTTTGATTCCCAGTAGGGGGCATGCAGGATGTAGCTGATCAATGATTCTCTCTCTCATCCTTGATGTTTCTATCTCTCCCTTTCCCTTCCTCTCTGAAATCAATAAAAATATTTTATTTTTTAAAAAAGGATATAGTCCATTCCAACAGTGTCACAAAAAGAAATTTCTTCCTTTTCCCTTGCCTGGGGTCTCTCAGCCAGTTGAGGAAACCCGCCCCCGCACCCCCCCAAAACAACAACAACAACAACAACAAAAAAACAAGTTTGGGAAGGCAAATTCAAATTGTTTGGAAAATAATAACTGTTTGATGAATAATAACTGTTTAGCCCCAAGAATATTTAGAGTTAAGTACAGAACTGATAAACTATTTCAAATCCATAGAATAATATTTTTGTGTTAAAGAATAAGGTATGTGCAGTTAGTGTTCTAAGAACATGGTGTCTCATTCTACAGAATGGCTACTCCATCCCCTAGAATTGGAACCAGGTAATTTTGAAGCTTAGGCAACACCCCAGTTGAAAAATGGCTTTGAAGAAATAAGCATACATTGTTAGGTGCCACAGCTCATTTTCAGAATACCCTGGGTGGACATAAAAGTAAAAATAAAAATAAAAATAAGAGGGCAGGAGGTGCTACTGGGTTGGAATTTGCTAAAGAGATTAATTCCCGAATCAATATCCAGAACAAAGGAGTTTGGGTGCTTCCACTGATGCATTAACCTCAGCCTCTTGCATTTCTTCAAAATATACATCTTGGAGAAGGTGGAGTACAAGTCCCTAAAGCCCAACAGACAGAGTTAATGGAAAAACGCAAGTCTCCAGACAAAGAGCTGAAGGCACCTTTTTATTTGAATTCAGTCTTACCTTTTGGCACCAGTGGGCACAGCACTAACCTTCCTTTGTCCTGATTTTGGAAAGGGGAAAGCTTTCTTGAGATCCTATATCATCAGGGATTCAGCCTCTGAGATCTTGGGCAGTGGAAGCTGCAGAGCTGAGTGGCAGATTTCCTGGACAACTGCATTCCAGGTGCTCCCGCCTGACCAGGCTTGGGCATTTGCCCTAAGTTTGCCCAAATATATGAGTTTGCTCCCTACAATGTCTACTTTCTCTCTCTCAACAGAAAAGACATGAGCCACAACTTGCATGAGGCCACAGAGGGCCACACGGTCCAGCACTCTTCCCATAATCCTAAGGGCCTGAGAGGCAGGCTCTTCCACGTGAGTACCAAATAGCCACTGGCCGATGAATGGCCCTGCAGTGCACAAAGCGCCGCCCCATCCACCTCTGTATCCAGGCTAGCACTGCAGAGAAAGACAGACAAGGGAACACAACAGGAGGGCACAGCAGCAAAACAGATGGAACCAGAGGCCAGAAGGGAGACACAACCAAACAAGTTAGTCAGCATATCTGTCGGGTGGCTAAGGGAAGGGTTCTTAGGAAAGGCAGTTGCAAGTTTGATGATGTAGTTCCGGTAGGGACTAACTTCCTCTTTTGAACGTATTCATCCACCCCACTGTGACCATCCCTGTAACCGTCGTCACGCTGTCACCTCTATCATCAGCACAAATCAAACTGAGAACTGACGACATGTGCACTGGACTATTGATCACACTCAGCATGACCAGCCCTGTACCTATCCTCACAGCACCACCAGCACCACAACCCTGGAATAAGTGCCAATGCACACATCATGCTGTGTACTCTATAATAATCAATAAAAACCTACAAAGAACTTATGTACATGTATGCATAACCAATCCATGCACACAGACAATAGTGGGTGATGGGGATCAGTGGGGGGAAGAGGGGGGAGAGGACATCTGTAATACTCTCAACAATAAAGATAAATTTTTAAAAAATCAATAAAAACTTAGATCCAGTCCAGCCCTCTATTGTTGTCATTATTACGTTCATAATTATCATTAACTACAATGAATCAAATGCTTACCATGCACAGGCACTGCGTAAGGATTAAGCCTTACAAAACCCTGTGAGGTATTAACGCCCTCATGTGACTGATAGGAAGACAGATTTAGAGAGGTTAAGTGTGGTGCCTAAGATCACACAGCTAAGGCATGGTGAAGCAGGATTTGAACCCAGATAGTCCAACTCTGCGGCGATGCCTCTGTGTGGTGTGTGTTGCCTGTCACTGCTTTCCCCAGTGGTTTTCAAATTGGGGTCCTTGCACTGAGAGCAGGGAGAAAAAGTTAGAACGGCTGTTCATTTTTGCTTATCATTTCATCCTTTGGTTTCTACTTTATGTTTTATAGTAAACTTCATTTACCACCATAACAGAGTGTATATTCAGTTTAAAAACAAATAGTTCATATTATGAGTACACACTTCATTCTTGATGGAAAGAAATGTGCAGTCAAAAAATCTTGGAGACCACCCATCTGGACCAAACTAACATGGTTAGCCACCCACCTGGGCAAATGGAAACTTAAATTGACCGGAGCTGAGCTTACCTCTGGGAAAATACATTTTGTGTATGTAATTCTGAATCTTGATAATAACTGTGTTCTTCAGAATAAAATTATTGATTTTAACCCATGACTAAAAATTATAACAATGTCCTTCATAAAGCCCCACTTTAATTTTATCTAACAAATTGCAAAGGCACCTTGGTTAAAAATAATAAGCATAGATTAGCTGTCTCATACATGTTTTTATGAAAGAAATAGAGTTCCATCCTTTCCTGAGTCCTCTGTGAAATGTCTCAAATTTTTCTTCATTTACAAAGTACATACTAGTGTATCTACTTTGAAAGGTAATGCTTACCTCTTCCAGATAATAATGCAATACTTAGGTGTGACATGACACGATGCCTAAGGTATGCTTCAAAAGAATCTGCAGTCAGGGAGTGGATTGGGGATTAGACACTGTGCAGGGAGAAGCTCAAAGTTAGAACTCTATTTGTCTTTCTGCCAACTTCTGTCCATACTCTAGTTCCATCATAGTTAAATGTAATAAATAAATAAATAAAAAGCGTCACGACTTGGTTTTTTTCTACTGAGCATTGTCAGAACTGACATATCACCTGAGAAAGGAAAAGATGGAGCCCATGTGGATTCGCAGAAATCACTGTGTCCCCTTTCATCCATGAAATCACAACGTTGTCCACTAAATGTGCATCCATTTGTTTGTTATTGTACTGGAACCAACCTCACATGAGAAATACAATGAAGAGGGGGAATACACTGGATCTGATTTTTTAAATCATTGCACATATACAGTGCAGGGGAAAACTCAGAAAAGAAACCTCATGAATCATCGAAATAAGTGTTTTTAGAGAACACCTTTGAGCAGATGTTATTGGTGTGCGTAACACTCATAAAACTTTTCACACCCAGGTGGCTCTCCCGGGTAAGACCGTAGACTTAGTATCTGTTTGAAATCTTAGTGTCCTCGGTCAGAGGGCCCTGATGGAGTTTGAAGGACCCCAGACAGACAACATCTCCAGGGAAACAGTGCGAAGCAGACCAGAGCTCCCACGGGGACAAGAAGAACCAACATACGGTGCGTGCTCTGCCATTGGAGTGAAACCACGGGACAGCCCACCCACATAGTCATCCAATAATGCAGACAAGGCAGAAAGGGGCCGTGTTCGCCATGGCCCACAGCTACTGAAACACCAGGAAATCTCTCCCGAAGGAAACATACCCCTGTGGGCCATACTGCCGCTCCAAGAAACCAGAGCCGCCCCTGCCAAGTGGCCTCCAGCAAGAGTCCTCCCGGAGTTCAGCCTCCCAGCGCTCTTCCATTCTTTGTGTTCTGACTAAGAGTTGCCACACGGGGAGCTTGATTCCAATTACACCCCGAGATAGTATCAGAATGATAGGTAAAAATAGGCTGGCTCTCTGGCAGGGCCAGAGCACACGGCGCCCCAGGGAGAACGGGGCTGATTGGGATCTCTGGCCTCCGTGACGTCTTCTCGGAGAGCAGCTGAGGGCACGGGAAGGAGCCGTGTCAGCAGGTGGTGCTACCAAGAAAGCACCGGTGGGGGGTGGGGGAGGGGATGCACAGCAGTGCTCATTGCGACATGGCTTTCCTGGGAAGGGGGAGCACGGGCACACGCCTCCCTGACATCTGGGAGGTCTAGATGAGCCAGGCTGACGTGGGAAAGCTGAAGTTGTCGGGTCTGAGTGGTGGGCTGTGAAGCGGCAGAGCCCTGAAATCAAAAAAACTCAGGGGGGGAGAGGTTTCAAAGGTCCCTAGTGCCCTGGTGGAGGAGCCAAGGCACGGCTTGGGGGTGGCTTTAGGCACTTTATATCCTTCATCAGCAAGCATCCAGGTCACTCCAAGTGAACACACAATCTAAAGGGAAAACAAGGTTTGTTCTGCAAATGCTGCTTCAAGGAAAAACACTAGTCTCCCCTGATGAAGAGAGCAGCATCTCAAAACGCCAGGAGAAAGCCCACGCCAGCTGTGAATGGCACCGCTTGGAAAACCTTCCCTAGCCGTTTGGTGCTAGAGACCGTGATCCTGAAAATATTCTCATTCTGCTGAAGCCAGTGATGAATTTCTTGAATCTGCATGAAGAAGGTGATCCTCACTATGATAAAAGTTCTACTCAAAACCATGTTTCCACAACATTCTTTCCAATGGCCAATGATTGGAAATTGTGGAAGAATAAGGATGGGTGAGGCAATTCCCTCCATTTGATCATGTTCAGCCATTAAAAATATTTCTGTATCAAGAATGAAGCAGCCCTAACTGGTTTGGCAGAGTGGATAGAGCTTCGGCCTGCGGACTCAAGGGTCCCAGGTCCGATTCCTGTCCAGGGCATGTTGTGGGCACATCCCCGGTGGGGAGTGTGCAGGAGGCAGCTGATCGATGATTCTCTCTCATCGATGTTTCTAACTCTCTCTCCCTCTCTCTTCCTCTATGTAAATAATCAATAAAATTTATTTTTTTTTAAAAATGAAACAATACAAAAAGATGTTTCTAATACTAAAAATGTTAAGAAATTAGGACACTGAATTCCATATTCATGATGTTCAATTCATATCTTTTAAGAAGGTCTATTCTTTTTTTAAAAATATATATTTTATTGATTTTTTTACAGAGAGGAGGAGAGAGGGATAGAGAGCTAGAAACGTCGATGAGAGAGAAACATCGACCAGCTGCCTCTTGCACACCCCCTACCGGGGATGTGCCCGCAATCAATGTACATGCCCTTGATTGGAATCGAACCTGGGACCTTTCGCAGATGGACGCTCTATCACTGAGCCAAACCGGATTCAGCCAAGAAGGTCTATTCTTAAAATTACTGGAAATGATCCTATTTATCAGAGGCATCCAGAATTGTCCAATTTATAGAAATAAAAATTACAATAGTGGCCATCAGAGGCTGGGGACAAAGGTAATGGAGAGTTATTGGTTAGTGGGTGCAGTTGTTTGTTTTTTTTTTTTCATTTTGGGATGAAAAAGTTCTGGAGATGGATAGTGGCAATGGTGCATAACAATGTGATGTACTTAATGCCACTGAACTGTGTATACTTAGTAACAGTTAAAATGGTAAGTTTTGTGTTATATATTTTACTGCAATAAAAATACACAAAATTATGGCTAGAAGGAGATAAACTGAAATTTAAGGGAAGCTGTATATGGGTGGAAGAACTTGGTGTGACTTTTTTCTTACTTCTACTTTTTTGTATTCTCTAAAATGCATAGAATGAATATAAGTTAGTCCATCATGGAAAAATCCAATAAACCATATTTTAAAACAGTAAATACAAATTTAAACATGTGATTGAATAAAAAGCATGTTCAATGTCTTTCTGAAGATTTTTAGGGTAATGATGATACACTTAGGTTCAGGCTTTATCTTGCCTGACATCTCTGCCCATTTTATAGAGGGGGAAACTGAGGCTCAGAGGGGTGCAGTGGCCACTCGGGATCACAGAAAGCACCGATGATAGTGACCACTGCAGCCTCAGCCCTTTGTGCTGAGCGTGGCCAACACTAATCGCCAAGAGCAGACTTTCAGTTTTCCCTCAGACGTTTCTCCGAGGCGGAGAGAAAGAACCCTTTCATTAATTAGCATCCAACGAGCCTCTACCTTCCTTAACTTTTCATGAGAAAGAAGCCATTCGTTTTTGTTTTGTTTTTAACTCTTGGGTTTAATCCAAACAGACAATTTCTCGATGGGTTTTGTAACCAGCCAGCACATTGCAGCAAACATTCCCCTCTCTTCGCTTCTCAGAATTGGGACCCTGGGGCCTTGAAACTCTGAATCATTGAAGGCTCAGTTGTGCTCAGAAGGTGGAACAGCCTCGGGTAAAAAATTTAGTAAAAGGCGAAAGATTTATGCGGTCTGAAGAGAAACCAGAGCATTCGGGTAGAAAATTTAGACCCATCTGGGTTGGAATGACTTTTTATAGGAGAGCTATTAGCGATTTAATATCATCATTTTGCTCATTTTCCCCCATGAGAATATAGAATTACCCGCAGCACCTGCTACTCCCACATCCTGGCTGATTTCCACTTTAAATGAGTCCGTGTATCCAAGACTCTGAGTGCTTCAATGATGAAGATGGCTGTCACACCCGCTAATGTTGTAGCATCACTTTGCCTCGTCTCCTGTCACTCCAATTCCCAGCTGTCTTTCATTTGTCCTGATTGCCAGCCACGTGACCTTTGCACTCCTGGAAATGAAAAACCAGGCGGTTCATGTGAAGCACAGAGCTACTGGTGAGTTCTTTGCTAAATCCACTGAAATAAAGGAAATTAATGCTGGTATCCAACACCTAGTAATTAAGGAGCAACGCCTCATTAGTAATAGAATGTGGAGCAATGAGAGATCTCGGCAGGGCCCTGAGAACCAGCTTGGTCGGTGGAGGAGACAAATAGATACCATGAGTCAGTCCAGGGTAGTCCACACTGAAAGCCATCGATCCAGGGGACATTCCGTAAATCCACACAGAGCTGTACTCTGAGTTCCCAAGTTCTGTGGAGGCCTTGGCAATAAAACAGGGTGCCTCGGACATAAGCAGCTATACAGAAGTCATAGCAAAATGTCTGAGCCAGCAGAGGGAACGGGCTTTATCTCCAATGTCCACTCTGATGGGCAGCGGCTGCACAGAATGCTTTCTTGAGGAGGAGCTGAGGCCACAATCCCACCAAGCAGGAAAAGCGGTGTCTGTGCGAAAGTGTGGGGACAAGGGGGATGACCGTAACCGTGCCAGGCTTTTGCCATCCCTTGCCCAAACTGTCATGAAAATTATTTTTTCCAAAAAAGGAAGGCTGCGTAGGTAACCTCAGTCTAAGGCAGTGGTCGGCAAACTCATTAGTCAACAGAGCCACAAATATCAACAGTTACAATGACTGAAATTTCTTTTGAGAGCCAATTTTTTTTAAACTTAAACTATATAGGTAGGTACCTTGTTATTAACTTAATTAGGGTCATCCCAAGCTGGCCTTTGCTAAAATCTCAAGGGGCCAAGAGCCGCATGTGGCTCGTGAGCCGCAGTTTGCTCACCACTGGTCTAAGGCAACATGGAGAGGAAGATGAAGTTTACCTGGAGCAAACCAAGCTTCCCTCTGACACCCCTCCCCCCCTCCTGTCCTTCCCCTTTAACCTCACCTCCACCCCCACCCGTCTCCAGCACCCACCATTTTCCTCACTAGTATTTCAGCCCCTCATTTCCTGCAGGGAGCTCATGACAAACCATCTTAAGGATATACTCTGTATTTTGTATTTTTCTTTAATAATGTATTTTAATTTTTCAGTTACCCTTTACATTCCATATTATTTTGTATTCGTTTCACATTGCACAGCCGCGTGGTTAGACAATCGCATGCTTTACAAAGTGTTTGCCCCGTTCTTGTACCCACCAGGGACAGAGGGCATGTACATGACGTGGGTATACTGCAAGAGCTTTAGGTCAGGCTGACTTTGGGATAAATCACAGCTCGGTCATTTTTTGACTGAAAACCTCAGCAAGTTGCTTAACCCCTCTGTCTCACACTGCAACCAGGGGGTCGCAACACCCACCTCACTGCTATTCTATGGCCTCCACTAGAAATGGGATTTCCACCGAGAGGGGCTGTCAGGCTGCCCACTGTCAGGGTATCCCGGTTACTAAAATAGCCTGGAGTTGTGCATTGCTAATGGAACATGAGGTCCTTGCCATGAGGACGAGGATTCTGTCCGCACCGTCCCTCGATCTGCCTTCAGTGCTTAGATTTGTGCCTGACTCCAATAAATAGGTGTTAGGTGAATGAATAAAACCTTTGTAAGAACTTGTGTAAATAGGTAAAGGCTTTGGAGTGAGTGCTCAACAAATGGGAGTAGTGACTATTGTTGTTGATGCTGCTGAATATAATAGGAAAAACCTTTCCAGTGAACCTGGCTTTTAGAAATCCGTGGGGTTCTGCACTTGAATGCCAAGGGGCATTCTCTCCCAAGCCTCCTGCTCCTGACGGGGTGGCTTTTCTCACACCCTCCCGCCGGGATGCTGGAGACTTTGCCCTTCTGTCCTGCTCACAGCCTTCTCCGGCCCCAGCCTGACCCCGGGGTCACTGCAGGACACAGGGGTGCCATCAGGCTGCCACGGGGGCAGCTGTCTCGTCTTCGTGTAAAAATCAGGACTTTCCTCTTCTCCGCCTTTTTTTGGCTCCTTCCCCTGGCACCAGGGTCCCTATTCAGTGGCCCAGCCCTACTCAAAGGCCACGGCTCCTTCTTGGAAATGGCCTGGCCCTGCAAACAAGGGGCCCAAACACCGCTGCCAACGGGGCCGTTGCGTAACAGCAGCACCGGGTTCCGGGTGACAGGAACCCAGGTTCAGAGAGAAGGGCAGGGACTCGTCTCTACACTGGGGCGGGCCGTGTGGATGTTTAAGCAACCTCTCATTCTAAGGCACTGTTTCCCAAAGTGTTGTACGTGTACCCCCAGGGGTACGGGAAGAGTTTGGTGGGGGTACGTGTTGCACCGGAGTTTGGTGGGGATATGCACTGCACCATTGCTTAGCTGTGCCTAATTCTACGTTCTCATGAGTACGAAGGGTACTCAGCATTACGAAAGTTATAGAAGGGGTACACATATGTCAAAAGTTTGGGAAACACTGCTCTAAGGGATAGATTTGGTTTAGAAAATCAGACCCTGGCTTCAACTCCACCGTCACTGCACCCACAGGGACAATCTCCTCTCCAAGGACAATAGGTGGCTGCCGTCTTTGTAGGAGAAGAACCATGTCAGGAAGGAACCCACCCCAGAAATAGGACCTCCCAAATGCCTGGGATTCCACTATTGGTGATTCACTCCTTTGGGCTCAGCACCACCCACTCTCTGGCCAGGCTGGAAACCACGGATTCTCCTGGGAGGGGTAACGCATTAAGTGCCTAACACCTGGAGTGAATAACTTCATCAGACATTTGTTTTCCTCCCCATGGGAGAGATGTGTGGGTGCTTGGCCCGTGGTATCGGGTTGGGTCTTAGAGTGAAAGAGGAGGGAAGGCTTCCCAGTCAAAATGGGTTAGCGTCATCAGCTTTCCGGCTTCCTCCAAAGGCAGCTGTCTTTGTAGCTGGTGATCGTCTTAAGTTAATCAACAAAGGATTCAGATGCAACTTGAATACACAAAGGCAAACTCCATGCCCCACCTGTAAAGGACATCTGAAAATATCTGTCCACCCTACCATTCCCATGAATAGAAAGATGTATTTGTCTTGGGAGAAAGGGCTGGTCCGTGCCTGCCCCCCAACTTCTGGGAAATACAGGTCAAAGAAATCAGGTTTCCCCTCTCCTCCCTGTTCCAGTGTGGGCATTCCTCTGCCCACCCAACCCTTGGTCCCTGGGTCTCTTACTGCTCCTGTAGGAGAGAAAGAGAGGCCAGGGGCATGTGTTTGAGTGAATCCCGGTGGGGACTTTGATTCTGGGTCCCCAGGCTCTGAGAGTGAAGAGCCAGCCTTGTGCTTGGTATTGATTCTTCTCTGCTTCCCAGCTCTGCAAACTCTCCTGTAGACCAGGCCCTGCTTTGAGCCTCAACAGACCGCTATGTACTGTGTTACCAGCCTCCTTTGCCCTCTGCCCTCTAGTTACACTCAGCCAATAGGCTGTGCTAGGAGGAGCCTGGGAGACAGAAGGAGAGAAAGGCAGGTGATCTATTTCCCCCATTCCCTCCCTACTGGGCCAGGGTTGTGGCAGTAGCTGTGTCCCCTGAGCTATGGTCACAGTTCCCATGTGTCACCCCCTATCCCATGGCCCCAATGTTCACATGGGGTCCAATGCTGCCCAGGGATGGAAAAGAACTTCTCACTCTTGCACGCCCCCCCTCACTCTTGCAGACCCGCTCACTCTAGCACCCCTTACTTCCCACTCAGGGTTGTTATAAGGACCAAATGGAATCCTCATAGCAGTTTCTTCACAAATTCCTGCTGAACAATGAAACGTATATGATGGCTATAACCTGACAGATTTACTGATGAATTCTGCCATTTCAAGAACAATTACTATCTGTTCCTCTTAAAACCTTCCAAAAATTACAACTGGAGGGACCACTTGCAATCTCATTTTATGAGGCTAGCATGACCCTGATACCAAATCCAGATAAGAATGCTACAGAAAAGAAAATTACATTCCAATATCTCTGATGAATTTAGATGCAAAAATCCTCAACAAAACACTGGCTTCCAGAATTCAACAGCACGTTGAAAGAATCATACATCATCATCAAGTTTGATTTATCCTTGGGATGCAAGGACAATTCAACATATGCAAATTAATAAATGTGATATATCATATTAAAATAATGAAGAATAAAAATTGTATGATCATCAATAGATTCAGAAAAGGCAATTGACAAAATTCAACATTCTTTCAGAGTAAAAATTCTCAACATATTAAGTATAAAAGGAATGTAACTCAATATAATAAAAGCAATATATGGCAAGCCCACTGGTAATAACATACTCAACGGTTAATAGCTAAAAAACTTTTCCTCTAAGATCAGGAACAAGATAAGTATGTCCACTTTTGCCACCTCTATCAACATAGTACTAGAAGTTCTAGCCAGAGAAATCAGGCAAGAAAAAGAAATAAAAGTTATTCAATCAGAAAGAAAGAAGTAAAGTTATATCTGTTTGCATAGGGCCTAATCTTATATATAGAAAACCATTAAGACTCCACCAAAAAACAGAACTAATAAACAAAATTCAGTTAAGTTGCAGGATACGATATATATAAAAGCCTAAGCAACCAAATAACCAAATGACCAAATAACCGGTCAACCAGTTGCTATGACACACACTAACCACCAGGTGGCAGACACTCGATGCAGGAGCTCCCCTCTGGTGGTCAGTGCGTTCCCACAGTCAACTTCCTATGGCTGGCCAACCTCCCCCCAGCCAGCCGGCCCAATTGGCTTCGATCGCTGGCCAGGCCAAGGGACCCCACCCATGCATGTATTCGTACACCAGACCTCTAGTCAATTTATAAAACTCTATTGCATTTCTATACACTAACTATGAACTATCAAAAAGAGAAATTTAGAAAACAAACTTATTTTTTAATCTTATTCAACCATAAGAAAGAAGGAAATTCTGCAACAATATGGATAAACCTAGAGGACATTATGCTATGGGAAACTAACCAAACAGAGAAAAATACTGTATAACCTCTCTTATAAGTGGATTTTTTTTTTTAAGTCAAACTCAGAAACCTAAAGTAGAATGATGGTTACTAGGGGCTGGAGAGTAGAGGAGATGGGCAGAGGCTCGTCCAAGGATTATAAGCTTCAGGTATTAAAATGCATAATCTCTGGGATCTAATGGACAGTTAATAATATTGTGTTGCGCACTTGAAATTTGCTAAGACAGTAGACCTTCAGCGTTCAAACCACACTCACACACAAAGGTAACTGTGAGGTGATGGATGAGCTAATTAACAGGATTGTGGTAACTATTTCGCAAAGTATGTCAAATCATCACATTGAACACTCTAAATAAATACAATTTTATTTGTCAGTTATACCTCATTAAAGCTGGGGAGGGGAGAGAAAACAAATTGAGGTCCCCAGACACTCTGACCAATGGTCCTTCTGCTGTATGATGCCAGCTTTGAATCTTGCTAGAGAAGGCTCCCCTTCCTGACCCACTGGGGACCCACCTGGGGATCACAGAGGACTCCGTGTGGAGCTGGCTGCTGGGAGCAGGGCAGCGTCTGCCGCATGCTCACAGCATTTAAGGTTGTGAAAGACACCCTTTAAATAAAACCTAATGATCAGTATTCGCTTTTATGGCAAGGTTTATAAACATACACAGTCCTCATAAAGAGCCGCCTTTGCCAACCAAAGCCTGTTAAGTGCCTAGAGATTTTATTTCAGAGTTAACCTGAGTTCCTCACATGTCTCCACTAATGATGCCCCGTGTGACCTTGAGCCTCTCGCTTAAACATCGTGTGCCTTATTTTCTCTGTCTGTAAAAAAGGTGTAATGACACTAGCTGCTGGGTTATGTTGGCAACATGCTCAGAGATCCCCAGATCAAAGGTCCTCTGCCCGGGCAAGCAAGATGATGATGGTGCTCGCCATCATTAGTTTGTTGTTATTATTGTTGTTTGAGGAAACAGGGTAGCATTCAGCACCAGGGATGAATGACGAGGCAGCTTAGCGCTACAAAGGCCATTGGTACAGAGACCACCCACTTCACGATACCACACGATAGCACCTCGCTAGGTTCCCCTTGGGGTAGGAGGCATTCTCCTCCCTCAAAGTAGGGCCATGCCCAGAGCATCTCCAAGAGGTAAATATCTATCTTCAGAAAAGGGGGCCAGTGAGCAAGACCCCAACCAGGGAGCCCTGGGACCACAGCCAGGAAGCTTTAAATTTGAGTCCCAGCTCTACCACCTAGAATCTTATTGCCTTGAGCATGCGTCATAATTTCTCAGGACCCCCATTCCCTGATTATAATATAAGGATATTTTTATTAAAGTGATCTTTTGGTCTCCTAGTTCTGATTTTTACAGTTACCCTGAAAATCACAGCAAGGGACTCTTCCCGGAGAAAATCTTGCCTGACACATTGCTCCATGGTGTCATGACCGGGCCAGTCACGGCTCTTCCAGTAGGCTGTGGTCCCCTCCCCCACACACTCGAGGTAATGTTCTACGTCTGCGATAAGGAAAGGCACTGAACTTGTTTTAAAATTTACCAGCAGCTGAAACCGGTTTGGCTCAGTGGATAGAGCATCGGCCTGCGGACTGAAGGGTCTCAGGTTCAATTCCAGTCAAGGGCATGTACCTTGGTTGTGGGCACATCCCCAGTAAGGGGTGTGCAAGAGGCAGCTGATCGATGATTCTCTCTCATCGATGTTTCTATCCCTCTCTATCCCTCTGCCTTCCTCTCTGTAAAAAATCAATAAAATATATAATATAAACTAAAATAAAATAAATAAAATTTTACCAGCAAACTGGAGACTCAAAATTACAAGTCAAAGTCTATGTCCAGTAAACACTTATAGTGGTTTTCAAAGCATGCTCATGCAGGACCACCCTATGCCTGTACGTGACCTGTGTGCACGAGGTGCCCCATCTGGGTGGATGAATTTGAAAAGAAACCTCCGGCGGGTGCACGCTGCTCTGTGGACACATGGCTTATAAGCAGATAGTACTCTGTGCAAAGAAAATGCATTCCTCTCCCCAGGTAAGTTCAGCCCCGTGCCAGAGCCCACGTCTTGAGGAATGGAACACGGACTGGATTTACAATCTCTATACCAATGTACCGTCTCTGTAC
Organism: Nyctalus aviator; assembly: GCA_036971965.1. Taxonomy (NCBI): domain Eukaryota; kingdom Metazoa; phylum Chordata; class Mammalia; order Chiroptera; family Vespertilionidae; genus Nyctalus; species Nyctalus aviator. The sequence continues at coordinate 8,345,276 of CM072929.1, read as the reverse complement.
CAATGGCCTTTGTAGCACTAAGCTGCCTCGTCATACATCCGTTGGCCACCAAGTTTTTGCAGTTATGCACACTGCACAGCCATACACAGCAGCTCTGCATCTGTTAATTCCTGAGGGTTTTATAGAGCCCCCCTGTTGAACCTCGGATGTGTGGTGAAAATCATCCCCCATACCCTCCAACCAGGTGATTTTCACTTGCTTTATATGATATTGGCCATCCATAAAAATGTTTGTTTGAACAAAACGGGACTTGTAAAAGTTTGATAACTACTGTGCATATACAACATAGAAATAAATAAAAGGAGCTTTTGTTTGGAGATATGTGGAGGCTCAAATCTGAAAAACATTTTCTTTGGCCATAGTGTAAAGAAATAAGTTGAGTTGTTAAGAATTGTCAATCACCAAGAACTCAAAATTCTTTTTTTGTCCCTCCCAACCTCGCTCTTTCTCAAATGAGTATACTTTCTACCTGGGATGTTTATTCCAGTTAAATAGAATAATTAATCTAATTACTCTCAAAATTAGTGTTTTTAAATAAGTGTGTGTGTGTGTGTGTACCCTGTGTATAGCTACCTCACTATCTACAAATGTCTTGGTCCCATGCTGGCCTTTGGCTCCAAATGTAACTCCTCTCAGCTGGTCCTTACCTGTGTCCCATGTAAGCAAATTTTCTGAGATTCAACCTTGTCTTCTTCGGATGCCCGGAATCACCACCCACATTCCAGCCTCTGCCATGAGGTCCACATACATTTGGTCAGGGGGCACCTGTAGGCCTCTTAGCTCTCGTTTCTCAATTCTCTCTCTTCTATACTTTTTTCTTCCTCTCCTCTCCTTTCTCTTCTCCTCTGTACACCAACTTGATGCCAAAGGGACATTCAGATGCCTAATCCTCAAGACTCTTAGGCCTGGGGAAAATTGGAATTCTGTCTTTACACTCTTTTCTCCCCAGTAGACCTACTATTTCTACTTTATGGAAGCCTGTCTCTGATAAATAGAGAACTTACCTGTTTCTTAATGGCTCTCCAGACTACACACTGGGGTGCTTGTCACAGGTCCTGTTGACTTCCAGCAGATTCTATCATGCCCCCACACCCCCCCGCCAAGACTCATCTTGCAAGATGGAGGGAGACATGAGATAGAGCCATTCAGACTCATGCCTTACCCAGGCACACCACCTCCACCTTTCTTCTTCCCTGAGGACCAGAGGTTAGTAGTGAGGGAAGGAAATGGCTGATCACTTCTGCTTCTCAAATCTTCCCTCCAAACCCTCAGCACTTGAACTTAAAACTGTGCCACATCAGTGTGGAAGTTCCATCATGCCTGGAATATAAAAGGTCCTCATGATGTGAGCAAGTGGAAAGTGGAGGGTGTCATAACCTATACGTTAATTTGTCATATGTCATCCTGCCACAAACTAGCACTAGTGGACGGAGAGAAGGAGAGGGCAGCCTGAAGGGGGGATGGCCTCTGGGAATGAGGAAACTCTGGAGCAGAATGAGAGCCAAGCAAGGACACTAGGACTAGAAGCAGGCTCCATAAAGATATGTATCAAAAATTCCTTTTTTTTTTTTTTTTTTTAATGTGCAATCCCTACAGCCCAGCAGGTTCATTTCTAGGGGGTTATCTCAAGAAAACCATATAATTATCTACAAAGATGTTCCATGCAGAGTTGTTTATAATGGAAAGAACTTGGAAATAATCAACCATAGGGAACAGGTATGCAAGTAACTATGCTTGCAATGGAATGTTATGTAACCATTTTAAAAGTTATGATCTAAACTATACTTTTTGGAATCGATAGATATAAAAATACCTGGCTATGTGAAAATCAGGTTACTAAGCAAAAAGTTGAACATAATTACATTTTTATTTTATATATATATATATATATATATATATATATATATAAGGTATATAAACATTAGCAATAGTCATTCTGGTCTGAGATGCTTTCTGTTTTACTCATCTGTGTTTTCTAACTTCTCCACAAAGAACAAGAATTTATTTCAGCTGGAATGTGAAAGAGACAAACATCAGAATGTTTGAGGCCAGCATCAAAACGACAGAAATAGGAGCATCTAACAAGAATTTTCAAGAAGATATCACACAAATGTTTCAACGTGCAATGGCGAACATGTTGGAAACAAGTAAAAAACAAGTTACATCAAAGAAATAGAACGTCTCAGCAAACAAATAGGTGATATAAAAGACAACCAAATGGAATTACAGAACTGAAAAATATAATAACTGAAATCTTAGTAAAACAAAATGAATGGATGGGCTCCACAGTGGGATGGAGGAAACAAAGAAAAGAATCAATTGACTTGAAGGCAGAATGATAGAAATAACTGTGCAAACAACACACTGAAATGAAAAAAAAAAAAAAAAAGAAAGAAAGAAAGAAAAAAACAAAACAAAACAAAACAAAAAACCAGCAGAGCCTCTGGGGCCTGTCAAACAAAAGATTTAACATCCATGGCACCAGACTGCCAGGAGAGGAGAAAGAAGGCAGGCTTGGAAAAGCATTCAATTAAATAATAGCTGAAAACTTGCCAAATTTGGCAAAAGACTTCAACCTCAGACTCAAGAAGCTTAGCAGCAAGCCCAAAGCAGAATAAGACCAAAGAAATCCTCTACAAACCTATAGGATATTGAGTATTGAGACATTGAGTAGTTCAAATCTCCTGGAGGATCAGAGTCAGGCATGGAAGCTCTGTCCCAGGAGGAACGAGGGTATGACGCAAGCTCGCCACAGGGAGAGATGCAGAGGCGCCTCTGCAGAGATGCCCCTGCCACCCCCATGACTGTGCCACACACTGACTCTGCCAGGACCCCCACCCCTGCATCCCCTGACACTGCTTCTCCTTTGCAGTGTCACCTTGCTCCTATTACCCTTTCAAGATCAAAGTCTGCTTTGGGGGTGTCTCAGGGAAGGAACCTAAGACATGACGCCCCACTCAGCTACAAGAGGGGTCTGAGAAAGTTGGCATGGGGATCCTCCACTGGGGCATCAAGGCTCGGAGTGCAGAAACAAACCTAAGGATATACGCAAAAAAATATGGATGCCACAAACAAGGGATGCCTATTACAGAATGAATGACCCTCTAGAGGCCTGCACCAGTGCTGTCCCCCATCCTCCGCCTCTGGCCCAAGGCCTGGGCTCCAAAGCATCTCCTGGAGAGTTCGGCTGCTTTCCCAGCTTCCCCCGCACGCCTGCCCAGACCCTGGCTCACTCCTCACACAGGAGAACTCTTGGGTGGAATAAGTTACCAGTTAAAATGAACTCATTGCAAGCTTCGCAGTATCTCACCCTCCGATCTTGCTTGAGTGAATTCTTATCTTCAGGTCGGGGTTGTTTTTCACTAGAAGTGAATCAAACTCGGGCACAGGACCAGCTATCTGTCAGGAGGAGCAAGTAGGGGTGGAACAGGCGAGTGCACACACACACACACACTCACACATGACAGGGCTGTTCTTGCCGGCCTGAGAAAGACAAGCGACTTGTTTATACTCTGCCCCAAATGCACCGTACCCAGTCCCCCTGGTCCCAGGTTTAAGAAATCACAGGCACACCACGTGGGCAGGCAGATAATAGCAGCTAGAATTATAGCTCTCCGTGTCATCCAAACTGCCCAAGTGCTCACCCATCCATGAGACACTCAGGACTTCTGGCGGAAGGGGAAGATGGGTGAGGGGACAGGTGGAAAGTTGCATGGCTGGTGGCTAAGAGCTTTGGTGTCAGGCTGACCTGGGCTCAACTCCTCAAATCCTGCCCACTTCTCACTGTGGGCCTTGGAGCAAATTAATCTCTCCACATTCAGTTTGCTCAACTGTAAAAAAAACAGGATCAACAAGGCCTTTCCCTCCAAAATCTTAAGAGGATTAAAAGGAGATGTCAAGTTGTTTGGCACATAGTACGCTCTCAATAAATCACCGCTGCTCATAACGTGATTAAGGCAGAGTTAGCTTGCTGTTGTCGTTTTTCTAAAGGAGAGAATATAAAGGGCAAGGAAGACTGCTTCTGTTTTGTTTGTTTTTTTGTGTGTTTTTTTACCCCCTTGAAAGTGAGGGGACTGAATGAAATCCCTTTAAGGAAAAAGCCATCTCCCTTCCCAGTAATGTAAATCCCAGTGAAAGTTGTGGCCATGGCCTACCACCAAGCCCTGGAGTGGGATGCTGTGCCCACTGTAGCCACATTCCCGAGGGCAGAGCTGGGCTGGTGGCTCTGGTTGACCCAGTCACCCAACCATAGGATTTGGGTCCAGCTCTGGATCCAAGGTTTGGGGACCCGGAGGTAGCCCACAGAGGAGGGTGTGGCCTGAGAACAAGGTGAGAAAGCACAGGAGCCTCACCTCCTACAAGGGGAGCTCCCCTCGTTAGAGAAGGGGAGAAGGGCCTGGTAGGCTTGCCATCCCAGCTGAGTAAGCAGCTCAGGGCCAAGTAAAACAGGAAGCAAGTCCCCGGAAACCTACAGACTGAAAGGAGCAAGAGCCCTCTCATTGGGCAATTCCACACCTCGGGAACAACTGTTCCCTCAAAAGGAAGTGAAAAAATGAGTCCCAGTGATCGATTCCCCCATGGAACACTTCTGTGGCAGCTGCCAATCAGAAGCCAGGTCAGGAGACACAAAGAGCCCAACTTCTGCTTCCAGCAAATTCTGCCAAATAGCTCCCGGGATTGACCCCCAGTTCAAATCCCAGCTCCACGGTGGCAAGCGGTGTGACCTGAGGCAAGTTTCGGGGCTGATCTGTGCCAGTTTCCCATTGGCAAAAACGGGGAGGGTGAAAATCCCAACCATACAGAAGTGCTGTGAGGACCAATGAGATAAGGTCTATTGAGTTCTTGCAACAGTGTCCAGAACATACTGAGCATGTAGTACACAATGTTCAATGTTAGTCATAATTATTTGATTATCTATATATATATATAAGAGCCTAGGCAACCATTTGACCAGTAGCTATGACCCACACGGACCACCAGGGGTCAGATACTCAACACACAGGCATGGAAACATGGAACAGACTGATGAATCTCGAGGGAAAGGGGGAGGGGGAAGGGCAGGAAGAGATTAACCAAGGATCTTATATGCATACTAGAGGCCCGGTGCACAGATTTGTGCACCAGTGGGGTCCCTTAACCTGGCCTGTGGAGATCAGGCTGAAACCATCAGTCTAACATTCCCTGATGGGTCCCAGATTGCAAGAGGGCACAGGCAAGGCCAAGGGACCCTACCAGTGCATAAACCCATGCACCGGTCTCTAGGTATTAATATTAGTATCTGTGCTGCTCTCCTCCCAATGTGGCTGTCAAGAAAACAGCCTAGGAAACCACCCTTTCTGACTGTTGCAGAGCCTAGGAAATTGAAAGGGGATCCATAAAGAAGTGAATGACCCAGCTGGTGTGTCTTGGTGGTTGAGCATCAACCCATGAACCAAGATTTCACCGGTTCAATTCCCGGTCAGGGCACATGTCCAGGTTGCAGGCTCAATCCCCAGTAGGGAGCATGCAGTCAATATTTCCTTCTCATCAATGTTTCCATCTCTATCCCTCTCCCTTCCTCTCTCTCTCTCTTAAAAAAAAAAAAAAAAAAATCAAGAAAAAAATATATTTATTTATTTATTTTTAAATATATATTTTTTATTGATTTTTTTACAGAGAGGAAGAGAGAGGGATAGAGAGTTAGAAACACCGATGAGAGAGAATATCGATCAGCTGCCTTCTGCACAACCCCCACTGAGGATGTGTCCGCAGCCAAGGCACATGCCCTTGACCGGAATCGAACCTGGGACCTTTCAGTCTGCAGGCCAATGCTCTATCCACTGGGCCAAACCGGTTTCGGCAAAAAAATATTTTTTTAAAAAAAAAAAGAAGGGAGTAAACTGAAAACACATAGGTGATCTCAGTTCTCAGAGTCCATTCAGTAAGGCCAAGCAAAAAGGGAGCTCCTTCTTAAGCCAAGCAGACAGTGGTTCCAAGTCCAGCTTAAATGCTCTGTGACTTTGTGCATGTTGCTTAACTTCTCTGGTCTTCTGAATCCTCAAAACAGGGATAAAATTCCACTATGCCACCTTTGCCAATTTATTCCTGTGGATGAAATGACGCAGAGATGCACAGGAAGGAAGTTTTGCGTGGTGCCTCGCACCTGGTTGATCCCAGCAAACCTGGGTTTCTCTTCCCCTGTTCTCAGTAGGAAACTCCTCAGCTTCCGGCTTAAATATCACGGCTGCCAATACAACCTCAGAGGTAATAAGAGAAGTCCTCCCCATGCGCCCTGCCATCGTTCCTTCCTCCCGTCTGAATTCTACCCAACCTCTGGTAACACAGTAACAGCTAACCCACTATTGACCTCCTGTGTGGGATGCCCGAGTTCAAAGTCCAGCTCCTTTGATGACTGGGTAACATCAGACACAGACACACACACACACACACACACACACACACGTTTCTCTGGGCTTCGGTATCCTCATGTATACACGAGGGATAACAATCTACAATAGTTAGTTTGCTGATTGGGTTCAAGTATTAATTATATAGAAAGGGGCCTTGAATTAGCATCTGCCCCGTAAGTGTGGCTGCCCCACATTCTGCGTTCATCGTGTCATCTAATCCTCACAATAACCCCACGTTCCCAATGCCCAGCCTAAAACGAAGGCCCAGAGAGGTTGTGCCACTAAACCAAAGCCACACAGGAGCTATTGCGGGCTTACACGGTGGTGGCCAGACTTAGGTGTGTGGTGAGCCACGTGGAGAAAGGGCTTGGCTGCCCTTTGTGGAGAGCCAGTCCAGGGGACCCCCAATGTGGGCTCGGAGCCCCATCAGCAGCCCTCTCCCTGCCAGGAGCAAAGACACCCCTGGCTCTTGGGGAGCTACCCCCGGGCGTCAGTGCCCACGGTTCATTTTCAGAAGCCGGGTGCCTGCCAGTTTCACAGGGAGATTGCTGGCAGGCCCACGGTCTCTGTTACTAGAGGCTAGCTTGCCGGTGAAAGAGGCCCATTGTGCGTCCTCTCAATGAAGAATACCCCATTTAGAGAAAGAATTCAACTGGTTTTTCACGGAGAAAGAAGACAGCCCAGGTGGGGGGAAAAATGAGAACAATGCAGATCTTTCACTTGATTTTTTTTACTTAACATCAAAGCTGGGTGACCAACGGGGTGAAGGGCCACCCGGCACGGAGGGAGGGAGCCGGCTGAGGCCACACAGGTGTGAGCACAAGGAGAGGGATCTCCTCCGGCCCGGCAGTCCGGACAGGATGCAGGGCCCAGGCCCAGCCCTGCCCTGGCCACCTCGGCCACCGTAAGCCCTGCCCTGGCGCTGACTCAAGCGGCTGGATTGGCTCAGGGCTCTGCCCCTGGGGGTTGGTGGAAGTACCTCCATGCCCTGGACGGTCTCACCGGAGCCAGTTCTGAGACGTGGCGGCCGCTCAGGGAAATCACCTGGAGCGCTTTCTGAGTCCCAGTGTCGGGGGATCGGATTGCACTGGTGTAGGGCACGGCTTGGGCACTGGGAATTTCTCAGAGCTCCCTGGGTGAGGTGAAGGTGCAGCTAAGACTGAGAACCAGTGAGCCCCCAGGGCAGAAACTGGCCCACAGCTGCATCCAGACCGAGCACAGAGCCCGCCAAACACAGAACACACCGGGACCCGTCAGTGTCTGCGGGATGAATGGACATTCGGGAGAAGCTGGCAGCTACAGCTCTGCTGACGGCAGCTTTGCCTTACCACTCTCTCATCTATTGGGATTTGGCACGAGGTTTCTTTCCTTTCTCTTCTTTTTATTTTAAGATCGTCCGCCTTCAACGCTTCTTTGAAAACGCCACTGGACCATAAAATTTCTGTGATTCTTTCCAGCTCCAAGGCCGTAAATCCCTTTGTGCCCTTTGAGAGCGATCATATTTTGGGGATAAATTATCAGGGTGGACATGTCCTGGGAAGGGCCCCTCTGCAGGCTGCTCTGCACCCCACCTGCTCCAGCCAAGCAAGCCCCTTGGTTCCCTGCAGCCCCCCTCCTCGCCCCCCCCCCCACCGCCTCTGGCGCTGCCTCCTACCTCACCCTGCCCCCGCCTGTCGACGCTCCCCGGGGTTCCAATCTGTTCACTTGTCACTTAGGCTCATTTCCTGAGTGGACGAAACCACGCCCAAAGTTTCTGTGTGGGTTAGGATTGGTTGGTAGGTGACCCCAAATCAGTGTCTCTAGCCTGCCCTCGCCTCCGGACTCCAGGTGCAGCGTCCCAGTGCCTAATGGGCATCTCCACCTCTACCTCCACCTCCCCGAGGCACCTCAAATTCAGCTGCCCCAGAAGTGAACTCGCTCCCTTCCCCACCCAGCCCTGCTCCTCCTCCTGGCGTCCCTGTCTTGATGGACGGCATCCCACCCAGCCAGTTGCCAAACCAGGAAACTGGAATCTTCTTCCACCGCTCCCTCCCGCTTGCCTCACACCCTTCCCCAGGAGGTTACCCTCTAAAGCAGCCGCTGGCTTCATCCCTGCCTTCCCTTCTAACGTCTGGATCCTGCACAGTAGCACGCATCTACGTAAAAGCCAGATGGAAAGAGATGGCCAGGGCTAACGTTCGGGGGGGCCCACACCTCCAGCCACACCCCATTCTCAGCTCCAGTGGCTCCCTGTCGCCTTCCTCCCACCTTTCCATCCTGATCACAGGGGCTGGCCTGAGGCCCTACCTAGTAATAACAGGCTTGTGGCTCTTTTGCCTCTCCTCTGTGCTAGGTCCCCAGCACAGGCCCAGCAATCGTTATTCCTGTCCTTCCCATCCTTCCCTGTTCATCCGACTGAAATGTCCTCTTCCCTCTACCTGGCAAGCACTCACTTCCTCTTCAGAGCTCGGGTGGCATTGGCTTTTAAATGCCTCCCGCTTCAGGGCGAGTTTGATCAAGGGGCTCCTTACATAGTAAATAGCAGACGCCGGCATGGGTTCGTTACCAGCTGCGCACTTTCCTAATGACCTCACCTAGTTCAACTAATTTAATTCTCACAGCCGCTGGTGAGACAGGGACTACGATGATCCCGATTTTAGAAACAGGTAAACTGAGGTACAGCGTGGCGAAGGGCAGGAGCTGGGATTTGAATTCCCTCAGATGATGCCCTTTATTGCTGCCTCCTCCTAAGAGCATATATCTGGATACCCATTTGCCTGCCATAAGAAACCCGTCACCACATTTTTTAACTTAGGACTATTCTTCAAATAAAACCCTAGACCAGGTGTCGGCAACCTACGGCTCGGCTCCAGAGCCGCATGCGACTTTTTTGAAGCTTTACCGCGGCTCCGACAACTTGCAAGCCTGTGTGAAAATGGAGGTAACGTCTTACAGCCCTGATGTGCTGACACTGTGCACTGAGGTTCAGGAGCAAAAATCCCATTAACCAGGTAAATTAAGTATTTTAATTAGCTATTAATTTTCAAAAATATATTTTACATTGTTAAGTGAAAAAGTCCTTTTTTTCTTCAGATTGACAGCTAACTGCACGATCCGGTATATAGCATTAAGGTAAGAAACAATATATGCAGTGTTATATTTGTTTTAAATGTCGCAAAGGTTTTGCGGCTCCCAGGTTTTTTTTTCCTTCGGAAACGGGTCCAAGTGGCTCTTTATGTCTTAAAGGTTGCAGACCCCTGCCCTAGAACTGCTGCACAGAACACAGGGGGCTGAAGATGGTGAGTGGAGAGAATGTAGGTCCCACACTCCCCATGTCAGAATCAATGTTGGAGAGAATGCTGAGGAACCCCTTGTGTTCCAAGGAGAAGAGTATGAAAATCAACGTCCTAAGATGGTGTTTCTTTACCGTTCTGTTATTGACAAGACCCCTCTGTATCCAAACGTCGTTATAAGATTGCAGACCAGCCACACAGTTTATGTCCACGCAGCGTCTTAATGACTGAAGGCTCCCACGCTGTTTCCATGCGGCTGAAAACCCAATAGGTTTCAGCCCTTTATCCTCATGGGAGCATATTTGTTCCACTGACTTTTTAGAGAAAGTGGATGGGAGACAGGAGGGGGGGAGAGAGGGAGGGAGTGCTATCCATGTGAGAGTGACAAATCAATTGGTTGCTGGAGAGCAAACCCTCCACCCTTGGGTCCTAGGGCTGATGCTCTAACCACTGAGCAAACTGGCCAGGGCTCAACACTTTGTTTTCTTAAACAGAGTATGCGGAGTCTAACTTAACCTTTCCGTAACTCGGGGCATCCCCGCTGGATGTCAGTTGGGCTGTGTAGAAATGTCCTGTGCTACTTAGAGCTATTTTCCCATACTCTAGACAAGCCCATACTTGAGCATCCAGTCCTGTGTGTTGGGCTTTTTCGAATCCTATCACTATCAGAGTTTAGGGGTCACTTCTGCTTTGCGGTCTTATCTCAAACAGCCTCTTCCCCACCCCTCCCAATCCGATCCTTTTCACAGTAGCTACGGATTTTGTAAACATCAAACTTGTCACCACTGTGCCCACGGGAGGAGCATATGTCTAAAAAGAAATAGGAACCGAAGTAGTAAAATGAAGGCCCTTTAGGTCAATGACTTTGCGACTTCTGCAGTGTGTTCTTAGGGGGTGTTTTCCCATTCTCTTCATTCATTTGATATTTACTAAGTACACATTATATACAAAAAAAAAAAAAAAAAGAATCGGGCTGGATGCTGAGGACAAGAAGATGGATAAAGCATAGAGCCTGTCTTCCGGGACTTGTCAGTTTAGAAAGAAAGACAAGTAAATGGAAATAACGATACCGCCATGGTATGAGCCTTGCAACAATGATGTCTAGAAAGTATTTAAAAGGCTCTTATCTCTGCCTTGGGGAGGGGCAGCAGTCAGGGAAGTCTTCCTGGAGGAGGTGGTGTGTGAGCTAATTCCTGAAGCATCTCTCAATAAGAGGCCCACCTGTCCCACCACCAAAGCCAAAGAAGATAGACCCGGGATAGGGCACATAGGCCAAATGCAAAGACGAGAAAAGATGAGAAAGCTCAATGAGTTTTGAAAGTCCAAACATTTGCAGGAAGAAATAGGGAAGATTGCTGAATGGAATCAGAAGGCTGGGGAGTAAATTGCTCATATATTTTAAATGCTTGAAGGGAAGATGACGCAAAGTTTTAAGGGCACATTAATAACTCAATTTATCACACCCATATGTATTCAATGAGGCAAGCCAACTTGCTGCAGGGGGGAAAAAACACACCCTAGCAAACATTGAGCAATTCCCCTTCGCCAGGCACTGCTATAGCACTTCACAGGTATAATCTCATTGCGTTGTCCCAGCAGCCCCGTGAGGTGGGAACCAACATCACATCTATAAATGAGGAGATGGGGGCAAGCAGAGGTTCAGTATGTTTTCCGGGACCCAGAGTAAGAAAGCGCAGTCTGCTTGCACTGATGGAGCATCGGTAGCTCAATGTCCTTGGAATCGAAGCAGGTGAGCTGATGAGGTCCAGGACTGAGTGTGGGAAGGAAAGGAGATGGAAGAAGGAGAGAGAATGGGGAAAGAATGAGCCAGAGTATGTGTGGGAGTGAGCAAGAAAGAGACGTGCAGGGGTGGACTTGCAGGAGGAAAGAGGAAGTCAGGGCCGTGGTTGCCTGTGGGAGGCCCTCTGAGCTCAGGCCTAGGGCCCAAGCCAAAGGGAGAATGGACAAAGGCTGGATTGCCATGGGTGAGGCCCAAGGGTCCCAGCCACACAGATGAGGAAAGAGCTGACCAGCAGCGCGAGCAGTGGGCCTGGGGCCTAATCACGAACAAGACTACCACCTCCACAACCTGGAGACATCAGAGCAGGTGGGACCAGAGATGTCTGAGCTGGGAGAGCTACAGAGAGCAGCTGGTCCAGACCTTTCCTTGAGCAACTGATGAAGCTGAGGGGAGGAGTGATTCTTTCACAGGTGCTCAACATTAGTGTGTGATGTTTCTCTCTTTGCCTAAAATTACCCACCCGGTAAGGCAAGAGGCAGGACTAAAATCTAGTCTCCTGATGTCCTGGAATGCAAACGTTTGTCACTATCCCTGCGTTTCTATGGAGTCCATTGCTCAGCCTCGGACTGGAGACTAGAAGTCTAGGGCCTGCAGCTCACAAGTCACATGCGGCTCTTTGGCCCCTTGAGTGTGGCTCTTCCACAAAATACCACAGCCTGGGCGAGCCTATTTTGAAGAAGTGGCTTTAGAAGAAGTTTAAGTTTAAAAAATTTGGCTCTCAAAAGAAATTTCAATCATTGTCTTGTTGATATTTGGCTCTGTTGACTACTGAGTTTGCTGACCTAGACTCAAGGGCGCTGGCCTGAAGAAAGGAGTAGGGCTTCCAGGGCAGGAGTGAAGGGCTAGAAGGAGCGGTGAGTGGAGTAAACGTTGGCCCAGCCCCTAAGGAATGGGCATTTGCTTCCGGGTTGCAATGGTGAAATGGAAAGGGATCCCCAATGTTCTTCCTCACTCTTTTCTCGAAGAAAAGGCTGTCACTGACAAAGCAAAGAGAAGGGAGACTTCTGGGGATGAGGGTGAAATAAGTGGGGAAAGGCTGGGAGTCAGAGGAAAATGTTTTGTAAAGAAAGTTCACAATATGTGGTCAATGAAGGAAGAGCCGGCAGTGTGTCCTGCAAACAGGCTATGTACACATAACGGCGACGCTGATGATTTCAGGAGCATCTTCTAGTACTGGCTTGCTGGCTGTCAGAATCTGGTTGACAGAAATGCACACTGTCCTTTCATTGTGCCCTGCTTCCCTGCTTCCCTGCTTCCCATTCCAGCCAGGGACCGCCAGACTCCCAGGGTACGCTCTGATCCCATCAGCGCTTGTACGAGAACCGTTTCTAAAATATTTTGACTATCTCCCTAGTTTACAAAACACTCTGCAGTTCCATTTGACCAAGTTATCAGAAATAAATGCTACACTATCTAAGGAGCTCCGTGCAGATGTATAAGAATCCACTAACGGTCAAGGGGCAAGCAAAATTTAAGGAGCAAAGTTCTGTTTACAGAATTGTACTCTACGGTCAGACAAATGGTTGCATATAAACAATGCTCCTCCATGCAGAGTCAAGCTAAGGGTTCTATGTTGTGAACATAATCCCCGCAGAACCAATAAATAATAAATGTATATGAATATACATACAAGTTTCTTTTCAGAGCGTTTGGGATCATTTATTGAGAGCAGCTTCCTTGTATGAAAAGGATACTGAGCCCTAGCCAGTTTGGCTCAGTGGATAGAGCATCGGCCTGGGGACTCAAGGGTCCCAGTTTCGATTCTGGTCAGAGCATGTGCCTTGGTTTCAGGCACATAACTAGTAGGGGGTGGTACAGGAGGCAGCTGATTGATGTTTCTCTCTCATCGATGTTTCTAACTCTCTCCCTTCCTCTCTGTAAAAAATTAATAACATATATTTTTAAAAAGAAAGAAAAGGATACTGAGCTTTTGTCCATCGTGGGCAGTTGTCAGAGCTGGTGGCCTTTACTGGGCAGACTGGAACGACCGCCTGGCCACAGGCAGTGATATCATCCCACGAGATTGTGACTCTCTGTCCAGCACGTCTGGTCTCAGTGGGTGGCGCGTTATCTGTGTTCCTCACCAGGTTGGCAAGTTCAGCGAGGCTGCCACTTCGTTCATGCAGCTCATCCCCCCGTTTCCTGTCCCATGTGTTTTTGGCGACTTAAGATGGAATAACGGACACTGAGGTTTTTGTCCTCTTCTAGAATATGTTCATGCTGTTGTTGATGGCTTTCATCAAAACCCACATCTCTGGGCTCCCCTGGCTCCGGAAGAGCGAACAATTGGGTGTGCTCTGCTTGGTGCCTCCAGTCGTCCCGCTAGACCTGATCGCTCTCACCAACCCTGGGTCACCGCCTTTAGCCGCTCACTCCAGTCTCCTATCTGAGGGTCTGCACTTCCGCCAGAGGACTATGGGACACCACACAACTCAGCAGGCCCGATGTCAGCGTCTACCTTGGCTTACAAACCTTACCCAGAACACGCTCCCGCCATCCATTTTTGGTTTTATTTTTCCACAGAAGCAACTTAGGATTTTCTCTAGCTTCCTGTATCTCATGACCACTTTAAAAACCTTCTGATCACATGGAGATGGGACCAATGGGAAAGCTCCATCCTCTTCAGCCCACCCTAGGGGAGTGGTTTGCAATCCTGGCTGCATGTGAGAGTCACCTGGGACCTATGAATCCACATAGGTATGAATGAAATCATGTACTACCATGAGCCACAGACTGTGGATTCTGGATCCCAAACTTCAGCACAGTTCATAAAGAGTCAAGCCCCTTGCTTGTCCCTGTTTTTTTGTGTGTGTGTTTTTTTAAGAAAAAATAATAATAAATGAGCAATATACCTCCTAATCCTTGCGGTTTCCTTTCTTATTAGCCAGAGAGCATTGTCTCAACCCATACGCTGCACCTGTAAGCTTCCTTTAAGTTGCCTCGGCCTAAGAAATAGCAGCCACAAAGGTATTGTTTTCAGGCTTGGCATTCTCCCTAAGGTAAAGCAAACATCTCCTGTCTGCAGAGTTGGGACATGGCAGAATCAACGCTAGTGAGGAAGTGAGTATCTAGAACGCTAATCCATCGTTCAGCCCAAACTGCAAACTGTTTCCCTGGCCTTGATCCTGATTCCCATAACGTGACCATGGGAGCCGTCGCTCACATACAGTGGACACTGAGTGGACAGACAGTGGCTCTTTTTTTTATTTAATATATTTTATTGATTTTTTTTTTTACAGAGAGGAAGTGAGAGGGATAGTTAGAAACACTGATGAGAGAGAAACATTGATAAGCTGCCACCTGCACCCCCCCACTGGGGATGTGCCCAAAACCAATGTACATGCCCGTGACTGGAATCGAACCTGGGACCTTTCAGTCAGCAGACCAACGCTCTATATACTGAGCCAAACCGGTTTCAGCCAGACAGTGGCTCTTGTTGAGTGAATAAAGAAAATGATGAACAAAAGGTGCAGTTGGTCACAGCAAGGCCTGGATGCTGTCTCAGCACACCAAGATGTCCATTCCAAGTGCAGCTCAGAAGCTGCAACCATAGGCTGTGCCCTGTCCCCTAGTAAACGTTAAATGCGTTTTCATCGGTTTAGGCACTATTAACAACAGCTGGTGCTGAGTTCTTATGTGCCGAGCACTGTGCTCAACACTCAAAGCGCTGCCTGGATCCCTTTCTTTAATTATCACAGCAAGGCTCAGCCAGAGGGCTCATCATTATCTCCATTACACAGATAAGAGAAGTGAGGGTGGCCAGTTGGGCTGCATGCCTGAGGTCACACAACTGCAGAGCGATGGGGCAGGTTTCCAGGGCTAGCTCCTTCTCCCCAGAAGTTAGCTGCCCTGCTCTCCCTAGACAAGGGAAGGCAAGTAACTGAGCCTGCATTGGCTGGATCCCTTAGGATTCCAACACGTCCCACTGGGCAGTGTTTGGAGGCTATTTCTTTCTTTTCTTTTTTAAAATATATTTTATTGATTTTTTTTTTATTTTTTTTTTTTTACAGAGAGGAATAGAGTTAGAAACATCCATGAGAGAGAAACATGGATCAGCTGCCTCTTGCACACCCTCTACTGGAGATGCGCCCACAACCAAGGTATATGCCCCTGACCGGAGTCAAACCTGGGACCCTTCAATCCACAGGCCGATTCTCTATCCACTGAGCCAAACCGGTTAGGGCTGGAGACTATTTCTTAAAGTGGGAGTTCAGAAGTTCAAGAAGCTACTTCTACATCCTGGAGCATCCCACCCAATACTTAAGGAGCACTGTGCCAAAAATCCGTTAAATAAAAAGTGTGTATAATGAGTTCCAACAGCTCCACAGCTGTAAAATGTCAAGGCCTGAGGGCAAGGGTGAAGTCAGAGACGCATCCCCAGGTAAGGTGGCATTTGACAGTGGTAGAGGGAGAACCAGGCTCTGAGAGGACCGGCACGTAGGGAAGAACACACCGCTTCCAGTGAGCTGTCCCAAGGAAGAATGCGATCCTTCTGGCAACTCCTCCCCCCTGTGAGGACCCAGGGGCCATGGCTAAAAGTCTTAAGAATAATCAGCACAGAACCAAATCTCTGAAGGAATGCTCAAGTAGGCACATCCCGAGGGTGATAGGAAAGAGCCTGGGGCTGGCTGCCATGGAAACACGGATTTTGCTCCAGCCAAGAACCCAATGGCCAGGAGTGAGCGTGCACAGGCGCACGGATCAGAGGCGGCTGCTCCTCTGCCCTCGCAGTTTGGAGGCTTCTATCAGAGGACCTCTCTCCAGAGGTTCAGCTTCCACAGGATGCTTTAATCACTCCACATTAGCACTGAGTCCCAACTTATTTATTCATGTGTGTTTTGTACTGTCTCACACCCCTCCTGTGACGGTCCCCAGCAAGCGTGGGGCTCTGTGTGAGATGAGTTGCTCCTGAGCTCCAAGGAGTTCTCCCGAGTGAAGCCAGTTCACAGCAAGGCACACTGGAAACAGGTGCACCGTGTCTATCCCTGAGTCAGGGCAGCCTGGGAAATGTCAGAGGTCATGGGGGAAAGAGGACTGAATACCCGAGGAGGGTGCTCAGGGCATCAAAGGGCCTGGCATTTGGGATGTGCTCATTAATAGGAATTGAGGGCCCTAACTGGTTTGGCTCAATGGATAGAGCGTTGGCCTGCGGACTGAAGGGTCCCAGGTTCAGTTCCAGTCAAGGGCATGTACCTTGGTTGCAGGCACATACCTAGTAGGGAATGTGCAAGAGGCAGCTGATCAGTGTTTCTAACTCTCTTTCCCACTCCCTTCCTCTCTGTAAAAAAATCAATAAAATATATTTTTAAAAAATAGTAATTGAGGGATCAGGCTCCTCTAGCATATTCTTATGGGAGTCGGATGAGCCATATACTGGATGTTTTTATAGCCATGAACAATTTTCAAAGACAAGGTCTATAGATTCTGTGCTGCAAACAGTATTGTCCACTATATGGGCCATGACTCTTCCAATGCAGGTGAGAGAACCCCAACTGAAACCAGCTTGAAACAAGAAAAGAAAGGGTTACTGTTCATGGAACTGAAAGCTCACGAGATTCAGGCATTGCTGGATCCAGCGGCTCCCATAGTTCCAAGGATTTGCTCTCTCTGTGTGTGAGTCTCACTCTCGAACCGTCTCCTGCCATGTGACGGATCCTCCTATGCTCCAAGCTGACACACATCCAAGAGAAAGAAATGCTTTTCCATTGCTCCAACAAAGATCCTGAGGTTGCGTCTTTCCACAGCCTGTTGGCTGATTTCCAAAATCAAAACATTCCCAAAAGTCTCGTGGTGTCATTTCTACTTCAGCCTCGGTCCCACCCAGACTCAAGGGGTGGAAAATGCCTAAGTTCCGTCGTAAGACGAGCATGTGAGCTTGGATATCTCAGTGAGCCATCTCTGGAAAAGATAGCCCACGAGTTACTGGCTTGCACATTCCAGCTGGAGAAGCCTGCATGCCAGCACTGGGCTCTCTGTGCGTTTGGAGCTTTTCTTTTCAACTTTTCTAATATGGCCACCATCAAAAAGCCAATACCTCATTTATAGCATATGCACAGCAAGTATGGAAACATGGGCTATTTTCTAAGAAATGTCCTCTTTCCCCTCATCTGTTTCTTCCCAGAGGCCTGGGAACAAAGCATCTTTTTTTATGTACTTTTTTTAATTTTATTTTTTCATTAGAGTTGATGTATGATTTTATATGACTTTCAGGTTTGCAACGTAATAATTAGACCTAGTGCCCATCTGACACCATACACGGTTACTATAAGGTTTCTGAGTAGATTCCCTATTGGGGGTCACATAGCATCTTTGATGGTTGAAATGCAGCCACAATGTATTCATCATTTCCTCTGGCCTCCTGGCAGGAAATTGATAAGTATAAATCGAACTCTACCATGCAATAGGCACTATGTGTTCCCACACAATCTAGTTACTGAGTAATAAGTGTTTGAAGCTGTCCAGTTCTTCTAATGGCCAT
Organism: Nyctalus aviator; assembly: GCA_036971965.1. Lineage (NCBI taxonomy): Eukaryota > Metazoa > Chordata > Mammalia > Chiroptera > Vespertilionidae > Nyctalus > Nyctalus aviator. The sequence goes on along the minus strand of CM072929.1, from coordinate 8,327,336 downwards.
GTACATTCCCCAGTCCCCTTTACATGAGAAGGCTTACTATATAGTAAATTATTAGCAAGAGACGTGCAGGGGTCATCTGTCTTCTGCACAGGAGTATTGGCACATGGTTGGGTGAAGGTCAACAGAGTGAAATCTGAACCCGAGAGCTTTGCGGGATCCCTCTGGATGGGGAAAGCAGCTCCATCATCAGGGAAAGGGCCACGTCCAGAGGACTTGAAATCAAGTTTCAACAGAAATGCAAAAAAAAAAAAAAAGCTAGCTTTTTGGTGCTTTAAAAGAAAGGAGATTGCCTGGCCGGCTTGGCTCAGTGGATATAGCGTCAGCCTTTGAACTCCAGGGCCCCAGGTTTGATTCTGGTCAAGGGCATGTACCTTGGTTGCTGGCATGTCCCCAATAGGGAGTGTGCAGGAAGCAACTGATCCATGTTTCTCTCTCATCGATGTTTCTAATTCTCTATCCCTCTCCCTTCCTCTCTGTAAAAAATCAATAAGACATTTTTAAAAAGGAAGAAAAAAGAAAGAAAGAAAGAAAGAAAGAAAGGAAGGAAGGAAGGAAGGAAGGAAGGAAGGAAGGAAGAAAGAAAGAAAGAAAGAAAGAAAGAAAGAAAGAAAGAAAGAAAGAAAGAAAGAAAGAAAGGGATGCCTCTCCACAGCCATCTTAAAGGGTCTCCCAACATGGACCCCTGGAATTCTCCATTTAATTTGAGGAGTAAGAGTTTTGAGAGTTTGACTTCTTAAAACCTCTGAAATGCTTTACAGGACTAGCCTTATTCCCCACAGAAGATTTTGCCCAAAATAGAAGGACCCGGATATCTGTCACAGCATGATGAAAATGTGAGGGAGAGTCACAGAGAGCAGCGGCCCTGGTGGGACATTGCAGGGGAATCCCCCAGCCTTCTGGGATCCTCGGAGATGTGGTACACACCCCCATCTACACACAACCATCACCTCCGCGGGACTGTTCTCAGCCAGAGTGGCGTGTCCTTGAGAAAAGGCAAGCAGAAGGAAACAGCCAGACAGGCCTCTGTTAGACCATGTGATCAAGTCCAATGCAAATCAGTATCAGAACTGTGCTGGTTTCCGAAACTTCAAGGTCCATGGGCCCTGGATTCAGGAGTGCTATTTCCTGGGGCTCAAACACTCAGTATTTTCAGATATATCTCTGTCTCTCTGTCTTCCTCCTGCTCTCTCTCTCTCTCTCTCTCTCTCTCTCTCTCTCTCTTTTACTCTCATTCTCTCACTTTTCAACTCAGACTTATTTCTGTCACATTAACCTCCTTCCCTGATCCTGAAAACATTTTTCTCCACAAGGTCAAGAAAAATGGCCCCAAGAAGCTCCAGGTTCATTGTCCTTCCTGTTCTTTCTTCAAGAGGAACAGAGTCCCTCCCCACCCCTTCCTCAGGACCATCCCATCCCTTCTGAGGCCTCTGATCACCCTGTTTGGGGCCTGTGCCCTCTCCTGGCATTATCACAAGGACCAGGAGCTGGACACCTGTGACTGGCCAGGCTGGGACAGGGCAGAGCCGTGACTGGAACAGAAGGGATGACTTTACCAAAGGAAAACGGAATGGCTATTACTAAAAGAAGAGAAAAGGAGGAGAAACCAAGATGGCGGCATAGGTAAACACTTAAACTGCTGCCTCGCACAACAATATCGAAACTACAACTAAAAGACAAAACAGACACCATCTCTCACCTGTCAGAATGGCTGTCATCAACAAATCAACAAACGACAAGTGCTGGCGAGGATGCAGAGAAAAAACCCTCGTGCACTGCTGGTTGGAATGCAGACTGGTACAGCCACTGTGGAGAACAGTATGGAGTTTCCTCAAAAAACTAAAAATGGAACTCCCATTTGACCCAGTAATCCCACTCCGAGGACTATTTCCTAAGAAACTAGAAACACCAATCAGAAAGGATATATGCACCCGTATGTTCATAGCAACACAATCTACAATAGCTAGTATTTGGAAACAGCCTAGGCGCCCATAAGCAGATGATTGGATCCCAAACTATGGTACATCTACACAATGGAATACTACACTGCCATAAAAAGAAGGGATTTTTACCATTTGCAGCTACCTGGATGGAACTGGAGAGCATTATGCTAAGTGAAATAAGCCAGTCAATGAAAGAAAAATACCACATGATCTCACTCATTTGTGGATAATAAAGAACATTATAAACTGATGAAAAAAAGATAGATACAGAGGCAGTAAAGCATATAAGCATAACCAATGAACGCAAAATACTGGAGGGGTGAGGGCATGTATGGGAGTGAGATGGGAGTGGGGGCAATGGTAAGATATGTACACACATAATACTCTAATTTTTAAAAAATTGTAAAAAAAGTTAAAAAGAAGAGAAAAGGAATGCTGGTAGGCAAACACACACACTCACAGACACACCAGAAATCCCCCACAGTACCCACTGCCTACTACTATGCTGCAAGAACTTTGCTAAGCACTTTGTTTCTATCATCTCATCTCATCTTATCTTCATGTCTGCATGAGATAAGCACTTGTTGCCCCCCTGCCTTAGTTGCTAGGGTTGCCATAACAAAGTACCACAAACAAGGTGACTTAAACCACAGAAATGTGTTATCTCAGCTCTGGGGCTAGGAATCTGAAATCTCCATGTTGATGGGATGAGTCCGTCTGAAGGCTCAGATGGAGCATCTGTCCCGTGACTCTTCTTCACCCCCTGAGAGCCCCCGGCACTCCTTGGTTTGTAGCTAGCATTGTTCTTCTGTCTTCACATTGTCTTCCTACTGTAGGAGTCTGTCTCTCTGTCCAAACTTTCCCTTTTATAAAGACACATTGGATGAAGACCCGCCTTCATAAGCCTCATCTTAACTTGATCAAAAAAGGCTATATTCACAGGTCCTGGGGGGTCAGAACTTTCAACATCTTTTGAAGGGACATAATTCAACCCATGACACCCGCCATTTTTATTACACAAGGAAACGGAGCCTAACAGGATTGACATAATCTGTCACACATCCCAAGCAGACTAGATGCATCTTCACTCCATCTCCATGCTTGTGCTTTTCCAGGATAACTGCTCTTCATTGCTTACCTTGTGGCCACTAGGCCAGGGATTTGTGTGTGATTTTGTTCCACCCTTCTAGACTGGGAGCTCCTGAAAAGCAGGGACTTATCGTATTTATTTCTGTTTCCCCAACTCAGTAAGCAAGGGGCTCTATCACTGTCTCTCAGATCTGGAACACCAAGGCAGGCGCAGATGCAGACCACTATCCTCCATGGATTATTTCACTTTGAACCAGATATGGCTGATAGTTGAAGAGTTAATAAGAAAAGGAAGCTTTTCATTGGCCATTCTGGCTTCATTCACTCAACAAATATTTAATGAGTCCCTCTGATGAGTGAGCGCAGTGCCAGACACTGAGGAAACAGATAAATCAGACAAAGCCCACACCCTCTGAAAGCTTCGAACCTGGTAGACAAGACAGATGGGCCCATAAATCTTTGTATCACAGTGTCTCCGAGGCTGTTTTGGTGTCAGGAGTTCTTAGAAACGTAATGAAGGCAGCAAGCTAGGACTCGCACAACTTCTAAGAAGTTGGAAAAGAGAACTGACGAGCTAGGGGCCATCTTAAAGTCCTAAACTTGAACCTAAGAGAACGGCAGCAAGCACTTGGCCCCCTCCTGCTACAGCAGAGAGGCAGACGGAAAGGAGACTGTAGGAGAAACTGGGCCCTGCCCCTTGGTCAAAGCCAGGAAGCCATGGACAAATCCCACCTGGGCTCCAAGTCCAGGCAGACCTGGGTTCAAATCCAGCCTCTGCTACTCATTCGCTGGGCACAGTTAGGCAAGACTCTTAACTCCCAAGTCTTTATTTGGTTTTCTGTAAAATGGGGTGATGATAACAAATGGACCAGGTCGTTATGGGGATGAAGATGCAAAGTACATCCTGTTACAGTGGCCGAGTCTCCGTGAATGTAATGAGAGTAGATTCTGGACACTCCGGTCCTGGGTTTGAATTCTAAGTCTGCTCTAAGGCCGCCTTGGGGAGCTACCAGACCTCGTTAGATCTCAGCTCCAACCTCTCTAACACAGGGGAAATCATCACCTACCTCCTAGAGCTGTGTGACAATTCAGGACATGGGTGTTACAGGGCTTAGCACAGTCCCTTACATGCAATTTGAGCGGTTGCTCTATTCTTCCTGTTTACACTGCCCTGTGACTCTGTGTTTTTTGTTGTTGTTGTTGTTGTTGTTGTTGTTTCCCACTATCTTGACCAGGATTCCTAGAAGAGCTCTTTTTTTTTTTTACATAAAATTTATCATTTTAACCATTTTTAGATGTGCAGTTCAGTGGCATTGAGCATATTCACGATGTTGGGTAACTCTCACCACATCCATCTCCAGACATTTTCACCTTCGCAAGCTAATCCTGTGTGTCCATTCATGAAGTTCTTATTTAATAGAAGAACTCCTCGTTCTACCTCCCCCTGCCAGTCCTGGCAACCACCATTCCGCTTTCTCTCTCTGTGAATGGGCCTGCTCTAGGCACCTCCTTTCAGTAGAGTCATACCCTAATGGTCCTTCTGTGGCTGACTTATTTCCCTCAGACGAACGTGGCACGTGTCAGAATCTTACTCTCTGATGGTTTCTTCTCAAGATCAAGTCCACATGTTGGTCCTGCCTCCCACTGAGGCTATGCTCCCCTGCAATGGAAGCATGGGAACACACAATGCACATGACAGTGACTACCTCAAAGGAAACACAAATGCCTTTTTCCTGATTGCAGACGTTAAGACCTATTCTTTCCTGTGGGACCTTCGGTGAAAGCTACAAATTCATCTCACCCACTGCCCCTAGGGGGAGGGGTGTATTTCATGCAGAAAAATGGCCCTTGTTAACCTTTGTACCCCATGGGCAGGGCTGAAGCCACTCGCCAATGTTTACTCCAAGCGACACCACTGCGCAGCCTTACATCTGCCCCTGCCCCATGCCCTGTCTCCCTCTGGACGAAAAGTGGAAAACACCCTCTTGCGCTTCTCAGTTGGCTCATAAATCTTTCCTAAATCCTCTTCATTCAAAAAATTAAAAATCATTTCTGTGGGTGTGGGAGCTGCTCCCTTATGCAAAGATGTGTGGCCTGAGACTTCTGCCAGCCACGGGTCCCCTCGCTGGGGTCCAGGAGGCTCACTCTACCCCAGGCAGCGGGGAGATGCCTGCCCTGCCTTGGCCCCAGCTGCCACCACCAAAAAGATCTGCAATGCTGCGTGCAGAGTGGGAAACCGGAAACCACCAAACATCAAACATAAATTTTTACATAAATTACAGCACATGCATAAGGCAGCATAGGGTAGAGGCCATGGGCAACATGCTGAAGAACAAGATGTGGAAAGGTGTTCAGAACAGTCCCAGTGTGTGTGTGTGTGTGTGTGTGTGTGTGTGTTTGTGTGTCTGTGTGTGGGGTGTGTGTGTGTGTGTGTGTGTGTGTAACTATAGAATTACTTCACTGCTGTCTTACTACCCATATTTTCCAGCGTATCAGATGACCCCCTAGTTTTACAGTTAAAACAGGTTTAGGCCTATATTCACTGTATAAGACTACCCCCCACTTCAAAGAAAAGACTTACTTTGCCGTCAAGATCTGCAGGTAATTTTTGTGCAATTTTGGTCTTTTGCCCCGGATTTTCGGTTGACTTTTTTTCGTTTCAAAGGTCATCTTATACGCCGGAAAATACGGTATGTCTTGTCTTCTTTTGGGGGTTTGTCTGCATTTTCTACACAAAAGAAATATGTGTTACTTTGTATATTTGATTCCTAGAGCTGCCAGAACAAATTACCATAAGATGGATGGCTTACATCAGAAACTTTTTCTCTCTCGGTCTGGAGGCCCTGAGTCTTAAATCAAGGCTGTCAGCTGGGCCATGCTCCTTTCCTCGCCTCTTCCCACTTCAGGTGGCTTCCTACTTCCTCAGCTGGAGACCACGCTGCCCACATGTCCTTCTCCTCTGTGTGTCTGCCTCTGTGAGTCTGTCTGTAACAGCCCCTGCTTCTCCCTTGTCAGGACACCTGTGGCTCCATTTAGGGCACCCACCCAGATAATCCATGAAAAGCTCTGCCTCTCTCGCCCCCTAACTTAATCACATCACATCGTATTCACTGCCAATCACATGCTATAACAGGTCCAGACTTGGGGACTTTGGCATAGGCATGTCTTTTGGGGGGCTACCTTTGGGCCCATTCCTCTTTATCATTAACCAGAACAAATGTGTGTGTTTTTAAATATATTTTATTAATTTTTTTACAGAGAGGAAGGGAGAGGGATAGGGAATTAGAAACATCGATGAGAGAGAAACATTGATCAGCTACCTCCTGCACACCCCTTACTGGGGATGTGCCCGCAACCAAGGCACATGCCCTTGACCGGAATCGAACCTGGGACCCTTCAGTCCCTAGGCCGACGACAAACTGGCTAGGGCCAAGACAAATGCTTTGTTTTCCTTTTAGATATTCACTCCTTTGTGTGTTAGTGTTGCCCAGAGGCCAGTGCCTGGTTCATGATAGACCCCAAGTATTTACTGAGGGAACAAGCGAACTACCCAGAACAGATGGTGTGTTCAGGATGAGAAACTTAGGTGACTTGTCTCCTTTTTTTTTTTTTTTTCCCTACAGTTTTCAGTTGCTATTTTCTTCTTTTTTTAGTCATACTCTAAGAATTGTCTTTCTAAAGCTAGGGCAGTGGCCGGAAAACTCATTAGTCAACAGAGCCAAATACCAACGGTACAATGATACTTTTTCTTTTGAGAGCCACATTTTTTAAACTTTAAACTTCTTCTAACGCTGCTTCTTCAAAATAGTTTTGCCCAGGCCATGGTATTGTGTGGAAGAGCCACACTCAAACGGCCAAAGTGCCACATGTGGCTCGTGAGCCGCAGTTTGCCAACCACGGAGCTAGGGAGATAAAATCTTCCTGGAGCCCAATATGGTAGAACAGAATCAGGGAATCAGGTTTTCGTGGTTTGGGAAAACCTGACTCTCTGATTGGTCTCCTTCTGAGCACTTTCTATTCTGCAGCCACCCCAAGGCAACGTAGAACCAGGGATGACATTTTCCGAGAGGCTCTTTCTGATCACTTGCCCTTCTCCCTTCCGGCACGGGGAGTGTTGGTGGGAACCACAGCAGAGGTTGGGCACCGAAAGGTGAAATTTACCACCTAAGAATTCCTTCAGTCCTACACGCTACTTAACCTCGTTTGAGTTCATAGCATTGAACCTCCCAAGGTCTAGCTCAGGAATAGCAAATAGATGTGCCTATGCTCTGCCTGCCCACCCACCCCCCACCACTCCTCACCTCCACTACCCATATACACACAGAAGGCACTGCTAAGAGAGCGTGGCCCTCTTTATACATAACATCAGAATCCCAAACACAGCTCTTCTGGAAGCCACGGTCGTCAGTTTAATTTGGTGTGTGAGACAAAAGCCATTTTCCAGTCCTCATCTCGCCTGTGTTCGAGGATATGTCTTGATCACCAACAAACATCTATTGAGCTCATGATGTGCACAAGGGTTTGCAGTCTCGGTGTGGATTCAGGAAAGGTACAGTAAGAAGCTACAGGCAGTGCCAGGTAGCCAGTGCTAAGGGCTGAGCACATGATGGGTTAATGCAGTGGTCGGCAAACTCATTAGCCAACAAAGCCAAATATCAACAGTATGATTGAAATATTTTTTGAGAGCCAAATTTTTTTAAACTTAAACTTCTTCTAATGCCACTTCTTCAAAATAGACTCACCCAGGCTGTGGTATTTTGTGGAAGAGCCACACTCAAGGGGCCAAAGAGCAGCATGTGGCTTGCGAGCTGTGATATGCCAACCACGGGCTTCACGTGTTGGAGGAGCGTAGATGTCAGTGAAGAAGCTGATGGTCCTGAGAAGGCTGCTTCAGGAAATCAGACCCCAGGGGAACCCTGAAGGGAAAATAGAATGCATGTAAGTGGAGAAAAATGGAGACAAAAGTTCCAACTTAAAGGAGAGAATGATCTAAAGACCTGGGACACTTAGGAATGCATGGGCTATCTTCAGGGAATAGAGGTCAAATCAACATAGCTAATACCAAGGTCATTTCGGTGATGTTAAGCTCACATGTCACCCTCTCCGAGAGGCCTTCTCAGACCCACCTCATGGAGCTTACACTCTATAGAAGAGGGGCTGGCCCACAGGGTGCCTCTGTGTAAATTACAACAAAGGTCTCTGCTGGGTGGACATAGTTGGTCAGGCAGACCTCCCCCTAATGCTACCTGGGTAATGATATCTTCATGGGAAGTGTGGGCCCTTCTAGGAAACGCAGGTTGGAAGGCAGACTCTGTATGGATTTCCACCTTGTCCCCCTTGCTGTACCCTGGGATTCGCCATCAAGCTGTGGATTCAGGAATGACAACCAAAGGAACAAGGTAACATCTGGCCCAAGTTCCTTGTGCAGTGAGCAACCTGCACAGCCCATAGTTGATGTCCTGGAGATAGTCCACAAGCAAAGAAATATGCACTGAGTGGCCAGATTGTGATGATCTCCAAATGCATAATATTTGGAGATATATATATCTAGTCACTCAGAGTGTGTGTGTGTGTGTGTGTGTGTGTGTGTGTATCTCAGTGCATAAATTCGTGCACGAATGGGGGCCGGCCAGCCTGGCCATGAGGAGGGGACATGGGTGGTTGGCCGGCCAACCTGCTGGTCAAATTCCTAATAAAAAGACAATTTGCATCAATTTGCATATTTGCCTTTTATTATATAGGATATACACTGAGTAGTCAGATTATTATGCATTCAGAGATCATAATCATCTGGTCACTCGGTGTATAAGTAAATACAATGTTAAGTAGTGGAAAGTGCTAGATAAAGAAAACTAACATGGCCGAAACTGGTTTGGCTCAGCAGTAGAGCGTCGGTCTGTGGACTGAAAGGTCCCAGATTCGATTCCAGTCAAGGGCATGTACATTGGTTACGGGCACATCCCCAGTAGGGGGTGTGCAAGAGGCAGCTGGTCGATGTTTCTTTCTCATCGACATTTCTAGCTCTCTATCGCTCTCCCTTCTTCTCTGTAAAAAATCAATAAAATATATTTTAAAGAAAAAAAGAAAACTAACATGAAGTAAGGGGAGTAGTGGCCATATCGCATAATTGCAATAGTCTCACGTAAGTACTGTGGTCCATGCAAAGGGCACCCCAGGGGACTGAGCCACACAGGCCAGGACAGACCTCTCCTATGGAGAGGTAAGAAGAGAGGAAGAGACCTGAGAGAATCATCGCAGGAGAGGAGGGGTCCACTGGACTGGTGGCTGGCTTGGGGCAAGGATGCTGAGGAATGAGTAGGAAAGGGGACTTCAGGCTTTCCTGACTGAGGAACTAGGGAAATGATGGCGCCGCTCAAATCTGTCCACTTACTGAGCCTGCCCGAGCGGGTGGCGTAGGGATTTCCCAGGGTGTGTCCGGTGGAACATGAGCTGCGTGCTATGCTAATGGCTGTTACTGGGAAAAGTGGCTCCCATGTCAGGGCAATGCTGGGTAAGCAGAACGAAACAGGCTTCTTTCCTGGACGGCTCCTTGGAGCTCCTACTAGACTAGCATGCTCTGTGACTCTCACACGGAAATGCAGGCGGCAACCCATCCTGCCTGAACTGCTGGGAGACATTTCTCTTCCCACGGGGTCTCAGGAGACAGGCGGCCCCCCGCACCCCAGAGGAGGACTGTGTTCTAGACCAGTGGTCCGCAAACTGCGGCTCGTGAGCCACATGCGGCTCTTTGGCCCTTTGAGTGTGGCTCTTCCACAAAATACCACGACCTGGGCGAGTGAGTCTATGTTGAAGAAGTGGCGTTAGAAGAAGTTTAAGTTTAAAAAATGTGGCTCTCAAAAGAAATTCCAATCGTTGTGCTGTTGCTATTCGGCTCTGTGGACTCATGAGTTTGCCGACCACTGCCCTAGACAAAGGCCAGCCAGGCCAGAGTAGAAGGCAGTCAGACAGGGTGGTGGGGAGGCCAAGCTAAGAGAAAGAAGGGAGCCCCGAGAAAGACGGAAGGCTCCCCAACTGTGGGAGCCCACAATCTCCCTGGGGAAGAGCTGCCTGGGGTGTCCCCACAGGCCTGGCTTCACCCAAGCTCCAGGGTAACCTCTGAGTCAGCCTCCGCAGGCCCAGCACAGCCTCTGACTGGCTAAGGCGGGTCCCTGACCTCCCGGGGCCTCCACTTACCCTTCTATAAAGTGAGGGAGCAGCGATTACCCTCGCTCTCCCGGGTTGCACCAGGCGCTGCTAATTACTGCTTGGCAGAGTGCTGGGGTGCTGACAGGCTCTGTCTGACACATTTCTCCGTGGCTTCTCCAGACACCACGCCGACCTCCGCGGGAGACCACGGCCCGGTGGTGCCTGGCAGCTGGCTCAGCCCTCGGCAGCCTTCGGGGAGCAAGCAGGTGTCTCCCGAGGTCTCTGCCGCTCCCTCTGGTAGCGCCCACCAGAACCAGAGGCTCGCCTAGCCTTCTGCCACCGCGTGGGCACTGTGGAGGTGGGCGCCCCACCTGCCGGCTGCCAACCTGGGACCCGGCTGCATCTGGGAGCCTCCTCGGGGCTGGGACACCCAGAGGAGGGGTCCCCGGCCTGGAGGCAGCCATGCGGTGTCCTTCTCATTGAGGAGAGGGGGTCCCCTCAGCCGGGGCCTTCTCTGAGCGGAGCGATGACCACAGCAGAGGACCTGCGCCCAGCCCAGGCGGGAGGCACCAGTGAGCGAAGGTAGGTGCTGAGCATCCGCGTGTGCAGAGGGGAAAGGGCACTTGGCAGGGGAGCAAACACTGGCATCCAGGGGGCAGCGCTGGCCTTGCCCCGATCCTCCCACCACGGAGGAAGAGTGAACCTTCTTTCAAGGGCCCAGGTGACCTTGAGGCTCCTTTCTGTGCTGTTGGGGAGTCGGTAAAGCAGCCCATGGCGCCCCGGAGTCCAGGCCGCAGGCCACGGGACAGCTGTGCAGGGGGCCAAGCACAGGCCTGGTCCTGGAGACCAGGCGGGGAGAAGAGAAGTTGTGAGCCTGTCTGTGTGATTGGGGAATGCCAGGGTGATCACCTGCAGAGTAGGGTCACAGCAAGGTACCCCTCCTTCCGGTGGCTGCTTCCAGGACTCACTCCTGCGTATTGGCCATTTCCCCATAAACTTGTTCATTTTAATCCACATCTGGGTGATGGTGTTTGTGCCGCCGTGCTTTCTGCTCCTTTCAAAAGTATCCCCTTAGGGAGCAGGCTTTTTCAATCGTCCTTGACTAAAGGATATACAATGAATGGGAGCGTGTTGGGACCCACGCCTCCAGGCTCGTGCCATGGAACCTCACATTAAAATTTAAAATTTATACCTTTTGTCCCAGCTGAGTAGCTCAGTTGGTTGGAAAGTCATCCCGTATACCAAAAGGTTGCAGGTTCGATGCCCAGTCAGGGCCTTTGTGGGAGGCAACCAATCAGTCTCTCTCTCTCTCTCTCTCTCTCTCTCTCTATCTCTATCTCTATCTCACACACACACACACACACACACTCCCTTTCTCTCTAAAAATCAGTAAGGCCAAAACTGGTTTGGCTCAGTGGATAGAGCTGTCGGCTTGCAGACTGAAAGGTCCCAGGTTTGATTCCGGTCAAGGGCATGTACCTTGGTTGCGGGCACATCCCCAGTAGGGGGTGTGCAGGAGGCCGCTGATTGATGTTTCTCTCTCATTAATGTTTCTAGCTCTCTATCCCTCTCCCTTCCTCTCTGTAAAAAATCAATAAAATATATATATTTAAAAAATAAATAGATAAATCAATAAAAATAAATAGATAAATTTTAAAAAAAAGTGAGGATTTAAAAAAATATATATATATGTAGACCTCCTAATTCCTAGAAATCAGGGATCTAGTCCCAAGGAAAAGATGAGATTTATGGAATGATGCCAGGGGCTCATCCAGCTCAGTTTTCAGCCCCCACCCCCAACCACGACCCCCCACCCTCCGCCATCTTTTAAAGCGATGACTGCCTTTACCCCAGTGTATTACCAAGTGACTTGTCAGTGTCAGAGGAGTCCTGCAAAGAATCCCCGGCATGTCATTAACCTCATTCCAGCGTGTAATTACCCTAAAAGGCCTCCTCGCTGCCTCCATTCAGCGTTACATCATAAAGAAGCAGGCATTTTACTACCTGCAGGACACCGGGAACTCTTTAAAGAGTTAATTATGGCTCCCTGGAGCCTGTCCCCAAGAGCCCAGGACCCGGAACTAAACCCTGTGTCTTTTCAAGTGTCCGTCTGCGAGACAGCCTTCACTCACAGCCACTTCCTCCTTGGAATCTGAGCTTGACATTGGTGTGAAAATAGGCCCACCGAGACACGCAGCGGTGGGCTCCCTGGAGGAGGTCACCTGACTTGGGCCCCTCCTCCCCCCCCAGGGTAAGTCAGTGTTTCCATAGATACCATCAGTACAGCGTTGGGCAGAACAGAGAGCCACGGGGAGCTGGAATTCTCCTTACCCGCCCGGTTCCATGAGGCGAATCCAGCTGGAGCCATTAGTAATCTCTGAGCTAGAGAGACCAGCAGCGTGGCCAGAGTTCAAAGGGAGTTCAGGCCTAATCTGGACGTTACAATCTGAGTCCATCTAACCACGCAGGCTCTGAGGACATTATTATCAGTCAAGTGTAATTATAGATAAAATAGTTTTATTAATCAGCTTCCTAAGGGGACTTTTTTATCTGATGATGGTTATACAGGACAGTGGGGGGAAGAGGGGACTGTGTGCAGTGTGTCTGCAGGGAGGAGAGTCTACGGCAGTGGTCGGCAAACTCATTAGTCAACAGAGCCAAATATCAACAATACAACAATTGAAATTTCTTTTGAGAGCTGAAAACCAACTTCTGCGCATGGGCCACAAAGTTTCAATGGCACTGTATGTGTGCGCCCGCACATGGCATTTTATACAAGAGCCACAGGGCCAAAGAGCCGCAAGTGGCTCTCGAGCCGCGGTTTGCCGACCACTGGTCTACGGGAAGGAGAGAGGCTGAGAGCATGTCTAGGAGTTCTGTGCATGACGGAAGGAAGTCTTTGTGGGGGCATGGTTGGCCAGTGCGCACGTGTGTTTGCTCAGGTTCTTGCAACTGGACTTGAAATTATCTGTTTCTCCTCTATCCCTTGGCTTTGTCATAATTCTTTTTCTTCTTTTTCTTTTTTTTAATATAGACTTTGCCTTGCCCAGCCAGCATAGCTCGGTGGTTGGGCATAGACCTATGAACCAGGAGGTCCAGGTTTGATTCCCTGTCAGGGCACATGCCCAGGTTGTGGGCTTGATCCCCAGTGTGGGGTGTGCAGGAGGCAACAGATCAATGATTCTTTCTCATCATGGATGTTTCTCTCTCCCTCTTTGAAATCAATAAAAATATATTTAAATATATATTTTTAAAAATGCACTGTTCATATTTGTACTTATCTGGAGTTTATGGAGATTCCAATTACAGGTGCCCACTTTAGCCACCAATTGTCAGCCAGTTTTTCAAATCTCACTCCAGACCTGTCTTGGCTTGTCTTAAATGTCCATGGCCGTAAAGCACTTTGTCAGCTGCAAGAGATCCTACAAGGGTAGTGCACCTCCTGAGTATTGTCTGGCCTGACTTTATGTCAATGCCACTCACCTGAAGGCAGGAGGAATGAACTCCTTGGGGCCGAGACACTGAGGGTCTCCCCCGTGATGTCGCCAGCTCTACTTTAAACTTCATTAAATATTAGTGGTCATGGCTCAGTTGGTTCCCCTACAGAGAGAGGTGAGCAACTTCCCAGAGACTGGGGAACCGGCACAGAGACAGCCTGGTCCTCTCTGTCTGGTCACCTCCTATCTACTGGCAGCATTCGATACCCAGAGCAGCCCTCTCTCGGCACAGCCTGTATGTGCTGGCCGATTGTGCAATTTACTGCTTGCTCTACTGGAACACTTGACCCCAATTGATTATTTCCTCCTTCAGGAGGCCTTGTGAAAAACCTGTCCTCTGCCTCAACACGGAGGTACTGCCTGAACTTTGCCCAAAGTGACAGCTGCAGCCCGGGGTGGATACAACCTGGAAACCAGAAAGACCCAGCAGCTGTTTCCTTCCCACACTCCCATGGGTGCCACCAAGGGATGAACTCGCCAAAGCCCCACTGGTAGAGCTCTGTAGAAAGATGCAAAGTGGGCCAGCTGAGATCTCTATGGTCATGTGACAGGTCTGTTGGCCATGCTACAAAGTGGGCGGTTGAGATTCCTGGATCTTCTTGGCTCCCAGAAGGACATATTGGAGCTCAGAAAAAAGGGGTGGATGACGGAATGAGCATGTCACAAAAGCATTGCTCCATTTAAGATAATTAAATCTGTTGGTCAAACAGAGTGTCCTTATCCTAACTCCCAAGGCTGATAAATGTTTGATTGATACCGGAAAATTTATTGAAAATGAACAAATGGGTAGATGAATGTCTACTATGTGCCGAGTGCAAATGCCTGCATTATTTCCATTAATCTAGTGAGCACCTAATATTATTTTCATTTTGATGATTAAAAAAGTGAGACTTGAGTAAGTTTAATAATAACAATAATAATAATAATCAGAAGAATAAAAAGAATAGTCATTATTTCTCAAGAATTTAATATGTGCCAGGCATTGAGCTAAGTACTTTTTATATTACACTAGAGGCCTGGAGCACAAAACTTGTGCACAGGGAGGGTTCCTAGGCCTGGCCGGCAATCAGGGCCCATTGTGGCCTTCCAGCTGCTGACTGTGGCCTTGCTTCATTCCATGCCACCTCCTGGTGATCAGGGTACATCATAGTGAGCCATTGAACTCCTGACCTCCCATTGAACTCCCAAGGGGAAACTTTGCATATTAGCCCTTTATATATATAGATAGATAAGCACTATGTTAAGACCGCTCTCCGACATCCCCTGAGGGGTCCCAGATTGCGAGAGGGCACAGGCCAGACCAAGGGAGCCCACTGGTCCACAGCCAGGGCCATGGAGGGACGAGGGAGGTTGGCCAGCCAAGGAGGGACCACGGGAAGGCTCCAAAGCATGACTGCCCCATCTCACTCAGTCCCGATCAGCCAGACCCCAGCAGCAAGCTAACCAAACTGTCAGAGCATCTGGCCCCTGGTGGTCAGTGCACATTATAGCAAGCAGTTGAGCAGCCTTAGCATGTCATTAGCATATTATGCTTTGATTGGTTGAACGAATGACCGGTCAACCAGACACTTAGCATATTAGGCTTTTATTATAAAGGATTATCTCACTTAATCCTCACCACAACTCTATGAAGTTACAATTTATTTGCCCAGGTATTTGGGTGAAGAAACTGTGATTCAAGGAGATAATTAGATGGCTACCAAGTGATAGACATTTGAACCCACATCTATCAGACTCAAGACCCAGTGCTCTTTCAAACACCGGCTTTACTTTAGCTACTGTCTCATCTGGCTTTTGCCCTTAGCACATCACGGTTACTGCCTCACCTGAGGACATTCAGCTAAGTCCAAATCTCACTGTTCTGTGGAACCCAAAGAGATAGTTGTCAACATAGAATGAAACGGACTTCCTCCATCTCCCGCCCCACGTTAAAAAGGGATTAAAACACAATTTTAGGAAAAGAGACACAGGGGAGAGCGATGTCCAGGACCAAAAAAGACAGTTATCTTCACTTTAACTCCAATAGCTCAGCAATAATGTCACCTTGAGGAGTGAAACTTCCTTGTTGGAACCGCCCCACATTTGCAAGTTTAAGGCACAGGCGAGTCTGTGTGGATGTGACCTTTTAGTGAGGATGGGCAGCTTCCCAAGTTTGAGAGGTCTGCCCTTCGATTTATAAGTACCAGGATTTCTGTTAGGATGTGATGACGTCCGCTGAAATAAAGTGGTAAAGCAGAAAACTTCGTAATAGTGACAGGCTGGAGTTTTGTACAAAGCACAAGGCCTAGATTCTTAGACCATTCTGTGTTTACAAGCAAGACTGTTCCTCTAAGTTAGTTCCTGCACAGAGCCAAACTCAGGGTGTTTCAGTGAGCATGTCAGATCTTTATACGTTCTTTAATGGCAGATTAAACTGAAGGCAGACAAACGATGGTAACAATATTATCTTATAGTTGGTGGAAGAAGTGACAACCTCCATAAGAAATAACAGTATGATTCTGGAAAAATATATAGGCAAAGAGAGAGAGCAAAATCAATGTTTCTCACCATGTCTCACCTTGCTGCCCTGCACACGTGCCCCTGAAGAGTAGACAAGATCTGAGGCCTCTTCAAACTCCCCATCAACTGGCCAGAGACCTTCCTTGTTCATAGGGGTTGATATCCAAGGCTTCATGATTCAAAAGTCCAGAGCTGCCATGGGTGACACATGTCAGACTCTTGCCAACCTTCCATGAGCGGTCTTGGGCTACCCCATTCTCTTTCTCTCCTCCCACACACCTCTTTCTGGTTTGAAAGAGCATCTCCTTCTGGCCATCCCAGACATCACAGAGCACAGTGGGCAGTGGGATGGCCTTTGAGTCAATCCTAGGATGGGATCTCTACTCAGCTATTTGTTAGCTGTGGGCCCTTAGGCAAATTGTTGAAATTCTTTGAACCTCAGTTTCCCCTTCTGTAAAATGGGGATAATAACAGCCCACAATCTGGCAGTTGTTGTGCTTGGCACATAATAACCAACCATTTTTAGCAAGTCATTCCAATTTTTCATGGCCCATCTCAAGTGCCATATTTCACAGGAAGTTTTCTCTGGTGGTTCCAGCCCTTACTGACCTCCTTCTTATGAAATCCTATATCCCCTAGCTCGAAATTTGGCTTGGAATCATATACTACCTCTAAATGTTTCCTCGTGAATTTTCTGTTAAAATATCTATTACTTAAAGGCCACAACTAGGTCTTAGTCTTTTTTTACATACCTGGTAATATGTATGTATTTAGCCGGCAGATGCAGGAGTTCAGTCTGGAGACATGGAAGTCAATGCAGCCACACACATTATCAAAATACATGTGTGATCATTCCTACTGATAAGTGAGAAAACTGAGGTTAAGCTCACCTAGCAAGTCCAATATCAGCTCACCTATAAGAAGCTTGTCTTTAATTATCTACTGATAGCCTAAGCTTTATTAGTGTGATTTTCATATTGACCAAGCTAATTAGACATGGCTGGAGGGACTGGGTTATTCAATACCTAATATCTCAATGGCAGCACCATTAGCACTGACTGTATGAGTCAATGTCATCTATTCTTCACCCCCTGCAACTCTCTCTGGAAGCAAATCCTCATACCCGCCAAGGGACTGAAGTTTAGCAGGAAAACAACGAAAGAAAATCCTGTCTTCAAAACCCCTCCATTCAAGCCTCTCAGATCTGTGCCTTTATACAGCCATATTGCTTTAGATGTATTCAAGCTGATCCAAAACACAAAAGCTTTGATTAGGTTAACTTCCAGAATCCTCACAGGAAGAAGGGAGTCTAGAAATAGTCTTGTCATTGTGTCTGCTGTTTCATAAATGTTATGATAATTTAACCTAGTAACAACAAAATCAGTATTCTTATCCTCATTTTTATTATGCTTCTGCCAACCATTGACTTTGCCATGTGACCCACCACGATATCTTAGTGTTGGGAATCACACAAAGTTCCATTACTTCCATGAGGCTCATAGCCAAGGAGGAATTATCAGGGGAGCCACCTCACTGTTGCTGTATACTGAATCAGAATTCCTGGTGAGGAGAACAGACAGCATGAACAGCTAAATGATGAGCTGGATATAGAAGACTGGGAAAATATACCCAAATAGGAAATAAAGCAAACACACCATCAGCCAACAAGAATTGTTTGAGTACTTATTTGTGCTTCTGTCCGTGCTAGGTGGTTTAGGGGACAATAGCTTTGTAACTTATCCTTACCAGCAACCTGAGATGCCTAAGAAAATTGATATCTCTTCAACTTAGATTCTGATTCCTTCAGAAGTATCACATGACAGCCTAATGGTGAGGCTTGTGGACTCTAATGCCAGCTGCCCAGGCTCAAATCCTGCTCTGAATTCTGTACCCTGTGTGACTTTGGGCGAGTTCCTTAAACTCCCTATGCCTGTTTTCTCATTGGTAAATGTTAAATAATAATAATAATGGCACCTGCCAAAGCCAGTTTGGCTCAGTGGATGCAGCATCAGCCTTCGGACTGAAAGGTCCCGGGTTCGATTCCGGACAAGGGCATGTACCTTGGTTGTGGGCACATCGCCAGTAGGGGGTGTGCAAAAGGCAGCTGATCAATGATTCTCTCTCATTGATGTTTCTAACTATCTATCTCTCTTCCTTCCTCTCTGTAAAAAATTAATAAAATATTAAAATAATAATAATGGCACCTACCTCAGAGAAATGACATAAGGATTAAATGACTTAAAACACACAGCATGTCTAAACAGTACTTGACACCTACTAAATGATAGAGAGTAGCAGTTATGATTATTGTAAAAGGACAACATTATTCTACTTCCTATGGTAATAATGAAAGGTGGCATCTCAGTCAATATCTGCATTTCTCTCCATAAACCACAATAATTGCCATTTGGTGAGAACTTACAATGCATCAGAAATCACAGAAAGTCCTCCCAGATAAGGGAACGAGGCCCTGAAAAGCTGATGCTGTATTTAGTGTCTCCCAGGTGGTAGGTGCTGTCATACATATGCACTGACAGAAAGCTTTTTATTCTTAAACATCTGGATGAACAGAGCATAGAAAAATGTAATTTCTGCAACAACTGTAATTCTAATAGTATCAGGATAATGGAAACAGGACACCTAATTCAAGCTCATATGTCTCACCCCCATCCTGCAAATCTCTACTGCTAATGCCATCATCTATGAAGTTTTTACCTGAATGTATTTTTTTTTAATTCACTTTTGTCCTCAGCCTCTGCTGCCCGCTGGGGTGGTGGTGAAGATGGCAGATTGGAGAAGAGAACAAATGACTAAAAAATAAATTGGCTTAGCTTAAAAAGGGCAGGTTTTAGGAAAAGCATGAGATTCTTATTATATCTAATAAGAATTGGATAGAAACGGTGGGCCTTCTAGGTGACTTGTCTTTTCGTTCACGCAGTGTGGTACATGCATGGATGCAGTGTCTTCTTTGTCCCAAGAACCATACTAGACACCAGGGAGTCAAGGAAGTGCCAGAATTCCCACTCTGCACTCAAAGGCAGACTGTGCCTGTGATGGCCACTGATCTTGAAGCAACAGAGAGCAAAGGATCCTTTCTGAAGCCAGAGCAGAAGGAGAGGGGCCCCCGGATCCAGCACCAGTGTCTGTGGTGGGGTTTTAGCGTTGGGCAGGCCTGAGTTCCTCCCAGCTCGACCACTGGTAGGGGAAAGACTTGTATAGAGCAGACAAGAAAGCAATGCAAGGAGACAGCTGGATTGGCTATAGCTTTAAGCCATTGCCTAATTTTGGAAAGCCTAGTTCAATGGTTGGCAAACTGCGGCTCCAGAGCCACATGCAGCTCTTTGGCCCCTTGAGTGTGGCTCTTCCACAAAATACCATGTTCGGGCACGCATGTACAGTGCAATTGAAACTTCGTGGTCCATGCACAGAAGTCGGTTTTCGGCTCTCCAAAGAAATTTCAGTCATTGTACTGTTGATATTTGGCTCCGTTGACTAATGAGTTTGCCGACCACCAGCCTAGTTCATTGTGATTAGTTGTTTTTAAATTCCCTTTTTTCTGAATACAAGTGCATTTACAATCAACTCTGGCTTGGGTCTCAGGTTGCTTGCATAAGATACCCAGGCATTAGAACCAGCGGGACTAATGGCCTCCTTGTTTAGTCACTGTCATGTGTCACAGGCCAGCACGGGATAATAAAGAGTTCTCAGCACATGCCAGGTGTGAACTCATTTAATTCACCCAACAACCAAGAGGAGATGGATTCCTCTTCTTCTTTTTATAGAAGGATGCAAGGATGTTCAACAAACTTCCCAGTCAGCAAATGGCAAGGCAGGGATTCGAACTTAGGAAGTCTCCCTCTGGAAACTGGTCTTAGTCCCCAGTCGCTCTCATAAGCCTAGTGTTACCTGTCATTACCGTGTGGCTGAGACACCAGAGGAGGGTCCTCTGGAAATTCTAAAATGCTCCATTTCTTCTGCCCACCTCCTCTCCATCCGCAACCGCCATCTCTTGTCTTTGATTGACATCCATAGTACAGTTTTTACAAGCTTAGTGTTTGGTATCATCTAAGATCTCCACTCCGATCAAATTTAGGTGTGATAGACTTCATTAGTCTAATTCCTCTTTTATTTCTGTTTTATCTTAATCACCCCTTTTATTCACTGTCTAGCAGGCCTGTAATTTCCCAGACTCAGAGATGCCATACTGTACATTCAGACCCATGAGACAGTTTGTTGTCATACGCATTCAATGCCAGAAGAGTTTTCACTCTGAAACTTTTCAGCCAGGACAGTGTAGAAAAAAAAGTATAATTTCACCAAAAGACTCTTTTCTAAAAACAACGGAATAATATGTTTTCCACGCACATCTCTCTACTGAGAAGAATGCTTGCGTGCAGACACAGCACAAACATGAGAAGCATTTCAGACGCCAGAGACAAGATGGGAAAGTGGCCAAGAACCCTGAACGTGGTTGTTAGGACCATCAGGGTCCCCCAGACACAGAGGAGGAAGAGGCAGATCACAGAATTTTCCAGCTTATCTAGTTCATTCCAGATTCTTTTAAGTACAAATTCCAAGGCCATCTAATCTAGTCCATTGCAAATTCTTTTAAGTCCACATTCTTTTGTTCAAATGAAATCTCATCCTGAAGATTTGTATAAAAGGTGAGATGCTCTTATTGAAGCAGGAGGAGAGGCCTAGAACCTAACCCACTCCTTGCCCATCCGCGTTAACCCCCCATTCCCTCCCCCCACAAGCCCTGTTGAGGGCTCCGGGGAACCCCTGGGGGTTCCTTGGAGCACAGTTTGAAAATCTCTATTCTTATCCAACCTCCTCCTTTTACCACTGTGGGAAATGGAGCCCAGAGGAGCTACGTGACTTGGCTGACGTTACACAGCAAGTCAGCAGCCTGGGCTGCTATCTTCCTTCAACTATTTTTCCATGATGACACTTGAGTTCTGGGATGAACTACCTTTTTGTTTCTCCAGACTGTACGTGTTTCTGTATTTGTATGTTTGTCCCAGTGCCCAGGGATCCAAAGAAAACCTAACAAACCAGTCCCTGCTTTTACTCTAAAGCTTGGAATGTGCACCTCGAACACATGTCTTGGCTGCCCCAGACAGCTGCAAGCCCAGAGCAGAAAGGCAGAGGGTCGTAAATGCTGTCCCTTGGCTGACCAGGGGCTCTATCTCACAGCCTGAATGAGCTAGGGTGTCTACCCTCCCAGGGAAATCCCCCAAATCTTGTCGTCCTCAGCTAGACACCTGAGAGCTGGCATCCAAGCCAGGTCCCACCTTGTGACCCTGACTGACCCCCCCAAATCTCTTCGGTTCTCCATCGGTAAGACAGGGGGAGGGGCTGGGGAGTGGAGAGAGGGAGAAAGCCATCCCGTGGCTCGTCACATTCAGAGATGTTAGAAGTTGAATAAGTTCATGTGCCCAATGCCCTGTTGATGAGTGAAAAAGTGGAAGAAAGGCCCAGCAATGGTTCTGCAAGCTGGTTCCCCTCGCCCGATCCGAAGGCAGAGATTGGATGGCATGGTAAAGAGGGGTTTCTGGCTCCTGTGCTCCATCCAGGAAAAGGCTGTGATCATAATCACTACCAACGGGCTTATTCGGGGCTTCACCTGTGTTACCTCCTGTGACCCTCTGAGCCGCCCAGTGGGTAGTGCTCTTCTTTGCACCAGTGTGATGAGGCTCAGACAGGCTGCCTACGTTATCCAAGGCAACCCAGCTAGAAAAAGATGGATCTACCCCTCACTGGTTTGGCTCAGTGGATAGAGCATCGGCCTGCGGACTGAAAGGTTCTAGGTTCAATTCCGGTCAAGGGCATGTACCTTGGTTGCAGGCACATCCCCAGTAGGACGCGCGCAAGAGGCAGCTAATCGATGTTTCTTTCTCACCAATGTTTCTAACTCTCTATCCCTCTCCCTTCCTCTCTGTAAAAAAAAAAAAAAAAAATCAATGAAATATATTTAAAAAGAAAAGAAAAAGAAAATGATGGACCTAGACTTTGAGTCCAAAGCCATCTCGCTGCAAAGCCTGCGTTCATAACCACTGCCCCATCCTGCCCTTCCTCCTGGCCGCACAGGGGGGAGAAGGAGAATGAACTACTCCTCCAAGGCGCCAGACTCTACCAAACCAGGAGGGAGGCTGGCTGCCTCTCAGAGCTCCCCCTACGGCTTGCACGACTGAGAATCCCCAGCCAGCTCCGTGCAGGACTGGGCAGAGCACGGAGGCACGAATTCTGGACTTGTTTACCGAGTCCCCTGGGCCAAGAAGGAGGGTGGCGAGCTGGGCACAAAAGCAGGATAAAGGTAAACTTTCTGCACGTGAGAACCATCCCGCCTCCCCCCCCCCCCCGCCCGCGCCCGCCCCCTCCCAAGGAGCCGTGTCACACCGTATGTCACCGTCATCAAAGGGGCTGTGCGTAAACCTGAAAAACCAAACGGACCTGTCTGTAGGTGTTACTTATATCACAGGGCCACAGGTGCCTTTATTTCCACCGGGCGCTGGTGCTGGGAGCACCTGCCTTCTCCTGCCTGGAGAGCCTCCTCTTGGGACCCAGTCAGCGCTGTCCTCACGTAAGCACCCTTTCTTTGCTTTTGTTGGATGAATTGTAAGGGGGTGTCAGGGCCGAGAGGCTGGGGTTGGGGGACTCCCGGGGCGGTTGGTGGGTCTCCAGCTCCAGGTTGCCAGCCCCCCTGCGGGTGCCATGCGTCACAGTGCCTCCCGAGAGCTGGATGACTGGGATTTAACTGCTTGTTGGGGGGTAGCGGGGGAGACCCTTCTGCCCCCACAGGCTGTGGAGACACCCACTCCCTCCTCCACAGCCCCCACGATCACTTGACTACACCAAGGGGAATCACGAGAAGGCAGACAGGCACTCACTGTCCTGCGCTTCCTAAAGCTATCTTTAGGAAGGAAGTTTGGGTTTTACGCCCCCAAAAAAATATTCCGCTTCAAGGAGAGCCCACTGCACCCCTGGCCCAACTCCTCCTTTCCCCATTGGCCGGCTCATAGTTCCCTCTTGATACAGAGGAAATAAGCTGCCTTATTACAATTTGGGGAATTCCTTTTTTTTTTTTCTTTTTCTTTCAGGAATTCATATGTAAGTAAGAAATTTAAAGAAACCCATTTTCCCCCTCTCACGCCACCTTCGTCTAGAGAGAGACTTTCCAGAAAAGCAGTGGTTAGGGTTTTTCCACTGTCTTTCCAGACTTCTTCAGACTCTGCGGTGTGGGAGGGTTCTTGTTCGTCCGCCCCCTGCTGGCAGCCGCTGGTGGCACAGGCTCCCTTCTCTTCACGGAAGGCTGGGGACCCACCTGGGACTGGGCTAAGAATTTTACAAACAGGGAGAGGATGTCAGAGACCCTTAGGCACAACCTCTTCGTTCTACAGATGGGGAAACCGGGGCCCGGGCAGTTAACGTGTTTTATGGAGACAGCTTCGCGCGTTAGATTCTTTCCAATAATTGGGGCTTTTTTAAAACGCTGCGGGACAAATTGTTAAAAATCGGGACGTCTGGTCACCTTAGTCTGGAGGCCCCGCAGAGAGGGGCGGTTGGCGGTGCTGAGTGAAGGCTTAGCTCAGTGTCCTCGTGTTCTCCGAGATAATGTTTTTCGTGACTCAGAGTGGTCTCCGCAGGAGTGTGCACAGTTTGGTGTCTTCTTTTCTCACAAGCCCCCCGAATAACATTGACGAAGACTGACCCCCCTCCCCTGCCCCTCGGAAATGAATGTATGTGTTGTGCCCAGAGAATGAATATATATGTTGTGTCCTCTGCATATTTAACTGATTTAATTAAATCCTCAGGAAAGCCTGAGGACCCCAGGTTAAAATCCCCGTTTTAGAGACGAGCTCAGAGAGGGTCGTGGCTTTTTGTGCACCACCCCTCGTATGAAACAAAAATCCTTTGGGCCAGGGTTCTTTGCTTGTGGGGACAGAGGTAAGAGGGACCTCCCTCCCCTCCATGGGTTTAATCCAAAACCGACGAGCTTCCCATGGGAGCCCCGGGTAAACCGTACTGCAGCCTTTCTGTGGGTCTGTGCCGCACCTTCACAAACACAATCAAAAACAAGCCCACCGGCGAACGCCCTGAGCAGAGCTGGAGGAAAATGAGGGCTCGCTTGGCAAGACGTCAGCAAGGCAGTTCCCAGGCGCTCTGGTTTCTCCCAGAAGAACAAACACTCAAGCACCCCACCCTCCCTCCTTTATGGAAAGTGTCGACACAGTCCATTGGGTCTCCCTTCACCGGTGCCTTCGTAGCGGCGTCCGAGGAGTGGGAAATGGACACTCGGGTCTCACTGGAGCATTGCAGGAGGAACACAATGTTGCTTCCCAACGAGGCTGCTCAGAAGATGGGATCCACGAAGGCCCTTGGTCCCGATGGCCTGGTTCTGCCCGGTGATGCTTCGGTGCATATACAGCCAATGCGTCGATGCTTAATTGGGTAAAATTTTTTGGTCCCACGCCCAGAGTGAAGTCGCTGATCTCTGCCAGGGTCAGGCAGGAATTTTCCTCCTCGGACAAACTGGCCAGGGCTGGGTGGTTTGCCCCGTCCCCTCTCGCTCCGGAAGGCTGGGCAGAGGTGCTGGGTGCGCAGGCCATGGGCACCACACCCGCCGCGGCCGCTGCTGCTGCCCCTGGCTCGTCGTGCAGGGCAAGGAGCCCACAGGCCGGTCCCTCTGGCTGCTCGGACCCTCCCTGGCCGCACGCGGTGAGTGAGCCGGCTCCTAGGAGGGCGAGGAAGCCCCTGGAGTCCGTGGGGACTCCAGCCTCCGTGCCTTCGAGGTCTCACGGTGAAAGGTACCTCACCCGCCAGCCTTCCTGGCGCCTGGCAGGGACCCCGCCCCTGGTGTGGATTGTGTTTGAACCTTCTCGACTCACTAGGCAGCTAGCCCGGGGACAACATGTGGGGGAGACGGACTCTAACCACTGTGGGTCTTTTGATGGGCAGTGGGTGAGGGGCCGGAGTGCCCACAGGCCCGGCTACCCCGGGCCAACAACACCCTGGATGCACTGCTGGAGGCAGTGGGCGCAGGAGGAAAGGGAGAAGAGGAACGCAGGGGGATAAACGTGTAGTCTCTCTGGGTGGTAGTCGGATGAGCTCGCTTGGCTGAAATATATCCCCGTCTAGGCACCCACCTGTGCGTGCGGGCATGTGTTTGGGTGCTGGCCCGGTCAGGTGGGTGCCTGAAGAAACCACGGAGCCAGAGCCCAGCGTAGAGTCCGCCTCCTCGGTGTGCTCATGTAGCAGGTGGGGACCTGAGGCTGGGAGAGGAGCAGGAGGCATAATGGTGACTCCCCGCCCAGTGCTCTGTCCAAGATCACAGGGCAGCCAGCCTCTCGGAGAACCAACACGTGTGGCCGGAACAGCCGGCCCGGCCCCGCCCTGCAGACCCCTTCCTGTCGTGCTGCTGACTCTGAGTCTAACCCAATGCTGCTCAACCTTGTGTGTGTGTGTGGGGGGGGGTTCTGTTATTGCCCCCACGAAGGAGCTTTTTGAGATAATTTTTCTTAATCGTCTCCCCCTCCATGAAATGTTGATACCATAGAAATGCTGTAAGTCCTTAGTATGCCGTGGCCTTTGGAGGCTCGTGAAAAATGATAACATCTAAGATTTTTTTGATACCTTCCCCCAAGGACCAAATATTTCCCCTCTGAGGTCAACGTCACCCCCTGTTGGGGATGTATGGGCTACCTTCAAGCCGGGGCCTCCCTGTCGCTGAGCCTCAGTGTCCTCGCTGAGAAATGGGACTCCAAAATGTGGGTTCGATTCCCCATCAGGGTACATGCCTAGGTTGTGGGTTCTATCCCCAGTCAGGTGTGCATGGGAGGCAACTGATCAATGTTTCTCTCTCTCATTGATGTTTCTCTCTCTCTCTCTCTCTCTCTCTCTCTCTCTCTCTCTCTCAGTAAAATCAATAAACATACTAAAGTGAGGATTTTAAAAATTCTTAAAAACAAACAAAAAGAAATCTTAAGAGCTAAATGCTCAATTACTGCAAGGACCCCAGAGGCCTAAGAAGCTGAGCCACTGGGTACAAAGCAGCCATTATTCCTCAACTCACACCTGGGGCATGCAGGCTAAGGGGCCAAGGCCTTTAGTGGGGAGCCCAGAGTGAATGAAACCCTCTCCTAAAGCAAACAGCGTCTGTTACTTTTATAAAGGCGCTTTCCCCAAAAGGAAGCAATGGTTACAGAAGTAAAGCAGCACCGTGTTCACGTGAGGGAGCCCTTTATGGGAACTTAAAGGATGTCATTGGCCACAGAAGGGATTACCCAAGGGAATCAGGCCTGTGTCCAAAACTAGGGAAGCCGAAACTGGTTTGGCTCAGTGGCTAGAGCGTCGACCTGCGGACTGAGGGGTCCCAGGTTTGATACCGGTCAGGGCATGTACGTTGGTTGCGGGCATATCCCCGTTGGGGGGCGGGGGGAAGGGGGGTGTGCAGGAGGCAGCTGATCAATGATTCTCTCTCATTGATGTTTCTAACTCTCTGTAAAAAACAAAAACAAAAACAAAAAAAAACAATAAAATAAAAAATAATAATAAAAAATAAAAAACTAGGGAAATTACAGGCAAGTGAGTGGACTAGTATAAGGCGTGGGGGGGAAGGGGAAGGGATCCTTAAAGAAGGTAAATATCCTGTTAATCAAACACATTCCTAATTTTTATGACTCAACTGATTTAACAATCGACTTTTGAGAGCTGTTTAGCAGGTGCAGATGGAGCACTCACTCCTACTGTCCTGTCTTGTAGCTGGAGGGTTTCTAACTGACTTTGCAGACCTGGGGATGGTTTTCTATGTTCTTCTACATGGAGGGCACTCGTCCCTTCTCCGAGCCCACACATCCCTTATCCGAGCTCACCCATCCCTTCTCCGAGCCCACCCATCCTTTCTCCGAGCCCACCCATCCTTTCTCCGAGCCCACACATCCTTTCTCCGAGCCCACCCATCCTTTCTCCGAGCCCACCCATCCTTTCTCCAGCCCACCCAGCCTTTCTCCGCGCCCACCCAGCCTTTCTCCAGCCCACCCATCCCTTCTCCGAGCCCACCAGCCTTTCTCCCAGCCCACCCAGCCTTTCTCCCAGCCCACCCGGCCTTTCTCCGAGCCCACCCATCCTTTCTCCGAGCCCACCCGGCCTTTCTCCACGCCCACCATGAAGTCAGGTCAGAGGTGTGCCATCCTCTTCCTCGGTGTTCTGAGCCTCTGGCCCAGAAAGGCAGGGGGCCTTTTTCCCTTGAGCCCTCACTCAGGGGAATTCCCCGATGTGAGTTCCAGGAAATGGAAGGGGCTTCGGGGTCCAGGGGCTCTTCCCTCTCTCATAACCTCCTACCCCTATCCCTTCTCAGCCTGCCTCCCGTTCAGGGCATAAAACCAGCCAGTCCGTGGGAAAATCAGGTCCAAACGCAAGCAGCCTTGACCTCTGTTTGATACGGCTCCCCGGGGGAGATCCATGAACACGATAATCCGCCTGCAGCGTTAACCCTCTGTGGGCCTCGGGAAGGAGATTCCCCGTGGGGCCTGGAGACTCTTTGTGGATGGCTCTGAAAGGGATCTGCACGTGAGACTTTGAACTTGGTTGCTTATCTATGTCAGGAGCATGGTTCTCCTGAACATTTGATGATGGGAATGAGGATAAGGATGATGATCATAGATTTGCCAATGCCCCCAAAGAACTGGTCTTTGGTTCTGGAGTCACACAACCCCTGCCCCTCTCAGTCCGGAGGTCCTACTTGATACATAAGAATGTGTGAGATGTACCTGAGGTCAACGTGACTGTTTTTAGAAAGGGAAGCTGATGGGCCGAGAGCCGAGAATCGGAAAACTTAAGAACTCTCTACATGCAATGTCACATTGCCACCATCTGGCTCTGTGGCCTGAAGCAAGCGCCACAAGCTCCCTGGGCCTTAGCTTTCTGAGGTCTGGATGACAGAGCGAGGGGAGCGATGCTCTGACTCAGCACTTTCCAGCACTCAGGGCTCCTACAGGAGGCGAATCTGGTCCAAGGCTCTCACATAAAGAGGCAGAGAGTACCTCTGGCAGGATCGGTGGGCCAACAGGCAAAATCCAGGCTATTGTGTAAGTTCCTACACGGCCCTTTAATATGTAACCATTTAAAAATGTCAAATCATTTTTAGTGCAGGCCGTTCAAAAGCAGGAGGGGAGCTGGATTGAGCCTGCCAGTTGCACTTTCTAACCTCTGACTCAGTGGTGCATGGATGGACAGTTTTTATTTGAGTGCTCATGTCTTCATTTTTACGTATGTTCGGAAATACTGATTTTTTGTGGATAATGGTGATGTCAAGTTTTCCTTTTAAATAAACGTGTTTATGTTCAAACAAAAACGGGGGCGATTTTGTTGAATGGGTTAAGTAAATTATGGTGATGGGAGGCACGTGACTAGTGTCAGGAAACATGGACTAGATGACTGACAAGCTCCTGCCCACCTTAAAATTCTCTGAGACCCAGAGCTCAGTGTCTGGTAAGTACCAGCCGTGTGGTCCTGAGTTGCAGGGTCCCCTTTGCCAAATGGGGGTGGGACCCCCATATCTCATCAACATTAGTTCCATAGAAGAAAAGAGAAGTGGGGCCAGCATATATTTTTAACCCACCAAGTATGAATCCTTTTTTGTCTGAATTGTGGGGACACGGGAAGCAGCAAAGAGAAACTCGAAAGATGAGACTGATGGGCAAGAGTGCATGAAAGTGGGGGGCCCCAGGCCCACCCCAGCCTCGACCAGACCCCTCTCCCCAGGGCCTCTCTGCCAGTGTGAGCAGGGATGTGAGCATAGCTGTCATGTCTTGACGTCACATACACAAACCCGAGTTGTCGCTCAGACTCCACTCCCTGCTGGGTGGTGTGGGCACGTTAGCTGGAATGTCAGAGTCCCCTCCTCATCCGTGACACAGACTCTCTCTCTCTCTCTCTCTCTATATATATATATATATATATATATGCACACACACATTGAGTGGCCAGATTATTATGCATTCAGAGATCATAATAATTTGGCCACTCAGTGTATAGCATATATATCATTTATATATATCTATAATGTACAATTTTTATACATAGTCTGTATATGCATAGTGTATAGTTTATATCCGTATAGGTGTAACATTTATGTAACAGTATATAAAACTACATAAAATCAATTCAGAACTGGTTTTTTGTTTGTTTGTTTGTTTGATTGATTGATTTTTGCTCAGAAACGTTTGTACCAAAGACACACACACACACACACACACACACACACTCTTTTGGTGAGAGCTCTGGGATTTCAGAATTGTAGATAAGGGTGTGTGGGTATGCCTCATTGATAGCAACTCTGGCCCTGTTTTCAGAAACACATTGTTAGACATTCTAAGCCAGAGTTCAGAGGTCAGATGTGAGTGAATAGGAAAAGTATCGAAAGAGGTAGTATTGGCTAATAAGAGCTCCCATCCTCAAATCCCAGTTTTGCCACTTATGGGCCAAGATCTATGGGCAATTGTCTCCATCCTTCTACCTCAATTTCCTCATCTAGAAACGGGGATAGATGTTCAAACCTCCTGGGATGTGGCAAGGATCAGTCATGGAAAGCACGTGGAGGAGGCCCTGGCTCCCAGGAGACTCCCGGATGTGAGTCTTTGCTGTCATTGTTAAGCCACCGGGCCTGCTGGGGTCCTGCTGTGGCTTCCAGCCGTCACGCCTCCTCACCGCCTCTCCCGCCATTGCAGGGTGATGTTGGACTCAGTGACACACAGCACCTTCCTGCCCAACGCGTCCTTCTGCGACCCCCTGATGTCCTGGACTGACCTGTTCAGCAATGAGGAGTACTATCCTGCCTTCGAGCACCAGACAGGTAGGCACACCTGGGGAGGTCCATCTGAGTTGGGATGGGCTTGGGGGGCAGGAGGTGGTACTGGCCTGGGCTGGTGACAAGACCATGCGAGGGGCCTGGAAATGCCCCCTCTCACCAGTGTCCATGGCAGGGAGCCAGGAGAGGCCTGAGTGGAAGGAAGGAAAGCCCTGGAACCTCACCCCGACCTGTCCACTTCACCTCTTGGAGCCTTATTTTGCTATCAAGTAAAATGCGGGTGATAATACCGGGCCAGGCGCCAGGGCTGCACAGACAGCCTGGAGGCACTTACCTACCTAAGTCAGCCCTGCACCCACTCCCAACCCCCGCCCCAGGCGCACAAGCTCACCCAAGACATCTTGCACCCTCGCCTGCAGGGTCCAGGAACCTGATTCATTCAAATACATATCGCAATTCTCTTTTGGGCCTAAGAGGCACCTGGTTTCCCAGAAAGATGCTGAGCAATGTGTTGGATTTTCTCCCCTCGATACTTGGTGAAGAGGCTACATCTGAAGGAGGAAAATGAAGGCTTCCAGGGCGCTGGCCCCTTCCCACATGTGGCATGGTGGCAGGCCACGTCCTGTCCTTGTCTCATCCACGCGTATTGCTGACCTGTCCTCCTGGAGGTCCCTCTTCCTGCCTGCTCTGCAATCACCAATGTCTCAGCAGCTGCTTCTGTAGGCGTCAGAACCAGGCACCACCTTTGCCTCTCAAGCCTCAGTTTTCTCATCTGTAAAATGGAGCTGTAAGGATGCCTAGCTCACAGAGAGGGATGTGTATGGGTCGTGGTCGGGCACATGATAAGCACACGTGGTTGTTTAAAAATGAAGGGTTCGATTCAGTCAGGGAGGATGAAAAGGTTCTAGAGATGGAGAGTGGTGATGTACGTAATGCCATTAAGCTGTTCACTCAAAAAACGGTAGATTTTACATTTTGAATATTTTACTGCAATTAAAAAAAAAAAGAGTTAGCCTAAGTGATCACCAACAGGATTGCCAGTGCTGCTAAAACCCAGCAGTTTTAGATATTGCCTCAACTCTCTCCTGTCTGAGGTTTCTTCAGAACAATTGTCTCCATTCCCATCATGCAATGAGGCATTGGACCAGGTCATTTCTAAGATCCCTTCCAGAAGCTCCTCTGATTCCCGCATCAGGCAGGATCTCAGATGTAGCCTTCGTCCTCTGACACCCGTTGAGAGAACAGAAAGGAGGCCACCGAGGCCGGGGGGGCCAGTGGAAACGAAACAGCCCCCAGCAGCCACCCAACTTCCTGATGTTCCCTGAGGGAGCAGCCGGCTGGCTGCGGTCTCGGTGGGATGGCTCTGACCTCCCACAGGCCGAGGCTGGGGATCCCCATGAGCGCCTGGCGCTGGGTGGGTCCCCTCTGTGGGAGGAGGGCCCGGGGCTGCTTCCGTCGTGTTCTCACCCAGAGAGATGCCACATGGGTGTGAGTGTCTGCACACCCCCCCACCTACACCCCCCACCCACCCCCCCCACCCCCCCCCCCCGAGAGGCTCCACCTCTGGACATGGCTCTGCAGACTTTTTATGCCCAGAGTCATCTCCTGCTCACGGGAAGTTCATCTTGAATTTAGAGTTGTCCCGATGGCAGCTTTCTGTTAGAGTCTGCCACTCGACAGCCCGTGGCCTCGGGCAGGTTTTCTCTAACATCGTACTCCAGCTGGAACAGCACCTGCCTCCTAGAGCTGGGAGGATGGGGACAGCAGATCCCACCTAGCAAGTGGGTAGCACAGCCCCTGGCACTGGGTAGGCGCTCACCGCAGCCAAACCAGCCGACGGCGGCTCCCGGCTCAGGGGAGCACAGCGTTCTCTCTCCTCGCTTCATTTTTCATGTTGAACAAAAGCAACCCCAGTTTCCACCTCTCCAATGCGAAATCTCCGACAGCCTAGACGCGATGAGGCCGAAGGGAGAGAGAAATAGAGTGCCCAGCAGACCGATGGCGTCCACGAGAGGGCAGGGAGGGGCGTTCAACCCAGCCGGGAAGCCAGCTGTTCTCCCAGTGTCCTCGCATGGCTCTAGCAGAGGGCAGCGGGGTGGGCGATAACCCCAAAGGTGACCTGCTCTTTGAAGAAGGACTTCTGGCGTCGCCGCACTGCATGCTGGGACGGGACAGTCCGATTGCAAAATACTTAGAAATTCACCCTGAACTCACCCTGACCCTCCCTTCAGCGCTTAGAAGAAAAGAATTACAGATACTGGAAAATGTTATCAAAGGGATGCTGCAAATATTTTCCAAGCAGATGGTATGCTCAAAAGGTCACATCTCCAATCAAGTTCCAGTGGCCAAGCATCTAAGGCGTCATGAAATCTCCTGGTCTCACCCCTACAGGCTAGAGCTCCATCCTCAACATACATACACACATACACACATGCACAAGTGCGCACACATGCACACACACTCTCTCCCCTGATTGCCAAGGTGGCCACACCCGCATGCGTTGTGCCCTTTGCTTTGGAATCTGGACTGCACTCTGCAGCAGACGTTTCTGGGTTGGGCAGCTCTGGGTGGGGGTTCCTGGGAGGCCCCTTGGCAACCTGGGGTGACAGCTGAGAAGACCAGCCTCCAGCTACTTCCTCTCCATCCCCACCCTCCAGAAAGGCTGCCGTGCTTTCATTCCGAAGACAGTGGTTATCAGGGCCTGGCTGCAGGAGCGGCAGGAGACCTCTGTGACCTTAGTTAGCTCTGCCTCTGACTCCTGTGTGACCTGGAGAAAGGACCTCACCCTTCCGTGCCTTACTTTCCTCATTTGCTTTGTAAAAGGGTGGTGTGATCTAGGGCAGTGGTCAGCAAACTCATTCGTCAACAGAGCCAGATATCAACAGTACAACAATTGAAATTTCTTTTGAGAGCCACATTTTTTACATTTAAACTCCTTCTAACGCCACGTCTTCAACATAGACTCGCCCAGGCCATGGTATTTTGTGGAGGAGCCACACTCAAGGGGCCGAAGACCCACATGTGGCTCGCGAGTCAGCAGTTTGGACCTGTGCTGAGGACAGTGTGAGAAAACTCAGAGTGTAGCAGTAATTGGCACACGAAGTGCTCCACAAACGTGTTAGCTACGGTTCCCCAATGGGAGGGTTTACCTGAAGAAAGAACTGCGAAGAGAGTGCAAAACCCACGGATCTGTGCTATCGGCATCCAGGTGACCAGGGAGGGAGGCATTTGGGTTCCACGTGGGCTTTTCTAAGCAAGATCCATGTGCTGGGCATAGAAGTCTGAGAGCGCCTGGGAAAGAAAGAGCAATGGTTTCTAAATCAAAAGCAGATAAATAAATACAAAATGACTGGACACCCCAGGACACCCCCAGAAGGAGGCCTCACGTTTGCCACTGCTCCCCTATCCTACACAGTCTGAGCCTTCTGGGCAGCCTTGGGCCCAGGACCACCCAGGGCTTGGCGTTCCCCGTCCCCCTCCTAATTCCACACATACCTCCGACCACAGCCCTTCGCTGATACCCAGCCACGCCTTCTCCTCTCTTCTCCATCCGGTTCCTTACACTGCCCAGGTGTGGTATTTGGTTTTTTTTCATCTCCTCCTCTAAATTGCTCCACTGGCTCAGAAGCAGAGCCAAGAAGGGCTATTGGATGCGGCTAGACCCGCTCTGGGAGGAAACCTGGAAGCACTTTGTCATTTCAGGTTTCGCCTCAGAAAGTCCTTCCTCTCTGTGACAAAGCCGCAATTGATGGTGCCCGAGCTGCCCAGTTCACTCACCGGCTGCTCCGGGCAAGGAACTTCCCCAGCTCCCTGCGCTCGTAAATCGTGCTAATTGTGGTCCAGCCCGCTACCTCGGCCTCCTCTGACCCTGGCTGGCTGGCTGGCTCCCCCTTGCTGGTCCCTGGGCTCACTTTGTTCTGTTGTCCCTCAGCGAGATGGAGGCCCCGTAGGGAAGGTCTCCTTTCCCTGGGAACAGATGTCCCAAAATAACAACGAATCACAGGCGACATAGCAAGAGCTTCCTATTGTCCAGAGGAACAGAGCCAAGTTCTTGATATTCCTCGTGTCTTTTCCTTTTCCCAGCAAACTCCCTAAAAGGTGGGCCCTATTGTTATTCTTCTTTACAGCTGAAGGAAGCTGGGTCCAGAGAGGTTAGGAAATTTTGTTGGGATTGCACAGCTGATAAGTTGAAGAGCCAAGAATGCTCATCAGGAAGGGCCTTCTCCACAGCCCAGGCTGGGTAACTCCACGCCCGCATCCAACACCTCCCAATGGTCCCCCTTTCTCTCCAGGTCAGTTGGCAGAAGCCTAGAGTGGACGGTGGGAACCAGAGTCCACAGGTTCACGTAGCTTCACAAACTTTCCTGCCCATGCTCCCCCATCAGCAGAGGAGAAAGGACAAGTTCTCCGGCAGAGGATATCTCCATATCTCTAAGCTCACACTACTTTGCAATACACAGATTTGGCATTCTGAGGCATATCTATTTTGTTGTCATTTAAAAAAAAAAAAAAGAGTCAAAATCTCCCCCCTAATTTTTGTTTCAAGTGAGGCTCCAAGAAAATTGGCTCCAAAATGTCCATGTAGGAAGGGCACAGGGCAGCATTCCCAGTGGAGGAGTGGGCCCATCTTCATGGCAAGTCTCAGCATCCCCACGTGGGGCCCCCTCAGGCATGGACATGACCTGCTGGCCCTGTGGGCATCTGAGTGTGCCCACCCAGCTGGGAAAGCTCGAGTACTCCTCCTAAATGCATGTGCATCCCAGGCTACCGCATCCCTGCTCGGAATTCCTTCAGGATTGTCCCTTTTATGTCCCGAGCTCTTCTTCCTGACCGCCTCTGACTTCAAAAGAGCCAGCCAGCCTGCTGCAGTGGCTGCGGATGTTTGGATGAAGTCTACCGGGCAATGGATGCCATTTGTCTTCAACCAGTGGATGTACACAAAGGGCCTCAGACCTCAGCTTCTCCAAAGAGTGTAGATTATATTTATGAATGGCAGAAACATGAAGGAAAACACTTTATATTTTCAAATGATACAACTTACTAAAGATAGCTTGTCCTGTGAGTCCTGTGAGCGTATTACTTTTTTTTTTTTTTTTTTTTTTGGCCTTGAGTTTATCTCTTCCAAGTAACCAAAGGGCAAAGTGTCTGCTTCAGGTCCTTCTCTGGGGTTGCAAATAGTGTCATCACCAGTCTCTCCGCCCTTTTTCTGATTTTTCAAACCTATATTATATATGTAATTCCTGCCGTCATCCAAATCCTTTTTAGTTAGACTTCAAGATGTGTATGCAATTTGGTCCTCCTCCGCCAGAGTGATAGGATGCAGAATTCCCACATCCCAGGAGAGGAGAGTTAGCTGGGGTCTAACGCCCGTCCTGACCAGCTGTGCGGCTTTGTTCAAGCCATCCAACCTCCCAGAACCTCAGTGTCCTCGCTGGGGAGTGGAGGCAATAATCACCGGTCCTTCTGCCCGTCAGGTACCCTCCCTGAGCGCCCACGGTGGGCGAGGCTGGGCCCCACACTTCAGACGCTGGGTGAGGCAAGCAGAGGGGGCCCCGCCTCCTGGGGCTCCCAATGGTCTGAAGAGAGAGCGAGGGGGCTGTATCCGAATGAGAAGGGCACCTGAGGGGCTGAGAGGGAGGGAAGCCTGGCTGAGAGGGGGCAGCGGGCGTGCACTGTGGTCCTGAGGAGGAGCAGGGAGTAGAAGAAGGCACACGGGGACCTCGTCCTGAGCAGTGGAAGTGCGTGTGGAAGATGCTGAGCAGGAGGCAACCTAGGAGCAGCGGAGCCTCCTCACCCCTGCCAGCCTCACCGCTGCGGCCTGGGCATTGCCAGGACAGGACCGCGAGGCACCCCGGGCTCAGAAGCGCCCCATCTCCAGAGAAGAGGCCTTTTCCTCGCCGCTCCCGGCTGTGCCTGTCCTGGCTGCCCTCCAGGCCCAGCAGCACACAAAGCCCGCTCTGTGGCGGGGTGCCGGGGAGAGCTGGGGAGAGAGCCCTGCCAGCAACACCTCCCGGTGTCGGTGCCCACCCAGCCACCCAGGCATTTCTCTGAACCCTCTCACTTGGCTTCCAGAAAAAACATGGCCCTCTCCACGCGCCAAAGAAAATAGTGAGGGGGCGGAGGCGAGGAGGGGAGCAGGGGGAGGCTCAGAGAACCCTTTCCACGAAAAGCAGCAGCAAGCTGTGCCTGCAGGCCCCGCCACCCCTCTGTCCTCCACCTGCAGGCCCCGCCACCCCTCTGTCCTCCCTCGGCTCCGGACCAGGGCACCTCTGTCCGCTCTCAGCGGGACCCAGGGCTAGGAGAGTGTCAGGCTCGGAAAGCTCTCTCGTCAGAACACCAGGGAAGCCAAGGGCCCATCTTAGGTTTGCTCAAGTCAGAAAGCAGCAGGCAGAAAGCACACAGAGAGTGGCCACACCATTGTCCCGGGAGGCCCCGCTCCCCACTAGCCAGGGGGCCAGAGCGGCGGTGCCACCAGGCCCCTCGCTCTCCGCACCACAGCAAGCAGCAGTGACATCGGCCTCAGCCACTTGGCAGGGTATGGAGCCTTTGAGCCACGTGCACACCAAGTTCAGATGAAAAATGATAAATAAATTAAAATAAATTTATTAAGTTTGACTGCCACTCCATCCACTCTAGGGGAGGAAAGTCCATTTCTGGAAGGACTCGGAGCTCTAACGGGAGCTTCCATTTCCGTCTTCTGAAGTGTCTGATCCTACTTATTTGGGCAGATCTGAGGAACTTGAGAAGCTGGCATGGGGTGTCGGGGAGCGGTACACCTCACCGGGCAGAGAACCCATCCTCTGCCTCGGGTTCGAGGCTCCAGGGCTCCCCTGGGGACAGTGGCAGTCAACGCAGCACTTAAAGGGGGGATCAGCCAGCCTCCTGCCATTAGCTCTGCAGACTAACTCGTGAGCGACCCTTTCTGTCGTCCCCACACCCTGGGCCATCAGCAGTGCTGTCCTCTCTCCCCTCCTCTCTCCTCGGGCCTTCTTATTCTCTCTGGCCCTCTGACTGCCTCCTTCCCTTTCTCCCTGCTTCATCTCTTCTTTGCGCAGAGCCTCTGAGGACCAGGATGATGGGATGGGAAGAGAAATGGCTTTCAAGTTCAGACCGGAGTTCACACCCCAGCTCTGCCACACACTGGCTGTGGGGTCTCGGGAAAATCCTCAGCTTCCTCATCGGTGACCTCCCAGGGGACAGGGACCAAATCTTCTTTACCGTGACCGCTTCCCCCGCAAAGTCTTGCTCTGCTACAGCAGGTGTTCAAGAGTCACCTTACTAGAGGCATGAAAACCTCCCAGGCTCCGTCCCAACGGCTCTTCTGTAGATTCACTCATCTAAGCCACAGAACAGCCTAGGATGCAGGCGCTGCCATGATCCCCATCTTACCAGTGAGGAAGCCCAGGCAGGTTTATGGAATGAAGGACGCACGGATGAGTACTGTGGCGATTGCGAGCATTGTTTATGTCCAAGAGCCTGGCCTGGCACCTGCTACCTCACCCCTTCCGTATCCTGTGTCCGCCACCCTTTCTGCTTCTCCTGGCATTGCACCCAGGCCAGGCACAGCCGCTTCCCGCCTCCCAGAGGGGATGGTGCCCAGTCTGCCTGGCTGTGTACAGGGATCCTCTGGTTTGGGGATAGGATTTCTTTAAAATACCCCAAAGCCACAAACACAACACTGCAACCAATTCCCTCCCTCCCCCATCCACACCCTACTCCTTTCCCTCCAGAGAAGTCTGTTATGGAGACCCACGGTCTGTGGGTCTCTGGGCAACGTCTCACCGGCCCTGGGCCCCTACCTCCAAGTGGCCAGAGGCAGAGCACAAACCAGGCGGGAGTGCTGGCAACCGCCCAGAAGGGCAGAGAGAATCCAATCACCTCAAGGGGTGCCCGGCATGCAGAGGCATTTAGTGACTGTTGAACAGATGGATCGGTTTCTATGTGCCACACAGCCTGTACACGTTACCCCACTGCGAACAGCCCTGTGTGCTGGGCCCATATCCTCACCTCACGGATGTGGACACAAGGCTTATGTGTCTATGGGCCTGGCCCCAGTGGAAAGCGACAGGACCAGCATTTGAACCGGGCCTGTCAGGCTCCAAAGCCCGTGATCTTGACACCATGTCGTCTGACACGGAATCACGGCAGGGCCTCGTTCTCCCCTTCCCGTCTAACTCCCCTCTTTCTAGGCACCAAACTAGGCCTGGATACTCCCAGGTCACCATGCTACCGTCACTCCCTCTTCTGCCCTAATGTCCCCCCCGTAGGGTCCAGTCCCCTCTGGTTTTTACTGCGGAATAGGAGCTGGCCTGGGCCCCAGCAGACACTCCCCCCATCCCCCTCTATGGCTGGAGTCCCTTTCAGCTCATGGACAAGGGATGAGGATGCTAATGTAACCAGGGCCACCTTCAGGGGCCTTCCCAAGATCTCCCCGGGACACCGTCCCTCACTTCTCTCTCTCTCTCCCCCCCGTGCAGCCTGCGACGCCTACTGGACATCCGTCCACCCTGAGTACTGGACGAAGCGCCACGTCTGGGATTGGATCCAGTTCTGCTGCGAACAGTACAAGCTGGACATCAACTGCATCTCCTTCTGCCACTTCAACGTGAACGGCCTGCAGCTGTGCAGCATGACCCAGGAGGAGTTCGTGGAGGCAGGGGGCGTCTGCGGCGAGTACCTGTACTTCATCCTCCAAAACATCCGCTCCCAAGGTCGGTGTCTGGGGGGCGGGGCTGCGGGAGGGGCCGAGGCTGGGACCACGGGACCCGCCGGGTCCCTCCCTGCCGTGGGACTCCCACCACAAAGCTTCCCTCACTAGCACTTTCCGTTCAGTCAGATCCTGTTAACCAGAGCCTCTCGGAATGCCAGGATCGGAGGTTGTAGATAAAAGGGAGGAGGATGCAGGCAAGCAAGTTGGGTACATTTTTTAAAAGAAAAAAAATGAAAATAGCATTCAGGGACCACCCGGGCTATACAAGATAACGTATTATGTTCATAAAGATTGGCAGCTATAGCCTGGCAGGCGTGGTTCAACCTATGAATGGTGACCTATGAGCCAGGAGGTCATGGTTCCCGTCACAGGTCACATGCCCAGGTTGCGGGCTTGATCGCTAGTAGGGGGCGTGCAGGAGGCAGCCAGTCAATGATTCTCCCTCGTCATTGATGTTTCTATTGCCTTCCCTCTCCCTTCCTTTCTGAAACCAATAAAAATATATTTATATATATTTTAAAAAAAGATTGGCAGCTAGAAAGGATGGACACAGCAAGGTTTCTGCTGGACCTTTCATGACACAGAAAGAGAAGAAAACTAACTAGACCCTTCTCCTTCCGTTTCCGGAAGAGCCGGACGGTTGTTTTATTTGAACCCGTTCCTCACGATCCAGGACCAAACAGCCCACAGGTGGCTCCTGGCATATGATTCACCGCGCCAACCTGCTCCGCAGGCGGACTCCATGTCCCCGGGTCGCAGATAAAGGAGCGGGGGTCCCGCGCGGTGATGCAGCTCCTCTGAGGTCACGCAGCAAAAGGGACTGATTCCTGGAAAGTCAGCACAAAGCCAGGGCTTTGCGATCAGAAGGTCTCAATCCTGATCTCACCACAGTTCCACCCCTGTGAGCCATCCGACTCTCTGGATGTCCTCAGCCTCGTCCGTATGATGGATGGTGCACCCCTCCTTCAATGCTTCTCAAACAGGAGTGTTACTGTGTGTTGAAATATATGATGCACCCTAACTGGTGTGGCTCACAGGATGGAGCATCGGCCTGCGGACTAAGGGGTCCCAGGTTCGATTCTGATTAAGGGCAT
The DNA here is from genome assembly GCA_036971965.1 of Nyctalus aviator. Classification (NCBI taxonomy): domain Eukaryota; kingdom Metazoa; phylum Chordata; class Mammalia; order Chiroptera; family Vespertilionidae; genus Nyctalus; species Nyctalus aviator. Next base: position 8,287,554 of record CM072929.1, on the reverse strand, counting down.
GTACTTTGGTTGTGGGCACATCCCTGGTAGGGAGTGAGCAGGAGGCAGCAGATGGATGTTTCTCGCTCATCAATGTTTCTAGCTCTCTATCCTTCTCTCTTCCTTTCTGTAAAAAAAAAAACCAAACATATATTTTTAAAAGAAAGGAATATATGATGCACCGTGACTGACCTCTACCCCATCCTAGTCTGCCCAGGGTACATAGTTTTCACCTATTATACTGGAAAACTTACTATTATGCTGTTTCACGCTCAAAAATGTCTCCATTTTGGATAGTAATTTATAGGGAGAACTGCTTATTACCTGGTTTAAGCCTTATCTTACCCTGTAGATTAGGGCTGGCAGACAAGGACACAAAACAAATGTTCTCTGACAAAAAAAGGAGCTGAAGGGAGCTCTGGGGCTACATGTGCTGCCTGGCTCAGTCGGTTCAGGAGGACTTCAGGGCTCAGAAACATGGGTCACGGGTCACTGGCAGGAGAGGTCAGCAGGCGGCAGGGTGGAGGGTGGAGGAGCAGCCCCTCAGCAGTCCCCCTCTGGTCTTGGCAGCCCATTGGGCAGTGAGCTGAGGCGCGTGGCTGACCAGAACCAATCAGAGAGCGGCACTAGCAACACAGTCACCAGTGTGCCCTCCCTGTGCCAGTCGCCTTCGTAAATGGAAGGTGGACCTCACATCGGTCCCCCAGCCAGGAAGCAGGAGTCCTTGGGCCCATGCATCTTCATGAAAACATCATCTGAAGCTCCTAATTCCCCCCAACCCACCTAACTCCTAATTCCCCCAACCCTAATTCCCCCCAACCCACCCAAGCACACCGATTCCCAGCAGTCCCCCGGATCCTCATTCAACCCACATAGCAGGCTGTGCTCTTCTCGTGGCCTCCTATGTCCATTTCCCCCTTTGACCAGCACCCAACACACATTCCAATCCTCGAGGAATCAGAGCCACAGACTCTTAGAGCCCAGCGGGCATTCCGCAGTGGCTTTGCCAATGAGGACCAGGAGCCCAGAGACTGGGGCTGGGCAAGGCCCCACAGGGGTCAGTGGCTCAGCCCAGCTCCGAGCCCAGGCCTCCTGGCCTCAAGCCAGGACTCACTCCCAGTGCCCACTGGGAAGTCTTAGAGGCTGTGGGGACAGCTGGCCCCGGGGCTCTCTGCAGGTGGCCTTTACAGACAAGGTTTTCACCTCTCAGGGGGGGCTTCACGTGGCCTTTTAAAACCAGGTGGTCTCCAAGCTGCCTGCTGAAATGAAACCACCCCACAGAGGGCACAATCCCTCCCCTTCTTCCTCGTGTCTCTCCGGGCCTGGCCAGGGGAAAGCAGGACTGCATGATATGAGCTGTGTTTTGCTGTTTTCCTTCCCAGGTTGCTCCTTCCTTAACGATGTTGAAGAGTCCAAGGCCATCAAAGACTGTGAGTAGCTCAGGCTGCAGCTGCTATTGGCCAGGGGTTTGATCGCTCTTTCGGGACCACTCTGAGAGGGTGACGGCCCGAAACAACGCCAGGCTAGGAGACGGCAGGGGAAAATGGGGTGGACAGAGCCTGGGGCTGGGGCCTGCTCCAGACTCAGTTCCCCTGTCTGAACATGGTGCCTGATCCAAAAACGGTGCATCCTGAGTGACTGGCCTGCGCCAGCGGCATAGATGCTCTAAAACTGGTGTCTGCGAGCAACAACCATCCTACTGACCATCCTCATTACCATCCTAATGACTAACCTAATGACTAGAGGCTGTGGTTGAGTGCGTCTACCAGGAACCCGAGCTCACTTAGCAGGCCAAGTGTAGAATGATAAGGTGATGGAGGACCTCAGATGGCCTGATTCATTCTGAAATTTAGCCCTCGCTGTTTTGCTCTTGCAGATGGAGGTTCAGGAAAGAGAATTTTGTAGCTTTGATTTTTTTTATTTTTTTTTAAGATGAAGATAACGATGGTGAGAGTGGTGATTGCTCTTAGCTTCTGAGCCCATGCTAAGACTCTGGCCTGGGGCCAGGATCCGGGCTCTGGGCAGGCCCCTTCCCTCCCGGACTTCAGCTCATTCATCTGCAAAAAGACAGGACACATGGTGACTCCAGGGAGGTGCAAGCGGAGGGGCGGATGGACAGATCGTTTCTCATGATTTATTTTTCCTTCTTTAAGTCCCAAGCAGTCACCTGAGGATTCAGATGACCTGGCTGATGAAGGACTTTTTATTCAGTTTGAGTGCTGGCAGCCAGGTGCATGCTCCACGTGCTGTAGCTTAGGCAGGCGCCCGGTGCCCCACGGAGCCCGGAGCCCTCAAAGACCGGCTCTGCATTCCCCGTGAACAAAGCTCCCACAGAGCTCCCTGGCTCTGGTGGAGTCCCTTCTCACCATTTGCAGCCATCGGGCGAGGGGTGCAGGCCCCAGCTTTCACCACCTAGCCCAATCCAGGCATAGCCCCTAGAAGAACTGAGCCCACTGAGGCCCAGCGGCCATTCCTGAGTCTAAGTCCAGGGCAGGCCTCTGCTGTCGTTGCTAAGCAACAGTGAGCTTGACCTGACCAATCCATTCTCGGGGTCAGATTCTCCACTTAAAAACATGTGTCCATTTGTCAACCTGCCTTCCTCACAGCAGAAGAGGAGGAGGGGCTAAGAAGGACTACTATGTCCCATTCAATTATACAGTAAATTCTAGTTCTTTAGAATATACTGTATATGTGAATGTATAACCAGCCCCAACTAGAGTTGGTACAATAATACTAACAATAGCAGCTAGCTTTTATTGAGTGCTTACTGTGAGCCAAACCCTGTGCTAGAATCTTCACAGACATTGTCTCATCGTTCCTAAAACCCTGTAAGGCAAGTGCTAGTACCATAGGCTTTCACAGGGGTAGAGACGAACGCTTAGTAGGGTGAGGTGACAAAGTTAGAAGGCGACAGATGACCCGGGTGTGTCTATGCCTGAAGCCCTGAATTGCTTTGCTTCCTCATCCATCTCTTTTCTTTTTTTCTCTCTTTTCTTTCATTCATTCATTCATTCGATAAACATCTATGGAACACCTACTATGTGCCAGGCCCTGAGGTAGGCACTGGTCTCTTTGCTTTCACCTGTGTTCCTTCCGTCTGTTCTCCATTCACCAGCCAGAGGGATCTTCTTAAACTGGATCTTCTTAAACTTGTCGAACTCCCAGGTCTTCGCTTTACTCTGTGAATAAAATAGCGAGTTCTGCAAAGAAGGCCCTACGTGACCTGCCGGCAGCCCGAGCACCCGATCCCTCCTCCATCCGGCTCCTTCTCATCTTTCTCTCTCAGAGCAAATGTCTCCTTTCCACGAGACCCTCCTGGGCCACCCATTTAAACCACCTCCTTTTCTCCACCTTAGCCCTCTATCCAATTAAGTGTTCCTTCACAACCCTTAAAAAAAAAAAAAAAAAAAAAAAAGGGGCAATTTGTTTGTTCCTTCTGTTTTCCCTCGGCCACTAGTCCTTAAATCCCACAGGATCAGGGACCAAGTCCGTCTCATTCGCTCTTGTATCCCCAGCACAGAGCCCAGATCTGGCACAGAGCAGGTCCCCAGTGTTGGGTGCAAACTCTCCTGTAAGACAAATACTGAGTCTTTGGCATCTTTACACACACACACCTCCCCTACCTACCTAATCACCCCCAAAATGCCCAGCATGGTGTCTCCTCCTAAGAGGGGTTCAATCCATGTGCCCACTGGGGTGTGATGTGAGGTCTGCATGTGGCCTCTACATTCCTCCCTACAGCTGTGACTTCTTCTGTTCCAGATGCTGAACCCAGCTGCCTGAAAACAAGCAGCATCAAAAGTCAAGACTGTCACAGTCACGGTCACAGTCGAACCAGTAAGTATAGAGACGCCCCTTCCCGTTTCTAACGTCTTAAAACCACTCACGAGACAAGGTCACCCAGTCTCGTCAGCTTTGAAACTGCCTGTCTACGCGGGACCAGTCATGGCCCACCTACAAGTTGGTAAAGACTTTGACAATGATTTTGATGAATGCTGTCAAACTCACATTTCTCTCTTGGGAAATGAGGAAGTAGAGATAATTTCTAAGCATGAAGAGGAAAGGTTTATCTGTCCTGGTCTATAGGGAGGGGAGAGGGGGTCTTTGCCCTGAAGTGGTCAGGGACAGCAGCAGAAAAAACACCAGGAGTTGGCAGTCCTGTTAGCCTTTCCCAGAACTGAGAGACCTACCCGGGGCCGCCCACCTGCTGAGCTTGGTTCCGGCCACTTGATCTGTATTAAATCCTAACCCTCTAACCTCCACTACGAAGTGGGCACTCTTATGATCCAATTCTCCAGGTGGCACTCTTATGATCCCAGTCTCCAGGTGATGAGAGAGATTGCGATGACAGAGCTAGGAAGGGGGCAGTCCACGCCCCGATCCCAGGCAGCTGGACTCCGGAACCAGCCGAAGCCAGAAGGCAGTGGAGCAAGGGAAATACCAGCTTTTTGTGAAAAATTTCATTGTAGGGTTGGCCCACCCAGACAGCTGTGGCTGTGGGGGCTTACTACAGCCCTCTGCCTGTCGGAAAGCATGAGAAGATTGTTTGACGGTCATTTCATGAATTCCCTGAGAATGACCCCGGGTGCCACAGAGCAGGGGAAGGCCACTGCCCGTCAATGCGTCCCCGGATGTCTGTTTTGAGACAGACACTTCCCAGCTCGGCGATGTTCCATCCTAACCCCATAAAGCAGCAATTCTGGTGTTCTCATGGGTTCATGAGAGATGCCACAACTCTCCCCTTAAAACTAAAAAAAATTTTAAATCCAGTAACTTCCTCTCCTCCCAAAGGCCTCCAAAGTTCTCACCTCTGGGAGTTTGTGCGTGACCTGCTCCTGTCTCCGGAGGAAAACTGCGGCATCCTGGAGTGGGAGGACAGGGAGCAGGGCATTTTTCGGGTGGTGAAGTCAGAAGCCCTGGCCAAGATGTGGGGACAGAGGAAGAAAAACGACAGGATGACGTACGAGAAGCTGAGCAGAGCTCTGAGGTGAGTTAAGGGCATGAAATGCCCCGAGCCTCGGGGGGTGACATAAAGGGGCCGGCCCCGGAACGGCACCAAGTTTCTACAGCTTTTTTTTTCCTTCTTGATAATCGAAAGGTCATGAGACAACACTCCGCTTCTTAGTTCCAGGTGGGATTACGGTTCATAAATGGACCTTTTCCTTCTTGGCAGTGTTCCCGGGAATAACTGTGAATGAATCCTGCCATCACACACACACACACACACACACACACACACACATATACTCATACACTCATACACACACATACACACACACACGCACACATGCACATACACACACATACTCATACACACATGCACACGTGCATATACATACATATATATATACATATGTATACAAACACACATGCACACACTCATACACACACACACACACACACAGAACACGTTGGAAGCGGAATGTGGGAGGTTCCGTCTTCGAGGTGTCTGGGAAAGGATTGAGTGTAAGCTGAGAGCGGGGTGTGCAAATACCAGGGTAACCAAAGCCCGGCCTCGTCACCTGAGAAGAATGGGGAGAGGGTGTTTATGTTCCGGCGCTGGCCTGAGGTGCAAGCCCTCCCCCCCCCACCCAACCCGTCTCCCGTCTGCTGTCTTTCTCAGGTACTACTACAAAACGGGAATCCTGGAACGGGTCGACCGAAGGTTAGTGTACAAATTCGGAAGAAACGCACACGGGTGGCAGGAAGACAAGCTATGATCGGCTCCCTCGGCTGGCTCCTGCGAATGGATTTCTGTTTTCAAACGCTCAGATCGCCACAGACGTTTGAAAGTCTTGGTTTTCGGCTTTTGGTTTGTTTGCTTTTTAACCGTGCAAACGTGCTGATAAAGTTTCTCCGCGTCTCGGCTTACATTTGCATTCAGAGTTGTTGTTGTCTGCTCGCGGGTGATGGCAGCAACCCTTAACAAATGTCGCTGCTGTTTTGTTTTGTTTTACCCGAGGGAAGGGAGGGTGATCTTTCCTGATATTTTGAGCAAACATTGCTTCCCTAAGTGGAGAGGGCTGAGCCTCAGCAGCCAGGCCCTGGGTGCAGCTCAGAGGAAAGGACCCAGCTCTGCCTTGACCCACCACCCGGTGCTCCCATCCCCAACGTGTGCACACACTCAGCTGCAGCAGCTCACGAAGGGAAGCAGTGATTCGTTCGTGGTTAATGTAACAGGAAGGGGTGACGTGTGCTAAGACAAACATACTGTAGGCTTTGCTTCGTTAAAATAAAATTCCATAGAAAAGCTTCTTAATTAGTCAGAGGGCTAAGCCATCCAGCTGGCACACCACTGGGCTGAGCGTAGGTTAACAGGAGTTTCTCAACCAGCACATCTTTGTGGCCACTCACCTGCACTCCCACGGCCATCCTGACCCAATAATAACACACTTACCATGAGACACATTCATATGTTCTTCATTCTTTTTTTTAAAAACTATATTTTATTGATTTTTTTACAGAGAAGAGAGAGGGATAGAGAGCTAGAAACATCGATGAGAGAGAAACATCAATCAGCTGCCTCCTGCACACCCCCCACTGGGGATATGCCCGCAAACAAGGTACATGCCCTAGACCGGAATCAAACCTGGGACCTTTCAGTCCGCAGGCCGACGCTCTATCCACTGAGCCAAACCGGTTCCGGCTGTTCTTCATTCTTGCTGAGTTTATTCCCCCTCTTCTCCTGTTTGGGTGGAGGGAGGCCTAGGAGAGGGTGTCATTGGACAGGCAAAGGCACTTGCTTCAATTCCCAAATCACGGCTATTTCTACAACTCAAGCTGTCAACCTGATGAAATCGTAATTCGTTGATTCTGTCCGTGCCCAATGGAAATGTCCTGACAGCTCAGTAATGGCCAATGAAATTGTGAGTCTCTTTTGTTCTGCCCTCCTACCTGATGTGTACTCAAGCTTACCTGTGTATCCAAAACATATTACCTTGGCAAAAATGGCACCTACATGTTCACAGGTTACAGTGTGCACTGACAGGCTCATCAGTCACTGGTGGGTAAGCCACGAGTGGCCTCCAACTAGAGGCTCGGCCGGGACATCTACGTCACCAGAGCAGGGAGCTTCATGGGGCGAGCCTCTGCACCCCAGTCCTGCGCTGAGGACCCCATGCTTAGAGTTTAACTTCAAAAGTAACCTGTTTGAGCCCAGCCAGGGTGGCTCAGTTAGTTGAGTGTTATCCTGTGCACCTAAAGGCCACCAGTTCGATCCCTGGTCAGGGCACATATGGGAGGCAACCAATACATGTTTCTCTCTCTCTCTCTCTCTCTCTCTCTCTCTCTCTCTCTCTCTCTCAACATATCCTCAGGTGAGTCTTAAAAAATAAAAAGGAGCTTGTTTTTAAAAAAATGTGAACTGCTGTAAAATAATCTATTTTTGGACTCCTGTGTTTCCCAGTTGGATATAGTTTGTACACAATGTGAATAAAATATTTAACATGTTGAACTGTCTCTGTTTGTTAACTTCAGCGGGACATTCCCAGCAAAGCCCTGGCAGCCGAAACCTCTGATGACCCTTCCGTTGCCTAGCTCAGGAGATGGGGATTTTTAAAGTTGCCCTTGGATAGGCAAGAAATACGTGGAGTAATCCTACCTCCATAAGACAGAGGTCCCCTCAAAAAACAGCCCTAGGCAGTAGGGCTCAGTGGATAGAACGTCGGCCTGTGGACCAAAGGGTCCCGGGTTCGATTCCAGTCAAGGGCATGTACCTCAGTTGCAGGCTTCTCCCTGGCAGGTCCTGGTCAGGGCGTTTGCAGGAGGCAACCAATCCATGTGTTTCTCTCAAATCCATATTTCTTTCTATCTTTCCCTCTCCTTTCCACTCTCCCTAAAAATCAAAGGAAAAATATCCTTGAGGGAGGATTAAAAAAACACACACAAACAAATGAACGCATGGGCCAGTGAGGCCTGGAGCTATGCACACAAACACAAAAACTCCTTTGCTTGTTCAGATTTTTGTTCTGTGTCTTCCTATGAATTAGTTTCCTTGATTACCAATCAGGAGATTTACAGGAAAATCCAGTTTTCCCATTTCTTTAAATAAAAATTTAAAAAAAAAAAAAATCAGATCTGGCAGCACTGGTTTCTCGGTGTCTGGAGCTAAGTAGAGCTGTCACTTTGGGCAGAGTGACACCACCTTCCTCCGCCTCCCAGCCTTGCTCTTGCACTACTGTGGCTGGTTTGTTAGTGTTTGTTTCACGCATCCAGAACGCTTGTACATGTTTAATTTGGGACCCGTGCCCTGGCCATCTAAAAAGGTAGGTACCTTATTAATGCACTGGCTCAGAGCCCACAGCCCAGTTGAGCGTGTCCAGGAAATGGAACTTGGGTAACAAGAGGGGCAATGGGAGCTTTCAGGCAAAGAGCTTGGCAGAACCAAGCAGCTCAGGGGACGGCAGGGACTGGGGTGGGCGTAGAGCAGGCAGCATTGAACAGGACTGGGGAGCAACGGAGAATCAAGGTGATGGGGTCCTAGCCCCAGAGGGGGCATCAGGCAACTCAGAGAATTAAAACAATGAATCCCTCTGCTACTCAAGAAGTTGTCACTTTATAGAACCATTAAATCTGCATCCTTTTTGTGTTGAGTGTCCTAAGGCTGCCCAAGACAATTCACCAAATTTGGTGGCTTAAAAACAACAGAAATCGCCCTGGCCAGTGTGGCTTAGTTAGTTGGGCGTCGTCTGGTACATTGAAGGGGTTGCTGATTCGATTCCTGGTCAGGGTACATGCCCGGTAGGAGACATGCAGGAGGCAGCCAATCAGTGTTTTGGTTTCACACCTATGTTTCACTCTTTCCTCCTTCTCCCTTCCTCTCTTAAAAATCAATTTTAAAATCTTTAAAAAAATTTTAAAATCTTTAAAAAAATTTTTAAAACCTAGAAATTTATTTTCTCACAGTTCTGGAAGCTGGAAGTCTGGTGTTGGCAGAGCCAGGCTCCCACCACGGACTCTAGGGATGGGCCCTCCGGCCTATTCCAGCTCTTGGGGGCTCCAGATGTTCTGTAGCTTGTGGCTAAAGCTCCGATCTCAGCCTCCCTCTCTATACGGCCCGCCCCTCCGCCTCCCCTTTGCACTCTGAGAAGGACGCTTATCATTGGATTTAGGGCCCACCTCATCTTGGGACCCTTAGCTTCATGGCCTGCAAAGACCCTTTTTCCAAAGAAGGTCGCCTTCACAGGTTCCGGACGTTGGGACATGGACATGTCCTTTGGGGGCCATCATGCACACACACACACACACACACACACACACGCAATCAGCTCCATGGGTAGAGTACACTTCCTCACCCTTTGACTTTGGGCCTAGCCATATGACTTTCTTTGGCCAGTGGCAGTGAGCATGATAAAAATAAAGGCTTGAAACACACTGTGCAATTGTCATCCCAATTTCATGAGAAAGGAAAAATTGGAGGTTTCCTTTTCTTGCATTCTTGCACTTTGCCATCATTGCTGGCTAGCCATCACCATGGGTAGCATGTATCTTAATGTCACTTAAAAGGGATATAATTAGCCCTAACTTGTTTGGCTCAGTGGATAGAGCATCGGCCTGCGGACTCATGGGTCCCAGGTTCAATCCTGGTCAAGGGCATGTACCTTGATTGTGGGCACATCCCCAGCAGGGGGTGTGCAGGAGGCAGCTGACCGATGTTTCTCTCTCATTGATGTTTCTAGCTCTCCATCCCTCTCCCTTCCTCTCTGTAAAAAAATCAATAAAATATATATTTTTAAAAAGGGATATAGCCCTAACTGGTTTGGCTCAGCGAATAGAGCATCAGCCTGTGGACTGAAAGATCCCAGGTTCGATTCTGGTCAAGGGCATGTACCTTCTTTGCGGGCACATCCCCAATAGGAGGTGTGCAGGAGGCAGCTGATTGATGTTTCTGACTCTCTGCCCCTCTCTCTTCTTCTCTGTAAAAGTCAATAAAATATATGTATATTTTTTTAAAGGGATATAATTAGAGAGTGCTTCCTAGGAAGTAAAACCTACCTGGGGAAGTTCACCTTGTCAATATTTATCTTTGAAAATCACAAACGAGGTCTCCAGAATAAAATGGGAGGCACTTCCATGTATCAGACTTTTACATACAAGAAACATGGTAGATACATGTGATTTTAACCATGGATTTATTTTTACACTACAGAATAGAACAAAGCAGAAAATTATCTCAAAATTTCTGTCTTTGTTTATAACCAATATTTAAGTGAATAACCTCCTTCCCATTGTTAAATTATATTAATTTTTATCAGTTTATCTTATATATTATATTTCATACTACCAAGAGATATAACTATAGAAAAGCTACTATATTGTAAGTACTTTTACTTTCTATGTGTAAAAATACAACAGTTTCCAAGTGTACTCAAACATCAGAGGAATTTAGGCAAGAGAGTCTTACAGGAGAATAAAGAAGTTTGGGCTAAAAGACTGAGAATTTGTATTGCTAGTGTTCTTGTGGTTTCCTCAAGCTGAAGATCTCAGGGCACTCCTAAGAGTGGTACAAACCAGTTTTGAAGATCTGAGATGAAGGGAATGCGTAGTTAAGGAAAATAGGTTTCCACTTAGTATTCAGAATTTACCTTTAAGTATTCCACTTGACTTGTGAGCAAACATGGGTTTTAAGAAAAGAATATGAAGTTCTGAGCCCTTATTTAAAAACTCATAAGCAGATGAGGAAGTAAGCTAATGAACAAGAGATGGAGGAGATTTTCAAAGTTGGGCAGTTTGTTATTTTGACTGTATAATTAAGGTTCTGGTCCACAGGGTCTTAAAGCAAATAACATAGGATCCTCATGATATTGGTGTTTTCAGTTTTAAAGGTAAGCATCTGCTAACAAATGATATTCAGATTAAGAGTTCTGTGGGACATCCCAAATCATATATGGAGCCGAAAGAAATCAAATACCATTCTTCTAGTCTTATGTATGGATTATTTTATTGTAAAAATTTAGTAATTATAAATCAGTCTGTTGTAAAATCAATGTACGTTAGCATAAATGTAATTCCAAATTGTTTTTATAAATCTGATCAGTTCCAAGCAGAAATAAGCAATAAGCCACGATGGTGTTGAGGTTATCTTCAAAAGTCACCCAAGGTGTTTTTCCTGTAAGGAACTCAGAAACATTAAAAATTCTGAGTGGATTATCTTTATGTTTCCTTCATATATAACAATCATATTCTTATATAATAGGTCATGAGATGATAATGTAAACATACTAATTTCACCAAGATTTTTGTCTTACCATAAGAAGTCATATTTCTGCTAGAAACTTTCATTCTGATCATTTCAAGTGAAGAATCCAATCAACTGTCAGAAGCAAGCACGTATCTTTTAAGTGATTCTTAAGCCCTAATCTTCATTGTCCCCTTCGTGTTCATTAAAAGCCATTATTACATTATTTGCTATGGAAACCGGGCTATCATCTGAAAGACTTGCATTTGCACATCTAGCACGGCAGAATCTTCTATCCGGCGGTGAGTGGGTGAGCGAATTCCATACTTTGCTTCAGAGGCAGAGAGAAACTCTGCACAAGACCAGGACCCAGACCCTCACAGGTTAGCTTTCTCTCTTGCAGCCAGGTGAGACCCATGCTGAGTGAAGGTGTGAATCGTGTTCTGTTTTAAAAGAACAAGACCAGCAGATGAGTTAGCTCACTGGGCAGTGGCATCTGGTATTGATCTGAGCTTTAACTTGTGCTCAAATGAACATAATAATTCAGAACTCATTCGCCTTCAACTCCCTTATACTGTCCAAAGCTAAAACGTGTTTTGCATGTGAGTTCTTTAGACCCCAAACGAGTTTTCTGAACAGCTGCTTTAAGCAACCTAATAGTTGTGTCCGAGGAGAACTATCCTAGAAGGAAACCACACGATGCCACGTCTAACCCGAGCACACGCGCTCTGCCTAGCCGGCACGCTCTGGGCTCACCTTAGGCTTCTCGGCGTTGTACTTGTCCAACAGAGCCTGGATGCGGGCCCCGTAGTCAGGATGGACATCGCTGAAGTTCTTGACCTGAAAAGGAATGGAGACGTTACCTTAGTGCCTCCTAGGACGGTGTCTGTTTCATGGTGTTTACTCCGGGGGGGAGGGGGGGGGATGCTGCCTCGGGAAGTGGAACCCCACAGCGGTCAGCAACACAGAGAAAGACGCTGATGGGCACTGAGCAACCTGAGATAAGCCGTTCTTCTGCGCATGCCCACCGCCCACAAGGTGAGTCGGATAACGCACCTCCCTCGCACACTCCGGTGAGATGCACAGAGGCTAACTGCACTGACTGCGTGTAGAGCTGACCTCAGAGGACGCAAGTTACAGTGATTTGTATTAAGAAATGGGCCCTGACGCTGCCTGAATTAAAATATGCAATGTCATTGCCACATACTGGGCATTTCCACACGCTTCAAGCAGGAATTCCCTGCTGGGCTGGGCCCCAGCAGGCAGCAGGGAGAGATGGGGCATCCACAGGAAGCCGTACAGCTTCGGCACATGTGAGAAGAACACAAGGAGTTCGCTCCTTACACGCTGAGCCTTAATCATACTGGTCAGGAAGGTAAGACCCAACCTGCCCCAGCTATCTCATGGAGCAACTGTCTGGAGAGATGCCATATCCACTGGACAGAAAGTAATCAGTTCCCATTTTCTTTTCCTTTTTTCTTTCTTTTTGTTTCCGGTATGACTTTATTTATTTATTTTATTATTATTGTTATTATTATTATTTATTTATTTATTTTTATTTTATTGTTTAAGGTAGTCCATATGTCTCCTCCCCCCCCCCCCCAAACTGACCTCCCCCAGACTCTCCTACACTGGCATTTGCCCTAGTACCCCCGTCCCCAGTGTCTTGCTTCTGTTGGTTGTGCTTATATGCATTCATACAAGTCCTTCCATTGATCTCTTACCACCCCCCCTCCACCCCCAACCCTCCCTTACCTTCCCGCCCAGTCTGCCACTCGGGACCACGTGGCCTGCCTCTAGATATGTGTGACGCATGACAGGTGACATCCAGAGGTTGGACACATCCCAGGGAAGCCCCCGGCCACTCACTCACTCTAATTCCCTTGATTTTTTTTCCCCTTTTCACTCACAAAAGCTTATTGGAATGAGAGCTAGAGGCATTGTTTTGAGGATAACTACCCTCATTTATTTAGCTCTTTGCCAAAGTGACTGTCCCAAAGCTCCAGTTCCCTAAATTGCGTAGGAGAACTCTCAAATGGCAACAGATCCCATTTTCTTAAGCCCACTTAGCGCAAGTAAAATAGAAAGGACACTGTTCCTCTCCAGGGTTCTCTCACAACTGCACTCCCTCCTCCGGCCAGCAGAGGCCACCCTTCAGCTGCCCAGGCCTCACTCACCGCTTTCTTCTGGATGAACTGCTGGGCGTCCTTCAGGTGACCAGCGATGTTCTCACACAGGCGCTTCCTCTGCTCCTCGTTCAGCACTTTGGTATAGAACGTCCTCACCTGCTCAGTGAACATACACAGAGAAGGGGAAGTGCGATCGCCACTTTATCACACGCAAAACTCACCCGGGATGCCACTTTTGAGATGAAAAGGTGAGACTTCCCATTTGCGGAAGAATGGAAGTTTTTAGAATTTAAGAATAATTTTAAATTTACAGTTAAAACTGTCATTTGTGGTGAGCTCTTAACTTTTTGTTTTGTTTTATTTTAAGCAAAATAGGAGGAATTCAGTTGTTAACAGCTCGTGACTACTATTCAATAATGTCTTTTGTAGTCACTGCTAATAAGTCACTTATAAACATAAGGCAATATAGCCTACGGTTAAAAATCCCTCCACACTCTTAATACTGAGAAGTCTGGAATGTGCAAATGATCATCAAATATCCAGTTAGCACAACCTTTGTTCAATTCACTCAGAACCAGGGGAAAGAAACCTAATTCGTTTACCTCCTTAGTTATTCAAAAGTCAAGATTTCTTGACAGATGCTAAGTGATATTTTCCTTAGGTTATTGGGTTAACCTCTAGAATTAATAGCAATAGATTAAAATTAAAAACAGAAGCTAAGTACCAGGCATGAGCTCTAATAGCCTCTGCTCATTTCTGAAATCAACCTCGGTCATGGCAAAACCACAGCAATGTCACAACGGAAGCCATGAGGCAACGAGGAGAAAAGTATTCGAAAGCAGAAACGGATGGAGGGAGACTAAGAGTCGTGTGAACGGGGCGCCCCACACCTGCACTCCTGCTGCTACTGAGGCCCCCAGAGCTATTTGAATCCAGCTCTAGTCCCTAAAATCTGTCAGTCCTGCCCGGGTTCGGAGATTTGGCTGCATTTCAGTTTAATTTGCCCATGTCTTAGATTTCCATGGAATCACTTCTTCCCCAGTGGCCCGCACCGTATCCCTTCAGTGACATTTGGGAGAACTGAAAGGACAGAGGAGAGAGCAGAGTAACCACTCTCCCACTCCGCCCGGTAAAGGGACTGGCTTATGATTAAGAGGCGTCCTCCCTGAATGTGACTGCAGACCCGTTAGACACGTGGAGGGGGGCACCGGCCACGCCGCGGCAGACGAAGGCGCCGTTACCTGGGAGACGTTGTCGTCGTTGGCACTGTTGTAGCGCCGCACGTCCCCGGAGAAATGGGTGCTGCTCTCCATGGCGAACCGCGGCTGCTGCTCGGGGGCGCAGAAGCTGTTGGGGTAGTAGTTGGGAGCCCCACCTTTAAAGGCAAACCACACAGTCACTTCGGGGAGAAGAAAATGAGGGAGTCTACAGACGGTGCAACATGAAATGCATTCAATTACGGATGTCCATGTATACACATATACACGTACATGCATATGTACACATACATCTACTTGTCATGCACATGTTATTTTTTAATGTATCATATTTGCCCACAGGCAATACTCCTTAGATTCTTGGAGAATACCGCCATCTTCCAAATGCTCGCCTGGGCTACCTCGATCTGGGTCTTAATGAAGAGATCTCAAATTCCCCTTGAACGCGTCAATGATGGGATCTGTGAAATCTGAGGCTTGCCAGTACAAATACATTTCTTCAGGTTTGATTTGACCATCCCCCACGAGACCCAAAGACACATTCCAAGCTTCAGGATTTCATGGGGGCTCAGGTGCGATTCAAACAGTCACGGAATTCTTGAGAGCAACTCCAGGTTCCAGCTCCGCTCCTTCAATGACAGCCCTGAGGTCTGGAGCAGTAATCGGTGGTAGATCTGGGACTAGCACACTGGGTCTTTCGCCTCTTCCATTCCAGCACGCACTATATTCCCATGACACAGCTCTGCTTTGCTTTTCCTTAGGTTTTTAGATCCTTGGGGTATGTCCCCTGTATTATTATGACTTTATTCAATTCACTCTGACTTCTCTCCAAAGATAAATAAAGTAGAAATGTTTAAAACTTTGATATATTTCTAGTATATCAGCATCATTTATCTGGACTTACAGGGGGGGGAAAAGTGAAAACTATAATCAAAAATTGTTATGACTTCTAGAAAAAAATATGAAGCTTTTTTCCCCTTCTTGGCATATTTATTTTCCTAACTCCACTCTGCTTTAGCCGATATTAGCAGGAGCCTGAATTATCTGCACACACAACTGCCTAAAGGAGGGACTTAGGAACATGCTAAGTGGCTTAAGAAAGCAGCATGGAGCTGGGGTTTTACCCAGCGCACTGCCAGAATACACGACTACCCAGAGTGGATAGTTAAGGGGTGCCTCCTGTCACATGACCAAGGTCCCACGTGCATGCAGAAAGAGGGAGGACAGCATACGAGTAGGGAGCCCAATCATTAGCTCCAGAAATGCATTCTAGGTCAACCACATCTCCATGGAAAGCAAAGTGCCCTGATAACCAGCCCACACAGTGGTTTCCTGAGTTAAGTGCTCCTTCTTCAAAATGTGCCCAATTGAGTAATGTTTAAGTTCTATTTCCAAATAAGCTCCGGCCTTTCCTCAGAGTGGGAGTTGTCTTCAAGTCATTGACTCCTGGGAACAAGTAAGCACTCTCACTGAACGCTAAGAGCACAGCCCAAAACAGGGAAGCAAAGGTTGTACGGAATACATACACAAATATCTTTGCACATGTTTACCACTAGAATGGTAAACAAGAAGCAATTACTGCCCTAGCTGGTTTGGCTCAGTGGGTAAAGCGTCAGCCTGCGAACCAAAGGGACCCAGATTCGATTCCGGTCAAGGGCACGTACCTAGGTTGCAGGCTCCTCCCTGGCCCAGACCCTGGTCAGGGCTTGTGCAGAAGGCAACCAGACCATGTGTCCCTCTCACATCGATGTCTCTCTCTTTCCCTCTCTCCTCTCCTCTCCCTAAAAATCAATGGAAAAATATCCTCAGGTGAGGGTTCACAACAACATCAAAAAAGAGAGCATGGATTTCTCTGACTCCTCACAAGTGAACAATTCCCAGTAACAGCCAGTCTCAATAACAAAGGGATGAAATAAAAAATCACTTTAGAAAAAAGATGCGGAAGACAGAAGACAGACACAAGAAGCATCAATTAATCTGCGCAATCATACACTCCATACCTCTATAAACCTCAGAAAGCAGAAAGAGGGTAACCACCCAATGTAATGTGTCAGGGAGCATATACACTTGTTAAATAATGGAAAAGGCTTAGTGATAATACTAACAAGTGCAAGGCCCAAAATTATATATGCGAAACAACCGTAAGTGTATAAAAAAAATTCATAAAAGACTGGCAAGAAAAGTAACAAAATGTAACAGCTGTGGCTTGTGGGGGTTGGAACTACAAGTGGGTTTTTCTTCTCCCTTTTCTTTTATCTTACAGTTTCCAAATTTCCTTCCGGGCACATGTAGAATCTTTATTAGAAAAATCCCCTTTGTTTGAATATAGACATCTAGGGCAATAGATATAACTGAATAGTAAAATTTCTGAAAAGATCAATGTAAGCAGCCTATTACTAAAACACGTGTCCTAAACAGGAAAATAAAAAAGGAAACTACGATCTATACTAAACTGGGGAACATTAAAAGGAAAAAAAAAAACAAAAAACATTCACTAAGCATTCTCTGATTAGAACGATAATTAGAAACTGAAGCTGTTTGTACACGGCACCCAAACATGTAACTTAAAGGGAAAAAAAACCATAAATGTGATAAACGAGCTCCAAAAACAAAACAAAAAAAAAAACAAATGCAGCGGAGTCTCATCTCACCAGCTGACTTACATGAATTCAACTATATTCTCTTAACAAAGCACAGTCGGGGAGAACCCCTTGGTTTTCCTCTCCATCCCCTATTTTCTAGCTTCCCCCACCCCCTCCAAATTCTAGCTAGACTTCTCGATAGCCCTGGCAGAAGTGCAGAGACAGGAAAGCCAGGGTAATGTAAGGAACTGTCCGCTTCGGAGGAGTCTTTAAAACCCCTGTGTTAGTCGCGACTCTACTACAGTCACTGGGCAAGTCCTTCCTCCCTGCGTCTCACTATAGGATGGACAGTGAGGAAGGCCAGAGCTGGCATTCTCAATAAACATAGTACAGCTAACAGGAGAGTCCTCGGGGAGTTTAAACCTTCACTGCAGGGTGGCCAGAATTATGTGGTTGGCAGGAGTGCCTCTGTGAGCCCCTTCCCAGAGCGGGAAACCGCTGTCCCACCCTGTGCTCAGCAGCGCCCGCCGCCCTCCCAGGGAGCCGGGAGTCTCAGGCTTACCCTGGTTGTCCACCACGCACATGGGGCCGTCACGCTGGTAGTTGGCCACTCGAGCCCGGTAGGGACAGTTCACAGGGATCTGGAGGTAGTTGGGGCCCAGGCGGTGGCGGTGAGTGTCAGGATAGGAAAAAAGGCGGCCCTGCAGTCATAAATGAAACGGATGTTGTGAGCAGTAAGGAAAAGAAGCAAGTTTCTACAAAATCAACTGTGCACGTAGGTAGGTATTCAATGTATGTTAGTTAATATGACTAAAACGAATGAAAAACATATTTTCTATAAAAGTCTCAGAGTTCCACCGAAACCGGTTTGGCTCAGTAGATAGAGCGTCAGCCTGCAGACTGAAAGGTCCCAGGTTCGATTCCAGTCAAGGGCGTGTACCTTGGTTGCAGGCACATTCCCAGTAGGGAGTGTGCAGGAGGCAGCTGATCAGTGTTTCTAACTCCCTCTCCCTCTCCATTCCTCTCTGTAAAAAATCAATAAAATATATATATTTAAAAGTCTCAGAGTTCCCAATGTCAAAGCGGAAAAAATGTTATTGTTAAATAAAACCGGGAACTCTCAGTAAGCGTGCCTCCAAAGAATGATGCCTGGTCAGCCCGTGTGGCTCAGTGGTTGAGCATCAACCTATGAACCAGGAGGTCAAGGTTTGATTCCCAGTCAGGGCACGTGCCCGGGTTGCAGGCTTGATCCTCAATAGGGGCCATCAGGAGGCAACCGATCAGTGATTCTCTCTCATCATGGATGTTTCTCTCTCTCTCTCTCTCCCTTCCTCTCTGAAGTCAATAAAATATATATTTTTAAAAAAGAGTGACACCAGAACTAGAACCACATGCGTCCAGCAGCACAGTCACTGCAGTCTGACCTGGTGCAATCTTTAACTTCTGTTTCACGATCATAGTCCAAAATCCAAAAGGACTCATTTACTCAGTAACTGGCAAGCCAATTATTCTCCTACTAATGTCTGGTCCACAGAAGAGTCTCACTCTTTGTGCAGGAAAAAGAGCATATTGAAGAGGGAAGAAAAGGACTGAACGCCTGCCTAGGGACATTACCAAGACTCATGGTTAAATTAACCCACTGCCCTTCGCCACTGACAACAGTCAATTTAGCTTGAAAAACCATGTCCGGGTCTCTTCAAGCATCACCATGAAGAGAAAAAGAATAAAATTAGGTTGACCAAGGTGTTATAATCAACTTAAAAATACTCCCTCCTGCCAGTTACAGACTGAACAAAGAGTACTTTCTATACTCTACAAATACCTGTGGCATTTTCTAATATAACTTCTTTAAGATGAAGGGACTAAATGTCAGTGTTAACATACTGAGGGACTTTGCCATGAGATGTAGTTTATACTGTAATGCCTATCTCAAAATGTTCCAGTCAAGTCCCACAGAAACTAAGGACCAAGGTTAAAGTTTAAGTGATGTTCTAGTTAATTCTTCAAACAAAAGATCTCCCCAAATCACAGTGTGTGTTTGAATGTGTGTGTACCCATGCACACGCGTACACTTGCATGTACTCCGGCCTCAGTGCCTCCCAATCCACAGGTTTACCTGAAGCATCTTGTCCGGGCTGGGCTCAATGCCAGGCGGCATGTTGCTCGGGTCGAAGGCCAACTGCTCAACCTCAGCAAAGTAATTGGCTGGGTTCCGATTTAAGACTATCTTACCAACTGGGATAAGAGGGTAGTCCTTGTGAGACCAAACCTAGAAATAATGTGATATTCACAATTACCAGACAACCAATGGAAGCAAATTAAACTACCCACAAAAAAAAAAAAAAAAATTAAAAAAATGCCAGCTTTCAAATAGAATGAAGCCAATGATGGATAGTAAGTAAAAATAATGATGTTTAATCCAAGAAGATGATAAGAACTTCAGATAAGTGCATTGGTTAAATCTTTCACAACCGTCAACAGTAAATATTGACACTTTTCCTGGGCAAAAGTACATCAGCTTTTCAAAATTTGCTCCCTGCTGATAGCAATATATCAAGCCCTGACCAGGTGGCTGGTTAGTTGGAGCATCAGCCCGTAAATCAAAAGATTGTGGGTTTAATTATAGGTCAGGGCGTATACCTACTTGCGGGTTGGATCCCTGGCTGGAGTGCCTATGGGAGGCAACCAATCGATATTTCTCTCTCACATCGATGTTTCTCTCTCCAAACATCAATAAACATTTTTTAAATTTTTTTTTTTTTTAAAACCACAATACATCAAGCCAGGCAGACTCGATGAGCTTACAATTGGGAACCGGTGAGACTCCTTCACAGGCTGGGAAACCACAAAGCGGTCCCATCTCGGTTTGTACACGACTTCCCCGCCATAAGGAGTGTTTGACTGGAAATGTGTTAAAATTTGGTACAAAAAAAGACTTAAAGAAGAAAACAGCTTAGTTGTTAACGGACTCACCTTGGTAACATCGAATGGATTAAATGGAGAACTTTCTGCCTGACTGAAGGTCATGACCTGGATGTAAAAAGTCCAGGAGGGGTAGTTGCCGGTGGCGATGGCATTAAAGAGATCCCGGAGCCCATAGTCAGGATCTTCTTGGGAGAGTCTGGCTGCATCTTCAACCGAAAGGTTTTTGATGCCCTGGTCAGTCTACAGAATGAAAGAAGGGGTTCAAACTGAAACTTCCTGGCACAGTGAGTGAACTCTAGCTAGGAATTCCTTGCAGGATTCTGCTCCGAGACTGGCTTTCCCTTCTAACTGTTCAAATCTGACACAAATATGAATTTTTCAACAAGGAATTCTACTTGATTAATCTGATTCTTTTAAATGTCTAGAGAATAGATCTCTGTACTTCATATTAAAGCTAGCCATATCCTCCTTTTTTCATTCCATACTATTGGAATTTTTTAAATTGTTGATATACAATTTATTTTTAATTTCACCCCCCCCCCCATATAAAGAGTGCTGTATTCATGTCTTCAGACAAGCCCCCCAAAATAGACATAAAATTTATCATTTTAAAGTGTTCAATTCAGGATTTTTTTTTTAAATATATTTTATTGATTTATTCACAGAGAGGAAGAGAGAGGAATAGAGAGTTAGAAACATCGATGAGAGAGAGTCATCGATCAGCTGCCTCTTGCACATCCCCTACTGGGGATGTGCCCGCAACCAGGTACATGCCCTTGCCCAGAATCGAACCCGGGACCTTTCAGTCCGCAGGCCGACACTCTATCCACTGAGCCAAACCGGTCCTGGCCAATTCAGGATTTTTTAAGTATCTATCTCAAAATGGAGTTGCTGGGTAATTCTACATTTAATTTCTTGAGGAACTTCAAAACGATTTTCCAGAGTGGTTGCTATTTGAATTTTTATACTCATGATACTTTCCAAGTCAGAAAAAAAAAATCAAAATGTATTTTTTAAATGAACAAATAATAAAATTAAAGAATTTTCCCTTTTTTGCCTGCAGAAATTTTTTAATTTTGTGGGTTTTTTTAACAGCTCAAGTCAGTTACAAGATTGTATTCAGCTAGTATTCCTCCACCCCCATACCCTTCCTTTTCTTAAAAGAAATTATAGAATCATAGTTCATAGAGCTGAAAGGACTTCATTCAGCACAGCCACTCGGAAACAGTTCTCTATTAGTGGGTAGAATTAGTATTCTGACTTTTCAAAGAAGCTATTAAGATCCAAAGGAGTTAAGTCACTTTCACAAGTGCTTCTATTACCCCATACCATACTGATCTTCAATAAATTTCCCACCTCTATCTTATTCTAAAAGATCCCCATCATGCCAAGCTCCATGGAAAGACTTCCTTAGCAAAACTCAACTCTGAAAGACTAATCCATTATGACCACAGAAATCCCAACTCTCTAGCCAGTGGCAAGATTTGAACCCTTCTTACGATTAGAAATAAAGCCAGGATTTAAAAAAATGGATATTGCCATCTGCAGATTACCCAGAAAGCTAATACATTAAATTGTGCAATAATATTGCAATGCCTTCCTGATTTCAATTAAATCTGTTGGGTTTAGAAACGAGTTCCCTTAGGTCAGAATCATTGAGACATGAATCTATGTAGATCTCAGGCTACCTCTGGCGCTCCGCTGAACAGACCCACTCTCCAGGCAAGCCATGGACAGCAGGTATTATTATCCCAATTTTACAGACACAAAACTGGAGCCCAGAGAACTTTTAATAATATGCCCAAGTCACAGTTATCTAGAAGAAGGAAGACCTGAGTTTGGATTGGTCTAACTGCAAAGCTACCAATCATGCTAGCTGTTCCAGATACAATCATCTTGTCCTACTCTGACACTTCTTTGGTGCAATGACAATCCCGTGGGCCAATAACAAGCTAGTCACAAGCCAACGTATTCCTTGCCAAAAGATTACAGATCAGAGCCATAAGTATAAAGAGGAGTGATAGTTTTTCTGTTTACATACTAGTAAGTTGTTCAGGTAAATAAATGTTAAGGCAGGACAGAAGGAAACAGTTCTTTGTGAGATCATTAAGAGGGAGATTCCCTTTGTCATGAGTCCACTTCTGTCTCTTCTTATTTTAGCAGGAGTATTTGGAAACAAGTTCTTAGACAACCAGAGGTTTTCCAATAACCTTCTGGAGATAATGCTTTTTCTAACAAATGCCAAGATTAAGCAGACCCCTTTGAAAACATTTCATTTAATTAAAAAGTTATCAAAAGCCTCCCCAAAGATAACTGGTTTGATTTGATCACACAAAAGCACATTTAAAAATTAGAATTTTTGTTTTCTGACATTTGAAATAGATTTTACTTATGTTCCTCGTCCACCATTATACCCTCGATAAATGCTAAATACATGGATGGATGAATTAAAATATTAGGAGAAATGTATTTGGAAAGATAGCACCAGATTTAGAAAGTAATGGTAAGATAGGTATTGCCGACAGAATGCCCCACTTTTGTCGTAGTTCCCTCCTGGACCCCAATATGTATCTATGTTCAGAACCATGACTAAGGGCTCGGGAAGGCAAAGCGTGATACGTGACTGCTTGCAAAGGCTTGACTGTAAGACTCCAACAAGAACTCTAGAGAACTAGGCTAAACCAGATAGAAATCTCCATTCTGGAAGCCTGTATTATCTTATTACCTTTGAGCCCAAATGAAAACCTTAGATCTTCCCTCCCCGGGGAGAAAAGAATTTCAGTGTGCACCTGCCTGCACCAGAAAGCCAGCACAGCTGGGGCCGGTTTGGCTCAGTGAATAGAGCGTCGGCTTGGAGACTGAGGGGTCCCGGGTTCGATTCCGGTCAAGGGCATGTACCTTGGTTGCGGGCATATCCCCAGTGGGGGGTGTGCAAGAGGCAGTTGATCGATGACTCTTTCTCATCGATGTTTCTAACTCTCTATCTCTCTCTCTTCCTGTCTGTACAAAAATCAATAAAATATGTATTTAAAAAAAGAAGAAGAAAGAAAGAAAGCCAGCACAAAAGAAACAATTTCCCAAATATGTGTGGCAGAGTTCCCAGAGTCCAAAAGGAGAAGAAAGCTTGACAATATACAGCAGCTGTGTGGCATTACCCCCTAGCCACATGAAGAGAAGACACCAAAAGGGGACCACACACAGTTCTTCTGACTGAGCAGGTGAACAGGTGGCAGGTAACAAAAGATTCACGGTACTGATTAAATGGATTAGTATTTCTCATCCTTGGGGGTGGAAGTAAGGGGAAGGTCGGAGAGGCCTTGATCTTTTGAATCTTTGCCTAACCCACAGGATTAAGGAGATGTTGGGTGGGGAGAGCCTTTTCCCCCATCTCCCTAAGGAAAACAGTACCTTATAATGGAATTTGCAATAAACTGCCTCTCCATTCGCATTAACCAGCTTGAAAGTATGCGACCCATATCCATTCATGTGCCTGTGTCCATCCGGAATCCCCCGATCACTGAACAAGAAAGAGACCTAAGGAAAAGAAAAAAAACACCTCATATGTTTCCATTTAAATCAAAACATCCTAGGTTTTTAAGACACTCCTACATGTCCAGAAAGTCCCTAGCATGAAACATACTAACCAAGTACCCACAAGAAAGGTTACCATTATTATCATTAAAAAAAAAAAAGAATTTTTAAGCAGAATGATAAATTATTAACCTATATAGAGAAAAACTAGCTCTAATCAGTCTGGCTCAGTGAATAGAGCATTGGCCTGCGGACTCAAAGAGTCCCAGGTTCGATTCCAGTCAAGGGCATGTGCCTTGGTTGCAGGCACATCCCCAGTAGGGTGTGCAGGAAGCAGCTGATTGATGTTTCTTTCTCATCCATGTTTCTAACTCTCCCTCTCCCTTCCTCTCCGTAAAAAAAAAAAAAAAAAAAATTCTTAAAAAAAATAAAAGTAAAATAAATCTGAAAACTAACTTGCTATTCAAATTTATTTTAATAGTAAACTTGTTTAGCATTACTTTTCCCTCATTTCCCTAATACTTCATACTAGAGACTTTAATCCTTAATATTGCTAAATATCAACTGATAATGTTTCTAGCATCACGTAAGGTCTATGATCATGGCAAGATTAATAAGATTACTCAAGATCAAGAAATCTGAGTAAGCCTCCCAAGAAAATCAGTCAGAAACCAATTCCAATGAAACACTCAAAACTGGAGAAATGCATTCTGAGGCATGATCCCAGTTCCATCCCAGTGATATATTGTGATACAGAAAACGCAGGGTTCCCACCTGATGCAGAGACTCGGGCAGCAGGCTCCAGAAGTCCCAGACCATGTCTGGGTCCTTCAGGTGCGTTTGAGGGTTTCTCTTTTGGCTGTGGATGAAGGACGGGAACTAAATGGAAAAGAGAGAGAGAGAAAGAGAGAAAGAGAGAAAGAGAGGGAGAGAGAGAGAGAGAGAGAGAGAGAGAGAGAGAAGCACAAATAATGTTTACAGGAATTATAGTATTGTATATTATTCAATGCCTATTGCTAGGTTTATGGATTATAATTCCAAACATCATCCTAGAGTTTTATACTGCCAAACCCTATCATGACATTTACCCTCCCCCTGTTTCTAGGGCAGAGTGCCTGTTTTTATTAATCTTCCATGGACTATTCCCATTAAGTCAGTAAAGACGAAAATGCCAAATCCAAGCCCAAAGGTAACTGTCATAATTTGACCTTATAAGAAGACATTAAGTACAGAAAGATGTGCCTTAGAAGGCAATCCCTCCGACCCAAATTCCCTTCTTTCAATCTTCCCCAGGACTTGCCCTCAAATGCCAATCTATACAGAGGATGTGAAATCAATTTTTAAACCAGTGGTCGGCAAACTCATTAGTCAACAGAGCCAAATATCAACAGTACAACGATTAAAATTTCTTTTGAGAGCTAAATTTTCTTAACTTAAACTATATAGGTAGGTACATTGTTATTAACTTAATTAGGGGACTCCTAAGCTAGCCTAAGAACCACACTCAAGGGGCCAAAGAGCCGCATGTGGCTCACGAGCCACAGTTTGCCGATCACGGATTTAAACCATCGAGCGTTTGTAGAGTGCAAAATACGCTATCACCTACCAGTATGGCATCCCTGATGAAGAAAATGGGGGTGTTGTTCCCAACAAGGTCCCAATTGCCATCCTCTGTGTAAAACTTCACTGCAAACCCGCGCGGGTCACGAACAGTGTCGGCTGAGCCCGATTCTCCAGCTGGAAGGTTCAAATGGGGGAAATGAAGCACAAGCAGAGCACTTTGCCCCCTCGAAGCCGGAAGTCATAAAGAAACGCGGACATCTAGCCTTTCCAGTCCATTTCCTGGACGTAATTAGGTATGTGAGTGCCTAGGTTATTATTTCTACCACCCACCAGCTAAGGTGGTCTACAAATTAAACAAAACAATTAATTGAGAGTAATACAGGCACACCCCGTTTTATTGTGTTTTCGCTTTATTGCACTTTATAATCACCGATGTTTCGATTTTTACAAGACCCTCCACCAGCACAAAGATGATGACCGGCTTTACTGTGATAACTACTTTATTCCGATGGCCTGGAACCGAGAGCACAATATCCGGAGGTTTGCCTGAATATGCAATAACAGCCGAAAAGGTTGTTCATTCGACATAATGAGAGAGCTTTGTTCACACAGGAAATTAAACTTTAAATTGAAATAAGGAAAGAGAATAAGGATGAAGATAAGGTAGTGAGCAAAGAGAACACAAGTTAGCAGAATTGGAAGTTTCAGATTAAGAAAATGAGTAGTAGACAGGCTCTTATTAATTTCATTTAGATTTGCTTTCTAAATAAATTTCTAAAATTCTAAGGAATTTTAAAAGTGCTCAAACGAATTGAACGGAATCACAACATTGTGGTGTGTTGAGGTGCAGCATGGCGGATCTAATTCTTACTACGTAGCTCCGTGACAAGAGAAAAATCACTTAACCTCTGCAGCACAAATAATCCCCTCTCCAAAGTAAATCTACAGGTTAGGTCACAACTGATGTCCCCAAAGCACGGATGGCATGGAGTTAATTCTCAAAAAAGGTCACGGTGGGTAATAAACAAGAGCATCGACTCCATGCTTCCGTCTGGGGCAACCACTCGTGGCCAAGTTCTTTCCAAATGGCACAGCATTGCAGAGATGATCTACGTGTGACCTCCTTAGATCTCAACAAAGAGATATGTTAAGTCGCTTCCTACATGTTGCAAGGTATTTTTTCTACTGTAACGCGTGGCAATAATTTGGCAAAGTGCTTGTTTTTCTGTCTTCACAAGGTTACCGATGCCCCAGATAAGGTGCAGGAACACCCGTCCTGCAAACAGACCGACTTACCAACCGTGGAGAATCGAACCGCAAGGGGAGTCCTCTTTCCAATGTGCTCGAACACCTTCGCCTTGGAGTATTTGGTGATGTCGTGGGTGACCTCAAAGTAGCCGAAAGCTCCTAACGAGAAAGACACCGTCACTCAGACTGTCAGACCCGCCCCAGGCACCCGGGTGACGAGAGAAGCTGATGGCCTAGCCTTGAAATTGGCCTTCTGGGAACTTCTTTTTTGTTCAAAATATCTGTAAGGCGTTTACCTTGCCTTTCATTACAGAAACAAAAGAGGGAGGTGGTATTGGAAAGAAAGCTAAAAACTCAATAGAAAAAAGAAAAAAAACTCAATGTGAAATCAATTTAAACCAACAAGCATTTGTAGAGTGCAAACTACTGTATTACCTATCATTATGGCATCTTTGATGACAGGGCAAAGGGGAGGTGTTCAAACTCAAAATGACAAGAGTAAAAGTCAACGCCCTAAGACAGTGCGAAACGGAGAGCTATCCAGCTGGAGCCAGGAGGAGGGAGACGGGGTGGGGCTGGCAGGAACTGATCAAGGCAGCCCCCAGGACACAGGGCCTGAGGGGGCCCGGAAGTACAGGCGGGACCTAGAAGAGGGAAGAACGGGATAGGAGAAGAAAACAGGGAACGAAAGGATAAACACTCAGGGAGGACACCACAGAGCCAAACGACAAACCGCACAACACACCAACGTCACCATGGAAAAGCAATGCCAAAAAAAAAAAAAAAAAGACAAACGAAAAACTAGAGACGATGGAAGAAGAGGGAATAAAGAACTCAGAAAGTCCTCACTGGGAGTCCAAGCAAGCAGCTAAGAGAAAGACTCTTCCTTCCTTTCTGTCCAGCTCCCTTTTTCCTATTGAGCTTTCTTTTCAATACCACCTCCCTTCTTTTGCTTCTGAAATTAAAAGCAAGGCAAACGTTTTACAGGTATTTTTAACAAAAAAAGGAAAAATCACCACAAACCCTCCACCCGAACCCAACTAACCTCAGTTCCGCACCATTCGTGCCATTCCTTGTTCAGTTAGTAACCTAGCTACAGTTACAGTATGTCCATGTCTGTGTATCACTTATTTCTTCACTAAACTGCATAATGGAAGAAAGGGAGATTACGTTTATTTTCAATGAAATGAAGTATTTTATACATAATGTTGCATCCAGGGAAATAAGCCTCATGTAACTACGAAATCCTATTTTGATGGACACTTTTTTCCTTTCTCCCAGGAATGGAGATCTGGCACTTGTATGAAATGAGAAATCATTTTTAACCCCCGTGTTCTGAAACAATCCTTTGACAACAAATGGACACAGCTCTCACCTGCTCCTTTAGCATGCACGACTCTCTCAGGAATCCTCTCCCGGTCAAAGTGAGCCATTTCGTCGGTGAAAACCACATCCTGAACCAGGAGAGGGCCCCGGGGCCCTACTGTCATAGTATTAAGTTTGTCCCCTATTGGAACACCGGCCCCAGTGGTGAGGACATCAGGTTTCTAAGCAAACATAAAAAGAAAAGAATGCAGGCGAGTCAGTACAAAATAAATAATAATTTTAAAAGACTGTCATTTGCACTGCCATAGGCACATCATTTTGCAATATTCATACTTTCTACCCAAACTCTTTACATTTCTTGTGTCCAAAGTACTAAAATACAAGGTAGGCCATTGCCTGGAATTTATAATCAGGTCTCAGAAGGCCTTGATAAATCTCAACCCCAATCTGCTAAGAAATCTGCTCTGAAGAACAGGAGGATAAATAACCTGCTAACCTGCTCAGCTCCTGTTCCAAATACAATCATCCGCCTCCACCCCAAGCTAAGGGGCCAGCTTCCAGCCCTGCCAGTTACCAGATGAGCAGCTACTAGCTAGCTACTTATTATTTCTGAGTTGCAATTTTTCATCTGCAGAATGGCAAAAATGACTACCTCCCAGAGTTAATATATGGATTAAAAGAGCTAAATGTCTGCAAAATGCAGGCCGCACACATAAGCACATGTATGCTACCACTTCACTGGCTGTCAGAAACTGACCAGACAGCCATGACAGACATGTAGGCATCCATCCAGGCTTTCTCTCCAGACCCATCCAGCAGCAAACCCTTCTGAACTGTACAAAAATTCAAGGGTCCACAGTTACCTCCAATCACACCACTCTCTTTTGAAGATACACATGTACATTCCATTTAAAGTAGAAAAATGAATCAGAAAAAGGAGTGAACTTGTACAAGTTAACCATTCGGCTAAACCTAAGCCTTCATTGTTCAGCACTAGCTGTCAATGGAATCACCGCGGGGACTTTTTTCCTCTGTTCTTGGTGAGTTGCCAATAAGAAATGATCAAAACATCGCTAGTGGTTTTCAATAACCAGCAAACATTTAGAATAACACTACGGAAAATAAAATTGTTAAAATGTATGGAATAATAGCCATTACAAAAGAGGTTTTCTCGGTCTTGAAACTGTCTTTCTTAAATACGTCTGGGAGCACTGAGAACTGGCAGGGCCCTTTAAAAAAAAAAAAAAAGTCGGGAATAAGAGAAAGATAAAAAAAGAGGATAAAAAACTGAAGGATAATTGATCCACAATGTAAAATATCCCTTTACTTTTTGTAATAGAAACTACAGTAGTCATAATACTCAGAAAGAAAATACAGAACAAAACATAAAGAGAAAATAAACAAAAATAAAAGTGTTTTATATTTTGCAATCAGCCTGTCTTTTTTTACCTGGAGAAAAAAATATGAAGTGTTCTAGACTGTGACAAACAGAAATAGAAGCTTAGAAATGTTTACTCCACTACTCATAATGTGTCATCTGCCCCTGTCTCTCTCTCTCTCCTTCCCCCTCTCTCTTTCCCTCTCCCACACTACAAACCAGCAATTCCATTCCTAGGTAGTTCCCAAGAGAAATGAAAGAGCGTGTGCACAGTGAGTTAAATTACCAGTCACCCTTTCTCCATCCCAAATATTGGCAGCATTGTATCAATGCAATTACTAAAAAAAAAAAATAAATAGACCCTGCAGGCACTGTCTTATGACTCACTGACAGGAAAGGATGAGCTAAGACCCAACCTCTCTCCCAGGTGAAAAAGGAAACTTTTAACCCTTTGCACATGATAATCATCTGTAAACGCAAGTGGGATGGTTTCTATTTTGGATGTACTGCAATTAACTGGTTGGAAAGGTAAGGCCTGAGACATACAAAGTCTCTAATTTTTTAAAATATATTTTATTGCTTTTTCACAGAGAGGGAGAGAGATAGAGAGCTAGAAACATCGATGAAAGAGAATCAGGAGAGAGATAGAGAGCTAGAAACATCGATGAAAGAGAATCATGGATCAGCTGTCTCTTGCACACCCCCTACTGGGGATGTGCCCGAAACTAAGGAACATTCATTCCCTTGACCCGAATCTAACCTGGGACCTTTTAGTCCACAGGCCGACACTCTATCCACTGAGCCAAACCGGTTTCGGCAGTCTCCAATTTTTGAGGGAGCAGAGGCCGCTAATGGAGCCTAACCATGCCAGTGGAATAGCCAACCATGGCATGCTAAGCAGTGAGCAACCAACTTCCACCCAAAGGGGCTGGGAACGCCTGCAGAATCACCTCCCTCCCCTCAGTGTATTTTGAGAGAAAGAGAAATGAAGATATTTAAGATGGTCCAAGACGTGCCTAGGAACATATTTGACTCAATGCTCACCTATTAAAGCTTACAAAACAGTTCCTTTATCAGCAACAAAATCTGAGCGCAAGGAAAGACGCCCAATAAATTGTTTTCCATTTGCTGACACTCTGGTTCCAGAGGAGGATCCGCCCAGCTGGGCATTCCGCAGCTGGATTCCTGCAAGAGGAGGCAGCCTGGTGCCCTCTGATGGGGGTTCCGAGAGACGTAAAGCTTGCACAATCCAGTAAAAGTGAAAACAGCCCCGGTGTGAGAAGGGCGCTGATACAACACTGCCCATGTAAGCAAAAGCATTTGCCAAGCAAGGAGAGATTTAAAAAGCATACTACCCATTGCTGTCATAATTTTCTAGCAGAAAGAATGTTTTCATGTCAGAAAGTAAAAATGACATAATCTTTGAAAAGAGATTGTGTCCTTTTGCCTTGCACCACGTCACAGGAAAATGGCTGGATAGATTTTCACCAAACATGTTTTGTATGGTTTGGATAATATAGTAGGGTAAACTACCTGGACACACAGGTAGACTACATTTCCCGGCCTCCCTCGTGGCTAGGTGTGGCCATGTGACAGAGTTCTGGTCAATGGAATATGAGTAGAAGTGGCCTACACCACTTCCAGCCTGGCGCCTAAACCTCCCACACACACTCCTCCATGCTCTTGACCTTCTGTGGCTAGACAGTGATGCCCAGGGCAACCTTAAAGGTCATGTGTCAACAAAAGGGCGGCCTCCTTCAGCCTGAAGCCCCCAATAACTGTGGGTACTCACTCCCCTCTTCAACCGCAAACCACTCTGGCTCATCATGTAAGAGAGAGAAAAAAAGACTGACATCAAAAGCTGACAGAATGTGGAGCAACTGGAACTCTGACTGATGGAAGCATAAAATGGTACAACCACTTTGGGGAAAAGGAGTTAAGGTCATAACGAATCCCAAATTCTTGTTTCCGTGTTTACTTTTTCTCAGCACCACCGACCAGAAAAATGCAAATTGAAATTGCAATTAGATACCACTCACACCCACCAGAAAAGCTAAAATTAAAAGACTGGCCAGGCAGGTGTGCCTCATTGTTGTTAAGCATCAATTCATGAATTAGGAGGTCAAGGTTCCATTCCCAGTCAGGGCTCCATCCCCACTAGGGGTTGTGTAGGAGGCAGCCGATCAATGATTCTCTCTCATTGATGATTCTCTCTCTCTCTCTTTCTTTCCCTCTCTCTCTCTCTCTCTCTCTCTCTCTTCCTCTCCTTCCCTCCCTCCCCATCTCTGAAATCAATAAAGACATATTTTAAAACATTCACATACTCTATGACTCAGCACCTCTACACCAAGGTATTTCCTAAGAGAAATGAAAGTATGTGTGCACAAAAAGACTTGTATAACATGCATATAAGTACAACCAATGGACACAAAACTCTGGGGGTGGAGGGTATGTTTGGGGGGGGAGGTAAAATATGTACACAGATAATAATTTAATTAAATAAATAAATAAATAAATAAGACTTGTATAAGATTTTTCATAGCAGTTTTATTCATAATAGCCAAACACTGGAAATACCCGAGGTATCCAGCACCAGGATAAACAAATGGTATATTAGTCAATAGAATACTACTCAGCGATAAAAAATAAAATAAAAGTTTGATATATGCAACAATATGAATGAATCTGAAAACATTTTTTTAATATTAAAACACTTTTAAAAAATATTTTTATTGATTTCAGAGATGAAGGAAGAGGGAGAGAGAGACCAAAATATCAATGATGAGAGAGAATCATTGATTGGCTGCCTCCTTCACACCCCCTCACTGAGGATCCAGCCTGCAACCAGGCATGTGCCCTTGACCAGAATTGAACCTGGGTGGGATCCTTCAGTCCTTAGGCCAACGCTCTATCCACTGAGCCAAACCAGCTAAGGCAGTCTTAAAACACTTTTGCTGAATGAAGCATTATACAAAAAGTACAAAAATGGAAAGTTAAAAAGAAAATCAACAGTAGTTGCCTGCAGGACATGCCTGGGAAACAGCATAAAGAAATTTTCCAGGGTGGTGATCATCTCCTATATCTTGATAAAGGAATAGGGTTCGCAGGTGTGTATATCATGGAGTGGTCCACTTAATATTTGTGTATTTCTCTGTGTGTAAGTATTACCTTAAAAACATTAACATTGAGCTCTGTTCATTTGTATGCTTCGTGTTCATGGGGCCAAGTCTACTGATATCTACAACTTACTCTGAAATGCACCCCCCAGAAATGGGAGAATGCATTTCAGAGAGAATATATGAAATAAACATATATAGCAAAATTTTCAGTGTAGAATCCAGATGGTGGATATATGAAGATACCCTGCACAATTCTTTCAACTTTTCTGAATGTTAGAAATTTTTTAATAATAAAACATTGGGAAATTATACAGGTTTTATGACATACGCAAAATTCCTCTTGAGGAGGTCTAGGGTAGAGGACACTTCAAAAAAAAAAAAAATAAGCTGTTTTCACTCAGAGCAGCGAAACGTGAGAACTATGAAGACATTCCAGTCAGGACAATAGCACAGTGCCTTATCATGCCACGGGCAGAGGAGACAGCAGTATTCCCACCGAGAGTCCCCCAAGGACAGGTGTGTTTTGGGGGCCATTTCTCACCTGGCCAGCCACAGAGGGTAAATCATCAGCAGGATCTCAATGACTTAACAAACAGTTCATGATTCTCCCAAACAATGAAGAAAGAGGCAAGCTAGTCTCAGAATAAAGGGGAGCTCTTTAAAAAGGAGTGAATTTTGCTTATGTAAAACTCTTTACATTGCCCATATTTTTTTTTTTTTTTTTTTGCAGTTCACCGAGTGTTCATGAAAACTTCTGTGTGAACCAAGATGTAGCAACCAGTGGGTATGGCAAGAGTTCTGTTCCCAAGAGCCAAGATCTGAGCTTGGCTCTGCCACAACTAGATGCATGTGCTTGATGACTAAGATGCCAAGTCTCTCGGGTTCATTTTGATGAAAAACGCATAAAAAACTCACATGATGGCATTCACATGTAGAGCCTAATGATCAACAAGACCGACCCAGAGATATAGAAGCATGGAACAGACTGATGAATCTCAGAGGGAAATCGGGGCTGGGTGGGTGGGAGGGGAGAGATTAACTAAAGAACTTATATGTATAACTAGAGGCCTGCTGCATGAAAATTCATGCACTGGAGGTGGGGGGTCCCTCTGCCCGGCCTGTCCCCCTTTCCATCTGGGAGCCCTCAGGGGCAGGAGGTGATCCAGCGATCTGGGGAAAGAGATGCCCCCATCACACCTCTGCTGCTGCCACTGCCAGTAGTGCAAGCCTCAGCTGGCCCTGGTTACCTGAGCCTCAAGCGGCCCTGGGTGGCTAGGCAGCTGCCATCCAAGGCTTGCCTGTGCCTCGACCAGCCCTGGGCGGTTGAGGGAGGGTCCGGTCGCACCATGAGCCTGCTGCCCCCAAACTGGGCTGAAGGGACTAATGGAGTCTGGCGGGGCTGAGGGGACTGGGCGCCACCATCTTATAGCTATGGGTGCCGCCACCTTTTGTGATGGTGTGATGGTCAATTTGCATATTCTCTCTTTATTAGATGAGATATGCATAACCCATAGACACAGACAAAAGTGTGATGAAAGTGGGAGTTGGGAGCATAACCCATGGATACAGACAAACATTGTGGTGATGGCAGAGAGGGGAGAGGAAGTAAGGGGAAGACAGGTGAGGGGTGGAGGTGGTCAATCAGGGGGAAGGGAGACATCTGTAATACTTCCAACAATAAAGATAAATTAAAAAAAAAAAAAAAAACTGAACTAGCCTACTGGCATACAATAAAGGCCAGGATGAGAAGAGAGGTTTTGCAGGCCCTCAGAGGAGAATGGCAGCCTTCTCGAAAACTGGGACGTACTATAAAGCAATCCATGTGCACTTAGCATGCACATCCCCTTTCATGAATAGTAACCCAGTTTTGAAAAAGAGCACTAGGCAAGAGCGAGGAAAAGCTCAGCTCTAGTCCTCTCTCTGCCAGTAACCAGCCACCACTGGAACTGGGCAAGTCCCTTAGACTCTCTGGGCCAAGTTGATAAAAGAAGGCTCAGAGTAGATGTGCTCTCATCTAATCCAACCTCCTCCGCAAAGATGCTCGTCACGACGCTGGGCACAGGCCAGGAAGGCCTCACCCACTACCGCTGGTTGAAATCCTACTCTTCATTGAAGGTCTTCTTCAGTTGTCTCCTGGTTTGGGAAGCCTGTCAGGCAAAAATCGGTCTCTCCTTTTACACCTACCGATACCTACCAACCTATAGAAGAGCCCTCCCCTCGGGGGAATAAATAACCATCTGTTTATTTGTCTCCTCTCTCAGATGAGACTTTGAGCTTCTCCGTGTCAGAGGTCTGGCTTCACTGGAATTTGCCCGCCTCCTCCCAGCACAGAGCCTGCCTAGGACATGAGCAGGTTCTCAAAGAATACGTGTGAACAACATGCGTACATTCACCTCTAATGTCGCTTCCATCTCTCAGATGCAAGGCTCGATGCCCCCCCTCCCCCCAATGCAAATGAAATAATGAAGGTAACATTCTTGGGTTGAATCCTTCGAATGCTGTGTGTACTAAGTATCCGTCACCGTGGGTGCTGGGGTCATGGAGATCATGGAACACTTGTCCCCAAGCCCATGGCAACCAGAAAACACGAAAGCTTATGTAATTGTGTAAGGTACCTCCCCCCTCAACAACACACACACACACACACACACACACACACACTTCCTTTCTCGCAGCTGCAGCTCGCGGCCTCTCCCTCCACCCGCCTCCACTTTTCCCTGAAGCTGTGACCTCTGTCCTGGCTGGCAAACATGCAACACTCAGAGCCAACCAACCTCGCTCGCTGGACAAACCCTGCAGGCCCGCGGGAATCCTCTCCCCTCCTCCCCACGAATGCAACCCCGTCAGGAGAAAAGCAGCCCCGGCCCCAGCTCCAACCCCGGCCCCAGCTCCAACCCCGGCCCCGGCCCCAGCCCGCGATCAGGGGCTCAGCCCCGGCACGTCGCCGCGCCCGGAATTCGGGGCCGTTACTCGCGGTCGCCCCGCTTTTCGGAGGGCGCAGGATGTACCTGCGCGTTCCGCTGCTCCTTCCAATGCTTCATCTGGTCGCTGGCCGGGTCCCGGGAGTCGTCCATGGCGTCAGGCTTGGGTTGCAGATCCTTGCAGGAGGAGGCCTCGGCTCACAGTCACCTTCCGCAGCCAACGTTTCAGCGTCGTCCACTGCCCCGAGCTCAAGAACGAGACTTCAGATTCGGCCAATCAGCTCCGCCCCTCGCCCCGCCCCTCGGAGGAGCCTCCTTCTGATTGGTCAGGCAGCCAAGTAGGGGCGGAAGCTGCGGAGTGAGGACTCGGGGCTTTTTGGAACCGGGCGTGACCCGAGAACTGGGACTAGCCTCCGGCCGCCAAACCCCCGGATTAGTGAACCCGGGGCGGACCCCGGCCTTCCCCGAACCTGCTCTCACCTCTGCTTATCAGCATCTCGCAGGCCGCCCTGGGGCACGGTGGCTGGTGGCCTGCCAGTTTTGAGGAGGCCCCGGTGGGGGGAGCTTTGAACTCTGTAAATATGCTCTCAGCCTTGAAACAGTCAGAAATCCTGGGGCGAATTCCCCTGTGCGAAATGAGGTTTTTGTTTTGTTTTGTTTTTTGGATTTTTTTTTTTTTTGAAATGAGGTTTTGACATAAAAACCCTAATGTTAGTATTATTTGCAACTGAAGGGTTGATGGGAATTTGGAATAAATGCCAACACTGATTCTGCAATCAGGCTCCTCTAAGTAATCTCCTTTTTCTTCAAGACAGACTACGTACGGAAAAATATACCATTGTTTAAAATATATTTTATTGATTTTTTTTTTTTTACAGAGAGGAAAGGAGAGGAATAGAGAGTTAGAAACATCGATCAGCTGCCTCTTGCACACCCCACACTGGGGATGTGCTTGCAACCAAGGTACATGACCTTTACCGGAATCAAACCTGGGACCTTTTAGTCCACAGGTCGCAGTTCTATCCACTGAGTCAAACCGGTTTTGGCAAAAAAAAAAAAAAAAATAGTACCATTTTAAAAAACAGGAAAATGGAACATTGACAAGTTCTTCATGGCCTTTATTTTTATATTTTCGTTGATTCTCATCCAAGAACATTTTTCTATCGACTTTTATCGAGAGAGTGGAAAGGAGGGGGAGAGACAAAGAGAGAAACATCGATGGGACCCTTCAGTCCTTAAGCCCATACTCTATGCACTGAGCCAAACCGGGTAGGTGTCTTGATGGTCTTACTAGTCTAAAATCATAGCAAGAGTCTCTGTCCTCGGGGAGGAGGGGAGAGGACACGCTCCCCCCCTCTGCCCTGCAGGGTTTGCCCTGATTCTGAGTTTTGCATGTTTGCCAGCCAGGACAGAGATCACAGCTTCAGGGAGAAGTGGAGAGCTGCAGCTGGGAGGGAGGAAGGGAGTGTGGTACCTTCCTCACACAATTATATAAGCTTTTGTGATTTCCGGCTGCCATGGGCTTAAGGACAGTGTTCTATGATCTCGATGACCAGTTCTGGATGAGCAGTTCCCTTTTTAAAGAGAGGAAGGAAGAGGGAGAGAGAGAATGAAAACATCAATAATGAGAGAGAATCATTGGCTGCCTCCTGCATACCCCCACTGGGGATCAAGGCAGAACCTGAGCATGTGCCCTGACCAGTTTCCTTTTAAAAAAAATCTATATTTTTATTAATTTCAGAGAGGAAGGAAGAGAGAGAGAGAGATAAAAACATCAGTAATGAGAGAGAATCATTGGCTGCCTCCTGCACACCCCAACTGGGGATCAAGACAGAACCCTGACCAGGAATTGAGCCTCCTGAGCCTGTAACGCCCAGACTTCGTGATCCCCAAGGACCACCAGGGAGCCGAGTCCGATGCAATAAACAAAAGAGCCTTTTCCATGCTAGCATGGGCTCTGTCCCACTCACACCGGCAGCAAGGCGGAAGAGAGAGCGAATTTCACCCAGTCCAGGGGTTTTACTGTGTCGGCTAACCCTGATTAGGGTGGGTTTACAAAATGGAGGATAACTCCGCCCTGCCCCACAGTGGAGTCAGGAGCTCATCCTTGCCCCGCCCTGCCCTCTCAAGCCAGGCTGCCGGGGTACCAGCTCCCCTTTTTTCAGTGACTGCTACGTGCTGGAGGCTGCTAGATGGTTGCCAGACTATCACTTGATCTTAATAATCTCGTGAAGTAAACTTTATTGTTCCCATTTTAAATATGAAAAATCTGATGCTTAAGAGGTGGAGGAATTTGCCTAAAGCTTTTTATTTATTTTATTTTTAAATATATCTTTATTGATTTTTTTTTAATTTTTTTTTTTACAGAGAGGAAAGGAGAGGGATAGAAAGCCAGAAACATTGATGAGAGAGAAAAGCCGACCAGCTGCCTCCTGCACACCCCCCACTGGGGATGTGCCCGCAACCAAGGTACATGCCCTTGACTGGAATTGAACCTGGGACCTTACAGTCCGCAGGCTGATGATCTATCCACTGAGCCAAACCGGCTTCGGCAGGCTGCTCTTATTTTTCAGGACAAATTAAATAATCAAGTGAAAGGAAGTGCTGGTGCCTCCTTCAGTCCCAGGAGTGGCGGACAGTCACAGACTAATGCTCACACTGGACAGCTGTTGTTATGTTGGAAGTTGTCATTTTTTTATTTGATAATCTAAAAGAGGTTAGTGCCCCTGACTAAATAGTTGGGTATTGCATGTTTTGAAAGTTCTTGTGGCACAATCAAATGGCACACGGATTGCAAATAGCTGATCAAAATCATAAAAGCTTAACTTCCAAAAGTTCATTGGAAAAGCAGCCTACAGATTGATCTTTAGTGCCCTATTTTTTTCCTTCATTACACTCAACACAATTGTTAAGAGGCCAAGAACTGCAGCTGCGAGAAAGCTGTGTCATTTGTGAGATGACTTTTGCTACCTACCCCATCCATACTGCCAATGGAGTCCATGAGGGCAGGACCCTGTTGTACTCCGGCACACCTAGAATTGATTGAATACTCTATGCCAGGGACTGCTCTAAGCTTCTTTTGTTCACTTAACACCTCCCAATGATCCTACAAGTTAGAATTAACTTCTCTATGCCTCATTTTATAGATTAGGAAAAAGAGGCATAGAAAAGGTAAATAAGTAACTGGCCCAAGATTACACAATTATTAAGAGATAAAACCAGGATTCTAGCACTATCCATTCATTTCCAGAGTCCATGGTTCATTGAATAAATAAATGTTGAAAATAATCATTTTCTTTATTAACTAAGATAAATATCAACAAAGTAAATAAAAAGCGACCTGGAATCTTGTGTTGACCTTTGTTCTTTATATAAACACTAGAGGCACAATGCACGAAATTAGTGAAAGAGTAGGCTTTCCTTTCCCCAGCTGCCGGCATCAGCTTCCCTCTGGGATCTGGGCTTCCCTCTGGCCTCTGGCAGGCACCCGGGACCAGGGCTTCTCTCACAGCCCCGGCTTCATCAGGAAGGTCACTCGGAAAGACCTCTGGAAGGACATCCGATCTAATTAGCATATTATGCTTTTATTATTACAGGTCATCCTGTGTTTTGTTTGTTTTCTCAGTTTTCATTACTGCTGGTTTGGGTTTCTGAGGAATTGTTTTCAGCGAATGAGAAACGGAAAGCAAGACACTCAGATCATGTCATATTTTGTATGTTAAAATAAGACATGTAAGGACAATGAATTTATAATGGCTTCATAGATAGAATCCTATTCATTGGCTCTATGGCTATAATTTCCATATAGTTAAGTATAATCACTTCTAAAAATCAGCCCTAGTTTAAAAATGCATTGAGCCATATTTGTTTAACTCCTAAAGGCAATTCCAAATGATTGGTCCAGCGAACAAATTTAGTCCCGGATGTTTATATTTTATTAATATAAACGCATAAGTATTTTTGTTGTTGTTAAATGGAATTGTTATTTAGGAAATTCTGTTCTCTGTTCAGAACTTAACTAAGTAAAATGTACTACTACCAAAGATAATATTAATCTTGATATCACCAAACCTAAAACTAAGCTTACAAAATAGGCCATATAATAAATGTCTAAGAGAAAAGGTTGGCTAGTCAACTAGGAACCTTTACAGACAAATTTTCTTTCATCAGTATTTGGAAGGAAAAAGAATGGAGAGAATGAAGTAAGTCTTGTTGGATGACAGGTGTATAAAAGCAGCATGAGGGGCAACAGAAACCTAGATAATTTCTTTTTTTCTTTTTTTTAATATATTTTATTGATTTTTTACAGAGAGGAAGGGAGAGAGATAGAGAGCCAGAAACGTCGATGAGAGAGAAACATCGACCAGCTGTCTCTTGCACACCTGCTACCGGGGATGTGCCCGCAACCAAGGTACATGCCCTTGACCAGAATCGAACCCGGGACCTTTCAGTCAGCAGATCAACACTCTACCACTGAGCCAAACCAGTTTTGGCGAAACCTAGATAATTTCTTATTTCTGTTCAGATTCCACTCACCCTCGGAGGAGCTGAGAATGTTCTACATATTTCGATGTTATTCTCTTCCCAATGTCCCTGTGAGGTAAAGTCAGGAGGGAGGGGGAAAAAAAGAACACAATGTCAGAGAGAAGAGGCGTGTTGCCACCCAGAAGCCCTTAGGAAAGAGCAGTGGATGCTACCACAGCTGTGTGACTCAGCCACTGTGGACAGGGCCTGAGGAGGCAGGAGAAGAAGGTGGCATTTGCATTTAAAGGTGCAGCAGTTTTATATATTGTGATGGCATGTATCCTCTGCTGAGCTTATCTTACTTTACCATATCTTAACATCTTACTCCTAATCTAATATTACTTTACCATATCTTAACATCTTGATCCTCATTTAATAAGAACAAATATTTACAAGGAGGTAGGCCAGATGTCCCTTGGGGTCAGGTATTGGCCATAGTTGGAACTGTCCTGGGGGCTGGGGGGGGGGCGGGAAAGGGCGGAGGATAGAATTCATGTGTCTTCTTTCCCCCAGGCCATTTGACCTGGGCGTTTGAGAAAAAGTAAACACAAAAGCAAGAATTTGGAATTTGTTAGTACCTTAACTTTTTTTTATTTTTTATTT
This sequence comes from Nyctalus aviator, assembly GCA_036971965.1. NCBI lineage: Eukaryota > Metazoa > Chordata > Mammalia > Chiroptera > Vespertilionidae > Nyctalus > Nyctalus aviator. The sequence goes on along the minus strand of CM072929.1, from coordinate 8,247,333 downwards.
TAAAAGGAATGTATGCTTACTATTGGAGGCTTGGAAAATACAGAATAATATATATAATAAACAATCACCTATTGGTGGTAACAGATACCTTTCTGAACCATTACGTTCTCTTGTGCTGATGTAATGCGTGTGTGTGTGTGTGTGTGTGTGTGTGTGTGTGTTAGAGAGACAGAATCCTATAAAATATATAATTTTGTGTCCTGCTTCTTTTAAATTTTCAAAACATTTTCTCCCACCTGAATTTCACAAAAGTGTTACCCATTTGAACCTATCACCTAGGTTCTCAGGCCAACCTCTCAGGCCAACCTCCCTTCAGAGGCACATAAATGAGAGACACGTCATATTGTGTAGAGCATATATAGAACAAGACAATTTTGGGGTATTTTATAGTTAGTGTAGCTTAGTGACCCAGTTTACGTTGACAACTTTAGTTGTGAGGACATGCATTGCATATGCCAAAGAACTCAACAGACAGCAGGTAGTTTAACCCTTGATTAAGCATAAAATGTCCGGTTTAATTTTTTAAAATATGTTTAAAGAAGGTTCTTCATTTGTAAATGCAAGTTTGGTCGGCTCTTTTTGCTCAATATTTAGAACATTTTTATGTTCTTTTTATAGAGTCTGAGCTTTTCTCTCAAATTCTTGTTTCTTAAGCAGCACACTTAGCTTGTACCTGTTCATATTCACCTGTGCTTTCCGATTAGGTGTTTTCTTTCCATTTTCCTTGGAATAGTAATGGGGTTTACTCTTTTTCTAGGGTGTTCTTCAGACAAAGCCTGAAAAGGGCCTCGTTTAGGCTATAGAAGGGGGGAAAGTAGTAGCAGGAACAAGGAGAAGAAAGCTGATGAGGTAGAAGCCACTGAATTCACACTTCACCTATGTCATAACTTTGCCTTGAACCCAGTGATGTGTGTGGTTTGTTTGTTTGTTTGTTTGTTGTAGGAACAATTTTAAGACACAAGGACAGAAGTTAAAAACAAGAAGATATAAACTCAGCTAGACAATCAGGCTATACAGACAAATGATTTTTCTTAATTCTCATATATATCACAAAGTGTAATGTAATGCTATTTATAAAACCCTGAGGCCATCTGATAAAAAGCACTGTAAGCTTACTTCATATTATTATTCTGGGGTAGGGAATATTTGTTTCTGGCTTGTTTATGACTGTAAAATTAGTTGTATCAGTTTAGTAAATACTGGATATTATCTTCAAAATAGGTACCAATTGTATGGCCGCCTTTGATGGTGTTTAGACCATGACCTATCTTGCTGTTGGGTCATGTTGTTTAGAAATTATTCTGTTTGTTGTGCAGTTGATAGAAACCCTTACAACACAAGTCTATGTCTGAAGGTAATTAAGCATAGTACTTACAACAACAAGCATTCCTTAGGCAGTCTGAGCTACGGATATCCAAGTGTCTCTAGTAAAAATCAATCATAAAGTAAACCTTGAACAAAGGAAAGTATCATTATGGTTGCAAGGGGCTGAGGCAGCAGAAGCCTATGATGACACCCAAAGGCGCCAAAAATCCGTTCCAAGATCCTCACACCACAATGAACCATGGGGAGCATCCCTGTTAGAGAAGGCTCACTACAGGCTGCCTGGACCGGCCATTCAACATACACTGAGTGGCCAGATGATTATGACTCTGAATGCATAATCATCTGGCCACTCAGTGCATATCCTATATAATAAAAGGCTAATATGCAAACTATCCCCTCGACCAGGAGTTCAACCAGTAGGCAGGCCAGCCAACTACCCATATCCCCCTCCCTGGCCAGGCTGGCCAGATCCCACCCATGCACAAATTCATGCACCAGGCCTCTAAAAAAAAAAAATTAGACACACACACACACTCTGAGTGGCCAGATTACTATGCATTCATAGATCATAATAATCTGGCCACTCAGGGTAAACTGTGGGGCATCGTGGGAGGTATGTGGTTTGTACCAGGAAAGCACATATCCCCTTACATCATATTCCCCCCAGAACTTTACTCTTTGCCCCTCCAAGCATAGCAGCATGAAAGCCTTATGCCCTAAAAATGAAAAAGAAAAAAAAAATTACTTGTAATCTGTCAGAATATTATGTAACCTGAAATGTGATAGTTTATGAAATCAGCTATATAAATGGTGAAACCGAAGTCAAAGTTCTATTTGTTCGTGCCAGGGTTTAAAAAAAGAAAATAAAAAGAGTGGCATACTTTTAAAGACAGAAACTGAGAGAAAAAGAGAATAAAAGTGTGAACACAGACATGCGGGAACCTTCCCAACACCATGCCCTATGGCCAAAACATTCCACTCCCAACCACTTCAGCCCGGCTTGCCTCTGTTTATGACCAAATCTAGGGTTTGAAGAGGAGACTGAAACACTGTCACTCTGGCCAATGTGGCAGCAAACATCCCTTCCCTCCAAAGCACTTGTGAAGGTGGAGCCAGGGATGCCGAGTCATAGAAAAATGCAGGTGTGCTAGTATGTCATACTCTTTTTTTTTTTTTAATATACAGATATATTTTTATTGATTTCAGAGAGGAAGGGAAAGGAAGCAAGAGATAGAAACATCAATGATGAGAGAAAAATCATTGATTGGTTGCCTCCTGCACACACACACCCCCACGCCCACCCCCAGGACCAAGCCAGCAACCCAGGCATGTGCCCTGACCTGAATCAAATTATTGATTTGGTTCCTAGGTCAATGCTCAACCACTGAGCCACGCTGGCAGGGCATGTTATACTCTTGTGGATCTAAAGAAACAAAGCCCTGCGGAGCAAGGCTAGTGTCCTCCTGAGAGAGCCCCAAGCCACGCACTGGCTGTGAGGACAGCACTGGTTGTGAGGGCTGGGCTCTAAAGGAATAGGAGCCAAAGAGATGGTGGTGAGTTGATGGAGACTGCAGAGCTGCTCAGGGGGAAATGGTGGGGAGGGAAGGGGGGAGGGAGGGATGAGGAAGGGAGAGGGAAAGAGAGAAGAGGGGTGAAGGGAGGAGGGAAGGAGGGAGGAGGGAGGGAGGAGGGAGGGAGAGAGGAGGAAGGAAGGAAGGAAGGAAGGAAGGAAGGAAGGAAGGAAGGAAGGAAGGAAGGAAGGAAGGAAGGGACTTGTTTAAATGCTAGGGATTGTTTGTTTGTTTGTTTGTTTTGTTACACGGGGCCATGGACAGGAAAGATATGGCCCCGTGTATGAGTATATGACCTAAAGGTGACTCTAGCCCCTAAAAGACTAGAAAGGAAAAAAAAACAGATAAAACCTGGAAAGAACCAGATAATGCTCCCCAGTTCCAAGTGTGAGGAAGGACAACAGGAGAGAGAGGCAGATAAGAATGGCAAGAGAGATGTGGCCTCTGTGAGTGCACTTTCTGGAATCCTAGCCTCCAGTACCGGCCCTCTACCTCCATCTCAACGCCTTTGGTCTCCTGGTTGCAACAGCGGAAAACTGGAATCCTCTTCCTTCTCACTGGAGCTGTCGGCACCGCTTACCCTTGGAGCCCAGGTCTATGCTCCCCGTGGCATCACTGTACCCTAACATCTCTTCTAAGAGACCCCATCACTGTCACTATGGCAACTGCCATCTTCTCTCGCTTGGTGGCCATGGCCTCACAGACTCTTGCTGCCCATCCTGGTACCTCCCCTGATCACTGCTGAGTGCCCACCATCTAAGGAGAGCAACCATCCATCTGGTTTTGCCTGGGACTGAGGGGTTCCTGGGGTTTCAGGTGGGACTTGCACCATTAAAACAGGCAAGCCCCGGGCAAACCAAGACAGCTGGTCATCCTACCGCCACAGCGGCCACAGCTGCCACTACAACCACTTATGTCCTAGACCTGGAGGTGAGAACAGTGCACTCAGGCACATGTGTCTGTCCCGAGAACAACCCCTGGGGCAGCTCTGTCTTCCGCTTTGAATGCCCTTCGGGGACCCCTGGGGAGCCTCACAGCCCTTCATTTCCCCGATGGAGCTCTGCAGCCCTGGGAAGTGGAGCTTCCTCTCTTCGGTCAACTGTCCATGACACTTCTGTGTCCATCCTGCCCCCCCACAGGGTGGCCTCCAAGGCAGGTCTTGCCTCTCACCAATGCCCTCCTGTGGGGGACCCCCGCACTGTATCACCTGAGCGCTGTGGCCCGTACCTATAACTTGCCGCAATTGTCCAATATGTGTGCACCAAGGTACCACGCAGAATACTTTTTTTTACTTTAAAATCCGCCAACGTGTTATGCTAAATGCTAAATGGTAGGGATGCTTCCAGATAATGATTCTTCCAGCTCACTTTCTTGAAAAGAAAGAAGTAAAATCTTCCAAGAAGTTTCTTAATCTCACCAAAAGCGCTCTTTTCAAAAGTCAAAATGGACATTCATGTGCTGGGTTTTGTAAAAGCCACATATACTCTTTTCAAATGCTTTGGAAAACAGAGGAAATCATATAGACTTAACCAAAAAGAAAAAAGAAAAAAAACATCATCCTAAATCCCACCAATTAGGTGGCCTCCAATGTTTTTACGCACAGTGACGTCACGGATATCCCGTGAACAACTTTGTATAATTTTTATGTCTTCCTGTAGGATAAATTCCTAGAAATTGAATCACAAAGTTCCCCTCCCACACCCGCCATTCCTCATACCAGCCTTAAGTCAGGCATCCACTCTTTCTCTCCCCCACTCCCATCCACCTCCTCCTTTCATCCACATGGTGCCTGCCACTGGCTAGTCTCAGTTGAGGCAGCCTGTTTCACAGGCCCCTCGGGTTATGTTCATAGAATCTGGCTGAGCAAGAAGAAGCAATGTGGAGCGTGGCTACAGCATTTGGACAGGTTCAAGCCTCAGACTAATGAGAGGGCACAGTCCTCTCACTTCCATGTGTAACTCCCAGCTTGGAGGGCAGAGCCCTCCCCGCACAATGATAGCCAGCAGCCGTAATTGTGAGCTTGAACCTGTGATCCGAACACGTGGCCCCACATGCCTGAGTGATGTGGGCTTGACAGAGTTCAGGTGCATGTAGTTGAGTAGGATCAAAATCAAAAGAGAAGGTTGTAAACATCTTGACCTTGCCCTTACTTTGCCTCGTGATATCTGCTATAAAATAAAGACACGGCTTGTAGCCCGTGGTGCTGTCTCTCCCCATCAGAGAGGGCAGCGTCCCACCCAGACCCGGCTTTCTTCTCTCGTCTGTCTTTTCTCAATCCTTCACCGCCACCTCTCAGGGTCACTGAACCTGGCTGAGCTGGCTGGCACATAAGGCGCCCTGGGGCTGAGTGTGCCATGGCCATGCCTGCCTGCCACAAAGCAAAAAGCAGAAGTATTATAAGTATGAAACATGGTTTCAAAATGGTGGTGTGAGAAAGAGCCTATGAGAAATAATGAAAAATAAAACGGGTACTTTTAGGTCCTAAGGTAGACATCAGCGTCCCAGAGGCCTCATTACGTTCTCGGGTTTGACCCCTTGTCTTTGCTTTGAATGCTCAGTGCTGGGTAGGAAGGATTTCTAAATATTTGACAACCTTGAGTGCACTCATTTTCTAACAGACAGATTCTTCCTTGGGCAACTTGGGCTGAGTGTCAAACACATGAACTGGTGCCCACTGTTTGTCATGAAAGTTGACAGGTTCTTTTTGATACCACGTGTCAATTAATCCTTGCAACAATCCTGGGACTGGGTAGATGATAAAGCTGAGGCTCAGTGACTAGGAGGGCACTTGCCTGACTAGTGGGTGAGGCCCAGGGGTCTAAGCCAGGTCACCCCGACATCAAAGCCCCTGTTTCTTTCATTATTTGAGAAGCTTGTCATAGCCTCACCATAGGCCATTTTCTCCACCTACATGGTTAGGCAATCTCCTTTTAATAATGCCCTCTTCCCTGGGATAAAGAAGGAATCAAAAAAGAGAAAATTACTCTATTTCTTCTGGGCCAGACTCGACCTGTTTTCTTGTATTTATTTTTTGCATTTGTTTGTGTGTGTTTTTGTTGTTTTTTTGTCTTACAACCTTAAGTCAGATTTCAGTAAGAAACAGGAAAGCTACGGTTGAGATGGGTCCCTGTGAAAGCTGAGTCTAAAGAGGATAAAGCTTAGTCTCTGAAGGTCCTTTATTCCTCACAGCATGAGATAGGACAAGGAGGTAGAACCCAAGTTCAACTGAGGACCTATGGATGGCAGACCCCCATTCTATTTTTAGGAGAAAAACATTCTCAGGCTAAATTGTGGAGTTAAAGACTGATTAATCCCTGGTTACTTGACCTTGGAGTTAAGCAAATGGAAATATGATTGAAAACATTTATTTATTTTTTTAAGATGGGTGTATTTCCAGAGAAACTCATGCCTGGCCAACAATAACAGTTTGTTATTACTTGGGCATTAAGGCCAACCTCAGACTCCTAAGCCCATAAGATATCAAGCAGGCTTGAAATTGATACAGCCCCCACCAGAGCTTCCTCATCAATGCCTTTTTAGATATGGCCACATCTGTCAATGGACAAGGGGCAAATATTCTATTGGTAGCCAGAGTGGTTGACCCAGGAGCTTACACTTCTGGCAAGAAAAGGGAAACTTGTTATTCCTGCCCATTGAGAAACACGTGCTATGGAATCATGGCCTCTGTGTAAAGCTTCCTTTGTTGCCTTATTCTAAATGAGTTTAAGTTGTTGTTATTGTAGTTACTAGAGGCCCAGTGCATGAAATTTATGCATGGGTAGGGTCCCTCGTGGCTGCCGGCTACTGGCAGGGGTCTTCCTTCATTTTACACTGCATCCTGGTGGTCAGTGCACATCATCATGAGTGATCAAATTCTGGGTTGGTCAAACTCCCAAAGGGACATTTTGCATATTAGGTTTTTACATATATAGATTCTTTCCTTTTTCACCATTCTATATTATTAGGGTATCAAACATCATTCAGCAGTAATTCATCCAACCATGTGGAGCTATTATCCAGATCCAACAGAGAATTAAACACTACCTAGGGGTCCTTCTGTCAAAGTTAGATCAAACAAATTGATAAAACTTTGGATGGGTATCTTTTGGGGGAAGGAAGGGGATGGAGGCAGAGCTTGCCAGCAGGAACCAAAAGCATAGTGGAGATTCAGATCCAATCTCATGCTGTGAATTAGGAACTGGAGCAGGGCCTCCCCACTAGGAACGGAGGTGTTGTAAACTGTGAAAACTGATACTAAAAATAGCATAAAACTAAAAGCACAGAATCACAGCGTAGCATCAACTCAAAAGTATTTAGAAGCAGCTATGGTATGAAAAAACTTGAATTGCCCTGAAATCTTACAAATTCTGTATAAAAGAAAGTTGTTATTGATTCTCCCAAATTTTATAAAATATCATAAATTTTCAATGGCATTCCTAATGATAAGATTTCAGAGAGGAAGAGAGAAGGAGAGAGAGATGGAAACATCATTGATCACCCACCTCCTACACACTCTATACTGGGAGTCAAACCCCTAACCCAGGCATGTACTCTGACCTGGAATCAAATTTTGACCTCCTGATTCATAGATCGATGCTCAACCACTGAGCCACACCGGCTGGGTTTATTTAATTTCTGAAAACATGGTTTCCACACGTACTAAATGAAGAGTCCAAACAAGAGAATGAAGAATATTACTAATACTAAAATTCTTAAATTCTTTCATTTGTAACTTAATGTTTACTAAAGAAAATAATGGTTATCTTTGAGTCACTTTGGAAGTTAGCTAATGATACGTCAACCTGAATGTTAATGGAAGTCAAGTGGCATGGTGTTGAACTTCACTTCTAAAGACAGGTATCAGAAACAAAAAGAGCCCTTGCTGGCTTTGCTCAATGCATAGTCAAGGGTACATGCCTGAGTTGCAGGCTCAATCCCCAGTAGGGGGTGTGCAGGAGGAAGCGGATCAATGATTCTCTCTCACCATTGATGATGTTTCTCTTTCTCTTCCCCCTTCTTCCCCCCCTTTCTCCCCCTCTCCCTTCCTCTCTGCAATCAGTTAAAAAAATGTTTTAAAAAAGGAAAAAAACTATGACACATCACTGACTCTTTTATTGAGAAACTAAATGTATTTTGAAACTTTCAATCTCAACATTGTCCAAAATCACTTAAGATAGAAAGTGGTTCTGATGAGGCATGCTAAAGCTTCCTGAGAAAATTACAGTGGCTCCCAACATTCCATTAGCTGGGAACTTAAAAAAGTCAAATGTGTGGCCAACCTCAAAGATACTTGACAGGAATGTTTTCCGTTCTAAAAGAGAAAAGTAATTGTGAACAAAACAGTATTAGCAAATACTGAGGGGAACAGTTCTCATAGTTAAGTTTAGGAAAAAACAGACCCTTCTCCTGCTTACTGGCTAGGTTGTGCTAAGAGCCAGGATGGCTTTTGTAACACTCCCCACCCTTCCTGGGATGGGTCCAGCCCATGGGCAGCCTGGTTATGGAACATCCAGTTCAACTGGATCTCTGGGAGAGGAGCCGAGGTTGTACTTTCTCAATTTGAAAACAGTGTGCACCAGCAACCTGATCTCTGCCTTCCCTTAAGTTTTCCTTGGGTTTGATCGTAAATCTGGACCCACAGAAAACTGCCACCGGCATCTAGGACTGGTGGTGGCAGTTGAGGCCAGGAGGAAAGGGGAAGAGAGAGTCAGGGACCCATTGGAGAACTCAGATATTATCAGGATGGGCAACGTCAATACAATAGGCATCTGTTCCATTGAGAAAAGGTCTTTGTTTAACATATGGGGATTTGGGTGTAAGTCATGCTCTTTGGGTATATCAGAAATAATCGATTCTATAGCCCTAACCAGTTTGGCTCAGTAGATAGAGCGTTGGCCTGCAGACTCAAGTGTCCTAGGTTCGATTCCAGTTAAGAGCATGTACCTTGGTTGTGGGCACATCCTCAGTAGGGGGTGTGCAGGAGGCAGCTGATTGATGTTTCTCTCTCACCAATGTTTCTAACTCTCTCTCCCTCTCCCTTCCTCTCTGTAAAAAATCAATAAAATATATTTAAAAATAATAATAATCCAACCTATAGATGGTGGATTGGAGTCTTGGAATTCTCAACCTGGCATCAATGGAAGCTGTCACTGCAGATTTCCATTCCCTTTGTGGTTTCTCCAAATGTGTACTGGCTAGGAATGTTTAGATTCACAGCTTAAGAGCTACCAGGAAAGCTAACTCTGAGTTGGAAATGAACGTCTGCTGGCTGGCCAGTCCTCAGTTGTTCAGCATTCAAGAGGTTTTTATTGGGCGTCTGCAGGTGCAGCCACTGGGGGTTTAACAGTTAATAAGTAGTCAAGATCCCTGCCCTAGGAACTTATCACTGAGGCTGCCCAGATTGCAAAACCCTGGCAGGAATCTATTCCCAAGGGGCAATAGACTGGGCTTCAAGAACCATCCAACCCCCTCAAGTTTAAAAATAAGGGACAGAGAAGCATGAACAGACTGTCAAACCTCTGAGGGAAGGCAGGGGAGGGTGGTGGGTGGGAGATCAACCAATGAACTTGTCTCCATATATACATAACCCAGGGACACAGAGAATGGGGTGGTGATGGTCTGGGGAGGAGGGGGTGTGCCGGAGCAGGCTGGAAGAGGTCAACTGGGAAAAGGGGGGGGACTTATGTAATACTTTCAACAATAAAGATTTAAAAAGTAAATAAAAAGGGGTGAATATCCAAAATACATAAGGAACTCCTACCACTCAATAGACAAAAAAAAAAAAAAAAGGACAAATATGGTAACCTGATTTTTAACCTGGGCAAAGGACCTGAATAAGCATTTTTCCAAACTAGAGATACAAATAGCCAATGGATATGTGAAGAGGTTTTGCATACATATATATTATGTGTTATATATTATCTGTTAATGACAGATAATATATAACACATAAGAAATTATGTGTCTAAGTCAAAACCATGATGAGATATCACTGTACACCTTTTAGGATGGCTATTATACAAAAGACAAGAGATAATAAGCATTTGTGAGGGTGTGGAGAAAAGGGAACAAACCCTTGTGCACTGTTTGTGGGAAGGTAGATTGGTACAGACATTATGGAAATGAGTAGGATCCTCAAAATATTAAAAATAGCACTACTATATATGATCTTGCAACCTTACTTCTAGGTATATCCCCAAAGGAAATGAAATTAGATCTCCAAGAGAAATCCACAACTCCGTGTTCATTGCAACATTTGTACACCTTAAATATATACAGATTTTATTTGTCAAGTATACCTTAATAAATCTTGGGGGAGGGGGGATAAATACTTAGGGTCCTGAGAGATTATACCTGTGTATCTGGGGTTCTAAGCTAGTTAGTAAGCCATGACTAGAACCCAGCTATAGACTCCCAGATTTACCCTCTCTGGTGATCCTCTACTTTCCTGCCCATAAAATTAAAAAGGCTAGCTTTGTATTTTCAAGTCCTCAAACCAGTAAATGTCTGCTGACACACGCAGAAATCAATGACTATTGACTGGCAAACGCAATATGCTATTTGTCTGGTGTTTTTGCCAACTGCAGGAGCATAGTTGTGACATAAAGTTGTTTTTCACGAAACCTTCTCTTTTTGAAACCAAAGTCCAACAGAAAGCTGAACCCATGAGAAGTATTTCACATTTAACTCTGATGGATGGGTGGATTTAAATGCTAACGGTGCAATGATGGCGTTAATCTCTTATGTGTATTAGGAAAGCCTTACGAAAGAAAGCTTACCTTTCATCATGTAAAACTCCTATAAGTCGGTTTGTCAGGTTATTAAAAGGTCTTAGAAACACCTTCATACTAGGAGTAATGGGGGGTTAGTAGTAATTTTAAAGATGTGAGAGACTGTGGCAAGTTGTGAAATATGTTTAGGAGCAGAAAGACGGGCTAAACTGTCTATGTCTTCTTTCCGGCATTCAGTGGATTCAATATCCGTTAGCTTAAGGTACTAGATGGAGCAGCTGAATTCACAAGAAAATTGTTAAGGAGTCAATGTTCTAGTGGTCTTAAAAAGATTTATCTTTAAAAGAAGAGCCAGGGGGCGGGGGGAAATGCTATCAACACAAAGCATTGAGGGTTCGTAAGAAATTTAGGCAACACCTACAATGTGTATTTTATGGGGCAAAAGGGGGAGGGTGGCGAATAGGGAGAGAAGTGGGAGACGGGAAAGAGTGAAGAGGTCTGCCCTACATAGCACGGACAATCCAATTGGGAAGGATACTGATGCCATTTCTATATCATAGATGGGGGGGAATCAAAATTCCAACTGATCACTTGCCCAGGATGACATGAGTAGAAACGCAATGCCTGTTCTGACTGATATTCCTCTGATCATAGTCCCATGTACTCTGCTTCACCTACACTTCGCTGCTCTATCAGGTGTATCAGGCATGGCAGATCCAATGCCATATGTCACTCTCACAACAACCCCATGAGACAGCGTTCCCAACTTCAAAATTCAGAAACTGCCTCGGAGGGCAGAGGCCCTTTTTCCCAGGGCCCCACAGTAAAAAGAAGAGCATTTAGAAAACACGTGAGTATAAATCTATGCCTTGTAATTCCACTGTGTCTCAAACAGATCAAGAACCTTCACATTTTGTATTTTTATTTTCAAGACCACATGTAAAAATTAATAGAAGCTTATTTGGGATGGCCAGGTAATGCAATGATAGCTCAGTGCAGGCATTTGTGTTCCTGATTATCATCTTGGTAACTTCCAATGGGTTTTATCTGAATGTGTTGTCAATGTGTGTGACTGCCCCTGTGTTGGCATGATCTCATGTCACATGATAGCAATTTCCCACATTTACATCTCGAGTTTGTTGTTGTTGATGTTGTTGTTGTCAATTATAAGACCATACTTCAGCTGCCTCCCCCACACCCTCCACTGGGGATCGGGCCCTCAACCTGGGCATGTGCCCTGACCTAGAATCAACCCGTGACCTCCTGGTGCATAAGTTGATGCTCAACCACTGAGCCACGCCAGTCAGGCAAGGCAAGTATCTTTTTAACATAATTTGTATGTTAATTTGGGGTGGCTAGGGCAAGAAGAGATTATGATGACACCAAAACCTTCCAACTCACCCTTGGCAACACCGCTAAATAGACTTTGGTTTGACATTGTGAAAATCTCTTAATAATACCAGCAAGTAGCTTCACAAGGAGGTCAATGATGGGAGATTTCACAGGGAGACTTAACCTGTTACATGCGCATCAGGTAAAGCCAACTGATGTCAAGACGCAGGGCCCCAAGGACATTTCACCCTAGTTTACACAAAGGAAAGGGCTGGGTCATCGCCTGGCATACAGCAGCCAAGGGAACTGAAGTCAGGATGTTTAGTTGCCCTGATGGGTCACGGCACTAAAAACGAAGGAACACGGTTGCTGTATACACAGCGATCTGAGCAGACAGAACGTTGCAGAGACCACTGGAAGCCATGCTTTGAAGAAAAAAAAAAAGTATAAAATTATACAGTTCAGCCCTAACCTGTTTGGTTCAGTGGATAGAGTGTCGGCCTTTGGACTGAAGGGTCCCAAGTTTGATTCTGGTCAAGGGCATGTACCTTGGTTGTAGGCACATCCCCAGTAGGAGTGTGCAGGAGGCAGCTGATGGATGTTTCTCTCTCACCAACATTTCTAATTCTCTATCCCTCTCCCTTCTCTGTAAAAAAATCAATAAAATATATTTTTAAAAATAAAAACTTATTTATAGTTCATTAAAGCTTGTTCGCTTCTTTCTCCTGTAATTTTTACTAAGTTGTGTAAATCAGTAGGCAGTGATCAAAAATAGCTTTTATGACATCTATCTCATAGAGTTTCACAGTAGACATTTGCTATTTTTGCCCAAGTGGAAGCATAATTTCTATCAAGGAATTCTAGTATGAATCATGCATTCCCCTCCCCCTTGCAGACAGTGATGGATAGAGAAAGCCTGGCCATGGGTGAAGCAGACATCAATGAGCTCTTCGCTAAAGGAATGGGGCGGGGAGTCGGGGAGGGCTGGAGTTGAGTCTGGGGCGGTAGAGAAAGCTCTGCCTTGTAAAGCAAAAGGGATAATTTTTGAAGTTGTTGAGGTCCAGTGGTATGGGGGTGGTGGTGGTAGGAGGGCGAAGGAGAGAGACCTAGAAATAACTGAGGGGATTTTGAAGAACAAAAGAATCTGTTTCAATGTTGTTATGTGCAGACTCCTCCTTACTCCTTTCTCCAAATATTCAGAAAATGTCTGATTCAACAAATGACTGTTGTTGTTGTTTTCTTGTGGGGTTATATACACCCCTATGATCATAGCAGAGCTATTTAAAATATCTGGAAACAGCTCTAACTGGTTTGGCTCAGTGGATAGAGTGTCAGCCTGCAAACTCAAGGGTCCCAGGTTTGATTCTGGTCAAGGGCATGTACCTTGGTTGCAGGCACATATCCAGTAGGGAGTGTGCAGGAAGCAGCTGATCGATGTTTCTCTCTCCTTGATGTTTCTGGCTCTCTCTCCCTCTTTTTTAAGTATATAAAATATACTTTTTTAAAAAATCTGTAAACAGCCCAAGTGTCTATCAGTAGATGAGTGGATAAAAAAGCCATACTACAATTACACAATGAAATACTATAAAAAAGAGTGAGGGAAAAAGAGAGAGAGAGAGAGAGATTTTACCCTTTAAGACAGCATGGAGGAACCTATGCTGTCTTATGCTAAGTGAAAATTATGCTAAGTGAAATAAGCCAGTCAGAGAAAGACAAGTATCACATGATCTCACTTACATGTGGAATCTAATGAACAAAATAGACTGACAAAATAAATCCAGAGATATGGAAGCATGGAACATACTGACAAGTCTCAGAGGAAAGGGAGTGGGGGAGGGGGTAAGGGGACTGGAAAGAGATTAAGCAATGAACTTATATGCATACTAGAGGCCTGATGCATGAATTCATGCACCGTTGGGGTCCCTTGCCCTGGCCTGCGAGATCGGACCAAAACCAGCTCTCTGACATCCCTAAGGGATCCTGGATTGAGAGAGGGCACAGGCCAGGCTAAGGGACCCCATCAGTGCATGATTGGGGCTAGGGATGGATGTGGGAGGTTGCTCAGCCGGACAGGGACTTCAGGAGGGCACCAGGGCATGTCCAGCTCATCTTGCTCAGTCCTGATCAACTGGATCCCAGCAGCATCCTAACCTACCAGTTGGAGCATCTACCCCTGTGGTCAGTGCATGTCACAGCGAGCGATTGAGCGGCCTTCACATATTATTAGCATATTAGGCTTTGAGTGGTTGAACGGGCAACTGGATGACTGGACACTTAGCATGTTAGGCTTTTATTATATAGGTTATGCATAACCTATGGACATGGACTACAGTGTGGTGAAGGCTTGGGAGGGACGGGGGTAGGGTGGAGGGGATCAATGGGGGGAAAAGGGGGACATCTGTAATACTTTCAACAATAAGGATAAATTTTTTAAAAAGAGAGCATAACTGTTTGCATGTCTGCATCATTACTGAGCAGAAAAAAAAATACAGTGAAAGGTAATGTTTCCCTTCAACTTGACTCCAAGCCCTAGCCTAAAGCAGTGGTACTCCCACCACAGTGTGACTGGTGTCACTTGTAAAGAGGGAGACCAGAGATTGTGCAATTCCAATAAGCTCTTGGATGATGGTGATGCTGCAGCTGATGGTCTGAGGATGACCACACCCTCCCTCTCTCTAGACCAGGCTCCTCCCAGAGGGCTGCAGTCCAAGGGAGCCTTGCACCTGGGTCCATCCTCCAGATGACAGCCCGTGTTGCTGGCGTTCACACCCCTGAGGCTACGTTTGCCCCAAGGGGTGGTGATTTGAGGGTGAATGTCCAGAGCCCAGACATGCCAGGATGTCTATGATTGCGTTGTGAGATGGTGCAGGAAGAGGGCACAGGAAGAAAAGAAGGGGTAGGGGGCTGGGGAAAATGGGAATTTCAACTTGGCCTTCTAGGTTGTTATAAAGGTATGTTTACCAAGATAGGAAGACAGTACACATTTTATTTAATAGTGAAATAGTCAGACAATTGTTATGTGAACCCCCCTCTTATCCCTGCACTGCTCTGGGCCCTATACACTTTTAGGAGCAGGTCCTTACAAATGCTAGGGGCAGGTCCCTGCAAAGAAGGCTTGCTTCAAGCTGGCCCAAGAGTCTCCATGGGAGCTGGAACCAGCCAGAAGGAAACCTCACTAGGAAGGGGCAGAAAGCCTGGCAAGGATGTGCTACCATCTGGGTGATATTGAAATGTTTGCCAGGTACCAAAATATGATCAGCTGTACTCTATAAAAAGATGGCTTCCTCCCCAGAAAACTTGTAATCACATCAGAGAACCCATAAACAAAGGCAAGTCATCCATGAATGACAGTTCACTTCATAGTATGTTGAAGCATGAGAGGAACAGTTGAATAGTCAAGCTAATTCAATAATGTCTCGAACATTGAGGGCATTGCACCTTAGTGTGGCTCTTCAGCTCACAGAGAAGTGGCAAAAAGTAGAGAGAATTACCAAATGTATTTCAGTGGTTCTGTACTTGAACTTTCAACCTGAAGGGTTACACAAAGATGACACAATCGGTCACACCTCTGTGTGCGTGGAAAACCACAGTGCCACTGTTCTCTCCTTCACAGGGTCAGGAAGTCCTGAGCAGTCAATTCTGGAAGATTCTTGCTCATCACTGCCATCAGACTCTCTTTCTTATTGGCTAAATTCCATGGCTGTTAGAGGCCAAGGCCAGCCATGTAAATTAGGGACCACCTGAAGTGTAGACCCAGGAACCAGAGCCCCCCACCCCTCCCCTGCCCTGGATTTTAATCTCTATTCTGGACTCTAACAAGCTGTGTGACCCGAGGAAACTGTTAAACCTCTCTGTGACTCATGTTTTGTTTTGTGTGTTTTTTTCCTAAATATATTTTACTGATTTATTACAGAGAGGAAAAGGATAGAGAGCTAGAAACATCGATGAGAGAGAGTCATCGATCAGCTGCCTCCTGCACGCCCCCCTACTGGGGATGTGCCCACAATCAAGGTTCATGCCCTTGACTAGAATTGAACCTGGGACCTTTCAGTCTGCAGGCCGACACTCTATCCACTGAGCCAGACCGGTTTCGGCTCTCTGTGACTCACGGTGACGTTGACATGACGTCAAGGGCTTCAGCACACCCCTTCTATGGTGTCTAGGAACGTGTCACTGCTTTCACTCTGAAAATCCCGCCGCTGATACCTTTTGCTGTCATCAGAAGAACTAACATCACGGGGTAAAAGAGGAAACACAAATCAAATCTCACTTTTTTTTAATTAAAAAAAAAACGTTTTTAATTTATTTTATTAAATACATTGGGATAATATTGCTTACTAGGTACATAGCATTATATAAATTTCAGGTGTACAACTTTATAATACAACATCCATATAGCACTCATTGATAACACTCATTCTCTTTTTTTCTTTTTCTTTCTTTCTTTTTTTTTTTTTTTTGCATTAACGGTTTCCCCCCCCCTCATTTTTTATTAAGATATTATATGTGTACATATCTTACCATTGCCCCCCACCCCAAATCGCACTTTTACTGGTGAGACTATTGTAGCTAAGGTTCAGCTACGGATACGGATTCCTTCTAAACTTGAGCTGCACTATTAACCAGAAAGGGGGATGTATTGACTTGAACTCAGGGAGTCCTGGGACAGGCAAGGTGTCCAGTGCACAGCCTTCATGTTGGAGATCAAAGGGGGTCTACCTGACACCAGATGCTGCAAAATTGGACCTCCCAGCAGCCACCTGGAAAGAGCGAGGACAGGACGGTTTACGTTTTACGTGACCCCAGGGAATGGTTATCCTCTTTATGCATGTCACCACCCCGTAATGTGTCCATTTCCTTAAGAGTAACTAAGGGATTAGGTGCTGATTTACAAGGAACCTGAGATCGGAAGCGGCCCCGTACCCCTGGTGAAGGCTGGGCAACAGGACGGGCTGGTAGGGATCTTTGTTTATTTCGCTTTCACGGTGACACATAGGCCTCCCGTGTGAGGGCTTGTATATCCTTCCTCCTGTTTGTGCCTCAGGGTATGTTATGAATAAATCCACAGCATTGTTCAGTTACAGAGGCTTTGGCTGACAGCTGGCTAACAACGGTTTAAGAAACATTATTTTCAGATATTAAAAAACAAACACAAGAAGCCAGACGAGAACGACGCAGTCCTCAGCCTTGGAGGCAGGCCCCGGTCCAGGGATCTTAGACACCCTTCGGTTCATCGTGAAGTTCCAGCATAAGGAGGATCATCCCTTTTGGTATCAGGAAAAGGAAGGAGAAAAGATCTGGAAGAAATATCCGAACAGGGTCCCTGTGATGGTGGAGAAGACTCCTAAGGCCAGGGTGCCTGATCTGGACAAGAGGAAGTCCCTAGTGCCCTCTGCCCTCTGTTGGCCAGTTAAACTTCTTAAGGTTGTGATGTACCCCAAATCTCACAAAGGACGCCTCAAAAAAAATCGAATTATGGAGTCATTTATTAAAAGAGGCTAAAGCGCCGGGACCGGTTTGGCTCAGTGGATAGAGCGTCAGCTGGGGACTGAAAGGTCCCGGGTTTGATTCCGGTCAAGGGCATGTACCTTGGTTGCAGGCACATCCCCAGTGGGGGGTGTGCAAGAGGCAGCTGATCGATGATTCTCTCTCATCGATGTTTCTAACTCTCTATCCCTCTCTCTTCCTCTCTGTGAAAAATCAATAAAATATATTTTAAAAAAATAAATAAATAAAAGAGGCTAAAGCTCCAAATCTCACAGCCTCAAACAGCTTGCCACCTTTGGCTTATATTGGCAGACTATCACAACAAAAGTATCAATTACATCTCTGGGTCTGGAATGAGGAACCTGTCTCGCGATTTTACAGAAGTGAAACTGAGCAAGTTAGTGATCTAGAGTATCTATGAATCACTGAATCGACAGAAGCAGGTTATCTGGGGCCACCAGGGCAATTTAGAATAATTGTGCTGTCCAGATTCTGGATCACTGAGTCAACAGGAATCCACTCTCTAGAGCCACTGAGGCAATTTAGGATAATTGAACTGTCTTGGATCACAGGAATGTGCTTCAATTATCACAATCAATGGAATATTCAAACCATCATCAAGGGAGTATTCAATCATACACATAAGTTCAAAAAATTAAAATAATTTTTAAATGAGTACATAACCCAAAACAGCAAGATTAAAATACTAAACAGCAATTTTGTACCCAAGTACAGTTGCTACCATATTTCATTAATCCGGAAGAGGATCCACCTGAGACTTGAGGATACCTTATTCTTCTTTGTCAACAACACTATCCTTCCCACGAGCGCCACCGTGGACCAGCTGTGTGAGGACAACCAGGAGGGAGACTCCTTTCTGTGTGTGGCCCACAGCAGCGATGAGAGCGTATGGGAAGTGAGTGGTGGCAGCCCAGCAGATGGGAGCGCCTGCACTGGGGGAGGGGATGGGATATGTGTGGGATGTGGGGAAGAGATCCTCAGCTCCACGGAGGAGACAGCAGGAGAGGACATCAGGAAACACTACACCGTACACACCATCGTCATATTGTCACCTGCTCAACTGACATTTTTTGCTCTTCCTCGGCCCAGGGAGAAAGCATGTCAGGACAGAGCTGTTGGATTAGCTTTGCTCGAGGAATGGAGAGGATATAATTTCATAGCACTGCTGCAAAACAAACAAACAACAACAACAAAAACACAAACCTGGATATGGGGGTAGCTGCGGCGTTGGGTCAGCCACTCAGTGACTTCTGGGTCGGCATCTCTGATTCTTCTGGCCTTTTCCTTGTGGTCACAAATGCCTTAAACAGCTCTAGGTATCCCTGGTGGAGGGCAGGGCGTGGCTTTGGAAGGTACCAGCATCAACATGTTGCTTTTTATCAAAAAAGCAAAACCTTTAGACCCAAACCCCCAACAGACAGCCACCTACTTTTAAAAAAATATATATTTTATTGATGTTTTTACAGAGAGGAAGGGAGAAGGATAGAGAATTAGAAACATCGATGAGAGAGAAACATCGATCATCTGCCTCCTGCACATTCCCTACTGGGGATGTGCCTGCAACCAAAGTACATGCCCTTGACCAGAATCAAACCTGGGACCTCTCAGTCTGCAGGCTAACGCTCTATCCACTGAGCCAAACCAGTTTTGGCAAACAGCTGTCTACTTCTGAGTGGCTAGAACTGTGCTGCTTGGCTGCCCCTCGATGCAAGGAAGGCGGGAACAGTATCTAGCTTTTGCAGCCTTTATAGGGGCGTTAACAGAGGCTAAGGAGACTGGGAAAAGCTGTCAGCTCAGCCAGTGGAGCAATTAATGCTTCAGTCATTTCCCCTGCAAGGTCCAACATATCTACCCTGAGAATGGCGGATTCTTTGGCTTCGGGAATAATTTCTAGAAGGCCTCTACTAAATATACATGTGGCCTAGCAGGGTGACACGTCATCACCACACCTATGTCCTTTATCATGTTAGCATTAATGTGTTTCTGAAGATTTGCTAGAAGTTGCCAAATATGAAATCAAAAGATAAAGGAATAGCCCAGCCAGTGTGACTTATTCTTTGAGTGTCGATCTATGAACCAGGAGGTTGTGGTTCGATTGCCAGTCAGGGCACATGCCTAGGCTTCGGGCTCAATTCCCAGGGTGGGACTTGCAGGAGGCAGCCTATCCATGATTCGATCTCATCATGGATATTTCCATCTCTCTCTCTCTCTCTCTCTCTCTCTCTCTCTCTCTCTCTCTCTCTCTCTCTCTCTTTCTCTCTCTCTCTCTCTTTCTCTCTCTCTCTCTCTCTCTCTCTCTCTCTCTCTCTCTCTCTCTCTCTCTCTCTCCTCTTTCCCACCCCCATCCCCTCTCATCCTCCCTGAAATAAAAAAAAATATATAATATTTAAAAGACTCCCAGGTTTGATGACATCTTTGATGTAGCATTCACGACACGGGGATTATCTGCCTTCAGCCCTTGGTCCTTGACCTTTTACTTTAATTTTGCCTCAAGGACTGCAGGAACCCCTTTCACGTCTCACATGGTTCAGGGTTTAGTCTTCGGGTTCTGGAGGAGGCCGCACACCAACGAAAGAGACTAGAAAAGTATTAATTTGGGAATATTGGGGGCCAGGCATGAGCCCATCTTAGGACTACACCCCCGCTCTGACCTAGCTATCCCTTTTATTAAGGTTTGGGATCCACCCATAGAGTCGGGCAATGCCAGTAATAGCCAATCAGCATGGATTTATATAAGATTGACAGGTGGAAGTTGCTTCAGCTATCATTGTCTCGATTAGTCAGTGAGTGATTGGCTCTGGCCTGTCAGAGCTTCCAAGGCTAACCAGCCTTCCGGGTTCCTTGTCCACACTTCTCTGCTAGTGGGACAATGATCGGTTTCCAACAATGGACTCCCTTTGGTGGACTGGATTTTTGCCATGGTGTTATTTACAGCTGGAGATTCTGATTGGGTTGTTTGGGAGTAGAATTCCCCAATATTTATGATCATTATCTAGGTTTGAGGAGCCACTTTTTCAAATCAAAGTTTGTTTTCATACAAATAAGTAATTTGACTACATTCTGGCTGGAGAACTATGGGTGGTGTGTTGTGCACAGCATGCCTTGAAACTAAAATTGAAATTTTTCAACATTCTTCAAATTATTCAACGTTTACTCATCACCTACTGGATTCCTGACCCTCGTGCTAGGGATATAAAGATGAATGAAAGCAACCCGGTCCCAGAGGAGCTGGAGCTGAAGGGGAGACAGACAGGTAAACAGATAAATTACAATGTGATGTGAAATATGCTATTAAAACATTTCATCACACACCACAAAAGCACAGATTGCCACGTGGGGAAAATTAGATATTACATAACCTTTGGTTCATTCATTATTTTCATGATACTACATAGAGCCAGGCCTTGTACTTGTATTTTCAAAGTGTATTGTTTTTATTATAACAAAGCAATACAAACTCATTTCAGAAAGATCAGAAAATGCAGACAAGTTTTTTTAAAAATATACTTTTAATCTGTAATTCCATCTACTTTATCTATCTTGAGCCCTATTAGCACTTTAGTATTTTGTTTTGTTTAGTTAATCCTCAATGGAGGATATTTTTCCACTGATTTTTTTTTATTTTATTTTTTTTTTTTTTAGAGAGAGTGGAAAGGAGGGACAGCCAGAGGGAAGAAGAGAGAAGGGGAGAAAAGATGAGAGAGGAGAGAGAGAGAGGTGAGAGAGACACATAGATTGGCTGCCTCCCACACCTGCCCCCACCAGAGCCTGGGATCAAACCTGCAACCCAGGTATGTGCCCTTGACTAGGAATCGAACCCATGATCCTTCAGTACACAGGACAATGCTCTAACCATTGAGCACCCCAGCCAGGACAGCACTTTATTTATTTATTTATTTATTTATTTATTTAAAAAAACACATATATTTTATTGATTTTTTACAGAGAGGAAGGGAGAGGGATAGAGAGCTAGAAACATTGATGAGAGAGAAACATCAATCAGCTGCCTCTTGCACACCCCCTACTGGGGATGCAGGGCAGCACTTTAATATTTTAAGTTTTCTAAACAAAAATGGAATCAAAACATACATGTTTTATAATCCTTTTTTTTTTCATTTACTATATCATGAACATATTTCAAGAAAAGACATATTTCCACCACATCATTTTAAATAGTTACATGTTATTCTATGACATGGATATTCTAGTCTTTATTTTAGCAACCAGCTATTGTGCAACATTTACATGTCTCTGTCTTTTTACAATCACTAGCAATATTGCAATGGATTTTGTTGTTGTTGTTAAATAACTGTGCTCATTCTTATTTCTTTACCACAAATCCCCAAATATGACGTCATGCAAGGTTTGAAATTCTCCACCTGCCATCAGATTGGGAGGCAACGGCTGAAACAAATGTCTCCCAGCTTAGCTGCTCTCTGTGGTGCCGGCTGCTGTAGGTTAAACTTGATCCAGGAGTAAGGTGACCAGACGTCCCGCTTTTGGCGGGACAGTCCCGATTTTTAACAATTTGTCCCGCGTCCCAAGGCGTTTTTAAAAAAAAGTCCCGATTTTTGGAAAGATTGGAAAGATTCTTTCCAAAAATCGTGACTTTTTTAAAACGCCGCGGGACGCGGGACAAATTGTTAGAAATCGGGACTGTCCCGCCAAAAGCGGGACGTCTGGTCACCTTATAGAGGCATGTGCCAAAGGTCAGCGGCTTGGACCCCTGCAGGCAGCTGGAGGTATCCCCCTTGCTGCACCACACGGGATGATGATTGGTTCTGAAATGTAACGTTTCCTTAAAGCCTGGTTGATAGGCCGCCTGGGATAACTCTGCAGAATACCTCCCCACCTGTTTTCTATTGGTTTTCAGATTTATTATTTTTTTCTGATATTGATGTTTGTATCTCAAACTATATTAGCGCTCTCTTGGCAAGGTTCTTCTTGGGCCACGTTGAGCTGTGGCTAGCCAAAACCACGGCTAGCCACAGCTCAACGGGGCATAGTTCCTTTTGCAAAAGTGTACCTCAGTGGTCGGTAAACCGTGGCTCGCGAGCCCCCTGCGGCTCTTTGGCCCCTTGAGTGTTTTAAAGCCACTTCTTCAAAATAGACTCGCCCAGGCCAAAAACTGACTTCTGCGCATGAGCCACAAAGTTTCCATCGCACTGTACGTGCGCGCCCACACGTGTTATTTTGTGGAAGAGCCACACTCAGGGGGCCAAAGAGCCGCATGGGGCTCGCGAGCCGTGGTTTGCTGACCACTGGTGTACGTGATCTTGAGCTATTCCAAGCTGATCAAATAATGAGTGGCTCGCTTTCAGAAGATGATATTCTTTTTCGAGAAAATGAGAAGCAGGATAAGGATGTGGGAAATCCCTACAATGACTAACAATCAGCCAGCGCCTCTGTGGCAGGTCCTCTGTGGGTACAAGGGTACAGTGACCCCAACACAGCTTGCCTGGAGCTTCTGGCTCCCAGGGTGTCCCAGTTGTCAAATAGTGGAAACAACCAGGAGTCAGATCACAGATAACTAAGAGACACGGTCCCCAAGATTATGCCCCAAGAGTTCCACTAGACACCCTTACGTCACTGGTTTCCAGACTAAGTCTGAGAAAGGGCCGGTTTTATTCCTCTCTTCAACACTTTGAAAGCAAATCCCAACTAGATGACAGATGAAAACCAACTATACGACATTCTGGATAAAGCAACACTATGAAAACAGTAAAAAGATCAGTGGCTGCTAAGGTTTGGAGGGAGAGAGGGATGCATAGATGGGACACAGAATTTTTAAGACAATGAAACTCTTTTTGTCCGATACTGTAATAGTAGATACGTGACATTTATACATTTGTCCAAACCCATACAATGTACAACACCAAGAGTAAAACTAACAAATTATGGACGCTGGATAATAAGGATGTGTCATTGCAGGTCCATCTCTTTAACACATGTTTCATTCTGGTGGGAGTGTCGAGAATGTGGGAGGCTTTTTCGGGTGGGGACAGGACATATATGGGAAATCCCTGTACCTTCCTCTCAATTTTGCTGTGAACCTACAACTGTCCTAAAAAAAATAGTCTTTAAAAAAAAATGACAGCAAAGACAGAGTTGCCTAATCAGTATTATTATATTAATTGCTCCTGGAGAATTTCAGAAAGCAGGTTGTAACGTCAACCCATTCATGCCATACAATGGGCATTTATTCTTGTCTTTAGGATGCCACAATCTGAATCATCACTTTATGTAATGTCATAATAACAATAAGCAAGAATAAAGAGTAGGGATTGTGTTTCTCTTGCTCCCTGGAAAAGAATTTGGGGCGTGGGGTTGTAGGGTGATGGGAAGGGCTATTTCATTTGTTCTTTTTCAACTGGGGACTAAGTGTTTGGTTTGACTCTTCCCTAGGCTGGCCTAAATGATGTGTTTGGTTGCAATCTGGTTTCTTTCTAGCTCATCTGCTTGATCTTCAATCATTCATTTTGAAGACATTCCAAATTGTAGTGTTTTGTGAATTTACAAACCCTTTGCCATCCAATCTCAACCAGAAAAACTGTGGGTAGCCCTACAAGGCAAGAGAGACTTCTGGCTCTGAGGCATGAATGCTGCCTACGTCAGCGTAACGCAGCTGCATTTCAGGAAACAAACATTAATTGAGTACCTTTCTGCATTTACACCAGGCCAGGCTCTAGACTAGAGGGAGAAGGTGAGGAAGAGCTATAAAACAGGAGTCCTGCCAGAACCAGCTTGGCTCAGTGGATAGAGCGTCGGTCTGCGGACTGAAGGGTCCCCGGTTCGATTCCAGTTAAGGGCATGTGCCTTGGTTGTGGGCACATCCCCAGTGGGGGGAGGGGGGTTGCAAGAGGCAGCTGATCAATGTTTCTCTCTCATCGATGTTTCTAACTCTCTATCCCTCTCCCTTCCTCTCTGAAAAAACTCAATAAAATATATTAAAATAAATAAATAAATCCTGTCTTTAAAAGAAAACAGGCAATGTGGTTGAAAGGAAGACAGCCATACACCCATGAAATAATTCAATCACGTTGTTGGGCATACAGGATCAATGCCATTCAGGCATCCACTCAAAAAAATCTTAAATGCTTCCCATGGGCCTTCTCTAATAGGAAATGGGGTCTGGCAGTTAAATGAAATGAAATCTCTGCCTTCAAGTGCCTACAGTGAAATGGGGGTGGGGCGGGGGAGTGGGAGAATCAGACAGATGAACAACAGTTATACTGCACAATAACAAGGGATGGTTACTGCAGAGGTGGGACTGTGGATGGCCAATCCAGTTCTTTGGCAGAGAAAGCAGAAGGTAAGCCTTGGGGTGAGGACATAAAATTTGTTCATTAGATATGTGTGGAGAGCAGCTACAGCATTTGCACAGGTCCAAGCCTCGGACTAAGGAGTTGTAGCTTGACCTTATGGTCCGAACCTGTGGTCCCAATTAGCTAAGTGATGTAGTCTTCAGGGGGTGCAGCAAGTGCTGCCAAAACAAAGCTTGATAGAGTTCAGGTGCATGTAACTGAGTAGATTCAAAACCTGCTAGAACATTGTAAACATCTTGGCCACGGCCCTTACTTTGCCTCGTGGAATCTAGCTATAAAATAAAGACTTGGCTTGCAGGCTGGGGTACTGTCTCTCCATCTGAGAGCAGTGTCCCACCTAGCCCCAGCTTTATTCTCTTGTCCGTCTCCTTTAATCCTTTACTGCCACCCCTCAGGCTCACCCCTGGCCGTGCTGAGCACAGCACAGATATGTATAACAAAGTACATTGTTTTAACAAGCAGGTATGAAACAGACAAGGAGCACTAAATGGTAAGGGGGTTACACATTACAATGGGCTAGACCAGTGGTCAGCAAACTGCAGCTCGCAAGCCACATGAGGCTCTCCAGCTGTAGTTTGCTGATCCAATTTGACTAATGGGTTTGCCGACCACTGGGATAGGGACTTAATCACAAGGAACAGCAACAGCCTATAATTATTGGAGTCGAGAGTCTAGGTCAGTGATTGGCAAACTCATTAGTCAACAGAGCGGCAAACCGTAGCTCAAGAGCTGCATGTGGCAGTTTGCCGACCACTGAGTTAGGAGAAAGGGAGAAAGACAAGCTCTTTGATAAAAGGCTAACCAAAGAAATCATGGTATACCATACAATGGAATACGATGCAGTCCTTAACAAGATATACTGCACATACCACAAAATATATTACTAACTTGGAAAGATGTCCACTACATATTTTCACATGATATCTTGCAGAACATATGTATTCATAAATATGGATTTGGGGAAGGGGGAGTGTAATGTGTGTATGTGTCTCAGTTTGTGCAGAAAGACAAAATGTGTAAAAGAGAGAGAGAGAGAGAGAGAGAGGTGTCAAGCTTAAGAAAAAATCCTGGAAGGCCCAACTATTAAGGGAATAAACAAAAATTTTTCACTCCCTACTTTGTATATTTTAAGTGGTGGGTTTATGGTTGTTTGTGGGGAAATATGAGTTTTGGTCAGAAAGTCTGTAAGGAGCAAGCTCTGAAAGATCAGGGGCCTCTGGGGTAAGGTGACCAGACATCCTGCTCTTGGCATTTTTAACAATTTGTCCCGCATCCCACAGCATTTTTAAAAAGTCCAAAAGATTTAAAAAATTCTTTCCAAAAATCGGGACTTTTTATTTTTTTTATTTTTTTTTTTTTATTTTTTTTTTTTAAATATATTTTATTGATTTCGTACAGAGAGGAAGGGAGAGAGTTAGAGAGTTAGAGAGTTAGAGAGTCATCAATCAGCTGCCTCTTGCACACCCCCTACTGGGGATATGCCCGCAACCAACGTACATGCCCTTGACCGGAATTGAACCCGGGACCCTTCAGTCCACAGACCGATGCTCTATCCATTGAGCCAAACCGGTTTCGGCCAAAAATCGGGACTTTTTAAAACGGGGGACATGTCTGGTCACCTTACTCTAGGGGGACCTTGCCAAAGGCAGCAGACCCTGCCTTGACTTTTCTAAACAAGTTTGAGCCCCCAGGTATTTACTGGAATCTTTTTTTTTTTTTTTAATATGGTTTATTGATTTTGTACAGAGAGGAAGGGAGAGAGATAGAGAGTTAGGAACATCGATGAGAGAGAGTCATCGATCAGCTGCCTCTTGCGCACCCCCTACTGGGGATATGCCCGCAACCAAGGTACATGCCCTTCACCGGAATCGAACCCGGGACCCTTCAGTCCCCAAGCCGACGCTCTATCCATTGAGCCAAACCAGTCTCGGCTATTTACTGGAATCTTTATGTTTAGTCTTTAGATGTCCTTGCTTAAAGGACACTACTGATGCATTGGCTTCTCAAGGATGTTTACACTACTGATAGTATCTAATAGTTAACTTTAGTTCAAGCTGTTGTTGCAATAAAAATCTGAGGAGGCAGGAAAATGGGGCTGTTTGTTTTTTCTAGCCAGGCAGCCCCTTAGCCCTCTCTTTCACAGAAAAGTGTGTCAGAGTAATCATTCATCCCTTGCTCAGGGTCTGCTGGTCAGCCCTGACAGTTGTTACTTGTTGTCATTTTATTTTTCCAAATACACATTGTTAACAAATAAAAACATGTAAATACTAAAAATAAAGTTGCTTTCCTAGATTCCTAATGTAAACTTTAAAAGCATCCCCTTTCTAACACTGGGAACAGTGATGATTTAAACACCACAAACCATACACAGGAAAGGTAATTATTAGAGAGCTACACCCTACAATGACTTTTGGACTACCCCAAAATATAAGTTTGGGATGTATTAGCATCCATTCAGAAAATGAGAAAACGAGTTAACAGTAAATGTTCATACTGATAATATGGTGATTTTCACATAGGAAGAGAAACTAACACCTAGTTAAATGTGCCCTGAAACCCATAATCTGAGCAGAGGTTATATTTGCAAGTGTTATCTTGGTATCAGGAACTTTTTTTTTTTTTTTTTTTTTTACCCTGGGGCATATTTTCTTAATGTGAAACCAGCAGAATTAAAGTTAAAGATTGAGTCAGCCTGAGATGGACATCACTTGATGTTTGATGTCTGAGTTTTGCTTTTTTAAAGTCCTGGAGACAGGCGGGGAAGCAGGAGACAGGGTAAACAAGGTTGGCTATACATGGCTAATTATTAAAACTGAGTGAAAGGTACAAGGGGTTTATTATAAAAATTCTTTTTTTGTGCATGTTTGGAATGTTCAGTAATAAAAAGTTTGTTTAAAGTGTATAACTAAGATACTATAACTAAAGTGTATAACTAAGATCCTTCAACTCAAGGTCAACGAATATTGATTTTTTTTTTTTTTTTTTTTTTTACAGGTTTGCTGACCAAATGAAGCCAAGAAAGCTTTCTGTGCTCTGGTGTTTGTCTGTAATATAGGGGTCACCCCTAATTCCCACTAACCCCTTGAAGTCCTTGCTTTGAATTGGAGTGTTGTTGAAAAGGACTAAAGTAGGGTTCCATTTTTAACCCTTTGGTGCTATATTAAGACATATTCCCACCACATGTGTAGCCTTAGTTGTCTCCAAATGAATCCAGCGTTTAGAAGGCTAAGGAGACCACTGCTGAACTCTGAGGGCCCTTTTCTTTCTCTGGTCTCAACTGCAACCCAGTTGTCCGCTGCGCGAGGTTATTTAGACTCATTCCTAATACTTACTGCACATCCCTGCTTCAGGGACATCTTCAGATTTTTTTAAAGGAATTCATTAATAGTCATAAGCTATTTTGTCCTAGTATCCACTTGGGAGATTTAGAGCTTTTCTAAAAATTCAGCTCATGAGTAAAGAAATTAGACTTTTTTGTGCGTGCAAGTTTTAGCACAATGAACGAGAGCGCCACCTGCTGGAAATACCGGAACTTCCTGGACTGGCAAATTGTAGAGCAAGCTTCCAGGACTCCCTGCATTTGAATAACCTGATACCCACCGGTTAGAATTGAAGACTCCTGGTCTCCAGTCCCATTGGATTAGGCTCTCTGCGGGTGGGTCAAGAATCAGTATTTTTTTAAAAACAAACAAACAAACAAACAAAAACAGTCTTCTGGCACTTTCAGGTTTAAGAGGCAAATGCCTTAGTTCCCAAGCTCGCCTGTTAAGAAACAGGAGAATGTTTGTTTACCAAACTTTCACCCGATCACTCTTCCAGCTACTGAATCAGGACCTCCAAGGAAAGAGGTGTAACAAGAATGCTAGGTGAAAACCAGGATTACACGAAATGCTGAAGGGTATTCTTTAAGAAGCGGGAGAAGAAGAGAAAGATAAAGATAAAAATTATGAACAACAGCTGAAACCGATTTGGCTTAATGGATAGAAGGTCGGCCTGCAGACTGAAAGGTCCTGGGTTTGATTCTGGTCAGGGGTATGTACCTTGGTTGCGGGCACAGCCCTTGTAGGGAGTATGCAAGAGGCAGCTGATCTATGATTCTCTCTCATTGATGTTTCTAACTCTCTATCCCTCTCTCTTCCTCTCTGCAAAAAAATCAATAAAATATGTATATTTTAAATTATGAACAACAAAATGACAACAAATACATACCTACCAACAAGTGAATCTAAAAATCAAGTGAATAAAAAATCTGATGAACAGAATTGACTGATGAATATAATAGAATCAGGGACATAGAAAGGGAGTGGACTGACAATTCTCAGGGGAAGAGGGTCTGAGGGGTGCAGGAAGAGATTGGATAAAAATCTTACACCTATGGATAAAGACAGTGGTGGGGAGGGGTAACAGCATGGGGTTGGGTGGGGAATCAGGTGGAGGGGAGCTATGTGAGGGGGAAAAAGAGGAACACCTGTAATAATCCGAACAATAAAGATTTACTTGAAAAGGCAAAAGAATGCTAGGTGAGTTTTAAAAGATGGACGTTTGGTAAATATTGCAGAGTTGAGCACCATGCTTGACTCTAGAAATTCTCTATACCAAGTGCAATTAATTGACAACGGGGCTATAGACCATCCAGATGTGGGGATTTGGCAATATTCCCTGGGCTTCCTATTCTGTCGTTTTAAATTCAGCTCTGGAGTTTGAAGTTCCAGCCCATCCCTTAACATTCTTGCCCTTAAACCCCAGGCTTCCAATGGCTTTGTCTGTAATACCAACTAATAAATCAGTGATGCCAATCCCCCTCCCCCACCCCCTTTAGAGAGACCTGACCACCTCCCCACCACCCACCCTCACTTCTCGCTTTACAAAGAGGTCAGATGGTGAACTTCACCCTGTTCCGGGATTTATCTGGATTTCTTCCAAGGGTCCTGCCCTACCGCCACTGACGGAGCAGACACATAAAAGATGGCGGTTGTGTTTTCTACTTCAAGTTCAATAAATAAATAAGTCCCAATAACTTTATAGCAGTTGGGGGTGGGGAGAGTTTTCTGCCCAGTTAAGCCTGGGATATAGTATTAAATAAGAGATTGTGCATCACGAAGATGCCACAGGGGGAAACAGAACGCAAAATTTCCCCAGCTTAACCACCAAATCTTTTCTTCACGGACCATCTCATGAGACTAATGCAGACTAATGTTCTGCAGAGCATGCTCTGAGGAAGTGTAATTTCCTCCCCCCCCCCTTAGGCATCTCAGGGCTCTCTGTTTCAAATGATCTGTGTGCCTATGTAGGAGGGCCCAGGAAACAGTACCATGTCAACAGTACCCAGGGCTAACCTGGGCTGCATGGAATGAAAAGATGACGTCAGGGTTTCCACACCCTCAGTTTCTTTTCAGCAACGAGTGGTCTCCTAACCATGGCATATTTGTTTACCTATTAGCACCTCTGCATTGTACAGAACAGTCTCTTCTGGGTGTTTGTATCATTCTTTTTTGTTTTTTTAAACCACTTTGTTTGTTTGTTTGTTTATCTGTTCGTTCATTTGTTTTAGAGAAAGAGAGAGAGAGGAAGGGAGAGAGAAACATCAATTTGTTGTTCCACTTATTTGTGCATTCATTGTGTTTGTACCATCCTTCTCTAGATTCGTCAACCTGTGTGGTGAGTCAAAGAACTGGTGCTGGCCCTCGATCTGTGGTTTTTGGGCAGCTCTACAGAGTGTGTTTTGCAGAATAGTTAGTCTCATGTGCCTGTCTCTACACGCTGGCCAGGCTTTTTTCTTTTTTTTTCTTTTCTTTCTTTCTTTCTTTCTTTCTTTCTTTCTTTCTTTCTTTCTTTCTTTCTTTTTTTCTTTCTTTTTTTTTTTTATGGCAGGGAGCTTGCCCAATGCACCTCCCTGGAAGCTAGCACAGTTCCAGACCCAGGCGGTGTTCGGTAAATGTTGTTGAGAGAATGTGCCCCACACGATCCACTCACTAAAAGCCAAGGCCATGTTCTCCTCTCCAAAGCCAAGGCCATGATCTACCTTGCTCATAAACAGCGTTCTGTCTGTACTTAAATAAATGGGGTTATAATTATAACCCCTTCACTTTGAAGATAAATTCTCGGGTATGTTGCCCCCTCAGAAACAGAAATTCGGCCTTATATAAGCTAACATTTCTTAATTTTATTCCAAGCATGTTCCCTTATATAACTTTTTCATGGACAATCTCAGACCTGTTTTCTCATTGCTCACTCCTCTGGGAATTCTCCCAATATTTGCTATGGTTTCATCATGTCCTTTTTAACTTTTTCTGCTACGTGACGTTTGTTTTGCTCTGAAGATTGTGTTTGGGCCAGGCCTGAATGAGGGCGTCACTTCCTTTTCTTTGAATATCATTTGCCTTCTTAAGATGAAACACATTACTAAAAGATTTCCTTAATCACACACACACACACACACACACACACACATACGCATGCACGCACATATAAGAAGCCATGTCTTTTTCTCTTGATCCAAAGTTTTATTACTTTACCTACCCTGTTTCCCCAAAAATAAGACAGTGTCTTATATTAATTTTTGCTCCCAAAGATGTGCTAGGTCTTATTTTCAGGGGATGTCTTATTTTTCCATGAAGAAGAATACGGTACACATTTATTGTTAAATGAAAATAAAGGAAATGTATTACCTGTATACGGAACGGTAGTACGGTAGTTGTCAACACAAACCAGACAAACTGTGTATCCTGCAGTATGAAGTATTTACTCATTTATTCAATGACAATCATGTCATCATCTTCTGAAACATCATCATAACAATCCAATTCCTGAATTTTCTGGTGAATTTCTTGTGACTCCATTTCTTTCAGAATCAGTGGACCAAATCTCTCATGTTTAGCCTAGAGGCCTTATTTTCAGGGGATGCCTTATATTTCACTCAGAAGGAAACCTGTAAGTAGGTCTTATTTTCGGAGGATGTCTTATTTTTGGGGAAACACGGTACTTGCCAACTTCCCAAAAGATTAAGTGAAATCAATCTCTTAGTTCATTTCTGAGATGACTCAGTGTATCTTGTCCACTAATACTGTCTCTCTCTCTCTCTCTCTCTCTCTCTCCCTCTCTCTCTCTCTTCCTTTTCTTTCTCTTCCATTACACAACACACAATCACAGACACACTCTGGGTTTACTTTGTACCTCCAGTTCTCAAATAGACTAGAGACCACTTTGGGAAATATGTGAAAGACAAGAGATTACCGTCTTACTCATCTTCCACAACTTTCCAGCCCCTTTACCAGATCTTTTCATAAAGATTTTTCCCCTCCTTTTTTAATGGAGGAAATTACAAAACACATTTCAGGATGTGCCTCTCAGAGATAAGAACACTTAATAAATATAACCTCCCTACCATTACCACATCAAAAAGGAACAATGATTTTGTAATAGTGAAAAACTAGGCAGTGTACCTCTATTTCCAATTGTTGCACAAGGTCAAATGTTTATCATGTTGTGTTTTTTTTTTTAAATAAAAATCAAATTCCAAATAAATCCCCCATGTTGTCATTGGTCGATATGTCTTTTACTATCATCTCTTTTTTTGTATAATTTATTATTAATGAAACTCAGTTGTTTGTCAAGTAGCATTTCTCACAGCTAAAATTTCCTGAACAAATCCTTGGGGTGCAGTTTAGTATCCACAGGATTCTGAAATGTGGCTGTGTTTCCCAGATAACCTTTTCATTTAATAACTGCCCTACTTTCAAGGGGCAGCACAACAACAACAACAAAAAGAAATAGCCCTAACCGGTTTGGCTCAGAGGGTAGAGCGTCGGTCTGTGCACTCAAGGGTCCCAGGTTCGATTCCAGTCAAGGGCATGTACCTTAGTTTCGGGCACATCCCCAAAAGGGGGTGTGCAGGAGGCAGCTGATTGATGTTTCTCTCTCATTGATGTTTTAGCTTTCTCTCCCTCTCCCTTCCTCTCTGAAAAAAAAAAAAAAT
Organism: Nyctalus aviator; assembly: GCA_036971965.1. NCBI lineage: Eukaryota > Metazoa > Chordata > Mammalia > Chiroptera > Vespertilionidae > Nyctalus > Nyctalus aviator. The sequence continues at coordinate 8,214,566 of CM072929.1, read as the reverse complement.
CAATAAAATACATTAAAAAGAAAAAGAAAAAAATAGCTGGGGTGTGTGGAGGGAGTGTGTGTGTGTGGTGGTGGTGGGGAGGGAGATATGGAGAAGTTGTGGGGGGGAGGAGTGGAGGGGTGGGAAGGACCAAACATGAGGGAGTTAATTTCCTCTAAGCATCCACTAGAGGTCAACATTTGCCTTAATATTATATTTTCCCTAAGTTTTAAGTTGTTTCAGATTTGTTTTCACACTTTGAACCCAAGTACCTCCTTTGACTTCTTATCTCATTCTACAAGATTTCGTCACATCTTATGCCCTCGGTCCATTTGGCCCCTGCGAACTTTGCCTTTCCTATGACAGTACTTCCACCCTTGACTCCGTTCCCAGTTCCAACCACTAGGGGGCGATATTGCACAAATAAAGACTCGCAGGAGAAAAATTAAGCCAGAACTGCCACAAAAAAAGGGGGGGGGGGGAATGGGGCGGGTAGTTTCAGAGGGAAAGGGCCATTAATTTAAGAAGGAGACAAACCAGACTTTTCTAGTTCGTATCCAACTCACGGCCCAAGGTCAGAACTGTGCGAGACACAGCACAAAGGAGCCATTCAGGAGCACACAGCACGGAGGCTGGCTTGGGGGAAACGCGTGCACCATCTCCTTTTGCGGTTCCCCTGGATGGGACACAGGCACGTCCGTGCACGTGTGTGTGGATAGATACTGGACAGCAGCAGGTCGGAGTGGACTGGGCGGGAATCTGCTACATCCAATGGCGCGCTGGCTGACCGCCTCTGCACACGCCCCGAGACAGGTTTACAACAGCGCTGCTGGGAAGTCAGCACTCACCCTGCCCCCCTCCACCCTCCCCTTCCCCCCCATCCCAGGAAAACCAAGCCCGGAGGGGACATAAGGCTCGCCCATGGGCGCACCATTTAGAGGTGGTGCATTCAGCCAGGGGTCCGAACTCAGGTCGGTGCTAGGGACATGTCTCACCTTCTCATTCCTCCTGTAATAACCCTTCACACACACACACACACACACTCGACATTCGCACCCGACAGCAAGCACTAAGGTACAGATGGATGTAGCAGGGAAGGCGCGGACTCCTGGGACCCTCTCCCCGGAGCAATACTCGGGAAACTGCGTGTGTAATTTCAAGTAGTGAGGGATGATGGGTGTGGACCACAGGCCTCCCGCAGCCCGCCCATGCATCAGGTTCCGAGTTTAGGAGAAATTCTGTTCTGGATGGAGCCTAGATTAGCAATGCAAAGAACCTGACGGACTGGGGAGGCGGAGCCAGCAGGGGCGCCCCGCCTCCTTCCAGACGCCACCGGGGCTCCGTCTCAGAAAAACGGGCGGGGCTTGGAAGAAAGTCTGGACGAGAAGTCTGGAGCGTCCGGGTTGGGCCTCCTCCCGGTCTCCCAACCCCACCCCAGACCCACACTTCCAAACGCTGGCGCCGGGGTTCGGCTGCAGAGGACTTGTGGGGGGGAAGGGGGGAAGAGAAAGAGCTGTGAACGCCTGGGCGGCAGGCAGGCGGGCAGCGCACAGTGGCTTTTCTTTTCAATGTTTCCTTAAATCGTCAGCGCCCGAGACTGACGCGGGGACTCCTTCCCTCACCCCACCGCCCCCACCTCTCGCACGCTCTCTCGCTCTTTCTCTCTCTCTCTCCACACCTCCTCACCCCCCCACCCCCCACCCCCGCCCCCTCCTCCTCCTCCACCTCCATCCCGGCCGCCGCACCCGCCTCCCGGCCTCCCGCCCCGCCTCCGCCTCCAAGGGTTTTCTCTCGCCGCTGAGTGAAATCTACATAGTGACCGCCCCTCTCAGAGATCATTGGCTCAGCCCCTGCCCGTAGCGGCCGGTGATTGGCGGGACCCCCCGAGTCATTTGCATACCGGCCCGGCGAGGTACCCAGCTGTGAGGCGGCGCTCGCCCCGCAGAAGTTTGCCCGGCGCTTCCTCGCCGCCCGGTCCCGGGCTCGCGCCGCGCGAAGAGCCGCCTCCTCCAGCTCCTGCTTCTGCCGCCGCCGCCGCCGCCGCCGCCGCCGCCCTGTTCTCTCGGGGTCCCTGGTCGGAGGGGACAGACGCTCCGCTTGCGGGAAGTTGAGGCGAACGAGGGCGGGTGCTGAGGAGCCGCGGAGGGCGCCGCTCCCGTGACAGCGTTGAGTCCCGACGCCGGGCGCGCGCGGGGCCCCGGCGAACCTCGCCCACCTCCCCGCGGCCGCCGGGCGGGCGGCGGGCGGGCGATGCGGCCGCCGAGTCCCGCGGCGGCGTCGACCAGGAGGGCGCCCCGGAGCGTCTAGGAGAGAGCTTGTTTCTGCCACTTGGAGACTGGAGCATGGAGTTGTGAGCGCTCCCCTTCCCCCGCACTCCGCTCCCCCGCCCGGCGAGGCCGCCGCCGCCCCCCGGGGCAAGCTCCCCATGGCCGGGACGTACAGCTCCACTCTGAAGACGCTGGAGGACTTGACCTTGGACTCCGGCTATGGGGCCGGGGACTCGTGCCGCTCCCTCAGCCTCTCGTCCTCCAAGTCCAACTCGCAGGCGCTCAACTCGTCCTCGGCGCCGCCGCAGCCCCGCGGGGCGGCGGCCTGGTGGTGCTACTCGGGCTCCATGAACAGCCGCCACAACAGCTGGGACACGGTGAACACGGTGCTGCCCGAGGACCCCGAGGTGGCCGACCTCTTCTCGCGCTGCCCGCGCCTCCCCGAGCTGGAGGAGTTCCCCTGGACCGAGGCAGACGTGGCCCGGGTGCTGCGCAAAGGCCGGCGGCCGGCCCTCTTCTCGGCCGAGGCGGTGCGGCGCCTGGCGGGGCTCCTGCGCCGGGCGCTCATCCGCGTGGCCCGCGAGGCGCAGCGGCTGAGCGTGCTGCACGCCAAGTGCACCCGCTTCGAGGTGCAGAGCGCCGTGCGCCTGGTGCACAGCTGGGCGCTGGCGGAGAGCTGCGCGCTGGCCGCCGTGCAGGCGCTGTCCCTGTACAGCATGAGCGCGGGCGACGGGCTGCGCCGCGGCAAGTCGGCGCGCTGCGGCCTCACCTTCTCCGTGGGCCGCTTCTTCCGCTGGATGGTGGACACGCGCATCTCGGTGCGCATCCACGAGTACGCGGCCATCTCGCTGACGGCGTGCATGGAGAACCTGGTGGAGGAGATCCGGGCCCGCGTGCAGGCCAGCCAGAGCCCCGACGGGGGAGGGGCCGGCGGCGGCGGCGGGGAGGTGTCCGCCGAGGCCCTGGAGATGGTCATCAACAACGACGCGGAGCTCTGGGGCGTCCTGCAGCCCTACGAGCACCTCATCTGCGGCAAGAACGCCAACGGTGAGTGCGCCCCGGCACCCCGCCGGCCGCCGGGGGCAGGGGGTGTGGGAGAGACCCGGGGGTGAATGTTTTAGGAGGAAGTTGGGGGGCGTGCCAGGCCCCCTCCTCCCACCCCCTCCAGAGGAAGCGTTTTTTGATCTGGGCATGGACAGTGAGTTCATTCAAGGGCTCTTGCCCGAGAGATGGTGCTTCTGGCGATAGACTTTGGGAGGGTTGATCGCCACCCGGTGCTGCGCGTGTCCGTGTCACTTTCTTGGAGCCGTGCGCGAGTTGAGCGTCCGGACCAAGCCATTTCTGAACCCCCCTCTGGAAGGGGCGCTTACTGCCCTGCGCTCTTGGCCTCGCTGGAGGGGACCTATAGGCGGCGTCTTTCCCGACAGCTGGTTCTGCCCTCTGGGTCTCCAGCCTATTCCGTAGCAGCCAGAGGGTCCCGACTCTTCTAAGACTTGAGCCTTGGATAAGTGGGGTGGGAGGAAGGGAGCAGAAAGTCCCGGACCCGTGCTGTCTAACTGGGCTTTGCTGGGTTGAAGGATGCCCGGCGCACCCTTGTGCGCCCAGGGTGATGGAATCCGGGGATTCCCGGATCCTCTTCCCAGGAGGGGAGCCATCCACTGGCTCGCGGGACCTGACTCTCCAAGCTGTCACCACCCACGTGAGCAATGGATGGGAGCCCTGTGTTGTACGAAATGCACCCTCGTAAGGGTTTTTCTGAAGGAAACATTAACCCGGATGACCCAGTACACCACGCCATGGGGGATGGGCCACTGCTTGGTGTCAAGGCGGGGAAAGAAACCGCTGGGTAGTTGAATGTCCCTGAAGGATGATGACATGGCTTCCTGCAAAGGATGGAAGGGAAGCGCTTGACCTTCTCCCTAGCAAGGTTAGGGTGTGACACGCTCCACAGCAAACTGCCTACCAGACTCCTATTTCAGGAGTCAGCAAACCATAAATTATTTAGAATGGTACTATGGCTAGTCATCCTCGCAACCTGATTGGAAGGCCATCTGTGGGGGCAGCTTTCGGTGGCAAATGAACATTCAGTGGAAGAGGCCCGGTGGGTACTGGGAAAGACATACAGAGAAGTTACATTTAAACCTGGTTTAACCTGAGCATACTAGCTAAAATTAAAGATTAGCACTTAATGTTTCGGTCTCTATTCTTAGCACTTTATACGTTACCTCGAGTCATCCTAGCAACCCTATTCGGTGTAGTAGTATCCCCATTCTACAGATGGGGAAACTAAGGTACCCAGCAGTGATGTCATCTGCCCAAGATTACACAGATGTTAAGGGACAGAGCTAGAACGTGAACCCAGGCAGGGTTCAGAGATGAAGCTTTCAGCCAGTGGGGAAAAAAGGAAACAGTTTTGTTTTTATTAACCCCGATTCCAAGGAGAGCCGTCGGCTTCTTAGGCCTCCTTGTAGGCCCGTCTGTAGGTGTTAGCGTGGCTGACTTTGACTTTGACTTTCGCGGGTTTTGCTTTTAATTCCCGCGCACGGCCAGAGACGCCTGCAGTGGGGGAGAGCGCTTGCTTGCCTTTTCATTTTCCTCCTCTGAGGTCAGAGTTGAGGTCAGTCCGGAATCTCAGTTGATGATATCACAGCTGATAATTGGGCTTTGCCCTCCAGGTTTGTGGCATCTGACACAGGGAACGCCTCCCGGGGAGGAAGTGTGGAGGGCAGGGGGATTTCCATCAGTTGTCATAGCCCAGGGGAAGAGTTCTGGAATCCTGGCTGAGGGGAGGCCCGGGCTTAAAGTCAAAGAGGTAAAGACTCCTCAGGGAGAAGACTGAGGCCCTAACCCCATAAACCAAACTAGAAGGAAGGTGGACTGATCGGTGCCCAACAAACAAACAAAAACATATACATGCCCTTCACCAGCCAGCCGGCGCCCTGCAGCCTCAGGAACTTCTCAGCGTTTCTAAGGACAAATGACAAGTCGAGGCCCTTAAGGGCAGTTGCCTCCCTAGGGTCCCCTGGAAATGCAGAGTGACCGGAAATGGCTGAAACACGGGTGTCTTCCACGAAAGGGCCGTTTCTTACCTGGTGTCACCACTCCTTGGGATTTTCTCGATTTGTCCTCCTCCCTCCCCCTCTCCCCCACCCCAAGCAATCCTTCTTAAGTGATGCTGGTCCGGACAGCACAGCTCCCTGGACGGCCCCAGCAAGCATGTCCCTCTGTGCCCTCCCTGGTCCCCAGGGAGCTCCCTTGCAGGCAGAGTGACCAATTCACTTCCACTTAGGAACATGGATGCTCATTCTTTATACATGAAAACCTGGAGGTGGCCTCTGTCCACAACAACTAGGCTGATTTATTGCATCTCCGCAGACCAAGTGAAATGAATGTTTGGTAGCGGAGCAATGAATTACGCGGGCCCGAAAGCTGACTTCAGAGGGGAAGCATAAACTGCCGAGGAAAGACACGGAGAGATCCAGACCGTTTTTGGGTTTTTTTTTGTTTTGTTTTTTAATGCAAACATAAGCCCAAGGCCGGCAAGCTTCCCTTCGCCACAGCTGAAGACTAAGTGGGAAATGGCTGCATACGGGAGGAAGAGGGCTGGTTCCTTTTCTAGTCCTACTGGTCTTCCCTTGAAATTATGTCTTTATTGCTGCTGTGCCTGCTAATTCTATGGCACGGGCACATGCCTTTGGCTCAGCTCTACGGGGCTCTTAAACTTTTATTGTGTTCCAATCGGGAATTTAAGGGCCCTGGTCCATCCATGCCTGTCCATTACTCAGAGCGCCGGGGCAAATAGGGTTTTGCTCAGCCCGAGATGGGCCGTAAAAGTTCTGTGGTGTTTATAAAACATGATCTCACGGCGCAGCAGGGAATTATATGTCACCTGCTCGCTTGGTATCGATGTCCGTGTTCCCAGGACGGTGTCATTAAGTGATGATATCTTAGAGGCTTCCCTATGGGAGGTGGAGCCTCCACTTGAATAGAGTTGTGTTTCTAAAGGTGGCGTGGGCCGGATACAGAAACCCCTCTCATTCCCTCTCACTCTCTCATCCCTCTGTGCGAGTTGGATGCTGGGCCTCTTTTTTTTTTTTTTAATATATTTTTTTTAATTGATTTTTTACAGAGAGGAGGAGAGAGGGATAGAGAGCTAAAAACATCAATGAGAGAGAAACATTGACCAGCCGCCTCCTGCACACCCCCTACCGGGGATGTGCCCGCAACCAAGGTACATGCCCCTGACCGGAATCGAACCTGGGACCCTTCAGTCTGCAGACAGATGCTCTACCACTGAGCCAAACCGGTTTCGGCTGGGCCTCACTTCTGGATTCCTTCTTGGACTTCTTTTTTTTTTTTTTTTTACTAAGCTTTTATGAGTTTGCAGGGCACTTAAGAAAATTCTCTTCCATCGTGAGGCTCCAGGTTCAATGATTGGACTTTGGTGAAAACAGTCTTACTCCAACACAGTAACCAGGACGTGCTCTGTCATAGTGGCAAAGAGTGCAGAACTTAGAATCACAATGAGGGTTCGAGGCTCATCTCCGCCATGAGTGGCCTGGGGCAAATGTCTTAACCATTCTAAGCCTCAATTTTGTTGCCTGTAAAATGGGAGATAATGACAGCCCCTAACTGGAGGTTTGCATGAGGATTAGGTGAGATCATGAGGATTAGGTGAGATCAGAGATTTAAAGATCATAGCACGTCGTAAATGCTGGATGAATAACAACAGTTCACTCAACAAACATGTACCGAGCCCTGGCCCTGTGCCCTCCCCTGTGAAAAGTGCTGTGCATTAAGTTGGTGAAGAGAGAGAAAGGGACTAGTGGAGAAGACAAAAAAATAAACAAATAGGGACACGCTTTTTTATCAGTAAGTGTTACTTTAAAAAAAAAAAGAGAGAGAGAGAGAAAAGGCCAAGGAAACAGGATGTGACTGGGGCTAATTTAATGCCAGCCAGGGAAGGCCTCTCTGCAGCTTTATTTATTAGCAATAGGCGACCTATCAAAACTACTGCTGGCTCAGTCCCTCCAGGCAAAAGATCGTGACCGAGAACCTTCCTCAACTGTTCAGTTATCAGCTGAGGCAAATCCTACAAATGGCTGCAGCCGGGACCTACTAAAAGGCTGCATCCCTAGCAGAGACGAAAACTCTCCCTCGTTGTAGGACCCAGCTAGCGAGGAGATGAGGGGATGGATCGCCACTGAGATCATGCACAGAAGGTGAAGGGAGCTGCTAGTTGCTATTGAATTCCACACCTGGGTAGTCTGAGGGAAGAGGGCAGCTTCCCATCTCGGATATTTTATTGAAGCCTAGGATGGGGGGGAAAGAGGGTAAATGTGAAACAGAGCAAGCTTAGGAAATGAAACTTATCTCCCTCCCCCCCTTCCTTGAATGTCTGAGAAATGCAACCCAGCCTTACGCAGTTAGAGGAACAGGTGGAGTTCTGCTTCCTCCAGGGAGCGTTCCCTGACTCCACCCCTGCCTGGAAGAGCCACCTCTCCTGGCATCTCCACGGTGCCCAGTGCGCGTCCTGGAACCACTTCCTGCCGTGTGTGTCTGTCTCTCTCCTCAGTTGGAGCTCACGGGCATGGTGCCTCCCTGTGCCTCACACTGTTGGGCAGAGTGGATCCTCCATAAATGATAGGCAGTCGATGGCGCATCCCATACAGAACGTTTAATTCCAGAAATTGAATTTGAAAGCCCTCTACCCCTTGGAAGAACCTTCCCTGCTTTTCACCCTGGCAGGGAATGTCACATTCTTAATAAATAGAGAGAGAGTTGGGGGGGGGGGGGGGCGGGTACCCAAACCACAGAGACATCATTCAGCCGTTTGATATTCTAGTTTCTAGCAGGGCACCCCAGGCCAGCTGTGATGAGCACGTGTAAATGGGGAGGGGGGTGTCTTCGGTGTGAGAGGCCCAAAGTGGGGGTTTCATAGAAGTCAAACAGGCCAATGGCAGATCCACAGGAGGGTTGAGTTGAAAATCAGAAGCAGTCAGTTCCCCCTAAGAATAGCAATCCCAATCCCTCCTTCCTGCAGAACTGCCCCAGAGGGCAATTCTGCTGCTGACTATTGCTCATCGGAGGCGTGTCTGTGTTCCTCCCCACCTGCCTCCAGTCCGAGAATAGAACCGAGGCACGCCACCTCTGAGACATGCCGGGGTGCAGCAACAGCACCCCAGGGTCTGAAGCAAGCCAGAGGCACTTCGCTGCTAATCCCCAGGTTGGTGCTTATCCCACCTCCCCATCAGCATCTGCCTCATTATTTGGACAGTGAGTGGATGCTTTGGCTTCTGTTGCCACACTTTTACAGCCATAATAACAGGTCCAGTCTTTGTGCAACACCTCGGACTGTTTGTCATCTCTGCTCTCGCCGGGTCCCCACAAAAATCCAGTGAATGGAATGCCCTCTCCCAGAAGGGTCTCTGGGAGCCCCAACTTCACAGTTCGGTCATGGCCAGGCCAGAACCAAGCCCCACATTGCTCAAGCCCCAGGCCTGTGTTGGGGTGTGTGTGTGTGTGTGTGTGTGTGTGTGTGAAGAATCATGAAAACAAAGGTGGTGAAGAGCAGGACAGCATTTGACCCTCTTCCAGTGGTGCTGAGGGTCAAACTCATAGCAACAGCAGGATTTATTATAGATCTTGTCCATGGCTGGCTGTGTCCGGGCCCTTTAAGTCCAGTAGCCCAGTGAATCTTCACAACCACAGCAAAGACCAGGCATGGGCCTTCCTCAAAGGATGCCATGCTGCTGTCTCAGTGCTGCTTGCTGGCCGGCCCAGAGCGTGCCCTGGAGATGGCATTGATTCTGAGGAGCCATTATGGTGGCTCTTGAGGGGGCAGGGAGCTCTGCTGCCCAGGGAGGGCCTTGCGAGTGTCAGCCATTGGTGGTCAGTAAGCTCAGTGAATGGAGAGGCCCCGAGGGGCCAGTCAGCTCCGGGAAGCGGGACACACCCCTGGTCTCGGGAGCTCTGGCTCTAGAGTTGGCCAAAAAGCCTTTATGAAGGGGACTAGAGTCCGCCCCAGGGTCAGGCCACTGGTGAGACCTCGGTGCCAGCAGCACGGGGAGAGAAGGGCCGCTGGAATGCTTCGGCGTTGAAGTCCGTGTTAGGTCCCAAAGTGCACGTCACTCCATTTTTCCACCAGAAATGAGGGGTCAGGACGGCTGTGCTTGGTGCATATGAAGTGCTCCGGGGAGGTTAGCGCCACTGCCGGTTGAGAGCTCAGAGCTCACAGTAAGAGTGTCATTCTGGCTCCCTCATTCCTGAGCCGTGTGACCCTGGCAGGTGGTCTAACGTCTGTGCGGGAGTTGCTCCCTCTGTAACGGGATTTCTCAGCCTGGTCACTGCAGACATGTGGGACAGGATCCTTTCTGCCGTGGGCCTGTCCTGTGCCTTGTAGGGTCCCCCTCTTCTGCCTGTCTTGACCATCAAACGTGTCACACGTGTCCTGGGGCGCAACATCACCCCTGGTTGAAAAGCACTGCCCTAGAGTAGGACTGGAAAGAATACCCAGCTCCTAGGATGGTTGTGAGAATGTAATGAGTCTCCATAAGGGGCCTTGCACCGTGCCCGGCGCACAAAATACGAATTGGAATAATTGCTTTATTTTTGCAAGCTTGTGTTGGATGCACCGGTCGTGCTTGCTTTTGCCAAAACGGGAGTCTCCGGTGCAGGGAAGGATCGTGACCCCGATCCCAGGGTGACGAGGACTTGTCACAAGGCTTCCCTTGGTGACGAATAGGAGGAAGTTACGGACTCTGGAAAAAAGCACCCTGCTCCTTTATGGCTCGGTTGCCTCCACAAGGAAGCAGCAGCAGCTTGCCAAGGGCCCTGAGATCAGGCACCTCCTCCCCTCCCCCAGCCCGTGCCCTCCCTGCCAGGATGATAGCCACAGTGTGAACCCAAAGCCCCAGGCCCCAGGCCCCAGGGAGCAGGGAGCAGGGAGCAAGGGTGGATATCGGAGCCCGCGTGTGGCAGCTGCCGAGGCCGGAGGCCGGAGCCCCAGGACGGCAGGTGTCTTGTGTTTTGCCGGCCTGTCATGTAAACACACTCTGTGGTCGCCTTGCTTGTTTTAAAAAAAGGGCCCGCGTGGTTTTGCAACTCTGGCAGTATATTTGGAGCGGCGAGCTGAACTGGGAGGAGAAGCTTAAGAAATACGGCCCACGTGAGCCACGCTGGCCACATTCATCAACCACTGACCGAGCACTGGCGGCATGCGGGGTCGAGGAGACCGTCGGGAGGAGGACCTGCTCGGATCCTGCCCGTCAAGGAGCAAAGCACATGCATGGGTCCTTCACGAGGAAGTGGGTGGTCCCTGTGTCCCGTTGCCTGGGTCAGTGCCCACAACCTGCATGCCGATGTGCCCCTGCCCATCGCGGCTGCTTTTCACTGGCTATTTCGTTTCCTCTTCCCAGGCCCCTCTGCGTGGTAGATAGAATGTCCGTCCCGCCCATGGGGACCTTGAAGCTTTCGGAGCCTGGAGAGCTGGGAAGGGAGGCAGGAACCCCAAGTGGGTGGGTAGGCGAGTCAGGGCTGCTTCTGGGAGGAGGTGGCACGTGAGCGATGGGATTGGGGCCGGCGGAGCTGTGACAGGGAAGGGAGGTGGCACAGAGGGCGGGGAGGCTTCCAGAAAGAGGGACGCCGTGTGAGCAAAGTCCTGGAGCCTGCGTGTGTGTTTTGGAAACCAGCAAGTGATCCCGTTGGGCTGGAAGGTCCAGGCTCCACGAGGCAGAGGAGCAGGGCAGATAAGACCGTCCGAAAGGAAAACTTTCCCACATCTTCCATCCAGATGTTGCGAGGCCTGCCAGAGTGCAGGAAGAGAGTTTTCCAAAACTTATTTTTATAATTCAGAAATTTAGTGCGTCTGCTCCCCAGCTCATCTTAACCGCAGTCCCAGGCCTCCTATCACCCCCTCCTGTTGATTGAAAGCTTGACCTCAAAAATGCCCCAGCCCGCTGTCCTGGCAATGCCAGTCAATGACAGAAGGCTCTCCCCGAGCAGACTGGGGTGGGGAGAGCACGGAGAGCGAGGGTGGCTTCGATCAGCGATGCTGCGTCTGCCCACTTTGGCTTCTGACTCGGCATTTCAGGCCAGTGCAGCCCCCACACGGGACGGAGCTCGGGGCTGACAAACTCATTAAGTGAGGCCACTGGATGGACTTTTGCCAAAGCCGGGAGTCTGGAACGTGGAGGTGGGAAGGGACAGAAAGCAGGATGCAGTGCGAGGGCCTCGGGACCTTCTCTGTGTTTAAGCCCCACTTGATACATTCAGGCTCCGGCTTTGAGTTTTGGAAAAGAGCAGCTCAGTTCTCAGAGAGGATGAGTCACTTTCTAATTCTCGGCGAAGGTGTTCCCAGAGGACTGATAAAAGGACCTCCGTCATGCTGACTGTTCCCGATTGCGGGCCCACCTTGTAGCACATGCCACCCGGGTTGGACTTCTTAGGGTCCGGCAGAATCCCACCGACAGGAAGAAAAAGTGAGAGGTCGTCACTGGCTTAGCTCATAACCTGGGTGTTAGTCCTTTTCCTGACCCCGCTGTTACAAAGGCATCTTCTTGTCCCTTGAGAAAGGGACATCTTGAACATGTTGCAAAAAATACATCTGTAGTCGTTTGTGGCTCGTAATTTCTCAAAGTGAGCCGAGCCTGAGGGGCGGGGTCAGGCCCGCGATGGAAAAATTAACCAAGAAAGCTGAACTTGGAAATACCACAGATACAAGGTTAGCGGTAGGGGAATTTAAATTGGACACTGAAGAGTCTAAATGGGCCTTTCAGTGCATGAAAATCATCTCTAAAACTGAGGCCAACCTTTTGTGGAAAACTTAATAATAATAATAATAATAATAACAACATAACCCTCTATCTTTTAAAACATGAAAATCAGTATTTGCTGTTAGGAGAGTTGTTCATAAACACGAGCCCAGGCTCACCTCCCCCCTCCTCCCCCCCACACACACACACCAAGTGGGTGTGCCCAAGCGTCCGGGACAGCCGATTCAGAGAGCGAAGAATTTGGATCCCAAAGTTCTGGGTTGGATGGAGCTTGGCCCCTCCACGACCCGGAGTGAATAACAGCATCTCCTTGGCTCTCTGCCCCTCTCTCTGGGGTGTGAAGAGGCTGGACCAGATTCTCCAAGGGCCCTTCTGTCTCTGATAATGTTCCGAGACCCCACATGGACACTGTGAAATCATTTCCCTGAAGCCGAGCCCTGTAATTAGCATCCTTGGGAAAGAAACACCCCAGATGGAGCTGGCTGTGTTCTCCGAAGACCTGGCTGGGTCGCAGGACCAAACGCCATCCTCTTTCTATCGGGATTAACTGTGATTATTGTGCTCAGAGTGCCCCTCTCCCCGCCCCCTGGTCAGAAGGATGAGTTCTGTCTACTTTTGGCCGACCGAACGCTTGAGCGCTGACAGCTGCGCCCAGGCCCTGCGCTGCGGTGAGATTGGCTCCGAGGTGACTTCATCCCGCCGGTGTTTGAAACCCGCCTACCCAGACTCGGGTATTTATAGCAGGGGAACAGCTCAAAAAAAAAAAAAATTAAACATGCTACACCCTTCTGTGTGCCGTGTGGGACAGAGACAGGCATTGTGAGGCTTGTGGAAGGCAGGGCCAGGGAGCCCAGCGGGATGTGTTTAAACGCTGCTTGTTGCAGTTGGCAGGGCCGCTTTTTCTAAGAGGAGGGAAGCCGAGGGAGTGCAGGGACAGGCTGCCAGGGACTCTGAAGCCTGAGACGTGGAGCCCTGAGCCCTCGCCACTTCACAGCCACCAAGTTAGAGCGGGGCTGGGAGAGGCCCCCCTGGCAGGCTTGGTAAACGGGGGTGGTGGCTCATCATCCCTCTTTCCCAAGGCGCGCCCACCCTCCCAGGGAGTCCCCATGTTGAGAATTGAGAAAGTGGCCTGGAGCGTCGGCCTGCAGACTCAAGGGTCCCAAGTTCGATTCTGGTCAAGGGTATGTACCTTGGTTGCGGGCACATCCCCAGTAGTAGGTGTGCAAGAAGCAGCTGATCGATGTTTCTCACCCATCTATGTTCCTGACTCTATCCCTCTCCCTTCCTCTCTGTAAGAAATCAATAAAATATATTTAAATAAATAAATAAGTAAATAAGAAGCGGAAACCGGTTTGGCTCAGTGGTAGAGCGTCGGTCTGCGGACTGAAAGGTCCCAGGTTCGATTCCGGTCAGGGGCATGTACGTTGGTTGCAGGCACATCCCCGGTGTGGGGTGTGCAGGAGGCAGCTGGTCGATGTTTCTCTCTCATCGGCGTTTCTAGCTCTCTATCTCTCTCCCTTCCTCTCTGTAAAAAATCAATAAAATATATTAAAATAAATAAATAAATAAATAAATAAAAATAAAAGAGAGAGAGAAAGTGGCCTGGAGAAGACAGAACAGACAGCCCCATACAGTGGTTTCCGTGCAAACCAGGGGCCTGGTGCTGCCGCTTTAAACGCATCTCGGCCGCTGAGATGCGTCAGGCTACACGGGGGGCCCGTTTGGAAGGAAGCTGCTCGCAGCTATTCTGGATACAGTCCTCCCAGGCCGGGCGGGCAGGCCAGAGCTGTGCTGGGACCCAACTCGGTAGCAGGTGCGAGGGCCCCCAGGATGGGGGCGCTGCCTCTGAAGGGGCCTCCCAGCGGCCCCGCCTGTCCAGTGAGTGCCTGTGAAGTATCCCAGGAAAGGTCGCTATGTCTCCCCGCACCTGGATCTCAGAGGAGACGGATGGTGGTGACAGCGGGAAGTTCAGGAGATGAACAGGGGAGAGGCCCCGAGTTTAGTTTGGGGTACGTCTACTTGCCCAAGCAGCAGATCCATACTGAGGACTGGCTGTGCACCGGGCACTCGTCCAGGTCTCAGTGATAGAACAGTGAGTGAAAGAGGAGGGGGAGGCCGATGGGTAATGAGGAAGAGCAAGGCAGGCGGGAGGACCGACAATGAGGCCAGCCCAGCCGGAGAGACAGAGGGGGCAGAGGGAACGGCCAGGCCTGGTGGGTTCAGGGATGCCAGGGTGGCGGGTGGGAGAGCGCAGGGTGCAGGGAGTGGAGTAGGAGATGCGATTGCACAGGGAATGGAGGGGTGACTCGCCAGGTGGGGTCTCGTTGACCATCATGCGGCTCCTTGGCTTTAACCCTGAGTTCTGCTGGGAGCCCCTGGAGGCCTTCAGCACAGAGGTGGCCTGAGCTGAGTTGCACTGTAGCAAGCTCACCCTCTCTGTGTGGCGGACATGGACGGTAGCATTGAGTGGCAGCAAGATGACGGCTCAGGAGGCTTTGCAATCATTCAGGTGAGAGAGCACAGGGGCTTGGACCAAGTGTCAACTGCTTGGACGCGGGAGGGATGAGAGAGGAACTCATATGACACCAAGGGTCATGGTCTCAGCAACTAGAAGAACCAGTGGCCGTTGACTGAAGGGGGAACAGCCACGTAGGGAAGGCACAGGGTTGAGCCAGAGGCCCGAGTGCGAAGTTGGTCGCTTGTCTCAAACGTCACGCATTGTGGCGCAGTAGTTTCATTGCTAGCTTTACCCACTGGCCAGGTAAGTTTCTATAGAATGAGTACAAAAAACATTTTACGTAAGTGTTAAAGGCACACTTTAAGATTCAATGCCCATCGCATGTTGAAGTTATTTTATGATATGTTCTTCAAAGCTGACATCTTTTTTGAAGTATGATCCGTTGTAAAGCTCTGTGTCATATGCAGTGAAAATTCTCGCGATCCATCCTCAGTGTGTTAATAGAGAGAGCGTTGTCAAGAAGGAGGTCGGCCTCCAGGTCTCGGCGGGAGGAAAGGGCTCCTTGAACGCGCTTAATCATGATGGATGGAAGCACTGCCCTCCTTGGTCCCACCCGCGGGCAGGCATGGTCCTGCAGGGCTGGGGAGGGCCTGGGGCGGGAGAGATTTAATTTCCAGCCTTCTAATTCTTTGGTTGATGGCCTTCAGAGACTCGGAATATTGCTTTCTAGCCAGCAGCCTCTAATGGAGGTCATCAAATCTGTGGTTTCCTGTCATTAGCCTGGGGTCTGTTTAATTGGGTCCAGTTGTTCTGTGGACCCTTGAGACTTGGTGCGTGTGTTGTCCTTCAGTTCTGGGAAGGCGAGACGCCTCTTTCAGGCGGCTTCGGATGCCTGGAGGTCAAGTCTAGGTCAGAAAGTTAGCCAGGAGAGCCTTGGTGGGTGCTGGGAGAAGGCCGGGGGGTGGGAGGGGAGGCCTGGGGCGGTCTCGGGAAGACATTGGGAGTATCCAAGTGCTTGATGCTGGTTTGGCTTTGGCTGCTCAGGAGGGGAATGGTGGCACAGGTTGGCTCAGGGGTGGGCCATGGGAGGGTTACCACAGCCTCACTGCCAGCTGCTTAGTCTCGGAACCATGTTTTCTTCTTTGGTTTAATGAGTTGACCTGGCTCCTGTCTCACAGAGTTGTTTCAGTGACTCTTGCCCCTGGATTCACATGAACTCTCTACACAGAGTGTTTAAAAAAAAAAAAAAAAAAGTTGTTTGTGTGTGTGTGTGTGTGTGTGTGTGTGTGTCCCCTAAGCCCTCGCCTCCAGAAATTCTGATATGAATGGTCTGGAATGGGGCCTAGACCACATGGGTCGAGTTCTTGGGGGCATGTGGGCTCAGGGTGCTCAGACGTTCGCTGTTACTAGTGGTGAAAGAGTCATTGTTCAGGAGTGCTCATCTCTGCCCCCACGGGGGGGGGGGAGGAGGACTGTCCCCCCCTTCACAGTTGTGCTTCTCTGGCTCGCTCACCTGGAGGGATCACGGAAAAAACACAAGAGAAGCCTGATTTGTTAGGTTGACATGGAAAGAGCAGAGAAAGATCTAGATTGGCAGTGGCACTATATAATGTACTAACCTACTGGTCAAAACGGTGGGTACTGTTAACTCCACCTTCATGGAGAGGTGAACAGGCTCAAGGTCACGCAGCCAATAAGAGGCAGAGACTGTAATTGAACCCAGGCAGCCTGACTCCAGATTCCCTAATCTCCACATGCTGTGCCCCCTTCCCCCACCCCCTCACCTGCACCCAGAGAAACCAAGACATCTGAGTTCTCGACTCTGAGGGCCAGCGCATGCCTACCATGAGCCTTTACAAAGCACCCAGGCGCGTGCCCTGAGCGGCATGTGGGCTCTTTCACTCCCGTTTTCTAGTTGCAGAAACTGAGGCTCAGAGAAGTCCACTGGGGAACGTCACTAGCAAATGACGGCAGGATGCAAGCCGAGGTCTCTTGGGCTCCAAGAGTCCTCATTCGCCCCTCGGCCGCCGCCTCTGTCCTCCCCTGCTCCTGTCCTCCGAAGTGGCCTGGGTGGGGATGGAGTGTGTGCAGCGACTTCCTGAGCGGAGAAATGAATGGGTGAGAGCAGCTGAAGCAAAGCCCGTCCCTCACTGCTTCCCAACACACGGGCCATTTAGGTGCCTTAAAATAGCAACATCGCCCCGTGGGGCGGCCAACCTGGCCGGCCTGCGGGCTGCGGAGGCGTGGGTATTTGTTTCTCCTGCGTGTTTTAAAGATAATCCTGGAAGCTCCTCTTCTGTGGGTGTGAATGAAATAGCCTCCGAGAGCCCGTGCTGGCTGCTTAAAATAGCTGCAGAGGAAGAGCGTTTGGAAGCTGTTCGCTCCTTGAGTCTATTTCCTGTCGATTTATGACACCTCGGAGAGCGCTGGGCCTCTTCTTGTTTACTCTCCCCTCCGCCAGAGTTCAGCCCTGACGCCATCATACGCCGAGGGAGTTTGTCACCAGAGCAAGTGACAGCCGTTTCCAAGTAATTGGGGGCTCTCTCCACATTTAATTTCTTCTTTTTAAAAGAAAAACAAACAAACAAACAAACAAGGCGATGCCATTTGCGTTAGAACGGGCCATTTCTCTCTCCCAGCGGCCACGGTTCCAAAATCATAGCTATGATGCCTGCTTGGGGGCGAGGAGAATTGATAATTTGATTCATTCACACTAAAGGCCTGTGCTGGGAAGTACGGGTTTTCTTGCAGCCTTCACCGTGTGGTGCCCAGGAGACCTGACCTGCCGTGTATGAGGGTGTGTGTGTGTGTGTGTGTGTGTCCAGTCCTGCAGCCTCTAGCCATGTGAGTGAGGCTCTTTCCATTTTCATTTCCTAAAACTCAGGAAGGTTTAAAAATCATTTCCTTCGTCAGGCAAGTCACATTTCTAGTGCTTGGTCATCGCGTGAGGCCGGCGCCTCCCACACTGGACGATACATACAGTCCCAGAACTTCTCCATCCACGCTGGCAGCTCTGTGGGACACGCGCCCTTAGAGGGGGTCAGCGGGCGGTCACGGGGCCAGCCTTCTGGGTTGTCACAGGTCCCCACGTCTCAACCATTCCCCAGGCTCGCTCAAAGGCCTCTGTTTGCCGCAACAAAAAAGATTCATGGAAGTGGAGACAAGGCCGTTGATTCTTGTGGCTCTAACCTCTGGACCTTTAACACGGGTTCAGGATTTATGGCTTCCAAGCTGCACAGCCTCGGGGAAGTCACGGCCTCTCTGGAGTTGTTTTTTTCTCGTCAGGGCCATGGAGATTTAGAAACACCCCGGAGGGATTTGGTGAGGATTAAGCACAGTTACCAAGTATGTACAGAAATACTTTGCAGGGTGCTGGCCACAGAGTAAGAGCTTACATGTGTTACAAAGTTTTCTATGCATTCTTTCCCTTGGGCCATGCATACATTATTCTCCAGAGGATACCAGGTGTTTTCAGGAAGAAGAATCGGGCTTCCGGGAGTGCTGTGGCTACTATCACCGCTACTGAGCAGGACTTAGACTTGAGTCCTGCTTTTTCCCCCCCTCCAAGGTTCTTCTTGCCTCCTGGCTGTTGATTGGCCCTTGATAAGCCAGAGGATGCTGGTTTCCGTGAACTGGGAGCATTCGTGAGCTCACGTTCATGCAGGAGCTGCCGGTTCCTGCCCCCACCGGAGGCGAGCTCTTTTCCGAGGAGTCTGGCCTGGAGCTGGCCTGTCCGCATCCACTTGGACGGCTGCCACCAGCAGAGCCACTGCCCTAATCGGTGGCTCCTTGGAATTGGAATCTTACCCAAGAGGTTAAGGTTTTTAGTGCTTCCCATGCCCCGTGGTCCTGTCACATCCTTCACTTTGAGAAATGAGCCCAAGAGAGCCCTCAGAGGGATCCTGGCAGAGGGTGGCTTTGAAAGGAGCGCCCCCTGAGAAGAGAAGCACCAAGAGGGGCCTCTTGGGTGGGTAGCGGGGTCTGAAAGATGTTTGCTCATATGCAGAACCTGATGTCACACCCTGTTTCCACTTCCCTAGACTGTACAGGTAATTATTTAACATTTCTGTGCCTTAATTTTTCCATCTGTAAAATGGGGATAATACTAGAACTTGCCTAGCATGGCAGATGTGAAATTAAATGAGAGGATGGGGGTAGGAGAGAAGTGGGGAAGGCAGTTAGCTCAGGGCTTGGCATATAGCAATCCCCAGATAGAAAATGTGGGTGCCACACTCATCTTCCTTGCGTCCAGGCCATGGTATTGGTCCTTTCACATCCTTCATGAGTTATTTGCATATTCTACCTGAGGTTGTATTATGTGTCAATCAGAAGAAGTGACTCAGAGGATCTCGCCCTTTCATGTGAATGTCTAAGTTAGATTGTGTACTGTGAGCCTTCACATGGTCTTTCCCCTCCTTCCCTTCATGTTTTCCTTTCCAGGGATGATGGGGGTGAATAGCGTGAATCTAGCCGTTGTCATTTCAGTACCTTACAAGGTAACCACCAGCCCGCTGCCCTCCTGCTGGTCTGGGATGTGTCCCCGGCCCCACCCAACCCAATGGTGTAATCAGAGCTGGATTGTTTCTATAGGATTAGTTTGTGGTGTGAAAGGTCCGGGCAGTTATGTAATTGCCACTGTTTTGCCCACACCCAGAATGTGCTAAATCTGCCCCTTGCAATGAAAGCCAAATAGCCTGGAGCCATTTGTAGGGAATCCGACAATTTTCATCACAGCTGGCTACCAGAGATGGGCTGAAGTCCGGGGACAGCCAAGGCCATGGGGAAATGGTGAGGTCCCTACTTCCTTCTGCAGGTGGGACTGCTGACGGAGGTACCAGCTTCCGAGATGAAGGAAGGGGCGTGGGGCCAGGATATTGCACCGTGTGTGGTCACTTGTGTACCGTGGGCCCCTCGGCGGGACCTCCCAGCCGGACAAAACTGTGTCCTTTGTGCGGCTTCCCTGGCACTGACAGATTGCTCCTGGTTAATGGGCAACTCGGACGCTTCTTTCCAAAGAATTGCTTTGTTGGCTAGGCATGCTGTGCTTTCCGCCATGTTCAGCATGGCCCCTCACCCCTCCATAGAACTGTGTGTGTGTGTGTGTGTGTGTGTGTGCATGCCATGTGTAGGCATACATACATACTTGTTACATGAGCCCACACATATCTTCCTCCTCCTTAAAATGCAGGAAATTATTATTTTTATTGATTTCAGAGAAGACAGGAGAGGGAGAGAGAGATAGAAACATCAATGATGGGAGAGAATCACCAATCGGCTGCCTCCTGTATGCCCCTACTGGAGATTGAACCCGCAACCCAGGCATGTGCCCTTCACCTGAATCAAACCCAGGACCCTTCAGTCCGCAGGCCAAAGCTCTATCCACTGAGCCAAACCAGCTCGGGTAGGAAATGCTTAACTCGGTCATTTCCAGGCCTGCCAGGTTGCTGAGACATCTTGAGGCACATCTTCTAAAATGCAAGAAACAGCACCTGTTATTGAAGTGGCCGGAATGTTGGCCATTATGGTGATGATGAAGTGATGACTATTTGGAGGGGGGGAGGAGTCTTTGGGGCCTCTCCTGGTGGTATGATGAGGGAGCCCACTCATATGTGAGGTGAGCACACCGAGTATCACAGACAGAAGATCAGACTGGGTTTACCCTGGCTCCACCGACTTTTTAAAGTGTGATCCTGGGCAAGCCCTTCTGCCTGTTCGTCTCGTTTTGTTTTTTCGTTCTGGAACGTGGGGGTGACAGCAACACCGGCCTTGAGGTGGTGTAAAAGCGAAACAGGCATGTAAGCAGAGCTGCTCACAAGGTACCCGGGCTCAGCTGGCAAAGGATGAAGGGGAGGAAAACCAGGAGTTGTATGAACCCTAGCAATATCCTTAAGCAGGGGGTAAGTCAGTCTCAGGAGATTGCATTCCACAGGATACCGTTTTTATGAGGGTAAATTTGAAAAAAATGTCCCCGAAGGACATCTCCTAGGCACAGCAAGCACTGTGTGGAGGAGACGGTGAGGGGCTGGGGAACCCGGCGCTGGCTGTGTTGTGTGGGGAGAGGGAAAGGGATGAGCTGGGGGCAGAGGAGGCTGTGGTTAAGAGGCAGAGGCTGTTGAGGCCCTCGCTTTTGCTCTGGAGGCGAAGCCACATCGGGATCGCGTGCACCTGAAGTTAAAGTCCGGCACGAGGTGTATTGATCCGTTTATTGTTATTATCATCCAGGGAACCCTCTGGATCATGCCAACAGCCACCAGCGACGCCCTTGCGCGTCCCTGTCTGTGCTCTTGGGCCTGAGCTCTTGGGCCTCCGCTAAGTGGCCTCCGCCCCGGGCCCCCGGGACAGCAGGGACGTTGAAGGTGCCTTGTTCTTAGGTCGGTGCAGGCTTGGGCACACGCTCCCCTGTGCGTCAAAAGGAGAAGAACAAAGACGGGGTTGTTCGTGCCCTCGCCGTGCCGGCTCTCAAGGCTTTCATTAGACCTGAGTTGGGAACCTCCGTGCTCGCCAGGGGCCTGGCTTTTCCCAGGGAAGGAACCGTGTGGGTTGGACCTGGTGGTGTTTGCCTTGGTCTGAGCTTAGGACCGCTCTGCCTTGGCTGCCGCCCCCCGAGCAGCGAGCCCGGCCTTGGCCTGTGGCTTTGCTTTACCTGCAGTTCCCGCCCCTGGTGGCAAGGGGAAGCCTGGGGGAGCGTTGGAGACACCGCCTGTGTGTTTCCAGGTTCCCGGCATCAGGGGGGCAAACCATCCTCAGGACCTCCGCTCTCCTCTGAATTTCACACAGGAGAGGAGGTGAGAGCACAGGCTAGTTATTTATTTATTTACTTATTTTTAAAATATATTTTAATGATTTTTTTTTTTTTTTTACCGAGAGGAAGGGAGAGGGATAGAGAGTTAGAAACGTTGATGAGAGAGAAACATCAATCAGCCGCCTCCTGCACATACTGGGGATGTGCCCGCAAGCAAGGTACATGCCCTTGGCTAGAATCGAACCTGGGACCCTTCAGTCCGCAGGCCGACACTCTATCCACTGAGCTAAACCAGCCAGAGCGAGAGCATGGGTTTTGAAGGGATGGAGAGCTGGTTTCGCTTTGGGGGCCCTTCACTGTGTGGTTTGAGGTAGAGGCATAACTTGTTCTTCCTGATTTTAAATCGCCCCGTGTGAAGGGCAGGATCTTAAATGTCATTCGGCTTGATGACGTTTTACCAGGCGCACACCCCTGTAACCTACCAAGGTCAAGGTCAAGATCCACCACGCTCCCATCCCAGCACAGGCCTTCATGGCCCTTCCCCGATTCTGACCTTTGCTGTCATCCCTTAGTTTTGCCTGTTTTTAAACTTCTAGGGGTGGGTACATTATCAAACCTGTCTGAGCATCAGTTTCTTTGTTTTTAAAAGTAACGGTAAGAGAAACAAGACCGCACGTGTAAACTATTTGGAGAACAGCACGGGATCGTGTTAAAAAGCTGTTTGTTGTTTATCATTGTGGTGTTTGACTTCGGAGCCTTTGTCTGCTTCTCACCTGGGGAGACGCAGGCCTTTTCCCTGGTGCTGACTGGGGTTCCTGTGTGTCCCGTGCCCTCTGTGCCCTGGGACCCACCGCACACACTTCTGCGATTGTTCCATCTGCGGCTTTCAGGGTTTCTTACTGAAACCAGTTCTTCGTGCTTAATAAGGCAGAGGAAATGGGCAGGAAAGCAGCGTTCTGCTGCCCTTGCTTCTCTTTCAAAGAGGGTCTGTTTGCTCTATTAGCAAAACCAACAGAGGCCTCGCTGCAGAGCTGGCTGCGCTGGGCCTGCTCCCCGAGGGCGGGGGTTGGGGGAGGGGGTGGGAGTGCCCTGGACACGGGATTTGCCCAAATGCCAGGTTTCTGAAGCAGGGGAGTAGCCACCCCTTCCACTTCCCAAAAACAAAAACAAGCAAAACAACAGCAAGAACCAGTCCTCCACTGGGGTTGCCTAAAATGCTACAATTCTCATTGAACCCCTTAGGTCAGTGGTTGGCAAACTCATTAGTCCACAGAGCCAAATATCAGCAGTACAATGATTGAAATTTCTTTTAAGAGCCGAAAACCGACTTCTGAGCATGGTCCACAAAGTTTCCACGTGGTGTTTTGTGGAAGAGCCACACTCAAGGGGCCAAAGAGCCACATGTGGCTCTCGAGCCACAGTTTGCTGACCCCTGCCTTAGATTGAGGGGGGAGCGCTATGAGTATTGAGTTGGGGGATGGGAGGTTTTGGGGGGAGGGGGGCGGAAGCATACTTGAATGATGTGTCCCTTTGACCTTAATCGGAATGGTTTTTCTCGCATTCGAGAAGGTAGGACTTGTACCTGGTAGTGTCGGTGGAGAAACGGGAGGCGGAGTGAGGTCAGGAAGGCCAGTCCCCTGCACTGTGCTGTGGTCTAGGACTCGGTCTGCCCACAGGCCATGCTGCACCCATTGCCAGAACACCCCCTCGAGGTCAAGTGTGAACAGTTCCAATCCCTGCCCTTCAGGGAGAAGCTGGGGAGCAAGAATTTAAAACGCATGCGTCGGTCTGCGGACTGAAAGGTCCCGGGTTCGATTCCGGTCAGGGGCACATGTTGGTTGCTGGCACATCCCCAGTAGGGGGTGTGCAAGAGGCAGCTGATCGATGTTTCTCTCTCATCGATATTTCTAGCTCTCTGTCTCTCTCCCTTCCTCTCTGTAAAAATCAATAAAATATATTTAAAATAAATAAATAAAACGCATGCGTTCTGCAGCCTTTTATGGGCTCGCCTTGGAAGCCCAGGGCCCCTAACCTGGTTGGGGCACAGGCCTGGGGTTATCACAGGCCTGGGGGTGGTGTCCTTTGGGTTGAGATCTGAAAGGTAAACAGAAATTAGCCCCCAGACATCGAAAACATGAGACGCCCATCAGTGTGACCTTGAGACACATTCCCAAGGATGACCTCTGTGCACGCCGCAAATGAGATTATGTATAGACTCAACTTAAAAAAAAATTTTTTTTCTTTATTGATTAAGGTATTACATGTGTCCTTATAACCCCATTGCTCTCCCAATTCTCTCCCCCCTCCCCACTCTTGCCCTCACCTCCACTCATGCCCTCACCCCCCTGGGGTCTGTGTCCATTGGTTAGGCTTATATGCCTGCATACAAGTCCTTTGGTTGATCTCTCCCCCTTCCCCCCACCCTCCCCTACCTTTCCTCTGAGGCTTGACGGTCTGATCGATGCTGCTAATGGCAAGACCATTGATTTTCAGCCCAGCAATCTTACAGCCCCTCTGCCCTGAGCCGTGGAATTTTGAATACTACGTGGGTCTGGTACAGGCTTTCCTGTCCCTGGGAGATGGGTGAGAGGGGCTGGTGGGAGAGCCACTTGGAAACTGAAGATTTTATTGGTAAGAGTTTACGAGCAAGAGCGTAATCCTGCCACAGAGCCAGGAGAGAGAGAGAGAGAGAGAGAGAGAGAGGGAGAGAGAGAGAGAGAGAGACACGTTTGTTATGGACGAAGATACCCGCTTGGCATCCCTCTCACGGCCAGTCGTTGCGCATGGGGCCGGCACGCCAAATTTCTCCAGTTTCCATGGGACCCAGACTTAGACAGGAAATCATGGTAGGATGGGAAAGGGTCCAAAACACACACGGCTGGTACACAGGCCGCAGTTAGAAAAGAGAGTCCGAGAACAATCTATCTATTTTCCCCCGAATGAGGACTGCGAGATGCAATGGGGCTGTTTTTCCAAGACTCCTTACGTTTTATGGACCCGATTTTCAAGCCTTAATTTTTTCCACATGAAGCCATACTCGCGTTATTTGAAGTGACCCCTTTTGTGTGTTTGCGGGGAGCACTTCTGAGGCTTGCTCTGTGTGTTTTCTAAAGCTTCCAAACTGAAAAAGCACCCATGTCCCTCCTGTTGGGGGGAGGGGAGGATGACGGGGGGGGGGGGGGTTGGGGGGGGAGGGTGCTTTCCTCTCACTGGAGGGTCCCTCTCTGGCTTTTCCCGGCCGTGGCTGTGAGCGCGGTGGAAACCCAGCACCCCCCGTTTTATGGGACGTGTGAGTGGAAACGGGGAGGGGTCCGCGGTGAGGCAGCCCTCCTCACGGCTGAGCTTCTTGGAAATCTCTGCTGCCAAGGCCAGCAACTGAAGCTTCTCATTCATAAAGCAGCACATTTTCGTCCTGCCTGTGAAGTTGTTAAAAGAAATTGGAAAGTCAGGAAGGGCTCTGAACTTGCACTTTTGCAGATGTAGCTCTGGAAAAGTTCAGAAGGGGCCTGGCGGTTCGGAGCTTGGGAACCGAGCCAGGCCTCCCGGGGGCCTCGGAGAAGTCGCTGTGGGTAGGGTTTTGCGTGAGCGGCCCCGATATATTTCCTGGGGAGGGTGCTAAACCGTTGACGAAATGACAGTTATGGGGTTTATGCATCTGTACCCATTGACAACTCCTCCCCCCCCCCCCCATCTCTCTCTTCCTGGTCAGGTATAATTTATTGGTTGAATTAATTTCATTGAGTTTATTGTCCTGACCACACACTTGGGCATTGTTATCATGGCCAGTTTAGGAGTGAGAGCTGGTGACGATGATACTCTCTACTATGGGCACAGCGCTTTGTGGTTTTCACACGGGACTTTCACATCCTTTCTCGTTTGATCTCACAGCCGTGATAGCTAACACAATTGGGTCTTTCCTATATACCAGTGGTCGGCAAACTCATTCGCCAGCAGAGCCAAATATCAACAGTACAACGATTGAAATTTCTTTTGAGAGCCAAATTTTTTAAACTTAAACTAGATAGGTAGGTACATTGTTATTAGTTTAATTAGGGTACTCCTAAGGTGGCCTTTGCTAAAAACTCAAGGGGCCAAAGAGCCAGATGTGGCTCTCGAGCCGCAGTTTGCGAACCACTGCTTTATACCAGGTGTATTGCTAAACACTTCACAAACTTTACCTTCTATCATCCTTAAAAACCACCCTTAGGCCCAGGCGGTGTGGCTCAGTGGTTGAGCGCCAACTTAGGGTTGCCATTCGATTCCTGACCAGGGCACATGCCCAGGTTGCAGGCTTGATCCCCAGAGTGGAGCGTGCAGGAGGCAGCCGATCAATGATTCTCCCTCATCATTGGCATTTCTGTCTCTCACTCCTTCTCCCTTCCTTTCTCTGAAATCAATAAAAGCATATATATATATTTGAAAAAGTTCTGTATCAAGTCACTTTTCAGGTCGCAGGCACATTTCAAGTTGACTAAAGCAAAGGGGCTTATTTAGAAGTCCCGAGGGAAGGTCGGCTTCAGGGCTTTAGGGGTGTCTTTGGGACCCTGTTTTCTCCTGTTTACTCCCACCTTGGGGTTCTGCACCCGGGTTGGCCACCTTCTCCAGCAGCCTTTCTCTTGTGATTACAAACTGCCTGCAGCAGCCCCAGCTCTCAAGCCTAATAGCAGAGGAAGCAGGTCAGCTTCCGGGAGGGCTCAAACACAAGTCCCCTGGGGCGAGTCTCCTGGGCTCTGATTGGCCTACCTTAGGTCAGGTGCCCACCATTGAATCAATGGGTCGCAGGAGGCCAGCAGCTGCTACCTACGCTGGGAGGCAGGACTAGGGAGCATTCATGGTCTGAGAACCCTCCCTGGGCTGCGGATAGAAGAGGAGAGGATGGTTGCTATGCAGACAAGATGCTGGGGCTGGGGGTGGACCGGGAGGTCCAGAGGGAAAAGGAGAATGGAAAAGCCAGCCTTCGAGAGGAACACATCTGCCACATTAGGCAGGGCCAGGGGAACTTCTTTATTTGAAGAGAGTTTCAACCAACCGTTAATGAGAACAAGAAGCTCATAAGTATCTTTCTGTCTGCAGCTGTGAAAGCAATTATTATTTATGATAGTCACTGATTTCAGTGTGTATTTGTTCTGAGGTGACCTTTCTTCTCTGGGCGAAAAGGACTCCTTTATAGGGAGAGAGTCGTTTACTAGTAGGTCCTATATAGCTGGGCACCGGGCTCATTTCTCTCATTAAGACAGAAATGTGATACCTTAAATTATGCCATACGAATTGAAGTGCCGCTTCTCTCCTTCCTTCCCGTCTGTCTCCAACTCAATGGCACCTTGACCCGGCTTCACGTTTTAGGGAGACCATTCGCTCCAAGCTGCCGTGTTGTCAAACATCAGACAAGTTCGTCGCACAGATCCTTGTTTCCAGTCCGCTGCAGACACGATCGGAGAGCACATGCTTTCAGGATCTTGGATGGCTCGGTGGCCAATTTGCTGTTTATTTCAGAACGAAGCCAGACAAGGAGGGGTGTTATTCAGTGTTCCTTTCAGAGTGCCTGCAGCTAACTAGATCCAGAGGGTGGGAGTGTTTAGCCAACAAGGGTTTTTTTTTTGAACGCCTGCCCTGTGGCCGGCATCTTGCAGGCACCATGGAGGACACAGAAGGGGCGGTTTCTACCCTGGAGCCATGCACGAGCCTGTGGCAGTCATCCTAGGAACTGTTTATTCGGCAGGGACTCTGTGCTGAGGACTTGGCATACGTTGTTTCATTTCATCATCACCCCACCAGTAGGAGAGCAGCGGGGGGCAACAGAGGCTTGGAGAGGGGGAAGCCACCTGCCCCAAGCCGCCCCACAAGCACACGGCAAAACCAAAGCCCGCTTCCCCCCTCCCCGCGTCTGGATGGAGACTGTCATCACACGTTCTCCCCTGATAGCAGACTTCACCACTCAGGAAGCTGCAGCCGGGGAAGAAGGGAGGTTGCCTGCCTGCCGAGGCCAAGGCCTGTCCAGAAGGAGGGCACTGGGTGGGCCTCCTGCCAGCCCGCGCGACCCACTGTCACTTCCATCTGCCCGACTTCTCTGACCAGGCCGCAGTCGGATCCTCACTCGAGGACCGGTCGGAATCGGAGTTGTCCCCGGTCTGCCCGGACCACCGTGATCTCAGTATTTTCACACTCCGCACAAGATGACACGTTGGAGAGCGCCAGCCGCGTGGGGGCTGGAGGTGTTAAACAGACGGCGAGGCGTTGGGTCTGGGAGGCCAGCCGGCAGACGGAGTGCATCCTGGCCATGCACACGCTCCACGGGCGGCTTGTTTAACCCAGACACGGCCAAGGGCACAGGAGCAGAAAACGCAATCCAGAACCCTTTCTCCTGGGCAAGGTCACTTGGTTTTTAGAGTTTCGTTGTTGTTGTTTTTCTGTATAGGAGAAATATATCTAGGAGAGAGGGAGGAGTGGGAGTAAGGGAATTTTTTGAGGGGGTATAGAGCCCTGTTATAGTATGATGCTATAGAGTTGGTTGAGGATATACCCCAAGGAACAGGGGTACACTCCTGGGCTGCGGATGGCTTTTTCCAGCAAGGCCGCCGCTGACTCCTGTCACTTTGGGGATTGCTCTCCCTCAAAGCTGACTGAGAGGGGAAGGGAACTGGGAGTGAGTGAAGAGGAAACGGAATGTGCCTGGGACTGGCAGTGAGAGCCAGGCAGCACCTCTCCGGCTGCTGTGGGCAATGGGGTCCTTGGGAGGGCGGAGAGAATCTTCCCACCCATCGCCCACGAGCAACATCATCTTCTCTGGTGCTTTACTTAAAAGCCAGCCGTGCAATGTCCCCCTTTATCCCTACCTAGAGGCCTGATGCACAAAATTCATGCAAGGGACTCGGCCCTCACAACCCCAACTTTCTCTGGAAGGTCATCCAGAAGGATGTCCAGAAGGTCGTTCGGCTGTCTGGTCTAATTAGCATATTACGCTTTTATTATTATAGATAACCTGCCTTTGCTCTGAAGCCTACTGTATCTGCAATCCCTTGTGGCCACTTCAGCTTTCTTTGGATACATGTTTGCATAATCTGTTTTTCTCATACATTTAATTTTGACTGGCTTATGTCCTATAGCAAGTGAGTTTTTCTGGTAAACTGCACTTCGTGGCATTTTTGTTTTTGTTTTTTTATCCTACCCTCATAATCTCTCTTAACTCGTGTGTTTAGATTACTTAACATTTAATATAAATATTGATATATTTAGAAATAGGGTCTACTATTTGATGTTTGGTTTATGTTTGTCCCCGCCCTCCTTTTTCATTCCTCTCTTTCCCCCATTCCTGCCTTTAGACTATTTAAACATTTTTCTTTTTGTATTCCATTTTATCTAGTTTTGACTGTATCTCTTTGTGTTTAAGTGGGTGCTGTACGGCTTAACAAATACATACTTAGGTTTTCCCAATCAGCTTAGAAATCAGTATTTTCCTACGTCTAGTGCAGTGCACAATACTCACCACCACATAGTGCCTTTACCTCCATGTAAAATCTAGCTTTGGAGGAAGCCATTCTAACCCATCCATCACCTAAGTGTAGAGAAAGGAGGAAGACCTGGAAGGAGAGACGTTTAGTTTGATCTCATTCATTCATTCATTCATTCATTCACTATCAGTCACTCAGCATCCCCTATCCATCATCTGGGGAGCAACGGAACCCCCTCCCTTCTGCGTTGTATACGTCAAAGACTAGACTTAGTCGGAAGAGTAGTAATAGTTGACTTTTGAGCCCTCGCTATGTGTCACGCATTGTTCTAAGTTCTTGAGAGGCATCTGTAATTATTCCCACAGCCCTAGCTGTGAGTCCTCTATTTATCTGCATCTTATAAAGGAGGAAACCAGGGCACTGAGAGTTCAGCAGCCTAAGGTCACCTCCCCGGTAAACAGCCGACTTTGGACCCATTGATTTCCTCCTGTTATCAGAGGATCTCGGTGGGGGAAGAACACACTGGAAGGTACACAAACTCCCGCCTGCCTTGGGGACCTTGGCTTCTCCACCAGGTTCAGACCTTCCTCCGGCCGGAGCCGTTGTCTTCCTCTCCTCCTGTAAACATCGATAGCAGACTTGCTCCGTGCCAGGGGTGAAGCAGAATGTACCAAAGCTCCAACAATGGACCTTGAATCTGAGGGGAGAGCCAGAGGGGCCTCTACCTGAGGCCCAAGCGGTGCCCTTTTCAGATGTGGACTCTGAGCTGGGAGCGGTGGCGTCGGCGGAGGCAGAGCCGGGACTTGAGTGGGCCTCCTGACTCCTGCTTTTGATCTCTGCGCCTCCGTGTGCCTTCTTGGCAGGAGCGGGAGGGAAGCTGAGGAGGGGCGGAGCTGGAAATTCTGATCTGTGACAGGGACAGCCAGCGGTCCCCACGGGGAGCCCTTCCTCCATGCCAAGCCTCAGAAGGCTTTGGCGGCCGGGGCCGAGCTATTTAATAAGCTCTGGAGGCCGACCCAGTGGTCTGGCCGGATCCCACAGCCAGGCCGAGGTTTCACATTTCCTGCAGAGGCAGAAATAGACTTGAGAAAGCACTGCTTGGGAGGGCAGCTCTGTCACACGGGCACCTGTTTTTAATCGCAAGACCTAGTGTGGAAATGGCAATTAGATGTCACCTCCTCGACAAGGCATACCTAGGTTGGGGGTTCAATCCCCAGTTGGGGGCGTACAAGAGGCAGCTGATCGATGTTCCACTCTCACATGGATGTTTCGCTCTCCCCCCACCTCTCAAAATCAATTTTAAAATCTTAAATAAATAAAAAAAAAAAGAAAGAAAGAAAGTTATCATCTCCAGGGCAGAACGACCATGATGACACTCTGAGCAAAGGGTGGCCGGGTCAGAGGGCACAGATTGCCTAAACCAAGTCACTGGGTGTGAAGAGGTGTCGTTGGTGATGTGTGTAACCTAACCAAGACCAGGAG
Source organism: Nyctalus aviator (assembly GCA_036971965.1). Lineage (NCBI taxonomy): Eukaryota > Metazoa > Chordata > Mammalia > Chiroptera > Vespertilionidae > Nyctalus > Nyctalus aviator. Next base: position 8,184,417 of record CM072929.1, on the reverse strand, counting down.
TGTTTTTATGAAACATTTGAGAACCCACACCGTGAAATACCAAGGCTTCTCCCACGCACGTCTGGCTGGACTCGCCCCGGTGGTTCTGTAGTTGGCTGCCTGTGGAGCCCTTGACCTCTCTCCTGGTGATGATGATTCTAGAGCGACACCAATGGGGACTGAGGGTTAATCTTTTAAGTTCTTTCCCAAGTGCCATTCAGGTCTTCCCCAGTGAGGTCATTGGTGTATGGAGGTTGGGAATTGTGTCCTAAACCAACGGTCGCCAACCTTTCGGACCTCAGACCACCAGTGCTCCTCGGACCAGCAGTTGGCGACCGCTCTCCTGAATGGCTCAGTAGGTCTCCACTGCCTGAGGCACTCATAGTCCTTGGTATATCCTTCACGTTTTCAACTGGGATAAGCCCAGCCGAGCCTTCTTTAAATCTTGGAAACTTTGTGTGCGGTTTTTATGGTAGCAGTTTTATCACGTTCAAGTACACGGAGTATTTAAACAGCTCTGTTCAGAGGCTCACGGGCTATCTGTGAGGTTGGGTGTCAGCAGCACCAGTGGCAACAACAACCCGGCTTTGCTCTCTCCACCCCTCCCCCGCCTGGTGCATCAGTAGTTGATGATGAAACATTCGTGGCAGGCACAGGGTTGCTCCGGGTCCCTGACTTATGCCTGTGGGTTTAGGGGGAGCAAGTGAGCAGAACGCCGGAGAGGATCCAAAATGTGTCTTTGCCTCCCAAAGGATCGGAGGGCCCAGGCCAACAGCTGGGCCGGACCTGGAGCTGAGTTTAAAATGAAATCATTTCTAGAAAGTGAGTGCTTACTTACCTACACTGAGGAGCTCTTATCTACCCAGAGGGTCCCCAGTTAAAAGGATACAAGGAAGCCTTTTGCAGCTTTTCAGATGCCCCTGTGATTGCTTAGCCAGAGTCCAGGGTGGCTGACCACAGAGCACAGGCTTCCCTCAGCTAAGGGGTCACCCATGTGGCTCTCCCTCCCTACTCGCTGCCCCGGGAGCGCCCCTCGGGGCCTGGAGCAGTTGTTTCCATCCCACTGGGTGGGGAAAGCGGAGTGACATCACCATGGTTAGCCCTGTTCTAACAAACCTGGTCACTTGGTCCCAAAGTTGGTGCTGGTCCTATCGTGTGTTGGTCAAAGCAAGACAGTTTTTCCTTAAAACTTTACCTGCAGATGTTTAAGTAGCAGCTTCACGCTGATTGGTTAGAAATTGCTGTATAAACTGTTGGGGAAAATCCTACGCCATCTCAGGTGGGGTTCTTAAAGGGGCGGCAGTGCAGGTGTTTGGAATTCCGGCTATATGTCGGAGGCACTGGGATTCTGCCGGGCGGGAGGGCAGCTTTTGTTAATGCTACTATGAAAGGGAAGGCCTGCGCCCTTAAGAACTGCACTGGACTCACCGTGGAAAAGAGCCTCGGGGCTGAGGCCGGCGGGCATGTGCCCTGTCCTCTCCGCTGTGGCTGCCAGGCTGTGGGTGAGCCGTGACTTGGGGAAGGGGAGGAGAAATGGAGAAGGCAGCTGGATCGGGACGAGAGAGAGGAAAATGGGAACCCAGAGTCGCCCCTGGAATCAGTCTAATTGTTTCCATTCCCCTCGTGAATATTTGGAGCTGTATTCCCCAAAGCTTTTTGGCTGCTCAAGTACAGCTTTCCATTGTTTCAGAGTTTCCCAGAGAAGGATTTGTGAACCCCAGACAGCCAAACCTCAGACCCCTCCGAGCTCCAGGTCAGGAATGCCCTGGACATAGGTCATTTCAGATACTGATTTCTCTCCACACGCAGCAGCCAGTCGGCCTGCTCTGGGTGTGTTTGCCCCGTGACATCCAGGCCCCTCGGATCACTGGTTTGAGTCAGGACGCTTGCTCCTGGGGGAGTGGGGCTCCTGGATCTGGGATCTGGTCCCACTTAAGGGTTTCCAAATGCCAGGCGAGCTTGTGCCCACAGATAGAGTGCCTGCCGCTCACGGGGCCTCCTGCAGACGCAGGCTACCCAGAAGACAGGCTCGCTCAAGCGCAGGCCGCCTTTTAATGTGGAATTTGGAACTCTTTTGGCAGGGATTTTTCCAGTCTTGAAAAAAAAAATTTTACTTTTTTTTCAAAGAAGGGTAAGATAATACGTGGCAGCCGTTCTGGAGAAGTCATTTGGAGAGATGGGCTGGGACGTGGCAAAATGAGAATCCTGGGGGCCATTACGGGGCTGGCCATGCCTTGTAAATTCCCAGTCTCCCTCCCTCAGTCTCTCTGAGCCAGCCCCTAAGGGCAGGGCCTGGCTCCTGGGGCCCCCCACTCAGCAGGGCCCCACACTTGCCTTCATGACATGTATGCCAGGCACTGTCCTGAGTGCTTCACACATGTTACCTCGTTTGCCAGAGCTGCAAAGTCCTCCTGCTGACCTGGTGTCACAGGTGAGGAAACTGAGGCAGGCGAGCGCCCAGAGTGGCATCGCCCCCACCGACGCGGCGCGGCTGATACTATCACCTGTGTGTGCGCGCGCATGTGGTGCTGACTCCTACCTCCCGGGGTGTTGAAGGGTGTTTGCCTTCCCTAGACATCGCCTGTCAGATGCCCATGGTGACAATGACCAGCTTGTTTACAGGGAAGGGAGGGCGGGGACTTCACCAGGGAGCTCACTCGCTCCTTCGCCAGGAGGTTGGCTCCTCTGATGAGGCTGATAGTGACGCAGGTACTGGCTCGCCTTCTGAGCCAGGTGGCCTGCAAGGAGCGACCAGACACTTGAAAGAATGTGGTCAGACCACATCTTACCCAGGAGACAGCTGGGGTGCTCGGAACACAGCCAATGAGATGCTCCATCTGCGAGCCAGCCCTCCGCCACCCTGTGCGTTTGGGGTGTCTGGTCTTCCTCTGCCTGCTCTTCCCTCTGCCAGCCGCTCTCCAGCTGCTGACCTCATTCTGCAGAAGGCCCCGAGCCCCTTTTGCGAGGAAATGCGCCCGGGCTCCCGTGTACGGTGCTCCCCTGACAGTGAGCTATGGTTAACCCTTCCGGGCCTTGGCCCATTTCCAAATCATGAATATCAATTGGATTTTAGTGGATCTCATTTGCCAAGAGAAATATATATATATATATATATATATATATATATATATATATATATTTGTTAAGAACATGGGTTTCAGAATATCACTCAGGCTTGTGTCTGAGGCCCAGCTCTGCCACTGGCTAGGCCAGTGGTCGGCAAACTCAGTAGTCAGCAGAGCCAAATATCAACGGTACAACGATGGCAATTTCTTTGGAGAGCCACGTTTTTTTAAACTAAAACTTCTTCTAACGCCACTTCTTCAAAATAGACTTGCCCAGGCCGTGGTATTTTGTGGAAGAACCACACTCAAGGGGCCAAAGAGCCGCATGTGGCTCGCGAGCCGCAGTTTGCCGACCATGGGGCTAGGTGGTTTCCTCCTGTAAATGGGGGGTACACAGAAGCAATGACATGGGGTCATGGAGAGGACTCAGTGTTCCAAGTCATGAAACCCCCTTGCACAGCTATGTGCCCAGAACACGTGAGCCGTGCTGTGAGTGCAGTCTGAGATACAGGAGCATCTCTGGGGAGACTTCGTTTCCACAGGTCTATTGGGAGAGGAAAAGGGAAAAGGGAATGCTGAGGCCTATACAACAGTGTGGTACGGGGACCTTTTAGAGTGGTCTTTTGGATCTAGACCTTAAGGGAGTAGTGGACATACTCCTCAAGACGAAAGCCAGAACCTGGTTCTGATGCAGCAGATGCTTGTTCAGCCCGTGCAATGTCTGTGGTCCATCTCCCATGATCCTCGAGGCCGCCCATCATGGTGGTTACCCTCTCCCCTCTCTACCATGGAGAGAACGCACCCAGTTTTGCAGATGCGAACCTGCAGCTTCAGGACCGTTTCCCACTTCTTAGTGAGCCTCTGAAAGTGAGTGGGAAGGTGGATTTTCCCGGATGGGAACCGAACAGGCAACGGGCCTGTGTGCCTCGGCGGGCGGCCCTCGGCGGGCTCAGTCGATGCGAAGATGCTTTCCAGGCAGAACCACCTGCTACTGCCCGGGGCCATTTTGAGTCCCTTTCTCCGAATGACTCCGCGGGTTAACCATCCTGCTCTAACCTCTTGGTGCTTGCTGCTTCCTTTACCCGAGGCTGGAAATGGTGTGATTCCCCTGAGGCAGCACGAATGGACACCTTCTTAACCTTTTCTCTCTCTTGTCCTCAGCCCTGGAGAGCAACCTCGGCTACTGTCCCTGAAAGGCATATGTGTGCTCTCCCTCTCTCTTCAACATCAGCTTTAGAATTGCTGCCTAGGTAAGGTTCTCGGTCCAGCTTCAGGGAGTGGCGGAGGGATTGCCTCAAAGCGGCACCTGCACGGCGGGCATAGGGTTTGCTTTTAGAAGAAGTGGGTTTGGGGGTTTGGAGCTGAGGACGGCCGAGGCGAGCTTGTCCACGCCACCCTGCTGCTTGCGGGATTAAGCATTACGGCAGTATTTTTAGACCTCTCGGCGGCAGATAAATTTAGAAGCACTTGCCTGTGCCTTCCTGGGTCTGTCGCGTGAAGTGCTGTGCTCCTGCCCAGCTTCACCTCTCAAGTGGCGGCTCTGAGGGGCGAGGCAGCCCTTCCGGGGCCTGACAGGCCAGGGTGTGTGTGAGGCCTGCCAGCACCCATGGGGGTGCGGTCCAGGCTCCTGGAGCCAGCGGACAGGCAGGGGGCTAAGAAACAGTGTCTTCTCATGAGACAAAGAAGGTCAGAACCCAGGGCAGTGCAAGGGGTCGGCTGTGCATAGAGCCCCTGGAGGACAGATAAATGACTTCTCCACGTGGTGTCCCTCAGGCCTGGGTCAGTGTAAGTCTGACTGTATCCTCCCTCAGGACTGTCATTGTAACTCTGACTGTATCCTCCCTCAGGGCTGTGTCAGTGTTAGGTCTGACTGTATCCTCCCTCAGGACTGTCATTGTAAGTCTGACTGTATCCTCCCTCAGGACCTACGCTGAGAAGAGGGACCCCTGGGGAACTGCCCTCCTTCCCAGAATATCACACCTGTGCGCACACAGGGAGAGGAATGGCCTGCAACCCGCTGAGATTGGGATATCTGTGAGATACTCAATGAAGTTGTAAATAGGAAGTTGGACTTGAAAGTCATCAGTATGTGGATGAGCAGTGTTTATAGGCACTTCTTCTAGGGTCCTTCCTGCTCTCAGCCCTTCTGTGCCTTATCTCAGTTCATTGACAAGCATCACACACACGTAAGGTGCTTATCTAGAGTCCTTTCTGCTCTTAGCGCCTTCTAGGCCTTATCTGCTTTCTCGTCTGTAAAATGGGAATCATGCCTATCTCATGGGTTGTTAGGAAGATTAAAGCAATTCTTTCATACAAAGGGATTGCAACGGTGCAGGTACACAGTTGGTTTCATGTTAAGTATCTACTACCAGTATTTTGTTTTCCTTCCAAATGTTTATGTTGGTGTTCATGTAAGTTACAAGCATTTAAAGTGTAAATCCACCGCAAAGGGTAAAGAGTGCTTTAGAGTGGGCAGTTCAAAAAGAAAACCATTTGATCTATTCTGCCTTAGACTGGACGCTTCCACCTCTGTGCCCCCCTCCCCCCTTGTATTCCTGGCAGTTGATTAAGATTGCCTTGTTTTTGTTGCTGTTGTTAGTCGTCACTTGAGGCTATTTTCCATTGATTTTTTTTTTTTTTTTTTAAGAGAGAGAGTGGAAGGCAGCAAAAGGGGGAGAGAGACAGAGAGAAACATCAATGTAAGAGAGAGAGATACATCAACCAGTTGCTTTCCTTCCTGCATGCAACCGAGGTATGTGACCTTGACCAGGAATCAAACCCTTGACCCTGTGGTGCACCACCCAGCCAGGGCGATTACGATCGCCTTAGATTCGAGGAGGCTGTTTCTGATCCTTTATCACAGTGTAAAGTGACCCGTACTTGACTGGTTAACACAAGTGGAAGGTGGTGTTAGAAAGGAAACCTTTGTAAGCTGTCAGATGGGGCTGCCCAGCGTGACAGCCCCAGGGGGGTTGGTGAGTGGTTGGCCTGCGGTTGGGTACTGCTCCGAGAAACTGCTCAGCCCAGCAGGTGACCCTTACACCTACCTCTTCCTGTGCCTTCCTGTAGCCCTCCCTCCTGACAGTGAGGTGAGCTGACCCCTGCCATCTTCCCAGTGGGACAGTGGGGAGTGGGAGATGCTACCTGTGTGGCCTGTTTGATTCCCACTGAGAGCGTGCCCTGTGGCCTCTGCCTTCAGAGGCCTGAGGACAGGAATGCTGGGAATGAAACTCATCGGAAACAAGTCTGCCAGAGACAGGAAATAAGGTTGGAGGTGTCTTATCAGGTGCTGATCTTAACTGGGGCCTCCCCCAAAAGCACCAACACCATGAGATACAGAAATACAGCTGTGGTTCCATTGACAGCAGGGCCCTTGACAGCTGCCCAACTCCTGACCCCCAGAAGCCCAGAACCCTGTGGTGAGTCTGCGATGCCTTCTGGGTAATAAACCCATCTGCCAGGAATGTCCCAGCTTCCCTCTGACTGGGCCTTTGGGTACAGAGTTCAAGAGGTCCCGTTTCTGAGGCCTGGAAGCTCCACAGCATTGGGTAGCCACAGGGAGCATCTTGATTGGCCTGCTGCCCTGATGTATTTTCAAGGCCAAGAACACTGAGTCATTCAAGGGCCACAGCCCCACTGACTGACACAAGTTGGTGACAGAAGTAGCCGGCCCAGACCAACCCTTGATTTCAGGCCTTGGGAGATTTTCCTAGCAGAGGTTTTCATGCAAGAATTCCTGCTCTCAAATTTCCCCAGCGAAATGCCATTCAGTGGATTTGAATCTGGTCATGGATTTGAGATAGGAGGGTAAGAGTTTAATTTCAGTAAAGAAGCTAGGGAGAGATTAAAATGCTGTCTGTATATCATCCAAGAATGGTTATATAAATCATAGCACTTGGGTATGGTGACATTTATGCAGCCATTAAAGGGCACATTTTTTAATGTTTTTATTGATTTCAGAGAGAGGGAGAGAGAGAAGCATCAATGATGAGAGAGAATCATTGATTGGCTGCCTCCTGCCCACCCCCTATGGGGGATTGAGCCCAAAACCTGGGCATGTGCCCTGACCGGGAATTGAACTGTTACCTCCTGGGTCATGGGTCAACAACACTCAACCACAGAGCCACACCTGTGAGGCAAAGGGTACATTTTTTGAAGGAAATACAATGGCATAAGGAAATGTTTACTAAATATTCAGTCATGGTGGCAAGAGGGCGAGGACAGGAAATTCTATAAGCCACGGCCCAGTTCTGTGAAAATACACATATGTCATGCGTGTGTGGAAATATACCTAAGTGTGTTACTAGTGATTATTTCAAGGGTTGGAAACACATGATTTTCATTTTCTTAACTTTCTAACATTTGCCAGAGTTTGTATCTTGAGCATGTGGCATGTTGGAATGTGTCCCGTAGTGAGGGGAAACTGAGGGGTTCCGAGTGCTCAGAGGTGGCGTCCTCCCGGAGTCGCAGGGGGTGGGTGATGCTGAACCCAGAGTGTTTGAGCGAACAGTGAGCTCGTGAGTCCATTCCCGCTCCTTGCAACATTGAGGCCGGGCCTTCATGCTTTGCTGGTGGATGCAATTGGGCCAGTTTCCTTGAGCTCATTATTTATGCTAGGTTTTTGATGAGCAGGAAAAGTACACACTTGAGGATTTAAGTTTTGTTTTTAAAGTCTCGACATAGTCAAGAGGAGCAGTGGAAGAGCCATTTCAGGCCCTCAGGCCCATATCTGTAATCCCATTGCATGAAAACTCAGTGCATGTGTTTCCTTCATTTGCGGGCATGACTGGGGTGGGTGGGCGTCCTTCGAGCAGCAGTAGCCACAGGAAAGGAGGCGTCTTTAGGAGCATGTGGGCGGCCGCCTCTGCCTCACGTCCCGCTTGACCGCAGTGACCCAGTGACCCAGGCCACTGCCAGAGCCTTCCAGGCTGGGGGCCGCTCCTCTGTGACAGCTTTGGAGGCCAGAAGATGAACCAGATAGAAACGGGGCATCGGCTAGAAATCTGAACAGAAATGGAAGAAAGACTTGAGATCATAGACGTAGATGAAGGTCTTCAACCTCTCTGCTTGCCTCATGCCCCCTGTGAAGGGCACAAATTGGAGGGCAGTTATATCAGTCGTATCAACCATATCTACTCACTGGGCTAAAAGAGAATACCCTTCTCCCCAGTAAACGGATGGAGGTGTGGATCATTCACATCCATTGAAGGAGGAACAAGAAAGAGCAAAGAGAACAAACAAAGGGGTAGAAACATTGACAATCATTGGTGGGGCTGTTGCAACATAAACTCTCTTCTCATTGGGTATCTTGATTGAGTGCCACAGTTTGAGCGCATCCCCCACCCCCAACTTCCTTCTCTGGAAGGATGAAGAAGCTAGGAGGCGATGGGCCAGCTCTGACGATGCCCCATTACGTGTGGCGAGCCCAGGACAGAAATGAATGGGACCAGATCGTGTCCTGCACATGTCATGCCGAATTGCTTAGCCTGGCGGTGTTCGCTCTCGCCCGCCCTGCTGTAGATCGTCAAACAAATGAATAGCATGCTAATGGGCCTCTCAGGCTCCTCGTTTATATTAATGAGTTCCCTCCATCCGTCCGTCCAATAGCCAGTGATTTATAACACAGGAATGCGGCTGCCAAGATGGTCTTTTATCCCTCTTTCTGGGGTGGAGCTGCCCACCTAATCAGCTCAATGGCTGGGTTTTGTAATGGAATTCCAAAATGTAAATGCAAGAGCATTTCATTCTGATCGTGGCTTTGGGAACCGAAAGGCTTCCCACATGTCTCCCACCCCCCAGAGTTGAATGCTGACTGATTTGGGTCTCCACCACTTGGGAGACAGGAGTGTGACATGATTCTTAATGCATGGGGATTCATGCTGAGCTAGCATGGCCTGCCATTAAGCTGTGTCGGGAGCTCCCCCGAAAGGAAACAACGTGTTTTTTAAAGCTGTAAAAGACACCGCTTTCTTCCTTGGAGGGCACATGCTTCCTTTCCCTCCACACCCCCCACCCCCAATGAATAAGCGGCATAGGGCACCATGGCACCTGTTTTTTTATTCCTGTCTCATTTAGTCATCCCAGTGGTTCCATGAAAGAGATAGTGTATTTTAGAGAGACAGAACTGTAGCACAGAGATCACACCCCCCCCCACACACACACACACACATACACACACTTCTTAGAGCTAGGAAGTGATGGAGCCAGGATGCCAGCCTGGGTAGACTCTGCTACTTTCCAGATCGCCTGCCTCCTAACTTATCATGTAAAGAGCAGGGCAGGGCAGGATGGGGGCCCCCAGATGAGCAGACTCACATATGCCTTGGCCCCTGGGCCCAAAGTGTAGTCACTGTGCGTTTGAGCCTCGGAAAAGCAACACCAGTTACAACAGAAACGGGCCTTCCCCCTCAAGGCCTCAGGCAGGGTTCATGACCGGCCCAAAACGTGGTCCCTTTGGGAGTTGGGGACGACCTGCAGGGCTGCTGCTTCCTCGGTTTTGCAAACAACCACCTTCATTGTTTTCCAGGAGGACTGTCCCATCACGACTCTCCAAACACACAGCCGCTCCAAACAAGGGAACCCGATCCCCTCCGAGATCTTGGCTCCAACATCACAGGGATGTCTTGCTTAAATGATTATATATATATATATATATATCTCAACTGGGGTTCATTTTCTGTGGTCCATGACCACCGTGAATAGCCGTGCCCTAGCAACGATCCGAGGACGGCTTATTTTTCATACGCAGCAGTCTGGAAACTTAATTGCTATGCCATTCCTGCCTCCCCGTGCAGGCCTCGGCTCAGTCCGTTCTCTTTACCAACCTTGACTTTGATTCTTTTAGCTCTTCCTATTTTACAGTCACCAGCCGTCCCAGGAAAACATCTGCTAAAGAGATCCATCCCCTGTAGTGGGAATTAAGTGCATATTTTCACTTCAGACAGCTTTCCTTAATGCTTTCTACATCGCACAGGGCGCGGGATTACTGCAGACAGCCCCGGAGCGCTCCCGACGAGCTGCATCTTCAATCACTGCAACCATTCAAGGGCCGGAACTTGAAAGGCGGTGAGGAAGTAACCGAGAATAGAATTAGAACAGGATTCTTTATTAATTGAAACGTTTATGCAGGCCTGGTTGCATGTAGGAAATGCTAACCTCTTTGCTTTGATGTACCCAAACCAAACACTTTTTTTTTTTTTTTTGGCAAGACCAGAAAGTAAAATGGCATTTAGAAGTAATTGGTTTAAAGGAAGGGAGAAATGAGATTCCCATCCCCACCAAATTTCCTTCTGTAATTTTCTGCCCCCTAACTTATTAGTTCAGGGTAGAGATCAAGACCTGAGTTTGACATGGAGGGTACGCTATGAGTGGTTGAGTCTGGTCATTCATGCGGCAGTGAAATGTGGACATACGTTCTGTGATGTATATGGGTTCTGGCTCCGGGTCCGTACACAGCACGTGTGATCTTGGGCAAGTCCCTGAGCCTCTCTGAGTCTGAGGGAGGTGGAAGCAAAGGGACAGGCTGCCTGCTTACACTCACCTTGAGGATTCTCCAGTGTGGTTATGTTTTCATTTTAAGGCAGGCGACTCTAACTCACATGATAAAACGTTAAACGGAGTGTGGCTGCCGTTCTTGATGTTGAAACTTACATGATGCAAGCGCAGGCACGAGTTAGATCTGGTGACCCGTCGGCAGTGTTCGAACACGGAAACTCGACTTGTCGGTGACCCATCAGCAAGGTGTTAAAAGCATGCAGTGGAAAGGCGGTAGAGAGAGCAGCATAAGATACAAAGGCTTCAGAGAGGCAAGGGCTCTTAGCAAATTCATTCCTAAACTTACGGAGCACCTGCCATGCGCCAGGTCCAAGGCTAACAAGTGAGGCTGTAACATGAATATGTATGTAAAGTGCCAGGACTAACCCCCCACCCCCCGCCATCTTGGTGAAATACAGTGCCCTCCTTACTCATAGGGATACATTCCAAACCCCCCAGTGGATGCCTGAAACCACCCATAGTCCCGAACCCTATATGTACTGTTTTTTCCTATACATAGATACATACATACATACATGCATGCATACTTGTGATCAAGTAGAACTTACAAATTAGGCACAGGGAGAGATCGTCAACTAGTAATACCATAGAGCCACTTATTAATACACTGTAATAAAAGTTACGTGCATGTGGCATTCTTAAGTAGAATAAGTGTTACGTGAACACAGGTACTGTGAAGCCGCCACAGTGGCTCCGATAACCGAGGCAGCTGCTAAATGACTGGCAGGCCCATAGCGATGGCTATCCTGTGTGTGTGCCAATGCTGGAAAAATGGATGATTCACCTCCCAGCAGGACGAATCGGGATGACGTGAGCTTTTATTATGCTACTCAGAACAGCATGCAGTTTAAAAATTAGGAATTGTTTATTTCTGGAATTTTCCATGTAATCGTTTCGGTGGACCGAGGTTGATCACAGGTAACTGAAACCACGGAAAGCGAGCCCGTGGATAAGGAGGACCACTGTACTTCTAAAAGGTGTTTCTTGAGCATGGTAAAGCTAAATCGGATCTATAATAATAAAAGCGTAATATGCTAATTAGACCGGATGTCCTTCCAGACGTCCTTCCAGACAAGACCAGGACTGCGAGGGAAGGCAGGGACCCAGGTGCCAGAGTGAAGCTGGGGCCAGCAGCTGGGGGAAGGAAGGCCTCTTCTTGCATGGATTTTGTGCATCGGGCCTCTGTGAATAAAAGCTTAACTTATTGAAAGTCTTTTTAAAACTTATGAGTGGTAGTACATTTCTCTAGGTCTTTGAATAAGTCAGTTGTGCAGAAGTCCAGGCTGTTTTGTGTTTTTCCTTTAACATTTTCTTTGCCATCTAGCTGTCATTGAAACCTGCCTGTGTGTGGAGACCATCGCCGTGTCTCCCCCTTCTCTTTCCTTGCCCCCCCCCCACCTTCTCTAACAGTGGCTGCCTACTTCCTCCACACCCTGTATACACGGGGCCTGGATATAGGTCAGGATTCTTTCTTGCTCTCCTGATTGTCCTTTCCAAACCATTTCTTCCTATTTCCAAGGAAGTCCTGGCTAAATTGCTCCCAGTCCTCTGGTAGAATGAGGTGGCTGGGCCTCCTGTTGTTGCTGGGGAGGGAGCGGGCTGTGAGATAAACAGAAGGAATGCAGCCCTGCTGATGAGCCCGAGGCCTGCAGACCAGCGTTCCAGGCAGAATGAAGTACCTGAGATAAGGCCTGTTTAGATTTGCCTCCAACCCTCCCCAGATCATGAGATCTGGAAAATATGTGGGCTGGGCTTGGGACTCAGCAAATTCGCATCCATGGCCTATGTTTTAGATGTGTTTTAAATCAATTTAAAAAAAAAAAAATCCAGCCTTTTTCCAAATAATAATATCTCTGTAATGACAGGTTTGATGGGCTTGTTATTTTTTTTCCCTAACACATTATGCACATTGCTTTTACATTTTTTTAAATGTTACTCCAGGTACCATTGAATTTCCAGATGGTGTACTTAGGGTAAGATTTCTTTTGTTTAAGTGCTGTTTTTCTTCGGTCACTTAGACATAGCTTTGGGGCAGGGGAGTCAGGAGGTCTGTATTTAGAGTATACGTAAGGTACAAGCCGCGTTCTGATGTCAGAAGTACAAAAACTCAAAGGAGGACGCGTGCATGAGCACCTGGTTGTCCAATACAGAGGTGTGGAATTCACGGGGCTCTCTGGATACCAGCAATGGGACATTCTGGTGTGATTCAAGATAGAACCAAAACAAAGATTAGAATAGAATCATGCACATGTTTAATTTTCCAATGTAAAAAAACAAAAGAGGGCTAAGAAAATGCTTCATTCAGTCTGACAGTCCTTCCTGGCTACTTACATGTATGCCCCCTTATGTGAGTATTTTTGGGTCTCGATCTCTCTCTCTCTCTCTCTCTCTCTCTCTCTCTCTCTCTTTCTCTCTCTCAAAAAGGCATAACTTTCATGCCAGCACTCTAGCCAGAGACCTTAAATGGACCCTCTTTGCCAGCTGCTCTAAGCAAAGTGTAGCACCTCACCCTCCCATACCATGTCCTCAGGACCCTGTTAAGCTATACATTTGTTTGTTTGTTTTTAGGGGTTTTCTGTGCTAGTTTTTGTCTGATAGTGTTCCGTCATTGTAAAAAAAAAAAAAAAAAAATACTAGAGCCACACACAGAGAGCATGTGTATCCCATGATCCAACTCCTGAGAAATACCCAAACTTCAGTAGTATTCATTCGACCTTATAGTTTTAAAAATATTTTTTCCTTTTTAAAATATGTTTTTATTTTATTGATTTGAGAGAGAGATTGTTCCACTTATTTATGCATTAATGAATGATTCTTGTATGTTCTCTGACCAGGGATTGAACCTGCAACCTTGGGATATTGGGACAATTGAACCTGCAACCTTGGCATATTGAGCTACTTGGCCAGGCCCATTATAAAATATTTTTTTAACTGTGGTAAACACATAAAATATACCTTCTTAGCCATTTTTTTTAGTGTACAGTTCAATGATGTTAAATATATTCGTATGGTTGGGAAATAGGTCTGCAGAACTTTTATCTTGCAAATCTGAAACTGTATACCCATTCAACAACTTTCCCCTTCCCTCAGCCTCAGTAACCACTCTACCTTCCATTCCTATAACTGTGACTCCTTTAGATCCCTCATATACGTGGACTCATCTAGTATGTGTCTTTTTGTGACTGGTTTATTTTACTTAACATAATGTCCTCAAGGGTCATCCATGCTGTAGCGTGTGACAGGATCACCCTCCTCTTTAAGGCTGAATCATATTCCATTGTATGTATATACCACGTCCATCCATCCGTCAGTGGACATTGGGTTCCTTTAGCTGCTCTGCCTTTGTGAATAATGCTGCTGTGAACGTGGAGGTGCAAATCCTGTTTTCCAGACCCGGCCTTCACTTATTTTAGATTTGTACCCAGCAATGGGGTTGCCAGACTACATATTAGTTTTGTCTTTAATATTTTGAGGAACCTCCATGCTGTTTTCCATAGCAATAGTACCAGGCTGCTCCCCAGCAGTGCACGAGGATTTCAGTTTCTCCACATCCTCTCCAACAGCTGTTATTTTCTGATTTTTGGGGTGGTAGCCCTCCTGACTAGTGTAAGGTGGTGTAGCTCATTGTGTATTCTTCCTGTCTTTATATGTCTGTGTAGTGTGAGTCTTTAAAACATAAGTGTGATTTTATTATACGCGCTTTTTTTTTTATATAAAATGGCCTGTTTCTATGGCTATGCTTTGGTAAAAGCTGTTAACTTGCATAAGTATTTTAACGCATAGTAACAAGGGAATAATATGAACTACAGCAGAAGGCCAAGTTTCATTCCGTTTTGTGTTTTTAGGCCAGATATTTTTTAACCGCCGTTATAATGAATCCATTTTTTAATTCTATTTTTGAGTAGGAAAATTTTTAGACTAAAAGCTTTTCAGTGCCCTAGTGTTTTTATTTTCTGACCTGAGAAGAACAGAAATGGAGTGAGCGAACATTCACCTGCCTGTTTGCTGACGCTCATTGGCATGCGTAGCGAAGCGTTAGCTGGTGAGCAAGCGTGGACACTGGTATTGCGAGACAATCTGGGGTAGGGGCTCTGGGGTTGGTAATGTTTAAGGCAGTAGGAGGAGCATTTGGGGGGCCAGTATCAAAAGTCCATTGTGGGGCCGATACAACTGCTTTTCTGTGATTTAGGAGTCCCGCTCAAATGTCTTCAGAGATTCATCTCTGTTCATTCATTTCAATGAAGATGTTGGAAGCAGGACTATAGGGCATAGTCGGGTCTACAGTCAGCTGCAGGCCCTTAAAAAAAAAAAAAAAAGGTGTATGGCCAAGCAACACACTTCTGGCCTGAATTGGCACCCTGGGTTCAATTTGACATCTGCCATGGAGCTGGTTCTTTATGGGATAGTCTTTGCTTTGGAGATCAGTGCACCCTGTCACAGTTTTAGTTACCTGCCCCCCCCAGACCCCCTTGTTCAGACCCCATGGCCCTGTGCTCCTGACCCATCCCCCTCTGGCCATCAGTTGATAAAGTCATTGTGTGGAGGGGACAGCTTAGGGCCAGGGAAGCTTCCCGTCATGGCCTGAGCAGAGCTGGTTTGTGGGATCTCAGAAAGGCCCTGAGTGTCCGTGAGGTCCAGAAATCAGGCCTCAATAGATTCCAACTCGGCTGCTTACAAGTTGTATAGCTTAGGAGGAAAGTTGCTTTACCTTTCTCAGCCTTGGAGAATGAGATCATAATGACAGTGATAAAGGGGTTGCCATGAGATTGAATAAGACAATGTGGGCACAGAGCCCAGCATAGTCAGCCTGACATCAACATTAGCCATGGGTGCTGGGATTTAGAGGCATTGTGGGTGTGCCATGGTGAACCCCTAAACTCAGTTGCAGAGTGTTAATGTTGATGTGCACCTAATTTTTCCTGGGGAGAAGATCATGAAAGGTCATGACCTTTCGTCGGTTTCTGAATGTAAAACCGGATAGAGTGGGGACCTCAGGATTAAGGGAAGATGAGAAAGATGTTACAGCCGGGACTGGTTTGGCTCAATGGATAGAGCGTCGGCTTGGGGACTGAAGGACCCGGGTTCGATTCCGGTCAAGGGCATGTACCTTGGTTGTGGGCATATCCCCAGTAGGGGGTGTGCAAGAGGCAGCTGATCGATGACTCTCTCTCATCGATGTTTCTAACTCTCTATCTCTCTCCCTTCCTCTCTGTACAAAATCAATAAAATAAAATTTAAAAAAAAAAAGAGAGAAAGGTGTTACAGGACTTTCAACTGACAAGCAAGTCCCCCTGACCCGGAATATAGCGTTGTGATTGGTTAGCTCTTTCCGTCCTCATCAGAACTCGACTGACCATAGATTTATGCCATCGTCCCACTTTCTCCAAGGGCAGAGCCAGTTTTCCAGGCTGTGCCGATTTCATTCAGCCCATTTGACTGAATGATTGGAATTGGAAAAGCAGATTTCATTCAGCCCATTTGACCCCAGTAAAAATGGCCATGTTGCTGGGTTCCCATCTCAAGGGAAGGGTAGGGATGGGGTATGTGATGAATAACCCCAGAGGAACGGTGAAGGTCACTGCTGATGTTATGACCAGATGCAGGAGTGTCCAGAGGAAAACCGTGCTTCATGTCAGGGTGATAAAGGAAGCATTTCCTTGTATGTGCTGCTCTGGTCCTCCCTCCACCTTCCTCGTGCACCCAGGGAGTGATTTCCCAGCAACACGGAAGCCTGGCTTCTAGGGCAGTGGCCTCAGAGACGTGGCTGAAGGTCATCCTTCACTGTCATCCCTGTGGACCTTGAGCCCTAATTACCTTCCCACCTCACCCTCCTCCTGGGCTGAACACATGACTGACAAGACGAATGACACAGTGTGAAAACAGCGCACCTGGTGCTCTGTCCTTCTGTTTGCTTTTTTCAGACCCGATCCGAGCATTATGAACTTGGAAGAGGCACGTGGCTTCCAGCGACCCAGCTATTGGAGATCTTTGATTGTTCTTGCACTTGGGGCAGCTCCCAAGAGTGCCCTCATCTCTTATTCCTCTCCTTTGTTGATGCAATGGAGTGTTTTTAGATGGTTGAATAGAAATTGGTGCCGAAAACGACAGTGGGTTAAAGGGTGTATAGAGGGACAGACAGATGGATAGATCAGTGGTAATACAAGTAAGTATAGCAAAATGGTAGACTCTGATCTAGACGTGTTCACAACCGTTGACTTCAAATGCTTTCAACATTGCTGTATGTTTGGAAATTTTAATCATCAAATGCTGGGGGAAAATTAGTTGAAATATCTGTGAAACTTTTGGAAAATGGCAAAAGAGAATTCACAGATGGTGAGTCTCCCTCTCCCCTGGCCCCCACCTCGTTTCCCCGTTTCGTTCCAGCTCTGCCTTCTTCCTGGCCTGTTTGCTCTGTGGGGGGCATATTCTAGGCCAGTGGTCGGCAAACTCATTAGTCAACAGAGCCAAATAGCAACAGTACTGCGATTGAAATTTCTTTTGAGAGCCACATTTTCTAAACTTAAACTTCTTCTAATGCCACTTCTTCAAATAGACTCGCCCAGGCCGTGGTATTTTGTGGAAGAGACAGGCTCACGGGGCCGAAGAGCCGCATGTGGCTCAAGAGCTGCAGTTTGCCGACCATGGTTCTAGGTCACGTGGACACAAAAATGAGCAAGACGGTCCTCTGACTGTGGAACACGCATGCCGTCACTCTTTTGCAGGGAGGACAGACGAGTGCTAGTGAGAAGTTTTAGGAAAAAGAAACGCTAAAAGGAAGAGCACAGCAATCATGGAAACACCAGTGAGGAGGGGTTTGAGCAGCTGTGTACTGAGGGCTCAGGAAAGACCTCTCCTAGGCGGAGACATCTGAGCTAGCCCTGAGTGAAAGGAAGGCAGTGGGGAAGAGCAGGTGGAGAGGTCTAGAGGGGGCACAAGCTGGTGTATTTGAAGAGAGGAAGAAGGCCAGTGCGTGAGAGAGAAAGGCCTGGCTAGAATGTTACTCTGATTGCGGGAGACAGTAAGGGAGTGGAGAGGGGGGGAGGGGGACAGCCTGCTAGGAGGATCTCTGGGTACCAGTCACAGTGCATATGATGGATGGGGATCCCAAAAGGCGGATAAGGCACGGGGAGGCCCTTGTTTGGGCAGAGAGGCTGTGTGTGTTGTGGTAACGCTTTGAAGAAGCGCCTCTCTTTGGTGACTGGGATCAGTCGATCATTCGTAATTGCAGAATTTCCCCACCTCCATCCCAGGAGGAGGCCAGTTCTGTTGGTGCATATATTTTTTAAATTATCATATGGTACAGATGGCCCTGGGGGATATAGAGTTCTGTGAGGTGTAACACATGTATACACTTGTGTAATCACCACCACAGTCAACATAGAGAACAAAATCTCCCCCCAAAGCTCCCTCTTGCGATGCTTCATATTCCGTCACACCCTCCCCCCCCCGCGTCCCCCACCCCCTTCCCTACAACCACTGATCTGCCCTCCGTCTCTGAGACTATCATGTGCATGGAATCCTGTAGCATTTAAGATTTCCTTCTTTCATGTAGCGTGCCGCCTGGGAAGATGTTTTTAAGGCTCCAAGGGGACATGCTGAGGACGGTAGTTACATGGCTGTTGCTTTGCTGGGAGTGAGGGAAGGGAAGAGGCGGCCTGAAAATGGTGCTGGGTGGTGAGAACCAAACACCAGAGTGGGAGACCCAGGGGCCCTGGGAAAGGATCGTGGGGGGCGGACATAGGGATACAAAGGAGAGCGTAAAATGTTGTCTTCTGTGAAGGTACAGTGGACACGCCTTCCATACTGTTGGCTGCAGAGTTGACTTTATTTGGAGGGATGTGCCGGAAGGCTGAGCCCTCCCCTCCCCCAGGGACACGTGACGTGGGCCAAGGACAGAAGCTGCCCATGGGTCATCCCAAATAGAAGCTGCAGTCGGGCCGGAGGGAACGGGGACAACGTTGGGCTTAAGGAGGAAACAGCGGAATAAAAGGACCGGAAGAGTCATTGACTCACTGTGTCCTGGGTCCATGTTCCTGAAAAGCAGTGAGAGGCCAGCTGGCCGGGTGCTGGCGTCTAGGGCTGGGTGGGGGCTGGTCAACTCTGCCCAGTTCCTGAAATGCCTGGAACCCCTGGGAAAATCTAGCAGTCTGTGCCTGTGTGGGACCAAAAGGCAGAGGGAGGAGCCCCGCCTTCCCCATTCCGCTGTCTCCAGCATCCATCCTGCTCTGGCCGCCGGGACGGCTTTGTCCGGGACAAACCTTTGTGGCCTCTTTATTGTTCATGTTTGTTTCTGTGCCTTCCTGGTTAAGAGGCCTGCAAGATCATTAGAGGAGGGGGGAGGGGGGAAGGCCAACCTGTGTGTCTATTGGCAAGAACGCGTTGCCATGTTCCTTGGTCACTGCCAGAGCTGAGCACACGCCACGTCCTGCTGCATAATGAGGAACCCCCCGGGGGACCCCGAGAGTGATCGATAGGCCCTCCTCGCTCTGGGGCCGGAATAATGAGCTGCGCAGCCCTGCCAGAGTCACAGCCAGCCTCGGGGAAGCCTCTCCTCTTCCTCCTCCCTTACCCCCTCCCCCTACCCACTCCTGCACCAGACGCCCCCTCCCCACCCGGCACCTCCGCTGGGTTTCCCTTTGATTGGCAGAGGCCCTGTTATTTCCGCCTGGGCGGCCTGACAGCCCCTCCGCCCCGTCTCATTATGCTGGTTCTGCGCTCAGGCCACCTCAGCTCCAGGAAGGCTTTATCAGATTGTCCGGCTGACCGTGACCAGATCCGCAGCACCTGCCTCCCTTGCTGATTGCAAATGGAAGGTGTTTAGACGCCGCAGAGCCGGAGCCTGATTAACTGGCCAGCGTCCTGGGCTGAGGACCGCCCGCCGGAGTGTCAGGGATGAAAAATGGAGTGGCTTCGCCACCCGGCCTCATTAACGCCCCTCCCGGGCCAGACAGTGTCCAGAGGCCCGTGCGCAGGCACCGCGCCTGCGGCCATTGTTCGGGGCCCTCAGGGACAGGCTTCTGGCTGCTCAGCCTGTTTCTCTAGTCCCCCTCGCACCAGTTTTATTGTCCTCTGCCCCTCCACCTTCCCCGTTCCGGTCGCCCGTTCCCCGATTCCAGCTCGTCCTTCTCTAATCCACCCCACGCATGGCCTCTCACCTTGGTCATCCATACTCACACCTTCCTTCTGGTGTCGGCTTCCTAGAGGCCATCCCGGACCCCTGTGTGTAGGTGAGTTTATTGGCGTTTATAAATGTCCCGCTTCTGGATGTAATCTCTGCCGCTGCCTTCCTTTTTTTAGGCACCCAAGGGTGTGTCTGGTTATACAAAGAGTTCCCATAAGGCAGCCCGGACCTTGGGGCTGATCCCTCTGGAAACTGCAGTAAAGGCCCATCTTGTTAGGAATGTTTTTTTCTGTTTGTTTATTTTGTGTTTTTTTAAAATATATTTTATTGATTTTGTACAGAGAGGAACGGAGAGAGATAGAGAGTTAGAAACATCGATGAGAGAGAGTCATCGATCAGCTGCCTCTTGCACACCCCCTACTGGGGATGTGCCCGCAACCAAGGTACATGCCCTTGACCGGAATCGAACCCGGGACCCTTCAGTCCCCAAGCCGACGCTCTATCCATTGAGCCAAACCGGTCTCGGCTAAAGTATATTTTATTGATTTTTCACAGAGAGGAAGAGAGAGGGAGAGTTAGAAACATCGACGAGTGAGAATCATCGATCAGCTGCCTCTTGCACACCCCCTACTGGGGATGTGCCCGCAACCAAGGTACATGCCCTTGACCAGAATCGAACCCAGGACCTTTCAGTCCGCAGGCTGATGCTCTACCACTGAGCCAAACCGATCCCGGCCCATCTTGTTAGGAATGTTAAGTCATCGAGGTCCGTTAGGGTTCTGCTTGGATCATTTGTTCCTTGGTCACGAGTGGCCTGAGGAGGTAAGAGTTTTCCAGAAGCCAGGCCATGGCTGCCCTCCTGTCCTCCTGTAGATCGGGCCTTGGCCCATAGTCTCACTGAAGATCAGCATCTCAGGGCTCAGTTCGGTGCTTCTGTCCCGGAATCGTGGGGAAGGCCCCTCTGCTCCGCATGTGGCCTCTAGACCAGCTGCAGCCTCAGCTGGGAGCTTGGTAGAAATGCAGGCTTCGGGCCCCACCCCAGACAGCCTGCATCGGCAACTGCGTGTGGCAGGATCCCAGGGGCTGCGTGCACAGCACAGGTTGAGAAGCTCTGTACCAGGACGTTACAATCCAGGGAGGGAAGCCCTCCTTTAGATCTGCCAGGAAGGAAGAGAACTCGGCAATTCCCATAAAGCCGGCCCGTGAGGAGTTCTCCCTTCCTTTGACTCTGGAGGGGTCCTGGGTAGGAGACAAGAAGCCCAGCTTGAAGCGTGTTGCTGAGAGTAAGGAACCAAAGGTGCATATTGGGCCCCTGGCACTTAGTTTCCTGTTTGTAACCTCTGCTTATTCTCAGGGAAATGTTTTGGTGTAGAAAGACCACGTTTAAAAAATAGTGTCCTCCAGGGCCACCTTGATGATATCCCCTCTAGGCTGGTGGGCATTTAGAGATGATTTCCCATCTTGACCCAGGCCCTAAGTTACCACTGGTTGCCTTTGGTTAATCTGAAACTTTGAAGCTTGAATTTATGGGATGGTATTTTTTTTCCTTAGTATATATTTTTACGCTTGCTAAATGGATATAAGCTACTTTTTAAATCAAAATAAAACTGTTGAAATAACTTTTATTATACCACAAATTTCTCCAAGGTAGACAATTACTCTAGTCAGGGTGCTCAGTGGTTATAGTGTCGGCTCGCACACAAAAGGTTAGAAGGTTCATATCTGGGTTGTAGTTCGAAACTGGCCTTGGTTGGGGCGCATGCAAGAGGCAACCAATCCACGTGTCTCTGTATCTCTCCCACATCGAAGTTTCTCTCTCTCCTCCCTCCCTCCTTTCACTCTCTAAAAATCAATGGAAAAAAAATATCCTTGGGTGAGGATTAACAAAAATAATAATAATAAAATATGGATCATCAAATAGAAGCATACTGAAGTCAGCTATAATTTCTCATCTTTGGGTGATTGTATTTTTAAGATGTTAATGTGCCTCATAGATATTTGCTTTACAAAAACATGATCTTTCATACTGTTTTTATAACCTGCTTTTCACTTAATATACTATAAATAGCTTTCCAAGTTAATACATATAGCTCTTCTCCATATTTGTTTTAAATGCCTTATAAAATATTTCATTATGTTCGATGTTCTGTATAACAAACAGATTGATGTAATTCATCACCTGTTGCTGGGAATTTTGGTTACAACTTTCTTTCTGTTATATCAACACTGCCACAAGCTTCAACAATAGCAAAATATTTGTGCATTGTCCGAATAATTGATTTAGGGTAACTTTTTGAGTCCCTATATAACAGTGTTACGTGTAGACTGGAATAGAAACACACAGTTCCAGAGAACTAGAAGGTTCACTGTGCAACTTGCCCCAACCCTGCCATGTAACTTGGTGCCTTTGAATAGCAACTTCAGGTGAATAAGCTGCTGACCTGTTAGAATTAGGCGGTGCACCGTCATTGTGGCAAATGGCTCTTGGGAATCATCTGTTTTTTCTTAAGGAAGCACATTCCTTGGGTTTGGGAGCTCAGTATCTTGCCTGGCAGGCAGTCACAGAAGACTGGACTAGAATTTGAAAGCCTGGTTGGCAAAAGCGTCGGTGCGCCACAGGATTGTCTGGACAGAGGGCCGGGGAGCTACAGAGGCTTTTCTGAGTGGTTGGAAAGCATGACGTATGTACATATTCGAGCCACACCCTGGACCCAAGAGCAGACCCAAAGCTTGGGTGTGGGCAGCTATGCTAAAAAGAGGAACTTGAGGTGGTTTCAAGCCAGAGCAGAGCTGAGTGCCAGCTTCCAAGAATCGAGTGACCTCCACACCAAGGGGCAGATGGGATTTGAGAGCCAGCTGGGTGGCACTAGGGTCCACTGAGTGAGAAGGTCTAGGGAACGCTAGGTGTGCTCCCGAGGGGTGTCAGAGCCCGGATGGAGAATCTGTGGCAGAGATTGTTTTCCTCTCCCAGGTCTGTGGGGAGGGACAGGACAGCTCTCCTAAGCCTTTTTTACCTTAGGGCCCTATTACTAACCTAATAGGCATGTCTAATGGGACTGCCCACAGACCATGATCCCTTAACCCTACAGACAAGACTACATTAAGCCCTCCACTACAATGGACAATTAAAGCACTTTCTGCCCGGCCAGATACTAAGGAGGGTACTTGATGTCATTACTCTAATCCTCACAACCACCCAGTTGTATAAATGAGGCTCAGAGACTTTAAGCAACCTCCCCGAGAGTGACCAGGAATTGCAGGAGACAGAAGGCCAGTGAAGAGCTGGTGGACACATTGGATAAATGCCGATTCTGAGAAGGCCATTGTGAACAGGCACAGTGACAGCTGTGGGGTTCTGTCTTCTCCATCATGTATGTTGGAAGCACCCTGGCCCAGCAGGCAGGCAGCAGAGCCACAGCCCAAGGACTTGGCCTGGCCTTCTTGTCTTGGTCCCAGACACACTCCTCTCCTTCCTTTGTGGTACCATGTAGTGTAATGGTCAAGCCTTCACATGCGGGGGAACCCATCCCAGTTCCACACTTCCAGCTTGTGTGACCTCAAGTAAGGTCCTAACCAGTTTGTCACTCAGCATTGTCATCTGTACAATGGGCACAAGAGTACAATGGGCACAAGAATACCTGTCCCATCGGGTCCTCTTGAGGGGCAGGAAAACATTTAAAAATAGCGCCCTCCAGTGTGACTCAGTGGTTGAGCTTCAACCCATGAAATAAGAGGTCACTGGTTCGATTCCCCGTCAGGGCACATGCTTGGGTTTTGGGCTCAATCCCCATTAGGGTGCATGCAGGAGGCAGTCCACCAATGATATTTCTCTCTCATCAATGTTTCTATCTCTCTATCTCTCTCCCTTCCTCTCTCTCTAAAAATCTATAAAAACATTTTTAAAAAAATAAAAGAACGACTAGATATAGATGGCATTTTCTTTGTGTTTGCTAGTGCCATCTGGGGTTTAGATCCCTATGTCTTAGGCCTTTCTTGTTTCTTCTTGAGAGCAGAATCCCCACATGACCCATGTCGCCTCCACAGTACAAAGTAAGGGTTCCTAAGTCCTTGTTGGGTTGATAGGTGGGGGAGGCTGAGGCTGCGGCACCAAATAGACTGAGTTCAAATCCTGGCTTTGCCTCTGTCTCTGGACCACTGACTTCTCTGGCCTCATTTCCCCACCTGTTAAAATGGAATAAAATCTTAGATTCCTGCCCTAGCCGGTTTGGTTCAGTGGATACAGCATCGGATTGTGGACCAAAGGGTTCCAAGTCCAATTCTGGTCAAGGGCATGTACCTCGGTTGCAGGCTTCTCTCTTGCCTGGGCCCTGGTCTGGGTGCATGCAGGAGGCAACCAGTCCATGTATTTCTCTCACATTAATATTTCTCTCTGTCTTTCCTTCTCTTTTCCACTCTCTCTAAAAATCAATGGAAAAATAACCTCCAGTGAGGATTTTATATATATATATATATATATATATATATATATATATATCCTATATAATAAAAGGCTAATATGCAAATTGACCGAATGACAGAACGACTGGTCACTATGACATGCACTGACCACCAGGGGTTAGATGCTCAATGCAAGAGCTGCCCCCTGATGGTCAGTATGCTCCTACATGGGGAGCACTGCTCAGCCAGAAGCCCTGAGCTGGGCTCATGGCTGGCAAGTTCAGTAGCAGTGGCGGGAGCCTCTCCTGCCTCACAGCAGTGCTAAGGATGTCCAACTGATGGCTTAGGCCCAAGTGGGCTTCCAGACTGCGAGAGGGGGCAGGCCGAGCTGAAGAGGACACCCCCCTCCCCAGTGCACAAATTGCATGCACTGGGCCTATAATATTATATATATATATATATTAGATTCTTAACACATGTGGAGGATATGGTGGCAGTGAGCTTTTGGCAAAGGCAATGCTTATGGGTGAAACAGTGACCCATCATGCTCATTCTACCACTGTAAGGAGGTGGCTGGTGCATTTGTCAAGTTGCGTGTTGAAGCAGCAGGATGATGCCTGGTTTCTGTTTAGTCTTCCCTACTGACTGTCAGAACACGAGGGAGAAAACACAGGCACATCTTCCCCCGCCTCCCACGGCCGTACCCATAGAGCTGCAGTTTTTGTACGTACTTTTCAGAAGTGCTTGTCAGGCATTAGACCACCCCAGAGGTTAACTGTGGTCTTTGGAGACCACTGCGTGTCCCTAGCAGCCGGGATCACTGGGCATCTTCCCAGCCTATTTGTGGCGGTGGCCTGACTTCGAGCACATCTCCAATGTGTTTCCAAGTTGGCATTGGTTTCTCCTGCTTGGAAATGCCAGCACACGGCTGGGCATGCACAGTGATTGAGTGCTCATGAAGGCGTCTGTGAAGTGTCCATTCCCACCAGCCATTCCCTTAGTGCATCAGACTGAAGCCAGCATGTCAGCCTGCTTTCGTTTCCGTTTCCTTATCTGTGAGTTGGGGCGATGATTATTTAATAGAGGGCTTAAGGATCAACCCATCCCTAGGAGCTAGGTAACAGTCACTTTTAGATTCAATCATAAAATACTCAATGTCCCACCAACTCACTGTTCTCTTGCAATACCAAGGTCATGCCATGCTAGAAGGAGCCTCCATGGGGGGGTCAGACTTGCGTTTGAGTAACCTAGGTCAAATTTAGTATTTCAGAGATGCTCTTTATGAGATCCTGAATCAACAAAGGTTGTGCACCCAAGTAGCTTCATTTGAGCCTTTAAATACATCCTCAGCCAACTGGACATCTCCTGAGCCAGCCCTCACCCAGTGGTTACAGCTTACAGCTCTCGGGCTAAAGTTAGAGCAGTCTAAAAGATCCAGGGTGATAGGTTTATCCTGAAAACTGCTTTTCATTTCGTTTTTGTCGCTGGGGACAGCACTCAACAAAACTGCCTTGCAAGTGGAATCGCTTTGACAAGAATCATTTGAGAACCTCAGGATCCCGTGAAAATCAGGGTGAATTATCACACCCCCATGAGCCTCTCTGCTCACTTCCTCTCACTGTTCTGGTAAAGGGTGGAGATGTAGATCTGCAGGTCAGTACTATCATGGATCTGAGAGTTCATTAGGTCACTTCTGAAACCTCTGTGTCAACCAAACAAGAAACGAGGGCTCCGCTGCAGGCTGTTGTTTATTATTGCAGGCCTCCAATTGTACATCCTTCTTGCCCCTTCCCTCCTGCGGCCGATCAAGCTAATTTGATTTGACATCCTGGCATTCGAGATCTGTCAAGTTTGTAACCCTAAGCAGTACTAATATTGAAAGCCATACTTGAAATTTATATAATCCAGATGTGCATGCCAATAAAGCGGAGAGATGAAATGACAGGCTTGTGTGGGGGAGGGATATGGGGTGCGCGGGAGAGAGAGAGAGAGAGAGAGAGAGTGTGTGTGTGTGTGTGTGTGTGTATGGAAGAAGCTTTCTTGTTGCCCTATATTTTTTCCACATGGTCTGTATACAACCAAGAAGGATTTTGTACATTAATATTTTCCCTTAAGAATAGTAACTGGATTTTAAAGTATAGCTTTAAGTAAGTACCAGCATCAGTTTTTATTTGCAGCCAAGAATAACTAATTAAGTTTTGGGGAGCAGGAAGGCGGTCTACTTTAAATGCTTTTTAAAACTTTCCAATTGGTCCAGGGGACCCTTCAACAATGTGGTCTTGGGAATTATTAGTCAGGCTGAGTCAGGAATTTTGACATGGCTCTCATTAATGTCAACTATTTTCTAGTTGAACATGTCATTTTTCTTATTTGAAGGCCTTTGGCATCATTCAGAAGCCCTGTCCCTAAGAAACAAAGGCTTTGACCCCAAGTGGTCAGTTCAAAGCCCTCCCACGTTGGTCGTGTGCAAATGCCATTTGTATTTCCTGGAATCCCAATGAGGAGCCGCACTAAATGTGGAAAGTCAATTGTTCAGTGATTGACAGCGGCCTTACTTGGAAGGTTGAGTGTCTCCTCCCTCCACCACTCAGCAGGGGCCCCCTGTGTCACCTCCAGCAGGACGGTCAGTCGCCTTCTCTGGCCATGGCTTTGCCCACCTGTGACGATGATGCTATGTCCAGGCGACGCAACAGGAGTAGTTTGTGTAGCCGATCTCACAGGCAGTCCTGAGTCGAAAGTGTTGGTATTCGTGACATGAAAGCGTGGCAGAATGTATTATTATTCCTTAGCTTCATGTGGTGCATAATTAACAACTACCTTTAGGCAGACCCACTAGCCCAGGGAAAACTGGTCATACAGGCTAGTAAAAGCCAATGGAACATGAGACAGAAAGGGAAGCCCGGAGTTGGAATCCACACAAGAGGAGGTGACTTTTGGTGGACTGGGCTGTTGCACTGGCCGGTGTGGCTCAGTTGGTTGGAGCGTTGTCCTTGCACCAAGGGTTGTGAGTTCCATTCCCAGTCAGGGCACATACTCAGGTTGTGTGTTCAATCCACAGTTGGGGCATGTATGGGAGACAGCCGGTCTTCCCTCCACCCCCCTCTTCTTCTCCCCTCTTTCCTCTCTCCAAATCAATAAAAATGAAAAGAATAAAAACACATGGCGACAGTTGGTGCCTGTGTCCTCTGTGACTGTTGCTAGGCAGGAAATAAAGGTCCGGGTGCTCCTTGAGCCTCTGTCAGGGCAGAATAAAAGGAGAAGATGCCCAGTGTTCAGGGGAAGCTTCTGGCATGCCGTCATCCCCACAGTTGCCCCTTCACTGAGAAAGTCTAAGGTGCAGTTTTTGAAGCAGGGATGGGAGGGGTGTTTACCAGCTTTTCTTTTCTATAGCCCTAATTCCAAGAGGGTGAGAAGGACAATGCCTGCATCTCAGACTCCCGCCCCCCCCCCCAACCCCCTTCCCCCCTGCTCCAGCAGAGCCTCAGCTTGTGAGCCGCAGCCCTGCTCCTACTCAGGGCTTGAGTCAGGAATGCTGCCCTGGATGCGGGCCAGGAAGATTCCAAATGATGGAATCTGACTTTTCCTGTTGGGTTTTGAGCTAAGGGAGTCAGGGTCGGGTGTGGGTAGGCCTGCATGGTTTGTTTGCCTCACGGACAGACGCTCAGGCCCGGGGAGTGGAATGAGGGATCTTGATGGGGCTTGGCCAGCGTGGAGCTCAGGTGAGTCACTGCTCCGTCCCCTCCACGAGGCTCAGCAGCGCTGGGCCTGGGGCCCAGGCAGGATCAGACGGTCGGGGCTGCTGGTCCAGTCCTCTGCACTGACATCATCGCCCACCAGTCTGGAATGACGGGCAGCCCGTGCTGAGCTCAAAAGCAGGCTGGACGTGGAAAGGCAGGAAGTGTTTTGGAGCAGGAGCACACCGGGATGGCCCAGGCACGCGTGCACGGTGCTGTGCAGGGCGGAGCCAGCTTGGCTGGCCCGCAAGCCTACCAGGGTCCCAGGACTGCAATGGGAGTCTGCCCTTGGACCTCAATGAGAACTACTTGGCAAAAGAATAAATAACTTTTTCTTTTCTAATGATCCCTAGCTGAGGTACAGCGTGCTTTGCTTGCTAGTTGAATGTAAATCCACTGCTTGGTGTAGGGATGCAGAAGAGCCTACCAAAAAGGCTGTAACCAGAACCAGACCAACCACGAGGGTCAGAGCCCTGATAAAGGGCACTATGAGAGCCAGGCTAGGAGGAGCTGGGAGGTGGCTCAGTGCTCCCACATGGAAGTGCACAAGCCCCATTGAAATCCTGGCTCTGTGGCTGACTAGTTGTGACCTTGGCCTGTCTGACCTTCTGTTCTCTTACTGGAAGGTGGGGTGAAGGTGCCGCATCATCAGTTGGTTTGAGCACAGCGTGCTCCCAGCACAAAGTAGGAGCTCAATCAATGGGAGCTGACGAGTGTCATCCCTTCTCCCATAGCAACGGCCTGTTTGGGGTGATGCCCTCCACGCAGCTGAATGTGTATGATTTCCTTCCTCTTTTCTGCATCGGTGCATAAGGGGGCATATGTTCTTAGGAACTTGGACCTTGAAGCCAGACCGTGTGGCCACCTCAGTTCTCTTTTCCTGCCAGCTCGTTGTCAGGAGTGGGTCGTTTCCTCCATCTCCCCCAAGGTCTGCTAGTGTCACTCAGCTCTGGAGCCCACCTCGGGGACCACCGTTCAGACAGACGGAGTCTTTCTGAGAAAGTGTGAGCTCTCGGTCATAGAGTTATCTGGGGGCAAGTGCTGGCCTTGATGGGGTGGAGAGCTCTGCCCCTCCCATGTCCCTCGCCTGTTTACTCCCCAAAGCAGTGACCTTAGAGTCTGCCAAGGTTCCCCACAGAGACCCCAGGGCTCCAAACACACGCTCAGGTCCAGGCTGCCTGAGCGTTCCTTCCAAACTGCAACATGGCTTCCTTCCAAAACAAAACAAGAAAAGCAGACCCCTGGCGTATCCTGTGCTTACTTCTGTAACGCATCATGGCTGTTCATCAAAGAGACAGAGGTCTGAGCCCTGTGACAGACAGAAGGCAGGCCGAAAGTATCCGCCCCCTCTCTGCCTGGGCCCAGGAACAGTAAAAATAGTGAGCAGTCATATTGCTCAAAATCTTGGGGTGTTTATTAAGTACTGCTTGGTACTGGCATTTTACATATATTAAGTTATTTAATCTTCCTAACAACCCAGTCAAAGAAATGCTATCATTGCTGGTCCCCTTTTACAGATAAGGGGACTAGGGCACAGAGCAGGTAGGTAACTTGCTGAAGGTCACACAGCTAGCAGATGTCCAGACCAGCTTTAGAACCCAGACCGTCTGGAACTAACCACAGGCCTGTGCCTCTCATGATTGTGGTAAGTTATAAAATGTTGTAATTATAAAAATAGACCCTAATCCATTAGTGATAAAATGGCATAGAATGATACATACAATTTATACCAATGTCAATTCCCTAGTGTTGATCTTGTACTATAATTCTCTAAGATATAATCATCTAGGGAAATTGTGTGAAGGGTACACAGGACCCTTCTCTATGATTTTTATAGCTTCCAGTAAATAGAATTATTCCAAAATAAAAGGTTCCAACAAGCAAATAAACCACTGCCAACTCCATACTGAATTCTGACCGTGTGCAAAGCACTGTGCTCAGCACCTTACATCCATTATATTATTTAATTCTCCCAGCAACCCAGTGAAGTGCGGGTGCTTGATTATCTTCAGTTACAGACGACGAAACTGAGGCTTGGCAAGGTTAAATAAAGTCCGCAGAAAGTGTGAGGCCTCTGGGTCTTAATCACTCAAGAACATGAACTCCTAATGCTTCTTTTGAAGTAAGAATACCCTCGGACTTTGTTTGGTCTGTGACAGATCCGAGGAGAAGTTGAATCAATCCATTTTCATCATCTTTTCTGTTTCCGCACTGGCCCCGCTAGCGGTGCCCTTCCTTGCCATGAAGGATGCGCTTGCCATGCAGAATCAGGGACCCTTGGAGATGTGTTTTTGGGGCTGAGTGGCAGGTGTTCCTCACAGCCCAGTGAGAGAGCAGACCTGGGGTCAGGCCTGGGTTTATTATTATTTTTTTAATATGTATATTTTTATTGATTTCAGAGAGGAAGGGAGAGGGAGAGAGAGAATCATCAATGATGAGAGGGAATCCATTGATTGGCTACTTCCTGCACTCCCCCTACTGGGAATATAGCCCCACAATCTGGACATGTGCCCTTGACGGGAATCGAACCCGGGATCCCTCAGTCCACAGACCAATGTTCTATCCATTGAGCCAAACAGGCTAGGGCAGGACTGGATTTAAATACTAGCTTGACTTCTCACTGACTTGCTACTTTGAGACAGTTAAACTCCTAGAGCTAGTGTGTGTGTTTTTTAATCGGTACAACGGGAGTCGTAACACGCGCTAGCCCCATGCTTTATTACACGCAGCAAAGGAGGTAAAGCACCTGGCTCAGAGATGCCCCATTGGTCTTGATTCCCACGTGCTCGCTCAGCAGACGGAGCCCTGCTGGGCCCTGCACCCCGTGCCGCCCCAGCCAATCGCAGCCTCTGCTGAGGTTTGGCACATGGGCTCTCAGAGAGACGAGGACAACGACATGGTTCTTTCTACCACCAAGGGGCAGGTCCTGGGTCCTGGTGCAAAAGGCCAGTTACAAGCATTTCCAGAGGGTGGTCCGGGCGGAGGGTACCCACCAAGCCTGGACCTCCTTCCTCTGGATCCGCAGGCCAGAGGTTGGACCCGAGCCTGGCACCTTTCTGGGCTTCAAGGGCACGGGTGCGACTTGGAAGAGGGATCACCATCAATCACCGTGCAGGATGGCATCGCAGATGAGCATCTTCATTTCCATCAGAGGCGTCCTGTGACAGGGTATCGTCAAGTTCAATTTAGTCTGAATCAGGACACTGGCAAGGACTCATTTTTTATTTCTGCCCTGGGCTGAACCTGTCTTGAATAATTCAGTGTTCAGCTACTCCCAAACACTGAGCGCTTCCTTTTTCTTCTTCTTTCTCTTTCTTCCTGTATTGCTTTGCTCGAGTCATGCGGTTGCTTGTTTCTCCCTGTGTCCACCCTGAAAACCCACCTGCCTCTGGTTCCAGTAATAAGCATTGATTGAGGAAAGAGAAACAACGTTGTGTTTGTACTGCAGAGTAGCACACGCTGCCTGTAGTCGAGGGACAGTCCTCAGGGCAGGGGCTGCACCGGGTGTTGCGTGGGTACCTTTTGACCCCACATGCTTTGGAGGGGAGAATTCTTCTGCTGTCACTCAAAAACCCAGAGATTTCCAAATCTGGCAGCAGTTGGTGGAGGCCGAATAACATCTGTCCCCTCCAGATTAGCAAATCTTCTCCAGTTTGCTGTAGGCCCGAACCCCCCAACTTCACTCATTTACTCGTGTGCCTGGCCCCCTCATCTGGTTGTCAATTCCTGGCATAAACGAACAAGGAAAACTCTTTTCTTCCAAAGGAGCCGCCAATGAGATGCTTCGGGGAGGGGGAGGGGAAGGGGGGGGGTCCTTAGGCCACAGGGCTCCTCACTGGGTGTGGATGCACAGAAACCGTGGAAAGCTGCTCGCTGTCCATCCTCCTCTTCGGTTGGCATTGTATCGAGTCTTCATTAGGAAACTGGGGTTCCAGAGAGAGCTCATCCCTGCACCAACACTCCAGGGGTGGCAGAATTCCTGGAAAAATGATCCAGAAGATGACACACTGACTCCGGGAGTCATGCCCCCTCCCCCCCACGGACATCCATGGGGAAGGGGCTGGATCGGGGCATGTTCGGGTGATGTGGAGTATTCGCTGGGGTACCAAACAAGGAGTCAGGAGACGTACGTGGTGGTCTGGCTTTGCCACTTGCAAACTGGGCATTTGACTTCCAGGAGTCTTGGTTTTCTCATCTGTGAGATGGGGATAAAGTCTAGAGTGCCTTTTAACAGGATCAGGTCCCTTGAGCCTGTGAAGATGTGTTGGGGAGTGTCACATTGTCGTGGTGATGGGACAGCCATGGTGCTGGGAAGAACACAGCCTCTGTGCTATTGGACAGGGCGTAGATCGAGCTGGAGCCCACGGGACAAACCCTGCCCTCTGAGAACGGTCTGTACTGTTTGAAACGGTTTAAGAACAAGCAAGAGACAGATGATGTTTTCGGGCGCAGAGACTGTCTGTGAAGTTCACATTTCAGTGTCCATCAATGACGTTTCCTTGTAGCAATGCCTCGCCCATTGGTTTACACTTTCATGATGCAGTAGCAAGGTTGGGTCGCTGTGGACAGAGACCCCCCCCCCACTGTTGTGATGGCCCCCAAAGCCTAAAATGTTTGCTCTCTGACCCTTTGCCAACCTCTGGGATAGATCACGGGGGAACAGTTCCCCCACTTCCTCTTCATTTCTCTCACCACCCAGACTCAGGGGCTGTGGCAGAGAGGTGACCCAGGGAACACTTACAGACAGAAAACCTTGGGGACAGATCAAACCCGCTCTGGCCCTCAGCAGATCTGCCCTTCCTGGCAAAGCCGAGAATCTCTCTCCCGTGAACTGGCATGCAGCGCCCCTCCCTCCCGCCCTCTGGGCTCCAGCGAGGGGCACTTCCTGATGAAAACCACAGCCTGTTTCATAAAACCAAACCCCCTTTTAGCAACAACCGCAGAAAGAGAAGAGGCTGCTCCGAACACAATGGGCGATTCTCCGCCACACGAACCACTGGACGTGCCTGGTGGCAGCGCTCCCTCCCCTCGGCCGTGGACGGACAGGTGACACGGAGGACAGCTACCGCTCCGATAAGCCTGCGAGGGCAGCGTCGGGCCTGAATTGTGTCCCCGAAAAGACACGATGAAATTCCAAGCCCTAGTACCTCCGAATGCAACCTTATTTGGAAAGAGGGTCCCTGCAGACGTGATTAGTTAAGTGCGGCTTCAGTCCTCGTAGATAGGGGGTGGGCTCCTCATGCAACATGACTGGCGTCCTTACAAACAGAGGGACATGTGAACACAGAGTCAGAGACACACGGGGAGAACGCCATGTGACAAGGGGCAGGCAGAGAGGGAGCGATGCTCATCTATAAGCCCGGGTGTGTGTGTGGGGGGGGGG
The DNA here is from genome assembly GCA_036971965.1 of Nyctalus aviator. Classification (NCBI taxonomy): domain Eukaryota; kingdom Metazoa; phylum Chordata; class Mammalia; order Chiroptera; family Vespertilionidae; genus Nyctalus; species Nyctalus aviator. The sequence continues at coordinate 8,151,183 of CM072929.1, read as the reverse complement.
TGCACCAAGGATTGGGGGCCACCACCAGGAGAGAGGATGAAGCCAGGGGGGATTCCACACAGCACCGCCGAGGAGGCATGGCCCTGCTGACACCTGATCTCGGACTTCTGGGCTCCAAAGTGGAAGATAATACATTTCTGTTGCCTACAGCCACCCAGCTTGTGGTATTCTGTCACAGCAATTCTAGGAAACGGTGCAGGCTGCTCACTCACCCTTGGCTCAGCCTTCGGGTGCCTTTCTAGACTCTCAGCCCTGCCCCCGTCCTACAGATGAGGCAGGAGAGGGCCACACGTTTCAGTGAGGTGTTGGCTCGTGGCCGAGCAGGATTCAAACCCAAGCCTCCTGACTCCAAGCTGCTCTGGCTGCCCGTAGCGCCCTCGAGGAGGCAAGGGCCGGTTCTCAAAGTGGTGGCTCCTCCTGCCTCGGGTTCCTCATCCCAGAAGTTCCGGGGAGTGTGTTTCTGGGCTGCGGTCACCCGAAGGTGTTTACTTGAGCAGGAAGGAAAGTCAGCTGCTAACTAAAAAAAAAAAAAGAAAGAAAAAAGAAAAAAAGAATGGGTGGATGTGTTTGGCATTCATCTGGGTCTACAATTGTAAATTGGGCAAGAACTGACTGTCACTTCCTTAGCTGCCTGACGCTGCGTCATCTGCAGATTGTGCCTGCGAGATCCTTGAGGAGATACCCCCCCATCAAACCCCGGCGCAGAAGGCGGGTGGAAAGGGAAGTTTCCGTGGCCTCCTGGAAAGCATAGGAACTGCTGCTTCCTTCTTTGGTAGCAGCTGGTTGGCCAAGCGCTTGTGTCACAGGCCCATGCAAACGGCCCCGAACACCCCTGAGATGCTGTAGGGCGCTGTGGGGGAGCTCATGGGAGATCTTACTGCTGGGGTACGAGATCTCGTTTAAGGTTGTCTTTCTCTCTCTCACGAATATTTCCAAGCATACGGACAGGTATAAAGAGTTGTGTGAAGGGACTCCAGCTCCCCATCGCCCGAGTCAACAGCGTGATGTTTGCCCCTCACTGATGGCTTTGTCCTGGTGGCTGATGTAGGGGAAAGCATAGCCCGTATCTCATGTCACTTTTCCCCCTTCCTGCTGTGGTGTGTGCCTCTCTACATAAAAGGTGGTGTGGTTGCTTCAATAACCACAACATCATGACTGTGTCTACACACATTCACAGGGACCTCCGGGGTCAGGGCTTCCCGGTTCGTGTTCAGAGTTTAGGCCCAGGGTGTCCAAGCTTATACGGGTGGGAACGTGGTCTGGGGGACAGGAAGTCATGCCATGAGGGGTGGGCAAGAGGCTTGAGCTGGGGGCCCAGGAAAGAGAATTTGTGGAAGTCTCCTCGGACTGCAAGTCAGCAAGACTGAGCCCAAATGGGGTGTCCCTGGCCAGCCGAGTCTGTCCCCTTCTGCCGCAGGGAGCCAGGTTTCTCCGTGGAATTCTGCCCGGCTGGCTGGCTCTGCCAAGGACCGCTGCCCCCCCTCATCCCGCCCTCCCGCCCTCCCCCCCTCCCCCCAGCGTTGGAGGACTTAGCATTCATGACATGTGCTGGCAGCGCCCGGGGTGTGCTTCTGCTCGCTGCCAATAAAGAGGATTGTTTCTTTCTCAGAACAGTGTTCATTTACATGGAGAGAACTTCCCTTTCCTACCTCCACCCGACCCCCTCCTCCCCCCAAAAAGGGGAGGGAAACGCTTTTTGGAATTCGATGTTAGTGGGCTCACTCAAAAGGAGCTTTATGTTTATTTTTTGAGTAGCTCTCTGCACTGTTGTGTCCATTTATCATGCCTCGCTCCCAGCCCTCCCCGCCTCTCCTGTACTCTGCAAACCTAAACTCCATCAAACTGCTCCTAACGACTACCACATGTCCACAGAGGACTTGGGGGCGGGGGGGGGGGGAGGAAGAGGGGGGGCTGGGAAATGAAGCGCTCCTCCAAAGAGCACAGTAGCATATTAAAATTCAATGGCTTAGTCATCAGAGTTTTCAGCTCAAGCACGGAAGAAAAATAAATGAATGTTCTGTAACAGTCCTGTGGACCTCAGAGGAAGGGGGTGGCAGGGAGGGAGGGAGGGGAGAGGCGGTGGTTTTTTAGAGAGAGGAGTTCATTGCCAGGGAGAACAATTGGGGCTTTTGCTCAGAAATAACAAGACGTACTGCTGTTTTCCTGCCCCATAGAGGCACCCAGTGTCAGCCAGAAGGGACCCTGACTGGCTCCTCAGCTCCCCCGGGAGGAAGCTGAGGCCCGGGCAGGAGCCATGGCTGCTCCACCATCCTCTGAGGAATGGCTGGTAGAGGGGGGGCTGGATCCCGGCCCTTGGCGCTTCTCAATCAGTGTTTTCTCCTCCTCGCTCAGCGGGCATCTCCCTTGGGCTGCTAGGTCAGCTTGGGGTTCCTGGTGAAAGGGACCCCTCTAGGGTTTAAGGTAAGGTGACCAGATGTCCCGCTTTTGGTGGGACTGTCCCAATTTTTAACTATTTGTCCCAAGTCCCTTGGCGTTTTAAAAAAGTCTTTTTTTTAAAAACGCCGCGGGTCCCGGGACAAATTGTTAAAAATCGGGGCGTCTGGTCACCTTAGTTTAAGAGCAACACTGCTGGGACTGAGAGCTGCCATGGTGTCCCCGAGACACCAGGGGACCCACTGGTGACTTCAGACTGTAGCAGTGCTGGCATGGCCCTACCCCACTGGCTGCGGAAGACCTGCCTCTGAAACCTGCCGCCTTGCTTCTGTTCTTCTTCTATCCCCGAGCTTCCCGCAGGAAGGACAGGCCAGCTCGCCCTTCCCTTTGTGGTAGGTCAAGCAACCGAGTCAAAGGATTTCAGGGGAGTTGGTGAGGTCCCGCGCTGATCCCTGGAAAAACTGGCTCTGCCTCTCCTCGTTCCCGGCCCTTCCGGCTGGATAGCATCCCTGCTTTCGGCGGCCCAGGACAGCGAAGGGCAGAGGGGGTGCGACATCTTGAGGCTGAGTATTTAGAGGAGAGCAAAGGCAAGCCCCGCATTCTGAGCATGAGGCGGAGGGATCTGGTCTGGGGCCCTCAGGTCTCGCCCTGCAGTGCCAGGCCAGCGGAGGTTCCCCCTTCGCCCAGGACAACAGCCCTGGGCACACCTCCAGCAGTTCAGTGTCCCCGGGGGCACGGAAGAGGGGCCCGTGCACAACACCCACCACCGGGCCTCTTCAGGGAGAGCCCTGGAGCTGACGCTTGGCTGTGGGTTTCTGTTTGATTTCTTTGATCAGCTTTAGGACAAAAACTGAAAGAGGTGGAGAAAGTGGTCAACGCACTCTGCTGAAGGCGGCCACTTAGCTCTCACCCCGGGCTGCTGCCCATCATCCCCGGGGCCTGGCTTTGTCTCCTGTGGCTCCCTGGTGGGTTCTCTGCTGACATTCTGACATGCTACCCTGGACCCTGCTCTCAGGGCCTTTACAAACTCCGTGAGACGGAGTTTGGGCGACACGAGGTGGAGGGCAGTGCTTAGTACCAGTGCCCGGGCCGCTGTGGGCTCACAGGTGAACCCCGCCCGCGAGAGGCGGCAGGAAGGAGCATGGCATCGGCCTGGCAAGACCCCTCGGAGGCTCTTGAGAAAACACTGTTGCGCTATTGTCACCGTTAACAAGAGCCCTTTCTTTGAGCCTTGCTGGGACAATACGCCAAGCAAAGCTGAGAGGAAGAAACAGTCCCTGCCGGGGGCCCGTGTTTTATCACGGCTGGCGGAGAAGGAAAATGCGGGGGGGCTGGGGAGAGGGGACTGTGAGGAGGGGCTGGGCTGGGCTGGGCTTCCTAGCCGCTGGAGGAAACATTGGAAGGTACCCACAGCCTCACTGTGTGTCTCTGTTTGCCTTGTTGCAAGAGCACTGGGTCTCCAGGCCCTCCTTCCTGTCTGTCTCACTAGGTCCGAGCCCTGTGAAAACCAAGAAAAGAGGGAACTAAGTTAGGCCAGCGGAGCCTTCATCTGGCCTCCCACACAGCAGTGTGACCTGTGACCTTGGGCAGGTTCCTTATTTCCAAGCCAGATCGGAGATCCCGGGAGTACAAGCCCTTTTCACCACTCACGGCGTAATAGCTTCCAAACCAGACGTCATGGTTCCCTAGCTTCTTTGGCTCAGTGGCTAGAGCATCAGCCTGCGGACTGAAAGGTCTCGAGTTTGATCCCGGTCAAGGGCACATGACCAGATGCAGGCTCCATCCCCAGTAGGGGGTATTGCAGGAGGCAGCTGATCAGTGATTCTCTCTCATCATGGATGTTTCTATCTCTCTCTCCTTCTCTCTTCCTCTCTGAAATCAATGAAAATACATTAAACACACACACACACCCCAAATGGCAAGAGTGGTGATGAAAGAAGTGCCTTTGCACCCCTGAGAGGGAGAGTCCACACTCAGCGCTTGGCCCTCAGCAATGCCCCCGTTTTTGAAGGCCTACTGAGTGCCACGCAGCTGACCTGTTGCATGCTGGGCCCTCATTTACTTCTCAGTGAAAGAGTGGTCACATTTTTTCTGGGAAGATGTGAGTGTCTTGTTTTCTTGTTGGTGCCGGGCTCACCGGACCGGGGTGGTGTGCTGGCCTTTGGGGGCTGGAAGGGCCCGTGAACTCCAGCCGCCCACCCTGCCCAGTCGGAAGCCCTGCGCAGGAAATGCTGGCGGCCGGGAACTGCAGCTGTGTTGCAACAAGTCCGATTCATTTCGGGGGGTGGCACAGACGGCACTGTGAGGTGTTTGTTAAAAGCCCGAAGAATGCAGCTTATTCACCAATCTATGAAAATGGCTATGTGTCCGGGTGGGGAAGGGGGCGGGGGCGGTGCAGGCAGAGGCGCCTGTGTGATAGCGTTTGAAAAAGAGTGACCATGATGACAGCTTATAAATTTATCATAATGCCCATTAGGCAGGAGATCTGAGTGGATTAACTCGTTACAGCTAAGTAGGCAATAGGTCTTCTTGAGGCCTCTTCTCTCCCAGGGGTTTTGATTCTGTATCTGAGCCTCCCACCCTCTCTATTAATCTGTAAGATGCAAATCTAATCATGTTTGTCAGCAATCCTTATCTTCCTTTGTGGTCTTTTTATCATCAACCTGGTTTCCCAGGGGGTGGGAGGAGTACATTTTTTACTTATTGCAACTGGTATAAACCCCAAAATACCAAAGGAGTGGGGAGGATTTTTCTTTAAGTTAAATTCTTTTTCAAGTGCATGAGGCAAATGGGCCACTCATTAGCAGCCTAAGGTAAATGGTTTTGTGCAGACAAGAAGCATCTGTATGTGTATCTCTCAGGCAACCTTGGATTATCCGTGTCCACAGTGATTATTCTGTGTATGCAGCCTGTGTGTCGGTCATTCTGGCAGTATATCATCTTATACATTAACTCTAGAAGATCTCTTAGGTCACCCAGCCTAGGTGAGAGTCATTGAGACAGAAATGCGCTGCCTTATGAAGCATCATTTGATGGAAGCATCATTTGAATGGAAGCGCTCGGCCTTTGGAGGAAATGTGACTGTGGGCTCGGTAGGGTGGACGGACCCCTGGAGCAGACAGCGGGAGCCTCAGTCTCCCCTCAGCTTTCGTGTGGCCTTGGTCAGACCACTTGGTCTATGCGGGCATCTGTTTTTATATCCGTAAGATGAGGGGGAGAACATTTAAGAAAACCCATGGAATAAGTCACTAGGATAGAACTCTTCCCAAGAGACCATGCTGGGCCAAATGTCCCTTTAGAAGCACGGTTACTGCCTTGTTATCCGTCCAGATTTATCCCCAGACATGTGAGGGGGTGTTTCTGGATGGCGTTCTGGGGGGAAATCCGATCTGGGGATGCTGCTGCCTCCTCGGGGCCCTAGAGCTGCGGTGCGCACAGGGGTGTCCTGTTCGGCGACCCCGCATTGAATTACACCGTGATCAGCAGGGGGGACCTGGCGAATGTATTATTCAGCAGGCATACGCTGCCCTGCAGGCCCAGGCACTGTATCGTCTGGATCCGAGGGATTATTGAATTCAGAAAACCCTTTTTTGTATTGGGCTTGCTTCTCCCCATTCCATCTGACCACAATCATCGGCTCCCCGGGCCTCTGGGGGTTTCATGGGGGACCCTCTGAGGTTTCATGGGGACACCTCAAAGTGCCCGATGGTGGGTGTAATTCTGTCCACTCTGCACCTGGGCAGGGGCACCGAGCAAGCAGTAGCTCCCCAGCCTTACCTTTAGCAGAGATATGTCTGTCTCTCTCTCTCTCTCTCTCTCTCTCTCTCTCTCTCTTATTGATTTTTTACAGAGAGGAAGGGAGAGAGAGAGCTAGAAACGTCAATGAGAGAAAAACATCGACCAGCTGCCTCCTGCACACCCCCTACCGGAGATGTGCCTGCAACCAATGTACATGGCCTTGACCGGAATCAAACCTGGGACCCTGCAGTCCGCAGACCGCCGCTCTACCACTGAGCTAAACCAGTTTCGGTTCTCTCTCTTTTTTAAGTTCATTTTGGGGAAGCCCTCTGGGAGTCACTGACTAATGGTCATTCTCTGGGGTGCTGCGCTTTGGAGGTCAGCGGCGAACATGACCTTGTGACCCAGCCAGTTGTGAAAAGCCACCCAATGGTTTTATTCCTGAGCATTTGAACGTCACCATTTTCGCAAGGCTCCAGGCTAGAGCCCACCTGCTAAAAGAGAGTGGGAGACAGACAGACAGACAGACAGACAGAAAGAGATCCCCTACAGATCCTTGAATGTCAAAACAAAAGGCTAAATTTGTACGTGCCCAGTGAGGAGAAGTCTGCTTGTTTCTGGGAAGGAAGGGAGAGGGATTGGGTGGGGGATAGGGGTTGGGGGTGGGGTTTGAGGGTGTACCATAGTGATCAGTAGCTGCTGGAACAAGTGCCACCCGTATAGTATACCGTGGCACTTCATCTTTAGACGAGGAGTTGAGGTTTTTATGGGACAGAGCAAGTTGGGGGTTTTGTTTGCTTGTTTTTAAATATATTTTTATTGATTTCAGAGAGGAAGGGAGAGGGAGAAAGAGAGATAGAAATATCAATGATTGGCTGCCTCTTGCACGCCCCCTACTGGGGATCAAGCCCACAACCCTGGCGTGTGCCCTGACCAGGAATCGAACTGTGACCTCCACTGAGCCACACCGGCTGGGCAGATTGGGGTTTGTAAAGGGAGCCCTGACAGTGGAGCTCCTGGGGTCATTAGAGCAGTCGCCCGAAGGCCCCCAAAGGAGCCTGGATGCTGCCTCAGTTCCCGCCTCACCTCCCAGGGGCACTGGGGCTCACTGGGACGAGGGAGGCAGCGGGGCCCACGATTGGTCAGGATGCGCTTTGGAGGGACTTGGCTTCACAGGGTTGCTGACAACCCTCAGGTGGAGGGTGTCCCCTCTGGGCAGCAGGTCCGTCTAGGCTAGAAGGCAGCTGCTTGCCAGCCGCCTGGCTTCTGTGGCCGGGTGTCCTGGTGTCAGCTGTGAGCTTGACCCAGGGGCCCAGTGGTTATGGAAGGAAAGAAAAGAAGTAACTGGCAGGTGGTTTTGCTGGAGACAGTGATTTGAGTGAGGACTGATCGTATGACTGTGGCTACGTATGACTGTGGCTACTGAGATAGTGGCTACAGGCCTCCCATAGCTATTTAAATTTGCATCTTAATTGATATTACATAAAATTAAAATTATAGTTCCATAGTTCAAGTGGCTGTAGCCAAGCATGACCAGTGACCACTGTGTTAGCACAGACACTTACAGAAAGTGCCGGGGGTTCCCTGATTCTTCTGAGCATGTAGCCCACAACGCTGCTCTTTCCTGGGCTGCGGTCTGTGGCCCCTGCTAGTCTCGGGGCGCTTCTTCTCCTCCCGGGTCCCAGGGGCCTCTGAACGCTCAGGTGCTCGGATGCTTTTGACAAGCACCCATTCTGAGTGCTCCCAACACGTGCTTCTCCTCCCCACCATGTGTTTCTCCTCCAAGGCCAAAGAGCCAGGTCTTCCTGGGCCACTCGTGGCTCTCAGGTTCGTTTTTTTTGTTTTGTTTTGTTTTGTTTTGTTTTTGTGTGTTTTGTTTGTTTGTTTGTTTGTTTGTTTTTGGGGGGGGGGGCAGGGGGTTCTGTTCTATTCTGGAACAGCCGTCCCCCGAGTGTGTTCGGAATGGACTCGGCTTACTCAGAACAGAATGGACAAGTCAGTCAGAACTGAGGGAGTCAGTCTTAAAATCCCCTCCTCCCCCAAAACCGGACCAACTTATGGGACCAGGCCCTGCTGCTCTTCATACTCACTCTCAGGGATCATTTCACGCGTGAGGAATAATGCTGTCTTGTTTGGTATTTAGAATTTTTAAATGTCTTCAATAAGTGTCTGGGTAGGCAGCCAGGCCACCGAGAAGGTGTTTGATTACTATGAGTAGCCCCTGTATTTTGGGGGAGCCGCGGCGTGGGAGCGATTCACAGCAATCCAAGAGATCCTGGGTGGCAGGCAGAGCAAGGGCCGGGTCATTCTTGCAGGCCCACAGCTGTGACAGTTTGAGGAACGGAGAGCTCTCACCGGGAAGTGATTTTCCTTCTGGGTAGTCCGTGGCTCCCCCGTGTCATCCCCTCTGAGTGTGTGTGGGTGGTGGTGAGGCTGGGAGAACAGACCCGAGAAACATTTTTCACTTGGGAGAAAAGAGAAGGAATCGTTGGCGACTTCGCCACGAGTGCTTGGAACCCGACACCGGCCCCGTTTTCCTGCCTGGAGCCTCCAAATGTCACACCGTACAGGTTGCCGACACCGTGTCCCGTTACCGACTCGCCTCTCTCCCCGCCCAGCCTCCCTTCCCCAAACAAACCCCTCACATCACGGAGGTCAGAACCCCGGACAGCTTTTTACACAGCCACCAGATGGTGTTTGCTTTAGCATAGATCCACAAATGATGTGTTATTACAGCGGAGGTGCAGAAAATTATATGACAAAAACGGGCTTGTTTCTCCACGAGCAGCCCAGGGCTGAAATACTGCAGTATTCCTTCATGCCTCGCTCGGAAGGCAAAAGGGAGCCTTTCCCAGAACTGGGGGGGCACTCACTGGGGACCCGAGGGGGGAAAAATAACATGCACTGACCACCAGTGGCTGGGCAAGTGGTTTATTTTCTGTCTGTGTTTTATTAAATTCGCGTTTCTCCATTGGCCTGTTCCCCGTGTGATTTATTTCTGCTGTGGATGTCCCCGTTCCCACCCCACCCTCACCCTGAGATTTTTAAACTGACTGCAGGGTGGGCATCCCAGCTCGTGGAAACACGTCGATTGGGTTTCACGAAGGGATGGGAATTGGAATGAGTGTTGGGTGATCGCCAGGGTGGTTGGCAGGGACTTCATGCCCACCCAGTGGGTTATACCATTCTTGGCCGAATAGTGACGTCCTGAGGATTAGGCTGATCCTGTAGGAAGTGATCAGGACTTGGGATTCATTTAAAGAGGCGTTGGACTGTCCTCAAGGACAATCTTCCCCCCTCCCACATTATGGCTTGTCCCAGAAAAAGAATGTGTCTTAATTTCTGCCTCACTTTCCTCATTTTTAGAAAAGCACCTTGGGCCCTAGCTGGTTTGGCTCAGTATCTAGAGTATCTGGAATCAAACCCTGCAGACTGAAGGGTCCCGGGTTTGATTCCAGTCAAGGGCACATGCCAGCGTTGTGGGCTCGATCCCCAGTGGAGGTTGTGCAGGAGATAGGCAATCAATGATTCTATCTCATCATTGATGTTTCTCTCTCTTGTCCTCTCATTTTTTCTCTGAAATCAGTAATATATATATTAAAAGGAAGGAAGGAAGGACAGAAGGAAGGACACAGAAGCTTAGAGGATCTTGAACCCTGACCATCCTATCCTTTCTGTCTGAGGAGACTATGCCCCAAACTTTCTGGAACCCTCCACCATGTGTATCTGTACCCCTTAGTTCCCAGGATAGGGGAGGGAATGGGGGACAGTGATGTGTCAAGGTACTGGTGGAGCCAGAATGGGGCTCAGTCAGGAACATCTCTCCTGGCCCCTAGGTCAGAGGTCCAGTTGGGGTAAAAGTCATGTAACGGGAATAGTGTGGGAGCCTAGAGAGGGACATGTTTAATCCCCTTTGACTTGAGCAAATCTCTGAGCTTCCATTTTCTCGTCGTTGAATGGGATGTTAAGTATAGAAGAACATTATACAAAATATGATTTGATACCTGTGCAGTCTAGTAGGGTAGCCCCTGGCCACTGTGGCTATTTAAGTGAAATTTAATTAAAAGTAAAGTACAGATTTAGCTTCTGATCACCTTATCTCAGGTGCTCGATGCCACGTGTGGCCAGTGGCTATCACAGTAACCACTGTAGACGAACGTGGGGAAGTAGGTGGCTTAGTGGAAGATGCCCCTCCTTCTGGGGGCAGACGGAATGGGGGTCTGGGAGCTTGTGGTCATGAGGAGGGTTCAGCTTGGGGGGTGGGGGTCCGATTCCAGGCTCTGGCAGTCACCAGCCGTGGAACGTGGGCAGGTTACCTCACTCTCTGAGCCTCAGCTTCCTCCTCTGTAACGTGAAAAGCAGAATAGTACCTTCCCTGTGGGGTGGTTGTGGGGGTTCAGGTTTGGGTGGTTGTGGCATCAGCTGGGTACCCGGCTCTTCCTAAGTGTCCAGGTGATTCTCCAGCCACGTAAGGCGCGGCTCGTTAAGCTGAGGGTGCTGCTGTCACTGTACCGTGGGAAAATCCAAGTCCACCCGCCAGTTAAGATCCACTTGAGCAAGAACGGGCGAGCTTCTCCAGGGGAGGGTGGGAGGAGGTAGTGCGGTGGTTTGAAGGCCGAGGGGGCGATGGCGGGACAAAGCCGTTTTGTCTCAAGTGCCCTAAAACCGAAGCAGGAGCCTTCCGCAGGGGAGTGGTGGAAGCGGCTGATCCCTCCAGGGGAGGGGCAGTGTTCCCGGGCAGGAAGGAGCAAGATAACCCGGGGCTTTTTGCTTCCTGGGCAGCTCCCCTGGAATGTGGGGGGGGGGGGGGGCGGGCAGCTTCTCCGCAGGGAGGCAGGGCCGGGGATATGGCAGATCCTGAGCTCTGCTCCCAGGTCTCCTGGAGAAGGCGGTGAAGTGAGGCCTCTGACGCCACCTGGCCCAGGGCCACCAGGTGATGACATGGGAGCCGGTGCTGCGGTGCTCCCAGGCCTGGAAGGGCCCGGGGCGGGCGTTTGATTTAGCAGCGGGGCGAGGCTTGTTGTCATCCGGAAAGAATGCTGAAGGTAGAACTGAGGCTGGGGCTTCCCTAGGGTTGGGATGGCCCTTGGCTGTGGACGAGGGAGTTCAGGGCTGGGGGGCAGGGGGGAGGGCGCGCGGAGAGGTGGTTTGCCCCAGTGGCAGCTGTGGAAGCACCTCTTCCTCTTGTGGATGGAGGGTGGATCCAGGTCCCGAGCTGGCCATGGGCAGGTACCAGCTGCCTGGAGTGAGGCGGGAGGGGCCCAGGGGTCCAGGGGTCCAGGGCCCTATGGTCCCCAAGAGCCCGCCCCCCCACCCCCAAGCCTCCTCTGGCCCAGGCACTAGGTTAAGGAGGACTCTTATGGTTGCAAATTGTAAACATAGATCTGAGTATATGGTGGAAATGGAGTATATGGTGTAAACATAGATCTGAGTATATGGTGGAAATGGAGTATATGGTGTAAACATAGATCTGAGTATATGGTGGAAATGGAAAAGGAGGGTTATTAGAAACAGAGGGAGCCCAAGGGCAGGCGAGCTGAGCCTTGGGCTGGTGCTGGGATCTAGGATCGGAAGGATAAACACACACACACACACACACACAGCCTCTCCCCCTGCCTCCTCTTCCCCCCTCTCTCTCTCTTTCTCTCTCTCTCTACCTCTCTCTCTCTCTCTCTCTCTCCCCTTTCTTCTCTTCCACGTGCTGCTTTGAGAGCAGGGGTATACTGTGGCTGGAGGCAGGGGGTGCCCTAAGTGCAGAGGTTAGGAATCCAGTCACCCCTGGGGTCCTGGGTCCACGTTCTTCAGGAAAGGTCCGTGGCCCACCTGTGGTCCAGCGGGGCTGGGGCCACGCCATCCCAATGGTGCCCTCCCACTGTGCCTGAGGAGTGGGCCCAGACCCCACAAAGTGCCTGCTTCCGAAGGAAATCAGCCCCAGCAAGCCGCGAGGTATAGGAATAGCCAAAAGGAGAGTGTTAAAGTTCTACTGGCGTATACCTTACACCTGTATGGTGCTCGGTTGGAAGAACCTATTCACCTGTTTGCACTGCACTGGGTCCCAGGTGGTGGGGAGAGGCTTACAAAGATGCATATAATGCAAGATAAAGTGAGTGAGGAATTCCCCTTTTCCCCTTTCGGTTAGAACATGCATCTGTCTGTTCCAGCTCAGAGAGGGAATGTGGCTGCCGCAGATCACCTGGCATCCTGCTGGGTGGGGGTGTGGACACCTGGTCCATTCTGAGTGTCAGGAGGAGGAGGACAGGGTCCTTGAACAGAGCCCATCCCCCCAGCAGGCCCTTGGTGCTTGGAGAGTGCGGCATGAGGTGTGTGCGTGTGTGTGTGTGTGTTTCCGGCTGTATTCTCTGCATCTCCCCCGGGGTTCTCACAGGCACAGCAGAACACTCAGCTGTCTGAGCAGACACCTCGCCCTTCACCCAGCAGGCATGATTCACTTGGGAGCGAAGCCCTCTGAAGTCAGAGCACGGAGCCCACGCCCACCAACACCACCTCTATTTTGGTTTTGGTTGTCATAGGAGAAGGGTGGAGCCATTCTCCTGGTCTCCCAGAGGCCGCTCTACCTTCTCTGCCACAGCCAGGCCCGGCCCTGCTCCTAAGCCAGGGCGGGGCGTTCATCTCTTAACCCACCAGCTGCCCCTTGCCCACACCGTGGGCACCTTCCTCCTTGGTGTATCGTCCGAGGTTCAGAAGGGCGGGAGCACCGAGATTGAGAGCATGCCCTTGGATGTCAGGTGTGAGTCCTCTTCTGCCCCAAATCAGCTGTGTGACTTTGAGCCCGTTAGCTAACCTCTCTGAACCTGTTTTCTCGTCTGTGATATAGGGATGGTGGCTGCTCCCTCTCCCCATATCCCGGGGATTAAATGAGTGGAGGGTGATTGGCCGAGGGCCGTACACGTGGTCAGAACACAGTCGTGGCAGCTGCCGTGTTATTCGGGGAGACCCCTGCTCTTGGGGCTCCAGGAAGATGCTGAAGTTGATGCCATCCCTCTTAGAGGGGAATCTCAGTCCAGGTTCGGGAGATGAGCCACCCTGGGGTTCAGGAAGCACCGGTGTGGAGACTGGAAGGGCGAAGTGTCTTTGCTCCGACTGCTCGCTTTCCACATCGCTCCTCCTCTCCCAGAGCTAAGTGTCCCCCCGCTGGAGCGAAGAGCTGGCCCTGGGGGTCGTTTGAGAAATCATTTCAGTTGGCCACAACCCTGTCACTTGAGTCTATCCAGTCGCTCTTTCCCACAGGAAACGCTTGCCCCTTTGGGCCAGAAAGAAGGGGGTTCTGGATTCACATTTACCATTGCTTTACTGAGGAGGTATTGACTGCACGTGCACCACGTGCTGGGCATTTTTGTAGGGTCTGGGAGCAGCCCCCTGACTCCTGGGCACCCCACAGCTGGTGGTACTAACGGACTCTTAAGGCTCCTGATGGAGACCAGGTGGGTGGCCTTTGCACTGAAACTGACAAGAGTCTCCTTATTGCCAGGAGATAAAATGAGGGCTCCTGGTACCTGCTGCCTCCAGGGACCTCACCCGGCTGCCCAACCCCCACTCTCCCTTCTCTCTCTGTTCCAGGGCAGTTTGCTCCTTCCTGCCTTTGCTCCGGCCTGGAACCCTTACTCCTGCCTCTCTCTCCCTGAGCTTCCCGTCCCCTCCCAGGGCCAGCTCAGATTATCGCTGAGTCCCCTGGGAAGTCATCCAGCCACCGAGAACGCTCTGGCTCCGACCGCAGCCAGGTCTCACCTTACCAGGTTAGCATGAATGGCTTTCTGCAGATAGTGTGCCGTCACCGGCCCTTACGAAGTATTTCCCCAACTGGGACAGGCTCTGAGTTAGGTGTACAAGCGCCAACGGCCTTCCCTTTTCAGAAGGTCATGGTGTGGCCTGCCCGGGGGGCCTGCCCGCGAGCCAGTGGGTGGGCCTTAGCCGCATGGCCCTGTTGTATGTCAGAGGATGTTCCCAGAGTATGTTCCATCCCCTGGGCCTTTAAGCTGGTTGCTTTGGTAGAATTTTATTTAAGTTTTCACCCAACTGTGGAGATTTGGGTGTAAAGCTAGGATCTCACCACTTCTTGCCAACTCTCCCATCGCTTCTGGGTACCTGTGCCAGCCTACCGTGCCCACGGCTGCAGTTCAGAGGCCGAACCCCGAGACATGGCCCTGCAGGCATGGTCCTTGCAGGTTTGAGGCTGAGCTCCCTTCCCTGACTCCAAAGAAGTCCCGCCGGTCTCGTCTCCCGCCCATGGCTCACATCCACAGGTGCGCGAGTCCTGGCCACCTGCACGTATCTGAATATCTATTTAACGCATCATCGTATTTTTGCATCTTTTACATAGATATCAGACCATGAGCACATCCATGGATTTTGCTGCTGAAATATCTCCAAACTCACTCTGCCCTCTTGGCAAAGTTGTGTTTTGTGTGTTCATTTTTTTTTTATTCTTTTTTTTTTTTTTTTTTTTTTTTTGCGTCCTAAGCAAGCTGAGGGGGATGTTGTGAGCACACAGAGGCCCAAGCGTGCCTGCAGGTCCCTCCGGTGGTGGAGCCACCTCTGAATTGCCACATCCTTTGTAACAATCCCTCCTTTTGGTCGCAGCTGTCCTGGTGTCTAGGGGTGTGGAAAGGAAATGCAGTCATAATTAAAGGTAGTGAGGAAGTTTGTTTTTCGCAGGAAACTTTAAGAAAATGGTCCATTGCTCTTCCATGTCCCCTATGTGTGGGTTTGAGTTTTCCCACAGTGAGATCCTAAGCTGAGCCAGGACCCCAACCCCCAGTCCCCTTTCTCCCATGCATCCCTTCTGTCTCCCTGTGCTCCTGCGAACACCCAGCACATACTACATGGCTTTCACCTTGCTCACATTTAAGTTTCCCTTCCTCCCCTATGCCTCTGAACCCCTTTCTTCAGGTACAAAACGGGGCTAAGAGAGCTTTTCCCATGGCGTTGTGAGGAGGCCTGATGAAATGAGGCGTGTTCGGTGCTGCGCAGGCGTCTCAGCGTTGCTCCGAGTGCTGGGGAGAGACAGTGCTACCATTGCTCAGCCTCTCTCTGGCCGACGGACCTGGACTCCTCTGTGGCTGGGTCTCTGCGTTCATCTCCCGCAGAACCAGTGAGGGCGCGGAGGCTGTGATGCTGGGGGAAGCCTGCGGGGCGGCCGGGGACCCTGGCTGCCACAGCTCCCCCAGCCAGCAGGCTGGCTGAGTCACACAGGAGGCCTTGGCCCGGCTCTTTAAGAAACCGAGCTTCTGGCAACAAGTCATTTGTTGAGCCACTCCGAGGCTCCGTACAAAGAAACTCACTCGTGGAACACAGATGCATGCGGGCTCCGTAAAACCTCCCGACGAAATCGGGGCGGCCTTCTGGGCCAGTAGGGCGCAAAGCGAGGTGGGATGGCCGGGTGCGCAAATGCGAGAAACAGGGTTTAGGGAGACGAGATTTGCCTTTTCCAAAACACACAAGCAGCCCTTTTGTCCCAAGCTGGCCAGGAGCCTGCCCAACCTTGGCCACTCCTGTTGAACTTGTTTAAGAAACCCACATAATTGCCCGACTGGTTTCTCGCTCTTTTGTTTGGCTGGAGCATCTCAGTTTGGACAGGACTCTCTTCTTGGAGGAAGGGAGACGGGGTAGAGAACCAGGTGGGGCCTGCTGCGAAGGTTCTCGGGCTCCTGACTGGTCCAGGGCCTCCCTGGCCACACCCCTCAAATCCCCCTGGAGCTTGTGCCAGTCCCTGAGGCGGTGCTGGGCTCTGGGCCCTAAGACTGACAGCTCCGGCTTCCAGTGTGTCTGGAGGGAGGGAATCTGCCACCCCAAGGCTGGACCCTGAGGGTGGGGGTGGGACAGAGGCAGCCTCAGGCAGGAGAATTGAGGACACCAACATGGGGTGATGGGGCCGGCGGAGCAAGAAGTCTGGGGTCTGTCCTTCCCTGACCCTGTGCAGGAGGCCTGCTGAGGGACACACGTGGCCAGGAACTGGCAGCAAAGACCAGTCCACACACCGCAGAGGTGTGTGGCCCCAGGATGAGGAAGGCCCGTCTCCTCTGTTGGGGACAGTGTGTTCTGTGCCTGCGGCATCGCAGGGTGAGATTCCTCCCGGCTTGCGTTATAGCCCGGAGCGGCACAGTGGCCGGCAGACTCTTGGGGACAGCCTCGCGGGGGGCTGGTGGGTCCCGGATCCTTTCACCCACTTCCTACAAATAAAGCCAAGCACAGTTTAACTTTCAGAAAGAAATCTGCTCGGAGGAGCCTCTCTGTTTCTCGGGAGGAAGCATTCTGCCAGGAGAGTGACTTCTGGGAATGGAACGGTGTACGGGAAAGCCCATCAGCTCTGGAACTGGCACGGGCACCATGCAGAGAGGAAACTGGATGAGTCTGAGCCGGGTCTGACTTTGGGAAGTTTCTGTTTTTATCATGGATGAAGGCTGTTGGCAGTGATAATAACAGTAGATAACATTGGCTAATGTGTGGATGTATCTAGTATTCACAGCTCTGGTAAGGCAGTTCTAGGGTCCCAGTCATACAGATGGGGACATTGAACCCTAGTGAGGTTAGACAGCGTGCCCAAGGTCACCCGGCCAGGCAGGTGGGGGTGGGGAGGCTGAGGAGGGGTGACTATTGGGACAAACCCAGCTGGACTCTAAACCAGCTCTTAACCCATGATGCTGGGGAGTGGATGCAATTAAATGGGATGATCTGAATGGAAGGCTTAATAGAGGCACCAAGTAAGCGCTCATTCGGTTATAATGAAGGCCACGGGACCCTCTGTCTCCTGAATGCTGTATTGTCCTGCATTGTGTTCTGGGGGCCCGGCTGTGGATTCTTCTGGTCACACGCTGACAATGTGCAGGGCTGTCCGTCTCTTTGTGTTGCTGGTAAAGACCGTTGTTGATCCGCTCTTCCCACCACCAGCCGGCCAAGGCCAGCTTCCCTGTCTCCCACTGAGCTCTCAGAGGTCAGGGGGTCCTGACAGATGGTCCTCTTATACCCTGGGTGTTTTAGGGCTATTTATTCATTTAAGAACCAGAAGGGATTTTATTAAAAAAGTAAAAATAAAAATAAAAGGAAGGAAGGAAGGAAGGAAGGAAGAATACCTCTTTTGGTCAACAGTGAAATCTCCGGAGGTCAGCAAGAGGTTCCCAGGCAGGCCTGGCCTGGCCTCGGGGTCCCTGGCTGGCAGCTAACCCGAAAGCCATTCTGGCTTCCCTTGGTGTCTCCAGGGCTGGGCAGGGCCTGGTGGAGGGCAGGCAAGGGAAGAAACAGGTGGCAGGGGCCGTTTGCAGTGCTACCCTCAGAGCCAAAGGTCTGATTTCAATCTTTCCTCCAGACACGTCCACTCCCTTCCTAGGGTACAGAAGGATCCCGGGCACATCCCGGAGGGGGTTTCCGGGGTTTTTATAAGACAGCTGGCATGCTCTGCTGAGTCACTGCACCTGTACCTGGGGCTGGGCGTGTCCTGGCCCAGAGAGCCCTGCTCCGGGCAGCTCAGAGCTTCCTGGGGGCCGGACCTGATGCTTCACCTCAGGGCTGTCTGAGGGCTCAAGTACAGCCTCTCAGAGGCCCAGTCTGTGCCCAGCACCTTCCACAGTGATCGGAGGGGATCTCCAGAAGAGCCTGATAGTTGTTCCCGTTTCACAGATAACAATCTGTGCCATGGAGATAAGGCTGGGATCCGTCTCCTGGGGTTATTCCTGGGAATTAAATGAGCTATTGCAAATGGGAAGCATTGCGCAAGGTTGACAGAGGTAGTCCTGCTCATAGATGTTAGTGATTTGTGCTGTCAGAGAGGAGGGGAGGGAGACGGGGATGGGGGA
Source organism: Nyctalus aviator (assembly GCA_036971965.1). Taxonomy (NCBI): domain Eukaryota; kingdom Metazoa; phylum Chordata; class Mammalia; order Chiroptera; family Vespertilionidae; genus Nyctalus; species Nyctalus aviator. The sequence continues at coordinate 8,133,244 of CM072929.1, read as the reverse complement.
AAAAGGGGTTTTGGATGAGCAGAATGGGGCTGAGCAGTGTTGGGTGATGTGCCTGAGGTTGTGAGGCTAGTCCTTGGCAGGCAGGACTTGAAGGGGATTGTACCTCATCCGCTATTCCGGTTCAGTGCTGAGGTGGTAGCCTCCTGCCTTATGACCCCAGTAGGTCATTTCCCCACGGGAACACAACCCTCTACGCCCCCAGGACCCAGCACCTCTCACTCCCTCAGAATTAATTCGGTCAGCATCTCAGTAGAGCTGTCCCAGTGTTGTGTCTTCCCCCCACCCCACCCCACCCCCGCCACCGCTCTTCCCAAAATGGGCAGAGCAGCGTGTGGCTAGCAGGTGTTTGCCAAATCATCCCCATCATCATCGCCACCATCACCACCGTGTGTCAGACACTGTGCCCTGAGGCCCTGCGTCATTATCTCGTGTGAAGACCAGGCCACATGGTTCCAAGGGTGACAGCAGCCTGGGAATTCCTAGGGATGGGAGACGGTGTCCCCTCGGTGCAGAAAATGCCTGAGGTCGGAGGGCGTGGCGAGCTCTGACTCACCGTGACACAGAGACACCCACAGACGTGCAGTCCCGAGGAGAAGGCGGCGTCACACGCCTGAGTGAGGGCTGGTTTCGTTTCTGAAAGGCCGTGCACAGCTGTGTGCACCCGGGACGTGGGGGCTCCAGGGCCTGGCTCAGGTACACAGCGACTGCGGAGATGCTCTGTTTGTCCAAGCCAACAAAGGCTGGGAGGCGAGGCCCACCAGGGACTGTTTTTTCCACCTGTGGCTTCTTCACAAGACACCAAAGAAGGGTTTAGCTTCTCACTGTGCCCTTGGGGGGGTGTGGCCTGTTTCTGACTCAAACTCTTAGAATGTTTACATGTTAGAATAAAGATAGCCAGAGTTACAGTCTCTCTAAGGAAAAATACAAGATATGCTTCGTGTTGTCCTTCCAGAACCCCCCATACCACCCCGACCCCCGTTTCTTCAGGCCTTTCCTGGTACTTGGGCAGCAGGGCTGTCCTCCAGGTGGAATTCAGAGGATGATGGAGACACCCTTGGACTGTCCCTTGGTAATCGCCGCCGCCTCTCCCCACCCTCCCACCCTGGGAGTGCACATGGAATGTTTGATAACACTCTGTTTCTCCTTGTTAGGCTTTCTTTCTTTTTTATTTTAGCGAGTGAGGAGGGGGGTGGGGGAGGACATTGCTTTGTTGTTCTACCCATTCATGCATTCACTGTTTTTTCTTGTATGTGCCCTGGCTGGGATCGAACCCGCAACCCTGGCACATCGGGATGATGACCTAACCAACTGAGCTACATGGCCAGGACTCCCCTGTTAGACTTCAGAACAGAGAAATTAACTCGCTCCTCACACACACACACACACACACACACACACACACCTTTAAGGAGGTTCCTAACCATTATTGCCATTACAAAGACGAGGAAACGGAGGCAGAGAAGTGACGTGATTTGCCCAAAGCCCACAGTTCCTGGCGGAGCAGAGACTAGAACTAATACCATCTGGCTCTGGAGTCCTTTTACCTGGAACTCCTGCAGAGAAAAGGCAACTCTGGCTGCAAAGCCTTTTCCTCTCAGCAGCTCCCTCCCTCTGGGCCCCAAGCCCTGTGACCTTGGCCTCTCTGAAGGTGTCACCCCAGCTTGAAGGTGTCACCCCAGCATGGGAGATGAGCCACCGAAAGGCCTCTCGGTACTCTGTTACTGTACCGTTAGGAACCTTCCCGGTCTCTGATTACCTGGCGCTGACAGGGGACCTGGGCAGCAAAGGGAGTGCAGGCCGCGCTTGGGGCCCCTCCTGGCGGTGAGGTCACCCCCTGTGCCTGGGCCCGGTGGATGTGCAGTTCCGAGTCCTGGCATCCCCTGTGGAGCAGTTCCTGTCAGCAGCTTGGCTCCGTGGCCGACAGATGAAATGGGTTCATCAGATGGAAGCACGTCGGAAACTGGGGGCATTCTTTGAGAGCTCGCTTGGCTCTAAGCTTTAAGTGAGGGGGTTGGGGCTACACAGACAACCTTCTCCTCCTCTGTTCTCAGAAGCTGGGACGGAGGGCGGGGGTGGGGGAGAGAGAAGGTCTGTAATGAGTAGCAATTGAGGTTCTGAGGATTTTCTTATGAATTAGCAAGTCTTCCGCTTCCATTAACTGTCCTTTGTGGTGAGGAAATGGTGTAACCAAAATTAGAAATGGCCTAAGTGCTAACTCGGTCCACCAGGCTCTGCCTCTTTATCCAGGATTGTCTCTCTCTGCCTCCATGGAGATGGATGGGTTTCTCTGGGGAAGTGGTCAGTTCAGACCAGAATGCCTTCCTGTCCTTTGGCAGGAGGCAGTGATCCTTGCCCAGAGGTGGGGTGAGGTGGGGAGGGGTTAGAGGGGAGAGCCACAGAGGCCATTCTCCCTCCCCCCTTTCCCTCTCCCCCTTATCAGAGAGACTTACCTTGGACCTGCGCAGGTCAGTGCTGCAGGAAAAGGCCTGTCTTGCAATCTGTTTGGGTGGCTGTTCTTTGCTGGCAGGCGGCCCGGGGTAAGAGTGGGTGAGATAGGACAGAGGCAGAGACCTGAGAGTGAATTCCTGGCCGGCTCCGCCTCAGGTAAAACTGCTAGACACGCTTCTAAAACGCTCTGTGGGTGGGAAAGCAACCAGGAGTTGGGTACCAGCCAGTCCCCCCAACTCCTCATCAGGTGCCTTTATTCCGTAGCTGCTCCGGGAGGGCCCCCTGGGGACCAGCACTGTCCGGAGCTCCGGGGACATGGGGATAAAGGGCCAGACACAGCCCTGGAGCGTCCAGACCAGCAGGGAAAACAGATGCCCAGGATACAATAGGACGTGATGAGTAATGAGACCAGACACAGCAGTCAGCAAGCCGCGTGGCTTCCCTGCCTCTGCTCATTGATGAAGCGGGGCCCAGACTTCCCCCGCACAGGCTGTTGTAGGCTAAAGGGGATTGTGTCTGTTCAGTGCTTGGCATATGGCAGGCACTGGATTACTATGCATACGGATGCGCGGATGAATATGAATAGGGTCATATGGTAATTCTTGAACCATTCAGCAAATATTCACTGAGCACCTACTACATCCCAGGCTTTGTTCTAGGTGCTAAGACTATAGCAATGAACAAAGCAAGCAAAAGCCTGCCTCATGGGGACTACAAAATACTGAGGGAAGGAAGAATAGAAAATAATGTAGTAGAATGCATAGTGGTGTGGATGGTGAGCTGATGCTATGGGGAAGAAAATAATGCAAGGGATGTGATGGGGGAGTGCTTGGGAGTGGGCAGATGCCGGTCAGGGAAGACCTCACTGGAAAGGGACATTTGTGAAAATCCCTCAAGGAGGTGAGGGAGCTAGGTGTGCAGGGACCTGGGGAGGAGCGTTCCAGGAAAAGGAAGAAGTGCCAAGGCCCTATGGCCACATCATGCCTAGCATGTTTGAGGACTGCAAGCTCCAGTGCGGTGTGGCCGGAGATGTGGGCGTGTGGGGATGACATGGGGCTTTGAGGCCCATTTAAAGACCTTCTCAGAGTGTAGTATGGTGGGGGGGGGGGCGGGGGCGTGTTACACAGGGTGTGGGGCAGAGGAGGGTTTGCATAGGGAAGTGGCATAATCAGGACTGGCCTCCAGGTTTCACAGGATCCTTCTCTTTGTTCTGTTGGGAGTGGAGCACAAAGAAAGGAGAAGGGAGACCAGCAAGGCTATTGCAGGAAGCCCATGAGCTGTAATGGTCTCTTGGACCAGGTAGTATCAGGGGCCACAGGAGATGGATGGGAAGATGGGAAGATGGAAATAGACCTCCTGATAAGGACGGGGCATTTCTGGGAGGAGTGGCCAGCTCTGTCCCATCCTGACCCTGCTTCTCAGGTGCCAAAGGATGGTAACCACGGCGCCCTGACCCCGGAGGATGCCCCGACTTCCAGCCAGTCGCCTTGAGGAAGCCAGGAGGGCTCAGAAAATCAAAGGCAGACTCTTTCTCTCCACATGAGATGAGAGCGACAGACACGCAGGGAAGCTGGCGCTGGGCTGGCCGGGGACGGCGGTGTTTCCAGGATTTTATCCCTTTGGCTGGGGACTTGGTCTCACTGGGTCTTCTTTCAGTTGCCACGTCCTTTCCCCGTGGACAGCTGCAGCTTAGGGCAGGAACCGGAGATCTGAGAGGGCGCCCTGGCTTCTCCACTGTGCAGGCTGCCTCTTCTTGGGGGGCAGGGAAAAATGTCCCCATCTAAGCCAGCCTGAACGGGGCAAGTGCAGATTTACATAAATGATCGTTCAGAGAGCATGTTATGATCATGAGAACACTCATAAATAACTTGGCAAAGGAATTTATAGAGAGAACAAGAAAATGGTTACAAAATCTGAACGCCCAGCTATATCAGGAGGGTGTCGTTGTGGTAATCAGTATAAAACAGCCAGTACTGAGTGGTTACTCCGTATTCGTCAGCCCATTTAATCTTCGTAGCAGCCCTACAGAGGGGGTGATGTGGACTCTAGTTTACAGATGGAAACCCCTGCCTGCTCCCCTTCCCTCCACCTCCCCCACCCCATTGCACGCACACAGATTCAGTAACTGGCCCAGAACGATTCAGAGGTAGCTGATCTGTCCCCAAAGCCCCCTTGCTCTTGGCCATGACTCAGTAAGTTAACACTAAACAGCTTGCTTCCCTCCTACAATTTAAATGATTTAAGTCTTGGTGTTTACATTCAACTCTCTCATAAACTTGAGGATCACAGATAATCGCTGCCAAAACATTTCCACCAGCAGGGAGAGTCCGCATCCCCGAGGGGAGGGCTTCCCGGCCTGGCTCTGACAGCCGGAGAGGCAGAGGCTGTCCGGAGTGATTAAGGCAGAGGAAGGTGCTAATCCATCACCGAGAGGCGCTTGCAGCCCAGGGGAATACTCTCCTCTCCCCTGTGCTCGGCTCTTTGTCTCTTCACCCTCCCTGCTGCCTCCCAGCCCTGCCAACAGGCCTGATGCATCCGCATCTCAATCACTGCCTCTTCCCCCGAGACCAAGGCCTGGCCTTGGGCCCTGAGGCCTCCCGGAATAAATCAGCAAATTAAGGGGAGAGGTGCAGGGGAAAAGATCAAAAGAGAATAGTCCTCCCTGCTGCCCGGCTACCTATCATCTGCTGCTTATTCCATCCTGAAGAGACAGAAAGGGTCCTTGAAGGATGCTGCCCTCTGCCCTCGGGGAAATCTGGGCGGACAAGGCCCTTCTCCAGCCCCAGAAATGAGCTCTCTGAAACCCAGCAAACAAACCAGCCCAAATCAGGAAGAATTTTTTTTTTCATAAAAAAACCACTTCGCCAAGTCCTCCTGCTCTTTCTGCCCTTCGCACAGGCCAGAGGTAGAAGACAAGTGTGCATTCGCCAGACTTCTACACCAAGAGCAGAGCAAGGAGAAAATTTCCATATGCTCTCGGTCATTTCGAAATGAGGTGGTTTTTTGTTTTTTTTTTCCCATTTCAGGTGACGAGACTGTTCCAAATGACCTGTTCTTTCAAGGGAAATAACTCTATTTTGATTCATTATGTCCTGTCGCATTTACCACCTCCTCTCCCCCCTTCTCCCCCCCCCCCCCTTTTCTCTCTTTTCTCTGCCCTCTGTCTCTTTTCCCATTTTTAATCTTCCTCTGCCAGCAAGCATCTCCAGGGACTCCCCACTGGGGACCTCCTCGCCTCTCTTTATTGCACCGTGGGCACTTCTTTCCCCTCTGGCCCCGGGGCCTGGGCGGCAGAAACCAGATGCTCTTTTTGCTCTGGCCACACAGCTCTCCATTCAAGGCTCTGCTCCTGGAGGGTTTGCGACAGGGAGAGACAGGCTTCCTTCTGCCCTCCCGGCTTTGTCTGTTACCTGGGCTGCAAAGACTGTTCCCTTACTACCCGCTGACCTCCTGCAGCTAATTACTGCCTTTAGCTGGACTGAGCAGCCTAGATCAGGAAAAGCTTCGCAAAATGGCAATTAGTGATGGATTGCTTGTCGCTGCTCCCTAGGAGTGCTGTCAGCAGGACCCATGGTTTGTGGCTTATAGGCAAAACGGCAAACCGGTCCATCCCCTCTCAGACCGGGTCCTGGATGAGTCTGATAGGCAAATCCTTCTAGGCAGGTGGGCTCACAGACACCAGTCCTTTTGATCTTCCGCTCTATCATCTCCTTCCTGCAGGGCTGGTTGAATAAAGGCTACTTCATTAGCTACAGGAGGGGCCCAGCATCTTTCTCACCTCTGATGATGACAACGGGAGAGTCCGTTTATTGGTTTATTGAACTCTTGCCACGTGTCAGGCATTGGACTTAGGGCTTTACGTGCATTTGACCTTTCAGCCATCTCGATAACCACTAGAGAGAAGAAACCATCTCCGTTTTACAGATGGAGAAACTGAGGCCCAGAGGTTGCATAACCTACCCAGGATCACAGTCCAACAGCTAGTTGATAGCAATCATGTCTTTCCCCCAGAACCGTGGTCAGCAAACTGCGGCTCAGGAGTGAGCCACGTGCGGTTCTTTGGCCCCTTGAGTGTGGCTCTTCCACAAAATACCACAGCCTGGGCAGGCTATGTTGAAGAAGTGGCGTTAGAAGAAGTTTAAGCTTAAAAAATTGGGCTCTCCAAAGAAACTTCAATCATTATACTGTTGATATTTGGCTTTGTTTACTGCTGAGGTTGCCGACCACTGCCCCAGAAGACATTGATTGAGCATCTGCTATGTGTCTGTGTAGGAGTTTGACATAGAGAAGATGGGCAGGGAACATCGAGGCAAATAAATCAACAGCAATCTCTGGGTAAGAGCTTCAGGAGGACTAAACAGGCACTCCCCGGGCACAGCCTGGATGCCCAGGGCTCTCTGAGGATGGCAGGCGCAGGAAGCATTCCCCTGTTAAAAGATTAAATAAGGTACCGTAGGTAGCCAGAGACTGGGATGCCAGGATACAGGCTTTTATTAGAGAGAAGGGTACCTCGGCTGGCTGCTTCCAGCGAGAAAGAGGTCTGAAGAAACCCGAGGTCTATTTTTAAGGGGAGGATAGGGGACGGGGCTTAGGGTACTCAGTGCACGCTGATTGGTGATTAGGGACCTAGGGACTTAGGAATGGGGAGGGGGAGGGAGCCTTAGGGTATTTGGCAGGTGCTGATTGGTGGTTCAGAGCTCAGGAATGTCTGGCCGCAGGTGGGGTTTACGCCTGTCCGTCAACTGGAGGAAGGGAGGATCTATCACCTGTAACCTGGGGCGGCCTCAGGTAGTCCATCACCTGACGGGCCCCAGCGCTTAACATTGCGTTAGGAAACAGTTATGTGCAGAGCACCTTGCCTGGCTTTCTGGGAGGCAGCGCCAGAGCTGGCCCTGCCAGTGTTCCCGCGGTGCTGGCACTTGGCAAGAGGAAATTGCATCTCTCCTCCCCGCGGGGGAGCCAGCCCAGCGCCTCCCTGGGTGTTCACGGGCCTCACCTCCGGAGTTAGTACTTGGTCTTATTATCAGTGAAAGTCGCCCAGGACTCTCCCCGCCCTGATGGGGAAGCCCTGGGTAATTCACAGGGGTTCTGGCGTTCTGGTGACAGCCTCTGCTCTAGTTTAGGCCGGGGAGGGGACAGCCCGGAGGTTCTCACGAGCAGCTATTACTGGTTTCCCCCTGAGATGGAGCCCCCCCCCCCCGTCTCTTCCCGCCTGCCTCCCTGAGTCAGAGCTCCACAAATAGCTCAGCGGTGTGATTTCACTCCGGAAGCTCAGAAGCTCTCTGACTCAGGGACGTTCTGCGCACCTCCCCCAGGGGAGGGGCTAAGGGAAGGGGAAATCCCTTACTGGGGCAAATAGAAGAACCTGCAGCCCCACCTGGGGCTGCCCGGGGTGCCCTTGGCCTGCCAAATCCCTGGATATCTGAAAGGGGGGGACCAGCTTCAAATCGGGCACCGTTCCAATTTGGGGAGTAAGATACTCCACAGATCTTCCTGTACATGGTTAGCCAAACATACTGACCTGAAAAAAATACCCACAAAATGTAGGATCCAGTGTTTAGGTGGGAAATAATGTTATTAAGATCCTATCTGAAAAAAAAAAAAAATCTGATATGTTAAATATATGCACACCAAAAATGGTGATTGAAGAAGAAAATATATACTGTATTAATAATAGTTATCTTTGGAGGTGAGATTTTAGGAAATGTTTTTTTTTTTAATTCATTTTCCCTTTCTGGTTTTAAAATAATAATCATACGGAGAACAGACTGATGGTTGCCAGATGGGAAGAGGGCTGGGGGGCTGAGTGAAAAGGGGGAGGGATTAGGAAGTACAAATTGCCCGTTATAAAAACAGTCCTTGGGATGTGAAGTGCAGCACAGGGAATACAGTCACTAATAGTGTAATAACGGTGTGTGGTGCCAGGTGGGTACTGGACTTAGCTGGGGCAGAAGGGGCGGAGGGAGAGACACTCCGTAAGTTATATAAAATGTCTGTGCTGTACACCTGAAACTAATATATTGAATGTCAACTGTAATGGAAAAACAAAATTTTTTTTAATGAACTGGGGGCGGGGGAGGCGGGTAGAAATCATATTTACCTTTGTAATCTGGAGAAAGGAAAAAAGAAAGATTGGGGGTAAAAATCCTAATGAACCAAGGCCAGTGTCCTAAAGACTGTCAGTCTTGTTAGATGCCTAGCGGCTACTCACCGGGGGCCTTTAAATGCATGGAGCCAATGGGGTGGTGACTCTTCACCCCGCAGATACCAGCTGCCTCCCCAGCCGAGGAAGGAGGAAGTCAGCTCCACAGGGTCTCCCCTCCTGGCCCCAGCTCACCTGTCTGTCCTCTTGGCCATTACATCTTTCAGCCCCGGCACAGTGCCTGACCACAGAACTTTTCTATTGTGAGTGGCCGTGTCAATGAGTAGCTAGGATGCCATCAGGTGTTACAAGTGCCGCCGTGTGAGGGAAGTGCCTGCAGATTTCCATGGGGGCTGAAGGGAATTAGGGAAGCACACCAGCATTGATCTATAGACACACTGGGCCCAGGTCCCTCTCCGTGGAGCAGGGAAGGGTGTGGCTCCACGGCTTCCCAGCTGTGTGATCTGGGCAGGCTGCTCACCTCTGCGGTGTCCGTTTTCTTCCAGTAAAAGAGGACACCATCCCCTCACAGAGCCCTGGGGACACTTTGCTCTGACCCCAGGCTCCTTCTCCGAGTCCTCCTCTCGCCCACTTGCTAAGGAGGCGGTTGGCTTCCCTGACCGTTCCCATGGGACTGCCCCTCCATTAAAACCGCCCCTTCCCGAGACCGGGCTCCTATGGGGAGGGCAGAGGGATGTGCCAAGCCATCTCCAGTGTTTACTTAAAATAAAAATCAAACCGGCGGTGGCTTCCTCTAAATCTTGTAGTGAACGGAAATGTCACGGGGCTTCTGAGCTCAAAGCACTCGTGTGGCACGTGTGTTTATTTTTCAGACGGACGCTCTCTTCTCTGTTTCCTCCTCCCACCTCCCTCCTCTTCTCTGTCTCCCTCTCTTTTTAAGGCAAAGGAGAAGGACCCCTCCTCTTCTCTGTCTCCCTCTCTTTTTAAGGCAAAGGAGGGGGACTGCAGGGTGGGCTCTGGTCTGCAAACCCAGGGTGGAGTTTACAGACTTTTGAGCTGTTATTTACAGACTTCCTAGGACCCTGCAGACCACACTTCCCGGCCCTGTCCTCTGGACCACGACCAGGGCCAGGACCGCGCTGGGGAGGGCTGGGCTGGGAGGCCAGACGGACACGCCCTCCCTCTCTCTGTTCTCTCTAATGTCTGCGCCAGAGCAGCCAGGCCTGGCTGGCCTCGGCCCTGGGCCTTCTCCTAATTCCCTGTGCGGTTGGAGGAGACTGTGTCCCGGATATGTTTGTTTTTGGTTGCGTGTGTGTGTGTGTGTGTGTGTGTGTGTGTGTTTTCTTTAACTTACAACACCATCTGAAGCCAAAGCCGTTATTTGGGTTTGCTTTAATAGTGAGCGTGTCCAATTTTTACAAAGGCTTAAAGCTCAAACACAACGTGTGTTTTCTGCACATGCTTTTCCCCTACTTATGAAGCCTTCTACCAAGTTCACGGAACTGGAGAGAGGAGATGACAGTTACAGCTTCTGGTCTTCACGAGCTGGCCATGTAGGGAGAGGTTGTCGGTAGCACTGACCCTTCCCTCTTGGAGCCCGTGTACCCCGGGAGAGGAACAGGGGGCCCAGTGCTAGACCACAGGGAGCCACTGGGAACACGGCACAGCCAGGAGCACCCTCTGTGCCGGGCACTGCCCTGAGCTCACATCTCTGTTGTCTCTGCTAAGCCTCACGCTAGCTGTCTGGAGTAGGTGTTATCCCCATTGTATAGGTCTTTGCCTATACACTGAGGCTGAGAGGTGTCCCGTGGCTGAGGCCACACAGCAAGTCATGGAGGAGCCCGCGGATGCTCACAGTCGCTGCCCTGTGGTCAGAGGAGCCACTGGGGAGAAGGTGGTGGCCAGTCCCTGGGGCAGAAAGAGGAGGGGCAAAGGCGGGGGAGACGCCAGGGTTGCGGCTGCAATCCTGAGCCTTTCAGAAGTCAGAAAGGGGGTGTGGACCATCCTCTTTCCTTCCAAGGAAGTCAGGATAGACATCTCCACCACACAGTCCAGGGCTGTGCTTGAGTCCCAGGCTCCAGGTTTAAGGGGGTGGAGCCAGGACCAGTGAGGGACCTGTGACGGAGGTGGGGTCCCCACGGTGGGACGGTGGGGTAGGCTCACTGGCATGGACACAGGATGGAGGGTAGAAGCTGCAACATGGCGACATTGAATTACATCAGAACTTTCTAGCAGTCGGAGCCACACATGGGCCCTCTGCCGGGGAAGTGAGTGCACGTTCAATGGGACTGTGCCCTCAGGTAGCCACGTTGGGTGTTGTGCGGAGCGTCAGAGCCCGATGAGAGGTGCCGTGTGTACGGGGGTGGGGTGAATATAGATGACACAGGGCAGCGGGTTAACGATGGGCCGTGGGTGCAGCGTGCGATCGGGGCTGTGTGAGCTCTGCAGTCCTTCAGCCTGGGCTGTGTTAATACACATGTGTCCTGCTCGCGTCCTTGGGGGCAGGAGTAGGGGAGGTGTTCTCCGTGTGTGTTTGAATCAAGCCCTAGGATGGAGAAGCGGGAAGCTTCTGAGCCTAAGCCAAGAAGGTTAAAAGGTTTTGATTCTTTCTCACCTTCGCCATCTGGCAGGCGGCTCGAGGGGTGGACGGTCAGATCTCCAAGGTGACATAGTGCCTCCGCCCGGGTGTAATGAGGGGCATGCTGGCTGGTCAGTGACTCGGGTAATGAGACATGCCGGGGAGGGAGAGACCACTGGTTTGTGCACCGCGCTCACCCCGCCTCCACCTGCCAGGCCTGACCCCCCACAGGGCCATCCGCTGCCCAGCAGGAGTGAGGGTTCTGAGGCCACCTAGGCAGGAAAAACACCCCCTGGAAAATTATTTGCCCAGAGAGAGAGAGAGAATGTGTGTGTGAGAGTGAGTGTGTGAGTTAGTTTGTGTGTGTGAAAGTGTGTGTGTGTGAGTGTGTGTGAATGTCAGTGTGTGTGTGTAAGTCTGTGTGTAAATGTGTGTGTGTATGTGTCTGAGTGTGTGTGTGTATGAGTGTGTGTGGTGTGTGGGAGTGTGTGTGTGTGTGTGTGTGTGAGAGTGTGTGTGTGTGTGTGTGTGTATGAGTGTGTGTGGTGTGTGGGAGTGTGTGAGTGTGTGTATGTGAGTGTGTGTGAGTGTGTGTGTGTGTGTGAGTGTGTGTGTGTGTGTGTAGGAAAGGTTGCACTGGCAGCAGCCTCTGCCTACAGCGATGACTGAGTGGGAATGTAAATAGGACTGGGTGCTTCCAATAAAGAAGTGAGAAAAGGATGCAGGTGCGCAGGGTTTCGCGGTGGCAGCGTGCCCTCCCCTCTGTCAGTGCAGCTCAATCCAAGGAAGATGCGGCCCAGCTGTCTTGGAAGGACATCCCTGTCTGCTCTCGTCTGGCCTGCCGCCCGCGGCCTTCGATCGGGGAGGGGGCCCGGGCGGGGGCTCTGCCCCAACAGGCTGAGTCAGTGTTTCCACCGGGTCCCAGCGTGGTCTCGGTGGGCAGGTCACACGCCAGCCTCGTAAACTCGCTCTCTGCTTGTCCGTGTGACATTTACGGCCCTATGGGGAGCTGGCTCTTTAATGAGCCTAATTTGAGACTGTAAGTAGGAGTTTGTAAAACAAACAGCGAGGGGATCCGGCCAGAGCCCGGAGTTGCCGTGTGAGCACACAGGGTCACATCAGCTCTGCAGGCAGACGGCGCAAAGGAGAGGCCTCCCCCTGGGGCCCGGAGACGGAGCCAGGCCTTCCCGCTTTGGCTGTGGGAAGCCCTGAGGGGCCTGGCTTTTGCCTGGGAGGGAAGGACTTCTCTGGGTCTGGCTGTGGGCAAGGCCAGGGCAAGGCCTTGGTGATGGGAATGCCGAGCACTCCCTGCCTGGCCCACAGCTCCCCGAGGCCTCTGAGATGGAGAGGCTGTGACCCAGACACCCCCACGTCTCCCTGTAGCTCTGATTCCATTCCGGGGAGACCTGGCTTTCACGTTAAGGATGAGACGGAGGACAGTGCTGTTACAGGGCCCTCCTTGTTAAGGTCACCTCTCTAACAGGCCCCAGGTGGAAGACGGGGTTCCCCACCCGCCACGTGATGCTTAGGGCTTGCTTTGTGGGATGGGCTCTGTAACCTACCTTCTCATCCCATTGCCCAGAACTGGGTTGCACCATGTGAGGGTGCCTGGGGAGGGGGGTTCATGTCTCATAAGCTTTCCAGGCAGAATGAGAGCTGTCGGGCAGGTAGGAGAGGGAATGGCCCTGGGAGACCACTGAGTGTGTCCGCACAGTTTCAAGCTGCCTGTGACTTTTCCTGTATCTTAGCAGAGAGGTCATGGCACCTCCTTTCTGCCAATGAGCCTCCTTCTCCCCTTCAACTCCATCCCGTGCTGGGTGATGTCCCTCAGCCATGAGATGACCGGGGACTGCTGGAATCTCGTCACCTGTACGGTCCCGTTGGGGTCCTCGGAGGAAGTGGGGCTTTCTGACACATCCTGTTCCTTTCCCTCCCTTGCCCATGAAGCAAGCGCTCTCTTCAGACTCCTTCCAGACTCCCAGTACCTTCTGCAGGCCCCTCCTCCAGCATTGGTCAAGGTTGCGCTTAAATTCTGTGCGTGTTTTCCCTCCCCTCCGGAGCAGGCTCCTGGGCCTTCCCTCTGGATCCCTAGCTCCGAGCTCCAGGTAACTAATGGGCATGCGAGGAACCCTGGGCGAAGGGGATGCATGATGGGAGTTGCGGTGAGAAAATTCCCGTAGCCTACTCAGAGACATGTTGCGAGTTTGCCGCCACCAGTCAACCCAGAGGGTCCCAGGCCTTGGAGGATGTGTTCTCTGTGTATTGGGTTTGCTAGCTGCCTGCAGGCAGCCCTCCCTGTGCTGTCGGCGGGTATGTGCGAGTGCACGCCATGTGAGTTACGAAGGGGGTGATGCCACCTCTGGGCACCCGTGTCCCCAGTGCCCTCAGTCAGTGCTGGGGCGTCTATTCTGGCCCAGAACTCAAGGGATGAGTTGTATGGAAATCTGCTGACTGCTTCAAGTTGACCCAATCTTATATATTTTTTTTTAATTGATTTTTCACAGAGAGGAAGAGAGAGATAGAGAGTTAGAAACATCCATGAGAGAGAGTCATCAATCAGCTGCCTCTTGCACACCCCCCACTGGGGATGTGCCCGCAACCAAGGTACATGCCCTTGACTGGAATCGAACCCGGGACCCCTCAGTCCGCAGGCCAACGCTCTATCCACTGAGCCAAACCGGTCCCGGCTCAAGTTGACCCAATCTTAAAGGGTGGTCAAACATGGCTTCTACTTATTTAGGCTTAGGAACGATCTCTTAATGAGTTTTCCTTCCAGAACACATAATCTGCTACGTCTGTCTGTGATGTGTAAGTGCTCAGTGCTGAGCGAGAAGGAATGAGCAGCGTTATTGAAATGAGATGGGAGGCCCGGGTGGGTTTGGGGCTGTGAGAGCCACAGCAGAGAAGGAGGTGGGACCGCCTCAGTGGGCTCTGTAACCTGCCCTCCCGCCCCCTTCCCACACGCTGCCGGGCTTCTCTGTCTAAATGTACGCACTGCCCTGCCTCTCTGCTGCTTACGGCCCTGCGGTGGTCCTCATTGCCCCCCAGAACAGAGTCCCTTAGCCACTGTGACTGGTACCATCTACCATGGTCCCTCCCGGGAAGCCTGTCAGGCCCCACCCATCTCCCAGAGCCTCTCCTCTCAGTCCCTGCGGGAACCGCCCTTGGCCACTGAGCCCAGGTGGTCCGGCGCAGAGACCCTGCCCCTTGGACTGACCCTGTCGCGGTCCATGCAATATTGAGATGGCTGGTGTGCTGTCTGTCACGAGATGGCAGACATCACGTGTATGTCCCCAGAGCACAGCCACGTCTGGTACATTATTAGGTCATCAAAATAAACAGCTATTGAGTAAATGAGTGAGTAAATGACCCATCTGTGCTGAGTACAGCATGGCTGTTGTTGTGTGTTTTTTTGTAACTGATTTCAGAGAGGAATGGAGAGGGAGAGAGAGAAACTTCAATGATGAGAGAGAACCACCTCCTTCATGCCCCCAACTTCGGATCAAACCTGCAACCCTGGGCATGCCCCCCTGACTGGAATCAAACCAGGGACCCTGGAGTCTACAGGCTGACGCCCTGTCCACTGAGCCAAACCAGCCAGGGCAAGCATGATTCTTTACCAGCATAGTCCACAGTGGCCTTCAGGAAAACAAGAGGGTAGTTTGGCCTGGGTCCATCTCTCCCTCCTGAGGCTGCTGAGTAACTTTACAGGGTACCAATGGCTTTATCCCACAGCCACTGGCCCCGGGACTCAGCCCGGCCATTTAAAGGACAGTTCCACTGACTCCATGCTTTCTGTGTGTCGGGTATTTTGCCAGATGCTTACTTTCCACCCTCAGCCCTCTAACCCAAGAGCTATTATTAGGCACAAAGACACAATGAGCGAATTTTGGCTCGGAGAGGGTAAGAAACTCGTCCAAGGTCTCACAACTTGCAAGAGGCAAAGCTGCGTGTTGAACCCTCACCCCTATGACTCACACTGTTCACTCATCTGTTCACTCATCTGGAGAGTCTCATGGTCAGAGCCCTTTGAGGTGGAAACCAGAGGCGTCGGAAACAGGTTCTGTTTGCTAGAAGGGCCCCTTGAGAATTGGGAGGGGAAAACTCATCCAGCACTGTGCAGTTCTGACTGGTGCATTCCTGTTCTGGTAACAGACACTTGGCCATCTGCCAGATCTTGTGACACTCGTATCTTTTTAAAACAAAAAAACCCCAAGGAGTTTCTTTCTTTAAAATATATATCTTATTGATGTTTTTACAGAGAGGAGGGGAGAGGGAGAGAGAGTTAGAAACGTTGATGAGAGAGAAACATCGATCAGCTGCCTCCTGCACAACCCCCACTGAGGATGTGCCCGCAACCAAGGTACATGCCCTTGACCGGAATCGAACCTGGAACCCTTGAGTCTTGATGCCAACACTCTATCCACTGAACCAAACCGGTCAGGGCCCCAAGGAGTTTCTTGTGCTCCGTGTGGGTACCTGGGCTCATGGACCCCTCTCCTGCCCTTTGGGCTGGCAGTGTTGCCCACTTCTCCATTTTTCTTGCCAGCAGCCCTACTCCCAAGCCTGGGGTGGCACTCAGGAGTCTCACCCAGCACGAGCTCGGCTTCCTCTCCCCCTCCTGGCCCACCTGTGCTCCCGCTCCAGTGCTGGCTGTGGGAGGCTCCTTTTCTGTGCATGGTGATTCCGGCCGTGCCTCGGCGTGAGAATTTCTCCCGCCCTACGTGTTCTCCGATCCCAGCACGTGGCAGCCGCAGTGGCAGGGGTCAGAGGTGCAGATGATTGCATGGCCGCATCATGATCACACGGTCTCGGTGCAATGAGCACTCAGCTGGGCTCGGAGTTGGCAAGATGCCATGGGAAGTCCCGGATGCCGCCCCGAGCCACCCGGGGTCAACCCCATCTGCCAGGGGAGGGGCTGCCTCTCAGAAGGGCCAGTTCTTGGCATGAGGCCTGGGACCAAAACCTCACCTCCTGGTTAGCCACACCGAATGGTTCTGCCCGGGTTTCTGCCAAAAGAATTGCCCTTGTCCCTTATCTTACTTTTCTTAAGTAGCATTTCTATAAAACAATCAGATTTTCCTTATTTGCTTTTTACTTGCTTCCATGAGCCTGCAGTAGTTGTAACGATGCTTTTACTTTTATTAAAACACATTTTTCATTTGTATTGAGACCTAGTTGACATATAGCACTGTAGAAGTTGAAGGTGGACAGCATAAGAACTGGACTTTCATAAATCATTATTTAATCAGTAGAAAACAGGATGAAGAATAATGGAGGGGAAAACTCATCTAAAATTCTCCCATGAGAAATAGCTATCTTTTATGGTTGATGGATTTCCATCCTGGGCTCTTTACAAGTAGTAGATTATAGTGGGTTCTTGTCTTTTTAACATTCTCTTTTTTCTAAATATATTTCTATATATTGGGTCACTCAAACTCCTGATGTGTTACAGCAGTACTTTGGAAAGAGGCCACCAGAATCTCTTAAAAAGCGTTCTAAGCCCCGTGGAGACCTTTTCCCGCGGGAAAGAGCTCAGTAGTTGGCCGCGTGCTCCCTGCTCCTCACTGCCCAGTGCTGTGACTGTGGCTGGCTTTTCCGGAGTTCACCTGTCGGTTTAATTTCCTGACATTGATCTCCCTGGTTACTCTGGCTTCGTTTTACTCTCTTGCAGGGAGAAATGGCAGGGAGCACACTGTGTCTTATTCATAGTTCTTTCTTCAGAAAGAAAATAAGCAAGCGGCAATCTGTGATCCCTACTAGTTTGTTCTTCTACAGGCCCTGTATTCACTCTTGACTGACATGTACTTTCATTACACAAAACACCAAACGCAAGGACTCAGCATTTGTAATGGGGATTCTGGAGTCACCCCTCCTCCGTGCCCCCCCACACACACACACACAAACACACACATACTTTGTTGGGCTGCTATACAGTGTTTCAGTGGCCCCCATCCGCCCTCTAAATCCTTACCTTACTTGGAGCCCCTTGAGAATTGGGAGAGCCAGCCCTGAGGTCAGAGGTCAGAGGGGCTGCCAGTTGGAGGGGAAAGAGGCAGCCCCAAGACCAGCTCCCCAAGCAGGTCCACCCCTGTCAGGCCTGAGAGAGCCAAGGATTCAAAGGGAGGTGAAGCCCAGCCCAGTATTCGCGGTGAGGCTTGCCTTCTCCCACCTTTTTAAAGAGAACGGGGTGCTGGCAGTGAGCATGTGGCCTTTGCGATCGCCCCGGACTCTCAGCCCGGACTCCCTGGCCGTCACAGACGTGCCTTTGCGATCACCCCGGACTCTTGGCCCGGACTCCCTGGCCGTCACAGATGTGCATTGCTACTTCCTGTTTCCTGGCGGGCGCTCTGCCCTGGGCCTGACTTCACTGAGGGCCACCTTCAGTGCACGGTCTTTCTGATTGCTTCACCAGGGTGAGGTGTCCCCCAGAACTCGATCGTGTTTGCTTCCCACTTCCTGACCTTTAAGAAGAGGGAAGTGCAGTGCTCATCGGACTGGGGGTGGGGTTGGGGGTGGGGGTGAAGGAAGTGTTCTGTCCCTGGGCTCGAATAGGGGGAGCCCCATGGGAGGGGCAGTGTGGGGCAGAGGTTACCCCAGTGTCGGACATGCTGGGTCTCACTCCCGCCTGCGCCCTTTGCTAGCTTTGTGCCTCAGCCCATCTAAACCTCAGCGTCCCTCATCGGTAAATAGGCCGGTAATATACCAGCTGCTCGCTAATAGTAATACCCTGTTTCCCTGAAAATAAGACAGTGTCATATATTAATTTTTTCTCCCAAAGTTGCGCTAGGTCTTATTTTCAGGGGATGTCTTCTCTTTCCATGCGCTAGGTCTTATTTTCGGAGGATGTCTTATTTTCGGGGAAACACGGTAGTA
Organism: Nyctalus aviator; assembly: GCA_036971965.1. Lineage (NCBI taxonomy): Eukaryota > Metazoa > Chordata > Mammalia > Chiroptera > Vespertilionidae > Nyctalus > Nyctalus aviator. The sequence continues at coordinate 8,115,239 of CM072929.1, read as the reverse complement.
ATAAAACCACCGCTGCGGTCTTTGTGGCGACTCCAATGCCAGTTCCTCCATTCCTGGCATAGAACGCTACTGAGTGTGTGCTAACCCCTCTCCATTCATTATGAAGCGCAGTTAAAACCTGCCTCCCGATCTCAATTTAGATCCCACCCCACCCTTCTCCCTCCCCTCCCAACATTTTCTCCTCACAGCTGGAGACTCTTGGGTCTCACAGTACAGTGGTCCCATGCTCTATTATTATTTTTTTTTTAATTTTAAATGTATTTTTATTGATTTCAGAGAGGAATGGAGAGGGAGAGAGAGAAACATCAACGAGGACAGAGAATCACTGATCGGCTGCCTCCTGCATGCCCCACACTGGGCATGGAGCCCACAACCCGGGCATGTGCCCTGACCGAGAATTGAACCCTGACCTCCTGGTTTATAGGTCAATGCTCAACCATTGAGCTACGCAGGTTGTGCTCGACGATTCTTAATGAATCATTTTTACATGGATGACGGACAGCTCACCAGTCAGGCATATTTCATTCCAGGCTTTTCTTCTTATTTCCTTCATCTGCCCCTTGTCTCAACGCCCTCCCCCCAACACACACACCCACCCCAACTTCTTTGGATTTAGAATCTTGGGAGGAATTCCATTCAGTGAGGTTGTTTGAGAATCCACAGCCCTTCTCTTTCACTTGGGTCTCTCTGAATACTATCCGCGCTTTAAGTTTTCAGCACTTTGTATGACTAACATGCAATTGAGCATTAAACGTACTATATATAAAACTCCAGATCAGAGAATGGAAACGCTTTAAAAAAAAAAAAAAAGTTAAAAGAGTTGGATTGTGTGGGCTGCTTGGAAGCCGTTCAGTGGGGCAATATAATTTTTATTTTCAGAAGCTTATGGATCGCACCCCGCCCAGGCTTCCCGCTCCTGAGAAAACGGGCAGGAGACGCCCGCCAACTTCCCTCAACAGGGCAATAAAGGAGTCAGCCTCCTCTGCACCCCCGCTGCATTGTAAGGAAGCAGGAGGCTGGCGGGGGCCTTTGCTGTCCTCAGAAATGAGGTTCCCTGAGCTGGGGGGGAAAGTGGAGGAGAGAAGGAGGAGGGGGTGTATCCGGTGGGGGTTGCGGGGGGCAGAGGTGAGAGGGTGCTAGCCACACAGACTTGCACAGGCCGCTGGGCCCACTGCAATCACAGTGGCCCAAAAAGAATCTTCACAACTCTGGGGACAGAGCCGGTAATGGCATGCTGAGTTGAGAGGACAGTTATGTTACAGTCTTTTTTTTTCTTTTCTTTTCTTTTTTTTAATATATTTTATTGATTTTTTACAGAGAGGAAGGGAGAGAGATAGAGAGTTAGAAATGTCGATGAGAGAGAAACATCGACCAGCTGCCTCCTGCACACCCGGGGATGTGCCCGCAACCAACGCACATGCCCTTGACCGGAATCGAACCCGGGACCTTTCAGTCCGCAGACCGACGCTCTACCGCTGAGCCAAACCGGTTTCGGCTTATGTTGCAGTCTTGATGGCTTCTGATGGCTGCTCAGAAAAGCTGAACTATAAATGGATCCAGTTTGCACACACACACACACACACACACACAAATTTTCTTTACACTTAAAATTGAGTTGGGGGTGGTGCTATAGCTGTGGTCATAAATAAGATCTGACCTATTGTTTCCTGTTGACAGCTCAGAAGGTAAATGATGGGATTAAGGGGTGTATGTGGAGGTGTAGACGTTAGAGCTAGAGCACACAGAGGAGCCAGGGGGAGAGTGGGGTCCCCAGGCTACAGAAGGCTGGAGGACCATCGAGTCAGCCCCCATGCTGAACAGAGGGGAGAAGGAAGCACGCCTGTCCATTGCTAGGGCTTTCGGGCTGAACCCCGCTTCGGAAAAACCTGTGCACTCAAGGTCCAATTGTCAGCCCCGTGTGCAGTCCGTCTGCTTCTACAAGCTGAAACCCAGGTTGAGTTCCTGGTTGGCAACCGCCAACAAGAAGGCCGGGTTCCCAGGGTTCTGCACCGCGGGTCCCCATCTAACTCACTGGCGCCCCCTTTGGGCGCTGGTGGAGAATCACCCGGGTTGTTGCTTTTCCAAGCCCAGAGCTGGATCCGGGCCCAGGGGCCAAAGCTGGGAAAGCAGCTGGGAGGACTGCCCTCAGGTATGCACAGGTTTCCCCGCTTGACTGGCTTCCTGGGAGGTCTGGGGATTTCCCCGGTTACTGGCAGAATGGTTTTCATTTCTAAATTTCAGAGGAAGAAACGAGAGTGGCATCTGTGCTTAACTGTGGGGAGGAGTTTGAGCTTCTTCCTCGGGGCGGCGGGGAAGGCCTGGAAGAGGGCGAGCTCCAGGGGAAGGAGGAAAGGATGGCAGGGTGGGCGAGGCAGGAGGCAGGCAGGGAGGCTGCCACAGCAGCCAGGGGGGCAGAGGTGGCCGGCCTGGGGCACCGCAGGGACAGGTTCTTGGAACTGTTAAGGGAGTAAAGGAGCAAAACTTTATTGATGGGTGCATGGGAGCAGGGAGGGCGCTGATAAGGGTGATGACTCAGGTCTGTCGTCACAGCTGGGCGGATGTGGGGCTGCACTCGCTGGCTGTGCTCCGAGAGGCATGGGCCGTGGAGGAGGCAGCGCTTTGGAGAATGAGATAATGAGTTCCCAGACTCAAGGGCTGGGCATCCAGGCGGAGGGGAACGGAGGGAGTGACGGAAGAAGAGGCTGGTTCTGTGTCTATCCACACTGGGAAACGGAGAGGCGTTGGGTGCAGTCAGGGCTGTTTTCCACGGAAAGGCTGGGTGTGGGAGGAGGCGGAGGGTGGCTGGGGCTCCATCTCACTGTCCTGACCTGGGATGAGGGTGGGGTTCTCTGGAACTTACACAGCTCGACGGGGCTTGGTTGGGGGTGTCCGTTTTGACTAATAAAAGGGTCGAGGGAATCATTCCAGCATGCTTTCTTTTTCATCATGACTAACTAAACTAAGGAGTTTTTTTCCTAGGGGTTTTACGAAATAGAAAGAAAAAGGACCTTCCTTCCTTTTCCTTTTCTTTTTTCTTGGAATCTCTTTTTACAGCAACTTTGCCCTGGGTCCGTATCACACAGCTGGGAATTTGCGGGGGGGGGGGGGGGGGCAAAGAAGGCCTCGAGGTGTTTAAGAGAATTTAAATCAAATATTTTTCCCTCTCTTTTTTAAAAAAAATATTTTTATTGATTTTTTTTTTTTTACAGAGAGGCAGGGAGAGGGATAGAGAGTTAGAAACATCGATGAGAGAGAAACATCGATCAGCTGCCTCTTGCACACCCCCCACTGGTGATGTGCCCGCAACCAAGATACATGCTCTTGACTGGAATCGAACCTGGGACCCTTGAGTCCACAGGCCGATGCTCTGTCCTCTGAGCCAAACCGGTTAGGGCCAGCACCCCTCTCTTGGCATATATTCCAGTGCAGCTTAACTAAAGGACATGGGGGCCAAAGAGCAGCTTGCCATTTGATTTCAGAAATCAAGAGATTGGCATTTTAGCCCCACGTCAGTTTCTGACCCTCAATAACATGGGGGGACCTTGGACTTCTCATCCGTAAGATGGACAGGATGGGTACCTCCCCAAGACTTGGAGGGAGTCTATGTGATCGTGCAAGTAAGCTAACACAGTGCCTGGCGTAGAGTCAGCCCTCAACAACAGTCAAGGTTATTGAGAACAAGACAGTTAGCCATGATGACTGCCCTACCAACCTCGCTGGAGGAATAAGTTACTCGAGGAATAAAGCACTCTGAGGACGTGCTTGTAAGCCTCTTAAGAGCAGAAGGTACTAAGCAGAAGCGGTGATGGCATCAATTATTATTATTATTAATAATAATAATAATCGGTTCATAATGTCTGTTGCCACAGTATTAAGTGCGAATCCCTGTGGGTGGGTGATGACTGGGAACATGGGAACTATTATTAATGGAGCTGCCAGCTCCTGTTACTAGATCCATTGACATAGCATTGCTCTCTGGGAATCCTTTGACAAATCGGCTGAATTTCCTATCCCCTTGCTGTAAGCACTGCAAATGTGATCCACATGTCCCCTGTGTGGTTTCTGGAGATTAATAACAGAGAGGAGAGGAGCAGCCCGCCCGCCTGGGACAGGGCTGGTGTCCGGGCTGTCCATGGAGTTAGCTCGGGGGGGGGGGGGGGGGGTGTGTGTGCACGTGATGTTCTCCCTGGCTCACTTGTTTGAATGCTCCCAGCTTTTCCTAACGGGCACCCCGCTGTCGGGGCGAGTTTCTGCTTTGGAATAGGACAGAGGGAACCCCGTCATGCCCTCCTCCGCCTCCCACGGGAATCAGCTCTACGGAAGCACTTTGCCAAGTCAGTGAGCCGGCTGTGATGGGAGGGGCCGCTGCCATCCAAAGGGGCAAAGGGACATGGGCAGTACCCAGCTGCAGGGAGGCGGCAAGGAGGGCAGGGAGCCGGGTCAAGGGAAGGGCAGGCTGAGAGGGCAGGGCTGACCGGCGGCTGAACCCAAGTGCGGTCAGGATCCGGGCGAGGGGGAGGCCTGCCGTGTGCGTTTGACCCAGGAAAGAAACAGGCAGGGCTCAGCACGGGGGTTCCTGCGGGTGGCACGGGCAGTAATAACACTGGCGTTGCCGCATGCACAGGCCGCAGAGTCGGGCAGCCGTAGGAGAGCTGGGAGGTGTGCGCGTTGGATCTGAGGGTTGAGTGTGCATGACCTAGCGTCGGTCAGACCCAGGTTCGAATCCCAGCTCTGCTACGTGGTTGACAAGTTGTTCAGTTCTCTGAACGTCCGTCTCCCGGTGCGGAGACAGCCGTGCCTAGCTGGTTGGAAGGAAAGTGAGGGTGTGAGCAGAGCCTGCATCTGAGCCACACGCTGCCCCAGGGGCCACACGCAGCTACTCAGTTCCCCTTCAGGGCCACCCTGCCAGCGGCACGCCTTCCTCATCCCTAGGTAACACACGAGGGGTCGGAGGCAGAGAAATGAGGTCACTTGCCCACGATCACGCCGCCCGGGTAAGTGACAGAGCCCAGCTCCACGGCCCTGTCTCTGCCGCTCTCTGGCACGCCCCGTGGCGTCATCATGTGTCTCTGGGTTTAGGACAGGGCAGTGGTCGGCAAACTCACTAGTCAACGGAGCCACATATCAACAGGGCGACGACTGAAATGTCCTTTGAGAGCCACATTTTTTTAAACTTAAATTTCTTCAAAACGGACTCGCCCCGGCCTTGGTATTTTGTGGAAGAGCCACCCTCAAGGGACAAAGACCCACGTGTGGCTGGCCAGTCGCAGTTTGCCGACCACGGAGATAGGGAATGCTACATCCCGGGGGCCTCCAGTTATCTCAAGGAATTGGAAGGCATTTTCTCAAAAGGGGCTGATTAAATTCCCGTGGGTATTTTCCTTAGGGTGGTGGACAAAGAGGCATTGATCAGAGGAACAGCCGTCACGAGACATTGGGAATGCGTGTGACCGCGGGCTCTTAGAAACCCGCATGTAAGGTTCAGCCAGGCCGATTCTGCTTGTCCCGTGCTTTCTGCGAAGCCACACAGTGAGTGGGGGAAACGCACAGCTGCCCCCACCACCACCACCACCACCCCCCCCCAGGGAGGCGGATGCTGACAGCTCGGCTCCTCGGCACTACAGCGCTAATGAAGAACACTAATTAGGCCCGGCCAGCGGCTGGGTCTGGACCAGTCCTCGGGAAGGGAGCAGGCAGCATCGTTCTCTGTGGTTTCTCCCAGGGCCCCCTGTGGCTTGAAGAAAGAGGCGGGGGGTGGGGGGAGGGGGGAGAGAGACAGCACAGGAGGTGAGAGGCCGGGGCAGTGCTGCCCGCTAGGCCACCAGGTGGAGGTGGACCCTGACCCAGCCAGCCCCTGAGCTCCGGGAAGACAGAGCCAGGCCTCCTTATTACCCTGAAGGTAGCACCGCACTGGGGGCAGGCGAGGCCCCCTGCAAATGCTCAGCGAGTGTGGAGTGAAGGGTGGAGGAGTTCTTGTGTGGCCACCGGCCTCCACAGGCCATTCCTTGTGCAGCTCCCACGTGGCTGAGGCGCCGTGAGCTGGCCACGGCGGCGCTGGCCACGGGGAGAGCCGGCCGTCCCCAGGTGGAGCCTTGACATTTGTCACCGTCGCTGCTCTGCTGTGAGCTTCGCTTCCCCGGGCTGACCTGTCTGTCTGTCTGTCTCCCACAGGTGTCCTCTCCCTCCCGGCCTACTTCAGCCCCTACAACGGCAGCTCCCTGGCCCAGGACGAGCGCGCCGACGCCTACGCGCAGCTGGAGCTCCGCACCCTGGAGCAGTCCCTCCTGGCCACCTGCGTGGGGAGCATCTCCGAGCTGAGTACGTGCGTGCGGCACCCCCTTAGCTGGCTGGGGGGGTGGGGGAAGGCGGGGGTTGAGGCTGGCTTCTGGGTCCCCGGCCTCCTCCATCTTCACGCTTCTTGCCTCCCCCGGCAGCTCGATCTTCCCGGGCCAGAGGTCGCACACTGGTGGCCCACAGTCCCGTGTGGCTTGGCCGAGAGTGGCCTGCATCGCACACAGATGACCCTGACCCTGACCCTGACCCTGACCCTGCATGGCAGTGACGGGGGAGGGGCCGTGGGCAGCAAAGATGCGTCCTCTCCACTGTCACGTGACTCGTTATTCTCGAGTTGGCCCGTCTCACTCATTTAGGTTACCTGCCTGCCCCCCAAGTAGTGACTTCACCTCCAGGATTGTTTTCAAAGGAAAGGGCCCCTTGAACGTCAGCATGGAAAAGGGAAAATGAAAACAGAGCCGCTGTGGGTGAAGGAGGGCACCCCAGCCCTGGCAGTAGCCCGGCCGCCACCAGGACCTCAGGGCTCTGCGGTCAAGGTCACTCACTGCCCAGTCATGTGAGAAATCAAACGGCACGTTCTTCGTCCTTCCTTCTGCCTCTCTGTGTCCTGAGGCCACGGCCACCCGGCGGCAGCCACACACCCAGGGGCCCTAGCACAAAGGCTGGGACAGATGGCGCATCGCTCAGGCTTTTCTGTTTATAATTTCTTGGAGTTTTCTGGCCCCCGAACACTGAATGCAAACCTTTTTATTGCTCGAGGACACAGCTTCCTCCCTTCTTTCTTCCTCCCCTTCCCGGGACAGGAAACAAAGGTGCCTGGTTCCAGGTCACAGAGCGGATCCGTGCTGGGGACTGGGAGGGAAAGCCAGACGTCCGCTCTCTGTCTCCTGGGGGACGGCAGGATGGCCGCACGGGTCCCCTGCCCCCCGAGGGCCGTGCAGGAAGCGGGCCTGGTGTGTTTGGGAAACTGTCCTGCCCCGAGAGCTTCAGAAGGCATCTTGGCTTTATTTTGCATCTTGGACATTGTGTGCCTACTGTGTGCAAGGCACCACGTGATCTCATGTACTCCTCAGAGCAGCTCAGCAACGTGTGTCCTGGTGAGGAAACTGAGGCTCAGAGGAAAAAAGTGATTTTCCCAAGTCAGGCCGCAGAAGGAATCAGGGTGTGGGCTCGACTCCCCTGTGTCTGCTGTTAGCAGAGCTCTTTCACGTTGGGCGGTGGGCTCCCTGGACGAGGCTCATGGCTCTGCCACCAGCATTCGGGCAGCTGATGTCAAGGCTGGGCCCTGAGCCTTTGCCCTTCCCCACGCGGCCTCTGTCCATTGCCATCCACAGCCAGGCCAGGGGGGCACTCAGAAACACCCCTCGGGAGAAGGGAGACAGAGTCCTGTCGGTCCTACCTTCTAAAACTCACTCAGATCTTAGTTTTCCCCTTTCGCCCCCTCTGCTGCTACCAACTTGGCCCCAACCCGGGCCGTTTCAAACACAAATTGGATATTGCGCATCTGCTCAGCATCCCCTCCATGCCCGCTGTGGTTGCCCGGCTCACTCGGTGAAATCTAATACGCTCACTGTGCCCCGCGATGGAGTATTTGATCTGGCTTTATCTGTATGACCGGGCTCCAGCCACCCCACCTCATGGCCACGTTCATCCACCCCAGGGCCTTTGCACTGGCTGTTCCCTGAGCCTGTGACCCTTCCCCCTAAATGCTCTGCCCGTCTCTGCCCAAGTGGCACCTTAGTGGGCCTTTCCTGAGCACCCCGCGTGGATGGGCACCCACTCTCATGCCTCTGTCTTTCCTCTTACAGCTTTGGTTTTTTCAAAGCCTCTATCGCCACTTGGCATGTATCATCTGTTCCCACGTAAATGCTTTTCCCGCCCTGTGTCCCGAGGCCACGACCTGTCGGCTTCATCTGACCTGTGAGCTTCATGAGAATAGAGACTCTGCTTTACCCCCTGTTCCCCTGCAGCCCAGTGATCAGAGCAGTACCAGATGCAGGTGTGTGTGTGTGTGTGTGTGTGTATGTGTGTGCGCGCGCGCGGGTGCGTGCAGACATATATGCGTGTGCCTGCGTGTTCATGTGTGTGTGCACTCGCGTGCACACGTGCATTAGGAGCGGTCCCCATCCTGGCCAGACCAATTCTGAGGGCAAAGGGAAGCAGCAGCCCCCTAGCCCCTTTTCACCGACAACCTGACAGTGTGTGTCGTGCACGAGCCTGCCCAAGGCCCCTTGCTCTGAAACCAGGGCTTTTGCTCATCCCACGGTGAAGGAGGGAGGAGACAAGGTGGAGGCAGATATTGCAATTTTCCTCTCTCCGAGACTAAAGAGCTAAATGAGGTTAGCGATACTTGGCACCGGGCACCCTGTACCTAAAACCTTACCCCGGGTTTAGCAGGCATCAGCTCCCTGCCCTCTGCCAAGCCCAGCCTGCCAGGTGGGTCAAGAAGCTTCTTTCTTGCATCAGATCCAGCTGCACGGGACCTTGGGCACTTGTGTGTTCCTCTGCCCCTCTCTGCCCATGAAAGTGCCCATGGGGGGGATAGGACACAAACAAACCAACCCCCTCTTTTTAAGGCAGCCAGATGGAGGAGCCTGCTGAACTCCAGGCTCCGCTGGCTTTATGGGCTTCCTTGGCTTTATGGGATGGCACATAGTGAGGGCGGGCAGCCCGGGGTGAAACCTGCGGCACCTCTGATCAAGGCGCTCCGGTTAACGAGCAGCGAGGGCGGGCTTTTCGTGCCCGGTGGGTGTTTCTGCGCTTCAACCGAGGTTTCGTCAGGCTGAGGATTGAGTGATAAGTGCAAGAATTTTCCAGAAGCAGCTCCCAGTGTCCAATCTGGGCCAAGGCTTCTCCTACGAGCCGGGGGCTTGTCCACCCTGCCCCCATGCGGCAGACTGAAACTGTCATAAAACACAGTAAAAATGAATGTCCAGAAAAGTAAGCTAAAAGACATGTAAAATGCGAGCCAATTTTTTTTTTTTATTAGATTAGATAGACATTGCCATGGAGTTGTTGTTGTTTTGAAATGTCTGAAATGTCTGAAATTAACTTGTTGTGACCCAGTAGCAGCCTGCAGACCTGTGGCCATTGCAGACGACACTTCAGGTGGCAATGGCGCAGCCACCAAGGGCAAGTGGTGGGAGCACAGGGCCCCGAGTTCAAGGTCTGGTTGGTTCACTGGCTCGTGGTGCAACCTGGACAAATCATTTCCCTTCTGTGAGCCTGTTTCCTCGTCTGTAAAACAGAAATGCCTCCCTTAAGGGCGGTTATAAAGACTGAAGGAGATTTCCTCTCTTTTCGTGTCTATCTGGAAGCCGAGAAAATCAAAGGGGGCCGGGAGGACAGTCCCTCTGGGAGAACAGCCACGGCGCCCGCTGTCTCTGGCCATGAAGGAGGGGTGCAGAGCAGTGTGTGTTTTCAGATGCCTGGTCAGGATTGTCTGGTTGTTGAGAAAGACTGATGGCATGCCGCTGGGCTTGGAGCCAAGAAGTCCAGGGACCCCATCCCCTGCTGCCATTCTGCTGTCTCCACGGCCTTCCCGAACCTTCCAGGGGCCTCTCTGTTCCAGTTAGAAAGCCCTTCCGAGGCATTCCCATTTCTTTCTGGATTTTTTTTTTTTTTTTCTGCATTCTGGCTGGAATCTTGTTGCCAGAGGGTTCTCCACCAGAAACAAGAGAGCAATCAGGAACGTCATTAGCGATGACGACTTCCACCTTGTCTGCCTTGGGAAGGGTATCTCCCCAAGATGTCTCTGGGAGGCAGACCGCAGGCTCTGTGACTGCTCCCCTTTTGGGCCCTGCGGTCCTGCCAGGAGCGAGGGCATTGGGGCCCGGGGAGGCGGGCGCCAGGTTTCAGCTCACTGCAGCCGACTCAGCTGGTACAACGAGCTGTGCTGAGGCGGCTGCGGGGTGGGGGGTGTCGGTGCCGGTTTCTGCCACCCAGGAGCCCGAGGGCAGGGCTGGGAGCTGGCGCTTCAGGACCCGGCCTCCTGGGAAATGTGGGGCAGCGCAGGGCTGTAGACAGAGGTCCTGGAACGAAGGAAGCCACGGGAACGGCCTGCGGGATGGAGGGGTGAGAGGAGCAGGCCAGGAATCGCAGTGGCGTTGTACTTAACCTTTGTCAGGTACTTACTCTGAGCCAGGGAAGGTTGTGGAGTGATTTCCACCTATTATCTGTTGGTTGGGATCCGCACAGTTTGGAGGTTAGCTGTGATGATTCCCGTTTTTACAGACGAGGAAACCAAGGCTCCGGTCAGCAACGTGTGTTAAGATTGGAAGCAGCAGAGCCCTGACTTGACGCTGGGATCTATGCTCTCACCCACTTACCCGGAGATTCTCAGACCCCGCTGGGCCGTAGATTCGCCGGGGGGACTTCTACGAAGTCCAGATGCCCGGGCCCTGCCCCAGACCCATTACATCGGAGTCTTGGGGATGGGATGGGAGCCTTTTGTCAGTAACTTGCTGCTCTCCACCCTCTTGGCCGGAGGGTGGGGTTTGCCAGGAGGCCCCCAGAGAGCCTAGCCCCAGCTGCAGGGATGAACAGTCAGGCGTGTGGAGAGGAATGAGGACCTTGGGGTCAGGGACACACTCTTTCCCAGTGGAGATCTCCAATTCCAGGGGGGCCACTGTCCCTGCTCAGATAGGAGCCACGCACCATCGCTGTGGCTGTCGTGGCAGCCAATGAGCTCAAATCAAGCCCCCAACATTGTATGTTAAAATGAAACAAAGGGGCGAAGCTCTTTCTTCATTCTCCAAGTGTCAGCTGGGCACCTGTTAGAAGTACCAGTCTCACCGAAACTGGTTTGGCTCAGTGGATAGAGCGTCGGCCTGTGGACTAAAAGGTCCCGGGTTCGATTCCGGTCAAGGGCATGTACCTGGGTTGCAGGCACATCCCCAGTAGGAGGTGTGCAAGAGGCAGCTGATCGATGATTCTCTCTCATCGATGTTTCTAACTCTCTATCCCTCTCCTTTCCTCTCTGTAAAAAATTAATAAAAATATATTTTTAAAAAGTACCAGTCTCTGAGAGGCTGCAGAGGGAAGATAAATTGCATAAGTGAATGACTTGGCTCTGCCATACATTGAATGACACTTTACCTGCCAAATGACAGCCTGCATATTCCTCCCCCCTCGGGGTCAGCCATGTCCCGATGGGAGGAAGCCGGCCCCCAGGGGAGGCCCTTGCGTTCCCAGGCCTGAGGAGGATGGACGGGCGCCACTCGTTCCCAGACCGAGGGGCCCGCAGGTGCCTGGGGCCGCTTCACCCATCCTTTCTCAGCATTGTGGCTGCACACAATGCTGGGAGCTTCCTGCCCGGGCCAGGGGGGGATATTGAAAAGGCAGAAACACAGCACAGGACGTGGGGCCCTGAGACCCCATAGCCCAGGCCCCGGCTCAGCTCACAGACTGTGGAGTCCCAACAGCCCGGTTTCCAATGTAGACCACAGCCCAGCCCCCTGACCTCAGCTGGTGAACAGCCTCCGGGTGCACCGCAGCCTCCCTGTGAGCAGCTAAACGTGCGGGGTCCGTAAGTGTTTGTTCACCGGCTGAGCCTCCATTTCTTCATCTGTAAAATGGGGACTGCCGAAACCGGTTTGGCTCAGTGGATAGAGCATCAGCCTGCAGACTGAAAAGTCCCGGGTTCGATTCCGGTCAGGGGCATGTGCCTGGGTTGCTGAGCACATACATCCCCAGTAAGGGGTGTGCAAGAGGCAGCCGATCGATGATTCTCTCTCATCAGGTTTTCTAACTCTCTGTCCTTCTCCCTTCCTCTCAGTAAAAAAATCAATAAAATATATTTTTAAAAATAAATAAAATATAATAAAAAGGGGATAAAAGCCGTGGCCCCCGGCATGTTAAGAATCACATCAAATCCTATTTCTAGGGAAGTGAATGCTTAGCACGGGCGGAGTGCCCGGCGGACGCTGGTGGCGGTGCTCCTGCTTGATGCGAGGGGGCTTGAGGCAGCGTCCTCGCCCAAGCGCCTGGCCCTTTGCGCCAGACAGCACAGGGGCGTCCCTGCGCCTGCCCTGGCCGTGGGAGGCTGGGAGAGGAGGCCCAGAGGTTCCCTTGGTCAGAGCGCCGGGGCGAGGCCGTGGGTGGTGGAGAGAGCGGGGATGTCGAAAAAGAAACCACAGTCGCCTGCGCTCCGGAGGGGCGGGCCGCCTGCCCCGTGTTTCGCTCAGCTGTGTAGGCTAGACCGAAAGTGAAAGGGAAGCCAGGCGGCGGCAGGTGGCGTGTCTGGGTGACAGCTCCCGCCCCCGCCCAGGGCAGGCTGTAATTAGAGGGCTTTAGCTGCAAGCGTCCTTGGGAGAATGTGGTTCTTGGAAGAATGTGGGCGTGAACTCAGACTTTGTTTTCTCTCTCCTCTCCTCCCCCCCCCACCCCCCCGCAGGTGACCTGGTGTCCAGAGCCATGCACCACATGCAGGGGCGCCGCCCCCTGTGTCCCGGCTCCAGCCCCGCCCGGCAGGCCCGCCAGCCGCCCCAGCCCATCACCTGGTCCCCGGACGCCCTCCACACGCTCTACTACTTCCTGCGGTGCCCACAGATGGAGTCCATGGAGAACCCCAACCTGGAACCCCCGAGAATGGCCCTGAACAATGAGCGGTAGGGGTCTTCCTGGGGCTGCACCCCCCATGGGGGGGGGTCAAGGGGGGCGGGTGCCCAGTGTGCGTGGACCGACGGGCGCGTGCCTGCCTCCCTGCCTGTGAGGAGGCGGCTGGCACCGGGTGGGCTGGGATGCCCGTGGGGAAGGCCAAGGGGATTGTTTGACCTGGGCTGAGGTACGGGGGTCAGTGAATGTGGGCTTCAGCCTTGGTCTCGGGTCTGCCGGCTCTAGCGCCCACCTCCCGGACTCTTGAGAAACTCAGTGGCCTCTTTTCTAAAATGGGACATACACACACACACACACACACACACACGGGAAAGGTGGTGGTGAGGAGCCCGTGAGCTGGTGCTCTGAGGAAAAGCGCTGAGGACAGTGGGTGGAACCAGCCTTCGTCAGTGGTAGCTGCGACCTCTTTTGATGTCACTGGCAGGAAGTTTAGGCATGTGTTTTGCTCCATCCGCTCATTTTACAGAGAAGACCTCACGGCCCTGGCAGGTGACTCGATCTCCAGGAGGCCAGTGGTAGAAGAGCCCCAGGCCTGCTGGCTGCCAGGCTACTGTTTTCTCTATGGCATTCCAGCCCTGTCCTGGCCTGGGGCAGGGAGGCCTGGGGCAGGGAGGCCTGGGGCAGGGAGGCCTGGGCAGGGCCCAGTGAGGGCGTGCATGCATTCGTGCATGCCAGATGCACGTGGGGTCATATCAGCCTGAAGACAGGATGCCTCTTCTCATTGATGTCTCCAGTAGTCCTTCTCTGGTGTAGCATGACATTTCTTAAAATGTGGTCTCAAGTGTCATCTAGGCCAGGAATGCTGCTACTAATACAATTGCTAATACTGCTATCGACATTAAGAATATAACCACTGCTACTAATAATAATTAATAATGCAACGAGTTACAAACGCCACTGCTCATTATAGCTAGCATCTCAGAGCACAAATAGAGACAGAAAGCATCTTAAGGGCTTCACTTACTAACTCGCATTTCTCCCACACGTCTGTGGGTCCGAGGGGAAGGGGCGTGAGGATTATGAACAGTGGCTTATGGGATGGAGTCTGCAGCCTAATGAGGGCGGCAAAAGACAAGAGAGAAGGGAACAAATGAGCGCAAACCAGCGGACAGTGGCGGAGGAGGCTGGTGGCATGGTACCATTCTAGTACTCAGACACTATTCGGCCCTCAGACACTGCAGCCGGCCCAATCCAGTCTGGCTCTGCAGACCCTGCAGCTGGCCTGATCCAGCCTGGCTCTGCCACTTACTAGTAGGTGGACGGGTGTGTCATTGGGCTTCTGTGCCTTGGCCTTTTCTTCTTAGCGTGAGAATAGTGGTGCCGCCTCCGGGGCATTGTGGGTTCATTGAGTGAATGCACGTGAAGTACTTAGACTCATAAGTGCCTGGCGCACAGTAGGTCAGCCGTCAGGAGGATGTTCTGGAGGATGTTCGGAAAGGCTGGAGCAGCGGGGTGGCATCGGGACAGCCTGGGACTGGGACTGGGCCTAGGAGACAGCCACAGGCAGGCGGGCATGAGCCGTGAAAGTCCCAGAAGGACTTTGCTTGTTTCAGAGTGCGTATTTCATGACAAATGGATCTACATTTTAAAAACACAAAAATTAGGTGTGGTTTTTTTGTTTGTTTATTTTTAAGTTATCACTAATACCCTGTTTCCCCGAAAATAAGACAGTGTCTTATATTAATTTTTGCTCCCAAAGATGCACTAGGTCTTATTTTCAGGGGATGTCTTATTTTTCCATGAAGAATACAGTACACATTTATTGTTAAATGAAAATAAAGGAAATGTATTACCTGTATATGGTACGGTAGTACGGTAGTTGTCAACACAAACCAGACAAACTGTGAATCCTACAGTATCAAGAATTTACTCATTTATTCAATGACAATTATGCCATCATCTTCTGGAACATTATAACAATCCAATTCCTGAATTTCCTGGTGAATTTCTTGTGACTCCATTTCTTTCAGAATCAGTGGACCAAATCTCTCATATTTAGCCTAGGGGGGGCCCTTATTTTCTGGGGGATGCCTTATATTTCACTCAGAAGGAAACCTGTAAGTAGATCTTATTTTCAGAGGATGTCTTATTTTCGGGGAAACACAGTACTTGTTTATCTAGGTCTGTGGTCAGCAAACTCATTAGTCAACAGAGCCAAACATCAACAGCGCAACGATTGAAATTTCTTTTGAGAGCCACATTTTTTAAACTTAAACTCCTTCTAATGCCACTTCTTCGACATAGACTCGCCCAGGCCGTGGTATTTTGTGGAAGAGCCACACTCAAGGGGCCAAAGAGCCGCATGTGGCTGCGGTTTGCCGACCACGGATCTAAATAAATGCTTGTTGGGGGGCTTCAAGCCTCCTCAGAGGCGCCCTGGCTGTGATCGAAGCACGACTCCCCACCTCTGAGCCTCAGTTTCCTCCTGTGTGAAGTGGAGAGCTGAGCAGTGCCTACTCCCTTGAGGGAGTCCCTGTTCTGGGGAAGTGCCCCGACACAAGTGAGGTGCAGAGCTCGGAGAGGGGCGCCTCTTTGTTCCTTTCCAGATGCAGGGGTGGGGGACCCCGAGAGCACTTTCTATAACTCGGAGGCGCCCCAATGGGCCATGTGCTCAGTCTGAAGAAGGGGCTCGTTAAGCTTCTGCTCAGCTTGCGAAAGTGTTTTCTTATAGATAATAGAGATGATGGTGCTGGTGGCTTCTTTCTGCTGCCTGTGGCTCCCTTAAATGCCATTTCAAGGAAGATTTGCAGCATTAAGCTCTTTTTTCTCTTCTCCTCGTCTCGTTTTTTGCATTAAATTCCCATCTGTTTGCCTAAAATGGCAGTAAAAGGAAGAGGAATCGCTGGTGGGTGAATTAAGGACTTGTCTGCATGTGGTCCCCAGACTGGCCCACCCGGTACACCCTGCAGTGATTGTGGTCTGCAGTGCAGAAGCTGTCCCTCCCTCTGCCAGTCCTTCTCCATCACCCTCAGAGCGCTCCCTCCTCCGAAACCACCTTGCTTATGTGTCGGCTTTCTAGAGCAGTGCTTCTCAACCTTCCTCATGCAGCGACTCTTTATTTTATTTTATTTTATTTTATTTTATTTTATTTTATTTTAGGATTTACTTGGTCTTGCCTTCAAAGCTTTGCAATTTCTTTTTTTTATTATTTTTTAAATATATTATATTGATTTTTAAAAATATATATTTTATTGATATTTTACAGAGAGGAGGAAGGGAAAGAGATAGAGAGCCAGAAACGTCAATGGGAGAGAAACATCGACCAGCTGCCTCTTGCACACCCCCCACTGGGGATGTGCCCGCAACCAATGTACATGCCCTTGACCGGAATCGAACCTGGGACCTTTCAGTCCACAGACCGACGCTCTACCACTGAGCCAAACCGGTTTCGGCTGCCGCAACCCTTCAATACAGTTCCTCATGTGGTGGTGACCCCCAACCATAAAATTATTTTCGTTGCTACTTTATAACTGTAATTTTGCTACTGTTAATGAATTGTAATGTAAATATCTGTGTTTTAGGTGACCCCTGGGAAAGGGTCGCAACCCACAGGTTGAGAACCGCTGCTATAGAGCCCAAGACCATCAGAAAACACAGATATTTACATTACTGTTCATTAACAGTAGCAAAGTCACAGTTACAAAGTAGCAGTGAAAATAATTTTATGGTTGGGGGTCACCACAACATGAGGAACTGTATTAAAGGGTTGGAAGGTCGAGAACCACTGCTCTAAAATTGATTGTGCTAACATTTCCATTTCTTTTCCCATCAGAACTAATAAACACTTGGAATTCATAATGAATGATCTTGAACCACTTTGAAAGATGAATGAAACTCTGGGAAATAACAATCATAACCTAGAGTAATGTCTAAGAACGTGGTTAAAACAGGAGGAGTACATCAACAAAGAGCCTTAATATTGTCCTACATTGTTTAATGACAGGGAATAATGTTCAAAGGTCAGAGAGGGAACTTCTGTACTGATTACATATTCATTACAGTACCAATCAGTTGGCGTTTTTGAAAGTAGTTTGGTTAAGCATTTAAACCGGAAGTATAGACATATTGTGTCCTTGGCACATAGAACAGTCCCTAGCACATAGTAGGGCAGTAAAATATTTTGTTCAGTTAGTGAGATAGGTCGTAGAGCCTAAAGATTGGACGCTTTAAAGCCAACGATCATAATACAGGGTCTCTGCTCTGCTTTTTACCAGTTATTTACTTTGGGGAAGTTCTTTAACTTCTGAGGCCTCGGTTTCCCCAGCTTTTTAAATGGAAAGTGGCTTGACCTACTTCCAAAGGTTTTTGTGGGATCAAATGAGGCCGTGTATCTAAAGGACGCAGCACACAGAGTGAACTCTTCACACCTGGCAGCTGCTATTGTCGGTGTAATTAGTTTTCACAAACCTATGGAAGCACAAGAATGACTAAATCTTGTTCAATGCATAAGCAATGCAAAAGCAGCGGTGACTTTAAATATCACCACCCCTCAAAGTCAGGTTTTCCCTCCTTCTCATCCATGCCTTCTTCAGTCCCTGCCCTTAATTCCCTCTTAACTCAGCCCTGGCAGGAGCCGGTCCAGTAGACGAGGTAGACCAGATGTCACAGAGGACGAAGGCAATAAGGACTGTTTTTTGGACAAACACATGTATAGACTTCAGATTTATCATAACGCACCACCCAAGGATTTCAAAGAACAAAAAACTGGATTTCATCACCTATGGGTTCAGAGAGTGGAGCATCTTTCTGGAGTCACTGGTGTCCCAGGCCCCAGGCCCCTCCCTAGGTGGTTTGGCCACAGACCTACATGTGGTGGGTGGTCCTTGCTCAGTGTTACGCTTGGGAGTGAGGTGCTCTGGTTTATTTCTGCCTGGACTAGAAGCATCTAGACAAAGCTTTGCAGTTTATAAAGCTCTTTAGATGCAAGCTGTCTGACAGATCCCCACATGAGCTCTCAGAGGAGCCATTGCTGTCACTTACAGGTGAGCAGACCACGGCCTTGAGGGGAAGGGTCAGCAGGGAATCCGGGGGCACAGCGAGGAAGGGCGGGTCTGAGTGCAGCTGGGGAGGCCCGATTATAACAGCACAGGGAATTCGCATGATCCAATGTGAGCTACCCGCCCGGCTCCCAGTAGCAAAAGGCAAGATGCCAGAAGCCGGCTCTCTCGTTCAGCACCTCCTTGACCCGGCATGGCTGGGGCAGCTCAGTGTCAACTACCCCGAGCCTCTTCTCCAACAGACTTGAGTTCACTGGTCCTGGGAGGCCAGCCTGAGGGAGGGTCTCTATCTGTCCAGCATCCAAAAGGGAACAGGCCAGGGATTGGGGCAGACAAAGGAAGTGGCCGTGCCAGGCATCGGGCTGGAGACGGGACAGGATCCTGTGGCCCAGCCACTGGCAAGTGCCCTGGGAAGCTGCCCTCTGCAGATGACTTCCTGTCCCATTGTCTGGCCCACCGGTCCTCATAGGGGGACCTGCCAGGCCCCGGGGCCTCATTCGTGTGGAGTGTTTTTATAACCCGGCAGCAACAATGCCCTTTGTCCGCTGTTATTGCTGGAAAACCCCTCTGCAGAGAACTGAACTTCCTTTCTTAAGGAAGGTCCCTTCAGAGGCTGAGCCGTTGGCTTTGCAGACAGGAGGCTGGGGCAGGAGAGCTCCGGTGGAACCTGGCGTCGGGCTGGGCCGCCTCGGGCCTGCTCCTGCTTGCCCGACGGGCAGCGCTCAGCTGTTCCTCCTCCCGTTGGACCAGCCGCCTCCAACAGCCTTCCGTGCCCCGCTTGCTACTTGAATATTTGAGATTTGGGGGAAGAAGGCTCTTCGGGGGTCCATGTGCACCCTCTGACCTCGGAGCCCAGCCCAGCCTCCCGTTCCTGCTGACATCGGGGCTGGTGGGGCTGTGGGTGCAGAAGCCGGAGTTTGGGCGGAACGGCGAGGTGAGCCTCCGTCCACCGCACAGGCTCAGCATTTTGTGGGGGGCAGTGTGGTCTTATGAGAGACCCAAGGATCTTTTTTTTTTACGACTCAGACAAATCACCATGGGTGAGCTCTGTGACCTAGGACATGTCTCTAAGCCTCTCGCAGCCTCAGTTTCCACGTTTGTAAAATGCCGACGAATGACAATCCCCGCCTCACGGGGTGGATGTGTGAGAGGGTCCTGTGTGCACAATGGCCTCATGCTTACTTGGCACATCCAGGCCCTCCGCACCTCCCAGCGGGGGGCGCTGCTGCCCAGAAGCCCATGCGGGGATCCTGCCTGAGGCTGCGGCTGGGATGTGGGTGCAGAAAGCAGGGTCGGTCTGGAGCCTGCACCGTGTTCTCCTATTTCTCTGGTTGGTTGGGTCAAAGCCACTCATTGCCATCAAAAATATCCCCCTTTCACTGGCCATTTCTGTTAGGCCTCCAAATTCCTTCTAGAAGTTTCTGAAGACTCTTGACCTGACCATGTGAGAGGTCATCTTTCTGCCTTAGACGGTGGGATGCGGGGAAGGTGGGAGCTGTGTGATTGCACTCAGTGGATCCAAACAGGAATTCCGACCCGGAAGCCCTAAACAAGCCCCTCAGCCGGCTGCACAGCAGGTGTCTGGGGTGAAGGAAGCCGCGTTGGCAGAGGCGGGTGCTGGTGACAGCGCCCTTGGGAGGGCGTGCGTCTGAGCAGCCGGAGGCCTTCTCTGGTCTGGCTTCCATATGGAGCGAGAGTGTGTGGTCTCTCCAGCCACCACAGACGCTGGGCGGGCGGCAGGAGGCCGGTCTCCTGAATGGCAGCAGTGGGCCCCGTAGGGGAGGTGGGGCCGGCAGGCGGGGGGAGCCACACCCGGCAGAGAGGAGAGAGGCCTGCTTTCACACCCCGGCATTCCAGGTGTGTGGGCAGCAGTGATACCCAGCCTGCTGGACCGGCTACTTGCCCGCCCAGCTGCTGTGCCGGGAGCTCTGGCCTGAGAAGTGGGTCAGGGGCCTCGGACCTCACGGCTCCCAGGGCCCTCCCCGCCGTGAGAGAAAGGATGAGGGGGAGGCGTGAGAAAGGGCGGAGGGGCAGCGGCCTGGGTGCCGTCTCCACTGGAATGAAGAGTCCCTCCCGCCCACATGGGATGCCACCCTAGAGTCAAAGCCCAGTTACCAAACGATGGCTGTGTCCCCTCCACTGGGGCCCAAGGGCACCGGGACAGGCGCAGCACCACCTCGGCCCTTGCCCTCCCTGTGAGACTGGATCCCAGCATCCTCGCTGCCTTCCCTTCCAGAGACGGCCTCACCCCGGCCGGCCACCTGCCCCAGGAGGCCATGCTCCGGCAGGAAGTTCTCCCAGGAAATGCCCGTCTTTTTGCCTGGGCCGTGTGTGTGTCTCTTGCTAATAAGAACCGCTTGTCAATACCCAGGCCAACTCAAGGCTCCAAGTACGGAAGACAGAGAGGTTCCCTCTTATACAAGCTCAGGGGCCTGGCTCAGA
Source organism: Nyctalus aviator (assembly GCA_036971965.1). Taxonomy (NCBI): domain Eukaryota; kingdom Metazoa; phylum Chordata; class Mammalia; order Chiroptera; family Vespertilionidae; genus Nyctalus; species Nyctalus aviator. The sequence goes on along the minus strand of CM072929.1, from coordinate 8,094,891 downwards.
ACCCGGGAGCCCTACAGAGCATCTGGAGTAAGAGCAGACCCCCCCGGGAAAGGGGGCAGCCGCGGGCACCGCCCCGGGGAGAAAAACCTGTGCTGCACCTTTATACACTCAGAGATTGGATTTTTTATTTAATATATTTTATTGATTTTTTTAGAGACAGGAAGGGAGAGGGATAGAGAGCCAGAAACATCAATGAGAGAGAAACATCCATCAGCTGCCTCCTGCACACCCCCTACTGGGGATGTGCCCGCAACCAAGCTACATGCCCTTAACCAGAATCGAACCTGGGACTCTTCAGTCCACAGGCCGACGCTCAATCCACTGGACTACACCTCTCCAGCCTCAGTCAGGGCAAGGATATCAAACGTGGGCTGCTGTGCTGGGGGCTGGGAAACATCGGTGAGCAAACAGTCCCCGCCTTCAGAGAAATTGCAGCCCCGGGGAAGGCAGCAGACAAAAGCCAAACGAATAAACGAATAAGGAGATGGGCTGAGGGCTGTGAGGATGCCCTTAGCTGGAGGGAGAGAGGAGACCTGCTCCAGGGGGGTGAGCAGGGCCGGCCTCCCACTGCCTGGCACTCAGGTGCCCTCACACCAGGGTGACCAGATGCTCCATCTGCCTGAGACGGCTCTCGTTGCGCCTGCTGTCCTGGTGCTGTTGGTGACAGCACGCCTTTTCCCTCTCAACGGGAAATGTAATGTGGGTGACAGATTATATCATCGCTGTGCCTGATGCTCCTCATCCCTGAGAGGAAGGCGGAGGGGCAGGGCCCGGCATGGAAGGCAGGCCGATCGGCGCGGCTGGGTGGCAGCGGAGTGTACTGTCGAGGGGCGGGCGCTCTGCCTGGGATCACTTACCGACTCCGCATGACCTCGGGCCGCTGACTGCACCTCTCCGGCCTCAGTGTCCCCATGTGTCCCATCGGGGCGGTCACAGTACCTGCTTCCTACAGTAGACAGGAGTCAGTGAGCCCAGAGGCATCTGAGCAGGGTGCTCCGCAGATGCTCGGTGAGCAGCAGTGGTTAGTGTTCGTCTGTTAGTCCTGGAAGCCCAGGGGGCCCGTCCAGGACGTCCCGATGGTCACACACGCCACCTCCCATCCCAGTGCTCACTTTTCGGCTCCTCTGGGGCCTGAAGGGCAGTCCCCGGGCACAGGCAGGGGAGTCGCAGGCAGCTGGTCCCGGCTTGGCTGTATTCTAAATTTATGTCCGTGTGCGTCTGTGGACAAGGGAGTTTATCTACTGCCTCTAATCTGTACCAGATGAGCTTTAATAGGAAAAGTGTCCAGTTTGGCTCAGTGGTAGAGCGTCAGTCTGCGGACTGAAAGGTCCCGGGTTCGATTCCGGCCAAGGGCATGTACATTGGTTGCGGGCACATCCCCGGTAGGGGGTGTGCAAGAGGCAGCTGGTCGATGTTTCTCTCTCATTGACGTTTCTAGCTCTCTATCTCTCTCCCTTCCTCTCTGTAAAATATCAATAAAAAAATATTTTTTTTTTAAAAAGTGTCTTTTCCCCATAGAAAGCCCTAAGCTCCGGCTCTAAGAGAAGTCACCTGTCCCCACACGGATTGGGGATGCAGGGGGCGGGGGTAGCTCCAGGCTCTGAGGCAGCGGCTGCTGGAGGACATAGGCCTGGGGGTCAGAAGGAAGATGCCTGCCCAGCTCTGACGCCAGCTGAGCCAAAGCATTCTGGTTTGACCAAGCAACTCTAGAAAAATAATGAGTCCAAGATGTGAATTGGACTAGCACCGCTTCCTTTGTTCTGGGCGTCCAGTCCGACTTCGGCGGGACAGCGCTGGTTTTGTTCTCTGCCGACGTTTCAGCTCGGTGAGAGGCCGCGGCGGCTCTCGGGACCTTGACCTTCCCCAGGTCAAGCAGCCTCTGTCTGTGCCGCCATTGGACTGGGGACAGTGTGGCATCTCCGCGGGTCCCGCCACCCAGCCCCGGCCCGGAGGGCACGGCGGGGAGGGGCGTGGGAGCAGCAAGGTCCGTGCGAAGGTGATTGCTGTGGGCAGCCTCCCCCGGGGCCTGCAGCGGCGCCCACTGAAGGTGGGGCCAAGTCATCGGAAGGATTGCAGCAGACACCCTGGCCACCCCCTCCCTCGATCCTCATTGGCAGCCGCCGGGCTGGTCCCTGTGCGGTGCTAAGTGCGCTCCCAGCTCGGGCTGTGCTGAGATGGTGATGGGGAAACCGTGTCCGGGAGCCAGCCGTAGGCATCCTGGACCACCCCAAACCCTCCTGGCCTGGGAGCCGGGCCCGCCCGCACCCCGGAGCCCTCTGTGCTCCCAGCCCAAGGTGGGAGTTAAGAAAGCGCAGCCCAGTTTTCTCAGGGCCGAGCTCCTCCAGGTCTCGAGGCCCTACCCAGCCAGTGGGCACATCCGGGTCCTGCCCAGCATCCTACGCACGTCCTCGTGGGCGGGCACGGCGGGCACATAGCTGCTGGCCCGGACTCAGCCTGCGGGTGGGGGGTAGAGGCGCGGGGCCCTCTGCCTGGGGCTCCCAGGGCCCATCTGCCAACCTGAGTCTTTCCCCGAGGCCCCTGCCCACCTCCCCTAAGAACAGAGCCTCCTTTGAGCTGGAAATCGGAGGCGTTTCCTGTTCTGTGTTGTTAAGACACCGCTTATAGGACTGTAATCCCAATAAATCATACGCTTGCTGAGTGGGGCAGGGTTTGGGTTGTTTTTTTTTTTTTTTTTCCAGGCTGCAGGGACCTCTTAAAACCAAGGCCTTAAGAAGTTTATTCTCTTTCCATTTTTTTTAAAAGAGGGAAAATGGCTTTTGTAGACCTGGGTCCTGTTGAAGGGCCTTCTGAGGCCATTGGCTTGAGAGACTCGGGCTCATCGAAACGATTAATTTAAAGAGAGATGAAGAGAAGCCGAGTTGTGACGTGTGGGTCTGGTCTCCATGTTGCTGCTGAGCCTGCTCTGGGACCTTGGGCGAACGGGCCGGGCAGCCCTGAGGTGTCGGAGACTTCCCGGGAGCTCGCCGGGCCAAGATGATTTGCATTATGACGTGTTACATGCCTTTTACTCCCGATGTCGTACGAGGGTCCCGGAGAGTTTGTGCATTCAGATGTTGTAACGTTTTCCTCAGTTTTAATTCCTGATACAGTAGTTACCAATGAAATAACACACACAAACAAAAGCTCTTGAGGGGCCAACCGGTGTGGCTCAGCGGATAGAGCGTCGGCCTGTGGACTCAAGGGTCCCAGGTTCGATTCTGGTCAAGGGCATGTACCTTGGTTGCGGGCGCAGCCCCAGAAGGGGGCGTGCAGGAGGCAGCTGATGGATATTTCTCTCTCATTGATGATTCTGTCTATCCCTCTCCCTTCCTCTCTGTAAAAATAAATAAATAAATAAGCTCTTGAGAGGCCTCAAGAGATAGTGGGGGATCCTGAGACTGAAGCTCGGGAAGCAGCTGCTCCGAGGTGCCAGGCTGCACTCGGGCCCTGGCCCTGCCGACACCGCACCCTGGCGCTGACAGGCACAGCCGAGGGGAAGGCAGACGAGGGACGCGGCCTCCTCCTTTGGAGGCAGCACCCCGGAGAGACCCTGGGGACGGTGCAAACCGCCCTTCCCAGCCCTGCTCCTCCGGGCCCTTCACCCTGGAGTCAGGGCACGGCTGCAGCCCAGGGAGTTTTTATGGGGATTTTCCAGAACATCCAGTAAAGCGGGCCAGCGCTTCTCCGCGTGCCCAGGGGGCTTGACATTACCGGAAAGGAAGCAGTGACCAGGAGCCCACAGGCCAAAGGCAGCACGTTGCGGAGATAGCCCGTGAAATGCTTGTCATTTCACTTTCCCATGGACCGCAGGCCCGGGGCAGGGAGGCCACGGAGAAAGGCCTGAAGAGGTCAGTTTGGGGGCTGGCGGCTTTGTTTGTGGGCAGGCGGCCACCAGCCACCGCCCCGGAGGCAGAGGGGCCACCTTGCCCCGGGGGGCTGGGGGGGTTCGGCCTGTTGGAAATATTCATCCGTGTTCGTTCAGAGAGCAGAAACCACCCCGGGTGTTTTGACAGGAAGAGACCTAACTCAGGGAATTGGACGCCCGCAGGGTTACTGGGACGGCTCAAGGAGTGGCTCCGAGGAGGGCTCCGAGGAGGACACCGAGCTTGTCTGTGGGGAACGGGAGGCCAAATGGGCCCGTCCCCCGAGGTTACCGATACCGAGTTCTTTCCATGTGACAGGCTCCGAGGGGCCCGGATCGGAATGAATCGCGGCGCCACCTGACTGGACCCCCTGCCTTCCCAGGTCCCCTCGGTTTCCCCGCGAGCGGCCGGGAGGTGCCACCTGGGGCTTTGTCTTGGTATCTGGACGGGCAGAGGTGAACTGGCCGGTGCTCAGGAGGAGGCAGGAACGGGCCGGTGGGCTTGGGAACTCGGAGTGCCCGTGGTCCGGTGTGCCCCGGTGAAAGGCAAGAGCCTGGCCTGACCCTCTCTCTGCTGCCTCCTCCAGGCCCTTCATGCTGCTGCCGCCTCTGATGGAGTGGATGCGCGTGGCCGTCACCTACGCAGAGCACCGGCGAAGCCTCACCGTGGACAGCGGCGACCTCCGGCAGGCCGCCCGGCTGCTGCTGCCCGGCCTGGACTGCGAGCCCCGGCAGCTCAAGTACGGGCTTGGGGGGATGGGGAGGGCGGCGAGGCGGGAGGGCCCCGGCTCCCTGCACCCCTGGCCACCCCTCCCTCATTTCCTGGCGGTTGGGAGGGGCAGCGCGGACACTGCGGCCTGTCAGAGGGCCTGCTCTGTGGGTGCCTCTCCTGCAGCCATGGGTCTGGTGCCCAGGCACCGGGGTTAGGGCAAGAAAGCTCTCGCCCGCTATCTGGCTCTCCGGGATGTTTGGGGGCGGCAGAAGTGGGTCCCCTCCTCTCTTGCTGTAACTGCCATTTTCCTGAGCACTTCCTAGTGCAGGCACGGCGTGGAGCCTTCCTCTACATGCATGGCTCAGTCCTATGACGGCTGTAGAGAAGGAGCTATTCTAACGCTCATGTCTCAGGGAGGGGAGCTGAGATGATTTGCCCCGAGACACCCAGTCAGCCTGCTGGCTGTGCCGCGATTTGAACGCAGGTCCATGTAGCCCCAGGGAGGGATCCTCGTCTCCATCCCGATGTGCCTCTCTCGGAGGGGTCTCCAGGCCCCAGGGGAGGTCGTGTGGCCATGCTTGGCCCGCAGGAGCCTTGCAGCTTTTGTTGCTGTTTTTGACCGGCCCAGACCCTAGTTATGGCCTCCTCTGCCTTCCTGGCGGATGCCCCATCTCCTTCTGGAAGTTAAACTGTTGGAACCATAGCTTCACACGGCTGCAGGCCCAGCCGCCCTCTGGAAGCCCGCGGGGCCCGGGGAAGACGCTGGGTTTCCTGGGAGCTCCCTGGGTATGGGGGCTCAATTGCAGTGGGGCTCGGGCAGTTCCCACTCATTACAGTCCTTCTGGCCTCAGCAAGAAGCCTCAAGGGGAGAAGGTGATGCTAAGAACCGGGACTTGGCCACCACACCATCCTAGGGACCCAGAGAGGCCCTCTTGTGGCCCCGGCCCAGGCCAGGCTGCTTAGGCAGCCCCTGTAGATCCTTCTAGAGGGCACTCCGTTTCCGGGCCATGGCCCAGAGTGCCGAGCACGTCTGTGACATGGCCGCAGACCAGCAGCAGTGTGTGTGCCCGTGTCACTGAGCACGGCCAGGCCAGTCTCCGCTGCTCCACCTGCTAGCCCCAGTCCTTCCCGCCTGCCCGTCTGCCAACATGTCCGCGGGCACAGCTGTGCCCCAGCTCCTCGCGAGGGGTGTCCCAGCGGAGCGTCCGCACACGGTCACGCTCACACACGTCCGTCCTTCCTGCACAGACCCGAGTGCTGCTTCAGCTCCTTCCGGCGGCTGGATGCCCGCGCGGCTACCGAGAAGTTCAGCCAGGACCTGGGCTTCCGCATGCTCAACTGCGGGAGGACGGACCTCATCCACCAGGCGATCGCGGCCCTGGGCCCCGACGGCGTCAACACCATGGACGACCAGGTGCGTTCGGAGCGCCTCTGTGCAGGCAGCTGCGGGGCGGGGGGGGGGGGGGGGGGGGGGAAGGGAATGAGAGGGGTGTCTTCCTCTCGAGGCCCAGCCTGTGGCTTCACACACACCTGGGCTTGGGTGCCAAGTCACAGCGTGGCCTTTGACAGGCTCCTCCCTGAGCCTCCGCATCCCTACCACGGGGATAACGGTGCCTGCCCATAGGGCTACGGTGAGAATTGGCCTCTGGCACATGGTCAGTGCGCAGCAAGCGGTCATTCTGGGTTTTGCTGCCCACATGCTGACGACGACGATGATCCCTGGGGTCTATTTATCAGCCGCTTTATGGTCTCGAAGTAGAGACGGCCCAGCACAGAACAGGGAGTTTCCCCTCACAGGGCTCCGAGCCTGCTGTAAACTCCAAATCGCGTACAGATGTGTGGAGGAGAAAAGCCAGGCGCGTGCGTGCATGCGTGTGTGTGTGTGTGTGTGTGTGTGTGTGTCGGGGTGGGAGGGGGGAAGGGGGAGGAGTTAAAACAAAGCCAAATTTCCGAGTTGGCTTTCCTCCGAATTCCCGGTCCTGCGTGTCCCTCGGCCTCGGTATTTACACAGTGATCTGTGGGTAAACAGCCCTCTTGCCCATGATTAATCTCGGGCCATTGCTGTATCTCTGGGCACGAGGCAAGGATTTATGAGGCAAGGAGATGTTGTCTACACACAAATAACCTAATAAATAACAGCACGGGCCCCAGGCGAGTGCTTGCCAGGATCCAGCTGAGGAATAACCGTGGCCTCTGCTGTTACTGGCCCCGGAGAAGGTCCCGGCCAGGAGGCAGCCCGTGCACCACCCACCCAAACCCCGGAGGTGGAGGGGGGGTGGGGCTCAGCTCCGGGAGAGCTCCGCACGTCTCAGGAGCTTGGGTGTTACAGGAAACCTCTCCACCTTCTGGGAGACGCTGCAGAGGGTGAGCCTCACAGGCCGGCTCTGTGTCCTCGTGTGAGGCTGTGGGCACGTTAACCCCCCTCTCTGCCCCTCTCCTGTAAAATGGGGATAATAACAGAGCCCCCCTAGTTGGGGTGTCATGGAGAAAATGAGATTAAAGGAGGAAATGCATGTAAACCAGTCACACAGTGATTGGCACACGCAGGGCCCGCGTGGCGGGGCGGTGGCAGCTGAACGCAGCCGCAGTGACAGGGCCGTTAATGACTGAGCTCAGGCGAGGCAGCGCCGCCCTGCAGGAAGCACTCTGCACGGAGTTATCCACGCTCCTGACAACAACCCTGTGAGGCATGCTCTTCCCGTTCCCAAGATGCAGAAACTGCTCAGTTGGTGGAGCATCGGACCATGCACCAAGAGGTCACAGCTCGATTCCCAGTCAAGGCTCTTGCTCGGGTTGCTGGCTCCATGCCCACTGGGAGGAGTGCAGGAGGCCACCAATGTTTCTCTCTCCCCCCCTCTCCTCCTCTCCTTTCCTTTCTCTCTAAAAACCAATAAAAAAAAAAACATTTTAAAAATTAAATTAAAAAAAAAAGATAAAGAAACGGAGGCACAGAGGGATACGGGTAACTTGCATACGAGGTTTACAGCTCCCCATGGCAGAGGTGGCCTCGCCCTGCATCCGGCCCCACGGCCTGTGCCCGCAGGCCCCAGGGAGGCCGGCACAGGGCACGGGGTCACTCGGATGAGCAGCGGGGGAAGCAGGACCGCTGGCTCTGTGGTTCTGGGGCAGAGGCCTGTGGAACATGTCCCCCCATTCTGCTTCCTGATGGTTTCGCTTCTGCCTTCGGTTCCCGTAGGGGATGACGCCGCTGATGTACGCCTGTGCGGCTGGGGACGAAGCCATGGTCCAGATGCTGATCGATGCAGGAGCAAACTTGGACATCCAGGTGCGTAAGCCCCAGAGCTGCACACAGGCCCCAACCCAGCAAGGGAGCGCCACGGGGTCTTCACCAGCCGTGCTGCATGCTGGGTGCAGCATTTTGAACAACTGGGTAGAGGTGTCTCAGGATGGAAATCCAAGGTGCATGGGGATCACAGTTGGCAAAGATTTGGGCTTTCTGAGAGGAGGGTGCTAACAGGGGGAGTTGAGTGGAGAGAATGGCCACCATCCTGTTGGCACCTTTTACCTTTTATCAACCTAATCCCCACCCCCAAGAGCTCTGGCTCTGCCTTCCTCCGAGGCATCATGTGCTCCCTCTGCCCAGGGCAGACATCACTAACCGAGCATCCTTTTGAGCCTTGTCCACAGAGTGCTCCAGGCAGACATTACCAATGGAACGTGGAGAGCACCCGAGTTCATTCCTAGTCACATCCCCACAGGGTACCCCCTTCGCTCACTCAGGTGCCTGTGTGATCTGCCCGGGAAGGTCACTCACCTGGGAAACACTGACTGACTGTGGTCTTTCCCCAGGTTCCTAGCAACTCTCCCAGGCACCCCTCCATTCACCCCGACAGCCGGCACTGGACAGCGCTGACGTTCGCTGTGCTGCACGGACACATCTCTGTGGTCCAGGTGAGCTCCTGCCGGTGTGCGGTGCCGTGGGCTGGGCCCCAAGCAGAGCCCCAGGCTCACACCGTGAGCCATTGCCTCGGAGCTGGGATACAGAGGTGCTGCTTAAGTACCTGTCAGCAGGCAGAGCCCCACCTGGTTTGTCTCGAGGAGAGGGCTTTGTGTGAGGATGGGGGGCAGGAGGGGGAAGGAGGGGGTCAGAAACAAGGCCCAGGTCCAAGCGGTCCTGGCCTGCCTGGCACCTCCGTGTCTCTGGGTGAGTCTCCGGGCACGCTGGAATCTGTGCACATGTGCTGTGCTCTCTCCGCCATCGTTCTGACCCCTCGCTTTCTCTACTCCCTCATGAACACCCCCCCAGAGCTGCCTCGGGGTCACGGCGCCCTCCCAGGTCTGCCTCTGCCCGTGAACCGCCCAGAGTGCCACTTTCCTGAGGCAGGACTCCGACTGGCACAGCTCACCTGTTGAGCCAAGCCCCGTGGTTGGCCACCTTGGCCAGTAGCTGTGGCAGGTGTGGATTCGGGCCTAAAAGGGGAAGCTGTGGGCAGAGCAGCATCGAACCCAGCCGGGCACCAGCCACACTGCCACTCGGCTCCCAGGCTCCTTTGCTTCCGGGAGTTCATGTAACACCTCGCTGTCCACTGGAGTGAGCGTCAGTCCTCTGAGGGCAGGGCCATGTCCAGCCTGTTTACCATCATCCTTGCAGCCTGGCCTGTAGGGGGGACTCAGGAGCTGGTGGGTCCCAGGCTAGCTGCCACATCCTGCCTGCTTTTCGGCTGCTGCCACCTAAGCACCTGAGCAGTGCCAGCCTAGCCCAGGCGTGCCTGGTCTGGTGCCCAGTTTCACCCAATGGGCAGTGCCCCGCTTCCACCACCTTGCTGCACGGCTCTGGCACTGGTGCCTGACTGGTTTCTCGCTGACAGAGGTCCCCGCTGACGGCTCCCCTGCTCTGTACACACTGCAGAGGAGGCTGAGGTCAGCCAGGCCCCCCACCTGGTCTCCAGGTGAGAGGCAGGCGGGGTTTCCCCAGACTGCAAGCACAGGCTCTGAGGAGGGTTTGGTCTCCAGAAACCTGCGGGGAAGAGGGGAAGGGAAAGGAGAGGGGAGGTGGCTCCCTCCAGAGCAGCCGGTCAGGAAAGGTGAGACGGAGCTCAAAGTCACTTGGTGGAGCAGTGCAGACGCCACCCCTGCCCAAGGCAAGGCTGGCCCAGCTCAGCTGGAACTGCCTGGTATCTGTTAACCCTGCCCCTGGCCCTGGCCAGGCCCGCCCAGAGGGGGAGGCCTCCTGGTGTCTCCACAGCAAGGAGGTGCCCAGCCCCCCCAATTCCCGCCTGAGATCCACCAGTGACTGAGCCCCTGCAGAGAGGGGCGCCCCAATTCTCTTAACCCTCAACAGTGCTGCGAGCTTTCCAGAATGGGAAGCCTGAGGCCTGGAGCGGAGTTGCCTGCACTAGCACTCGGCTCTTTCGGACTCTGACACCCAGGCCTCCCCACCATCCCTGCTGCCTCCCAGAGCCTCCGTTTCCCTCAGCAGATTGGGGAGGGGAGGCAATGCTTTCTCTGCATGAGTTCTCGGGGGGTCCCTGCAGGCATAGCTCAGAGGTCCCCACAGCTTAGAGGCCTGGTCCCTGGCCCCAGGGTGAAGGCGAAGATTCTAGAAACTCGTAGCCCTGAGAGGAACCTGGAGTTCTGCCATTCTGGTTCCTCGGCTGCTGGTGAGCTGGGTACAGTCCGACCCCGCAGCCTCCTGAGGCACATGCCCCCCTCCGGCCCCCACACTTACGTGTCCTCCCTGTGCCCCCGCAGCTGCTGCTGGACGCCGGCGCCCACGTGGAGGGCTCGGCGGTGAACAGCGGCGAGGACAGCTACGCGGAGACGCCCCTGCAGCTCGCCTCTGCGGCTGGTGGGTACACACTGCCCTGCCCCGCCCAGCAAGGGCCCCGCTGCCCCTCCCACTGTCACCCATGCACAGGGACCCCTGGGGTGAGCCCCAAACCCTCCTCGCGGCCCTCTGGCTGCATGGCCGCGCTCGGTGCCCGGGCAGGCCGGGCGCAGGGCAGGGCAGCGCAGCGCAGTGCGTGGTGGGCACGCGCTCAGTCCGCCTTGTCTCCTAGGCAACTACGAGCTGGTCAGCCTGTTGCTGAGCCGCGGCGCGGACCCCCTCCTCAGCGTGCTCGAGGCCAATGGCATGGCCTCCTCCCTCCACGAGGACATGAACTGCTTCAGCTACTCGGCGGCCCACGGCCACAGGTACCCGCTGGGCCCCCACCCCCGTGATGTGAGGGCACGAGCCAGGTCCCGGGAGCCAGGGCTCCCCGGCGGGAGCGAAGGGCTTGGCTGGAAATCTCACCAGACCAGAAGGGGGGTCTGGCCCAGGGCCCCAAAGCTGGAGGGCCCCTGGCAGCCTGAGGCTCCAGGCGCCCCAGGCAGGTCCCGTGTCCCTGGACTCTGCCCTGTGCCGTGGGCCGCCGCTGGGCCTCGGCCCTTCCGTGCTCGGTGGAGGCTTGGCTCCCGACGCTTCCACCCAGCAGATGGCTCGGCCACCACAGGCTCCGGGGCTCTGGGAAGTCACGTCCTGCCCGGGGCAGATGGTGGCCGGGCTCGTGGGGGCCACGCCTGCCCAGGGGTGTGACGGGCGGCAGCAGGCTGAGGGCAGAGCCGTTAGGCAGCTCCCGGGGAGCCGAGGGAGACAGGAAGGAGGTGATTAGGAGGAAGAGGCCAGGTGGACACCTGCTTCCCGTTCCACACACTGACCTCAAAGCCAGACGGGGCCCTCGCTGCGGTCTGCTCCCCCACTTTCCCTCTGCACCTGCTGCTCCTGCCCATCCCCCCTCACCCCCTAAGCCATCCTCGCCCTCAGCGACCAGCTTACCCATCACGGCCCCCCTGCCCACCCGGCGCCTGTGTTTCCCCCATCGCAGCCTCCTCACCTGCCTCACTCTCTGGAGTGACCCCGGTCCTGCCAGAGGTCTCTGGGCCGTGAGCTGGGCTGCCTGGCACAGCCTGGCCTCCATCAGAGTGGGGAGGGGCATGAGGAGGAAGTGAGCCCCCAGGGACCTTGGCCCTGCCCTGCCCCAGCCGCCCCAGGCCTGAGCTGCAGGATGTGACAGGACCCGGGGCCTGGAACCAGGGGTCGGGGCCTCCCGATGTGTGCATCTCCCCTAAATGAGTGTTCACGGGACCTCCGCCGACCTCACGGGCTGCAGTGGCAAGCGTAGGGGGACGTGCTCCGTCGAGCCTGACGTTGTACACGTTCGTACGTGAACGAGTTCTGTGTGACACTCGTCTTCGCGTTCTTGTTAACGGGAGGGAGTCCGTATGCGCGTGGCTGTGCCGCAGACACCCGTGTAAGGCTGGACGCCGCCTCGGGCTGCTGTGGGTCAGCTCTGCATTGAGGCCGTCACCGGCCCCGGGTGAGCTCCTGGAGAGGGTGTGACCCAAGCAGTCAGGCCTCAGAGGTGGAGCAACCTGGTTGAGGGCACACAGCCAGGACAGCAGCCTGCTGGGCCTGAGCCCGGGACTCAGCAATACCAGGATGGCAGGAGGGAGGGGTCCCCACGGCCTCCCTCGGTTGCTGGGGCCGAGAGGCACTGGGACCCCCCCTCTCCATCCCATCCCCCGGTTCCCACCTGCTTGGGTGAACAAGATCATGAGTGCTTTGTGCGCGGGTGTCCCAGAGCAGCCCTCCGGGCCGTGGCGGAGCCTCAGACGTCCTCCCCTCGGTCCCTGGCCCGCAGGAACGTCCTGCGGAAGCTCCTGACGCAGCCGCAGCAGGCCAAGGCGGACGTGCTGTCCCTGGAGGAGATCCTGGCCGAGGGCGTGGAGGAAAGCGACGTGTCCAGCCAGGGCAGCGGCGGCGAGGGGCCCGTGCGGCTGAGCCGGACCCGCACCAAGGCCCTGCAGGAGGCCATGTACTACAGCGCGGAGCACGGCTACGTGGACATCACCATGGAGCTGAGGGCGCTGGGTGAGGCCCGGGGCGTGCGTGCGTGCGTGCGTGTGCGCGCACACACACACACACACACACACACACACACATTCTGCTCTCCTGACAGCCTTCCAGAAAAGGGGGCCGGTGGGTGTGGGGGTGTCCCGGGGTCCGTGCGGGAGTGCTCGCGGGGGGTGACCGCGGCCTCTCGCCCGCCCAGGCGTCCCCTGGAAGCTGCACGTGTGGATCGAGTCGCTGAGGACGTCCTTCTCGCAGTCGCGGCACTCCGTGGTGCAGAGCCTCCTGCGGGACTTCGGCTCCCTCAAAGAGGAGGAGTACAGCGAGGAGCTGGCCACCGAGGGCCTGCAGCTCATGTTCACCATCCTCAAGACCAGCAAGGTGGGTGGGTGGCCACCCCGCGCTCAGGAGGCCCGCGCTCCGGGGCCCGCAGCCCTGAGCCAGGCCACGGGGCAGACGCGCATACTGACCGCGGGCAGGCAGACACAGGGACACCCCCACGCACACAGGCGCGCACTCGCGCCGCCCCGGCTGCCGAGGGCAGAGGCCACGCGTTCGTCCGGGCCGGAGGCTGGCCAGAAAAGCCATTTGGGGAAGCCGGGGTGAAGGAACGGGCATCCTCATGCCGGGGCGGGTCCAGAAGGAACAGAAGACGGCGGCTGCTCGAATCCCGAGCTTCTGAAGTCAGCCTGGCGTACACGCCCCCGCAGGCGGGCTAACGGGCTCTCTGCCTCCCCACAGAACGACTCGGTCATCCAGCAGCTGGCCGCCATCTTCACGCACTGCTACGGCAGCAGCCCCATCCCCAGCATCCCCGAGATCCGCAAGACCCTGCCCGCCCGACTAGGTGAGGCGCCACCTGCCGGCCCTGCCTCCGGCCTTTCTCACCGCCCTCCCTCGCTCTCCTCTCCCCGCGGCCAGGGCCTGGCCTGCTTCTGTTCTTCCCTCTGAACCCCCTCGCGCCCCGGAGGCGGGCTCCTCGGTCATCTCCCTCCTTCCTTCCCTTCCGCGCAGACCCCCACTTTCTGAACAACAAGGAGATGTCGGATGTGACCTTCCTCGTGGAGGGCAAGCTGTTCTATGCACATAAAGTCCTGCTGGTGACGGCGTCCAACAGGTGGGTCCGACATGCGTCCCAGAGCCCCCTCCGCCCGCCCGCCCGCCCACAGGGGACACGGGGCCGAGAGCACCGAGGTCATCGTCTTTATTAGAAAACAAATATTCTGGGACGAAAAGTCCGTCTCCTGGCCTCGGGGTATCACGGTCATTCCGGTGGGGACAGAGCAGGGCTGGGCCCAGCGGTCAGCCGGGTGACGTGAAGCGTCGCTCCCTGAGAATCACTCTGGGAGCGCGGCAGTGACTTTTAGATCGCTCCGTCTCCCGGTGGCCGGTCGGGGGACGGACGGTGCCATCACGCACCGTGACAGGGGAAGTCACGTCCGCCTGTTTCGTCCCCTTGCTCCAGGTTCAAGACGCTGATGACCAATAGATCAGAACAAGATGGCGACAGCAGCAAAACCATCGAGATCAGCGACATGAAGTACCACATCTTCCAGGTGGGTGGGTCTCGGGGCTGCACGCTTCGGGGGGCGGCCGCGCGTCAGTCACAACTTTCCACTGCAGCCCGTGTCCTGTTGCATCGGGGCCAGGCCAGAGCGTCCAGGCCGCGGGAGCTGTTTCATGGGGGGGTTGCAGCGTGAGGGCCTGTCTCAGGTGCTGGGCTTGGGCCCCTGGGCGAGGGGTCTCGGCACACCGGCACTTGTGAGAACAGACGCGCCCAGTCTGGGAGCCTCGGGCCTCAGCGAGCTCCCCCAGCAGGGAGGGGGCCCAAGCGCCTGCTGGCAACACAGAACCACAGGCAGCAAGCACCCCGACCTCCGAGGTGGGTGGTGATCACACGTGTGGGGACTCGGTCGGCTGGCGGAGCAGAGAAGGGCAGGAGGAGTCCATCCTGCGGTGGAGAGCGAGGGCAGGTCTTTTGATCTCTGCGCTTCGGAGAGCAGCAGAGGTTGCATAATAGAAGCTGCACAGCTGGCTGCCAGGCGAGGTCAGGAGACAGGCTGGGACCTCAGCCGAACCCCAGCTGAGAGCTTTCTGGAAAGTGGCGACTGCAGGTCTCTGGCTGCAAGTCTCTAGACTGAGGTCCAGAAGCAACGAGTGTGGGGTCCTGGCCCAGCACCGCACAGGCTCTCGACCTAAAGGGGAGGCCAGTCTCCCAGAAGCCCCGTCCTCCCTGGGGAGTGCCAGGCTGTGCAAATTCATCCCCCTCCGCCTGCGGCCACCAGCCCCCAGCAAGGCCCCGAGGGAGCAGCTCTGGTGCGGCTCCTGTGAACTCTGCATCCTCGTGCCCTCCAGGCAGCACAGATGGCTGGGCCTGGCTACTAGCTCTCCACATGCAGCAGGCAGCTGAGCTGCCTTCCAGGCCAGCAGCGAGCTTCCAGCCCACGCCCTGGGGCCCCTTTTGCCGAGGGGCTGCCCTGAGGCCGTCTTTTAGCAAAGAATCCTGGGAGATCTCTCCTGCCCACCTGCTCCATCCCCAGCCCTGGGCCGCTGGTTTTGCCCTGACAGTCAAGCCGTCTGGCTGCTGCCCAGACGGTGAGGGGCAGGCACTACGTGCCGTGGAGAGATCACCATGGAGCCCCACTCCTCAGAGGGGAGGGACTCGTGTCTCCCGGGCTGCTCTGGGTTGACATGAGGCTGGCCAGGCCCCCTCCCTGGGCTCCTTCCCTAGACCCCGTGGTGCCTCTCCCGGCCTGGGGCCCGTCCAAACAGAGCCCGACTGTGCAGCCGGGGCTGTTTACTTACACACTTGCCAGCTCCCTGCTGGAGCCGTTTCTTCAACCAGCCCGGGACACTGCCTCCTTCCAGCTGGGAACCTCCCCAGGCTGCAGCGGGAGGGCACAGCTGTCACTCAGGCCTCAGCAGGCCTAAACGGAGCTCCCCTCCTGGCCCACCAGTAGGTGCCCTCGGGCCGACTCCACAGGCTCTCCAGAGACTCTGTGCATTCTTTCCAAGGGAACAGCTCCAGGAGGGCGAAGATCTGGCTCTCACCTCCACGAGGAGTCCTGGCACAGACAGGGGAGCTGAGGCGGCTTCTGAGGATAGCCGGCTGGACTGCCGTCCCCTCAGAGCCCGCCTCCCTCCCTCCCGGCCCCGTATTTAGAATTTAGGTAAAAGGAGGTGATCAGCATGGTGCCTGGTGCCCTGGGAGGGCGCTGGTGTGGGAGTCACGGGGCCCAAGTGGCCTAAGCCACGCCAGCTTCCCCCCTCGGGCCTCAGTGTCCGGCTGTAAAGACATCTTCCCTCCCGGGTGCGGGAGATACCCTGGCTGACGGGAGTCAGGAGAGGAAGGTCTGGGGTGGACTTCTGAGGTTTTTCTTTCCACGGAAAACACACACCTGAGTCTCAGCGTGAGGGATTTGGAGGATCTGCGGACGGGGGCCCGGCTGGGGTCCACGGGGGCAGCTGGAGTGGCACTCGGGGGGCCGGGTGAGGACTCGGGCACTCGGGTCCCACTTGACGCTCACGCGGCCTTTCTCGCTGCAGATGATGATGCAGTATCTGTACCACGGAGGGACGGAATCCATGCACATCCCCACCGCCGACATCCTGGAGGTGAGGCTCCGGCCGACTCGGTTGGGCACAGGGCCCAGGGCCCACCTGTCAGGGCACCTGCCGGGTCTCAAGCCCATCATCAACCTCTGGAGACAGGAGGGGAAGAAGGTGCCTCTGCGAGGCCCTCCTGCTTCTCTGCTGGTCCTTCTTTGTGTGACAGGAAGGGCCCTTCTGAGGCTGGGTACTGTGCACCCAGGGAGCCTGACCTCCTGGCCACACCGGGGGGTTAGGAAGGGGCTCCCAGTGGGGGCGGTAGGCCCTGGAGGATTAGAAGATGGCTGGGCCTCCCCCTCACCCCCTCCCGCTTAGAAAACGGGCCTAGGCCCTGTGGACAAAGCGTTACTTGAGTGTTGCAGCCCTCCTAAGGTCAGAATCCCAGCCAGCACCTGTCCGTCCTGTGCCACCGGGTGTCCCACCAAATAAATACTCGGCTGGCTTAGAAGAGAAATTAGCCAAGGCGCTGGGATGTGTCCTGCTGGTGTGGGCGGCCCCGGCCTGGCCCCACATGCCCAGGGTGCTCTGCCCCCACAGCTGCTGTCGGCTGCCAGCCTGTTCCAGCTGGACGCCCTGCAGAGGCACTGCGAGATCCTGTGCTCCCAGACCCTCAGCGTGGAGAGCGCCGTCAACACCTACAAGTACGCCAAGGTGAGGCCCTCGACAGCCCTCCGCGGCGCCCGGCACCCGGGCAGTGCACGGAGCAGAGGGAAGGTGACGCCCTCTAACCGGAGGTCACTGCTGTCTGGTGGGGCCCGTGCAGCGTGGGAGACCAGCATGGCTCCCGCGTGTGGGGCCTGAGTCAGATCCAGTCCACAGGGCCTCGGTTTTCTCCCCACCCTGGTCTCTGTAACCTTCCCCCATCCCAGCAAACGGCATGACCGCCTGGGCAGACTCGGGAGTTACATCTGGTTTTTGAAAGAAAAACTCCCATAGCTAGGCCATGTCCCTGCACCATTTCCACCATTGCCTCTGACTGCTGGGCTGCCTCCCCTCCGCACTTCCTGGCGCTCACCCCCCTCCTTACACTCTGCCTCCAGGCTAACTAAAATCCTACCCCTCGCCAAGCTTCACGAGACCCCTGGGGCCCTGCCCACATCTCTTCCGATGCTTCCTCACCCCACTGATGCCCCCTCGCCACATGCCCCCGTCCCCCCAGCTTGCTCCTACTCCAGCTCCTGGGGGGGGGGGGGGACCTTCCCACGCTCCTCACGAGGCAGCTGCTACCATCCGCTTCCTCCCGGCGCTGAGCCTGTGCCGTTACCTTGGCTCCTCCGATCCCCCAGACCAGAGCATCAGCTCCAAGAGCGCGGTGCAGGGATGACCTCGGAACAGGGCGCCCAGAGCAGTCCCTCGGTATCGGCTGAGTTAGAAGTTCCTCAGCATCTACCTCGGGACCCCTCATGTCCACCCGGCAGTGGACAGAACCTGGCCTTAGTAGGAGCTTCCACTCCAATGGGGATAAGGCCATTCAATACACCACCCCCATGGGACAGTAGGCCTGCGACGTTCCTGGTGGTGCAGCTGGGATTGGAACCCAGCAGTCCAACCTGAAGGAGGTGCTTCGGGAAGGAATTCCAATAAGGGGGCGGGAGGGACACCTCAAGCTGCAGGCAGGGCGTGCCTCCCCCAGGCCTTGGCCCGGGGGTCTCACCCCTCCTCCGTCCTGCAGATCCACAACGCCCCGGAGCTGGCCCTGTTCTGCGAGGGCTTCTTCCTGAAGCACATGAAGGCCCTGCTGGAGCAGGACTCCTTCCGGCAGCTCATCTACGGCCGCAGCAGCAAGGTGCAGGGCCTGGACCCGCTGCAGGACCTGCAGAGCACGCTGGCCGAGCGCGTGCACTCCGTCTACATCACCTCCCGGGTGTGAGGCGGGTGGGGAAGGCTGGGAGCTCTGGACCACAGTGTAGCCAGAGCCCCCCTGCGGGGCTGGTTCTAGAACCTCTCGGAGCCAGGCACACGGGGCTGTTTCTCCTCCCCCAGACTCCCTCTGGTGTCTGTCTGCCTTTGGGTAGTTAGATGTGCCCTGAGCCACCTGTCACCAGGCAGCCGCACCCTCAACCCCTTGGTTCCAGAGCTGTTCGCTCAACCAATAACGGGAAAGGGCAGCTGTGGCCAGCAGGGGGCCCTCTGCACCCGGAGAGCCACCGTGTACTCACCTCGTGCGCCCCTTCTCTCCGCGGCGAGCGGCTGATCCTGATTCCCCTCTGCTCTGAGCAGCGTCCAGGATGCTCCTCGGACCTCAGTGAGCTCAGCCTGGCCCTGGCTCCTGGCCTCCTATGAATGTATAGAATATACACTCTGTCTGGGCCCCAGGCCATATCATTCCAAAGCCAATACTTTTCCTCCATGTCCAGTCTCTGAACCCCTTCCTCAAGGTCGTGCCTTTGAAAGGCTGGCTACGGGCCTCCCAGAGGCCTGGGGAGCCTGGCCTGCACACAGGGTCACTTTGAGTTCCGTTTTCTTTGGTTTCTGGGCCTCTTTTGGGGACCGCCAACCTGCTCAGTTAGGGGTAGAAGGCAGTTCCCCGGCTGATGCCTTCCGAGCTTTCCAACGGAGCCCGGTGGCTTCGGCTCCTGTTGTTGCTGCTGGTTTAGGGCCTGATCCCCCAGGCCTGGCGCCAGGCCGTCTCTGTGGGCTCAGGAGGCAGAGCTCTCAAGCGAACCGTCCTTTAATTTGGACTGGGAGCGGGGCACACACTTCTCACTGGGAGCTGCCGGTCTTGGGGAGCTAAGGGACAGGCGCTGCAGGACCAGGCAGAAGGGGAAGGCTGGGGGGAAAGGACTTGCCCTCTCCTACCTGCCAACCTGCAGGCTCCGGGCTCTGCTGGGCGGAGAGCAGCATCGGGCCTGGACACGCGTCCTATTTATGGACCAGACACTGGGGGGGGCGCTCTGGACAGCCTACTCGGGTGTAGCCTTCCCGAGCTGTCCGGCCGCACCTTAGAAACTATTTATTCACCCAAAGTCCTGGGCGCTTCAGGCGGTGTCTTGAAAGCCGCCGGGGCTTGCGATCCTGGGAAATATTTTCGACTAGCTGCTTGAGCTGGATGTACAGAGGAGAGGCGTATTTTATTGCTATAATATTGTATGATACTGTGTACATTAATGTCACTTATTGTAAATGTACTATGGTTTTATTAACAATAAACTCCCGTGAACAATGACCCTGGCCTCGTCGCTCCTGGTAGAGCTGCTCAGAGTGTCCGTGTAGGAGCAGGACGAGAACCCAGAGCCGGTTCCCTGGTCACTCGGGTTCTTGTCTCTCAGAAGAAAAAAACACCAAAAGCTATGTGGTGCCCCCCACCCGCCCCACAAAGGCCTAAACCCGGGTCCCACCTTTGCCAACGCCAAAGCATGAAGCAAGTACAGTCAACCCTCGATTTCACGGACCTCAATTGAAAGGAGAAAGTTTCTCATCGTGTGTCACATGTGAACATTAACGTCCTGTTAATTTTAAAATGCTTTTAACCAAGATTTGCTTTTAATTAAATTAGCAGGGTTACTTTTTTGTCATTCACTGTTATTTTAACAAATTTTTAGCAATTAAGCCACATGTTGGGAAAAACACTAGTAATCTCCCTGACACAAACATTACGCATCTACAACTATAGTCTATATATTTAAACCCAAGAGTCACCGCTTAGAAACAACGTTCAGCAAACGACTAGCATGTGATTACACCGCCTCGCTTACAGTAACTGGCTCTGCCGTTCCGTGGCTGACTTCCGGCAGTTTTAACGTGTGCCGGCCAATGTGCCCCATGCACTAAGCCACGCCCCAGCCGGGAGCATCTATTTTCCCGGTGAAAGCACACGCCAACTAGACCTATTCGGTATAAGATTAAAATTACAGGAATACAGATAGGAAACGCTTCTGTGAAACCGAACTTTTCATCTATGATTATAATTATACAAACATGTCTATGTAGTAACAACAGCTAAACTAATATCAATTTTTTAACACGTGATCAGAAAACCTACTTTATTATGTAACAGGCTTTCGGCTTTAAGGGACACCCCCTCACCTGAATCAGTCCGTTATATCGAGGTTTTACTGTACCTCCTT
Source organism: Nyctalus aviator (assembly GCA_036971965.1). Lineage (NCBI taxonomy): Eukaryota > Metazoa > Chordata > Mammalia > Chiroptera > Vespertilionidae > Nyctalus > Nyctalus aviator. Next base: position 8,074,789 of record CM072929.1, on the reverse strand, counting down.
TGCTAGGCCTTAGTTTCCTTCTTCTGTCAAATGAGGTAGCTGATAATATATAATGGTTCCATTTGTTAAGCACCTAATGAGCCACTGACTGGACAGAAAAGCTATCTGCCTGGAGGGACCAGGGCCTGATGACAGGAGGAAAACACCTACCAGGGGTTTAGGGGCTTTTCTGACCTCCCGAGCCCAGACCCCTCCCCTAGCCCCAGTGTGGAGCTGTTGTTGGGGTCGTCCTAATAGTTGCTTGTAAACTCTTGCATAGTCCAAACCTGTGGGCCCAGTGAGGTGGGGCAGGCCTTCTCCATCCTCCCTCTGTCCCTTGGTGGCCGCTGCCTCCAGAAGCTGCGGAGCCACCTGGTAATGGAGGGAGGACAGTGAGCCGGTGACTCAGGCCCAAGGGCTTCCAGACCCAGTTTGTTTTAGGTGCAAAGTCCAGGGGTGCCTGCCTGTAGAGGAAAGAAAATGGCTGAGGTCACTGGGAAACCGACCGAGTGGCTGTGGGAATGGGGGGACAACATGAAGACCTCCTGGGGTCCATACCAGAAAAAGCCCCTTTCCCAGCCTTGCCGGGTGGGGCCCAGGTGGGGCAGTGGGAGGCCCAGCCTGGGTCCTGGCAGTGGTGGGGAGAGGGCACTGCATGGGCACATGGTGCCCTCTGGGGGACAAAGGGAGGAGGTGCATGCACAATGCCACCCTCCTGGCAGAGACCCTGTGAGGGAGGTTGCCCCTGCCTGGCCCAGCCCTCCCCATCTGCAGGGGCTGCTCTTCAGGGGTCTGCATGCACCCTCCCCCCAAATTCCCCACCTTACGGGATGCCCTGAGGCAGCTACTCAGCCTAAGGCAAGATCCAGGAGGCTGACCCTGGATGGGGCTCCGTATTTCCTTCTCTTTTGGATGGAAGGGCAGGTGAAAGCAAAGGTAGGATCCCTTTGAGCCTTTACATAGCAGAAATACACACTTATGAGAGCACTTAAAACAATAATTAGGGGGGGGAAAACCATACCTTCTCCCAAGGGAGGAGGAGGCTGGAATGGAAATGCAGGTGGTCACCTCACCTTATCCCGGGGCCACTGCTACGGAGCGTGGGGCCAGGTACCTTCCAGCAGCTCCAGGCTGGAGGCCAAGCAGGCTGGAGGAGGCAGGTGGATTCTCCTGCACAGGAGCTGGAAACCAGAGGCTCAGTGTCTGTTCTCTCTGCGGAGGGATTTGTCTTACTGCAGCCGTCCCACAGGCAATAAGCTTGCACTTACGGCGCTGGAGCCTGGGCCTCCTCTCCCAAGACAGGGGCCCCAGTCTAACCAGGACCCCCAAGGCCAACAGAGACCGCCTTCCCCCACCTGGGCCCGCCCTGCTCTCCTGCTCCCTGCCTCCCTTTTCCCTTCAGTCTGAGCACTCTCCTCACAGCCCCCTCGGGCTCCAGAAAGCCTCAAGCCTCCCTTTTTCTGGCCCCACACCCTCTGCAGAATCCGCACGTTGTAACTCTAACCAGTTGTTTATAGAATGAGCATACCGCCTTCTCTCTGGTCTGAGGGCCCGAGGGGATGCCAGCCCCACCCCCTCCTCCAGACCCGAGGCTGGCCCAGGGCTGGCGGCTGGAGTAATGGCCTCAGATAATGAGTCCACATTTTTCCAAGGTGACAGTCACTCATTTCCTCCCTCCCCCAGCCTCCCAGTCCCCTTTGTGTCCTCTCCTGGTCGCCGGGGACTGCGGGCCAGATGAGCAGTGGAGACACTGAAGCTGGCCAGCACCGGCCCCTCCCAAGGATGGAGACCCTTTAGGAATCTCCTTTGTTGGGGTATCTTCAGCCCCTTCCCGTCCTGGTGACAGCTCATTTCACAAGTGCGAGTTCCTGAGACAGCGAGCCTTACAGACGTCACTGTCTGGGGGCCAGATGGCGAGATCTGGAGGAGGCGTGCTCTCAGGGTTGGAGGAGACCCCAAGATCACAGCCGTGAAGGGCAGAGACCTGTTTAGAACATTCGTTTTGCAAATAAAAGGACCAGGACTGAGCACAGCAGGCGAAACATCCGCTTGCGTTCTGTGTGCAAAAGGGAAGGCCATGGAGAAGCGGAGCTGCTGGAGGACACGCAGCTGGTCGGTCTGACTGAATGCACGCTCCGTGCTCCCCAGGGGCTCCTCCCCCAGCTCCGGTAGTGGGTGCAGGGCAAAGCCAGTCCTATTCGGCCGCCAGCACTGGTGTAACTGCAGCTCCCAATGCTCCGGGCCACAGAGCTCCGGCGTGGCGAGCCCTTGCCGTCTGCCAGGCACCGTTCTCGGCTTTTCCCCCACCACGGCCCTGAGTGCGTGCTGTCATGGCCACTCCCGTTTTAATGATGTGGACGAGACAGCAGGGAGAGGCCACAGGAAGGGTCAGGGCAGAGGCAGTGTCAAAGGCAGGTGGTCAGCCTCAGAGCGCCTCCCTGCACTTGGGCCGGCAGAGACACCTGGGGACGTGGCCACATGGCTGGGGAGTCTGAGGACACGCCCCGCTCAGCCCATCTGGGACTGACCCTGCTTTTGGCCGCTCTCCCAAGAAGATCCTCTTTGAAAAGCAGGCTCCGGCACTCTGAGAAAAGCGGGTCAGAAATTCCTTTCATCTCTCCTCTCTCAGCACACTCCTGCAGGAAGCTGCCGAGCTGGGAGACAGAGGCCCCTCGCCTATGGAGACAGGCCAGGGTCTTCCTGTGGCCGGGAGTCCCCGGGGCGCGTGCCTAATCTCTTGGACCCAGAGGCTCCCCTTCGTGCGTTAGCCGTCTAGGACCCGGTTAGATGTCAGCGCTGAGGAAGGAATCTATTTTGACTCACAAAAGACCAGCCTAAATTTGCGAATAAACAGGGAACGTTAGTAAACAAGGCACATGCGTTTTCCAGGTAAACGTGAGAACAGAGTGGAAGCTGGAGATGGATTCGGCCACAGGGAGCCGCACAGGCTGCCGTCACCTCGCGCCCGGCAGCAGAAAGGAGATCAGACCACAGGCTGCCATCCATCGCCGGGCACACGTGGCAGGAGAAAGCGGATCAGACCACACCACCGAGCTGACTGCCTGGGCGACATGGACCGGGACCAGCCCTACAGAGGACCCTCGGGGTCGTTTCAATAACACAGTACCTGATCTGCGACCGGAAAGTAGACACCATCGAACATACCAAAGTATGTGTGAAGCCACCACATTTGTCCTGACAAAGGGAAGGACCAAACCACCAGACAGGAGCTGGGAGGGCACAGGCTCACACCAAGTCCCTCCCAGTGACCCCGCGAGCGCGGCCAGGGCAGCCACCTGCTCCAGGCTCCTGGGATGTGACCCTGGCCGCCCTGCCAACCTCACCTCGATTCCAACCCCCTCCGCGGCCTCCCCGGCAGCCCAGACCCACGGAACCAACAGGGCCAGACGCACGTCCCCCTGCGTGGGGCCAGTGAGTACCCACGGGCGGCAGGCATCTTTCTAGATGTTATTTATTAAAAATAGACCCTCTGTTCCTCACCCTTGCTGGGAAAGGGGTCATTCCCAAAGTTTTTTCCCAAATGGATGAAGCAGAAAGTCTGGGGACTCAAAAGCCACATCCTTCCTGAGCTAGGAGGGCGGGCTCCTCTGGGTTCTGGGCGGCCGCCGCGGAGCTAGGAGTGAAGGGTGGCAGCACACCCCACGTCCACGGCACCGTCCCACTGCCCAGGCCGGGGGCCGGGACAAGCCCTGAGAGGCCCCGAGATGGGCGGCAGCCTCCCGGGCATCACCACACGGCGCACTCGGCACCCGAGGAGGGACACGAGCCAGTGTGGCTTCCCACACGTGGGAAGGGGGAAGAGCTGGACCCAACACAAAACATGGACTTATGGGAAAGGAAAGCCAGGCTGGGGAGGAGACAGACCCCCGGCGAGGTCCCTGCAGACGGCTCAGCAGCGAGCGCTTAAGGCCACGCTCACGCGCACAGGGCGTCCAGGCCGGCCTCCGGCTGACGGGCTAGCGCTGCCATCCAGGGGGCCCCGGCCCGGTCCAGGCAGAGTCGGTTCGGAGAGTCAGGGTGTCTCCTTCCGAGTCAGCTGCTGAGGCCCACGCTTCTCTTCACTATTTCTTCCGCTTCAGTTTCATGTCTTTTTTGTGCTTCGTATCTCTGTTCTTCAACTTTTTGTTCTGCTTGGGTTCTTGTTTCCCTTCCAATTTCCTTTTCTTGTCACTGGAGGGGAGAGAACAGCAGTAAGAGAAAGAACGAGAGGTGCACGGACCTCACACCTGTCAGACGGCTTCGCTGGGTCCGAAAAGGGGTCCCATCACCTGACACAGCGTGAGACGCCCGGTCAGACACGGACATTCCCGCAGGCCTGTCACATGCCCGGCAGCGTGCCCCCCAAGCCGCCGCCGCAGAGGAAAGAACCGTGACGTCTCTCTGTTTGTTCCCACCTCTCTCCTGATGAATGTTACTAGAGACGCACAGAAGCCAGAGTGTGTCTGCCCAGCGGGAGGCCCCACCTTTTCAGACTGACGATCGAAGCATTCTGCCCAGCCTTGTTTAAGACCTCATTCCACTCTTCATCATCCCCACGGATTATGTACCTAAAAAGTAGAAAAAAATATCAGAGCCGCTCAAAAGAAACGGGGAATGCGTAAAGCAGGCTAGTGACAGCATTCCTATCAGCACATCCTGCCCCAAAGCCAGGCCGAGCTGCATCAGCGCTGAGCAGCAGGAAGGCCAGCACACAGAGGCCAGAGACCCGAGCCAGGCCCACAGGACAGGCACTGCGGGGGGCGGAGGTCAGTAGCCACCGACGGGGCTGTGACAGGACAGTCCTGCACTGAAGGCAGCACCCAACTTCTCCCCGGCTCTGATTAACTGCCCACCAGAGAAGCCTCCTGTCACCCCACCACTTCTTGCTCACTCCCACCTCCAGACGTGCCGCCAACCCTGGGACTGTGCCTCTCCCACCTCGCCTGCCTCTGGGGAAGCTAGCAGTCCTGGAAAGTCGAGAGGTTTTGATTTTGCACAGCTGACAAAAGAGCCTGAACCTGCCCAGGGACCTCCCCATCTCCCGTGTCCAACAGTCACCATCAGCCATGACCCAGCAACTATAGGACTAAGGCCAGAGGCACAGCAAACAGTGGAGGAGGAGGTTTTAGGTCTTAGTGCTGCTAACGGTGACCCCATGAACACAGCCTCCAGGGCTCCGGGCCAGAGGAGGGACAGGCCTGCGGGCAGGCTCTCCAGGCGCCAGAAGCCAAAGCGCAGCCTTCGCTGCCCCCGGGCAGCCGAGGGGCCTTACTGAGACAGGTCCATGTCCTTCAGCTTCCCCACTTCCTTCTTGTGTTTCTCCTGGAATTCCTTTGCTGCTTCATCCTGCAGGCAAGAGCCCAGAGACAGAGCAGGTCAGAGTCAAGCAGGTGACAAATGGCAGAATATCACCCCGATGAGAAGACACCTCCACTCCTCCACTGAATGTACATGAATGCACAGGGTGCACCGAGAAGCCTACAAGGGCCAACGAGCTCACAGCAGCAGCTGGACTGTGTGCACACACACATCCCTCAGTGGGAGGCAGAGCAGGCCCGGTGCTCGGCACACCCAGGGCAGGGACACGCGGGGAGGGAAGGTCGCTCACACCTAAGATCAACACCACCAGGCGCAGTGAGCGCCGCGGACTCTCGCTAAAAGGGACGGGGCGCCCCCTCGGCACCCGGCAAGGCCTTCGGGGGCGGCATACCAGGTCATCACTCAGGGTCTTCATCGTGGGCTCCATAACCACGTCCTTCACGGCCACCATCTGCTCCTCAATGGCCTTCTCCTGCACCTCGTTAAATAGCTGCAAAGCAACGGCCAGAAAGCAGAGATGAAGCAGCAGCAGCAGGAACCCTGTCCTGGGCATAAGCTAGACAGCTGAGGAGTGCGTGTGTTCATGGTAAAAGGAGTCTAAAAACAGACTGCAGATCCCAGTCCCCAGCAGTGGCCCCTCTGGAGAGAGCCCCGCAGAAAGGGCTGCAGCCCCGGTTCTTCAGGGTGTGTGTGTGTGTGTGTGTGTGTATGACAATCTGCAGCAAATATGGCCAAATGTTAAAATCTATTCCTCTTGGGGCAGGGAGCGGGTTATTGCATTATTCCAAATGGACCGAAACCCCACCCTCGGCCAAGGTACCTTGACGACTTTGCGGATGATCCGGTTGAAAAGCCCCATCAGCTGGCCGGCGGGCAGCTCGATCTCCTTCTCCAGCTGGTCCACAGACTTGTGCTGCAGGCCGATCCCCAGGAGGAGAGCCTGGCGGATGGAGAGTCCCAGAGTGGCCAGGGCAAAGCAGAGACAGGGCTCTCTCCCTTGACCACAGCGATCAACCACCACAGTGATTCTGAAATCTCCTTTCATCCCGTTATTGAAACTACTGACAAGTGCTCCCTCTCCTAAAATGCCCAAACTGATTTATCCTAAAAACAACTGCTTCACAGCTACGCTGAGAAGCAGTGTGGATGCTCCCGGCCTCTGCTGAGGCAGAGCGAGCGAAGGCAACAGGGCGGGGATGTGGGCTCGAAAGCACCTCCTCCTTGCTACCTGCGTGGCCGAGCTCAGGACTCAGAGCCTCAGGGTTCCCACCTGTACCACAAGGGCATGAGCCCACCACCCAGCCCCTATCAGAACCTCGAGGAGTTAAATGCACAAAATCACGTCAAAACATTCATCTGGACATCCCGCGTGCGAACTGCTCCAGACCAGCACACGGCAGCAGGTAACCTACCGACTGGGCGGCGGACAGGGCCAGGTCGCCCAGCTGGTTCAGGAAATACATCCGGGAGATGGCCGGGATCATGTCCATGATGAGGTGATAGTCCACCATGTTCCGAGAATACATCTCCAGCCTCTTTAGGTCGTAGGGCAGGAAGAGCGCCTCCAGCTCCTCCCGGCGCAGGGCTGCAGGTGCAGGAGCCAGGCGGGTCAGGCAGCCCCGGGGCACCCCAACGCTGTTCCTCCGCCGCCACCGGCCTCAGCCAGTGCAGATCGGGAGATCGGCCTCCGGGGAGTACCTGCCCCCCCCCCGCCCCATGTACCATACCGGCCGCCCCAGGCAGCCTGACCCTTCCCTGGGCCACGCGGGGCGGGGGGGACCGCTGGCCTGGGGCTTTTACGCAGGGCTCCAGCCAACAACAGGTCAAGGGAAGGTCGGGGCCCCAGGGGAGAGGATCGAACACCCTTTTCCACTTGTCATTTCCCAGGACCCCGCCTCACAGGGTGTGTCCAGCTCCAGAAGCAGCTTTTTCAAAACAGAAATGGCAAAACAACGTGCACACGCCCTAACTGGTTTGACTCAGTGGACAGAGATCGGTCTCCGGACTCAAGGGTCCCAGGTTCAATTCCGGTCAAGGGCATGTACCCTGGTTGCAGGCACACCCCAGAGTGGGGGGGGTGCAGGAGGCAGCTGATCGATGTTTCTCTCTCATGGGTGTTTCTAACTCTCCCTCTCCCTTCCTCTAAGAAATCAATAAAATATATATTTTTTTTTTAAAAGAACACACACACACACACACAAAACGTGCCAAAAAAGCCCACAGGTGTTAATGTGATCCTCCCTATTTTCTGGTATTTTAAATATTCCAACAGGATTTGTCATCCCCAGCACACCTCCCTGTGCTTCTCCTCCACAGCTCCACATGTGAAGACACACCTCAGCACCGAGCGGTTACCTGGTGCTCAGGGTTTAAGTCGGGTTCCATGACCCATAGCTGAAAAGCCTTATCTGACACCTCTGAAGTCAGATCACACCCCAAGTCCTGTCATGTGGACAGCTCCCATGGGTGACGGTGCCCACGGCAGAAGAGGGCAGCTGAGCAGGGTGGGCAGCAGATGCAGGCCTAGAGCCGGTGCCTCCATCCCCAGACCCTCACTCTTTTGGGACCTCCTCCCACACAGCCCACGCCTAGCCCCGCGCCGTCCTGCCCAGCTCACCTGGTGGCGAGGGCTTCCCGATGTTCCTGTTCTGAATGATGTTCAGAGCCAGGGGAGGAGCGAAGGTGCTGAACTGGTAGGACAGCAGAGCTAAAAAGCGCCTGCGGAAATCTGTGGGTGCAACCAGTCAGAGGTCCAGAAACCCCCACTCCCCCCACCCCATCACCCCGCCGGCTCCCTTCCATCAGACGCACCTTTCCAAAAGGCTGCCAGCCAGGCCCCCTGTTCAGCCTCGCTCTCCTCGGCCAGCGTCTTCAGCATGACGCACGAGTGTTCTCCCGTCAGGTCATTCTTTGGAAAATACAGATTCCTAACTGGCACCAAGAACCCCTCTGAACGTTGTCACTGTTATAAGGTAAGAACTCGGAGGGAACGGCATAGTGCTCCCAGAAGTGCGCTCGTTTCCATCCTCATGTGGCATCATTTCCCACACTGCCCAGCAGACGCCATGGCAACAGAGCAGGGCTGCTCAGATCTCCGGAGCATGACCTCTGCCTTGGACCCCGGAAGTCAGCCACCTGCTCACACCAGGTAGATTATGAACGCAGTTATCACAGCTTAAGCTCCAGCGCAGCCTCTCAAACGGGCACTGCCCTGGCACACTGGCTTTGCACTCTTTGTTGTGAGTAACGCATCTGCTCAGACTGTTCCCTCCCCTCCCATTCTCTCCAGCCACACAGAGCCAATCACTGTGTTTCAGTGCCTTACAGCAAACTTGGTGTGTGAGACCCAGGGTTTCCACGCTGGCAACCAGTGTGCAACAGCAGGCTCCGTTAGATGCTTACACAGTGACCACAGGTGGTTCCATTTACTACAGAGCAAAGCCCACACTGTAAAAATATCTAACGGATCTCAACATTCGGGTAACAAAACGCCAGTATCCAGTCACAATGGCAGCACACAGCACAAGACCATGCTGAGGCCACACTGCGCTCCATGATCCTTGTAGTCGACTCTAAGAGTATATCCCAGCTCAGCCTCTCAAATAGGCACTGCCCTGGCTTACTGGCTTTGTACTCTCCAAAATCAAGCCTCCAGCACCCTTTCCTCTTTGCCGATGACCTCCTCTCACTGAGAAGACTGAGGCAATCAGAAAAGAACTTCCTTCTTCCCACCCCAGGTCACCCAGCAGCCAACACCTTCCGCATCGACACTCCCTACCTTCCCCCTTGGGAAGGATGAGGTGACCACCGCTCCTGACTCCCCTTCCTGAGGCACTGGCTAACCTCGGCCTGTGACACCAAACCCCGACTCTCTCCCCAGGACCAAGGTCTCCTTCAGTCTCCCCGGCTGCTACTCATTCCTCTAAACCCGTGGTCGGCAAACTGCGACTCGCAAGCCCCTTGAGTGTGGCTCTTCCACAAAATACCACGGCCTGGGCGAGTCTATTTTGAAGAAGTGGCGTTAGAAGAAGTTTAAGTTTGAAAAATTTGGCTCTCAAAAGAAATTTTGATCGTTATACTGTTGATATTTGGCTCTGCTGACTAATGAGTTTGCCGACCACTGCTCTAAACACTGAGGACTGCAAGCTCTCACCCTCTTCTCTCCACCCTCAGTCCCTACCTTCATAGCTGTCATTACTTATTCTCTGAACAAAAGCACCATGGCCCTCCATATTACCTTCAGATTCAACCAACCACCCCTCAGAAATATTCAGAGAAAAGTTACCTTGTCAGGGCCCTGACTGGGTAGTTGAGTCACACACTCCACACACACTCCACACACACACACTCCACACACACACACACACACACACACACACACTTCCATATAACCCTCTATGGCTCTGCCATGAACTCTTCCCTAAAACGACTTTTCTCTTTTTAAAGAAAGCCAGGAGGCCCGGGTTACAGGCTTCCAGAGCGCGCTGAGCGAGTGCAGGGGGCCTCGGCGATGTCACGGTCAAGCAGCGCCCCAGCACCGGGCGAGCAGCGCAGTGCCTGTCAGGGAGGGCGGCTGCTCTGGCCCTCAAGGCGGGGGCACCTGCTCGGCACCCAGTGGGGCACAGGGCTCTGCAAGGACAGACCTGTCCCCACTGTAACCACAAACCCACCCCCCGCTCTGCTAGGCGCCCACTCACCGGGGTCTGTCTCAGATAAACCGGAACGAAGCCCGCTCGCTTCCAGAACCTGCAAAGACGCCAGGAGAGCAGGTCACTGTGCGCCCTCCAGGAGCAACTGACAGAACAAGCTGGGAAGGGCCGGGAGCGCAGGGAGTCCACACACACCGAACAAACACCCAGGTGCACAGCCCCAGAACTTCATTCTCAGATTCCGGTGGGGGGGGAGGGGGTGCGCCAGGGATGAGATAGGCAAACCCTTACTTGAGGAGCCTGGGGGTGAGGCCATAGGACACACCCAGGTAATCCAGGCGCTCCGCGGGCCTCTCATTCAGCTTGAGCAGCAAGGGAGGCAGGTCCTTCCGGGGGGTGACCACCTCTTCCAACAAGCTGACGGCCTGGAGGCGGGGGGACAGCCCACCGGCAGGGGAAGCCAGGTCAGTGACCGCCCAAGCACTGCACTCCGGGCCCAGACTGAGCAGCAGCAGCAGGACAGGCTGCCTGGTTCCTTCCCAAGGTTCTCAAACTCTAGGAGCACCAGTGAGTCTGGGGCTCACTCCTGGGCACACCAACCCCTGTAAGCATGAACTGCTCGGCAGGCAGAAGAGCCACTCAGTCTAGACACGCCAGCAGGTTCCCAGACATACAGGGCCGGGTCCTGGAGGCAGGGGCTGAAGGTCCAGGCCTGTCCCTGGGAAGTGACAAGCCTCTGAGCCTGACCGTAAATATAACCCCTTCCCCAAGGACACACTGAATTCAAACGCGTGTGCAGAGAGCGTCCCAGTTCCGTGTTAAACACTCTCCCCAAGGACAGATCCGAGGCCGGGCCCGGGGCTGAGACCGGGAAGGGTGGTTTGAAGCTGAACCTGCACCAGCGTCACCTGGGAGCTTGTTAAGACCACGTTACTGGGCCTCGCCCGGGCATCTGACTCTAGAACTTGCATTTTTAACAAGTTTCCAGCTGATGCTAATGATGCTGATCTGAAGATCTCAACTGTTAGGCTCCAGCAAGCAGCAACTTCTCCAAAGCTCTCTGTACCTGCTACTGTGCACAGGGCCCAGGCCACTGACGAGGACCAGGGAGGGTCCTCCAGGAACCCCTTCAGCCAGAGCTGCTTACCTCGCTGCTGACGGTGTGGATTTCTTGCGCCGTCTCAACGACCTTCTCCTCCAGACAAGGGAATCTGCCTTCGTAGTACATCTGCAGCAGCTGCAGAGCGCGGCTGCCGTAGCCCATCTGTGAGCGAGCACGGGGGGAACGGCCAAGAAAGAGATGTTCCAGTCCAGCCTTCGCCAACCTTTTGGACCTCACGGACCACCAGCGGTCTGCGGACCAGTGGCTGGCGACCGCTAGTCTCTAGCCCATCGCCCCTCTGAGCGTGAGGAAGGCTGGCTGGGATTTCTGGTCCCCAGATCAACAAGCCCAAACCTGATGTCTCTCCAGCTACCGCCTCAATGGGGATTTCTAAGAGACAGGAGGCGAATACAAAAAGATCTGGTTCTCAGGTCCCCTGTCCTCACAACAAAGAAGAGCGAGCCCGTACCATCATCCCGTCCGTCCGCCCCCGGCCCCCGCACTCCACAGCAGAGAGCCTGACTGCGTACTCCTCAACGCTTCCCGTTCACACAGCTGCATGCACCTGCCCTAGCAAGCCCGCAGCACCGCTGAGAGAGGACGGATGGCACGTTACCTACCCCTTGGTAATCCGGGTGAACGGCAATGCGGACCACCCTTCCCCCGGAAAGGCCACCGAAGTCCGGATCCTGGAACTGTGTGGGAGACACGAGCCAGCAACTTAGCGACACAACACACCCTCCGACAGGGCCGGCTTCGCTCCCACCGACAGGCCGGGGGAGCGCATCACCTGTTCTGACACCGTCCACGGAATCAGGTCCCCCGAAGCCTTCTTGCCTCGAGACAGGCTGTTCAAGATGGACTGGCGAGAAATCTCTCCCTCCAGGCACACCTGTGGGGGAAGCGGGCAGTGTAGATAGGAGGGCAGGCCCAGCCCACAGCCCACGCACAGAACGTCATCTGACGAGGCCAGCTGTTCCCACTCCAGGTCAGGCTTGACCCTGTAACTGACTCATCCATGTCCAATGGACGCTTCATCACCACACCCGTGGGTGCCTGACACCGTCACTGACCAGGCAGAGTGCTGACATCCTCCTGCGTGCATGTGCCCACACCCACTGAGACACAGCTCACGCAGCTCTGCACCGAAGAGTGCAAATTCACCAACTCAGGTACCGGCAGGGGGATAGTCAAACACAACATGGCACGTGCATATAATGAAATACAATGCAGCCTTTAAAAAGTATGCCAGCTGAAGCCGGCGTGGCTCAGTGAATAGAGCGTCGGCCTGTGGACTGAAGGGTCCCGGGTTCAATTCCGGTCAAGGGCATGAAGGGGGCGTGCAGGAGGCAGCTGATCAATGTTTCTCTCTCATTGATGTTTCTAATTCTATCCCTTTCCCTTCCTCTGTGTAAAAAAATCAATAAAATACCTTTTTTAAAAAAAATTTATTTTTTTTAAAAAAGCATACCAATTATAAATACTTGACACATTGCAAAAAAAAAAAAAAAAAAAAAAAGGCAGATTACCAAGCATTATGATCCCATGTTTAAGAACAGGAAAAATAATATAGAAATGCATAAACACAGCCACGCATTAAAAATACCATTTTCCTTGCCCAAACCGGTTTGGCTCAGTGGTAGAGCGTCAGTCTGCGGACTGAAAGGTCCTGAGTTCAATTCCGGTCAAGGGCAAGTACATTGGCTGCAGGCACATCCCCAGTAGGGGATGTGTAAGAGGCGGCTGGTTGATGTTTCTCTCTCATCGACGTTTCCTGTCTCCTAATTCTGTAAGTGCCATGTACTGCTTTTGTAACGAAGGAGTAAAACAAGTCTGTCCTAGGAGGAGCCAATGCTGACTTCCACCCGCCCATGAGCCGCGGCGCCTATGGTTCTGTCCGTGGTGCTTTCTTTCCATGCACCCTCATCGCCTGCCTCATACATCCGGCAATCAACGGCTTCCACCGCGGTTACTGAGCCACTAACCCTCAACACCTAAGTGGTTCCCAAATTCAGTGCCCAGGCCACCTCCGTTTCTGTACCTGGATGACGGCAAGCACCTCGGGAAGGGCGTTCTGGGTGGGGGGCACGGGGGGCAGGAGGCAGAAGAGATGGTGAGCAGGCGCATCGGAGAGCATCTGGAGATCGTTGGGCGAGTTCTGTGGGCAAAACACAGGTCAGGGAGAACCGCTCCTCTGCGTGTCCTTTACGACCTTCCCCAAGGTAGGGACCGGCCAAACCCAGCACAGTGCCCTCCGAGAGCCTTGGAAATGACCCGAGTGGGACTCCGTCTCCACCCACAAGTGCTGAGGCTGCAGGCGGGCGAAGAACTGCTTAGTTGGCACTATCCATTTCTCAGCTGAGGGAGCCTGTGACCACTCCTAACACCACCTACACACCTACACACTCAAAAACATCCTTTCCGACGTGCCCTTCAGTTTGTATGACATTCAAACATCCCAGCTTCTCGCTGGCTGCTCCTTAAAAATAGCCTAGAGGTATAAGAAGACTGTCCTCTGAGCCTGTCAGCTTAGCACACAGGCAAGAACCAGAATGCTTCCCGCCTCTCCAGTTCAACAACAGTGGGCGATGCAACCCTCCAGCAAGGTCACTGGCCCTTGCCGCGGTCAGGACAGTTCAGTCCGGTGGAATGGCCACCTGAGCCACTCCACTGGGTAAGAGAAGGTGTGAAAAGCCGGGTAAGAGGGGACTGCCGGGACGGAAGTTCACCCAGGGGCTGGCTGCAGCTACCTTGTAGTGAGAAGCCACGTAGAGGGCCATCAGCCGCTGCAGGAAAACCTCGGAGGCCTTGTGGTAGCAGAAGAGGGTGTCTCTGTTAACGTAGTAGCTGGGACCGGAGTTAAGCACAAAAACAAAGCAAAGAGACCCCCTAAACCGGACATCCCACTTCCGAGGGTCACTAGGAAAGAGGAACCCCGTGTCCTGAGCAGAAACACATTCGGGAAGGAAAGCGGGAAACTGAGTGCTCCCCAGAGCAGCAGCCATAAAACAAAGGGCCGAATCCCGTGTCGGCTCTCATCGCCCCCTCCCCTTCGCAGGGGACAGGGCCCCGGGAGGATACAGCTCGCAGGCTTCCGGCAAGGGGCAGCCCGACACGATCCGGGTGATGTTGAGGCAGTCCAGGCACAGCAGGTCGTTCAGCCACTTCTCCACCGCGTCCCCAGGGGCGTATCGGATCGACTCCTGCAGGGAAACCTCATGCAGCGTCCGCGCTGCTCCCCGAAAAACACACACAGTGAGAAACAATTATTACATGCGCTTTGTCTAAAAGAGCGGGGTAAATGTCCTACTTTATCTTTGTCACGGCGCGCCCACGTAAACACGGCTGGAGAGTGTGAACTGAGTGGTTCGAAGCTTTTCTGGCGGATGTGCAGCCTGCCGTACAGTCCCAAAGGCTCTCGCTAAGTCAATGCAGCCACGCCCCGAGATGGGGACAAACAAGGGCCCAGCCCCCAGAAGGCCTGTCGGGCTCCCCTCTGGTCACTGGCTGGCCACGCCATGGAGAAAAGCAACTCCAGCCTTAGAGAGTGAGCCTGACGATGGGAGGGTTTGGTACCACCCATGACGTCACGAGGGGAAAGGCCCAGTGAGAATGAAAAGGACCTGCTGCTGTGTGCTGCAGGGCATTCGAGCTGCAGGTACCTGAGGCCAGCCTGGCCGTGGTGGTGGTCTTGTTCTCAGCCGTGGTGCTGATCTGGCTCTGGGCACTCTGCTGCCGGAGCTGCTGGATTAGCTTGAGGGACAGTGACCGACCAGTGCCCTCATAGCTAGGAGCAAAAGCAAAGGCCATCAGGCACGAGTCCCAAATCTCTTCTCTAGGGGAACAAGAACCCCTTTCCTCATCCTGCGGCAACAGCAGACTCCTGCTCCCCAAGGACGGCCCTGCTCACCCCTGAACTTGCTGGACAGCACAGGCGCCCAAGGAGGCAGAGGCACAGTGCCTCGCCCGGAGCCACCCTGGGCTCCAGTCCTGGGCAGGGAACTCCACCTCTGTTAGCCACGTCCTCACAAGGGGATTATTCCACACACCACACAGGATGGTGCTATGGACTAAATAAGGACTGAAAAGCTATGTGAGCAAAGCCTATAATGAAACCGAAAGACTGTTAAATGGTTAATTACTCAGAGCTGCTGTTAGAAGCAACAGCTTGAAGGAACGAACAGAGAACATCCAGTTTGGAAAAATCAAGATTCAACAAACCCACCACCCAAGTAATTCTTCCAATTACTACTTTTACTGAAAAGGAAAGAATTGGGGGTGGGAAGGGAAATCATCTATAATCTGATCACCGAACCAGCACTTTTCAGTCCTATTTCTTCCTTGTCTTTGGTCGAAAGCACAAGTGACCAGAGGACAGACTGCTTAGCAGGCTTTCTTTTATATTACGTTTTGTAGTACTTGTTATTATAATGCTTAAAAGTAGTATTTGAGTAAGAGGAAGTACGTGTATATTTCCTCTTACTCAAATACTACTTTTAAAGAATGATAAAAAAAAAAATCAGAATTGTGAAGTATTTTATTCACCCTCTCCACTCCACACAGCAAAACTTCCTTAAAAGAATTCCCTTTAACTTGTTTAAAAACAAAAACAAGAATAAACACAACAAAACTAAAAACTTTTGTGCTTCTAAGGACATTATAAAGAAAGTGACCAAAAAAAAAAAAAAAAAACAACAACCACAGAATGGAAGAAAAATGCTGTATATCTGATGAAGGGCTTGTGTCTAGACTATACTAGAACAACTCGACTAAAAAACACAGCTCACTAGAAATGAGCAGAGGCCCTGACCAACTATTTATTCTGAGATCCAAATGGCTAACAAGCACCTGAGATGCCCCATATCACCAGCCACAGGAAATGCACCGAGGACCCTATATAAGACGTCTCTGTGCACTCACTGAGATGGCGATAGTCAAAAAGACGTATGACAGGTGCTGGCAAGGATATAGAAAAACTGGAACCTTCATACACTGCTGGTGAGAGTGTAAAATGGTACAGCTGCTTTGGAAAACAGTCTGACAGTCCCTCAAATGCTTAGACAGAAAGTTACCATTTTACTCAGTAACTCCACTCCTGAGGTAGGTGCCCAGGAAAACTGAAAACACGTCCACACAGAAACCTGCACACTGACGTTCAGAGCAGCATTATTCTTCACAGAAACAGCCCCAGTGTCCATCAACAGAGGAATGGAAAAGCAACACGTTTGTAAACACAATGGAATATGATTTGGCCGTAAAAGGGAATGAAATACTGATACAAAGCACACAGATGAACCTTAAAGCATTACGCTAAGTGATAGAAGCCAGTCAGTCACGAAGACCACAGATTGTATGATGCCATTTATAAGCCGTGTCCAGAACAGGCAAATCTACAGAGACAAAAAGGAGATTCGTGGTTCCCTAGGGCTGGGGAAGCGGGAGGGAGGGTTGGAGGTTGACAGCTATAGGGCATGGGGTTTCTCTCTGGGCTAATGAAAATATTCTAATACTGACTGGTAATGACTGCACAACTCTGTGAATACACTAAAGAACAACTGAATTATACACTTTAAATGGGTAAATAGTATGGTATGCAAATTATATCTCAGCAAAGCTGTTATCAAAAAAAAGTAAAGTCCACTTTATTTAAAGATTTTCAATGTAAGTAAAGCAATCACAATAATAAATCTATAATAGAATTATCTTTGCAAGATGTGACTAACATATCAAAATATTTCCAATATTAAAGTTATGTATTTACTAACTTGGAAAATGTCATAGTTATGGAAAAAAAAACAAACTAAAAACAACATATAAACTATGTTTATGTTCTTGTTCAAATGAAAAGGTAAAATAAATGCACAGAAAATGTACACCAAAATTCTAACAGACGCTACCCCTATATGACCAAATCACTGGTGACTTTTCTTTTTGCCTATCTGTTTTCCCTAAATTTGCTATAGCAAACATGAGCTACATATTTTAAAATTTAAAAAAAAATCTTCTGAGCCATGAGAAGCCCACTGGCTTATGCTAATTGTAGTGACTTTAATACCACATTTTGATATGATTCTAAGGTCTAAGGCATTGGTATTGCCATCCATATACTCCTAACAACTTGATCAGGCCTACGGACAGGAAGAGACACTCGCACCCAAGTTTTTCAGACTTGTGTAGCCCCTTTCATGTCGGGCCAGCGGTGAGCTACTGCTAATTACTAAGAGGTCAGCTCCCATTTGCAAGGCCTAGGAGACTGAAGCAGCCCCAAAGACTCTGACTTTGGGAACAGACTCTTACCCCGGCCACAATCATTACAGGCCACTAATGGGCAAGAACCTACAACAAGAGCGATGGCCACACCCCAAGGTACCTTACCCGTTGATGGTGGATGCCATGAACACAAGGTAGGGGCCCAGGAGGCTTTTCACCAGGGGGAGGGGGATGGCGGCAGCTTCATCAATCACAACAAGTTCGGCCTGGCCCAGTTTCACGGCGTCTGCGGGGTGTATGTACTGGGGGAAAGACACGTTCATGTCATTAGCGTGGCCACTTAGTGTCCCAGCGGTGGTCCCTGCTGAGGCGTCATGAAGGCCTCGCTCCTCTCCCCCCCTTCCCACTCCCTTCTTTCATTCCTCCTTCCCACGTGTCCTTGGCCAGGCTAAACTGTACTGGGCTTAGAATCAGACACCTGGGTTCAAACATTCAACGCCCAACTGTGTGGCCCTAGAGGGGCCCTTACTCACCGGCAGCCTGATTGCTCCCCTGCAAAACGGAGGAGCTACCTATCTGATGGCTGCTGGGAGGGAAATCAGGTAAATCTGTACAAGTCCTTGCACGGTGCCCGGCCTCGTGTGGCAGGTGGTGCCTCCCTTTCCTGTCTCCTCTGTCTTCTCATGCTTCCCCAAAGCCTCTCGCAGGTCAGTGAGCTAGAGGCACAGCTTGGCCCTCGCGGTGCCCAACGGAAGGATGTTGATTTCTCGAGCATCCACTATGTGCTGGGTACCAGGCACCAGGCTGGTACCAATCATCATAAAGGCCTCGTCTCCTTGCACTAGCGGGATACTTCTAAGACTTATCCCCGTCTACACACACACACACACACACACACACTCACACTCACACGTTTATTTATATCATTAGCTTGGCCACCTAATGCCACAAATTTGCCATAAGCTTCACCTCCTTCCTTCCGTCTCATTAGGGTTTCCTCCTATTGTTAGTTTGCAAAAAGGCATAAGGAGAGAAACCTCCATTACCAATTAACATGAACAAAGGCCCTCAGCAGCACTGGTAATCAGCGCAATGCTGAAGGCCACAGGACATCCCATTCCACACGCACACAGGTACACTTAACAGCTATAACACCCAGTGTTTGTGAGGACTTGGGGAAACAAAAAAAAATCCTGGTGCCCTAGCTGGTTTGGCTCAGTGGATAGAGAGGTCTGCAGACTAAAGGGTCCCGGGTTCAATTCCCATCAAGGGCACATGCCCAGGTGGCAGGCTCGATCCCCTGTGAGGCGCCTGCAGGAGGCAACCGATCAATGATTCTCTCATCATTGATGTTTCTCTCTCTCTGCCTTCCTCTCTGAAATCAATAAAAATATATATATATATTTTCTTAACAAGCCTGGTAAAGAAGAATTTGGCAAAATCCAAGAAAGCTGGAAAGCTACATATCCCTTAAAACCCAACAATTCCGCTTCTAGAAACATAAATAAACTGCAGTGTATACACACAGGGCTTAACATCAACCAGATCTACAAGCTTCCATCCAGACAACTCTTAAAAACAAATGTTGAGTAAAAAAAGGCAAGCTGAAAAAGGCCAAGTAGAGCATGTTACCATTTATGGATACATAATTATGTAGTAAAGTATAAACACATGAATTGAAAGGAAACACACCAATCTCAGAACAGAATTACTATGGGGTGAGACGGAAGGGAGTGGGAAGGGGAGGGGGACAAGGGGGACGTCAACTATGTCTGTGATGTCTTAGATCTTTAAAACAAAAATATAAATGGCTTTTAACATATGAAACAAACACAGCAAACAGGAAAACGTCAGCATTTCTTAAGCCTGACTGCCGGGCATCTGAGTGCTACGTTAGTCTCTGTTTTTCTGTACGTCTGAGGTATTTCGTTACAAGTAACATTCCGTAACTGCATTGCTCGAAGCTCACGGGTCAGGGAGGCAGTGACCCCACCCTTTTCTAATAGCAGGATATACTTCCCCAACGGGGCCCCATGTCTTGAATTCTTAAAGGCAGAAAGCAGTCCCCTAGAGGAGGCATAGCAGACTTTAATCTAATATTCTTTGTGGGTTCGTTTTTTTGCCTTTTGGTTTTGTTTTGTTTGTTTGTTTCAATTTCTAGCACAAAGGAACGTAAATGGAGCCTCATAAAATCAGGTCACCAGTTCTGTTTGAACTCCAGTCTGGAGACAAAGGTCTCAGGTATGCAAGAGGGTCTGTGATTAAAAAAACACACAAAAAAACAAAGACCAGCAAGGGCTGAGCCAGGGCATTTCAGGGAAAGGTTTTCCTTCTTTGGTTTGTGTATTTGTGTATCTTTTTTCAGTTTTAACAGGTCTCTGCGTTTTCATTGCCTGCAGCCTGTCCTCCACCCCAACATCAGTCTTTCCTCCTCATGAAGATCCTTAGGTAAAAGGCAGAAACACTTAACATCATTTATAACCTGGACTCTGATAAAAAGGCATTCCGGAAGGGTACCAGGTTCAATTTCAGCCAAGGGCACATGCCTGGGTTGCAGGCTTGATTCCCAGGAGGGGGTGTGCAAGAGGCAGCCAATCAATGATTCTCTCTCATCACTGATGTTTCTATCTCCTTCTCCCTTCCTCTCTAAAATCAGTAAAATATATTTTTTTAAAGGGGGGGGGGGCGTGGAGGGGCATGCCTCGTTCACAGGCATAGCTCTCACAGGAAGAAAGGTCAGGGGCATACACTGCCAAGTTTGCCTGCCCATTTCCCAGCCACCCAACCCCAGCGATAACCAAAGAACCGCCTCCACCAGGGGCCTGTGGGCCTCCACCCCTTCTGCAAGCCAGTCATCCAGATGCTTCTCTACGACTTAACAAAACTGCGGCCTTCAGACAGGTGCCGGCCATTCAGGCTTGCAAAGCCCTGGAGATTTATATGCCTTCAGTGAGACGGTTTAAAAGGGAAAATAGGCCACTCACTAAGGCTCAGAGTCCGTTTTTGCAAAGTTCTTTTTCTTTGCAATGGTGAGGTTACTGTTTGTTACTGACGCACCATTTCAAAATCCGTTGTAACTAAGCAAAATTAGAACTGTGGTCAGAACAACTGTACTTCTTAGCAGATCAGCATACTCTCAGTCCCACTTACTCCCTTTTCATGGGTCAAAACTGCAACTTGCCAATCTGGCTACATACATATGTTAGTTTGTTTGGATGTTTTTCTCTAGAAGAGGCTGGAAATCTGGAACAGGTTACCCTAAAACAACAACCGTGTAAAAGACACATGATGACACAGGAATAAAGTGACTGCCAGGAAACAGCGTGGAGCGCTGAACGCCAGCAGGATACCCCACACAGCAGAGCTGGGAGCGGGCCTCACCTGCACTGTCTGCCTGTGCTCTCGGAACACGTTCACTCTGATCACGGCTTTGTTGAATTCGGGATTTAAAGACTGAATGATCTCATAATCCAGATGCTCCTGATGGGGAAGAGGGAAACCAGGGACGAGCGTCAGAAACCAGCTTTAGAAACAGAAGAGTAAGAAAGCAAGCGTGTTGCCGAAACCGGTTTGGCTCAGTGGTAGAGCATCGGTCTGCGGACTGAAAGGTCCCAGGTTCAATTCCCGTCAGGGGCATGTACGTTGATTGCGGGCACATCCCCAGTAGGGGGTGTGCAAGAGGCAGCTGCTGCTGGTCGATGTTTCTAGCTCTCTATCTTTCTCTCTTCCTCTCTGTAAAAAATCAATAAAATATATTTTTTTTTAAAAAAAGGAAGAAAGAAAGAAAAGAAAGCAAGCGTGCATTCTGAAGACTTCCCCTGGATTTAAACTCAGCCCTCAACCAAAAGTAACTCTTAGCCTGTCTTCCTACCTGATATTGCAGTGCATCGAATCCTTTAAATACAAACTCAAACAGGGTGTGGAGGTTATCAGGGCTTGGGGAGGTAACAAAGATATTGGAGTACCTAGTGAACAAAAGAAAAAGACACTTAAGTAATTAAGAAACCTAAGAACTGTTTAGGGAACTTAAGAAAAAAAGAACACGTTTTTGTTTGCCCTGGTCACACAGGTAATGATCAAACAATGATGGGAAGAGGGGTTGGGGAGTGGGGGGTGGGATGAGAATCAGGAGGAAAAATTAAGCAACTCGGACATGAGGATTTTCCCCTCCCAAACGAAAGAAAGCACTAACAGCTTGAAGGCAGCATGTCCTGCAATTAGCTACCGACAAGTGAAAACGCACTAAGAGGTGCGTGGGGACCACCCCTCCGAGGGCAGAGCCGGCTCGCTGCTTCCCGGTCCTGTGCCTGGGACGAGGGACGGCACCACACTGACCACGAGCTGTGCTGTACGGGTGCTCACAACTAGGGGGCCAGCTGGTACCCTGGGAGCAGCAAGAGGAACAAAGGACTCAGAGTTGGGAGCTGAATTCAGCCCAGAGCCGCTGGCTCTGACTTGCTCAGGATCTGAGCAGTCACTGGAACGTTCCTCCATCTATACAACGCTCAGAGCGACCGGGAGCACCGGGGAAGAAGCGCGTGTCGGAGAACACCGTCTCCTGGGTCCACTGCTTGTCTGTGAAGTCAGAAGCAGGTACTCTGCTGGCTGCTGCATGAATCTCCCGCTCAGGGCAAAAGACAGGAGTAATATCACATGCAAGGCAGCTCCTCAGAAGCAAACAAGATCTTCTATTGATCAAAATTATTAAAATGTCAAACTTGTACTTTTCTAATCAGCAACGCCGGTCATACACATTCTCATATCCTGGGAATTTTAGTTCCTCACAGGCGTTTCTTTGCTTTTGTGTTTGCTCAACTTGAAAGTGACCACAGAGGCCCAAGAGTGTGTCTGTGTCTGCCTGCACATGTGTGTTTGCACCTAAGAGTCGGGGAATATGCTGCTGCTTCTAGACAGGAACCCAACTCCAAGAAAAATCACCAGGAGCCTGCTCAGCCCCAGAACGGCCTCCCAGCCCGCTGAGCCCTCCCTAACCCGCACCCTGCTCCCCGGAGCCCTTACCCAAAAGCCACTGCCCCAGCAATAGCCAGTCCCAGGGCTGCAGATTTCCCCCTCCCTCGGGCGGCCGTGAGTGCAACGGTACTCCTCAGGGTCTTTTCAGAGATGCCCTCGATGAACTTCAGGACGGCTTTGGCCTGTGGGAAGACATGCATTAGGTGAGCTCTGAGAAAGGCTGAGTTCCAGCCATCTCCCCCATCCCCTGGAGAATCAGGCTGATGACAAGGCCAAATAAAAGGGGGGCAGTTCTCCCAGGCCTGAACTGTTCCTGGGGGTACGGGGGCAAAGTAATCCTGGACTTCTGTTGTGAACCCAGACAGGACAGAACAGCCCTGCTGAGTCTAACAAGAGAAAATGCCTTCCCCAGGGAGGATCCAAGCTTTGACTTGGCGTGTGGCTTTCTGCACGTTAGTTACCCCTCTGTGCTATGTATTCTGGGACAGGGAACGTCTGAATGCCACTCACCTGGTCTAGGGTCCGGCAGCAGTCCACCAACACGCCCACGGGCTGCGTGTCCCGCAAGCTCTCCTTCAGCTCCTTCAGCTCCAGATCAGAAGGACTGAGACTCTCATCCTAGCGGGGGAGAGAAGGTTTGCCGCTGCCACGGGGGAGTTCGGCAGACAAGGCAGCCGCCCCGGGTTCTCGGACCCAGGCCTACTCACCGGGGCCTGCGGAGGGAGGGCCTCAATGCTGGCCGCGTGGGAGGAGATGGGCAGGATGTTGAGCTGGTCATCAATGACAAGACACTTCTTACAGGAGGCCAGAGAAAGAATAAACCTGAGGAGCAAAACCACCACCGTGAGGTGTTGCGGGGAGAGGACAATGTCTACACAGCAAAGTGTGGCTAATCATCTGGCCCCGCGTCTCTGAGAAGCCAGAGAAAGTCAAAACCCAGTCGGACAGCAATGGGAGGAGAGCTCCTCTCCAGGGCACCTGAACAGACTTTTATTTTTCCTAATTGATTTTCGGAGAGGGAGAGAGATAAACATCGATCAGCTGCTCCTGCATGCCCCCGGGGATTGAGCCTGCAACCGTACCCATCTGGGATCAACTGACAACCCTTCGACCCAACCCACTGAGCCACACCAGCCAGGGCCTGAACACACTTCATGCAGCAGAGAAAGCCGAGAACTCTCGAGAGACTGCTTACAAGCATTCCTCTGTGCACAGCCGCCACTGTTCCCTGTGCCCTTTGGCCCTTCCCACATCCCCTCACCCTTTAGCACTATGGTGTCTCAGGGCTCCCTTAGATGGGGGCCTCCAAACCCACCCCCATGTGCTCACCGCTCACACAGAGAAACATGCACAAATGGATTTACCTGCTGTCACAGCAATAAAGGAAAGGGCAGACAGGAAAGCTCCCTTAAGACACAGAACATAAACATTCTTGCATGTAGGAAAACGTGTGTTTGGCTATGAACTTGAAATTCTCCCACAGATGCGAGAAAAAGGCCTCACGCTGCGTCCGGTCACAGGCTTCGGGGAGCACAGCGTAACTTCCTGTCCTGCTCCGGGAGCCAGTCTCAGAGAGGCCCCGGGCTCAAGGCCAGGATGGCTCACCCTCAGCACCGCTGACATCTTAGACCACATCACTCTTTGTTGTTCTGTGGCTTTTAAGCTGGTTAGCAGATCCCTGGCCTCTACCTACTAGATGCCAGTAGCACCCTCCACCACACACCCCACCCAACATAACAATCAAAATGGCTCCAGGCATTGCCAAATCCCCCCAGTGCCCAATGGCTCCAGCTGAGAACTACTGTTCATGGCCACCGCTTCTCAATGTACTTCCCGCTTCTCAATGTACTTCCCGGGCTGCTAATTGGAGTTCCCTAAAAAAGGGCCCTGGGCCAAACAAACATTCAGCAGGCCCCTGCTGCTGCAGGGCTACAACAGGCTAACGTGACTCTTCATAAAGGAGGAGCAGTGCCAGCATTCCCCGGACACACTGGGCCACAAACCCTTTTGTCAGAAGGTCCCCCTTAAAACACTGGTGTTCGCCCTGGCCAGCTTGGCTCAGTGGATAGAGCCTCGTCTGTCCCGGACTCCACTCTGGTCAAGGGCACATGCCCCGGGTGCGGGCTCGATCCCCAGTTGGGGGCGTGCAGGAGGCAGCCAATCAATGCTTCTCTCATCGTTGATGTTTCTAACTCTCCCTCTTCCTTCCTCTCCGAAATCAATAAAAATAAAAACACTAGTGTTCTGCAAAATGCATTTCGGGAAACAGTGACCCAGACAAATCACCCCTCTGACAGATGAGTTAGCTGAGAGCCAGAGAGAGAATGGGACTTGGTGAGGGCCGGGAGCGAGACAGAGTCCAGGCCTCCTGGCCCAGCTTCCCACGCGCTTGCACTGCTTTCTGCTATTTCACAGCTGCTGCTGTCCAAGGTCTCACATTTGGGCTCTGGTACTACCTCCCTCAGACAGAAGCCCAACTCTCAGTTGGGTTCAAGATAAAGCATCCCTCCCGCAGTGGCTCCCACAATAAAGGTCTGAGAAATGTGTTACAGACTTACCTCTCATTAAATCTCCCCACTACGTCCTGATGAGCCTCAGTCCTGTATCTTGAATGCACGTCCTAGAAGAGAACAGCCATTAACAGAGGCATCCACAAAATTCAGAGATAGGGCTTCTCATTAGCTTCAGTCTGAGCGCTCTCAGCCCAGAGACCGTGCTGACCGCTCACTGGGGCTGCTCAACAGGAATTCTTCAGAGTGATCAACAGTAAAAACACCTGATTTGAGCCCTCCACATTAAGTTAGCAAACAGACACTGACCATGGTCATCGTGTACAACTGCTTGAGGGAATTCATGGTCCGTAGGAGGATAACCACAAGCCCACCACCTTCCACTGTTTCCACAGTCCTGGCCAGCAGGTTTGGAGTTAAAGCTTCAAAATCCTGGAAGAAAGAGATTTTAGAAAGGGCTGGCCATGCAGAGTACCCACATGGAAGCTTACCCAACGGCCAGGCGCTGAAGTAAAAGGAGGGCTTCAGAGTACAAGCTCAAGACCACATCCTTCACCCAACTCACCGGACACACACACACACACACACACATCCTTACCCTACTTAGGGTACCACAGAAGCCCAGCCCTGGAGAATAGAGATACCTGGATTTACACGAAAAAGTGTTTCTAATAATCTCTGATAACATGCACTTTGGACAGCCATCCTCCAGTCTTCACTGATTCAAACTTTTATTTCAGAAACATCTCACATTCATTTTCTGATATGTTTACAGATGGAAACTGTAACTGATAAAACTCAACCGCACCACACGGGGGAGCCATTGCTAAAGGAGCCACAGTCACTGCCACTGCTAACAGCGGAACAGTGGTGAGCTCAACAACACTCCCTATGGGTCAGTGATGAAGAGAGTGTGAGGCAAAATGCTTTTTCCTGCCCCCAAGGTGGGATGCAAGCCAGCAGTGGGTGGCACACCCACTGGACGGCAGAGGGGGAAATTAGAACTTCTAGTCATGGTTTTCATAATTTATACGTTGTAAGGTCTGCTTTACAATGTACGTAATCATAATAGTACATGTAAATAAATACATACCAAAATGTGGGATTTGTGCTTAAATGTCTTTGTGTGTGTGTGTGTGTGTGTGTGTGTGAATCAAAGACTAAAACAAAGACCATGGGAGCTCAAAACAAAGATAAATGTGAGACAGTCTATTAACTTGCCAGACAAAATAATGCATACCAGTGAAGAAATTCACCGAGTAGTTCTGTGTGTGTGTGCACGTGTGTGCACGCATGTGTGTGTGTCAGGAAAAAGGGGGAGTGAGGGGAGTTTAAGGACTTGAAAGGGCAGGAGAGTGTTAGTGGGGGTTATGCCAGTCAGGCACTCTGGGCAGGACATGAGTGCACAGGTCTGTACCCAGTTGGTTAAAACAAGTCCAACTGGTCACCAAAGTTTTCAGTTACTTCCAATCAAGACCTGGGGTCCTGGGGTCACTTGAAGGTCACAGCGCTTTCTTTATCAGCTTTAGCCTGTTAGACTCAGTGTGACAGAACATCACTGCCAGTGTTGGTATCCCTAGCCAAGTGCCACTTTAAGCAGAAACTGTTCTCTTAACACAGGATGAATTATCGTCTGTTTGAAAGTGGCCAGTGTTCCGCTGATACTTGGGAGAGGGGGGTTCATGTGAATCCTCTCTCTTGCTGCCCACTGCTCTCCTGGGGAACCAGCCCAGCACCCCCAATGCTGACCCCAGGCCTCCCGGAGGACGGCACCCACCTGGAGGACACACATGCCGAAGGTGTTGCCCAGGATCTTGTGCGTCTCATTGTAGTAGCAGTAGCGAATGTTGGTGGCCGCGACAAAGAGTTCAAAGGGGTCGTCTTGCTTTATGTTCAGAGTTCCGTTCTTTATTTTTTTCTGTAGCTGACGCATCCTTTTCTTCCGGTGGCTGCAATCACCCCCCATCCCATGAGAGCCAGTTAACCAGAGGGGCTAGAGAACTGGGAGCGAATGATCACCTGCTTACACCCTCAGAGCCGGGAGGGAACCTGGAAATGTAGGGCTGATCCCCTCCCCTGAAACAGAGTGGTTTAGAAGCTGGGCTTCGGAGGGAGACAGAGGCAAGCCTGGGTGTGAACTCTGCCATCCTGCTCTGTCACTTTAAAAGAAGGGTGATGAGAGTCCCTAAACCTCTTTTGGCCAGAGCCAGAGCTTGAAACCAACCTCAGTGGCCTTGTTACCTCAGGGCACCGCTTTTAAAAACAATTAAAAGGCTCAAAAAGAAAAGAAGTAATTTCCTGGCACTTAACTAAGGAGCAGGAATCGTAGGTAGGTAGCACGGGGGCATGCAAAGGGCCGAGCTTACCTGCTAAACCCCAGCTCTTTCTTGTAACACCACAGCACCGAGGGCCGAGCCTTCACGGTCGCTTTGGACAACATGTGATGGAGTATGACCACCTGCCAAAGGAAAAAGTCACACAATCTCAGAACCAAAAGAGACCCTTGAGTCTGCCCAGGCCCAAGACCTCCTTTGACAGATGTGGAAACTAAGCGGAGGGCCAGGGAAGTGCCCAAAGTCACAAGGCAAGTAGGGCTCCCGATGGGACTAGAAGCCACACACCCTTAACCTTGTGCTCAGCCCACCACTCGAGGCATCTAAAATTATTAAACTGTCTGCTAATAATTCTAAATACAGAGTATTTATCACTTACAAATAAATAAAGGAAGATTTCCCAGTTGGCATTTTACTTAAAGAAAACAGTCAAGCTCCTAGCCGGTTTGGCTCAGTGGACAGAGCATCGGCCTGTGGACAGAAGGGTTCCGGGTTCGATTGCAGTTAAGGGCACATGCCTGGGTTGCAGGCTTGATCTCCAGTCGGGGGCATGCAGGAGGCAGCCGATCAATGATTTTTTTTATCATTGATGTTTCTCTCTCTCTCCTTCTCCCTTCCTCTCTAAAATCAATTAAAATATATATATATATACTAAAAAAGAAAGCCAATCAAGCTGGACTGGTCTGGTTCAGTGGTAGAGCAACAACCTATGAACCAGGAGGTTATGGTTCAATTTTCGGTCAGGTCACATGCCCGGGTTTCGGGCTTGACCCCCGGTAGGAGGTGTGCAGAAGGCAGCCAATCGGTGATTGTCTTTCATCATTGATGTTTCTATCTCTATCCCTCCTCCACCTTCCTCTCTGAAATCAATAAAAAAGTATTTTTTAAAGAAAGCATTTAAAAAGAAAAGCAGTCAAGGGTCCTTAATGTCATTGTGTGCTAAAGGCCAAGAGGGTCTGTACCATGCCGACTCTTGGGACTGCACACAGTAAGGCAGAAGCACACACCAGGCCTTACCTGATCTTTTCCTCGATCTCCAACCACAACAAAGAGAGACCTTTGCCGCTCAGCTACCCCATTCTCTATGAGGATCCGGATTCGGTTATCTACTTTCTTCCGATGCATGGCGAATACTATGGCTAAAACAGAAAGGAAGGAAGCACACTGACATGAGCTCCAGACTCTGGGTGAGGAACATTAGCTGTGCCTCCTGTGAGGCCAGAA
This sequence comes from Nyctalus aviator, assembly GCA_036971965.1. Taxonomy (NCBI): domain Eukaryota; kingdom Metazoa; phylum Chordata; class Mammalia; order Chiroptera; family Vespertilionidae; genus Nyctalus; species Nyctalus aviator. The sequence goes on along the minus strand of CM072929.1, from coordinate 8,046,492 downwards.
ACTGTTCTAGGCACATTTACAGGTAACACCTTAGCCCTCAAACAGCTCTCTTGGGAAGACATCACCCTGATTTTTTAAAATTAGGAAACTGAGGCTTGGGATGTGAAGAAAATGTTCCTTCAACATGGGAACTCAACAGGAAAGCTGTCGTTCACAAGTATGTGGAGGAGTATTTTAAAAAATCAGAAACCATGTTCAAAAAAAAAAAAATTGGTTACTACACTATATAATAAAATCCTAAGTGGCCATTACGGCAAAACGACCAATAGCTATGATGTTCATTGACCACCAGGGAGCAGACGCTCAGCCAGAGCTGGGCTGTGAGAGGGCGCAGGCCAGGCTGAGGGACCATCCCTTACATTGCACAAATTTTGTGTACCAGACCTCCAGTACTATATAATGGTATATCTATGGGATATAATAAAGCAGTTTTCAATAAAACTTTTTCAAAATCATTAAAGTTATCTACAAATATGGATATAGATGCTCATGAGAGAATAATGTGGCAGGATTAAGTATAATATTGGTTTTTTTATGCATATACATAATACATGGGGCGGGGGGTGTGCCTGGCCTACGTAGTTCAGTGGTTGAACCAAGAGGTCCCGGTTGGATTCCCAGTCAGGACACAGGTCCAGGGTTGCTGCTGAAGGCTTGACCAGTGGGAGGCATGCAGAAGGCAGCCAATCAATGATTCTCATCACTCATGTTTCTATCTCTCTCCCTCTCTCCTTTCCTCTCTGAAATCAACAAATAAAAGTATTATTTTTTTTTTGCCAAAACTGGTTTGGCTCAGTGGATAGAGTGTTGGCTTGTGGACTGAAAGATCCAGGGGGTTCTATTCCAGTCAAGGGCATGTACCTTGGTTGCAGGCACATCCCCAGTAGGGGGTGTGCAAGAGGCAGCTGATTGATGATTCTCTCTCATCTATGTTTCTAACTCTATATCCCTCTCTCTTCCTCTCTGTAAAAAAATCAATAATATATATATTTTTTTCTTTTTAAGTATTTTTTAGAAAGGGGAGGGGGGGAAGACTGGAAGAAAACACCAAAATATAAAGTAATTATTTCTAGATTTGAGATTGCTGGTGATTCTTATTTTGTTGTTGTTGTTGTTTTTTCTTGGGGGGGGTGGAATTTTGCTTTTTAAAATTCACACACCAGGCAGACCTCAGAAATTATTGTAATTACATATAATAAAATATCACATCATTGCCATAATAAATACACCAAAGAAACATCCGATATGTTAATTACATTTATAACATGAAATTTTAAGTGTTACTTTGAAACTCCAGTGTCTGCTACCTTCTACATGTAAAGCTCATTAACTGAACCTTCACCATGCCTTTACTGTTCTTGTAATTCCCCAACCCAAATACAGAATTTAGCAGTTCTGTTTTACTATAAATACTACATCCCAATCCGTGGTTCCCATTTTATAAGGAAAGGAGCAAGTACCCCGAGGAAGAAAAGCTGTGGAGACAGGACTCACACTCAAGTCTGCCAGACTGGGGAGCCTGGTCATTCTTTTTCTCTAACCTGCCCATCTTGACGGCTGTGTTGCCGGCCACCGAACGACCCCATTATAACCCATCCATAACAGTTCCTGGGACTGCTTTTTGCTCCAGTTACCTGGCAGGCCCAGAATAGTACCAGACAAAGTCTTGACTTCTGATTCAAGTCCTAGATTACTGTGGCCATGAAATGCTTAATGGATGAGGAAGGCCTTGAAGGGGGAAAAGGGTGATTATTTTTCATTCACTCGTCTGTCGTCTAACAAATACACACAGCATCCATACGCCGGGCGGCCTTCGGGGTGTACTAGTAAACAAAAGGAAGTCCTGAGTGTGACTGCTGAACGCGGAGTGTAAATGAATGAGCGCCGTGGAGCAGCTGGGTGGGAGGATCTGGACTCAGACGGCCTCAGCTGGACGCCCAGCGCGGCCCCCGGGTGCCCGGCGCGGGCTTCAGTGCCGCGGGCGAGTCCGCGGGAGGCGAAGGTGCTGTCACCACCCCTTCAGCGAGAGGATCCCGGAGGGTGGAAACCGAGCCAAGGGCACTCCCCCCAGCCCTCCACCCTCACCCCTACCCCGGAGCGCGCCCGAGTGGCTGCCCGTTGGGGAAGAGGCTCCTGTCATCCCGGGGCGCCGGCGGGGCGGCAGCCGGCGTGGCCGGACACAGGCATGGACGCCGGGCTCCTCGGCCCAAGGACACCGACCCCGGCACGCAGGCCCCGCCGCCCCGGAGAAGTACCTGCGTCCCGAGCTGGAGGATTCCACTGGCAGCCAAGCGGAAGCACGTGGAGGACGACGTGCTCCGGAGAAGCTTCCTCGGACCGCGCAGGGACAGCCCCGCTTCCGCCCGGCTCCGGCCCCGCCCCGCCCCGCCCCGCCCCCGGGGGGCCTTCCTCAGCCCCGTCGCTGCGTGATGACGTCAGACCCGGAGGCGGAGCTACCATCTTGGACGCCACCGCGGCTCTTGTGCGGGCGGCGGCTGTGGTGCAGCGTGTAATTTGCTCCTCTTCGTATCGCAATGAAGACATCTAGCTGCCAAGGGCAAAATAAAGCACGCAGGTGCCCGCACCCCCGGCCTCCCCTGTGCCGGGCAGGCCCGGACACCACTGGGTGAGTAGTCCAGGGTTCTCAGTATTAGCCTCATTATGCGAGACATTCCGGGTTTCAGGAATCCGCGTCATTTTACCGGCCCTCTTATTTAAGCACCTTACTGTTTTACTGTGACAAGGTGAGGAAACTCGGTCCGCAGGCCTGTTTCATCTCATTTCAGCAGCACACCCAGTCGAGGACCTGGTAGTCCGGAATCCTGTTTCGTACCCTTTGCGACCGCCGTACTTTGCAGGTTCCCTCTAGGCCCACGGCCACCCAGTGCTGGCGCTCCGGGGTTCAGCTGCTACTGCCCCTGTGCAGCTCCCATAACTCGCCTAAGCACGTGGCCACAAGGTCACCCATACATTGTCTTTGGGCTAGATCGTTGAACTTCATAAACTTAACTGTTTGACACTTGTTTTCGGACACCTCAAATTCATCATGTCTTGCTCCCTGAAACTTTCCCCAAAGCACGCACTTCGAAAGCTGATGTAATCAGCGCCATCACCCATCAAGTCCAATTTCTTATTCAACAGTCACCATGCCAGGTGCAGGGGATAGTAACCACGTTCCTGTCCTTCGTGAAGCTTCAGGTAGGTTTTAAGTGGTATTAAAGCTAAAATATCCAGTGATTAAGGGTGCTGCTTTAGAGGTGGACATGAAGCAAAGACCCAAACTTAGTGAAAATCTTGGCAAAGCAGCCAGTGTGGCCAGAGTAATTAGCAAAAAGGATCGATCAGGCGGGTAATGAAGGACATGTGGGCCACTGACCGACAACTCGGGAAACCACTGCAGTTTGGGATTCAGGGAAATGACAAATCTGTCCTCTTAAAAGGCTCACTCTGGCCACTATGCAAAAACTATAGCAACAATAGGAGCAGGGAGAACCATTATAAGCTACTGTAGTTAACTTCTATTGGTGATAGCCACAAGTGCTGTTATGACTCAGGATATAATTTCAAGGTAGAACCATGTGGATTTGCGTAACTAGATACAGGGTATGAAAGGAAATTCAAGACGATGTCCCAGATGTGTGTGCTCTGAGTAACTGGAAAAATGTGGGCTAATCAAGAGACCAAACTGGCATACTCACCACATTCAAATGAAGACAGTATGGATTGCCTCAAGAGTTTGGGACCTAGAAATATTTCACAATAAAATGCTAATTGTGTCAAAATCATGAGATTAAATGAGGTCATCTAAGGGAAAAAAATATTAGCTAGAGGTAAGTCTGATAACCAAGGCCCAGAGAACTCGGCAAAGTATACAGACAGGAAATACATAGAACCCATTCACCACCCTCCACACTTTGTATTTCATACATGAATTACTTTGAGCAGGCATCTCTTGACCCGTACGTTTTCTTCTCAACACTGCACTGAGTGTTCTTCAAAATGGCATTTATTAGGAGGCCCACCATCCTTCCCCCTGTACACACAGCTCAAAAGTCTTCAATAGTCCCCATCTATTCTTACAAAATAAAACATGGCATGTAACTATAAAAACATCCGTAGTGGTTTGTGTGCTTCTTCCGCCTCGCACTCTAAGTCTGTATTCTCACTTGAACCAGATGGCATTCTCAGACACTGACACTGGAGATTTGACCTTTAGACATGCTTTCCTCTCATTTTAGTTCAACATCTTTCAATGAAGTCTTTCCTGATCGTTTTGAGTACGTCACATCCCATCAGTCATGGCCTTAAAAGCTATGCTACGCCATCGTGGCATTTGCTACACTCTACTGCCACATCAGTATCTTTAGACGGTTCTTTGAAAGAAGGAACCGCAGTGATTTTTGTCACCGCTGAATGCTCAGTGCTTGGCATGCCGGGCAAAGGCCACCCAAATTTTCTCAATGAAGGTTTAGTTCAGTGGCTCCCTAATTTAAAGACAGGCCTCAAAGAAAACCAGTACTTACAAATAACAGAACTGAAAATTGGCTTATTAATAGATTAGGTGAACCTTCACTAAGTAAACTCTAAGAGCCAGTCTTCTGAATGGGACTGGATTAGGCTTCAGAGCAGCGGTTAAAGGTATTGAAAGCCTGTTGAGAATACTGTAGTCCTGTCCTCTTAGAAATCAAGGCTACCAAAGAGATGTCTTTAAGCTTTTTCTCCTCCTAAGTGTAAGGAACACATCTTTACTTAAAGTTTGATGAATGGTATATGCAACTAAGGCAGACTTCACTCAAGGACAATAAGGAATAAGACTTTAATGATTTAATCTAATGTAATTAAAACATTCACTAGTCTTCTTCAGTATTTTTGTAGAATTCAAAATTGGAAAAGGTGTGATGAGCCTTAACAGTTTACTTTGTTTCCTGAGGGTTTTCTTTCCCCATTACCTCTTTAGAAGGGAAAAGTTCAAGGGCAATACCAACTCTTTTAAATAAAGTCAACAAAACTTAAGAGGTTTAACAAGAACTGAGTGACTTAGGAATTCAGGAGCTTAAAGATGAAATGAAGGTTTTGAACTCAGTGCTTATCTGTATCCCATTTCCCCCTAATTAGATGTCATTGAAAATAAAATACAAATTTCCTAAGACACTTATAAGACTGACTACTCAACTATCTTCTACATTTTATGAATTGGTTGTCAACAAAGCACCTCTGTTCATGAGCATTCTGATAATAAACACATTCTCACGTCTCCAATAAGTGGAAAAGTCTCCCATGTTGCATATGAGGCAAAATAACTATACAAGCTAACTGATTAAAAAAATATGTAAAGGATACTTTAGTATCAAGATAACAATGATCAGGAAAAACTCTTCCCTATTCTTTAGGGATATCAGGATCTGAAAATTAAATTGCCCTAACCAAGGCAATCCATGACATTCTACCTTAAAGTAAAGCTTTAAAACAAAAGCCACATTGTCCATGTGAGATTAGAATTTGTGCATTTACAAAAATTCTTTGTATGTATGGAGTCTTGCTATACCAAGAAGCTACAGTGACACATGACAATCATTTTCTTGCAACTCTGCTAATATATGCATTTGACCAAAAAAGAAAAAAGAAAGCCTTTCTGCAGATAGATAGGACAAGTATATTAATATATTACACAGAATACTTAGAACCAAGACTCAGATCTTAATGGAACCTTTTACAAAGTTCTCTGCCTCAGGAGGAGGTATTCCTTTAAAAAATATAGCCTGGCCCCAGCCGGTGTGGCTCCCTGGTTGAGCATCAAACCAGGAATTAAGAGGTTGCAGGCTCCATCCCCAATAGGAGCAGTGCAAGAGGCAGCCAATCGATGATGTTCCTCTCTCATCCAAATTTCTATCCCTCTCCCTCAAAAAAAAAAAAAAAAAAAAAAAAATCAATAAAAAATATTTAAAAATATAGTCTGAATTGAAGCATAAATGCTTTACCTTTACACTGTAATGGTAGAATGCCAAAAAAATACATAGAACTTAAAAAAAACATAAATAATCAAATACCTTTACACATTCACAACATCTACACTAATGCATAGAATTTTGAAATCTAGGAAGTAACCCATCCCATTTTGAAATCTAGGAAGTGTTTCTCACCATCTCAATCTGAACTGATTGGGATCACTGTATAAAGAACTTATTTATACTTCAATTTGGATTGTAAATGTCATTGAATTCTTTTCTACATGGATAGCAAATTTAGTTTTATAGAGGACTGTAAGCATACAACCAGGGATTACCCAGTAAACCATGAATATTCTATATAATCCCTCTAAAATACACATAACATATGGTTGTGGTACATCCCAGGCAGATGTCATTTAAAGCACACAAGGGGAGGTGCCAACAAAATACTCATTTGCAAATGTAAACAGATAACCCTCCAATATGATGTACCACAACCACACATGAGGAAAGTCAAGAAGAACTTACTTTATTTTAAAATAAACATTGAAGATTTCCCCCCCACGCCCCACCACCCTACAAAATTTTTTCATGTGGAATGTTCAACAGCCTATCCATTTTACGTTAAAACCAGCAAAAACTCCAGTTGTCTGACGATGAATGTCTGAGAACAGTTTTGTGCTGAGCACCTACTGAAAAAAAAATTCCTTAGCTAAAGGCTGAAAAAATGTAACTTCTGCACAGAAAATATCATTAACTTAGTAACCTTTGCTTAATAGGTGGGCTTAGTTCTCCATGAAGACAAAGTGGGATACGATCAGCAGCATTGAGTTCATAGGCACAGAATTAAGTGCTCCAACTGCTAGCACTCATTCCAGCATAGTACATCAATTACTAAACTGTCAATCTCCATCAAAATCTGTGACTCTCCCTGTGCACCTAAGGGACCTAAGGGAAGGAATCGCCACTTTGAATATAAATCCCTCAGGAGAAAAGGATCATTGGGGGTAGACAAATTTAAGTACTATAGAAATAGCTGCTGGAGAAACACGAACAATGCATGATTGAACAGCTGCTAGCTGCTGAACACCAGTGTTTCAGGATGCAACTTTTATAAACATGTTTTATTTGTTATGCTTATACCATCAGAACTGAAACTATTGACTGTCATTTCCCTAAAATAGGGAAATCAATCTAGCATATACTGGTGCTTTTCAAAAGATAGCAATTTAAAAGGGTGGTAGCAGCAGGCATTTGGTATCTTTTAAAACCTTCAGACTGCAGGAAAACGTGGCCAAGAGTGTTAGGATTATCCGTTATAGATTTTCATCAGTACCTGTACCACTTCAGGTGACAAAACAGCAAGATCCAAGGATTAGTGACAGACAATGAGCATCATAAGGAATGATAGTAGGTATTACCAGTCCTTACAAAAATCATTGTCAAAGAAAATATTATGTGTTCAAAAGGTATCTAAATATTTCATAGTAAGTACAGAAGCGGTGATCCAGATTACATCCCATATTTGTTGCATATTTTTCAAAAAGTGCCAATCAAAGCCTAATTTTGCATTTTGGCTTTGTCTTACACAGTGTCAGCTGTTAGGAAGCAATATACATGTGTTTTTAACCACAGTCATTTGGCCAAGGATGAATAGTGCCGTGTCAAAGCTGGTAGCCAACCTTATATATGTGATTAAGGGCCCATGCGTAATTTGATGTGCATTTAAACGTTCAGTGCTCCAATTTAACTGGAAAAGCTGTGAAATGCAGTTTTCTGCCAAACCAAACTCCTTCCATCTTCCTTTCAAGGGAAATGTTTTTGTCAATTACCATTGAGTAACGCTAGGGTTGATTTGTAGACTTTATCCAATGTCACAAGTCAATCTTGCTTTCTCCAAGCCACTTCGGTTAACTATGGAGATATTATCACCCTGTAAAGTATATTATGTTTTACTCCTAAGCAAGGGTGAGGAATCTGAGTATCATGTGCAAGGCTCAAGATGACGCTTAGGACAGAACATGCAGAGTAAAAATAGTTTCCTTCCATATCCAGGTAATATAAAGCTGACAATTGTAGTCCTGTCTTTATGGGATGAAAACAGTCCCTTTACAATAAGTTTTCTGAAAGGGAGAACAAATAGATAATAACTCTTCTGGTAACATATTATGGTACACTGGCCAGTGTGTTTTTGGCGATTAAACATAATCCTGTGAATCAGATTAATTCACTTGCTGAGTGTTCATTTGCGGCATCCCTCTGTTGGGTCTTGGGGGCCCTCCACGACCTAGAAGACAAAAATGGCATTTGGTTTTTCTTTCAAATACTATTTGTTTTGCCTTCAAGCAGATTTTCATCTGAAGTCAAGAAGCATGTGGGTAGCTTGTCACCACATTATTAGGTTTAAGAGGTCAATTCTTCAGTGTTCAAGTTTCACCTGTCCTGGAAGTTGTTATGCCCAAATTTGCTCATGTTCTCTAGCTAAAAGAAGAGTAGAGCTAATGGGAGTATTCCACCAGTACTCATTCATTCATTCATTCAACAAGTATTTATTGAGTGCCTACTATGTGCCAGGCACTGTCATCAGGCGTTGGAAATAGATACAGCAGTGAAAACAGACAAGGTACCTGCTCTCATGGAGCTTACATTCTAGTGTACACTCTAGCTTATTACATTTCAGTAGTAAGTAACATCATACTATCAAAATTAATAAAAGCACCAGAATGAAAAACAGACCTTATTACCTAAACTTTTAAAAAGAAACTACATAACATTGAAAATTGTATAATGACTTGTAACAGATAAAATAACTTTTTACATGCTGTTAAAACAATTTTTAGCTACCAGTCAACTCAACTTTCATAGAATATGCTACAAGGTGAAAATGAACATAACTCACATTCACATGCAAATATTCTTTGAGATTTCAAGTCAATAATTTCCCAGTGATCCATTAATTTTTTTAAAATGCACCTTTTGCTGGCCAGTTTCTATTAGCATTAAAATCAAAGTACTTTATAATTCCTCCTAAATATACATTTTATACATGTGATGGCCAATATCTAGAGGAAACCTATTCAATTTACATCCTTCAAACAAGAGAACCATTTAGAACTTCAGATCATATGAAATGCACTTCTGTTACATAGGTTGACTTCCTGCCCAAATCGTATGAAGTAGTTTTCCTACATTAGACAAACCCAAAAACTCTTAAAAGCTGTATTTTTAAATATTTAACTAATTAGGAATTTGGAGGTTTTGTTTAAAAGTCAGAAATAAATGGGTATTTATATAATAGTGGTCCAAAAGGCATTGAAATTTCAATTAAGTTCTATGACTTCTAAATGGTTCTCTAAATGTAACTATGGCTTATCTGGCCATTAAAGGGTCTCTGGCCCTAAAATATAATATGCATGTTTCAAAAATAAAAGAGGAATAATAAATTTATATAAATGTTCAATCTCATTCCAAAAATGTCTTACAAAATGTTTCAGTAAGTACTTCCTAAAAACATTTAGCAGGTTTTAGGACCTGAAAAATAATTTGCAGTTGGAAAAACATTTTTTTTCTGAGGAGGAAAAATGTTCTAGTTTTTGAGACAGTATAGTAACAGGGAAAGTCATTCAAAAAATTAAATTTGGGTTCAAGATAAATTTTAGAAACAGAGCATTTCATTTAATCCCTTGCAACAAGTCTGGAAATGATAGATGTGCTCCTAACACGTAGCCTACATGCAGATTATGGACAGCTCTTCCAAGGCCAGAACAGAAGCTCCATTAGGAACTAGGATCACCACCACAAAATATTACCTCGTGGGGCTCCCCGTGGTCCATTCTGCCCAGAGCCTCGCTTGAAATTCTGCTGATATCCATCCTAAAAGACATGCTAGTTAGTACTGAAGAGAAATTTTTAAATCTTTAGCCATCAGATTCTTAGTCAAAATACTTGCAAAATACAGAACTCTTCTTTATTCTTTTAGACATTTCAATGTAATGATTATTCTATAATTGTTATACTCCTATTTTTCTAAAGAACATTCAATGAAATGTTTTCTTTCTCTCTGCTCTTTAAAATAATTGTTTGTAGCAGATGTACTTAGATGAGTACCTACACTGAGTGCTAAGAAAAGCAAAAGTCATCATTCTCCATAATGGAGTATCTTGTAAAAAGGTATAAAATCAGCCCTAGCTGGTTCGACTCAGTGGATAGAACATCGGCCCAGGGATGAAGAGTCCTGGGTTCGACTCTGGTCAATGGCATATGCCTGAGTTGTGGCTTCAATCCCAAGTACGGGGTGTACAGGAGGCAGCCAATCAATGATTCTCTCTCATCACTGATGTTTCTCTCTCTCCTTCCTCTCTGATTTCAATAAAAATGATTGTTTAAAAAACAACAGAGGTATAAAATCAACCCAAATTAGTTAATCAAGTCCATCAGGAAACTACAGCCAGACAGTATGGTTCAGTGGTTGAGCAGCAACCTATAAACCAAGAGGTTGAGGGTTTGATGCCCTATAGAGGCACATGCCCAGTTTGTGGACTCCATCCCCAGTGGGGGGTGTGCAAGAGGCAGCTGATCAATGCTTCTCTCTCCCTTCTGTTCCCTGAAACCAATAAAAATATATTTTAAAAAGAAACTACAATCACTTTCACTGGTATATTTCAGCCATTTTGTATTTTAAAACAACTTTACCTACCCGCTGATAGCCAGAGTAGTCCCGGGGAGCACTGAACTGAGACTGTGTGTAACCACTGTTTGGAGTGTTAGAGAATGAAGGGCGGTAACCATCATATCCTCCTAAAATTTAGGACAAGAGAATAATTTTCTTATCTTCACAAGGAATGTTTGCTTTCTTACTACTGACCAAGGTTAGAACTAAAAAATTATAAGCCATGATAGTTATTCATATTAATTTCTAATTACTCTCCTGACCCAATTTATTTACATATTTCTATGAGCATTAATTAGAAAATGAAATTTTCTCCCACCCATACACATACACACATGAAAAGGCAAAAAAAAAAAAAAAACTCGCTAAGGTCTGATAATATATAGAAAGCAGTTATCCCTTATAGGACAATAGTTGGCATGGATCTAACACTTATAAAATACTCAATGTCAATTTAAATGACTATCAAATTACGTAAAATTTTTAAAATTATATAGGAGACTAATGCAGAGAGATACATATCTTTCCCAAAAAGATGACAAGATGACTATTTCTATATATATTTTACAAATCAGGAAAGGGCATGAATTTAGTGTTAATTTTTACCTCTGAATCCATTGGCAGGGCCCCTGTATCCATTCATCAAGCCTCTAGCACCACGAGAGCCTCCACGAGACACACCACGACTATTGTAATAGGGCTGACTGCTACGAGGAAATCCAGTGTTCTGCTGGGGAGGCTGCTGGTGGTTACCAGTCACTTGATGGGGCTGGTCCTGGGAACCATGGTAAGTGCCAACCACTATAATAAAAGAGGAAAAAAGATGAATATACACACATACACTATACACAGCTCATTACAATTTGTTCTCCCACATGCTTTCTGGCTTACAAAGAATCTTATAGTCTCCTCAAAGTTTAATTCTGGCTTTACATAAATTTTCATATTAAAAGGGAAAACTACACATTAATAAGCCCCTGCCTTGCTCCTACAACAGAATACAAATCTCTAATAATTCCGTATCTCTGAAAGCACACAACTGGGAGAACACACAATTCTATCCTTCCAAATTATTAAAAAACTACAGTAAACATCTTCTGAGAGGCAACGCCTATTAGCACAAGAGACCAAAAATAATTCAAAAGATCTCATATACAGAAACAGTAAAATTATCATTTTATACTATTTAATTACTTATTTTCACTATAAGGTTCCTTAGTAGTTATAGCTTTCTTATTCTTTTAAATCTCCCTCAAATTTAGTGAAAACACAAAAAAATGTTTCCACAGCTAAGCTACAATATTCAGTCAATTACAAAAATAAACCAGCCTTCAACTTGTATGCCCCTTAATTCTTAATTCATTTCAAGCACTTTCGAGTGCAGCCAATTTTGAAGACAGTTAAATGATACACTGGCATGCAGCCAGCTACTATGAAAGGGAAGTCTTAGAAGGCCCACTACCCTGCACCCGTCCTCCTTAGCGGGGGATCTAGAAACCGTCAAATGTTAAATACCAAGGCACATCCTGCTATTATGCCAATGTTAGTAGTTTTCATAATTCACAGGGTGGGGGAGGCAAAAAACGGGGTGCTAATTATACCTTTCAGAGGTGAGGAAAGTAGAGACCACAGCAAGGACCTGCCTATACCCCAGGAACAAAAGTAGCAGCCTCTAGCCAGCCCAGATCTCCCATGCTTGGGCAGAAAGAAAAGGTGGTGTGACTCTTGAAAATCTTTACCTGACCTATTTTATACACTCAAGAAAGCCCAAGTACATTTTCATTCGTAGAATGCTATTTTTCAATTAAAACACTAGAAAACATCTAAAAAGGGATCAGGACCCCTTTTTCAACTATGTAATGGAACAAATACACTATTATTTACACTGTGATCTTTAGATTAATTGCCTTTTACTGCATTCCCAAAATTTAAAATTACAAACAAATATCACCAGTACAAGTAACATTTTCTATCTACAAAGATTCATTTGTACACGGGTAGAAAGTAGGTAAAAGAACCGAATTTTCGACTCACTTTTTATCACTAAGAATTAAATGTTGATCAAATCTCACTGTAAGAAACTCAAAGCAAAACAATTAAAGAGTGATCTTTATTTAAAAATACCAGAATCCCTTTTCTCCTTTAATTCAAATTAAACAAAACTTCTGGAATAATGGGACATACTGATTTGTTCAACAACTATCTGAGTGCCACTAACATGCCAGCATGTCCTAGACATCAGGGATGTATCAGTTACTAACGCATAATCTTTGCCCAGATGAACATTTTAATAATAGGAGACAAGTGAATAAAATACGCATACAAGTGAAAACATCTAAATAGTATCAGGTAATAAGTGATGAAGACTAAACCATAGCAGGATAAATGAGTGACCAAAGTGAGTGTGATATATTTAGACAGGGCAATGAAGGAGATCTCTGTAAGGTGCTATCTGAGCAAAAACCTAAAAAGGGCCAATAAAGTCACGTAAACATTAGTGGAAGAAAGTTTCATGCAATAAGGAGTATAAAAACGATGAGATAGCAGAGAGCCTGCTGCTGCTATTGGAAGGAAATAGGATATACACAGGATCAAGGCGGGGACCAGATCATAAAGGACCTTATAAACCAAAGACTTTGGATTGTTTTTCCAAATAAAATGGGAAGTCACTGAAAGGTTTTGAACAAGAGCAAGACATCTGATTTACATTTTAAAATCATCACTCGTGGCTACTGTGTGGAGAACAGACTGGGCTAGCGGTTTAAGTTTAAATAAGCAAAATATATGGGCTGCTTTTGCTTTTTTATTGAAAATGTCTATGAATGTGTGCAGTTAATCTTTATAAATAATGTATTTTAAAATAACAAAAGGTTAACTATCTAGCTCAAGTGCTTCTGTCAATTAGTAGAATATAAGAGCGAGACAGTTTGAAATCAACTGGTACAAGGAGTAAAATTAACCAATATGCAGTAATTACTTTTAATTTCATCACACCATCTGAAAAAAAATTGGCAAAATAGCAAGCATGTCAGCACAATGTCAAAAGGACCTAAAGGTACCTGCTCCAAACAACTTAAGAATACTAGTACGTGGCAATGAAATAATTAAAGGAGCCTGAGAACTAGAAGTCCAATTATTCAGAAGCTGAGCACACACAGCATAACTGACAAATTTCTATCAGAGTATGACTGACTTAACCTCCCTACTGGTTAGTAAGTGCTGAGTACTGTAGGGCTATGTAAGAATTTATTATTGAAAAAGCTACCATGTTGATCCAGGTCTAATAAGAAAAGTTCATAGTTACTTAAATCAGTCTGATAAATTCAAAGTATTAACAACTCCTATGGTTTTTGCAGGGTTTGCCATAGTTTGTTGTGGGATCCCAATTAAACTCCTAGGAATTAAAGAACCAAAGACATAAAAAAAAAAAAAAGGTATTTCATGTGTTATAAATTTTAACAAATCTAAAATACCTTTATCTACTTTATTACTGACAGGTATGACAATGGGCCAAATTACAAACATACTTTCCAACAAGGACTTTTGTTTCAACCAAATGCAACCACCACAAATCCTTACTGCTTCCTGACTTTGTATAACTGAGTGCTGAGTATCATACCAGCAGGCTTTATTAATTAGCAATTAAAAGCAAAATTAACCATAGTTTTAATAAGTTTCATTCTATTAAAATCATATAATAAAAAGGATACTATGAAAGCTCACCTACCAAAGGAAAATGGGTATAAGACTGCACGTTATTCATTATAGCAAATACATACTCAATTTAACTCAGGATCAAAAATGCAAAAATGGTTATGTCTAATGCTAAAACAAAAATTCCTGGATGCAGCCACTCCAAAGTCTGAACGGTCCTACACTGTCAACAACTGCACTGGAAAGCAAGTAGCCAAGGAAGTGACCCTGGGTATCCTACCTGTTTGAAGCTGTTCTTGCTGAAGCTCTGTTTGCTCTACTTGGTGAGGCTGACTGGAAAAGCTCTGGTTATAGCTGGCCTGGTACTGATTCTGCTGTTTTAAAGTTTCTGGTTCATTAACAGGAGGAACTGGGGCATTCATATTGAACACCTGTAAGTGAATAAATTATTAGTTCATCCAGTTTGTTAATAATTTCCTCACTTCTAACATGACAGACTCCAATGCTAGTTTTACCTCAAATGTAAAAAAGTCTCAAACATCTCACACACATACACACCCTTCAATTAATGCACTTCAATGTAGGGGGGAAAATATATGCCATACAGCACTTAAAGCAGAGCACTATGAGTGTGGGTTTTAAAAATCTAAAGACATATAATCAATAGCCTTGGAAATGCTATTATAAATGACAAATCTGTATAAAAGGCATAAACCCCTGATACAATATCAGTTACATAATTTAATTCTATAAACTTGAAATGAGTTGAATATTTACTGATTTTCTTTTATGATATTTTCAATGACAAGTTAATATTTAAGTATTTAACACTATGAATTTTCCTATGAGCACTGATTTAACTGATTATTTTCCATTATCATTATTTTCTACAAACTGTAATTTAGAGATGTTTACTGAAGAACCAGGGTTAAGTACCATACTGCCTGAAATTTACTTTGATATACTTCAGTAAACAATTAAGCAAAATGAAAGAACTGTTAAATCTAGGTGACAATGTTTATGTATGGCTGTTATTTTGGTCTACTTTTCTGCATGTTTAAAATTTTGTTAATCAAATCAAAAGGGTGCAACTATAAACAAGAATATATGATCACATAACTCCTAAGACTCAAATCTACCCCTGGAAGCAGGAAAATCAGAGATTAGGTTCAATTAAATATACCCTACAGTTAGGGCAGATGCAGACCCAAGCACAAAGTTAAATGAAGACTTTTTGTTGAAATTCTAGCATGATAATAGTACACACTAGGTACTCAATGTTGGTTGAATTAATTTGCCTACCGTTTGCATGGATTGGAATGGAGCTGCATTTACATTGATTCCACTGCTATGTAAAGGTTTGCTTGTCCCAGCCTGGAACACTTGTGGCTGAGAGGCAGCAGGAAGGGATGAGGATGCTGAAGTCTGGTCTGCATTTAAAGAGATTGTTGCCTAAACACAAAGTGAATAGATGCACTTTAGAGATAAACTACACTTAGCCAAGGCTACTGCCCATATGTGTATTAACAAACTTAACTATTTCATGAAATAAAAATACTGTAGTTACATGCATTAGGTCCAAA
The DNA here is from genome assembly GCA_036971965.1 of Nyctalus aviator. Taxonomy (NCBI): domain Eukaryota; kingdom Metazoa; phylum Chordata; class Mammalia; order Chiroptera; family Vespertilionidae; genus Nyctalus; species Nyctalus aviator. The sequence continues at coordinate 8,030,638 of CM072929.1, read as the reverse complement.
ATGAAGAGTTATTTTATATTAACAGTAATTTCCCTCAGCCCAATTCATGAATAAGCACCTCATCAAATTTATATAACAACTTGCCTGAATCTGATCAATTGGTTCCTTTTGTGGTCGTTGCTCTGTAGCATGAGAAGGCTGGTACAAGGGCTGAGATGCAGTATACCCTTCACTTGTGGATGAAACCAAAGGAACCTACACGGAAATAAAGTAATCAAAGCTTCTTTCTGTTATAAGCCAACTCTAATACATGCAAAGCTTAAAAAAATACATGTACCTGTTAAATAGACTATAAAACCTAACAACTACAAAAAATACATATATTATTGAAGTTCAAAGTTAAACACTAGTCCAGTTATAAGGTCCCCACACAAATGCTTCTAAAATGGTAATATCTGCACTGAATTTCAGAATTATGTCTAAAAGCTGCTTCTTTCATTATAATAAACTATTATTAAAAAAAATTAGAAAATAATGTTAAACATCACCAAGAAAAATAAACGCAGACATAGAAATAAAGCTACACGTGCCAGATTTGGACACCCATCAAATTCATATGTGACTTTCATAAGCTAACTAAGAAAGTGACTGAAGAACTGGCTAAAAACAAACCTGCAAAAATATTTATTTCACTCTTACCTGGGTAGCTTCTGGTTGTACAGGAACTTGATTGGGTTGAGCAAGTCTAGATTCAGAATGAACTGAAAAATTGACCAAAAAAATATCGTCATACAAATTTAAATTTTTTCAAAGATGTCTAAATACCTTTTACTTTGTAGCAAAAGGCCAAATTCTAAATAAACTGTTAACAATCATGAAGATACTTTTAATTTTAGCTTTTAAGTTTGTATTGTGTTTACTGGTAATCATTATTAATCAACTCTCACAATGGCTTTCATTCTGTTTTACAAAGGTAAAGATGTTAGTGATAAAGTATTAACAGAGGTGGAGAGCAGCCCTAACTGGTTTGGCTCAGTGGATAGTGTCGGCCTGTGGACTGAAGGGTCCCGAGTTCAATTTCGATCAAGGGCACATTGCCCAGGTTGAGGGGTCCATCCCCAGTAGGGGGCATGCAGGAGGCAGCCAATCAGTGATTCCCTCATCATTGATGTTTCTACCTATGTCCCCTTCCTCCCTGAAATTAATAAAAATATATTTGAAAAAAATAAAGTTAGCAGAACAGGTAAGAATCAGTGCCAGTGTTAGCATGAAAAAGCCTTCTAAAGCAGTAACTATAAAATAGCATTACTCTTAAGAATAATAATATTCAGTATTATTTTTTTTTAATATATTTTATTGATTTTTTACAGAGAGACAGGGAGAGAGATAGAGAGCTAGAAACGTCGATGAGAGAGAAACATCGACCAGCTGCCTCTTGCACACCCCCTACTGGGGATGTGCCCGCAACCAATGTACATGCCCTTGACCGGAATCGAACCTGGGACCTTTCAGTCCGCAGACCGACGCTCTACCGCTGAGCCAAACCAGTTTCGGCGATATTCAGTATTATTTTAATATTATCGAGTTTCAGTATAATCTCAAATGTTTCCACACAAAAAATAAAAATGTAACTATACTTTTAAAATGTCTTCTATATTCAATTCAGTGTACATATTATTACCAACTTCCACCATCTTTCCATTCCCCTCCTAAACAAGATCAAAAATAAAAAATACAGCCGGGACCGGTTTGGCTCAGTAGATAGAGCGTTGGCCTGCGGACTGAAAGGTCCCGGGTTCAATTCCAGGCAAGGGCATGTACCTTGGTTGCGGGCACATCCCCAGTAGGGGGTGTGCAAGAGGCAGCTGATAGATGATTCTCTCTCATCGATGTTTCTAATTCTCTATCCCTCTCTCTTCCTTTCTGTAAAAAAAAATCAATAAAATATATTAAAAAATAAAATAAAATAAAATAAAATAAAATAAAAAATACAGGATCTTGCCCTGGTTGCCTGGGTGTTATCCAGTGCACTGAGAAGTCACCCAGTTTGTTTACCAGTCAGGCAGGTCACATGCCTGGGTTTTGGGCTCAATCTCTGGTAGGGGTGTGCAAGAGGCAGCCAATTGATGTTTCTCCCTCCCCCCTTCCTCTCTTAAAAAAAAAAAAAAAAAAAGGAAGCATATTCAAATACATAAATTAAATAAAAAATACAGGATCTTTGATTAGTCACTTAAGATTGCCTGTTCCCATGGAGAAGTAAGGTTCAAATAGTTTGGCGACTGCTGATCTAATGGACTCAGCATTTCCTTACCCGAGTTACATGAATGCTTTAGCACAACTTACCAGCTTAGAAAACTATTTTCTCCCTCCAGTGGAGCTCAGAAAATGAATGCCAATAACTCTGATTCTTTTCTACCAGGCCAATCGCCTAACCTTGATCTTTTTTCTAACTCTTGGGAGAGGTGTGACCGCAATGAGCTACCTTTGCTTAGGAAAATTCCCAACTACCTTACCAGATTAACTGTCATTAAACATGCTTTTACTCAGCAATGCTTTTGATATAACATTTAAAATTACACATTAAATGTGTTACTTTGTGTCCTTAATGTTGACATTTTCGGGGAAGAAAACAAGACTAAAAATCACTAATGATCCACTAAACCCAATGAAGGTACCAACTATACTTGGTGCTGCTATTTCAAATAATGGTGTAAGATTAGTGTGAGTCTCAAATTTCTGTCTTTTTATATCTTCACCTTTCCTCTTAAGCATCCTCCTTCCCACTTGACTGTTAAGTCTCATTTTTAGGTTAATAAAATGTTCAGAAAGTCTCCAAAAAACTGCAAACATTCTTCAGAAAAAAACAACTCTATTATTTTTTATTTCTAGGTTCATCTTGACATTTAAAAAGCCCAAGCAAAATTTAATTTACATAAATTAAGAGAAACAGGAAAAACTGGTCTATAGTTTGTAAGTCAGGAAGTAATTACCATGGGACCGGGGAGAGGGTAGCCAGTGATTGAAAGGTGACAAAAATAGGCTTCTGGGTACTGATAATGTTCCATTTTTGAGTGCTGATGTGTTCAGTTTGTGAAAACTCGTCAAAATGTACACTTGCACGTACATTTCTATTTTTATATATCATCAATAAAAAGTAATAAAATAAAAAAATAAAATAAAAAACCAGAGTGGCTCAGTGGTTGAGCATCAACCTATGAACCATTCGATTCTTGGTCAGGGCATGTGCCAGAGTTGTACGCTCGATCCCCATTAGGGGATGTGCAGGAGGCAACTGATCAGTGATTCTCATCAATAATGTTTCTCTCCCCCCCCCCACCCACTCCCTACATCTCTGAAACAAATTTTATATGTATGTATATATGTATGTGTATGTGTACACACACACACACACATATGGGGGGGGAGGGAGAGAGAGGGGAAGAGATTTTTTAAAAATATAAAAATTGCAGAACTACAGTTATCGCATTATAGGGAAAAAAATGTTTATCAAATTAAAAGGTAGTTCTAAAAGTTAAGCAAGCATTAAAAGGAAAAAAATAATTTTACAAACTTTACAAAACCTGAAAGCATTGGCCGTATATTTATTTCTCACATAAAAATGTGTCATTACTAACCTGGAGGACAAACCAGCTGGGGCATGTCCATATTTTGTGTTGGATTCATAGGCTGTGCAGATACAATGGCAGGATCAAGTGTCTGGTTTTCAAAATCCAGCATTGAATCCTACAAGGCAGAATAAATGGAAGTAAGTCAAATAGTGTAAGCACTTAAGACATTCTGTTAGTGTTTCATTAAATTGCACATACCTGTATGAAATTATAAGGCCCCTGCATTTGTGCCATGAGGTCCTGCACTCGCTGTCTTCTCACAATGGGATCTGGCTGAGCCACGGGTGTCAGAGAGTGGGGCTCTGGTACTGAAGGAGACGCAGCCTGAGGTTGCTGCTGGAGTGAATTTACCACCTAAAATGGAAGAAGGGGAGAGAAGTGGATTGGTAGAATGAAAAGGCTCAATTCATTACCATCATGACAAATCCCCAAACTACATATGCTATCTATACTGTAAACAGAATAGATTTTAATGTAGTTATTCAAACTGATCACAATTTATGTCAAATTTAACATTCTGATCAATGTTAGAATTCTAAAGTGTTGTCATTCCACAGGGTTACCATGTAACATTTCACAATTACTTTACAGATGGCTTTCAAAGAAAGACTATGTTATTTACTTCCTATAAGAATGTATTCTGCTTAAACTGCTAAACCTTCTATATTAACTAAATCTATATATCTATATTAAATACACTAGAGGCCCAATACACGAAATTCGGGAAAGAGGCGGCCTTCCTTCCCTGGTTGCCAGCACTGGCTTCCCTCTGGCGGCCAGGACCCGGGCTTCTCTCTGGCCCCGGCTTCCTCCAGAATGACGCCCGGTCTAATTAGCATATTACGCTTTCATTATTATAGATATCTATCTCGGTATCCAATGTGTAATCCACACTCAAGAAATGTTAGCTATTACTATCATCAAGGTCTGAGTTCCCACCATTCCATGCTCTCACCAACACTATAGGTCAAGGTCCATCACTTGATTTAAACTGCTACAAAAGCCAAACCTCTCTCTCCCTCTGTGTCCTTTCCCTATCTCTAATAATTTTCTCTTGGTTATCATTTTTAATAATTCCCTGCTCTGGTGGGGGAAAAAAAAAATCACTAAACTTTATTACATCAACTTTAAATTCTGCCTTGGGCAGGTGGCTTGTGAACCAAAGGGCTGCAGGTTTGATTCCCCGTCAGGGAACTTATGAGAAACAACAGATTCACGTTTCTCTCTCACATCAATGTTTCTCTCTTTATCTTTTTCTTTCTCTCCCTCCCTTAAAAAACAAAACCAATTAACGTATCCTCAGGTGAGGATTACAAATGTTTTTATATTCTTCTGTTTGACTTTTTAAGCCCTCGCAGGTCATAGCTATTAAGCTTGGACAAGTCAAATCCTTTATAATAAGGAATATTGAGATCATAGAGACTGATAACCAAACAGTCCTAAGGTGAAGGAGAGGAGTCTAAGATGACATTCCAATATAGCCCCGATGAGTAGGATTTTTCTAAAGATTACTCCTGTGGGAACCCAGGGTTTTATAAAGCAGCCTAATAACAAATCCTATACTTTCAAATCCTAAACTTATACATGGTTATAACTTTTGAAACTGGATAGCATCAGTGATTCTAGTGAACTTCCACAGGCATAAACAAATCACCTGTTAAACTGAACAGACTTGTGTAAAGAGTTTATTACAATAAATGTACTAAGACTAACAATCTTAATTTGCTCTTAGGAGACATAAAAATTACTAATTAAAGACAAAAGAAATCAATCTTGTAACAGAACTCTTACCTCAACTGTTTCAACTGCCCAATCATCTACCTGCTCCTTTTCACCACTGCTGAACTGTGTTTCGGCCATAAATTGTCTATTTACATACTGCAAAGCAAAGTAAATGTTTGAGACCTCTGTTTGAAAGGCAGAAAGGGAAAACCTGCATTAAATAAAAATCCATACCTCTGTGGATTCAACTTCACTTGGTTCAGTGTATTCTTCTGCTGGCTCAGGTTCTAAGAAGATACGAAAGAGTATAAGGAATCTTTAACAGTTTACCATCACATAATCCGAATTTATTTATAAACTTATAGTTAATACTAAGTTTCTATACTTTATCATTCTTACAATAATATATTTAGAAAGAATTTTCTTTACTATTTATTCTAGAATAAATTATTTCAGTTTCAATAAATTACTTCAGTCTGTTTCGATTCTGGGTCAGATATAATGCCAACTAAAAGATACTATGTTAAAACTTCCCTCTATTCTTAGAATTCATGTTATAAAGCAGCATACGGATTATGGTTGTGGCAAAAGAAAGTAAAACCAGGACTGTAAGCTAAATCTCATTCCACCTCAGTACTCACCAGCTTCTGCTACCGGGTCTTCAGCAGCGGGTGCCGAAGCTGCCTCCTCCTCCTCACACAGCCCGTTCTGATGGTTGTGGGTGCTATCAAAGTAGTTCGACTGGAAAACACGCTCGACAATTTCCTTGAGAGCTTTATCTAAAATTAGAATATTATAATGCTAGACTGTTTGAGGTTGCCTGGCTTGAAGATTTAACATCCTACAAAACATTCTTTAAAAAAAAAACCTCATCCTGTTACTAAAACATATAAAAACATTAAATTCCATCAAGAACAGAAATTTATTATAGGACAGGTAATAAAAGCTCCTATTTGTATTAAACTTTGTGGATTTTATGTGTTAGTTTTTTAAAGAGCTGATAATTGTCATTTATTCATTCAATATAGCATCTAATTAATTTTAGTCAACATGCTAGGCACTGACTAGGCACTGGGGCCAGAAAAAGATAGGTGAAAGATACCATATCTATGCCGAAACCGGTTTGGCTCAGTGGATAAATCGTAGGCCTGCGGACTCAAAGGTCCCGGGTTCGATTCCGGTCAAGGGCATGTTCCTTGGTTTCGGGCACATCCCCAGTAGGGAGTGTGCAAGAGGCAGCTGATCGATGATTCTCTCTCATCAATGTTTCTCACTCTCTATCCCTCTCCCTTCCTCTCTGTGAAATATCAATAAAATATTAAAAAAGTCTTCTTTAAAAAAAAAAAAAAAAAAGATGCCATATCTGTCCTCCCTAATTTTACAGTCCAATAGGGAAGAGTTATCAAATACTCACAAAAACAATCAAATTACATCTGTGAAAAGTACTACACAGAAGTCCAATGGAATGGACCTACTCAGAGAGACCACGAGAGGCTTTGCTGGTATAGATGCTTCAAGAGCTGAGTCTGGAAGATGAGTAGTAGAGAAGTGTTTCAAGGCAGAAGCAACAGCATTTATAAAGCCCTATACAAAGAAGCGTGCCAAATTAAAAAAAAAAAAAAAAAATGCAAGTATGCACTGTGGCTGAAGCACAGGAAGTAAGAAAAAGCATAAGAATATTTGAGTCTGGAGAGACTGGTAAAGGCCCTATAGTGCAAGGTCTTGAAATACCGTGTTTCCCCAAAAATAAGACATCCTCCGAAAATAAGACCTACTTACAGGTTTCCTTCTGAGTGAAATATAAGGCATCCCCCCGAAAATAAGGCCACCCCTAGGCTAAACATGAGAGATTTGGACAACTGATTCTGAAAGAAATGGAGTCACAAGAAATTCACCAGGAAATTCAGGAATTGGATTGTTATGATGATGTTCCAGAAGATGATGACATGATTGTCATTGAATAAATAAGTAAATTCTTGATACTGTAGGATTCAGTTTGTCTGGTTTGTGTTGACAACTATTGCACTACCGTACCGTATACAGGTAATAAATTTCCTTTATTTTCATTTAATAAATGTGTACCATATTCTTCTTCATGGAAAAATAAAACATCCCCTGAAAATAAGACCTAGCGCATCTTTGGGAGCAAAAATTAATATAAGATACTGTCTTATTTTCGGGGAAACAGGATAGATGTATATAAAATGTGATTAAAATAAAGCCAGTATAAAAGCATTTAATGAGGAACAGGGAGTGGATTCAGTTAGAACACTGCATTAGGTAAGAGAAAGGCAGAAAAGTAGAAGAGAAAGAAGACAGATTCAAGATATTTAAAGGCTAAGTTGTCAGAATTTGGTACACTAGGATATAAGGACTGGACAGCAGACAAAGATGTGTGTCAAGAATTAAAATCTCAATTTCCTGGCCTTATATAGCAAATGTAGAGTAAAGCTATTCCTTCATAGGTCACACTCTATAGAAATAAAGCTTCAGGGACCATATTATTCCAAATTTATAATAAAATTAATCCTATTAACAATAAAATACTTCATGTTTTCCGTTTTCTACATTTCAAAGATTCATTCATGACTCAGAACTATTTATTTTTAAAAAAATTCATAAGAACTAAATGCATATAAAAACACTAATGCCCTGGCTGGGCAGTTCGGTTGGTTGGGAGTGTCATCCTGTACACCAAAAGATTGTAGGTTCGATTCCTGGTCAGGGCACATATATAGGCTGCAGGTTCAACCCTGGCTCACATTGATTTTCCCCCCTCTCCCTTTACTCTCTCTAAAAAAAAAATCAATCAAAAAGCATATCCTCAAAAAAACAGCCCTAGCTGGTTTGGCTCAGTGGATAGAGCATCAACCCACTGAGTCCTGGGTTCGACTGTGTTATAAAAGAAATACAGATAACACAAGTCAACAAACCAAAAATTTTTTTCTTACATGAAAAGATAAAAGAATCCTTGATTCCTCCTATATGATTTTACACACTTTCTATACACATCAAATTGTGTCATACTGTTTTGCCAATTAAAACTTACAATCCAACTTAATTTCTTTTTAATCCAATAGCTAAAAACAAGGTATAAACATGGATAGTTTTACCTTCATATGTACAAATATCTATTTGGCTAAATCAACTTCATAAACAGTCAACATAAGGAGCTATATCCTGATTTACTAAGTAGTTAAAAACCTAAATTTCCAATAAACTTAGTGAAACTTAAATGTCTTTTAAATAAATATCCCCAAATTAGCAAAAGTCTAAGAAAAATTACAGACAAAGACAATGACCATATGAGGAGCAGTAAATGTTTTTCACAAAATTTCAGCTACAAGGAAAAACCAGTCCCAACTAATAACCAAAAACTTGAAAGTCAATTTGGTGTTAATCTGTTCGCTTCAAGCAGAGTGAGTTATAAACAAAACCATATTAAGTTAGGGCTCCCATCTTTATAGATTTCTGGTTGGTTGTTGGTGTTTTGACTTACAGGCGTGTGTGTGCGCGCGCGCACACACACACACACACACACACACACACAAATACACAAAATGAAGAAAGTAAACAGTGGATATCCTATATAATAAAAGCCTAATATGCTAAGTGTCTGGTCGGCCATTCAATCAACCAAAGTGTAATATGCAAATAATATGCTAAGGCCACTCAACTGCTCGCTATCACATGCACTGAACACCAGGGGGCAGATAGTTGACTAGTCACTATGACATGCAGACCACCAGGGGGCAGACACTCCAACAGGTAGTTTAGCCAGCTGCTGGGGTCCAGCCAATTAGGACTGAGCAAGATGGGCCAGACATGCCTGGAGTCCTCCCATTGTCCCTCCCCAGCTGGCCAACCTCCCGCATCCCTCTCCAGCTCTGATGGTGCACCAGCGGCGCCCTTTGGCCTGGCCTGTGCCCTCTTGCAATCCAGGACCTCTCAGGGGATGTCAGAGGGCAGGTTTTGGCCAGATCTTGCAGGCCAGGCCAACAGACCTCACTGGTGCACAAATTCATGCACTGGGCCTCTCTAGTTACTTATATATTTCTAAAATTTCTTCAATTAACACTACTCTTAAATAGGAAACTAATTTTAAAAGATTCTTAGTTACAAAATCCCTAGAAGCCCGATGCACGAAATTCGTGCAAGGGCTCAACCCTCACAGCCCTGGCTTCGCTGGAAGGTCTTCATCTGTCCAGTCTAATTAGCATATTACACTTTTATTATTATAGAAGATAAGTGTCAGTGATACTCACAGGTTGTTCCACACACAGATTTTTCTTTGCCTTCCAGCAAGTCCCACAGATGAATGGAGGCATGTTCATATTGCTCATTCAACCTTATAATAATAAATAGCTAATTAATTACCTTTCAAATGTCAATTTAAAGTATCATTTAGAAGCTTCTATCAAATGCTGCTATACCTCAAGCTCATGTCCCGTTCAGGGTCTGCTAACTTGTAGAATTCATCCAACAATGACAATTCCTCTTCAGATAGTATTGGCACGCCATTCAAACCCTGTTTCAGGTCAGTTCTCACTTCTTCATCTCCCAATTTGTCCAAAACATACTGCAGCTCAAGTACAGTTTTTAAACGTTTTTGTTCAGCTTCTTCTCTCATAAGCTGCTCCCGTCGCGCTGTTTTCTTTATTGTTTTCTGAATCTGCATAGGAATATAAACAGAAGACATCAAAATAAGTTTTAAAGACCCTATTAGTTCAATCAATTTCAGGTCCAATGTAATAAGACACATTTCACTCAGAGTTAAATGTGACCCCATCTTACAAAGAGAGTTTAACATATGATCTACTTTAAGCAGTTGTTAGAAATTCAGAACACATCTTTTATATTACTGAAGGTATTATACTGCTGAAACGTTACCAATAAAATTACATATTTGGAATTTGCTTCATAATAACGCAGCAAACAGGGAGTAGGGAAGTAGGTGTGAGTAAACTATGTCAAATATGATTGCCCATGAAGCCAAAACCAGTTTGGCTCAGTGGATAGAGCGTCAGCCTGCGGACTGAAAGGTCCCAGGTTCGATTCCGGTCAGGGGCATGTGCCTGGGTTTCGGGCACATCCCCAGTACGGGGTGTGCAAGAGGCAGCTGATCGATAATTCTCTCTCATCGATGTTTCTAACTCTCTGTCCCTCTCCCTTTCTCTCTGTAAGAAATTAATAAAATATATATATTTTTTAAAAAAGCTCTATTTAAAAAAAAAAATATATATATATATATATATACACACACACACACATATATATATATACACACATATATATATATATATATGATATATATGATTGCCCATGAAATGATGTGTGGAAGATAGAGATATGGGTACATGGGGTTTCATTATATTGTTTAGTTTTGAAATTTCCCATAATAAAAAGAATTAGTAAAGTTTTTAATTAAGGCCCTGAATCGATTAAAAGAGAACCCTAAGAACCACAACAAAACATCTTACCTATATTTATCTTCTCTATGGAAAAATGATCCAAAGTTCTTAGTACCTATCATTAATTTGTAAAAAAAACATCAAAACTCACCACTGTTACAACCCAAACAATCCCTGCTAGTAAAGGCATTCCAACACTTGAAAATAGTAACTAAAACCGACTTGTTTTTATGAGTAATCAGAAACTAGCAAAGAGAAAGAAAATGGCAGAAAAAGACCGATAAAAGCTAAATATGAATGTATTTTTTCCACTGTTTTCTCTCCACTACACTCTTTTTCTTTCCTGGCAATCTTTCCTGGCAAGGGTGAAAGGAGAGCATCAATCAAATTCAAATACTAGTATTTCTCTTTTCTCATGTACAGCATCAGTGTGGGATCAAAGAATAAGCGTCTTTCCAAGAGCCACAACATTGTTTTCCTTCCCACACTCTCCCCTTTCTTGAGACTCACTGAGATAACAGAGAAACAGAGAAAACCAAAATAAGGACATAGAAAATATATAATAAAGGACCTGGAAGGAATAATGAAGGTTGCAGTAAGTCAAATTTATAACGGCAGCAGAGAGGTAGTAGATTAAATGGTATCTTAGCATTACTGGCAAAAAACAGTACATATGAATGCTAAGATGATATCTGTTAAGCTAGGATGAGCAAGATAGCTTTCAAGGAGAAAAAGTATCATCTAATCTGAAGATGAATGAGCTTTCAATAGTACTAGGGAGTATTTTATGGGGAAAAAGAGGTATTTATAGATAGCCAGAGGCAGGAAACAGAATAGGAAGGGAGGAATATAAAGTGAAGTAAAAGAAGCAAAAAAAAAAAATAGTTACATAACAAAGTTACATTAGATGAAATGAGAAGTTCAAGTAGGGAAGAATATGAACATCAGAACAAGTAGACTAGACTATGTTTAAAAAAGCTCTTAAATGCCAAACAAGATAAGTGTTCAATAACTGTGGCAAACACAACCTAAGGATGGCCAGTGAAGTTAAAGGCCTAATGAAAAGTTGCTAAAAACACCCTATTTAAAGCAAAGGAGGGCACAAGTATTTTCATTTACACAGTGACAGTAGCTTCAGAAACAAATTTATTAAATTGTATTACAGAAAAAGAAATTGGGCAGGGTTCATGGTTCGTCAAGACTGAAGCTCTGACCTAAGCTAAGAGGAACAAATCCCTACTTGAATGTAAATTAAATTTCCTTTAGTTCTGAAAGATATCAATCTTTAATCAAATTTAATAACATAAAGTACATGAAATATAATTTTGCATGAAATTTAGTAATCATCCATCAAATACTATTCTAAGCACAACCTTCTGATGAGTAGGTAGTATTATTATTGCCATTTTATAGATTAGAAAACAGAAGCAGAGTGATACCCTTTCCCCTCTCATCTCCATTGTCCCCATCCTTCTCTTTTTATCCTACTAGTTCTGTTTCTCTGGAAAATCCAGACTAATCAAGGAATGGAGAAATTAAGTAATCTATTCCAAGTCATATAATCCTATATAATAATAATCCTATCCTATATAATAAAATTGGAATGTGCAAATTGACTATCACTCATCACAAAGATGGTGGCACCTGCAGCAGAGGAGGGGTTTCCATAACACATGATGGCTGCACCCACAGTGGAGGCCGAGTTCCCATAATGAGCCTTAACGAGCGATCAGCAGGAACCTGAGGCTGCGCACCCCACTCCCCACCCCCATGGGGCTTGACTGGGGACCTCAGGCCAGGCCTCCCATCTTTGGCGCTAGGCTGGGGACCTCAGGCCACACCCCCTGCCCAGTAGGGCTTGATGAGGGACCTCAGGCTGTGCCCCCGCCTGGCTGGCTTGACAGGGGATCTCAAGGTGTGCCCCCCCCATGCTGCTCCCCTTACCCCAGGCCAGGGTACCTCAGGCAGTGCCCCCTGACCAGTGGGGCTTGACAAGGGTAGGATCACCCGGGTCTGGATCTAGCCCAAGGGGAGGACGGGGAAGGGGAGCCCTAGGTCTGGGTCTGGAGCAATTTTCAGGCACAGGTGGGTGGGGATTGGACTCGGTCCCATGGTGTGCCCCAGACTCTGACAGGAGGAAGATTTTCTTTCATCTCTTACACTTCTATTATAGCAAAGGGGCAGATAGCAATATTAAAATATTTTCTCTAATTAATCCCCTTTTAATATACAAATTTTGTGCACTGGGCCACTAGTTATTAAATAAAAATGGCAGGATCAGTATTCAAACCAGAGTGTGGTTCCAGAATCAAAACTTACAATCTTTGTACTGAACTGCCTCTCATCCTATCCTATATAATAAAAGGGTAATATGCAAATTGACCGAATGGCAGAACAACTGGTCGCTATGACACGCACTGACTACCAGGGGCAGACGCTTAACAAAGGAGCTGCCCCCTGGTGGTCAATGCGCTCCCACAGGGGGAGCATCCCTCAGCCAGAGCCAGGCTCACAGCTTTCAAGCACAGTGAAGGCAGGTGGACATCACCCAAGGGCTCCCGGACTGTGAGAGGGTGCAGGCGGGCTGAGGGACACCCTGCCCTCCTGGCTCCACCCAAGTGACCAAATTTCATGGGCCTTTAGTCACATAATAAATTGTATATTCATTTCATCAAATTAGGGGCAACTTTATATTTTAACTGTTAGCTTTGTACATATAAGTAAACACTAACTCAGAAAAATATTAATTTTCTGGTCTCAACTCTGAACACATTATTTGACTTTGTATTTCATTTTTGTCCTGTTCCTAAAGGCTTTTATCATATCGAAAGATGTTTGGGGAAAAACATTCCATTTTGTTGGATCAAGAGCAATGTATCAGTCTGCCAAATTCCTTAAGATCCCTAACGGAAAGAATAGTTACCAACTACATAAACAAGCCCATTTTTGATATGTAACGGACTTGTAAGATGGTCATTAAACATGAAGGAATACATTTTAAAAAATCCTACTATGTCTGAAACCGGTTTGGCTCAGTGGATAGAGTGTCGACCTGCGGACTGAGGGGTCCCAGGTTCCATTCCAGTCAAGGGCATGTACATTGGTTGCAGGCACATCCCCAGTGGGGGATGTGCAGGAGGCAGCTGGTCGATGTCTCTCTCTCATCGATGTTTCTAGCTCTCTATCTCTATCCCTTCCTCTCTGTGAAAAATCAGTAAAATATATTTTTTAAAAATCCTACTATGCTTATTTATTTTTTAAACCAAGGGAAACCTTAGGGTAACTATTACACATGTTTGTCATATCTGAAAGTCAGTCCTTTTAAAAGGCATCTACCTTTCAGTTAAACTTTACAGAACTGTAAAACATCTTAGATATAATTGGATCCAACCTTTTCACCTTGCAGAGCTTATCAATGGTAATGACAAGGACTAAAAACAGAAACAACAAAATTTTCTGCCTTCCGTATTTTTAGTATTTCATAAACATATACCACCTTTTACTTACATCTTGACTTAATGCCATGAAACTCCTCTGTAATTCTTTTGCAAACTCCAAGTTATTTGTGACTTCCTGGTACTTAGATACGGCATCCTAAAATAACAAAGACAAAAGCACAACTTTACTGGAAACAACACAAACAGAAAATTAATTTTCTTTTTAAAAATATTAGACATATAATCTTAAATAAAATGTAGCATCTTTACCAGCTGATCTTGATTAAGCCGTTCCCCTTTGTTCATTCGCTCCTGGTAATCATCAAGCTTGCCCTGTATTTAAAAAAAAAAATTATATTCCATATTGGAAGTATATACTAGCTTAAAATAACAAAACCTACATAATCCTAAATGTCTCAAATCTTGCCCTAAATATACTCTATAGATATATTTGTTTGAATAAGTACATAAAATAAGTTAGTGAACTAAAAATAGAAATACTCTAGCCACTGCTAAATGATATCAAATATTATACCATAAGGCAATGACATACATTATTTATTTTTTAGGTTTCTAAAAAATATACATATAGATCAGATGACCCAGGCACATGGTTCCTCCAACCCACATGGGTGAAGGCCACAATTTGGTTAGGATCCACTTATACCCAAGTGAGCCTGTCAGGTATTTTTTGAAGTGTTAAAAATTTTTGTCCCTTCCTCCCCCTGCCAAAAAATTTACCTAAGTGATATAAAAAGAATTCACATGAGTAAATAATATAAAAGCTGTGAGTTTTCCATAATAAACCTATGTACGTATTATTGTTGATGTGCCTCATCCATTTTCCTTAAAAACATGAGGTACTTCAAGTCGTTATCACCTATGGGCAGTACACTAGTTAGCAGCTTTTCTTAGTCATTTTCTCAAAAAACAGAATTAAATGTGCGAGAGTAGGAACGGAAAATCCTCTGGTCTTTTTTTTTTTTTTTTTTGCTAAGATGAAAACTCTGCAGGTTTCCCAGGCTACTACCATTAGAAAAAATCCCAAGGGATTTTCATGGAAATTGTTGCTAAATCTAGAAATTAATACACACTGAGTGTACTCTATATCCCTCATAAAGTAGTTTTATATACCTAAGTTTAAATTTATAATTGAACTAGTGGCCTAGAGCACAGATTCTTGCACATTTAAAAAAATTAAAAGATTCATGTGGTAATTACATTACTGCAAAAAATTACGTCAGAATAGTATATATAATATAGTATTATAAAATTAAAACACACGTGCAATTAGTGCCTGCAAGAGCTTTCTATGGGGGGAAATGTTAAAATATGTACACAGATAATAATTTAATTAAAAAAATGTAAGAAAAATAAAAATAAAAAGAGCTTTCTATCTATTGTGCAGGCCCAAGTCAACATTTATTTTTAAATTGCCAGTGAACATCATATGTACTGGTTGGCCGGTCGGGCAGTGGGCTGATGAATAAATCGCAATGTGGTTCAAATTGATTGTCAACAAAAACAACCAAATTCAGAATCGACAATGACAGATCGACAGATCAAAAACATACGCATGTCATTGGTGCCAGCAAGAGCTGTATATGCATCATGCACGTGCAAGTCAATGTTTATTTTTAAATTGTCAGTGCACCTCATATATACTGGCTGGTTGGTAGTGGGTGGGTCGGTCAGTCACTTAGCCTTTTCTATAATAATAAAAGAGTAATATGCTAATTAGACTGGATAGCTGAACGACCTTATAGACAACCTACCAGACAAAAGCTGGGACTGCAAGGGCCATGTCCCTTGCACAAATTTCATGCATCAGAAATGTAGTATATATATATAAATATCTTAAGAACTTGAAATATATATGAAAATCAAAATAGATATCAAATCAAACTCCTAAAAAAAATTTATCCTATATAATAAAAGCCTAATATGCAAATTGTTCAACAGGGAGTTCAACTGCTCGCTATGACATGCACAGACCACCAGGGGCTGGCTCAGTACATAGCAGGCATTGGTGACAAGAGCTGGCAGTGGAGGTCCTGCCGGCCCAGATGGGCCCCAACAAGAGCAGGACTGCGGTGGGATGGTGGAGCGAGTGAGTGGGCGGCACCAGGCCAAAGTAGGTATAAGTGAGGACCCAATCACCCCACTGATCACCCGGAAGACAGCAACCAGAAGCAGGATTGCCACCTGGCTCCAGGGCTCTGAGGAAGTTGGGTGGGGGACCTGGCCCCAATCAATTGCCCCACAGGCGGGATGGTGGAGCAGGTGAGGAGGCGGCACCAGGCTAAGCCAGGGTACAGACAGGGCTGTGGGGCTGCAAGGCTGGGGGCACAAGCTGGATCCACCCCGCACCCATGCATTAATTTGTGCACCGGGCCTTTAGATACATATAAAGCAAATATGAAGTTTCTTTAAATGTTAAGAATGATACCTGAATAATAGAATTTTAAGCAGAACTACTTTTTGTTTTGTACACTTAGATATTCTGCAATGAACATATAATTTGTATTATAAAAGTTTAATTTCATACTACATAAAATATGTTAAGATTGATACATTTAGGATAGTGTCAGGACTTTCCTTAAATATGAATAATAAAAATCCTTAAGTATGAATCTATACTAACCTACAGTAGGACAAGCTAACCTGTGATAGAAAAGCCCCAATTTTCTATACAATAACATTAATATTCACCCAAATCAGAGTCTATGGCAGATTACATTTTCTAAAGATGGCTACCATATCTGCAGCCCCATACACAGTAGGTCCTCAGGTCAGAGATCAGTTCCTATGGCATGACGTAACATGATTTTCGCCATAAGTCAGAAACCATCTACATAGGCACTAAGTCACTCACATGGAACATATACACAGCAGTAATGAACAGTAAAAAAATGTAAAAGAAAGATAATTCTTGACCTTTACTTACAGTAAATAAGGGATAAAAAAAATAAAACACATATGAACATATGTCGAAATGACGGAACTTTTTTTTTTTAATTTTATTGATTTTACACAGAGAGGAATTGAGAGGGATAGAGAGTTAGAAACGTCGATGAGAGAGAAACATCGACCAGCTGCCCCCTGCACACCCCCCACTGGGGATGTGCCAGCAACCAAGGTGCATGCCCTTGACGGGAATCGAACCCTGGACCCTTCAGTCCCCAGGCCGACGCTCTTCCACTGAGCCAAACCAGCTTCGGCGAAACGTTTTTTTTAATAAATAAATGGGAGATGGCGATGTAACCACAAGAACTGTCTGCACTTTTCTATAATGTGACTTTGGCACCTCCACATTAAGAACTAGTCCAGCCGAAACAGGTTGGCGCGGTGGATGGAGCGTCGGTCTGCAGACTGAAGGGTCGCAGGTTCGATTCCGGTCAAGGGCATGTGCATTGGTTGCGGGCACATCCCCAGTAGGGGGTGTGCAAGAGGCAGCTGGTTGATGTTTCTCTCTCATTGATGTTTCTAACTCTCTATCCCTCTCTCTTCCTCTCTGTAAAAAATCAATAAAATTTAAAAAAATAAAAAATGAAAGTCCAATTCTCCTGCCATTGTATTGAGTGGGCTTCAAAGAACATAGTACAGTAAAAGTGATCCCATATGACTTCCAAAACTGAGTTATAAAAGCAGTGTTTCTTTGCTGGTCTCTAAAAACACTCATGTTTGGAGCCCAAGCCATATAAGTTCAATAACCCTGAGGTGCCATCTATAAAGAAGCCAAGCCACGAGAGGTCTTGTGTAAGAATCTGGTCAACAATGCTAGTGTTAGGAGTCATCCTCGACCAGCATCAGGCATGTGAGTAAGCAAGCCTTAGCTACCAGTTGAGAACCAGCCATCATGGAGAAGATTCCAAGCCCACCGTGTCTGAATCCCTGAAAGGCAGAATCCAGATGCACGATATAATGATGTTAAGTTTTAAAGTAATCTCTCACACAGCAGTAACTGGGAACAAGGTTAAAAAGGAAATGAAAAACAGTTATGTGAAACTCAAGGTTCGATGTAAATCTTCATGGAGTACCATCAATTAGAAAAGTATGCAAAAAGACCTCTGTGCAGCCAAAATAAAGATCTATGATTTTAGTAAAGCTCATACATCAACTTGTGATTTTGTTACTGTAACATATTTTTAGTTTTCCATGATTTTATTTTATCAATCCTCACCCAAGGATACTTTTCCCATTGATTTTCTTAAGAGAGGGAGGGAGGAAGCAACATCGTCACATGAGAGAGATTGGTCACCTCCCGCATGCGCCCCAAATGGAGCCTGGGATCGAACCTGCAACCCAGGTACGTGCCCTTAACTAAGAATGAAGCCAATGCATGGGCCAATGCTCTAAGCACCGAGTAAAATCAGCCAGGGCAGTTCACAGTTTTAAACCCGGGGCACAAGCTGGCTCTGTGGTTGAGTGCCAACCCATGAACCAGGAAGTCACAGTTCAATTCCAAGTTGGGGCACATGCCTAGGTTTCGGACTCAAACCCCAGTAGTTAGCGTTAGACCAATTGGTTAACTACTCATAACATCCACATAAAATATATATTAAGTATTTTCTTCTGGAGAAGGGCTGTTTTCCTAGCATAAAAAAAGATAACTTCATCAGAAAGCCTACCATAATACTGATAAGCAAAACCTGCCCTCTTAAGAGTCATCTTAAAATTCAACTTAGGGTTTCTTTTTCAACTACTGAGTATGCAGAGTGTATTAAAAATTCATTTATACCACACATGTGAGCAAGACAAAGATCATGTATGTCATTTCCCAGATTACCCAGAGACTCAGTATGGGGAACCATCTGATAGAGATAAGACTATACCCAGTAAACGTCAAAACACTATATAGTCATTACTAAAAAATAATTACCCAACAAGTGCTGCCCAGTCCCAATCTATCGTTTCTTCATTACTTATAATAGTTGACAAATAAAAATAGCAGAGATGAGACCAAAAAAAATTCTCAAACTAGACAACTGTAAATCATCATAACAAGAAAGATTAGGAAGAGACAACTCTGAAAATTTGGCTATCCATGAAAATATGTAATTTTAAATATTTAAAATTAAAAATATGTAAATCAATTTTCTCAATTAAGGAGAAAATCTATAAACTGGAATACAAAAGATACTTAAAAATGAAGTATAAAATAACAAAAGTAACAAGAGCACCTAGCTACACTTTAAATTTTGTCTTCAGTCAAATAAATCACTTCTACAGTACTGAAAGAACCTGTAGAAAGAAATACAAACACAAAAGATAAATATGTCTTTTCTTTTCAACTTTCCATAACATTCAATGGTCTTTCTGGAAACTGTTTCAAGTCCCCACATCACTCCCTGTTCTTCACCTAGAAACATTAGTTTTTACTTTGTCCACATACTGGTAGGCAGCTGGCTCGGCCTCCTGTCCACTCTCTACCAATTCAATTAAAATTTAGTTGCTGCCCTTACTGGTTTGGCTCAGTGGATAGAGCGTCGGCCTGAAGAATGAAGGGCCCCAGGTTCGATTCCGGTCACGGGCATGCATCTTGGTGGCGGGCACATCCCCGGTAAGGAGTGTGCAGGAGGCACCTGAATCAATGTTTCTAATTCTCTATTCCTCTCCCTTCCTGTCTGTAAAAAAAATCAATAAAATATATATTTTTTTAAATTGCTAATGTTTCCTCAATTTTTAAAATAAACGGTAGAGAGAGCATATAGCACAATCCATTGGAGATCCATACCAGCTATCTTCAAATGCTAAAGTCTTATGTAGCAGAATTCTAAGTTGTTCCAGCAAAGTGTGTGTGTGTGTGTGTGTGTGTGTGTGTGTGTGTATATATATATATATATATATATATATATTAAACAATGGTGGTGTGCCTCAAACATTAAGAACTTGTACAGCTCAGCAAGTCAACCTGTTAAGTTCACGGTTGGATTCCTGGGCATGGCAAATGCCTGTGTTTCGGGCTCTAACCTCATTCATTAGGGGGTTGTACAGGAGGCAACCAATGGATGATTCTCTCTCATCATTGATGTTTCTCTCTCCCTCTCCCTTCCTCTGTTTGAACTTAAAAAAAAAAAAAAAAAAATTGTCCAAAATTGAAAGACTTTCATTGAGAAATGAGCATTCCACAGGCCCTAGAACACTGATTAATGCAGAAGCTGAATAAATACCTACCTATCCAGACAGCAGGCTTTCTAAACACTAAAAACAGTAAAAGGATGCTAAGTTAGAAGCTACCTAGGGTCCAACAGCAAGATATTTTTTCAAGCTGGTAAGTGACAAGGAGTTTAATCTGATAAGACTTTTTTGCCCTACTAAAAAGGAAAAAAAATGATATAAAAAAAACATGTAAAAACCCGTATTCCTTGTCCATGGCTGTAATTATGCAGTTAAGTATGCATGGATAGAAGCAGCTGACCCTAGCAGGAAAACAAAAAGTTCAATGTTAAAGAGTCTCAGCATAATCAACTCTGAATTATATTTAAAAGTCTAAAGCATACCCTGGCTGTTTGGCTCAGTAGTATGGAGCATCGAGGCCATAGATTAAAAGGTCACTATGTCTCTCTCACACTGATTATTTCTCTCTCCCCTTTCCCTCCACTCTCTCTTAAAAAGAAAAAAATCAATGGGAAAAATATCCTCAGGTGAGAACATCTATCCTATATAATAAAAGGCTACTATGCAAATCAACCGAACAGCAGAGACGGGTCGCTACGATGCGCACTGACCACCAGGGGCAGATGCTCAATGCAAGAGCTGCTCCCTGGTGGTCAGTGCACTCCAACAGCGGGGAGCATCCATCACTCAGCCAGTAGCCGGGCTCACAGCTGGGAGCACAGCAGGGGTGGCGGGAGCCTCTCCTGCCTCTGCAGCAGCACTAAGAACAGCTCAGGGGGATGTCCAACTGCTGGTTTAGGCCCACTCCTTCCCCCACCCCTCGATGAATGTTGTACATCAGGCCTTTAGCATATATATAAAAGCCTAAGTGACTGACTGGTTGGTCAGCCAGTACATATAACATACACGCGCAACTTACAAACTAAATGTTGACTTGTGCATGCACAATACATATAAAGCTCTTACTGACACCAACCACACATATGTCATTGTCTTGATCTGTCATTGTCGATTGTGAATTTGGTTGTTTTTGCTGGCATTCTGAAGCTGAAAGAAAGCATCATCAACAGAACATGTCTAAAGACCAATTATTGGCATCTCACACTGGCCTCCCATTTAAATCTGAAGAGTTTCCCGTGATGCCAGCACTTGCGATAACTATTAGTAAATCACAAGGACAAACTCTAGGCAGAGTAAGAATATTCTTACCTGAACCCGTTTTCAGACATTGTCAGTTATATGTTGCTTTCTCTCAAATTCAAAGAGCATGTGATGTTAAAGTTGTAAATATTTCATCACAAGGGGAATTAGTCAAGCACTCTAAAAGTGATTTTACTCTTAATGTGGTATAAAAGGAGATATTACCATGTTTCCCCGAAAATAAGACATCCTCCGAAAATAAGACCTACTTACAGGTTTCCTTCTGAATGAAATATAAGGCATCCCCTCGAAAATAAGGCCACCCCTAGGCTAAACATGAGAGATTTGGTCCACTGATTCTGAAAGAAATGGAGTCACAAGAAATTCACCAGGAAATTCAGGAATTGGATTGTTATGATGATGTTCCAGAAGATGATGACATGATTGTCATTGAATAAATGAGTATATTCTTGATACTGTAGGATTCAGTTTGTCTGGTTTGTATTGACAACTACTGCACTACCATACTGTATACAGGTAATAAATTTCCTTTATTTTCATTTAACAATAAATGTGTACCGTATTCTTCTTCATGGAAAAATAAGACATCCCCTGAAAATAAGACCTAGCGCATCTTTGGGAGCAAAAATTAATATAAGGTACTGTCTTATTTTCAGGGAAACCAGGTGGAATAAGTTTAACCAATTTATCGTTTTTATCAGTTTTTATTGTTTTTAAAATGTCTTTGATGTTGTTATATATTATTGTTATATATTATTATATGTTGTTATATATTATTTATCAATTTATATATTATTTTCATATATGTTTTACTAATTTTCTTTCACCTCTGACACTTCTATTATAGAGAAAGGGTGAACAGCAATATTTCGTCTAATTAATTTCCTTTCAAAGTGACAAATCCATGCACTGGGCCTCTAGTATAGAGAGTGTGTGTGTGTGTGTGTGTGTGTGTGTGTAAAGTCTAAAGCTTGTGCATTTGAAAAACAAATAATCGTTTATAATCTTAAGGGTTATATAATCTTTTTAATTAGTTGCTTTAATCCAGCTACTCATTGATATACTCTCAATGTAAAAATGTGTGAATTGCAATTTATTTAAAATTAATACCAAAAGGTTTTTTTCCCATTGAATAAAATATATTTCAGTTATTTCTGTTTGGATAACAGCATTATGGGGCAAGCAATGAAATTTCTAATAATTTCTAATTGTTCAGATACCAATAATTGGCAATTTCCTCCTTCCTAAGATTATTCACAAATCTTGCCTACACAACCTAGATTTTTTAAAATATATATATATATTGATTTCAGACAGGAAGGGTGAGAGAGAGATAAACAGAGATGATGAGAGAGAATCATTGATCAGCTGCCTCCTGCATGACTTCACTGGGGGAATGAACTCATAACCTGGGCTTATACCCTGACTGGGAATGGATCCATAACCTTCAGGTCAATGCTCAGCCACACAGGCCAGGCACACTAACTAAATTTTAAAATAAGTGGGCTCTGTTTGCTTACTCATTTAAAAAATGGTTTTAATTAAAAAAATAAATAAATAAAAACCACAAGTTGCTCTAGCTGGTTTGGCTCAGTGGATAAGAGCGTTGGCCTTCGAACTGAAGGGTCCAGGGTTCAGTTCCAGTCTAGGGCATATGCCCAAGTTGGGGGCTTAACCCCCAGTAGGAGCAGCCAATCAATGATTACCTCATCATTGATGTTTCTATCTCTTTCCTTCTCCCTTCCTCTCTGAAATCAATAAAATATATTAAAAAACACACACACAAGTTCAACAATAAAGATTTAAGGATGAAGATGGGGGGCCTGGGGAAGGGGGAATAGAGAAACCACAACAATAAATTGCTCTATACAAAAAGCATTTCCCCCTTATGAATTAACACATTTTAACAGGGTTTTGCTGGTGAAGCTACAAATATTTCTACGTGATGATTTCATCAAACTAGCAATTATTAGCATATGCCATTTGGCACACTATGCTATTAATAGTCTCTGCCTTTACCTATTTTGAAGAACATAAGGCAATATAAAAATGTCAAAGTATAGACAATAGGTAGCACAGGAAGATAAAGAAAACAGACTAATTTAGCTGAGCATGGTCAAGAAGCACACCTGCCCCTTTCCTGGGGAAATACGAAAATCTGAATTCTGCCCAGTAAAGTCTCTTTAATCTATATTTCTTTTTAAATATAATTTATTGATTTCAGAGAAGGAAAGGGAGAGAGAGAAACATCAATGATGAGAGAGAATTGCTGATAGCTGCCTCCTACTTGCCGCCTACTGGGGAACAAGCCTGAACCCAAGAATATGCCTTGGTTCATAGGTCAAGGCTCAACCACTGAGCCCTATGGGCCAGGCTCATCTACGTTTTTACACTTATATTCTATCCACCAAAAACAATGGAATAGCTAGTGTTAAAAATGAAGTAATATGCAGAAGCTAAGCAATTTACAAATCCAACATGAGCTACTCTTCAGCTACTCCTCTCATTCTTCTCTACAACATACATACTATTCATTTACTCCAAAAAAAGGAACCATTTACTAAAAATTGTCCAGAAGCTTGGGATATAAGAATTAAGATAGGAAAGTTGACATACCTCCTACTTCTTTTTACTGGTAGGCTTTTCCCAAATTTTCTGCTCTACAACATACCATTTGAGTAGAGACTGGCAAATGTACATTTGGGGCTTACCTATGTATAAAGAGAAACTTCAGAGTTCACTTAAAAGTTCATTTAATTACACAATGTCCCAACAATACAGGACGTTACCTTTACTACTAGTCTGAGGACCCCATTACCTGGACAGCCTACCGTTTCGATCCCCACTAGGGAGTATGCTGGAGGCAGCTGATCCATGGTTCTCTCTCATCAATTGTTTCTATCTCCCTTCCTCTCTGAAATCAATAAAAAGTTATTAAAAAAAAAAAAAAAAAAAGAAAGAAAGAAAGAAAGGAAGAAAGAAAGAAAGAAAGAAAAGAAAAACACCTTAAGATTCACCAATTCCAAGCCAGGTCATTTCACATAAGTATCTCAATTTCCTCTCCTGAAAATGAATTGGATTAAACTGTAAGATGGCTTTAAGCTCTTAAAAAAGTCTTAAATTCTATAACAGTATAGTAATATTATGGCTATTTGTTTTAGTTTAACCTTTCACAAGTATTAACTAATTTTTTTTATAAAAAAAAACACTACTAATCTTTATCGAATTCTAACTCTAATTTATGAAGTTACATAAAATTATGACAAATCGTATGCTTAATTTAAGTCACACAAAATGTCTTTTTATACAAATACTTGACACATAGGAATTACCCTACAGTAAAATAATGTGGCTAAGTCAAAACAATCCATTCCATTCTCATTGTAATATTTAGGATTCTACCCTGATGCCAGAAAAAGGTACCCCTATTATCACATGAGGGAATTCACATCTTTTCAAATTTAAATACTTCCCTATGGCACACAAACAGCACACACAGGCAGGCAGAGAGGAACAAATTAAGCATTGTAAATACCTTTTCTTTCTGTGACAAGGTAAATGCAAAAACAAGTAATCTTGTCCTCTGCATTGCAGAGGAATAGTTTATGCAATCAATGAAGAACACATCTGAGACTTTAACTGTCAAGAAAAACTTCAGATGTGAGCCCAAAAAAAAGATTTTACCTACAAAATGGTTAATGTTTTTATTTCAAATACTTAAAAATATATATATATATGTGCAACAGCTGCACTAAAAATTCTAAGTAGAGATACACTGCAATGCTCTGGTAAGAAAGGTTATCCTAACAACAAAAGCATCCTTTTTCTCATTATTATTTAACTGCAAAGATATAAAGATTAAGTAGACTTTAGAGAGTGGTATGAAAACCAGCACACTTTAGCTAACACATCTAGTCACATATTGGTTACAAAGATGTCAGGCTGTTTTGCAAGAGAACACTGGTTAATCTTTCATCTACCAAAGTCACTAATGTATATTAACCCTATTATGTTTACAAAGTGTGTAGCAATTGTAAATATTATCTATTAAAACCCTTTATTTTGCATCAAATCTGATTACATCTCATCATATAACTGAGGTCTCTCTACAGTTAAAATTAAGACATGGTTTCAAAATATCATCTTACAACCTTAGTTGATCTGGCTCAGTGGATAGAGCCTCGGCCTGAAGACAGAAGAGTCCCAGGTTCAATTCCAGTCAAGGGCACATGCCCCGGTTGCAGGCTCGATTCCCAGTAGGGGGCGTGCAGGAGGCAGCCGATCAATGATTCTCTCTCATCATGGATGTTTCTATTTCCCTTCTCCTTTCCTCTCTGAAATCAATAAAAATATATTTAAAAAATAATGAAAATTAAAGTTATATAAAAAAATCAATTTGCACAGCCAAGGGCCCAATTTTATACCAATAAAATGTTGAAAACTAGGCAATCGCTCAAAATGCATTATTTATACTTTAATCAGTTAAGTGATTTGTAAATGTAGTTTTACACTAGAGTAATTTATAGCTGCATTTTTTCTGCTAAACATTCATGTAATTTTTATTTATAAGCCCAAATTTCAAAAACTATCAGGCCATTTAGTTGCATTACAATTA
The DNA here is from genome assembly GCA_036971965.1 of Nyctalus aviator. Classification (NCBI taxonomy): domain Eukaryota; kingdom Metazoa; phylum Chordata; class Mammalia; order Chiroptera; family Vespertilionidae; genus Nyctalus; species Nyctalus aviator. The sequence goes on along the minus strand of CM072929.1, from coordinate 8,004,603 downwards.
ATAGGATGGTACTTCATCAATGTTAAGTTTGCATTCTCACTGAACAGCTGCTTGGGTTTCCTCTAATGACTGGGCTTACTAGAAAATTAACAAATAACTTTCTTTTTTTAAGTAAAGTGGGGAAAAATTGCAATCATGTCTTAATGTAAGCGATACTACACATCTCATAGTCATTTTTGTCAGGATATTTGATTTTAGAACCCATAGAAAAAGTCCTTCTACCCCGAAGACAAATACAGCGCAAGTATCAGTTGCTAAGTAGACTGAAGTAAAAAAATCCAGTTATACATAGTATATTACTTTATCCCCTAAGAGTTTCTAAACAGGTTCAAACCAATTTGCAAAGTAAATCCTACTTTAGGTGTATTAGCAATATTCACTCCCTATTACAAAAATGGATCACTTTCAGTCCTTTCATACACCAAATCATCTAGATATAAAAAATAGTCTTGAGTTTCTCAAAAGTAAACTTAGAGATTTAATAGTAATTAAGTCACATCAGTACTGCCAATTTAACAAACAGGTAGCTCAAAGTCTGTGAGTTAATCTGTGAGTAATCTGACCTTTCAGCTATCCAAAACACTTAAGACCGAAAAAAAAAAAAAAAAAAGATATGAAATACATTTGTTACTTTGTATACTTTGTTAAATGCCCATTCAAGGGAATTTTTCAATAATTACATCCCCTCATCTATATCTCTGTAATATTTACATTACTTTTTCCTCTGTAATTAGGGAGGAGGAGCAAAGAGGTGGGCAATGTACAACATACAGTAATATCAACCTATGCAGGAGTGACCTGTCATGGTTCAGGCACTCCCAAGGCTTATAAACTGGATTTCTATTTTTTTCCAATACACTTACTTGAACACTAGTCTCTTAACAGTTACTTCACAACTAAGCTAGCTGTTTATCTGCACCTTTGTATTTTTATATTAATACCTTGGAAAATTATTTTTTAGTCATTAAAATATAAACATCTATATTTAAAATATTACATCATTAATATTTATCTTTTGATTCCTAAAAGGAAACATTTCCTAGAATTCTGAAAATGAAACATTCAAGCATCAACCAGATAAACAAAATTATTTATTGCTTTAAGGGGTTTTTAAAAGATACCTAATTCTCCCCCTAACCGGCTTGGCTCAGTGGATTGAGTGTGGGCCTGCGAACTAAAAGGTCCCAGGTTCGATTCAGGTCAAGGGCATGTACCTTGGCTGCGGGCACATCCCCAATAGGAGGTGTGCAGGAGGCAGCTGATTGATGTTCCTTTCTCATCAATGTTTCTAGCTCTATCCTCTCCCTCTATCTCTGTAAAAAATATATTTTAAAAAATATATTTAAAAAAAGATACCTAATTCTCAATTTCAAATAGAATACCAAAAACTAAATCAGCTGGCAGACTCAGACCAATACTGGCCTTAAGTATGGTTATTCTATTACATATTTGAATGTAGCTAGTTTACCAGTAAAATACCTTTGTTACCTTATTGCTATTCATAAACCTATTATTTCAATCATTTATAATAAACCATATTTTTAACAAAACAAAGGGTCAGAAAAAAGACAGAAATCCATAATTAGAGAGCATCTCTCTACTGAAAATAATGTCCAAGGAAACAGAAGTATCAAATCTAAAAAGTTTTAAAACTCAAAAAAGTAAAATTAATTATTAAATGAGCCATTAAAATAAGATCTACATATCACCAGTTTTCTTCAAGTTATTTCCCACAGCCCAAATTTTGGCCAGAGTTACTATTACTACCTCGTCATCTTAAGTAACACTATGAGGTAGCCAGCAAAATAAGCATTTTTTAATGCCTTCCTCAAAATTCAACGTTATCATCAGTGTTTTACTAGAGTCAGACGAGCAGAAGTTATCAAATGAAAATTATTTTTCTTTTTAAGGTAAAAAACTAAAGTCTGCAAAAAAATAATTACCCCATTTTTTGTACTGTATTTGTTTCTCCCTTCTCACCTCCAAACGTACGAAGGTTGAATTACATTCCCTCTGCCTAAACCTTCCCTCCCTATGCACACATGCACACACGTGTGCCCCTCTGAAACAGTTGATACACTGTCCTGGGCGGAAAGCATGAAACAAAAGGCTGGCGTGAAGATGACCGTCACGGTGTGATCTAGAAGGACTAAACGGTGAAGCCAAAATACTGTAGGAGTGGCTCTGGGTTTTGTTGTTGTTTCTGGAGGGGGTCGGCCGAGGCCAGCCGGGCGGCTGCCCGGGCTCTCCCTCCCCCTCCGCTTTCGCTTTGTGCTCACAATGCAGCTCCAGCAAAGCGCTTCCCTCTCCCCGCAGCCGCCGCCATGTTAGCCGCGCTCTCCATGTGCCCAGGGCCCTACCGATCCCCTCGATGCCCACCCCCACCCCCCAATGAAGCCCGGGCGGTGCGGTCAGCCTGCCGCCCCTCCTCAGGGTCCCCGAGGGACAAAGCGCCGCTCCAGGCCGCGTCCCCGGGGCCCAGCGGGGCGGGAGGCTCAGGGGGCGCCTAGACAATTGAAACAAAGAAGGAAGCGCAGGGGAGCCCATCCGATGGGGGCGGGGGAGCAGACGGAAGACCCACTCACAAGGGGCTTGGTGAAAAGCAATCCTAGCCCAAGGTCCTAGATACCCTCTCCCCCACGGGGGAAGAGCACGGAGCAGGCCTCCAGCGCACAGTAACGGGGCGGGCAGCCCCCGGCCGCAGGGCGCAGGCCGCCCCGACTCCACGAGGCAGCCTGCCGGGTCCCGAGCCCCCCCACACCGGGACCCCGCACCTCCCCGCCGGCCCTGCCCTAAGAATCCGGGCCTCGGGACCCGGGCACAGCGCACCACGCCGCCAGACCTGGCGGCGGCGCAGGTCCCCACCCTGACACTTTCCACTCCCCGAGGCCCCGAGGCCCGGAGGCCCGGCCCGCTGCAAGGGGGCAGCAACCCGGAGGCCGCGGGTCAGGTGACAGGCGCCTCCCCTGCGGCCCGTTTTCTGGGCACGGAGCTCCCACTGACAGTGGACGGGGAGCCTGGGGGGAGGGGAAACGCTGGGCACGGGAAGGGGGAAGGATCTAGCCAGCAGCCAGGGGTCGGAGCATCCCATCCTCCCTTCCCCCGCCAACTCTCAGCACCTTTTTCTTCTCCAGGTTCCGAAGTTTCTTGTCGATCACCCCGAGGATCTGCTTCATGGCCTCGGTCTGGACGGCGCCGGTGCCGGTTGCGGGGTGCTGGGAAGGCGGTGCGGCGGCGGCCCCGGCCCCCGCTGCAGCCTCGCTGCCCGAGGACCCCGACGGGGGTGGCGGCGGTCCGGACGACTTGCTGCCGCTTCCGCTGTGGCTGGTGGCCGAGGGCATCTTTAGACCGTAAAGGGGGAGAGAAGAAAAAAGCGGGAGGAAGGACAGAGGCGGCGGCGAGTCAGGCGGCGGACGGGGCGAGACGCGGGACAAAACGCGCAGCGGGCGGGAGCGTGCGCGAGCGCTGGGGGCGGGGCGGCGGCGCGCGCCGCGAAGGCAGGAAGGGACGCCGGGCCCGCGCGCGACCCGCCAGCGGGGCGCCCGGCCGGGCCTCGCGCCGCCCCCGCCCCCGCCCCGTCCCGCCCCGCCCCGCGCGGGCCGCCGGCCTGGCCTACCCGCCCCGGGGGCACCGGGGCTCGCGCCGGGGGCGGGGCCAACGGCCGGTGCAACGGTCTCCCCGGGGGAGGGCTGCAGGCACGGCCGCCTTCCGATGGAGGAAGGGAGGGAGGGAGGGAGGAGAGAGAGCGCGGGGCCGGGGAGGGTGGAGAAGGGCACTGGCAATGACCGGGGGGAGGGATGGAGAGGGGACTTGGGGGTCCGGAGGTACAGAGCACTCGGGGCAGCAGCCCCTGCCCCCTTGTGCGCCTCGGTCCGAGGTGGCGCTCACCGTGCGCGCGAGCGGAGGCCGCTGGAGATCCCGAGGAGGCGAGGGCGGCGGTGCGTTCCGGGCTGTGTGGTGCGCTCCGAGGGCGCAGGCCGCTCCGCCCTGTCCCCGCTCCACCAAGAGCCGCCGCTAGTGAGGCGGAGAGCCGGGAGCGGGCGGGACTTAGCCAGCCAGCCAGCCCTCTGGGGCCGAGGGGGCGGGGGAGGCAGCGGGCGGGGTCCTTCGCGGCCGCTGCGGCTGCCCGGCGCGAACGCCTGTGGGGAAGCGCCCTCCCCTCCACCCTCCCGGGCCGCCTATCAGCCCTGCCCAAGTGCCGGCTCCGGAGGGTGGCCGGTCCGGACGGCCCCGGGAGGCTGCTGGAGCGGTGCCTCGAGTTTTGGACGAAATCGAAGCTGGGGTCCTTCAGGCGAAATCGCTTGACGTCCAAACGGGGACAATAGGTGTCAAGCAGCTGGATCTGCGGCCGGCTACTGTCGAGTGTAAATCCCTTATTAGGTGGGGGTGGGGTGGCAGGGCATGGCAAAGGTTTCTGAGACTAAGGGGTGAGTGGGGTGGGTGGTGCAATCCCAGCTCCTAGAATTCCTTATGTATGCAGAACAAGCAAACTCCCACATCCAAAAAGGCCTTGAAAAAACACAACTTTCCCTACAGAACAGTCTCACCCAGTAACCTAGGAATTTTCTAGAACGCGTTGGAAGTGAGCAACATGGGTGGCTTTTTAAAAGTGTTAACTCCAGACTCATTAAAAATAATTGTCAGCTGCCTTCAGATGACATTTATCCAGTAGGTCTGAGTATTGTAATGTAGACCTTTTCCCTTGTTTTATGAACCAGAAACTTTTAAGAGCATGTTTAATGAAATAAACAATTTTTTTTTCCCCTCCAGGAAAATTGCTACAGTCTTGAATTAACCCAGGAGCAGGGTGGGTGTGGTTGAGAGTGCACAGAAACTAAGCCTAGTGCTGGAAGGAAATGTATTAAAAGGAATATAAACAGTGGGAAATTAAGCAACGTAATGTGTGACAACAGTAAATGAAAAATTCCATTAAAAAAAAAAAAAAAAAGATACTCATTGTTCTTTGGAGACTAAAATGAGTAATACCTGGATGGCAGCAGTATATGCTGAGGGAGCTAAAGAAACCACTGCAAGATATTTCAGTTAGCTGCAAAGTCTGTTATCCACTCATTCAAATCTGTGTTGTCACACAACTATGTGTTAAGGAGGCTTCACTGCTAGGGATTGGGAACAAAACAAAAATATCTTCGTGGACCTTACATTCCATGCGGGGAGAAGATAAGTAAATGCATGTGAGATAGTGAAATGGTAGAAAAAATAAAACAGGGTGGTTAGGAATAGCCTTACAGCAGAGTGACACATGAGCTAACACTGAAGGAAGTGAGGAAGGCCAAGCAGTAATCTCGAAGGAAGAATTTTCCGGGCAGAGGTAATACCAAGTGCCAGGTCTGATACCAGTGTGTGTGCGGTGGGTTGAAGGAACAGTAAGGAGGCTACAGTGGCTACAACAAGAGTGGGAGATGAAGTCAAAGACGTAAAAGGAGGCCAGTCTTGGAAAGTCTCATAGGCCACTGTAAGGACTTCAGCTTTTGCCGAGTGAAATGGGAGGTCACTGCATGCACAGCTTTAAACGAGGAGTAACATGATCAACCCGTGTTTTAAAGAAATCCTCTTGCTGCAATATAACGAATTTAGAGTGCATGTTAGAGGTGAGGGGCAGGCTAGAGCCTGGAGCTGGGAGCCCAATTGGGAGGCTGTTGAAACAATATAGCTCAGAGATAGTGGTGGTCGATGTCCTTATGTTACAGAAAAGGTGGTGACAGGTGCTTTATCCATTGTGACTGTAGAAAGGATAGGGCAGTGATCGGCAAACTCATTAGCCAAATATCTACAGTACAACGATTGAAATTACTTTTGAGAGCCAAATTTTTTAAACTTAAATTTCTTCCAACGTCACTTCTTCAAAATAGACTCACCCAGGCCATGGCATTTTGTGAAAGAGCCACACTCAAGGAGCCAAAGAGCCGCATGTGGCTCGAGAGCCTCAGTTTGCAGACCACAGGGATAGGGTTTGCTAACAAGTTGTATGTTAAGTGTAAGTGAAGTCAAAGTTGTAAAGTTGACCAAAGATAATTCAAGATGTTAGCATCTGAACTGTTTGCAAGCTTAGAGGCTAGAAAAGATCAGAATTGTTTAGCTCCTTGCAGCTTTTTGTTTACTTGTGCTGACCACCACTATCACTATCAAAATCTCAGGCCCCACTCCAGACTTACAGAATCTGCATTTTAATAAGATCCACAGCTGATTTTTTTAAAAATATATTTTATTGACTTTTTTACAGAGAGGAAGGGAGAGGAATCGAGATTTAGAAACATTGATCAGCTGCCTCTTGCCCGCAACCAAGGTACATGCTCTTGACCAGAATCGAACCTGGGACCTTTCAGTCCAGTCCGCAGGCCGAAGCTCTATCCGCTGAGCCAAACCGGTTTCTGTGATCCCCAGCTGATTTATATGCACACTAAAGTTCGGTGTGTGGTTGTTTTTTGTTTTTTGTTTTGAGGGGGCGGGGAGAACCACTTCTTTATTCCTTAGAACTTGACCAGTATCTTTCAGATCTGACATGAAATACTCTAGCAGGCAGATTTCCCCCAAACCTACAACCTACAGAATTAAAATATTGGGGGTGGAACCCTGCAATCTTTGATAACAAGATGCCAGGTGCCTCTGATGCATGCCAATATATGAGAACTATGGACTTGGAGACCTCTATTAATTCAGGTTAAGACCTGCCTTTACTTGGCACATTACGATACAGTAGTAGTTATAGAGCATAAAGTTTCATGGTCAGCTAGATTGGGCTTTTCTAGAAAAAGGAAAGTAGATTGTTGAGAGGGAGCAGGATAGCTAACACACATAACCAAGAATCTCATTTGGAGGGTCCATCTCTCAGCCCAATATACCAAGGTAGATTAAGTTGTACTGCAGTAACAATCTTCAAAACTCTGACTTAAAATAGGAATTTGCAAACTATAGTCCCTGGGCCAAGTGACCCTCCATCAGTTTGTGTAAATAATGTTTTTTGGGGACACAGGCATATGAATTTATGTACATGCTAGAGGTCCAGTTTACGAATTTGTGCACCAGTGGGGTCCCTTGGCCTGACCTGCAGGATTGGGCCAAAACTGGCTCTCTGACATCCCCCAGGGGGTCCCAGATTTCGAAAAGGCCAGGCCAAGGGACCCCACCAGTGCAGGATCAGGGCCAGGGAGGGATGCGGGAGGTTGGCCAACCCAGGAGGGGAGGGACTGCAGAAGGGCTCTAGGATGTGTGTCTGGCCCGCCTTGCTCAGTTCCTATCAGCTGGACCCCAGCAGCAAGCTAACCTACCAGTCGGAGCATCTACCCCCTGGTGGTCAGTGCACATCATAGCGACTGGTCAACCAGTCGACTGTCTGCCCCCTAGTAGTTAGTGCACATCATAGTGAGTGGTTGAGAAGCCTCAGCATATCATTAGCATATTACACTTTGATTGGTTGAATGGAGGACTGGACACTTAGCATATTAGGCTTCTATTATATAGGATTACCATTGTTTTCGTGCCACAGGAGAGCAGAGCTGTGTAGTTGAGACAGACACTATGATGTGCAATACCTAAAATATTATCTGTATATATTATTATATATATATTATTGATTTTGGAGAGGGAGAGAGAAACAAACATCAATGATGAGAGAGAATCATTGATAGGCTGCTTCCTGTACAGCCAGCCCTTTCTAAGAATCTAGCCCACAACCTAGACATGTGCCCTTGACCAGGAATCAAACCAGTAACCTCACTGAATCACATCAGACTGGGCTACTGCCTCATTCTTTACAGAGGTTTACCCATGACTTCAAACAAGCGCTGCATATCCATCCTGGTTCAGCAGAGGATTCTGCTCATAGTGGTCACTGTTATATTCACAATGGTGGAGATACCATATCACAAGTGTTGCTGATTACTATGTCATAAGGAAAAAGAACTCAGGAATATCTGGGATGTCATATACTACTCCAGGCAGACTCGCCTCCTGTGTGCGCACACCTCAATGGCCAGGAAGAGTCACAGGACCCCATCAAACCAAGAGATGCTATGCTAATAGCGGATGAATGTGCATATCTGTCCTGCTTTCACTTCCTACAATAGGCATTATGATCCCATTTCTTTGGGTTTTCTGACATTGTAGTTGTTTGTTCAGATCAGCGAGTCCAGGAAGACAAATAAACTTAAGGCAAAGCAGTGTCCTGCCCAGCCCAATGCTGTGGTCCCAGCAAACCAAATTTGTCTATTTCCTACAGGACAAAAATAGGGCTAAACCTATGTGTAAATTTCTAGTACTTACTTTTTTTTTTAACCTTTATTGTTGTTAATCCTCACCTGAGGGTATTTTTTTTTATTGTTTTTTTGTTTGTTTTTTGTTTTCTGTTTTTTTGTGTGTGTTTTGGGGGGTTTTTTTGTTTGTTTGTTTTTAGAGAGAGAGTGGAAGGATCTGGGGGGGAAAGAGAGAGAGAAACATAGATGTGAGAGAAGCACATCAATTGGTTGCCTCCGAACTCGTCCCTGACCAGGCCTGAAACCAAACCCAAGAGCCTTCGGTGCATGGGCCAATGCTCTAACCATTAAACCACATAAACCAGCATGTTGGGGGTTGTTTGTTTTTTGTTTAACTTTTTTTTTCTAATCTAAAGCCATGTAGTTCTTAGGGTCATTATATCACTGAAGAAATAGAGAAGTCACAGTTTTCCCAGAAACCCAGCGGGAGCACAGAATATGTCTATAAACAGAAAACACTTCTCCAAAACCCTTGGTATTGAAGTTATATCCATTATTACTATATTTAATACCACAAATCTCTCAATCTGGCATTCACTTGTTTAATTCATTAGACAGCAGCAATCTGAAGTCTCCAGTCAAGTCTAGTGAGTAACTGAGCAACTTATCCCGATCATTTTGGCAAAATAGTTGAGCTGCTTCAACTTGAATCACCCAATAAGCCAACACCGAGTTTATTGTAGCAAAAGAAGGGAACTTTTCTCTGAAGTACAGCAACTGCCTTAGTGCATCAGGTTGACAGAAATAGCCTAGGTGTGAACTGTGCTGTTCAAACAGCTAAGGCTCTTATTTTTCAGTCGTTTTACAACTCAGCAGTAGACATTTCAATCCTAATTTTTCCAGTACTTCTTTTTTTAAAAAAATGATGTCTTAATTATTTATGTGTTCAAACGCTACCATAAGACTCTGATCTTTTCAAGGGAAGAAAGCAATTATTTTCACCTCTGTATCATCAGAAGCAATAATATGCCTGGCTCAAATATTTTTTTGTTGTTTATTATTTTTTTTTTTACAAATGTTTTGTCAATAAATATTGCCTATAAAAAATAATAAATATTGCCTATATTGACATATTGGTGTGGTATTATTACTATTGGTCCATACTGCCAGTCTGTGGCTCTTTTGCCCACTCCCCTCCCCAAAGATATCTGGCAATGTCTGGAGATATTTTTAAATTATCACAACATGGGGAGAGGGGTTGCTATGACATCTAGCGGGTAGAGGTGAAGGATGCTTCTAAACATCTAGCAATGCACAGGGAAACACAGAATAGTCCCAATAAAAATGCCAATAATGATAAGGTTGGGCAACTCTATTTTATGAGACCAAAAATGTAGTCATTGGTTTCAGCACTTTACCAGTAAAATCACTGATATGACACTGGAAAAAAAAAAAAAAAAAAAAAAAAGTTTTTAGAAAGCTTTTAAGAAGAAAGGACTCAACACAACTACAAACAGGAAAGCATCTTGTGTCTTGGCAAGTGATGCACAATCATGGTCCTTTCCGGGCAATCTGTAGTATATACATTTACTTCTCCAATAACACATACAACCCACTGTGACCAATAACCTTCTGAGAAAAAGAAATTCTTTCAAAGTGACAACTCCACAAATTTTAGAAGAAACAAAACTTTATGTATCTCAAAGTTACATACTAGGAGAATATAAGTATAAAGGCAATTTGCTGATTCAGGATTGTTTCTACACCGAGTCAAGATGGGTATTATTTCAAGAGTAATCTGCACACCTAACAGCAACTCTCCCTACATTAATGATTTATCCTTCAGCTGTTAACACTTTTTTTTTTAATCTTAAGACTCTAAGAACTTGATTTAAAGGTCTCCTAAGCACTAAACCACTATGTTAAAGACATGAAAAATGTAGGTCCTATGTTACTTATTTTCTCTTGTAGGATAGATTTCAGGGGCAAGGCTCACCACCTTCAAAATCACTTGGGGCACTTGGGAGAAGGAAGATTCCTGGATTCCACCGCATACGTTTTAAAAAGCAAACTCCCCTTCGCACATTCAAGTTTGTGATTGATTCTCTGAGGCTCCATAGAAGTAGTGCACTTATTTTCACCAAAATAAAACCGTAAGTGTTCAAACAAAAATTCCTCTTGCCTTAACTGGTTTGGCTCAGTGGATAGAGCGTCAGCCTGTGGACTAAAGGGTCCCAGGTTCGATTCCAGTCAAGGGCATGTACCTTGGTTGTGGGCACATCCCCAGTGGAGGATATGCAGGAGGCAGCCGATCGATGTTTCTAACTATCCCTCTTCCTCTCTGTAAAAAATCAATAAAATATATATTTTTAAAAATTCCTCTTTTCATGGTACCCTCTTTCAGCCTAGGACATGTGTGTGTGTGGGGAGGTGGGGAATCTCTGAAGGAGAACATCCATGTAGGTTGGAAAGGACAGGAGACTGGAGTTGCCTATTTAGGAAAGAGCAATCGGATTCCAAACTTTTGAGAGAAATGTGTTGAAGCGAAGAAGCCAAGCAGAGTGGTGAATGGAAGGTTAGGGGAAGGGAGAGTGACTCAGCAAATCTGTGGCTCCAGCTAATGTACATTATACTTAAAAAGCTGGCGGCTAAGAGAAGGGAGCAGGAATCGGAGCCCGGGACTGAAACCTGAGTGAGCTTCAGAAGGACCTGGAAGGCTTCTTAAGGCACCGCTGCCTGGACCTTAACCCCAGGCGTGGGATTGTATGGATCTAGGCAGGCTAATTATTTGCATTCCTTACAAGTCCTCTAGTAACCTTGATGCTGCTAGTCTGGGAACCACATTCTCAGAAGCGCAGGATAAAAGGAGTAAACATATATAGTAGTATATATATTTGGAAACTATTGGAGCAAGAACAGAAAAGAAAAAACTAGAAGAAATTTTTTAAGTAATCAAAGGTGACAGCAGGATAGTAATCGTGTTTTATGCTGCTACTTTTCATTTTGTATTTTCCTCTTCAGGAGGCCAGAAGAGAAAAAAGAGAGGAGGCTATTGGACAGGCTGGTCGTACACACTCCAGGAAGACCATTGCTTCCAGAGGACAGTGAGGGAAGGAACGAGCAACCTTTTCTCTAGACTCTGCTTGCCTAAACCACATGCCTCTGGCAGCCCTGTCATCCTGCAAGATCACGTTCCTTGGCATTCTTTGGAGTTTGACCAGGTAACACACACTTCTGACGTGAACGCCGTGCTAACCTCCACTGAAAGTAGATAGAGGCCAGTTCTTCAGGACAGTGCAGGCAAGACCAAGTAGAGGTGATAATGTAGCAAGAAATACATTTGTGCCACTTTTCCATAGGAAAAAAATTACAAATCATAAATATATTTTTAACACCTTTTTTTTTTGAAATTGCAAGAGTGATATAAGCTTATTGCAAAACTAGAGGCCGGTGCATGAATTTGTGCACAGGTGGGGTCCCTTAGCCTGGCCGACAATTTGGGTTTGGAGTCAATTGGGGGTGGGGGGGTGGCTGCCAGCTTGGGGAAGAGACCGTGGGATGTTGGCTCCTGCATTGAGCACCTTCCCCCTGGTGGTCAGTGCACATCATAGCGACCAGTCAACCAGTCATTCAATACACCAGTTCTGTCGCTTAGGCTTTATATATATAGATAATTCAATAAAAAGTAAATTATTTTAAAAAGAAAAATTTAATATTTCAATTTGTTGTATAATAACTTTATCAAGATATAATTTACATACCATAAAATTCACCTTTTTTAAAGTGGACAATTCAGTGGTTTTAGTATATTCACAAAATAATGCAATCATTACTATTGTAAATTTTAGTACATTTTTATCACCCCCCAAATTAATATGTATCCATTGATAGTTACTCGCCATTTATCCCTTTTCTCAACCTCTGGCTACCACTCATCTAATTTCTGTCTCTATGGACTTGCCTATACTTTATGTAGATGGGAACATATAATATGTGGCCTTCAGCCTGGCTGGCATGGCTCAGTGGTTGAGCGTCAACCTATGAACCAGAAGATAACAGTTCTATTCTGGTCAGGGTAGATGCCTGGGTTGAGGGCTTGATCCCCAGTGTGGGGTGTGCAGGAAGCAGCCAATCAATGATATTCAACATTGATATTTCTCTCTCTCTCTCTCTCCCTTTCTCTCTGAAATCAATAAAAAAAATATTTTAAAAAAATATGTGGCCTTTGTATCTGGTATCTCATTGTGGGTTTGATTTGAAACTCTTGAGTATCTTTAAACAAGGATCACTGCTTTGGGTGGCTTAGATATGATTTTACCAGAAAGTAGGGGAAACATAATTTTATTTCAAGGTCTCAATTTTACAGTTAGAATTATCACAGCTCTGTCCTACCTGGTTTGGCTCAGTGGATAGAGCATCAGCCTGTAGACTGAAGAGTCCCAGGTTCAACTCCAGTCAAGGGCACATGCACATGTTGTAGGCTCAATCCTCAGTGGGGGATGTGCAGAAGGCAGCCAATCAGTGATTCTCTTCATTGATGTTTCTATCTCTCCCACTCCCTTCCTAACTTAAATCAATAAAAATATATTTTTTAAAAAATAAAAGATAAGGACTACTCAAAAAACAGAGGACTAGTAGAGTCTGATGTTTTACCGACAGTCACAGCAGTGAAAAACCAGAATGAGGAGAGTTTCCAATTTCATTTATTAAGACAATCTGAACCTTTGGAATTTGAAGTTATCACACGAGGGAGACAAATAGAAGGCTCCAAGTCATCTGATTTGTACATTAAGAGGAATGTGACCTCATTTTGAACCCCAGGGGAGTGAAACAGGATATATCAGTTTAATCAGATTTGCATTTTTAAAAGATCATTTTGGCTGCTTTATAGAAAATAGATTGGAAGAAGGCAAATATTGATGCAGGAATACAAGAGGCCACTGTTACCAGTGATGGTGGCTTGAACCAGAGACTTGCAAAGATACGAAGGGAATTGAATGGATTTAATAAACCATATATGTTAGAGGGACAATAAGTTGAATGTGATAATTGATGGAAGATGAGGGAGGAGGAGGAGTTGCTGTGACTCCTAGGTTTCTGATTTGTACATCTCAGCGACGGTAGAACTGTCTCTGAAAAGGGGTAGCTAGCAGATGGAAAGTTCAATTTTGTACATGTTACATTTGTAGACTGTATGAGTCTTCCCAGTGATGTACTAAGGAGATATCAGAGTTAGGTCTAGAGTTCAGAAGAGAGATCTCGGTTAAACATTTAATGTGGGATTCGTTCCCATATATAGCAACTGAAGTCATGAGGTGAGAATAAGTGAGATTTATTGGGATATGAAAGTAAAGAGAAGATGACCCAGGACAACGCCAACATTAAAAGGTATGTCAATGGCCGAAACCAGTTTGGCTCAATGGATAGAGCGTCGGCTTGGGGACTGAAGGGACCTGGGTTGGATTCCAGTAAAGGGCATGTGCCTTGGTTGCAGGCATATCCCCAGTGGGGGGTGTGCAAGAGGCAGCTGATTGATGACTCTCTCTCATCAGTGTTTCTAACACTCTATATCTCTCTCCCTTCCTCTCTGTACAAAATCAATAAAATATATTAAAAATAAATAAATAAATAAATAAAAATAAAAGGTTATGTCAATGGAAAAGTGAGTATAGGAAACTGAGATGTGCAAGAAAACAACCAGGAAAGCATGTCATCACAAAAATCAAAAAAGGAGATGGTTTCAATGAGTTGACTAATGAGTTTGCCAACCACTGCCCTAGAGGAACACCTTCATCTCCCAGTTGCATCACTGCAGAATTCTCCTCTCTGTGTCCCAGCTCCGTCTATACATTCCCCACAATTTAATTTCTACTCAGTATCCAGTGAGGGTTTTTTTTAATTTCTTTTAAAGAAAACCAGACCATTTCAATCAGGTGCTTAAAATTCTTCAATGGCTTCTTTGGAATAAACAAAATCCCAAGTTCTCATTTGGGCCTATAAGACCTTCATGTCGTGGCCTCTGTATATCTTCCCAACCTCATCTTCTATGTGTGCATTCTAGTCAAATTGTCCTCTTGCTCTTCCTCAAAGCACACACCTGCCCCAGGATCTTTGCACCTACTGTTCTCTGGAGTGTCTTCTCATGTCCTGGTTCTCAGCTCATTTAGGTCTCTGCTCAGAAGTCAGTGATGCCTTCCTAGATTGTTGCATCTAAAATAGCTCCACCTTCTCTCCGTGCCCTCTTATCACCATTACTTTCGGTCCCCTTTCCTGGCACTTATTTTCCCTCAAAGTACCTATGTCCTGACATGTATTAAATAACCCTGTGCCTATTTTCTGCCAACCCCACCAGTCCCACAGCAGGATATAAACTCCACAAAGCCATGGCTATGGATATCAACCATGATTGGGTTTTGCCAGAGTAGTAACCAAAGGTCAGAAAACAAAGTAAATGAAGGTATTTTCAAGACTAATAAAATGATAGGCCAGCCCTAACCAGTTTGGCTCAGTGGATAGAGCATCGGCCTGTGGACTGAAAGGTACCAGATTCGATTCTGGTCAAGGGCATGTACCTTGGTTGCAGGCACATCTCCAGTAAGGGTGTGCAGGAGGCAGCTGATGGATGTTTCTCTCTCATCAGTGTTTCTGGTTCTCTACCCCCTCCCTTCCTCTCTGTAAAAAATCAATAAAATATTTTTAAATAAATAAATAAAATGATAGGCCATCCAATCAAAGCTGGCAAGGAACCAAGGAGATGATTATAGGGAGGAATTAAAGGGTACATTTTGGAACTAGATATCTCAAAGAGATTGGGAACAGCTAGTCAAGAAAACTCTAATGCAAGAATCTGCGGTCGGGAACGGGATGCTTGTATGGATGATTTTGGAGGTAGAGCAGTCTCAGGTGCACATGTTCTATATGTGACTGTGGGAGTCAATGGTGGAGGACAAAGGAGGCCATTGGATATAAGAGGCTCAGGTGCTAGCCATCACTGTGGACTTCGAAGTGACTCTGGATGAGTTGGTACAAAAGATTTAAATAATGAGAAGGGGGAGGGTGGTTTAACCACAAGGCGTTGAGAATCAAAGGAATAAGAGATTTTACAAGATGGCGGGGAAGAAGTAATGGTCTAGAAATACTGATGGAGAGAAGTGAGGACAAAGAGTGAATAGTAAATAGCCCTAACCGGTTTGGGTCAGTGGATAGAGCGTCGCCCTGAGGACCAAAGTGTCCCGGGTTTGATTCTGGTCAAGGGCATGTACCTTGGTTGCAGGCTGGCCCTGACCCTGGCTCTGGCCCTGGCCCTTGTTGGGGCACATGTAACCAATCAATATGTTTCTCTCACATGGATGTTTCTCTCTGTCTTTCCTTCTCTCTTCTATTCTCTCTAAAAGATCAATGGAAAAATAGCCTCAGGTGAGGATTAACAACAAACAAAAAGAAACAGCTGTGAATAAAGATCTTCGACCCTGAAGGCTGCTTTAGAAGAGGTTTCAATTAATGTAAGAGGTACAGATAACATTCCTGGAAGATGTGGAGGACTAAGGGAAACATTTGCTTACCACAGAGCAGCTGCTCATAGGGCACATTGGAGAGCAGGGCTGCGTTTGGGGATGGTGCATTAGAACATGGGGAAGTGATGCCGGAACAAGGAGGATGGAGTACTGTGGAGATGATGCTCTAGCGCAGTCACTCTCCAGCTTTAATGTGCATCAGAGTCATGTGCGAGCTTATTAAAACACAGATTGCTAGGCCCTGCTCCTAGAGTTTTTTTTTTAAAAAAAAAATATATTTTTTTTTATTGGTTTCAGAGAGGAAGGAAAAGGGAGAAATAGAAACATCAATGATGAGAGAGAAGCATTGATTGGCTGCCTCCTGCATGCCCCCTACTGGGGAGAGCCCATAACATAGGCATGTGCTCTTGACTGGAATGGAACCTGGGACCCTTGAGTCTGCAGGCTGTGCTCTATCCACGGAACCAAAGCAGTTAGGGTTTTTGATTGAGTAGATCTGGAGTGGGACCTGAGAATTTCCATGACAAGTTCCCAAGTGATGTGGATGCTCTGATGTGGACCACAATCTGAGACCATGGGTGTTATGGGAGACCTGCGGCTGGTGTGGCAATAACAACAGGGATGAGAGGGCAGAGTGACTCCATTCCAGCCAGCTCCCAGAGCCCCAGTTCTGGGCTAAGGGACAGAGGGCTTGGCTCCATTCATGCTGAGTGCTATCAGCTTGACACCTGTGGCCTTAGTACATTCAGCCCAAGGGCAGTGTGAGGATCTGGTCCTAATTAAAACGGTGTCAGCTTAACCCCAGAGTATATACCATGGAGTCCTTCATTACAGGACCTAGCGCAGACCAGCGCTACCTCGTGAGTTGAAAGATATTCGTATGAAGTCCAGTGGCTGGCCTAAAACCGCACCCCAGTGCAACTGTTGAAGGTTGGATTGTGAAGTCTCAGCGGTGATACAATCAGGCGTCTGGCTCCGCTAGGAGGTACTGATAGTGCCTGAAACAGCCACGGACTGCCAGGCATAGATGACTTGATCAGAACAAGGTAACGCGGAGCTGCCAATAAATCTCAGGTCTCCGATTTCACCAGCTGGGTGATGTAAACGAAGCCACAATACCCCAATGTGAGCATGCCCGATAGGCCCAGACCCCTGATCTCACTTCTCCAAGACCTCACCTAGTTGACTAGCAGGAATCCAAAGAGTTTTCAGCACTTTCCCTGAAAATATTGGGGAAGGGCTGGGGAACTGAAATGTGGGATACCCACTAAGAGTAACCTCACTGAACGTTGGCTTGAATTCCAGGGATGTTTTTGGACTTAACTCCACAGTTTCGAAGCTTCCAGCCCTCTCTTCGTTGATGTGAAGATGATCAGTCTCTCTCAGGTTTCTCCCCTCCTAACAGTGGTGAGGCTCCCAGGGAAAAGTACACAGTCTCCGTGAATCACCGCGAGCCATCGTTTGCTGCAAGCTGCCAGTTTATAGAGGGAGGAGTCACGTGGGCAGAAATTCTAGCTTGTGAGTCAGAATAAAGCTGGAAGTTCAGTGCGAAAAGAATGCAGAAATGCATAGAAAAGGAAGTGGCATTTTTAGTTTGGAGTCCAGCCAATTCTCTGGAGATTTCGGATAGATCTCCCCCTACCCTCACCACCTCCCCCCCCCCCAACCTAACCCTCTCTCCACCCAAAGATACACATCTTTATTTTTTAAAACATATTTTTATTGATTTCAGAGAGGAAGAGAGAGAGAGAGATAGAAACATTAATGATGAGAGTCATTGATTGGCTGCCTTCTGCACACCCCCTGTTGTGGATCAAGCCTGCAACTCAGGCGTGTGCCCTTGACTGGAATCGAGCCCGGGACCTTTCAGTCTGCAGGCTGATGCTCTATCCACTGAGTCAAATTGGCTTGGCAACACACATCTTTAAACGTTTGCTTTGCACAGTCCTTTGGAGGTGACTTCTTTCTTTCTGCACGCTAGGCCGGAAATAGAGGCAACAGAAAAAAGGTGAGTGATGGCACTTGTATAGGACTACTATGGCAAATGGGATTGTTTTTCCAGAGTCCCAGGTAACTGACTCCAATCACACATACTCAATAACTTTTCCGTAGACATCATTCATGAAGCAATTACTAATTTAGAGAATATTAGAGAAACAAACCCTAAGTAAAGTTGAATACTTTCTTAAAGAAAAAATCTAGTAGGAAGAGCTGCTGGGCTAACTCTAAGGGAAAGGCCTAAGTAGAAATAAGTATGGCCGCCATCCGTTGGCCATACACTACATGCCCAGCACTTCGTCTGTGTTCTCATTTAATCTGCACAACAATCCCGTGCGATGATGGTGTTGTCACTAGGAGAGGATGGAGTCTCAGAGTTTACATGACTTAGTTACAGCCCAGACTAGTTGAGAACCGCTGCTGTAGAGCCTAAGATCATTGGAAAACACAGATATTTACATTACGATTCGTTAACAGTAGCAAAATTACAGTTAGGAGGTAGCAACGAAAATAATTTTATGGTTGGGGGTCACCACAACCTGAGGAACTGTATTAAAGGGTCGTGGCATTAGAAAGGTTGAGAACCACTGGATTAGACCATTTTTATGATGCCTGCCCTTGGGTTACCTATTGTTGCATCACAAGCAAACACAAAATCAACGGGCTTTGACCACCAACACAAATGTTTAAATCTCTCCTAATCTGTGGGTTGGCCAGGTCGGCTGGTGATCCTCTTGTGACTGTGACCATGGTCGCCTGGGGCTCAGCTCAGCCAGCAGGTCCGATGACTCAGGAAGCCTGGCAGCTGAGAGAGAGTGGCGGGAGGGCGGCCCTCAGGGCATGCTGGCAGCTGGTCCTTGTTCTCTCTCTTAGTCTCAGGGCCTCTTTGCTCCCACTGGTCTCTCCCAGAGAACAGCCAGACTTCTCTTCATGGTCCCGGGTTCCTCCAGAAGCAATGCAGGAGCTGTCAGACCTTCTCAAGGATTAGGCTCCGCACTGGCTCCCTATTGCTTACTTGTGCTGCATTCCTTTGATGGAAGCAAACAGCAGGGTCAGCCCAGATTCGCTGTGGGAGGGGACTCCACAGGGTGTGGCTCCCGGGACCAGGGGTTCCTTTGGGCCATTTCTGAGATCAGCTACCAGCCTTCTAACGCTCACAGTCTATGACGCATCTTCCCACCCAGTCCCTCCTCCAGTTTGCACTCCTTCTGGAACCCGACCACCAGCGGGTCGGGGCTGCCTCTCGCTACTTGAGCCAATTAAGCAGAGACAGGGTGGAGTCGCAGATGAGTGTTCATTCCAATAATGCCGGCAGTGCGGGAGAGCGGCAGGTCATCCTTGAAAATCTGCTCTCTACCCTACCCACTCCCCATAAACCAGGGCTTATTCTGGGCAGAAGGACAAAGATTACAGGGGGAAAGTAGGCAACAGGAATGTGAATGAGCTTAATGGTTACAGGTTGTAGGCATTGCAGGATCGGGGGTTGCAAGGGGCAGGACTCTATTGTTGTTCACATTTCCATGATAATAGGCAGTTCTCCATAATAGGCAGTTAACTCCCATGTCTCAGGGCAAAAACTCTCAGCGGGGTAGAATGCACTTTGTCTAATCAGAACCGAACTGTCACTGGTTAAAAGCATGGTTGATATTTCTGCCCCTAACACTCCCTCACTCTGGCAGATGGGGCCTTTCACATATGTTATCTAATGTAGGATTTTCACATCTTCTTTTTAAAAAGATATGTTTTATTGATTTTTCAAAGAGAGGAAGGGAAAGGGATAGAGAACTAGAAGCATCGATGAGAGAGAAACACCGACCAGCTGCCTCCTGCACACCCCCCACCGGGGATTTGCCTGCAATCGAACCTGGGACCCTTCAGTCCGCAGACCAACACTCTATCCACTGAGCCAGACCTGTTTCAGCAGATTTTCACATCTTATTTAGTGGTTGCGTTAGAGTGAAATATATACACTGCCCCCCAAAAAATGTGTACATAAACTTTGAATATTTATAAAGGCAGTGTTTATTAAAATCTATTTCATTGTCAAAACCGAGCTATCAGCTGTGAAAGTGTGTATACCTTTTTGGGGACACCCTGTATGTGAACATTTGTGCATATTTACGTTACGATGGGAATAGAATATTGGGGACTAGCTATTAGTTATAAGGAATATTAAGTTTTGGTTTCTAGAGCTGCCTAAAGAGCTGACCCCTGAGTTTTGGGAAACTTGCCACACTAAGCTCTTCACGTGTCCCCAAGAAAGCCATGCAGCTCACCTTCGATCTGCACGCTGATGCCAGACCGAGATGGTGTGTTCTGCTTAGTAATGCAAACTGAGCTTGCCTGTGGCCAGCCTGTGACTTTGAAGGAGGAGAAATGGCTTTTAAAATTTTTAAAAATATATATATATTTTATTGACTTTTTGCAGAGAAGAAGGGAGAGAGATAGAGAGCTAGAAACATCGACCAGCTGCCTCTTGCACACCCCCTACCTGGGATGTGCCCGCAACCAATGTACATGCCCCTGACCGGAATCGAACCTGGGACCCTTCAGTCCGCAGACTGACGCTCTATCACTGAGCCAAACCGGTCTCGGGGCTTTTTAAATTTTTAGTGGTTTCCTTAGGACGGTTGAGAGAGTAGGGGGAAGTAGCGTGACTGCCTGATCGGCGTGCCAGGCTCTGCCTGTAGCATGGGAGAGCTTGCGAGTCCTTGTGTGGAGCAAATACTTCAGGTTGAGCAAGTGATGGGTTGGTCCTACCACCTCTCCTGGTCAAGCTTTCCAAGTAGTTACCAGGGAAGTGGGGAGGGCAGCACTGAATCAGCATTTCCTGGGACTGCCCAGGCAGCGTGAGTTTCCACGGCAACGACATGGAGCAGGCCCCATGACATCACAGAGAATGGGCACCTGGGAGGGTGAGCCTCCGAGAAGGGTCTTCCTGTATGTCCAAGTCCAAGTCCTTTATAAGTTGACTGTTAAGAGATGTGACCTACATTATACTCCAAACTGGTGGACTATTTCAGGTCTATTTTAGACTTACTCTCCCCGCCCCCCATTAATTTTTTGTGTGTGTTTTAATTAAGCATCAGCAGAATTCCATTTGTAATGACTTATTGAATACCTTTATAAGTAACAATACCAACCTAGATAAATAAGTTCCCTTCACATTAAAAAAAAAAAACAAAAACCATAAAAAACCAAAAAACTTTTTTTAAGTTTATACATATATTTAATTTTTAAAAAAATGTTTGTATTGTGAAAAAAATGCTTGTCACTTGCTAACCTGACAAGCTCAGGGGAGGCCTGCGTGGCGGTCTTGCAAACTCAGAGACCTAAAGTCACCACAAGGGATGGTCTGAAATGAAACTTTCACTAAAAGCGGTGATGGTGGGTGGTTACCTCCTAGGCCGGTATCTTCACGGACAAGGTCAACCTTTACCGTAACTGAAACTATCTGTCTTTTAGCATCTATAATAATACACCCTTGAAATGTCTGGGTAACTTGTAACTTCCCTTTTTCTGGACCCCTTGGGGTACAACCTAATGAGACAGTTTGGCTCACAAAATAAACTCACAAAAATTTTTTACAGGTTTGAATGTTTTTATGTTAACAGTATTGATTTCAGGATGGAAGGGAGAGGGAGAGAGAGAAAAGCATCAATGATGATAGAGAATCATTGATCAGTTGCCTCCTGCATGCCCCACACTGGAGATCGAGGGAAATTAAGTGAGATAATATAAGTAAAGTTTGCATGGTGGGCCGAAACTGGTTTGGCTCAGTGGTAGAGCGTCGGTCTGCGGACTGAAAGGTCCCGGGTTCGATTCCGGTCAAGGGCATGTACATTGATTGCGGGCACAGCCCCTGGTCGATGTTTCTCTCTCATTGATGTTTCTAGCTCTCTATCTCTCTTCCTTCCTTCTCTCTGTAAAATATTAATAAAATATATTTTTTAAAAAAAAGTTTGCATGGTGGTAGACACCAATGACCACTCAAACATTAGGAGCTATTAACATTCCCTTGTGCCCAGATTTAGCCACAATTCCAACAGTTCCTCCTTGCCCTTTTGCCTGAGCTGGACATGCGGGCAGCCATCCCAGCTTGGACATTTTGAGGATGCATTTATCAGACTTGGAGATCTGGTGAGCAAGCTCTGTCCATTCTCCGCTACAGTTTAGAATTTGAGGCCTTCCCAGTGCATTTCCTCAGAGCCCAACTCACGCTACATCTTACACTCACCTTTGTCCTTAGGGCAGCTGTCCAAATCACTATCTTGCTCAGAACCCATAGCAAGTCCCTGGCATCCTTTAAGCTTCTCTCCAGCCTGTCCTGTCTGCTCTTGTCCTGCCCCACCCCCGTCTTCTCTACCGACCACAATCTAGCATGTACACGGACAGCCCAAAAGTAACAAAAGCATACGGAGTTTCAGTTCTTTTCCTGCCCAAAGCAGAGCTTGTTGGAAAATATCTAATTAAAAATAAATGATCCTGGGGCTTCGTATAATTGATGCGGAAGTACGTGCGTTGCAAACCAGTGTTTGCTTTTCTGCTTTTGTTGCCCGGAGAGGAGGAAATGTTGGCTGGAGCTCTCTGTGCCTCGGAGACTTTGGACCAGCCCCTCTGGTTTCTTCCACTGATAACCAACGCTATTAGGAGGAGCGTTTCCCTTTAACGCGGTAACGTTAGGACCTGAAAGAGTTCAAGTCCTCGCCCTGTTAATGATACTCTTTGTGTGAGCACGGGTATTGGCTATAAAAATAAAAGGGTAATATGCTAATTAGACCAGATGTCTTCCAGGCGTCCTTGCTAACGAAGCAGAGGCTGGAGGGAGCCAGCGGGGTCCTGGGTGCCTGCCGGCAGCTGGAGGAGGGAAGCCCGGGTCCCGGGTGCCAGAGGGAAGCCAGCAGCGGCAGCTGGGGGAAGGAAGGCCTTCTCTTGCATGAATTTTTGTGCATCAGGCCTCTAGTAGGATAATAAGACAGTTCAACAGCAGTTTGCAGCCACCTAGTAAACCCTATCTTCCCTAAACCAAGGACACTTAAAAGTATATGTTTTGTACTTCCCCCCTCAACCAGAGGGTGAATAGCTTAAATCACCCTACTCAGGGAGACAACGGAAATCCAATTAGTGCCATTTGCCAACCATACCCAAGGACAGACAAATTAAGAGGATAAATCTCATTTTGGCATATCAGCATTAAGCTGATATGTTTTCTACTGATCTGTCCCTAAACCCTCCCCTAAATGCCCCGCCTTAAAAACCCCTGAAAATGGAGGTCCCAGTGGGCTGTCCCTCCAGAGAGCATGCCCATGCCATTCCCGTCCCCTCTCCTCCCCCTCACGGGTACACATCCCCTAACCTCGAAGGGACCCCGTGAGACTTACAACCAGGCGAGCAGTGGGCAGCAGCAGCTCCTCCTGGGCCAACCCCACGAACCTGTCTCCAAGACCCCTTCCCTCTGACTTCCCAGTGAGCGAAGGCAGCCCGTCTGGGCTCTCCTGTTGCCTCTATGCCCTTCCTTGTCTCACTCTCCTGAGTACATCCTTGCTGCGGTCAATACATTTTGCTTGCTTTTCTGCACTTTTGTCCTTGGATTGAAATCTTTCGTTCAAGAAGAGACAAGAACCAAAATCTCTTTGCCTCTCCAGTAACATGGGCAAATTCTGAACTCTTCTAACCCTCAGTTTTTCCATCTATAAAATAGGCACAATAATAGCAGTAGTAGCTACTAAAAGAAAATTCGACGACACACATAAATTACTGGCTCAGGGCCAGTACAGAATAAGTATCCAATTGAGAGTCAGATCTCTCTCTCTATCTCTCTCTTTTTACCATGGCTTAGATGGTCCATCTATCATAATAAAAGTGTAATATGCTAATTAGACCAGAGAGCCGGACAACCTGCCAGAAGAAGCCGAGATGCAAGGGCCGAGCCCCTTGCACGAATTTCATGCATCAGGCCTCCAGTAAATAGTGAAACAATAAAAGCTGCTACCATCAAGGTGGACTCTGGCAAAGGTAGGCCCCGCACAATTAGGAGACCTCGCCAGGAAACTCAGGGACATCCAGAGGCTACAGATTCAAAAGCTTAGGCATCTTTTTTTTAGGACCTGAAAGAGTTCAATTATTTTTTTTTTTAAAATAATTTTTATTGATTTTTTTACAGAGAGAAAGGGAGAGGGATAGAGAGTCAGGAACATCAGTGAGAGAGAACCATCAATCAGCGGCCTCCTGCACCCCCCTTACTGGAGATGTGTCTGCAACCGAGGTACATGACCTTGACCGGAATCAAACCCGGGATCCTTCAGTCTCCAGGCCGACGCTCCATCCACTGAGCCAAACCAGCCAGGGCAGGCCTTGCTTTTTCTACAGCATTCACAGAAACCCCACGCAGCAAGAGGACACAGGCCTTCTCCATCTGCCCAGCGCTTCTCTGAGCAGCCGGGGGTCCCAGGGCAGGGCGCAGGGAAAGCACGTCTCTTCCAGGCAGAGGCCCGTGTGTTCCCTGGCTCGCAGAGCCAGCTGCTGCCTAACCACCCATCCCCAACCGGGGCCACGTGAAGCAACAGAATTTATGACTTCTCACCTGCCCCGGTTTGACTGGCAGCTGCTGCCTCCCGTGGTGTTGGCTGGGTTCACTCACGCAGCTGCGTTCGGCTGGCGCGTGGGCCGAGCTGGGCGGCCTGGGGCGTGGTGGCAGGAGACCTTCAGTGCAGGCGCCTCGGTCTTCCTCCTTCCCCGTACATCTCATCCCGCAGGGCCTGCCCAGGCGGCCTTTCTCGTGTGTGTGTGTGTGTGTGTGTGTGTGTGTGTGTGTCCTGGCCTTCTGTATGGTCTGACAGGGAGAGCAGAGGCTGCAGCCACTCTAAAGGCCCGGGCTCGGAAGCCCTACAATGTCACTCCTGTCACTTGCCTTGGCCCAAGAAAACCAGCTCCGATTCAACAGGAAGAGAAACAGACTCCACTGAGCGCTGGAGCAGCAGCAGCGTGCTCTCAGGGGCACGGAAAGACTTATTGGTGATCCTCCATGGGATGGGAAAGCCTTTACTACACATCAGAAACCTTCCAATGAGCAGACTCTTATCTCTTCTTTAAACATCGGAAGCTCCAAACAGCAAATGCCTGACTTTAATTTTGGGAAAAGAGAAGAACGGGTGGAAAGTTTTATGCCATTCTTCTTTTTTTTTTTTTAAGTATATTTTTATTGATTTCAGAGAGGAAGGGAGAGAGAGTAGAAACATCAATGATGAGAATCATTGACTGGCTGCCTCCTGCACGCCCCCCACGGGGCACTGAGCCTGCAGCCAGGCCTGACCGGGAATCAAACCGTGACCTCCCGGTTCACAGGTGGATGCTCAACCACTGAGCCACGCCGTTCAGGTTATGCCATTCTTAAGAAACGCTAAGTCCTATACCGGACACCCTCTGCTAGATGAGGAACCGAACTGCCATTGCCACCCCAAGAGTAGCAGCAAAGGGACCCGTCATGTTTTATGGATTCCCATAAAGCTGAATTCAGATTTATGATCACCCAATAAACAACAGCTGTTTCTTAGAGGGCAGACAGACTGGGGTTTCAGCTCACCTTGATAGACGAAGGGTCACCAGTATGATCTGGAGTACATGTATCTGTTATTAAAAAAAAAAATGGCATGTTCACATCTTTTATGCATCTCTGTCCATTCATAAAGTGATGTGTTTCTTTCCTGGAATCATAGTCTAATTGTGTGCCTGGTGGATTTGTCTGTGGAGCTCAGGGGTTAGCTGTGTATCATTCTTTCTCTGTCTTTATTGTAGTCCAATACACGTAATGTAAATTTGCCAATACTGACATTTAGTACATTCTTAATGTTTTGCAACCATCCTATCTAGGTCCAGAACACATTTTCTCTTAATCTTCTTTTGTCTTTTTTTTTTTTTTAATCAAATGTTAGAACTATCTTTCCTGGTTCCCTCAGTGAATCAGGGCTAAAGGAGGTTGCTTAGAGCCCTGTGGCCTGATCAGACTGGTTTGACAGGGCTGAGGAATCTGGGCAACTGTCTGCAAGGCCTTGGGCCCCGCTACCTGGAAACCCCACATGTTTGCAAAGGGACTGGCTGGGGAAGGACTGACTGCCTTTTGATAATTGGGTAATCAGTATGATCTCTCCTAAGATTCTGGACTGGAAAACGTCTCCATTTGCTTTTATTTAAAAAAAAATATATTTTTATTGATTTCAGAGAGGACGGGAGAGGGACAGAGAAAGACAGGAACACCAATGATAAGAGAAAATCATTGATCGACTGCCTCCTGCATGCCCCCTACTGGGAATCGAGCCCAAAACCCAGGCATGTGCCCTTGACCAGAATTGGACTGGGGACCCGTAAGGCTGAAGGCCAACGTTCTGTCCACTAAGCCAAACCTATTGCTTTTAGATGACCGACAGTATTTGTAGAACCATGACTTCATTTTTATTTACTTGTTTTTTGTTTTACAGAAAATGGTCAACACTCCAAGTGTTTAATAGATTCCTTACTCAATTAAGATGGAGGCCCATTTTCATTAGTCCCATCTTACAGATGAGAATGTAGAGTCTTGGTCTAACCACGGTGCTGTCCACCTGGAACTAGTACAAAATTGTATTGAATGTGAACTGTAATTGAGGAAGAACATTTAAAAACTGTATAAAGGCTCAGAGAAGTTAAACAACTTGCAAAAGCACACATCTAGTTAAGCTGTAGAGACAGGATTCAAGCTCTGGTCTGTTTAATCCTAGAGCCGTGGTCGACAAATTGTGGCTCTCGAGCCACATGCGGCTCTTTGGCCCTTGAGTGTGGCTCTTCCACAAAATACCAAGGCCTGGGTGAGTCTATTTTAAAGAAGTGGCATTAGAAGAAGTTTAAATTAAAAAAAAAAATTGGCTCTCAAAAGATATTTCAATCGTTGTACTGTTGATATTTGGCTCTGTTGATTAATGAGTTTGCCGACCACTAGAGCATGCTCTTCACTAATAGTGAATATGGCCATTTTCACCCCACAACACAAGAGCGAAGACAAACCAGGCTTGTGGGGGGGAAACAGCCCGAGGCTCAAGAGCAAGACGCATCATCAAAGAAGCGGCCTGAACAAGTGGAACCTATTCTACAAACGCGCCAGGTAACATCGCTCAGCAAAATAATAACGACTCTATCCCGTCTGTTCCCTTTTTCACAAAGAGCTGACTTACCAACGCGTGTGACAACCTGCTGTGGACCTCACCCTGTACCCCCAGGATTTGTTCACACCGTTTCCTCTTGCCTGGGTGTGATCCTTGGACCCTCATTTTTATCTTCCCAGGATATATTTTCTTCTCCCTTTGCTTCCCTTTCTCCGCCCTCCATTCTGGCTCTCCACACTTCTGGCTAGATCCATTTCGACATGCCTCTTGGGCTCTTGCCAGCATTCCACCTTGACAATGGATCTTAACATTGACCTGTTGACCTGCAGGTGCAAGGGACTGGGGCGTGGCTCCTACCTGTGCCGCAGGCTCTACCGCACAGGAGGCATCGCTGCCAGGGCAGCAGAGGAGGACACCAGCCCCCATTCATACGAAGCTGTGCTGTTTTCAGAACATTTGGAATAACATCCTTTCGTGCTTATGGAAGAAGACAGAGCAGGTACTATTTTCTCTCTATTTTTAAACATCACAAACATCTCAAGTACCCAAAAGAAATACAGAGACTGACAGAGACGTCTATGAACCCTGCCCAGATTTGACACATTCACATGTACTTTTCCTTAAAGGAATAAAATGTTGCAGACATAATTGAATACTTTCCCTTGCCATTTCCTTTCCTCCTTCCCCAGAGAACACACTGTCTTTAAACTGGGTTGAATCATCCAGGTCTTAAAATTACTGTATCAATACTTATCTAGCTCTCTGAATCCACTGTGGGAAATACTACTTTTTGTGTTGTTAAAACTTTACAAAATATCCTACAAAATATCCTTTTGCAACTTGCTTTTTCAAAGATTTGTTTTTCAGAGTTATCTTTGTTGAAACATGTATCTAAGTTCATTCATCTCAGCTCCTAGAGTCTCCCTCTCTGTATACACTATACATATACACACACATATATATTGTTTATCTGGCCTCCTATGGATAAACATTTACATAACTTTCTGTTTTGCACCATTTCAAAAGCTACTGCAGTGACCAGTGTTGGACATCTCTTCTTGTAGACATGTGCCAGAATTTTCGAGAGTAAATTCCTGGAAGTAGAATTGCTGTGTCATAGGGTATGTACAGATCTACAATTTTAGAAGACACTGCCAATTCCTCCCCGTGTGGTTGTACCAATTTTACATTTCCATCATCTGACTTTGAAAAATTTCCATTTCCCTTTATCCTTGACAACTTGGTGTTGTCGGATATTTTGATTTTTTAGCAATCTGTCCACTTTAAAATAATTTATTGTTTTTCCATAGGTAGATTCTTAAATTAATTTCTTTGTTATAATGTCCACTTAAGTTTTCTATTTCTTCTTGACTTAATTTTGGTAATTTATAGTGTTTATGTCCCCCCCCCAAAAACAACAACAACAAACAAAAAAAAAAACCCTGCTTATTTCATCTGCATTTCAAATATCTTGGCATAAAGTTGTTCATAATGTTTTCTTGTTATTTTTAAATTTACTGTAATTCTGCACCCCTCTTTCTTGATATTGTTTACTTATTTCTTCCCTCTTTTTATTTCAATTGGTCCCACTAAAGAATTCTCTATTAAGTTTTTGGTGTTGTGAATATTTTTTCTTGTTCCCTTTTTTCTTTTTCTTTTCTTTTTTTTATATCTGTGCCTATCTTTAGTCTTTACTTCTCTCTCTCTTCTCCCTCCCCCCGGCCCATGGTTCTTTTCCTAACTGCTTAAGTTGCTTGCTCAATTATTTTTTAATATTTCTTATTTTCTAATATATGCACTTAAGGTTATAAATTTCCCTTTAAAAACTGCATTAGTTTTTTATATATAATTTTTTGTTGTAATTTTGTCCTAAATATTTAATGTTTATCATATTTCTTAATTGATCAAGCATTTATTTATAAAAGTGTTCTACTTTTTCTAATTATATTAGAATACAGTATGATTGGGTATTTGGTTTTGTTTTTGCTAAAGACTTTTTGTTTATTTATTAAACATATTTTTATTGATTTCAGAGAGGCAGGGAAAGGGAGAGGGAGATAGAAACATCAACGATGAGAGAGAAATCATTGATTGGCTGCCTCCTGTATGCCCCCTACTGGGATCATGTGCCCTTGACTGGAATCAAACCCAGGACCCTTCAGTCTTCAGGATGATGCTCTATCCACTGAGCCAAACCAGCTAGGGCTAAAGCCTTTTTAATTTTATTGTATTTTAATTTTATTGTATTTTAGACAGTGCACACAGCATGAGTGATAGAAACTATTTTATGTTTGTTGAGCCTTTTCTGGGATCTAGGTTGGGGTTAGTTTTTGTAACTGTGCTTGAAAAGAATGTATAATGCTGAATTATCGAGAAAACTGAGGTTCCTAGAGGTAAAGCGACTTGTCTAACAAGCGGCAGAATTCATGTAGACCTACCTTCGTTTGGGAACAAAGCATCTGTAGACTATAATTCGTTTGGTTCTGCCGACCCTTTCCTGTCGGAGTAAATTTCTGGGGCCAGCTTTAAGGCACAAAGAAAGCTATAGGGTATCTAAAACTATCTCTCTATAGTAAAACAGGTAAAATGGGTGTTTTGCCCTAACGTTTTTTTAAATATATATTTTATTGATTTTTTTTACAGAGAGTAAGGGAGAGGGAGAGAGAGAGTCATAAACATTAATGAGAGAGAAACATCAATCAGTTGCCTCATGCACACCCTCTACTGGGGATGTGCCCGCAACCAAGGTAAATGCTCTTGACCGGAATCGAACCTGGGACTCCTGAATCTGCAGGCCGAGGCTCTATCCACTGGGCCAAACCGGGTTAGGGCTTGACGCTAAATAGAACACTGGCTTCTTCTGTGCCTTGCGCTCTCCGGTGTGTGCCCAGAATCTCATTGTTACTATAAAGAAGTGACACACGACAGGTGACGAGCTGGGAGTTAGATTAACGATGGGACACAGAGGAGACGGCCCGCTGCCTCCTTCCCTTAGTCAGATGGTTATCCTACCCGCAGAGCCATCCTCGAGGCTCCCGATTTGAAATTTCAGTCTCTCTGCCCACCCATCCATCCTTCGACAGGCGACGGCTTTATGGCTGCAGTTGAAATTGTAATTGCACAAACTTCTAGCCTGCTGCTTCCGTCCTCCGATCGTGCTTCTTATTAATGAGGCCGAGGTCCCGAGTGAAACAGCTTGTGGAGAACTCACAGCCTATTGTTACCGGTAAGGAAACGCACACAGCCCACTGGCGGCGACGCGTGTCACCGTGTCATCTCTGCCCGTGACAGACAGCCCCATTCCCCGGTGGGGAGCAGAGAGTATATCTGCGGGTGAAAGGCTGGTGAAATCGTGTGGCTGAGGAAATGCTCCTGCAGCAGCGATTATGGGCTCATCACTCAACGGTGAGAGAACAAGAAAATAAAACGGTACAGATTGCATCCACCAGGTAACAGATGAGAAAAAGAAAAAAAAATAAAATAAAAAAGAAGAAGAAGAAGAGGACTAGAGCTTGAAAGCTAGGAAGTACTCTCATGGTCTTCTTAGACACCCCCCCCACGCCAAAGAGGACATCTGTACCGATTTTGGATTGTGCGATCATCTTGAGTACTCACACCCATTAAAAACAAACAGGTCATGCCGAAACCGGTTTGGCTCAGTGGATAGAGCATCGGCCTGCGGACTGAAAGGTCCCGGGTTCGATTCCGGTCAAGGGCATGTACCTTGGTTGCGGGCACATCCCCAGTAGGGGGTGTGCAGGAGGCAGCTGATCAGTGATTCTCTATCATCGATGTTCCTAATTCTCTATCCCTCTCTCTTCCTCTCTGTAAAAAAAATCAATAAAATATATTTTAAAAAATAAACAGGTCCTCGTTAGGATCGGGTGCAATGTAGATGGGCTCAGAAAGAAACATAGGAGAACATTCCCACGGCTGACACTGCAAAGCGAGGACCAGACGAAGGACAGAACTGGTATTCAATGTCCACTGGCGTCAGGCCTCGCATGGAGCAATCTGCATACGTCGTTTTAAATGTCATGTATGACTCCTCTGAGGAAGGTTTTCACAGCCTTCCTGTACGGGACACACCGAAGCTCGGAGACCTGAGGCGATTCGTCTAAATTCAGAGCTCATAGAGGAAGACCCGGGATGTGAACCTCAGTCTGCTTGGCTCTCGCTCCGGATTGCCTTTAAGCGAGATGACGTCTGTAATTTAGCATCTGGAAGGTAAAACGTGGGATTGCGAGACATCCGTTCTGGACGGATGCCTCTCCCATCTCCGTGAGCCAAGGAAGAGGAATTCTGCACGGATGTCTCACCCTGTCTAAACAGTGCAGGCCTGCAGCCCCCCTCCCCCACCCCCCCTCCACTACGGTTGTGGTCACCGTTTAAAAATAGGATTTGAGCCTCCCTCCCTCCTAGCCTCACCTCTTATCCTGGCCTGTTTCCAGGCCTGCACACACATCTGGCTTTCAGCCCCGCCTCCCCCTGTCTGTCCCTCCACCTCTCACCTCTGACTCCCTCCTCAGGCCTGGTCTCCATTCCTACCCCCCTGATGCGCTCTGAGAGCCCGTATGCCGGACATAGCTCTCCTGGCCAAGGACAGGGTTTTCCTCTCCTCCATGGCCGGCCGCCCGTGTGCCTTAGGCCACTCTGGCTCAACTCCATTCCCGAGCCGCCCCGCCTCCCACCCCCTCCCACGCCATTCAGTGCCGTCTCCTGCCCTCTGCCCTTCCATTCCCATCCTTCAGGGGTGGAAAGGCCCGGAGCAGCTCCCATGTGCCAGGCACGAATCCACACTGGGGGTGTGTAAATGGGCCCCAGGAGGTCATGGGGTTGCGATAGAGACAAAGGAGTAAACAGAGTCCTTCAGACGCGCACACGAGTGTTCAGCTGCAGGTGTACACAGGGTGTGGATGGGGTGGGGGGGGGGTGGGGGGCAGGGGTCCCACTGAGGCCCCCTGGAGGACTGGGCTGGCTTCACAGACAAGGTGAACGCTCACCTGAATCTAGGGGAATGAGTAGGCGTCTCCACATTTCCCCTCCGGCTGGGTTGCTATGGTTATAGGTACAGTAGGCGACTGACATGTAGGGGCGGGAGAGTAGGTGAGCAAGTCAAAGAGAGGTTCCTCCAGGACCTTTCCTGTCTTCTACTCCATCCTTCAAGGTTAAAGAAGCATCATATTCTCTACCAGCACCTCCTTCTTCCCTTAGCAGGGAGACACTCCTTCGCTTCTTTCCCTTTTGTGGGAAACAAAATAGTGCTGGTGGCAGATGATGTGAGTGATTGCCTTTCCTGGGATAATGGCCGTTTTTAAAAAGCTGGTTACCGTGTGTCGGTGTGTGTGCTGAGTGGCCCTCCTACTCCTACAGAGCACCGTGGTCTCAGCTCCAGATCGCGCAGTGGGAGGCGCCCCCTGCTGGCGGGAGCAGGGACTTCACCTGTGCCCAGGGCTTCCTCCTCCTTTCCTCCAGGCGGCGTCCTGGGACCCAGGAGCCCCCACACGTGTCTTGCGGCCAGAAGTCCAGGGGGAGTTGGTCCTATGGCAGTGGTTTGGCTACGTGAGAGGCACCGAGCGCGGCGGGAGCTGGTCCTGGGGGTGGCGGCTGTTCCCCAGTTCTCTGCTCCCGGTGGTGAGAGTGGGATCTCCTGGAGGCAGAGGTGGGGGTCCTTTGGGGATGGACTGTATGTCCCCCCAGGGCTGCACTCCCAAAGGGGCTCACAGCCAGACCACCCGCAGTCCTCATTTTGGCCCCCATGGAGCCACACCCTCCAGGCTGCTCCAGGATGGGGGTGGGGATGGAGATGGGGGTGGGGATAAGGATGGGGTGGGGTACGGCTTCTCAATAATTGGGAGGGTAGAAGGGTGGCCCAGCCTGTGCTTGAGATGGTGTAGACCAGCCGTCGGCAAATTCATGAGTCAACAGAGCCAAATATCAACAGTGCAACCATTGAAATTTCTTTTGAGAGCCAAATTTTTTAAACGATATAGATAGATACATTGTTTTTTTTTTTTTTTTTTTTTTTAAATATATTTTATTGATTTTGTACAGAGAGGAAGGGAGAGAGATAGAGAGTCAGAAACATCGATGAGAGAGAGTCATCGATCAGCTGCCTCTTACACACCCCCCACTGGGGATATGCCCGCAACCAAGGTACATGCCCTTGACTGGAATCGAACCCGGACCCTTCAGTCCCCAAGCCGACGCTCTATCCATTGAGCCAAACCAGTCTCGGCAGATACATTGTTATTAACTTAATTAGGGTACTCCTTCCATCGCACTGTACGTGTGCACCCGCACGCCACACTCAAGGGGCCAAAGAGCCGCATGTGGCTCGCGAGCCGCAGTTTGCCGACCACTGGTGTAGACCGAGCCTCAGCTCACCAGCCAGCTCCTCACCAGCAGTTTGGTTTTGTCAAGTCCTCACCCGAGGGCATTTTCCATTGATGTTTAGGGAGAGTGGAAGAGATGGGGAAAGACAGAGAGAGAAAAGAGGGGTGGTGAAGGCCTGGGCTGGGGGCGGGGTAGGTACAGTAGGTGACTGACATGTAAGGGGGGAGAGAGAGACATCCATGCGAGAGAAACGCATCCATCCATCACGTCCTGGGCCTGGGAGGAGCCTGCAATCAAGGTCCGTGCCCTTGACCAGAATGGAACCCGGACCTTTTGGTTCACAGGCCCTCGATCTATCCCCTAAGCCAAACCAGCCAGGGCATTGCCCTTATTTTATATGTAAATATAAAGAGTGGGGAGGCCCAGCACCATGAAGCACCTTGCCTCAGTTCTCAGCGGTCAGCACCAGAGCAGGGATCCAAAGCCCGCTCCATGGCACTCAGAGGCCCCTGACACAGGCCGCCTTCTGCCATGGGGGAATTCCTCATCCCCAATGGATAACATCATTGACAATGTACCTAAATGATAACCATGTACCTAAATGATAACCATGTACCTAAATGATAATCATGTACCTAAATGATAACCATGTACCTAAATGATAACCATGTACCTAAATGATTGCCCCAAGTGCTGAAATCAAGAATGGGTTGCATACGGACCCCCGTACACATGTGATTTCCGTTTGCTTCTGCCCTCTGTATTTGTTATGGGCTGAATTGAGTCCCCCTGCGATTCATACGTTCAAGTCCCAACCGCTCAGAATGTGACTGTACGTGGGGACAGACCCTTTAAACAGATGAAAAATAAGGTCATGTGGGCAGGTCCGAATCCACTATGACTGCCGTGTTTATAAGAGGAGAACATGGGAATGCAGACAGTCACGGAGGGAAGACCACGCGAGGACACGGGGAGATCGCGGACCGCCTGCGAGACAAGGAGAGAGGCCTGAGGAGAAAGCAACCTTGACAACACCTCAAGCTTCCAGAACCGGGGGGAAACCAATCTGTTGTTTAGCCCACCCGCCGTGCGGAGCTTCATGGCAGCCCTCGCAAACGCACGCAGTATTTATAGCTCTTGTTACTGAGGGTATTCCTCACGTTGTCAACAAAGAGGGTTTCCATAAAGAATAAGCAGGTCCTACAATATTTCTTTCCCAGAATTGCCTGCTCCTGGGTGCAAGGAGACTGGAAAGTGGGAGGGAGGTTGTTGCTATGAAGAAAGACAGCCTGTGTGGTTTCTTCCTTTTTTTAATAAAATAAAATAATAATAATTCTTTATTGTTGAAAATATTACATATGTCCCCTTTCCCCCCACGGAACTCTCTCAGCCCACCCCGCCCCCAGCCCAGGCCTTCACGACCCCAATTTTCTTTTTTTGATTTTTTTAAAAATTATTTTTATTTGTTTTTCTTTTCTGTTTAAAGTATTACAAATAGTTGTACATGTGTCTCCTTTTTTTTTTCTTTTTTCTTTTTTTTTCCAGTTGACCTTCCCCCAGCCTCTTCTACCCCCTGGCTCAAGCCTTCACCCCCTCCCAGTGTCTTGCGTCCATTGGTTATGTTTATATGCATGCATACAAGTCCTTCCATTGATTTCTAATTTCCCGCCCCACCCTCCAACATTCCCCAGCTTTCCCACTGTAGTTTGACAGTCTGTTTGGTGCTTCCCTGCCTCTGTATCTATTTTTGTTCATCAGTTTATAATGTCCTTTATTTTCCACAAATGAGTGAGACTCCTCTTTTCTGTGTTGCATGCTTTCTTCTCCATTGTGGTCTTAAGCTCAGCTCTGTGCAAAGCATTAAGGCAGTAATCTTCATCGAACACTCTGAGAGTGAGGTGCTCCACAAACGTTTCATCCTCACAACTAACCTCTGAGGTGATTGTTATTCCCATTTTGCAGATGGAAAAACTGAGCCGTGAGGAGGATAAGTCATCGACGGGGCTTTACAGAGCAAGTGGCAGTAGAGACTCATGTTTTTACCTACTATGATTTTGACAACGATGATTCACTGTCCCCCCCTTCCCCATTGCTTCTCAAACTTTCCCTGTGAAGTATTACACAAACTGTGGAATGCACAGAAAGGCTGGGTCTTGCCACTCAAAATGTGGTCTTTGGACCAACAGCAGGCATTCCCTGGGAGTTTGTTAGAACTGCAGAACCTCAGACTCAGCCCTGACATACTAATCAGGACCTGTGTTTTATCCTTGGGGGGCCTGCTAGCTACTCTGCAGGGCTCAGTGCAAAATAGAAGCGCAAAGCTTCTAGTTTAAAAATTAGTAAGAGTCTCAAGACCGTGGCAGCAGAGCATTGAACCGAGTGTGAGTGGGCTACACAGGACTCACACCATGGGGCCCGCCCCGCCCTGGGGGATGCACAGGAACTCTGACGTGTGAGAACCATCACCCTAGATCAGTGGTTGGTAAACTCAGTTAACAGAGCCAAATAGCAACAGCACAATGATTGAAATTTCTTCGGAGAGCCACATTTTTAAAACTTAAACTTCTTCTAATGCCACTTCTTCAAACTAGACTCGCCCAGGCTGTGATATTTTGTGGAAGAGCCACACTCAAGGGGTCAAAGAGCCACATGTGGCTCGCGAGCCACAGTTTGCCGACCACGGCCCTAGAGGATTCAGAGATGCAATCTTTCTCCAGGGGGGGGGCGGTGCTTTCAGTTTTATGTTCTCTTTTTGAATTTTATCTGAAGCACACAAAACATTTGCATCACGCTCCTTAATATTTCCGTTGGCCTGACCATAAAAATAGCATTTCCCCCCAAACACTAGCAGGGAAAATTGATACTGTTGGATGAAGCACCATGTTTACCTACAGCATCGATAGCCAGTGGCATTCTGACCACTCCAGGAAGTGCATGCCTCCCAGCTCAAAAGCCTGGGGTGAGCCCATCCTTAGGAGCAGGCTCCACAGCCCTTTATTGTTAAACAGATTCGTGCACCGTGGGGGTCCCTCAGCAGAGGCCTCAGCGCCAGCTCACTGGGCTCCAGTCTGCTGTCCGTGTCAATCCCGTACAGCACAAATTAGTGCACGAAGCGGCAGGTGGCCAGGGAGGAGCCCGAGCCTGGGCTGGGCACTGTGCCACTCCCACTTATCCCGCCCTCTGCACCAGCCTCTACAGCTACTCTGACGCACAGGGGAAGTGTCCGCAGGAGAGGCTTGTGCCACTGCAGCTGCGTTTGCCAGCCATCAGCCCAGCTCCTGGAGCCCGTCTGTCAGCTGAGCGGTGCTCCCGCTGTGGGAGTGCATGGACCACCCTGGGGGAAGCTCCTGAGTTGAGTGTCTGCCCCCTGGTGGTCAGTGCGAGTCATAGCTACTGGCCGGTTGTCCGGTCATCCAGTTGTCCAATTGCTCAGGCATATATATATATATATATATATATGTATCAATAGAGTCACTTCATACAAGTTTCATGCCCCTTTCTTGCAAGAAGCTGAGCCTTCATCTAGTATCACTATGGACCATGTATTTAAGCTCTCTAAACCTCATTCTTTTCATCTGTATGGGGAGAAGAATAGTACCTACGTTAGAGCGTTGTTGTGAAGTTTCAGTGAGATAATACATAAAAAGAAAGCACAGCCGAAACCGGTTTGGCTCAATGGATAGAGCGTTGGCTTGGGGACTGAAGGGACCCAGGTTCGATTCCAGTCAAGGGCATGTATACCTTGGTTGCAGGCACATCCCCAGTAGGGGGTGTGCAAGAGGCAGCTGATCGATGACTCTCTCTCATCGATGTTTCTAGCTCTCTATCTTTCTCCCTTCCTCTCTGTACAAAATCAATATATATATATATATATATATATATATATATATATATTAAAATCCGGTGCCCTCGGTGAAATCAGAGTCTTTGTGTTCCTTGCCACAACTTCTCACGGCGAGCCTACCTATCCTGGCCGGCCGGGACCGTGGGTGCGTAAAGGGAGTTACTGAGTTGGGTTTCAGGTACGCCCAACGGGCCATGGTGAGATTACATAACGGTCATTCATATAGTCACGTGGGGAGAGGAATTTCCCACAGAACCCTCTTGGATGAGCTGTATAAAAAAAAAAAAAAAAAAAGCACAGAGAACATTTCCTGTGTATGTTAAATGTTCAATAAATGTTTGCTTATTATTACATCCTGGAGATTAGGTTCTTGTTTCACTTTGAAGAAGGCGGAAATGAGACAGAGAGGGTGTCTCCAGGGGAATTTGCCCAGCTCCCAGACAGAGCCCCAGGGGATGGTATTTATTTTAGAGATTTCATCTAGAGTGGGGTCTGGTCTTCATTCTCCTGATTTAGAAACCTGATTTTGTCAGCTCCCCGAGAATGCAGCTATAATTGGGGGGTGTACTTACCATACTGGGCACTGGTGATGGTGGTGATGTGTGTGTAGAAAGGAAAAGAGAGTGGGAAGGAAAGGAAAAGGAGAAAGAGGTGAGGGATTAGAGAGACTCGCCAAGTAGAAGTTTAGAGTCTGGTGAGAATGACCTTTATACTTTCCAGCGAGAGAAACTAATTCTACAGAGAGCCTGAAGGTGTTTTTGGAGGAACAGTAACACCGGTAGTGACAGGTTTAAGATCTGCACAGTCCTCCTTTGTGGGTTGCATTTCTTGAGAATCTGGAGCTGGATCTTCAAACCCCCAGGGGGCGCTCTAAGCTTCAGCTCTGGGAACTAGAAACTTTGCAGGGTCAGTGCGAAAGGAAAGGTAGGCCAGAGCCTGTCTAACCAGGCCTTGTGTTTTGGATATACGCAAACACCAGGGATTTTTGGAGAGAACCTGATGAGTAGGTGGGTGGGCTGTGTTTAGGAGAGATTGGATTAGTCTGGGCGTGTGGGAGCTAAGAGCTTGAGGACATTGCTAGGAAAATGCTTTTATTTCTCAGAGTCTATAACTGAACACGATAATAGGGGGTGGGCAAACATAGAATTGCAGTTTTTTAAGGCAGAAATTATTACCGGATTAAATACGTACATATTTTTTTAAATTCCTTGCATTTTGGTGAGAATTAAAATTTTTCTTTCACCTGCTTCCGGGTCCTTTAAAAAAAATATCTAATGACCTATTTAAGATGATTAAAACCATTATATTCATTTTTTAAATTCATGTTTCAAAAGAGACTGAGAAGAGGGACATTTCCAGTAGCAGTTATTTAAAATATACTGTCAGACCCAAAACCTATCGGTATGAATAGATCTAAAATCTGCCATTAATACATCAATAAAGAATGACTGCGTGAGGAATAATTGCAAATATGTTATATCCTTCATGTAAACCTGGAAGTGCGAGTTGCAATTACTTAAACAGACGACAAATGGTACCTCTGGCACTATCTGTTCCTCATCTCATCCACTAGAGGGTACCTGAGGGCTGTTCAACAGAGGCACTTGGGTACTCGGGAAACCAGATTTAAAAACCTGAGCTAGAAACCCAGACTTAAAGCACTACATTTAATATTATTATACTCTGAGTGGCCAGATGATTATGATCTCTGAATGCATAATAATCTGGCCACTCAGTGAATATTCTATATAATAAAAGGCTAATATGCAAATTGTTCCCTCAACCAGGAGTTCGACCAGCAGGCAGGCCAGCCAACCACCCATGATCCCTCCCCCCTGGACAGGCTGGCCGGCCCCCCTACCCATGTGTGAATTCATGCACCGGGCCTCTAGCACACACACACACACACACACACACACACGTGCGCACACACACACACACACACACGCACACATACACACACACATACATACACACATACACACACTGAGTAGCCAGATTATTATGCGTTCAGAGATCATAATAATCTGGCCACTTCACTTAGTGTATATATATACTAGAGGTCAGGTGCACGAAATTAGTGTACTGGGGGCAGATGTCTCTCAGCCCAGCCTGCGCCCTCTCTAAGCCTGGAAGCCCCCGGATGGATTGCCCCTGAAGAGGGAGGCCAGCCCACCTGCAGCAGCCTGCTGGTGTGTGGCCTGGGCCTCCCTCTTTGGGGCTATCATGGGGCGATGGTGGGCCCCACCACCAATCGCATCACACCCACCTTGGCTGGGCTGGCGCCAGCGGATGTCATAGGGTGGTCATCTGGACGGTTGTTCTGCTGTTTGGCCGTTTGGCCTATTTGCATATTACACTTTTATTATTATAAATGCTTCTGATACATTATTAACCTAATTCAGTTTGATAAAAAATACCCACATGTTTTTGTCTTCTAAATTATAGTGTTCTGACACTTCTGCTTGTAGTCAGATACTCTCGAAAAAAAGTTTGGATCTTGCCTAGACAGGAGGGTGCTCTGTATTTTACAATGTACCGAACACCTGGCTGTCCTGGTGAAATTGTGGTATTTAAGTTTACAAAAATAGGCCGGCCATTTTATTACCATAACCGCAGAGCTGTGTCTCTATTGTGTGTCGTTAGCATATTACTTAATTGGGGTCATCCTGAATAGTCTCCCGACCGAGGCAAAATGTTATTTTTCCTTCTTTAGGTTCCTCCTCCACTTCTCACCCCGGCTC
Organism: Nyctalus aviator; assembly: GCA_036971965.1. Lineage (NCBI taxonomy): Eukaryota > Metazoa > Chordata > Mammalia > Chiroptera > Vespertilionidae > Nyctalus > Nyctalus aviator. The sequence goes on along the minus strand of CM072929.1, from coordinate 7,964,823 downwards.
CCTGTCCCAGGGAGAGCAAATCACTGTGCTGCAAATTAAAATTAAACATTGGAAATGGTCCAAATGGCCCGTGGTAGGGGATAGGAAAGCCACAGTGCTGCGTTAGGGCAATGGGTATTTATAGTAATCAATTCGTTGTGTGTATAGAAAGCACAACACTAATGCAGTGGGATTAGGAATGCATGCACAAAAATGTGCTGACCGTCCACGGAAGGAGCAGTCCTTGTGGATGATGAATGGGAAAGAAATCCTAGCTCTTGGTGGGTACTTTGGTGTGGGGCTGGTGTGTGTGTGTGTGTGTGTGTGTGTGTGTGTGTGTGTGTGAAGAGACGCATACTTGAGTATGTAAAGGGTAAGGATTGTGATCGTGAGCATTGGAGTCAGAAATTCAGGCTTTCCCAGCCCTTTGCTGTATGACCTCGAGTAAATCATTTTGTCTCCAAGCCTTGATTTTCTCACCTGTCAAATGGGAATAGTCATCTTCCTTAAGTTTCCTGTGAAAATTAAGAGGAGTCATGCGGCACCGGACACTTCACACTGATTATGGAGCTCAGTGGATGACAGTCAGGCAGTGGTTTTTGTGACTGTTGCTTTCTGTGTCTCAGCCGGTCACCCCCAGGGTGAGATGCAAGCGCTCTGCCCAGGCCAGACAATGTCTCTGGTCAGGCGGCTGCAGCCATCAGAAAGGCCAGATCCCTGGAGAAGTCCGTGGGTTTGGCTGCCCGGCACGTGAAAATCCCTACAAAGGGTCTCGCCTCCCTTGCAGCGGCCTGCTTTCTGTTTTTGCTTTGGCTGCTTCGAGGCCCAGTGTCAGAGCGGTCCTCTCCACAGGAGCCGTCCATGGTGCCCAGAGCCAGTGTGGACAGGCGCGGCAGACAGAAAGCTCTCTCCTCTGAGAAGCGGGCGGGGGGGCTGGGGTGGCAGGGAAAGTGTTTCTCCAGCGAAGCTCCGAGTGACGACGAATCCAAGGAAACTGCAGAACCGAGAGTCAAATGGAGTCAAGAGTCCCACGAGCTGAGGTCAGAAAGCAAGACAATGGAAGCCAAATGGGTTGCCAAGCCGAGGGGGATAGACACTGTGCTGGAATCCGAGGGGCAGAGCAGGGCTGGAAACGTGTGTGTGTGTGTGTGTGTGTGTGTGTGTGTGTGCGCAGAGAGCAGGGAGGACCCACTGTTCACCAGCTGCTCTTCCTGATCCTGGGAGCGAAGGTGCCAACGGGCTCATTTCCCATGCCGGTCAGGGCATAAAGACAGAGAGCACAGGGTGGTGAAAGGAGATCCGGGGAGGCTCTTTTAGCTAAGGAGGTGCTCTAGGCAGGAGGAGCAGCAGGGGCAGGAATGACAGAGAAGCCCTGTAGCGGGAGCATAGGGAGGGATGTGAGGTGGGAGGAGGAGCGCTCAGAGGGGCAGGTGGGGGGATAGGGGTGTGTGTCCCACAGGATCTCATGGTGGGCCCTCCTGAGAGTCTGGACCTCAATGCACTGGGAATGGTGGGATGTTTGAACTGGAACAGGAAAGTCAGCAGGTCTAAGTGACGCTTTAGAAGGACTGCTCTGCTGTGTGTGGAGCATGGAGCGTGATGGTCCAGGAAGAGTCTTGGATGAAGGAAGAAGCAGGGAGTCTGGGTCAGATCGGACACAAATTCCCACGGGTGGGGCCCGTGGAAAAGCGATGTGCCAGATTCCTGCCCCCCTCTCCAGCCCTGGGGCTGTACTTCTTCTATGTAAACCAGGCCAATAGGCAGGCCTCTGGCACTTGTTTGCCGGGAGCGGTCCTGGGCCTTGTTCATTCAGGTTTCCAAATACAAACAGACCAACCTGAAAGTTTAAGAAAATTAGCAGCTTGAGGTTGCTAAGATGGGGCTTCCGTTATATCTCCTTCTGTTTAAGTCCAGCCGAGGAGAAAACAAACCTTAGAGCTTTTCATTTTAATTTTTAAATATATTGTTGATTTCAGAGAGGAAGGGAGAGGGAGAGATAGAAACATCAATGATGAGAGAATTGTGATCGACTGCCTCCTGCATGCCCCCTACTGGAGATCAAGCCTACAACGCAACCTGGGCATGTGCCCTTGACCGGAACTGAACCCGGAACCCTTCAGTCCGCAGGCCAACCAACGCTCTATCCACTGAGCCAAACCAGCAAGGGCTCTTAGGGCTTTTTAAAGTGCTGTGTGTGTGTGTGTGTGTGTGTGTGTGTGTGTGTAGAAGTAGATTGATTTAAGTAGCATTTCAATTAGATGTGACTTGGATTAGTTATTTAAAGATATGGTTTAGACGTATATACAAATATTGCAATAGCTACAAGGTAATGAGTCCCTATGGAGGGCTAAAGGCTCTCTAAATGAAACAAAGCAACAACCACTGCGTCTTTTTCTTCCCGCTGCGCATTTACAAAGGACTTTGGTTCTGGGACTGGTCCAGGTGGGTCTTTGGCTGTGGATGGTTAGGGAAGTGTTTCTTCACTAACTTCCCTGCAAGCCTGGCATTAGCGTCCCCCCATTTTGCAGGCGAGGTGAGTAACGTTTAGACAAGTTGCATACCTGGTACGACTGAGTAAGAAAGCCAGCGTTTGGATTCAGGACGATCCAGTGCTCCTGCTGGAAACCCTCGACATGAATCCCACGGGTCCGGTGCGGAGAGTAAGGGGGTGGACCATGGTGCCGAGGGCCTTGGACTTGAATCCCAACCTGTCATCTCAGGTTGTTTACTTACCTTCTCGGAGCCTGTGCATAGCTCCCAGGTTGCTCTGAAGATGCTGTGAGACAGGCAGCCTGGCCCTGGCAAAGGCGAGGCGTTCAGTAAATGTTAGTTATTATTCTGCCAGTCCGTGCTGGCCTCTGCGCGGGGTGGCATCTGTCGGGGCCAGTTTCACTGTCAGTGTCAGGAACAGATCTCCTGCCGTGGAAACGTATCACACAATAGGCTGCGTCCGCTTAACTCCCTCCGAACACCGGGCCTCCGAGAAGGGCCCCGGACGACGCTGTCACCCAGCTGCATGAGCGGGTTTGATAGCTTTTCCGAAGGGCTGGCATTTCCGTTGTGCAACCGTGACGGCTTCGCGGCGATGGAACAGGTTTATTGTTTTGGACCCCAGTCAACCCCGCAGCCCCGTTTCTCCAGCTACATCACACGATGTCGAAGCCGCGCGCTATGAACACCAGGTCAGAGGCGCTGGAGGCATGGTGCAGACGTCATGAAGGGCCCCTATTGCCTGAGAACGCTTCCTGGTGCCTTCTGCCCCGGGCCCTGCTGGCCCTTTAAGGCCCGGGTGGCACGAGCCCTCAGCGGCAAACTCACCTGGAAAGCAGTGCAAGGACAGAGAAATGGGTTTGCTCAACTTTGCCTGGGGCCTTGGGCTGGGGGAACAGGTGCCACCCAGCGAGGGGAAGGGCCTCCTAACCATCTTCCCCCAGACCCAAGGAGGACAAAAGAAAAGACATTTCATCATTAAAAAATTTTAAAACATAATCAAAGTAATTTTTGGATGCGATGATTGCCTGGCTCTTAAAGAGGAAACAGGAGTGGGGCTGGCGAGCAAAAGACAAGGAGGGATTTCCTCACTTCCAGAGGCTACCGTTGTCTGTGAGGTGAGCTGTTAAACATTCACTTCCAATAAACAGATGAACCAAAAGATAGATGTAGAGACAGTAAAGCAACAAGCAGACTGTCAAATTACAGCGGGGAAGATAGGGAGATCTGGGGAAGATAAGAGATCAAATGAAGGCTTGTATACATGCATATAAGTACAGCCAATGGACACAAAACTCTGGGGAGGGAAGGCATGTATGGGAGGAGGGGGGCAATGGTATATGTACACAGATAATAATTTAATTTAAAAAAAATTAAAAAAAATTCACTTCCAGTTTGCAGGACCAGGTTGCTTTCTTTTCTTTTCTTTTCTTTTCTTTTCTTTTCTTTCTTTCTTTCTTTCTTTCTTTCTTTCTTTCTTTCTTTTTTTAAAAGGTAGTGTTTTCTATTTAGATATCTTTAAGTTGTATTTTTAAAAAAATATTTTATTGATTTTACACAGAGAGGAATTGAGAGGGATAGTTAGAAACGTCAATGAGAGAGAAACATCCACCAGCTGCTTCTTGTACACTCCCCACTGGGGATGTGCCCACAACCAAGGTACGTGCCCTTGACCAGAATCGAACCGAGGACCTTTCAGTCCACAGTCCGACGCTCTATCCACTGAGCCAAACCGGTTTTGGCAGGACCAGGTTTCTTGACCTGAAAATGAAGACTTGTGTGCTTGCTGCAGTCGGGGTCCCTTCCAACCGGTTTGTTCTCACTGAGGTTGAAAAAAACCGAGTCAGCCTAACAGAGTGCAGGAGCCACACCTCCACGGGAGTTTCCGGGCCTTGCTGCGTGTCCTCACTGTCCGCTAAGTACTTAGGGGACAATGACAGGCCTGATTCAACTAGTGGCCCAGCCACGTAGCTACAGGTGCCTCAGGTAAGCCATGGGACCTCAGTTTCAACCTCCATAAAATGGAATAAAAGAAGAACCTTCTTCATCAAGATGTGAAATGGGGAAAAAATAGTATTTTAAACCTAAACTGACCGTAGACGCTTCTGCCTTTAAAGGGAGGTAGGCGTGCTCCCTACCAGGGAGGAAGTACCCTTGACCTTTGTGCCGGTCCCAGAGAGGGGAGACTGAGAGAGCGCGAACCTGTGATTGGGTGGAAGGTCTGTTAAGACAGCAGGTTACTGGTGTTTGGATATGGGATGGAGGAAGTGGAGTGGGACTCAGGAATAGAGGCTGGAGAGGGCTTTCCAGTGGCTAGAGAGGAAGAAAGAGAGAGAGATTATGAGACAGGAGAGAGAGAGAGAGAGAGAGAGAGAGAGAGAGAGAGAGAGAGAGAGACGGCTCAAGCAATATGGCAGAAGGCAGATCTTAAAGGGCTAGGAGAACCCAGCTGCAATTCAATTTACATGTTCCCCAGCCAGCGTGGCTCAGTGGTTGAACATCAACCTATGAACCCTATCACAGGTTTGATTCCCAGTCTGGGCACGTGCCCAGGTTGTGGGCTCGATTCCCAGTGTGGGGTATGCAGGGAGGCAGCTGTTGAATGATTTTCTCTCATCACTGATGTTTCTATCTCTCTCTCTCCCTCTCCCTCTCTGAAATCAATAAAAATATATATTTTAAAAAGTCTTCAATTGACATGTTTACATATGCCAAAGCACTTAGAACCATTCTTGGCAGCAGTGAGCACTTAATACATGGTAGGTAGTAGCTGTGTAGCAAAGCTATCTCATTGTTGCCCTCTAATAGCCTCTCTGCCTGGCGGGATAGTGCCATCTCTCCCTGTTACAGGGCGTGTGTATGTGTGTGTGTGTGTGTGTGTGTGTGTGTGTGTATGTGTGGCTTTGGGCTCAGGGAGGTAGCAGCAAAGATATATAATGAGTTCAACTTTTGGTTCCGCATGGTTTATTTATTTGTCTCTTTAATTTTCCATCTTTAAATTGGGGCAAAAAACGGTACCTCATTTCATGACTTATGTGATGTTTAAATGAGATATTTGAGATAATTCATGGCCTGGGCACTTAGCCTCCAGTAAATGTTAGCTCTTACTAGAATTCAGTAACAATGGTCTTAGAACAATGGCATACCACACCCTAGACCATGTGCTTTGTGAATTTTATTGTAAAATTTACATGTGTATTCGATGCAACACACTTGAAAAACATTTAAAGAACACAGCAAAACAACAACCCCTCCATCAAAAAGATCATCGCTGTTAACATCTTGGTTTCTGTCTTTTCATTCCCTCCCTCCCAAGTGTGTGTATATCTTTGTTCTGTCTCTTCAAAATGAAATACTGCTCTATAGTCTGTTTTGTTTTTGTTTTTTTGCTTGTTTTTTTTTTTTTTTTTTTTTTACCTAGCAATAGATTGTGAACTTTCCCCCATGGATGAGTTGCTTCTTAAAATAGATGTTCTACTGGAAGCAGTCATATCCTGGACCAGCAAATTCATTACCATTTTTCTTCTTAAAAAAGAGGTGCCTTATGGCCATCCAAATCTGGAAAACACTGACATTACATTTCCTTCTTGGAAAATTAATAGCGCAGATTAGCATGTTAAAGGCTCCGAGAAACTCCTCCACAAAGAAACTGCTTGACTTTGATTAGATCAGTGTTTCCCAAACTAATTTAACTCTGCGGAGCCATTCATTCTCGTCACTCCTATTCACGTCTCAGGAATCATTTGGGGAAACACTGTCGGCTGCAGACTCCTTAGGAACAGGGAGCCTGTCTTGTTCACCTTCCTGCTTCCACATGGTCTTATGATGGTTTCTTTCTTTCTTTCTTTTTTTAAGAAATTATGAAAAATGGGATTGGATGGACGAACCCACTTTCTAACCAACAGCCACACATGTGTGAACCGGAGGCCAAGGTTATAGGCGAGACATGTCTCCTGGTGTAAAGCTAATTGGCCCCTTTGGGGATGAACCTGTGAACTTGGCCTCGTTAGCACCGCACAAAACAGCTGAGTTCGTGTATCTGATGCCTTGAAATTGTTCTCTTACCCAGATGCGCATGCTGTCCTCCAGGGGGCGATGCTGGTTTGTCCACCTCCGGAGAGCCTGCAGACTGGGCCTAGGAAAGCCTAACAGGGAGGTTGGGAAGCAGATGGGGGTAAGGAGTGGAATCATGGTTGAAAACCAGGAGACACAGGGTCAGGTTGGCATGGAGCTGAGGTGCGGCCCTCCACATTGTGTGTCCGACACAAGGAGTTAGAAAGCTTGCTGAGCCAGGAAGCCAAGAATAAACATTGCTAGGGTTTATTGAGCACCAGTTATGGGGCTGGCAATATGCGGGATAATTTCAGTGATCGTTTCTTTTAATTTCCTACACAGACGGACACGGCAGGGCCTGCAGCTAGCAGTAGCCGAACTGGGAATTCCACCCTGGCTCCTGGGCCTGGTGCTGTTGTCTGAGTGCTTCCCCAGACTGAAACAAAACATTTACCCGGGACATAGAGTGTTTATCTGTTTGCTTTTCATTTTATTTGGATGGGCCTAATCGCGCTTCATGAAATCAAGACCAGTTTTTGTGTGTTTTTTTTAAATTTTTTGGGGGGAGGCAGTAGTTTTTGGTTTTAGTTAGCCACCTGCTAACTCATTATAGTCCTGGGATGCACTCTTAGAACATTGAATACAATATTTAAATTTAAAAGAACACTTAGCCCAGCCAGTGTTGAACTAGGAGGTCACGGTTGGATTCCGGGTCAGGTCACATGTTCGGGCTGCAGGCTCAATCCCCAGTGAGGGGGGGAGGGGTAGGGGAGTGCAAGAAGCAGCCAATCAGTGATTCTCTCTCATTATTGCTGTTTCGATCGCTCTCTCCCTCTCCCTTCCTCTTTGAAATCAATAAAAATATACTTTGAAAAATAACATTTAAATCAGAGTGGTAGAAGTATGTTTTTAGGAATTCTTCTACTCTATTTCGTCCTGGGGGTCATTGTGTAAGATGAAGTCGGCCAAACTGAATCACTCCAGAGCAGCCAGTTGGAAGTTCAGCTGTGATTCTGAGGGCTTCCACCGTCCTGCCATACTCCCATCGTGGCACTTGCCCCTCTAGGACATGTTCAAATGGTCTCTTTAAATGCTTCCCCCAGTGGGTCCTGTGCTTCTTGACGGGAGGAGCTACGCCCTTCATTTCTGTATCCCTAGGACCTAGAAAGTTCCTGGTAAGTCATCAGGAAAGTTTAAATGATCTAGTGAGCACATGAATGAAAGGTGTTTATTGCAGAAATGACATCAGGACATAAACCGAGGCAGGAACCCAGGGAGCTTGGCCTAGATGAGAGGAAAGAAGACCAGGGGGAGATGTGAGGACTATCTTTACACACGGGAAAGGCTGTCATGTGGGCGAGATTGCCAAACAAGGTTGTGTCTCTTCGGTGGAAAGCTCAGGGAGGCCAGGTCCTTCAACAGGAAGGAATCCAAGAGCTGTGTACAAATAAAGGGAGTCACCTGTTGGGCAGTGGCCTTCCCCTCTCCACAGCCAGAGGAGGGATGGCTGTCTGGTGGGAGAAGGGGTTCCTTCATCCAGTTCAAGGCTGAACCAGGGGGTTACAGAGGCACATGGCTGTGTGCCATGCCCAGAACAGTGGCGGACAGATACACTGAGTGGCCAGATGATTATGATCTCTGAAGGCAAAATGATCTGGCCACTCAGTGTAGATCCTATATAATAAAAGGCTAATATGCAAATTGTCCTCTCAACTAGGAGTTCTATCAGAAGGCAAACCAGCCAACCTCCCATGTCCCCTCCCCCTGGCCAGGCTGGTAGGATCCTACCCATACATGAATTCATGCACCGGGCCTCTAACACACACACACACACACACACACACACACACACACACCGAGTAGCCAGATTATTATGTGTTCAGAGATCATAATAATCTGGCCACTCAGTGTACAAGGCACCTAATACTTGTTGAACAAATGAATAATAGCCTCCTACTAATTGATGACTCACTCAGCAAACGCTTTTTACATTTTTCTGTGTTAGATCTCTGCTCAGCTGCAGAGGGTGCACCAGTGAAAAGGGTGACTCAGCCCCTCATCATCAAGGGGGAATGTGCCATCCAGGCTGGGATGGAGCTGCACTGTCTAGGTTCAAAACCCAGTTCTGCCAATTGCTTTACTTCTTTGTTTCCTCATCTATAAAATGGGGATGAAATGGTACCTACCTCGCCCAGCTGGCCGGGCTCAGTGGTTGAGTGTTGCCTATGAACCAGGAAGTCAAGTTTCAATACCCAATCAGGGCACATGCCCAGGTTGCAGGCTCGATCCCCAGTGGGGGATGTGCAGGAGGCAGCCGATAAATGATTCTCTCACCATTGATGTTTCTCTCTCTTCCTCTCCCTTCCTCTTTGAAATCAATAAAAATTATATAAAAAAAAGAAATAGGCTGAAGTCAGTTTGGCTCAGTGGATAGAGCATCAGTCTGTGGACTTAAGGGTCCCGGATTCGATTCTGGCCAAGGGCATATGCCTGGGTTGTGGGCACATCCCCAGTGTGGGGTGTGCAGGAGGCAGCTGATTCATGTTTCTCTCTCATGATGTTTCTAGCTCTCTATCCCTCTCCTTTCCTCTCTGTAAAGAAAAAAATCAGTAAAATATATTTTAAAAAAAGATGGTGAGGGCCTTGTAAGTTTTGTTCAGGAGCTTAGATGTGATGTGGACCCAGGGAATCTGAAGCGTTTAAGGGAGGTGGTGCAATGAACAGTTTTGCATTTTAGAAAGAGCATCCTAGCTATGGAGGGATGAGTGTGTGCATGCGCCAACTCACTGCACCTCGAGTTGCTGGGGCAGGTTAAGAGGGTGTTGCAACACCTCCTGCAAAGAAGATGTGGTCTATCTATAATAATAAAAGCGTAATATGCTAATTAGATCTGACCTCCTTCCGGGCAACCTTCTGGACGAAGCCGGGCTGCGAGGGAAGCCCGGGTCCTGGGTGCCAGAGGGAAGCCAGGGCTGGCAGCTGGGAGAAGGAAGGCCTACTCTTACATGAATTTTGTGCGTCAGACCTGTAGTATATATAAAACAGAATATTTCTGCAATAAAAAAATGAAATCTTGCCATTTGCAACAACATGGATGGACCTAGAAGATATTATGCTAACTGAAATAAGTCAGATAGAGAAAGACAAATACCATATGTTTTCACTTATATATGGGATCTAAAAAAAACAAAAAAATAAAAACAAAAACAAAACAAAAAAAAACTCCACACAAAACAAAACAGACAAATGCAACAAAACAGAAACAGACTCAGATGCAACTGATGGTAGCCAGAGGGGAGAAGGGTGAGGGTTTGGGTGTAAAGGTGAAGGGGAATAAGAGGAATAGACCACCAGGTATTAAGAAACAAAATAAATCTCACCCTAGCCAGTTTGGCTCAGTGGATAGAGCATCAGCCTGTAGACTGAAGGGTCCTGGGTTCGATTCTGGTCAAGGGCACATACCTTAGTTTCAGGCTTGACTATTGACCCCGGTTGAGGTATGTGCAGGAGGCAACCAATCAATGTGTCTCTCTCACATTGATGTGCCTTTCTCTCTGTCTCTCTCCCTCCTTCCACTCTTTCTAAAATTCAATGGAAAAAGATCCTTGGGTGAGGATTAAAAAAAAAAAAAGTCACAGAGATATAATGGCAGCATAAAGAATATAGTCAATATTATTGTGATTGCTTTGTATGGTCACAGATGGTTATCAGGTTTAATGTGTTTCTCACATCATGAGGAATATAAATGTTGAATCACTATGTTATACACCTGAAACTAATCTATTATATGTCAACTATACTTTAATTTTAAAAAATGCATCTTGGGTTTTTAAAAATCAGATTCCATCTCTGGGAGAGCAGAAACTAATTAAGTTAACTCCGTTTGATGGCAAAGGGCTTAGCATAAGTGACCCCATTTGGGACCTCTTGTCTTGCTTTTAGCAGTCATTAACAAAGGCTGTCTTCACTTTGTTTATTTGCTTAGTTGTTTCTTGCCCTTCTCCCTCATTTTAACTTCCCGAGGGCCAGGACCACGTCTGTCTTATTTGCCTTTACCCCGAGCACCTAATACAGTGCCTGACACATGATAGGTGCTCAGTGAATATTTATTTTAAGAAAGAAAGTTTTTTTTTAAAAAAGAGCATGATAAGGTTTTCTCCCATTCATAGCATCCTTTTCCACTTTTGCCAATTCTATGACATTCATCTGTCATCACTTCTTGCTGTAATTTCTTCCATTTCCTGTTTTCATGGAATATGGTATTATGAAGTTAAATATCCATTTTTGCTTTTTTATGGTTTTTGTTTCCTTTACTTTGCTCCTCTAACTGCTCCTGGCATCTCAGAACCACAGATTTAACTCTCTAGCCCACAACAATTTTTTTTTTCTTTTCTGAAACTTTCTTAGTAGAAACTCGAATTTGAGCTCTGTTGATCTTTTCTTTTTTTAAATTTTTATTTATTAATTTGAGAGAGAGAAAGAGAGAGAGAGAGAGAGAGAGAGAGAGAGAGAGAGAGAAGAAGGGAAAGAAAGAGAGATACAATTTGTTGTTCCACCTACTTATGCATTAATTGGTTGATCCTTGTATGTGTCCTGACTGAGGATCGAACCTGCAACCTTGGTGTATTAGGATGACACTCTAACCAACTGAATCAGCTACACGGCCAGGGTGGTCTTTTCTTATGTTTTAATATATAAATAAGATTTTTATTGTCAATGCAGATGAAGGCTCTCTGAGAAAAGAATTAAAAAATATATATAATTTTATTGATTTTAGAGAGGAAGAGAGAAGGAACGAGAGATAGAAACATCAATGATGAGTGAGAATCATTGATCACTTGCCTCCTGTATGCCCCCTCCTGGGCATGGGGCCCACACCCCAGTCATGTGCCCCTGACCAGAGTCAAACCTGGCTCCCTTCAGTCCTCAGGCCGAGGCTCTATCCACTGAACCAAACCGGCTAGGGCTGAGGAAATACATCCTGATAAGCACCAGGGAGTTGATCAGCAGCACTTTTACAATCAAACAAGACTCAGTACCCTGTGCTTAAAATGTCCACAAATCCCAAATTGGTGGATTCTGAAACAAACACAACCCTACAGCATACAGAATTTAATTGACCACGCACAATGTAGAAATGCTATTAGACGTAAGTACGTAGTAATAATATGTGTTGTCAAAGAGATTCTGCAGGATGCTTTCTGACAGATGACTTCCCTGTTTAAATGGAGAACGTGGGGCCCTCCGGGGACACATCTCTGCACATTTCTGCTTCATTCCAATCCAGCAAGACTCTAATCACAAAAGAGAAAGACACCTTCATCTTAACCTTAAGCTCTGCTCCCCCATCCATAGAAATTCTTTGGATGAATGCTGCGGCCATTGTATCGCCTAAGAGCCTCACGTGCCAAATTTTAAAAAATATATATATTTTATTGATTTTTTTACAGAGAGGAAGAGAGAGGGATAGAGAGTTAGAAACATCGATGAGAGAGAATCATTGATCAGCTGCCTCTTGCACACCTCCTATTGGGGATGTGCCCGCAACCAAGGTACATGCCCTTGAACGGAATCGAACCCAGGACCTTTCAGTTCGCAGGCTGATGCTCTATCCACTGAGCCAAACCGGTTTTGGCTATTTTTTTATTTTTATTTTTTAATTATTTTTTTACTTTGTCATCTTGCTTATCATTTACACCTAAGAACTGAACCCGAAAGATGATGGAAACTTTTGATCCGAGAACGAGCTTTCACGTTTGTGTTGCTTTGCTCTGATCTTCAGAGCTGTATATCATGCTGACAGCCCCCTGATTTTTAAAACACAGATTTTCCTTTGGGCCTCTCCCCCCACCTCCCCCTCTGCAGAGGGAATATTTTCTCCTATCTTCCATCTTCTGGAAAAAAAGTAGGTGTAACAGTCTAATCAGCCTTTACCAACTTTTCTGCAAGAACAAGGCAGAAAAGACGAAGATATAAATCAAGAGTTGTTATTATTGTTTATGTAGTCGTGATGTATGGCGCCCCCGGGCCCCGTGTTTTACATGGCCACTTGGAAAGCCAGCGATTTGTTTCTGAGCCCAGTGCCTGGATGCTTCTAATAAATATTATTCTGTCTCTGATTTTACGATATCAACAAGATAGCCCGTGCAATAAAATATTTCCAGCTTCCTGGTGTTACATTGTCAAACAAAGATAATGTCCCTAAACTTCGAGCATGGTAAGTAGAGAAAACATTCAGCATGAAACAACTGAAATATTTGTGTATCATCATCATCATAACCGTGGTAGTTTTGTGCCTGGGACAATGTCTGGAAGGGTGTATGCCTATCAGTATGTGAAGCCGGGCTTTTCTGGGATGGAGTCATCAGAAGTGGTTTTAATTTTCTTTTTTTTTTGCTGATCTATATTGATTTTTTTTTCTAAGTGTGAACGTATATTACTCTTGAAATAAGAAAAAACCCTTTTCAAAGAATAGTACATAGGAAGAGTTGACAAACCTAGGTATAAAAATGGAATGAGTAACATTCTTGAAAGGAAAATAGGGATCATGGCTTCAGAGAAAGTGAAAATCTGATTTTTAAAAAAACAATATACATTTTTATTGATTTCAGAGAGGAAGGGAGAGGGACAGAGGGATAGAAACGTCAATGATAAGAGAGAATCATTGGTCAGCTGCCTCCTGTGCTCCCCACACTGGGGATCGAGCCTGAAAACATCCTGTGCTTTCCAAGATGTACCCTGATTGAGAATCAAACCAGGACCTCCTGGTTCATAGGTCAATGCTCAACCACTGAGCCGTGCCAGCTGGCCAGGCTGATTTGTTTTCTATTAATTTCTGAGTTCAAGTTGTGCACATTTTCTTTGGCTTTGATGAAAACACCAGTCGTCCGCCCCATAGCTAAGCCAGGCCACCATGTCTCCATGCCTCAAGCCAGGAAAAGCAAGTGGCAAACCCTTCTGCTTCCCAGTTGAAAAATAGGCTTCTCTTCTGATTCCCAGCTGGCTCCTACTCCAATCCCATTTCGCTGGCTCCTGATTCCTCTTTTCTTCTATCTAAAGCAGTGGTCCTCAACTTTCTAATGCCGCGACCCTTTCATACAGTTCCTCATATTGTGGTGACCCCCCAACCATAAAATTATTTTCGTTGCTACTTCATAACTGTAATTTTGCTATTGTTATGAATCGTGATGTAAATATCTGTGTTTTCCGATGGTCTTAGGCGACCCGGCTAGCGGTTCTCAACCAGATTGAGAACCGCTGCTGTAGAGCCTAAGACCATCGGAAAACACAATTTACATTATGACTCATTAACCTAATGACTTGGTCTGAACTCAACCTTCCAGCTCTGAAGAGTGGTGAATTCATTCAGCCCACAAACCCATGCAGTAGCTCCATGCCCTCCCATCCTCCCCTAACTCCTTCCCCCACAGCCTTGTCTCAAGATGACCAAGGAAGACCAGATTTCACCTCTTATGCCTCATCTTGTCATCTTCTTTGGAACTGAAGAGCTTAGGTGAAATAGCAGAGCAAGCTGGACCAGAAGATAGAATGTTGTGGCGTTTAGATTAGTGGCCTCTGGTCAAACACCGTGGAGATATTCAGCGGTATGTACCACTATGACCACATCCATCCACTGGCATGGCTGGTGTCGGTCCAGGCTGCTCAGTACCCAGGCTTCATCTGTGGTTAAATATTTTGATTCTCAGAGTAAAACTACAGTGTTGAAAACCGACTTACGAGATACTTGAATTTGAGTATGACTTAGGGCCAGTAGCTTCCTGTCTCCAGGCTTTGGCCTCCACGCTGGAAAAATGGGGAAACTATTAATGCTCTGCCACTTCAAAGAGCTGCTGTGATGATCCAATTGTCCTAGCAGATGCAGCAGTTCCCTGTAAACCGTGAGAGACTGAGTGCAGGCAAGGAAGGATGATAAAAAGAATCAATACTGGTGATCACCACGTGGGTGGTGAAGGTCAAGGTGATGGTGATGATAAAGAATAAAAAGAAGACAAACTTGGGAACGCCAAGGACTCTCCTTTTCTGGTTCAATATGCTACAAGCACTGCTCCCTGGCTCGCAATGCACAGTACCAGTCGGACAGAAACATATAAACTGCCACATCAACCCTCTCTGGCTCCTGCCGTCATAGCCCTGGCTTGTTTGGTGCTGATAGGCACTTCCTATTGTCCACGGGCATCCTAGATAATAAAAGCCTAATATGCAAATGGACCCCTGGGGTGGTCGTTCAATCGCTCGCTATGACATGCGCTGCACACCTGGGAGTGGGCGTGATGGGGATGGAGGTGCAGTGAGAATGCGGGGTGTGCCCTGAGCTTGCTCTCACTCCCCCTGCTACCCTCCCCCAGGATGCCAGGGCTCACGAGCTGGGGAAGCCCCTGTGCTCAGGTGCCTGGAGCCCATGAGGAGCCTGCTCCTGTCTTCTGGGTGAGCCGGGCAGCAGCTGCTGGGACCACAAGGGCCGCTTGGGCTCCCATGGGTTTGCGTAGGAGCTGGTCTGTGAGGCCAGTTAGGAAAGAGCGCACTGTCCACCTGGCTTCCATGCAGCACTGCTGGGCAGCCCAGAAGCCTATGCTGTGCTCAGATGGCACCTGGCCACACTCACCGCTTCTCCAAGTTGGGGACTAGGCTGCTGTGACTCAGGCAGAGGGGGCCACGCAGGGGCCTGGGGGCCCAGGAGCTGCCCAGGGCCCACAGGCCAGCTGGGACCTCCCCTTTCACACCTGACACTCTGCTTTGATTGCCGGCCAGGCCTAAGCATGGTCTAGGGACTGCAACTGTGCATGAATTTTGTGCACTGGGCCTCTAGTTCATTCCATAATTTATTTCACACCCTGCTGGGAAACCCTTCTGTGTTGCAATTCCCAGCATCAGGGTCAGCTCTTTTTTTTTTTTTTTTTTTAATTGATTTCAGAGAGAAAGGGAGAGGGAGAGAGAGAGATAGAAACATCAATGATGAGAGAGAATCACGTCCCCTATTGGAAATCTAGTCCACAACGTGGGCATGTGCCCTTGACCAGAATCTAGCCCAGGACCCTTCAGTCCACAGGCTGATGCTCTATCCACTGAGCCAAACTGGCTAGGGCACAGTCAGCTCTTGATGTCTATTTAATGATCTACTCGGACTTGGAGCCAGTAATATGGAAATGTGCCATTATCCCAGTAGGTTCCTTCACCCACGCAGCACAGTCTGAGCTGGATTCTCATGTGCCCCCTCTGATACATGTCCTATGTACCCAAACCCAAGTGCCTTGAATGAGCTGTTGGTGTGGCCAGGTGGAGTTAGTAACTGGCTACTTCCTTCCTTCCCTTCCTGCCACCTTTCCTCCCTTATAGTCCTTAAAAAAAAAAAAAAAATATATATATATATATATGCATATATATATACATTTTTAATATAATCAATATATTATTGATTTTTTTACAGATAGAAAGAGAGAGAGAGAAACATCAATGAGAGAGAAACATCAATCAGCTGCCTCTTGCACACCTCCTACTGGGGATGTGTCCATAACCAAGATACATGCCCTTGACTGGAATAGAACCTGGGATCCTTCAGTCCGCAGGCTGATGCTCTATCCACTGAGCAAAAGGTTCCCTCCTTGTTCTTCCTGCCACCCCACTCCCTATCCCATGAAGACTCTGGGCCTGTGCTGATCATGGGAGAGGCTTCTGGCTGACCTTGACAAGAGCCCTACGCTGCCCTCGGAGAAAGGTGCAGAGAGCTCCATGGAGTCCATTCCAACAGCGGCAGCACACGCTGGCGGAATAATTGCTTCCTATCATTCATTCAGAGCAATGCTGGGTGACAGGGAGGTTTAAATCCTGTGGCCTCGAGGGGAAAACACACTCTAGAATGGGCTCTCTACTTTTGTTAACTGTGCAATAAACATACTTCCTGCGGAGGAGGCGCCCCCTGTCCCTTCGGCACAGTAACTGGCCTCTGGGATCCTCTCTTCCCTTTGGGGAGAGGTGCTTAAACGTTACACAGCATGGCCCTAGCCGGTTTGGCTCCATGGATAGTCGGCCAACAGACTGAAGGGTCCTGGGTTCACTTCCAGTCAAGGGCAGGTACCTTGGCTGCAGGTTCTTCGGTCCTGGCCAGGAGTGCATGCAGGAGGCAACCAATCCATGTGTCTTTCACACATCGTTGTTTCTCTCTGTGTGCCTCTCCACCCTCCCTTCCACTATCTCTAAAAATAAATGGAAAAATATCTTCGGGTGAGGATTAAAACAACAACAAAAAGGTACACAGCATGTAAGATAGTGGGGAGCCAAGGCTTAGACTTTTAAAGCCTTCTCATACACACAGAGAGAGAGAGAGAGCAAGAGCAGGACTTCAGGGTGGGATGGAGTCCTTTCACAATGGCTTCTAAGTCACCCAGGGCCTTGAATTCCACTTTATACAACATCTCTCACCGACAGAAGTCAAGCATGAAAACATCCCAGTTTCCCCGTGATCCAGTTTGGGCATTGCTTGATATCCAAGGAGGCTCTCTTGATGAGAGACACCGGATACAACCAAGAAGCAACCACACTGACTGTCAGGAGGAGCTAGCTTGAGCTTCCATTTACCAGAGTAATTATTCTATCAGGTTGTTAGATTGGACTCTCTGGACAGTTCTGAGAAGCTGGTACTGACAGCAGCTCCATTTCACAGGTGGGAAAATGAAGGCCTTGTTCAAGGTCATGGCTAGAAAGCAAGGAGGCTGAGGTACAAATCCAGGCTGGTCTAACACTGAAGCATCTTTCATTTCTTCCGTTATCATGACAGCACAGCCCATCCTTTGATAGCACACCCCCTCTAACCCTCTTCATTGGTCAGTCCTGGGTTCCTGGGATCATCGGGTGCCATCTCTCCCGGGCCCAGTCCTGCCGAGCTGTCAGGTGGGGCTTTAGGTTTATGACTGGGTTAAAAATCCTCTAAAACTCCCTCTGAGAGTCCGAGGCGTCTGATGCCTTCACTGCACTGGCTGACATCATGTTTAAGTTAGCCTGACCTCCCCGAGCTCATTTCTTTGTCCCTGTCCCCTCTGCTTCCATCAAAAAATAACAGGTTGCTGATAAGATGGCTCTCAGCGCCCCTGCTCAGACGGTGGGCTCTGAATCTGCACTCAGAGGAGGCCACTCGAGTTCAAAAACAGCCCTCCTGCTCTGTGTTTTGACAGGTTGAGAAATCCAATCCATTTATTTTGAAAACCCATTAAGCCCAGCCAATATGGGATATTTAGAAAGGCCAGAATTTTGCTTCTGGTCAGAAGGCCAGGGCTGTCATAAAATAACAACGAGAGGAAGTGGAACAAAACATATTTTATGGCACGGCTATAATTCCCAAACATTCTTTAAAAATGTACTTTCGGTTAAAATAAGACAAAACAAAAACACAGCACATTGAATTGCCGGAAACTGCCACCACTCTAAACTCCTTTGTTCAGAGTACTTATTCAATTTTGTGTGCCCAGTTCTCAGACTGGGACATAGTCAGTGCTCAATAAGTGTTCGATAAACGAGCCTCAAAATGGTTTACTTTCCCATTTAATGTATTTTCTAGACATTCATTTTTCTTGTTCCCAGTGGCTGTTCAATTATCCTCAAGAAAAGAAGACCTGATTTCAGTTCTCTGGGGTTTTGGAAAGCGAATTTCAGAGTAAGTAAGTTTGACTCTTCTTGGCATCTTGAATTGTATCATTGGCCGTACAGGTAACAGGGTCTTATGGCCAGACTCTCCAAAGATAATTCATTTGATCCTTTCAACCTTGTGGAGGTGCCATGGGAGATGTTATCATTTTTGTTACCCCCTAGGAAGGGTGTGTGAGTGCAGACTATTTCCTGAGAGAAAATAACCTTACGATTAGGTGACCCTGAACACAAATGATGTTCAGAAGATGGTGCAAAACCTTCTTATCTTTTCCCAATTTATCTTCCAATCCATACACTGTCCCTCCTTTTTTTAAAAAAATATATATTTTATTGATTTTTTACAGAGAAGAAGGGAGAAGGATAGCGTTAGAAACATCGATGAGAGAGAAACATCAATCAGCTGCCCCCTGTACACTCCCTACTGGGTATGTGCCCACAACCAAGGTACATGCCCTTGACAGGAATCAAACCCGGGACCCTTGAGTCTGCAGGCAGATGTTTCATCCACTGAGCCAAACCGGCCAGGGCTACCGTCCCCCTTTGATGAGTATCTTGGTGACCCTCTTTTTTGGATCTCCTCTCCCTCTTCTTTTATCCCCCGTAACCCCCTCAATCTTCTTTGACCCCATCTCTCTGAGCACCACCCTGGAAATTCACTGGAAGACCTTCAAGCTTCCAAGTATAGCTCCTGCCTTCACCCTAGGGGGATACAGTAGACCCTAATTCTACATCCAAAGATTAGGTTTGTAAGTCAGAGGGAGCGAACATGTGATCTGGGACCAGAGCGGAGTCCAGGAGTCTGGGGGTATACCCAGGAAAGGGAGCTCCCTTGCTCTGCCTGAGCTATTAAATTATCTGAGAAGAAACAACACAGAGCAAGCCGACACAGGTAATACATCACCTCAATGAGAAAGTGGACTCTGGGGAATATGGCTTACGGTGGTAGGCCGACAGGGCTCCTAGTGCAGAAGCCAGAGTGAGAGCCTTGCCCACCCTGGACTGTGGGAGGCAGAACCCACTGGGTAGGTAGCTCAAGTGGGAAAGGGGAGGAAAAGGCTCTGCATTCTGAATACCCGGTTCTTTACTTCCAAGGCTATCAACCCGGTAAGTAATTTTTTTTTTGCCGCTGGGGGAAGAATGAGTGAAGAGGGGGAAGAGGCCAGGTGTTACTCTTATAGATGTTTCTTCTCATGAGGCATCGGCAAAAAAGGAACTAGTTTCCCTTAACACAGCATGTTCTATTGATCCACACCATTTCCCAAAAGTTGATGAAGTAGGTAATGTTCAAAATGAGATGTTGCATAAAAAAAAACACTATTTCTGGCATTTCTTGAAAAGTGAAATGATTTATCAGCAATGAACCTGCGCTCCCAGGTGGCAGCAATAGCGTGGAGCTGAGTCATGCCTTGCCACCCCTTTAGGGAGGGCCGAGTGCTTGAGCTCGTCAAGGGCCCCCAGCCCCTGTGTGTAGGTGTCATTTGACCTCTCCAATTTCACTCATTTGTATGTCCTGCCTGATTCTTCCAGGCATTTTAGTTTGTTTCCTCTGCTTTACCTGTGTAAGTCTAGGGTGGAGTATCTACAGCACCTCTTATCCCACCCACCTATTTGTAGGATACACACTGAGTGGCATGATTATTATGATCTCTGAATGCATAACAATCTGGCCACTCAGTATATATATATATATACATTAGAGGCCCATTGCATGATATTCGTACAAGAATAGGCCTTCCTTCCCCTGGCTGCAGTCCCAGCCTCCCGGGTAGGGCCCTTGCTGGCCCTTACCTGGCCTTAGTCACAGAAACCTTTCTGAGCCTTAGTTTCCCATCTATTAATCAGGAAGCATTCAGTGACTCTCATTCGGTATTGTGATGGCCTTTGTGAACGGAAAAGCTCTGCACAAATGCAAGGGCTGGTTGTCCATGGCTTTCCCTCCTGGCAGTCACAGGGGGCTGTTGCAAACGCTGTGAATCAGTTCCCCGAGGAAAACTCTTCTAGTGCTTCCCTACTGCACATGGAACCCAAGCCTCCTACCCTGGCCCCTGGGACCGGGCCACCCACCCACCTTTGTTCACCACCTTCAGCACAGTGGTCCTCTGCCCCACCAACGGCAAAGCCATCCCTACTGCCTCAGTGCCTTTGTGCTCTAGTATGTGTGGACAAAAGGGGCCACATGCTAGCCTGACAAGCTCAGGGGAGGCCTGCATGGCGGTCTTGCAAACTCAGAGACCTAAAGTCACCACAAGGGATGGTCTGAAATGAAACTTACACTAAAAGTGGTGATGGTGGGTAGTCACCTCCTAGGCCAGTATCTTCCCTGACGAGGTCAACCTTTACCTTAACTGAACCTATCTGTCTTTTTGCATCTATAATAACACATACCCTTGAAATGTCTGGGTAGCTTATAACTTCCCTTTTTCTGGACCCCCTGGGGCACAATCTGATGTGCTGGGCGCCAGGTCAGACACCACAAATTCCTTCAGTTATCATGTTCATTGTTCCTGCCCCCACCTAAGTATGTATCTATCATTTTACTTTTTATCCAATCCCAGGGGTTCCCCCCTCCCAACCCACTTTGCTTTCTCCCTCCTTTCTAGTCTATCACCAATGGATTACATGTAGCCCACCTTCATCCCTCGTTTGATTGCCATGTATAAATATACATGTCACCTGCCATCCTCAATTCGAATTATCTCTATTCATTGAGTTTCTGCTTCCTGTTAACTATCGACAAATTGGCTCAAATAATTCTTTACAGGTTTGAATGTTTGTTTGTTTGTTTTTGTTTTTGTTTTTCATGTTAACATTATGTGGCAGAAACTCCCAGCTGGCAGGCTCCCTGTTTTCATTCAGGTCTCGTCTCTCAAGCCATCTTCTCCAAGAGGCTGTTCTAGGCCACTCAGCCTAAGGTATTTTCCTAGGCCCGTAGCTGGCAAACTGTGGCTCTCGAGCCACATGCGGCTCTTTGGCCCCTGGAGTGTGGCTCTTCCACAAAATACCACAGCCTAGGTGAGTCTATTTTGAAGAAGTGGCATTAGAAGAAGTTTAAGTTTAAAAAATTTGGCTCTCCAAAGAAATTTCAATCGTTGTCCTGTTGATATTTGGCTCTGTGGACTAGTAAGTTTGCCGACCACTGTCCTAGGCCATTCAATCTATTTTCTACTCCCAACGCACTCCCCACTCTCCAGCTACTCCCTCTCACCTTGTTTTATTTTCCCTGTGTTGTTTCTCACTATCCAAATATGCCATGATCATTTATTATTTACTTGTTTGTCGGCTGTTCTCCACCCTCCCCCATGTAAGTTCCTTCCAGAAGGATTGAGTGAGTTTTGTTCACAGCTCTCCCAGTGCCTCGAATAGAGCTTGACACCGAGAAGTGCTCAGCAAGAATTTATTGGCCAAGTTGAACTACCCCAACACTTTTTCAACAAACAAGTCCCATTCATGGGGGCAATATTTACAATTCACCACAGACTTCTAAACCGGGAGAGTTCTGAATCATGTGGCACTCACTTAACTCCTGCTACATGTAAGACTCCGAGTACTGAGTCAGAATATTACCAAAAGAAGGCAAAACAAGAAATTCGGTCTGTCTGCTTCAGCACCCATCAAGGGAAAGTGCATCAAACTCACAGCTGTGTGGTCAAAGACAGGGCAACGGGCACTAAAAGGAAATGACGGGTGGGCAGCAAGTGGGACTGGGCAGCAACGCCAAGGGGGACCAAGAAGGCCTTCGCTGGAATGGGCAGACAGTGGCTGCTTGGTGAGGTGGTTTGTGCCTGGCTAGCCCCGCCCGCAGAGATGTCTGTCGGAGGGAGGTGTTGACAGATCTGTGATGCCCCATGGTGTTCTGCAAACTGTGCTGCTGCTTAATGAGCCGGCCAGCCACTGAGTGCCTCCCGCACTATGGCAGCATCGGCAAGTGGAGCAGCTGAAGGAACATACTGGAAAGCAGAGTTGAGTCGTGACCGAAAGACCTCCATATCCTGTCCACTCCACATAGCTCTTTGACCTTGACTCTGAACGCTCTTCCTTTGTTCACTTTGCTGCACCTACTCTGGCCTCCTAGCCTTTCCTCCAACTCACCAAGTCCATGCCTACCTTGGGGGCCTGATTTTGTTCATCATTTTAGCCTCCCAATGCCTACCACAGTGCCTGCCTCGAAATTGGAACTCAGAAACAAGTTGTTGAATGAATGCATGATGGATGGATGGTTTCTGAGTGGCCGGATGCATGTGAAATAATAGAAAACATGTATCGGTCTCTGATGCTGGTTTCTGACACACACTGAGTTCCTAAAATTTATGCAATCTCTTAAGTGATAAGAGCAATAGGAGCATCTTTTGTTCTAATACTTTTTTCTTTAACCCCAAATGCTGACACAGAGCTCCTAAATTCCTTGGACTGTCTGGGGTGATAGGAGTGTCTTTTGTTCTAATCAGGTGACTCTGGATGGGCTCCAGGATGGGGGCTGGTCACCAGAAAGACCTAGCCATAATTAGAAGCTGGAAACTCTCAGCCCTATCTCCCATCCTCCAGGAAGAGGAGAGGGACTGGAGATTGAGCTAATAATCGATTATGCCTATGGCATCAAAGCCCCCAAAGTATAAGGCTTAAAGAAAGAGTTTCCAAGGTAGCGAGCACATCCATATGTGGGGGGAGGAGGGGATGTGTTTGTGGAGCACCCCAATTCCACAGGGACAGAAAAGCTCCTGGGCTCGGGACTCTTCCAGACCTCGTCTTATGTGTCTTTTCATCTGGCTGTTCCCTTCTATCCTTTATCATGTTCCTTATTATATAACAAAAGGGTAAATGTGTTACCCTGAGTCCTGTGAGCTGTTCTGACAAATTATGAAACCTGAGGAAGGGATTGGGGGAACCCCATTTTATTGCCAGTTAGTCAGAAGCAACAGGAACATCCTAGAACTTGCAATTGGCATCTGAAGTGGGGACAGTCTGGTGGAACCAGGCCCTTAACTTGTGGGATTTGACCCTAACTTCAAGTAGTGAATTGTAGGACACTGGCTGGTACCGGAGAACTGGTTAGTGTGGGAATAAACCCATACACCTGCTGTCAGAAGTGCTGTGAGCATGGCATTAGGGTAAGAGTAAAGGAAAACCGTGTTTTTCCTGGGCAATGCAGAACACAGGGCAAAGGAACTTAGGGCTCCCATATATGCGACAGCAACAATTGACCAAAGGATCTGGGTGGAAATCTTCATTAGGTAGCAACTAAAAAGTCAAAGTCAGCCATCCCTTTTGAAGTAGCTGTGACAGAGTTGAGACTGAATATTATCTTCCCAAGCAGCCAACTGCTGTATGCAGAGGAAGGAGAGGGAGGGCCCCTGAGCCCAAATCAAGTGCATCAGAGGCTGCAGTGTCCCTTTGCTAGATCCCAGATGCTCACACAACATGGCCCCAGAGATTAGGGCTGACCTTCCTGCGGTTCCCCGGAGCCGCCATCTAGTTATCTGGCCCAACCTGCTGCCTGGCCTTCAGGAGGCTGAGCCACAGCCTGACGTCCAAGGGGCCCTGTCGTCCCTTTTGCATGAAAGCTACTGCCAGCCCTTCAGGAAATGTCCCACCGGCCACAGGACATTGGCGTGCGCTTGGCATCCAGAATCAGCACCCATCAGAACCAGCAACCTCCAACTGTTTTGGTGCCATAACAAAAGATGTAAAATTTACAATGTGCTTCCTGTGACAGCATGAGTCTTCTGGCTTCTTTGGTCTCCCCCTCCCACTAGAGAGAAAGAGAGGATCGGAGGAGAGGTTCCAAAGAGAGTGGTCAGCCACATAAGAGACGCTCAAGCTCTTTGACTACAGAGAACTCAAAAGGAGTTTGCCAACTCTCTTCAATGTCTGAACTTTCCACGTGGAACGAAGAGCACACTTACATGTCCCGTGATTCTGGAGAGCACAGCAAGAACCACGTGGTGGTCCCGCAGAGACAGCCTTTGCAACCGTGAAAGGAAGAAATGTCCATCAACTGGAACTTTCTAAAAAGGAAATGGGCCACCTAGTCAGGTAGTGAGTCTTCAGTCCCTGGAGGAGTTGAAGAATGCCTTGGGAATGGGTCATAGACTCCATTCTACCATACATGTAAGGAAGAACATTTCCTAGGCCCAATGTTTCTGAGATAAGTCTGGGTGCTGGGAGTGAGGGAGAAGGATAATCGAATACGACAAGAAAATGAAAAGCCATCAGTAGGCTCAATAGTAGGTTTTGAGCACTTACACCCATCAAACACTGTTAACTGCTTTGTATGCATGAGACTATTGAATCCTCACAACAATTTCGAGCATTGAATCCTATCATTATCATGCTGTTAGAGACACCCTGAGAGACATTAAGTAACTTGCTCAAGGTTGCACAACTAGGGACTCAAATCCTAATAGTCAACCTATGACCCATTCTGCTCTATTAGCCTCCTCACCTCTGCCTTCTCTCTCTCTACCTCCGGACTCCCTCCTATCAGCACGTAAAAACTATTAGAGCGTAAAGAAGAGATTTCTCCCAAGAAAGTTCATAAGAATGGGCCCCAACACAGAATAGCAGCGCTAATAACACAAAAATGCCTAAATCGGGAAAATGACTACATTTGAGTACCACTTGCAAATCACCCCAAAGTGATAACCAGTTTTAAACACCCACATCCTCTGGCCTTGCGCCCTCCTCCCCAAAGGTTCTTCTGGCCTGGCTCAGGCAAAAACCCCTTTTCCTTCATTTGCATTTTTCTTGGGAGAAGGAACGTAGGCAAGCTGTGAAGTCATTCCCCTGAGAAGAGTCAGACTCACACCTTCAGCTGGACCAGCCGACCAGCCCAGCGTGACTTCGTGGGAATTTGGCTTACACGTCCAAAACGAGTCAGGCTATTCAGTCAACATTCCCCCCAGGAAATGTAGATGCTTGATCCTTTGCAAGAAAATGACTGTTCCTAGGCGCTGTTTTTTTGGTTTTTTTATGTGTGTGTTTTTTAAGCTATAGTTGACAAAATATTATATTAGTTTCAGGTATAAAACATAATGATTTGATATTTGTATATACTGTAAAATGATCACAACTCATCTATACTAATAAAAGTGTATTATGCTAATTAGACTGGACTGCCGAACAACCTTCTGTATGTCATTCCGGACATCCTTCCTGATGAAGCCTAATGGCAGGGGCCAAGGCAGAGGCAGTTAGGGGTAATCAGGCAGGCATGCAAGTGGTTAGGGGCGATTAGGCAGGCAGGCAGACAGGCAGAGGGGTTATGGGTGATCAGGCAGGCGAGTGGTTAGGAGCCAGTAGTCCCAGGTTGTGAGAGGGATGTCCGACTACTGGTTTAGGCCCAATCCTGCAGGGATCGCCCCTAACTGCTCGCCTGCCTGCCTGATCACCCCTAACCACTCTGCCTGCTTGCCCGATGGTTTCCAGATTGGGAGAGGGTGCAAGCTGGGCTGAGGGGGCCCCCTCCCTGTGCATGGATTTCATGCACCGGGCCTCTAGTCACTATAAAAGTCTAGTTAACATCCATCACTGTGTATAGTTAAAAAATTTTTTTCTTGTGATGAGAACTTTGAAGATCTACTTTCTTAGCCACTTTCAAACATATAATAGGGTATTGTTAACTATAGTCCCCACACTGAATATGATGTCTTTAGGACTTGCTTATTTGATAACTGGAAGTTTGTACCTTTTGACCACCTTCAACCATTTTGCTCCTCCCCATCCCTGCCTCTGGCAACCATCAATCTTTTCTACAATCTGTTCCATGAGTTTGAGTGGCTTCCCTCCCCCCCCCCCCCCACACACACACACATAAAAGTGAGATCAGGCAGTATTTGTCTTCCTCTGACTTGTTTCACTTAGCATAATGCCCTCAAGGTCCATCCACATTGTTGTAAATGGCAATATTTCTATTTTATGGGCGAATGATATTCATTGTATATATGTACCACATTTTAAAAACCATTCATTCATCAATAGACAGCTTGCTTCCATGTCTTGGCTATTGTAAATAAGGCTGCAATGAACCCGGGGGTGCATGTATATTTTCGAGTTAGTGTTTTCATTTCCTTTGGATATATACCCAGAAGGGGAATTGCTGGAGTGTATGGTCGTGCTATTTTTAATTTTCGAGGAACCTCCCTAGTGGCTGTATCAATTTACATTCCTGATGTGTTGTTGTTGTTTTTTAAAATATGTTTTTATTGATTTCAGAGAGAGGAAGGGAGATGGGGAGAGAGATAGAAACACCAATTATGAGAATCCTTGATCAGCTGCCTCCTGCACTCCCCACACTGGGGGGATGGAGCCCACAACCCGAGAATGTAGCCCAGCTACATTCCTGGCATTTTAATGTGCTTCCACCCAAACTCTGGGTAGCAGTCAGGAGGACCTCTGGGCCGCCACCATTTGTCAAATCAATTTCATCCCAAGATTCAAGGAGGCCCTGGAACTGTGACATGTTGCCTCCAGAGAGCCACAGAGGACTGACCCGGGGCTAGGCCATTTCCTCACGCCTTTCTGGCTCATAAATTCCCAGAGGCCCCCTATGACTCAGAGATCACACCGTATCATTTTTTCCTCCCCGTGTCTTCCCTTTAGCCACCTCACAAGGTGCCCACGTGTCTGTGGGTCCTGGTTCTAGTCTACAGGGTTCCTGCTCAATCCCAGGTCCTCATTCTCCACCAGGACCCTGGGGTGGCCTAAATAGTCATGACTTTTGTTCAGCGGGAGAACAATAATCTTCTTGATGAAAAATGGGGACCAAGCAGGATGTGTGTGGCTCTTCCCAGGGGCCCCAGGCTGCTGTGGCCCCGAGCTGCCAGGGAGGAGAGAGAATGACTTTCAGCGGGAGGGCTGTTCATCGTTAGAACAACAAGGCCCGCCGCAGTGCTGCCCTGCCCTTATCGGAGCGGGAGCCCTCGCTGGATTCTATTAATTGCCGAATGCTGTTGGGTTTGGCAGATACAGGAAGCAGTTTACATGGCTACACCGTGCCCTGGCTCACAGTCCCTCTGACACGGTATTGTTGTAGCCGGATCATTGTGATTAGGGACAGTTCCCCGAGGAAGACCAGGCCTTTGATGATTGAGTCATTTCCTCCCTGCTCAGCTTCAGTGCGATAGGGTGGCTCACCCCACAGGCACGCACCCTTTGCTGGCCAGAGAGTCCTGTGCCCCACAGAGACGTTCCCAAGCAGGGCCAGGCCTACTCACCCCACTCTCCCTGTCAGAGCTGGGGCCCCAGGAGAAATGGGAGCAGCTGGAGACCCGCACCCCATCCTTTGTAGGTTATAGTGACAGGCAGCCTTGCTGATGATCCCAGTTGTAAGTGTGACTCCCATTCCTGCAACCGCATGTGCTTTGGAACTGGGGAGACCGGGGTGCATGTTTGCGGGGCTTGCGTGACTTTGGGACGTCCCCTCCGTGGGCCTCAGTTTCCACGTTTGTAAAGTAGTGGTAAGAGAATCTACCACTACCGGTGACTGTGGCGAGGATTACATGTGATTACTTGGCTGTTTAATAAATGTTCAGTGTTTGATGAGTAGTCACTGTTATGATTATCGTGGTTGTTCCTGTTGTTGAGGATGCTGCCTCCTCTCCCCTGACCCGCAGCAGCAGCGGGATACTGAGGGCCGGGTGACATTGCTCTCCCTCGGCGAGGGCAGCCCTGCAGCGGGGAGGGCGGGAGAGGCTGAGCCTGGCTGGGTGTTGGGGCCTGGAGCCGGTGGATGAGTCTCCGCTTCCTCCTGGGTCCAGAGCTCCCCAGGGCACAGAGCCCATCTCTCTCACGCTTCCCTGGGCATGCGGTCTCCAAGACTGGGGGCTGCCCTGGGCCCGCTGCTCTGCCAGGGATTTTAACCGAACAGCCTCTCACAAACCGCCCTGAATCCTGCTTATCTCAGCCTCCGTGCCCACGGGCGGGAACAGCATTGGCCCTCACAGGGGACTCCGCCCTGTTACTGGAACCGGTGCGTGGGCCCTGTAACTGCCTTCAGAGGGGAGTGGGGGTGGGAGAGGTGTGCTGGGGGTGGCCCAGCCTTGCACAGGGGAACAAAAGCGGGGAGCTGACAGCTTGGGGGCTGGGGGTGGGGTTAGAGTCAGATGCCTTGGGTTCCCACGTACCACTTACTAGTTGTGTGCTCTCAGGAAAGTCACTTTTCCTCTCACAGCCTCAGTTTGTTCATCTGGTAAGTGGGGATAAAAATATCTCCTCGCTTAGAGCGCTGTGGTCAGGATGAAATTAGATCTGCATGCAAAACACTTAGTATCATCCTTGACACAAAGGGCATGCTTAATACATGGCAGCCAGAGGAAGGAAGCCAGACAGGCCAAGGAGAGCGCCAAGCACCCCCGGCAGGCTCTAGGGTCCAAAAAGGGGCAGAAATGCTCCCGCTGCCCCAGCAACGCTTCCGAGACCCAGTGTGCTTCAGGAACTGCTGGCCGGACAGTGTTCCCACACACTGGCAAGACCCAACAAGCTCTTTTTAAAAAAATGTATTTTATTGATTTTTTTACAGAGAGGAAGAGAGAGAGGCTAGAGAGTTAGAAACATCCATCTGCTGCCTCGTGCACATCCCCCACCAGGGATGTGCCCGCAACCAGGGTACATGCCCTTGACCGGAATCGAACCTGGGACCTTTCAATCCACAGGCCTACGCTCTATCCATTGAGCCAAACCGGTTTTGGCAAGACCCAGCAAGTTCTTAAGGGCAGACACCATGTTTGTGTGTTTCCCAGTATCTATTCAGTACCAGTGTATTTGGTACCTGTGGCTGCTATAACAAATGACCACAAACTTAATGGCTCAGAACAATGCCAACTTATTATCTTACCATTCTGGAGGCCAGCAGCCCGAAATGGGTCTCGTGGGGCCAACAGGAAGGTGTGAAAGGGCTGTATTCCTTTTGGAGGCTCCTAGAGGGAATCTAGAGGCGACCACATCCCTCAGCTGAAGGCCCCTTCCTCCATCCTCAAAGCCAGCATCGTAGCATCTTCCAGCTTGACTCTGAGTCTCACTTGTAAAGACCTTGTGAGCACATTGGGCGCACCTGGGTAATCCAGGCTACTCTCCCCATCTGCTTAGCAACTTAAGTCACCTATAAACTGGTGACATAAACGGGTGGATTTAACTTAATCCGACCTTGCTATCTAACATAACAAACCCACAGGTTCTGGGGATTAGAATATAGGCATTTTGAGGGAGCCATTACTCTGCCTACCACATCTGGTCTGCAGCAAAGTGGATAGAAGTCCAATAATAACACTAACGAGGCACCTGTTTTGGATTGAACTTCCTGTTAAGGAAGTCCAGAGGACCATGCAATCCACCCCAGGATACAAAACACTCACTTGTGAGAACAGTCACGAGCACATTACAAGTGATTACCACCCGGAGAGTGGTGAGGGGGTACAAAGGCTGCAGGAGATGAAGAGTCTCTGGTCAATGCTCAATAAATCGTAATATTATTGAGCAAATATTTTGAACACAAATTAGGTGCTAAGTGCCAAGGAGGCAATGCTATTCCTGTCCTCCAGGAACCTGAAGGCTCAGGAGAACTTGTTGAAAGATAAGAATGGAGCAGGGATTGATATAGGAGAGAGGGAAGGCCCTGGGGAGAGGAGAGGGAGGGTGGTTTTGAGAGGGAGTTCCCATAGTGGTCATAAGCACAGAATCTGCAGCCAGGACGGCCTGGGTCCCGAGCCTGGCCCTTCCGTGTACTAGCTGTGTGACCTTTGGAAAGTGTTAACTCTTCTGTGCCTCAATTGTCTCATTTTAAAATGGGAATGATAATAGTGCCTATGTCATAGGGTCATTGAGAGAATTATATTTAAACTGCTTAGAGCAGTATTTGGCACATTGCAAGTGTTAACTAATATTGTTGTCCACTTCTCCCTGACTGGTTTGGCTCAGTGGATAGAGCATCAGCCTGTGGACTGAAGGGTCCCAGGTTTGATTCTGGTCAGGAGCACATGCCTGTGTTTGGGCTTGATCCCCAGTAGGGGATGTGCAGGAGGCAGCCAATCAATGACTCTCTCTCATCATTGATGTTTCTATATCTCTCTTTCCCTCTCCCTTCCTCTCTGAAATCAATAAAGATATATTTTTAAATATATATTATTGTCCACTTTTTACCTTTCTCTCAGCCTTAAAATAGCAAGCAAGGAATGAGATATATTCCAGCAGATATTAGACAGCTAAGACAACCTATGGTCTCTGGTATGAATGTTCACTTAGCGAGTGGAATTCTCAGTTTTTAAAATTTTTTACAATTTTTTTTTATTGTTTTTAGAGAGTCAGGGAAAGGGAAAAAGAGACAGAAACATCAATGATGAGAAAGAATCATTGATCAGTTGTTTCCCGTATGTTCCCTACTGGGGATCGAGCCTGTAACTCAGGCATGTACCCTTGACTAGAATTGAATCCAGGACCTTTCAGTCTGCAGGCCTATGCTGATCCAAATCAGCTGGGGCTTAGTTTTAGTTTTCAAATTCTCCCAAGCTGGGAGGAAAAGATAGGTATTTTTGGGGGATATATATATATATACTAGAGGCCCGATGTATGACATTCATGCAAGAATAGGCCTTCCTCTCCCCGGCTGCCGGCACCAGCTTCCCTCTGGCACCCAGGACCTGGGCTTCCCTCGCAGCCCCAGCTTCATCTGGAAGGACGTCCAGGACAACTGATCTAATTAGCATATTACACTTTTATTATTATAGATATTTTTATTTATTTCAGAGAGGAAAGGAGAAGGAGAGAGAGAGATAGACACATCAGTGATGAGAAAGAATCATTGATCGGCTGCCTGGCGCACACCCCCTACTGGGGATTGAGCCCGACACCTGGGCATGTGCCCTTCACCAGAATCGGACCCTTCTGTCCACTGAGCCAAACCAGCTCCGGTGGAAAAGGTAGTTTTTACTGGCGGCTGATAGGCGATCAATTGTCTTCAAGTGGATTCCGCATGACCCCGATACAAACAGACCAGGGCACCCAGTTTGATCTGAGCAGCTTGGACTTGGCCTGAGGTGACCCAACCTTGGCATTGCTCTTCGTCAGCCTCTGACCCCTGGCTCCAGATCCTGGAGAGTGGGGAGCCGGCAGGCCAGCAGGCTCAGGTCCGGGCTGGAATAGGTACAGGGGCCCAGAGTCACTGTAGAAAGATCCCCTTTGGCCACTGGCATCTTCTCTCGAATAGATCTAAACATATTTTGGTGAGTGGACATCCTCACCTAAAACTTGGGGCTCATGGTTGATGAGTGAGCAAACATCTATCTGCATTACCATGGAGGGCTAACACTAGATTTGTTTAAAGCGCCTTCTCTTTGGAGGTGCAGTAATTGCTCTTCGATCCGACAGGAAGTCCTATTGCTCGAGAGGAGCCAGTGTTATCAAGAGAAAACACATCAGCGCCTGTCCTCTCGGGAAGGGAATTGTGAGTAATCAACACGGCTCCTCTCCAGCTGGCTGTGGGGCCTCTGTGCGGAGCGTACAGGTCAGGGAGACTTTGAGCAGGCCGTGCTCTAAGGGGAGGTGCCACGCCAAGCCCTGTTCCCCCATATTTTCCTCTCGGGGGAACAGGCATTCCCCAGGCTGACCTGGGTAAATTGTGCTGAAGCCATCAGACACATCTGATGACCCCCCTCTCCTATGTGAAACCCATCCTGGGCACCCCCGTGCCCTTCAGGATCCAATCCAGTTCCTCAGTGTGGGGTGCGAGGCCCTTTGGCCGCTGGCCTTGCCCCATCCTGCTTTGTCTGTCACCACCCCCTCCCAGCACCCTTCTTCCCAGGTCTTTCAGAGCCTGGAAGGTACAACTCATCATGCCAGGAGCACCATCTCGGCACATCATTATGAGTTGGGTATAAGGCATTGCCCGTGAGCCCAGCTAATGTGGCTCAGTGGTTAGGCATCAACTATGAACCAGGAGGTCATGGTTTGATTTCAGGTCAGGGCATATGCCTGGTTTCAGGCTCGATCCCCAGTAGGGGGCGTGCAGGAGGCAGCCAATCAATAATTCTCTCTTACCATTGATGTTTCTATTTCTCTCTCCCTCTCTCTTCTTCTCTAAAAAAAAAAAAAAAAAAAAAGCCCAGGAGACCAGATATACAGACAGGAGAGGGAAATCCTATAAAATTAATAAAATGAATCAGACAGCCCCGAATGTGACAAACTGCCCCAAACCAGTCCCACAGCCCAGCAGCTGATCTCATGTGGCTTTCTGTGTTCTTGTCCTCCATAAGCTTCTTGAGGACAGGAGAAATTTCCAGGACCCTGGGATCTCTCACCAGAAGATAACATTGAGGCAATACTGACGATACTGACCGTGGGCATTTAGTAAGTGTCAGCACTCACAGGCCTCATTTACTGAGCCTATACCACGTGCCAAGCTGTGCTATGTGCGTTACCTTATGAATCCTCACAAGGACTCTAAGAGGTAGGCATCAGTATCCCCCTTTACAGACGAGAATGTCAAGGCCCACCGAAGTGGCCATTTGCCCAGGGTGATGCAGCAGGAAGTGATGGAATAACCTCAAATCCAGGTTCTTCTGAGCCCAGATCCACCAGCAAGTCAAAGGCATACAGACCCCTCTGTGTGGACGTGCGGACATGTGCACAGAGGGCCCCGGCCGCAGAGCTGCTCCAGGGCCGGGGGGTGAGGGGTGAGAGGTGGGGGGGATCCAGCACAGGCAGGGCTGACGTGATCAGGATAGGGCCTCTTTTGTTTGGCTTCACTTCAAACAAAGAGCGCAGCAGGGAAACCGAAGCCCCCCACTTCCCTTCTCTGAAGACCAAAGCAGGGCTAAAAATAGGAGCCAGGAAGCATTTGATCCCGATGTGTCAAGTGAACATAAACATCCTGCCTGCTTTGCCATCGGGAGTGCCTGAGAACAGCTGCTCCAGGGGCCAGTCAGAAGGCCAGCCCGCTGGCGGGGCCCCGCAGACCCCTCAGGCTGGCACGGGCCGGGGTCTGCCGGCACATCTCCAGGGTTCTTGGGACATTGGGCATCGGAGCCTACAGGGTGCTTAGAGATTATTGTGGCCTAAAGAATGCACCTTGAAGGCCTCTAACTCCAGGAGGTCCCGCGGCTGGCTCTGACACCTGTCCCTCGCTGCCTTACTCCCAGGCCACACTTCCCACAGCTGCTTCCAGAGGACAGCGCACAGCAAAGAGGCGAAGGCAGGTCTGGGGTCCGCAGGCTCCTCCAACAGGCCTCCCAGATGGCCTTGCTGATCTCTCCGGAGCCTTCGGGCAGCCTCAGATGCTTCGACTGAACCTTCCTCCTCTCTCTCCTTGGCTCAGAGTCAGACTTGCCTCGTGGTCTGGGGGCTCCCCCAGCCCTTCTCAGCTTCTCCCTCACGTGCGCTCGCAGACATTTCTCCTCAGAACGTCTTTGCACGATCAGCCCCCTCTTGGCATCTGCCTCTTGGAGGACCTGGGCTGGGAGGTGACCTGCTAATTGCCTCCTCTCAGCGTGTGATGGTTGAGAAAGCCCAAAATTGCAGAGAAGCGAAGGGATTTTCCTGAGCTCACACAGGAAGCGCGTGCGGGGGAGGCCATGGTTCCCCCAGCTTTCAGGCCGTCTCCCCTTCTTTTCCACCAGGAATTGGAGGAGAGAGGTGATGAGACTTGTATAAGTTTCTTCAAAAGAAGTTCCCTCACTCACCGTTCCCTCTAGCTCCAGAGCACGGAGGGAAGGACAGGATCTATCTTATTCGCGTATTTGCGCCAGACACAGCCGTCTCCAAATCTGGGCCCCTTAACCACACCGCCTGCGAGAGCGCCATTCAGATGACAGGGGTCATTATTGCGTTGGCATTTGGGGCAGGGAGAGCGGGTGAGTGCCCACCAGCACACGCGTGTGTAGAGGGCCGATTGGAAGGTAGCTAGAAGGGGTGGGGATCTTCCCAGGCAGAGGAAGGGGAGCATCGGTCCCTGCCCGGGGCCCTCTCCCCGTTGGGGCCTGTGCTGACCTGTCAGGAGGCCCCCTATTAATTTCTTCTGCACCCGGGCCTCATGGCTTCCCCGTGGCTTCCATCAGGCTAATTGCCACCGTCTTTCCAGTGACACTGAGCTCAGCTCCTGATAAGGTGCTTCCTTAATAGTCTCCCATTTCCCTGCTGACACCGGAAAATAGGCCCGACTTGGCAGTATATTACTGCCCTGAGTGAGGCAGAGCTGTCACACCCAGCCTCCCAGCCTGAACCATTAGTGGACCTGGGATCAATAGCGTTCAGGCAACCTGGTTTCTCTGAAAGCATTCATCTGGCACGTTTGCTGTTTGTCAGGCAGTTCCTTTCTCTAACGTCCCGAGGTCCATGGCCCTGGCGCCTGAGTCTCTCCTCCTCCTCCGGAGTCTGCAAGTTCCAGACAGCATCGGCTTGCTCTCTTCGGAAGAAAAGAATGATAAGACCGTACCAGGTCGTAATGAACGGCCATTTCTGTGGCAAGCAACAGAAATCAACGGTGGTGAAGGCAGGCAAAGGGGGACCTCACGGGAAGTCATTTCAGAACCTAGCAGTAGCAAGGCTAGACAAGCACAAGCCAAGATGCTTTAGATTCAAATCCAACGGGAGGAAAATGTCAGTGTGGTCTAGTCTAAGTCACTCGCTTACCCTTTGACCGAAGGAGGGTGGCGCAACTCGGTGGTCTGGGTGTAACAAAGGTGAGTGATGTTATCAGGGGAGGAGAGGATGGATGTGGGTGAGGCAGAAATACAGGAAGTTCACTGGGCAGACAGACATCTGGGGATTTGGGCCCAAAAGTGGAGCTAATGATGGTCCAGGGTATAATCCAGACCCCATTTTTTAGCCTTGCGTCTCTATCAGGCGTCTCTCTATCAGACACTGGATACGTGTTCCGTAAGTGATGGTGCTCGAACTGCTTGTTTTTGTAGCATAATCTGAACTCTAGGCAAAGTTTAAGCACCCTATAGAATGCTGGAGGCATGAATTAATTTCTTGACGTATATGAAGAATCGGGGTGAGTGTTCCGACCAGCTCTTTTTAAAAGATTGTTGCTAAGTCTAGTAGATAATGGGACCAACCTGAGACTTGGGAAGACATGGGTGAAGCGTAAAGGAAGAACATGCAGCCTCTGGAAGAGGCTGTGAAAGAGCACGAGGGGCCCTGCTTCTCAGTTAATGTTGTGAAACAGAACAAATTTCATCCACATGGGATACCTTAGATGCCTCCCAGCACCATCACGCAGAATTTGTATTGTAATTGCTTATCTGCTTGCCAAGAGCCTTCTAGATGGCCAGCTCCTTGAAGATGGAGGGTGGGGACTCGGATCTGTTCATTGCTGTACCCTTGGGACTCAGCACGGGGTACTGGCAGACAGTATGTGCTCAGAAAATAGCTGTTGAATGAATGAACAAATGACAGGGGGCTGATGACTTTTAAAGGTCACTGGTTGGCTCATTGCACAAGGTGACTGCCATTCTACTACACACTGAATGGCCAGATTGTTATGACCCCTGAACACATAATAATCTGGCCACTCAGTGTATAGTATTTACATATAGAACCAGAATAAAGTCTCCTGGAGCCACTTTTGAGGCTGTGGAACTCATCTCATAAGGCGTTCGTATCGGAAGCCCTGTAATGCTTGTTGAATGTAGGGGAAAGAGGGGATGGAAGAGCTAACGGGAATTCATGATTCAGAAATGAGGCCTTGGGAGAGGAAATGGAAGGCAGAGGGCAGGGCTGTTGACAGGAAATTTCTGTGGGGATTCAGGGATAGGTGCATTGCCAGGAACTTCGTTTAGTTCGGACCTAGAAACTGCTGACCACCAGCGGTCTCCTCCTGACTCAACTTCCCATTGGTTGGAGGTAGGGAGGCTCGGAAGTGGTCAGACATGGCTTCATGGGCAAGAAGAAGGATTCAGGTTGGTGTCATGTGATGGGAAAGGTTTGGAGACGTGGAGACAAAGGAGCACAGAGCAGGAGACAGAGTCTCGACAACGCACAGAAGTATAAAAGTACAGGGTGTGCTTCTGAGGCAGGAATCCTGGCAAACAGGAAAACGACCAGTCAGAGAAAAGGTGAGACAGGGATGCTGAAACTCAGCCAAGGAGGGCTGTTCATTTCAAGCTGACTTACTATTTTGGGGTCCTAGTATTTATAAGTATCACCCACATATGAACGAATGAACACTTGATGAATGAACAAACGAATGAATGAGCATTAACAGGAAGGAAGGAAATGGCTCTTCTGAATGGCCCTGTCCAACCCAGGAATGACCGAAGGCCTTTAACAGCCTCCCCGGTGAGTGGTGCACCCGGATGCCTGAGGGCCGGGAGGCCGCCCCTGACCTGCCATCCAGAACTCTGGCGGAGGAGGTGGCCAGACTGAGACCATCTGTGCCAGAGCTTCTGGGGCAATGCCTACAAGTGGAATGAAGGTCCCCAAAGATCTTCTCTCTCCTGACAGCCAACTGAGGGGGTCAGCCATGTAGGCTAACCTGGTAAGGGAAGTAAAACAGGCTGTTTCTCTTGGGTGGAATGTTAAGGACACTGGGAAGGCCCCTTGCCTTCACATGGCTCACCCCATCCCTTAACTCAGTTGGAGAAGGCCTGAAATTCCATACTCAAAGCCCCATTTACAGCGGTTGGTTGTTATCAATCCATGACACCTTCCTGTAAATGAAGGATCAGTAAGCCGGCTTTGGCAGGGAGGCTGGAGAGGGGAAGGAAGATGTAACCTGAAGACTAGAGGTGGAAGGTCACCAGGGACACAGGAGGCAAGTGCTGGCAGGAGCACGGAGAGGCGGAACCCTGTCCACCTTCACCAAGGGCAGTTTTTGCAGAGTTCAGTTCGAGCAACGAATCCCGAATCCCGACAGCAGGTAGACTGTCTGGTTACTAACAGAAACAATCCATGCACTCAGCCGGATGACGGCATTCAGTCAGATGACGGCATCAGCCAGATAATTTAAATGACTACATCAGGCAGCCAGTAACACACAGGGAAGCTGGTCTAATTTAAAAATATATATATATATATATTTTATTGATTTTTTACAGAGAGGAAGGGAAAGGGAGAGAGAATTAGAAACATCAATGAGAGAGAAACATCAATCAGCTGCCTCCTGCACACCCCCACCGGGGACATGCCCACAACCAAGGTACATGCCCTTGACTGGAATCGAACCTGGGACCTTCAGTCCGCAGGCCGACGCTCTATCCACTGAGCCAAACCGGTTAGGGCGAGCTGGTCTAATCTTAACATTCACAGGTTGCAGTGCCGCGTGACAGCTGCCTGCTACCCAGCGTGAATGATGCTGTTCTCAGAATCCCGAGGAGGCCCAGGGAGGGCAGGAGGATGGGGTGCTCATTCTCAATATAAACCCCCTGGAACCCACGGGCTGGTTAAAGGATCAGCGTGTGAGCCATTTTTCTTCGAAGGAACTTGCCTTACCGTCCTCACCCTACACATTTCCTGGTCATAACAGTTTGGAGAAAAATACTGCTAAATGGCTGCATAAACAATTTTAATTGGCCTGAGCTCCCAAAATGTGCTATTTTTGTTCTGCTGCCAAGCTTGCTTTTTTTTTTTTTTTTTTACTAGCTAATTATGCCCAGCATTTAACTTGAGGCAAAAAAACAGGAAACAGGGCATTCATTACTCGAGTGACAACTTTTCAACAAGCCCACATTTCAACATCCATTGTGTAATTTCCTCTCCCTGGCTTACAGTTGGTCGTTCCATCGGGGCCTTGGGAAACAAACAGCTCCTTCAGCGAGGGCCGGGAGGCCCTTTGTTCCGTGGAAATGCCTTTCCTCTCTCCAATGCAGGCAGGAGGGCTCCCGGAGTCACCCATGTCCAGGAGGTGGGTCTCCCCCTCTGCCTGGGCTCCTCGCAGAAATCCCTGCACGGTGGTTCCTGCCGGTCTGAGTTTGCTGCCACATCAGGGTCTCCCATCAGGAGCTGAGCTGTGTCTGTTGTTGGTGCATCACCCCAAGGCTCCCGGGTGGGAGGAGGGATGCAGGCCACTCTCAGAAGGACCCTGTCCTTTTTTTTTCTTTTTCTTTTAAAAAAATATATTTTATTGATTTGTTTACAGAGAGGAAGGGAGAGAGAGAGAAACATCGATGAGAGAGAAACATTGATCAGCTGCCTCCTGCACACCTTCGACTGGGGATGTGCCTGCAACCAAGGTACATGCCCCCGACCAGAATCAAACCGGGGACCCTTAGTCCGCAGGCTAACGCTCTATCCACTGAGCCAAACCGGTTTCTGCAGGACGCTGTCTTATCCCCTGAGGAATCACTAAAGACACAACTTTCACAATTTGCCTTAGCAGCTCCTCCCCTCGAGAGGTGAAGATGTTTCTCTCACCCCTTGGAGATGAGCTGATCTGGTGACTTGCCTTGGCCAATCGAAGACGATAGATGTGATGATATGCTAGTCCGAGCCTAGGCCGCAGGAGTCCCTTGGTGTTGCCTTTCCTCTTATTCTTCTGACCTTCATCATGGGAACAAGTCTGGCCAGCTGGATGGAGGTTGAGACATGGGGAGCAAAGCCAGATCAAGGCTCTAGATACGTGAGAGAGGTCATCCCAGCCAAGTGCAGCCAAGCCTCCAGAGCCGACCTACTGCTAAGGGTAGGTACGTGACTGATCTTCACTAACCCAGTGAAATCACCCAGCTGACCCACAAGCTCATCATCAGAAGGTTGATTGCTGTGTGCCACGGACATTTTGTGGTTTGTTTTGCACATGATTGTGGTGGTAGATAGTACAAGCCATGGGGCTGTGTCTAATGGATGGATTACTAGCTAGTAAGTCAGGAAATGCTGGATATCCTCAGGCACAACTCGGCCTGAGCACAGCAAAATGCCAAGCTGCCACCGAAGAAAGGTATCTGTTCACGGAGGCCTGTGAAAACCGTGCTGCAGGAGAAGGTGAGAGGATGTCAGGATGGCACGCCATTTCATTCCACCAGCGGCCTTGCACCCTGGACCACTCTGGGATGGTGTGATGCCATCACTCTCTACTGTATAAAGTTTAAAGGGACTGAGAGAAGTTGAGTTGCATTTCTGATCATAAGTTACATGTCAGATTGTTCATGTGCTAGTTACACTAGCTCAGTGGTCGGCAAACTGCGGCTCGTGAGCTCCATGAGGCTCTTTGGCCCCTTGAGTGTGGCTCTTCCACAAAATACCACGTGCGGGCGCACACGTACAGTGTGATTGAAACTTCGTGGCCCATGCGCAGAAGTTGGTTTTCGGCTCTTAAAAGAAATGTCAATCGTTGTACTGTTGATATTCGGCTCTGTTGACTAATGAGTTTGCCGACCACTGCCCTAGCTGAATTGGATTTCTGTCCCTTGCAACCTGGAGTCCAGGTTCCACAGATTGGAGCATTTGAAAGGCTGCGATGCCTTCCTGGTCCTTCCGCAATGACACATGGCTGAGAAAGTAAACTACAAGCTCTGAAACATTCAAAGGGCCACGTGGCTGTCCCCTATGTCAGGCTCCTCATCTTACAGGGGGGCCTCCTCCCAGAGCTGGCACAGGCCTCGACCAAAGGAGGCCATGCTTCTCTGAAATGACCCTCCTTTGCCAACACCTGTCCCTTCCCTAAAGCCCCCCAGCCTCCAGTATCTTCAGGTTGATACAGCATTCTGTGGGGCGTGGCTACGGTGTTTGGACAGGGTCAAGCCTCTGGCTAATGAGAGGGCACAGTTCTCTCATGGCCACGTGCAAGTCCCAGCTCGGAGGGCAGAGCCCTCCCCTCACAATGATAGCCAGCAGCTGTAGGTGTAAGCTTGAACCTGTGGTCCGAACACGTGGCTCCACGTGCCTAAGTGACATAGACTGCAGGCAAACAAAGCTTGATCAGGTGCATGTCATTGAGTAGGATGGAAACCCACGAGAAGGTTTTAACATCTTGACCACGCCCTTCCTTTGCCTTGTGGCATCTGCTATAAAATAAAGACACGGCTTGTAGTCTGTGGCGCTGTCTCTCCATGAGGGAGCAGTGTCCCACAGAGACCCAGCTTTCATTCTCGATTTCTCTTTTCTTAATCCTTCACTGCCCCCTCTCAGGGTCACTGAACCTGGCTGAGCTGGTGTGGCACATAAGGCACACTGGGGCTGACTATGCCATGGCCGTGCCAGCCCGCCACAGCATTCCATGGTCCCACTCTGTACACACCAGCGAAAAGATGTTCCATACTCTTGGCTTTTTTTTCTTATTCCTTTACATACTTCTGTTTGTGTTATATATCGCCATCTAACAAACTACCCTGAATGGAATGACATAAAATAAGCACCAGTTTTTTTCTTCTTCTTCTTCTCTTCATGTATTCTTGCAGGCCAGGAACTTACAGAAGGCATGGGGAGATGGCTTGGCATGGCTCCCGCATATCTGGGCCTTCAAATGGGAAGACTTGAGTGGCAAGGGTTGGAGTCATCTGGAAGCTACTTGGGTCACCTATGGCTGGTGCCTGTGCAGGGCTGGGCTCAGCTCTGACTGTCGACATCAACATGTGGCCTGTCCACAGTAGGATGGACTCCTAGCCATCAGACTTTTAATGTGGTGGCTCATATTGGGATGAAAGTTGCATGGCCTTTTATGATTTACCATTGGAGTTCCTGTTTACCTTCACATCTCTCACCTTTCATTCTCTATGGATTAAGAGAGTCACAGTCCTGCCCAGGTTCAAGAAGTGGGGACATAAACCTCATTTCCTGATGGGATAATTGTCAAGGAATTTGTGGCCATATTTTAAGACCGCCATACCTTAAATTTATCTTTCCATTGTCCCTCTTACTAATTTGCTTTACTCTGTATAAGAATTTTTTTGGTTACAAGGAACAAAAGGTAATTGATGCTAACTTAGAAGAAAAAAAAAAGACATGAATAATCCTATATAATAAAGATGTTATATGCAAATGGTCATTACACCATGAAGCGTAACAACCAATTGGATCAGGGATCAGCAGGAAGGTGGGGCAGTGAGCTACAAGTGGATGGCAGAGAGCTACAGGAGGGGCCAGGGCAGCAAACTATGAGGGGGATTTCGGGGAGGGGGTTGGGGGGAGCAACGGCTACAGGAGGGTGAGACAGTAGGTGGAGAGCTACTGGAGGGTGGCAGCAAGCTACTGGCGAGCTACTGGTACATGGATTCGTGCGCAGGGCTACAAGTTTATTATAAGGATGCAATGCTATCTCACAGAATACCTGGGCAGTGATGTCTTAACCCTGAAGATCTTATGGAATGCCACTAAGGGAGAGCCTGCAGCACTGTGGATGCCTGTCACACATAACAGAGAGGATGCCTAAGTATGGGCCTAGTTATATCTCTCCCAGGTACAAGCTGGCAAACTGAGGGACTAGGAAGGGCTGCTTAAACACACAAGTCATTCTAGGGTGTGATCTTCTTAGATCTTTCTTCACCACTCTAACCCTCAGGCTGACGCTGGCTAACCCTAGCTTAGCAGACTCAATCATTCATTCATTCAACCAATATTTGAGTGTCCTAGTTGTGACTCAGCACAAGACATTCAGGAGCCTGATCAGATGAAAACAAACAAACAAAACAAAACAAAGAAAATCAACACTCTGATTTGGGCCTCAGGAGCCCTAATTCTGCCAGTTACTCTCTATGTGACTTCGGACATGTAGTCAGTCCTCCCTGGCCAGCCTCAGTTTCCCCATCAGCCTTATGAGAGCCTTGCCCTTGAATATCACTGAGATCCCTTCCGAACCTCAGAAGCAAGACGATTCTGGCACAGCGAGGCACTCCTAAAATTTCAATCCTCAGCCTCAAGTTTATTTTCTGTCTCTTGCCTTTATTGCTGGCTGGCTTACTCTTGGTGTAATTTATTTAACCGAGCTGTACTGAGCAGTTTGGAACTGAGTTTGCATGAATCACTGTCCATAAAATCAAGTTAAGTGGATTTCATTCCACTCAGCGCACCTGTGTATATACTGGGTGGGGGAAAGAAGCCGGATTTTCTTGGCTCCCTCAGACTACTGTTAGAATTGCTTCTTTGCAGATATAGCATTCCTCCTGTATTTATAGTCCATTGTTACAACAGCCTCCTTCAGAGACCCGAAAGGAAAGTGTTGGATGCAATTTTTCCTTCAGATCATTTTATATAGCTGTCCTGTGTCTCCATCCAGCAGGAAAAGCTGACATTGATTTCCTCTGTTTTATCAGAGCTGGCAAATAACAGATTCGACCTAATCCAATCATTCAACAAATATTTATTGAGTGTTATGTGAAGTCATCCTGAGCTAGGTATAGGGAGCAGGGGGGTCAAAGGCCCTGCAAGCTACGTGATGTGCTAACTAATAACAATGCGAGAGAGTGTTTTGTTTCCAGGCAGAACGTGGGGAATCGGATGTGTTGTGTAGAAGAAGAAGCCGAGCAAGGTGAGTGATTTGGGGAGGATTATGGAGAGTCTGGGAGGGAGTGGGAGTGGGGGTGGGGTGATATTGAACTTGGGAGGGGGGCTTCTGTTAGGACCACCACCCACATTCGCCTCTTCCCCATCTGACATAACCAGCACCAGCATCATATCATTTCATTTTACCTTTTTGTAAAAGGATGTGATCTGAAAAAAAAAGAAAGAAAGAAAAGAAAATCAGAAAAGAGGTTTTGAGTGGAGATGAGCATTCATAAGGAAAAAAAAAAAATGCCCAAAGGGTGTGCTCCGGTGCTTGTGGAAATACATCTTTGGAGCCAATGGGAGGGATTGCAGAGAGATTTATTCTGTTTTGTCACACAGCCAAAAGCACAGGCAGGCTGCAACTAACATGGCGGTGTGCGGGGCCGGCTGTTTGGATCTTTGTTCTTATTTCCTATCACAATAGAAAATGTGCAATTTTTACTCTGTCCCAGAATAAACATGTTACCATTTCCCCCAGCCGATTGCAGGTGATTTTGGAAAATTCCTTTCCATCAACCCCCCAGGACTCTGGAAGACACGTTGGGATGTTAGGGAAGGCTGGGGCCTCCCTTCCTCTGACACTACGTTTATGTGTGTGTGTTTTTTTTTTGAGAAAAAGAAGTTACTTTAAAGGACTGTAAGCTCTGGATGCACCTGTGCTTGTATCCAGGCAGAAAGCAAAATTTTCTTAATGGCTCTGTTTCTTGTGCTGTCTGGGATAAGACATGCCCACATTTCTGCCAAGCAACCATTTGGGGAACTTGAAAGTCCAGCTGGTGCTTGAGGCTGGACAGCGCCCCCTCTGTTCTGGAAGAAGAATACAGTGCTCTACGGAGCAGCGCTGTCCGAAAGAAATAGAATGCGAGCCACCTGTAATTAAAAAATTCCTACGTAGTAG
Organism: Nyctalus aviator; assembly: GCA_036971965.1. Classification (NCBI taxonomy): domain Eukaryota; kingdom Metazoa; phylum Chordata; class Mammalia; order Chiroptera; family Vespertilionidae; genus Nyctalus; species Nyctalus aviator. The sequence continues at coordinate 7,921,346 of CM072929.1, read as the reverse complement.
GCACATGAAAAGGTACAAAGGAACTGCCTAGCTTATTTTTAGTAATATATTTATTTGATCCAATATATTTAAAATATCATTTTGGCAAAGAATCATGATCTTTTCATGTTAATCACGAAAATGATTAATGAGACACTATACTTTTTTTTTTCATGCTAAGTCTTCAAAACCTGGTGTGTATTTTATACCTTAGAACATATCAATTGAGGATAGCTACATTTCAAGTGCTCAGTACAGGGGCTTTTGAGAAAACCCACTGAAAGATCTACAAAAACAATATAGTGTAAGAGTTTATCACTAAAGGGGGGCAGGATTGCAGGCCTGGAGGTTAGAACTGCTGACCTTCACACAGAATAGCAGGAACATTGTGCAGCTGGAGGAGAGCGATGGAGTGGAGTATGGCTAGTGAGCAATATGTTGAAGAATATAGTCTAGACTTCTCCACCACTCCTCCCACAGACCCTTAGAATCTGGGAGATCTTTTCTTTTGAACTTTGTAGGCAATAAAGAGACCAACTCGCCCTAGCTTGTTTGGCTCAGTGGAGAGAGGGTCAGCCTACGGTCCCAGGCTCAATTCCAGCCAAGGGCACATGCCCAGGTTGCAGGCTTAGTCCCCAGTGAGGGGCGTCAAGAGTCAGCCAATCAATGATTCTCTCTCATTATTGATGCTTCTCTCTATCTCCTTTCCTATTTGAAATCAATAAAAATAGATTTTAAAAAAGTAAAGAGACAAACCCTTTGACTACGAATAGCTCTCTACTTAGTGGAGCCCTATTTTTCTGATCCCTGGCCCTATTCTTTTCCAACTATGCACCCTGTCAATAATGACCATGACCATGTTTTCAATGAATACCGTGTGACAGGTGCTATGGTGAGCACAGTCAAGCAATCCTGTCATAATAACTCACGACTTTTGTGCCATCAAAGGTACATCTTACACGTAGAAGCCTTCATCAGGAAGGCCCCTCTCCAACCTCATGCCTGCCGCTCTTCCTCCATCACTCTCCTCCAGTCGCACGATGTTCCTGCTGTTATGTGTGAAGGTCAGCATGTTCTAACCTCCAGGTCTGGACGTTAACAGGCCTCTAACGCTGGGGTCATTAGAGGTCCAGGCTCCTCATATCTTGCTCTCCTACCTTAGCATGCGGCTTCCATTTTTATGGCTCAAGTTGGTGCTGGACCACTAGGCACTCTACCAGGCAATAAGAAGGGCAAGGGGAGGAGAGCAAAATAGAGCACTGCCTGGCTGAGTCAATGCCCTCCACACAGCCTTCCTAGAGATCCCACTTTTATTTCTAGTTGTATCTCGCTGGCTGACATGTGTTCTCTTGGCCTCAGTGAAGTGCAAGAAAAGGTGGCAAGTGACACTTTTTTTTAGGCTCATATTTTATCACACCAAGTAAAAATGGCGTTCTATCCTAAAGAATAAGGGGAGGCCCAGCTGGCATGGCTCAGTGGCTGAGTGACGGACCTATTAACCACGAGGTCACGGTTCAATTCTCGGTCAGGGCTCGATCCCCAGTGGGGCATGCAGGAGAGAGCTGATCAATGATTCTCTCTCATCATTGATGTTTCTCTCTCTCCATCCCTCTTTCTTCTTCTCTGGAATCAATTTTTTTTTTTTTTTTTTTTTTTTTAAGAAAGAAAGAATAAGGGGAGAAGGGATATTTGGAGAGACCTAGAGTCAACCATATATATGTTTACTGGAAATGCTTTTCAATAGTAAAAATTTGGAAATAACGTAAATATCGAAATACATGATTGGTTCAATAAATAAATTGATCCATTAATACTATACATGCTTATATATTATATTTTAGAAGAATATTTAATGATATGGGGTAAAATGTTTATGATACTATATTGAGTGGGGGGGGGGGAGATAACTTAAACCCACCAGAAAAGTTCCATAATGGAAACATGTTTTTGCCAGCGCAGCTTTGCCATTTCCTTCTTCAGTTACTCATCTTGTATTCCTTTGGAAACTAGCCCTCCCTTCCCACTTCCTGTCTTGGTGGGGCTGCCCATCAGGGTGTCCCATCTTCCCAGGGCAGGGGAGGGCCATATGACCCAGGGAGGCTGCTCAGATGCTCTCTTGGAATGTGATTCCTGAAGACAGTAACCAGCACAGGCAATCACCAAACAGCACCTTCAAGACATCGATCCCGGCTTCTAATATTTCAGAGGCCCGTTATTTAGCCTTTTCCTTCAATTATACCTCATAGTGTGCTAATACTTTTATTGCCTGAACTTTCCCAAGTCTGTTTTTGTTGCCTGTAACCAAGAAAACCCTTACTAACACGGGGTTCAATAGTGACTGAGAGTGCTTTATCCTTAACAGCGTTTAATCCTAAAAGACAGATTCATTTTTTCCCCCTGGCCCAATTCCTCCCCCCTCCCGCCCCTAGAACCTACGTCCTTTCTCTTCCATTTCCTTCCAGAGCTTCCTGGGCCGGGAGGAAAAAGCCTTTGTCAATGTGCTAAGCTTTACCTTGAGGGATGAGGGAGGACACTCTTTAAATTACCTATAAAACCCTTTGATTCACTCAGCAGAGGTTGCCATGGGCAATTTGCTAAGCTTATTGATTATTTTCTGTTTAAATTAAAGTTTGATGTCCTGGAACAGGCTGTGCAGTGCATGGAGTTAATGGAAAAGTTGAGATCCAGGGGAGAGACACTCGCTGGGGAAATGGAGGGTATTCAAGGGGAAAACAGGGAGTCCATGAAGAGGAGATTGTCAGCGCCAAGTTGTAGTAAATATGATGGCGATAAAATAAAAAAAAGATAGAGAATGGAATTCTTTCATAGAGAAGGGCAAGCTTCCTGGACAGTTAAAGCCTCAGGGAGGCAGTGGGAGAAAATGTATTCAGGCCACAGTTTTTTTGTTGCATGCCTGTTATATGCCAGCCAGGCATTGTGGGCAAGAGGGAGAAATAGTGCAGAAGTGCATGATTCTGTCCTCTGTACTTCCAATCAGTGATTCTCAGAGTGTGGCCCCTGCCATAGCAACATCCCTGTTGCCGGATGTTGTGTTAGACAGGCAGTTTCTGGGGCCCCACCCTAGACCCGTTGAGTCAGCTACTGGGGTGGGGCGCAGTCCCTCCCAGTGGAATCCCATGCATGCTACAGTTTGAGCACCACTGCTCTCCATTCTTAGGCCTCTGCCAACCAGGGAACTTGGTTTGTGCCCGTGCTATTATTGCCAACATCTACTGAGCACTTATTCCCGCCAGGTGCTGGGCTAAGCATGACACACGGGCCATTTCATTTCATCTTCAGACCAGCCCTTTGCATGGAAGATGAAATGGAGGCACACTGAAGGAAGTGGGGTAGGTTAGAATGCAAAGGCAAGAGATTAACCCCTTTGCTCTACTGTCTCCCGAAAACACCAAATTCCCACAAGAATGTGACTCATTCTGTCCCGGGTCAAAGTTGGTCTTCAGGTAGAGACAGAACCATGGTTTCCCCTGGGTGAGCTCTATGGTGCAGTTGGGCTCCAGATGCTTGAGGAAGAGGAAGTCAAAGGAGGGCAGCTAGTGTGCAATGGACGGGGAAGGAGGAAGAGGACGTGTTGGGCTGCAAGGAAAAGCCAGCCCCACACGCACAGTTCTCCTCCTCTTAGGGGAAGCTAGAATTCAAAGTCATCATGCGTCCATTAGGTATGAGAAAATCTTGTCAATTGGGTACAAACAAAACTTCACGTCATGATGCCCAAATTCAAGCCCTCTACCTCTTCCACTAGGAGTGTGTATTCGTTTCACGTTGTTGCTGTAACAAATTACTATGAACTTGGTGGTTTACAACAATGTGAATGTATTCTCTTCCGTTGCCAGTCTAAACCGCAAGGTGCTGTCAGGGCTGTGTTCATTCTAGAATCTGTTTCCAGTTTCTGTAGGCTGCTTGCATCCCTTGGCTTGTGGGCCCTTCCTCCAGCTTCCCTCCTGTCTGACCCCTGCTGCTATTCTCACATTTTCTCTCTATGACTTCAAACCTCCCTCTTATAAGACCCCTTGTGATTATGTTGGGCCCACCTAGATTATCCAGGATAATCTTCTCATCTCCACATCCTAACTTAATGACACCAGCAAAGTTGTTTTGTCACGTAAGTTAACATACCCTCATATGGTGGGAATTAGGATGTGACATCTTTTTTGGGAGGAGGTGAGGGTCCTTAGGAAAAATTTTTTTTTCTCTGAAAGCCTCCAACTCTCCCCAAAATGGGGATTATCGTAAGTCTGGATCTATTCTTATAGGGCTGTGAGAGAAACGAATGTGTATGTCATTTCAATCACAGAAGCAAATATTACTATTGCCTCCATTTCCTCACCTGACAAATGAGGATAAGGGTGGTGTTTCTTTTTCATTCCGCTACAAGTATGCATTGCTTCTTTACCCTGAGCCATGCTGTGCTCACGTTGCCTGGGAAAGGGATTGACACAGTGTCTGCCCTGAAAATAGCCACACTCAGTCAAAGGTGGCTGCGGTAGTTGTGTAAGTTGGTTCACTTTTAGAGCCTTAAACACGTCTCAGCAACAGACAGAGATGAGGCCAGTTCTCTGGAGGAGCCAGCCGTTGGATGACTCACATCATCACGCAATGTTTAGAAGAGAAGCAATAAGCTCAGCTCCCAAGATGCCCTGGTGATCACGAACTTAAGAGTCTGTCCCTGCACTACCTGAGAGTCCAAGGAGCCCCCACAGACCCCTGGGTGGGTGGCGGGCCTAGGACTGCATGTGCCCACCGGAGGCTGTTGCTGCCACTCCCCCATACCTGCATTTGTCAGTGATCAAGGGAACAAAAAGCAGCAGCCGGTCCATCAGGAGAGAGACATTAAAGTTGATTAAGTGAGTGGGCCAATTAGCGTCTGGCTTCATGCAGTGCGGAGTTAATTAGCCTCCACAAAACAACAACAGCTGCTTTCCTGGAGGGGCAGGAGGCCCAGCAGAGAGGAGCCCTGGGAGGAGAAGGGATGGGGCTGGTGCTTAATAACGTGGCTGCAGTGTGCCCTGCCCCACTAAAAATGTAGCACAAAGCCCTGGGCCAACGTCCCCGCCCCCGCGTGCCTCCAGACAGTGCAGGGCAAAGACCCTTCCAGTGTCCTCCCCTTAGGGGGAGGCCGAACTTGGACCCCCAGCTGGAGATTCTTTTTTTATTTTTTATTTTTACTTTATTGATTTTTCACAGAGAGGAAAAGAAAGGGACAGAGAGCTAGAAACATCGATGAGAGAGAAACAGCAACCAGCTGCCTCCTGTATGCCCCCTACTGGGGATGTGCCAGCAACCAAGGTACATGCTACTGACCGGAATCGAACCTGAGACCTTTCAGTCCGCAGGCCAACGCTCTATCCACTGAGCCAGACCGGTTTCGGCTGGAGTTTCTTTTTGAGACTGTTCAGCACAACTCAGTTTGCATCCTAACAAAAAATCACCACTCTGCACATTTCGACTTGGTCCTCAACTTCATAATCCACCTGGTTTCCTATGGGTGGTATTTTTTCCTTATGACAAAAGTCATACGTATTTTTTGGGGGGAACACTGGCAGAGTATGACAACATGCAGAGGAGAAAATAGCCCCTTCACCCTAAAATAGATTCCTTCATTCATTAACTGTTTATCGTCCCCCTCCTGAATGCCAGTGCTGTCCAGGGTGTTCAAACGCCAGTTTTGTCTTTTCTCCATGCAAACACATGTGCTGTTCTATAAATTGGACATACTCTGCATGGTCCTTAATAACCTGCTGTTTTTAGCAATATGTCATGAGCCTTTCCTCCATCTCATTAAATATATTTTTAAACTCCTCAGCCTCTATGGTCCCACTAATTAAGCCATATCTTAGTTGTCCATTTATGCATGCCTCCTGCCTCCTCTTCTAACAAAGTTCTCAGGACAGAGACTTTTTTTTAAATTTTTTTTAACACTAGATTCCCCTATGCCTAGATCAGAGGCAAGCATGTGGGAGACACTCATTAAAAACGTGATGAATGAGCCAAGACCGGTTTGGCTCAGGGGATAGAGCGTCAGCCTGCGGACTGAAAGGTTCCAGGTTGGATTCCGGTCAAGGGCATGTACATTGGTTGCGGGCACATCCCCAGTAGGGGGTGTGCAGGAGGCAGCTGGTCGGTGATTCTCTCTCATCGGTGTTTCTAACTCTCTATCCTTCTCTCTTCCTCTCTGTAAAAAATCAATAAAAAATATATTTTTTTAAAAACGTGATGAATGAGTAAGCACATGAGGGAACCGTCCCTTCTATGGGCCATTTTGTTAGCATTATGCAAAGTGGGTGGCTCCCACTTTGTTAGCATTATGCAAAACGCTATCGCCCTAACCAGTTTGGCTCAGTGGATAGAGCATTGGCTTGCGGACTGAAGAGTCCCAGGTTCCATTCCGATCAAGGGCATGTACCTTGGTTGCGGGCACATCCCCAGTGCGGGGTGTGCAGGAGGCACCGGATCCATGTTTCTCTCCCATAGATGTTCCTAACTCTCTATCCCTCTCCCCTCCTCTCTGTAAAAAAAATCAATAAAATATATTAAAAAGAAAGGAAGAAAAAGAAAGAAAGAAAGGAAGGAAGGAAAGAAGGAAGGAAGGAAGGAAGAAGCCCTCACTTAAGATATGGGTTCAACTACAAGCGACAGAAAATGCCCCCAAGCAGTGGCTTAAATAAGAAAGGTTCGTGTCTCCTTCGGAGTTCCTCCAGGGCTGGTATGGCATCTCGCTCTCTAGCACCGTGGACTCCGTTTCCAAAGTCACCCGCTTGCGCGAAAGGGCGGCTAACGCTCCAGCCAAAAGCTGGGAGAGGAAGCGAAGAGGGCTTGCACTCACTCTTGAAGGACACTTCCCGGAAGTCCCTTAGCTCACCTCTGATTGGTTCTCATTATTCAGGATGTGGTCACACGATCATAAACGTGATCTTCATTATGCAGCTCATACGCAGGGGCGCTGGTCATGAGGAAGAAGGGGAAGAACACTGGGGGGCCATTGGTTGGCATGGTGCCTAGGCTCCTGGATGGACCCCAGCCTCTCCAGCTAGCTCTTTCCTACTGTGACCCTTCGTTTTTCCCAATGGGGATGTGGTTATCTGTCAGGCCAGTCTGGTTTCTTGGATTCAGGCCTGGGACCAGTGCACTGGTGGGGTGGGGGGTGGGGTTCTGAGCCTTCACCTCCTTTGCCCTCAGCTTCATCTTACCAGTTGATACAGTCATCACCCAAGATTCACTCCATGAGGATGTCTCCTTCCCCGGAGGATGTTTGTCCAATTAGTGTGAAGAGGAAGATCCAGGTGTGAGGAAGGGAATTGGGGGTTTCTGAAAGGCAATGGTTATTAGTAACAATCCATCCAACAGCCGTGTAGGACCAGGGAGAGAAAGCCAGCTCTCAGAGACGCTGTGTGGGATGAGGATGGTGAGCTGCCGGTAACAGGAGGCAGTGTGGCTCAACCGCGATGCGGCCCAGCCTTTCAGACAGCGAGGAGCTTTGTCACAAGCTTTACTGCCTGCAGTAAAAATCCTGCCAAAACGCACTCGGGAACGTGCGGGGAGACATGGACTCATTATTATGCCCCTAGCAGCTATCACAGGAAACCATCTGGGCTCAGATGGCCTATAAATTTGCAACTTGCAGTTGGGTGGGCTACAGGGAATCGACCAAGCGGGAAGTCAAGGTGTGAAGTGGATCTGGCAGGTTCCACACACGGGGCTGGCTCAGAGAGGCGCCATTCCTGGCAGTTCCTTCTCTTTGTAATTTTTTAAAAAATTTTTATGGTGAAGTATATCACACAGGAAAAGCGCACAAAACATAAATGTGCACGTTAACAAATTGTCGTAAAGCGAATACATGTGTAACCAATACCCAAGTCAAGAAATAGGACGCTGAAACCTCCCAAGTACCCTTTCTCACCTCCTTCCCCCCAGAGATGGTGATCGTGACTCTAATGAGTGCGGTTTCCCTGTCTCACTTTACCATTTGTCACCTAAGCATTCCCCCCCCCGAAGTGGCGTAATTGACTCTGTCAATTTTTGAACTTCATACTGATGTACAGAATCAGAGAGTCTATACAGAGAGTCTTTACAGAGTGGCTGGATTTGCTCTGTTGTGCTCAGCATTACCTCTTTAACATTTATCCTTATTGAGTAGGTTTCTAATATGTATTTTCATTCCTGAATATTCTCCTGCTTACCTACTTTACTGCTGTTGGACATTTTATGGCTCCTAGGCATTCGGGTTATTTTCAGAGCGAGGTAATTATAGATAGCGCTGTTATGGACATTCTCACACACAGATCCCTGCGCACATGCCTACAAGTTTCTCCACAGCTGTGATTCTCGAACTGCAGCGTGTATGGCAATAGTCGGGAGCTTGGTAGAATGCAGATTCTACCAATGGCCCTTCTCCCTAAAGATTCTGAGTCAGTAAGTCTAGGGTGGTGCCTGTATATTTTCATTTGCAACCAATTATTAGGTGATAAAGAGGCTGGGACACCCCTTTGGTAGCACTGGAGAGGAGCAGTTGGCACACTGTGGCCCACAGGCCAAACCTGGCCTACCATCTGCTTTTCCATGGCCCAGGAGCCATTTTTAAATGGCTGAAAAAATGCAAAAAAAAAAGAAGAAGAAGAAAAAAAAGAATATTTCATGCTACATAGAAAGTATATGAAGTTCAAATGTCAGTGTCCAGGAGTAAAGTTTTATTGGCACACAGCCACATCAATTTCCTTAAGCAGCGTTTGGCAATGCTTTACTGCTCAGGAGAGCTGGGTAGCTGTGACAGAGACCATTTGACTTTGTGGTCACAGCATGAGTTTGTTCAGACCTGAGCTAGAATATATGCTTCTGGGTGGAATTACTGTGTTGAAGGGTATGCAGTGCAACATCTTTACCAAAAAATGCCAGTGTCTAAGGTGTTACTGTCAGCAGCGGATGGACGTTCCTGTTGCTCCACATTCTCACCAACACTTCATGTTGTCAGATTTAAAATTTTAACCAATCTATTGGTTGTGCAGTGGTATCACATTGTGGTTTCCGTCTGAATTTCCTGATTATTAATAGACAATAAGCTCATTTTCAAGTGTTTATTGGCTGTTTGGATTTCATTGTGCAAATGTTTTGCCCTATTGGGATTGTCTGCCTTTTTCTCTACACATTCCGGACACAATTCCTTTGACATCGATGTGTCTTGTAAGTATTTTCCTCTACTCTGGGGCTTGCCTTCTCACCGTAGGATGGTGCTATTAAATGAGCAGAAGTTTTTAATTTTAACAAAGTCAAACTTGCTGGGAGCCAATTCCAGCATGTCATAATTGCAAGAATTTCATTGAAAGGTTGATGGAACTGGGAACTCAACAAGGGCTGAGTCACATATGTTATCGCCTGCTGGAATGGCTAAAGGCATTTCCCCAAACCTGAAGAGGATAATTGTTTACTGCCAGACAGCTCAGGGCATCTCAATCTACGTGTTATTGCATCCTACTGGCCAAACACCTGAACAGCCGTAGGCTATTCCCCAATCTGACAATGCTTCTATAGGCAACCCTATCCTTTGAAATATATATATATATAGACTTTGCCTTAGGACAATTTGTGTTTATAAAAAGCAAGGGGTCCTGAGACCAGGAGAACTTTGTTTCTTCAGCCAAGCTCCTCTGCCCCCATCCCCCCCCCCCCAATGACTTTCAAAATTAGGTTTCGTCTCTGGACTCTTATTTAATCTACAACACAGACCTTCTCCAGATTCCTGAACCCTTCTAGATGCCCAATCAAGACCACCGGCATTAAATGATACCCAACATCCGGCACAAACTCATCAAAAATTTTTTTGTATGTTAGGAAACCTTCCCCTACCTTGGGATTATGAAGATATTGTCTTGTGTTACCTTTTAAAAGCTTTATGATTTTACTTTTCACATTTATGTCTTAGTTTATCTGGAATTGACTTTTTGTGCCTGTTCTGAGGGAGGGGCCTTATTCCATTGAACAGATGCTTCATTTTTCCAACACCACTTATTGGAACACCACCATTTCCCCACTGTTCTTTGGGACTACTTTTGTCATTGAGCAAATATCCATAGAAATATGTCTGTTTCTGTTCTCTTTTACTGGCCTTTTTGTCTATCCTTGTGCTAATGCCACATACATTTCATTACAGCTTTACAGTAAATCTGGGAAAGGGAGGTCTTTCTGCCTTGTTCTCTTCACTTGTATTTCAGTTATTTTTGGCTCTGAATGTTTTCTCCCTTTAATTTGTTTACAAAAAACATGAAGTTGATGGACAGTAAAAATTCACTACTGACTGGTAGCAGGCCTATTAGGACAACCTTTTTGAAAAGACAATTTGGTAAAACTCTGTTTATTGAGCCCTTCTCTCCCCTCCTCCCCACAAATGAATAAATAAATAAATAAATAAATAAATAAATAAATAAAATAAAGACATATAACTCACTAATTTCATTCCCAGAAATACATCCTAAAGAAATGAAAATTCAAAACGGGGAAAGTTTTTGACCCAAAACTTCAGACTCAGTGTCAGATCTACAAGCTGAAGGTACAATAATGAGGAAACTCTTGCCTTCCAGAACCTTCAAGTCTTCTTAAGGGAGATAGCCGTGTAAGCGGATCATTGCCATCCTGGGTGGCAAATGTTCACGTAGAGGTACAGTCTGTACAAACATTGCGTCCACCAAACTGTTTACCTCAGCATTACTGAAAACAAAGGTCAGGCAGCAGAGGAACAGGTAAGCAAGTTATGGCACGTCTGTATGATAGATTGTCATAGTTCTAGCCCGGGCCAGGTGGCCCAGTTGGTTGGAGAATAGTCCTGTACACCAAAAGGTTGTGGCTTTGATTCCTTGTCAGGGCACATACCTAAGTTGCAGGTTTGATCCCCGGTCAGGGTGCATATGAGAGGCACCTGATGGATATTTCTCTCTCACAAAGATGTTTCTTTCTTTTTTTTTCCTCTCTCTAAAATCAATAAAAAACACATATCTTTGAGTGAGGATTTTAAAAAGTAAATAAATAAAATAAAGACTGTAGCAAGATGGATAAATGATTTTAATACATGCTAAGTGGGGAAAAAATCACACAATATTGCAAAGAAAATATAATCAAGGGAAAAATAAATGCATTGGAAAAATAATGAAAGGAATATGTCATAAGGATAACTAGAGGCCCGGTGCACAAATTCGTGCAGGTCCCTTGGCCTGGCCAGTGGTTGAGGCCATCAGGGCCATCTTGCCCAGTCCTGATCGGGACTGGTCATCCGGCCAGCCAGGGGGAGGGACCAAGGAGGCTGGTCAGCCATGGGAGGTTGGCTGTAGGAGTGCACTGACCACCACAGGCCAGCTCCCTGGTGGTCAGTGGGCATCATAGTGATCGGTTGATAGGTCATTCAGTCATTCGGTCACTTAGGCTTTTATATATATATATAGTAGTTATGAATAGGGGTGATTCTCTCCCTAGCAGGTCATTAGCCTCTAGACACCTCTGGCCCGGTGATTCTGATTCTCACCTCCATGTCACACTAACTAGCTAGGTGACCTCAGATAGTGACCGAATCCTGCTGAGCCCCAGCATATTCTTTCATCAAATGCAATAAACAGAGCCCTCCTCATAGGCTGTTGCATTGATTAATGAGATAATATACACTGAGTGGCCAGATTATTATGATCTCTGAATGGATAATAATCTGGAATATATATATATATATATATATATATATATATATATATATATATATTAGAGGCCTGGTAAATGAATTTGTGCATGGGTAGGGTCCAGCCAGTCTGGCCAAGGGGAGGAGACATGGGCGGTTGGCCGGCCTGCCTGCCTGCTGGTCGAACTCCTGGCTGAGGGGACAATTTGCATATTAGCCTTTTATTATATAAGATATACACCGAGTGGCCATATTATTATGCCGTTCAGAGATCATAATCATCTGGCCACTCAGTGTTTATCCCATGTCCTACGAAAGGGAGGCACTTGTTAGTTTCATTCCCTCCACCCAAGGACACAGGAAACTTTAAAAAAGCCCGGCCTTTTCCTGTCCCGTGGCCTCTGGTTATCGTCCTGGGTGTAATGGAGTGGAAAACTCCAGACATGGCTCCCCCTGACAGTGAATTTCTAATCTCAGAAAACTTAATGGTTTTTGTCAACCCGATTGTCCAGTGAGAGCGGATTAGGGGAATGACTTCCCCGTCGCTGGAAAGCGGGCTTGCTTCGCCGCGGGTTTCCTGCCGCCGGTGGGAGGCGTGATCGATACACCACAGACCTAAAAACGTACCTGTGGTTTTGGAGCGGAGCACAAAGGCTGGGCGTTGCATTTAAGTGCTCCAGCCATTTCCAAGGAGACCCAGGCGTGACGCGCATTAAGCGGTTTAGCTGGTGACCTGGGGCTCCGCGGTCTGAGGGGCAGAGAAATGGAGCGGTTGCTCCCTCCTGACCGGTGATGCAGAGGCGCCCCTGGCACAGGCTGGCTGGGTCCTTTCTGCTCCAGCTTTCCTGTCTGGGGAAGGAGGGCCCATTAATTACTGTCTGCGCCAGGCAGGGAGGCCGGCCTTGCTTTTTCTGTATCGGGACTTCCCAGACAGAACGCACTGATGCCCAAACGGACGGTGACTACTAATGGTAACGTGGTCCCAAACCCCCCTGCCCACTGCCAGCCTGTGGCCGGGGGGCACCTCGTGCCCAGGCTACACATTGGGGCCGACAGAACTGAGAGACAGACCTCAGCAGGGAGCATCCGCCCGAATTGTCCCCTAGCACACCTCCTGCCCGGTCCTCCGAAGTGGCCTCAGGCCCCTAGGGCAAAACAAAGCCCTGTTTTATCTGAGGCTCTTAAACCGCGTCACTTCCTCAGACGTCATCTCTGACTTTTCAGACTAGGAGGCCCCTATACCTTTCCTTCATGGTATTCATTCTAATGAAAAATAAATCCGTAGCTACATCCATGAGAATATGAGCTCCATGAAGGCAAGGATGTTTGCCTGCCATATTCCTTGCTGGTCCCCATTTCATGCTTACGAACATTTTTGGCACATAGTAGGTGCTCAGCAAATATTTGTTGAACACATTAATGAATAGATCTATAAAGTTACTTGTTTCCGATCTGTCCCCTCTATTTGACGAGAAGCTCTACGAGAGAAGGAACTGTGTCTTAGTCACTCTGTGTCCTCAGCGCGCAGAGTAGAATCTAGCACATAGTATGTGCTCAGTAAACACTGGAGGAACAATAAAGTACTTAAACATTTTGTTGTTGTTGTTTTCGTTAAGCCTCACCTGAGGATATTTTTCCATTGATTTTTAGGGAGAGTGGAAGAGAGAGGAAAAGACAGAGATAAACATCGATGTGAGAGAAAGACATGAGGCCTGACCAGGGCCCGGGCTGGGGAGGAGCCTGCAACCAAGGTACGTGTCCTTGACCGGAATTGAACCCGGGTCTCTTTGGTCTGCAGGCCAATACTCTATCCACTGAGCCAAACTGGCTAGGGCAGTACTTAAAAACATGTTGAATTAAATGATATTGCTCTTTATTTTTATAATGAATTGGTTACTAGAGAGAGAGAGAGAAAGAGAGAGAGAGATTTGTTAATCCACTCATTTATGCATTCATTGGTTGCTTCTTATATGTGCTCTGACTGGGGATTGAACCCGCAACCTTGCTGATGCTCCAACCAACTGAGCTACCGGACCAGGGTCTAATGATACTACCTTCATTATTTAAGTTAGAAATCACAAATCAGTTATTTTAGAAAAAGAGTAAAAAAAAAAAAAAAAAAGACGCATCTTTTATTAATATCACCACACATATACAGCCACTGTAATTATTTTGATGTTTTTCCTTTCAGAGTTTCTTACTTGTGTCTTTTACGCATACGTTAGTTGGGTTATTTTAAGCACACGCACATCAGCTGTCCAGGTGGCAGGGCCTTCTGTGGATTTAAGAGCAGGAAGGGAGGCCTGAACAGACAGTGTCACAAACGGGGAAAGCCGCTCCGGGAGCACCAGTGCTCAGAATCAGGTTGTAACCGTCAAATGAACAGGGGCAGGAGGCCCGAGGCGGGCGGGCAGGGTCCGAGAGAAAGGAGAGCTGCCAGGAGGCAGTCAACCTGGCTCCTCACAGGCGGCGTCTGCCTCATTCTGTGTGTTTCTTGGCTCACAGTTCAACCCCTTTGTGCTCGTAGAATCTGAACCTCAAAGCATTGAGCAGAGAGAGAAGTCAGAGACGGGGGTCAGCTGGACCTAAGAGACCACATCAAAGTATGTTCTGGGCTGAGCACCCCAGGAGGCCCCATCATGCCTGGGGCACTCACTGGGAGGTCTAGCACGTGTGCAGAAGTGGGAGAAAATGGGAAATAAGACCATGAGCATTTGGAGGAGGACAAGGACAGAAAAAAGAGAAAACCGAGGTGAGTGAGGTGGGAGGTAGAAATTCAAGTTCGGCAATTACTGCCCTTGCCCCTCAGTGCTGTGCCTCCAGAAACCTATTAGGGGCACATGGGGGAACAGGCTGTGCCAGACAACGGAGGCTCGCCCTCCTCGGCCCAGCCCCTCTTTGCCCACTCTTTTTTTTAAACAAGTTTTGAGTACAAAATGTCTCTCCATGGGCAGGAAGAGCTTCAGTAATAAGATGCCCCGAGTTGGCTATGACATGCCAGCCTCTTGCAGAAAGAAAATATTTTTTATGTCATCATAAAGCTGCCTGGCTCACCTCGGCCTGCTGTGCAAACGATGGCTCTGAAGGCAGAGGGGAGACAAGAGCTTCCGACCTGCAGCTGAGGCAGAAAGGAAAGTCTGGGGTCCGAGCCCCCTCCCAGCCTTTCTCTGTGCCCGTCAGCTGGAAGCAACACCCAGCAGTGAGGCAGGAAAAGGAGAGGAGAAGTGGGGGTCTGGGGATGGAGTGTCTCTGGCCTGTCCCAGCCCTATCCGGAGGAATGAAGCCAGAGAAAGGGACCCAGGGACAAGTCTTCCCCGTGGGAGGTGGGGGACGTGTGAGTGGGGGGAGGAAATGCATCCACCTGCAGCTGCCCAGGACCCTCTGCTTAACAGAGCCCCTCGTCCTAGCTCCTGCCTAACAAGCAATGCAGTTCTGCCGGGCTAGGTCCTCAGCGCATGCCCTCAGGTTTCCTCTCCGTTCTTGTTTCCCAGGGCTGCTGGGCCAGATCAGCACACCAGATCAGCACACCAGATCAGCACAGCTGTTTGGCCAGCACACCTGATTGCGGGGGACGCAGGGTGCTGGCTGTTACTCAGCCAGGCGCCCATGAGGTGTGGGGGCTAGGTCCTCCGTATGTCTGTTGGTATAAGGTTCTGTTCTGCTGCCGTAACTGGCAGTTGAAAGTGTGTTCTCCTTAAACATCAATAGGCTGGGGAGATTATCTCCACCGTGAAACCCTTTTTTTAATGTTTAAAAATTTAGTCTCAGGATGCTCTTTGGGACAGAAGAGCAATCAGTTACAACTTACCAGCACTTTGTGCCCCAAAGTATGCCAATTGTGTATCTTGCTAAGTCCTCCCAACAGCATGGAGGTGAAGGGCAGAGGTGGAGAGAGAAAGCAGCTTGCCTGGGCAAGGGGCTGAGCCAGAATTCAAACCCAGGTTTTTCTAACTCCAAAGCTAGGGTCCCGAATGCTATCCCTTTGGAGAGATTGTTTTGTTGGGTTTTTTTCTTCTTTAAAGCACTTTAATCACACAGTCAACACTGGAATCTCATAAAACACCACATTCCCACCATAGTCTGGGCCTCTGAATGGCACACATACAACTAACCCAGAAAACCTACTGTTTGGACCACACTGGTAGAGAGAGAAGACCTTCAGGACCCCAAAGCAATAGTCCGGCCATCTGGTCACCCAGCCCTAGCTCAGCCTAAAAACCTTCTGCAGGGTGTCACCCTACAGATAACCCGAAAGGTCTCTAGGCTTCCTGGTTGTTAAAACAACAACTACAGTCACAGGAATTGAGGCCTGAAGATCAGGGGGGTAGAAATGAGGAAGGAAATGGCATGTTCAATGACTATTTCCCTCCCAACTTGCTCTGTTCTTTCTAGATACAGCCTGAACTTGCATACTTAGAGATTGATCTGATCCACTGTTGAAAGTTTTCTATCGATTTCAAGGCTGTTCAGATCTCTATGTACTTTGAAGTCTGGGGTACAATGGAATTCCTAGATTTGATGCTTCTGTCGCTGCTAGGCTGGTTTAACACAGACACCCCCTCTGGAGGCCTTGCCTATGTCACTGCGAGAACTGTCCTAGGAGAGCAGCACAGATGTGTCAGGATAGTTCTCTGCCCTTGCGAAGATCTCCCTAATCCTAATACCCCCCTTTCATTTTATCCCTTTCTGGTTTCATCAAATCTGTTGTGCTGAAACCAGTTTGGCTCAGTGGATAGAGCGTTGGCCTGTGGACCGAAAGGTCCAGGGTTCGATTCCCTTCAAGGGCATGTACCTTGGTCAGGTAGCGTGCACATCCCCAGTAGAGGGTGTGCAGGAGACAGCTGATTGATGTTTCTCTCTCATCGATGTTTCTAACTCTCTATTCTTCTCTCTTACTCTCTGTAAAAAAAAAAAAAAAAAAAAAATCAATAAAATATATATTTTTAAAAATCTGTTGTTGGGTTCTTTCTCTGCCCGGCCCCGCAACCCACCCCCCATCCCCACTTGTCTATTTCATATCAAAGGTGTTCTCGCCGAGACCGGTTTGGCTCAATGGATAGAGCATCGGCTTGGGGACTGAAGGGTCCCGGGTTCGATTCCGGTCAAGGGCATGTACGGTGGTTGTGGGAATATCCCCAGTAGGGGGTGTGCAAGAGGCAGCTGATCGACGATTCTCTCTCATTGATGTTTCTAACTCTCTATCTCTCTCCCTTCCTCTCTGTACAAAATAAATAAAAAATATATTTAAAAAAAAAAAAAAAAGGTGCTCCCCACATCCCCACTTCTGGATTTGCTCCCTGGAGGGCAGAGCAAGGGTAACTCCCCTCCTCCTTCCCCAGGTACACCCGGCACTGCTCAGTCGTGAAAATCTCCCTTCCTCGGAGCCCTGACTGCAGGCTCTCACATTGGCTTCAGAGAAAGGGTTGAGTTTGATGTGGTTAAGACTGTCATCACTGCCTCTTCAGACTCTCAGCCCCAAACCATGCTCCTGCTCAGCGCCCTCACTTTCCATTTCTCTGGGAATCTTTCATCTTGTCACCACAAACCCTCACAGCCTCCACGAAGGCCAAGACGGGCCAGGAGGGCGGTACATTTCCTTTCTTGGTTGAAATACCGGCTGCTGTGGCTCAGTCATTCCACTCTGGGCTCCTTATAGAGAACAAGAGAAAGAGAAAGCAAGAGTGAGGGGTGCTGTAAAGACTGTTGTTACATGGTTTCCTTAAGCCCCAGAAATAGAAAGCCTGACTTCCGACAGGGCAGAGCCCCTATGCAAACCACCAGACCGCACTGCCAGATAAGAAAAATGTGAGATTGTGTCATACTTCCTTCATCAGCTCCTGTTTCTGAAAATGACCCTGAATTTCAGACAGCCTCACCATGATCCCAAGATTTAGAGAAGGTGGAAGGAGGAGGACAGAGGGATCAGACATCTCTCTTTTCTGGTATAAATTTATTTTCAACCACAGAAGTAAAGGAAAGAAAAGACGGTGAAAGACTAATTAGGAGCTAGCTTTATTATTTGCATATACAAGAGAAAGAAAGGAACTGGATGTCAACCGGCATTGAGAAGGGGAATCTGCTTGCTAAAGAATGGATCCTTAGCCCTAGCTGGTTTGGGTCAGTGGATAGAGCGTCAGCCTGTGGACGGAAGGGTCCCAAGTTTGATTCCAGTCAAGGGCACATGCCCAGGTTGCTGGCTCAATCCCCAGAAGGGGCATGCAGAAGGCAGCTGATCAGTGATTCCCTGTCATCATTGATGTTTCTCTCCCTCTACCTTCCTCTCTAAAATCATTAAAAATGTATATTTTAAAATAAATGTGTCCTTGGCCTTTTCCATTCACATGTGGCCATTTATTGAGTACCTACTATAAGCCAAACACTGTGCTTGGTGCTGCTCATTCAAAGACAAGACACCTCCTTGTAGGATAAGAAGGCTGAACTAGATTCAGACTCACCTGGATTCTAGCTCTTGTGCTCAGCACCACCTCCACCACCGGGGAAAGAATTTTGCTTCACTCTCCCAGAGCAGCCTGCGTTGTCAGCCGCTGTAGGAAGAGTGATGGCGGGGGTGTTGACAAGCTCCTAATTGGAAGGTAGGGGGTGCCGCAGAGATCAGCTATAAAAGATATCTTTGGACCAGGGTGGGCTGTGAATGCTTGGCAGAGACTCGGGGGTGAGGTCTGGTGAGCTGTCACCCTCGGATAAAGCCTGGCCCAGCAGACAAACAACATGGGGATGAAGGGGTGGGGAGACCGGGCGGGGGTGGGGAGGCAGCTGACAGACAAGGACCATGTGGGGGCGCAGCCATTTCAGGGGGTGGCAGCAGTAGCATGCACACCAAAACTTCAGGAGTCAGTGGGCTCGCTAGGGCATGGGGCACAGGGAAAGGGGACCCTGGAGTGGCCCCAAAGCCCAGTATCAAAAAGGCAGGGCCAGTGGAGCAGCTGATGAGTTTTGTGGTGAAAACAAGGAAAAGGAGAGACGGGAGTCTGTTTTAGAATAACTCTGTACACCTAAGTTGTCCCAGGCCCTGAGGAGTTCCAAAGAAGAACACAGTTAGAAGTTAACATCTAACGAGGAGGTGACCAAATCCGTACAGTGAAAGCGTTGCTGGGTAAGACAACACTGGCACTTGTGCAAACTCTTTCCTTGAAATACCATATCCCTGTTTTAGAAATGAGGGTGCTGAGGTTCTGAGAGGTTGCATACCTTCTCTAAGTTGAGAGATTTTTTGAAAAAGTTCTGGAAATGAATGGCAGGCATGGTTGCACAACAATGTCAATGTGCTTGGTGTCCCTGAACTTGGGCCTGGTGAAAATGGTAAATTTTATGTAACATGTATTTTACCACAATTAAAAAAACAACAACAACAACAAAATGGGTTAAAGACAATTCCCTATGTACACATCGGTGCCAGCACACAGAAGTTTACCTATCATTTCAGGGCTGTGTGAGCCTCCAAACTTGCTGTACAGCCTGCAGCAGGGGAAAAAGTAGTAGATACTTACTCGCGGATGGTGCAGGAGAGACGTTAAAAGGGTGGCACCGTGGGAGGGAGAGGGAGCTACACGTGAACAGATGAGAGATGGTTCTTGGAATTGGAGGGCCCACTGGGGCTCGTGCAAAGCTGTGGATTCTCAGTCTTTTCCATGTTCTGAGCCAGAGGCTGAGGGACTTGAGCCATCCAGTCTTGCTGTCTGGCACAGCACAGAGGACCTCCCCTGGAAACCTGTGCTTGGTGCTGCTTGGAGCAGAGCGCATGTGGCATGAGCGAAGACTCCACCCATCAGATAGACAACCAGGCCTCACGGGGCCCAGCTCCCCCAACCACGGGTTTGCAACACACTCGACAAACAGCAACTGGCCTTGAGCAGAAGTGGGAAGGATACACCCCAGCAGCCCTTGGCCTTGCTGTCCCCAGGGACCTGTGAGTGCCCGGGCAGAGAAAAGAGGTGGGATCGGCGCCAGGAGCTAGGGTGCAGGGACCCCCTGAGAAGCAACAGGTATGAAGAAGGGCAATTAGCCGAGGAGGCAGAGGAGTGACAGCCTCGATCTGATTGGAGAAGCTACCGAGATTACGTCATCTGCGGTGAGTAGGCCTGATTAACTCGCTGATGAATGGAGACTTGCAGGGGAACTTTTTCTTCTTCAAGGAGCCAGGAAAAGTGGTAATTAGGCTTGTCTTTTAGAATAAAACTATTCTGAGGCTTCCCCCTTGGTGTTCCGGGCCCCGAGTGGGAGGAAGAGCGTCTATTCATAGGCCGAGACTTGGAGAGCTCTCCCCGCCCCCACCCCCATGAGTCAGACGCTCACTGTGTGAGCTGGGTGGTGGCTCATGTCTTTGGGAACTGCTCATTTATCCATCTAATTTGTTCCTCTACGCCAGCCACGAAGGGAAATCTTTCTGTTATTTTGGTCCCCAAACAGGCTAGTGTTTACCATGATCTCACCAGCAACACTCTGTTCTGCGCACGTGTGTGTGTGTGTGTGTGTGTGTACGTGTGTGTGTGTGTGTGTTATAAAGAGGTGGGGCTGCTGCCCTTGCTAGCATTTTTAAAAAAATATATTCTTATTGACTTTAGAGAGGAAGGGAAAGGGGAAGGAGAGATAGAAACATCAAGGATGGGAGAAAATCATTGATCGGCTGCCTCCTGCAAACCCCCCACTGGGGATCAAGCCCGAAATCCGGGCATGTGCCCTGACAGGGAATGGAACCGTGACCTCCTGGTTCATAGGTCAGCGCTCAGCCACGGAGCCACAGTGGCGGGGCCTTGCTAGCATTTCTAAACACATTCCAGTTATGAACTGAGGGCAGGGACCGTAACGCAGTGCTTCAGAGAGGCCTTGGCCCCAAGGAGGTGACGGCCCAGGACAGGCAGCTGTGCGCCCACGTCTGTGCAGTGGTCAGGCTGTCCAGTGAGTAAGTGTCCTGAGTCTCTTGTTTAGGCAGGTTTAAGGTTTGAAATAACTTTGGCCTAATTTCCTCCCCGATCCAATGGAAGCCTGGCTACCTGCCCTAACGTGGGGGGTAATTATAAGGGGCGGGGGGGGGGTGATTTCTGAGACGCACAGGCATGTGAGATATGCAAAGTGAGAGACACAGACAGACCAGCGGTAGCATCCAACTGAGCGGCCCCCACAGCTGCGATTAGGACAGCTCCGGACACACCAGCCGCACGTTTGGAGAAGTGGGGCCACTCCTTCACACAAACTAAACTGGTACACAACGGAGAGAAGAAGAAAAAAAAAGTTGGGCAGGAAGCAGCCTTTTCAACCAGTGGAGAAACCGTTAGAATCCATCCCTTTGCCTATATGCCAGCGCTCCGCCTGCTCCACCCAGCCACACTATCAAGGACCCTCACGCTATCAGAAAGCCCAGGGGCATTTGTCCCTCGTTTATCAAGGACCCGGGGAACCATTTCTCTAACTGAAGATAAAGAAGTGTTTTTTCCCCCTCCTCTCTCTCTCCATTCTACTTCTAGCTCCTGCCAGAGAGTTCCTCTCATTTTCTCGCAGGAACAACAGTTCTGAAAAGAAGCTATTTTCCATCCTGGACTTGAAGAAACTGGTGGAGAGGCAGGTAAGATGAGTTTCATTCATTCATGTGCCCAATCGTTCATTCCTTTGATAAATATTGATTGGCACTTACTACATGCTAGATATGGAACGTGTAGGAGCTTTTGCAGTCGTTGGGGGAGCCGGATAGCACTTAATAATCACAAAACGTAGCGTTATACACGTTGTGATCCAACCTGGGAGTGAGATCTTCTCGTGGTGGGTCCTGATCTAGTCACGGGGGTCAGGGGCACTTCCCTGAAGAAGTAATATTTGAGCCGAGAGAGAGTGTGTTTCGTACTTGGCTGGATTTCGCTCTTGCCCTCCCAGTGGGTGTTTTCTGGATGGAAAGGAGGACTCGGGGCCGAAAGACTTGCTGTCATTTCCTGCTGGGCCCGTTTCTGATACCAAGTCACGATTCCTCGGCCCTCCTGAAGGTTAGGATGGGAATGACTTATTGGAGTGATAGAGGAGCCAGCATAAACCTGCCAGGACCTCCTTCCAGATTCAGTTCGCTTTGCAAAAAGTTGCCAGATAAAAGATATTTCCAGATGGAGGGCCATGCAGGAAATACAAATGGAGTGTTTTTTGAATAGTTCTTCCTTTGTAAGCGATGGCCCCAGGCAGCCTTCTTCAGCGTGGTGGGAGGCAGTGTAGCCTGAGAGTGTGAGAGGAGCTGAGCTGGCCCTGGACTTGAAATGTCTATTCAAGTTCTCTGGGGAAGGGGCTGTGGCCCGAAGGGGCATTAAAGATGCTCTGCTTACAGGAGACCCCCTCCCTTCTCCCATCCCACCCCCAAAACAGAACCTGTGCCGGCTACACTCTGACTCCCAATTCTCAGAGAGGGCAGATAGATATCTATAAAAGCATGGAGTTCCCTTAAGGATGTGGCTTTCCATGGTAATACACTGCACCTCTTCCCTTGACCTTGGCGCCAATCGTCCGGAAATCAGGACCAACCCCGCTCACCAAGGCCCAAGTGGGCAAGCGTTGCCATTAGGGGACCGGAAGGACATCTTTGAGCTCATGGGACCCGTTTCCCCTTGACACTGGGGTTGTTAAATGGGTCGGTAGATGAACCTGAGGAGGTGGTGAGCTTCCTGAAATGACAGGTAAACTTCTGTACGCTGGCACCGATGTGTACGTAAGGAATGGTCTTTAACCAATTTTGTTGTTGTAATTTAAATTGCGGTAAAATACACGTAACATAAAATTTACCATTTTCACCAGGCCCACGTTCAGGGGCACTAAGCACATTGACATTGCTGTATAACCATCACTGCCATTCATTTCCAGAACTTTTCCCAAAAAATCTCTCATTTATTTGTTTTTTTACTTTTTTCATTCCAGTTGATGTTCAATATTAAGTCAGTTTCAGGTACAGCATAGTGGTTAGACATTTCTATGTCTCCAGGAATTTTTTTATTCTCCCAAACTGGAACACTGTACCCCTAAACCCATTGAACAATAACTCTGCCTCCCCCCTACCCCACCCCCAGTCCCTGGCAACCACCCTTCAACTTTCTGTCTCTAGGACTTAGACTCTCTAGTTACCTCACATGAGTGGGATTAGACAGTCTTGTCCTTTTGTGGCTGGTTTATTTCACTTTGTGTAATCTTTTTAAGGTCCGTCCATGTTGTAGCATGTGTCAGAATGTCCTTCCTTTTAAAAGGTGAAATAATACTTGATTGTAGGCATATACCACTTTTTAAAAAATCCATTCATCTGTTCATGGACAGTTGGGTTGCTTCCATCGTATAGCCATTGTGCATAATGCTGCTGTAAACATGTATGTACAAATATCTGTTTGAGCCCCTGCTTTTAATTCAAAAATGGGATTGCTGGGTCATATTTTTAATTTTTGAGGAACGTACATACTGTGTTCGTGTAGCTGTACCATTTCCACCAGCAGTACACAAGGGTTTCAGTTTCTCTACAAATCCTCCAAAAAACCCCCAACTTATTTCTGTTTTTCTTCCTTTTCCTTTTTTTTTTTTTTTTTTTTTTTTTTTTTTTTTTTTTTTAAATAATAGCCATCCTCTAATGGGTATGAAGTGGTATCTCATTGTGTTTTTGATCTGCATTTCTCTAGTGATTAGTGATGTTAAGCATCTTTCCATGTGCTTATTGGCCATTTGATTATCTTCTTTGGAGAAATGTCTATTCAAGTTCTTTGTCCATTATTTAATCAGGGTTGTTTGGTTTTCCTGTTGAACTGTAGGAGGTCTTTATTATATTACCCTCTTCTCAGGTATACGGTTGGCAAATATTTCCCCCCATCCCATGGGCTGCTTTTTCATTCTGTTGAGAATCTCCTTTGATATTGAACCACTTTTAACTTTGAGGTAATCCAATTTACTTATTTTGTCGCCGTGCTTTTGGTGTCATAGTCACAACGTCATTGCTAAATCCAGTGTCATGTGGATTTCCCCGTGTTTCCTTCTGAGAGTTTTAGAACGTTAGCTCCCAGGTTTGTAAGAGTTCTGTGAATGGCAATGCATGGGCCACCCTCCGTGCTGAATCTGGGGAGACCTTCCTCACCAGCGTGAAGGCCCTCGGGTCTTGGTGAATGTCAATGTGAGTCTTGGAATTGGGAAACTGACAACAAGGATGTGGTATTTGAAGCCTTTGATTGAAAAGGAATTATTGAGGATCTCCAAATTGATATCAGTACCCTGGGAGCTAAGGAAAATGATAATCATGGCCACTCTTCTCCAGGAACGTAAGGCGCTTTGGAGGTAGCAAGATGCTGCTCAGACATGAAATCAGTGCACTGCAAGACAGAGGCAGTGAGCACCTGCCAGTAACCAGGCCCTATGGCCATGAGCTCGGAGGACTCAGGAAAGGATCAGCCACCACCAGCTTCAGGCAACAGAGAAACCTTCAGGCTCGGGCGGGGTCCGAGGTGATGGACACATTTGGGAGCAGCAGGGGGTCCGGGGAGGACTTTGAACTAACAGCAGCAATGATTGCCATTTACCGAGCACTTCTCATGTGCCAGACACTGAGCTTGGCCTGCTGCATACATTATCTCAGTTAGTCCTCCTAACCTTACATTTATCACTGTCTCTGTTTTATCGTCTCAAGCACTGAAGCCCAGAGATTTGCCTAAGATTAATTGCCCAGATAGTAAGTTGTGAAGCAGAGACTCTCAGAAACCAGGTTTATTTATCTCCAAAGCCTCTCTTCTTAGCCAGTCTACCACATGGGCACCAAAGGTTTGAAACACGGGGCCATGCAGACATCCCAGAGAGAAAGAAGAGAGTAAGACAATGGATCAAAGTGGACACGAGCAGGGTGTCTGAGATCAAGGAGGAGCAAGCTGCCTGGCTAGACGGGAAGGTTGAGGCTCTAGGGCTGAGGGGTATAAAGCTGAATTGTGGGGAGGGACAGGCTCACAGGGCGCCTTTAATGGGAGTAAGGGATTGGGTCTTAATCTGCCGCAAAGACAGGGTCATACCTCCAGCTGCAGCTCTAACCTTCCAGGCTATCTCTTCCCTTTATGAAAAATGAGAACACTGAGGTTCCAATAGGTTAAGCAACTCATCAGTGGCCACAAGCAATAGGGAGCCATGGCAAGTTCTTGAGCAGAGTAGTGACCGTGAAGAAAACCATATTCCGGAGAGGGTAGCTTGGCAATAAGATACGTGAGGGGCAGCTGCGACCGAAGGAAAGCAGAAAAAAAGTACATAGCTCTTGCCCTGGTTTTTGCTGAAGGGTGTTTCTAGAGAGCATCATAGACAAGACTCCTTCCCGTTGAGGTGTGAAGCTTTAAAGGTAAGTGTGCTTAGGAGGGTCAGAATCGCCTTCCCCACCAGGCTCAGCCCTCTCAGCCAGCTTCCCAGAGAACAAGCTTTCCCAGAAGCAGCTGGCCCCTTCCTTCAGTAGAAGGTCTGTCTGCAGTGCAGAGTCTCAGACCAGAGGAGCCCCCTGACCCCCCATGAGAGCCAGTGGCCAGGAAAGCATCTTGATGCCCTCTCTTTTTCACCTTCTTAAGCATGAGGCCGGGCCAGGTGTCTGTAAGCCTCACCCACCTTACCCGGGGAGTCACAGAGCAGCTAAGATCAGGCGAGAGTCCCCCTGGAAAGGAGGCTGAGCCCTCATTGCTGCAGAATTCCGTTATCTACCCCTGTCCAGCCAAGAGGGGCCTGCCCTGGTTGACTGTCCTCCTCTGAGGCTCTCTGCTTAATTAATTCTAATAATAGCCACCATCCATTGAGCACTGTACTAAGCATTTGACATGCATGATCTCATTTTATTCCTACCACCCCGTGATGAAGATATAATTATCCCCATTTTACATGTGACAGAACTGAGGCTCAGAGTAGTCAGATCATTTGCCGAAAACCATGTAGCTAAGAGAGCCAGGACTGAAAACATAAGTCTGTCTATTTCCAAAGCCTGTGTCTTCACTCCTGTGGTTAAGTGCACACTGGCTCACTGCAGCCATGTCTCCTGTAGGCATGGGGGCCCTACAGCAAAGAGTCAAGCTTCAAAGAGTGGCCTCATTGCTGCCCGCCCCCCCTCACCTGAATGTCCCTAAGAGCCAAGAGCCTGATCTTTTCCCCAAAACCAAACTCTTGGGCCCAAATCTGAATGCTATCTGGGCCCTTATCTTCTCCCAAGAGTTAGAGTTGAGAAAGGTAAGGGATCTTCCAGGTCCTTTGTAACTTTTACCCAGAGAATGTAGTGCTTTGGCCATGGTGAGTGGGGCTGCCATTTGTTCATTCATTCATTGATTCATTCTTTCAGTGAATTTCTCCCCAGGGCTTGGCATGCTAGGCACATTCTGGGTGTGAAAGATGCAACTGAAAACAAGTCATAAAGAATTTTGAGCCTCACAGTTTATATTCTAGACAAGAAGAAAGGCCAACACACACACACACACACACACACACAACAACAACAATAACAACAGCAACAAACATACATGTAGAAAAGTGGAAGTAGTGATGATATTAAGAAGAAAAATAAAACAGGATAAAAGACTTTTTAAACTCTTATGAGGATAAAACATTTGAACAGAGAACTGAATGAAGTACATGGGAACCTTAGGATGATCTAGAGCAGTGGTCGGCAAACTCATTAGTCCACAGAGCCAAATATCAACAGAACAACGATTGACATTTCTTTTGAGAGCCACATTTTTTAAACTTAAACTTCTTCTAACACCACTTCTTCAACATGGACTCGTCCAGGCGTAGTATTTTGTGGAAGAGCCACACTCAAGGGGCCAAAGAGCCGCCTGTGGCTGGAGAGCCACAGTTTGCAAACCACGGATCTAGAGGAAGAGCATCTCCGATAGAGGAAAGAGCAAGTGAGAAAGGTCTCCAGGTGGAGCTGTCTTGGTTTGTTGTTAATAACTAGGAAAAGGGTCACTGTGGTTCCAACAGAGAGAAGGAGGGGGCTGTGGTGGAGAAAGTATGAGGCCTTCTACACCACAATACAGGCTTTCTGATAAACTGTGGTGTGTCCCTCAGATGGGGCTCTCTGGGTGGCTAGAGAAAGGGGATAGTTTGCATAAACAAAGGGCACAAGGGCAGCTCAGTGAGTCATCTCACCAGCTCTGACTCCCCCTGGACATCAGAGCATCAAACAAATCCAGGGGGCAGAGCCCAAGAGAGAGATTGGGGAGGGTTTGATAGTGGCGGAGCTGGAAGAGAAGCTGCGGACTCTATGCCTCCCTTGCCTTATCCATCACAGGGTGTCTGAATTATGGGTGAGTGTTCAAATACTTTAAAGCTGGAATATGCAAAATATCTCCCAGAAGCTTATCATGTGCCAGTCTCCTTTCAGGGACTGGATTTGTTCTACTTCACAGAAACGTCATAACAGCTCCACGAGACAGGTGCTCCACTCTGCCCACTTTGCAGGAGCAGAAGCTCAAGTCCAGAGAGGCTGAGTAACGTGTCCAAGGTCAAGGATGAAGCTGCTGGGTTAGAGCAGGGGCAGGGGAAGCCCACTAGAGCACTAGAGCATGCTGGGAAACCCCATTCCTGAGCCCCCCTCCACTAGGACGTGCTGTGAGCTTAACTCTACTAAGCCCTCGCTGTGAAATGGTGACATCCGTGTCAGTTACTTCAGCGCTGGATGTTGCCTCCTGTCTCCGTTGTAGAAGGTGATTTAGGACTTCCTGGGAGAGGAAATCAGATGAACAAAGTCAGGGATGTGTCAGCAGCAGGCAATGTGTGTGGGGGAAGCCACAAAGCTGTCAGCAGCCTAACATGGGCACAATCCAGCATTTCTGGTTGAAAACCGTGGGCTCGCCATGCCGGGGGCTGGCTGACGTCTTGGGCATACCACTGCTCTTTGCCTTGGCGGGTGTCCTGACCAGCTGAGGGATTGTTGCTTTCCGATCCAGCGGTGATTACTTCTGAAAGAGGCAACAGCTATCATTTCTGAGCATATGCCACCCCTGTGCAAAGCAGTTTTCCACACTTCGGATCCTCTCTACGTTCCTGGGAGGTGAGCTGGCATCCCAGTGGCCTTGCCCTCGTTCTAGCCCTGCTGAGCGCTATGATTGCTTTCCTGAACAGAGAGACTGAGAATCAGAGAGGTGAAGTGACTTCCCCCAAGTCACACAGCCAGTCAACAGGTGAGCCCTGTCTGTCTGACACCTAGGCTTGTTTCTCCTAAACTCAGTTGATATGGATTTTCTTTAGATTTGGGGGAGCGGGGGTGGTCTCTTTTCTGCGATATAGGAAACCTGATTGATTTATCAGTAAGTTAACATTCTCTGATAACATTCCCATCCACCGGCCCGCACATACATTTGGGAGCCAGATGCCTGTGACAGTTGAGGAGTTTGAGATTTGTGCACGGGAACTGAAGCCTTATCAAAACAAAGCTGTACGTTTGTTCCGATGTGAGAATGCCACAGCTAACAGGTAGGTGAGGCAACTTGGCTTCTAACGTTTAGGGGAAAAAAGGAAAGAAAAGAAGTGAATTGTCATCCTTGGCATTTCCCCAATGACATTTGCATTTTTATTTCTATTAGAAGTCCATTTTCGCAGAGAAATGCAGCCTTAGTCACTTGAAGCTGGGCTTCCCTAGGAAACAATTGTAAATGTAATAAGTGAGAAGAATAGAAAATGCCAGCAGGAAAGAATGGAGCCACCTGGGGTCAGATTCATCATGTAGACTGATTTGGTTTCCTTCTGACATTCGTGCTCAGGAAGGAAAACTTGGAAAATTTCTAAATTTAGGGTGTTTACGATTGGCAAAGAGTGAGGGGCGGGGGAGAAGGAATTACATTGCAACCCCCCTGGGTAGGCATCAAGCTCGGATTTCCCCAACTTTGAAGCACCGCTTAACATGTTCTAGTCGCCTCCGTTACCAGAATCCCTCTTTTGCGTGGGGTGTAAGGTTGCTGGGGAAAGATACAAGAAGGTCATGATGGCTTTAAAATTATGCATAATAAAAGCGCATTTGGAGACTTGATTCTAAATGTTACACTTAAATTTGAGCAATTCAATTGCCCGTTGAATAGAAATGAAATCCCACCGGTCGGCAGTTATTTCTTCCAACCACTGTGTGTGAAATTGAAATCTTAAGATACCATTTCAAATATTCGCTTTCTCCAAGGAAGTTCTCCCCAAAGAGTTGTGAAAGATAAGACACTGACCCAAAGTCATAGGCAGTAATCTCTCTTTTCTTTCCGCCCTCGGGTCAAAACAGGATTATTCAAAGGAAATTTTATGCCCCAACGTTGGCTGTTCGGAGGTTACCTCCTGGAACCCAAGCATATATTTATTTTAACAACTAACTTGAGCCCCATGCAAAACAGTAGCAAGGAGATCAGCAACTTATCAGATTTAATAAGAGCAAGCAGTGCTAAGCATCTCACCTAGTCACCAAGGAAGTGAACATTAACCTGGAAAATGTTTATATTTTGTTGAGTAGCAGTCAGAGGTAAGGTTAAAGGGACCCTGATCTTTAATCTTTAATTTTTTAATCTTTAATTTCTTTATTGATTAAGGTATTACATATGTGTCCTCAGCTCTCCATGAACCCCCCAACCCCCAGCCCCCACCCATGCCCTCACCCCACTTTTGACTGTGTCCATTGGTTCAGCGTAAATGCATGCATACAAGTCCTTTGGTTGATTTCTTCCCCTTACCCCCATCCTCCCCTACCTTCCCTCTGAGGTTTGACGGTCTGATTGCTGCTTCTCTGTCTCTGGATCTGTTTTTTGTTTGTCAGTTTATGTTGTTCATTATCTGTTTGCTTTTTAAAACTAGAAAACTGTTTTTAATTTGGGTGGGAAATTCCTGTCTTCAAATTTAATTTCAAGCTTTAGTTGTGTATTTATTTTTGACATATAATTGTCATAGATTATGTTAGTTTTAGGTGTACAACACGATGATTCAGTGTTTGTAGATATTGTGAAATGGCCACCACAATAAGTCTCGGTAATGTCATTATATGTAGTTACAATTTTTTTTATGATGAAGACTTTTAGGATCTACTCTCTTAACAATGTTCAAACACACAGTATTAACTATAGTCACTATGCTGTACATTACATACCCAGGACTTACTTATTTTATAGCTGGAAGTTGGTACATTTTGACTCCTTTAGCCCACTTCACTCACACACACCAATACCACCCACTCTGGCAACCACAAGTATGTTCTCTATATCTGTGAGTTAAGTTTTTTTGTTTTGCTTTGTTTTGTTTGTTTGTGTGTGTTTTTTTTTAAGATTCCACATACTAGTATGTGGATCATACAGTATTTGTCTTCTTCTATCTGACTTATTTCACTTAGCATAAGGCTCAAGTTCCATCCATGTTGTAACAAATGGCAGGATTTCCTGCTTTTTTAGAGGCCCAGTGCATAAAATCCATGCACTGGGGTGGTGAAGGTGGAGGGGAACTCCTCAGCCTGGATTTTGAGAGGTCGCAGGCCAGGATACAGGCGGGTGGCCAGCTGGGGAGGGACCAGGAGAGGGCTCCAGGGCGGGTCGGGCCTGTCTGGTTCAGTCCTGATCAGCCAGACCCCCAGCAGCAAGCTAACCTACTGGTCAGAGCGTCTGCCCCCTTGTGGTCACATCAGTCAAATCAAAGCAGTTGAGTGGCTTTAGCATGTCATTAGCATATTACACTTTGATTGGTTGAATGGCCAACCGGACAACCGAACACTTAGCATATGAGGCTTTTATTATATAGGATTTTCTTTATCCATTCACCTAGTGGTGAGCATTTAGATTGTTTCCATATCTTGGCTATTGTAAATAAGGCACCATATTCATTGGTGTGCATATATCTTTTGGACTTGCTGTTTCTGTTTTCTTCAGATAAATACCCAGAAGTGGAATTGCTGGATTCAAGCTCTTGTTAAATTCTCCCAAGGATGTCTTTGCTCTCACATAGCAGCTGCCAGTTATGAGCCCTTCATATCCGCCAAGTGTGTTCTATGCATTTAATCGCATGCGTTATGCGCCACACTTAGCATGCATTCACTCACTTAGTCCTCACAACAACTGAAGCAATAGGCCTGGCACCCCCGTTTTATAGATGAGGATCCCGGGAGTTTCCATTCCTGCTGTAAGCCTAGGTTCACACAGGGGGGACTCCTCCGGCAGTCTGACTCCGGAGCCACGGCCCAATACTGGCTCCTCAGACTGCGGACCTTTCGTAGGCCACGCTGGCTGTGAAGTAAGAGCCTAAATCAAACCCCAGGCAGTCCAATTCCCAAGTCCCGGCATTTTACCATCACACTGACATACAGGTTGTAAGGATGTAAACTGCCAATCACAACCTATATGTCCATTTTCATTTCTGATTGGAGAGTGGTAGATTACATGGTTATCACAGAATTTAGGCTTGTCTAAAAAAAAAATCCTAGGGGTTTTCCTTTTTAATGAAGACAAGGATCTAAAGAAAGATTTAAATAATAATAATAATAATAATAATAATCACCACAAGAATCTGGTCAGGAGAATGTCTTTTTACATAAGAAGGCTTGACTTGGACCCAAAGCTGTTCTAACGGCCTCCTTCCCACACTCCCGTACCGGGACTGATTTTAATTGTGCCCATTAGGGACCCATGCTTCCGACACGCACACAATGGTGAATTCTGGTTTTTCTTGTAAAAAGTCCAAGAGGATTTCCAGGGACTCACTTCTGACGTTGGTCACAACATTTCAAGGCCAACTCATGCAGGCCCTTCACTGCCATCTGTGAAATGGGAGTAAAATGACCACCCCTATGATCCACTAAAAAAACACCCTCCACTCTCTGAAAGCACTGGGCAGCTTCCTCTTTACAAGGCTGGTGACTGGCATCGTGCACCAACAGGCCTTTAACAATAATTTCTGAATGTGGTCCTTTTGAAGGCACTCTGCTGTGGCCCACGGGACCCCAAGATTTTCTATATCGAAGGGCAGCCGATCAGCCGCCTCCTCTCCCCTTCTGTATCTCCTCCCTCTTCCTAGAACTTGCCCTTGAGGTTAGAGGGGAAAGCAGAACTCCAAAATCAAGTCTGGCTATTTTTCCTCCTCTCCTGACCCAGGGCAACGTGGTCTCTTGATCCTCGCTTGCTCTCCATCCTCAGAAAGGCACTTGCTCTCGTGCAGCGTGTGGGGGCCAGGTTAGCCGCAGGAGTGTGGTGTTTGAAAGATGCTGAGGGAGGGAATTCGGCCGCCAGCAGATGGGGAGAGGAGAGGAGCCTAGACCCGCGTGGTCCCTCCCAACCACCCTCCCTGCGGGATTAGCAGCCCTGGCAGCGCGCAGGCAGGCAGACCCGGCCCGCGCAGCCCCGCTCGCACAGCTCCGGCCGCCCGTCTGCAGAGCGGACGCAGCCACCCGCCCGCAACCACGGACCTGGGACCTGGGACCTCGAACCCCGGACGCGCGCGGCAGCCACTCGGGACGCTTGCATTGCTTGTAGGTGCTTATTTCACACTCTTGCCTTTTTTTTCTTCCTTCCTGAGCAGCCGGCTGGGTTACTTTTAGCTTTCGTTCACCAAAAGGGAAGCGAAGCGGGGAAGCCGCCCTGAGGATGATCAGAGGCCACCCGGCCGCCTCTCCCAGGACAGAGGTTCCCTGCGCGGCTCCCTGCCTCCGACGCCGGCCCCTTTAAGAAGCCCAGTCTGCGCTGCCGCTGCCGCTGCCGCTGCTGTTTGTATGGCAAATCCCCAGGAGCCCCATTAAAAAAAAAAAAAAAAAAAAATGGGGGTGGGGGGTACCCGGGCAGCTGTCCCTTTAAATGTGATTTCCTTCTATTGTATTTGAATCGTGATCAGGAAAAGGAAATGAAACCAGAGACAGAGGGAAGCTGAGCGAAAATAGACCTTCCCGAGAGAGAGAGGGGGAGAGAAAAAGGGGGGAGCCCAAGGAGAGGGCCGCGATCCCCTCCCGCCCCCGGCCGCCGCCCCCGGCCGCCGCCCCCTCCCCTCCCCTCCCTCCTGCCCTCGGCGGCGAGCTGCGCGCCCCGGGAGGGAGGGAAGGTGCGCGGGGCTCCGGGCTCCGGGCGGCGCGCACCTCCCGCGGGCGGCGCGGAGGAGCCGGGCGGACCGGGCGGCGTTGGCGGCGGGACCGCGATGGAAGGTTAAGTCCTGAGCGGCGGCGGCGGCAGCTGCAGCCGCCGGTGGGGGGCCAGGCTGCGCGCCCGGGTCCCCGCTTGGCCGGCCGCGGCGCGCCGGCAGCCCGCTGACTCGCTCTCTCTCTCTGGCTTTGAAGGGAGCGCGGCGACCGGCCTTGAGCGCGGAGGGGCGAGCCCGCCGCCCGAGCGCCCCGGCCCGAAGCGGCGCAGGAGCGGCGGCGCCCGAGCACCCGACGGCGGGGTCCGCGTCCCGGCCGCCACCGGCCAGCACCGAGCCGCCAAGGGGGCGCCCCCGCCGCCCGGCACGCCGCCTCCCTCCCCGATGTCCTCGGCCATCGAGAGGAAGAGCCTGGACCCGTCCGAGTAAGTACGGCGCCCCTGGCACCGGGGGGCGCGGCGTCCTGTCCGCGACCTGGCGCCCCGGGAGGCGGGAGGCGCGGGGGGCGCGGGCGGCGGGCGCGGAGGTCGTGCCCTTGGCCCCTCCGCCTCGCGGGGGGCTCCCCTTGCCCGCGGTGACCCCGGGGGCGCTGGGGAAGAGGCTGGGCGGCTGGGAGGGACAGGGGGTCGCTCCTTTCTTCTCCCGGAGGCTCCCCAAAAGCCACCGCGGGCAGGAAAGTTTGCACCGGAGCTGGCACCGGGGAGGCGCGCAGGTGCAGTCCCGGGAGCGTGGAGGGCTCGGTCCTGCGCCGTCGCCCCCCTCTCGCTCCCGCTCGGTTCCCTTTCTCTTTGTCCATTTGGAGAGGGGGGCCTTCCAGCGGGGGCTTCCCCAGTGCCTGACAGCCCACGTCCCGGCCCCCTTCCCGGGCCGCAGGTAGAGACAGCAGCCGCCCGCGGAGCCGGGGACCGGCCGGCGGGGGAGGAGGAGGCGGCGTGAGCTCCACCTCGGAGCTCGCCCTGGCCTCCGGAGGTGAGGGGAGGGGAGGCCTCCGATGGGGGCCTGGGGACCTCGAAAGTTAGTGTACACTTTGGGTATGGGTGAGTTTTTCTGGGGATCGGAGCCTCACGGCTCTCCATCACAGCCTCCCCCGGGTTTGGGGTCCGGGAACTCGTGAGCATCCATCTGCCTTCTGAGCCCCTGGCTGGTTGGGGGTGTTACCCCGGCCCCAGCCCCGGTACCTGCAGCCCGTTCCCCAGCGTGATTGTGGGGAGAGAGGGCTGCTGAGAACACCGTTTTCCCGTCAGCGCAAGTGCCCTTTTAAGATTCATTAGCTGTCTGGTTTGGAGAATTTTTATTCCTTTGAAGTCTCCCATCTAATCCTTTGAAGGGATTTGTTACCCAGACCAAAGGAGCTGGGTAATGACTTGTCCATTTGGGCTTTTAAGAGCCACTTGTTTTGTTTTGTTTTCTTTCCCTTTTCCTGCTTTAAAAGAATGGTGCTTTCCTGATTGAAGTCTCCCCTTCTCTCCTTCTCCCCCCTCCCCCATGTCAGCCTTCTGTGCTGTTTATATACCTGGGTTTTACCCTAGGTTACCGGCATAAAAGCTCAGCGTGTTCTCATAAAACACAGGAAGTGCCGCCATCCAATGAGAATATAAACATCACTGTTCAATCCTGAAGGTTCAGGCACCAGTTCTATACGGAGTAAGGTTTGTTCTAACAACAACAAAAAAACCCCTCAGCTTCCTTATAGTCTCAGGAGAAAAATAACATTCCTTTTCATACATATGAAGACACTAGGTTTAAAGGGTGGTTGGCTCACTTTTTTTTTTTTTTTTTTTTTTTTTTTTTTTTTACAAACCTAGAATTCCAACTTAGCTCTGAGTTCTCAGAGGCTGGGCGAGACCATGGTAATACCATCAGAGTGCATTGGGTGAACTGCTGCCGAATGCTTGCTTTTCTATCCGCTGAACGTAGCCGCTGATCCTTTTATTAGACGATAAATCTGGCGGTTTCAGTTCCCTGAAGGAAGTTTGCCCTTTTTGAAGTTTGTGGTTTTTCACTGAGATTAGGAAATTGAAACATTCTAACCTCATAACACAGCAGGCACCTCCTGAGGGATGCTCACTCCGTCCTGGGCCTCACCCTCTGCCCGATGAAGGCAGGTGCCAATGGAAGATGGACCAGTTTGTTAAGGAATTGCTGCAGCACATCCGCTCTCTCTCAGAAATTGTCAGGAAATTACCCCAGAAATCCTGGATCAGGTGCACTCAGGTGTAATATTCAGACAGGTTCTAGGGGATTAGAAAACATTAATTTGAAGGTGAGTCCCACACAGTGATTGGCTTGGAACACCCACCGAAGATAACACGGTATTGTCATTAATTATAGAAATATAGATAGAGCAGATATCTTTATCCTGGCCTTTCCTATCTCGGGCCCTCACAATAGCTGTTTTGCTTAATATCTCTACTGCAGACAACTATCCTACCAGCTCCCCTGTGTACTTACTCAAAGCCAAGTTGGGTCGGTGTGACCAGCATCGCCAAATGACAGATAAAAACTTGCCTACGCGTATGCAAATGAAACATGGAGACAGAAAGACAGCCGGAATTCATGAACACAAGTTTTCTCTACCGCAGTCGGGGGCCCCCCAGCACCTCCCATGAGTGACAAGAGCAGTTCGTTTTAATTCCAACAGTTTTTGCACCAGCTAAGTGCACGTTCTCCTCTTGCACAGCTGGCTGGCAGCATCAGCATCAAGGCATCCAGTGGTGTGGAGGGTCCCTTAGTGTTTCTGAAAGTCAGACCGGGGGCTGTGAAGAGAGAAGAGAGGCAATTCGGAGTTGTTGCACATGACTAGGCTGGGGATATTTTTTTTTTCAGAAGGAAGAATGGAAAGCCTTATGTCTCACGTGTGGAAACAAAGAAAAGCACGTCGGGCTTCAGTGACACTCTTAACACTCTTATCAGGTCTTGAGTTTTTAGAAGAAAACTGGCCCGGGTTTCACATGTCCTTGTCCTCAAAGGAAATCATCTCATGAAGGATCTTTACACTCAGCCTACAGAGTGTGGGCTTGGTTGTGGTTTTACACCCAAAGAGTCAGGTCTTTGGGAGGGCTGCGCTTGACGGACAGAGCTCCCTGAAGCTGTCACGGGGTGTCACCAACACGGAGGGCCTGGGCCTCATAGTCCCTACGTGTAACAGATGCTGAGCTCTGTGGGAACAGGCCAATCAAGACACAAGGTCACCTGGTAGGATAGTGCCCATTAGGAGATACAGATTGATACCCTCAAGGTACCCAGGGCTACTTTCCCTTTGGGCATTTCCCAGTTGGAAGCAGGTCCATTTAAAACAAAACAAAACATAATACTTTAAATGTAGATTTGTGTTTGAGTCAGGTTCAAAGAGCACTTGTTAATTATTACAAATCAACAGGCATTGGGTCTTTCCTGTGTCCCATTTGGTGCTGGAATCATTTCTTCTCTTTATTTTCCTGTGGTAAATAACGTCATCTATTTTAAAATGTAAACACAGAAGTATTCAGATTCGAGTTAAGCAAAGTCAGAAGCTGTATGACTTTTTAAAAAAGTATATACTTTATTGGTTTTTTATAGAGAGGAAGAGAGAGGGATAGAGAGTTAGAAACATCCATGAGAGAGAATCATCAATCAGCTGCCTCTTGCACATCCCCCCGATAGAGAGTTAGAAACATCCATGAGAGAGAATCATCGATCAGCTGCCTCCTGCACACCCCCCTCTGGGGATGTGCCGGCAACCAAGGTACATGCCCCTGACCGGAATCGAACCTGGGACCTTTCAGTCCGCAGGCTGACGCTCTATCCACTGAGCCAAACCGGGGCTGTATGACTTTTTAATGAAAGAACACGTACTTCGAGCGCGCTGTTAACAACCGCCTCGGTGGAGATTTCAGAGTCTAATTGCCTTCCACTCCCTTGAAAATAATTGTTGCCTTCTCCCTCCCCATTTTCTTTTCTAAATCAACTCTACCCAAATCAGTTTTGCCAGTTGTAAAGAGTTTCACATGCAGGAAGGTCTATTTGATGCCTTTGTACGCTTAACAACAGCCTTAACACCTGGGATTGTTCTCCAAGGATTCGTTAGGTAAGAAGGACTGGGATAAGGAATTTCTGCAACAAAATAAAATAAAATAATGAGACTTCCTGGTATGCCCGGAGGGAATTTGTATCTTGAAGAGAAAAAGTAAAAGGATTTTCGGTCACTTTCTTCCTCACCTCTGCTTTTGTGCGGTCGGGAAGGACTTAAGGTAGGCTGGCGGGTAGATTCCACAGGAAATTTGCAGGGTTTTAGCCTAGGCAGCTAGCTGTCCCGGCAGCAGGCAACTGTTCAGTCCAAGTGCCTCCTCTGGGGTTCAGCCGTGCGCTTGGGCCCTGGTATGAGAGGAGGGAAGAGAAGGAGAAATGTAGAGAGAGGGAAGGAAAATAGGAGGGGAGAGTAGGTAAGAGAAGTGAGACTGGAGGTGCGAGAATGGTGCTGGGATGAGAGGGGGCTAGTACCACCTACAGTTGCCTTGGGTGCCTCTTGGTGCCCTGCATTTACTTCTATATATTATTTTTTTAATTGACTTCAGAGAAGAAGAGAGAGGGAGGAGAGAGAGAGAGCGAGAGCAAGAGAGAGAGAGAGAGAAACATCAATGAGAGAATCACTGATCGGCTACCTCTAGCACACCCCACACTGGGGATTGAGCCCACAACCTGGACATGTGCCCTGACCAGGAATGGACCTGTGATCCCTGGTTCATAGGTTGACGTTCAGCCACTGAGCCAAGCCGGCTGGGCTGCATTTACTTCTTAAAGAGTCTAGGGCAGTGGTCGGCAAACTCGTTAGTCAATAGAGCCAAATATCAACAGTACAAGGATTGAAATTTCTTTTGAGAGCCACATTTTTTAAACTTAAACTTCTTCTTCTTTTTTTTTTAAAATCAATCTTTATTGTTCATATTATTACAAAGGTTCCTCATTTCTTCCCCCCCTCCACCAGGTTCCCACCCCACCCTTCACCCCCTCCCCATCCCCCATTGTCCTCATCCATAGGTGCACAGTTTATGTTCAGTCTCTTCCTCCCTCCCTTTCCTCGATAGTAAATCCCTTTTCAGATAGTAAATCAGTTACTTAGCATTTTCTCATATCAATAATACCGTCCACTCTACATTTTAGTTGTTTTCCATTGAAATTGTTGTGTGCTGCTGCGGTTAGGTGTCTACCCGAGCAGCCATCTTGGATCTCTCTTAAACTTCTTCTAATGCCACTTCTTCAATATAGACTCACGCAGGCCGTATTTTGTGGAAGAGCCACACTTAAGGGGCCAAAGAGCTGCACGTGGCTTCCGAGCGGCAGTTTGCCGACCACGGCTCTAGGATGTGAGGTCGAGCTCTCTCCTGTCCTAACCCAGGGCTGGCCGGCCTCTGCAGTCCAGCCTGAGGGTAGGTTGTCCTGTCCTTTCTCTATGTCGCCGACAGACGATTGAGTGCGTGTGGCTTCCTGTTTGTCGGCCCAGGGTGATTCCTGACCTTGGGTGCTTGTCCCACCACAGTGGGTGTGTCCCTCACGCTCGGCCTTCTTTCTAGGGAGCCCGTGGATGAGGTGCTGCAGATCCCCCCGTCCCTGCTGACATGCGGAGGCTGCCAGCAGAACATCGGGGACCGCTACTTCCTGAAGGCCATCGACCAGTACTGGCACGAGGACTGCCTCAGCTGTGACCTCTGCGGCTGCCGGCTGGGCGAGGTGGGCCGGCGCCTCTACTACAAGCTGGGCCGCAAGCTCTGCCGGAGGGACTATCTCAGGTACCCCCTCGCCACCCTCCGGGCCCTCAGCGGGGAGGGACTGTCTATCTCAGGTACCCCCTCGCCATCCTCCGGGCCCTCAGGGGGGAGGGACTGTCTATCTCAGGTACCCCCTCGCCATCCTCCGGGCCCTCAGGGGGAGGGACTGTCTATCTCAGGTACCCCCTCGCCACCCTCCGGCCCTCAGGGGGGAGGGACTATCTCAGGTACCCCCCCACCACCCTCCGGGCCCTCAGGGGGAGGGACTGTCTATCTCAGGTACCCCATCGCCACCCTCCGGGCCCTCAGGGGGGAGGGACTATCTCAGGTACCCCCTCGCCACCCTCCGGGCCCTCAGGGGGAGGGACTGTCTCAGGGACCCCCTCACCACCCTCTGGGCCCTCAGGGGGAGGGACTGTCTATCTCAGGTACCCCACCACCACCCTCCGGGCCCTCGGGGGAGGGACTGTCTCAGGTACCCCCTCACCACCCTCTTGGCCCTCAGGGGGAGAGACTGTCTCAGGTACCCTCTGGCCATCTTCGGGCCCTCAGGGGGGAGGGACTATTTATCTCAGGTACCCCCCCACCACCCTCCGGGCCCTCAGGGGGGAGGGACTGTCTCAGGTACCCCCTCGCCACCCTCCGGGCCCTCAGGGGGGAGGGACTGTCTCAGGTACCCTCTGGCCATCTTCGGGCCCTCAGGGGGGAGGGACTATTTATCTCAGGTACCCCCCACCACCCTCGGGGCCCTCAGGAGGGAGGCCGGGTGTCCACAGACATGGAGTCTGAGTCCACCTGCGGGGCTCCTGCCAGAATGAGCTCAGGCTGCAGAGGCTGTCTCCGCGGCCCCATGCCGAGAAGCAGTTGGCATTTCTTCCTGTTAGAGAAGCAGGTTTTCATCCATTCCTGGCGGGGAGAGGAGGGTAAAATACAAATAGTTTAAAGGTGCCGAAACCGGTTTGGCTCAGTGGTAGAGCATCGGTCTGCGGACTGAAAGGTCCCAGGTTCGATTCCAGTCAATGGCATGTGGGCACATC
Organism: Nyctalus aviator; assembly: GCA_036971965.1. NCBI lineage: Eukaryota > Metazoa > Chordata > Mammalia > Chiroptera > Vespertilionidae > Nyctalus > Nyctalus aviator. The sequence goes on along the minus strand of CM072929.1, from coordinate 7,881,876 downwards.
CCCGGTAGAGGGTGTGCAAGAGGCAGCTGGTCAATGTTTCTCTCTCATCGAAGTTTCTAGCTTTCTATCTCTCTCCCTCCTCTCTGTAAAATACCAATAAAATATATTTTTAAAAAATAGTTTAAAGGCAAGAGAATGATAAACACAAATTCAGATTACTTTGTACATGTGAGGGTGGGCTCTTAGGAGGTCATGGAATGCTTCGAAGCAAACCTATCGGTTATAACTATTCCTTTGTGTGACTCCAATAGGATGGGAGGAGAAACTTAAAAACAGAAAGCATGTTCCCACTGTGGCGCTTTCAAGAATTTGACCCTTCACCATAGGAAGGCCCTGAAGTCAGTTGTAGGTTTGAGCCCTGGCACCACTGCTTTCTAGCTCTGTGACCTGGGGCAAGTCACTAAACTTCCTGAAGCCTCGGTTTCCTTATCTGTAAAATGGGGACAATATAATACCTACTTCCCAGGAGGAGGTGAGGGTTAGATGGGGTAATACACGTCAGGTGCATGATTTGGTGCACAAATATCAAATAGATGTTCGCTGCTCTTGTAACTGACCCTCCTGGCATTGCCATGAAGACCTCCTGCGGCCATAGCTGGTCTGGCTCAGTGGATAGAGCGTTGGCCCTGCGGACTGAAGGGTCCCTGGTTCGATTTCAGTCAAGGGCACGTGCCCGGGTTGTGGTCTTGATCCCCAGTAGGGGGCGTGCAGGAGGTAGCCAATCAATGATTCTCTCTCATCATTGATGTTTCTATATCTCTCTCTCCCTCTCCCTTCCTCTCTGAAATCAATAAAAATACATATATATAAAAAAGATACATTATTATACATATATATATATATATATATATATATATAAAGACCTCTGTCTAAAGAACAAAGAGATGTGAGAATGGAGGGGCAAATAGGACGTCTACAGCACTCACACAACCACTGAGAACCTCTCTAAGGCTCAAGGTCATCTATACTTTTGGCCATTTGAGTCTTCCAGCATTCAATGAGTGCCTTTGCCCGGAATGTTCTAGAATTTCCAGTTTCACATTGGCTGCTGTGGAGGTAACTCTGAGCCCTCTGTTGTCAGATCTGCTCAGCTGTGTAGCTGTCAGTTTTCTGCCATCTTCCTGTGGCGGGGGGTCTGTGATGCATGCAACCCTAATACACGAGGGCCACCCAGCCCTGGAAGCTTGTTTAGACTCCAGTGCCCTTGGCTGCCAGGACAGCTCTTCCCCCCCAACCCACCCTGCCGAGCATTTTACATTAAAAAAAAAAAAAAAAAATTGCAGGCACTTCCACAGTGAAGAAAGCTTATCTGCTTACCGAGAGACTGATAGAATAAGCTTCCCCTCGGCCCCCCCTAAATCCCCTGATAAAGTCCTTGCAAATTTGGTGATTCGGAGAAAATAAGTAGGGTTTTCAATGATCATGATTATCTTTTTGGTCAATTTCTTATAAGCGACAAAAGGAAATAAAACCGGGATAACCAGAGGCCCGATTTTGCTCGCTACCAGTTTGCCAAGTCGATGCAGAAGGCAGACGAGCAAATGATTCCCATCGGGCCCCGGGACGACATCCCTGTCAAATCATTTGAATCTGATTAAATGGAGTGCCGGGAGAGGAAGGTCAGAAGAGCCGGGGCTTCTCCCATCTCCACGGTTTTATAGAACCTTCCAGAATAAACCCGGTGCTGCCTGGCCCTGTTAATCTTTTCTATTTCTGAAAAGGAGAGGAAGAAATGGTCTGGGAGAACCCGGTGTTAATTAACTTGTGTCTCGGTGACATGAAATAATTCTTCTCCCCGCTACATTCCTAGGCAACATGTTAATTATCTGTGTCAGTGCAGGCGGTTCCAGCCACCCTTTAATATTTCTGTTATTGTTATTAACATGGGCAGGAGAAGGCTTAAGGCGTGACACCTCTTGACAGGGGAGAGAAATATTTTTTATTCTTATTTTTGCTTCCGGGTGGCCCTTTAGCCACCCACGTGCTGGTAAGGTATCTGTCCGTGCCTTAACACATGCTGGAGTGACTTAAGGGGTCCTATGATGGGGTTCAGTTCTTCCCACTGGGATAACTTCTCCTGAGGTTCTCCAATGGCTCACCAGTTACGGTCTTTTCCAGACATTTAGCTTCCATTACTCATGAGACTCCACGCAGGGCCTAAAGCCTGCATTGTTGTGTTGTGTTGTTGTGTTATTGTGTTGTGTTGTTGTGTTGTTGGGAGCCTAACCGTAGCTGTTAACGTGAGTGCTGGTCCACTCCCTTCTGCTCCCTTTTCACCAATTTGTGGGTGCAGGGCGCCCACCAACCCACTGGTTTCATTATCAACAGCCAGCACCTGCATCTGTTACAGCCAGAAGCAGGCCCCGTCCCCCCAGACGCCCAGGTCACCTGAACCAATGACCTGCCCTGGGGGAGCGCCAACACCCCACACCCTTGCCTGGAGCCAAGGTGACCTGGAGACATAACTGTCACCTCAGAGTCCCCATGCCGACCGGCCAGAGCTCCCCCAACCCCCCCACACCCAGGGACTCAGCCCGAGATGCAGTGGTGCTCGCCTTGCTTGCCTTCCGCCCAGTGTCCTTGCCCCCTATTCGGTTTCCCCAGAACCCACCCTCAGGACCCCCTCCCGTCAGGCTCTGTGTCTGGAATCTCCAGCCTGAGGCCCCGTTCTCAGTGCCAGCGCGAATGCTCCCGTTTGACGTCAGGTCCTGGGGTATTTTTACTCTGAGCAGAATCTCCCCGAACCCGAGCTGGCCTGGCTGCAGGGGCCCTCGCTCCCAGTCCCCTCGCTGTCCAGCCGAAGCCGGAGAGAGGAGTCCTTCGCTCCCAGTCCCCTCACTGTCCAGCAGAAGCCGGAGAGAGGAGTCCTGGCTTGTTAAAGGCGATGCTAACTAGCCCTGAGCTGGTCTCCCGAATGTCCCTCGTCTGGCCTTGCCTTCATTAGCTGCCTGATGTGTCTGGTCATTTACCCCCGACTTCCCTTTAATAAACGCTGTCCTTCCTTACGGGTCACACGCCCCAGGTGGCTGGCTTCATTTCTCGCTCACCCGTTCGGTGAGCCGTTTATCCTTGCTCAGGCCCAGGCTCCACGTACGGAGCAGCCAGGAAGCCAGAGCTGCCTTTCCACTCGGTGACCTCCAAGGTGGCAGTGTCCTGCCGCGCCGCCATCTGCGGTGCCGGGATCCAATGTTCTCCCCCAGTAATGAGCTTGCTCCCACGTGGTGCCGAGCAAAGGCTCAGAGCTCTTCCAACGGGAAGCGCGATCCGGAGGGAAAGGAGCGGGCCCTGGCTCTCGCAGGGAGCTCTCTGCCCTCAGACCAGGTCTGCCTCCTCCCGTCAATGTCGCCCACATGTTTCTTAATTTGCCCATTGCCCTTCCCTGCCCTACAAGCCCTCAGACCATATCAGTTGACTCCCTGCTATTCTGAAGTTAATAAGAATTTCCGCTAAGAACAAGCACTTACCTAACACTGTCCTAAAGGTTCTATGTGAAAAGGACCTGCTAAAATGCCACGTTATCAGGCACGCGCGAACACGTGACTTCCTGTTGCAAGACCGGTGCGGTTGGGAAGACCCGAGGTGCGTTAAGACGCAACCAGTGTTGGGGCTTAGCCCTTGACCGTTGGTGCTTTGACACTCTCCCTTCGATCCTCTACGGCGGAGTGAGGTAGATGCTATGCTCACTGCCCTTTCACGGCTCACAGGAACCAGAGGTCTCCCCAGAGTCACAGATGCTCAGAGGTCCTCCTGGACCCCCTACCCCTGGGTCTTCTGATTCCAATGCTTGGGATATTCATTCCACTCTTGCAGGCTGCTTCCCTAACACCCAGAATCACCTGTAAGTGCTCATTGACACACAGAATGCTGGGCCTCACCCCCAGCAAAGAGTATCTCAACTAGGGGAGCCTGAGAACGTGCACTGCTGACGAGTTCCCAGGTGATGCAAACGCTGGTGGTGACGGGACCACCCTTGGAGAACCACTGCACTTGGCTCCACGGTGTGCATCTCCCACACGGTCACTGAGTCGTGCTTAAAATATTCAGCGACGGATCTAGTGAAATATCCATTGACTGCTCTGTTGAGACTTGGGAGCGTCTTTATTTCGATGTCAGAAGAGATGTTTCTCTCAAGATTTATGGCAACAGGGCAGCGAGGACTTTGACTTAAGATCTTCCATTCGACGTAGAGAGATGCTATTCGTCCTCTCGATCTCTGAGGCTGATTCACTGTACCACATGCTTTCTGTCCAGCCCCCTCTGTCTCCCAGAAGCTGGGGGCCCCGTGGGCAGTCATGTGGAGGTGGCCTTGGGAGCTTATGGAAGTAGTAGCTGTTGACATGATAGAATCCGAGAGCCTCTGAAAGATGCCCATTTCTTTGCATTCTTGGTCAGTTCTCTGTCAGCGGGTCACCTAGGGGTTTTACTCCATCTTCTAAAAACCCTGGGATACATGCCTAACCTCTTAACTTCGATCACTTCCGGTGAATCTTTTCCACAGAGGAGGGCGTGGGCAGCCTAGAGGTGTGGGGTGGGGGTGGGGGAAGTCGGGGGATTGCTACAGGCAGGGAGAGAGAGCTCAGAAGAGGGACCAGTTATGTCAAACACAAATGCCACAGGTTACGGTTTCATCCCAGAGTACCTTCTTCCTTGCAGGAAAGGCCATGTGAGTCGGCCCTCTGTGTGAGCCCAACTCCTCCTTGCTTCCTGACATCTTGGAAATTCAGCCTCCTCCTCTTCCAACCCTTTCTCCCGGTGTCTCTGCCAGTGTCCTCACATTTTCTTTCTTTCTCTGCCCCTCCCCCGCAGGCTTTTTGGCCAAGACGGTCTCTGTGCCTCCTGTGACAAGCGGATCCGTGCCTACGAGATGACCATGCGGGTGAAGGACAAGGTGTACCACCTGGAGTGTTTCAAGTGCGCCGCCTGCCAGAAGCACTTCTGCGTGGGCGACAGATACCTGCTCATCAACTCCGACATAGTGTGCGAACAGGACATCTATGAGTGGACTAAGATCAACGGCATGATCTAGGCGTGCCCTGGAGGGGGTGGGGGTCCCGCTGATGTCACCGTCTCCAGGGGGTCCTCACTCTGAGGCACTTTGGGGATTCGAGGGCGGGATGAGGCATTTCGTAGGGGGCGGTAGACCCTAATTGGGCACAAGATACAGCATCTAAGTGACAATAATGCAAAAAAAAAAAAAAAATGATACCTAAATGCGACACAATGACCAGCCATGAGGGAGAACGTATGGCTGGTAGCCACAGCCTAACCCATGATAACTGACATGATTCGTGAAGGAAAGGAGCGTCCGGGGAGGGGGCAGCACGTGGGCCATCATGACGGAACTTTACATCTACAGGCAGGGAGTTGTGGGAAGACGTGCTATGGCTTTGACCCTTGGCAACTTAGAGATGTGCAATTGGTTTCTTTACTTCCTGGCTTTCCCGTCGACCCTGTTCCAATCACTGCCCTCCTCTCATGAGAAGGAAGCAGCATGGAGACACATTTCAGTTGAAAATGGGAACTGCAGCGCTCAGCCACCCAATTATTTAAAGCCACACTGACGCACCCCTGTGTTTAGATCCCTTAGTTTCGAGGTGAGGAGTTCCACAGATGGTTTCTATACAAATGTAAATCAAAAAAAAAAAAAAAAAAAGGTTGCTCAACTATTTTGTTATGTTAGATTATATCCAAGTATGTGCTGTGTGTTGTTACAAAAACAACAACAGCACAGCAAAACACCAAACCTCTGCAAACAATAAAAACGACAGACTAAAATGTAGTGCTGTGTATTCGATAATGACTTAACAACTTGGGATGGCGGGGAAATGGCTTTTTATATTGTAAAGGAGAAGTAAATAAGCAGTTTACTTTTAGGTCAAATAAAAAGTTCCGTTTATTGCTCGGGTTTATACGAGGCAGGCACATTTCTATATTACCAGCAATTATATAACAGGTCATCATGTAGCTCAGAGGGATGGGGAGTAATTAAATTGTGATTGTGAGACGCACATCTCACTCCAGCATTGTGTGAAGGAAGCGGAAGATCCTTGCCTTTGGGAAACCTGTAACCTAGAAAGGACACAAATACATAAAACAGATTCCCTTCGGGAGAGAAGGTAATTACCTAGTTTGAAATGTGGCAAAGATGCTGAGCTTGACACTTCGATTTTCCCAGACGTGTGTCTCAGGGTGTTTTATGACAAGTGGTTAAGAGGACCTCACTCTGAGGATTTAAAGCAGGAACCTTCTTGGTGAGTTTTCTCCTCCTCTCCCCCTTCTCTCTCTCCCCGCCCTCCCCCTCCCTCCCACACACACACACACACACACACACACACACACTCTTCTGGTCTCCGCGAACTGACTCTGAGCGCCACCTGCTGGTCATCGCCTCTCAAGACTCCCAATGAAAGATCAACCTAGATGGACATTCTTTTCAATTGTTCAATAAAAACAATTGTAATTTGGCAAGCAGTTGTAATATGTTTAGTTATTAAGACATCAGAAACACGCATCTATTTCTAAGTTAATTAACTATGATATTTCTTTAGAACTTCCATCACTAAGGGCTATTTGATTTCTTCTAGAGGAGAAATAATTAAGAGATGGCTCTCTGGGTCTGTAAAAGTGCTTGGGAAATCTTGCTGCTTAAGATGGCCAATTTAAAACAAATACAATTATATTGCATTTCAACTCAGGTGGCAGTAGGGTGAATCACCAAAGGGGCCCTAACCAGTGTGGCTCAATTGGTTGAACATCACCCCATTAACCTAAGAGAGGTCACTGGTTCAATCCCTGGTCAGGGCACAAGGTGGGATTTGGGGCTCAATCCCCAGTAGGGGGTGTGCAGGAGGCAGCAATCAATGTTTCTCCCTCTCCCTCTCTCTCTTTAAAATGAATAAAAACGTATTTAAAAAATAAGTCAACAAAGGGGATTTGGTTCTCAAATTATCAGAATTCAATCCACTATTTTTAATTATACCAACATTAATTGTAATGACAATAGCAATAGATGTTAGCTATGCAACTATTTTATAGGCAGTGTTAGGTGACAATAAGAATGTTTCTCAACTTGGAAATGTAAACTTCATTCTTCACCCCCATGGCAGTATAACACACAGAAGACTGAAGAACTCAGCCAAGCCCTAGCTGGTCTGGCTTGGTGGATAGGGCGTCGGTCTGCAGACTGAGGTCCCAGGTTCAATTCCTGTCAAGGGCACATGCCAGGGTTGTGGGCTTGGTCCCCAGTAGGGGGCGTGCAGGAGGCAGCAGATCAATGATTCTCTCTCATCATTGACATTTCTCTCTCTCCCACTCCCTTCCTCTCTGAAATCAATAAAAATATCTTTAGGGAAAAAACCTCAGTCAATACCTTTGCCATCCTCAATAAAGCAATGATGAACATTTTGCTTTTGTCAATGGCACCATCTTGCAGGATTGGGCATCCTTGTGGTAAGTCATCCCATCCACATGGTTAGTATGGTGTCTCATGTGGTAAGTCTGGGCTCAAATGCCTAACCCACCACTGACTTGAGAGGAAGGGCATAAAAGAGAGACTAAGAGACTTCTGGAGAGAGAGAGAGAGAGAGAGAGAGAGAGAGAGAGAGAGAGAGAGAGAGAGAGAGAGACTGACTTCCAGGGGACCAGCTCCCAGAGTCTACCCTGGTGATTTTTTGCCCGAGTGTGTAACCCAGGTGCCCTAGCCTCAGAGCCAGGAAAGCCAGGCGCCTGCCCCCTTCCCTGGCCCATGCCTGAAGTCAGCGGTTTGCAGAAACGTTTGCTCCCTCTCACCTCGGTAATCCTATGCCCAGAACCAGCTCCCTGTCATTGCTGTCTCTGCTATTACTACCGCTTCTCTGGGAATCTTGAAATCCCACAGTTGAGATAGAGCCGTGGCTAGGAGCTTCCCCATCTGAAGACTTGGAATTGAATTGCAGCGACAGGACTGTTTTACTTGAGGAACATTTATATAACCCTTATCGTGTGCCTGGCACTCCCCTCGGTGCTTTACAAAATAGACTCCCTTAATCTGCCTAACAGCCCTATGGGGCCGCTCCTATTTATTACCGCCCAGATTTTACTGTTGGGGAAACTGCAGCTCAGACAGGTTACGTAACTTGCCGAAGGCCCTACAGCTAATAAATGACCGGGGTCAGCTTTGACCGAGGAAGTGCCTCCCCTTGTGCTTGCTGCCTCTCTCTCGGTCGCACTCACCTGAACCTCAGGATTACCATCTGCAGAATAAAAACTAACACCTTCGTCCCCAGGTTCTTGGAAAATACCTGAGCTTAGTCTAACCAGAAATGTACTGGAAGCACACTCATACAAGACTAACACCAGCCGAACCCGGTTTGGCTCAGTGGATAGAGCGTCAGCCTGCGGACTGAAAGGTCTCAGGTTTGATTCCGGTCAAGGGCATGTACCTTGGTTGCGAGCACATCTCCAGTAGGGGGTGTGCAAGAGGCAGCTGGTCGATGATTCTCTCTCATCAATGTTTCTAACTCTCTATCCCTCTCCCTTCCTCTCTGTAAAAAAAAAAAAAAAAAAAAAAAAAAAAAAAAAAAAATCAATAAAATATAAAATAAAATAAAATGTCAACATCGTAAAAGGCAAAGATGGGCTGTGTTCCAGATGAAAGAAAGCTGAGGAGGCCTGAGCACTATAGCCCAGCACCTGGCTCTGCGCCGGATCGAGGGCTGGGACGGGGGATGTTTCTCTGAAAGGCATCCTTGGGTTCCTTGATAGACTTGGAATGGGAATGGGTAGATCTGTTCACAGCATAGCTGGTCAATCCAGGAGAGCTGATACCTGCACTGTGTTCTCTGAAAACACACACTGAAATATTTAGGAGTAAAAAGTCATGAGGTGTGTAACTTATTCTCAAACGAGTGAGAAAAAAGTCATGTGTGTGTTGCGTGTGCTTGTGGGGAGAGAGAGAGAGTCGATGTTAAAGCAAATGCGGCCGAAACCGGTTTGGCTCAGTGGTAGAGCGCTGGTCTGCGGACTGAAAGGTCCCAAGTTCGATTCTGGTCAAGGGCATGTACCTTGGTTGCGGGCACATCCCTAGTGGCGGGTGTGCAGGAGGCAGCTGGTCGATGTTTCTCTCTCATTGACGTTTCTAGCTCTCGAGCTCTCTCCCTTCCTCTCTGTAAAAAAAAAAATCAATAAAATATATTTTAAAAAGATACATATAATAAAGCAAATGCGGTAAACATGTTAACAGGAGATTCTAGGTAAAGGACACACACGTGTGCTGGTTTTATTCTTGGGGTTTTCCTGTGAGTTTAAAACTACTTTCAAATAAAAAGTTTGTAAAAAATGGAGGAATTTGGATGATTTTTTTTCTTTTTTCATAATTTTTTTGTTGATTTTAGAGAGAGAAGAAAGAAGAGAGAGACATCAATGTCAGAGTGAAACACGGATCAGCTACTTCCTGCATTCCCCCTCCAGAGGATGGAGCCCACAACCCGGATAGGTGCCCCGATCAGAAATTGAACCCATGACTTCTCAGTTCATGGGACGATGCTCAACCAACTGAGCCATACTGGCCAGGGCTGGGCTTTTTCTTGTTTTGGGTTTTCATTTCAATTAGGAGAAGAAGAAGGAGGTAAAGAGAGAGAAAATATACTTTCAAATTCAGTAATATATTATCATTCATTTCTCATAATTTCAATGCACTTTGACCTTGGAAGTGAAGGTCATGTGTCTCAAGCAAGTAATCCACCCTCCCCCCCCCCCCAGATACACACACTGCATGCCAATGTCTAAAGCAGGTTATTTCACAACCTTACAAAATGAGCTTACTGCCAGTTCTGCATTTCCTTTGTAATTAGGATCGAGATGTAATCATCTGGCTCTGAAATGTGCGTATCCGAGGGCCAGGAATCGAAGCTATAATATTTTATGTCTTATACCTAAATCTAAGAGTTGAGTTAAAAGATGTTACAAAGTGCCAAAGCCATTTCCGTTCTCTCCCAGTGGCTGTGTATAAATTCTCCCAGAAAACCGTCATTTCTCTGAGTTAATAGAATCTTTGAAGCTAAATCAAGTCAATTTCCATTGTCGCATTGTGAAGCTTTTGAACTGAGCCCAGTGAATTACCCTATTGGATGGCCACCTGGAGGATGGCTTTGTGGTGAGCCTGAGAAAGCCCACCCAGCAGCCTCTGCGGCCCCAGCCTCCCCACCCGCCCCCATGCACCCTCATTACCTAATGAGCAGCTCAAGGCAAACGCCCCCTACTTATGCAGTAGGTACAACAGATATGAAGGCAATGTAATGTCATAGAAAGAACACGGAAATGGAAATCTGATTTGGCCACTAGTTAGGGGTGCCTAAGCTAAGGTGACCAGACGTCCCGCTTTTGGCGGGACAGTCCTGATTTTTAACAATTTGTCCTGCGTCCCGAGGCATTTTAAAAAAGTTCCGATTTTTGGAAAGAATCAGGACTTTTTTAAAACGCACTCCTGTCTTTAAAAATAGTGTTGGAGTCAGGACCGGTTTAGCTCAGTGGATAGAGAGTCGGCTTTTGGACTGAAAGGTCCCGAGTTCGATTCCGGTCAAGGGCATGTACATTGGTTGCAGGCACATCCCCAGTGGGGGGCGGGGTGTAAGAGGCAGCTGATAGATGACTCTCTCTCATTGATGTTTTTAGCTCTCTATCCCTCTGTCTTCTTCTCTGTAAAAAACAAATAAAAAATATTTTTTAAAAATAGTTTTGTATACAAGAAGTATAGTTTACCTTGTCAGGCTGGGGGTTGGGGGTGGGGGTGGGGGCACAAGGAGGGAGGGAATGAGTGAAAGAGGGAGTGAGAGGGGAACTAATGAAATATGATTTCATTTTCCTGGAATAGGCATAACTCTGGCTTATTCTGTGTGGCTATTCTGGTTTATAAATGATATTCTCTTTTTTTGCTCTATGGGGAATTCCTGACCTTGACCTAAAATAGGCATTTTGGTTGAATTCTCATTCCCAGAAAGAGCAAGCAGCAAAGAAAGAATAAATTCTCTTCTAGTGCTTTCTTGTTATTTCCTTGTCCTGGCACATGCAGAATGGGATGCTGCAGCAACGGGAGGAGGCTGCTGGTGGCAGGTGTTGATAATATAGACCCAACTGTGACTGATAATATAGACCCACAGTAAGTACATCCGGGTTCCCCGACACACTGACGGCTTGGCCTCAGGTCCAATAGCTGCAAAGGAAGCTATTGCTAGAGAGGAAGGAATTGTGGTCTAAATGTTGGCTAGTGTAATACTAACTCTGCAGCCAGAGACGTGTATGGACCCATGACCACATTCCTGGATAATTTTCATGAAAATAAACCAATACCGCTGCTGAATTTATCTTTGCTCTTTGGACATTGGCTTTATGTCTTTGTTTGACCCTAAATTCATGAATGCAGGAGAAAGGCTGGATTTGGGGATGTATTATTGATGGATTTTTGTTTATTCACTACCCCTTTCCAATGTATTTCGGTAGCAGAAACAAAATACATTTGAAATAATTTCTTAAAGTTGTAAAATTGGAATAATTTCTACCTACCTGCTTCCTGGGGTTATTGTGAAAGTAAATAATGCATTAGAACAGTACGTGCCACATAATAAGTGTTATGTAAATGGTGGCAATTATTACTTACATGTTTACATTCTGAGAACGAAATCCCTAAATTAAGAACAAGTTAAAATGTTAAATTTGCCAAACTTACCTTAAAGGTGTGTGATTTTTTACAGGAAATGTGGCATCAAGATGCTTGGGAATTCAGTCAATGCTACTATTCCTATACATGACCACATGAAATCATAGAATCAGGGAATTGGGACCTCGAGGGAAAGATTAACACTTCCCTTTCCTAGATGCAGCAAAGGGATCCCAAGAAAGAAGCCATAATAGCAAACCTGCAATCATGACCAGCAGCCCACAGTCCCTGCCCAGGGCTCTCCAGAATGCTATGCTGTGGCTAACAAGGCATATCCTATCTAATAAAAGAGTAATATGCAAATTGACCATCACTCCAACACACAAGATGGCCAACCCCGTATGGTCAAAGATGGCCTCCCACATGTGGACACAAGGTGGCAGCCACAAGATGGCCAGCAGGGGAGGGCAGTTGGAGGGGGGGGAGCAAGCCTGCAAGGAAGGCAGTTGTGGGGGACCCAGGCCTGCAGGAGAGGGCAGTTGGGGGGGGGACAGGTCTGCAGGGGAGGGCACTTGGGAGAAACCAGGCCTACAGGAGAGGGCAGTTGAGGGCAGACAGGCTGTCAGATGAGGGCAATTAGAGATGACCGGGCCAGCAGGGGAGGGCAGGTAGGGGCAATCAGTCCAGCAGGGGAGCAGTTAGGCGTCGATTAGGCTGGCAGGGAAATGGTTAGGAGGTGATCAGGTTGGAAGACAGAAGCTATGGTACCTGGGCAAACGGTACCATGTGCAGCCGACAAAACACCTTTCAAAGGAGAAGCAGCAAGTGATGCTACACGTATTCAAATGTGTGCTCTCCTGAGCTGTGTCTAATGCCAGCATCCTTTTTTTAAAGAGACATGTCCGTTTCAGTCAAGGTTTTTATTTCACTTTCCCCATTCCTCACTGCCTGGACTAGTGGAAACACACACACACACACACACACACACACACAGAATTAGCAGCTCCGTTACTTTTTCATTTAATGCCCTTGGTCAGGGCGACAGCCGCAAGGCATGAGAGGGGTTTCAGGGAGAAGGGTGGTTAGGCCGCACTGTCCATGAATACTGGTTGCAGCAGCCGGCTCTGCCACTGTTCCCGCAAAGGTAACGCCTTGCTTCCCATTGTCATTGCATCTCGGTGGCGTCAGATTATTGGAATTCCACGCGCATCGAGAGCACACCGAAGGGCTCCTGCCAATCTGCGCAGCTCTCCGGAGAAGGGCTTCAGGAAGCATTACTCATTGATACGGCTCCCGCCCGGGCTCCCGCTGTAAATTCAGCGCAGGAGGGCCTGCAGGTGCAACCTCAGTTTAGCTCTCTAATCCTGCAACCCTGTACCCCCAGCTCCTTCCCATACACAAGCGCAGCAAATCCCCGGGAGCTTCTGTGCCTGCAGATGGAGGCCGGCTGCCAGAGGCGACCTGGAGGCGGAGCCAGGTCTCTGGCTTCAGACCAGTCTTGGGGTGAGAGCCCTGAAGCACAGCACACATCCCGCCCCCCGCCCCCCCCCCAACATTTGCATAGCGCTGAAGTCTGGTTAAAATGCACATCTGTCCTCCTAGTGAAGCAGCTGATAATGGCTCACCTCCTGTTGGATGGGGTGAGAAGGGGGGGGGGGAGGGAGAGGGGGAAGCATTAGCAAGGGAGTTTGGGGGGATTTTATTTTTATGTATGTATGTATGTATGTATGTATTTATTAAATATATTTTATTGATTTTTTTACAGAAGAGAAGAGAGAGGGAGAGAGTTAGAAACATCGATGAGAGGGAAACGTCAATCAGCTGCCTCCTGCACACCTTCCACTGGGGATGTGCCCGCAACCACGGTCTATGCCCTGGACCGGGATGGAACCCGGGACCCTTGGTATGTACCTTGGTCCCAGGCCGATGCTCTATCCATTGAGCCAAACCAGTGAGGGCAGGATTTTTTTGAGCCTCCTGCCGTGTACTTATTGGCTACTCATCTCTTTTTTATTTTGTGACGTAAGCCATTATTTTCCTGCTGTAGTTGCTGTCTGCATGGCACCACCGATGTGTCCAATTAAACAAAGTACATGTATTGTCTCCGTTTCTGTGAGTCTCCTGCTGAAGGCCTCCTAGGCTTCGCGCGCTCCGGGGGTGGGCCGGGGCTGCGGGCTCACCGGAGGCCCAGGTCCTCCCCGCTCACGTGGCTGTTGGCAGAAGCTGTAGAACTCCTGGTGGTTCACTGCAAGGCCAACAGGAGAGTCCTTTAGAGGCTCACCTGCTTATGTCAGGCCTACCCAGATGAATCTCTCTCTTGATTGACTCCAAGGCAACTGATCAGGAGCCTCAATGACATCTACCAATGCCTTCATATAATGTAGTATAACCCAGTCACAGAGTGACATCCATAATATCCCCAAGTTCTAGCCACACTCAAGGGGAGGTCATGGCACAAGGACATGGGTCATCTCAGAATTCCTCTCACCCTACCCATTTTTAAAAAAATATATATTTTATTGATTTTTGTACAGAAAGGAAGGGAGAGAGAGAGCCAGAAACATCAATGAGAGAGTCATCGATCAGCTGCCTCTTGCACACCCCCCACTGGGGATATGCCCGCAACCAAGGTACATGCCCTTGGCCGGAATCGAACCTGGGGCCCTTCAGTCCCCAAGCCGACGCTCTATCCATTGAGCCAAACCGGTCCGGGCACCCTACCCATTTTTAATTGTTGGTTCGTCTCCTTCATATTAAGTCTTATGAGTATTTTATATAAATTCTGGATACAAGTCCGATGCCAGATAGGTGTGGGGCAAATATTTTCTCCTGTCTTCTTTTGGAAATCTTACAGTTTTAATTCTTACACTCAGTTCTGTGTCTCGTTTTAAACCAACTTTTGTGTATGACTTGGAATAAAGGTCGAGGTTCACTTCTTTTTTCCAAAATGGATATGCCATTTTACCAGCACTGTCTGTTAAAAACACCATCCTTCACCCGATTGCCCTGGAACTTTAAGTGAAAAAAACAGCCCTATGCATATATTATTCTTATTGATTTCTATTAAATCTACACATACTTAGCCCTAGCTGGTTTGGCTCAGCGGATAGAGGCTCATCCTGTGGACTGAAGGGTCCCAGGTTTGATTCCAGTCAAGGGCACATGCCCAGGTTGCAAGCTCGATCCCCAGTGTGGAGTGTGCAGGAGGCAGCTGATCAATGATTCTCTTTCATCGTTGATGTTTCTATCTCTCTCTCCCTCCTTCTCCCTTCCTCTCTGAAATCAATAAGATATATTTTAAAAATAAATCTACAGATATTTAAATCTACTTCACCACTGCCTGTTTATAGTCTGAAAGCCAGGCAGATTGCATTACTCAGCTTTGTTCTTTTGGGGAAAATTGTTTGGCTACTCTATGGCCTTGGAATTCCTACATAAATTTTTAGCATCAGCTTGTCACCTTCTGAAACAAAAACAAGCCCGCTGGGATCTGTGAGTGCACCCACTGGTGGCTTCCCGCTTCCCAGAGCGTATGCAGGGGGTGGTGTCAGCTAAGCTGTAAGCCCGCCTGACTACGATCAAAACTGATCCTTCACGCATGGCAGAGCTGGAGTCCCCATCTCCTCCTGCTGCCCCTGGTCCGCTGTGAGAGAACAGCTTACCCTCTGGCACCTCTTTAGGGAAAAGGGTTAGGTGATTCCTGAAAGCCTTTACAGTTTTCAGGATTTAGTGTTCTCCATGAGAAGTTCTCCACTCTGTGTACCGGAGAAACTTCAAAGACGGGCAACACCTGTGCCCTATTCCCAGGCGTAGAAGATGCAATTGACGTGAGGTGGAGACCACAAGCCAGTTATATAACATCAGGCACCTGTGAGTTTACAAAAGGTCATCAGATGATTCTACTGTGCAGACAGGACTGGGAACCCAATATCCCGTTTGGGAGGGGAGCTGCGGATTTAAAGGGACCTGGTCCTGGTCAGACAGACAAAGCTACAGTCTCGTGCTGCCCTCTGGTGGTCAGATTGCTCACTACAGGCAGTTTTCCACATCTAAGTGTTTCAACCTGGGGCGGGAATATTTAATTAAGGACTAGCAGGGAAGAGGAAGAGGAAGGGTAGGAAAGAGGAAGGAGGAGAAAGAGAAGACCTGGCTTCTCCATGACCAATGGGTGAACAGACTCACCGGCATTTCCCTCCCCACTTTTCCCCAACGACAAATGAAATTCCCAGAGACTGAGTCCTGGCGGGCAGTCACATCTATCTGCGTTAAGCGTGAAAACTCTCCCTCTGGGTCCACACGCTAGACCCTGTAAGGGGGATTCAGGAGGAAAAATGCTTAGAGGAGCTCCTTTTTTTTCTCCTGTAAGCCAAGTGTGAGACTTGAAGGGATGTGTAAATATTTCTTTCTTTTCCGTGTCCAGTGTGGCTAGAGAGCAGTCTGGTTCCTGAGTAGGGGCAGCTGGGGATTGAGAAAATGAAAGAAAAAGACAGACACAAAGATGGAAGGAAAAAGCTGGGGCCGGGTGGGACCACTGACCTCTGACAGGGACAGGGACAGGGACAGGGACCCTGAGCCAATACAGCGTGTTGATTTTATACAGAAGAAGAAGAAAAAAGGAAGTTTTACTAAAAGCCAAGACAAAGGAGATTTTGTGCATTCTTGGGTGGGCCCAGTCATTTTCATTCCTGGTGCTTGGCTGGATTTAAATAACAAATCCCACCCCCTGGCACCTGGGCTGAAGGTCAAGCTGACAGCACTCCTGCCTTTTGGCAAAGTGTGTTTCCAGGACGTGGCTTTGCCGACGCCACTGGATTCAGCTGGCAATAATTAAAGAAATGCCCCTGTGCCTTCCCAGGCGCTCTCTACAGGGATGAGATAACCTAGAATCTAGATAAAGTTCTGGAAAATGAGTCTCTGTTCACCAGTCGTTGTAACATTGGGCAAGATCATTTTTTCTGAGCCTCGGGGACTCTGGCCACCTCACCGCACTATGCTGAACACCAGAGTGTTTGTGGACCAAATGCTGTCAGGTCCTGGGAGGAAAACAAGTCATTTCTGAACGTCCACAGCTCAGCACTGAACTTCCGATCTAGGTTATGAAGTTCCTGCTCGGTCTCTTCCAGTCTCATCCGATGACCAAGAATGCTTTTCAGATTTTTCTTCTAAGACGAGTGTAAAATGTTAATAAATAAATAAATAAAATTAAAAAAAAAAGTCAAGGGGAGGAAACCGTGTCACTGGAGCAGGAAGACACAGCCATGGCCAAACCCCGCTGGTGGAGATTAGACACCCTAATGCTTTTTAATATATTTTTATTGATTTTTTACAGAGAGGAAGGGATTGGGAGAGAGAGCCAGAAACATCGATGAGAGAGAATCATCGATCAGCTGCCTCTGGCACACTACCTACTGGGGATGTGCCCGCAACCAAGGTACATGCCCTTGACCGGAATCGAACCTGGGACCTTTCAGTCCGCAGGCTGACACTCTATCCACTGAGCCAAACCGGTTTCGGCATATCTCCCACCTCTAAAGAGCAACTGCATCAATGCAGAAACCGCACTGCGCTCATCCAGATTCCTTACAAGCCCGAGTCCAGACCTCTGGGATAAGATATGCATCCATGTCTGAGCGCTAGCTGATGACAACCTTGTAGCTGATGAAGCTACCCTATCACGACCTAGAGGTGGGGCACTATTAGACAGCTCTAGCTGGTTTGGCTCAGTGGATAGAGCCTGCGGACGGAAGAGTCCCGGGTTCGATTCTGGTCAAGGGCATGTACCTGGGTTGCAGGCTCCTCCCCAGTCTGGGCTCTGGCTGGGGCTCCTGAAGGAGGCAGCCAGTGGGTGTGTTTCTCTCACATGGACATTTCTCTCTGCGTCTTTCCCTCTCTAGTCCACGCTCTCTAAAAATCAATAGGAAAAAAAGTCCTTGGGTGAGAATTAAAAAAAAACACACTACTAGCCACAGTCCAGGGTGACCTGGGGGTTCTGAAGAGAACATGGAAGATTATTTATTTCTTAGGCATTATCCATCCCTATTCCTGAGAGAAGAGGGAACCCTTTAAAAAAAAAAATTCCCATGTACGGACTCTTCTTTCAGAAGCTGGTGCCTTTCTGATCTACCACGGGACTAGGCATGGCGAGCAAATCCCGTTTTAATGAGACCCTTCTGTGCTCTGTAGAGATTAGCTTCCAAGGAGCAGACCGGGAGGGACTGCTTACCCCACCGGGCACACAGTCTCTGGAGCCCTCAACCCCAACCTGAGCCAGAGGCCCAAAGAGCTAATGGCTCCCTCTTCCTGCCCCCTCACCAGCCATTACTGGGGATGTGGAGGTGATAGGAGACCACAGCCCAGCAGAGGGCTCTCCTACATCATTCCTCCACCCCCTCTACCTGCCTCATCTTGCTTGGGGAGGAAAGCGGAGCCTGGGTTGGGACCACCTCCCCAGGAGGCAGGGGCTGTTGCAGAAAGGGCTGGTGACAGATGGCACTTGCCAAGGTGGGGAGTGGCAGAGGCTGGCAGCCTGGGGGAGAGGGGCTGGGGAGGATGGCAGGAGCCCTGAGTCCAGCCACATGGAAGGAGCAAGCCCTCGGCCCGAGTGTCCGTTCCAGCCTTCGGGGGAGGGGATGAGGGATGGCCATTTAAGAAGATAAAAACATGTAATTAGATGCCCATTTTTTCTTCTGGCTCCAATACGACTTGCACAGCACTGTGGGATCCTGGGTGATTTTATTTCATTTGATTAGAATTTTGCTCATTATGGATTTTTAAAAGCATTAGTTTTTATTTTTTAAAAATTTTCATTAAATTGTTATGTATTTTTATTATTGAGAGTTTGGGGCACTCCTGCCCCCTTACAGGCTGTGCTGCAGGTACGTGTCTCTCTTGCCTCACCTTAACCCTGATCATGATGGCAGGGTAGCTTCACACCTTCAGTTTTCTCCTTAGGTCCTAACTGGACCCAGTCCAGAGGGAAGGAAACGGCAGTAAGAGAGCAGAAGCAAAGGCTTTCTGATTAAAACAAGTAGAGTAGCCCTGACCGGCTTAGCTCAGTGGATAGAGTGTCAGCCTTCGGACTGAAGGGCCCCAGGTTCAGGTCAAGGGCATGTGCCTTGGTTGCGGGCACATGCCCAGTAGGTGGGGGGGAGGGGGAGTGCAGGAGGCAGCTGATTAATGTTTCTTGTCTCATAGATGTTTCTGACTATCCCTCTTCCTTCCTCTCTGTAAAAAGTCAATAAGATATATTTAAAAAAAAAATAAGACAAGTGGAGTAGCCCATCTGAGGGAGAAGTAGAGACAAACATGAATAGGAGCAAATGCCTTTATAAAAATATGTGTGTGTGTGTGTGTGTGTGTCTCAATTTTCCCTGTAAGCAGCAATGACTGTCTTCACCCAACGTTTTGAGTTCAAACTTTCTACTTGTTGAATGCGAGGCTAGGCCATGGGGGTTACAGGGATGAAAAAGACTTGAGAGTTGAGTCTGGGGAGAGAGCCAAGCAGAGAACAAGGGACTTCAGTCCAATTCTGTATGTGCTGTGAGTGCCGGCATGGATAGTGTGGAAGTCCAGAGATATAAGCAGAGGGGTCTGTGTTTGGCTTTTGCTGGGAGTGTCTCCTTTGTATCCCAGGGGCTTTTTATGGATGGAGATGATGGCGTGTCCCCATGGCAACGCCGCTGCCATGGAAAGAGTCCACCTACATTTCCCGGGAGAAGGGGCACAGCCAGGCCACGCAGGGCCACAGCGGAGTGTCGGGCCTTGGTCAGGAGGCAGAGCGGGAGCGAGGGGACATTTTAGGCCGGAGCCTTCCTTGGGGTCTGCACTGGGAAGGCAGGGCAGAGCAAACAGTTTGGAATTGGCTGGTGGGATAAGTACATGTGGGCTTGGGGGCACAGGGGTGCTCTCCAGCTGCCTGGTGCCTGGACCTGGGGTGATTGAGAGAGGGGAAGCGCTAGCTTGGTGTGTGAGTGTTTGGTAAAAGGGGGTGGCTGCTTGCCTACGAGAGGTGTGCTCCCCAAGTGAGCTGCTTGCTATCTTTAGGATTTAGCTAGCCCTCGCAGGGTAGTCTATTCCCATTTTTTAGGATGTCAAAATCGAAAGATACCGAAAATAAACATGGTTTATATCATCCTGTGGAGGGGGAGGGAAGGGTCATTAATATCAGCAAAACTATAAAGCATTCACGATATAGTTGGTGTACGGAGGACATTGAGTGGGATTATTTTCGAAGTTGGGAAGATCATGTCACTTTTCTAACTAATTGGGAGGAAACTTTATCCAGCCTATGGAAAAATGTGGGACACTCAGTGATGTGTGTGTGTATGGATGTATGTATGTATGTAAAAGCTTGAAAAAAGAACACCAATGGATCTCGAGCTTCATTGCCACCCATAAGCCACCTGGCCTTTAGAGTGAACGGGCTTTGGAGTTAGGCATTCTGAACCAGTCCACACCCCCGCTTCTGGCAAAGGATGTGACCTGTGTGAAGTAGAGGTCTGACTGCAGTCCCCAAGCCCCAACACCTTCCTACCTTGGGAAAAAGCAAAGAAAAATAAGAAATCAGGTAAGATAAACGATGTACTCTCCAGCTCGCAATTCAGACCCTTCTCCCTCTCCCAGTCCCGCTTTCATACCTACCACCTTGGCAATATATTTAATATGTTTAATATTCCATTACGCCCGGGGGTGGTGGTAGCGGGGGGAATGTTCCACTCATCCTGTACCACCTGGGTGCTTAACCCTCCACAAAAACGAAACAAAAATCCATTGACTGCAGGCTCTGCCTTGCTCCAATTGCCGTACAATAACCGCGGCGACCCAGTGGCAGTGGCTGACCCTTAGAGTCAGTCCGGGCACACCTGTTACTCGGGGTTCAAATGATGCTCTCCGTGCTCACGCTCCCCATGTGGGAGGAGAGCCGCCCGCGGCGCCTCTGGCTGACTCCTGCCCCCGCTCGGTGGGTCGGGGCTGGGAGCCGCCTCGCTCTGCGCCAGGGACACGCGGACAGAAGAAGGTTGAAGAGGGAACAGGCTTGGGGGTACAGGGGTGCTCTCCTGGTCGGAAAACGAAGAGAAGCGATGGATTTGGAGGCCCAGGGCGGGGAGGATTTAGCGTGAGATTTGGGGCGAAGCTTTGAGGATGCGAGGTGTAAAATTTCGCGTGAGGGACTGGAGGCTGAACATGTTGGAACAAAGGCTGGAAGGAGGCCAGGCGGGCCAGTTTGTTTATTTATTTATTTAAAAATACATTTTTATTTATTTAAAAATTTTTAAATTTATTTTTATTTATTTTTACAGAGAAGCAGGGAGAAGGTTAGAGAGTTAGAAACATCCAGCAGCTGCCTCCTGCACACCTCCTGCTGGGGATGTGGCTGCAACCAAGGTACATGCCCTGGCCCGGAATCGAACAGGAGACCCTCCAGTCCTTCCGCAGGCCGATGGATGCTCTACCCACTGGGCCAAACCGGCTAGGACCACGGGCCAGTTTAGAGACCCGAATGGGACAGGAGAGACCAGCGACCTCAGGGGCTGCAGAGCTCGCGCCTCCCGGACAAGCCGGCATTCGGGTCGCAGGGGGATCCTGCAGCGCGGGCGCCAGCGGGAGGGGCGGAGGGCGGGGCCTTTACTGGCCACGCCCCCACATCCCGCCCAATGGGCGGGGCCCGGGCGGCAGTTACATAACAAACCTGAGCGAGTCGCTGAGGAGCGGCGCCCGCGCCGGCGGCGGGGGCGGGGCGTAGCCGGGCCTGGGCGGGGCCAGGCCTGCACCGGGCCAGGCAAGATGGCCGCCGCGGAGCCCGAGTCCGCGCCTCTGACCCTAGAATCGCTGCCCACCGACCCGCTGCTCCTGATCCTGTCTTTCTTGGACTACCGGGACCTCATCAAGTAATGGGGGGCGGCGCGCGTGGCGCGGCAGGGGCGGGGTCACGGGGGCGGGAGGAGGCGGGGAGGCTGCAGGCACCGGGGGCCCGGCTCCCGGCTGGACCTGGACCTGGACCTTGCGTGGACCAGAGGTGATGCGGGGCCGCGCTCCTGCAGAGCCGCCCGAGGAGCCAGGGCGAGGCAGGGGCAGTCAGGGCGGCCCCTCCGCCGTGAGGTCTTCCATCCGGGACCCAGACCCGAGGAGGCCGGGAGCCCCGTCTCCCAGGCCTCGGGGAGGCTCATTTCCGGGGCGAGGGAGGTACTGCTTCCCCCTGCAGCCCCCGCGACCCCCGCACCCCGCAAACCCGCAGCCCGCACCCCCCCGGCCTGCAACCGCTGCGTCCCAGCTCCGGCCGCTTTGGAAAGACCCCTTTGGGGCCGGACCAGGCAGGCGGGGCGCCGGCCCGAAAGGAGCCGGGCGACCCCCGACCCCAGCTGTCCAGCTGCGGCTCCCGCGCACCTTTGTACCTGGCGGGCGCCGCGCACCTAGGACTTCTCTGCTGCTGCTGCTGCTGCTGCTGCTGCTGCAGAGATCGCCCTGCTCCCAGCCGTCCTCCTCGCTGTCACACGGCGCATTGGGTGGTTTCGGTACTGACTTCCCTTGGTTGGTGCGATACAGGTGACCGCTTTCTCTCCCGTGCGCCTTGGGTCGCCCGGATTGCTAGCATCTTGTTCCAAAAATAACACCGCTTGCGGGTTGGGGTGGTTCAGTGCCCAGTTCCTTCAGCGCTGGAGACTGTGTGGGATGGTGGAGGAAGAAATGGCGCTGTTTACACCCTTGACAGCTGGTGGCATGGCTCTGTCCTTTTTGTGTGTGTGTGTGTGCGCGCGCGCGCGCGTGCTGCCACAGCTGTGGAAGAGGAGGTGAAGTCGCCCTCTTAAGGATGGGTAGGCGAGATTCAGGGTTTTTTTTTTTGTTTTTTTGTTGTTGTTTTTTTAATTAGCTGTTGGATTTTGGCTGTTTGATGATGGTGCCTGTGTCATCAGGGGTCCTTTCAGAAGTAGAGCCTTTTTGGAGCTGCTGGTAGCTGTTGGTTGGCCTATCTGAGTCCTGACAGGGATGACTCCAAGTGTCTGGCCGTAGTACCTGTAACATTTATTTATTTTTTTCCCCCTGAAAACAATTTTTTTTTTTTTTTTGTCTACAGGCCGGTACTAAGGCCGAGATAAAGTTTCCCTTTCCTTTGGGAAAGGCTGACCTAGCTGCAGACTGTCTTCCTCTGAAATGTTCTGTTGCGATAGCCTCTTAGAAATCGAAGATAGATACACACTCTTCTGATCTAAGGACTACATTGCTGCAGGGTGAACTTTCTAAGACAGATCTTGCTGTCATTCTCTAAAAACTTAGACGCCCCTTGGTTGCAGACTGTAATATAAATTTCTGGAAGCATTTAAGACTCTCAGCATTTGGCTCAGTGCGCTGTAGCCAAACCAGACTTTTGCCAGCACACTACCTGCTTGTGTTCTGTGGCTTCAGCGCTTGACCTTGCCCGCAATGCCTTGTCCCGCTCTTCCCATCCTGGCAAGATGAAATTTCTTTAAGACCCCCTCACTTGGTTCCTTTCTCTTAACTTCTTTCTCTGTTTATTTGCCATGCCAGATGGGTTATACACTTCTTAAATGTACTGACTGTCTTGTTTATCTTTGTAATGATCATTTATTCACAGATTTATTTATTTTTTAATGCCTGTTGTGTGCGCCAGTCCGTTAAAGGTCTTGGATACAATAGCGAGGAAGGCAGATAAGGCCGCTCTCAGGAAGCTTACAGTCTAGTGGGAAAGATGGAAAACAAGTGCAGATACAAGAGATGCTAAGTGCTATGAAGGATATAAATCAACCACTCTGTTAGGGAAGGAAAGGGAGAGTCCATTCCCATCGGAAGGGGCTGCCATGTATGAAGGACGCCATAGAGCAGTCCTGGCAGAGGGAGCAGTGCGCTCAGCAGCTGAGTGGCCAGCGGCATGGCCTGCTGGAGGAGCTGGGAGGCCGGTGTTGCAAAGGGTAGGGAGTGACTCAGGCAGAGTGGCTTGAGAAGAAGCTGGTGAGCTTATGCAGTTCCTCGGAAGCCAAGGTGAGAAGGTCAGATTTTATTGGAAACGCTTTAGGTAGTAATCAAAGTTGTAAACAGACGTGGCAGGATCCTTCCATAAATGTTTATGAAAGTGAGCTGAGTTGAATACCGTATTTGGGTTCTTGAGAGAAAAAGAAGGTGTGTGTGTGTGTGTGTATGTGTGTGTGTGTGACATCATAAGGTATTGGCTCATGAATCATGGAGGCTGAGAAGTCCTACTATCTGCCATCTGCAAGCTGGAGACTCAAGACAGCTGGTGGGATAATTCCAGAGCCTGAGCTGGAGGGCCCATGGTGTAGACGCCAGCCTGGGTCAGAAAGCCTGAGAGCCGGGCACGCCAAGGACAAAGAAGATCCCTGGCTCAGCTCAAGCTGTCAGTGAGAGCGCGGATCGAACCTTCCTCTGCCTTTTTGTTCTAGTCAGGCCCGCACTGGATTCCATCGGGGAAGGTCATCTGGCTCACTTAGTCTATCCATTCAAACGCTAATCTCTTCCAGAAACATCCACACAGGCACAGCGCGGAAATAATGCTTAACCAGCTAGCGAGGCATCCCTGAGCCCAAGCAAGTGGACACCTAACATTAACCAAAACCATTGAATTTTATCCACAGAAAAGTTTCCAGTGCACCGCAGCTTCTTTCCTGCACTACATTCCTTTTTAGAAAAATACAGCCCCACTTTGTCAAGTGTCCTGCTCTTTGCTAAGCTCTGAAGTTTTTGGTGCATATTGCTGTGCGGGATTAGGTTGGATTGGATTCACTGTGTAATAGCAACTGCATAGTTTGAATCTCCTTTTCCCTTCTAGGGTGATTTATTATGTACCAATCATTCTTAACCCCCAGTGTGTATCAGAATTACGTGTGGCACTTTTTTTTTTTTTTAATATATTTTATTGATTTTTTTACAGAGAGGAAGGGAGAGAGATAGAGAGTTAGAAACATTGATGAGAGAGAGTCTTCAATCAGCTGCCTCCCGCACACCCCCCACTGGAGATATGCCCGCAACCAAGGCACATGCCCCCGACCGGAATCGAACCCGGGACCCTTCAGTCCCCAAGCCGACGCTCTATCCATTGAGCCAAACCGGTTTCGGCACATGTGGCACTTTTTAAACATACATGTGCCTGAGGTAAAGATCTTGCCCCAAGCAAACTGAGTCGGAATCTCTAGAACAGGAGTTCCCATCCTTGCTGTGCATCAGAAGCACCTTGGGTGCTTGTTTCAGAGATTCCTTTATGTCGTTTAACTCTTGAGAAAGAGGAGGAGAAGGATCAAGAAAAGAGGATGCTGAGTTACAAAACTGGACAGATTCAGTGTTTGGAAAATGTTCGTTTGGGGATCTTGTGAGCTTGGCAGAAAAGGATGAGGTTGGATTTTGTGTAAAATCTGAAAATTGAGGAAAAGTTTTTACATGGCCTTGACAAACCCCATGTGATTTAAGATTCCGTTCATTGATGAGCCATGGCCCAAGTGAGATCTTTGAATACTATTTTCTATAACTTGTGATTCCTCTTCTGAAAAGATAGAAATCCATTTTCCTAATCTTAGGCACATCCTTTTTGCAAATTAAATATGTAGTGTTGGATTTACAGGATAGGAACACTGTTGTATTAGGACATAGTATAGCACTGGCCAGTGTGGCTTAAAAACATATTTTTAAAAAGAATGCAATGTAGAATATAATATGTAACAAGGGATTTGTTTCTAACATTCCATGCTTTTGAGCAGTTGATACTAACTTGAATAGCTATGGCTATTGAAATAGAATTGTTATGATGGTGACACTTTATAGATGGGTTCTCCAATAGTTGGTATAATTAATAAGTAGTTTTAGCTGCAATATTTATTTCTTCTAAGAAAAATTAGAACAAAACAAACAAAAGTCTGTGTATTAATATAAAAGGTCTCACAGATCTTAAAAATACACACACTGAATAACACTCTTCCTGTGTGCAGAAATGATTATCATCACGAGGAGTGAAGGAAGGCTCTTTGATTTGAAATTAACTCCAGTTATTTATATATTTTGTAGACTTCCATAAGAAAATTACCATTGTGGAGATTTGGGGGTTTATTTGTGAAATCAAATAAGATTTCAACACTCAAAAGGTAGTTATACTAGCTAACACATTAAACATATTTTGAAAATACTGTTTTGTAATTTTAAGGGTAGAAAGTGGAAAAGGAGAAAAGCAAAAGGAATAGAATAAATCTTAACGTTGAATATTTTCATCTTGAATTTTAAATTGTTTTCTTTCTTTCTTTTTTTTTATACTAACCGTGAACCTGGTTACTGCCAGTTGTTGCTACGTCAGTCGAAGACTTAGCCAGCTATCCAGTCATGATCCCCTGTGGAGAAGACATTGCAAAAAGTACTGGCTGATATCTGAGTGAGTATTCAGGAAACATGTGTTCTTCAAACTTGGCCCTGGGCTTCTAGAACGCTAGTCTATCCGGGTTCTCCTCTCTGACCCGTCTCTCTGTCTCCTTTGGTGCCTGCCACTAAGTGCTGGTGTTCTCCCAGCCTCTGTCCTTGCCCCTGCTCTCTCCCTCTGAGCGCTCTGGCATGCACTGGGACTGCTGTGTGCTGCTCACTCCCAGCCCTGGCTGTCCTCCCTGACAGCCCCACTGGGCTCCGGGCTTATTGCACAACCTCCCGGCGAGCCTCCCCACTGGATGACCCACAAGGGCTGTGAATTCAGTAAATATTAATAGATTTGGCAGAATGAAAGTGTAGATAACAGAGGGTGGGAGTTGGGAAAAGTGAAAGAGGGTAGATTGCTACTATCTTTTTCTTAGATTGAGGGGAATTAGGTAGTGACTGAAGTTGTAAAGCAAGAAGTAGAGGTTTAAGTGTGTCATTGGAAGTTGCAAGCTACTCAGTAGAACTGAGTATTAATAACAGCTATCAAACATCGGGAGGAGGGAGAATGGAGAGGAGAGAATTTTAAGTGTTGCTGTATCCTGATCTTTTTTGTTTGTTTTGTTTTGTTTTTGTTAATCCTCACCTGATAATATTCTTTCATCGATTTTGAGAGAGCGTGGAAGAGAGGGGGAGAGACAGAGAGAAAGAAACATCAGTGTGAGAGACACATCAGTTGGTTGCCTCCCGCACACACCCTGCCCGGGTCTGGGGATGGAGCCTGCAGCCAAGGTATGTGACCTGACCTTCAGGCTGAGGGCCAACGCTCTATCCACTGAGCCAGACCGTCTAGGGCTATCCTGATCTTTTACTTTAGGGTATCAATAGATAGATGTGAAATTGATAAATCAAGAATTAGAGACATAAACATTTAGAATTACAGAGGTAACTTCCAGAAATAACTAAAGTTTCCTTTGAGAGGTTGGGCTTCATAAGTTCTATGGTACTTTTTTTTGTTTTGATAAATATGTATGTATATATTATTTACACTAATAAAAAAAATACTTCCCCCCAAAACAAAACAAAACAAAACAAAAACACCAAACAAATCCTGAACTGTCCTTTTCTCCATTTTTGAACCTGATCATCCTACATTCCTGATCTTCGGGCAGCACCTTCCATCCACTCGAGCTTGTAAGCCCAAACCCGGAATCATCCCACATCTCTCCTCTCCTCTCTCCCTTCCTGTCTCCCTCCCTCTTTCCCTCCTTCCTGCCTTCCCTCCCTCCCTTCACCCCTCTCTCCCTCCATTCAGTTACTAAACTCTTCTGATTTTGCCTCTATATTTCTTGAATCTCTCTACTAATTTCATCTAGCTACCAGTTTGAGTTCATCTTACTAGGATTACTGCAAAACCCTCCTGACTCATCTCTGAGCCTCTAGTTCACATCCCTCCCACACCATAGCCACAATTCTGTCTTTGAACAACCCTGTGGTTCTTCATTTCCTGCAGAATATTAGCATGTCACCTTAAGGCCCTTTGTGGCTGTCTTATCTTGTATCACTTCTGCCTGATACTATTCTTTCTCCCTGATAAGACTGCATTTTTGAGGGCAAAAGGTATGCCATATTTTTTTAATGTCCTCTAGTGGCTAAGTAGACAATAAATCTTTGTGGAATTGTATCAAATCTGAATGTTGAATTATGTGATTGCTATGATGCTATTTGATTCTCTGGCTGATTCAGTGTAGATAAATTAGATAAATATTATTGTGTCATTAGATTCCAAATATTTTCTAAAATTGAACAACTACAGTTGATCCTTGAACAGCTTGGGTTTGAGTTACACGGTCCATTTATCTACAGATGGTTTTCAGTAACTATTGTAAATTTATTTTCCTTATGATTTTCTTAACATTTTCTTTTTCTTAGCTTACACTATTATAAGAATACAGTATATAATACATATAATATACAAAATATGTGTTAATCAGTTATGTATGTTATCAGTAAGGCTTCAAGTCAACAGTAGTTATTTCTTTTTAAATATATTTTATTAATTTTTTGCTGGGACCGGTTTGGCTCAGTGGGTAGAGCGTTGGCTTGGGGACTGAAGGGTCCCGGGTTCGATTCCGGTCAAGGGCATGCACCTTGGTTGCGGGCACATCCCCAGTAGGGGGTGTGCAAGAGGCAGCTGATCGTTGACTCTCTTTCATCGATGTTTCTAACTATCTCTCTATAAAAATCAATAAAATACATATTTAAAAAATAAATAAATAAATAAATAAATAAATTTTATTGATTTTTTACAGAAAGGAAGGGAGAGGGATATAGTGTTAGAAACATTGATGAGAGAGAAACATCGATCAACTGCCTCCTGCACACTCCTACTGGGGATATGTCCACAACCAAGGCACTTGAGCGGAATCGAACCCGGGACCCCCCAGTCTGCAGGCTGATGCTCCATCCACTGAACCAAACTGGCCAGGACAATAGTAGTTATTAGTTAAGTTATACTCTAATTTAAAAAATATATATATATTTTTTATTGGTTTTAGAGAGAGAGGAAGGGAGAGGGAGAGAGAAACATCGATGTGAGAAACATCCATTGGTTTCCTCAAGCCCGCAACCTGGGCAAATGCCCGACCGGGAATCAAACCAGCAACCTTTCTGTGCCCCGGACAACGCCCAACCACACCAGCCAGGCCTTTCCTCGGGTCTTTTTGCCTGGGACACAGGTCAGGGGGGTCTGCACCCCTAACTCCTGCATTGCTCAAGGTCAGCTATACACACATTTATAATTTTGTAATTGGTATGCTTTTAGAAGCAATTGAGATTCAAACTCCATGTTTTCTTCACATATTTTACTGAAACTGGAAAATTTAGAAAACAGGTAAGTAGAAAGTAAGAAATAAATGATTCATACCCACCATGCCAGCAGTGACTCCTATTGTTAACTTTTTTGGTGCCACTATTTGCTAATCTGCATTTGTAGCTAGAATAAACGAAAAGGAAGGCAAAAGATACTAAAAATTTTCAATGAAGTTTGTTGGTAAATGTCTAGAATATGTACTAATTTTATTCAAAAGATTTTAAATCTCATTTCTGTAATCTGTTTAGGGAAGAGAAAACACAGAAGAATCAGTGCTGGAAGTCCCTGTTCATTGATACTTATTCTGATGTAGGAAGATACATTGACCATTATGCTGCTATTAAAAAGGCCTGGGATGACCTCAAGAGATATTTGGAGCCCAGATGTCCTCGGATGGTTCTGTCTCTTAAAGGTACGGTGAGCCACCCAAAATGCTAAGTAAGTTGTTTGCCGTCACAAAATAAAAGGCAGAACCGGGATTTCACTGTCAGGCTGATTTCAGAGCTACGGTCTTAACCGTTGAAGGCAGAAAGGACCTGTTATTTAAAAATGCCTTAGGACCTTAGAGAGCTCCTCCAATATTAGAACATTTGGAATGCGAGGATGTAGACATTTCTCCTTTCGGGCTCAGAGTTACCAAGAAACTAGGATTCAGAGCATCTTCTTTTCCCCCCACTCAGTTTGGTATTCCGAAGCCTCCCTGCTCACCGCTCTGTTTCTGGTGATTGGAAGTCAGGGTGTTGTCAGAGAATTCCTTGGCAACCCCTGTGTTACGCTCAGGTGGCAGTTGTCTGGGGGCTTTGCCCTGCGTTGGAGTAGGACGAAGGCTCTTCGATATCCGGAATACAGGGGATTCTAGGAATGCCAGGCCTGTGCGTTCTAGGACAAAGTCAGGAGCCTCCTCCTTCCCTCAGTGGCACAGTCCCTGACTCGTTTTCAAGGCACCTAGGAAGGAAACTGGGAAAGCAGATGAGGATTGGGCTTGGGGAAATTTTTATAAGTATCTTGAAATTATGATACATTAATTTGGGACATACCATATTATGTCAATTTTTGGTACTAGCCAAAAACTAGAAATAACCCAAATATGCATCAACAGAATAAACCTATAAAATGTGGTCTGCTCAAACAATGTATACGTTGGTGTCCCAAAAAATGTATACACACACTTTGAATAATTATAACCCCAGCATTTATTAAAAGCTATTTCATTTTCAGAATTGAGCTATCAGCTGTTAATTATATATGCATTTTGGAGGGGGACATCCTATGTATCTTTTATTAACCTACCTAAAGGTATGTATCATGTATCTTCAAATTTCAAATTTACCTTACATGTTGGCTCAAATTTTTAGAGTTGGAGGGATTTTTAGAGATCACTTAGACCAGGGGTTAGCAAAGTTATTTTAAAATGACCAGATAGTAAGTATTTTAGGCTTTGAGGGACAGACAGATGGTGTCTTGTTTTAACTGTTTAACTCCTGCTGTCGTTGGAGTGAGTGACAGGACTCTCATCTAGGTTTCTTGGCTCCTAGTAACTTTTTCACGGTCTCCTCATACAAGGAAGCTCGGGGGAAGGGAAGTAAATGGATATTTATTGAGAGCCAGTAAAGCATGTCACTAAGCACTTGGAGTTTATTTAATCCCCGCTGTAATCCTCTCAGGTAGGTGGCATCTCCCATTTCACAGGCCAGGAAATGGGATTAAAGAGAGTCAGTCAGTAAGCGCAGAGCTGAGCGTTCACCTGATCTGACTCCCAGGTTCCCTTGTAGTAGCTGCCTCTCTAAACCTTGACTGCACTGTCTTGTAAGCATATATTTCTTTATACTTTTCTTTTGCCACATTTGTTTGTTTGATTGGTTTTTGGCTTTTAAAAAATTTCCTTCTCTCTAGCTGCCTCTTTTTTAAGAAATTCGTAGTTTCTTAATGTTGTGTGGTCCAGGCAGTTACTCAGTTTGTTTTGTAATAAACTTTTAAAAATAAAGTTTCCATTTTGGAGTAATTTGAAATTACAGGAAAGTTACAAAAAAAAAAAAAAGTACAGAGAATTCTTATATACTCTTTACCCAGTTTCAGTTTCCCCTGATGTATTGCCTTGTGGGACATTTGTCAAAGCTAAAGTCTTCGTTGGAAAATTATTATTAACTAAACTCCAGGCTTTATTCAGATACCACTAGCTTTTCCAATAATGTCCTTTTCAATTCCTGTATCCAACCCAGAATACCATATTGCGTGTGGTTACCGTACGTCTTCTTAGTGTCATCTGGTCTCTGGCAGTTTGTCAGTTTTTCCTTGTCTTTCATGACCTTGACAGTTTGAAGGTAGTACTGGTAAGTATTTTGTAGGATGGCCCTCATACTGACTTTGTTCAAGTATTACTCATGACTAGACTGGAGTAATGGGTTTTCAGAAGTTACTGCAGAAGCGCCGGGCATCTCATCAGGTACTGTGGGGCTGTGATACCCACACGCTCTCAGTGGTGATGTTAACTGGCCTCCAGAAACATGCGCAGATCGAAAGTGCACAACTCAGTGAGTGACCACAATGTGAACACACCCATTGTAGCACCCTACAGGTCAAGGCGTAGAATAATCTAGAACCCTCGCCTCGCTCTTTCTCAGGGGTAACCACTCTCCTCATTGCTATTAGCACTGAGTAATTTTCTCTCTTTTTGAACTTTATGTAAATTGTGTGATTAAGTATGTATTTTGTATGAATTCCTTTTTTTTTTTTTTTGTAAAATTCAACTGTTGTCTCTAACAGTAGTTTGTTCATTCTTGTTTGAGCAGACCACATTTTATAGGTTTATTCTGCTGATGGATATTTGGGTTATTTCTAGTTTTTGGCTAGCACCAATAATGCAGTGTAAAAGAATTGTAAATAATACAAATGTAAATCATTTTTTATGTACATATGAACTTATTTCTACCAGGTAAACACGTGGGATTGAGTTTACTGGGTTGTAGAGTGTGCTTATATTAAACTTCAAAAGATACTGTTAATTTTTCAAAGGGATTCTACCCTTTTTACATTCCTGCCAGCACCTTAATGTTGTCATTCATTGTATTTTAACCTTTCTAATGGGCGTGTAGTGATGGTTTTAATTTGCATTTCCTTGAGTATGTACATTTACAGTAGTTTTATTTTTAGCTTTCCAATCCTTAGATGTTATTTATTTCTTTTTCTTGCCTTATTGCACTGCCGATGGCCTTATTAAACTATCTAGGGCAGTGGTCAGCAAACCGCAGCTCACAAGCCACATGAGTGTGTGTGGCTCTTGCACAAAATACCACGTGCAGGCGTGCACGTACAGTGCGATTGAAACTTTGTGGCCCATGCGCAGAAGTTGGTTTTCAGCTCTCACAAGAAATTTCATTCGTTGTACTGTTGTATTTGACTCTGTTGACTGAGTTTGCTGACCACTGGTATAGGGCCTCCAGTGCAATGTTGGAAAGATATGATGATGTAAGCGTCCTTATCTTTCTGTTTGCAGAGAGAAAGCTTTTGACATTTCTCCAATGATGTTTGCTGTACATGTTCTTTATCTGATTGCAGCAAGTTCCTTCTGATAGTAGTTTAAGAGGAGTTATTTTGTTTTTGTGTTTTTGATCATTGAA
This sequence comes from Nyctalus aviator, assembly GCA_036971965.1. NCBI lineage: Eukaryota > Metazoa > Chordata > Mammalia > Chiroptera > Vespertilionidae > Nyctalus > Nyctalus aviator. Next base: position 7,849,400 of record CM072929.1, on the reverse strand, counting down.
TTTTTATCAAATGTCTTCCAGTCTTGTGATTATCATGATCTTTCTACTTCATTCTGTTAATGCACTGAGTTACATTGCTCGATTTTCTGAACGTTAAACCATTATGCAAATAAACTTATTTTGGCTGTACTATATTAGCCTTTTTCTATGTTGTTAGATTTGATTGGCTAGTGTTTGACTGGGTTCTTACAGATATGTTCATGAAAGAGTTTGGCCTGTAATTTCCCTTTCATAAATGTCCTTGTCAGGTTTTGGCATTAAGATGATACTGGGCCCAAACCGGTTTGGCTCAGTGGTAGAGCGTCGGTCTGCGGACTGAAGGGTTCCAGGTTCGATTCCGGTCAAGGGCATGTTCCTTGGTTGCGGGCACATTCCCGGTGGGGGGTGTGCAAGAGGCAGCTGATCGATGTTCTCTCTCATCGATGTTTTTAACTCTCTATCCCTTCCCTCTCTCTTCCTCTCTGTAAAAAATCAATAAAATATATTTTTTTTAAAAAAAGATGATACTGGCCTTGAGAAACAAGTGGGGAAGTGTTGCTCTTTTTCTGTTTCCTGGAAGAGTTATGTAAACTTGATCTTATTTTCTGTTAAATGATTAATAGCATGCACTGATAAAGCCACTCAATCCTGGAGCTTTTATTGTAGGGAGGGTTTAAACTAAGGATTCAATTTCTTTATTAGAAATAGTACTCAGATTTTTTTTTTACTTATTTTCATGTCAGTTTTGATAAGTTGTGTTTTTTCGGCAATTGTCCACTTTATTTATATTTTAAATTGCCATAAGTTTTTAATAAGATGCTCTTTGTGACGCTTATTGGAGGTGTAGTGATTTCACTTTCCCGTTTCTGGACTCATTTGTGCTCCCTCTTGTTCCTCTTGTTCATTCTTGCTAGGTAGGGCTAATCGATTTTAATAGTCTTTTCAAAGAACTGGCATCTGCTTTTGCCAATTCGTTTCTTATTTCATTAATTTCTCTGATTTCTTTGAGTTTACTGTCACTTTTTTCCTGATTTGAGATGATTTAGATAATAAATTTTCAGGTTTTCTTATTTTTCCCCCCAAAATGTTTTTAGGGCTGCCTTAGCGGGTTTGTCTCAGTGGATAGAACGTCAGCCTGCACACCGAAGGGTCCTGGGTTCGATTCTGGTCAAGGTCACATGCCCAGGTTGCAGGCTTGATCCCCAGTGTGGGATGTGCAGGAGGCAGCCAATCAATGATTCTCTCTCATCATTGATGTTTTTATCTCTCTTCCTCTCCCTTCCTCTCTGAAATCAATAAAAATATATTTTAAAAATGTTTTTAAGGCTATAAATTTTCCTGTGAACAGTTTTAGCTTCATATCACAAGTTTTAATATGTTGTAGTTTCATTAACATGCAGTTCAAAATATCTTCTGATTTTTTCCTTGACCTATGGGTTATATAGAAATATATGGCTTGATTTTCAAACATGTGGGACTTTTTTTTAGCAGTTTTTTAAAATATAATTTATTTTTAATTCCACTGTTATAGAATATATTCTATTACTCTAGTCATTTGAAATTTGTTCTCTGTATAATCTATCTTGGTAAATGTTCTGTGTACACTGAAAAGAGTGTATATTTTACCATTGATATACACATATCAATACACACACACACACACACACACATATATATAGACATACAGAAAATTTACATATATTTGTAAAATTAGGCAAAACTTTTGATCTTGAACTCTTATTTATTTGGGGGCTACTGATTCTATTAGTTACTAACAGAGATATGTTGAAATTTCTCATTGTAGTAGGCAGAGTTCTGAGAGAGTTCTCATGATTCCCACAGTCTCTGTTACATGTATGGTATAAAGTCTCCCCTGGTGTGTGAGTAGACTGTGGATATAATTTATTTCAGCTCTGTGGGTGGTCACGTTATATGACAAAGGTGAAAGGGTTTTGCAGAGGTAATTAAAGTCCCAAATTTTTTGATCTGAGGAAATTATCCCGAGTGGACCTGAACTAATCAGGTAAGTCCTAACAGGAACTGGGCCCTTTTTGAAGTCAAGGAGATTTGAAGCTTGGATATTTCTCCTGTTGGCCTTGAATACCCAAACTGGCAGGTGTGGAGAGGCCAGGTGATAGGGAAGGGCTGGCGGCTTCTAGGAGCTGAATTTTGCCAGGAACCAGTGAGCTGGGAAGGGGGCCCCAAGCGTGAGGTGCAGACGGTGAGATAGCAGCCCGGTTGACACCATGGTTTCAGCCTTGTGGGGCCTGAGCAGAGGACCCAGTTCAGTCACACCCAGATTTCTGACCCACAGAAACTGTGAAATAATGAAGGAGTGTTTAAAGCTGCTAATATGGTGGCACTAGAAAAAGAATACACCTGTGGTTATAGATGTATCTTTTCCCACTTTTCTTCATTTTAAAAATTACATTTTGAAGCTGTGTTATTAGGTACACGAAATTAGAATTATATTTGTGTAGGGAATTGAGCCTTTTTGCCATTATAAAAAGTCCTCCATTATCTCTAATAATGTTATTTGCTTTAAATTCTAGTTTGTGTGATTTTAGTGGAGCTCTCCTAGCTTTCTTTTCTCTATCTACATCTTTAAGATGTGCCTCTTGTATATGATCATGTTTATCTGATGTCAGTCTGTCATTTATTTATTTAAAATATATATTTTATTGATTTTGTACAGAGAGGAAGGGAGAGAGATAGAAGAGTTAGAAACATCGATGAGAGAGAGTCATCGATCAGCTGCCTCTTTCACACCCCCTACTGGGGATATGCCCACAATCAAGGTACATGCCCTTGACCGGAATTGAACCCAGGACCCTTCAGTCCCCAAGCCGACGCTCTATCCATTGAGCCAAACCGGTCTCGGCATGATGTCAGTCTGTCTTTTAATTAGATTATTTACTCCATATTTAATGTGATTACTAATATATTTGAATTTAAATATACTGCTTCTATATGTTTTTTTATTTGTGTCATCTGAGTAGGTCTTTCTATTTTGCATCCTTCTTACTTTTATTCTGCACTCCCTCTTTTTATTTAATAAAAGTTTCTTTTAAATTAATATGTTTAACATTTTCTGGACAATGAATCTTTTTTGTTTCTCTTTATTGTTTCTTGCTTCCATCTGGGATAATTTTTCTTCTGCTCGAGAATTCCTTTTGTGTGTGTGTGTGTGTGTGTGTGTGTGTGTGTTTAATGAGGGACCACTACTGATAAATTTTTTCAGATCTTTTTTGGACTAAAGTATTTATTTCATCTTCACTTTTGATGTATATATTCACTGGATATAGAATTCTTGTCAGTAGTTATTTGATTGAGCACTCTGAAGGTGCCATTCTTCCGGCTTCTGTTTCTGTTGCGAATGTTGCTGTCAATCTTATTGTCCCTCTGAAGGTTCCTTACGTGGCATTTCCCCTTCTCCGGCTGCCTTGAAAATTTCTGTCTTTGATTTGCCACAGTTTTCCAGTTGTGTGTCTAGATGTGATTTCCTTTGTAATTATTCTCCATGGAGTTTATAGCGCTTCTTGAATCTGTGGTTTGGTGTTTTCATCAATTTTGGGAAATTCTCTCAGTCCTGTGATAGTGTTGAAAGCATTGCTCAATCTCTCAGCCGCTCAGCCTCGTGTTTGCTTCCAGAATTGGCAATTGCCTCAAAGGCAAGGTGACCCCTTTGGAGGCCTGGCTACCCTCTCAGCTTCTCTCTTCTGGACCCCTCACCCACCCTGTCTCCCTGCCCTGGAGGTTTTCCAAAAGCCTTGAAACCAATTTTGTGGTGTTCGGTTTTTCTAGTTCCTCGCAAGAGGTTTGATCCAACTACCTGATGGACCCATTGCTGAAAGCAAACCTCTTTTCTTGGTGTTTGTGATTATTTCCTACTTTTTTCAAATTAAAATATGCGGCAGGCTTACCAACGTGCAACATTGAATTTAAGTTCATGGCCACCTCGCAGCATGAACATACACCAAAGTCCAGTAAGAGATTCCTTTAAGACTCATGGACAATGTCAGTTTAGAGAACTTCTGGAGATTGTTTTTAATGAGAAGTGTGGGCATACTGGATTAAGAAAAAAGAGATATGCCCTCATGTTTGCATTGCAACGTGAAAAATGATTGTGGATTTCATTGGCGCATATCTTTCCATAGTTTACTTAGTGCCAGTGTTTCCCTACTGAATGTGCCTGCCCAGGGCTTCAAATGTCAGCCAATCGGAAGCGATAAGTTCCTCTGGATTTTCAGTTCCCTTCCCTCTATTTCAGCAATGCATCTTAGAACTCCCTTGCCCTAAGGTTGTTTCACTGGCTAGCAGGAAGACTGTATTTCGTCTTGGATGTAAGGCTTATTGTTTCTTCATAATTTGCTTTCTTGTGCATTTGCAGAGGGCGCTCGAGAGGAAGACCTCGATGCTGTGGAAGCTCAGATCGGGTGCAAACTTCCTGATGATTATCGATGCTCATATCGTATCCACAACGGGCAGAAGTTAGTGGTTCCTGGGTAAGACGCTTGCTGTTTTGATCGTTTTTAATGATAACAACTTATTTCCTAGAAAGAAAAGAAACAAACTGTAGTTGTTTCTTAGCCGAGGAAATAGCACAGGAGTTCCCTTTTCTTCCTCGTAGCGATCCGTGAGACAGAGTCCCCAGCTTGAATTTGACTTGACCAAAATAAATGTGTCTCATGAAAACCTGGTCTTTGTCTGCACCTCCTTAGAACGAAGTGGAGTCTGGGTGGGTGTGGGGCAATGCGACACGAGGGAAATGCATGTGGAGGTTCATCTTAGCTGACACTGTTCAGCACCCTTCGAGCGTGTATCCTGTTTACAGCCAGAGCATTTGTTTTGGCGCAAATTCTGTGGGCCATACATGTGAAAACCATAACTTGTTCAGAACTACATGTACTGAACTAAAAAAAAACATATAGTTTTGTCCTATTCAAGCATGGCCTATAACTCAATGGCCTATTTTAAACTTCGAAAAGTGGAAGTATTCATCGAGGAACCTTTCAGGAAAAATCAGACCACGTAGTTTAGCAGCTGTCAAATTCACTCACGGTTTTAAAAATGTTTTAAATGGGTCTACTCTTTTTTTTTTTTTTTTTTTTTTTTAATGAAACTAAGCTATTTCAGTGACATTGCATTTGTGCGATGCCAATAAGAATTCAGGGAGAACTTGGCATTGTTCTTATTGGAACACGATGTCTCGGCGGGTGAAGAATCCTCTGAGGCTCTGTTTCCATTTCGGGTCTGAATACTACCGTGCAATCTCAGTATGATCACCTCCTACATTCCCTGTGCTCTTCTACTGAGTACATTTCTGCAGTATGGGCAGTTAGGACCAGATAACCCTAAGTTATTGGCTTTTTTCCCTCCCTATTTTTCCTATCAAACTGAAATTTGACAGAGTTGAAAAACTGTCACACTTCAAGAGCATAGCCTATAATTAGAGAATTTTATTAAAAGAGCTGCCCAGAAGTGTCATGACAAGAAGGCTATGCATTTCAACACGAATTTCTATCTGTCCCCTGCCCAGTGGTGGGATGTGGGATAGGAATCTCATCAAGGACCCCCACCTGAGTTACTCTCATGCACATGCAGTGAGATGAATTTAGAATCCCATGCATTCCAAGCTAATGAAATGTGGTTAAGGTTTAGGCTGATGAACATGTATACTGCCTAGTAGGATAGAGTAAGCTACAGGTTGTAACAACATAAAGGTTATCAAGAGAATTTATCCCTTGAAACGTTAAATTAGTCATACAGGTATATATAGCAAAACATAAGCAAATCAGTTTATCATAGCAAGATAGGTTCCAGAATGCAATAAAACTTTTTTTTTAATAAAGCTGACACACATTTTAGACATTTAGGATTTTAATTTAAATCAATCTTTCCCCTCAAGAGTTTGGCTGTAATGTATAAGTTATAGTGTTTTGGGCATTTCCGGTTTAGAATCGACATGTTAACCAGTTCTTCTAAAGCTGTCAGTGTGAAATTATTATTCATGAAGAAGATGAAGCACAGGTGTTTGTTTGGCACTGCAATGGATTAACGTTTTGAGTGTCTTCTCAGGCTGTTGGGAAGTATGGCGCTGTCCAATCACTATCGTTCGGAAGACTTGCTAGACGTGGACACGGCCGCTGGAGGCTTTCAGCAGAGACAGGGACTGAAATACTGTCTCCCCCTAACCTTCTGCATACACACTGGTTTGAGTCAGTACATAGCAGTGGAAGCTGCAGAGGGCCGAAACAAGAATGAAGTTTTCTACCAATGCCCAGTAAGTAGGAAGTGTGCGTGAGTGTGGCTTTAAGATGTGTTCTGATGAGCGTACAGCTGTGAGCATTGGGAATTTTCAGGGTTGTTGGGTGGGCGTAGGGCATTATGCAATTTAATTATAGACCTAGCTAACTGGGCACAGTGGCATGGGATGCCAAAAGGAAATGTTACCAGTGGACAAACAGTGCAAACTGTGGTCCATGCAGACACAAAGCTGTGACTTGTGTGAAGGCATTTTAAGTTTAAGGAAAACAAATGAGCTTTTTGTTGAAGTAATTCATGATAATATACTACATTTCTAACTTTAAAATTTTAGCTTTTGAGCATCATTTGATCCAAAGGCAGTAGGAACTTTTTTTTTTAATATATAATATATATTTTATTGATTTTTTACAGAGAGGAAGAGAGAGGATAGAGTGTTAGGAACATCGATGACAGAGAAACATCCATCAGCTGCCTCCTGCACACTCCCCACCGGGGATGTGCCTACAACCAAGGTACATGCCCTTGACCGGAATCGAACCTGGGACCCTTCAGTCTGCAGGCTGACGCTGTATCCACTTAGCCAAACCGGTTAGGGCGAAATAGGAACTTTTTAAACTCTTCAGTAGGTCTTTGAGTTGTTGAAAAATGAAGATCCTTTTTAGAAGACTTTTGTTATGATTTTAGTATTTTGTTGGTCTTATTTCTTCAGTTTTCATTAATTTCTTAGTAACAACTTCTGCTTTCATTTTTACTTAGCTGTGAGCTTTTAACTTAAAAGAGAAACTTAAATACTCTTTATAGTTATCTGAGATATGTGACTCCATAAAACATTTAAAATATTTTTTTTTTTTTTTTAAATATATTTTATTGATTTTGTACAGAGAGGAAGGGAGAGAGACAGAGAGTCAGAAACATCGATGAGAGAGAGTCATCGATCAGCTGCCTCTTGCACACCCCCCACCGGGGATATGCCCGCAACCAAAGCACATGCCCCTGACCGGAATCGAACCCGGGTCCTTCAGTCCCCAAGCCGACGCTCTAGCCATTGAGCCAAACCGGTCCCGGCCATTTAAAATATTTTAAGAGCCTTCAGAGCTTTTCATTTTTCTAAGCATTTTCACATCTTTTATCTCATTTTTGACTTGATGCCTTCTGTAAGGTTATAGGATGATGGCTTGATCTCTTTATAGAGAAAAGCGACTAACCTAAAATTCTTCAGGTTTCTTGACTGAATCCAAAGCCTTTTCTCCTAGGACAGTAGCTGTATTTCTTCTTACCTTATCTTCCTAACTCTTTTCCTAAAGGACAGTTTTTTTGGTTCATTGTCACAGTAATAGCAGTATATAAACATTTAATTGCGCTTTTTAGAAAGAACCTAAATATAGAAATCATGAAGCAGAAGCTGACAAGTGTGAGGAATGTCCAAGAGTTTGGTTAGAGCACTAAAGTTATTTTATATTTGTTTTGCCTTTTCTTCAGGGAAGAGTACAAATGAACAATGGGAAATTAAGAAAATGTATTTTTATAATTCTTTTTTCCCTTCTTTCTTTCTCAGAACCTAGTTAATATAAGGTGATTCCTCTTGCCTTGGACTCTTTGGGGAGTACAGACCTATCTCATTTTTTATTAGTTTTTAATCAAATATTCAATAAATATTTAATAAATATTCAAAACAAAACACATGGTGGAGAGTATTTTTCTTAATTAAAATATTCTTTTTCTCATCTAGGACCAAATGGCTCGGAATCCAGCTGCTATTGACATGTTTATCATAGGTAGGAGAAAAAAAGTTTTATTTTTTCCTTTTGTCAAAAATATTAAATTGGTAGAAACTTTTTAGTTACTTAGCCAGCTGACAGTTTTATACTTGTATTTCTTAAGGCTTGCTGGTTTAAAAAGTACTATATCTAGGCACTCGTTAGAATAGCCCTTATACTTTATTTGAATTTGGTTTCTATTTGGAAAAAAGCCATGCTCTATACAATCTTGTGCTCTAGGACTCTATTACAGAACACTAAAATGTGTAGAATTAATATGAGTAAGTATATAGTTCCCTTACATACACATGTATTTTCCATCACTCATATTAATACATAATTAGAGATGTAGATATATAAAATTACTTTGTACTTTCTTTTTTTTAATGTTATATTTAAAAAAAAATTTTTAAATTGGTTTTTAGAGGGAGAGGGAGAGAGAGAGAAACATCAATGTGAGAGCAAACATCGAGGGGCTACCTCCTGCTTGCCCCTTACTGGGAACCAAGCCCACCACCCAGGCATGTGCCCTGACTGGGAATCAAACTGGCAACCTTTTGGTGCATGGGATGCTGTCAACTGAGCTACACTGGCCAGGACAGTACTTGTTCTCTTTTGGTGCCGATGCTGTAGTAAAATACCGTTAAATAACACTAGATACCTCCAAAGAGCAGTCTTTGAAAACTTCATGACTCTTTGGTACAACTAGCTTTTCTAGGCCTTAAAGGGGTATTTCTCAAAGGATTTGAGAAATTTAATTTGTATGCAAGTGCTGCTCGCCTCTTTGCTATTCAATTAGCCTTGTTTTGCTTAAATTTTGCTCACGTAAGAGAAGCTTGCTGACTATCCACTCAGCTTTTTAAAGGTACTCCTGGCACATCCCCATAGACCAATAGTAAAGGGGCCTTGCAAGCTAAGGCAACTGTGTTTAATTTTTTCTTCTAATTGGAAGCTTGAACAGAGTCTATACTGCGGCATATTCTAGATTTTGTGGCTCACTTCACAATATCAAGCTCTCACTCCTACGTAGAAAGTTATAAAAAGCTTTGACACTTAGTCCCTGGCTGTCTCTCACCCTGACTCATGTGGTCTGTGGTTTCTAAGAGAAGTGCTTGCTGGGTTTTGCTCCTGCTCCCTGCCCTTTTTGGCATCTTCGCGTGGCACGTACCCTCAGAGGTGATCACCATGCTCTGGTGCGTGGTGCTGCCGAGCTTATACACTAACGGCTGCCTGAATCCTGAAGGAAGCTGCCTGCCGGGCTCCTGGAGCTGCTTGCTCTCGGTGTGGTGCGGGTCTGACACGGGCTGGGAGACCCGCCCCTGCAGCAGAATCCTGAGTCTGAGAACACTGTTCTGGGGGCTGGGGGTTCCCCTGGAAGGGAGAGCAAAGCGAGAGATTTGAGGTGAGATGGGAAGGTAGTGCTGGGAGGGAAGATGAGAAAGCAGTTTCCTTCAGGCTGCCTCCCTAAAGCCCCAGAGCTACCCGAGAAACTCAAGACGCAGGCTGACTCTAAAAGGTAAACTACCTTGGAACAGAGAAATTACATCTGGGTCATCTAGGTTTGACAGCCTTGGGATTTTCAGTAAAACATAAGATGGAATCTCCTGGAGTCCAGTGCGTTGTTTTTTTGTCTTTTTTTAAATATGGAACGCTTCACGAATTTGTGTGTCATCCTTGCACAGGGCCATGCCAATCTCCTCTGTATCATTCCAGTTTTAGTACATATGCTGCAAAGCAAGCACTTCAGTGCATTATTTTTTTAAAATATATTTTATTGATTTGTTTACAGAGAGGAAGGGAGAGGGATAGAGAGTTAGAATCATCGAAACATCAATCAGCTGCCTCCTGCACACCCCCTACCCGGAATGTGTCCGCAACCAAAGTACATGCTCTTGACCAGAATCAAACCTGGGACCTTTCAGTTCACAGGCCGACGCTCTATCCACTGAGCCAAACTGGTTTCGGCTTCAGTGCATTATTAATAGGTATTTAAGAAAACCGGATTCTATATTCAGTTCAAATAAGTTTAGGAGTAAGGAATACAAAAGAAACTGTCCTCATTTTAAAGAACACACTTTGTTCTAATATGTATTATAATAAATTGAGGTACATTGAAATATACTACACCAATTTCTTTTTTATTTTACGTAAACCATGAAATATAAAAAATGACTTTAAAACTCTAAGGGAAATGACTAGTTCTCATGACATAAAATTGTACCTTCTTTGAATTGTAATGCCTTTGTTAATGTCATTAAAGATAGGCTTTTTAATATCTTGCTCCAAGTAAACAGATGATCAGTGTCATTTTGAATACAATAACATTTAATAAATAGGGAATTAGACTGGGCCATTTATAGACATTAAGAACCAGCTATTGTAGTGTACTTTCTCCCAGTTGATGCCTTTAAAACTTTACAGCTATGTACCCTCAGACCCCAGCCTAAATCCTATCTTCTATCATTCTCAAAGCAGAATGTGAAGTAAATGCTGAAAATTTAGCATCTGACATTCAGCATGGGGGAGGATAGGAACTGGGTTGATAAAAATAAGATTACAGAGAAATGCATTGGCATCCCTGGTTAAGGGACTAATGTACACTAGTCACTGAAATGTGTTAACAGTAAGGGGATCTGAGAAAATTATGCTCTATTAACTAGAAGGGGCAGGCATAATTTATGTAAATGCTTGTTACTGACCCAATCCCTAGATCAGAGGTATGGTCTGGACTGGACTGTTCCAGTCATTCTTTTCCGCTTCGAGCTGCTCACTGAGAATATGGAGGCCCGCTGTGCGTTTGGATCTGCAGTAGCGCACCTAAACTACTTTGGGATTGGTCTGAGCCCATAACTCCTGACATGTCCAGACTGAGCCTGAGTCAGTATGTACCTGGAGCCAGGGCATTCCCTGATTGTTTGAGGATAGGCGCTGATATTGTTCCTGTGGTTTCTTCCTAGAGGTAGCCATGTCTTCTTTGTTCGAGGAATTACATACAGAAAGCTTTTCATTCCTGTACCAGAACAAAGTAAAGGAATCTGTTATTTGATCACAAGTGTGAAAAGTACTTTGAAGTTAGTTGGAGGATTTCCTAGCAAGGTTGTTAGGAAGAAGGGGGATAGAAACGAGACTAGACATTGTCCTGAGAAAGGACTAGTGGAATCATATCTATAAATGTTTCTGGGTTTGGCATCACACCTTACACGAAGAGAAAGCACAGTTGTTTCCTTGTTTCCTGCATGGATTTTACAAACGCCATTTGTCGTTTCCCCCTTTTCTGGTTCACAGGTGCTACTTTTACTGACTGGTTTACTTCTTATGTCAACAGCGTTGTGTCAGGTGGCTTCCCTATCATCAGAGACCAAATCTTCAGGTATCTCACTTGGGGCTTTTTGGGATGGAATGATTGTAATAAGCAAAAATCATCAGTTACAGATCATAAGATGAAGTTTCCCAGGAAGGTTCATAACCGACCCTCTCATCATCATAAATCTATTCTCTTCTCGTTTTAAGGCCAAAACATCCAAACACTTGAACAGCCAGTATTTTTCTTACTTTGAAGACCCAAAAGGAAAAACTGATTTGATATAAAAGTTATGGCTTTAGAGTAGTTATATAGTTTCTTTTTAGAAAAAAACACACAAAAAAACTGTTTGCCAGTTAGTGGATTTAGTATGAATAGTAAGTTAGTAACTATTAACTCGTAGCAAATATTTGTTATCTCTAAATGGAGCATCCAGATATTATAGGTAGTATTAGAGATATTTTTAGTTTATAGTAGCCTGGTTGGCAGAAATGATAGATTAAGTATACCTTAGAGGCCCCTATAATAATATACTAACACATTTTTATGATCAGAACCACTGTTTGCAGGTAGAGCTGGTCCCCTGAATTTCCTCAGCTCTGAAAACGGGGACAGCCTCCTTTTAGTTTCCAAGGAAATTACTTTACTGCCCCATCGCTGATCCAGAGTCTTCAGAGCTTTCTGGTTTGCTTATAACTTCTAGTTTTCTTCTAAGCTTAATAGGACTATACCTTTAAGATCTCAAATGTGATTTAAATTTTCAACCCTAAAGTGAACTCGAAGCTATTTTGCATTGTATCTTTAAACCTTTTATCTTTTAGAATTGAGGTCAGTTGACTAAAAAATGTTTAATTTTTTAAATTTTATTTACCTAGATATGTTCATGATCCGGAGTGTGTAGCAACAACTGGAGATATTACAGTTTCAGTTTCCACGTCGTTTCTGCCAGAACTTAGCTCTGTACATCCACCCCACTATTTCTTCACATACCGAATCAGGTGAGACCGTTAGATGGGTCACCTCCAGCGAGGCATGGGATATGGCCTCTGGATGTATTGTTATTACTGCCCCATTTGATAGAAGATGTAAAACACATTTTGAAAGGCAGCTTCTTGCTGATACAGAAGAAGTGGGTAACAAAGTTTTGTACAGTATAGTCAGGTTTCTTCCCTGCTTTTACTTTTATTTGTATTTATTTTTTTTAAAATATATTTTATTGATTTTTTACAGAGAGGAAGGAAGAGGGATAGAAAGTTAGAAACACTGATGAGAGAGAAACATCGACCAGCTGCCTCCTACACACACCCCCACTGGGGATGTGCCCACAACCGCGGTACACGCCCTTGATCGGAATCGAACCCAGGACCTTTCAGTCCGCAGGCCGATGATCTATCCACTGAGCCAAACCGGTTTTGGCTATTTGTTTTTATTGATGCTGAATTTACTCTGGGGCCATAAGTTTTTGTTCTCCAGTGTCCTCTGGGGTATTTTTCTGGTTTAGGAACAAGCTGCCCTTTTTCAGTGGGATCATCTCGGTGTGGCAGGGAGAGCTGATGTGTGGTGAATCCGCCCTCAAGCGCTGTAAACCCTGCTCCACGAACCTGGATGTGCTCAATGACCAGAGAATCTACATCTACACCCTTACGTTCAGCATAACTTATGCATTTTTAAGCATGGATAGCAAAATTCAGCACTTCTCGGCCATGGACCGTGTCCAGCCCCACTGTTTGGCCTGGGCACACCTCCCAACCCCACCATTGTAATGACGGAATGGCACACACTGCTTCTATAAAGCGACATTCTTCAGATACGTGGTGGCTTTTAAGATATGCATGCCTTTGGTGGCATAAGCAGTTTTACCAGTATTGCTAAAATGAACACGAAGATTTTTAACCTCTTGATTTGCATGATTTTGTGGGGTTTTCTGGGTCAAGTGAATAATTAACCATTTTCAAAGGTCACTTCAGACTGTTTATGGGAAGAGTGAATACAATATAGTTTATAAAATACCTTGAGTTTATATTAACCCCTAAATTGTTTCTTGTAAATACAAATATTGTGCCAGGCACTTTTCAAGGTGGGCCACTAAGTTGTAATCATATGGAAAGGTCAGAATTAGAGTTGTAATGTTTTTGGAAAGCTATCAAATTGCCCAAGGTAATACCATGCTTTTTATACTTAACCTGGTCTGTGTCTATTCAATTAAAAGTCTAGTATATATTTATTGAGTGCTGCCTGGATATCAAGCCCTGGATTTGGCAAAATAAAAAATATTAAATTCACTTTCATTAGAAGTATTCTCTGCTGTGACATGAAGACAACTCATTGATCGAAGGGACTAAGGATACTTTGTCTTTAGATATATTTTATATACTTTATGATGTTATATAGGGGGATTGTATACTTCCCAGGAGCATCGTAGAATTTTAGTATTGTATGTAGCCTTTGACGTGTCTAGTTACACATGCACAGCTGTTTGTTGTTTAATTTAGATCTTGCCTAGGTCTGAGACATGCTTAATTAATGATACATATGCTGATAGGGTACTCAAAATAAAAACAAGAGACAGCAGATTCCTGGAGGAAGGGAGGATAGTAGTGCTGGGAAACAGAGTCAAGGTGATGCTAGTAACTGAGCAGTGACATTTCGCTCTGAGCTTTGTAGAAGCTAATGGAGAAAGGGAATGGGCCCCCTAGCCCTGTAGTGAATAAAAGCCTGTCCGTTTTTTAGAACGGAAGTTTTTCATGGCACTGTATTCTAGAAAGTGTTTCCCATACTGATCTTTATTTGAACAAGAGTGTTGTAAGCATGGTGTTTGTGAATTTTTATGTCGCCCTTTCTATTGTTGATCCTCACTGAAATCAGATGCATAAGAGCATTCCCATGAGAGAGTTAGCTAATCAGGCTGATATCTTTGAGAACTTCCGGAAATAGATGGTGAACGGAGATTTTGCAATTTTGGAAATTCCCTTTATATCCTTAACCCAAATGATGTAGCTCTTAAGCAAAAGAAACAAAAAAAAAGGCCTGATTTGTTTGTCTACCATCCCATTTCCTTCTCCAGGATTGAAATGTCAAAGGATGCACTTCCTGAGAAGGCTTGTCAGTTAGACAGTCGCTATTGGAGAATAACAAATGCTAAAGGTGATGTAGAAGAAGTTCAAGGACCTGGAGTAGTTGGTATGTAACTCAGGATTTGGTTTATAGATCAGTAGCATCTAAGACCTTTTGGAGAGCTCAGCTTAGAAATGCATGATATAGTTGGTGGATATGACCGCATCTTTTTAATAGCTGTGTTTACAACGTGAAAGGTGTCATAGATTCTGGGCTTCTCCTAACTACAATACCTTGCTTCATAAATATAACGTATAAATGTTATTATTCTATCAGTTTAGAATCTTAAACAGAACTTTCCTAAAATTATTGCAAGGGATTGTGTTGACATTCTGTGAATCACCTGGGTTCCTTGCTTTTCCTTCTTAAGTTCTTTTCTTTCCCACTGAATAATTATTCATTGTAATATTCTGTAGGCAGAGAGCAGAAAGAGAAAATAAATTTTATATTTGTCATCTTTTGAAATTTAGGGGAGAAATGTTAAAATTAATGACAGCTTTTTTGTGTGTGGATTTCAATCATCTCTAGCTTGATTTCCATTGACATTATAATTATCTTAAGTTTCTGAACCTTTAGGTTCTTCAGATTTTGTATTGTGCTTCAGAAAAATAACATTATTTAAGCTATGCACTTCTGATATCGGACCTAAGCATATACCAAATTCAGTTTAGATTAAAGTTGTTCTAATTTATTGCCATGAATAAAGTTATGTTCTGCATGTTTGTTTAAGGAATTTTTCCTGAATTGTTTGGGGGAATCTAGTGTTAAACAATTGTATTAAAGCTGTATTTCTTTTTCAATAATTTGGTCCCTTCAAGTAAGAACTCTCCTTTGTGACGCCAGTTTGTCTGGGCTAAATGCTTAAGCTGCATGCTCAGTATTTGATGTTTTAGCCTGTTGCTACTTTTAAACATTTAGATTATCCTTATCACTGTTTAAACTAGTGTCTGTGACACTTATTACCCATATCTTAAGGATGGTGTCTAAAACGTTTCAAAGCATTTTGAAAAAGAAACTATTCCTTTCTTATTTTGCTTTATTCTTCTAGAATTCCCCCACCCTGCCCACTCGCCGCTATAGAGAATTAGAGGGATTACATAAAAAGCCAAAATACTTGTCATCCCAGCACTATTAACATTTTGTTGTGTTTCCTTCTATATTTTGTTTGGAATTGTGCATTTACTTTAACATACTTTACACACTCCCATAGAGGACATATCTCACTTGCTGTGATGGAGAACTGGATTTTATGCTTTAATTAATGGTTACTACTTTCTCTGCAGGTGAATTTCCAATCATCAGCCCCGGTCGGGTATATGAATACACAAGCTGTACCACGTTCTCTACAACATCGGGATATATGGAAGGATATTACACTTTCCACTTCCTTTACTTTAAAGACAAGATCTTTAATGTCGCCATTCCCCGGTTCCATATGGCATGTCCGACATTCAGGGTGTCTATAGCTCGATTGGTAGGTTAAATTTTCCTCTGGTGCTGATTTATGTAACTTTTTAGAATTGACTCCACAGAAGGTCTTTGTTGATTAGCCAGACAAATAGTTTATAAATTGTGTTCCAGAGAACCCTAGGAATTTTGAGGGAAGTACCTTGGGGTGGGGGGGGACATGTGAACATGTGGGGGGGAGGCAGACCAGAAGGAAGCGAGGCTGTGTACTCTTTAGTCAGAGAAACTCTGCTGTTACCTGGTTTTGTTTATTAGTTTGTTTTTAATAGCTTTATTTTTTAGAGCAGTTTTAGATTCACAGAAACATTGAGCAGAAGATCCAGAAATTTCCCACATACCCCCTCTCCCCACACCATATTTCTCACCAGAGCGGTGCCAGTGCCACACTATGGAACGTACACTGACACATCCTTATCACCCGAAGTCCACAAGTTACATTAGGGCTCACTCTTTTTTTTTTTTTTTTTAAATATATTTTATTGATATTTTACAGAGAGGAGGAAGGGAGAAAGAGAGAGAGCTAGAAACGTCGACGAGAGAGAAACATCAACCAGCTGCCTCCTGCACATCCCCTACTGGGGATGTGCCCACAACCAATGTACATGCCCCTAACTGGAATCGAACCTGGGACCCTTCAGTCCGCAGACCGACGCTCTACCACTGAGCCAAACCGGTTTCGGCATTAGGGCTCACTCTTACTGTTGTATGTTCTGTGGGGTTTGGACAGATGTATAATGACATGAGTCTACCATTAGTATTCTGTAGAGTAATTATTCGTTTTAAATGTCTGTTACCTAATGGGAAACACACTAGACTAGTTAACATCTGCTTTCTTTTATTTCATTAAGACAGGGAAAACAATTTTCTTACAGTGTTTTTGCTAAAACTCCCATTTTGTAAAATAATACAAATATCCTATAGAAATTATTACAAAGGATTTAATGGGTAGACTTGTACTTTTAGTAGTCTCTCTTTGGGATCATTTCCTAAGTCAGCTAAGTATATTTTTTAAAATCTCATTTTTAGGGTTACCTTCAAGCAGGTTTAGCAGTAACCCCAAGCTTACAGGCTATAAAATGATTACAGACAATTATGAGGCTCTAGTTATATGATAGGGATAAAATGTGAATTATATACCCAGGATGTAATTGAGTTGTAGGCATCAAATGTTCACCAAAACCCTCTGCTCCTGGGATGACCCTGAGGGGAGGCGCTAACCTAAGTCTGGGAAGATGGACATGCTATGAAGCTGACCCAGAGTTGACACGTTCACAGCTCCAATTTATAGAAAGAAGGATGATGATGAGACTTAGGCCATGATACCTGTGTCATGTCTGTGGAAACAGTCTACAGGCTGGGTTTGGAAGTGAAGTCGAGCCTCCCACCCAGGGGAGGCCTGCTTTCTACTGTTTATTTCCAGTACGAGGCGTTGGCTGCTGATGGCAGTCTTCCATTCGGACCAGCCCAAGTTCTGTATGAGGTTGTTATTATCCTTAAATGTTTTATATGATCTATCTGTGAAGTCATCCGGGGCTGGAATTTGCTTTGTGCAAAAGTTTTAAAATATGAATTTCTTTAATATTCATATTTTCTGTTTCTTGTCCACTTTGGCTAATTTGTGTCTTTTAAGGAATTTGTCCATTTTGTCTAAATGCTGAATTAATTAGCATAAAGTTACCTACAATATTGATAATTCTTTTAATGGCTGCAAAAAATATAGTCATATGTCCTCTTTTGTTCTTCACATTGGTAATTTATATCATTTGTTCATCAGGTTAGCTAGGGGGTTATCACTTTTATTGATCACTTAAAGGAACAATTTTTTACCTCACTGATTTTCTCTATTGTTTACTCATTTCTATTTTCATTGATTTCCGCCCCACCCCCCCACCCCAGCTTCTTAAGGTAAAAGTTTAAATTATTGATTTTAGATCTTCTCTGTAAGCATTGTTTTAGCTACTCTTCATGAATTCTGACGTTATGTTTTCATTAACATTTGGTTCAAATATTCTCAGATTTTTTTATAATTTAGTTTTGATCAATGACTTTTCTAGAAATGTGTTAATTTCCAAACATTTGGAGATTTTCCAGTTATCTTTGGGTTGTTGATTTCTAATTTTGTTATGTTTACAGAACTCATGGTGTGTAATTGTTTTATGGCCCAGAATTATGGTCTATCTTGGTAAATACTTGTGTATTTGAAAAGAATGTATATTCTGTTATTTGGGGGAATATTATTCTATAAATGACAGGTTGAACTGGTTGATTGTTTTTCAAGTCTTTTATATATTTACTGATTTTTTTTTTTTTGTCTTTATTCTCTGAGAGATGATTGTTGTGATTTCCAATTATGATTAAGTTTTGTCTACTTCTCTTTAATTCTATCAGGTTTGCTTCATGTATTTTGAAGCTCTACAATTATGTGCAAATATACTTAGGATTGTGCCATCTTTTTAATGAAGTTCATATTTTATTGTTATAAAATCTTATATCTATCTCTGAAAATGCTCCTGTCCTAAAGTTGCTACTATTCCTGACATAAAATGTAGAGTGCTGAGATTTATTGAGACAGATAGCTATTATTGGGTCAACTTGATCCTGTTGAGGCTTTTTAAAATGTTTGTTAGGGTGAGTATAAAGTAGTCTTTACTTAAGGACAGTCATTTCAAACTTTTCAGTCTCATGATCCCCTTAAGCTTTGAAAAGTTATTGGAGAATCCTCAAAAAATTAAAAATGGAACTATACAATATGACCTAGCAATTCCAAAAAAAATAAAAGACACTAATTAAAAAAAAAAAAAATGCACCTGTATGTTCTTTGCAGTGTTATTTACAATAACTAAGCTATGAAAGCAACCTAGGTGTCCAACCATAGACGAACAGATAAAGAATATGTGTGTGTTCACACACACACACACACACGCACGCACACACACACACACACACACACATTTTCTGGAGGTCCAATGCACAAAATTTATGCACGGAGGGAGAGGTGGTGTCCCTCAGCCCAGCCTGCGCACTCTCATAGTCTGGGAATCCTTAAGGGATGTCTAACTGATGACTTAGGCCCACTTCGGAGTGACATCTTAGGCCCACTTCGGAGGTGCCTCTGCGCTCACCAGCCATGAGCCGGCTTCTGGCTGAGTGGTGCTCCCCTTATGGGAGCACATTGACCACCCAGGGACAGCTCCCGCATTGATGGTCATTGTGCATCATAGCAACTGTTCATCCTGCCGTTTGGTCGATTTGCACATTAGCCTTTTATTATATAGGATTACTCAGCAATAAAAAAGAATGGAATCTTGCCATTTGCAACAACATGGCTGTACCTAGAGGGTATTATGCTAAGTGAAATAAGTCAGACAGAGAAAGACAAATGCCATATAATTCCACTTATATGTAGAATCTAAAAACAAAACAAATGAACAAATAAAACTAAACACAAACTCATAGATACACAAGTCAGAGGGGTGAGGGGTGGAAGAATGAGCAAAAAGGTGAAGTGATTAAGAAGTACAAACTGCCAGTTATAAAATATGTCACAAATGCAGCATAGAGAATATAGTCAATAATATTGTAATAACTATGTATGATGACAAATGGTTAATAGACTCACTGTGGTGGTCACTTCATAATGTGTGTGTATATATATATATAATGTCTAATCACATTGTTGTATACCTGAAGCTAATATAATATTGTATGTCATCTATAATTAAAAGAAAGTTGTGAGGACTCCAAAGAACTCTTGCTTATGTGGGTTATATTGATATTTATGTTAGAAATGAAAACTGAGAAGTTTTATAATATTTACTCACTCCTTTTTTAAAGTTTACAATTTTTAAATTTATAATTTAAAATTACAATAATAAACTCATTACATGTTCAACCCTCTCTTAACTATGTTCTTACTTATTTAGAGTTCTAGTGTCTTTCCAATGACAAATAATAATATATAATCTTTACCTGCCTTAAGGAAAATGTCTGTTTGTTTTTTCTATCAGGGATGAGAAAACAATAAAAAGGAATGAAAATTCTGGACTTATTTTCTAATCAACATGAAGAGGCAATGGGGGGGGGTTGTACTTGTGTTTACCTTTCCTGTTTAAATATTCATTTTCTTTTTTAAAATAGGTTTTTGACTTTTAGAGAGAGAGAGAAATATCAATATGAGAGCAAAACATTGAACGGCTGCCTCCTACATACTCCCTACCAGAGACTGAGCCCACAACCTGGCATGTGCCCTGACCAGAAGTCAAACCGCAACCTTTTGGTGTACAGGATGACACTAGCCAACTGATCCACACCAGCCAGGGCAAATATTAGTTTTTTATATATGGAAATTGAATTGTTCTCCTTTGGGTCCTTTAACAATATGATTAATTGGGGGACTTACTCCTTTCTTTTGCTTTATACTCTGAATGCCACTTTAAAATATACTTTTAGTTGGTCTTTTCCTGGTCTAGGTGGTTTGTTGTTTGACTTTAGATACTTTAGAGGTGCCTAATGCTGACTTATTTCCTTTTTTGTCTGTGCCATTCCTCTTTCCATCTGCTGTTTGTGTATGTACAATTTTATTTGTATCATCAGCATTCTTCTTTAGCCACATTGATTTCTTCAACCGTTTTTGTTTTCTTCATTAAGATAATAACCATACTACCTGAATTTATTGTTTCATAACTTTTTAATTCTTGCCTCCTCCCCTAGTCCCTTTTTTCCCCTCTTCCCAAGTCTCTTTTGTACCTGCTATTGGATTTCAAAGTCTTCATTCCCTAGATTAAAAAAAAATCCAGAGATTAAAGTAATGGATTATCTTATATCATATTTACATATCTTTGATTGTTGTTGTTTTGTTATAATAAATTCCAGTGACTATTCCTTGGACAAATCCTAAAAGACAATACATTTCTCTCACATTAATGAATTCGTTCACTCAACCAATATTTACTGAGTATCTACCAGGTGCTGGTTAAAAAAATCTCTGCCTTGGAATTCACATTCCAGTTAGAATAAACAAAGGTTAGCAAATGAACACATGTACTTAGGTCAAGTAGTAACATGTGCACTGGAGAGTAATCAGAATAAAGGGGATCAGGGGTGTCCCGTTGAGTTGTATGACATAAGATGTGTCAAGAAAGGCTTCTGTGACACTTGAGTTGATGCTGGAAAGCAGTAGAAGGAGCTCTTGGATGTATGGGTGAAGGGGGTTCCAAGCTAAAGAACAGCAAGTGCAGAATCCCAAACCATGGATGTGCCTGGTGTGTTTGAAGAACTGCCAGAAGGCCAGTGTAGTGGAGGGAAGGGAATCCAGAGTGGACGGGGCTTAGATCAGAAGGGTAGAGAGGGTGCTGCATCATGAAATGTCATAAAAGCCTTGGTGGAAGCACTGTTGCTGGCCCCACATCCGAAGTTCCCCAGCCTTTCTCACATTACCAGCTAGGCTCTCCTTGCTGTTCAGAATTCTGTTCGATATAGCGGCACCTCTCATTGGGTCTGCAAACGTGTGAGAGAAAGTTGACAGCAGAATAAGTCATTATTGATAGAGGAGGCACTGCTTAAGAGGAAGTTTGCAGGTGATGTTCAGATATTGCCTAGTTAACGTCACCATCGCCCTATGCTGAGAACCTCTGACAAATGCATATAAAAGTAGAAGCTACCAATGGGTGGTTGAATGGAAATGATGTGTCTTTAGAGTAGGAACTCAATAGAAATCACAGACCTCTTGTTGACAGTACATAAAAAGTACCAGTAGAGGTCATGTCATACCTTGTTCATTTTTTCACATCCTTTCTGTAAGCATACAGATTAAAAATTGTTACTGAAATCACTACTATGATAAATCCAGTAGAATTTTATTTTGAGTAGCTAGGAGTGGTCTGTTTGCTACATTGTATCTGAATAACAACAACCATGTAAAAATAAGTACTATATTAATGAAATATATCTACCATGAAAACCACATTGAGCACTTTAAAACATGTAATAGGATATACACTGGAATCCGTGTGTGCATTATGGAAACGTGCTGTTCAAGCTGATAAAAACTCATATGTGGCATGTCTGGTTATCCAGTCTAGATAAAGGAGATACTTGCATTAAATAAGTATAGAAAAATGATGGAAGTTCTTATCAAAAGACTGTTTTCTCTTTCAAGGAATTGGGTCCTGACGAGTATGAAGAGATGGAAGATGCAGAAGAAGAGGAGGAAGACGACAATGTCTTGACAGAGATGGAGGAATCTGATGAGGATGACACAGAGGCCAGGCCCAGGAGGCTGTTCGATGTCCCCATTCGCAGACGCCGCTACTCCCGCCTTTTTTAGCAAAACTCCGCCAATGGGAGCGCTGGAATGAATCCAGCCTGTCAAACAGATTTCTCAATAATGTACATAACTAAATTGTCCTCAGCGTATAGCAAGAAAACTAGCATGAAATATTGTTCTAGGCCCTGGGTTCTATGCAACTGATTCTTCATTAGGAATTGGATTGTTTGGGTTTACTTTATACTTTGGGGGTAGAGGAGGAAGTGAGATCTTTCTCTATCTCTCTTCTAGAAGTCAATGGGGGAATAGTTCTCTTTCTCTATCTCTCTTCTAGAAGTCAATGGGGGGAAAAAATAATAGTTTTTAATATCAAGGCCTGTCTGACTTAGGGCAGTGTAGGAGCAGTGAAGATGCTGTGAAACTGAGATAACTAAGATAATTCTAGCTAAGGAATGGCTCTCTCTTTGTTGAAACATATTTTATACTTCTAAAAATGCCGAAGCGGGAAGGAATTGTTTTTGAAGATTTAAATCTAGCAGAAATACCTACCCAAGGATAGAATCTGTGACTGAAAAATTCTGTGAAACGATTTCTTGCAGTATGAGTTATTTAGAAATGAACATAATTTGTAATTAGGCTAATCCATTTAGTGGTTCCTATATATTTTGTACTCACAAGGAACTAATTGACTAAATAGCTTGAATGCTGGTTGTTTTGTCCTTTCTTAGACAATCTGCCCTTGAATCTAAAGTTTTTATTGCTATAACCTTGAATTTAAAGTCTTTATCACTATAACCTTGACTTTGAATTTAGTCTTCAATACTCCCATCCTTGAACTTAAAACCTTCAACACCGCAACCTAGAATTTAATTTAAAGTCATCAACCTTAATAACTTTGATCGTATTGTTCACAGATGCATCATTTTTGAAATGTAGATTGTAAAACTATGTATTGTGTTTATTAACAGAAACTTCTTCACAATGTCTCATGTAGTCTACATTTGTAAATACTGCTTCTGTTTTGTTTCTCCTTTATACAGTTGACTGTCTAACTTTGTGATAAATGCCATGAATTTTATGTTGAGATTAAGTATGTTTTTCTGAAACATGAATTTTTTTTTTTTGTAATTATATAATTGGAAGTTTGGAATGAAGTTCTCCAAGTGTCAAAAACTCACATTTTGAAAACAAATGTTGGTTCTGCTGTTGTATTTTGTATAATTGCCTATTTTCCATAAACTAATATTAGTAGCTTTTGTTCGTAAGATGGAAGAGGAGATGGAAATTGATGGCCTGTCGCTAGAGGTCCATTCAAAGTCACTTCCGGGCTTTACCCTGTCAGGTGCCCCACTTTACATTTTTCCCAGGACCATCTCTTTTGTGGAGAAAACTGTAGGAAGAGAGAGATGTGTAGACAGGGTGAAGCAGCTGCCATCAGAGACCATGAAACAAACTTAGCTTTCATATTGGCACATGTCAGAAGGTTCTGAAATGGAGTGAGTTAGTTTTTCCTGCTTATTATTATTATTATTTTTGTTTAGTATTATCTGGTTGCTAAATCCTTCTGTTATGTCTATCTCTTCTTTTAAATCAACCCAGTGATTTTTTTAAATTTTAGTTTTATTGTTGACACTATCACAGATGTCTATCCTCCCACCGCCCTCTTCTTGCCCACTTCCACCCAAGCCCCAGCCCCCATTCCCTCTGGCCATCACCACACAATTGTGTCTTTGGGATAAGCATGAATGTTCTCTGGCTAATCCCTTTCCCTTCTTGCATCCAGCCCCCTCACCACCACCCCTCTAACAGCTGTCAGTCTGTTTCATGTAGCCATGACTCTATTTTGTTTGTCAGTTCATTTTGTTCATGAGGTTCCACATACAAGTGAGATCACATGGTATTTTTTAAATTTTCCCTCTAAAGCAAGAATTTAAAACTAGTTAACGTTGGGAGTTAGAGCTGGCTCCCCCTTGACGTATGTGTTTCCTTTTTCTGCATGATTTCTCCTCTCTCTCAGTTCCCAGAGCATTCTCGATGCAACTCCACCAATCCTTGCTTCTCAGAATGCTCTAGGCTTGCTTATCCTCTCATCAAACTCACATTCTCTTAGCTGAATGAGTGACCTCTAGTTCATACTAAGGTATTAATAACAAGCTCAGCTTTTTTTGTTTCACTGGCAAAAAGATCTCTTCACACATAAATGGATCTAATCAGTCACTTTTGATGTAAGCCATCTTTATCTCTGGCTCTGAGTTCGCTTGAGAACACCTATTCATTTGTGTAAAGCTTCAAGCATCAGGATGAAATGGGTACCTAACAGCATTAACAGCTTAGGGTTTTTTTCCTCTTGTGACAAGTCAGAGGTAACAATCCAGGGCTGATATGGTGGCCTAATGGTGCCAACGTTCCAGATCCCTTCCATTTTTCTGTTCTGTCATCCTTGGCACAAAACTAATCTTGAAGGTCACCTCATGGTTGCAAAACAGAAGCTGCGATTGTATTGTGTTCCAGGAAGGATGATAAGAATTTTTTTTTTTTAATATCAAACATAAGACGAGAGAGGTAAAGCAGCAGGTCTTCAGCACGATGGCTAGAGAAGGGACGGGGAATGCAGGAATGAACAGGCAGCATGGAGACCTAATTGTAATGTCCCAAGTTCGACCAGCTGAAGGCCTGTCTGACTTAGGGCAGTGTAGGAGCAGTGAAGAGGCTGTGAAACTGAGATAACTAAATGGTGAAACAGACTGGAGTTGATTAGATGCGAGGGAGTAGGAGAAATCAAAATTGATTCCCAGCTTTCTGGCTTCATCTACTGGGGGGGTTGGGGGACAGAGAACAAACCGAACATTGGAAATGAGTTCAGATTTGGACTCGTTTGAGTTCAAGATGGCTGTGCCACATGTAGGTGGAGATGTCCAGTGGTCAGTTGGGTATGAATATGAAGATTGAGAGAGTGGTCAGGGCTGGAGAATAAATAATAGCAAACCATCTGCAAACAAAGTGGAAGCACTAGAGTCCCCCAGGGAGCACATATCAGCAATGATTCTCAGTCCCATCCATCCTGGGCACTGAGATTAGATTATGTGTGGGTCATGGGAAAGAATGGCAGACTAAGTCAAGGAACTGGAAACAAAACCAGCAGAGCTTGGCATCTCAGAATCCCGAGAGTTTCAAAGAGGTAACAGCTAATGAAATGCATTTGAGAGAATGCATCTGAAGAGCTTTGTAAACAAGCTCTCACTGGAAATGCATGCTCAGCTGATTTAAGCCCTGCCAAATGAAGCTCATTTCCTGATGTCAGGAAGCCATCAAAAGATCCTGGCAGGAGGAACACGTCACGATCAATTATGATTTTCCTGGCTTGAATTTTACCGTGGCCTTACCCTCCTGACTCAGCATAAGCAGCCATGAGATGCAATATTTACTTTACCCTGATCCTCAGTCCCCCGATAGGTCAATGATCTTTTGTTCTCCACCTCCCCCTGACCAACACACACACCTGTGACACTCTCTTATATTGATTTCAGAGAGGAAGGGAGAGGGAGAAAGAGAGAAAAACATCATTGAGGAGAGGGAATCATTGATGGGCTGCCTCCTGCATGTCCCCTGTTGGAGATCGAGCCGTAAACCGGGCCCATGCCCTGACCAGAATCCATCCCTGACCTGGTTCAGAGGTCGAGGCTCAACCACTGAGCCACACCAGCCAGGGCCAATGTAAGCATGTAAGCCGGTAACAGAGTTTTATTTAAAAAAAAAAATATATATATATATATATATATATATATGTGTGTGTGTGTGTGTGTTTAATTTTTTAAATTTTTTTAATTTAATTTTTTAAATTAAAAAAATTTTTTTTTTTTTATAGAGAGGAAGGGAGAGGGATAGAAAGCTAGAAACATTGATCAGCTGCCTCCTGCACATCTCCCACTGGGTATGTGCCCACAACCAAGGTACAAGCCCTCGACTGGAATCGAATCTGGGACCTTTCAGCCCGAAGGCTGACTCTCCATCCACAGAGCCAAACCGGTTTTGGCCAGAGTTTTATCTTTTTTTTTTTTTTGGCTCCCATTTTTTTATTTTTTATTTTTTTATTTTTTTATATATTTTTTTATTAAATTATTATCTGTGTACATATTTTAACTCCCCCCCGCTCCCATACATACCCTCCCTCCCCAGAGTTTTGTACATTATAAACTGACAAACCAAAAGTCAGATATAAAGACAGTAAAGCAACAAGCAGACTGTAAAATTACAGCAGGGACAGTAGGGAGATCTGGGGGAGATAAGAGATCAACCGAAGGACTCGTATACAGGCATATAAGTACAACCAATGGACACAAAACTCAGAGTTTTATCTTAATCTAGCCCCGGCCTTGGGTCTCAAGGCCAGTGGCTGCCCTGGAGCCTGCGGCCTTGGCTTGTCTGGTTGGCAATCTGGATTCCAGGGCGGGGCCGGAGCCGGGGAGGGGCGGAGCCAGAGCCTGGGGGCGGGGCCAGGCCCGGGCCGGGGCGGGGCCAGCGCGAGGAGGCGGAGTCCGCGGGCGCCCCGCATAAAGGCGGCTCACCCGCAGGGACTCCACGGCGCTGGAAGCGGGATCCTGCGTGCGCTACAAGGTAAGGCCTGGCGGTGGACCGCACCGAACCGCGCGGGGAGCCCGGCAGGCACGTGCGCCCCGGGGCAGCTGGGCCCCGGCCGCCTCCCGCCCCGAACCCTGTCCCCTTGCGCGGGCCTCCGCGCCGTGGAGACGGCCCCAGCTTTCCCCCCAAACCCCGGGGCCGGGTGTCCTCCGAGGCCCTGCCCTGCCCTCCCCGGGGGCGCCCGGCTGCACGCTTTAACGGGAAAAAACAAAAACACACCGGTTTCCCCCGTTTACAACAAAGAAAGAGGGGAGCGCGGGCACTCTTTCCCAAACACCCCGGATTCCGCGGGCCGTGCCCTCTATCTCCTCGGGAATATTCTCCTGGGCCCTGACCGCGGGAGGCAAGGGAAGCCCCTGCCGTTTTAGGCCAAAGAAATTGCGCCCTGAAAGGAGGTTAACGCCATCCCGTAAGGGTCACAGACCTGCTCCTAACGGACAGGTCCACATGTTGAACTTGAATGCACCGGGCAGTGCTGGAAACCAGGCATTCTAGGTCCAAGTTTGGGGTGAAGTTCTGCTTTGTTTTCTTTTTTTGTTGTTGTGGTTTTTTGTTGTTGTTGTTGTTGTGTGTGTGTGTGTGTGTAACGTTATTGTTATTGTTGACACTGTTCCGATGGAGCTTTTGTTTTCCCGGGCCGGCTTAGGCTGCGCTCTAAATAGGATCTGACAGCCGACTTTTAAAGAAACGTTACATCGTGACGTGAATGGTTTTTAAGGAGAAGCAGGCCCTTTAAGGACCCTGGAAAATGTGCCCACTCCCTTAATCCATTTCCCTACACGTAGGAACCTTTTTGATGGAAAAATATGGCTCCCCTGCCGGCTCCGCCCCCGCCCCGGGCGCCGGCCCGCTCCGCGCGGGGGTTGGCGGCTGCAGGTCTGTCTGCGGCGCCCGTGCGGGCTCCGGCCCCCGGGCCAGGCCACGGCCCCGGCTCCTGGCCCAGGTTCAGAAAAGGTCCATGGCCAGGCCTAGGGCTAGATGAAGACCTTTAAGAAAAAAAAAAATTTAATTCATTCTTTGGGAAACATCCATTTGTTCTTCCACTTAGAGATTCTTTGATTCTTATATGTGCCCTGAATGAGAATCAACCCTCAACCTTGGCCTATGCCAACGCTTTAACCAACTGATCAAGACCTTTAAAACCTGGGAAAGTTATGGTGTCCTTCAATTTTTTTAAATTGGGGAAAAAAGAAACGCCAAGACTTAGATTTCCGTGTGTGTGTGTGTGTGTGTGTGTGTGTTTACTATTATATTAGAATGTATTTTAAAACCCTTGTACACAGGCAAGCCTCCCCCTGGGCCCTGCTGTTCACTGGTTGGATAATCCTGAGTGGACTACTCACTGTCACTTTCTTACCAGTAAAACCATAGAGCTTACTGTATTCCGTGTCACAAGGACTAAATGAGATCACCCATGGGAAGGGTTCAGTTTGGCACCTGATGGGGCTGTTACAAGTTCAGGTAATCATGTTCCCCACGGGGGACAGCGGACGCCCAAGGCAGGCACACGGAGCTCCGAACGTTAACAGGGAGGTGGCAGTGTTTCCCAAAATGTGGGGAAATTTATGACACTCCCCCCGCCCCAAAAGCAGATAAGAAGTTGCGTTACTGTGGAGCAAACATGCTTGAGATTCGTGGCTTCTGTATTTTCAAAGTAGAAACAGGAGATGGCTTAACTTTCTTGTAGGAAAACATCCTATTAGTCTGAGGGACTTGGGAGCTAAAAGCCCAAAGAGAATGGGTTTTAGTCAAGGACCATGGTTATCTATGGGATTCATCTGTAACAGCCCCAAGTACAACCTCTTAAAAGGATCCCATTAAAAATTCGGGGCCAGCTCTTGAACCTCAGTTTTTCTAACTGAAGTTTTTTGCCTGCTCCCTCCTCGCCCCACTCCGTCCCCAATAGCTTTGTGAAATATCTTCATTAAACGGTTGTCTCTGAGAAATATCTTCACTAAGTAGCTGGTGCTGCAGTTACAGTCTCCAAGAGCAGGGCCATGAGCAGACTCTTTAACAAGAGGCCTTCTGGAAAGTCCTGGAACACGTTTCCGAGAAGCTTCAGGCTTGTGTATTCAGGGAGGTCTGGGGTGGTTGATTGGCAGCAGGACCTCAGAGTGGGAGGGGCCGTTCATTGTGATGTGGCTTTTTGTTTGTCTCTCCCTACTGAGGTGGTAAACCTCCGAGCCCTTGACACTACCAGTCACCAGGTAATGTTAACAAGCAAGCTGTGAGTTGCCAGGCGGTGGTGGATAGAAGTGTGTGATCCACCCAACTCTGGCTTTGCAACTGATCTGTTGCCTTGGGACAGGTAACTTCATCCCCCAGGGCCTCCCTTAGTGAACTAGAAAGCAAGAACTTCGGGTTTTCTCTTTGAGGACTCCTCTAGTCTTAAAGTTTATCAGCTTTTGAGACCCCAGGCTCCCGGGAACAGTGACTATACTCTTGGGCAGTGGTCGGCAAACTCATTAGTCAACAGAGCCAAATACAACAGGACAACGCTTGAAATTCCTCTTGAGAGCCAACATTTTTAAACTTAAATTTCTAACGCCATCTCTTCAGACTTGCCCAGGCCGTGGTATTTTGTGGAAGAGGCACACCCAAGGGGCCAAAGAGCCGCAGTTTGCCGACCACGGCTCATGGGCATCTGTGAATCTCTTCCCTGGTGACCTCAGCTGTGGCCCCCTTCCTCTTCAGTAAAGTTCAGTAGTAGGTGAAATCAATCTCACCCTCACTCTGAAGCTCTTGCCTCTTCTGTTTTCCAGTATCTCTGAGATTGCTGCCTTCCTCTTCCTCTTAAATATAGTCACCCAGCTTATTTTATACATTAGAATCCAAGGAGGTGTCATAGGGTAGAATCCATGAGATTCGTTGATGGTAGATTAGGGAGGTGAGAGAAAGCAAAGCTGATTTACATTGGTGGGTTGAGGATGGTTAATAATTAACACAGCACATAGAGATGGCATTCAGGGAACAAAATAACAGAGGTGGTTCTGTGGCTTCATGCTCTGGTGTGGTGGGTGTGCCCTAACGGGTCTGGCAAAGGAGAATACTCTGAAATTCCAAGGCTGTGTTATGTTTGATACAAAAAACAGACAAAACACACACACACACACGTACACACACACGCACACACGCGCACACAACAACAACAACAAAACAAAACAAGATAGATTCCCTTAAGGGAAAGACTAACCTTTATCAAGGAAGCTGTAGGCCTATGATGTGGCTACCTGCCGTGACCTGCTTTGAGTTAGGAATTTTTATGTTCAGACCCTCCTGTGTGGTTACTTCCGTTTCTGAGTTTGTAGGGCCTGCTGTGCTGGCCTCCCCCAAGCTTGTGGGTTTAGCATGTGGTCCCCCTTTTGTCCGCAGACAATTAAAAACCTCCGTGTCTTGACTTCCTTAGCAGACAAAAGAGGGTTTTAGGCGTTCAGCCCTTCCTCCTCTCCCCTGGTGCCCACTGCTGCCCATGTAGGCATGAGTGCAGTGCGGACCAGCCATCAGAGTTACCTGAGGAGGAAAGAGGCCTCTGTGTTCTGTCTTCAGCAAAGTCAGCCTTGTGTGCAGAATACCAGCAGCATGTTGCAAGTCGGTTACTGAATTTTCCCAGGGCAAACAGGATTAGGAAAGATGGAAGAGAGTATATGAACAAAGGCTAAGGTTGTGACCAGCAGCACATTTCCCAGGGAGATCCGCCCGTCACCAGTAGACAAAGGGAGGTGGAGACAACAAGAAAAGACAACTCATTTCTTTAAATAACCTAATAGGAGACAGACCTAGGCGAGGTATGGGAGGGTTGGGGAAGTGTTAACCCCATAGTCCTTAGCTAATGAGGAACCAGGGGAAGGACTCTCACACACCAGGGATAAATTGCTTGTGTAGATTTCCTATGATCGGCTCCGGTGTGCCTGCTCAACGAGACACCCAATCTTGCAAGATGCATTGAAGGTCTCATTTTCTCCACACTTTATGCCTCTGAGTCCATTGTCTGAGTTCGGACAGGTGAGCATTTCTCAGTCCTGAACTCCATTCACTTCTCCAGAGCGAGCAGGGAGGTGTTCCCATTATATTTGCGAAAGAGGGGAGCGGGAGCAGCTGTTGCCTCCTGTTCTGCTCCGGGACACAGGGTGGTGCCCTCAGGAGCCCCTCGTTTGGTCGGATGCCCGTCTTAGTGGCACGGCCTGGAGAGTGGCCTTCGCTGGGCTCCGGCACAGCCAGCAGCACTGGGTGCAGTGACAGCAGAGCAGGCATCGCCGCTGCTGCGTGAAGTCCTTTCCTCACAGTCTCAGTTGACCGAACGAGCTTTACGGGGAAAACAGTGCTGGCCCCACTGCGTGGAGAAAGGGTGCGAAGCTATTGGACGTTAGAGCTGGGCTGGGGCCCGGGAGGTCCTGGCTCTGGGCCCTGCGTGCTGTGACTCCCCCGGCTGCCCCCTCACCGGGATCCACAGCGTTTCTTCAGGAAGCAGGAGCGGGGACCAAGTGCTGCCTCATCTGAGAGCATCCTTTGGTTCATGGCACCCCACCTGGCAGATTTCCTGTTTTCTTGGCCTGCTAGTTCCTTCCCCGTGTTTCCTGAAGCCCCTCTCCTCTCCTGCCTTCCCCCCCCCCCCGCTGCCCCCCTGGACCCTCTAATTCCTGGCTTCTGCCATAACCAGTCAGCAGTCGGTCATTTGCTGGTTCGTGACCGTTCTTTGTGTGTCTTCCTTCCAGATTCAGTAGAAAATGGGAAGCAAAGGAGGCTTCACCCTGCTCGGGCTCCTGATCATCCTTTCCGTCCTCTGTGACTCAGGTGAGTGGTCCCGAGGGACATGGATCTCGACCACCTGGTCACTTCCTCTTTCTTGGGCCTCAGAAGACTGAGCGGGTGCCAGTGGCCCCCGCCTGGCTTCCCTGGCTGTGCCTTCCCGTGTTACAGGCCCAGCGCGGGTGCCAGCTCCTTCCTGGGTTACAGGCTTGCCCGCCGCGGGCACCTTCCCGAGTTACGGCCATTCTGGGTTACAGAGCTGCTTTGGGGGAGGGGGAGGGGCGGAGGGGGACACTCAGCAGCTTAAGTTCCACCCTCTCCCCACAAAGCTGCTGGGACACCAGCGGAGCCATCATTAGCGAGCTGTGCTCTGTCCTCCTGCCCCGGCCTTTATGCGCCATGAAGGGGACGGTGCTCATAGTGGCAGCTAACGCTTCCAGCATGTATGTGCCCATCGCTGTTCTGAACACTTCCCAGGCATTTCCTTATTCAACCCGCACGTCCGCCCTGTGGGGTGAGTACTGCTTTTATCTCCATTTTACCAGGACAGTTGACAAGATAGGGGCCCTGTGAGATGAAACAGCTTGTAAACTGTCCCACGAAAGTGGCACAGCCCGAATTTGAACCCAAACAGCTAAGCACTAGACCATCTGCTCTTTTTAAAAAAATATATATTTTATTGATTTTTTTACAGAGATGAAGGGAGAGAGAGGTAGAGAGTTAGAAACATTGATGAGAATCATCGATCAGCTGCCTCCTGCCCCCCCCCCCCCCCCCACTGGGGATGTGCCCGCAACCAAGGAACATGCCCTTGCCCGGAATCGAACCTGGGACCTTTCAGTCCGCAGGCCGATGCTCTATCCACTGAGCCAAACCGGTTTTGGCAGACCATCTGCTCTTAATTCCTTCCCTGCCCTGCCCCCCCTCCCCGGCTCCTGGAGTTATTCCTGTGTTTCTGAGTCTTAGCTCCTGTAACACTGGAAACACCAGTGTAACTTGCTCTGCTTCATCATAAGGATCAGGTTTTTCACTTTCTGCCTGTGTCATAGTGGCACCGCCTGTTTTGTGGGGGGAGGGGACAGAGAAGAAAATAGCAGTGCAGGGAGCTAAAGAAGAAAGGTAACTGCATGCTGGAGCACGTCTCACATATCGGTCGCTTAAGTGGCCACCACATAGTGGATGCCTGTTAGGTAGCAGGGACCGTGCCAGGCCCGCTCTCATTGCATCCCTCCAGCCATCCCGGGAGGGGTTAGTGTCATTAAACCCATTTTATAGTTTGAAGCTGAAACAAAGAAGAAATCAGCCCAAGGACACATTTGAATATGCTCTCCATTTATGGGGGGTGACAGAGCGGGTGGGGGGGTGGGGGGAGGTGGGGGGTGGGGGGAAGGAAGAGAAGTGATGACTCATCTCCCTTCCTCCCTCCCTCCCTCCCTCCCTCCCTCTCCCCCTCCCCACCTCTGCTGATTCTAGCCAGAGGAGATGTAATGCATTCCTGTCTGGATGCTTCTAGCCAGTGTGTGTTCCGTAGTTGAATTACCTGGTCATGCCCGTTTCCAGAGTCTGTTGATGGCACAGGCCTGGGTCTGGGGCCATCAGCTGTCCTGTGACATCCCCTCGCCGAGAGTCTGCCTCTGGAGCAGATCCTTCTACCCAGGCTTAGCCGTGAAAAGATCAAAACAGTCGACTGCTGACTTATTGCTGGTCCCTGACCTGGGTCTCCCCCCATAACCTGTGCCATTTTCATCCCTTCCCCACTCAGGACGATGAGAAGAGCAACATGGTTAGACCAAGCTGCGGTGTCAGAGCGGGCAGCCTTGGTTTGAGGCCCGCTCTCTCACTTAGTAGCTGTGGGAACCGGGGCAAGTCGGTTAGCGCCTTAGTCTTAGCTTCCTCTTGAAAAAAAGGTGATGGAGATCACTGAGCCCACCTCTTAGAACAGTTCTGTGGAGACTGAGCTTCACATGCAGGTGCCCAGGTGTGTGAACACTGAACAAACATGTGAGCTCTGAACACTTCCGCCCCACCCAAGTTCCAGACTCTGACTCAGGATGGTCAAGAAGGCAAACAAACTCTAGCTCCAGCCGGGAGGAAATTCGAGGCCATGGGCAACCAAAGAGCCAGGCCGGCACAATCCCTCCTCTCCCAGTCTTTCCGTGCCAGCGTGTGCACACATCGGGAGCAGAGAAGAGAAAAACTGCCTCTCGTCCCTTCTCAGGGCGGCCCCCTCACACAGGCGGACAGACACGTCCTGGGAGGAGCGGCGGGTGGCATAACGGAGCCCTGCCCAGGCCTGGCACAGGGCTCGCGGGAAGAAGCCGGCCATCATCTCTAATTAGAAAGGGTGTGGCCATGTGAATCGGGAGCGTCCTCTTGCAACTCTTCTCCGCCTCTCCCCGTGACAGATGTGAAATAGCAAGTGTCTTTTTCTTTTTTAAAAATATATCTTATTGATTTTGTACAGAGAGGAAGGGAGAGAGAGAGAGAGAGAGATAGAAACATCGATGAGAGAGAGTCATCGATCAGCTAGCTGCCTCTTGCACACCCCCTACTGGGGACGTGCCCGCAACCAAGGTACATGCCCTTGACCGGAATCGAACCCGGGTCTCTTCAGTCCCCAAGCCGACGCCCTATCCATTGAGCCAAACCGGTTTCGGCAACTGTCTTTTTCTTGTCACCGCTGAGACAAAGCAGAGGAGAAATAACCCAGCAAAGCCTGAAGCGTAGCTGCAGAGAGGAACCCTCAGAACGGGAGCAGGAGCAGAAGTGACTGTCGCCATCAGAGAACCAGCGGCAGTCTGTCCAATGTAGCCGGTCCCCGTGTTCGGCGTCACTGCTGACGCCTGGGTGGCCCACCTCCCTGGGTCTGAGGTGCTCTCTCTCCCTCCATCATGTGTGATCATGTGTGCTGCTGGCGACGGGCCAGCTGCTGAGCAGGGAGCAGCTTCCGGGAGGGCTCCTCGCCCAGAGGTCATCGTCTCTGAGAGGTCAGAGAGCAAAGGGTGAGGTTTTGCAGGCCCACAGGCAAATTCAAGGCTATTGTGTCGGCTTTTATAGAAATCACAAGAGGAGACAAATTAATACAGATTTTCAGTTGACAAAATTTGAAATGCTATCATTTAGGACAGTTATTTTGTAATACGGATCTACGAATGGGGAGAAAGGGATTCTTTTGAGGAGAACGACGTTTTGCTTGCTTGGGTTTCGGAAATTAGTGCTCCCTCTCATCCAGTTGGTGGCAAGTATTCATCTGTTAGTGCTGATCTGTAATGAGATGTTCCGTAGTTCATCTTCAAAAATGTCTTTTCACACAGGTAGCTACCACCCAGCACTGATTATTAATCAAAGGAAATGTGATTTCATAGAGCACATTAGTTGCTGCGGATGCATTTATAAAATTTCATTAGCTTATTCAACTTGCAGTTGAAATGCTCAATTAGAACAGTTATATGGATTTTTAAATAGGGAAATTCCCTTTGCACTTGCATCAGGATCCAAAAACTGCTGCTGGAATTGTAGTTTTGTCAGCAGGGGACAAGGGGATCCCTGGCCTGAGACAGTACTCTGCACCCCCAGTTCCTGTCTTGCTTATGGGAATAAATTCAAACAAGAGACAACAGCAAAAGCAGGCGAGGATTTTTATTTGTAGGAAAGCGATACACTCAGGACCTGAGCAGGCAGGTTAGCTGGCTGAGACCAAACTGAGTGCCCCTGATATTTGGGTGTTTACAAGATTTATACCCCAAGATTGACATGACACTAGGCAAGGAGCTAATCACACCCTTCCTCATATCTAAAAAAAAAATATATATATATATATATATATATATATATATATATGTATATCTTTAAGCTGTAGGGCTCCTTCATCTAAGTCGGAGGTGGGGAACCTTTTTTATGACAAGGGCCATCTTGATATTTATAACATAGTTTGCTTCATATAAGTCACTTAGTGTACATGTATGTTGCTATGAAAGAAGCTCCTAGATGTATTGAATTTTGAGTCTCGCCTGTGGTGGCCTTGGCAGGGCCAGACCGCACGATTTCTCGTGCCTCGCGGTGCACAGGCCAGATGCTCCCGTCTCTGATCAGGGTCTAAGCCACGGTTCAGCTCCCATCATGGGGGGGGGGCTCTGAGTCTTTCCAGCTCACAGACGGGCTTGCTGCCTCCCTTGTCTATGTTCAGTTTGTCGCATCTCACACTTACTTCCTCTAAGCCCCCGCCTTAGAGCTCAGAGGGCCGCTCAGAGGCCAGCTGCCTCTCCCAGCCCCGCCCAGCTCAGATCTTCCTCTCTGCCTACTCTGACAGTCTGAGCTTGGAGACATCTGCCTGCTGCAGGTGTGTGTGGGAAAGCAAGCATGCCCTCTGCCCCATTGTCATGGCGAGGGTGGGCTTCCTGTGGCAGTCAGGAGGGTGGGCTTCCTGTGGCAGCCAGGAGGGTGGGCTTCCTGTGGCAGTCGATGCTGCCCTACCAGATGCTGATGGCTTCTCTTCCCGATTCTAGGTCATGGCCTGCGGTGCTACACCTGTCTCAACCCAGGGGGTACGTGCGATGTCGTCACCAACTGCTCCGTTAACCTTGATGCCTGTCTCTTTGTCAAAGCCGGTAAGAGCCTCCCCACCCCCTCCTCAGGGTAATGGGATGATGGAAACCTGGAGAAAATACTGGGCCACTCTACCCTCATTAGACTTGCATCCAACAAGTAACAGGTACCCTTTCATAGCATCAGCTACCTGTAGCACTAAGCACTTCTGTGTTTTTATTTGAATGCTTCTCACCTACCACTCAGGGTGATGTTTTTTATTCTCAGTTGACAAATGAGGAAACAGAGGCTCAGATGAAGCAACAGACTGAGGACAAGTAGCCAACCCAGGATTTGACTGTGGGAGTCCATCTATTCCAATGCTTGTTCTCTCAACAGCAATGCTGGCTGCCTCCCCGTCTTTTAAGAGCCTCCTATGTGTCAGGGTCTGAGCAAGTGGCTAGGAATGCAGAGATGAAGAAAGGTGATAGGATTACGGCAGAGGCCGGTTTATTAGCGGTGTCAGAAATGGGAAAGGGGAAAAGAGTTCCTGAGTGACAAAGGCAGGTGCCACCCAAGGTTTGTGGCCTCCGAGAGGCAGGGAAATGGGGGCGGGGACCGCCAGGACTGCATTTCCCGTAGTGGTCAGGCTCTCGAATCTCTGTCTCCGTAACTCCTATTATACCGGATCCAGCCGGTATCGCAGGTCCTGAAGGTAGGGCCAGGAGGTTGAAGAGAAATAAAGACAAGAGAAAGCGGGGCTTCAGGAGGACCGCTAGTCCATGGTGAGACTGCAGCAGCTTTATTAGTTGCAGGCGTACATTTATGCGGCCTTTCTGGGCGTTTCTCCAAGTGCCCCTTTCCCAGGACAAGGCCGCCCGTCAGCTCCCCAAGGCATTCTTGGAAAAAGATACATAGAGCAGGCATCTGGCTAGATACCATTGAGGACAGCTTAGCTGAGAACATCCAGATAAGTCATGCATCACACGCACTCCCTAACAATGGGGCTATGGTCTGCCCTGTCCCTAGTTGACTCTCAAGGCTTAGGGGAGAGCAGGTAGGCGTCCCTACCCTGTGCTCAGTCCCCTGTAGGAGAGCAGGTAGGCGTCCCTACCCTGTGCTCCATCCTTGCCCTCGGGCCCCACGGAACACGGCTTCTCACACTATTAGAGTAGGATCTAGGAAGTGGTGGGCAGAGGAAAGAAACTCAGCCTCTTCCGTTCTTGGTGGACATGGTTCTGGGTTGAATCTATGTGTGGAAATGATACTGGCGAGGAATGGCTGTGTCTGGGTCTCCTTAGTTAGGTAACGTGCACCAGTTGTATATTTTTAAAATATATTTTATTGATTTTACACAGAGAGGAATTGAGAGGGACAGAGAGTTAGAAACGTCGATGAGAGAGAAACATCGACCAGCTGCCTCTTGCACCCCCCCCACTGGGGATGTGCCCGCAACCAAGGTACATGCCCTTGACCGGAATCGAACTCAGGACCCTTCGGTCCACAGGTCAAACCAGTCCCGGCCTGGTTCTTTCTTAACCTGCCATCAATAGGTTCTTTCTGCCTCTCTGTTATTTATAAAAGGTGTGTGTCTGATGATAGAGGTGGGGAGGAGCCGGGAAGAGGGAAGTAAACTAGAGCCAAAATATTTTTTTCCAGCTCTCAAATCCCATTGTTTCTTACCTCAATTATTAGGCTTATATTTTAATTTCCCCCCAACTTTATTAAAGTAAAAATTGGGTATATTTAAGGTGTACAAGGTGCTGATTTGATGTACATAAAATTATGAAATGGTGACCACAATCAATCTAACACCTCCATCATCCCACAGTTACCTTTTTGTGTGTGAGGGAGAACACTTAAAATCTGTTCTCTTCACAAACTTCAAAGTATACAATACAGTATTATTAACTAGAGTCATCATGCTGTACAGGGACCCTCCGATCTTACTCACCTGAGAATGACTTGGTAAGCTTTAAAAATGCTTGCTGTGAACAGTGAGGCACACTTCTTAGA
The DNA here is from genome assembly GCA_036971965.1 of Nyctalus aviator. NCBI lineage: Eukaryota > Metazoa > Chordata > Mammalia > Chiroptera > Vespertilionidae > Nyctalus > Nyctalus aviator. The sequence goes on along the minus strand of CM072929.1, from coordinate 7,811,326 downwards.
AAGGCCACGGTCCAGAACCCTGACTTCACCAAACGCTGGCGAAGATGTGGAACAATAGGACTCCCATCTTTGCTGGTGAAAATGGAACTCGGTGCAGACCGTTCGGTAGTTTCTTCAAGAAACTAAACATACTGTCACCATATGAGTCAAACATTGTGTCCCTCAACATTTACCCAAACGAGTTGAAAGCATATATGCCCACCTTGACCTGCATACAGATGTTGGCAAGTTTTATTTAGAAGTGCCTAAACTTGGAGCAACCAAGATGGCCTTCAGTAGGTGAATGAATAAATAAATGGGCACATCCAGGCTAGTAGACTAAAAAGAAATGAGTGATGAGGCCACAAAAGGCATGAAGGGAACGGAAACATACTAGTATTTTCCTAAGTGAAAGAAGCCAGCCTGATAGGACATTTTAGAGAAGGTAAAACTAAGGGACAATAAAAAGTCAGTGGTTGCCAGGGGCCAACTGAAAAGGGGGAGGGGCGATGAAGTAGAGCACAGAATTTTTAGGGCCATGAAACTGACACTATAATGGTAGATACATGTCACACATTTGCAAAAACGCCTTAGAATATACAAAGCCCAGAGTGAACCCAAGTGTAAACTATGACCTCTGGGTGATAATGAGGAGTCCCTGTAGGTTCATCAGGTGGAAAAAACGTACCACTTTGGTGGGGGAGGTCCATCGGGTGGGATGGTGTTTGGGTGGCAGGGAGCTCCATGGGAACGCTGTACTTTCTGCTCCGTTTTGCTGTAAATCTATTTTTTAAGAAGGATGATGTGAATCTTAATTTTTTTTTCTTCCCATGAACGTAAGTCCCCTTCCTTAAGCTAGACGTCTTGGAATAGATAAGTTCTGACCTTAACGTAAGGCAGACACTAACAGAGCATCCAAATCCCCCTCCTGCTCCGGAGACATCAGCCTGGGAGAGGCATGGCGCACTGTCATAAACACGAGCCAGAGGCCAGGCACTGCATTAAGAAGGCATTCAATTACTCTAGCCACCCCACCCCACCCCACCCCTAGCTGTAAATGGGAATGCCTGTCTCCTGAGGCCAGTGAAGCTTAGAGGAGAGAGTGGGTATCACAGCACTGTGCCAATTCTGTCCAGAAGAGAGGCCGGCAGAAACCGGTTTGGCTCAGTAGTAGAGCGTCGGTCTGCGGACTGAAAGGTCCCGGGTTCAATTCCGGTCAGGGGCATGTACGTTGGTTGCGGGCACATCCCCGGTAGGGGGTATGCAAGAGGCAGCTGGCCGATGTTTCTCTCTCATCTACGTTTCTAGCTCTCTCTCCCCCTTCCTCTCAGTAAAAAAATCAATAAAATATATTTTAAAGAAAAGAAAAAAAAAGAAGAGAGGCCGGTATTGGGTGTTCCCTGAAACACCATTTCCTGGCATCCTGGCCGGGTCCTGGGAGTGTAGACCGTGTACTTGGAATCTGGCAGAAGTGTCTGATGACGGTGTCAGCATGGCCCGCCCTAGGACGGTTGTGCGCTGTTGCTCAGTGTAGGTAGGCTCAAGCCAGATCTTCAGAGAGTGGGGAGGCAGTGCCGAGCAGAGCGAGAAAACCTCTACCATCCCAGTGACCTGGATACAGTCCACTTTTATTTGGGTGATTCCGATAGTGGCTCTGGTGAGAGACGAACTCTCCCAAGGTTATTATGCAAATTAGATAATTCAAGTAAAGTGCTTGCCTCACTGCAGGACACTCAGTAAGTGGTTCATCCGTAGCCATGATTAACACATTACTCTCTTCTCCCCAAGCTGTTAGGCTTCCCTAATTAAAATGCTCTTAGCTTTAATGGGTTCCCAGTTCCAAAGCCTGAGTGCTGTTACATCCAGCAGTAACTTGTCCTAGTCAACAGCATCCTGTAGCACAGTGGTAGAAGCATGCACTTAAATGCCTATGACCCAAGGATGGAGAGCCGTGGGAATACTCTGCCAGCCTCTGCTACACTTGCTCCCGCTTCACTGTGGGCCTCTCAGAGGTGTTAAGCCGCCTGCGAAGAACAGGCGGGAGGGAGTTGGTGGGGTGTAGTTCATTGTGTCACCAGGGTGGGGCAAGGGGAGTTTATCAGGACTTGGCACCTGCCTGCCCCTCTGCAGACTGTGGGGAGAGTGCTCAACACAGGAACGCTGGCAGCTGTCCCTCCAGCCCTTGTCTTGAACCCACACCATTCAGTTGTTCCCTCTGTGTGCCCTGATGCCATTTGAGCTGCTGGCTCTTTGCTGTAGCTTAGGGCGAACGTTTATGGGTGAATGAACCTGTGTGGGGGCCCTTTAAGAGAGTGCCTGGGTTGCCAGCAGCCCTCCATCTCACCAGATGGAATCCCCACTGATCTTTACAGCCAGATGTTGTGGAGACTCCTCTTCCGAGCACTGGGGTTCCAAGCTGGGGGACCTGGTGTGGGGCTGGGACCCCTCACCCCTCGTGGGGTACCTCTGCAGCCAAGATATCCCTCCTGGTTCTCAGCTGCTGCATGTGGGTGTGAGACCAGCCTGTTTTTCATCTCTGCCCTCCTATCAGTCTCAACGTGGCTGCTTCTTTATATCCTTAGTTACAGGAGCTCCATTCACTGGTCTACAAATAGTTCTCCAGGGTGTTTGTTCTGTAATTTAGGGATAATTTTGTTGTGTTCATGGGAAGAAGCAAGCACAGCATATCAACCATCGAGACCGGAATTTCTCATTGTAGTTTTGATTTGTATTTTCCTGATGACTAATGATACTAAGCATCTTTTCATGCATTTATTGGCCATTCTTTAGAGAAATATCTACATCCTTTGCCCATTATTTAATTGGGTTATTTGTATTTTTATTGTTGTGTTTTATATATTCTGACTAGCCTTTTATGTCAAATATGATTTGCATACCTTATACCCTCTTTTGTGTATTTCTTTCTTTTTAAAAAAAATATATTTTATTGATTTTACACAGAGAGGAATTGAGAGGGACAGAGAGTTAGAAACGTCGATGAGAGAGAAACATTGACCAGCTGCCTCTTGCACACCGCCCACTGGGGATGTGCCCGCAACCAACGCACATGCCTTTGACCGGAATCGAACCCGGGACCCTTCAGTCTGCAGGCCGACGCTCTATCCACTGAGCCAAACCGGTCCTGGCTCTTTTGTGTATTTCTTGATAGTATTCTTTGAAGCATAAACATTCTTAATTTTGATGAAGTCAAATTTATCTATTTCCCTGCATGTTTTTAAAACTCAGGCTCTTCCACATCAACACCTACAGGCGTATGTCATTACTATCCATGAATATCATTGTATGGAGCTCTTCAGTAATTCCTTCAGACATTTCTTTTATTAATGGGCTGATTTTATAGTTTACTAGAGGCCCAGTGCACAAAATTCATGGGGGGGGAGGGGCAGAGGGTCCTTCAGCCTGGCCTGCATCCTCTTACAGTGTGGGAGCCCTCAGGGGATGTCCAACTGTTGCCACTCCCCAGGGCAACATCCTTAGTGCTGCTGCAGAGGCGGGAGAGCCTCCCATCACCACCACTGTGCTTGCCAGCCATAAGCCCGGCCTGGCTTCTGGCCGAGCAGTGCTCTCCCTGTGAGATCGGGCCAAAACTGGCTCTCTAATCTCCCCCGAGGGGTCCCAGATTATGAGAGGGCCCAGGCCAGGACAAGGGACCCCACTGGTGCACAACTGAAGCCAGGGAGAAATGCGGGAGGTTGGCCAGCCGGGGAGGGGCCATGGGGGTGCTCCAGGGCATGTCTGGCCCTTCTTGCTCAGTACTGATCAGCCGGACCCCAGCAGCAAGCTAACCTACCGGTTGGAGGGTCTACCCCCTGGTGGTCAGTGCACATCATAGCGAGCAGTTGAGTGCCTTAGAACATCATTAGCATATTATGCTTTGATTTGTTCAACAGCCAACCGCACACTTAGCATATTAGGCTTTCATTATATAGGAGGATTGCACTTACAGATAGTACTGCAATGACCATTGGGCGGGGGGGGGAGGGGAGGGGGGATATATCTTAACCTTTTTTATAAGTAATGTCATAGAGTAAAATCTAGAAGTGGAATTGCTGGATCATGTTGTGGGCATGTGTTTAAAAATCTGGGTAAGTCTCTTAGAACATCGGTATGATTGCCTGTTGCCTTTCTCCACGCACAATCTTACTGGCTCTGATGAGACTTTGGTTTTATGGGAAAGTTCCATTGAGAGCTGTATCATCCCTTACTTAACTGTTCCCCTTTGCAATCCAGCTGGGATGCCCATTCCTGCCCCTATGTCTCTCCTGCCACAAGGTCAGGTCCCTGGAGTAGAACCTAGAGCTCAAAGGCAGGTATGGAACTTGACCCACTTATTTGCTCACCCTCGTGTGTGTTTCTCCCACAGAGACGCGGACATACTACCAGTGTTGGAATTTCAAAAACTGCAACTACGAATACCTCTCAAAAAACTTAGGCGAGAAGACTCTGCAGTATGAATGCTGCAAGAAGGACCTGTGTAACAAAAGCGGTGGGACGAGCATAACAGGGACCATCACTCTGCTGTTGACTTCGTTGCTCACGGCACTCTGGAGACTTTTCTAAGTCAATACCAGGAGACACTCTCCTCACTCCCTGCTTCTGTGTATTCCTTATTCCCTGTGCTGCCCCAAAAGCTTCCTATTTTCTTACTGGATCCTGTTGGGAAAGACCAAAACTAGCTTGAGCAACTTGGATAAGAGAAAGAGGAGGAGGGGAGGGGGGGGGGGGGAGAGAGGGAGAGAGAGAGAGAGAGAGAGAGAGAGAGAGAGAGAGAGAGAGCTGGAAAACCAGTCTTGTTTGCAGAGAGGAAGCTTAGGATGGAAGCCCGTGCCACGTTAGCTGGGTTAGTTGTGTGCTGCTTCCTTTGCACTTTGCAGTAATAGCTTGACTAGACTCTCTGTAGTTGGCACTTATTTCCCCGCGTATTCCTTGGATGTAGTTACCGGTATGACCAGTGCTTTTGGTGGGAGTGGGGGTGGGGGATGGTTTGGAGCAGAGGGGTTCTTTTCACCAATCTCTTTCACGGGATGCTCTCACCCCCTCCTTTTATGGCCCCTGTGTGGCCACGTGGGCATGATGTGTTCCAGATGTGGGCTGTCAGGGGCAAGGAGAGTCTACATGCAGAGCGACTGGAATGACTGGAAGGTGTCTGGAGGCGGAGGAGATAGGCTTTCCGAGTGGCAGGGGACTAAGGCCCCAGGTCTGCCTTTAGGAGAAGTACCAGTGGCTGAAATCTGAATTCTCTTCTTTCCCTAAATCTTGTATGGGCTTTGCTGTCTTTCCATGAAAACAACTTAAACGCTCAACAAATGGTGTGTTTAAAACGATTCCCCTCCCCCTTTCATTGGAATGATGGATATTTTCGCTTTGCCACGCAGTTCAAGACTAAATATTCGGATATGCTTTGCTACAATGGATTTACAGTACCGTGTGCTTACTTTGAGTATTATCAGTGGGAATACCCGCATGTGTGCATGGACTGTAAGAATGCAATGGGAAGGTGTCATCATGAACAGGCCCACAGGGATGTTCTGCCTGCTGACGTCAAGCCTGTTGACTCCTAGCTGCCCTGGCACAGACCATGCGATGCTCATTTGTAAGGGTCGTCAGCGTTCTCACAAATGTCAAGACTTTGAGAAGCTCTACCAGTTTCCTAAAAAGAGAGAGAGAGAGAGCGAGAGACCTCTTTTCAGGAGGGCAAAGTCTTGCCTTTTTTTGTACGTGTGGATTCTGGTGAATACTCAAGATCTGATAGACTTAATAATGTTTATATTCTTATAACCTTGTCTGCTTTTAACACTATGGCCTGACTTGCCAATGAAAGCGAGATTTCTTGATTAACAAAACAAAACAAAAAAGGCCTTGATTATGTCATCTGCGAGATAAAGCGGAACAAATGATGCCTTTTTTGAAAATAAAATGTAATCAAATGCATGCGTGTGGTCATTAGGCCCGGAAGGAGGGCAGTGTGCCCGATGCCGGCAGAGAGTGCGGGCCGTGCCAGTTGTCTCCTGTGGATGTCATAGACAAATAAAGACCTCCTCACCCAGACCTGGCGTTCCCTGTGCTCTGTTCCCTGTTGGCGCCGTGCTTTTGCTGCCATCCTCTGCCATCCTGTCCCAAGACAGAGTGGTCGTTGTGGCTCTTTCCTTAACAGGACCGCTTCTGCCCGAGGAAGGACTGGCCCTGCCACAGCCACTGGCCTATAGGATTATCCGCCATAAAACTTGTCTTTGTCTAAACTAAAGCTTCCTGTGTGTGCACGCTTACATTATTTTGGAGTAAAATAAATGACCACAGTACTTCCAGGTGGGTGTCTATGTGGGTCCATTGTAGGGAAGGATGTCCTTTTCCCAGCAGCTAGCTGTCTGGGTCCAGAGCCTCTGGGATTGGGGGGACAGGGGAGGGAGGGACAGCATGCACCCTGCAGAGGGTGGGTGCACTGAACTCTGGGTCAAGGTTCTGGGATTGTGGAGTGGGGAGCTGCTTTTCTGTGACACGCTTTCCTAGGCATGCTGCCATTCCCAGTCTCACTATTGGCTACATGCAAATTAGCCAACCCCAGTGCGTTGGGCCTATAACTTCAGCTAGTGCTCACGCTGGCCCAACTCGCTCCGCTCGGTCCGGCGGGATCTTGTACAGATAGGTCAACATCAACCGACCTTGAATACTGATGGGGTGGCCCTCGAATGTGTTGGTGTGATAGGGTGCTATGGCCAGAACTGAAACTCAACATTACAATTCATTAACTCGACTAGTGTAGCTAGTTAAAAGGGGACCTGGCACTAAATTCTCCAACGGGGAATGCCATGGTCACAGCTTGAGGGCTGACGGTGTGCCAGCCACTGTTTGAAGCACTATGTATACGACTTCCTGTCGCTCTGTAACTGAACGGTATTGCCTCTACCCAAACCCATCAGGGTGTTCACAAATCATTCTCTACTTATTTTACTGACTGACACACATGGGCACCTGCCCATGGAGTGAGGTCTCCCATGTCACAGTTCCCTCAGACCTGTGTTTCTCGGACTGGTTTGAGAAAGTTTCTGTTCCTTCTAACTAAACATCACTGACCAAGGTAACTACTAGAAGAGCTAACTGACAATTGCTAACTAAGCCGCCCTTTCTTCTGAGCTATGGGAAGATGTGGAAGACACACTAGTGATCGGAATGGAAATCACGTATATACGTTGTGAGTAAAGCAGCTTTGAGATTTTTAAAAAATTTCGGTTTACAATAAGATGTTCCCGCAATAGACCTGTACTTGATGACAATATATTCGCAGCTCAAGTGGAAAGGCCCTTTTCCCTGCCCCACACTGAGGAGCCCTGAGGTCTGGCGCATGCTACCTCCCTCCTCCGGCCTTCTGTGTCATCAGTTGTAACAATGCACCTGCCATAATGGGATTGGCTTGTTAGCCATGGGCCTCCATTCCTTCTGATCACAGCTGCCATTATCTGCTGGGGAATTGCCTCCTCCCCGGAAGTGCAGTCTTGGGGCACTTTTCATGAACATGGTCTAGCCTCTCGCCAGGAGCTGGGCAGGGACTCTCCTGCAATTTAAGTCCTGAGTGGAGTTAAGACAAGGACTGGAGATATTTTTTGGGTTGAAGCTTGAGTCTCTTAGGAACAGACAACTTAAGAGTAGCTTAATCAGAGTGGGATTCTCCTGCATAAGAAGGCAGGCAGCTCCTGCCTGGCCTTGGTTCAGCTGCTCAACACCATCTGAAAGCTTAAGAACTAGGTTTTGAGCCCGGCTGGTGTGGCTCAGTGGTTGAGCATTAACCTAGGGGTGGGGGGTGGGGGGCAATGGCATAGTCTTGGTCTTTCCCTCATGATCACAGAGTGACTGCGGACTGCCAGGTCCAGCGCAGGAAGAGGAGGTGAAGGGGAAGCTTCAGCACCCCTTGTCAGCAAAGTCCCTCCTGCCCCTCTTATCAGGAGAGTAAAATTTCCCCGGAAAGCTTCCAGCTTGTTCTGGTCTTATCTTCTGGCTGGAGATGCCTCCTGGCCACCCTCGCTGGAAGGGAGACGGGCAAAGCTGTTTGTTTTTCCAGCCTCTGTAGGGAAGGCTGAAGGGAGAGGGTGGAAACTAGTCACTGAGAACAGCCAGCCTACTGAAGAGGCCGCTGGTTCCTTCCTGCTACCTGGATTCCTAAACTTGCCTGCTCTCTGAACCCTCAAAACCAAATTATTTTTTTTAAAAGAATATTTTTTTTAAAATTAAGTTCAGAGAGGAAGGGAGAGGGAGAGAGAGAAACATCGATGATGAGAGACATTGATCAGCTGCCTCCTGCACGCCTCCTTTAGAAGCCCGGGCCTGCAACGGGGCACATGCCCTGACCTGAGTGGAACTGTGGCCTTTCCTAGGTTCATGCTCAACCACTGAGCCACACCAGCCGGCCTCAAAACCTAGTTCTTAAGCTTTCAGTTCCATGAGCTATCTCATTGCCCTCGGTATAAAATCTCCGTGTCAACTTCTGTTGCTCGTGAGCAGAAAAACTCTACAGACTGACCCTCTTAATTGTTACTGCCAGGATAACTTGAGAACAGGATACATTAAGTGGTGAAGGGAGTGTTAGCGACCATTCCTTTCCCCAGGGCTGCACAGCTAGTTGATGCGGGTTGATGAGACTAAGCTCAGCTCTCTCTTCCGGCCCCTGCACTCCCCATTCCACTGGCGCCTCTCGGGCTGCAGTTGATTAAAAAATGTGCTTACTCTGCAAGTGTGTGGGAAAACGCCCGCCCAGGGAGAGAGGAGTAGGGGTAGGGCTGCATTTTTTTTTTTTTTTCAGAAAAGTTCTTGAAATAGTGGGTGTTGTGAAGGAAAGTGGAAATGTGTGGGCCATCAGCTCCTCACCAACACAATGGCGAATTCAGCGGAGGAATAAAGACTGTTAGTGCTCGTCAAATAGCCAAACCCTTCAACTGGGACACAAACAGCTTCCAGTTAGAGCCCGCCCTCTGCCAGCAAGAGAGAGCCAGCCAGCGTGAAGGTGACCCTGCCCTGGGGGGGGGGGGGGGGGCTGTGGGAGGAATGGCCCCAGGCGGGGAGCTGGGGCCGGCCCATCTGTTTGGAATTCCACTTCTGATGCTAACCAGTCCCAGGGCCTCAGGCAAGTTACCCAACCTTACCTGCCTGCTAAAGGGGAAAACGGCTCCTGCTTAGGGTCCTTGGAATGAGCGGAGGAGTTAAGACAAGTGCCCGGTTTAAGGTCACTGTCCTCTGCGGGGCAGCAGGTAATCAGCTTCTAGGTGTAGGGCTTGCTAAAATGTCTGGAGTGGGCTCAGTGGTCAGGGAGAAACACCCTCCCCTGCTCCACGGTCCTCATCAGGAATCCACATTAGACTGTTCCCTAGCGATAATCACACTCACCTACTACGTGTCCCAGGAGCGCCTACCCTGTGTCCCAGGTGTCGCTCATACATATTTTTCACCACATGCATCCACTTTGTGTGGCAGAACTTGCCTTCATTTTACAGCTCAGAAAACAGATTCCAAGAGCGGACACGACTTTCCCAGAGGCACAACGAGTCCTGGGTTCAGACATGACTTTTGTCTTCGTATGTTCAGGCTGCTATAACAAAAATCCCATAGACTGGGCGGCGTAAGCAAGAAACATCTCTCACGGGTCCGGTGGCTGGGAACTCCAAGGTCAAGGCTCCAGCAGATTTGGTGCCTGGTGAGAACCCATGTCCTGGTTCACGGGTGGCGGTCTTCCCACTACGCCCGCACATGGTGGAAGTGGCAGGGAGCCCTCTGCAGTCTCTTTACTAAGAGCTCTGTCATCACAACTTAATCACGTCCCAAAGGCCCCACCTCCTAATACCATCTCACTGGGGCTCAGGTTTTCAACTTAATAATGGTGGGGGCAGGGGGGAGGGGTGCAGGGGGACAACACAAATACTCATTCTGTAATAACTCTGCTGTATCCAAGCCACAAGTTCTATATTCTCCTAAATGCGGACTGAGCCAAGGCAGGCATGGCCAATTGTGACATCCCCTTAAAGAGGCAGAGAATCTGGTGAAGGTGTGATGGTCGGCATTCTGTCCAGATGCAGAGCGAAAGTGATGGAGAGGCAGTGAGGCTTCTAGGGGAACAAGTGTAGTCAAACCCAAGTCCATAAGCCCAGTAATACCAATCAGGAAAGCACTGAGCAGGCGACAAGGAAAGCGTTTCTTTTTGAGAGGCAGCCAAGCGAGGAGAGACAGGGTTTTGAAAGCCCAAATCCATCTCCCCAAGAGGAAAAAGAAGACGAGGGGTTTGAAGAGGGACTCGACTAGTACAAGCAAAGAGAGAGGAGCTAAGTGATTCTAAGTCTAATAAACAATTGGATGTTACTAAGCTATTAGAAAAGATGAAATACTGCCATTTGCAATATCATGGATGGGTCTTGAGACCATCACGCTAAGCGAAACAAGTCAGATGGAAAAAGTCACTCGTGTGTGGGATATAAAACAAAGCAACCAATGATCAAACAACGGGGAGGCAGACAAAGGAGAAGAGGGCTGACTGAGAACGGCTGTTGGAGCCAACCCGAATTTCCCCGTGCTACGGGAGGTCAGGAAAGGGGGCCCTGGTGTGGACTGTAATAAATCCGAGGGGAGAGGGACTTCAGTGACTCCAAACACTTTCATTTTCAGAAACAAACGGGCACCAAACGAACCACTGAAAGGAAATCCTGCCGAGCCTGTCCCAAATAGCCCACACCCTTTCCTTGGTACCTTGCAAGGGAAGCACCAAGATCTCTTACAGGATTAGTCAGACTCAGGGGAGGCAAATTTCCATTGAAAGCCTTGGCTTAAACGAGATAAAATAATCATTGCTGTGAAGGAATAAAGATGGATAGGTTGCTGGCCAGTCAAGATCTGAGTCAGTACCAGCTGTGTGAGTGAGTGAGTGTGTGTGTGTGAGAGAGAGACAGACAGACAGAGAGAGAGAGAGAGAGAGAGAGAGAGAGAGAATGTGTTGTGTGTGTACAAAGGGAGTCAGCTATCCAGGCTGGATGTCTTTGAGCAAGTTGTTTGACGTTTAAGAGAAACAATCTGCCTCCTACAGTTGCTTATGATGACCAGACAGAAGACAGAAAGGCGTGTGTGAGCCTAGAAACTGTCCAAGCATACGGGGCTTGTCTAACGCTGAGCCGCTTTCTCTCCCCAGACTAGCTGATCCAGCCCAAGGAGCCTGTAGTGCTGAGCATATAATTGGACCCAATAAGTATTTGGGAGCTTTTAAAAACAGTGTGATAGCCTGGCCGGTGTGACTCAGTGTGGAGCATGGACCTATGAACCAGGAGGTCACGGTTCGATTCCCAGGGTGGGGTGTGCAGGAGGCAGGCAATTAGTGATTCTCATCATTGATGTGTTCTCTCTCTCTCTCTCTCTCTCTCTCTCTCTTTCTCCTTTCTCTCTGAAATAAATAAAAATATATTAAAAAAAAAAAACAACACAGTGTTATGGGAACTGAAAGGGATCATAATATACCACCTCAAATATGCCATTTTGGCCTAGGGATTATTTCAATGGAAGGAAATTGAGAAACAGAAGACTCAATCTTTTTTTCTTCTTCCTATAAACGGAGTGGGAACCCGAGGAATGTTTTCTCTTGCCGTTCTGGCCAGCTCTCCCCTTGGTGCTTTTGTTTGATGTGATCCTAGGCTGTGATAGCTCCGGAGGAGCGGCGGGGCTTGTGGAATTTAGGGGGGGAGAGAATGTTGAGAGTAAAGAGGGGCTGAGGCCTGCTTGGGGCTGGAGGGGAAGGGAGCTGAGGTCGAGCGTAAACCAAAGGGTTGGGCCGGGCATGCGGGCCGCGCCTGCGGGGCTTCCCCCTCGCGCCCCCCTGGCCGGTGCCTTTCTCACGCCAGGGGGACAGGCCTGCCACCTGCCAGTGGGCGTGGCCACACTCTGGGGCGTGGCCAACCGGACAGCGCCCTGCTTGTTGGGGGCGGGGCTAGCGCGGAGGGCGGCGCCCGTGGAACCTCAGAACCCGGCCACTCGCGGCGGGCGCGGGTGTCCGGGCGCGGGGTTCCTCCCACGCAGCCTCCCATTCAAAAGATGCCGAAGGGGCGGCGCGGCCGCCAGAGCCCCACGATGAGCCAGCGGCCGGCCCCGCCTCTCTACTTCCCGTCCCTCTACGACCGCGGCATCTCCACGTCCCCGCTCAGCGACTTCAATATCTGGAAGAAGCTCTTCGTGCCGCTGAAGGCGGGCGGGGCGGCGGCGGGGGGCCGGCCCCTGCCGCAGGCGCCCCCGGCGGCGCCGATGCCCCTGCCGCCGCCCCCGGGCCTGGGGCTGCCCAGCGAGCGCCCCTGCCCCCCCCCCCGGCCCGCTGGCCTGGCCTCCATCCCCTACGAGCCGCTGCGCTTCTTCTACTCGCCGCCGCCGGGGCCCGAGGGGGCCGCCGCCTCGCCTCTGGCACCGGCCCCCGCGGCCTCCCGGCTCGCCTCCGCCTCCCACCCCGAGGAGCTGTGCGAACTGGAGATCCGGATTAAGGAGCTGGAGCTCCTCACCATCACTGGCGATGGCTTCGACTCCCAGCGCTGTGCGTGACCTCCCCGGGTCGCCGCCGGAGCCCACCCTTAGGCTGGCTTGACTGACACCATTCTTGGCTCCATGTCCTCCCTCCCTAGGTTCCCCCCAAAATGTGGCCTCAGGCTCAGACTCCAGCACCCAGATGTCCCAGATTTCAAGCTGATCCCACCCCCACCCCCCCAACCCAGATTCCTCCCCCATCCTGGATATCAACCGACTCTTTTCCTCCAACTCCATCCTCCCTCCATCCTGAGCCCTTCTGGGAATCTGGACCCTGAGCCCCCAAACCTGGAACTCCAGCCACCACAACCCCCCTCCTGAGCCGTTAAGCCTCTTGCACAGTAACACAACTACCCCTGGAGCTCCACCCACCACAGGCAGCCTCTTTCTCTAGAGCAGTGGTCGGCAAACTCATTAGTCAACTAGCAGCAGTACAACGATTAAAATTTCTTTTGAGAGTCAAATTTTTTAAACTTAAACTTCTTCAAAATAGACTCGCCCAGGCCACAGCACAGAGAGGAGAGACCCCGTTCTTTGTGAAAGAGCCACACTCAAGGGGCCAAAGAGCTGCATGTGGCTCTCGAGCCACAGTTTGCCGACCACGGCTCTAGAGTATTTATTTTCAACTGGGATCCTGGGCGGGAGGCAGGGGGAACTAGGAGAGGGTTGGTTGGAGTGTCTGTAGGGGAATTGTGTACGATGGGAATTGTGCAAGACCCAGGGGGCCCAAGAACAATGCTGGATGGTAGCTTCCCTGTGACATTCCCAGCTCCCTCCTCCCCACACCCCTCTTGTAGCCGGCTCACCAGGGGCCTGGACTCTGCCAACTGATCTTAGGTTTGAAGTCTCAGGGCTCTTACTTAACCAGGGAGACCAGGCGTGCTGCTGTGGCTGGGATTCCTGGAGCATCCAAGCAGACTTCGGGAAAGTAAACTCGCACAAAGTCCAATTCTACTCCCAGAGGGCCTATTGCTCTGTAGAATAATCAGTAGCCAGAGGCTGTTCTGCAGACTTTGTTTTTCCCATCACCCGTTCTAAGAGCAGATGGTTCTCGAAAAACTATCCCCATTATTGTATAAAATTGCCCACACACACACACTGAAAAGGGGGTATGAAATAACCCAAATGTTTAGGTCTATGAGGCAGCGGGTCTCTAGAAACAATTCCTAGAAAACTTGGACTTATTCTAAGTCCTGTCATTTCTCAACTACATGTTCTCCACTTATACATGTTTTGGATCCTAATGGTTTTGGGGCTCCCCTGGGAGCACACAGTTGCATTAGCAGCGTTAGAAAAAGCCCTTCTCTCTACTCAAGCTAAGTGTGTCTTGCTCTCCTGCAGATAAGTTCTTGAAGGCGCTGAAAGATGAGAAGTTACAAGGACTGAAGACCAGACAGCCTGGAAAGAAGTCAGCCTCTTTCTCCTGAGGAGCTGCCCACCAGAGCCTGGGTAGCCACCTTCTTAGGTGTTAGTGCTTAGATAATGTGTCCTGTTTGTTGTCATTTCAAAAATGGTTATTTTCTGTTCTATATTTACTGCTGTTCTTGTTGCTCCCAGCACGCGCTCCACATACAGTGCCCACGTACGGGGTGAATCTCATGGTGTCTCTCCTCTCTGTGCCGTGGCTGGGGGAGCTTTCTCACGGGGTCTGGAAGCTGCTGCCCTGCTGGCATTCAGGGGCTCCTACCGCCAGGGAAGGGGACTCCCAACACCACCAAGGCAGGAGTGAATTGGGGAGAACCAAGGGCAATATACTCGCATATTTGGTTCTGTTGCTGTGTCCCTGCTCCGAGGGGCTCTGGAAGGACAGGAATACTGGATTTCTTTGTTTTCCAACAGCTTTAGTCCTTGGAACTATTTCATTTGTTAGTGGTTTTTTTAGACCACAAAACCTTTTAATGATCTAATCAAAGCCAAGGCCCTCCCTAGAAATTAATATATTCAAGAAGTAGTTGAGAGCGGATTCTGTAACAGACTACCCTCTGGGGCTCTTGCGGTCGGGCATCGGGGAGACACAGAAACTGTTATAAATAGGTAAATCATAATATGGTATCATAGATGATAACATTCTAAGGGAGGGGGAGGGAAGAGAGTAGGGTAAGGATGGTCAGGAAGGTGAGCAGAAAGCAGGGTAGAATTTCAAATATGGTTTCCTGAAGCGTTACTGTGTAAACAAGGCTTGAAGGTGGTTCAGGGTGATAGCCTTGTGGCATCCTGGGAATGTTCCGGCAGAAGGGCCAGTACAAAGGCTGAAGTGGGAGCATGCTGGGATGTTTGAGGGTCTGCAAAAAGCCCAAGTGGCGAAAAACACAATTTACCATCTTAAATGGAGGAGGAGTGAGAGGAGAATGGAAGGGCTGTTTGCAGAGAGGGTCCATTCCTATAGGGCCTTCCAGCCATGGTAAGGACTCCAGGTTTTACTCCAAGTGGAAGGGGGCGTGGGTAGAGGATTTTCAGCCCAGTGAGAGAGGATTTGCCCATGCTGCTGGGTTGAGAACAGACTAAGGAAGGAAGAAAGTAGAGAGAGCAGTTTTGGCTTGTAGTAATGAATAATCCAGCTGAGTGAGATTGGAAATTCCAGCCTCATCTTCCCTTTCACCTTTGCTTGGTGAGAGGTGTCTGTGGGGCACCTGCTGCCACTACCAACTCGGCCCCCACTTGCCAGGTGCTGTCTCCCTGGTGAGGAACAAATGGGAGGAGAGAGATCTTCGTGACACAAGCACGCAAATAAAGAAAAAAAAAATTTATGAAACAAATCTTCAATCAAGTATAACATTTAAAAAAAAAATATATATATATATATATTTACTGATTTCAGAGAAGGCAGAGGGAGAGAAACAAACATCAATGATGAGAGAATCATTGATTGGCTGCCTCCTGCACGCCCCACACAAGGGATGAAGTCACAACTTGGGCATGCGCCCTGACCAGGAATTGAGCCCTTACCTCCTGGTTCCTAGTTTGACATTCAACCACTGAGCAACACCAGCCGGGCTCAAGTATAACATTTAAAAAAAATATATATATTGATTTTTTACAGAGAAGAAGGGAGAGGGATAAAGAGTCAGGAACATCGATGAGAGAGAAACACCGATCAGCTGCTGCACACCCCTTACTGAGAATATGCCCATAACCAAGGTACATGCCCTTGACCGGAATCAAACCTGGGACCCTTCAGTCCACAGGCCAACACTCTATCCACTGAGCCAATCTGGTTTTCAGCACAAGTATGACATTTTGATACTTGGCATCTAGATGCCCTGCCAGGAGCAACTGTAGGTCGGAGCCAGAGAATTTGTGAAGCTTGGGCTTCTTACAAAAGGAGAATGAAAAGGAGCGGCCAATGAGGCAGATGTCTTAGAAGTGCCAGAATGTTGTCCCTGAGTGGACCGGAGGGGTGGGATCTAGAGGGGTTGGCCACAGATAGCAAAAGAAATGGTTCATCTCTATGAACAGGAGGTCCCATCTGTGCATGAGGGTGCAGACGCCGGTAGAAGGGTAAACGCGGTGGTGGGAGCCCTGGAAATTGCATACACGTACCCCAAAGTCTGCAGCGTCCTCCAGGTGCTCCTGCCCTCGGACAAGGTCCCACTGGAAACCCTGGGAGTGCGGAGCCTGGTGGAGCCCGCAAGCGGCAGCGCGCACGTGACTCTGGGGGTCGTTGTTAACCAGCTGCAGCTGCTGCTGGCCCAGCCAGGCGGGTGGGCAGTGTCAGGTGGGAGCTCTTGCTTTCTAAAGCAGCCATGAACTCAAAGGTTTCCAAACACAATTCAGGCCAAACAAAGCCAGCCGGATGGTCGTTCAGCATCAGCAGCTTCTGCTGTACCCACGGGAGTCCAAGCACCTTGGGCGGGTTTTACTCCAAGGTGTAAGCCTCCTCTCCCAGAGTCTTGCTGGCCGGGCTGGTTATTGTTAGCATTTTGTTCGCCCAGAAAACTTCAGGCTGGCCAGGCCAGGGAGGGGCGAGCTGGAGAGTCTTAAGGAGAACAGACCAGGCACCCGGAAAACCCAGCACCTATATCCAGTGGGTTTGTTTCCCATTTCCTTCCCAGAGTCCCAGTGGCTTCCTCTCTCCCTCCTCCTTGCCCCCATGCTCCTAAGATTGGGCACAGCCAGTGCTGAGCACAGAGGGAGGCCTTGGCATGAACAACCTCATTTAAGCCTCACCAGCACCTTGTGAAGTAGGTTTGCCATGTTTTACAAATGAGGGGACAGAGACGCCCCGAGAGGAAGGGACTTACCCACAGACACAGAGCGGGGGAAAGGCAGAGCCCGGCGGCCACGTTCTCCCTGGCTCTCTCGCCGGGTGAGGCACAGATTCATGGGAAGCCCAGGTGAGCCTCCACAGGAAGCACCTGGCTGGATGCTGCCAGGGCATGGTTTGGGGTTGGCTGGGTTGTTTCTCACAAACTTTGCAAGTGAGAATGGGGTTGACAGAATTACAATATCACAGCCAAGGTCCCACGAATGCCCACACACAACCCTATCACCGGTCCCCTCATCCCATGGCAGGTCCTGTTATGAGGACAGCGGGGAGGCAGGTCATGTAATTGTCAGCCCCTCTGAACAAAGGAAATGGAAGAGGTTGCTCCCACAGAAAAGGATGATTGACAGATGGAAGTGAGAAGGTCCCCGCTGAGAGAACGCCATAGGCAGGATAAGATGCATGCAAGGGCCCGCCGCCAGCCTGAGCAGCTCCCGAGGGCCAGTGGTTAAATTTTCATGAAATCTGTAAGCTAGCTGGCTGTTAAATGCTGCCATTATTAAAAATCACACTACGCCAACTTTCAATTAAGCTTTATTTAAAACTAAGGCAACAGACACTCAAAATCCATCACGTCCCAAGCATCTTGCTGCATTTTACAATGACCTAGGACATATTCTTGAGATTATTTCTATTGGTATCTGTGTGGTGGGGGGGCGAGGGCGCATTACTTCCCAATAATGTCCTGCTGGTGACTAGAAGTTGGCTGAAATGGGAGTTTTCATGCCCTGAACTTGACAAATGTGCAAATTGGAGTTGTTCCTTCTCAGCCAAAGCGTAGGTTGTTGAACATTTACTAATGCCCCAGCAGATAAATAGGAAATGAAAGTACCGCTTTGTTTATAACTGAACTAATGGCGAGCTGCTTCGGAGCCTTGCAAGCTGAGCTGAAGATATATATGAAGCTCTTTAAAAAAAATTATATATATATAATTATATATATATATAATTATATATATAAATTATATATAATTATATATAATTATATATATAATTATATATATATATATAATTTTTTATATATAGTTGATTTTTTTACAGAGAGGAAGGGAGAGGGAGAGGAATAGAAAGTTAGAAAGATCAATGAGAGAGAAACATCGATCAGCTGCCTCCTGCACACTCCCCACTGGGGATGTGCCCTCAACCAAGGTACATGCCCTTGACTGGGAATTGAACCTGGGACCCACAGTGAACCTTCGGTCCACAGGGCAACATTCTATCCACTAGGCCAAACCGGTTGGGGCATATAAATGAAGCTCTTGCTGCCTCGAGCTCATGTGCCCACTCAGGTACACACCAGGCGGAGGGGACGCACCTGCCGGAGTCTGCTCAGGAAGGCAGCTTTCCCTCGTACCGGGCCCGCAGGGAGCACAGGTGTGTGGCTTCAAAGGTGGAGTACGCCTGCCCGCTGGGGAAGCAGGGCCCAAGGAATGTCCTGGACTCTGACCAATCAGATTAGCGACACCTACTCTGGGGAAATTAGGGTAGAGGGCAGAGTAACAGCCGGCAGGGGTAGGCCTGAGGTCCTTCTGACTCAGGATTTGATCTCAGAAGCGATCTTTTCCCAGGATCATCTAGTGAAGTCGACGGCTGAAATCAGGGACAAGGGAGATTGTGCCTTTGAAGCTGACTTATTTGTAAGCGAGCACAAAGCGTACACCGCTGCCCAGGAGGGGAGGGGCGGGGAGGGGTCCCCAAAAGAGTTGCCAGTGAGGCTTCTTGGTCTGGGGATATAACAGTCTATATCTGCTAACCAATAAGCCCCCCTTGGTTCTCAAGGCCCCTCGCTTCTTTCCGCCTTGTTCTTCCTCTGGCCACGTAGCTACGCCATTCCCCCCACCCCCGTTCCTGTCACTTCCCCGTTTGCATAGCTTTCTTCTTAGAACTCTGAGAACCACCTGTTGTAGCCCGACGTTTGGCCTTTGAGGTTTGGCCAAGCTGTTAATTATTTTTTCTTTTTAAATATATTTTATTGATTTTTTACAGAGAGGAAGAGAGAGAGGAATAGAGAGTTAGAAACATCGATGAGAGAGAATCATCAATCAGCTGCCTCCAGCACACCCCTCCCTGAGGATTTGCCGGCAACTAAGGTACACGCCCTTGACCGGAATCGAACCCGGGACCTTTCAGTCCGCAGACCGACGCTCTAGCCACTGAGCCAAACCGGTTTTGGCTGTTAATTATTTTTCATCTGAAGTGATTTGCTCTTTGCTTTCTCCCTGACCCCTGTCCTTTTCTGTCTGGGTGTCTCTAACGTCTCTCACTTCCTCTCCAGGGGCAAACCGTTCTGCCCAGCATGGATTATGAAACCTGATAGCGCAGGTAGCCAGCTATTTATAGCATGACCCTTTCATGGAAGACCTGTTAGTCCCAGGGAAATGGGAATGTCAAGTGTGATGGGAAAACCTCCAACTGCCTTATCCAAGTCATCTGTGCCCCGCGCTGTGGCCAAGGGGGACAGGCAGGACCCAGAGCCAGCAGAGGCCTGGCTCCTCGGAGAACAAGCAAGAGAGAGCTGGTCACCACTTCCGGGCTCTCTGTCTCCCTGGAGGGGAACACCAGAGGTTGCTTCATGGAACACTGCCCCTTGCCTTTCAACAGTGTCTTGGTTTTGTAACCAACCAGATGTGCGACCTTGGGAAAGTTACCCGACCTCTCTGAGCCTGTTTCCTCATCTGAAACGTGGAGACCTGCTCTCACAGGATGAGACCTCGGGGACCACAAAGAGGCAGCGGTGAAACTTCCCCCACAGGGAGTCATCACCATGATTACTTTCCCGTGTGTTTAGGACACAGCCCTAAACACTGGGCTACTGGCGCCTGGAGGGATGGAGCTCACAGGATCTGAGCTGGAGGGAAGCCTGAGCTACAGGTGGGGAGAAGCCTTGGATTTGCAGAGCCCGAGAGTGGCCAGGGGCTGAGCTGGCTGGGAGGCGGTTAGGCTCTTTACTGAGGGGGCAACCACACTTCTCACCCGCCCCCGCCCCCCAGCCCAGCCAACAGGCAAGGCCAAGAGCTCAACCTCCCCGTAGCCTCCCCAAAGAGGGTTTTAGTCATCACTTTGTCCTCTCATCCCATCCACACCAGGGCATCAGCACATCCAAGAAGGTGTCTGTGCAGTGGGGGGGAGAGGGGGAAGTGACCAGAGAGAAATGCAGAAAATGCATCCAGGACACAGCTGGTCGGGAGGAAAATGAAGGCCACTCAAACTGGCTGCTTAAAAACAAGAGTGGCCACCAGCAGGGTTCTTTGTCTGCAAGCTCAGAAACTAATGGAGAGAAACAAAAAGGAGGCCTCCAGGCCTTTGGACGGAAAGAAGGAGGTGCCCGCCGCTGGACAGCTCAGCTCCAACCAGCATTCCTTGGAGAGGAGCGGTGACTGGCTTACTGGCCAACATGTCCCTGTCCGTCCCTGATTGGGACAGGTGGCCAGGGTCCTGTGACTGTAGCCCCACCAGGGGCCCTAGAAGCCGGGGAGCAATACAGACGAAGACACCACATGTCCCCTCATGGGCCTCATGTCAACTGGCACCAGGGCCTGGAAGCCTGGAGCAGCCGAGACAGCTGCCCTCTTACCTCTTTCTTGCTACATAACACCTGTTGCTCCACGCCCTCTCCTGTTTTCCCCACTTGGCTTCCTCCAAACTTAGCCACTAAGTGACTCATGGGAACCACGCTGATTTCCAGAACAATCTCTTTCCCAGGTCCAGTTCCTCCAAGAAGTGACTCAGCCAGCTGGCTTCCAGCTGGGTTACAAGTTGGGGGAGAGGCGGGAGGGAGCAGCAAAGGTCACATGATCAGCTGATGATTCAACAAGGGTCTGAGGAAGGATTCTTCCGAGGGGAGGGAAAAAGATTAGCCATCTCATCCGTCCATTCACAAACTCACCCAGGACCGCTGCTCTCCTCTCGGAGTTTATCAGAAGGCAGCACAGACATTCTGTCCCCGACACAGCGCACATCCATGAAGCCTGCATTCGTGTGCTCATCTGTTCGCTCATTGACCCATCCAATTGCTGTTTGCAACAAAGCTGGTTCTGAACGTCTCAGAGCCCTGAACTCATGTGGAAGTGTGCTCGATCACTCCCCCTGCCCGGGGAGTGACCTGGGATAATGTGGGTCAACCGCGCAACTCACCACCTGACACACAGCCGATGCTCACCATCATTTACCCCTTAGGGTTTGCCGGACGCATTTGCACCAAGGTTTCTGATCCTGAACGCGGAATGGCCCTGTTTCTCTCGTGGTGGGATCCACCAGGTGGCAGCAGGGATGTGGAAGTGGATGAAACCGCCCCCTCCCTTCCCAGGCCTCTCACACGCAGGGCTGACCTTATCAGCATCAGCGTGTTCTGTTTCACCGCTGCCTCTTTGTGGTCCCCGAGGTCTCATCCTGTGAGAGCAGGTCTCCAGTAGAAAATCCTATTGAGAAACTTTCCGGGAGGCGGAGACACAACGGCGCTTAACGGCCTCCGTGAAAGATAAACACAAGTGCAGCCCAGTCCGCCTTTCCCAGGGGCTGCAGGTGTTTTCTTAGCGCCGGGGGGGGGGGGGGGGGGGGGGGGGGGGGTATCCCAGAACCAGTTTCAACGTGAAAATCCCAGTTCCCACGAGTGAGCACGCTGGGCTGAACTCACCCATATATTGCTTGTATTGGCGTGCCTGGCCGGCAGTAATGAAACAGCACAGACTGGGCGACAGTCACCCCTCACCATCCCGGAGACTGGGGAGTCCAAGATGAAGGCGCTGGCCAGTTCAGTTCCTGATGGGAGCTCTCTTCCTGGTTTGTCCATGGCTGTGTCCTCCTGTGGCAGGGCCAGAGCGAGCCTGGTGTCTCTTCCTCTTCTAATTAGGACATTCATCCCATCAGGAGGGACCCTCCCTCGTGGTTTCATCTAAACCTACAACCCCAATCTCAACACCCTGGGGATTAAGGCTTCCACGTGTGAGGGTGGGGATGGAGGGGGAGACACAATTTGGCCCATGGTATTATTTACAACGAATTCCTACTTATTCCTCTTTCTTCTGCTTTTTTGTTTGTTTGTTTAGTTTATTTGTTTTGTTTTTTGGTAATCCTAACCTGAGGATTTTTTCCCATCATTTTTTTTTTTTAATTTTTTTTTAGAGCGAGTGGAAGGGAGGGAGGGAAAGAGAGAAACATCGATGTGTGAGAAATATCAATGTGAGTGAGACACATCAATTGGTTTGGGGGGGTTGAACCTGCAATCCAAGTACTGGGCCTGTCTCAGCACAGAGGCGGTTGTCCCACCCTGCTACACACTCCGAGGGCGCCACAGCCCTCCCGGTCCTCGCTTGGTCTTCAGAGAACATCGTTGTGAACTCTTTGTTAGCACCTCAGACCCTGTGCAAGGACACAGGTCCACAGGAGCTACCCCCAAAAGTACTAAGTGTCCCTGCCACTTCCTTAAAATTCCTGTGGTTGTGTGGAGCCAGCCTGTCCCGTGCTTTGAAAATATCTTCAGACTGTAACGATGTAAAGCATAGATATGTTTTATTTCTTCCGTCAATTCAGTGCCAGAAAGGAGCCTTTGTGCCTGATAGGGTCAGTGAACCAAGAACAAATTTCCAAAGCAAAATATTGAGTCCTCAGTTCTAAAACCCTTAGATGGTGTATAGTGTTTGTAAAATCTCTCTTCTTAAGGAATACCAGAAAATTCCTTAATCTGACCAATGCTCCAATATGCAATAGCCAGAAGCACATCGCCACGACAGTCCCCTATGTTCCTTTCCCTCTCTTTCTTATTCTTCAGGCACCTACCACTCCCTCCTGACAGCCACTATTATGGTGATCTACGCCTTACCCAGCCAGTTCTCCTCAATATTTCCAATCAATCGAGCCCACATCCCTGTTCATGGAGCAGATGGTCTATTTCTGACCCTCTCAGAAAGAAGCGCGGAGGGCTTGGTGTACAGTGTTTGTAAAATGTACAGTAGCGGCCAGTAATGTCCTAGGCCTTCATGTTCACTCACCACTCACGACTCACCCAGAGCAACTTCCAATCCTGCAAGATCCCTTCATGGTAAATGCCCTACATACTTGTAAGTGCATGCCCTCCACTGGGGATCAAGCCTGCAACTGGGAGAATCAAACTGGATTCTTAAGTTGATGCTCAACCACTGAGTCACGCAGGGCGGGCAAAAAGCAAGTCCTTTAATATGTTCAGTGAAGGCCCATCAGAGTCCAGAGCCAGCTCAGAGAGCCCATTTCAGAGACCAGGAAACCAGCAGTGCTTCCACCTTCCAGCATTGGCCAGAGCTCTTGGGCTTGGGGGAGAGGTTGGTGGTGAAACTGTTATGCCAACAGAGCTTTATTTTGGGTCCAAGGACTCAGATGGCTTCTCCACAAATGGGGGTTTGTCCACGTGCAAACACAGGCACTGAAATGTTAAGATCAAGTACCCAACTGTGCAAACCAGTATTCGTCATGAGCGCACCTCCCCGAGGTCAGAGAGAGTTCCAAAGCAATGATGTGTCCAGCTAACCACTGTGCACCTGTTACAGGTAACGGGCCATTGACCTCACCCTCACTACTGTTCCCATTACTTAGTTCCACAGGCCTTTGTAGGCACATTCTTTCTGACTTCCAGTCGCCAGCAGAGCTCCTGAATCAGATATACCATGTTTAGCCACAGACGTCCAGAGGTCGTCCTTTGGAAGGCTTTGCTCTCCTGCTTCTGGAGGGGACCCCGCAAGCAGAGGCTGGGTTTGCCATGTGTCTTTTCCACCTCCCCGGGTCTGTGTCTGTCCGCCACTCCTGGGACTGAAGGAGGCACCAGCACTTCCTTTCACTTGATCTTTTAATTTGTCCTGAAAAATAAGAGCAGCCTGCCAAAACCGGTTTGGCTCAGTGGATAGATCATCAGCCTGCGGACTGAAAGGTCCCAGGTTCAATTCCGGTCAAAGGCATGTACCTTGGTTGCGGGCACATCCCCAGTAGGGGGTGTGCAGGAGGCAGCTGATGGATGTTTCTAACTCTCTATCTCTCTCCCTTCCTCTCTGTAAAAATTCAATAAAATATATATAAAAAAATAAGGAGCAGCCAGGGCCCAGGAGGAAAGAAAAAGAGAGGGGAGGAGTGGGGAACCCTTTGTTCCTGGGCCCACTGGCTGATTCTCTGCAATGATATCCCACTGAAGCATTTTGTGGAGACTCCAAGGTTATTTCTCACCTCTGCAATGAGACTGGCTTTTGGGGATGTTCCTTTGAGCACATTTGAGCCCTCTTTGTGGAGGGACAGAGGCGGACAAAATCACTCCTTCGGTCTCTAGGTGATCCCGGAAGTGCCTGTAGAGAACGCTTCAGTAGGTTAAGCTTCTGTGAGAGACTCACTGCACTGCTGCCTGACTCAATGGGTCCATGAAAGCCCCGGGGGTGGCTCTCCGTCAGGGCACAGGGCCTCCTGAGAACACTGCCAATAAAAAAGTCTGACAGCACAAGAACACTCTGTTCCCAGCAGTGGCCAAGGATGTACGAAATTAATTAGAAAACAAAGCCTTAAATGACAACAAGCTGTCCAGTGCCTGTGTTTGCATATGTGTCTCGGGGTTCGTAAGGAATCACGGTCTGGGTTACATACCCCTTCAAATCACTGACAACAACGGCAGCAAAATACAGCTCTAGGAGAGGCTGGCTTTGGTGGGCACTTAAACACTTAGGAAAAAGTCTTTGTCTTTTTAATGTTATAGAATATAAAAATTTTATAGAACATGTGACAAATTAGTTCTGTGAATGGAAGGTGCTGACATATTTTGCTTGATAAAACTGAATTAGAAAGCTAATACTTTAGTAAGAATACACTTTTCAAAGCATTTTCACATACATTAGACCACACACGTTCCTCACAACCACCACCAGAGGAAGGAAGTGCTGATGCTGTTATATCCATTTCACAGCTAAGGAAACAGAGGCTGTTTATAGTGAGATGGCCAAGGCCTTGACCATTTAGTACACCTTTTTCAAAATCCCAGACCAATGGTAAACCTCCTCTCATTTTGTGTGTGGGTTGAGGGTGAGTTTAGATGCCAGAGACCAAAGCCAACAGCAGTTAGCATATTAATGCAAAAAGAATCATTGGAAAGCCAATGATTCTTTTTGCAAGACTTTGATATTCAGCAGGGCTGAAAATCATAATATCGATGACTCACAGCAATTTCCTAACCAGATAATCCTTTTTACTGTTTACCAAACTTTACCTTTGATATGCCTGTATGCATTGCTAAAGGACAAATGTGTATTCAAGTAAATAAAAAGCGGATCAGGCCAGAAGTTGGTGTGTCTCTTCAAGAAAGAGGCTCCCTCCTGGCCCCCAATACCTTCTAAATTCATATTTCTTGCATTAGCATTTTCATTTGTGCATTGGCTCTTCCTACAGATCCTGAACTTTGATGCAGACATCAGGTACAGATAAGGGAACATAAGGTGAGGCCACAGTCTGGCTAAGGTCAGAGAATAAAAATAAATAATTTCTAGATTTCTTTATATAATGGCTTTCACTGAAGTGTGGATTTGACCTATGGAGACAAATTCTG
The DNA here is from genome assembly GCA_036971965.1 of Nyctalus aviator. Lineage (NCBI taxonomy): Eukaryota > Metazoa > Chordata > Mammalia > Chiroptera > Vespertilionidae > Nyctalus > Nyctalus aviator. The sequence continues at coordinate 7,785,989 of CM072929.1, read as the reverse complement.
CCATTTCTGAATTTCTCCCTTTTTTTAAAAAAAAAATCTGCATAATCAAAGCAACTTAATATCCTCTAAAAGAATTTGCTTCCAGCACTATTCATTCTATTTTGTAAATAGTCCTTTTCGACATGTGAGCACTTATCACAGATTAGAATTCTGTAAATGTTCACCTTAAGAAATCAAGAGACCTATCAATTCTTGGGAACACTCATTCATTATATTTAGAAGGGCAGAGCCACAAGAATATCAGTCTCCCTTGAAATCAATTTTGTTTCAAGACACTGCTGAGAGGCTCAGGGGTTTTCTCCTTCATGAAAGTATGCGGCCGTGGGCCACGTTAATAGCACCTGAGCTGAGGTGATGCATTTCAATTTACGAGTATTTATTGTCTTCTGAGGCCCGGCAGCAGTATCAATAGCACTGTTGGTGAGTGGGAGGCGGTTGGTACAGGTCTGGCCAGCTCGCCAAGGTTTCAAGCGCATGCATTCTCACTGATGTCAAGGATGCCTTCTCCTCTCTGTGGCAATATCTGTAGTGATATTGCCTGCTGGCATCCTAGGACCTCTGGTCAATTTCAGTCAGTAGCAGTTTCTTTGGAAGGTCCTGTCCACTCATACTCCTACCTTTGGGTACTAGCCCCCAACAAAAGCCTTCATTGAGAGCTGGCCCCTGGGGGACCATGCTCATATCACATGACTCTGCCTCCTTGCTGTAGCTGGTTGGATAGACACCTGACCCAAGGAAAGTCCTTTCTTGTGTGTGGCCGAAGGAATGGATTAAGTTTAACTTCACATTTTAAGATAATACCTGTTATTTTATTTATTAAACACAGAGTACCTGGGTATTGTATAGGAAAAAAAGCAGCTTATTTATCTGTAATCAATATTTAAACCTTTGATCCATTTCCCAAATTTCTGCCTGCTAGAGAGGCATTTCCTGTAGTCAGGTATTTAAATCCTTTCCATCTCCATCTGCACTCTCAGAAGTTGTTTTTCAACCACAAATCTAACAATATTCTATCCATTCTTCCATCAAGATTGCTCAGAAATTACATGTCCTTCTGTTGAATTCTTAAATTAATAAATGTACCATACAATTTGTCTTGGATCCAGATAATTGAGTCTTACATATCCAGTCTAATCTGGTCAGCTCAGGCTGCCATAACTAAGACTGGGTGGCTTATAGACAACAGAAATATACTTCTCACAGTTCTGGAGGCTGCAAGTTCAGACTGGGGTGCCAGCATGGTGGGGTTTTGTTGGAGACTCTTCTGGGATGCAGACTGCCAACTGATTATTTTATCCTCACAGGCAGAAAAGATGGCATCCCTTTTATAAGGGCACTAATCCCATTCATGTGGGTTCCACCCTCATGACCTAAGTACCTCCCAAGGCCCCACTTCCTAATACCATCACATTGGGGGGTTAGGATTTCAACATATGAATTGGGTGGGGGGAGGGCACACACATTCAGCCCATTGCACACCATGGAGGAGACAATTCCTGCTCCAATTACACTGCCCTCTCAGATCACAGGTACCAGGACACACAACAGATGTTTAGACATTTTCCTGAACCTCGGGATTGCCTCCCCAACACGGAGCAAGGAATCTGCGCCTCCCAGGGACACGTGGTCACGGCCCCTCTGGCTGCCTGTTTGGGGCCATGGCATTGAGAAGGATACACCCCGAGGCCATGGCATTGAGAAGGATACACCCCGAGTTGAGAACACCATTTCCTTGGCAGCAATCTCTAGAAAACGCCGAAATGTATTTCTTTTCAGACTGCAGGAAACTCACATCAAAACGAGTTCCAAAAAAATGTTTATTATGCTACAAAGGCATTGTCCTCTAGACACTTTATCTGAAGTTCTTTACACATTCCATCATCTTTTTTTTCTTCTTTTTTTTTCCCCCTTCACAGGAACATAGGGAATGTCTCAGGTGACCCTTGCCTACTTTTGAAACCTCCTAGCATAGTTCAAGAAACCACAGACAAGCATGCAGGCAGCGTGGTGAAATGGGAAGCATGTTGGGTCATGAAGCAGCAGGCGTGGGCCGGGGCCCTGGGCGGATCACTCCAGTTCTCGGGACTCTGCTTCCTTCTCCAAGGTCACCACCACTGTCCTGTGGCTTCTCCCGCTGTCCGGAGGGCCACGAGGACCACAAAGCCTCTGGGCTCTCTCCGAACTCTATTTTCACTCCCACGAGGCACCTCTGAACATTTGCCTTTTCTCTGAGCCAGCTTCCCAGGGATCTGTCCCATCCATGGGGTCAGAAGACTCTTCTGAGAAGGGACCCCATCTTAGTCACAGGATATCAAACCATGGTGGCTGTCAGCCCACTAGGTGGGAACCCATGAGCAGAAGGACCTCTTTTCAACATAGGTTTTCCTCCCATGTACTTTCTTAAACCGCTGGTGTCTAATTTAAGGGAGGGATTGATGAAGCATGCTGCGTGTTCAGTTGTCTCAGTTGACTAACTCAGTATTTCATGGGTTCTGTCAAGACTGTAATGATTTGTTTCTCATCCTCTTAGCAAGCTGGGGCCGCAGGCTCATTCTCTGTACGTTACCGGCCCGTGTACAGCTCAGCCACCGTCTCAGAAGCATGTGCATATAGTTTAATTACACTAAGGTCTTAAAACTTCATGTCCACATATAACATTTTCCAGGCATTGACCAAGCAGACAAAGCATTGGGCTGATGTCATTGCACTGATGAAATATTAATATTATTGATAAGGCGGGACGATGTAGCTGACTCTATCAGACTCATACCATTTGCATGGAAAGGCTGAGTTTCTTTGGCTCTTTGTTCATTCAAGTGCATTGAGTACCAATTTAGATAGACTTAGGCATTGTGTTAATCGGTCCATAAAATCTTACACTGTCCATAGTGTTCTGCAAGCTGATTTAGGTTTTTGGATTACAACAACTCGCCATTGGTAGAAATATACCATATATTATATATATATATACACATGGAAATTACAAAAATACATTTTATTTATAGCTGATTTTTTTTTTTTTAAAGTAACAAAAAGCTAACACTATGAAAGATCAACCGGCATACCAAAAGACACTATCTAACGTCATCCGGACAAGAGGGCTTGTCTGGGACTTCCCTGACATGTCATCTCCGGAACATCCCAGAAAGAGCCACTGGCCATTGGGAAATAAAAACCGCTTCTTTGAAAAGTCTGTGCTTTGACAGTCGAATCTCCCATTCTAATCAGTCCCACTCCCACTCCTCTCTCATCTTTTAAATTGCTACCTTCTCTCGGTCAAGACCAAAGAAACTCGTGAGGAGAATGGAAAGATGGGCTCAGGGAATGGACAGAGCTGAAGCGAGATGGATCTTGAGTGAAGGTAGGATAGGCCCTTGTTCTCCAACAGGCGCCAAACAAGTCCTCAGTGTGGGGGAGGGGACCCGCGTTTTCTCCCCCAGGCCGCCTGAATGCAGTCAGCAGCTGTTCAGGCTTGGGGCCGACTGTGCCGCAGGTGCCTCCCGGGGGGGCTGGGGGACACAACATTAACCCCATAAGATCAGGTGATTCACATCACCCCCACAAGGCCAGTCAGCCCAGCCGTTTCAGCCAATGTCCTCCAGTGTCCGTTAACCACGGGGTGGGGGTGGGGGGGGGAAGGAGGGTCCTGGCGACCTCTATACACTTTTAAAAATGGTATTTACAGTTACACGTAAATCAACGGATTTTTTTTCACATTCAGAAGCTTCTAGGAACAGAGGCTGCGGGCTGGGGAGGCTGGACTTCTAGCAGGCATCCATCACTAGTTCCTTCTGGGTCATGGGCAGCCCAGGCTGGACGTCATTGTGAAAAAGACAGAGACATTTCTCATAAAAGTCACGGATGCATCTCTTATCCCAGAGAGAGAGGAGCTTCATTCTCAGGCCAAAGAGAAAGCTCCACCGGGAGCTGTTTTCCTTTTGCAGGACTCTGAAAGCTCTGAGCACCGCTGCTCTTTCGGTTGGATCCCGGCTCACAGGGTACTCCGGTTCCAAAATGACAACACCTTTTCAAACACCTGTCAACGCAAACCAACCACTCCCTCTCCTCTCCTCTCCTTCCTGGCCTTCCTGAATGGGGGTGCGGGAGAGGGATAGTCATTGAGAGCACTGGTTTTCACCCGATGCACCTGACTCTGAATAGGATCTCCAGACGAAAAGAACTCGGGTTTCTTGGCTGGAGTCAGGGCCTCCCTTCCAGACAGGAGGTGACGGTAACGAGGACAGTCATGGCTGAGTGAGAGAGTACAGTCTGGTGCGTCATCACACGCCTGCATTGCCTTTAACACAGAAACAGTGAACATGCAGGAGTCACCAAAGACAGAGCCACGGCCTCCACCTTCTGGCGACTTATGGAAATGTGGCGTTGGACAGGAACCTGTGGCTTAGTTAGTGTCTCTCCCGACGAAGGCTCCGCGGGGAAATACACCGGCAGTTTCAATATAACAGAACATCAAGCGTACGGCCCCAAGCAGGGACCTCTTGACCTACAATCAGCTGAAGAGGCTGAGACTCCAGTCATCCAAGGGTTTCCTCGGTTTTCCAGAAGCCCCACGGTTCACCTTTTCAGGAACTAAGGATGAGGGAGACTCACCCGCTGTCTGTGCCTCAAGTCCCAACGCAGAAGGCTGGAGAAGCCCGAGGACTGTGTCCCCAGAGTCTGGAAGCCCCCGGGGCGAAGGCATTAGACCTGGAACTCAAACATGTCCGTCTGCTTCTTGGCCAGCTTGGCCACCTCCTCCCGGATGGCCTTCACCAGGGCCGCCGTGGAGATGTTGGTCAGGGGGGCATCGGGGGGGTCGTTCTCCGCCAGGCTCTGCTGGGAGGCCGCCGCGGAGGGCACGGGGCCCTGCTCCAGGCTGGGGTGCATGCCGGCCGGCTGGCTGTACTGCCGAGGCAGCCTGGAGGGGGAGTTCTGCTGGTACCGGGACCGGGGGTAAGCCTCGATGTACCCTGGGAGGGGGACCTGCAGAGGATGTCGGGAGACAGAGGAGGGGCCTGGGATTAGGAAGGGGCTCGTCACAGGATGCACCTGACGCTGGAGCCAGGCGGGAAGAGATTAGGGAGAAAACGGAGGCCACGTGCCATTTTCACAACCTGGAGCCAGACTGGTTGGAAAGTAGGTAATCTGAATATTCTCACTGGATAGGCTGGTGGGAACATACCTGCATCCACATATGAATCTACGTGGCTAACCTTTTTAATATAAGCAGAATCCAGCAAACAGAAGTTTGTTATAATCCAAAAGTCAGAGAACTTTGAAGGTATCTGATGGGGGAAATAATCCTACAAGCCACCAGGGACCTTCTTACAGATGTCATAATAAATATTTTTTTTTATTGATTTTTTTACAGAGAGGAAGGGAGACGAATAGAGAGAAACATTGATGAGGGAGAAATATCGATCAGCTGCCTCCTGCACACTCCCCACTGGGGATGTGCCTACAACCAAGGTACATGCGCTTGACCGGAATCGAACCCGGGAACCTTCAGTCTGCAGGCCGACACTCTATCCACTGAGCCAAACCGGCCAGGGCCGATGTCATTTTAGTATAATGATGGATAATAATGATGCTGAATCATTGGCTGAGGACAAATTCAATTATGCTCCTCTTTTAAAGAAGAAGGCGGAAGGATAGAATTCATTCCAGAATTTTAAAAATGCAAGGTGGCATATATTTTAAAACATTTTAGAAATTCGAGGGGTAAACTTTGATCACCAGGAAAATTAATATATGTAGAATAACTTCACCCCTGATGATGTCACTTAGATCAGACATCACTGCAATAAGAATAGACACCAGCTGAAACTGGTTTGGCTCGGTGGATAGAGCATCGGCCTGTGGACTCAAGGGGTCCCAGGTTCAATTCCGGTCAAGGGCACATCCCCAGTGGGCATGGGGGTGCAGGCGTCAGCTGATCATGTCTCTCATCAATGTTTCTAACTCTCTATCCCTCTTAATTCCTCTCTGTAAAAAAAAAAAAATCAATAAAACATATTTTTTTAAAAAGAATAGACACCAACTGTGAGGTTGAGTTGAATCTGTAAGGGTGGAATGTGTGAAACCCAGGAGGGATCCAGGCCTTGGATGCCAACATGTTTCCTAACTCTGGAATGCCGAGACCAAACCTAACGGGACATACAGTATTGGGCGCCCTTGGGGCCAGCCCGGAGAGCCAGTCTTTCTTTTTTTTGTATTTTACATTGAGACAGTCTTTCTTACCCATGTTGGATGGATTCACACAAAGGGGACTCCCCACTCTAAGGGCCATCATGTGCTGTTGTTTTTTTCCCCCTTGTTTTTTTTTTTGTTTGTTTGTTTATGTTTTCCACTTAGCAGCCCTTGACAGGTGGCTCCGAGGCTGGTCTGGGTGTGGATTATCTGGGCCACAACCCCTAGTCGTCACGACGGGAGAAACCAGTCCGTGGCTGAAAGTCACACAGGAAGCTTTAGGGGGTGCATGCGAAGTAATTCGGTCTTTAGTTTCTAATACTTCATGTTCTGGTATTTCATGTAAACATATTTTTACAGAATTTTAAAGCTAAAAGGAACACCTTTAAAAAACACTTTAGAAGCCAGACAGAGGCAGGTTTGGATCCTGGCCTTAGCACTTCACAAAAGTTGGGTGGCTTTAGTTTAGGGATTAATTGTCAGCAAAATGGGACGCATCATGGGACTAACAACCCCTACCTGATAGGATGGCCGTGAAGATTAAATGAGAGCAGAGAAATAAAATATCTAACATGGTACCCAGCCCATAGAGAATATCCCCCAAATGGCAGTCCTTATATTTGATTAAGGAAGAGGTAGAACCTGGCAGGTCTCACGTTCCTCTGTCCACGGACTCCCCTCCCCGCCCCCCCCTTACCACGTCTCCTTTAAGGCGGCTGCCGTTAGCCGGCTGGGTGGTGGGAGGAGTGAGATAACAACCCCTTCATCTCCACCTCTCCCTCCTCTGCTCCCTGAAGCGTTCCAGGCAGGGAACGTGGTGGGGAATCAGCAAGGGTCTCACCGAATCGGCCCACTGGCTCGGGAGCTCGCTCTCTCCCGCGTAGGACATCCAGGCCTGGCTCCGGTAGGACGAGGGGGGCGTCGGGATGAAGTAGCCGGTGAAGCCCGGCCTGTTGGCAGCTGGGATGGCGAACACTGCGGGCACCGTGTTGCCTGGCATGGAGGAGATGGGTGGGAGAGATTAGGCCGTGCCCCACCCACTCAGCTGAGGTTTGCACAAGCTGAGGAAGCTGGGGAACAGGAGGTTGTGGGGGGGGGTGGGGGGGGGGTCTGGCATTGGGGGAGCAGCAGACCTCCACCTGTAGCCTCAGCCTATTGGCTGTCCAGACAGTAGGAAAGGCACCATCTGCCGACTCAGCCTGTCTTTCCAGAGAAAGGATCGCTCACCTCCCCTGGCTGAGCCCTCTCCGCCTCCCCCACCCGCAGCCCAACGCCTCAGACCTGCTGACAAGAGGAAAGGGCACCGCAGTGTCCCGGGGTCGCCCTCCCAGGAGGCAGGGGTTTTTAAAGAGCCAAGAAAAGAAACCAAAAGCAATAGATCCCCCCTCACGCCCCCCCCCCCCCGTGGAATATCTGGGCACAGTGAATGCTTTAATAAGCGTTGACAACTGGGTGCTTGCAGGTTTAGCCTAAAAGGTAAGGTTTTGAATGAACACAACATCATTCAGGGCAGGTTACAGACCTCCATGTTCACTTCAACACTGTTGGTAATAATAAAAAGCTGGACACAACCACCATGTCCCTCCCTAGGGGAAAGGATCCGCCGTGGCAGATCCCGGAAGAGCAGGTCACATGGCAGGTTAAAGGAACGATGACTCAACCGGGGGGAGGGCTGAGTCAGTGAACAAAGTGCAAGAGGAAACGGACAGCTTGACCACACTGATGCAGATGTCAAGTACAGAAAGCATGAATGTATGCCAGTGATTTCCCCCCCAGCGTGCTGCACCGCACGGTGTGCTGTAAGAATGTTTAACACACGTGATACCTGGCTATTTCGTCAGGAGCACTGACCTCTTTTCCCTTAGACGGCCAAATTTAAAAAAATGACGGCAGCCAACACAAAAATAGCTGTCTGGTGCACACGAAGCAAAATCAGCAGAATACGTTTCTTTCGGTGTGCTGCAGAATTTTAGTAGTCTGTGGGTGCCATGAGATGAAAAAGTTGAAAACAGCGGATATATACCTAAGACTATGATGGCCTATGGGGAAAAGGATCGTTATCCGTAATGCTTTTAAAAACATCATTTTCAAAAACCGGAAATCTGGCAAAATGTTAACATATACCCTGACTGAAACATATCTTAATATTTTGTCAGATTTCAGGTCTTTTTGAAACATAAAAGGAGCAGCTCTTGGATTCCTGAGGGCGGCAGGTAGAAGGTAGAGTGTGGATGTTGTGTGTGTGTGTGTGTGTGTGTGTGTGTGTGTGAGGTGGGGACCGGGGTCCGATGCAGGCTCTTCTCTTGCCCACCTGAGTAATTTAAAGCTGACTGGTCCAACTGCGCCACGGACACGGGGCCCCTGGACACCTGCGTGAAGGAGGCGCTGTCATGCAGATGGGCCGGCTCGGGCCCGGTGGACTCGGCCATCCTGGTCTTGCTCCCAACGTCGGAGGTGGACCTGGGCGGGCAGAGGGGCTACGTGAGCCGCTGCTGGACCACGGCTGGCTGGGCAGTCACCTTGAGGAACCGCAGCAGCCTCCAAGCCCCACGAGGATTTGTCCCACAAATTCATCGTGGTGGCCCAAGCTGGAGACATTTTTAAAAATATATATATATTTTATTGGTTTTTCACAGAGAGGAAGGGAGAGGGAGAGAGAGATAGAAACGTCGATGAGAGAGCAACATCGACCAGCTGCCTCCTGCACGCCCCCTACTGGGGACATGCCCGCAACCAAGGTACATGCCCTTGACCAGAATCGAACCTGGGACCTTCCAGTCTGCAGACTGACGCTCTATCCACTGAGCCAAACCGGTTTCGGCGACATTTCTATTTTTATTTTTAATATATTTTTATGGATTTCAGAGAGGAAGGGAGAGGGAGAGATAAAACCATCAATGATGAAAGAGAATCACTGACCAGCTCGCTGCCTCCTGCATGCCCCACACTGGGGATAGAGCCCACAACCTGAGCATATGCCCGACCGGAAATCAAACCATGACCACTGGTTCCTAAGTCGAAGCTCAACCACTGAGCCATACTGGCCAGGCATTGGAGACATTATTAGATATTCAAGGTCAGTATCCCCTTGAGGGTGGCTCTTATGTCTCTAGGGAGTTCAGAACTTAATTTCAACATAAAATTAAACGAAGCAATTAGCGCTGAGTATTGTCTATCTGAGAGGTGATGACATCATCAACAGCCAATGAGAAGGCTCCATTTGAAGAGCCAGAGTGCCCCCTCCTCTCCTGACACCAGGATGGGTGACTCAGAGGGCCCTGGGGCCTCCGGTAGTTACTGGCAGGGGCAAGATCCCCAAGACTCTGGGAAGCTCCTGGCACAGGAGCCGAGCACGTGGGCACTTCCTGGGCATTGTGAATAGGAACACATCTTTTTTCTGTCCCAGACAAGCAGAGAATCTGGCCCATTTAACACATCGTATTTCCACCAAGTGCTCAGAAAGCCAGGAGGGCAGCCTGGGCTCAGAGGCCTCTCCCCTGGTTACAGTGTGCTGTAGCCACAGAGGCTCCAGGCTGCCCTATCAACATGGCAGGGAGGCAAAGGAAGCCACAGCAGGTGGAGGCTGCCAGCCACAGGCCACCCTCTAAGCAGAGATAAAAACTATTGGGTTTGTAGAGAGGGTGGTAACCTCCTATTTGGCGAGGATGGCAGGCAGCGCGGAAGGACAGGGGAGACAGGTGGTTGAGAGAAGAGATGAAATAGATGCTGGGTTCTGGGAAGCCTGCCGCAAAGGGTGGATGTGAGGCTCCTCCCAGCCAGAACCCTGCAGAGTAACTGAGCGAGGGTGGCTGCTCGGCCGGCCGTGTGGGGTGGGTCTCCCTTTCTTTCTCAATCCCTCCCTCCTTCTCTGCCCGGCTCACGTCCCAGCCCTGGCCTCCCTCACACTGTTCCCAGCACCTGCTACTCCTTCAGAAAACCCTTCCCAGGAGAAAGCCTGCATCATCCACTTGGTGCCCTCTGAGGAGTCCCAGAGCCTCTGAGAACAGTCAGGGCGCTGCTCTCGTCTTACAGATAAGGAGCCAGGGACCAGAGGGGCGAAGCAACTTGCCTGGAGTTACACAGCAGGTTCCTGGCAAGTCCGATGGAACCCTGGTCTGCCGCTTCTCACCGACCCTGAGCTCACTGGGGCCACGGGGTGGGGTCTACACACAGCCGGAGAGTCTAAGCCTCTGGGATTGAGGGCAGGGTTGCCGCTGAGGGAAAGCCATTTTGGTGTTTTTGTTGTTGTTGTTTTCATAAAATTCAAACCTGTGTAGTCCACAGACAGGGTGTGACTCGTGTGTTGGGGGAGGCTAGGGTCGGAAGGCCAGGGAAGTGGCTGTACAAACCCCTGGGACCAGTTGTTTCTCCCAGCCCTGGACAACCTGATGAGTATGTTGACCTCCCATAGAGCTCACTGCCTTTGTGTTTCTCATTTTTCTTTATTAAAAACAGGTGCTGCCCTGGCTGGTTTGGATTAGTGTTTAGAATGTCAGCCCACAGACTGAAGGGGGGTTCGAATCCCAGTCAGGGGCATGTACCTGAGTTGCAAGTTCAATTCCCGGCTCCCATCAGGGAGTGTAGGAGGCAACCGATCGAACACTCACTCTCTCTGTCTCTCTCTCAAAAGTCAATGGAAAAAATGCCCTTGAGAAAGGATAGGAAAACAATAACAAAAGCATGTGCTTTTTATATCACAGGGCAAAGGCAACATATCTGAGTTCATGAGCTTTCAGCCTCTCTCTCTTGGAAGTCACGAGTTGGGGTGAGCAATGAGACGCGTTGGACACCGCCCCTAATAACAAAGGGGCATGCACACAGGACAGGAAGCAACCAGACATGAGGCAGCTGTTGTGGCGGCCCGCGCTGGGGCGATATTTACATGTTTGAGATCAGAGACGGAGATTCCCGGGCATGGGGCAATGACACTGGCTTTCTTCACTTGTGGGCTCTCCAGGGCTTTCTATTTACAACGACAGGGAAGCCGGTTAGCCCTCTCTGTCCCCCACGTCCATCATGGTACTCAGGTGCCAGGCACATGGCTGTCTGTATGGTGATGCACCAGAATGGGGCTCGGCATGCAGGAAGCCTGTCAGTTCGAGGTGCACAGGTCCAAATCCTTCCCAAATAGTCCAAACAAAGCAAGCACAGGGAAGCATTACCGCCTGAGAGAAGCGACCGCCACGGGGCCAGTCCGGGGAGGCACAGGCGGAGGCGGAGAGCCCATGACCATTTCAGGAAGCTGGGAGAACCTGTAGACCTGTGAAAGAAACAAGCAGACAGAGGCAGATCCGTTAACACCCAGCGTCAGCCAACACAGAGACCCTTCTTATTTAAAATGGGAGCAAATTTCGGAGGGGCAGGCTTTTCGTCCTTCCTCAAACTTCCCCCTTAAGATCTTCCTTAAGATGTCCCCCAGCCCCCTCTTCTATCTCATCTCCTATCACCGTCCCCTTTGCTTAGGCCTCTGTGGTCACGGAGTCCTTCGATTGTTCTTTGCAAAGGTGCTCTTGGCAATTGAATACTCCCAGTTCTTTCCCGCCTGGGCTTTTGTACATGCTGCTCCTTCTCCCTGGTGTGCTTTTAATGTAGCCTGTTTATTATCCGCCACCAACCTAGACTGTAGAGGGCAGGGACTCTGTTGCCAGCTAGCTCCTTGAGCCTGGAACAATGCCTGGTATATTAAAGGCAATCCATAAATATTAGATGAATGAGCCACTGACTGCATTTTGCTTTCTCACTCATGGAAATGAGGTTTAACGGGGAAAAGCAATGGGCTTGGAATCAGGAGGTATGGATGGAGGGCCTCGTTCGCTGATGAATAGACTTTATGTCCCTAAGCAAGACAGGTGACCGCTCTGGGCCTCAGTGTCCTCTTTTGAAATGGAGAAAAGACGCCTTGCTCAGAGGGGTACTGCGAAAATCAGGCAAGTGAATGTACGAGTGAAGTATTTTGCAATCTATAAAGCACTATTCAAAGACAAATGATTGGAACTGTCACAAAAGTGAAGACTTTAATCAACACTTGAGGGGATAAGAGGACAATGGTCGGTGACAGGATCAGAGAGCCAGGCCACAGCCTTCTTAACAAGAGCAAATCTAGAAATGCTCTCTGGGGAGATAAAGCTGAGCTTGTGCTTCTCATTCATCTTTTTCTTTAGGTACCTCGGCCTGCCAGATCTCTCGATGGCCAGAGCACAAGATCAGTCTGAAGGCATCAGGACCGAAAGCAGCAGTAGAAGGAATCTGTAAACGGAATGAGTCTCCTCCCTTCAGCCTTATGACAGACTGTATACCCATCAGGGCCAACCCACTAAATAACAACCTGATCCTGGATAAAACATACCCTTTGAAGCACAGTGGCAAGTGCAAGATATAAGAGGAATCTCAAGGACTCCACTCCATCTTTCAGTTTTGCTTACCGCTCACTATTTCCAGCTCTGGTTTCAGCTCATGATTCTATTTTAGGTTGCTGAGGTGTGTGTGTATGTGCGTGTGTGTGTGTGTGTGTGTCCGCGGGGACGGGGCGGGGGGGAGGGTGTACCCTGGTGAATTTGGCTCTTCACTTACCTGCACGGTGACAGCGTGGGGACTTCCCTGAACCCTCAAGTTTTGCTGAGAATTTAAAACTCATTGTCCTAGGTGTCCTTCCCACTTTGCATTCTATTATTATCCATAAACCAACAAGCAAGGACATACCTTTCCCAAAAGAGAGGAAGGGGTTGATAATCCCTCTTCTCTCCTCTGGCCTCTCGCAACCAGGAGAGGAGACAGAAAACCTATTTTTGTCGCTGGTTCTTGGAAGGCTTGCTCTCTAGTCAGTACAGTCTCCAGCCAAGAAAGAGCTTTCTATGACCATGGCTGTCCTGTACCAGTTCACTAGGAGAACTGATGAAAAGTGCTGAACTTTGGACACGTACTAAGTGAACTCCCTTTTTTGAAAAAAAAGAAAGAAAGAAAGAAATCCAGGTCACAGCAAGACTGCAGAAGAGGTCAGAGCCCCGTTTGGGCTATATCCTCAGAGCCTCAAACAGGCAACCTGGGTCCTGGCTCCTGGGTCCCACATAGCGTCTTCCCACATCCCCTCTGTGCAAGTGCCCCGTGGTTCACTGTCCTCCAGGCCCTAATACTGGCTTCTTCTCTCGTGGATTTGGAACCTGGCTCCCTGCTGGCTGCTTTGTGCCTGGGACCCCATTGGAAGCTATTGCTCAAAACTGTTGCCTGGTTCCAAGATTCATGATGGTGGCGTAGATTGCCCAGTTTGGTGACCAAGGACACTCACTGTCTTTTGGAATCTCTTCCCTCTCCTAGGAAGGAGTTCAGAGATCCAGGACTCAAGCAGTCTTTGTAACTAGGCCTTAGATCTTCGAGGTGGAAGGAGCCTGGGTATGACTAGAGTCAGACACCCTGGAATCAGAAGTTTTGGTTGTCAAGTAGAGGGAAAGAAGGTGCACAGTCTGCTCCAAGTTTCAGTCCTGATGTCCCTGGAGGTTTGGGGGGGAAAGGGGGAATAGGGTCAAGGTCAACCCCTCTAGCAATCCCAGTAGAGAGTGAGTCCAGGTGAGACCCACCTGCGCTGGTCCCTCCTGAGCATGTGCATGTATCCAGGAAGAGGAATCTGATCAAGGGTAGCACTCTAGGGGTCATAGTCTTAGGGGGCAGCCTGAGGCTAGAGGAACAGGTCAGAAGGTCTCAGGCTTCTCCTTGGTGGTAGGAGTACCAAATCCATGAGAAGGGAAGCCAGTATTCAGAGCCTGGCGGACTTGCCCAGAGGGCTATGCCAGCAGTCACCTTTTCCACGGTATAAATGCCATCAGCGTGGCCCCAAGCATGTACTAGTAAAACCACCAGCCCCCCAATTATCCTCCGGCAGAGCGCAGAGCCCTTTCTTTTGGGAAACTGAAAAGTAATCACAGTGATCCTTCCAAATTGCCATCTTTCCTATCGATTTCCTCATTAGCGTAGCGCAAGGGGGCTCCGCAAGCACTTGGGTTAAGAACCATCATTTTGACTTGTAGGCCATTGTGCATTGTAGGTTATTTTCTCCTTTCATGTGCTGTTAGAAAAAAAGAATCTTAATAACAAAAGAACTACCTTTGATATCCTACAGGTTGGATGGCTTCCCTCTCTGTGATTTCTCAAGCCTTTTTCCTTTGTGTGTGTGTGTGTGTGTGTGTGTGTGTGTGTGTGTGTGTGTGTTGTCATTTTTAAAGTATATCATGCTGATGATTTTGCCCTTCCTGGCATAACTGCCAACCCTGTTCTATGACAAAGGAAACCATCTAAGTTTTCACATGCCCCACAATGACATTTTCAGATGATTTTATTTAACCAAGCATAATGGATGTGGTTTGTGGCATCTTCTTGCCTGCCATTGGTTTTAAGGCTCATCCTGTTGATTAAGTTTTTCTCTCTGAAACCCAGATCTCTGCACGGACTCCTGGAATCTGACCTCCAGCCAAAGGGTTCCGCTGTTCTCGAGAACCCTCTTTAGACATCATTGCGGATTTTCTGGAACTCTGAGTGGGGACCCCCAGAGCATGAGCTGAAAGAAATTTCACAGAATAGGAGAATATGTCATCTCAGAACTGACGTGGGAAAGGGATAGAACTAGTAGAGAGGATATTTTTTATATGAATGACTAGCAATTACTGAGTAATTGAATGTGCTAGGAAAACACTTTAGTTAATATCAGCAAATGACTATGGGACTCTGACTAGGTGCCAGGACTGTGCTAAGCATGGTACCTGGATTTCATGCTCCCTGCAGCCCTCTTGTCCTCACCACTTTATGACTGAGGAATCTAAGGCTCAGAGTTGTGGTCACATGACACCTAGATCAGTACCTCACAACACTGAACCACCATAAATGCTAGTTTTTATTATGTAGTTACATATCACTAATGATGACTTATAAAACTCTGTTAATGAGTAATCCTTGGGAATAGGCCATGAAATATTCCAAAGGTGGGATCTATACATGTACAAGGCATCGTCTATTGTGGTGTATGGCTTATAAAACTAAGTCTTTAAAAAATATATATATATGTAGATACTATGCTAATGAGAACAATGCAAACTAATTAAAATTGTTGTTTATTCATGGAAGCTTTGGTCATTGGGTGCTTTCTCAGCTACTGAAGTGCAGTTAGCACTAAATGAAGCAAATGTGACGGACACTTCTATAGCATTTACTGTGTGCCTGCATTCTTCTAGTATCTGGCATATATCAACTGATTTTTACTCTTCACAATAACCCTAGGAAGTAGGTTACTTTAATTTGCTGATTTCATCTGTAGAGAATTTAAGTGACATCCCCAAGCGACAAAGCCAGTGAGTGGCAGAGCTGGGATTCAGACTCCAGCCCCCTGCCTCCAGCGCGTCTGCTCTGACCCACCAGGCTGCACGGACCCCTAACCAGCAGCTCTTAAAATGGGTCCACGCACATGGAAACGTAGGGAAAAAACCATCAGTGCACAAAGAATGAGGTCAGCCCTTCGCAGGAGGGATAATAGCACAGGAAATTCTTCCTGAAGTGCATTACAGTTGGAATAAGGGCGTGTGTCCAGAGCACTCAAAGGCTTAGGCCTGGATCATGGCTGGAGGACAGGATGAGAGCCCAGCCAAGCCCCATCTCCAAATCCCAAGGGGGCTTATCACCAGACGCCCACCTCGGAGACCCACTGGAACAGCCTGAGCAGGACTGACCTGCTACAGCCGGCGGGGAGGGGCAGGATGTCTTACTTACCGGCCGGGGCAGGCTGTACTGGTACATTTCTGGGCGGTAGGTCGGCACCCACTGCACCCCAGCTCTGGGCCGCGTCATGGTCCCCGGGGCGCTGGTGACCACCTCGGAGTAGGGCAGGTGCTGTGTGGAGCCGTAGGCCTCCTGGTGCCGGCTCTGGCCCGCGTGGCCCGCGGACGCCAGGCTGAAGGCCTCCTCCAGCAGCATGTGCATCTGCTGCCGGACCTCGTCGATGGAGGGCTGGGAGCTCAGCGTGGACGTCTCGGAGTGGCCCTTCATCTGCCGCGACCTGCCGTAGCCCCGCGGCTCGTTAACTCTGTCAATGTTGGTTTCCTCTATGATTTCAGGCTCGGTCTGTGGGATCGAACAAATGCCCCCGGATTTATTAGTTCACTTTCCTTTCCATTAATGCTGCCGGTGACGTGCTCTCAGCCGGCCAGCTTGGACTGGTGGTAGCAGGCATGTGGGCCCTATCCAGGGATTCGTGTGATGGGCAGTCAGCCATCATTGCATCGGGAAGGCCGCACTCAGCTGTCCCTGTGCACTCCCTTATCCAGAGCTCCAGCAGTGCCTCAGCTTTCCTAATGAGCATAGGCCCATGAGAAATGGCTTTTCATGGACGCCATGAATGGTACTCTCTAAAACCTTTTAGAGACATTCTCTGCCCCTATGCCTGTGAAGTACGAGAAGAATCTAGAGCGTTCTGCAGTCTATACTCTGAGGGTTGGCACTCTAGATTCTAGACTAATTCTCTCCATGGTCCTGGGTCCAGTCATTGGTTAGCAGCTTGCTGGCTGCCTGATGCCAATTTCAGGAAAAATAGCAAAACCTGCCTCTAGATCACTGATGTCAAGGTGTGCACACTGAGTCAGAACACAGCCTCTGTACCTTAGCAAACCCACCCAGAGATCCTGGTGCCCAGTGAAGTATGAAAGTGTTCTCCCACCTTTCTCCAGGGAACCTTTCATTTAGGGATGCAGGAAGTTGGCCAGCTGGGGAGGGACTGTGGGAGAGCTCCAGGGTGTGGTCAACCCTCTCACTCATTCCCGATCTGCAGGACCCTAGCAGCAAGCTAACCTACTGGTCAACGGTCGGCCCTGGTGGTCTGTACACATCATAGCAAGCAGTTGAGTGGCCTTAGCATGTCACACTTTGATTGGTTGAACAGATGACTGGGTACTTAGCATATTAGGCTTTTATTATATAGGATGGAATTGAAGAGGAAGAATAAAGGACTCTTGAAGCCACATATTCTAGAATTTCCTGAGTTATGAGCCCCAAAGTGGATCCATGTCTTACACAGTCCCCCTTTCCGGGATACACACGTGTGTGCAGTATCACGCTGCCTCACCCAGGCACTTCATTTCTGGAGCACAAGAATGTGAAGGCTCTCTCCAAAAGGTGCCTCAAGGCAGCGATTTTCAGCTCAGTGTCAACCACAGTTTCACCCAGCCAGGAGAACAGAGATTCTGAACACACTCTGCCACTTCGCAGCAAAGGCCAAGTAGGGGTTTCAGGGAGACAGCTTTCTGGCCCATCTGGCCATGATGGATGGCTCTGGCTCCAGGCCCATTTCTCTCCACACCAAATAAGGCCCTTTGAGCACCATAACACAGTGCTGCTTTTCTGCCTTTGGTGCCCACTTGGGCTGCATAACAGCCTCATGGCAAGGGCTGCCTGTCACTGGGGAAGCAGAAACATATTTGCACAGCTGCTGTGGAAACCAAGCTGCAGGGAGTTTCCATCTTCTCTGTGGGGAGAGGAGCTCTCAGGGCAGGGGGACACTCAGCAGTTCCTCCCGAGCCCGCATCTCAACGCTTCTCTGATAACAAAGGGAAACTGCCTCTCAGAACAGGGAGAGGGTAGGGGGTCAAAATAAGGGTTTGATGGCTTCCCTTCCGACACAGGTGTGCAAATGGAATTTTAAAAACTCTCAGCGAAGTTTCTAAGTTCACTCTGATTGCTTTCCAAAGGATGACCCACAACCATTTTGGAGCTAGAAGGACATGACATGTTTCTGCATCTTATGTGGACGGAAGTGACATTACAGGGTCTCGAGGTTTCTAAGCAGAGTGGCACTTAAAAAAAAAAATATATATATATATATATATAAAATTGATTTTTTACAGAGGAAGGGAGAGGGAGAGAGAGCTAGAAACATCGATGAAAGAGAAACATCGACCAGCTGCCTCCTGCACACCCCCTACTGGGGATGTGCCCACAACCAAGGTACATGCCCTTGACTGGAATCGAACCTGGGACCCTTCAGTCCGCAGGCCGATGCTCTATCCACTGAGCCAAACCGGTTAGGGCAGAGTGGCACTTTTTAATCACACAGAGGTTATGGGGGTAAAAGAACGTGTTTCCATGTCCTCGGCAAGCGGATGGGTCTCAGCATGACTCACTGCTCCCAAAACAAGCCTTCCCCAGCCTGCGGGAGGAGCGTCCAGCTCCGTCCTCTCGTCTGTCCCCCTTAACTGCTGCCCTCCTCAGAGCGGTGAGAACACAACTACTGAGCGAGTCACAACAGCCCGTTTAACTTACGGTACAATGGCTGGCTGCCCTGCGTGACCTCAGCGGTCCCCTCTGGAAGTGCCGTCAGTGTCGGGGCACTGGGGAGAAGGTCTTGGCACCCTTTACAGAGCCCTTCTGTAGTCCCACCGTGCTGGAGAAAGGCGCCATTTGGAAAATACAATCCTCTCTTTGGCGTGCGACAAAATTCATATTTGTTCTGAGATGTCTAAAGTGTTAGAATGGAAAAGGAACAGAAAACAGCGTATCCCTCTCCCTCCCCCATGGATTCTGTTAGCCGGCGTGGTGACAGCTCATTTAATTCCCATGAGGACCCTATAAGCAGGCACCGTTGGTATCTCCACTTTATAGATGGGAAAGCACAGCGCAGAAGGTGGAGGAACGAGCCCGAATTCACGCTGCTACACCGAGCTGGAACCTGGATGCAGCCCAGCTCCAGAGGCCCCGAGCATAACCACTCCATAGCAATTTTGTGAACGCGGAGAATAATCTATGAGCCCCTGTCAACTAATCAAAAATTCCTTTTAAGGAGGAATCACCCTGCAAGTAAACACAAAAGAGTGGCCTCTCTCATGGGAAGCCATTTTGCTTCTTGGCCTTGAGGTGCGTCACCACCTGCTTTGTTCCCTCCTCTGAGCTGAGTGGGCACTGCAGGCGGCTGGAGACAGAGGGTCCATCTGGACAGTCAACACCATTCCATAACCACACAGCCTCTCCCTCCGCCAACTCACACCTGCTTGTTCTCCTGAAAAACCCACAGGCTCACAGAATCCCTCTTTGTCATCCTATCTGCCTCTGAAACACAATCTCTACCTTCCACCAGGGCTTCCCGAGCCCCCCAGAGTAATGGCCATTGGCTTATCACCACGCTGAGCCTCCCCTTTACGGAGGGAGGGTCGGCCCAAGATGAGAGGCTGAGATGGAGGGAGGACTGACAGGGAGGATCATGTGGTTTTGCCCCTTAAAAAGCCCAGCCACCAATATTCTTCAGATACGGGGCACTGTGGATGGGCTCCGAATCCACCCACTCTTCTCCTTGTGTCTCGGGGGGGGGGGGGTCTAAGCTGGCCCAGCGCCATTGGTGAGGTCTGATTGAGTTAAATCAATCCGTGCAAGCCTCCTCCTCCCCTTACCCTCACTGCTGGGGTCATTGATACGCTCAGTTAGTGTAAAACCCATAAGCCTTGTTCACATTTGCGAAGAGAAATTCTCTTCTTGCGTTGGCCACAGCCGTATGTAGATGTGAGGCCCGAGGCTGTGCAGCCATTCCCCCCAGAGAGAACCAACCCGCAGATAAAGCCAAGCGTGCAGTGGACCGTGCTGCCGGAGGCAGAGAAATGAACCAGCGCCCCCACCACACCGTGCCGGGAGCCACGGTACCCAACAGTTCCCTTAACGACTTAGGATAGTTTGAGTTGGGTGAGCTTTCTGTTTCTTGTTTGTTTATTTTTTTTTTAATATAGTGTGATTTATTTATAAATGAGAACAAATTAACAATGAACACTTTCAGAAGTTGAAAAAGGACACCAGCAGTACTAAATGCATAGCCTTTCAATTGTCTTCAAATTCGGAGTTTTAATGATATAAAGATGAGTAGTCAATTATGTCACCTAAAAATATTTGCTTATTAAACTATATTAGTGCTTTCAATAAACTATACAAGAAGATAATGAGACAAACATGTGCATGTATAGAATTGCATGCCAGTCGTGCCAGATCCCCGTGAGGGAATTCCCAATTCGGCCTCATTCATCTGTGAGGATGCAGAGTACTTCCTGTTTAGACACACACGTTCATCTACTTGTCCAGCCTGGTCAGCCCTCCACTGCTTGATGGCTTCCTTCCACCATGAAGGTGCATGTCCCAGTGTCTGCTTCTGAGAGCAGACATTCACCTTCCTCCTCCGCCAGCCATTGGAGGCGGACGGGGGGCCACGCAGGTGATTAATTGGACCCATTCTTCTGGGAGGGATTCTGGGGACCCTCTTCCACCGTCAGATCTGGGATCAGACGAGTTTCCGTAGCCTCTTCCCTTTTACACATCTTGCTGAAGCAGAGTTTTGAAAAAGGAAACCACAGACTCAGCTATTCCCCAGAAGAAATCTGTCATCAAAGATAAGCTCCACGGGGACTGACTCCTGCGGTCCAACACGCGTCCGTTCGCGATGCAAATCATCTCCATCCTGTGCCCTTTCTTGTGCTTTCTGTTCTTTTCTGCCAACGCATCCCCACCGATAAGCACCCGTTAGACTTAACTTTAGACTGTAGTAACATCCCTTTATCTTTCAGAAGTTGAAAGATAAGGTGACCAGTCAGATAAGGTGACCCGATGTCCCGATTTCTAACAATTTGTCCCGCGTCCCGGGAATCTTTCCAAAAAGGGACGTTTTTAAAACGCCGCGGGACAAATTGTTGAAAATCGGGACTGTCCCGCCAAAAGCGGGACGTCTGGTCACCTTACACTCAAAGCCAATGTTTACATAGTTCAAAGTGATAAATCTGCCCCCGATGTTTCAGGTCTCGGCTCAGGAGTCACCTCTTCAGGTCTACACACTTGTTTGTTCATTTGCTCAGCAAAGAGAGACGCTGCATCTCCTACGCGCCAGCTCCCATTCCGGGTGCTGAGGTTCCCAGCATGAATAAAACATGATTCCTGTCCTTGAGGAGTCCGATGGGGAACGATGTACATAAACCTGCTTCCCGGCTGGAAGGCCGGGAGTAAGAGCTCTGATTGGCGGGAGTCCCGGGTGCTACCGGAACACCGAGGACAGGCATCTACGTGAGACCCCTGGCGATAAGGTGCCGGAAAAGATTCTGGGGGAGATAATGTTCAACCGAGTTCCGAAAGCAGTGCCTGGACAGGCGGGTCTCCCCTGGGAAAGGGGTTTGCCCCAGGGCACATCGGGTAAGGTCTGAACACAGGTTGGGTTGTCACCATGGGGAGGCGCTACAGACATCTAGCGGGCAGAAGCCAGGGAGGCTGCTAACCATCCTGATGCACAGAACAGCCCTCCAGACAAAGCATCACCCAGCTCCAAGTGTCAACAGGGCCGAGGCTGAGAAACCTTGTCCTGCACGAAGCAGGTTGGAAGGAATGTTCAGAGCAGAGGGATGAGCATGTGCAAAGACACATACACACACACACACACACACACACACACACACGGTACCACATGACGAATCTGGGAAGGGCACGTGGGGCTGGGCACATGGGGCTGGAGCAAGCGTCGGTTAGAAGGGCAGACCCAGGGCAGCCAGAGGGTGAGTCCTGAGCCGGAAGTTGAGAGTTTGAGTCTATTCCCCGGAGCTGTGGGAGCTAAACAAGGGTGTTTGGTTTTGAATTCCTCTGGTAGTGATTTGGCGGGTTCAGCAGGTGAGTACTGGGGACTGGAACCGGTGGAGGCTGTGGGACAGACAGGCTTGAACCTGCAGGAGGACTCCCTGCTCCCACCCAAGGTCACTGCCACAGCAGAGTTTGTGTGTGTGTGTGTGTGTGTGTGTGTGTGTGTGTACCTGTCAGTCTGTAAAAGCACCTTGGACAAGCACTAGAGTTAATCCATCTTTCTCTTCTCCATAGAGCCTCCCACAGGTAGTACATGTGGGGCCCGGACGCTAATGCCAGCGGAGAGGTAAATATCACGCATAGTAAAACCTTTGAAAATCCTTAAATGGGCCACACAGCACTCACATATGGCTCAGGTATATAACCTTATAAAGAAATATGCAAAAAATAATAACTGTAATGTACCATATGAACAGACTATATACCAACGTTTTTGTGTGGTTTTCTTTTTTGCAATAGTTACATGTCCTAGCCGAAACCGGTTTGGCTCAGTGGATAGAGCGTCGGCTTGGGGACTGAGGGGTCCTGGGTTCGATTCCGGTCAAGGGCATGTACCTTGGTTGCGGGCACATCCCCAGTAGGGGGTGTGCAAGAGGCAGCTGATCGATGACTCTCTCTCATTGATGTTTCTAACTATCCCTCTCTCTTCCTCTCTGTGAAAAATCAATAAAATATATTAAAAAAAAAATAGTTACATGTCCTGTTTCCTTTGTCAGGGCCTTTGCTGTTGAATGTTCCCATGTTCATCACAGATATGATGTGATGATTCCACTGCACTCAATACATGTTTGCTGGGGGAAAGAAAAGGGGCAGCAGTTCCCAAGGGGGGTGCTCACTTGCCTGCTGGCCTCTGGCTCCTGTAGGGGTTTGGAGGCCACAGGAGGGCCAAGGAGAACCAGGGTTGGGGGACTAGTGCCGAGAGGACGCCGTGCTGTGCTGCTCAGGACCAGAGAGCTCCCCCCCTCCCCCCCGCTCCAGGCACATGGCCAGCTGCTCAGCTATCCACTGGGAACTGACCTTGTTACTCAGGACAACCCTGCAGGTCCGTGCGAGCTCCCAAGCTCCCCATGGGTGAGCTGAAACCCTGTGGTATCTGTGCCTAGCCCAGCTTTGAACTCTGCCCAGTTCTGCTTCCTTCCCTTCTCCCACAGGTATCCATTTCAAGAGCATGCTGGGACCCTGGCCTGCAATAAGCGGCCACACTGGTCAAGAGGCGGGGCTGGGGTGGCTGGGACGGAGGGGTTGGGGGGAGAACTGTAAAGATAGGAGCAGGCGGCATTAAGATCCGAGGGAATCAGAGAACGAGCAGGCAGATGGCACTGTGCGCTCTCGACAGAAGGGAAGCTGCTTGTCTTCTACCCAGTGGGAAGCTGCCCGCGCTGGGGGAAGTCCCGGGCCTGCAGGGGAGGCCTGGCTCTGAGCGAGGCCATGAGTCAGGCCATCCTGAATCCTGGCTGCTCCCTCCTAAACCTGCCTCTTCTCCCCACTGCCCCCCATTTGTCAAGGGGCCTCCTCCTTTGTGGGGTTAACAAGTATCTTTCTGGGCAGCCAGCGGCCAGGGGAGATGCCACCAAACCCCTCCCCTCTGCCTCCGGCTCCAGGAGGGGCCCCTGATTTCAGACGGTCATGCATTTCCTTTGGATGAAAAGCCTCTGCTAAAATGCAACGTACTGTAAATTAAGATAACAGATTAAGCCAGGGCCATTAACAGCTGAAGCCAGCTGGCAGAGGCGGGATAAAGAACGTGGAGGCTGAAATGGGGGAGACACACGTAACACGGTTCTGGGTGGGATGCTGAGGAGGTGACGGTGGGGGGAGTGGGGTCCACACCGGAGCACCTAGTTCTTAGGGCAGCAGCAGGCGGAGGCGAAGGACGAAGCCTCCAAACCCAACCATCTGCCTCTCAGTGAAACGAGACGTTGATTGTACTTTGTCCTGGGAACACCACGAGCTGCCAGGACATTCCCGTGCTGGGCCCTGGCCTCCGGCCGTCAGGCCAAGATGCTGGGAGTGGGTGAGCAGGAGAGAGTCCTGTTAATAATGGGATTTACAACTGTATCCAGAAGGCCCCAGACTTACTATAGGCTATTGCAGGTGGGGGGTGGGGAGGGAGGAACTTTCCAGATCATATTTCATCCCCTTGCAAATGTTCCGATTCCTTGGCCTCCTTCCAGTAACCACTGCTCACCTGGACCAAAGGGAAACCAGCTGCATTGTCAGCCCATCACACACAACACCATGCACCCGGCTCCGGCAGACGGCTGGGCCTATGTGCTGAGCGGTGATCCCACCTTCCTCTTTGCTTTGCTTTCCTCCACTGATTCCCCCGACTGCTTCCCAATCCCGCTCTCATCTCCCTCTCCAGGGTGTCCAGCGGGGACAGCGGACGGCAGCCGGGACCTCTCTGCAGGTGCACTCTGCAGTGCGGAGGCTGACGGTGAAGCTGCACGCACGCCGGGCCCTCCACGAGCGTCTGGTAATGACGTGCACTCTGTGCAGTTCAGGCTGAGGGCCTGGGGGCCTGAGGCAGCACCCATCTTTCCGCCCCTCACCAGATCCAGGGCAGCCACTTTTCCATCTTCCTGCTTTGGGCTGGGGCAGCGGCCCCTCCTCTGGAATGTTCTGGAACATTGCTCCAGCCCTCCGACGACTTGGGGAGCGCCCAGTTCTTCATAGTCATGTTTTGTCTATTTAAATGGCTTTGTGATTTCTGCAGCTGACCCTTCTCTGGTTTAGCACCCCTTTCTGTGATGACTAACATGAACTTTCATGAACTTTCCGGGGAAAGCAGCTGGTGTTCCCGAACCTCTCACATCCTTTCCTAGAAAGAAAGCCTCTGGAATGAGAACCGGTGACTGGTTGCCGGCGCAGAGCCTTCGATCTCCATTGAGGTGCATCGATGAACCCATCACCCTTCCTCACGCTCTCCTCCCACTGCCCACGTTTTAGGGTCCGAGGCCACCATTCTGCCCCGAATGCCCTCTGAGTGCCTCTGGGGCGTGGGACCTTGGACAAGGTGCCCGGAGAGACCCGAGGGCAGTAGCTTACAAAGGTCTCTTGTGTCGCGTTCATTAGCAAAGCTGTAATTCAGGCAACCTGAACGGTCTCCTTCACAGCCAAGGCACAGAGCTGACCCCATTCCTGTCATAGATTTTTAAACTCCAAACACAGATCCAGGTTGATTTTTATTTCTGGGGAACGATCGGATTATTACTTGCATTTTGGAAGCAAAGTCTGATTCATCAGCCACAGGCAGAGGTTATTAATTCGGCGGACGGCTGGGGGAGTAGGGGATTGGGGGAGTGGGGGGTGGGGGAATCACTTGGGTTTTTATTCTTCCCCAGAATTCACATTTGGGCCATTTTCTTTTCCTCGCTGCTTCATTGTTTTCTATGACTTTCATTTGGAAAAAAACATTTAAAAATATTTTGAAATACTTATTTCTCTTTTGCTTTTAAATTTTAGGCTGACATGGTCTCTTGCACCCATTTTATGCGCTGGGAGGAATTCATTTCAATGCCAACATTTAATTGGATGATGTGGTCTGGCCATCTAGGAGTGATGAGTTTTGGACAACTTTCTAAAATCACTCATTCTTCGAAAGGGGGTGTTTCCTTCTAGAGAATTACTACCCAAATGAGTCACAGTGTGTTCCTTCCCTTCGTTGTTAGCGTGACTAAGGGTTTGAGAATTCTTGCAAAACACACTGGTCACGGAAAACAGGGGGGTGGGGCATGCGGGGGGGGAGGGGTTTGGGATGGGAATGGGGGGGATGAGGACAAATATGTGATACCTTAATCAATAAAGAAATTAAAAAAAATAAAAATAAATTAACACACACACACACACACACACACACACACACACACAAATTCCCTCTCCTGTGCAGGCCGGAAGGGGGGCCTATGGGAAAACCTGGAACAGTCCAGGCCTCCTCAGTCCTGGCGCTAAGATTTGCCTGTGGAACATGTATTTGTTTGCTTTTTACATGAGGCTTTTCTGTTGGGACTCTAACGGAGTCAACTTTGGGGACATTCACAAAGGAGCAGGTCCCCTGGTGCTTCCTAATCTGGCAGAAATGGCTAGAAATTCTGGCCCGGCTTCAAGTTCCCCAGCCCCAGCAGAAAGATTGACATGCTTCCATCGGAATGAGCTGCTCACTGCTGGGCGAATGGATTCTTCTGCCAGGAGTGCCTTGACTTCTTTGGAAAACCCAGAGCTCAGAAAATGAGTGCATTGTTTAAAACGATGACTCTTCTCCTTTTCTACTTTATCTCTTTATACGCTGGTCCTTTTTTTTTTTTTTTTTTTTTTTTCTTATCTGAATTATCCATGCAAGAATTCTCGTGAGCCGATTCGAGAGATTAAGAAATATAGAATATCTTCTAGTATTATGTTAGGTGAGGACAGATGTTTAGTAGGGTGGGTGTAGATAGAAGTCATATGGCATGGTGATTAAGGAAATGGGCTCTGGAGGTGGGCAGACAAATTAGGTGACAGCCCTGTGCCTTGGTTTTCCCATCTGGACAATGGGCATAATGAGAGTAATTAGGTGACTTCGCAAATTCAATTAGACAATATGCAGGGAAAGACTGGAATAGGGGCTGGGCTCCAGGTGCAGTCAATTAATGATAGCCACTTTTCATATGCTTAGAATCAAAAACACAGAAGAAGACTTAAGAAGCAATTTCTCTCTCATAGTCAACAGTCCATATTCTTAAAAAGTGTTCCCTAGATGACCATTTTCTCTTAAGGAAACGTGTTCGCTTATTATTTCCAAGATCATTACATACTTCAAAGAAATGGATATTTTTTTAAAAGTCTATTAGTGTCTTCCTACTGTCATCTACATTTGGAATATTTATACATGTTTGTGAGGGGTGACAACCTCCTTTTAAAAATCACCTCTCTCCTCCCAGGTAATTTACTAACACGACATTCCCAAAGCACTCCAAAAGTGATCCTCTCACGCATGGCACAGTGGTTTAAAAAAATCTGCAAAGGTTCTCTTTCCAAAACCCGGACACCTCTGGCCTATTTCCTCAGATAGTAAAATGTATGTGCCTAGAATCTCACAAGAAACTATCAATACTAATCTTGAGATAACGTAAGAATCCTGTCATACCTCAGTGATGTCGGCACAGAAGAAATAGCTACAAGCAACCAGCAAGTACAGGCGCTGTTGTTAGGGAGAGATTAACAGGAAAAGCCCAATGCCCAATATTCAGCCACAGGCTCACTATTTAATTGAGGACCGAGTTTGGTATAATAAATACTTTTATGAGGAGAAAAATTAAAGTTGAATACTTTAATCTGGAGGGGGGAAAAAAATGATTTGCCCAGAGCATCTAGAACTTTAAAAATCGAAACTATCCGACTGTCTTATATTAAAAAAGGAAAAAGAAACAAGAGAGAAGGATATCACCACCAACACAAATATCGGGTTTAAATATAAGGAAGGTATTTAGAAATTCTAATTAGGTAGGTTACCTCTGATTTTAACGGGATCATTAAAAAAAACTAAATTTTTAGCTATTGTAGAAAACAATGACCAATCCTGAGGGGAAATATTCTTGCCATTAAATTAGTATGGTATATTTAAGAAATCAAGTGTCATTTTCAAATGACAACCTCACAAATTATGACAAAGCTTTATCCAGGCATATTTCGATCCTAGCTCGGTTACAGAAAACTTTTTATTTGTAGTAAGAGAAACACTTCAGGAGAATGCGGAAGAAACACTTTTCATAAGACCTATGAGTATATTCAAGACTATTTGGAATTCCAGGGCTGGGTGGAGCTTCCTGAACATCTCAGGAGGGTATTGTTCCTGTGAGCACAACTCAATGGGCCGAAGTGACATGTGACAGGAAGCACCAAATCATAACTGATCATCTGGGGAAATCTGATGGGATTAGCAGAATTTTTTTGGTTTGGAGATATCACTGCACATCGCATTATACTTCATCACATGAAATCACCAACTCTCTGTTGGCACCTCACCGTGTCCATGGCAAACTGAGAAGTTATGCAACCCACCAACCCAAACTCCTCAGCACTGCTATGGATTAAGAGCAGCCTGTACTCAAATGAGTTCTAACCCATGGCCATGGTTCTGACTGAGTTTCCAAGAACAGAGTTTAGAATCTCCGAGTTCAAGGCCAATAACTGGACTGTTTCTAAATGACTGCACTTGGAAATAGAAACCCTTGTACCCATCATTTCTGACTCTGGCCATTCCAAATAGCCTTACTTTGCAAACAGGTAATGGGAAATAAACAGAGCATATTTTGCTGCCTTTTTAAATTCCACAGCCATACACTACACCCGAAACCTGTGGGATACTCTATGCCTTTAGCTGCCAGGGAGAGGAAAGCGTGACCCGACAGAGACTCACATCGTAGCCGCTGTTACGAATCCCACGCCGGGGCCGCTCCTGCGTCACCAGAAGGTCCATCTCGGTCTCCCCCGGACTTGGGCTGTTCAGAGACTGCCGGCTTCGGTAGACAGAGTTCTTCGTCTGTTGCCTGTAGAAAATCCAACAACTGTTATGATGCAGCAAATGCCCTGACAGATGGAATTCTCCACTGATCCAAAATACGGGCAACCAATGAAGGGTTTGGTTGGATTCGCCTCACAAATCTCAGAATTGATGGTATTGGCTCCCTAGCCCCCAGGGGCCATAGAAATAGTGGAATAAAGATTTTTTTTTTTTTTTTTTTAAGTTCCAGATGTTATCACCATGTGGCTGAGTTGTAAATGCTCTTTCACCTGGTAACTACAATCCATCGCAACACTGCAGCCTCATCTAAAATCCTGCTGATGGCCAGGCCGGAGGCTTTCCCAGGACCCTTTAAAAGAGCTAACACTGGAAGAACAAACCTGCTTTTGTTGACTGTTGACTCAGCAGCCTCCTGTTCCTATTAATCTTTCTGATTCTGCAGGCAGGGTTCCATGATGTGTTAATAAACCCTGAGGCTAATGGGGTGCTTAATACTGCCACTTGGGTAGGCTTTCTTTTCTACCTTCACCACCGTGGTTTCCCCTCTGGCCTAAGGAGTTATAAACTAGAGGCAATTTGGGGCTCCTCCATCCATTGGTCCATCCATCCACCCATATCTAACATTTACTGAGTACCTACTATGTTCCCGTCACCATGAAAGATGATGGAGATCCACAGTGAGCAAGACAGAGCTTACAGCCCTAGCCGGTTTGACACAGTGGATAGAGTGTCCACCTGTGGACTGAAGGGTCCCAGGTTTGATTCTAGTCACGGGCACATACCTTGTTGTGGGCACATCCCCGGTGGGGGGTGTGCAGGAGGCAGCTGATCAATGTTTCTAACTCTCTATCCTTCTCCCTTCCTCTCTGTAAAAATCAATAACATATATATATTTTAAAAGACAGAGTTACATTCTAGTGAGTGAGACAGATAAACCACATGATAATTTCAGAATGGCACATGCTCTCTAAACAGTGTAAGCACCTTGTGTAAGAGCAAGGAGATGAGAAGCACAGCAAAAACAGTTGTGGGGTGTAATGTACTGCTTAGGGAACACAGTCAATAATGTTGTAATAATTATGTAAGGTAGCAGCTAGGTGCTGGAAATATCAGGGGGAACCCTTATAAAGCATATGATTGTCTAACCACTATGCTGTCTACCGGAAACTAACACAAAATAGTATCGGAAAAAAACTGTAATAGAGAAAAAATTTTAAAGCCAAAATAAAAACACACACAAATACCTGTTCATCTAGCCTTCAAAAATGGGACATGCACTTCAATAGCTGATAGCTCAATTTTGAGCACATTTTAATAAACAGTGCCTTCATAATTACTCAGTGTGCTAGTATGTATACATTTTTTGGGGACGCCCTATATATGCGATATTCATATGTGGGTGTTTAATCAACGATAAAGTATAGTATTGTTGGCAACAAAAGCCTTATAACAATGTTCAGAGAAACAACAAGGGGATGTGACCAGGGTGATGAGGATGGGGGACGGCCTTAGACAGGATGGTCAGGGAAGGCCTCCAGGAGAGGTGACCTACAGGCAGCCACACGCCCACCTGGGCACCAAGCACGTCAGTTCCAGGGGCAGCCCGTTCAGAGGCCCCCCTCGCCGTTTGCCACCACTGCCCTGTTTGCACTTGTCGTTAGAGGAACTTTTTGAAGAGGAGGGAAACAACAGCCTCGAATGCGGGTTGTGGCTTCGCATTGCTTTTTCCACAGGAAGTCACACAAGTTGGGAGTGAGGCCCAGTGGGGACAGGCAACTTTCATGTGATCCTTTGAGTGACAAAATCACCAACTTCCTTCTCCAACAACAGGGTTCCCCCTGTTCATAACTTGCGTTTCAGAGCATCTAACTTGAGAGAACTCCCCAGATACCATGTCTATTCATGTCTTTTTCTTTTTTTAAAATATATTTTTAATTGATTTTTTTTACAGAGAGGAAGGGAGAGGGATAGAGAGTTAGAAACATCGATGAGAGAGAATCATCGATCAGCTGCCTCTTGCACACCCTCTACTGGGGATGTGCCACAACCAAGGTACATGCCCTTGACCGGAATCGAACCCTGGGACCCTTCAGTCCACAAGCCGATGCTCTATCCATTGAGCCAAACCAGTTTCGGCCTATTTCATGTCTTGATTCTAACATGCTATCTATTCATGGGTTGAAGGTAAAACAGTTGCTTTATTTGTTCTCAGTGGCTTTGTGGGAAACCAGAAATCTGACACATATACACGCCTTTTCAAGATCATACCCCCTCCCCCACAAATGTCAAAGCATGGCAGTCACACCCTGTTAATCTAGAACAGACATAGGACTCCCAAAGCAAAACACGACCCTGCAACTAGCTCAGGGAATGAAAAGGACACCAATAGACCTATGCCCCCACCACGAGGGTTTACACCTATTTAGAGAGATTACACCTGGGCTCTCTGCTTGCCTGGCACGCATATGCTGTTCTCCGTGGCATTCACTTACTCCGGGGGTTGGCATGAGAATCAGGCTGTACAATCACAGCATCGCATCCCTGTGGCCACAGTGATTGGTCAGAGGGAGTTGGTCCGAGGACACAGAATCCCAGGACTTTGGCTAGAGCACCCAGGAAACAGGCATTCTCTTGGCATTGAGGCTCCTAAGAAGACAATATAAGCCTAGCAGTGCTGCTGCTGCTAAGAGGAAGAGCCTGCCTGAGAAGGAGCCAGCAGAGTGAAGAGAGAGCAAGGTAAGTTTGGGAGACATTGCATGGTCCCTGGGATCTGGCCACACCGGAAGCCTTGACCTTTCAATTATGTTCAATAATAAATTCCCTTTTATTTAGCCCGTTTGTGCTGGATTTTCATCCCTTGCAACCAAAACAATCCTGACGAACGTTAAGAGTGTCGAGCCGGCCATAATAACAACGTGCCTGCAGTGAGAGGCTGCCTTTAGGAGTGGAGCACCACTTTGTAAAACAGAATCCGTCCTGAGTGATTTAAGAGAGACCCCACGGAACGCTCTTCCTTGACCTACTTACAGACCTTTTTCTTTTTTCTTTTTTTAAAGTAGATATCACAGCTGCCCTGAGATTGCCAATTAGCCCATTTAGAAAAGATTTACTAATAAGGGTGGTTGGGAATAAAACCCCAGGGTTAGTAAAGTGGGTTATTTTGGAAGCATCAGAAATACAACGTGAGATGGTGGAAGCCCTTTCAGGAACCCTGAGCGTGGGTGGGAGCTGGGACGCCGGAGTGCACGCCAGCCGCCTTCGGGGTCCGCAGCTTCCAGGCTGTGCTGTTCAGTGTGGACCGCCCCCGAGCGGACCGTCAGTGTCACAGTGTGCAAGCAACTGCTCAGAAACAACGAGGCTGCTGGGCAGACAGGTTCCTTATTTTAACCAAATAGAGTCCCAAGAGGTGAATTAATTTCTTGTTGTTATCTTGCTATAGTCGTTAAAAGTCAACAAATTTGGAAAGTTGCAAACTTGAGAAGTAAGGTTTTTTTTTTCTTCTTTTGTTTTGTTTAACTCTGAAAATATAGGTGGGTAGATAATGATACATTTTGTTTGGATTTTTAGGACCGAGGGTGATGAGGATGGGGGACGGCTTTAGATAGAAATGTCAGGGAAGGCCTCTGTCGTTTAAGAAAGCGGTTCCCAAACTGTGTTCTAAAGGAAAGGTGGTACCTATATACAAATGGAATATTACACAACATAAAAAGAATGAAACCTTACCATAGAATATCCTCTAGCCTGGATGGATCTAGAGGGGTATGATGCTAAGTGAAATAAGTCAGACAGAGAAAGGCAAATCCATATGATTTAAATTATAGGTGGCGTCTAAAAAAACAAAATAAACGAACACTCAAAAGAGACTCATAGATACAGAGAACAAGCTGATGGTTGCCAGATGGAAACAATTGTGGAGGATTGAGGGGAAAAAAGGTGAAAGGGTCAAGAAATAAAAATTGGTAGTTGTGAAATTGTCACAAGGATGTAAAGTACAGCATAGATAATACAGTCAATAATATCGGAATAAATATGGATGGCGCCAGACGGGTAATTGACTGATCAGGGGGGTCGCTTCACAAGTTACATAAATAAATGTCTAGTCACTAGGCTGAACATCTGAAACTAATAGAATAGGGAATGCCAACTATAATTGAAAATTTTTTTTTAAAAAAAAATATTAAGTCTCAACGCAAAGTTTTGTTAATTTCTCAAATAGCTTCCAAGTTAAGTTCTCATTTGCACATGATTTGATTCCTTTTCTGAGTGTCAGCAGGAAATCCAGAAAAAACAATTTCCCACCCTGTCTATAAAAGAATGCTGAACTGAAAGGTCTCAACATGCAAAGTACATGCTAAAGAAGCCCCCAGCCTCCCCATAAAATCCGTATCTTCTTTCTACAGCTATCAACACGGTGACACCAGCATTGTGTCCCCGGTCACAGTGTGATTTCACATCAATAGCTTGCCATTCCTACCAAGCCTAATGAGAAGCATGTTAAATGAAGCACTGGGTTAACAATCCCTCATTTCTTTGTTGAAAACAAATTCTGTCAATTCCAGTAAAAAATTTTAGCCTCAGCTCCCAGCTTGATTTTGTGTTTTCCATCCGAGCCTGTCACATGGTCATGTCTGCTTTTAATAAACACCCACGCAGGCAGGGAACGGCCCTGCTTGAGTTGCCCCCGGTGATGGAGGAAGCCAAGCTTTCAGCACACCCTGGCCAGCCTAGGCCTCCAATCAAGGCTACAAAGTTTCAATTATAGAAGATAAATAAATCCCAACAAAAATGGCTGCGGCCACAGAGCAAGCAGGAGGCTTGGCTCCTCTCAAGGCTACAAAGTTTCAATTATAGGAGATAAATAAATCCCAGACACCAGGTCCTTCAATTGGGTGGCCCCGGGAGGGGGGGGGCATGGCCGGCCTGCAAACCACCACAGCCCCTTCACCCAGGTTGCCCCATGCCCCAAGAAAACCCCCACCCTGATCTGGGACACCCTTCAGGGCAAATCAGCCGGCCCCTACCCCCTGAAGCAGGCCTCAATCCTCTCTAATAAAAGAGTAATATGCAAATTGACCATCACTCCAACACACAAGATGGCTGCCCTCATTTGGACACAAGATGGCCGTCACACAGTCTGGGAAGAGTGTGTCTGCCAAGGCTAGGGGGTGGGTTAGAGCATCGGCCTGCTCTCAAGCCAAGGGGCCATCACCAAGGAGAATGTGTATTTGGGAGCCATGGTCTCAAATCATGAAATAGTGTTTCTGAAGAAATGCTTCGGGGTGGGAGGAGAAGAAGAAAGATGGGCGTGCACAGCTTTGCTAGAACCTCTATTCCTTTACCCAGCAGGTGAGACCACTCTCTGCTCAGCTGGCAACACAGCTTGGAAGGATGATCATTCAAACTACTGGGCCTAACCTGCCCTGGGGAGGCCGGGTCCCCTGATAGACTGTTACAGGACCTCACATTTCAACTCCCATCACACTTGTGAGAAGTAAACTTTTGAGGTGGTTATCTTTCTCTCCCAACTCGGACCTTAAGAGCAGCCATTGGGCTGTCTTGTCTGTCATAAAATGTTGAATGAGTTGAATGGATGAGTGCATACATGAGTGAGAAAAAGCAACATGACTGTGACAGTATTCGGCATCTTGCGTGGTAGCTAATACACAGTAGGAGACAACAAATGTCAAATACATCAACAAATCCATGAATTAAAGAGATGAACCCAGCACGGAGCTCCGAGTAGCTATGTGGTAAATATTTACTGCAGCTGAATGAAAAGGTGAGGCACGAAATTTGTTTTTCTCATGCAAGAGCCTCGAAAATAAATGAAAAACACCATGCCTCTTGATCTGGAAGTTGCATAATCAGGTAGGTGATAATTATATCTTCACCCAGCTCTGAAGCAGTTAAAGTTTGAAAATATCATTACGCAGAAGGACAATTATGGTTGTTTGCCCAAGTATTTGTGGCTTCAATATCATTCTCTTCCAGACTCATTATGGAGCACGTGCTCGCACAAGAGGATGGCCCGGCTCAGTGGCCTTCAAACATGACAGTCCTAAGCTAACAGATCAAGGGACCAGGACTGCATTGCCCAAGGCACCGTCTACCCTCATCCCACCCATGGCACAGCGACCTTCAAACAATTCCCTTACAGGCCGCACCTGTTTTTAGACTCGGCGAATGGGGCACACAGTTCTGGGTCTGGATCCAACACGTGCTCGATGTCCTTTTGCGATTTCTCATACATCTTTTTTCTTTCCGCCTGGGCCTTGTTTGTCTCCCCGGCAGGGAAATCATAATACCCCTTCCTCTTGGCTTTGAGGCGCAGCTTGTTCCGATAGTGTTCGATGTCTGACTTTTGCTTCAGGGCCTTGTTCACCTGGGGAGAGAGAGAGCCTCAAGTCCACACCTGAGCCTGCACGGCGGAGGGTCACAACTCCCGGAGAAGCAATCCTAGGCTTCCTGGCCTGGCCTTCGAGCCAGCCAGACCCAACTGTGATCCCTTCCAATACCATCTCACAACCGATAATGAACAGTTTAGTGTTATCAGGGAAGGTGAAAGACTGTAGGTGGGGAGGAGTTTCTGATGGTTCTCTTCATAACTACCATTTTATTTTATTTTATTAAATTATTATTTGTGTACATATTTTAACATTGCCCCCCCATACATACCCTCCCTCCCCAGAGTTTATATATCTACTACCGTTTTTTTAAAAAGCCCCCTCTAGACTTTCTAGAAGGAAGGATGTTATAGTAATAGTAATAAGGATAAAAATAATATTGAATAAGTATTAAAGTGTGGGATTGAAGTGTGATATCTGAAAGTAGAGAATGGAATGGAAACAAAGTGATAAGCACCCTTGAGTGGTCTGTGTGTAGGAAATAAAGTGATCTGTACCTCATGTGTAAGACCAGATAGCAAGGCTCCTGGGACCCGCCGATAAGAGACACTGAAGACACATCTGAGCACTGAAGACACATAAAAAGAGCAAGCTCCACAGGAGATCAGAGACGCTCCTTCTGCTCCTCCACAGAGGGTCGCTCTCGACTTCACCTGCCTGCACCCGTCAAAGCTCTGGCGGAGCAGCGAGCCCCGAACCCTGAGCCTCGGACCGTGAGCCATTGTGAGAGGCCTCAACTCAAGCCAAGCTGCAGCTGCAAAGTCCTCTGTGAACCTCCGTGTGTGTTGTGTGTGTGTGTGTGTGTGTGTGTGTGTGTGTGTTAGTGTGGATCCCCTGTGAACCTCCGTGTGTGTGTGTTAGTGTGGCTGCCTAGGATTCTGAAACCCACCAGGACTCTGGTAAATAAATCGTGAGTGATTCGTGCATTGCATATTTGTCTCCTGTGTGATTTATGCTCGGTGGAATTATTAATTAAGTACCTAGGGTCGTACATGTCAGATTTCTGGCTGGGGCACCCTAGGTCACCTGTGCATTGGGACAGAAGGTAAAAAAGATGCTCTGAAAACATCACCTAACGAATTTGTTTTGGGTGACTTGTGCCCCAATTCATTCCGCTAATGAATGAATTAGGCAACAGTGCAAGCAGAGGTAGAAATGACCGAAGGAGCCCTATAACCCTGGACGCAGCCTGCCCCCGCCCGGCATTCCCCGGTGATGCTCCTGGCCGCCTGGCTCTCGCCCATGCTGGGTGCTCAGGTGCTCACCTCGCCGTTGAGCGCTGCGGCCTCCTGGCTCCGGTCCGGGGCGGGCTGCACCACGGGGAGGGCTGTGGGTTTCACTGCGGTGAGCTGCACGGATCCAGAAGACGAGTCGAAGGGATCGGCGGCCGCCTTGCCAGAGTTCTCAAACAGAACCGCGCCTTCCTCTTCATCGCTGGCAGACACTGAAGCACAAATAAACACATCGGTTTCATGGCCTGAAGGGGAGCCTCGGGGACACGCGGGGACTGATGCGTGATGCTAACAGCCCAAGGACGTTACTTGACTCAACACGACCTCAGAAACAACAGGGTCTGGTTCTGTGCCAAGGGCTCACTGCTACTCATGTATTTCTTTTTAATATATATTTTATTAATTTTTTTTACAGAGAGGAAGGGAGAGGGAGAGAGAGTTAGAAACATCGATGAGAGAGAAACATCCATCAGCTGCCTCCTGCACACTCCCTACTGGGGATGTGCCCGCAACCAAGGTACATGCCCTTGACCGGAATTGAACCTGGGACCCTTGAGTCCGCAGGCTGATGCTCTATCCACTGAGCCAAACCGGTTAGGGCTCATGTATTTCTTTTAAACATGCTGCCTGCTGTGTTATCCATGGGTAGGAAAGAATTTTAAAAGTCTGAATTTAAACGGTAAAAACCATTTTTTTTTTCAAACTTGCGACAAACACCTTTAATAAAAAAGAAGTAAATTTTTTCCTTCAAGTTTGAGTCAGAGGTGGGAAACAATGCCACTTGGCCAAACGTGGAACTCTTCTTAAAACAGGACAATCCACTGAATAACAGCATTCGGTTCAATCTCTGCCACCAGAGTTACCCACTTTTGCACCATGTTAAGGTCAACCAGCCACAGTAATTGCAGCTGATACTTTTCCCCCCTAAAGCCTGCCTCTCAATGATTTGAGTTTTAGTTTCTTTCATTTGTCTAAAACAAAAGAAAGCTAAGAAATAACGAACAACGAATTTAAAGCTACTGACAACTCCCCTAATTAAATAGAGCAATTTTCACCTCCGCTCTTTTGCATTAATTCTCGCCTCTGACAGATAATAATTCTACTGCGATTGCTTCCAGAACTGAGCTGACGGAAGGAGTCCCAGGGCTGGTGGTACGTGCTGATTACTTCTCCTTCAAGCTTCTTCCCATTAACTGACTATAAGAATGACAGTTTATTGAGCATGGCTGAGGGAGAGACAAATTAAGCCTGTTCCAGCAACTAAACCAGCAGGCAATTTAGGAACAAAATAAGGTGTTATTAAAATACGAATGTAATAGAAGGGTATTTATCTTTCCTCCGGTCTGCTCAAGAGATTGGGATGTTATTTAAATCATTGAGAAACACATAGTTTGTATCCTTCTGTCACTTGCCATAATCACAGAACATTTGCCTAATTAAGCTAAGTAAATGGTGGCTAAAATGCTTCAGAGTCTAACAATGGCTGTAATTCGAGTATTTTTTGGTTCTGTGGACTTATTGGCAGATAGCAGGCCACCAAACTGCCAATGACAGACAGGTTACCAGATGCATAGGAGTTATGAGGGGCACTCTTGTCTGACCCCCATTACCTCCCACCTGGCTATGGTACCCAGCCTCCCAGATGATTACCTCCTCAGAGTCATGGACACAATAAATAGGACCGACCTGGGTAACCAAAAGGAAATTGCAGAAGTGAGAGTGTGCTATTTCCTCGGCCCTTAGAACACCTTGTGGCTTCCGCCTTGCTCTCTCCTGGACCCCTTCCTCTGGGAAAAGCCAGTTGCCACGCTATAAGGATATTCAAGTAGCCCTATGGAGAGGTCCTTGTGGCAAGAAAATGAAGACTCCTGCCCACAGCTGGGAATGAGCCATCTTGTAAGTGGATTCGGCAGGCCCAGCCAAGTCTTTAGAAATGACTTATAGCCCAGACGGTGACCTCATGAAATTCTGAGCCAAAACCACCCAGCTAAGCCACTCCTGAGTTCCTGACCCACAGACATTATCCAACACCATAAATGTAGATTGTCGCTTTTGGTTACTAGGTGTTGGGGTGATTTGTTACGCAGCAACAAGTGACTAATACATCTCCTAAACAAACCCCTCCTCCAAGCTTCCAGTCTTGTCCTCCTAGTCCTAAAATAATGCATACTCCACCAGCAGCCAGGATAGATCATCTTTAAAAAAAATAATAATAATAAAAAATATATATATATATATATATATATATTTGATTTTTTACAGAGATGAAGGGAGAAGGATAGAGATTTAGAAACATTGATGAGAGAGAAACATCAATCAGCTGCCTCCTGCACACCTCCTACTGGGGATGTGTCTGCAACCAAGGTACATGCCATTGACTAGAATCGAACCTGGGACCCTTGAGTACACAGGCCGACGCTCTATCCACTGAGCCAAACGGGTTAGGAATTGGATCATCTTTTAAAAAGACAACCAGGTCACAATACTCCTTTGACCAGAACCCTCTGGAGGCCTCGTGTCTCTCAGAATAAAACTCAGGCCGCCCAGGTTCTGTACAATCTGGTCCTGGCGACCTTGCCCAGCTCATTCCTCCCTCTCCCCTTTGTCCCCTCTCCAGCTACAGCAGCTTCTCGAACACAGCAGGCTTGTTCCCGCCTCGGGGTTTTGTTCACTTGGCTCAGAAAGCTCTTTCCCCAGTCCTTTACATGCCCAGTTCCTTCTCAGTTTTCAAGTTGCTGTTTGAAAAAACACTTTTCTTGCCCACTCATCTAAAACAACCTGCCTCATCACTCTGTTATATTTTCTTTTTAAAAATATATATATTTTATTGATTTTTTACAGAGGAAGAGAAAGGGATAGAGAGTTAGAAACATTGATGAGAGAGAAATATCGATCAGCTGCCTTCTGCACACCTCCTACTGGGGATGTGCCCACAACCAAGGTGCATGCCCTTGACCGGAATCGAACCCGGGACCTTTCAGTCCGCAGGCTGACACTCTATCCACTGAGCCAAACCAGTTTTGGCCACTCTGTTATATTTTCTTCACAGCATGCAATGCTATTGATTTGTGTACTGACACTAGAATGTAAGCCCCATTCTTGCCCATATTTTAAAAGGCAATACCTGTTGCCTTTAATAATGTCTCATAGGCAGCTGGCTTTCAACAGGGATTTGCTGAGTAAATGATGAATAAAGGAATGACTAAAATTTCCCCCCCACTGTCAGTATCTGCAGAACAGGTAATCATGTGATGAGATGGTCCTTCACATTTTTATTGCTTCTGGGCTGTGACATCCTCACATCCATGGACAGGATAAGGGGAGGAGCATAACTCCAAGGAGAAAGAAAAAGGATGCCCCTGGCACTGTACAAAACTGTAGTTCCTGCCGAAACTGGTATGGCTCGGTGGATAGAACGTCGGCCTGAAGACTCAAGGGTCCCGGGTTCGATTCCGGTCAAGGGCATGTACCTTGGTTGCGGGCACATCCCCAGTGGGGGGTGTGCAAGAGGCAGCTGATCGATGTTTCTCTCTCATCGATGTTTCTAGCTCTCTATCCCTCTCCCTTCCTCTCTGTAGAGAATCAACAAAATATATTTAAAAAACAAAAACAAAAACAAAACTGTAGTTCCTTTTTCATTCTCACTGCCAGAATAGTCAAATTCAGATTTGCACAATAATTCCTCTTGGTTTACGAGAAAAATAGTGATCCTCTCCCCTCCCCTCCCCCAAAGACTATATGGAAAAATACATTAAAGGGCATTACATTATATACTAATACTAAAATGCTGTGTGAGTAGAGCAGGTTCATGGGAATAGTTAATGCATCATTAGTCCCCAAAGAAAAAGCACCAGAGAACGCTAAGCAAAAAGGCCACAGTTAAACCGCTGATGTGTCCTAGATGCCATCGTCGTCGTCGTCACCATAAATGCCATCATCACAGTAAATGCCGCCACGCGGATCTGGTTGTGCCTTAGTTCAGTGTTGGCCTGAACTTCTGCAAATCAGGCTCGGAAGGGAGATTTCGTTTCTCGATGTTTATTTTCCATTGGCATGGCGGGAGGAAGGAAGCCCTCCCATTTGAGGCAGATAATGCTCTTGAACAAGGCAGGCTCTTCCCTTCTGGAATTTCCCTTAAAAGTTAGAGACTATTTATAGCTAGCGCCACTGCCCTCTGGTGTTTGTCAGATAATAAGCAAGTCTTCACTTCCCTGGGAAGGCACTGAGAGAATGAAAACTGAAGCCGGGTTTCTGAGCTCATATCTCTGACACATCTCTCAGTGACGTAAAGGAAGGAGCACAATTAAGGGAAGTGTTTGCTCTTAAATGACTAAACATTTAAATATATATACTATGTCCTCATCTGGAACTCATTTCTAACTCGTTTCCCAGAAAACACTTTTTCCAAGGTGACATTGGTTCTTCTTTTTTAATTCTGGAAAGAGGAAGGGAGAGAGGGTGTGTGATAGAAACAATAATGATGAGAGAGAATCATTGATTGGCTGCCTCCTGCACGCCTCCTACTGGGGATCGAGCCCAAAAGCCAGGCATGTGCCCTGACTAGGAATCAAATTGTGACCTCCTGGTTCATGGGTCAATGTTCAACCACTGAGCCACACTGGCTGGGTGGCATTGGTTTTAATTCAGAAGTTGAAGTGTCTATATTTGGTTGGAAAAAAATTCCAAATTCTTTTGCTTTCAAAATCCTAGCTGTCATCTCTGTCTTTCCCATTTATATTTAAACACTAGAGGCCCAGTGCATGAAATTTATGCACAAAGCAGGGGTTTCCTCAGCCCAGCCTGAACCCTCTCCAATCCGGGACATCCCTCCCACAATCCTGGACCACTGGCTCCTAATCGCTCACCTGCCTGCCGGCCTGATTGCTCCAAACAGCACCCAGCTTTGCCAGCCTGGTCACGCCCAACTACCCCCTCCCCACTGGCCTAATTGCCCTCACTGCCCCCTTGCCAGCCTAATTGTCCCCAACTGCCCCCCACTGCTGGCCTGTTGGCCCTCACAGCCCTCTTGCTGGTCTGGCCACCCCACACAGCCTGCTTATTCAGTCATTTGGTTGCCCCTCACTTATCCCCCCCCCAC
The DNA here is from genome assembly GCA_036971965.1 of Nyctalus aviator. Lineage (NCBI taxonomy): Eukaryota > Metazoa > Chordata > Mammalia > Chiroptera > Vespertilionidae > Nyctalus > Nyctalus aviator. The sequence continues at coordinate 7,744,946 of CM072929.1, read as the reverse complement.
CACCACAGGCCTGGTCGCCCCATGCAGCCTACTTGTTCAGTTGTTTGGTCACCCCTCACTAACACACCCCTGCCAGCCTGGTTATAGGCAACCATCTTGTGAGTGTGCGATGGTCAATTTGCATATTACCTCTTTATTATATAGGATTGTCCTGAAACAGCCTCTAAAGTAGGGAGCTAATGAGGCCATTGAGCTACAAGGACCCACTCAGCTGCATTCCTAGAGGGATAATGTCTTTCCCTTTTAAAGGTCTTATTTTCACAAAAGTGGAAAATCACAAGGTACACATGCAACAAAACTGGTGGGAGACAAACAGTTTTAGAATGACAGCCCGGAACATTAACATTTGTTCATTAACCTTAGTAACTCTAACCTAGAATGGATACCGAGCCATAAAACATCAGTATCTGAATGTTCCATACCAAGAGAAGAGTCCATTCTCAGAGACCACAGTCACTAAAATACCTTTCGCAAGCTGACAATATAGTACCTTTTTGTATTTCTCCACAATTCCAATGTTATGTCTTTCCTTCCTCCTTCCCTCCCTCCTTTTCTTCCATTCCTTAGGTTCATCTTCCAATCCAATAAAACACACGACTGATTTTTTTGGGGGGGCAGACTATAACCTAGCATGATGATCCAGGGGAGCCCTTTGATAAAAAATGACAAGTGCAGGTTCCGTTGAAGGTCCCGCTAGCATTCTGAGGTGCTTCAGCATCTGTTTACATGAAATGAGTTGGTGCTACCACTTCTGTTTGAAAATTTCGAACGGAAACCTCGCTGGGTGGGAACCAGGGGTGAAACAGCAGCGACCAACCCTGAACATCCACTGGGTTGCAGGAGGCAGCTGGTCGATGTCTCTCTCTCATCAATGTTTCTAGTGCTCTATCCCTCTCTTCTTCCTTCCTCTCTGTAAAAAATCAATAAAATATATTTAATAAATAAATAAATAAATAAAGCTGTTGCCCGAACCCCTCACCGGGTCAGTAATTGCATTTTGCCTGCGCACCGTGCTGTAGTCATTTCTGAACCTGATGTGCAAAGAAGCACAGTGACCCAAGCAGAATAAGGAGGCGGGCAGAGCGGGTGGCAGAACAAGGATGGGGAGATTGGCGGGGACATTTCGAGCCTGTCGGTGTCTCCCCAGCGGCTTGGGGAGCGGTGGGGTCTGAAACCGGCCCTGCTCCTCCTTGTCTCTGAAATAAATGCGAGGGACGGAGAAAGGCATCGTCTCGTATGTGTATATTTACTGACAGAGGAGTCTGTAGGCGGCACATTCTTATGCGAGAAAAAGGCCACAGAACAGTATGTGCTTGATCCCCTTTTACAAAATAAAACAAAGCTACACAACAGAAAACAAAGCCACGGGTGTGTTGTCACATGCATAGTGAAAAGGTCTGAGAAAGACGCGCCAAGTTCTTCAAGGTCATTTGAGGACTAGAGTGGGTAATGGGGGACCTGGGGGAGGGGGGACTTGGACTTGACCTTATATATTTCCAGGAGGAATATAAAGGAAGGCAGGGCTGAAACCGGTTTGGCTCAGTGGTAGAGCGTCGGTCTGTGGACTGAAAGGTCCCAGGTTCGATTCCGGTCAAGGGCATGTACCTGGGTTGGGGGCACATCCCTAGTAGGGGGTGTGCAAGAGGCAGCTGGTCAATGTTTCTCTCTCATTGACGTTTCTAGCTCTCTATATCTCTCCCTTCCTCTCTGTAAAAAATCAATAAAATATATTTTAAAAAAAAAATAAAGGAAGGCAGGGAGGGAGGGTTGGAAGAGAGTAGAGAAACAGGGAGGGTCCCTTGATTGGGTGAGGATGGTAGTCTCTGGACTTGGTTAAAACAACTTTCCCCTGTGTCTTCGCTGCCCATTGTCTGTGTTGCCTCCCTCCCTCCCCCATTCTCTCTTAGCTCCTCGCTCTGGGAAGGAAGAGAAGAAAGTTGCTAAGTTCACGTCCCCCTTCACATGTCAGGGCTCAGGCCCTCTGTGAGCTGGCGTGGCCGAGCGCTGATGGGCAGGATTTCTGCCCCCAGGAGGACAGATGCCCCAGGAAAACCCCACGTGTCACGGCCTGGTTCCGGTGAGGGAAGCAGTCTCCGCGTTACAGGGCAGGGAAGTTCAGGAGAAGAAAAAAAAAATGTAAGGATCATATCAGCATGACATTTCAAACGAGTGTTTTATATGCTAGCTGGGCCTGGGGTCCACTGTAACTTTCTTTCTTTTCTGTCTCTCTTCTTCCTTTTGCCCAAAACAAAGAAATAAGTAAGCGACCTTTGAAAGCAAAAGAATGTTCTGGCACTCGCTTCCAGAGAGAGCCCCACCTCATCCAGTTCCCCTAAAAAGGAAGCACAGCCAAGCACACTGCCGGGCCGCTGGGCTTTCCCCCTGGCGTTGCTGTAGGGCTCTGCCTGCACCCCTTGGACCTCCAAAAGGAATCTTCCTGGATCCGGGGGGCGGCCTGGGGCACTTGAATCTGGTCTCCAGGAAGCTGGCAGCACTCATGGAAGGACCGAGTCGGGAGGAGGACCAGGACAAAGGTGGGACTGGGAAGACAGGGAGGCTATGTATAGATGTGAGCTATGTAGAGATGGTGCCACAGCACAGCCCGGTGGCTCCGAGGCCTTCCCAACAAACCCCAACACCGAACCTTTAGAAGGAGGGAGAAGCTATCTGTCTGAGAAACTCAACAGTTCAGCTTCCCTGGAAAATAAGGCAGGAGCCTAGGCTGATGTCTATGGTGATATTTATTTCTGTGCTGTTTCTCCTGGGAGAGGTGGGTTTGCAGCATCTGGACTCACCAGCCTAGAAGGAACCCCTGAAACATTCAGGGGAGCCAGGGAAAGAAAATGGGGGGAAATCTCCAAGACAAGCAGCATTTCAGACACCTGCCACCCAAGAGGACCTGGGGCTAGAAACGTCGATTCACCCCAGAACAGAAAAACCTCTAAGCAAGCATCCGTTCATTCTGCATTGGAGTTTTGTTTTTCTTTAAAGCCCTGCACAATTCTGTAAGAACAGGAGCCAGGATAATTCAGAGACGAGGGTAAGGCAATACTAACAGGTAGGTAGGAAACGGGCTCGTGGTCTTTGTAGGACAAAACAGAAAGAAGAAATGAGAGTGGCACCCTGGGGTGTGTGAGTGTGTGCAGGCCTGTGTGCACGCATGTGTGCACCCGTGTGCGGGACAGGCTCGAGGGTGGTAGTTGGCAGGGAAGGCTTCTCACCATTTCTCTTCCGTGCCTCCTCCTTTGTCGCTTTCTGCTGTGCGGTTACATTCTGGGGCGAGCGCCTCCCTGAGCTGGGCTTCCCTGATTCGTTGCTGATGACAGAGCCGTTCTCGCTGGGTGACCTGCTGGAGGTAACCATAGCAACAAGGAGATGGTAAGTTTCGAGAGCACAGCCTCCTCTCAAGGTTATTTTATTTGCACAGTTTATGTCTGTAGCCTTTCTTTCTGTTTTTATCTACAAGAAAAGAAACGATTCGGAATATTTTTAAAAAACACCCCCCTACTGCAGCAGGGGTCACGCAGCTGGCTGTCCTGAAGGGCGCTGGCCAGTGCTGAGCTCGGCAGAGAAGTTCAGTGAGCGCCGCCCTCGGTTCCCATCTCTTTTTCATTAACCCCCGGTGACTGTGGAAATGGTTTGAAGCATGTTCTCTTATTAAAACACCGCACTTCGGAGATGTTGCCGAGTGTTTGATTCATGTGGCATCTCCAGGGCTTACAGTTCTCTTTGGCTATCCTCTATAGAGAATATACCTTATACCTTAGCCACTAAGAACGAAGTCACTCCATCATTAAATTCTATCTCTCTCTCTCTCTCTCTCTCTCTCTCTTTCTCTCTCTCTCTCTCTCATTCACACACACAAACACACACACATTCTTAACTGTGCTAACTGCTAGCTACTTTCATCTGAAACTACCAATTTGAGCTATTTTCATTCATTCAGGAAATACACTATGAGCACCAACTGTATTGGGCATTGTGCCAGGTAGACAGGGTACAGCGGGCAGGTATAGAGGGAGGTGGCCAATCAGCCCTGGAAGCCAGAGCTCCCCCTGCAGGTAGTGGCTTTCCCCACATGCTGGAGCACCTTCTCTTTTTTACTTATTTATTTTTTTAAATTTAATTTTATTTTTATTGGTTTTAGAGAGAAAGGGAGAGAGAGAGAGAGAGAGAGAGAGAGAGAGAGAGAGAGAGAGAGAGAGAGAATCATCAACAATGGGAGAGAATCAACGATCGGCTACCTCTTGCACGTCCCACGCTGGGGATGGAGCCCACAACCTGGGCATGTGCCCTTGATGGGAATTAACCTAGGACCCTTCAGTTCGTAGGCCGACGCTCTATCCACTGAGCCAAACCAGCTAGGGCAGCACTTTCCCTTTACAGTATCTCCTGCGTTTAGACAAGGGGAGCCACAGGGCCTTCTCACCTTCCCCCCGGGGCTAGACTCTGGCCTTCTGGGCCCAGTGGGAAAATGGGCTCTGGAGGGCCTCTGCTGAGTTCATGCTGAGTGAGTTTACGCTCCCTGCAGCCTTCAATCACGCCAGCCTGTGGGTGGGCTGAGCATGAAAATAGCGTCACAGCCCCCTCTCCATCTCTCTATGTCCTTTCACCCATGCTTTGGTTTTCTTCTCCACATTCACCACCACTAGACCTTCCCTGCCAAGTACCACCCTCGAGCCTGTCCCGCACACGGGTGCACACATGTGTGCACACAGGCCTGCACACACTCACACACCCCAGGGTGCCACTCTCATTTCTTCTTTCTGTTTTGTCCTACAAAGACCACTGCCTTCCCTCTGCAGAAGACCACCAGGGGGCAGGTATCCAGAGGCCTCACCCAACCCCTTGTTCATCTGTTGTCAATTGTCCAGACTCAGAACCTAATGGCACCGACCCCTTCCATGGAAACTGACTGGGACAAAATGCGGCACTTGCTAGTGGATGCTCCTCTTCCTCCTCCTCCTTCCTCCCTCCTCATCCTGTGGGAACTTGGCATTCTCAGTTCTGTACACTTCCACGTACTTCGGCACCCCAAAATTCATGAACACTGGAAGCGGCCACTCACAGCCATGGGCTAAGGCAGAGTCTGCCAAGAGTGGAATACATAGTACAAGTGGGATGTTCTTGTCCAAGTTCCACAGACGAGTCTAAGTTTGGGAAATGTTTACTCTATTCCTAATGCACACGAGCACGTCAAAGGCTCAGATCCGCCCTGTCATAAAGAGACTCATAGCATTTTGTCTAATTCAGCACTTCCTAGTTTATCTAGCTATCGGTCTCTTTTACCATCACAACTTCTTAAACTCTGACTCACCCACTACCACTTCCTCCAAGGTTCACATCAGCCTCTTTGATCTTCTTGGGTCTCCTTTAAGCAAATCAAGAAATTCCTGCCTCTGGGATTTGCATATACTGTTCCACCTGCTTAGAACCGTGGTCGGCAAACTGCGGCTCGTGAGCCGCATGTGGCTCTTTGGCCCCTTGAGTGTGGCTCTTCCACAAAATACCACGGCCTGGGCGAGTCTATTTTGAAGTGACATTAAAAGAAGTTTAAGTTTAAAAAATTTGGCTCTCAAAAGAAATTTTAATCGCTGTACTGTTGATGTTTGGTTCTGTTGTCTAATGAGTTTGCCGACCACTGGCTTAGAACGTTCTTCCTCTAGATAGCCTTGAGGCTCACACATGCTTTCCATCAGGTCTTTCTCAAATGTCACTCTATCAGAGACGCCGTCCCTGACTTCCTGCTAAAATAGCGTCACAGCCCCCTCTCCATCTCTCTATGTCCTTTCACCCATGCTTTGGTTTTCTTCTCCACATTCACCACCACTAGACCTACTATATATCTCGTTCTCTCTCTGCTCATTGTCTATCTCTTCACTAGATTGTAAATCCCAAAGAGAGCGGGAAATTTGCCTTGTTCACTGCATTATCCCCTATGCCCGCTGAATAGCAAACAATCAATAAATATCTGTGAGGTGAAGGGAAGGAAAGACGGAAGGAGGCAGGCAGGGTGTTGCTTTTTCAACCATTGTGGTCTCCAGGCAAGGGAGAAGGGGGTTGGCAATGGGAGTTTGTTAAGCCAGCCTTAGGGTTCATTACCTCTTTACAAGGCAATTGCGAAGTCCTTACAGCGAGTCTCCTGGCCTCAAGCCTAACTCTCCCATCTATCTTCCACATTACCACCCGAGTCATCTTTCAGGCTGGGCATTACTGTCGGCCTGAAGAACTTCCCATTGGCTAGAGCACAAAGGTCAAACTCCTGAGCCTGCAAATGAAAACCATCTACAATTTTAACCTGTCTTCTGCTTTCATCCTTCACGACATCCCGGCCCTCAGAACTCTAAACTCAAGGAAACTCACCATTAAGTGAATGTGGCTGACCCTTATCCCTCCCAGCTCTTTTAGACTGGATGCCTTCATCTCTTTCCACCTATGACACTCCACACACCCTGCAAGGCCCAGCTGAAACAGAACCTCCTCCACGCTGCCCTCTCTCATCAGAATTAAGCTCCTCCTCCTCTCTTTTCCACGGCACTTTGTTCACACCCCAATGTGGGCGTCAGCGCATCATGCTTGGATTCACGCTATCTATCTCTCTGTCTCTCCATCACAAGATTCGTGGGGTCAGGAATCAATCGTAAACCTTTGTAGTCCTCCCAATGCATGTTAATGACCTCTCTTCATAGTGCAATCTCAATAAATGGCCTTGAACTAAAATCATAAACCACGGAGAAACTGCCAGATAAACCACGACTACGCATGCTGACTCCAAGGAACGGCTTTTACCGTAAGTTACAATGTGTAAGGGTGACATCCGCGCCAAATTTATTACAATAAATGTATGAGCTAGAGCTCTGCTGTCGTGGTTGATCTGCAATGCAAACCCTTACAAAGGCTGGCTCGGGAGAAGCAGGTATTATGATTCCCCTCATCCCTTCGGTCTCCTTTTCAAATATTCAACATGAGCGTGAAGGGGAATGTTTAAAGAGAACAGTGGGATGCATTTGAGGCTTTGATTCCTCTCCCCATCCATTATTCCTCTTGTGGACACGGAGAGGCCAGAGTTGGCCCCATGCCTACCTCTTTCTGGTTTCGGTGGATTTGGCCGTCTTGATGGTGCTTCCGTCCTGGGCGACGTCCCTTTCCTGTGAGGCGGGAGTGTCTCGGACAGGGAGCGGGAGGACCACCGTCTCCTGGGTCACGGGGATGACCTCCTCGTCCGCCCCTTGCTGGCCCAGGTGCTGTTTGGCATAGTCAAAGCCTTGCACAGGCTGCAAAGAGGAAACAGGTCTGCAGTCACGTTTCTGATAAAGTGTGGCTCTAACAGCGGCTTTAGGAGAAGTCGGGCGGGAAAGCGCGTGTGTCAGGATCCTACTTGGCTTTCCAATCAACTGGAGCTCCCTCATCTCCATCATAATCTGTCTTTGCAAAAATCAGATTCTGGCTGGATTCCACCAAGCTTCGGACTCTCTATAGAAGACTTCCTCAGAAAAACGAATAGTGAAAACAAGATGCAAATAATGTGCATGAGAACAAACTTCATTTAAGCATTTTAGACTACTAATTTTAAGTCTCTGGAAATGACTAATTAGAAACTCTTTTTTTAAAAATATATTTTTATGGATTTTGTACAGAGAGAAAGGGAGAGAGATAGAGAGTTAGAAACATCGATGAGAGAGAGTCATCGATCAGCTGCCTCCTGCACACCCCCTACTGGGGATATGCCCGCAACCAAGGTACATGCCCTTGACCAGAATCGAACCCGGGACCTTTCAGTCCCCAAGCCGACGCTCTATCCATTGAGCCAAACTGGTTTCAGCGACTAATTAGAAACTCTTAATTGATACGTCAACAGGTCCTGTCATCGCCTACCTAGGAATATTCCATCACCCCTTAACTCCTGCCCAATAAAAGGCGCGTGACTTGAAGTCACTTGACAGGCCAAGCAACTTGAACTCTGGGCATCCATTTTCTCATCTGAGACATGAAGACCATCCTATCTGTGTCACCTCCACCACGCTTCAGTATTAACGGGGAATCACAGATCTGAAAACAGGGAGAGACACATGCCACGCTGTGGCATTCACGGAACCACTATTGAATCCAGAGCACTCCCTTACGCAAGTTGGCTGTCCCATCATTTGCTTCAGGGACATTAGCAAGGCTTTTACTGCACCGTGTCTGAAAGCCCAAGTGACTAGGGCTGCTGTGAGCAAAACCCAGCAGACATCTATTAGTGTGGTAATAAAAAACCAAGAGGCCTCTTCAAACAATTCCTGGGAGTGTCGCCACCCTGTTCTACACTCCAAAGGAGCACAATACACATGTGAAGCAGGACAATGGGGTGGTTAGTAGTGATAGCTCCGAAATCAGACTGTCTGGGTTTAATTCCCAACTCTGCCACCTATTAGCTGGGAGACCTTGGGTAAGTTACTGAGATTCCCTGCAGATCAATTTCCTCATTGGCAAAATGGAGAGAGTAACAGTGTAAGCAGGATAAAATGTGTATGGGTGTGAGAGTGACATTTAGCCATCCTAAGGGATGATGGGTGGATTAAATAAGTACATTTAAGTCCAGCATTTAGCGAAGTGCCTGGCACATAGTAAGTGCGCAATCAATATTAGCCAATATTGGTTGCCTTGCTACTAAACCTTAGCCCAGATGGAATGGACATCCATGATTCTCTTCACGAAAATGTGGGGATAAAACTCAATTCCCACCATTTGAGTTCTCACGGAACCTGATTTGATCAGAAGCTCTTCCTTCAGCATCTAATTTAGCTGAGAAATAAAGCAGGACGGCTCCAGCTACATTTTTAACATTCTAGGACTGTGGCCCAACTGGTCAAATCTTGCAACCGAATCTCAGAACAGAATGGAGTTTTATTGTTAAATCCAGCAAAGCTTCCTCATTTTAAGTTGTCTATGAAACAGTTTTGCCACAGTCAGCTCCCCCAATTCCCAGGGAAACTCTCTCTGGCCAGTGTGCTCACCCCTCCCTCTTCTCTGAGACACTCACCCTCTGACCCCTGTAGCCTGCCCTTGACAAGCCACTGACATGCTATGCCAGGATCTGGGAATGTTCCTGAACTAGTGTTTGTCTATTCATTTCCCTCCCCGCCCGTGGAGCTACATGAAACAGAAAGGAGCTTTTGGAAGACTGATAGTGTTCTTAGAAGCTCTTATGACCAACTGGTCACCAATTGCATTCAACTGAAATGTTCCTAAATGCTGACCTCTGCTCTCCAATTTCTCTGTGTCACTGACTCCTGCCTTGGTCTCATTGCTTCCATCCTGCTCCTTGGCAGGCCTGCCCTTAACAAGCCGCCAAAGGTATCTCCCTTAAACCACGTCATGTCATTAAAAATGATTCATGGCATCTAATCTCTACGACAAGGCATTCAAGGCCCTTTCCATTCTGGCTGAACCCACCTGCCCAACCTCACCTCCTGCTGGCCCCTTTTCTGCAATACTCCTAGCCCTCCCTTACCCCCCAATTATCTTTATATATATATTATTGATTTTCCACAGAGAGGAAGGGAGAGGGATAGAGAGCTAGAAACGTCAATGAGAGAGAAACATTGACCAGCTGCCTCCTGCACACCCCTTACTGGGGATGTGCCCACAACCCATGTAACATGCCCTTGACCGGAATCGAACCTGGGACCTTTCAGTCCACAGACCGACGACACTCTATCCACTGAGCCAAACTGGTTTCAGCCCCCCCAATTATCTTATTTGATTTTGTTCCAGCTATAGTCATTTAGCAGTGGCTTGTGCCAGGGATTGTACTTGATGCTAGAGATATAAAGATGAATAATAACTGTCCCCCTACCCTCAAGAACTTCACAGCTGCAGCTTCACTTGCTATTGCGAGTACAGAACCAAACACATGACACACACTAGCCACTTATCCCCACTACACTCAAAAGAGGCAGGTATTCTTATGACTCCCCATTTTAAAGATGAAGAAACTGAGGTTCAGAGAGGTTAGGCAGCTATCCAGGCTCACACAGCTGGTTCTGTGGAGTCAGAGCCGAATGCCTAACCACCGCTGATGGCTCTGCCCACGGCCTCTCCTTTCCTCCCGCAGCCTGCCATCTCGGTGGGGCATCTCCTCCTGTACTTGGCCTTGCTCCTGTGCTGAGACTCCCGGCATGTCAGTGAGTAGCTGGGAGTCTCCTCCGATGGCAGCCAAGACTTCCCAAGAGGAGGACAAGCCGTCTCTGGCCCTCTAACCCGACCCCCAGCTCTCTCTGGATTTGGCTCCTCACCCTTCACGTTGGGTGAAGTTCCCTGCTGGGTCTGGGCTGGTAACAGGTAAGCAGAAATAAAGACATTAAAGAATGACAAGCTCAAGAGGTGATCATAGTTATTAGGTTAATAACAGCCCCTGCATATGTTCAGTACTGAGAGCCTGCAAAACGCTGGCACCTCCCTCTGTCCTCACAGAATCCCAGGAAGTAAGCAGGGCGAACACCATAGTCTTCATTTTACACGTAGGAAAACAAAAGCTTGAAGAGGTTCAGTAACTTGCCCAAGATCACACAGCTAATCGGTGAACGACTCCTAGTCCCTTACTCTTCTGACTGACAGGGGAGTGAGTGGTTCTTTCAACCCCCAACAGAGAAGCTGCCTGAGATGAATTGCCCATTAGATATAACTAGTGGTCCCCAACCCCTTCAATACATCATCTTGAAGTCTTTATAGTTTCTTCACTGAATTTTATAAAACTATCCCATCCAATGATCTCTAACAATTCCAAAAGTAGACACGTTACCCAGATAGTTTAAGTAGAAAACAGTGTCATAATAAAAGCCAACTGGTACATCCTATTTATTATATACCAGGCACAGCTCAAAGTAATTTACATAACTCAGTCCTCACAACAACCTACCATCCTCCTTCCACAGATGGGGAAACGGAGGCACAAAGAGGTTAAGTCCAGGTCATACAGAGAGTATGTGAGAGCGAGGAAACAGTTGGGCATCTTTGGGGGTGACTGACCTGACCTGAGCAGATGACCATGCCAACCACTGCAGGCCCTCCCAGCTCCTGGATACGGCCTTGCCTAGTGCCTCCTAAGGTTGCCTGTCCCTCGGCGCCATATTCTCGTCAAGTGTGGCCTGCATCCTAAAGACGCAGTGATGTCCAGGAGACTGGGAGCCCACCCTCCCGGTCTGTGGATTGGTGGCAAAGGCTAACTTTCTCATTCCACCTCATCCATTGTCATGCAATGCACTCTGCTCTCACACAGGTCATGGGAAGCAGTGCAGGTGGCTCTCCTCTTGCACACACTGCAGTGCTGCTGGGTGGCCGGGGCAGAAGGATGCAGTAAGAAAGAGTCACAACCCCTGGTCCGCGGGATCAACCTTGACCAAAGGGCTTCAGCCATCCAAGGACATAGTCCAGCCTCATTATGGGAGAAAACAGCCAGCATCACCACACACAAGAGAATTCAATCATCTCGTGCAACAGAGAGTTGCTTGACTTTCCACATCAGCACAGTGACCAGGTAGGAACATAAAAAGGGGCCCAATCTGTTCCCACTTCAGAGGGCTTACAAGTCAAAAGGTATGCTGAGGTCATGTGCCGGCCAACTCCTCTTGGCAAATTAATAACATTTTGGCTTCACCTATAACACAAGGGCGGCATCTACGACCTCAGTGTGGCATGCTTTGTGTCTCTGGGCTGGGCTGCAGTTACGTTCTGGTGATTACCGCTGTGTCTGAGAGGCTCGGGGTGTCAGTAAGCTCAGATGGAAATGAAGTACCCCTGCTCGGAATGGTTTCCTCTCTCACGGCTTGGATCACTACCAACATTGTGATGCGTCTGGGAAGCAGCTTGCTTTGTGTCAACAGAATCAGAACAGCATTCTCCGGGGTTTGGCTCTTCGGTATCAGGGAGTCTACTCAGGCTGCAGCTTCTCAACGAGGGGATTGGTTTAATAAATAATCAAATTCATTTGATTTCTCTGGCTGACGTGAGGGGTGATCACCCAGAAAGAATGAGGCACGTGTGACTCCCGGCAAGAATGAGCTCCAGGACACGCATTCCAATGGATATGCAATTCCATCCACCGCCTCATTCCTGTGAGCTCAGAGCTAGAAGGGGATTCTACCTGTTCAAAGCTCAGGGTTCAGAGAAGTGTATAAAGTAAAAGAGCCCAAAGACTCAGACATGGGCCTCAGTCGTCCCTCTGCTGAGAGTTATGTGACTTTGGACAAGTCCATCAATTAAAAAAAAATTAAAAAAATATATGTATATATACACATTTATTTCAGAGAGGAAGGGAGAGGGAGAGAGAAATAGGAACATCAATGATGAGAGAGAATCACTCATCAGTTGCCTCCTGCACGCTCCACCCTGAGGATCAAGCCTGCAACCCGGGCACATGCCCTGACTGGGAATCGAACCATGACCTCCTGGTCCATAGGTCTATGCTGAACCACTGAGCCACACTGGCTGGGCCCCCACAGTCTCTCTTTAGCGATAAAATAAAACCTTCCCTGACTACCACCTACCTCACAGGGTTGCTGTGATGAGCAAGCGAGGTGCTAGACCTAGAAAGAGCCCCACAAGTTTTAGGACATTATTTAAACTTCGGGGATTGAAGGCTATTAGGTTTCCTTTACAGAATTATCGTGGAGGGAGCTACCTGACTGGAAAATTAGCCTTTGGAATATCCTCCACCCGCTTCCCTTCCAGTGAGCAGAGTGCCGGGGCAGGCCTGTGGAGGCTGGGAGAGCGGATGGGACTTAAGCCAGGCTTCACTGGAGCCACTGGAGTTTGATGGCGGACCGGTCCAGGCTCTGCAGCTTGCCCATCAGGGCAGCCTTGGAGGAGAAGCCGCTCTGGCCAATGGAAGAAGGAACATTTTGGGGGTCTAAGGTGCCCCAAGGAGCTGTGTGTTATGAGCCAAGAGACCTAATTCTACCCGTCCTGCTACTTACTAACTGTGCGATCTTGAAGGAGTCCCATCTTTGTAAAAAGGGGTGTCAGAGACGAGGTCTACCTAGATTTCTGTGCCTCCACTTCCTCCTCTGCAAAACAAGGGCCCTTCTGCCAGGGTGGCTGCAGGATTGAGCTGCTTGCTCTATGTAAAGCACTGACGGCGAAGACTGAGCAGGAGATACGCATTAGCGATCGTGACCTGATTATAAAATGAAAGGGTGTGCAAGGAAGTAACTCTACGTAACGACACTTAAAAACGGCCACGATGGTACATTTTGTTATGCACGTTTCCCCATACATTTTTAAAACATGAGAACATGTAAATTAACGCACAAAGGGTCTTCTTCAAAAGCCGGGCTGGTTAGGATGTTTCTGAAGGCACTTCCATGTCTCCAAGGCCAGGAGAGGAAAGACAGGCGGAGCCGCCCTGCAGGCCGGGCTCCTGCCGCCGCCCCCCTCCCCGTGTGCACCGCGTACCTTTGCTCTCTGGGGCAGGTTCATCACGGCGTCCGGCTTGAAGTCGTTCTTGTTCTTCCGGCAGAGCACGGCCGTGATGATGATGATGATGACTGTGACCACGGCGATGGGCGCCAGCACCGCGGCGATGATCCACAGGTTGTTGGGCGGGTTCTTCACCACAGCTGCGGGGAGAGCCAGCGGGAAGCACGTGACAAGGAGCACTGGGAAGGGAGAGGCCACCGGAGAGACACCTCCCGCTAACCCCCAGTCCCAAGTCGTGGGATGGTTACAAGGATTTAAGATCAGGGGCAAGGGACTCAAGGTCTCTGAGTCTCAGTTTCCTCATCTGTAAAATGGGGCTATCACATTGAGAGGCATCAGGGAGATGAGACACATGTGGTGCTTTGGTAGCTGCTCAATAAAACGCTGGCCTTCACTATGACTAGGAGGAGGAGGAGGAGGAGGAAGATGGAGACATATCATTTTCCTCATTGATGATGCCCATGAATCAAAAGAGAAGAAGAGGAATACATCAGAGCATTAGAGTAGTGCTGGAATCAGGAGGCAAAGGCCACAGAGAGATGACTCTAAGTATTGATGTGAACGCACCCTCTGAGGGAGCAATGATTAAAGTGTAACCAGTGGAAACCTCCCTTCCACCTTCCCAAATGGCTGGCTGGGGAAACTTGGAAATGCTTCTGTCTAGTCAAAAGGATCCGGCTGGCCGGCTGGTGTGGCTCAGTGGTTGAGCATCAATCTATAAACCAGGAGGTCAGGGTTGGATTCCTGGTCAGGGCACATATCTGGGCTGCAGGCTCAATCCCAGTAGGGGGCGTGCAGGAGGCAGTCGATCAGTGATTCTCTCTGATCATTGATGTTTTTATCTCCTTCTCCCTTCCTCTCTCTGATATATATATATATATATATATATATATATATATATATATATATATAATGTTTTAAAGTTGAATGACAATCTAAATGAATCACCTTTACCCCTGTTGCAATTTGGCTTCATCCCATGCAGATTTTCATACAGGATAGAGTAATGGGCAGTTAAAAGGAGAAATACCCTCTTCTTAATAGTTCTAATCCATATTTTAAACAGACATACTGCCAATCTGTTTTCTATATCAATTTCTTGGCAAGTGTGGTTGGCATGAATTGACCCTCCTGATCCTGCTGAGGACCAGACTCTGGAACATAAAGACCCGGCTGGTAAGAGCCCCTGGTGAGGGCCTGCTGGGGAGCCAGCCCGCCTGTCTCTCTGACTGCAGCCACCCCCTGCCTTCAGCTGGTGTCGTGTTGGCCAAGATCTCTCAGCAGCCAGCACTCAGCTCTGAAGTGCTGTTAGCACAAAAGAACTTCTTTCCCCCAGTTTCTGTCAATCGGAGATTAATCACATTATTAACTTCTAAAAACAGCTCATTAGATAATGAGCTTCTGTTGACATTAAACATTTCATTGCTGCTGCTTTTAGTAAGTTGACATTTATAGTTTTATGCCTTCAACATTTGTTAAAGCTCAGATCCACCGTGACAAACACCAACAGGCCTCTTTTGGGGCTGTGCTATTCTCTCCCGATAAAGAAAAGTGCATGAGAACATGGTGCGCCAAATATACATCTAATTTTTTTCATTAGCAGGAATGAAATATTGACATGCGTTCAGCTTTTACTCAGCTTTATGGTTTTGGTGGATATGTTCCTTCTCAAAGCAGTCTGTAAAATCCTCTCACCTCTATTTAAATGAGGTGAGAATTGATTTATCTTACGTACATTAACAAATTGATTTAACAGTCAAAGAGACAGTAAAGGGAGGTCAACTGAAGTCACCCAAACACAATATATTCATTGGCATAATGATCTAGAGCTACAAAGTCATGCACGGAGGTGAAAAGAAACAAATGGTTGTTTAACTTGCAAGAACTGCAGTAGAGAAGGACAGGAAAAGGAGACAAATTCTGAGCCCCTGCTGTGCGTTAGGCACTGTGCTAGGACCCTTACCTGGTCTGTTCTTTACCCCCAACTTGCAGGTGAGCAAACTGAGTCCTAAGGGGTTAGGTGCTTTTATGAAAAATCATTTCCCTGAGATACACAGGTGAAGTCACTTCTGAGTTCACACACACACACACACACACACACACACGTATTTGTCAGAAAGAATGAAGTCCAAGGGTCCACATAATCTAAACTAAAAATAAATTATTCTTACATGGAACAAGTGTTGAAAGGAGAAGAAATCGACCCAAAAATGTCTCCTGCTCATTTTTTGTGGCCGTGAACGCTCATGCTGGTGTGGGGAGGGCCTGGCTCAGGGCCCACCAGCTGTGAGTGCTCTGTCCATGTTGCTCTCCTGCCCGAACCACCCCACGGCCGTCATTCCACTCGGGGTGTGGCCCACAAGGCTCTTGTTCACATTGCGGGCTGATTTCAAAACCATGAGGAGAAAACTGGACCTAGAACATCTCTGTTCCTCTCTTCTCACTGGCCTCAGCTTCTTCCTCATCCAGTCCGGGCATGGAGGCATTCCCCAGGGTCTGTCCTCTAGGTGTTCTCTCCCCGTGCACTCGGCTTGTCTCTGGGATTCTAACTCTCTCCTCTATCTGTGACATTCTCAAATCTAGTGTTACCTTTAACCTCTCTCCTGCGATCCAGGCTTGAATTCCAACTTTCTTAACTTCAGCCGTCAATATCCCATCAATACCCTCTCAATAGTTTATCAGCACCTCCTCGATACCCCCAAAGCACCCCTTAACATCTCATTATTTTAAACTCAACGTGGCCCAGACAGAATAAATTACCTCTCCCTTCTAAAAATGCGTTCCTCCTCCAATCCCCTTTCTACTTTCATTAATAGCACCCTGTTCCATGAAGTATATGGCTCTTAACCTTCAAATCTCCTTTCCATCTTCATTCCCTCTCTCCATTAGTCCTTCTATCTCATGGATAAATGAGACATTCAGCTCCCACTGAGTAAGTGCTTAGTAGGATTGTACTAAGCCCTTTCCATGGAATAATTCTCTCATTTAGTCCTCTAAGTAGCTCTGCTAGGTCTGTTTTCTATGTTACCCCTTCACAGAGAAGGAAAATGGAGGTCACGGAGGATCATTCATTGGTCTCTGACTCCATGGCGACAAAGTGGAAGAGCAGCGGGTGGGGTGAATCCAGGTCTGTCTTCCTAAAAAAGGCTCTGCTCACAACTGCTCTGCGTTGGTGTCTTCCAACTGTGTGCCTCCCTCAGGGCCTGGCACAGCATTTAGCAAAGGCTGGTTTTTTAATTTTTTTTTTTTTTTTGCCATTACAAGAACAGTGCCAGACAGCAGTGGGGGCTGGATCTCCAAAGATAAAGGAGATGTGGCAGCTGCTTTTAAAGAGCTCAAGAGCTCAAGAGAGCAACAACAACTTGTTTGCTCATTGGGATGAGAGCGATGGAAGCCCCTAGAACTAGGAAAGATTGGGGGGAGGGGACTCTGCTTCATGGGCTGAGCAAAGCTTCAGAGGAATCAGGAGAGTGAGGGATGAATGCTCCTGTGTGGCTGAAGCATTAGGCAGGAAGGAGAGAAAAGTAGGCGGAAACCAGGTTGGAAAGGGAGCTGGACATTGGTGCAGTGCCTGCTGTGAAGGGCTTGGGAGACCGCTGTTTCAGAGTCTGGATTTTTAATGGAGTAGGTGTAAGATCACAACCTGTGTTTTCCGAAGTATAGATAGTGACTCTAATTGCAGTGTGGACGGTGCATGAACGACAAAGCGACTGAGGCTGAGTTTGTGGGAAGCACCCGCCAAGTCCGAGAGGACATAGCTATGAAAGGAGAAAAGGAGAGAGAAGAGTGAGTTACTGCAGAAGGGAACTGAGAGGACCACGTGGACTCGGGGGAGACAAAGAAGCAAGACTGAGGGACAGCAGCATGGGGAGCCAGGTTAGCAGGGTCGGGAGCCTGGCTCTCGGAGTCGTAGCCACACCTCTGGGCACCCCCCTAGATGGCTCCTGGACTCTCACTTCCAAAAGGTTTCACGCATCTTCTACTTGGATACGATCTCTCTCCCACCTGTGCTTTCACACCTCCCACGGCTCCTCTTCAACCGCGTCAGCCAAATCCCCTTCGCTTCCCCCCTCCCCCTGACACTCCCTTCATCTCCTGCTCTCCATAAAGCCAGCTCTTGCTTTTCTGCCCCTTCCCAAGGCCTTCATCAGCAGTGAGGAGGCCACAGCACTGAGAGGTCAAAGTAGAGGATGGACGAGGACAGGAGAAGCGATGCAGAAGAGACAGCAAGTCAGATAAAAATTTGTCAATACCCTCATCCTCTCCCCCTCACCCCCGCAGTGTCTTGTGTCCATTGGTTATGCTTATATGCATGCGTGCAACAGGGGATAGGGGAGGCTGGGGGAAGGTCAATGGGGGGAGAAAAAAAGGATATGTGTACTACTATGTGTAATACTTTAAACAATTAAATAAAAATTAAAAAAAAAATCTCCAGTAAATGAATCACATTATGTAAAGTCTCCTTCCCCGGCCCACCAAGGCTGGACTCTCTGAAGCAGTACCTGTCTCCAAGGCCATCAACTCCTCCCCAGGTATCTGCACTCCAGGCTGTTTGAACGCCTTGCTTTGCAAGCATGCCTGGTGCTTTTCACTTCCATTCTTTCTCTCATGCTGCTCCCTCTTTCTGGAAAATACACCCTTCCTCTCTCTCTGCTGAAACCTCAGCGAGGGATCGTTAAGAACACACGTTTGCAGTCAGACAGATTCATATCTTGGCAACCTCTGTACTAGTTCTGCAGCACTGACCAAGTTAGTTAACTTTTCTGAGCCTCGGTTTCCTCATCGGTAACTTGCAGCTGAATAAAGTTGTCCCAATGAGAGGGAAAAGTGGGAACGTCTATATAAAGCAATGAAAACAGCAGCTGGACCTTAGACGGTTTGGCTCAGTGGATAGAGCTTAGGCCTGCAGACCAAAGGGCCCTGGGGTTCTATTCCGGTCAAGGGCACATGCCTGGGTTGTGGGCTCAATCGCTAGTAGGGGGCCTGCAGGGAGCAGCTGATTAATGATTTTCTCTCATCATTGATGTTTCTATCTCTCTCTCCCTCTCCCTTCCTCTCTGAAATCAATAAAAACATATTTTAAAAGAAAATAGCAGCTGCCACAGGGAAAGGTATTCAAAGAGGCAGCTATTATTTTTAACTTCCCTTCTCTGTTCACTCTTTTCTCTCCTTCAGAGCAAAGCTCCCTGGGTTGACAGCATCACACTGCCCCCTTGTAGCACCTTCCTGCAGTCCTCGCCTTCATGTCCTGCATCAGCTCCCTCTCTGCTCCTTGAAGGCAGAGCCCATTTCTGTGTGTCTTCCAGAACCAAGGCAGCTCCTGTAGGACTCTACAGATGCTTAGTGAATCAGATTATCTTCAATTCCCCAGCAGACAACACCGATCCCAGCTCCGGTGATTTCCCCAGCTATTCCCCAAGGAGGAAGAGTGGGTAGCATATGGGTGTAGCAATATCATTACTATCTTTCCAATATGGAAAACATGTCCCTTACCCAGAACCTACTGCTTCAACCACAGCTGACTGATTTAAACACCTTCCATACAGAAATGTTTCTCTCTGGGCCCGTTCGCAGGAGCTTAGGGAATCCCTTTCATTCGCAGGAAACATTTAACGGCACTAAAAATAACGAACGGAAGGAAAGACTATCCCCTTACGGTCAGCTTGCAGGAGGACAACGTGATGCAAGGTCAAGGCCATCCTCTGGGAGTCGATGGTGCTCAGGATCTTGGCGGCCGCGGTCCCCAGCAAAGGCTTCCCGTTGTACAGGGTGTAGTAAGTCAGCTCCGCGGGGTCCTTGGGTCCCGGCACCCGCTGCATCTTCACCATCTTTCGGGGAAAAAGAGGCCATGCTTATAGGGCATCCTGCACAGACACTACAATCCCTCGGGCGATCAGCAGGCTCTCTCCTGACTGCCGGAGCCTTTTGAGGCCGAGTGGACCCCCGTGTGCATTTGAGACACCAACCTTAACGTGCCTCCCTGTCACCAAACCCACAAGAAGCCCCGCTGTAGCTGGCGGGGGAGGCGGGGAGCAGGAAATATGAACATCTGGACAGCACAGTTTGAGGCCACAGAAGCAAACGCTGAAATGGAGATGTCTCCCAGGCTCCGGAGAGCGCTGGCCTCATTTGAAAATAGGCCTGCGCGTTAATTCAGGGCATGGCAGGTTATCGCTCAAGCAAGATCTCTAATTTCTAATTCCTGCAAAATTGCACTACGTTAGCACAGCTTTGGTAATATTATTATACTTGAAATCCTTCTTTCTTGAAATATTGATTTTTATGGCATGTAATACTATTATACTTAAAACCGTTTTTCTTGAAATATTAATGTGGATTGCATTATTATAGTTAAAATCGTTTTTCTTAAAAAAATAGAAGAGTTGGGGGGAAAAAACAACCACAAAACAAAGACAAAAACATAAATTCCTGCAATTGCCAGAGAGGGGTGGGTAATGAACTTCTAAGCCTGCAAATTCAAAAGATCGATGATAAAAATAGTAGCTGGAGACTCAAAGTTCTTTTCCTAAAATAACCTTTGTTGCTTTTTTCCCCACTGTACAAGTTACACATATTCACTATAGAAAATCTGAAAACACAGAAAAGCATCCAGAAATAAAACAACCTATATTCCCTCCATCACAAGCTAATGACTATTTTCATTTTGGAGTATTTGCTTCTATTCTTTGTTTTCTCCCACACAAATCTTTTATTTATTATTTTACAAAATTATTTATAGCACTCTCTCTATAGTATAACATATTGCTGTTTTTACTTGTATCTTTAAATGACCTTAAATATAACAAAAGCATAAATGTCAATTCCTACATTCTAACTCAGACCTCATAAATTTATTTAGCAAATCCTTTCTTGCTAAACAATTAAATTGTTACTCATTTTCCAGCACCGTGATTAACAACTGGAAATCATTACAAATACGTAAAACATACATTTTAATACTGACATAATGTCCTACTATGCATGCCTCATACACGTAACTAACCTTCATTTTTGAACACTTCGGTTGCTACCAAATTTTCACTATTACAATGAACAACTAACAGACATTATGGTACAGTATAGTGTCTTTCCAAAGTATATATACCGATTATGAGTTTTATAGGATATTGAAAGATATTACAAAAATGTTTACAACAGCACTGTTAAGAGCAAAAAAAACTAAAAAGTCAAAATTTACTAATAGTAGAATGGATATTCTACTATTTTAGTATAGGATAGTCACATAATGAAATGTTATAGAGCAATATAAATGAACTCTGGCTATTTGTATCAATTTGGCTGAATACAAAAGTCTGACATTGGGCAAAAACAAAACAAAACAAAAACTCACCCAAAACAAAAAACAAATCTCAGAATATGAAATTCAAAAACAGGCAAAACCAAATGACGTACTGTCTGGGGATACACATGATTGGTGAAATATGTACAGAAAGTACAGGCCCAGTCAATTCTGATAGGATGAAAGGAAATGAGTACAGTAAAAGACGACACAGAAAAAGCTCCACCAGTAAGCTAACAACAAAGTTCTCATCCTTTTGGTCGTGGGTTCTTTATATTAGTGGTCTTTAAACTCTGCGTATTTTTATACCCCTTGGTATATATGCTATATATGACAATTAGAAATAGATATCACTACAACCCAATAACAATGGGTTTAAAAAACTCTGACTGGACAATTCACAAAGCAAGATAGACAATGAGTATATTTAAAAAATGCTCAGTGGGGACCCCACTGCTCTCACCCCTTGTCTCTGTGTTTACCTCTATCTTCAAAATGAGTCCCTATGAGTAAGTTTGTGACCATCTAAAACAGTGGTTCTCAACCTTGCCTAATGCCATGACCCTTTAATACAGTTCCTCAGGTTGTGGTGACCCCCAACCATAAAATTATTTTCGTTGCTACTTCATAACTGTGACTTTGCTACTGTTAATGGATCATAATGTAAATATCTGTGTTTTCCGATGGTCTTAGGCTCTACAGCAGCGGTTCTCAATCCGTGGGTCAAGACCCCTTTCACAGGGGTCACTTAAGACCATTGGGTCACCTAAGACCATCATGACCCACAGGTTGAGAACCATTAGCAGGGTCGCCTAAGACTATCGGAAAACACAGATATTTACATTTGGATTCGTAACAGTAGCAAAATTAGTTATGAAGTAGCAATGAAATATACCGATAGAGAAAAATCTTTACATTCTAGACCTCTAAATCTCCATATTCATGAACGTGGCCCATCTTTTAATATAATCAGATCCCAAAAGGAAGGTCTCTCTGTGTGGAAGGATGGTGTCAGATACGTAGAGTGAATTTTACTTGGGAAACGTGGGCACGTTATTCCTGTCCCTCGTGGGAGAGGTGGGGAGAGTGTCAGTACAACCAGTGAGAAGGTGGATGAGCTTTCAGGTATCTAATAACTTCACTCCATTCCAATTTATTAGCAAATCCTTCTTTGCAAGATTTCTCCAAGGGTAATGCTAGAAGGGGCTCTACAGCCCCTGCAAATGAGGGATCTGCAGAAACCAATCCCCACTTGCTTCGCTCAGACTATTCGGGCGAATAGAGTGGCCAAGCACACTCAGAAGGGAGAGAAGCACGTCTCACTGGGGTCCCTTTCAACACAGAACATGCTATTAGATTGTTAGCTTTCCTAATCACCCCAAGACTGTAGGTGTGACTAGGAAACAATTTGCCTCCTGCTTCAGCGGAGGCAAGTCCCACATCACTGTCCTCGGAGCAACTTCCTTTCTGCTGTTTGGAGAAGTGTGAATTACAGAGCTCAGCGGAACCCGCAGAGGGGAAATCACCAGCCAGGCGCGCAAAATTAATCGTCTTGCTTTACCTCGGACCAGGCTGTCACAGGCCACAAAGACCTTTAGAAGCAAAGCCACATCCAACAGGACCAGGGACCGAAGTCACCCACTGTGAACGCCGGGCCCGGATTGGCCCTCGGGGGCACAGCTGACTCCACAGGAGAGGGGCTCTTTGTACTTACAGACTGCCTGGGGCATGACCGGCAGGCAGATTGTGGTCATGACTGCAACTTCCTTTCAAACGCTTCCTCCTCGCTTCCTGGCAGACAGTGCAATGCCATACATGTAAGTTTGGGTTAACTACTTCCTCGCTTCCTGGCAGACAGTGCTGATGCCATGCATGTACGTTTGGGTTAACTTACACCCACCGAATGGTGAACTGCCAATCAGGAGTTCACACCCCAGGGCTGTGGGCTAGATTCCAATGGGGAATTCCACCCGGGAGGCAGCTACTGAGGGTTCCCTCCTGTAATGTGTTACCTTGCTCACAAATGTCAGAAATGGGTTCTCCTTGGGTGAAATGAGGGCTATGCAAGGCATGAGGATTGGCTAGAATACGCTAGAGAGTCTCACTCTCGCTTGAACCAGGTAAGGAATCTAGAGGCTTAGAGTCCCTACCTTGGGAATGGCCACCGTCTGCTCCTAGGGTCCCGAGGAACAGACTCAGAAGAGTTGAGTGTTTATAGTTTGTTTGAGAGCTGAGCTGAAAGGAACTGGCAAGAAGGTGAACAGGTGATATGTCGGGGGGGTGTGGGGGCTAAAAAGGGTGTTATTAAGCCAGTTACCACAGTGGGTAATGAACGCTTAATTCTGTGGGAAAGCTCTGGAAGTGATGGAAAAGATACATTTCAGAATTCTCCAAGCTAGGAGACCAGGGAGCTGAGGTATTTATATCCCAGCCCAAAGGTTAATTAATTCCCAGGCACTTCCAGCTGCCATGGTGTGGGCTACGTGGATTCCTGCATCTCAAGAGCAATCTATAATAATAAAAGCGTAATATGCTAATTAGACCAGAGGTCCTTCCAGACGAAGGCAGGGCTGCAAGGGAAGCCAGTCTGGGTGCCAGAGAAAAGCCGGTGCCCGCAGCTGGGGGAAGAAAGGCCTACTCTTGCATGAATTTCGTGCAGTGAGCCTCTAGTCCTTCCATAAAGGTTCAGAGGTGGCTGCTGGCACTGATAGAAATGGAAAAAGGAATCTGGGCAGAGCACCAACAGCATCTGCTACAGCTCCTTAGCCTAAATCCCTGTGTGGCCATGTGTCCGTTATAAGCCTGGAAGGCTCTGCTTGTCCAAATTGACTAAATAAGGAAAACAGAACCGGCACCTGGAATGCCGATGGGTGCGCCTGCCCTTCACAGCGGTGGTGGTGAGAGGGCCTGGGAGTCCCGAGAGCTGGGACTTCATCCAGCCCACGGAGCAGGCTGCTGAGTAGCCTGTGCCTGCTTCCTTACAACTTTCCGTGGGAGAAACATCTGCGTGCCTGCCGACAGTTCCGAAACCTCCTTTCCTTATCCTCTAGTAATGAGAGCAGCTAACTCCCACCTGTCATTTTGATGTCATGACCCCTGACCTCACACCCTAAGAGCAGCATTGATTAAATGGCTCGGTCGGTCTGCAGTGCCCCTGCTCCTCTGCACGCAGTGCGATGACTTAGTCTCAGGCAGCGCATCCCCTCTCCCCCAGGTACGAGAGGGCCCCGGAGGCTTCGCGAACACCCACCTGCACAGTGTAGCTTCCCAGGGTGGTGGCCCGTTTAAACCGCCGGCCTTGCTGCTGGGACATCATGAACAGCTGGGCCAGGCGCTGCTCCATGACCCGGGCGAAGCTCTGGTTGTGCAGACCCACCAGCGAATTGTCCACGCCCTGCAGCACTGCGGGGAGGGGCAGAAGGCAGAGGGGCTACTCAGCGGACAGGCTCCCTGCTGACTCAGAACCACAACCGCCTCCATCGCTGCCCCAGCCACAAGGCACCCCATGTGAGGGCTTGGCCATCCTGACCTCACTTTGCTCTCAACAACAGCCCCAGGAGGTGGGAATCGCTATCCACGTGTTATAGATGCTGGGAGGTTAAGTGACTCGTCCAGGTCACAGCTAGTGAGCGTCCAAACCCAAATAAAGCCCGGACTCTCTCCTCCGTGGGCTGAGACACGTCTAACGCTGCTGAAGTAAATCCAAACTGTACTGAAGATTACGTGTTGTTAACAGTCCATACGGGAACCCGGCCTAGATACAGGTCTGGCTAGCTGAATTTTCCGCTGGTTCCCACTCAGAAAAGTTCAGGCTCCGGGCTACCCTTATTTTATTTTTCCTCCTCAACAGCTTTGCTGAGGAAGCTATGCTCCGTCCTGCAAATCGGGCCATTACAACCTGGCATACCGTCCTTTTCCATGTCCTCATCTCTCCCTCCTCTGTGGCCACTTTGAGAGCCACCCCAAAGCTGCCCCGGACCCCTTGGGTACTCTTCCATCTGAGGGCAGGACAGTGGGACAGGAAGAGCGAGCTCTTGCCAGTGTGAAACTTTCAGCAAGCAGCTGGCCCTGTCTGCGCCCGAGTCCTCCTCTGTAGACATGGCAAAAGTCCACACCACAGCAACTCTATCCCTAAAGAGATCTACGGCGGAAATGAGACCAGGTGTATAAGGGAGCTTAGCACAGTGCCCAGTGCATGGAAGGCACACGAAACTCCTCTTTCCATTGTCCTCCACGCTGAGCTTCATCTACTCCATGGCACCTGCAAACAACAGGTAAGGCATGGAATTCCAGGCTGTGGCTGGTGCTGGGGGAAGGATTTTGATGAACACCAGGGTGAGGACTGCAGTGGTCACTGACTGTGGGAGTGACTGATGGTCTTTTGCTGTCAGCTCCCCAAATCTAGGCTTTCCTCCAAGTCCCTTGAGAAGCACACTTCATCCCAAACACACAAACACTGCCTTCACACACAGCCATCCTTGAAATAAAAAAATAAAAAAAAATGCTAAAAACAATCCTCATCTTAAAGAAACCAAAACGTACGTGGGTTGGGGAGTTTGTCCTACCACGGTCCAGCTAAAGATCATTAATGCCAGCCATCTACTGGGATACGGACACAGCTTGGATATAAAGAATGTGCCGTTATGATTGTATTCTGTTCAGAGCCAGAGCAAGCAACGAGCACTGAGCTTCAGAGAATTATTTTTAACTGATGGAGAGAGAAGTAAAACCCACAGCTGAGTCTCAGAAATTACTTCCCTGAGGCCATAAAATACCGAATAATCCCCATAGAGGGCATAAAGCCGCTCTCTTTCTAGGGCCCTTGGGAGGGACTCGCAGCTCAGCTGTCAGCGGGATTCCTGCCGACAACGAGAAAATGCTCAGGTGCCGTTCCCACTGGGGCAGGCCCCACAGAGGCCTCTGGGAATACCCCCTGACACAGCCTACCCCGGGCCCCAGACAGGAGAGCCCTGCTCTTGCTCATTCAGAGCTGCCCCTCTAGTAAAATCTCATAATCAACTGCTGCAGGGTTACTTCTGAGTTGGCCTTTCCTGACCAATGGTAGGCGAGAGGACATAGGACACGGAGAACTTCACCATGGGTTGATTACTTTGTGAGAATCCCAGTGACATCGAAGAAAGAGACAGCCAGGTGATGAAAAAGCTCCAGAAGTAATAGCAGTGACGATGGTACAACGCTGTGAATGTATTTAATGCCACTGAATTGTACATTTAAAAGTGGCCAAAACGGAAATGTTCATGTTGTATGTATTTTACCACAATTTTAAAAGTTGGGGGTCGGTGGTGGGGGAGGTGTTCCAGGAAAGTGAGGAGGTTGAGGGAACCTCCCACAGGGTGACATGGAATCAGCACCTGGACAGCTCCAATGTGCCTCCTTGTTCTACGCGTAGAGGCTGTGTCCTTAGGAGGCAGCCGGGCCTGAAAGTCCCAAGGATCAGACCTGGTTCAGTTTCCTGCATTCGATCTGAACTGTTTTATTGGTGGTTGAATCCCACACATTCGGAGCCAAAAGAACCTGAAAGTTCATCTCCTGTTTTCTGATTCTAAGGGCGAGAGTGGGACGCCTGCAGGGTCTGGGTGACTGGCTCAAGGACACACTCGGTTTGTAGGTAGCAGAGCGGAGGCCAGAAGGAACCCTGCGCTGGCTGGGTCTGGAGCATTTTGCCTCTGAGCTGGGCTCTCACCTGTCAGGCAGCAATATTAAGTCTGTACTCTCTCTCTATTCTGCTGGACTGCAAGACACAAGGACAGCAGAGTAGCTCCTGGGCTCTCTGTAAGGGTGGGCTGACCACAGGAGTCA
Organism: Nyctalus aviator; assembly: GCA_036971965.1. NCBI lineage: Eukaryota > Metazoa > Chordata > Mammalia > Chiroptera > Vespertilionidae > Nyctalus > Nyctalus aviator. Next base: position 7,718,368 of record CM072929.1, on the reverse strand, counting down.
CCCTCAGCCAATGACTTTCCACCAAAAAGAGACCCGCCCTCGGGGAGCGGGGAGACGTATGCAGTGTGCAAATATGTAAGTTCAGTGGGCATACAGGGGAAAACACAGCAGGGTTTTATACTACAAACTAAATAAAGGAAAGTTGCTCCAAGTTACCGATGGGCAGTAGGGAGGGTGCCCGTGATGGCTGTCTGAGAGTGAACGGCTGAATGGCTGGTTATTCAGGGGGCTGTGGGTTTGAACAGGATGAACAAAGCTCTCTCCATCTCTCTGTTCCCAATCTCCTACCCCTTCTGTAACTAATGGTGAAAGGTTGGTGGTGACTGCCCATAGGATGAGAAAGAGCCAAAGCAAAGGAGGATTGTCCCTAGGCTGATTTCAGTCCCCCTGCCCCCTCCCCACCAAGCACTAACTGCCCCAACTGCCCCAAAAACACAGTGATGGAGGCCACTGTTTCTTCTGATCACCAACAGCCACAGCAGCAATAAGAAATGAGGGTTAGTTGAAACCTGTTTGGCTCAGTGGATAGAGCGTCAGCCTGCAGACTGAGGGGTCCCAGGTTTGATTCCAATCAAGGGCATGTACCTTGGTTGCTGGCACGTCCCCAGTGGGGGGTGTGCAGGAGGCAGCTGATCGATGTTTCTCTCTCATCGATGTTTCTAGCTCTCTATCCCTCTCCCTTCCTCTCTGTAAAAAATCAATAAAATATATTTTAAAAAAGAGAGAAAGAAAATAAGAAAGAAAGGAAAGAAGGAAGGAAGAAAAGAAGAAAGAAAGAAAGAAAGAAAGAAAGAAAGAAAGAAAGAAAGAAAGAAAGAAAGAAAGAAAGAAAGGTTACTGAGGTGAAGGGACAGGCGTCAGGCCCCAGGAAGATCCTGAAAACAAGACCACGTACTGAGTTTCTTATTGAGGTGAAGTCACTGCAGTAGAGGCATGGGCACACGAGGGCAGGCTGAAACAGGGGGTCATCTCGGACATCCAGTGTTCGAGAATGGATGTGCTTCCATTCAATGTAAACCTTCACGTTAACAGAAGGGGGGAAACCTCTGCACATGAAAAAGCAGCATTTCTGGTGGATTAAAAAAATGGTTTTGTGAATGTTACATAACCTGCTGGTTTGGGAAATGTGTTAGCACTGCCTCTCTCTTGGGCATACACTCTGGTGAGGTTTATTTTTTAAAATTTTTTAAACACATTTCTTTAATTTGTCTTAGCAGGTAAAAAAAAAAAATCTCTGCATATCCATGGCTCCGCAGGAGAGAAAAAGAAGAGCGATTTTCTGCAATTTAGGAGAGGTCTTGAGCAGGCCCCCTCGCAAGGCTGTGCTCCTGTGCCCGTGTGTAGGCAGTGGCCCGTCTCGCCTGCGCAGCGTGGGAGGGAAAAACGAGAAGGGAGGAAGTGGGAGGGAGGAAGCGGGTTTTAGATGGGCTTGCTCGCCCAGGCACATCTTCCACGATTTACGGGACCTCCCTTCCTCCTTGCTGTGGGCTGGACTGCTTCCTCCCAAAATTCAGGTGCCGAAGTCCTACCCCCCCATTCCCTCAGAATGCGACTGTACGTGGAGGCAGGTCCTTTAAAGAGGGAACTGAGGTAAAATGAGATCATAGAAGTGGACCCTAATCCACAATGACTGTGTCCTTATAAGAAGAGGAAATTAGGACACAGACACACACAGAGGGAGGACCACGTGAAGGCGCAGAGGGAAGACACCCATCTGCAAGCCAAAAAGAGAGGCCACAGGAGAAACCAACCCTGCTGGTACCTCGATCTCAGACTTTCAGCCTCTAGAATCGTTGAAGCCCCACCCACCCCAATCTGGGGGACCTTCCATGGCAGCCCTAGCAGGCCACTACTTCCCCTCCTGGCCCTTCCCTTTATGGCTGGCCTGCTCACGTTTGCTCCTAGAAACACCTGCCTTCTCTCTTTGCTGCCAATCCTTGCTTCTTGGCTTTTCAGAACTACTGTCGGGATTTTGAAAAACAAGAATTGTTTTTTGCTATTTCGTAAAGCTCAGCTTGGAAATGTCAAGGGGAAAAAAGAAAATGCCACCCAAACACCCTTCTACTTCCACCCGCCCTCCCCGTCAGGACACGCCTGGGCTCCACAGGACTGGTGTGGGCGTGGGCCTCGTGCCCGGGGGAGCGGGGAGTGCGTGTTGGCATTCCTCTGACTCCCACTGGCGTTCTGTGTGGCAGCAGCAGAAAGGCCTCCAGTCTGGACACAGACAACCATTCACACAGACACACCCTGCACGTCCGCAGGTAAATGCTGTTCCTCCCGAGCGGTCCCCTTTCTGCAAAGAGGGGCCACTAGCTGGGCCTTGCAGCTTGCTATTTTGAATGGCTTATCTAATGTTCATCTTCAGGGTGGTGTGTGTGTGTGTGTGTGTGTGTGTGTGTGTGTGTGTGTGAGAGAGAGAGAGAGAGAGAGAGAGAGAGAGTTTTCTTGTTTCAGCTTACTCCACCCACTCCTGGTTCTGTGAAAGTAATTCCCTGACTCATAGGACAGGACCGAAAAAAGGATGCCAATCCTATCACCGAATAACATGCAGTTTTAATTTTTTAAGGTTTTTCTTTTTCTTTTTGACATGCAGTTTAAAACACACACACACACAACAACAACAACAACAACAACAACAACCACCACCAACCAACCTGGTAGACTGAAAGGGGAAATAAGAGATTACCTGTAATTACCCAGTAGTCTCTGGTTGTCTCCGATATGTCAAGGTTGGGATATTCCAGCGCTAGAACAAGTAAGAAACACATCAAATCACTTTCACGAGTTTTATATGTAAACATTGTTAAGGGACACGGACGTAGGTGACAAAATATGAAGCAGCTGAGTCCTGCTTTATCATCCTGAGGAGCTCTATGCCATGCAGGCCCGAACTGCCTTGCTGTTCAGAAAATGAAAACGCTCAGCAAAGAGCTCCCTTTCTGACGAAGAGTTTCTAGGGTTTGTGGATTTCTACTCTTTCAGTTTTTCCATCAAAACCTCTTAAGTGGAACCCGTCCTAACTGTCGCTTTCTCTTGTAAAATACCAAACCGGCACTACCATTTTTAGGAATGATTCTCTCTCAACTGTATTTTTCCAATGTCAAGGACTAAGTTTAGCAGCCAAGTGCTCGTTAATGAACATCTTTTGACAGGTGCAGTGATCATCAGCGTTCATACATGTGAAGGGCTTAGCACAGCACTGGCACACAGTAAGTGCCCAGCAAACCTTAGCTGTTGTGATTATCAAAACATCAAGATGAAAGAAAGTAAATTCTTCACTTGCTGCCAGGTGACATGATGCCTTCCCTTATGACACCACCTTTTCCATTAAACCCAGTTGTCTTTCCTCACTGTGAGGAAATTCACAAAAGCTTGCTATTAAACAAATGTCCAAAAAAAAATTTGGAATGGGTGCTAACACATAGCCACACACATCATCTCCCTTGTTTACGCTATCAAAAGCAACCACAGAAGGACATAGAAAGGATTTTGATAATTCTATACAATAAAAGCCTAATATGCTAAGTGTCCAGTTGTCCATTCAACCAATCAAAGTGTAATATGCTAAGGTCACTCAACTGCTCACTATGATGTGCAGTGACCACCAGGGGGCAGACAGTTGACCAGTTGACCAGTCACTACCGACAGGTAGGTTAGCTTGCTGCTGGGGCCCACCCAGCAGATGGGGACTGAGTGAGCAAGAGGGGCTAGACATGCCCTGGAGCCCTCCCACAGTCCCACCCCGGCTGGCCAACCTCCTACATCCCTCCCCAGCCTCAACTGTGCACCGGTGGGGTCCCTCAACCTGGCCTGCACCCTCTCACAATCCGGGACCCCTCAGGGGATTTCGGGCCACAGTTTCGGCCCAATCCTGCAGTCCAGGCTGAGGGATCCCACTGGTACACAAATTGGTGCATCCGGTGGGCCTCTAGTATCTATAACAATAAAAGCAGAATATGCTAATTAGACTGGACATCCTTCCAGATGAAGCCAGCATTGCACCCAGGGGAAGGAAGGCCTACTCTTCACGAATTTTGTGCATCGGGCCTCTAGTGTGATTTATAAAAAGCTTGCTCAGTGACCTTGGGAAAGGATCAATCGTTACATTTAAGAGCACAAATCTTTACTTCCTTTGGGTACCAAGTAAGTGTCTGGAGACAGAATGTAGGCTGCACGGTCTTCAAAGCCTGTGCCTGCTGCATGGCGGTGAGGATCATGTAACTGAGGCATTAACGGAAGACGAGCCACAAGGCTATGGGGACTTCTTCAAGGGAAGCCCTGATGCTGATGGCAAATTAGCTGCACTGATATCTGTAGCCAGGCCAAGGCCCAAAGGCCCCGGGACATCTGCTGATGGTAGGAGTGGGGGAAATTACAGCAATCCGTATTGCCACGGGGGCAAGAGCCCTACCAGGTGGGCTTATAAACTCAGAGGCAGGCGGCGTGGGCTCAGATCCCATGCCTGACCAGCCGTGTAAGTGTGGACGCTCCGCTAAACTTAACAAACTTTAGTTTTCTTACCTGCAAAAGGGCGCTAATAATTTTGCACCTGCCTCAGAGGGTGGTTGCAAGGAGTAAAAGAGAGAAGAGGCATGCGAAGAGCAAAGGCACCCAGCCAGTGCTTGTTTTCTCAATGTGCAATAACGAATTTGTCGTCAGTGCCATCTCCGTGTTATCACGTGGCCCAGCTGTTTCACGGCAGAAGACTTCGTGTGCAGCCTGGCACCATGGGTATTTGTTTGCCAAATGGAGAGAGGCCCCCCGGGGACACGGGCGGGTCCCCGCGTGACGGGGACATACTCACGTTCAGCAATGGAGAGCGGCGGGTAGGTGAGGTAGAACCCCACCAGCTCGGCCGAGAGCTGGCGGAGGAGGCTGCTGGCCACGGTGCCATTGAGGAAGGAGCTCCGGTTGGCCACCGCGTACACCAAGGTGACCGTCCGGGAGGCGTTGGACGTGCTCACGATCTGAACGGACATGGGAGGAAAGGGGAGGGGAGACATGCCCAATCAGATGAGGGTCTGTTTCAGGGAGGCCGTGGGAGAAGACGCTTCTGAGGGAAATTAAGGGGAGGACTGAAAGGGAGGCGGGGGAAGAGCGAGGAAGAGACAAGAATAACAACGGTGGTCACTCACGGATCGTGGGCTCCGTGCCAGGCATCGTGCGAAGGGCGCCTTATCCCACCTAACCCTCACCGCCACCCCAAGAGGTGCATCCAATTAGGATTCCCTTTGGCAGAGGGGAAAACTGAGGCCCGGAAGGACCAGGGGGCTTGCCCAAGGTCACACAGCTAAGAAGGGACAGAGCCAGGATTCACACCTAGGCAGTCTTTGAGGTTCTAACTCCTGGTGTGTATTTTCCCCAGGGGCTAGACGGTCTCAGATTGCTCCTACAGCACGGATATGTTCCATCTAAGGAGGACTCACGAGCTCAGATAGAAAAAAGCTCAAATCAAATTTAGGGGCCGGTGGGGACTTTCAAGTTGGAAGGACAGGGAATGTATAAGCCCAGTAACAAACAGTGATTAGAAACAAATTCAGATACATCAATAGCTTCTTTAGAGAGTGATTATGGTTTCTTGCGGCCTATGAGTTCAATATAGGACATGTAAATATAAGCATGAGATGGTGTGTTTTTCTTCTCTCCTTTTGTCCAAGTCGGTTTTTTCGTTACTGGAAAACGAGATTTTCTGGGTCAGGGTACGGACAAAAATATCCCACAGATGAGATTTGAAAAGCAGATGCAGTAGGAAGTCATTCCACTTCGGGGGGCAGCATCTGTCTGCTACTTCCTCCTCCCCACCCACGTGTCACCCCCTCTTGTCCTGTCCAGCACCCCCGGAGGCAGACCCCTTATGGACCAGACCACCCCAGGGGGCTCCTTTGCCCTCTGGCTTTAGCTAGACGGAGGTCAGTAGGTTGGAATGTCTCCAAAAGGTTGCAGGTTCAATTCCCAGTCAGGGCACATATAGGAGGTAACCAATCGATGCTTCTCTCACATCAATGCTTCTCTCTCTTCCTCTCTCTCAAAAAATAAATTAAAAAAAAAACATTTTAAAAAACATATCCTTTTTTTTTTTTTTTAAAGGGAGATCAGGAGGATGTGGAGAGAGGGCGAGTGAGATCAGATTATTGGTGTTGGGGGCTCCCTCCCTGTGGGGTCAAAGCTACCGATAGGCACTCGGGCCTCTGGCTTCCTGTAACTGTTCCTTTCCCTGCCCCCTGAGCCCCAATTGTTCCTGTTTCGGGTGCTGCACCATCCCTGTGGTTCCCCCAGTGCCTGTCAGGCTTCGGGGAAGAGTTCCTTCTATTGAATCCCCTCAAATTGTCTTCATTTGAGTGCCCTTTCTTCTGACCAGGGACTGGCAGCTGTCCGTCTTTCCCAGACCTCTGTGTGCTCAGACCTCCATATGCCTGCAACTTTCCTGTAAATCCTACTTTGAAGAAGGTGGTCAAGAATACCTTCTTCTCGTTATTTTCCCCCATGCACGGAAGTTCCTTTTAAATTATCTTATATGGTCACAGAGTATATAATATAGTCCCATGACTAATGACCTAGGGCAGCGGTCGGCAAACTCATTAGTCCACAGAGCCAAATATCAACAGGACAACGATTGACGTTTCTTTTGAGAGCCACATTTTTTAAACTTAAACTTCTTCTAACGCCACTTCTTCAAAATAGACTCGCCCAGGCCGTGGTATTTTGTGGAAGAGCCACACTCAAGGGGCCAAAGAGCCGCATGTGGCTCTCGAGCTGCAGTTTGCCAACCACGGCCCTAGGGAGTCAACATTGCTGGTCAGCTCTTATAACTGTCCTCTCTGCAAGTATTTTTGGAATGTGGTTTGAGCCACAGATATGCATGCCTCGCTCTCAACTTACCAAAAAAGGAAGGCACTTCCTTCTGAACAATTCAAAAGACCTCTCTGTACTGTCACCCATAAAAGTTACCACTAAAATAACTGTACAGCCTTTATCTCCAACCTTTATCTCTAAGTGAACATTTTATTTTCTGCTCTTCAACAAAACCTACTGGGTCCCAAACAGCCTGCAGTACGGGTGCCTCTGTGCACATGGTACTTGACCAGGTAATTATGATACCGTTACAATAAGCTGTTCATTAGTAACAGGAAAGACGTAAAAAGGAGGTTAGAAAATATAGGCATCCCATTTATGCAAGGTTGCCAGAAAGCTGCAGTTAACACTCTCCAAGTCTATCACCTGCAGATCACTGAGGGAGGGACAGGGCAATAGACACATGCCCAGTAAGGTCTGGGTGACGTGGAAGGCGCTTACCTGTCCGTCACACCTGGGAACAAGCCAGTGGCTGGAACAGGTATGGCCACTGGCAAGCTGGAGGAGATTTGCTACTTAAGCTCCTGAACAAAGGGACCCCCCTCTCTTGCTGATCACACCTGACTCCTGGCTTGCAAGGGCTCCCACACCCTGCATTCACCCACGTGGCTCACAGCCACGTGGGACCCACACAATAGACTAACGGACTGAATCTGGCCTCATGCTCCCTCAGACCCCCCTCCACCATGGAATGAAAACTCTGGACACTGGCTTTGCTTTTAGCGCTACAAAAGCCCCAGCTGCTCCGGTTTCAGGACTGAGATAAGGGACATGAAACTTTATACAACCCGAGGAGTGTAACTCCACGAAAATAAGCCTTTTACCACATTTATATCTTCACGGGGCGGGGGGGAAGGAGGGGACCTTTGGAAATACTCATCCAGCAGCATCCCAAGAATCCAAATCCCACCACAATGGAGGAATCCCATGTGTATAATCGTCTAATATTCTTACCTTTTTAATCTAAGAATATTTTTATGGGAATATAACTGACCTATTACATTATATCTGTTTCATACATTTCTATTGTGGTAACACACATACATTTTATCACATTAACCATTGTAAGTGTACAGTGTGGTGGCGTTAAGTACATGTACATCGTTGTGCAGCCACCACCAGCAGCCATCCATCGAACAACCACCTCCCATTTCTTCTTCTCACCAGCCCCTAGCAACCACCTTTCTACTTTCTGTCTCTATTAATTTGAAAAAATGTAATACCTTTTATAAATGGAGTCATACATTGCTTGCCCTTTTTGTGTCTGACTTATTTCACTTAGCACACTGTCCTCAAGGTTCATGCATGTCATAGCGTGTGTCAGAATTAAGTTCCTTTCTTAGGAGGAATAGCATTCCGTCGTATCGATACACCACATTTATCTGTCCGTTCATCTGTGGGTGGACACTTGGGATGCTTCTACCTTCTGGCTGTTGTGAATAATGCTGCTACGAACATGGGGTATACAAATATCTGTTCAAGTCCCTGCTTTCAATTATGTTGGTTATATATCCAGCAGTAGAATCGCTGGGTCATATGGTGATTCTATGTTTAATTTTTTTGAGGAACTGCCAGACAGTTTTCCACGGTAGCCACGCCATTTGACATGCCAGGGGGTGGGCTCGATTCCCAGAAGGGAGGCAGCTGATCAATGATGCTTCTCTCATCAATGTTTCTATCTCTCTATCCCTCTCCCTTCTTCTTGCTCTAAAAATCAATAAAAAACATATTTTTTTAAAAAAGCTGTTGAGAAACAGCCCTAGCTGGTTTGGTTGGGTGGATAGAGTCTATCCACCCAACCAAACCAGCTAGGGCTGTACCAAAAATTCTTAATTGAATCAACTGTTATCTACCCTCTAATATCAACGCTACACAAGTTAAAAAAATAATTGTAAGTCATATTTTCAATAACTTTCTAAACAAACGAATTAAATATTTATGTAGTCTTATTCCACAGAGAATCCAAAGTGCTTCGCAAATTATATTTAATACAATGAAATGGAAAGTTGTAATTATAAAACCAGGTTCTGGAAAAACAGATTAAAGACAATCCCAGGGGAATGGCTTTCATTCAGCTATCTATGCATGACACAGGGGCTGAGAGAGCTACTAAACCCAGGCAACAACCTTGTCCCTGGGCTTCCTGGCAGCCAAGGCAAAAAGAGAAATGGGGTTCACCCAGTTAACCATTCATTCCTAGAGCTATGAAGGAGGAACTATGTAATGCTTTCGACAATAAAGATTTTTTAAAAAGAGCTATTTCCTAGCCAGCATGGCTCAGTGGTTGAGCATCTATCTATGAACCAGGAGGTCAGGGTTCCATTCCTGGTCAGGACACCTGCCCAGGTCATGGACTTGATTCCCAGAAGGGAGGGGGCAGGAGACAGCTGATCATATGCTTCTCTCTCATCAATGTTTCTATCTCTCTATTCCTGTCCCTTCTTCTCATTCTAAAAATCAATAAAAACATATTTTTTTAAAAGAGCTGTTGATAATCTCAAGGGCATCTAAAAACTTTAGATACAATTTTCAAATTGCTTTTTGTAGTCTTTTCCAACAAAGGTCTCTTACTTGCTAAAGCCAAGGACCACTCTCTTATTTCGGTGTCCCTCCCAGTGCCTGATGAATGCTCACTAGATCTGTGCTTCTGAATATAGCATGTTCTAGCTCTAAGCAGATTCTAGCTATGAAGTGCCAAATGCCATCAGAAACAAGAGCTCCCCCACCAAAGAGCTAAGTCACACTCCTGACATAAATCTTAAGTTTATGGCATGTTTTTAGATTTTAGTCTAAAATAAGCCAAATCATAATGAGACACTTCCACTTTGGATTGATCTAGAAAAGGAAAGCTTCTCATTCAAATTCAATTGAATGCTTTCTACATCATATTGGCTTTGCTGATAATTCACTTACGTTAAATGTCAATTTCAAAACCACTGAGTTTCATTGCAAAGGCTTTTAGTTTAGAGGCATTGGCTAGTTCAGTTAATTAGAGAAATTTGGTGGCTGGATAAATACCATTAAGAAGCAGCTGTCTTTAGTGGGATGGTATCTACACAACTAAAAAAAAAAGAAGTCTAAGAAAGGCTTCTGATAGTATATCTACTGAAAATCCAGGAAATTGAAATACAGTAAACCAGGAGTGGGATTTTCCTGGAAAATAATCCATGTGTTTGTCAAAAGTTTCACCAAGAGCCCCATTTCTACTTTGCATTGATGCCAGTGTAGCCAGTGTGGGCTTTGGCTCAAGTCTTTGTTCTATTTTTGTACCAACTATGTGATCTTCTGGAAGTTTCTCACCTTTCTCTCAGTTTCCTCCTCTGAAATGATAATGATAAACCTCAGAAGGAAATTTTAAGTATTATGTAGCAAAATATTCATTAAATACTTAGCACAGCATAAAAATGTAGGTTGATGTGCAAGGCACTTGGACATTGGGTTAGAATGCCCTTTGGGGAAAGAACAAGAGATAACAGAGTAGCTAACAATGGAGTTTTTTTTAAATGGGTGTCTTCCTTAGCACACACACACGCACACCTATATATTTAGGGCAAAAGGAAGCCCTAAATATATAGGTGTGCGTGTGTGTGTGTGTGTGTGTGTGTGTGATGTAAGGTGACTGTTCATGTGGATATTTGGAGAATATCCACATAAACAATCAATGAAAATCACAGAATAGGCACATCTTAGTGAGTTAGCTATTTAAAAATGGTTCATTTTCTAGGAGACAGTTGACCTATCTTACATAGCATATTCTAGTTCCATTTTTAAAAATAATAAATGTATTGGAAAGGCCTGAGGCATCTTCACGTGGGAAAATAAACATAAAATCCCAAACCACAGCAGGTAAAGAGCGACACAGCACCCGTATTCCAGACAGCCTCATCAGTGCCGGGACGGACTGGACTCAGGGGCCCCAGAGTGGCACTGTGGCCTGCCTACATCACACGCCCAAGTGCAAAGTACCATTCACCCCAGGAAGCTTTGAAACGGGGGACCACGTCACCTCTTGCCGACGTCTATCTGCGTTTTGACTGGCCTCTGTCAACCACACGGCTCCAGCGCCCTCCTCACCTGAATCGTCAGGTTGCTCTGGGCGCTCAGCACCTTCCTCTCAGCATCCTGGAAGGCCTTCTGCAGCCTCTGCTCCATGGTCTGAGCAAACCTGCAGGACTGGATGTTGTCGGACGGGCTCACAAACTGAAGCACTGGAACGAGAGTAATAAATCCACACTCGGGCTCAGTAGCAGTCCTAATATAAAACCACCATGTTTACATCAGAGCAATCAGGCGAGGGAGGAAGACAAGGTTTGGCTGTAGTTTTACTAGGAGGAGTGGCTCTTAGCATGATTGATAACCTAGAAGAATTAAAGGTGTGATGAGACCCGAGATCCCTTGAAATGCAAAGGGCTTCTGTGATTCCATTTGATTGGAATATGTAGACATCTGCTCCACGATGCTTAAAAAGAATAACCCACGGCATCCAAATGCCTTCTGCTTCTTTGGAGGGGGGAAATAATCAACTGGCCTGCATGGCTGAGTTGATGAAGTCTTTCCATTCCAATGGTTTCTCTATCTATGCTTGTGGTTTGGAATCAGCAGGAAGCTTGGAAGAAAGATCCCAAGGCCTAAGCTCAGAGATTCTAATTCAGTGGCATCTGCCATGTGTTGCTCCAGAGCATAGCTTTTATGGCTACTTGCTTTTATCAGTACCCATAATGCAGGGGGGGTGTGGGGGAGAAACGACAGTCCTTGGTGCACAAAAGTACCAATTGTATACAGCAGGACGAAAGGCTCCTCTGAAGAAGTATTTCTAATAAATCCAGGAAAAATGTAGGTTGATGTGCAAGGCACTTGGACATTGGATTAGAACGCCCTTTGGGGAAGGAACAAGAGATGACAGAGTAGCTAACAACGGAGTTTTTTTAAATGGGTGTCTTCCTGGCACTGCCCCTGACCCCAGAAAGGAGAGAATCCTTTTGTCCTGAGCAACTTGCCTGTTTTCAGCTGGAAGTAGCCTGCAGGCTGGGGGTGCCACGGGGAGGCGAGGGCCGCCACGGACTGCAGGCTCGGGGTATGCTGCTTCAGGTCCGCAGTGACGTTGCTGACCCCGTAAACACCCAGCATCTCGGTCACCACGGCAGGCAAGTACACCAGCCTCCCTTTGGTAGCGTAATAACCAACGGTGACGTTATGAGAATGTTCCAGAATCTCCACCTGCAAAACAAAGGGACCCACAGAGCTCAGTAGGTGTTTCCACTTGAAGTTCTTGGGGTTTCCCAGGACCATTTAGCATGGCTGGGAAAGACGATGTTCTTGTTCAACAAATATTCTAACAGCCCTATAAAGCAGACGGTGACTGGCAGGTCTCAAAATATCAGAATACAACAAAATATAAACTATGTTGAACCTACTGGGAACAGAATTAAATCTGCAATTTTTTTTAATCCCTTCAATGCCTCAGGATAATCCCGTGAGCACTAATTATCTCCCAAGATGGCAGGCAAAACAGATTTCTAGGGAATGGCATGCTAAAAAAAAAAATAGCTTTGTTATATTTCTCATCATTGATGCAAATTAAGAGGCAGAAGTGAGAAATCAAGTGAGGGTACCTTCAGGACAGGAGTCAAACAGTATATGAGGTGACTTCCTCTCTCTAGAAGCTGAGAGAAGAATGGTTTAGACGTCACCCATTCTTGACATGTAGTTGGTTCAAGACTGAGGTGGGGGTGGGCCATAAAGAGAGTTTCTCTTACAGCTGAGTCCTAGGAGATAGGATCATCTGAGCTCTTCTTAACCCAACTGGAAGGTTTTGAGGCTTTAGACTTCATTATTTGTTTTTGCTTTTTGACTTGGGTTTTATATTAACAAGTCAAGGTGTGGGGTGTGTGTGTGTGTGTGTGTGTGTGTGTGTGTGTTATTTTCTTTATTGATTAAAATATTACATATGTGTCCTTATCCCTCCATTCTCCCCCCACTACTCCCCACTCATGCCCTCACCCCCCTGTTGTCCGTGTCCATTGGTTAGGCTTATATGCATGCATACAAGTCCTTTGGTTGATCTCTTCCCCTTACCTCCCCCCTCCCCTACCTTCCCTCAAAGGTTTGTCAGTCTGATCGATGCTTCTCTGTCTTTGGATCTGTTTTTATTCACCAGTTTATGCTGTTTATTATAAGTCAGGGTGTTTTAACCACCCACTTTTCCCCCTTATTGTGGCATCTCCATTAGTAGTGTCACATGCATTTGCCAAAGAGATCAAGTAAACTGGTTTTGCAACAGGCTGGCTATGCCTTTGGCTCCTCCACACTTAGCTTCCAGACTGCGGCTTTAGGTGGCCGATGGCTGCCAGAGGGGAGGGGAGGCTGGGGCTGGGTGGAAGAGTTAAGGGGTTAAGAAGCATTGGTAGCTACAAAACAGTCACGGGGATGTGAAGAACAGCATAGGAAATACAGTCAATGATTTGTAATAATTACATATGGCCGCCAAGCTGGTACTGGAAACATCGGAGGATGACTTTGCGAAATATATGATTATCTAACCACTATGCTGTACACCTGGCACTAATACAAAGTAATATTGAATGTAAACTGTCACTAGAAAATAAAAATAATTTTTAAAGCTGGCTTTAGGTGGAACCATGGATGGAGCATGGACACAGCAGTAAGGGTAAGGGATGCCAGAGAGAAAGTGACTCTTGCCCCCATCCTTCTCGTTACCCCAAGGATCAAGTCTCAGTTTGGGGATTACTTACTTTTAATGCCATTCTGATACGTACAGTCACATTTTTGCCAACCATGTCTAGCTTGAATTTAACAAGCTGCTTCCGTTACTCTCACTTTTATGATTCCCTTTTCTTAGGGACTTCCATTTGTGGTGGTAATATCAAACATCCTTTCAAAAGATATGTATTGAAGTTCTTAAAAATGAGCCAATTAAAAAAAAAATATGTCCTGTCACAGCAGTCTGTGATGAGATGCAGAAAAGGCAAAAACTATGAAGGTCGTTTGCAACTGAGAGAAGTTTAGTGGAACCTGCATCAGGCAACCAATAGAAACATTCACATTTCTCTCTCTCTCTCTCTCTCTCTCTCTCTTTTTTTTAATATTTTATTGATTTTTTACAGAGAGGAAGGGAGAGAGATAGAGAGCCAGAAACATCGATGAGAGAGAAACATCGACCAGCTGCCTCCTGCACACCCCCTATCGGGGATGTGCCTGCAACTAACATACATGCCCCTGACCGGAATCGAACCTGGGACCCTTCAGTCCGCAGACCGACGCTCCACCACTGAGCCAAACCGGTTTCGGCGCACTCTCTTTTTTTAAAAATATATCTTTATTGACTTCAGAGAGGAATGGAGAGGGAGAGGGAGGGGGATAGACACGTCAATGATGAGAGAGAGTCGTTGATCGCTGCCTCCCTGCACTCCCCACACTGGGTTTCAAGCCCACAACCCAGGCATGCGCCCTGACCAGGAACTGAACCATGACCTCCTGGTTCACAGGTTGATGCTCAGCCACTGAGCCACGCTGGCTGGGCCACGTTTTCCACGTTCAAATAAGGTTTCTGCTGCAGAAACCACAGATGCCTCACAGGGAATGTTTTTCTTTCTTTCAAAATTACATAAAAGAGACTGACAACGGCCAGCAAATCACGTGCCAAACATTATTCCCAGGCCTTGGGGTGGCAGTGGGCGAGGGGCCACCAAGCCAACTGCAGCTGCAGAACAAAACATCAAAGGAAGAGGCCAGAGCCACGGTTTCAAGTGTTGAAAAGGGAGGCCCACCAACTGCCAATTGCATTGACTGCTTTAAAACTTGGAATCAAACCAAGAGCGTGTAAAGCGAGGCTTCCATCACAGCGAGCGGTGGTTAAATAGTACTTGGCATTAGAGCGTTAGTGGGGTGGGGGGAGTGTTTACTTCGCCGTCTGCTGCTGGCAATTTGAGCAAAGTTGGCCGCAATTACAAGTCAGAGTAATTTTTAAATGTCCCGAATTAATCATTAACTATTTACAATGACAGGGAAGATAAAGGAAGAAGTAATGGATGATTTCTGGAGAATTACACGAACAATCACTAAACACTGTTCCCAGACAATGGAATAATAGGACCATTTAAAACAGTATACCCAGGCTTTAAGAAAAACCTGGACAGAAGGCAATTGGTCTCAATCTTCCACCTCAAGGTTTGACCTTTTTCTCCAACAACAACACATGAACTATTTGCAAAAAAAAAAGATGCTACATGGCTATGGTACCCGACGGGGAAGGAAAATGATCTGAGTCTAGTCTGGTCCCCAGAGGATTAGACGGGTGACAAAGCAAGGGGCTTACGTGAGCCGAGACGTCGTTCTGGCGGGAAGCCTTGCGCAGTGCCTGCGTGAGCCCTTTGGCTATGCTGAGCTTCAAGGTTTCACTGCTCTGTGCTCTCCTCTGCGTCAGCAAGAGAACTGTGGGATGAAACCGGAGGATGGTCATCGGGGGGAAGGCAGCAGACATCCCCATACAGGAGCCCTCCTCCCCTCCCCAGTCAGCGCCTCCCACAAGCTCTGAGCGAAGCTGGGGAGTGCAGGTCCCATGCGGGCAGGGCTGGGGTGGCAGCCCTGTGGGGCCCCACTCGGGTCCCAAGGAAAGAAGGCCCTCGCCAGCCATTTGTGCGGAGAGACAGCCATCATGCCCAGGGGCACCTCATTTCAGACCAAGGCTGCTCCTGACTCGGAAAGGTGGGGCTCAGCCGGCCCCGTCCTTGGTGGGTCTGCATGTAAGGAAGTTCCCTCAACAGCATTCCCAAGAGCTGACTTAGGGGCAGGCGCTGGGCCAGGTGCTGCAGCCTGAACCAGGAAGGCAGGCCCCGCCCCACAAGAGCGATGGAGACGGGGTTGGAGACCAGGGAGAAAATGGACTGACAGGTGCTATTTGAAGGGAAGCCTCGGGTGCTATTGGAGGCCCTAGTCCAGCTCTGATTTGGGTGAGGGCGTGGGGACCTGGGAAGGTTTCCCGGTGCTTCTGCTGAGTCCTGAAGGATAATGGGAGTGAGCTTGGCAGGATGGGGGGGAACCCACTCCCACCCACTCCTGCCCACTCCCAGTGGAGGGAAGACCAAGTGCAAAGACACAGGGGAGAAGAGTGAGCCATTTCAGTGTATGTGTTTAGGCTTGGTCCTGAGGGCAACGGGACGTGAAGGGTTTTGAATGAAGGCACGCATTTTAGAAGGTTCCTTTCACTGCAGACTGGAGAACAGGTTGGTGCGGGGGGGGGGGGGGGGTGTGGGATGGAGTCTGGAGGCAGAGAGATAAATTTGGCCACTGGTTGCAGACATTTAGGTGCGAGATCGTGACAATGTGAACTACGGAAGTGGCAGCTGTGGTGGAGAGAGCGGGCATTCCAGGAGACCTGAGAGGAACTGGTGCTTTTCAGGGTGTGGCTAGGGAGCCAGGGGTTGATGAAAATGAGAGGGGTGAGAATGTTCCAGACTTCTGCATCCAGGTGGTTGAGGTTGTCACTCAGAGGAGGAGGCATAGATTTAGCGAGCAAGGGGGAGGGGAAGTGGGAAACCAGATGGTATAATTTCTTGAGATATAGGAAGAGAAACTGTACCTTCTGCTATGGCTAGTTTCACAATTTCCCACCGTAAAATCGGATATGTCTCAAGAAATAATTTCATTTAGTTCCATGTAGGGTGAAGAGGAAGGTGGGATGCGGGCATTCAACACCGGCATGCTCTTTCAAGTACTAGGTCTGGTGCTTTCTGTAGCAAACACCAACACACCATGAAAAGGACCCTGTGCCTTCTCGGTCTGCGCTGCTGCCACTGAGAGGCGGGGGCTGAAGAGAGAGCATCCACCCTTCCCCCACCCACATTCTCAGGGCCTCCTTCTTAACATCCAAAGAAATCCCGGGTGCGCACCCAGGGCACCAGAGCTGTATTTTAAGCACCTGCTGATGGAGAAAACCCATGGCACAGAGCCTTTCTGAATCCCATGGAATCTCCCCAAGTTGTAGATTTACTAACACATCATGCATGCATGTGACACGTCACTGCCGGCAAAACCCGTGCTTCCTCAGGCCCCTGGCCGAACCGGTTTCCAAGGGGCCTCTGGTTTTAGGACTGATCCCGAGTCTAGATGGTGCCACGGCATGCTTGTCTTACCCTCCGTCACTGGATAAAGATCAGGGGCTCTCAACCCTGGCACTACTGACATCCTGGGCTGCTGGATTGTTCTTTGGCGTCAGCCATCCTGTGCATTGTAGGATGTTTAGCAGCATCCCTCGTCTCGACCTCACCAGATGCCAAAGCATCCTCCCCACCCTTCAAGACCCCCACACATCTCCAGGTGGGCAAATGTCCCCGGGGAGGGGGAGCTAAACTGCCCCCGATGAGAACCGCTGACCTCAAAGAAATCTACTAATTCTGTTGCATCTCTGAAGCCATCATGTGCTCGCTGCTTCCCGGTAAACCCAGGAGAGCGGAGTCTCACCTGTCTTCACCAGGAGTTTACTGGACATCTGACACTCCAGGTTGGACGCCATTTTGCCGGTGGTGACCATAGCCGTGGACACGGCGGGAAGGGCGGCGTTTGGGTTTTCTGCCAGCAGAGGCGGCAGCCGGGTAGCCCTTACGGGTGCGGTGACGGAGGTCAAGGCCGCCGTGATGGCCAGCGAGCGTGTGGTGGACGCCCTGGGCGGGTCTGGGTGGGTGGGAGGTGGGGGGCTCGTGTGCATGGCTTGTGGTTTCCTGGGGAGGTGTGTGGTGGACAACAGGCCGGAGGCGGTGCCCGTGTTCCCCTGCGTGGCTGTGTGAGTGCTCGTGGTGTGTGCTGATTTTGCAAACATGTAGGCTGGCGTGAACGAGAAGGCCGGGTGGCCCGCCCCGGGTGTCGCCTTCGGGCCAGACACCGTGTTGTTGGTGGCAGGTCTGGCGAGAGCAGTGGTCAGACTGCTCTTGACGAATCCCAAGGCCAGCGCCGAAGGGCTGCTGCCGGCGCCCTTGGCCACCAGGGCTGCGGACAGGGCGGGCGGGCTTGGTCTCCTCAGGAGCAAGGTGGACGCTGCTGCGGCTGCCGTTGGTCCTGCCTTGGACGACACTGCGAAGCCCACTGCAAAGAGAGAGAAAGCAGAGTTTGTCACTGGCCCACAGTGCACACGTCACGTGTGGTGACGCATGGATGTCACCGATGGGTTTGCTGGGATGAAAAGTCGCTGTGCTCTGGAATGTAGGCCACATAGCTTAGGCTCACTACGTCAAGTAAGCACAATGAGAATGCCAGTTACAGCAAAGCTATGGTCGGCAATAAGGACACGTAGGTTCCGAATACTTTCAAAAACACCACGTCAGCAGAGGGTCAAGGACACGACTCTTTGGGGCTGCTGAGTCTCTCATCAGCGTGGAAGGGCGTGTCCGCTCCCAAGCAGAGCTGGGCATCTGTGTTGAGCTTGAAGATGTTTTGGCCACAGGAGCAGTCCTACCTGTTTTCTGGGTACCAGGAAGCAAACTTCCTGCAATAGTGGCTGCACCTGTCCATTCTTTGGGGCGCTGAGAAGGCGGGAGCACTCTGGATGGGGTCCCGAGGGAGGCCCGGGTTGACAGAGGAGAATCGGCAGTAGAGCGATATCTTGGGATGCTCTGGAACGGTGTGGAAGCATGTACCACAGGAGCTGGGTAGAAGTTGCTGGAAACGTGGGAACTTGTATCCGTTCCGTCTGAAAGCATCTCCTGCAAGTCAGCTGCGGAAGGCAGACTTGGAGAGGGTAGCGGGAGAGGCCATGTTGGATGGACAGGCAGCCATCCACGGGGATGAGTCTTGACTTGTTGACTTGAGGGTGGGAAATCTTCAACTTCAGTTGCTTGGAAGCCTCTGGAATGGTTGTTATGACTTGTAGACGAGACAGCAGTATGGTTTCCAACCATGGTCACGTCTGACCGTTGGATGGGCTGGTTGGTGCCTGATTCAAGGACTGAATCCGGAAGGCTAACGCCTTCTGCCATTGCTCCGTGCCCAGCAGTGTCTCTGAGATCGGGGGGGTCTATTGTATTAACAGCTGGAGCTAAAACACTGGGGGCAGGAGAGGGAGCTGAGTGAGGTCTCCCACTTGTGGAGTTAATTGTGTGGCCGTTTATAGCATCCTTTGTCTGCTGCAGCAAGCCCGATAGCGTTGGTTCTGGGGAAAGGGGTCCAATTTCTGCAGAAAGGGAACTCCAGAGCGCATCTGTGACCGCTGGCTCTTGCGTGCTTCCCATTGTTGAGAAATCATAGACCTCAGAGGAGGAGGGAAGGGCTGCCACCTGTTTGGAAGTTGAAACTGGCAGCGCTGCAGGGCCCGTTGCAGCTGCGTCCGTCCCTGGCTTGCTGCTGGAAAGGCCGGGAGACGGGGGAACAGTCTGGGCAGCTGGTGTGGACGGGAGGGAACGTGGCGGGAATTCCGAAGCAGGGTCTGCTCCTGGCGTTGTGGGGACGGTGGATGAAGCAGGATCGGCGCTGAAAGCAGAGGTGACTCCACTTAGAGTGCGAAGACTCCGAACCTCTTTACTCAGGAGGGTCTGCAGAGCAACTGTCACATTTGCCTTTTCGTGTTTCCGCGGGACGGCTGTCACGCCGTCTTCTTTCTGCAGCGGCAATGTCCAAGGGGTGGCGAGGAGGTCAGGAAATGTGCTGGAGAGGGGGAAGTCGGAAGCTGCAGTAGGAGGGGGTCCTTGGCGGCCCTCTCCCCGAGGAGCTGGCGTGCGGGGCCGGATGGGTGGACGGGCATGGTTCCGTGGCGGCTGCGGGACAGCGGGAAAGTCTGCCTCTGCGCCCTCTGAGGGTGATGCAGAAAGGACGGCTTGTCCTCGGCCGGTGGGAGCGGGAGGCAGAAGAGAAGGCACCAGAGAGGAAGAAGTGTGTTCTGCTGAACAGACGGGCCCTTCAGAATCCCCTGGAGCTGCTGACAGGTGCAGTGGGTCAGCGGAGTCCTTGGCAGTGGCGGTGGCTAGCGTCCTGCCGGTCACTTCCACCCGCCCTGACTCCGCAGTCTGGAAAAGTGAGGGCACAGGCCCGCTCCTCAGAGCTGGCAGAGACACCCCACGGTGCACTGCGTCAGCCACCTTCGCTGTGACTGGCTGGGTGAATGCAGGCCTTGATGGCGCTTCCAAGCTTGACCAGGAGGGAGGTCCACGGGGCAGGTGAAGGCTTCCAAGGGCTAGGGGAGGGAGAGACCGATGGGCCGGTGCTGGCCCGGACCTCAGAAACTCTGGTGTGGGGGAGCCTGCGGCGCGAGGATCCTCCGTGGGGGGCAGCTCCGAACGCTGCTCTGCTGAAGGTCCAGAGAAACCTAGACGGGGGACGCTTGTTAAATCCTGGGCATTTGGGGGTGGGGTGTGGTTCATCTCGTCAGCAGGTGGGCTTAGGGGATCAGCCACGCTCTGGCTTGGGGGGCAGTCAGTTGGAGCTGTTTGGGGGACCAAAGGGGCTGTGGTGGGTGGCCCGGCCGGCTTAGGAAAGATGATGGGATGAGGTGAGGCGGGAGCCAATGAAGGGGATGGAGATGGAGGGAGGAGCGGGAGGATGTCTGACCGCAGAGGGTGTCAATCTGAGATGGAAGGAGTCCCTCCCCACCCTGGCTGAGATGGGAGAACAGGGCTCACGGATGTTCCCCAGGGGACAGTGGGCAATGCGCGGGGCATGCTAGCGTGAGGCAGACCTGACACGCCGGCCGCTTCTCTTCCCCGCTGCGGTCTCGGCTGGACCGGCGACTCGGTGGGATCCCCGGAAGGCTCGAGGGAGGCGCTCTGTCCGCTTCCTTGGTGAGGGGCAGGAGAGAGGTCTCCGTGGGCCCTCGGCCTGCGGAGCGTCTTGGGAGGAGGCGTTCCGGTGAGCTGCGGCACGCTGGCGTTGTCAGGGGTCGGGCCCAGCACATCCGTGGTTCTGTCCACTGCCGAGGAAGACGGGGCGTCTGAGAAAGGCCATGTTGGTGAGATCGGGGACAATTTCCCGGGAGGAAATGACTCTGGGTCTGGGGTGACAGTGATCTGCAGGTTGTCTGTTCCTGTGGAAAAAAACACCAAGCGGTCAGACGTCAGACAGCGAGTGCCTGCGGTGGCAGGTCCCGGAGAGAAGGCAAGGGCAGGGAGGCGCTGCTCAGACCTCTTCCACCCGGGCACCCACCGAGGTGAGGACACAGTAAACACCCAAACAATGCCTTCTGTAACGAGAAACATGCAAATGCTGCCGCTGACCTACAGGGCAGGGATGGAGACACACATTTTAATCTCAGCTTCGTTGGACCAGGTTTAAACAAAACCACAGCCCTCAGAGCTTCAAGAAAGTGGTGAGTCAATCCCGTGAGGCCATCACACCATGAGCTGCACACGTATGCACACACGGGTGAAGGATCAAGCTCTTCCCTGGCTCACCAAGTTCGCATCGAGTCCTATAAAAGCTAAACTTAGCCTTGAACTCAGAGGCAGGAAACAGATCATTCACACGGTCAAACATGAGGAGTTTTCAAAAGTGCTCGGCCAGGTTGGGTGCAGGGTATCATGAACAGATATTCAAAACGGTGAGAGTGGCTCCCCCAGGCTCTCAGGTCTCAGAGCCCCATGTAAACACCAAGATGCATAACGATGGATTGGTCCAGCGGTCGGCAAACTCATTAGTCCACAGAGCCAAATACCAACAGGACAACGACTGAAATTTCTTCTGAGAGCCACATTTTTTAAACGTAAACTTCTTCTTCTAACGCCACTTCTTCAAAATAGACTCGCCCAGGCCGTGGTATTTTGTGGAAGAGCCACACTCAAGGGGCCAAAGAGCCGCATGTGGCTCGCGAGCCGCAGTTTACCGACCACGGGATTAGTCAGGCCTCCGTCTTCCTGAGCCTGTGAGCCTGCTGGTCGCTAACTCTCAGGACTCGGGCTGTGATGCTCTGGGTGTGCTTGGATCATCCCTGCCCCGTGGCAAACACCTGTTAACCTCACCAAAGCCCACAGGTACGTATGGCCCCTCAGCTGCTGCCTCTCCCCTCTCGGCCTCTCTCTTCAGTCCCTAGAGCTGTGTCCGTCCCCTCTGGTGGCTGTTTGTATCACAAACCCCAAGCAGACACCCTCCTTTCCAGTCTGCTGCTTGAGGAGTGTTCTCCAATCAGGCTCAAGGGGCCTCCCGACGCCGCCTCGATTGCCTCCTGGGTTCCTCAGCACGGCTCCTGTCACCCAGACAACGGCGTCCTTTCCCATTCAGGGCTGTTCCTTTGGCCGCCGGGGACCCCGAGAAGTCAGCCTCGGTGTCCGACCTCGGTCATGAGACCGTCCCTCTGCGCCACTCACTGCCCGCCGGCGGGGGTTTCTCACCCTTACCGAAAAGCAAACCCAATCACCAGCAGCTCTCAGATGTAGGAAACTAAGCCGACCAACTAATAAGCATTAATAAATACCTCAGGCCCCCTTCCTCATCTGCCAGAGAAATGTATCTGCAGTTTCTATCGGGTCCCAGAGTCAGACTGCCTGGATTCAAGTCCCACTCCTCCATCTGCTAGCTGTGTGGCCTTGGACAAGTTACTGCACCGCTCTGCCTCCCGTCCTCATCGGTAAAATGGGGGCAATTACAGTACCTACCTACCTGCCTCCTGAAATTCTCTTAAGGATTAAAGTGCAGTGATACGAGCCGAAACCAGTTTGGCTCAGTGGATAGAGCTTCAGCCTGCAGACTGAAAGGTCCCGGGTTCGATTCCGGTCAAGGGCATGTACCTTGGTTGTGGGCACATACCCGGTGGGGAGTGTGCAAGAGGCAGCTGATCGATGATTCTCTCTCATTGATGTTTCTAACTATGTCTCTCTCTTCCTCTCTATAAAAATATCAATAAAATATATATTTTTAAAATGTTAAAGCGAAGTGATACAGTTAAAGTCCTTAGGACAGTGCTCAGCGCTCCCAAAAGGCTAGCTACGGATGGTGCTGCTACTGTTTACTTGTTCTGCCCAAGGCAGACACGGATGCGCTCAGAGGCTTCCTCAGAGAACCGGTGCCCGTTAGAACTCATTGTCACGATCCCACACCGCCGTGGGCGCACGGACAGTCTGCAGTCACCCCCTAATCCCACCCCGAGGAAGAGGAAAGGCTATTACCCCTATTTGACAGCTGAGGGAACCAAGTGCTAACGTGGCCAAGGCCACACAGAGAGTTATAGTCGAGTATGTCTCACTTCTTTTTCTTTTTTAAAAAAATATATATATCTTTTATTGATTTTTTTTTTTTTTTTTTTTTTACAGAGAGGTAGAGAGAGGAATAGAGAGTTAGAAACATCAATGAGAGAGAATCATCGATCAGCTGCTGCCTGCACATCTCTTACTGGGGATGTGCCCACAACCAAGGTACATGCCCTTGACCGGAATCGAACCTGGGACCTTTCAGTCCGCAGGCCAACGCTCTATCCACTGACCCAAACCGGTTTCGGCTGTCTCATTTCTATCAACTTCAGGTCCAAGTCTCCCCAGTGCTGTGCGTGGGAAGGAGGTCTTCCCAAGGGACCCCTACAGACCGGGGCCCACACCTCCCGAATTTGATGGATGTCTCTCTTGGGCGCTGCTTGGGCAAACCTCACCGAGCACAGCGCCACATGGCAGAGACCTGTCAGCTCCGACTCCCGGAAGGTCAGAAGAGATGGAGGAGGCGCCCTTGCAATGCTGAGGCTCCACCCCGCACTCCGGGGACATTCTTGCCCAAGATGATTTCTCTTGGGGCTTTTTAAAAACAAAATGCACCGGTTAAGAGAACCAAATTGCCACTCCTTGAAGCGCTGCCAGCAAATAAGGTTCTGTTTAATGCTTTGACATTCAACGTGTTTGTTCACCGAGCTTTTCTTTCTGTAGGAAGTTGACGGCTTTCAAATCCTTTGTGAAACAGGCTTAGAAATCAGGCTGACTTTCCCCCCATTATATGCAATGCCACTTCCATTTGTTAAAACCCCGGCTTATGTGATCATTACAGAAAATTTAGCAAAGATGGAGAAGTAGAAGGGAAAGAAAAAGAATCCCACTCCTCCCTCAGGCTCTCCACATGCAGGTCCCGCCACAGGGA
The DNA here is from genome assembly GCA_036971965.1 of Nyctalus aviator. Taxonomy (NCBI): domain Eukaryota; kingdom Metazoa; phylum Chordata; class Mammalia; order Chiroptera; family Vespertilionidae; genus Nyctalus; species Nyctalus aviator. The sequence continues at coordinate 7,694,467 of CM072929.1, read as the reverse complement.
GAAACCAGGGTTCACACGGAGGTGAACTGCACGCCCGGACTTGAGCCTTGGAAAAGCTTTGCTTTGCTTGCTCTGCGGACCTGTGACCACCCTGCTTTCCCAGCTCTGCACCTGCTCTTTCTCTTTGAACAGTATATTAAAGCACATTTCCTTACTGGGTGAGGATGCATATTATTTCCACTACGATGCGGTATGTATTTTTACGTGTTTAAGCATCCGCCAACTGTCAAGGTACAGGTTGTTTATAAAAGTTCAGTATTATAAATAACTAGAGGCCCGGTGCATGAAATTTGTGCATGTGGGGGAGGGGAAACCCCTCAGCCCGGCCTGCACCCTCTCCAATTCCATTAGGCATGGGCAGGAAGTAACCGGGGCTTAGAGAGTTGAGCAAACTAACAGCGTATTACCAGATTTAGACATAAACCAATTCTCAGGGATGGTCCCAGAATTAAGATATCATCCTTCCCACGATCTTTATTTATAGAGCACTTTTCCTTTCTGCTTATGGTATAGCCAATTATCTCCCTTATTGGAACAACCACTTAGCATAAACCCCACAAATACACACTGAATGCTTTAGCTGATGGTCACCCCCTTACAAAGGTTAGCAAGCTGTAATCCTCACAGAAAAGGTGGTTGATGCCACTGTTTAGGGTGTGGGATCTGGGGTCAGAGCTGATGGGTAATTAGCCTGACTGCCTTGCTCCAGCTGTGTGAACACAGGCAAGTTACACACCTTCTGAGCCTGCTTCCCCTTTTCTAAAATGAGATAGTAACAATCGCTGTCTCACAAGTGATTATTAAAATAAACATTAAAAAAAAATAGGAACCTATGTGTACTCCAGGATCACATTTATGCAATTACACAAAAATTATGTATGTATGTATGTAAATAATAATAAATTATTCAATGCATAAATTATCAATAAGTAACACTTTCATAAAGTCTGTGACAGTCAACACAGGCACATGTACCAGCACATACAAAAAAAAACATACTTACACACAAAAGGGGAATGTAAGGCTTTTCAGTGCATGTAAGGGTCAAATGGTCTGATCCTAGGCCAAACTCTGGACTCTTAACATATTCCTGAAGGTTATCAGTTGCAACCCCAATCTGGTACCATTCACACTGTGGCTCACAATAGGCAGAGGCCTTCTCATTCATTTTGCATCTCACAGAATATTTCGTGAGGTTGGAAAAACAAACAAACCTGTATTAAGGACATCCAGACAACCTGACATACTCTAAAACTGAGAATAAGCAAAGATAACCATGTCAGAACACCTGTCCCAATAAATATTGGCCCCAAGCAATGATTTGAGGAGGAAAAGTTCTGTATTCGAAACCATTCAGGAAATCTCACACGGGAGAGTGACAGTGCAGACAGTACAGAAGCCCGGTAGTAAACAAGAGTCCTGTTTAACCTAGAAAATCCCCAAACTAGATGACTGTGGAACTCTTTCTTCTTTTCCTTTTCTGCACGATACCAGTGAATGTCCCCAGGAGCTGCTGCTCTGAAGAACACCTTGAGGAAATTCTAGCGTAGATCATTTCAGAGTTCAAAGTCATTGCAATTTCAGACACAGAGAAAACCCAGAGAAGAACTGATGGGTGGTCTGAATCCACTATGGAATCAGGAAACATGTTCTCTGTCATTATGTGCTTGGCAAATTCTGCTCCTGTTTGCTTGTTTCACAGTGTACTTTGCCAGACGTACGCATGACTTCTTCCCCCAATGCCCATCACTTCAGATAGCATTGGGGTGAGCACCAGGAAAGCTGCCAAGCGCTGTTGTAAATGTAAAGGACCATCATTATTATACTGGTTGGCTCTCATGCCATGTTGGGCATTAAATTAATTTAGGTAAAACGATAATATTAATAACTTAATGGTTTTCCTCCCTAACTGGAGACATACAAGAAAAATGCTCTACTGGAAGAGGCTATGTGATACTTCATGGATACCGATGTTCTTACAATCAGACACTAAAGACCTGCAAGTGTCCATGTGGGAGCCAACGAAGCAGAATATGTTGCCAATATTAATAACAAGTACTATTAAATCTTAATGAATATTCATAAATGACTTACTTAGTCATAAGTCTATGAATATCTATGAATAGTTCAGGATTTGTTAATACATCTTATCTAATAAAGAGGGGATATGCAAATTGACCATCACAAAAATGATGGCGCCCATAGCCACAAGATGGTGGCGCCCAGTCCTCTCAGCCCCTCTGGAGTCCCCCAGTCTTGGGAGAGTGGCAGGTGCACAGAGTACCCAGTCCTTTCAGTCCCGACGGGGTTGGGGGGAGGGGGAGACAGGCACACAGTTCCCCAGTCCTTTCACAGAAAATGGGTTGCCTCAAAAGTTGGTTAAACTTCTTAGGACAAAAAGCATTCAAAATATTCCAATATTTATAAAAGTTTGGACTAGACAATTCAAGGTTATTTCCACTACAAACTTCTATGATTTTGTGATTTAACATTCTGAATTCACATAATACCAGCTGTATTGTATGTGTGCAGATATTATTTAAAAGAATGGTCATTATTATTAAGACAACTTATAAAACCACATTGTTTGTATCTCAAGGACATTGTGTGTGATTTTCCTAATGGCTGGAGTTAATGCCCCTAAACCAGCAGTCGGACATCCCCTAAGGGGTCCCAGATTGGAGAGGGTGCAGGCTGGGCTGAGGGACACTCCCCCTCCTGTGCACAAATTTTGTGCATCAGGCCTTTAGTATCCTTATAAAAAGATATTATCAACCAATTTTAGCAGGACTGAATAATGATTAAACAAATTGACTCTAAAATTTTAAAAATGTTTATTTTTGAACCTTTGAGAAGCACCTAAATTCAAAAAAAAAAAAAAATGACCAGTATGTTCATGGTAAATAATGTCATTTAGCCCAGTTGATGTGCTCAGTGGTTGAGTGTTGACCTATGAACCAAGATGTCTCAGTTTGATTCCCAGTCAGGGCTCAATTCCCAGTGGGGAGTGTGCAGGAGGCAGCCAATGAATGATTCTCTCTCATCATTGATATTTCTATCCCTCTCTTCTTCTCCCTTCCTCTCTGAAATCAATAAAAATCTATTTTTGAAAAATATAAATTTCATTTATACTTTATTTGCCTTAATGTTTATAATGTTGCCATAGCAAAATTTTTTTTTTAATTCTATAATTTAGAAATTTCTGAGACTACAATTTCTTTCACTTGGCATACATCAATAAGATCTATCTATATTCAGTTTCAATTTATTCCATTAACAAAAGTTCCATTTCTATTTCCCAGTGCTTCCCTAGTAATAAACAAAGCCACTAGACATGATTTTTCAGTATTGGCAATGGATTTTCCTTTATCATTCAGTCTCCTCCAGACCTGTCTGTGCCTAGCAACAGAGTTTCCAGATGCCTGGCTGGAACTAGGGGTGCCCATAGGAGGGAGATAGGATTCTGACTCTCTTGCCACTCGGCATATCCAACCCAGATTCCAGGAGAAGTCTAGGACACCGTTTGGTGGGAGCAGGAAGGAGACGCCATATGTGTCTGCCTAACTGCCACCTCCTTGAAAGACCAGAGTCCACAGTCTAAGCCTCCTACCACAGACATGAACACTATCCTTTCTACGTTCATTCAACTAGCACAACCTACATCAGATAGTTCCCATTTTCAAAGCATCCAGTCTACCTAAGAGTGAATTCCCTAAGAAAAAGTGCTATATGCATGGGGCAATAAGTGATTTTAATAGTACCTGAAGAATGGGGGGGGGGGGGGGGTGGAGAGAATGAAATTTAATAACAAAGGTAAAAATTATTTTCTAGCCTTAATTTGAATAATGCTGAACAATGGAACTGACTTTGTAATAATCAAGAAGAAAGCAAAAGAATAACTTTTCTATGAATCCAAAAACCAGAGAATGTCACAGTTCCTGGGCTCACTGCCACCATCTATATAGGACAAAGGCGGATCCAATTCTGCCTGAAAAGCAATGAACAGAACAGATTAACACAGCATAATCTCCAATATGTAGTCGATTCTGCTGTGATTTCATCTACATCAGTGAATACACAGATAAAATTAATGGATGATAAAGACTGTACTGAGGGGAGTGGTAGAAACCCCACCCATGGGCCTGGCATCTGGAGTCTGATCGGGGTTCTCCCGCCTGCTCCTTTCTGGGTGTGAAGCAAATCACTTTGCCTGACTGGGTCCCTGTGCCCCCGCTCAGTAACATGAGAGGGTAAAATCAACTCATAAGAGCTCCTCAATTACACTCTGATTTAAAACAAGAAAGGGACGATCAATAGCTTTATCACCCTAGACATAGTTTGATCTTGCCCAGCAAAGAAAAAAAAAAAATTGCTGCATCTTTTAATCTCTTTAAATCTCCAGATCCCTCCCTCCATTCCCTTTGTTCCCTTACAAGGATAAAGAGCCTGGGCCCCTTAACCTGTGGCATTCCCAAGGCCTGCACACACAGGAGTGTATGTTCTCTGCATTTCCCACAAGTGACAGAAATGGGAGCATTTAAGTTCTCATTTTCATCCTATATAATAAAAGCCTAATATGCAAATGGACCAAATGGTGGAACAACCAATGGCCATGACACACTGATCACCAGGGGGCAGACGCTCAATGCAGGAGCTACCCCCTGGTGGTCAGTGTGTTCTCACAGGAGGATTGCCACTCAGCACAGCAGTGGAGGTGAGAGCCTCTCCCAACTCCATAGCAGAGCTAAGGATGTCTGACTGCTGGCTTAGGCCCACACCCCCGAGGACATCCCTTGAGGGCTCCCAAACTTCGAGAGGGCACAGGCCAGGCTGAGGGACCTCAGCTGATTGCATGTTGGGAGCAACCAGGCAGGCAGGCAGAGGTGGTTAGGGGCAATCTGGCAGGCAGTGGAGCAGTTAGGGACATTAGGCAGGCAGTCAGGTGAGTGGTTAGGAGCCAGTGGTCCTGGATTGCGCAGGGATCAGACCTAAACTGGCAGTTGGACATCCCCCGAGATGTCCTGGATTGGAGAGGACACAGGTCAGGCTGAGGGACCCGCTGACTCCGTGCACGAATTTTGTGCACTAGGCCTCTAGTTTAAAATATTGTAAAATGGGGAGTAAATTACAACAACAAAAGCAGTCTGTATAAACGGCACCCCACACTCTTCCTCATTCACCTAGAGCACTACCCATTACTGAGGAAGAATAAAATGAAAGGGCCAGTTCTCTACCAACACCAAGGATTCTTGTTACTAGAAAGCCAACTTTGGGCTCCTAGGCATTGGAGAGATGGGTTTTACCCCTTGCCAGTCTTTGCAAGTTTCCCTTCCTCCTTCTATTTGCATTCTTCTCCTTTCTTTCTTCAGCTCCCCTGCCTACAGAGCTGTTACAGAAGGTGGCCCTGTCACGTGGAGACTGCCTCAGTAACTCTTCCAAGAGGCAGCCTTTCAGCAGAAATAATAGACATATGCCGCCTTAGAAGCTTAGGGAAAATGAACTCCAAAAGACGCCTTAGGAAGCAGCAGCGTGCAGGAGAGGCAGAAATGGAGAGGTGTTTCCTAGCATCGTCATTGAGGAAACGATTCTGCCAGCAGCCATTACAGCTGGGTCGTCTGCAGCAATGAGTGTTCCCTAGGCAGAGCAGCTGTTCCGAAAGCTGTATCATTTGTAAATACAGATGAGAGATGTGAATTAGAGATGTGACCTCATTCAGTACCATATTTGAGGGTAGCAGCAATGAGAACATTGAATGTAATTGGAGCTAAGAATGCAAGGATCTTTTTCCAGTCCAAATATAACTGCAGAAAATGTATTTTGAAGATGTAAAATAACTCTCACTATTGCCTGCCACCAGCCAGTGCAAAGTGAGCCAGTCTAATCCTGAGGCTCCTAGGTAAACATGGCTGATTACACATCTTTGCTGGAATAACGGCCAATTCTTCAGTCACAGAAGAAATGACTGGAGGTCATGATGTAAAAGGATGGTTAACTAGGAAGAAAAGGCAGAGGAGAGCATTTATATTCCTGTCCACATTTCAGGAACTTAGGGATAATGGCTTGAAATATCTCATCCCAGTAAGAAAGGCAGGAGGAAAGCTGGTAGACATCAGGAACACAACTTTTATTTTTGCATTTTCAAATACGGTTTTGTTGTACCAATGGAGAGTCACATTCTGCTTAAAAAGCCAAGAGGCTTTCTTCAAAGATATAGTAGAAAGGAAGGGAGGAGACACATTTGAAGGAAGACCAGCAGGAGGTTCAGAGATAAGTTAGTTTTTTCTTAAAAGAACTCTTCAAAAATGATGGGCAGATATGCATGCCCACCCTTTTTTTTTAATGCTAGAATATGGAAAGAGCAAAATTATGGCTATTTCCTAACTGTTTACGTAGAGTTTCTCTTGTATCTTCCTTACCTGCCAGTCTTTATGTTTTAGATGCTCCAAGGAAAAAAATCACATAAACAGACTCCTTGGTATTATCAACTTCACTTTTATTTTTATTTTTTAAATATATTTTTATTGATTTTAGAAAGGAAGGGAGAGGGAGAGAGATATAGAAATATCAATGATGAGACAGAATCATCTATTGGCTTCCTCTTTTTTTAATATATTTTATTGATTTTTTACAGAGAAGAAGGGAGAGAGATAGAGAGTTGAAACATCGATGAAGGGAGAGAGATAGAGTTGAAACATCGATGAGAGAGAGTCATCGATCAGCTGCCTCTTGCACACCCCCTACTGAGGATATGCCCGCAACCAAGGTACATGCCCTTGACCGGAATTGAACCCGGGACCCTTCAGTCCCCAAGCCGACGCTCTATCCATTGAGCCAAACCGGTTTCGGCTATTGGCTTCCTCTTGCATGCCCTCTACTGGCATCAAGCCTGCAACCTGGGCAAGTACCCTGACTAAGAATCGTGGGTCAATGCTCAACCACTGAGCCATGCAGGTCTGCTCAACTTCACCTTCAAATTCAACCATTCAAAGGCAGAGTTTAAAGCTATACTTGGTTGCCTATGCCAGTTCTGACAGCACTCATAATCCTAGACTCACATGTTCAAGACCTGTAGCATCCCTTCCTTTTACACACACCAACCTGACCTCAGCAAGAACAAAAATCCACATGGAGCAGTTATTCTTGTGCTATTCTCCCTGCCTTGCTTTGGCTTCAGTTCTGGGATTGCCCAGGTCACACGGTTGGTGGTTATGGCAGGGAGGAGATCAACTTTGTCAGAGTTTTTTGTTTTCATTCAGACCCTGCATTGGGCATCTGCCTCTTGGCACTCACGGTGCCTCTAGAGGCCCTGTGGAGCCTGGCAATGATCCTTGAGGCAATAAAGTGCCACCCACAGGACAGAGATGGAAAAACACTTTTTGGGTTTCCTTGAGATGGCTACTTCATCTTGCTCCAGGACCTGGTGAGTTCTCCTGGATCCTCCTCCATTCTGTCACTCTGGATCTGCAATCCAGGAAAAGAGGCCCTTTTGGGGTGGAAGGGCTGATGCCCTCCTCCTCCTACAGCTGAGGCCCTGGTCATCTTTACAGGATGTCCAGCAGGACCTGAATTCTTTTTTAACTGAGAAGTGGTCCCCGTAGTCCTGGATGCTCCTCTTCCCGGGGTTCCCCACTTAGAAATGTTTGCGCCTGCTCCTGAAGCTCTGGGAGTGGGCCCAGATTTCTTGCTTAGAGATCGCCCATTGGTTACATTAAAAAGGTGAGTCACCTCCAACTGATTGGCTGTCTAGACTGTTGTGAGGATTCTAAGCACAATCCCAAATCAGTCGTAAGTGTGCTGGGATCAATAGTTACGTCTGCCATGATGGCTGTATTGTAGAATGGAAGCAGGAGTGGACAGATATCTAGCTTCCTGGATAAGATGAGCTCTAAGTTTTCTTTCAGCATCTAGTCTAGCTCCATTCATTTTCAGATAAAACCTGGCCAAGGGTGATTAAGTGGCTTGCCCAAGGATTATGAGCACTGGCGATCTGAACTAGAGGCAGGTCTTGGCTTCCCCATGACAGTATTCCTTCCGCCACTAGATGTACCATGTTACTTTTCTGAAGCATCAACTGGGAGGCAGCGAAGAGAAAATGAAGTGAGGAGGGCCCAGGAAGAAGGTGAAACAATGATGAAGGGACCAAAGAGAAAAGAGGAAAAGATGAGCAGGACTGGGCCAGCAGGCAGGTATGACTTCCAGGCTGCAACTGGTCCACAAGTAAAGCTCTTTCCACACCTAGGAAATAAAAGATACTGACGCTTCCTCACCACCCACCTGAGAAAATCTACTTGTGTCTCACACACACACACACACACACACACACACACACGCACACACACACCTCCCAGTTCCATCCCTGAGCAGCAGCTGTCATAGCCTTGGTTGAGCACACCACTGGTCCTGTGAATGTGGACTAGACGCTTGGGCCCAAAACGAATAACTGGTCTGAGCTGGTTTCATTGAATTTTCCCCCAGGAATCTTGTCATTCCATATTGGGTGCTTTACAAGGGATGTGACACCTGGCATACATACACACCACAACAAGGAATGCCGATTTGAAGAGAGAGAAGAATGAGACAGATACAAGGAGCAGCAGGGGCAGGAGACCACGTGACCTTGAGAGAGAGAGAGTCAGGGAAGTTAGGTGCTCCAGGTCCACATTTTAAGGGACTTGGCTGTACTCTGAGCACTGGGTTTTGTGATGGACCTCATGCTTTCCAAAATATAATCACACTTTGCTTCAATTAGCTCAAGTGGTTCTGTTCCCTGCAAGCAAATGTGACCACTGGTTAGGCCAATTGAACCCTGGTTGGTTATCATGGCCTGTGAACACGGTAACACTGCTGTGTGTGAGGGAGAGGGAGAGATAGACATAGTACCCTATTAAAAGCCAAATGTTCTCAGGAAAACCCAAATGAATATGCTAACTTTTGCAATGATATAGTACTGACTTTTATCCACCAAGTAAGGCATTTAGGCAACAGATCAAATTAAACAAGATACCGGCTACTTAAAATCCATTTTGGAAAAAAAAGTCTATGTTGATGATTTGCTTCAGAAGTAAATGTGAAACGCGTTTATGTTATTCATTTACTACCACACATTTCATGCACAACAACCTCAGAGATTGGGCTGCAAAATCCCGAGAACATAGCACCCACTTGCTGTTCACAAATTACTAAAAATCCCACATGGCAAAGCCTTTAAAATCAACTGCAGGAAAAAAGCAGTGTCTGATCAAGATTCGGGGCCTGGGAAATTGGCTGGTGGTGTATGAAGAGCTCCTAAAACTATGAAAAATAAAACACCAGCAAGCGATGAGGCAAAGCCTGTTGAAAGACAACTGGAGAGTCTCCTTGTATGAAGGCAAACGATAGGAAGTCGGGAGAAATAAACTCCTTTTAAAAGACAATTCACTTTTGCGGGGATTGGATTTTTAATGAAATCCTCCACAGGTGGCACAGAACGTGAGAACGTGGAGATGTCACCATGACCAGCTCTGGTCAGGCAGACCTGCAGAAGCCACGAGGCTTGTAAAGGATTCCCTGGTCCATGGCTTGCTTCCAGTACACATTCTGGGAAAATCAATTTTCCAAACTAAAATTTTCACTGTTTAAAAAAAAAATTTTTTTGGTGATTTTGCATAAGATACCACCTAGTTTTGCTGAGTTTATTCTTCCTTTAGTTTAATGTTTAGTCTCTAAAGACAGAAGTCTCCAATGCTCCTCTAGGTGCTTGAGAAGAGATATCTGGAACCGTGAGGCGCAGATGTGCAGCTCACACTGCAACACGGCTCACCCTGGCTAAGGGAGGTGCCCTTGTCACTGTGCAGACAACTGCAGCTTCATCCTCCCTTGTCCTTCACCTCCTTGGACACCTACCTGTCCAGGTGCCTTAGACTGGGGCATGAATAAAATGGTATGAAATAGTTGGGGCAGTTTTGATTTTCATTTTCAACAGAAGAAAGCCTAGTACAAGGTAAATGACCAATAAATAGACATCATTGTGTCCAGATGTAGAAGACACCTGTTTGAGCATCTGTCCAACCCACAGTCCCTTCTCTAGAAACGCCCTCTCCTGAAAACATGGAGTTGGTTCGCTACCAACTCCAATTCCGATTGTCCCGAGAGTGAGCACCTGCACCAGCGGAAGCCAATCATCCGTGGCCTCAGCAAGCAGGCCATCCCTGGGCCACAGAGCACTTCCGTTAGCTGTGGGTGGGACACCGGGCTCCATACCACCTTTTCAGGTTGATTCTTTGTCCCATGGAGACAGAGAAAGTTCCCAGATAAACATAAAGGAGAAGGCCAGAGAGAATGAAAAGAGAGAATTTGGGGGGAGGGAGGGAGAAGAAAGGAGGAGAGAGAGGCAGAGACAAACAATAGAAACAGAGAGGGCCAGCCCTGGATCTGATGGTTCTCTTCTCACCACAATGCAGCCTTCCAATAAAACCCGTCCCTCTCCCCCACCCATCTCTGATCCAGCCAGTGTGAGAGACACTGGCAACCAAAGACAATGACCATCCAAATCTTATGTACGCTTCGAGCCACCTCCACCTCACCTCCGAGAGGAAAAATGCCCATCCCTCCAGGGTGAGATTCCACTGCTCCACCGGAGGATTTTCTGTTGAGTTGGAAATTATTTGTTTTACTTTCATTGTGCCCTATTTTTGTAGTTTATCTGTGAACAGCTCAGTACAGTCCCAAACAACTCATCACATCTGGAATCTGCTTTTATGATGCTCGATGAGATTTTATTATAAATCTAGAGATCAGAAGGAAAGCTTCCCAGCTGACACTTCTGATCACTGTGTGGGGAGCACCTGGGAGAACGCGCTGCATTTAGAATCCCACCCCCAGTAAACCTGGCAGCAGCACAGCCATTTCTGAAACAGAGAAACGAGTCCCCCCAGGTGCAAAGAGGAAAGAGAAAACAGAACTTCCTGGTGGGCAGTCACCTCTACGTGCCTCCTGTTTGTGAGGATGATCAGAGGTGGCCACCTTCATCCCAAACACACATCTCCCCAGGCCCCGGCTACGAATCCCAGCAGCAGCAGCAGCTGTGCGCTGCCGAGGAAGAGCTCCTGCAATTTAAAAAGCGACATGTTAATGGATCACGCAGCTCAGTGAAGGCAGTAAATCATACGCCGCCTGCCTTCCATGGGGTCCCAGGCATAGGCCAGAGGAGGAGGCCGCATAAACACTATGAAAATTTTATCGCGCCTCCTGACCTTTCCATGCTTCCCTGTGAAAACGAACATTAACCTGCACTTCCAGGCAGGCCTCTTCCTGCTGCTTCACAAAGGCACAAGTCCATCTCCATAATAACACGTGAGCGGGCTCGCCTGTGTGCCTCCTGCACATCACCCGTGTTATAGGATGCGGTCCCATTAGCCCTGGAAATAAAATAAGCGGTCCTTTCTGCCAATGGAGGGAGGAGTGAGGATAAAGGGGGAGCAGGCGCAAGGCTCGCTGGAGGTAAAACCCACAAACGGAAGCTAACGTGGGGCCTAGAAGATTGCTTTGTTGTTGTTTTATTCTATTTGCACAAACGTGCAGGGTAGGTCTGGTCTTAAAAAGTGACATTTTAATGGATTACACAGATCAGGGTACGAAGATAAGGAAGGAGTCCTTGTCTGAAAAGACTGGGGAAGAGAAAGGTGGCAACAAATCATGAGAAATACAATGCGGTGAATGTGGGGAATGTTAGAAGAGCGGTGGACACGGAATAGGTAGGCACTCGGCATTGGGGTGTCAAGGTCACAGAGAAAGTAGCCCCCTTCACTGGTCTCACTTTGGAAGACAAGTTATCCACTCGGTTGTCACTTAAGAGATAATAGAATCAAAGAGCTGAAAGGAGACTGTGCCCCAGTCCTCTCATTCTATACATGTAGAAACTAAAGCCAGAGGTTAAATGACTTGTCCAAGATCACACAGTGTTACAGACTACATTGAGCCCCTTCCCCAATTCATATATTGACGCCAAAGCAATGTGACTGTATTTGGAGACAGGGTCTTTACAGAGGTCATTAAAGTTAAATAATCAAAATGGTGGGGCCCTAATCCATTAGAACGGCTGTCCCTATAAGAGCAGAGAGACACCAGGGAGGAGCCCACACAGAGAAAAGGCCATGTGAGGACACAGAAAGAAGACGGCCATCTTCGAGCCAGGAAAAGAGGCCTCAGGAAAAACCAAACCTGCCAACATCCTGATTTTGGACTTCCAGCCTCCAGAAAATTAATTTCTGTTGTTTAAGCTACCAATCTGTGGCATTTTGTTACAGCAGCCAGCGCGAACAAATACGCACAGCAAGGAAACGGGCTGGGCTCGGGCAAAATCCCAGGATTCCACTTTATTCAAACACCACGCTCCCCCTTTCTCATTCAGCGCACAGGTCTCAAAGAAGACTTGCATGTTGGTGGTGACAAATGCCCGCCTGCACAATAGAGCTGCGACATGGCATGATTAACATTTAACTTTTCCTCTTTTATCTGCAAGGAGCAAAGGAGAGCAATTTATTTCTCCTCCTCTCCTGATCTCTCCCCCTTTTGAAGATTAGGCATCTAATGGGCAGTGAAGCGATAAGGATGGGCTAAGAGCAGAGGCCAGCACCTGGGCTCCTCTCCCAGGAGGCCACCATGCTTTGAAGGGCAGAGCTTTAGCAGCATGCTAGGGTAGGTGACGTGAACTGCTTTGCTCAATGCCAAGTCCAACTTCATTCGAGCAGGCAGAGGCTGGGAAACCCACAACTACACTTCCCAGATGCCCTTGCAGCTGAGTTTGTGTGTGAATTAAGTTTCGGCGAGTAGATATATGCATTGCACACGATTTTAGTCAGGAGTGAAGACAAAGTATGGAGTGACTTTTTAATGCCAGCGCCTTGCAGTCCCATCACGTGTTTTGAATCAAATCTAGGTAAACTGAGGCTGCAGCCGAAGGAGAGTAATGAGAGGAGACAGCACCACAATGCTGCACCCGGTCTTTACTTTGTAGCTCATAACGCACTTTTGCACAAGCTCATTTTCTGTCCAATCAACCCAGTGTGTCCTCATTTTACAAACAGGAAAACAAAGCGTCCTCCCCTGCAAACAGCCAACTAGGGAAGGGTAGGATCAGGACCCATCCGTTTCCTAACTTCAGATACAGAGCCCTTTCCAGAACCCATCCACCCTTGAGTAGGGCAGGTGGGAGGGGAAGAGGGGGAGGGAGGGACAGAAAGAGACTGCCTGGGTTCCAATCCTGGCACTGCCACTTTGAAGCTGATAACCATAAGTAAACTTCTTAACTCCCTCTGCCTAGATTTCCTTCCCTGTGAAAGGGGGATAATAACAGAAATCAGAGGGCTGTTGTGTTGATAAATGTCACGTGCCATAATATAATTTTCCCTGAATAATGCCTAGCTCAATAAATGAGACGTGTTCAATAAATATAAGCTGTTATTGTGGTAGTCGCACACTCAAATCTTTGCCACTGGAGTATTTTGTCGTCTTGGAATCTTTTTCCCAGATCCCAAAAATATGGCCTCAAAAAACAAACAAACCCAGAACTGTTTCTAACACAGGTGGGAAGGATCACAGAGAAGACGCCTTTTCACTAATTGTTACAAATATGGCTACATTAACCTCCTAGAGAGCACAGATGGTGGAAGAAAGAAACTGTCCCCCCTGCTCTGCTCAGACCTGAGATAATGTGAAGATGAGCAGACAGGATTGGTGAAATCTCCATGTGCTGACGGTGGGAATAGGAGACCATCAGAGGGAACTGGGGAGGGGGTGCAGAGAAACACCATGGATTTACAACTTGCTAAAATCTACAACTGATTTGGAATCCAGTGTAAAGCAAGCACAGGGTATTATGTAACAAGGATAGAGGAGAGAGAGGTTGTGTTGGCAGCAGAATGAAGCTGACTGGCAAGGAGAGACAACAGCTCAAAGCTACAGAGTTTCAACCTTCACTGGCTAACAGCACAGGGAACAGGGATTCGCTGGACGACCAACTAATGAACTTGGGTGAATAGAACATGCACTTCAAAGCATTTTGTGCTTAGGGTGTTTTGTTCTGTAATTTACGAATTTATTATGAGGGAAGGATACGGAGACCTGAGGAAGTGTGATAGAAAGAGCTCTGACTTCCACGTCCCAGACACTACAGTTAAAACCTTTATCCCACCACCTAGAAGCTCTTTACTGAACCTCTCTGCACCTCGGCTCAATCATCTGTGACAATGCCTGGTTGATGGTCTTGTTAGGAAAATTAAATGAACCAGTGGAAAGGAATTCACTGTCCACAGCAGCCAGGTAATATGTGTTGGTAATGGTGAAGATAGAAGATGGCATCAGATGGGGAGAACTTACATGATTAAGGAGATTTCAAAATAACAACTTTTAAAGCAGTGTTGAGGGTAGAACTTGGGTGAATGCTGTTTGAGATGACTGTTTGAATGCTGTTTGAGTCCAGCCAAGATTCAGCGAGAAGAAGTAAATAATTGAAGGGTTATATTCACAGAGTTGAGAGGTGATAAAAACTTGGAATAAACACTGAATGTGCTACTGAAAATGAACAGTTCAAGCCCTGCCATATTTGAAACTGTCAAATAACTTTTTGGAAGCCAGCACAAGAATTCTCAAGAAAAGGAACTCTCAGTAATAAAGTTGCAAACACACCCAGACATAATTCCCTTTATATAATGGGAGCATTACTGAAGGTGTGGTTAGCAATAAAATAAGTTAGACAGAGAAAGATTAATACTATATGACCTTGGACAAGGACTTACATTTCCTGTGCCTCAGCTGTCTCATCTATAAAAGGGGGATAATAATGGTAGCCACCTCAAGTTGTTGTAATTATTAAATGAGTGAATATAGCTAAAGTTATTGCAATAGCACGTGACACATAGCACTAGATAAATGTTAGTAGTTGTATTACCAATTACATATAATATCCTCCATACATACAATCCCCCCAAATCAGATACCTTTCTTTCTTGATAACTGCTGGTTATTCTCTTCATAGTACTTATGAGTATCTAAAATTATTTATATTTGTTTGTCTTCAGTCTTCTCCCATAAAAATGTTATCTCCATGACAACAGTGACCCCCATCCTTCTTGTTCAATACACATTATTAGGATAAATGAACTGCAATTACCACTGCCCTTTACTATTTCAATTATTTCCATTTTTGAGATTGAAAAGGCAAGTTTGCACAGTAAGAGATACTGTGTTATACATACCTGTTTGATCCTTATTTTCTGATAGCACCATTAGCAAGAGTTTGAAGAAAAAAAGGATTTATCTAAAAATGTATTTGTAGCTCTTTGATTCTCGAGTTACGAGTGACAAAGGACTTCTGCATTTGAAAAGAACAGCAAACAAAAGTCTCCCTTTATCTCCCTGGAAATTTTTACAAGAAAATAGGCCTTTCCAACAGCTTTTATCTCCATTGTCTGTTTTTGTTCCTGCTCCCTCTCCTCTTTGTTGCCACTCCTTATCGTGACATTTAGAGCAAAATTTCCAGGAGAGATTGAACAGCGATGCGTCAGCACCATGGACAGCACCATGCAAATAGGCATTTTGAATACCCGTTTTAGGGTTCAGAAGTTGAGGATTGCAGGTATTCAAAGTTAAGAAACGCCCCATTTAAATTCATTTATTTTGCTATGACCTGCACTGTGTTTTAACAAAGAATAATTTATGTTTTTTTTGTTTGCTTGCTTTATCATAAGGGAATGAATTTGGCGTCTTCTTTATAAGGAAACTACGGTTTGAGTGTCTACATGTGCCAGTCACTGTATTGGAGGTTTCATATATTTTTTATCTTATTTAGTTCTCATAGAAACACCACGAGAGTACTGGATTTAGAGCCAGCCAGAAAGCTCTAGGTTTAAATCCTGACTCCACCTTGGAAAGTTACTTAACTCCTATAAGCCTCTTTCCTAGTCTATAAAATGAAGATGGTATCTCCTATTGGCCTGCAAAATCCAATATAAACTCCTCTTTATAAGAAGTCTCAGGCCAAAACCGGTTTAGCTCAGTGGATAGAGCATCGGTCTGTGGACTGAAAGGTCCCAGGTTCGATTCCAATCAAGGGCATGCATGTACATTGGATGCGGGCATATCCCCAGTATGGAGTGTGCAGGTCGCAGCTGGTTGATGTTTCTCTCTCATTGATGTTTCTAGCTCTCTATCCCTCTTCCTCTCTGTAAAAAGTCAATAAAATACATTTTTCTAAAAAAAAAAAAACAAGTCTCGGTATTCTTCTCTGTAATACTGATGTGATAACTGTGTCCTGTAGGTTGAATGGGAAGTAGGAGTTAGCACAGCACAAAGAATGTACGTGCCAAATTTGGGAGATAGGGAGGAGACCACCCTGATACCAAGGAAGAGGGAGAAACAGAAAACAAGGGTTGAATATGTGGGTGGGAAAGGGCAAGAGGCAAATTTCAGAGGGCCTTGAAAGCCAAACCAGAATCCTCAGCTATATCACAAGCCTTGAAGAACCTCTCCAGTGGCCAAGACTACATTTTTCATTTCTTTCTCCACTCCTTCCCCCCTTACACCAGCTATCCTAGAGCTACCACAGAGTAAGGGTTTAATAAATGCAAATGTATAAAAGAATGGTTTTGATGTGACTAATGGTCTTGAAGGCATCCAAAAAGATTACAACCTGCTGCAATTATGGGCTAGCTCTAATAAGAGGAAATGGAAGAGAGGTAACTCTGTGGTCCTACAATTTGGTCCAAAACATAACTGCACAAAACCTAATGGAGAGACGGAAATGTTCATTCTGGTTTCGGGAAACAGGAAGCCTCTGCCCATAATATTCTCTTCGCTTGTTCGATCGACAGCTGTTTAACAAGCATTTATTATGTGCCAGGCATTGTGTTAAATAAACCATGGGGCTAAGATAGATCCGGAGCCTATCGTCAATAAATGTTACATTTTAGAATGGGAGTACAGATGCCCCTCTCTCCAAAACGCCCAAATAAATAAAACTATAAACATCCCTCACTAGTTAAACCTATGAGAGTTTGGATACAAGTCTAGGTAATGAGGGATGCCACCCAGTGCATTAGTTGCTCTCCAAGCTTCATCAAGAGAGTTCTCTTGCGTAGTCGAAGTTCAGATGGTACTGATTTATTTACTACGTAACTAAGTCTACACAGTTCCTGGGTTTGGCAAGAGAAGCCTACTTGCTGAAATAGAATGATAGAGAAAACAACCCAGAGGCTAACGTGGGGGAAAGAGAGGAGGTTATTTTCTATGCAGCAGAATGTCCAGTGGGGAGTTGGACTGTCAATTGCTCAATGTGGTGGTTGGGAGCGGGGGGGCATGCAAAAAAGTAAGTTATAAGATCTACCAACTCTAGTCAACCACATACACTGCCTCACAGGAGTCTGTGTGCGTCACCAGGGTGAAGAATCAACCTCCTACCTCCTGATCCTCACAGTTTATGTATGAAGAGGTCCAGCAGCTCCACGTGGTCGTCTCATAAGGAGTGCACTTCGTGGGAAGAGTCCATCCCCTCCCACGACCCCTTTGCAGAAAGGGAATGGGCACTTGCTCACTGTGGCAGATCACTTCCAGAGACAGTGCCAAGAATCTCTCGCTCCCTGTGTGCACATGCTCCACCAAGATATGGAGTCTCTTTCTCCTCCCCCTGAGTCTGCACTGGCCTTGTCATTGCTTTGACTGACAGAATGTGATGGAAGAAATGTCCCAGGGCTCCTGAGCCCAGGCTTGACAAATCCTGGCAGCTTCTGCTTCTCTGTGGGAGGAAGCCAGGTACCACGGTAAGAAGTCGAAGAACTTTGAAACCTCCCTGCTATGTGGAAGCCAAGCTATCAATGTGGAGAGACCAGGTGGTGGAGAATTGAGAAACCCATCTATGGCCCCAGCTGAGCTATCCAAGCTGGCCCCCAGCTGTATAAACCATCCCAGACATGATGATACATGTACGAGTCATCGCCACCGGGACCCCAATGGGATACAGGAGAAAAAGCCCCAGCCAGCTCATTCCTGGATAAGTCAAACCACGCATTGTGTTCCAATTTGGGGCACAAGGCACCACTGACAATTCTTCTCTCAATGTGGCCATCAGGTTCTGACTAACAGAAAAGATTGAAAAGATGAAGGAGTTCAGAGGGGGCCAGGGCCAGGCCTTGTCAGGTGATAGTGGAGACAGACAGTGTAGAGCAGCTTCCTGGAGAGTCCCTATGTAATACTAATACGTTTTCACGTCAGATTCAATCCCACTAATAAGATAACTTATGGTATTAAAATTAATCTTGGTTAAGGATTCACTAGCAGTCCAGGACTGTGTTAAATGCTTTCCATACACGATCTCATTTCATCCTCAAAAAGGATTATTAGTATTTCTGGTTTATCTGTGAGGAGGGGAAGGCTCAGAGAGTTTACATGACTTGTCCATAGTCAAAGAGCAGAACTGGGATTTGAATCCAGGTCAGTCTGGCACCATAGCTCAAATAAACGTCAAGATCTGGCAACTGCAAGTGCAACAGCTGCTACTTCAATTGCACATTTAAGTCCTAAAAGACTTTTGTTTTGTGTGCATATATTTATTCAATACAAACTTCATTGGTAATTTTGAAGAAAGGTTCAATAAGCATAAAATGTGTTATGCTCTTTTTAATTATTTTTGCTGTTATTTTTTATATTTTCATTTTCAAAATTTTATGTTTGCAACATAAATGGCATAAAAAGGAAAGTTAACAAATCGGTTGCAATCCTCCACCCCTAGAGATACGAAGAAAGAACAAAATGAAGAGAAAGTGCATACAGCGCTCTGGAATTCTTTCTCAGACTACAGTAAAGATTCGAATTCCTTTTTTATTAATTTGGAGAATGGAGTGCTGTTGCTTTGAAACTGAAATCATACCTAGACATGGTCACAAGACAGCTGGGCTTTATATGGGCTGCAATAACAACATCTTAGTTTTCTCAAAAAGAGTGTCGCTTGCTTATGCATCGAGTTATATATTTAGGAGTGGCGCTTTAAGTTACTTGTTGGATGCTGGATTGCTTCAGAGTTTATTGTTACCCACGTTGTGCTTGGCAGTATTTTAAGTACTGGAGACACAACAATGGATTTTTTTTTTTTTTTAAGTCTTGCTCTCGTGGCATTTAGGTGGGGAGGAACAATTGAACAGGACACAAAAGTGCTGAGTTCTACGAAGAAGAGAAAGTAGGATGCAGCGCTGAAGAGAGCCAGGCTGCCATAAGCTGAGTAGTCAGGGAAAGTCTCTCAGAGAAGGTGACACTGGGGCTGAGTGATAAGGAGTGACCATAGGAAGATTTGGGGAAGAGATTTAGGCAAAGAACACCAACGGTAAGGGTCATGGGGTGGGATTGAGGTTGCTGTGTTTCAGGGTCAGCAAGAAAGACACCCTGCCTGGAACATGACACCCCAAAGGAAGAATTACACAAGGCGGGATTAGAAAGGAGGCGGGAGTTAGATCAGAGGGTGCTATGGTTACCACAAGGATCTTGAGTTTTATTTTACTGAGATGGGAAGCTATTTCAGGCTTTTAAATGAGAGAGTGGCATAATCTGAGTTGCGTATTGAGAAGGCCACACTGGCTATATTGCGAAGAATGAATTGCAGCGTTGAGGGAGATGAAGGCAAGAATAGAAGCAAGACAGCCTGTTAGGAAATTATTACGGTGGCCTGGTAAGGCTCATGGTCATTGAACAAGAGGAGCGGTGGTGGAGACGCTGAGAAAGGGATGGAACTGGACACCATCCCTACTGAGGTGGGAAGAATGTGTCTGGGAGAAGCATTTAAAGGCTGTGCTTTGGGCATGTCAGGTCAAGAAATGTATTAAACTGGAAAGCAACGTTGCCAAGGGATGGCTGCTGCCGCCCCCTGTGACATGTCCTGAGGACCCTTCTCAGATATTCTAAAGAAGACCACCACTTCAGGGCTGTTTGTCTCTCTCCGTGAAAGGTCAGCTGCCTGTTTCAAAGTGACATCTGCATTCTAATTCCTGGGAGGCTGTTGATGTGCCTGACAATATTCCTAGATGGTATGAATGTCTTTACAACCAGGTATAGCTCTCCTTTCTTCGCATTTAATAAAGAAGGCATTTTTTCCCCCTAACAGGATCACTCTGGTTTCAATGGCTGACTACGATGAAAAGAGATTCGACTATAGATGCGAATAAATTATTCACAGCACACCCCCGCGCACCCTTTCCCCCACTACACATTCTTTCCTCTTGGAGGGGATTTGCATGTCTCCCCACCTTTGTTCAGAAGCCTCGCGTTCAGCTCAGCACGCAGGGGAGACGCACCAGGCCGAAGCGCCTCTTTTCTGGGACTGCAGCGGGATCCCGATGAACTCTGGCTTTGGGGGAAATGTCCATTTTCACTGGCCACCTATCACCCTCATTCTCTAAAGTGCAATTCCTTTTTGTATAGCCCAACAGGGAAACCTAAGGCGCTTGGGAACTCTCCGAAGACCAGAAAGCCCTTCCGCCATTGAAGAGAGTCTGCAAAACCCCTGACTTACACCTCCGCGACCACTAAGCAGCTACTTGGTGACATGTTTCCCTCCAGCAGGTCTAGCGAAGAGAAAAGCACATGCTGGTTCTTAGAATGTCCTTTGCTTCCAGGGATCCTCTTAAAAAAAAAAAATAAAATACCTAACACCATGCAAATCCCCAGTCTTTGTGTTCATGGAATAATGGGTTTATGTCCCATGAGCGGATTTGGCTTTTCCACTAGAAAAAGGAAGAATATCTGTCAAATCCATTCGTTCTGGTCTTTTTTTGGCAGGTGCTTTCTCGCATTGGGTTCAGAATGAAATATACATATTCAGTTGTTTTTATCTTAATATCAGGGGCCATCTTCTACAAGAAACAAAACCTATCCTGGTTAACAGAATAGGTATGAGGACTTAAAGGAAGGCTCTCGGGAACTCATAGACGCGACAAAGAAGGGTAGCGAATTAGGCGTGGAAACCAGGCAGGTCGGCAGGCTCTGGAAACAGCTTCTTTGACTTCGCTTCTCACCCCAACTGCATGCTGGAACCCCCGGGGGAGATTTTAAAGCTTTTAAAGGATACTGATGTCTTGACCCCATCCTCTGAGGTCCTGATTTAAGTAGCCTGGGAGGGGGCTACCCTTGTAGGAGGCCTGCTGTTAGAAATGATGCTCTCCCACCTTCGGCAATCCCGTAGTCATGCTGACCAAGTCTTACTAGTAAATTCCAGGAGACAGAGGGTACCATCGGCTTAGGCTGATTCCTAAGCCCACCCCTTGGCAAGGGGAAGACAGGGCACCTGGTCACCAGCCCTGCCAGGCCATGACATCATTGGAGAAGAGGTAATTCCCTAGACGGAGCCTGCGGTGCTATTAGGAGAGGAAATAGAGGTTAGGCAGCCAAAATGTCAAAATGACAACCCTCCCCCACCCCTCCAGTCCCCACATCCAAAGGCATAATTTCACTCATACACAATGACAAACAGTCCCCGTGACTCTGGAATTTTGTGTTGTATCACAATCATCCTCTCCACAGAGCAGGAACTCAGAGAGAGATAACTGTACGGCGCCCCTGGCATGCATGACTATGCACCAACACCTTCTGTCAACACTTCCACAAACTGGAGGTGCAGGTCAGAGAAGGAGGGATCCTGCTCTTTCTCCCTTTGATTTAGAAATCTTGACCACTGCATGGACTCTCGCTAGGAGAAAACACTGTTTTCCTGATGGTGAACGTGAGCTGCATCAACCCCCTCCCCCACTCCGCGTGATTCCTGCAAATGTTAATGCTAACCACGCTGAAGCAGTTGCTCCAGGCCGCACTGAGAACTAGCCACCAGAGTGATTGATACTGCGGGCGGAGAGGATGATGAATCGAGTATGTGGGATAGCATCTGATAGAAGACGAAGTGCCCCTGCCCGGGACAATCAGATCTAACGTGGCTAACGAAGCAGAGCTAACGCAGTGACCTCTGCAGCACAATTATCATGGCTGTTGGCATCTCTGATCGTCTCTGAGACTGTTTTCAGTGTCTGAAAAGAAATCAAACTTTCTCTTAGAAGCCTAAATAACAAAAGGTAGAACCGTGTCCATGACTAGTACCCATGTGAAATTCTATTTGGGAACAGATGAGAAACACAGAGGTGAGGGAGGAGAGGGGAAGAGAAGGGAGGGGACGGGACTTCTTTAAATCCTGCCCCATCTTATCCATACCCTAGTCTCCATTTCTCTTCACTCCAGGTGTTCTTACTCCAGGATCTAAAGCACCGTGACCTCACTGAGGTCAGATGGGAAATTTTGCATGTATATGTCTTCCTGGCAGATACCACAGGTCCCATCAGACATTTGAGGTTTGGAGACTGAGCCCCACAGGTGAACAGAAACTTTATTTTTTTTCTTCTTCTTGCCTGTTTTGACTACCTTCCTGGGCCTCATCCTCTGCAAATCGATCTTGTCTCCAAGCCACTTGAACTTCTACTAGAAACCAGGTCTCTCCTCCAGGACTCGACTGCCAGTCCTCTGTTTCTTGCCGATGGTCTGTCACTGGTCAACACTGGAGGGACCAGCAGCCTCAGATGACCTCAGGGGCCAGCCACTTCGAGGAGGAGGGTCTTTAAAAGGGGTTTGACACCGTCTTGTTTTCAGCCAGCTATGGTCCTCCAAAATTCCGATTCCTTAGAGAAAATGGGCTTTTCTATAGAAACATAAAATATGCAAAGTGTTTCTTTGGGGAAGAATAATATTTTAGGGCTTCTGTTTTGGTTTGGGCTACAAAAGTACTCCCAGGTTCCAAATCTAGGACACACAAGAAAATAGCCAAGTGGGAGCTGCAACCAGTCAGTCTGGCTCATTGGAACGTTATGGATTGCGTGTTCCAGATCCTTCTCTTCACCACCCTCCATCCCCAAATTAGCCTTAGCCATGTGTCCCTACAATTTGGTCTTGCCTTTTCCTGTAGCACCATACGAACAGTAAAGAAACCAAAAGCATCAGAAGCCCCATGGGACCCGCTGATGGCCAGCTAACAGTTTTCACGTCTCAACCCATAGGAGACTTAAATACCGTACCCTTTTCAGCACAACCTCCAGAACAGGATTCCACAAAGCCTCTCTCCATACACTCGCTGCGGTCATTCATCACACTCTCAACACGTGAACTTAGCACCTGGTGTAAATCAGACACTGAGCCAGACGTACAAGTTTCACATATGAAATGATTTCAGCCTTCCAGAATCTCAGAATCTAGTGGAGGAGTCAACCTACCCTGTAGCCGCAGTACGAAATAACAAGTGAAATGACAGATAGGAACAAAGCACTAAAATAGACTGAGGACGGAGCAGACTGGTTGGTTCTGTTTGTTATACAAGTAGCAGGTCCTTGCTGTTCAACGTGTGGGGTGCTGGACCATCAGGGTGGCATTTCCTGGCTATTTGTGTGAAATGCAGAATCTCAGGCCCCACCCGAGACCTACTGAAGTGGAACTTGCACTTCGGTAAGCTCCCAGGTGACTTGGAGGCACACAGAGTTGGAAAAGCTCTGTCTGAAATGTCAACAAAAGGCAGGCACCTGGATCTAATTTACCTAATTGTGTCTGCAACGAGGATGTGCCAGGAGTAAGCAGCGGGAAAACATTTTACATATGTTGGAATGTATATGGATTTGGGATTTAGAAAAAGTTGGGTAAGTAGAAGGAAATTAAGTAGTTTTATCCACTCTCACACCAGACTCAGCACCTTCATGGCCTGGGCCTTGGGTAAGAGTGAGGGGAAATAGTCCGTGCTCCCCAACATTCTTAGCTGCCCAATCACCTGCCCTGTGTTGTACTATTGATGGCAAAAGTGGCACTGGAACCCCCTCTCCTGACTTGCCCTGGGAAGATGTAAAACTTATTGAGTCAGAGAGACTGGGTGTGAATTCATGCTTTGTCACTTATCTTCTATTTATGCAACCTTACTCGAGTAAGTCACTTGATTTCCCCTAATGTCTTGCAAACTCTGCATCTGTAAGAAGTAGTGATTATCCCAAAGGTGGTTATGAGATTATATTGAGATACTGGTTATAAACTGTCTAAAATAGACCACTGAGTGCCTGGCATATAGCAAAGTCAGTAATGTTTGGTATTTTCATTATTTTTAGCTGCTGCAGTAGATGCTGGCCATTTGTTCACCGAGCCCATTTTTCTTCAGACCTGAGCAAGTATCTAGGTGTTTTCCAGATCTCCATTCTTGTCGGAGTGGCCATGGAATGTCCTGGCCAATGAAATGGAAGAAATAGATGCCACTTCCAGCCTTTTCCATCAAAACCTCCTATGCAAACTTCCCTTCTCCTCCATATGATGTTGGATAGAATAGCTTTGAAAATCATGGCATAAAGATGGCAACATCTCCATCAGCCTGGGCCCCGGAATGACCATATGGGGCAAAGCTACATCACCAACATTAAAATCACCTTCATTACTGACTGTACTGTACATAGGTGAGAAACAAACTCAGATTGTCTTAAGTCAACAATTTCAGGTTGTATCTATTATAGAGGCAAGTGTCACCTAACTACACCTGGCCAATACAACATGAAAAATTGTCATTGTTTATCTACAGTGATACTGGGATGATTTAATAACATAGCAAATGTGGAAATGCACTATAAACTGTGAAGTGCTATGAAAATGTATAGAGAGATTGGATAAAAAGATCTGAAGTTACGACCAAGTTCAAATCCAAGCCCTGCTGCACAGAGTGGGATCTTGCATAAATCATTCATAACAGCTGAGCCAATCTAGAAAATGGAGATATGAGCTCTTAGGCAAGCATGATGGCAAATGCATCATAGAAATAAAAGCTGTTACTCTAGAGGCAAGATGACTCAGTGGTTAAGAATTCGGCTTCCAGAGTTCAAACATTCAAACTCCTACCTCCTGTTGAATAACTTTAGGCAAGTTAATGTATGCGCCTCAAATCCCATTTCCATAAAATTGAGATAATTATAGAATCTACCTCATACGGTTGTAAGTATCAAATGACTGGATATGCATAGAGCTCCTAAAAGCATATCCAGCACAATTAATAAATGTTGATGGCTACAGGGGACAGCAAAGAGAAGAGGCAATGAAAATGAAAAAGAGGACAAGTTTTGAAAGATGATTCTAGATTTGATTTCTAAGATTTCAACTACACTTAAACCACAGAGTTCTTACTCATCAGCAAGCTCCCAAACCAACTCTGATCAACTGTGGGTTCTAATACCGACCTTGGGTGTTCAACTTCAGACCATCACATCAGTCTTCCTAGGTCCTCAACCCTGGCTGTGCATCAGTGTCACATGAAAAAAAACGTCTGAAAAATGCTGATGCCTGGGCCACAACCCTGGTTCATTAAGTCAGAATATCTGAGGATGGAATCCAAGGACCAGTTTTTTTTTGTTTGTTTGTTTGTTTTTGTGTGTGTGTGTGTGTGTGTGTGTGTGTGTTTTTAAGTTCCCAAGTGATTCTAAAATGCATTCCCAGTCACAAACCAATGCTTCAGCTCATGGACTTTTGAGGGCGAGGAAAGAAAGAAGAGCTTCCAAAACTGAAATGCTAGAACTTTATTAGAACATCCCATGTCCCAAAGTCCCAGGGCATTTACTCAGTCATTTGATACATGATGGTCAGGCCCTTCTGTGTGCTAGCTGCTAAGGGCACAAAAGCAATATATCACAGTCCCTGTCTCCAGGGCTCATTATCTAGCAAACAGCCTCCATCTGGAGGACTAGACCTCTTGGTCAGTACATATCACCTTCCCACCGCACAGCCCTGCCCCCCACAAAATAGTCTCCATGGTCCTCAAGCGTCTGGTGAATGATCCACAGCTGGGGCTAAGAAATGGTTAACAACCTTCTCAAATGACTCTGCCCCTGCTGGAATCTGACCTCAAAACTTTTGACATCAAGCAAAACAATCAGCCTTTTCATTATCAGATGTTATCTTTTCCCCACTAGCAAGACTCCTAAAAGGTCAGGCAGAGCAAAGAAATGCGCTTTATTTATGACTGAGTGAATAATCAATTACCATGGTGGTCCATGTCATCCTGGGCAGGCTCGGTTGAAGATGCTCAACACCGCTTGCTTTCACGGGCCCACAAAGTGTTTGATGGGCATGTAGCGGGTGCAATAAGTGAAATTGCTAGGAACTTATGGGCTAAAGTAAGTCTTGGCGCGAAAAGGGCTGAGCACACCTGCTCCATCATCAGTATTCAGGTTTCTGTGACATACCTAATCACCATCAGAAACTGAGTTTTGCAGGCAGCTCCTTGGTTGAGTTATTCAGAGAGTCTTTTTTTAAATCTGGAAAGGCCTTGACATTTGAAAGATGTTAAAAGAACTGCTAGACGGAGGCAACGATTCAAAGGATAATTTGTCCTTCATGAGATGACAAAGTAAAAGGCTGTTATGATATCTCTTCTATCATTTATTAGCCTTTGTGAAAACACTGTTCTCAGTACACCACTTATTCCAGAAACATAGTTAAATGAATTATAATTTCGCACGTAAACCCAATGTGTAAATAGTTCTTCTTTTTTTTTTTCAAACAAGCTGAGTAGCAGCATTACCCAAGGGTTTCCAAAAAAGTCAAATGTCTTAAACCAACAGAAACAATAATAAAACCAAGCAAGGTATGATCCTAAACTAGTGGTTGGCAAACTCATTAGTTAACAGAGCCAAATATCAACAACACAACGATTGAAATTTCTTTTGAGAGCCACATTTTTTAAAAAATATATATTTTATTGATTTTTTTACAAAGAGGAAGGGAGAGAGATAGTTAAAAACATCGATGAGAGAGAAACACCGATTAGCTGCCTCCTGCACAACCCCCACTGGGGATGTGCCCACAACCAAGGTACATGCCTTTGACCAGAATTGAACCTGGGACCTTTCAGTCCACAGGCTGATGCTTTATCCACTGAGCCAAACTGGTTTCGGCAAGAGAGCAAAATTTTTTAAACTTAAACTTCTCCTAACGCCACTTCTTCAAAATAGACTCTCCCGGGCCGTGGTTCAAGGGCCCAAAGAGCTGCATGTGGCTCGAGAGCCGCAGTTTTCCGACCACGGTCCTAAACCAACCTTAAAAGACAGAGGTTCTCAAAAGCTGTGTTGACTTCAAAGGACCAATTGGCAAGATGACCAAATGCTCCCTCCTCAGCCCAAGGTCTCCGACTGACAGGCTGAGGAGGACGGGAGCCCAGACCTGAAGATGGGAAGCACCCAGGCTCCAGGACAAAAACCTCCTGTCCGGGAACAGAGGAAGCCCAGGTGCATGCCAGCCGGATGAATTCTACCTTCACCGTGTCTCCTTCACCATCTGTAAGTGTCATGCCACCATTCTCAATCAGCTATTCCCTCCAGACAAATGTATCCAATCCTTGGGTACTCTGCCCATCCATATCACCCCAAAGTCATTCTACTCAAAGTTGGGGTGTTAATTTCCCAAAGGGCACCCCAGGATGTACGATTTTACTGCACAATCTCCACTTCTCTTATCCACCCCTCAAACAAGATATTGGTTACTACTTGACTCCCAGGAGACTTTCTCCAATCCTCTTATTATATGAAGGACCTCATATTCTAGCACAACAGTATGATTAACTAGGTTAGCTTATAAAGTAAAGGCCCTGACTCCCAAACCGGACAGAGGCACACCAGAAGCAAAGGATGGAGGGAAAGGGAAAGGAAGGTAGAGGAGGGGTGGGGAGGAGAAGGGAAGAGGAAGGAAGGGGAAAAAGAGAAGAAGAAAGGGGGAAAAATAGAATGGAGAAGGAACAAAAGGAGGAGATGGGGAAAAGATGACTGAGTGTGAAAACAACAGAAAACAACAGGAAAATACTGAACATTTAAAATCATTAATAATCAAATAGATGGCCCCAATCATGTTAATCTAATATAAACCATCCCTATTTAGTTTGGCTCTAGAAATATTAGCAGATAACTATTCAAGAAAAAAAAATAAAGTGCAAAAAATGATGAAGGGGAAAAAAACAGAAGTATCAGTATTTCCAGGTGACATATTTCTATTCCTAGAAAATTAAAGCAAATTAATCAGAAAATAACTTGCTCAAAATTGTGGCTATGAAATACATCCTCAAAAACCAATAATAACCTTTGCTTATATCCATGCCAGACAGCTTAAAAATAAAGTTATGGAAAATGCTATTTGCAGTGGTAATATAAAACATTAAGTGCCTGCATATTCATTTAATTTGAGATGCACAAGACTTATAGAAAACTGTAAAACTCTGTTAAGAGAAATAAAGAAAAACGAATAAATGGAGTGATGCTCCCTGCTCCAAGAGTCCATGTCCAACTTCCTCTAGATGAAGGAGGAGGCCTGGGGACTGGGCATTATGGGGGATGTGGGATGAACCCATGGGCTTGGAAGGGACAGTGGAGGGCTTAGTGACCATTCAGGTGCTAAAGATGAATATATCTCCTGCGTTGACTTATAAATTAATTCAGTATCTACTAAGCTCTATTGGAACACATTCTAGAACCAGACATAGTAAACCTCTTCTGGAGGAATAAGGAATAACAGAGACTTAAAAAAAAAAAAGAAAGAAAGAAAGAAAAGAAAAGAAAAGAAAAAAGAAAATAAATGAAGGCAGATCCATTCCACTAGATTATAAACGGTAAATCTGCAATGATGCCGCATTAAAAACAAGCATCACGAAACACAATCCAAATTCTAAAAGGCGTGCAATAAGTAACGTATTAGAAGCAATACAAAAATGGGGGAGGAAAGGGGAAGAACTACTGTTAAATGCCAACTTAAATAAAAATGATTTATTGTACTGTAGGTCCTAGTGATATAAAATAATACATTTCAAACACAAAAAGAATTTTGTATTAAAACTATCTAAATTATATTAGAAATGAGAGGTAAAGACAAGAGAATCTTACTATGAAAGAAATAAAAAAAGATTCATGGGTTTGAAGAATAAATTTTTTAAAGTAATGCAGAAATATGACAAGCATAACTGATAAAACATTCACTATTCAAAATAGCATATATATAAAAAGCCCAGATTCTAAGTGGGCCAGAGAATATGGTCCACTTAACTGAAGAAAAAAATCTAAACGGAAGTAGGAAGGAGGAGAAATGTACCAGCACTAGCTATTAAGATAAACAAACTAAAACAACTTTAAGACATTGCTGACACATTCAACTAAAATAAATACAAATGGGAAACCTTAATGCTGATGCAGGGGGGAGCAAGTTGCTGATGGTAAGTTTAGCGGAGGATGATGATGGTACTATGTCCTCTAGGTAGCAGCAAAGGTACATTCCTCCTTTCTCCAAGGAGGTACCTGGCTTTTTTTTTTTTTAATTTCTTTATTGATTAAGGTATCACATATTTGTCCTCAACCCCCCATTCCAGTCTGATGGAGGTAGTACATGGCTGCCAGGGAATGGAGCCATAAGCACTCCAGCCATACGCACTCCAACCTGGCCCATTCCAAAGTTTTGCACAGAATGATAAGAGATCACAGGAAATGGCAGAACCAGTAACTCTCAAATGGGCTATATGGACTCAGGCAATAAACATCTTACGTTGCTCATGTGCACTGAAGACCAGAGATCCTTCCCCAAAATTGATGGGTAACTTCTTATTGCCGGAAGCTAATTCCAGCATGTCACAAATGCCAGAAGTTTCATCAAAAGATTGATGGAACCTTGAGGATCGCCTGCTGGAAATGGCTAAGTACATTTTCCCACACCTAAAGATTTGCATAGATGTTTGCTTTCTGCCAGACAGCTGAGGGTGTTTCAATCTACATGTTATTGCCTCCAACTGGCCAAACACCTGAACAGCTGTAAGCAGTTCCCCCAATCTGACAACGGATTCTGTATACTAAACCTTACCTTTGATCTGTATATCTACTTTGCCTTAAGGACAATTTGTGTTAATAAAAAGCAAGGGGTCCTGAGACAAGCAGAACTTGGTTCCTACAGCCAAGCTCCTCTGGCCCCCCCCAAAATGCCTTCCAAAATTATGTTCCATCTCTAGACTCTTTAAAAATTTACAGCAGCCCCTTCTCCACATTCTTAAACCCTTCTAGATGCTGGACAAGACCCCCGGCACCTTATAACTCTGTTACAACCTTAAAGATAAAAGACAACACCCAAAACATGGAGTTCCCATATGACCTAGGAATTACACTTCTAGGTATATACCCAAGAGAAATGCAAACATAGATATACACAAAAACTTGTGCCCAAAGGTTCTTAGCAGCATTGTTCAGAATAGCCTAAAGGCGGCAACAACCCAAATGTCTATCAACTGGAGAATGGTATATAAAGTGAGGCATATCCACCCAATGCAATATTACTCAGCCATACATGGGATGACGTGGCACATGCTACATGCTACAACATGGATGAGCCTTGCAAACATTATGCTAAGTGAAAGAAGCCACAAAGGAGTATAAATTATATGTTCCTATTTATTAAAAATGTCCAGAATAGGCAAATCCATAGACACAGAAAGTAGGTTGGTGGTTGCCTGGGGCTAGGAGGATTAGGGGACTGCTAACGAGTAAAAGGTTACTTTTTATTCTTTTTATTTTCAAGGTTACTTTTTTGGAGTAATGGAAATGTTCTAAAGTTGTGATGACTGCATAGCTCTGTGAATCTACTGAAAGTCATTGAATTACATGCTTTCAAGGGTGAATTTTATGTAATGTGAATTATATATCAATAAAACACACACACACACACACACACACACACACATATACACCATTAATATAAACCTTCTTCCAACCCTGATAAGTGAAGGCATATGGCCAAATTTAGCTTGACTTAAAAAAATAGGCTAATGGTATGTTTCTTGTAGTCCAGACTTTGGCAATAAGTTCCTGCCTGCTAAACATATTACAAGTTTTACAGACGG
Organism: Nyctalus aviator; assembly: GCA_036971965.1. Taxonomy (NCBI): domain Eukaryota; kingdom Metazoa; phylum Chordata; class Mammalia; order Chiroptera; family Vespertilionidae; genus Nyctalus; species Nyctalus aviator. Next base: position 7,663,542 of record CM072929.1, on the reverse strand, counting down.
CAGCCGATTGATGTTTCTCTCTTTTTCCTTTCCCTTCCTCTCTCTAAAATCAATTTTAAAAATATTTTTAAAACACATGTTTTAAATAGAGACTTTACTATAGTCCTCAGCCTCTCTTCTCCCACTCACACTTGGTCTTGACACTCCTACCTTTTCCTGTTCCTTTTTATCCCTTTTGTAATTCTCAATCAAAATGGGACCAGCACCAGCTCCTGTTTTCCCTCCCAACAATTCTGTGAAAAACGCACACCTCAATTCAATTCCCTCACCTAGGGTTATGCTCTTAACAACAGGAGGAAAGGTTTGATAATCACAAGATCTCTCTTTTATGACAATTCAACAGAGAGCCTTCTCTTATTCCCCAACGCTGCTTTCATTTCAGATTTTCTAATTCAAACTTTTCAATTTCCCACTGATTCCCCATTCTATTCCTGGCACTTCCCAGCCTTTCTCTGTGGTTCAGCCACTTCAAGGACCAGCTTGTCAGCTGTGCAGCCCAGACCCCCTGCCCACTGCTGCCTACCTTTTAGGTCAGATTTATTTTCACTCTTCCCCAACCCTCTCTCAACCTGGATGTCCCCCAAGCTCATCCCTCAGCAAGCCATTTGTAAATTCCACATTCTGGCTTTTTTCCCTGATGCTGACCAATCACAAATCTTCGAGGAGAGGCCAGATGGTGGCTCCTGGGTGGTCTGTGAATGGCTTCAATGCTCTCTGGCCTTGCTCAGAGCTTCCCCAGTCTCCACAAGAGCAGCTGTTGGCTCCTACCCCAAGGCTCCCCAGCCCAGCCTGACCCCAGTTGGCAAATCCACAGAAGGCTATCACTTCCACGCCCTTGGCTATGCTTCCTCTCTACTCCAGCAAAGGCCAAGAGGACAAAGACATCATAATGATTGCCACTGAAAAGAAATTCAAGTTTTGTAGATATCCTCTCTAATAAAAGAGAAACATGTAAATTGACCATATCTTTGCTATACCCACAAGCCACACCCATCAGCCAATCAGGGTGGGTATGCAAATTAACCCAACCAAGATAGCTGTTAATTTGCATATCCAGGCCAGAGGGAAGACTTGAAGACAGCATAGAAAGAAGCCAAGAGCTGCAGAAGGGTGCGAAGCTGCGGAGAAGCAAGCAAGTGGGGCGGCAGCGAAAGGAAACAGGCAGGGCAGGGAGAAAGGAGAGAAGCCAGAGGGCAGCGGAGACCACAGCAGGAAGCCCTATTGCAGGAATCTTCCTGAAAGAGGCCTCTAATATATGTATTCATATTCATATTCACATTCCTCTGTCATTCACTAACTGGGTGACTTTAAGGGGTAACCTGCTTAGCCTCTCCAAGTCTCAGTTTTCTCATGTGTGAAAATGGGAATAATACTATTGTAAGGATTAAATGAGATCATTCAAGAAAGGGCTTGGGGCTGTGGCCACTCTAATCAGTCCATATAAATCAAAATTGTGGTTTATTCTTTACATGAAGGGCAAGACAAAGAACCATATGGGAAAAATGCCATCACTCTCTGTGACCAGCTCTTTACAAGGACAGAGGTGGAGGCCTCCCCGTCCACCCTCCCCTGTTGCTATGCAGTCTTCTGCAGGCAGAGCCTGTTAGCTCGGAAAATCTGCTCCACGTGGTCCTAACAGCTCTGCAAAGCCTGAGAAACCTCTCTCTCTCTCTCTTCCTCCCCTTAACCAGTTCAGCGCAATCTGTGTCTTTTCCAAGACAAAGCTGCAGTCCCTGCAGACACAATGGTGCGGAAATCTTTGCCCACAGTGAGGGCTGCAGAGCCAGCGATGCCTTTTGGGACAGAACAAAACACCTCTCCGAGCTCCGTTAGCCCGGCTTCCACGGCTGCTGCAGCCGCAGGACTGCAGGAGTTGTGCCATGATACCGTGGCATCAGGGAGTTCAAGGTCAGGGGGATCGCATGCCGCTGAAGACAATGAATTTAAGTTGGAATCATTGTCTCCTCGGTGCCCTACTGTGGGGAAGTAAATCCCAGAGGAAAACTCAAGCTTTGCCCTTCTATGGGACAAGCCAACACCCCCTCTGACTGGATGCACCCTGCTGGTCCTACTGGTCCTACTGGTCCGAATGCACCCACTCATCTCACCTGTACTTCACAGGGCTCCACACGACGCACTGTCTTAGTAGATCCCTGTGCCCCTCGGGCTGTTTCCCGGTTCCATGAACTTGGACAAAGCTGAAATATGTTCCTGCAGTGACATCTGTGCATTCAGCAAACATATATTATGCACCTACTGTGGGCCAGGAAGTGTTCTGGGTGAAAGGGATAGATATGGTCCTTTGAGGGGCTCACAGTTTTGGGCCCCAATAGTTCCCAAAGCAAATGGCACCTTAATGTGACTGGAAAGTGAGGAGGGAAGGCTTAGCCAAAGAACTGTGTGCATACGGGGAGGGTGTGTGTGTGTGTGTGTGTGTGTTCCCCTGGGCATCCCACACAGGTATACTCCTCCACAAATTATTCATCACAGTGCCTTCCTAAAAACCCGCATACACATCTTACATCTTGAAATGTCTTGTGTTTCACCTCGTTGGGCAGAAGGTCAGAGAGAACATTTTTGTGAGTTATACCTTACTGGACTGCTACATCTTGTTAAACATGCATTCACGCTCTCTGAGATGTCTGAGACAGACTCCCCTGTGCTTCTGAAGTGAAGGGGTCAATCCCAATCTACTCAGTCCACACCTCTCTTCCCCTTGGGTTAGGGCCCCATCAAGGAGACTAGGGGAGACTCCTCAAGAGCTGATTTTGCTCTCATCTTAATAGACGTGGTTGACAGGTTACTGCCTGGTTGCTGAGTCTGAGCTGCTAAGACTTTAGTCCCCTAGGCTCCAGTTTGCTGGCCTTAGATCTGGAATCTGCATTCATTCATTAGTTCGTTCATTCATTCACTCAAATCACATATGTATTGACCTCCACATCTGTGCCCAGCACTTTCCAGGTGCCAGGGATACAGAATTGAACCAGACACACAGGTCTGCTCTCATGGAACCTGCATTCTAGCAGAAGAGACAGATAATAGGTAAGCACACAAGAAAGTAAATAAATGAGACAATATTAGGTAATGACAAGTCTGGCCTCAAAACAGAGCAATATGTTTCAAAGTGGCATTTGGAAAAGTTATTGCTAATAGGGAAGACCAAGTTAAAGTGACATCTGAGCTGAGACCTGAGCCATGAGAAGGAGGCAGTCATGTAGACACTGGGATGAGGGGAAGAGGGTGGAGGACAGGCAGGTGCCAATAGTACGGAGGAGTTTGGATTTCATTCTACCGTAAGTAGAATGGGAATCCACCAGAGAGTGTTAAGCAAGAGTGACATGATCTGACTCACACTTTTAAAAGATCACTGCATTCAAAGTGCTCTGGATTCTGGCCCTACAGAATCTACCTGCTCCTCCTTTCTTTGGATGACCTCTCTGAACTTGACCTTTGGTTACTAACCCAGAGGTTCTCTCTGGTCAACATGTGGCCTCAGGCTCTCTGCTGTCCACAGTTAGAGAGGAAGATGGGCTTTCTCAGTGAGCATCCCCCTCCCCCATTCATTCATCTAAATGCCTTATTCCCTCATCAGCATGGTCTGCGTGCTCAAGAGCTGAGTCCCCCGATTGCAGCGTAAACTTCTCTTTCAACAAAACCGCAGTTTTTCATTCCCTTCAAAGCCACCAGCGTGGTGGCAGCGTACCAATTTCAGAACAGTAATAGATTTCCTGAGTGGCATTCACACTTGCCATCTCTCACTCGGGCTGTCACTCCCACCGGTTGTGTGGGTTTCCAGGTTTCAGAAGGCCACTTGGGAGATCTAAAGCAAAGCTTCCCCAGGAGGGACGCACACATCTGGGGAGTTTCTGAAGGTCCCAGACGTGCCCAGGCCCATCCCAGACTTAAGAATCACAAAGGGGTGGTATCTGTGTCTTATTAAACACCCCAGGCAATTCTGAGGTGTACCTGCACCTCTGCTTAAGATCCACTAAACAGGAGGCAGATAAAGCTAATCTTGCAAGCTCACCACTGCAAATTCTTTTTTTTTTTTAAACAGGCTAAGTAAAGAGTGGTTAAAAATGCATCCATACACAAAAAAGCCACAGAACCGGAAGAAGCCAGACTATCTCTTCCTTATGTGGAACAAGGCTCCATCAAGAAGAAGAGGAGGTGAGGATTATGGGTTAGTGGGTACAGGCACCCCTGACCTTCTGCTCAGAAAATCACAGTAGGAGAATGAGATGTGCCTGTTTCTTCATATTCATTGCTTCCCATGTTCACACCTGCACAGAAGCGACCAGCAGACCCACACACTCAGGGACTTCAACACCACAAGCCCTGGTCCATATTCAGCCAGACTTTCCGTGCCCTTGGATATCCCCCTGAAAATTTAAAATATTTGCACCAAGCCCAGCCGGACTGGCTCAATGGATGAGTGTCGACCTAAGGAACCAGGCGGTCATGGTTCGATTCCCAGTCAGAGCACATGCCCAGGTTACAGCTCAATCCCCAGTAGGCGGCATGCAGGAGGCAGCCTATCAATGATTTTCTCCCATCATTGACCTTTCTAATCTCTCTCCCTCTCCCTTTCTCTCTGAAATCAATACAAATATATTTTTAAAAATATTTGCACCGCCAAAAATAGGTTTGGCTCAATGGACAGAGCATAGGCCTGCGGACTGAAAGGTCCCAGGTTTGATTCCAGTCAAGGGCATGTACCTTGGTTGCGAGCACATCCCCAGTAGGGGGTGTGCAGGAAGCAGCTGATCGATGTTTCTAACTCTCTATCACTCTCCCTTCCTCTCTGTAAAAAAAAAAAATCAATAAAATATATGTATATTTTTCTAATGTCATGCTAAGTAAGAAAAGCTACACACAAAGGCCACATATTGTATGACCCCATTGATATGAAATGTCCAGAATAGGCACATCCACAGGAAACAGAAAGGAAACTAGAAGTTGCTTAGGACTGAGAGGAAGGGGAATAAGAAGTAACTAATAAATACAGGGTTTGTTTGGGGGGCGATAAAAATGTGTTAAAACGAGATTGCATTGATAGTTGGACCACCCTGTGAATACATAAAAACCACTGAACTGTACACTTTCAATGGGTGAACTTTACGACATATAAATTACATCTCAATAAAGCTGTTCTTAAAGGAACACCAGCAACCAAAGCTCCACTCAAGGCCCATTTCTGCTCAGACCCGACGCAGCCAGAGCACCTAACTGCTCCCTCTTTCAACACTTACCTCTCTATTCCTGGGGCCATTTTAAAAATTGTTTGTTGATGTTCCTATAACAGTTTAAAAAAGAAGTAAGTTTAGTACCTTCATTCCACCCAGTTCTAGGGAGCAATAAAGCATACTCACAGAAATTACAATAGCACAGAAGCCAGAATTACCGTATTTTCCGGCGTATAAGACGACCCCCCTAATTTTACAGTTAAAACATAGGTTTAGGCCTATATGCGCTGTATAAGACTACCCCCCACTTCCGAGGCAACGCCAGTTCTTTTTTTAATAGACCGCCTCTCTGACTCTGGCCAATCTGAGCAGGCTTTTTACTAGAACACAGTGTAGCTTCGGGTACAGAACATGTATAATTTGCATGCATAAAAAGCCTGCTCGGATTGGCTGAGTCAGAGAGGTGGTCTATTAAAAAAAGAACTGGTGTTGCCTCGGAAGTGGGGGGTAGTCTTATACAGCGCATATAGGCCTAAACCTATGTTTTAACTGTAAAATTAGGGTGTCTTCTTATACGCCGGAAAATACAGCATGATCATGTAAATGCCATATTTTAGCTGGGATGAATTCATTACTATATATATATTTTTTTTTTTAAAGCAGTGCTGGAAATGCTAATCAACACTCACAAAATTTAATCTTCTTGCTGCATACATGATGTCTTCCCCCACATTTTATTAGTAGCACGTATCACTCACCAGCTCGTGAAAGAGGAGCGCGGACAGTGAGGGACGCAGGGGCGGGAGCACAGAGGACGGTCAGTGCTCCATCAACACACACCATTCCAGGTCATGTCACAGGCGTGTCCCAGGTGCCACATCCGGTACTAGATATAACATGCTTTTCCAGGGCTTGGGATTTCCTCCTATCTCCAGTGAACTGACACTAATTTCTTTCTGATAATTTATTTTTTTTCCAAAAGGTGTGACACCTTTAAGAGATCCCTGGAGCCACCCTGGAGTGTCGACTGCCTCACCAACACTGTGGTGCCATGGAAACCACCGACGGGAGGAAAATATGAGATTGTGTATCCGTGTGACACTTCCCAACGTGCTAAAATCAGCACTTCTCTTTGAAGAGCTGGGTGTAATCCTTTGCCAATTGATCTGTTTCGGGATCCAAATGGCTTTGCCCGCACTGCCACAGCCCCCACTGGGCAAAAAAAGCTTTGGCACTTTAAGAAAAAATGATTAAAAACTCCCTGCTGTTTATAATGATGGATAAATGTCACCGGGAATTAAATGTTTGTCAGAGGGGAAATGTGGCTGTCTGGAAAAGGCTGTAGGTACACGTGTGGAATTAATGCAAATACTCAACGCCCCACTCCAAGAGAGCTCGAAAGACACATGTTTTGCAGTGTTTGAGGTTTTTTTCCTTCTTTTTTCTTTTACAGCTGCAGGACTTGTCACTTTCTCATTCACCTGAACTCCGGGATAGTCTGAGACAAGCGAGGCCAGCTCCAGGTGTGACTCCTCATTCACTGCAGTGTCACCGTCTCTCTCCTCTGCACTCTCCAAATACAGCCCGCACCTCTCACCCCACAGCACATTTTCATTAAAGCTGATGTAGAAACAAAACCTGAGTCTAGCTGAAACTGGTTTGGTTCGGTGGATAGAGGATCAGCCTGCAGACTGGAGGGTCCCAGGTTCAATTCTGGTCAAGGCATGTACATTAGTTGTGGACACATCGCCGGTGGGGGGTATGCAGGAAGCAGCTGGTTGATGTTTCTCTCCCATCGATGTTTCTAGCTCTCTATCCCTCTCCCTTCCTCTCTGTAAAAAAATCAATAAAATATATATATATTTTTAAACACCTGAGTTTACTACACTGTCTAAACAGGGAAAGCGATGACGAAAGTGCACAACAGCAATACCGTTCTCAGATCTGACATCAGGATTCTGCTTTGTGTTCAGGTAACCAGAGAGCTCATGGCAAACTGCTCAACCAGCAGCCAAGACCCTTCATCTTGGTCTTCACCAGCCTCTCCTCCTACGTGCACCTTCAACTCCAACCAGGCAAACCTACTAACCTCCGGTGGCCAGACCATGTTCGCCCCTACCACTAATTTAGGGCAGCACATCTCACCCCAAGTTCCCCCTTCAAATGCTAACATGAACTTTCCATTTGCTGCTCAGTCTCTCTCTCTGTTGGACATACCTTTTATCTTATTTTTATTTTTCCCATCACCATTTATCCCCTTTACGCTCTCGTCCACCTCCACCCACCCTCCTCCGCCCCCACAATCACCCCGCAGCTGGCCATCCTTCCTTATCAGAAACTAGTGGCCCGGTGCCCGGATTTGTACACCCTGAAAGGAAGTTAATCAGAAGGAGTATTTTAATATCGCTAGTCATCTTTCTCTACAAATCACCATTGACAATGACAGATGGTAACACATGCATGCAATTGGCACCAGCGAGAACTTTATATATATGTAGATAAGCTTGCTAATTTAGACCTGCTTTCTGACTTCACTAATTTTTTTCCAGTGAAGCACCCCAATTTCTCTTTCAGGTAAGTGTCAGCAACACAGCAGTAAATATCAACAAGAAGCAGATTATTTTATTATTTTATTTTTTATTTTTTTTATTTTTTTTTTATTTTTTTTAAAATATATTTTATTGATTTTGTACAGAGAGGAAGGGAGGGAGATAGAGAGTTAGAAACATCGATGAGAGAGAGTCATCGATCAGCTGCCTCTTGCACACCCCCTACTGGGGATATGCCCGCAACCAAAGTACATGCCCTTGACCGGAATCGAACCCGGGACCTTTCAGTCCCCAAGCCGACGCTCTATCCATTGAGCCAAACTGGTTTCAGCTATTTTTTATTTTTTTAAATTACTTTATTGATTAAGGTGTCACACATTTACCCTCCACACACACACACACACACACACGCATGCGAAGCAGATTATTATTGTAGATCACGCAGGGAGAACAAAGGGCAAAATATTTAACTGCAGCAATATTTGACTATATTCTGCGCAGTGAGAAAACCTGAAGTCATTTTCTTTTCTTTTCTTTAAATTTGTTATTAAATTATTATCTTTGTACATATACCATTGCGCCCCCTCCCATACATGCCCTCCCTCCCCTGAAGTCATTTTCAAGATCCACCACTTCTTACTTCTTTTCGGTCAGGTAAAGTTTCTAAACTTTCTAAATCTCCATTTTCCAGCTAATGAAAAGAAAATAGGATTCCACCGAGTCTCCTATCTACTCCAGGGCTTCTGTGAGGATCAAATGAGATGAGGCATGGGAAAGCACTTCACAGTCATTTGGTTCAAATGTGAAATGTTTGCACCTGGCTATAAAGTAAGTTTTGTTCCTGGACTGAAGAAACTCCAAGGAGGCTAGTTGTCCTTAGGGAGAGGAAACTGGGCATTGCTATGTGACGTCATTACCCAGAACCCACAGCCTGGACTGGGCTGGGCTATGGGCTGCATTTTGCGACATGAAGCCTCAGCAGCATCAGCTTGCAACTGGTGGGCTGTCACTCTGGGGTGGTAGGGAGGCCTGTGTCCCACTTGGGGGAAGCTGAGTGTTGCTTTGTGGGCGCCAGGTCCACTGTGCTGTTTCTCTGTAAATGGCCAGTGTGCATCACGGCAGCTCCTGCGTTGAGTATCTGCCCCCTGGTGCTCAGTTCACATCATAGCGAACAGTCAGATGGTCAGACACTTAACATATTAGCCATATATATATATATATGATAGATACATAGATGTTTCAGCTGTTTCGTTAGCATGGGTGTGATTGTGTTCTGGTCCCCCCTCATTACTCACAACCTGCTCCATTACAGAGCAAAAGACATCAGCATTCTCACCTTAACAAATTCTAGACTGCCTTCCCCACTCCTCATCTCTTCCTCTGCTGCTGCTCAAAATGTTTAGCTTTCATGCATTTGCATATCTGAAGTAAGTCACTTAGCAGTGCTGGATCAAAGACTTGGGGATGGAGGAAGACGGCAGGCTAAGAAGTCCGGACTATATCCCAAGTACATCACAGAACTCGCAGGCAACTGAATCAGGCACCTTAAGGTGGAGGGACATGCAGGGCCGATCAAGAAAGGGCTGTAAGCCTTGTGAAGAAGTCTGAACTTCATCCTGGGGCCATCAAGAGCCATCAGAAAGTTTGACGCAGGAAAGTGATAGAAGCAAATGTGTGTCTGGAAGAATCACTGTGGCATGACAGGGATGGGGAGAGGGAAAGTCTAACGTCTTTGAGCAGCTAAGTGTTCATGTAGCTAGAGGGAAGTACAGAGCCCCTCCCCCAACTAGCTTTCACACACGCGCGTGCGCACGCACACACACACACATACACACACACACACACACACACACACACGGCTCTGCAGTCGTGCATATCTACAAGGTGTTCCTGTTGGTGTGGCTGTGCCTCCCATTCATCTTCATACCTTCCGGGCCCAGCACCGTGCCTGACACAGAGCAAGCCATCCGTAAGGGTCTGCTGGTTGAATGAGTGACCAAGTGCCTGCATGAGAGGATGGATGCCAGTAGGAAGGAAGGAACCAACAAATGGCAGAGAGCAAGGACCTCAGGACGTATTCATCGAAAGGTCATGGGCTTAGGAACCAGGCGGGACTTCGTTTACATCACAGACCTGACATTTGCTGGCTGTGGGGAGCCTGAGCAAGTTACTTCACCACTCTGGCACTGGTCCTTGTTGTAAAAAAGAATGCCATAATTTCTGCTCACAATATTATCACAGGGATCACAGGAGACAGTGTGCATAAACTGCCAAGCGAGGCTCTGGCACTACACAAACGTATCTCTGCTCCTTTCCGGTTTGGCTCAGTGGTAGAGCGTCGGCCTGCGGACTGAAAGGTCCCGGGTTCGATTCCAGTCAAGGGCATGTACCTTGGTTGCGGGCACATCCCCAGTAGGGGGTGTGCAAGAGGCAGCTGGTCGATGTTTCTCTCTCATCGATGTTTCTAGCTCTCTATCCCTCTCTCTCTCTTTAAAAAATCAATAAAATATATTATAAAATATAAATAAATAAATAAAAATAATAAAAGGCCAAACTGGCTAATCGTCATTCCACCAACTGCCAAGCCACTGCATCACAGGAATTTAAAATAACTCTTTAGAAAGCAAAGGAGGCAAAGCATGGAGGGAAGGTGTCATAAAGAGTAACACAAGATGACACAAAGCAGTCTTTCCTGAAGAGGTTCAGACTGTCTGTGACAAAGATTATCAACCAGGAAAATCATCACGGACTTCAACGGAGCCACTCTCTCAATGGTGCCCTTGGGATGAGCCTGTTGACAAGGAGCGGTTTCAATCGGCGGTAGTTATAATTAATGCATCTTACACCACCACCTGGTTTTCCCCCCAATTCACTTACCCTGGCTTTCCAGAGGGACTAACAAAACAATCCAAATAAAATGGAGGTAAAAGGGATGAGCCAACAACAATAAGGATGACTACGGCTCCTCGGACCGAGGGTGAAAAAAGCAATGGCATTCATGTATGTGTTACCTCGTGTAGTTCTTACAATAAGCCGAAGAGGGTTATTATTTTTTTATTATTTCTATTATTTTTTTCAATGAATAAAGACATCAGGAATGAAGCTGCCAATGAAACTATGACAAAAACACTTTGATTTTGGAGATGTTAAAATACAAAAACAAAAAAAGTATGGCTGAGAATCAAGGAGACATGGTATTATTGCCTCGGTTTTATAGGAAAAGAAACTGAAAAACAGGGAGGTTAAGAAAGTTGCTAAAGGTCACTGGTCAGTAAGCTGAAGAATCAGATTCTGAATTCAAGCATCTGATGCCACGAGGCTCAGGCTGCATATACTGTCTCCTAGTATCGAGCTTCCTGGCAGCCATGGTAAAAATGAACTTAGGTTGAATGACATAATTCTTATCATTTGGGAAGAAACATATTAGTTTCGCAGGGAAGCCAAAGCTATTCCTAATACAAAACTCAGATTAAAATTTCTTAAAGATGTTACCTACGTGGTAAGTTGCTGACGATTTCGTTCAAACCTTCAAAAACAATTCAAAAGCTAATAAAAAATAAAAAAATAAAAAAAACAATTTTCCATCACAAAGGGCGTGTCTCATAGTCTACTACAACCCACAGATGGAGCTAACCACCTCCAGAAAAAACAGAAATATATCCCCTAAATCATCTATCCTAAACTTCAGTGTGCTCCATCCGGTTTTTAGAGACAATTGGTTCATTTGGCAGTTCCAGATAGTCTCCAGCAAAAGCCCAAGGGAAGACCTGCTGACTGATTCGCCCTACCCATAGAGGGATTCACTCTCGCTTTAGGAATTGGCTAGACACTCCGGAGCTCAGCCACTTTTGAGATTCTCCAGAAAGAGTCTCCGCCACCTCAGCTCAGCCTGGCAAAGGCTCAGCAGTCGCGAGCCAGCGAGGAGGAAGCTGCCTGGGTCCGGAAACCAGCCCTCATGCTCATTAGCTCCGTGAGCCCGCACAAGTTGAGATGTCTTAATTCCTCCATTTCTACACCTGCAAAGCGAGGGTCACAGAGCGATCTGCCTCCCAGGGCTGCTGTGAAAACATAATGAGACAATTCACATACAAGGCCTCGTATGTCTGGCACATGCTGAGCACTCTATAAAGGTTGGCTGGTTTTATTTTTTGGCTAGGTATTTTTTTTTTTTTAACGAGATCATTTATTCAGCAGTAGTAACACTTGGGCCCTTGGGGAGAAAGGTTGCACAGGTGTGAACCGCGCAGTTATTCAGGCATGAGGTAGAAAATGCCTGGGGACGAGCAGCAGTCACCAGACAACTGCAAACACCGACAAGATCCCACTTCGGGGATGCTGGATGCCCTGCGTTGAGGGAGGCAGCTTGGCATATGGAAGCTGGAATCGGGCATGTGCTCAAATCCCAGCCTTACACTGACCTGCTCTGCAGCTCCGGGCAGGCACGTTAACCTCTTTGTATCCTGTTTATAAAATGCAAATGCTGTCGCCCATGGTGCAGTGTTGCTGAAGCAAATGGAAATAATCTGTGTAACGTTCCTGGCACACCATAGATGCTCCATACCTAATAGACAGCATTATTACATCAGCCTGTCGGACCATGACAGGGTCCTGGGTGTCCAGAGGATGACACATGTTCTAGATACTAGGAGAAACGTCATGGACTCCGGATGGGCCTGGCCCCTTGGCCCTGCATATCCGCTCTCCTCATTGGGACGCGTGGACCGAGAAGGGCTAAAGCGAGTCCCCACTGCCCAGGCCTCAAGATGGTGCCGCTCATTTTTGTGGGCACATCCTACTCCTCTCTCAAAGCCTACTTCAGAAGAGCTCACTGTCTCCAGGAAGTCCTCCCTGACCACCCCCCACCTCCTCCTCAAACTCAGTAAGACTCAATAAATGCTTACTAAGCCGATGCTGTGGAAACACCAAGATGAGCAGGGATTACCTGTGATGTACACTGCGCTTGTGTTCATTCGTCTTTTCTCCCAAAAGAGATGTAGCTTCTTGTGAGCCACAGTAAATCAAAATGCCAAGAACTCTGGGTTCATTACCAAGTATGTGGGCATCAGGTAGCAACTGAGCCGTCTGTCAAACTAGCCTCCTCCTGGCTAAGAGGTCCCGATGCTTCTGTATCAGGATGCTAAAGGCCCCTTGCGGTAGTCTCAAGGTTGCTGAGGCTCCACAAGGCAAAACCATCCAACCGACACGAAGAACCCTCTCATCATGGGCCACCTTGGCAGGACCGGCCAGGAAACAGAGTTGCCAATCCCGCCAGCTGGAGCCCAGCACCCACCTCCCAGGCGCCATAAGAGAGGGAGGAGAAGTCATTGGAAGGGCAGAGGTATTTCCCATGGAGAAGAGGGATCCGTGTGCTGCGTATGTCCCGCACACACCCTCCCCTGGAGAGGGCGCTGGCGTTCCTTCCTCGCTTGGAAAAGTGAGGAGCCTGAGCAGTGGGAGCCTCTGAGAACCCGCCAAAGTGCCTCATGATTAACCAGCAACCGTGCACCTGCCAACCCAGCAGGTCCTCATCTCAAACGACAACATCCGGTAACATCACTGCTCATCTTTGGCCTGACCTTCCTCTCCCGCACCCCCAATTCCCCTCGTTACAGCAGCTAAAGGAAGGATGAGGAAAAGCAAGAAGGAGAGATGAAAGCCAATCAAGATTTCTCTCCCCCTGTGCTGTTTCCTGTCCAGGGGAGACCGGGGGGGGGGGGGGGGGGGGGGGGGAGGGTGTTAACTGAGTGAGTGTTTAAAATAGATTTTTAACAAATTTTAAATGGATTTTGATATTACATTGCACCAACATTTTTAATGCATAGGAAAAGAGGCTATTGGTTTATTGTCTGAGGTGGTTAGAAAAGCTAAAGGATTGAAAGGGAAAGATACAAGAAAGAGCCCCACAAAGTTCAGCATGCTCAATAAACCAGTGTATTTCCGTTAACTCACATGTATACAATACATAGGTTACATATAGAGCATATGACATCTTCATGATACCCTCTTCCCACCTCCAACACAGTCTCAGGAACTGAGTACCTTTATCTTCCGTCCCTCACTGGCCTGCCGCTTTTCCTAAGAGAGGCCTGTATCTCCACCATCACTGGCAGATCATTCGGGTGAGCTGGTGAACACCTCTTGATAGGGTTTCAGCTGAAATGTTTGTAAAGAGGAAACATTTTTGCTCCCTAAAACCTGTCTGGCAGAACGGATGGACATTGTTCCCTACTGCTTCCAACATACAACTTACAAAATGAACTCGGGAGAAAAAAAAAAAAAAAAGGAAGATAAGTACACCAAAGAAGATAAGTATTCCAGAATTAACCAAAAACCTTGTGACTTCTGTGGTTTTTCCAGAACCCTGTGTCCATTTATTAAAAAAAAAAAAAAAAAAAAAAAAAAAAAGTTCTCAGAAGCATAACATTTGTAAATAACTTGTCTTGCTGCTCCTACGTTATCCGGACAACATTTAAGGAAGTCATCTCAGATACAGCATTTTTTCTGCCCATGATTTTTCAGAACCAAATCTAGCTAGAATTCCAATATGAAGCTGAATTCCAATATCAAAGACTCAAAAGCCACAAGCCAAACAAGAAAAGGATACTGAAGTGTCTCTATAAGGTTGTTTTAATCCCTACACGAAGCCTGGATTCTCCTGACTTTCCATGGCAGTGACGTCCAAAAGAATTTTTAGTAATGATGAAAATATTGAATAGCTGTGCAGTCAGTATTATAGCCAGCGGTAGTTAGTGGACATTGAAATGTGGCTAGTGCATCCAAGGCACTGAATTCTTCGTTTCATTTAAGTTTAAATAGTTCTATAACGTTTATTTTGCTGGCGATACAGAGAATCCCCTTGGAGATTGAGTCCTTGCTTTCTGGAAAACTAAGCAACAATCACTAAACACTAAACCTTTGCTTTGCCAAATGATCTTTAAACCTTTTTTTTTTAATCCTCACCATAGGAGTGAGAATATTTTTCCATTGATTTTATTTTTAAGAAAGTGAAAGGTGAGGAGAAGGGGAAGGGGGGTGAAGAGAAAGAGAAACATTGATTTGAGAGACACATGCCCTTGACCGGGAATCGAACCCAAGATCTCTAACCACTGAGCAACGCCAGCCAGAGCTTTACTTTTTTTTTTTACAGCAGCAATGCCTTTTAAAAAAAAAAAAATCTTTTTCTTTTTTTAATATATTTTATTGATTTTTCACAGAGAGGAAGAAAGAGGGATAGAGAGTTAGAAACATAGATGAAAGAGAATCACCGATCAGCTGCCTCCTACACACCCCCTATTGGGGATGTGCCCATACCACGGTACATGCCCTTGGCTGGAATCGAACCTGGGACCTTCCAGTCCGCAGGCCGATGCTCTATCCACTGAGCCAAACCGGTTTTGGCAGCAATGCCTTTTCATCTTATTTCTCCTTCCTTTTCAAAACCTATTTCTTCTACGACAATGCCAATGCTTTAGATGTTAGAATGTCTTTCTAGAATGAATTAAGGGGAAAAATAAGATACATACCCACATACCTTCTTCAACAGCATCCACAGAGCACAATTTAATCTTTCCTGCAGGTCTCAGGGTCACTGTTATGAGTACAGGCTACCAGACTCAGAAGAAACACATCAATTACTATAATGCCTCTTAATGCAATGAAGCCCTCGGGGTCACTGGGCGCTATGGGGCTATTGAAGCCCACCCCTGGCACGGATTTTTATGGCTTTCCATCACACCTGTTGCCTCGCTACTGATGTCAAGCCCATTACTGTCAGGGTGTTTGCCTATGTTTATGCATTGCCTCGCTTGTTTTGAAAAGGCATTGCCGTGTCAACAGTAGCCCCTTTTCTCACAGTCATCTGCCGCCTCTGGTTTGCTAACACTAGGATGCTAGAACTGGAGTTCGTTAGAAATGTTTGTAAAGAAAGGATAGTTAGGGCATGGACAAGGGTATGAAGAATTTTCAGTAAACTTGTTTGAATGGCAGGGCTTCTTCATATCTAATTCATCAGCTCAGAGCCTTTTCTGCTTACTGCTTGGTTCCAGGCAGATAGTTCAAGTCTGAGCTTGGAGGAATCCTATTATTATTTTTTAATATATTTTATTGATTTTTTTACAGAGAGGAAGAGAGAGGGATAGGAAGTTAGAAACATCGATGAGAGAGAATCATTGATCAGCTGCCTCTTGCACACACCCTACTGGGAATGTGCCCGCAACCAAGATACATGCCCTTGACTAGAATTGAACCTGGGACCTTTCAGTCCGCAGGCCAATGCTCTATCCACTGAGCCAAACCGGTTTCAGCGAGGGATCCTATTCTTGCCCTTAATTGTTATTTGACTTTTTACTCAGTATTACTTGTCTCCCCAAATAGAATGTAAACATTTTGGTAATGGAGGAGTAAAAACCTCAGGAAATAGAGGGGGGTGGGGGGGGTGTACTTATTTGTATTCCCTATAATATTTTGCCTGACACTGTTCACCTAGAGAAGATCAACTGAATGTTGAGTGAACTCATCCTGTGTTTTCCTTTGGAGTTTATTTTCATGCAGCTTATGCATAATAAAAATGGTTTTCAAAGTTAAACATTACTTAAAGCAGAAACTGCAGGTGCTCAACAATGTTTAAATATTAATATTTCTTGGATATTTTTATCTGGCTTGTGAGGAATTTAAATGGAAACTTAATCGCCTTGGCCATACTCAATTATATTCATGATATGATTGTATGCTGTCACCTCTGACAACGCCTGCTTTTTGAGCCCCCAGAAGTGAACCAGAAGATTCTAGAATTCCCTAAGCAAAATAGAACTAAACTAGTGACATTCCAGAAACGAACTGAATACTCTAGGAACGTGTCCCCAGTATCCCTGTGTAGGGGAGAAACAATTAGATCTCTGATTCTAGATGACATCCGTACTCCTATTAATGAGGCCTAGGAGTGAATCAGCAGTTTCAGCCAGCCAAACCACATTGCTGATTCATATACGAGCTTACAATCAACTAGAAGCTCCCCCTGGGGCAGTCTGACTTCAATAACTACTACCCTCCATTCTCTACCCTTGCCAGTCATCCTAGGATCTGGAGGAAGCTGGAGCTAAAACCCTCTCCAGAAAAAAATGTAGAGACCCTCCCATCTTTGCAAATATTCTTTCCAGAAATAATATGGCTCCTCCACAAAAATCTCAATTTTTCACAGCTCTGCAACTCACGCACACTATCTCTTTTTTCTTCCTCTATCCTGTGACATTTGCAAGGATCCAGCTTCCACCTGAAAGAGTGGTGCCATCCTACGTGTGCCACTCTGAGAACGCATGTGGCTTCCCAGGATAGAATCGGATTCATCAGAACAATCTTAAAAGTGCACATCCAGCTGGAAAGATCTCTCTTTAAGTGGAAGCATGAGTCTCCTTTGGCCAGGTTTAAATCACCGGAATGAGCAGTAGGAAGCGTGCAGGAAAGAAATCCCATTTCATAAAAGGATTAGACAGAGGTTTGGACCCCACCACCCTGCCTCACTCACCCCAGACTCCAGGTCCTTGCAAAGCTCCTAACCTATCACAGAGTCATCTGGTTATCCAGGCAGAGAGTGTGATGACAAACACCGATGTTTGTGATTTCGGTGAGAGGAAGATGCAACCGTGAGATGAGATAGAGATGGTATTTCAAAAACACCAGGAGAAAGGCACATGGGCAGACATGTGCCAGAGAAAAATTGAGCACATGCCCAACAGCCAATCACAGAGAGTTCCAGGAAAATGGCACTGCTAGACTTTCTTGGTAAGAACTGAGAGTTGTGGGGTAGGGCTGAATGTCTCCTCCTTGGCCGCAGTGGTCTCATTTACTTGACTCTCTTTGCCCCACTAACCTCCAGTCAACGTTTGGTTAATAAATGAGAATCGTCTTTTGCTATTTGATGCCATCACTCAATCCACCATTACTGACACTGAAAAGTGAGCCTCAAAGGAGTGAGGAACCAGGATCCATTTTACAAAAAGAACACCTAGAGATAACATACAGTAGAAATGTTGAAAAGCAAATGTATTGGTTTTAAACCTACTATAAAACATGTTCATTGTTGGCATTTGAGGGGAAGAGGATAAAAAGTAGAAGAAAAAAAATACCCATAGTCCCACCACCCAGAGACAATTTCTGTTAACTTTTTATTCCAATTTAAGATCAAGTTTGAGTTCTACTTTTTCAGTAGAACCAAAAATTAATTGCCTCTGTAACATCTGAAGGTTTATTCTTTGATAATGAACATTTATATATGTAAGTGTGAGTAGAGGTGAGTAACAGTAAAAAAAAAAAATGTCAACATGAGTTACTAAGAAAAAATTATAGGGGTCAAATTGCTTCTTTTTGAAATAGTTTTCAAAGGTGTTAATACATTGAGATTACCTGAACACAGCTGGCCTTGAGCAGGTATTTCGTAAAGACAGAACCTGGAGATCTATGAAGGTTTTTCTCTTTTCTCTGAGCAGCTGTTTCTTGAATTTCATATACAAGGGATAAGCAGGGGGCCACAAGGAAGCACTTTAAAGCATGCCAACATTTTTTTCAAGCACTGAAGCTGACTGGGAAAGTAATAACCTAAAAAACTGTCAAGCTAGCTCTAGCGTACAGTAGAATAAATAATATCTGACACAACCTATCCTCAACACAGACCTGCAACCTCCTTTCCTGCAAAATATCCTGAACTGTGTCTCGATCAGGGACCAATGTGACATTAAAAACATCTCCAAGTTAAGACAGATGCCAAAAAGCTGTCTCGCATCAAGTCTATAGGGAAAACTGTATGTATTGCCACTGCAGCAAAGAAATGTATTTTTAAAGACAAGCGCATACAATACAACATTGAGGATAAAGCTCAAGAATGGGAAGGACATGCAACTCTGGTATTTGTTTCTGAATCTATGTGTATGGCTGCAGCACAAGCCATATCTATAACTAGTGGTGTGTTCAGTTCAGAAATACCTATAGAAAATGCTTCCTCTGATGTATGTTTTTTAAAATAAATTATTATATAAAAGTGACTGCTGGAAAATCGTTTTCTTACCTTGTAATTATACTTTTGGTTTCACACAACAGTCATATGAAGTAGACACCTTACAAAGGCATCTTCCAGCCCAGAAGGGCTTTCAGATGGCTGCAATTCTGGCCCATATGTTGGCCATGAACTCATGCAAAACCAGAGTAGCACCACCCCATCAGGCTAGTCCTGAATGTCTGACCCACAGAAACTGTGAGACATAAGCAAAGTCTATCATGGTTTCAAGCCACTACGTGTTGGGTTATTTGTTGCAAAGGAAGAGATAATGAATACGTCAACCAACAGCTCAGTTCTCCCATCCACCCTGCAGCAGTGCGTAGCCCAGAACAGGAGCTCTAAAGATGTTCAACGAATTGGTTAATTTTTTTTAACTGACATTTACTGAATCCTGATCACTCCAGGCACTGTCCTAAGAACTTCATACCTGTTCTCTCATTTAACCCTATGCATTAGGAACTATTACTCCCTCCATATTAACATGAGAAAAAAGGAAGCTCCAAAAGCTTAAACAACATGCTCAAGGTCGCAGAGATGGCAAGCAATGCAGCCAGGATTTGAACCCAGGAATCTGAATCCATTCTTAGCCATCATGCAAAAGTATTTGTTGGTGATCAGCTACTTAAGGAAGAAGACTCACATCATTCATCGCTGGACCCCTCATGAGACTCAATGCCTCAACAATAAATATGGAGTAAATGAATGAGTGAATGAATGAGTGAATGAGCATGACCAGACACCCCTTTCACACTTGATTACAGATCCTTTCGATAACTGACACAAATTATTTCTCACAGTCTTGATATTAACCAGCTTGTGTGTTCCTTCTGGATTACAACCAAGTTCTAAATATAAACTGAATTTCATTCTTGAAAGGCGCTGAAATTTCACTGAACAACTGCTGTTATTCAATTTCCCTCTGGTTCGCTCCCCTCTACTGTTCCTACTGTTCTGCTGGCTTTGTCCCCTCCACCGGCAACCACCCCCACGACAGGGGTTTGGAGATTAAACTAGAGCTGCCAAGGAATGGTGCCCTCATCACCTCATCCTCCCCTCTCCCTCTCCCAAATCCAGCTGGGAACCACCGCCTGCTCCGCTATAGGAAGATTCAGGAACCACTACCTATTTCTACATCCTTAGATCGCTCTCCCACTCTTTCACCACTTATTTCGGGCCGGCTCTGCAGCAGGCACTGTGTGAGACATACTTCCAGAAGTTGGCAGACCAAGGAGAAGAGCAGGAGAGAACACAGACAGCTACAGAGCAGTGTGTGAAGCAGGGAGAAACCAGGTCCCACAACACTCAGGGCACGAGAACACCATGAACCCCGGCCCTCACCATCTGCACCCTGAACTCAAATTTCAGTTGGTTTTATTTGGAGCAGGCCTAGTTATTGAGAATTTATTTTTGGCGCAGAGTGTCGTGTATTAGCCAGTGAAATGTGTTCTTTGACAGGCTTAATTAGTACATATTCTTTACATGCTGTACTTTAATTTCTATATTAATAGCTGCTAGAAGCAAGGACAGTTGGTTTTTTAACGAATTAATTAGAACCTCTAATACATGGGCATGCCAAAACATTCGTACAATACAAATAGACAATGAAAAGTAAGTCTCGCCGGGACCGGTTTGGCTCAATGGATAGAGCGTCGGCTTGGGGACTGAAGGGTCCCGGGTTCGATTCCGGTCAAGGGCATGTACCTTGGTTGCGGGCATATCCCCAGTACGGGGTGTGCAAGAGGCAGCTGATCGATGACTCTCTCTCATTGATGTTTCTAACTCTCTATCTCTCTCCCTTTCTCTCTGTACAAAAATCAATAAAAATATATTAAAAAAAAAAAAAAAAAGTAAGTCTCCCCATCACCCTCCAAAACCTCAAGTTCCCTTCCCAGAAATAATCGTTGCTACCGATTACTGGTGCTTCTTTCCAGAAATATCCTGCTTTATGAATGGACACATTTTACACGTGAAAACAGACAGTGCACTTGTCTACACCTTTCCATTTCCATGTCATGACATACCATAAGAGTTCATTCTACAAAGGTACATGTATCGCTATTCTTTTTAATGGTTTCATAGAACTGTATTACTGCATATAAACATAACATAATGAACCAGACCTCTACGAATGTCCAATTAGATTGTTTCCAATGATTTGAGGCAGTTCAATGTTTTTCTTCATACTGAAAAGAACAGGGCATAAACAATAGTTCTTTCCATTGTGACAGTTAATGAATAAATCACAGCTTTCCCAAATAAATTGATTTTATTTTTCCTTTTTCTGTTTGTTTGTTTTCTGAGATCATCTTTAATTGACAAAGTCCATAACCCTGATCTTATCCAATTTTATATTTGACTGGAAACCCAACGAGCACAAAATTAAGAACTTGGTAGGTTCCTTTACAAAATGCCATGTTATCATCACAGCAGACATGCTTTATTCGTATACACAGGGTGTCCCAAAAAATGTATGCACACTCTAACAGCTGATAGCTCAATTTTGAAAATTAGATTTACTTTAATAAACACTGCCTTTATAATTATTCAAAGTGTGTGTATACTTTCGGGGGAGGGAGGACAACCTACGCATGTGTGATAGACTGCTGGCTTACAGTGCCTCCGTATTACTGGTTCCAATCCCACTTCCTCTCTTAGGAAATTGAGGAAATTAGTCTTATCATCAACTACTTTTTTCCATCAAGAATAAAGATGTAGCTGAAACCGGTTTGGCTCAGTGGATAGAGCATCAGCCTGTGGACTGAAAGGCCCCAGGTTCAATTCTGGTCAAGGGCATGTACCTTGGTTGCGGGCACATCCCTGCAGGAGGCAGCTAATCGATGTTTCTCTCTCACCGATGTTTCTAACTCTCTATCTCTCTCCCTTCCTCTCTGTAAAAAAATCAATAAAATATATATTTTTTAAAAAGAAGATATAATTTAAATATGCCATAGAGGTTAATAATGTAGATGTCTCTTCAGAATCTGTAAATAAAGATGTATTTCAATAGATTTGGCTTTCTTTTCCATTCTGTGGATTTTAAGTACTAAAACTATCATTCTGAAAAGAATCTATAAATTTCACCAGACTACCAAAGGGGCCCAAAAAGGATAAGACTACTTTGACTACTAATGAACTACAACCAATGTTGGGTGCCAAGCGAAATCAACAACTTTGAAAAGCACAGCATCTTACCCATCCACCATTTACACCTTCAAAATTGCCTGGCATATCTCATTAGCAGAAGCTGTTTGTTTCCAAGTCAGGTGTAAGAGGCTCAGTAAACCAAGCTCATTTATTGGGTCCTTTGATGTGATATTTTGAGATATTTCTTATAAAAATAGCTTTCTCTCAAATTGCACTTGGCTCCAAAGCAGATCACTGGGTGATCAAAATCTCTTTTGCATCAACTTTATTATCAGATGTGCTGACTATCTCACTGTTTAAGAAAAAAACATCTTCGGCTTTGTCTTTTCTCTCCATGCTACCAATTTTTAAAGGTCTGTATTCATTGGAATGCTTGAAGGGACTAATTATTTATTACTCTTTGACTTGTCTATGTCATTGGTAAAAAAAAAAAAATCAAGAAAAAATATTTTGTTAATGAAAACAGGGCTTTAAAACGTGGTTAATTGCAAAGAAGAGTTGCATTCATGCCTTAAAGGAGTGTTCGTAGCTTGTCATTAAACAATCATTTTCAATATCACAGTATTTTAACAAGTCACATAAAGACAACTACTTTAGTTAGATGTAGATGCCATCTAATGCTGAGCCCACATTCAAGGGCCTCTCTACCACGCTGTCTTGATCAGGGAATTAACCAACTGCCTAACAGTGAGGTTGGTTTTTTAGTCAACGCCTCCAGAATAATGGGTAGATTCATCTTACAACATGGTGATGGGTGATTAAATAAAGAGATTCAGGGCCAAATCCCTTGCATGAATCACTATGAATATTTAAAAAGATGATAGTGTTTAACACTATTTAAAATTATCTTAGGTACAGCCCTAGCTCAGCTGCTTGGAACATACACACACACAAAAAAGCCATGGGTTCACTATCCAGTCAGGGCACACACCTAGGGTGAGGGTTCGATCCTGGGTCGGGGCTCATTGGGGCATCCATGTTTCTCTCTCTCACACATTGATGTTCCTCCCTCTCTCCACCCCACTGAAATGGGAGGGCTCTTACTGTCACGCTGTCCATTACTGTAGTCAAACCTCTAAAACATGCAGAGCACATGAAGAACCTTGGTTTCTGAAACAAGGTGGGTGGAGAAGCCTCTTCTAATACAAATCGCTTATGGAAAAGGATACAAGTTTTTTAAATTTGATTTAAAACATGGCTGAGGTTGCAATTAAGTAAATTGGAAGCCAGAAACTGGAAGAAAGTACAATTTTACTGTGCAATGCAGAGCTGGCACTCGCCCCAAGGACATCCGCGGACCAAGGAGTCTGGGTTCTTACACTGCCGGGGTGGGGGGCCAGCGAACAATAACGCTGGGGGCCTGGTCATGGCCACGGGCCAGGTCAAACACCCCTTTCCAAAATGCCACAGTCCTCAGGCAATGAGGCGGGGGGGGGGGGGGGGGGGGGGGGACAAAAACAACCTGTCCTTCAGGAGGCTTATCTACACTGGCCTGGCGCATAGTGGGCAGAGAAAAGAAAAAGTCTCTTTTGAGACTCTCACCAAAAGCCCACACTCATAACTTCAGGGCCAGAGTTCATGCTGCTTGGAAGAATAATCACCACCACCACTACCACTGAGCTGAAAATGTGATTAAAGCCGCGCTTGGCTGTCATTATCCTGTGTCTGGAATAGATGCAAATCCTCTCTCTCTGGAGAAAGACACTTCAAACACAGGTCTCGAATAATTCCCACAGAAAAAGTTTCAAGGCATAAGAAAAAAAAAAAACACAAAAATTAAGAGTAAGTGAAAGTTATCCAAAAACTGGGGATTTTGCAATGATCAGATATACAATACATAATTAAGTTTAATATGTGTAAAAAAATAATAGAGGAGAGTAAAGATATGATGAAGACAATTAGCTAAATAATTTTTAAAGAGCTAAATGGAATTTTCTAAATATAAAATATAATAATGAAAACAAACCAAAAAAGGTATATAATATATTAGACATAGCCAAAAACAGATTTTATGAACCTTAAAGCAGACTTGAAGAAATTACCCAGAATGTAGCACAGAGAGACCAAAGTAAAATACATGAAAGAGTTTAACCTGCTCTTTCTGGAGCACAGAGTGAGTTTTAACATTTGTCTAACCAGATTTCCAGAAAAGAAAAAATAAGGAGGCTGAGCAGAGGCAATACTCAAAAAAATAAGGGTTAACTTTTTTTAAAATGAAAGACATGAATTACGAGCTTGAAGAAATGCCATAAATCCCAAGCAGAACGAATAAAAAGAAATCGGTATCTAGACATTAAAAATGTCAGCATTTAGTAAAATTGAAGAAACCAAAATCAAGAAGAGAATAACAGCAGCCAGAGAGAAAAGGCAGGCCCTGACAAAGATCAGGCTGACCTGTCAGCCTCAAACATGAAGGTAAAATTATGTCTTCAAAAAGTTGACCATCACTGTCAATCTAGAATAAGCTAAGTTTTCTCTCAAGACAAGGCCGAGACATTTTCAGGCAAACAAAAACGGACAGAAGCCATTACTGACAGGTTCTCACTGGAGGAATTTCAAAGCAATGTGCTCAGAAAGAAGGAAAGTGATTCTGAAGGAAGATCTGAGCTGTCAGAAGGAATAGCTAAGCGGTGACGTGTGAACGGGTACAGTTGAACAAGTTTTCTCTCTTTGAGTCCAACCTGGGTGTGTTTTGAGACTTGACCCAAACGATGCTCATTGGAAAAGGGAAGGGAGCTGCGGGCTTATTACTCACACACAAAAAAAAGACAAATTTTACATGGCTAACCATAAATCATTCAACTAAGAAATGTTGGGCATAATTTACTCTTTCATTTTCATGCAAACTATAGTGCTGTAATTTAATACCATTTCATAGGAGAGAATGCTATATGCAAATGAAAATTTTCAAGGGAACAATAATTTCACCAAATCCTTTTGAGAGATTATTCTTAAGCCCCTTTCTGTAAACATCTTATTCAATAATTTCCACCTTCTGGCTGAGACTATCTGAGACTGGTTCTCTCAGATGAATGGCATGTTGTGATTTAAGCTTCCCTGGCCCACACGCTAACTCATGGAGACTCTCCTCCTTGGTATTAGCATTCATTTCAGAAAGGAGGGAGAGAGACTGGGAGAGTCCTAAACAAAACCAGTTGAACATGGAGATTTTTTTTCAGCTCTAAATCACTAATGGACCAGAATACGCTCAGAAATTACCAGTCACCAGCATATGTTGGATCTGATGGTCCTATGCAAGACAAGAACCGTAGTGTCTGAGCACCCCACCTACATATTTTTTTAATATATTTTTATTGATTTCAGAGAGAGGAAAGAAGAGGGAGAGAGAGATAGAAACATCAATGATGAGAGAGAATCATTGACCGGCTGCCTCCTGCACGCCCCACCCTGGAGATTGAGCCCAAAACCTGTGCATGTGCCCTAACCAGGAATCAAGCCCATAGTTCCATCTTAAAGGACCCTCAAATCCCTGCACAGTGATCACAGAGAGGCATAAAGGGAAAAGGTCAATAGAGGAAGAGTCCTTCTGTCCCCATACAGTGCTTTCTGGAGCTACAGCAGCATGATGAGCATCTTCTGACTGACAGCAAGGACTCAAATACCCAAGTCTCTGAGAGATGTTTCTGGAACTGAATCCAGTCAAGAGAGATCAACCAAAGGACTTATGTGCACACATATGAGCCTAACCAGTGGTCAAGGACAATAGGAGGATGGGGGCATGAGTGAGGGGAAGTGGGGGATTGGAATGGGGGGTTGAGGACAAATATGATACCTTAATCAATAAAGAAATTAATTTTTTTTTTTAAAAAAAAAGTAGTAGAAACCCAATGTAGTGGAAAAACATAGAGCTAGAAAATCAAATTGTGTTTTCAGTTCTGCCAATTACTCTATGACTAACAAATTATTATTATTATTATTATTTTATTAAGCCAACAAATTAATGACTTGGGTATTAAAAAAAAAAAAAGAACTTCAAATGATAGTAATTCTAGAAAGTTCCACGGAATCAAATAATTGGTGTCACAAGTTCCACTTGAATGAGCTCCCCTCTCTTTGTCATGGGAGGCTGGGGTGCTCCTTGCCTCCCAGCCTTTCCTGGGGTGTGCTGGCCAGCGTGGCCCCTGCTAGAAGCAGCAGCCTTCCACCTGTCACCCCCAAGACAGGTGACCTCTCCAGTCTTGACTCCTTCTTCCTGAAGTGTCCCAGCCAAAGAAAAGACAAGGCCTACATCCAATGGGGTTCTGTGATACACCAGGCATTAGATAAGGAGAAATGGGGGTGAAAACGAGGACTAGAACTTTAAGTCTGGGTCTTAACTGGTTGACAATAGAACTTAACAAGACAGTATAGTGAAGCCAACAGTCAGTAAACCATCAGCTTAACTAATATTCCCCCAGAAATGACTAGTAATTTGACTCAATCAAATTTACTATCTCTCTTAAAATAGTAAGGCTCCTTCTAAAACGATCCATCTGAACCAAATTTTTGTCCAAAAAAAAATTAAGAAAGAAGGAAAAAAAGATCTGCCCAGTTTGCCAACAGTGGAAAAACAGGGACAGGGACAGTGCAGGGGAGAGTGTCTGGACAGGGCCGGAGAGAGCTTGGCAGTGGGAGAAGGAATCCAGCTGAGAGAGAATCACCTGGATTCAGAGACGGAATGCAGGCTGAGTTCAGAGAAGGAACCAGGGAAGAGGCCCCTTTCCCCAGCCTGGGCACACACATGGGTGGGGGTGGGGATGGGGGTGGGCGATGAGAGACAGGTGCTCTGCACCCACACCTGGCCTAGAGCAGCAGGGTGACTTCCCAGCTGACCCACTGGGACAAGAGTGGTAATAAACAGTCAGCTCTGATCGCTGTGAGTGCAGGAACTGGGTGGCAAAGAGCAGGCAGGATGAACATCGTCTTAGGGTTGACCAAGGTGAGCCTGACCAGCAGGAGGTGGGAAGTTGTAATAGTTCTTACGTATCAAGGGTTTTCTACTAGTATGTGCTGCATGGACAAACTCTCACCCTCAGAGCCATCCTGTAAGGTATGAAGAGTGATTCCCTCACAGATGAGGGAGGGTTCAGAGAGGATGCAGGGTGTCTCTTTGGTCAGTAGCGGAGCTCAGAAATGTCTGCGGCTCTACACCTCCTGGTCCATGGCTCTTCCGTCTCCATCGGAGCCGTCTGCCAGTGATCACGCTGCTTGAATAAACACTCTTTCCTCTTCCGGCATCTTTTCAATATGTCATTTTTTTTTTCTTTTTTAATCTAGGCTAAGAGGAGATAAAAGCCTTTTCCCATTCACATCCACAAAAGGCCACCACCCCAGAATAAATCTACTTTGTCAAGCTCTAATCCATTTTTAAAGTAATACATATACATAAGAGGGCTCTAATGTTTTTAACGTGCTTTACAAATGGAACACCGTGTTATTAAATAATTACCACACTTGTTTATGCAGGCCAACTCATCGGAGAGTATTTTAAGACTAGAACAAAAAATTATAGACAAAAAAAAAATTAGTGCTGATAAGGCGAGACAGCTAGAACTACCACATAGAGGCTTAAGTCAACAATTCTGGCGTGTAAGTAAACCTTCTTCCTTCCACAAGCAAAATGTCCATTTCCCAGAGGATACTCCATGTTGGGGTTGAAGGATTCCTGGGGGTGGGGAAGGTATTAAGGGACCTGGGCTCAAATCCCAGCCCTGCCCCTAGCTAGTTAGCTGTGGGTAGGCGTGATACCAGA
This sequence comes from Nyctalus aviator, assembly GCA_036971965.1. Classification (NCBI taxonomy): domain Eukaryota; kingdom Metazoa; phylum Chordata; class Mammalia; order Chiroptera; family Vespertilionidae; genus Nyctalus; species Nyctalus aviator. The sequence continues at coordinate 7,635,864 of CM072929.1, read as the reverse complement.
CTCCTTCATTTCCCTCCTTTCCCATGTTTCCTCCCGCATCTCAGTTCCTCCTCTGAAAGGTGGTTTGCCGTCCCAATTAAGAGTGAGGTCCTTACCCTCACATGTTTGGCTCAATGGATAGAGCATCGGCCTGCAGATTCAAGCATCCCAGGTTCGATTCCGGTCAAGGGTATGTACCTTGGTTTTGGGCAAATCCCCAGAAGAGTGGGGGAATGCAGGATGCTGCTGACGGGTGTTTCTCTCATCAATGTTTCTAACTCTCTATCCCTCTTCCTTCCTCTCTATGAAAAATCAATAAAATATATTTAAAAAAAAAAAAAAAAGAATGAGACCCTAGGCAGTTTGGCTCAGTGGACAGAGCATCGACCTGCAGACTAAAGGGTCCTGGGTTTGATTCCAGTCAAGGGCAGGTATCTCGGTTGCAGGCTCCTCCCCGGCCTGGGTCCTGGTCAGGGCTCCTGCAGGAGGCAACCATTTGATGTGTTCCTCTCACATCGATATTTCTCTCTGTCTCTCCCTCTCTCTTCAACTCTCTCTCTAAAAAAAAATCAATGGGAAAATATCTTTGAGTGGAGAATCTTTAAAAATAAAATTAAAGAAGAGTGAGAATTTGGGGAGCCAGACTGCCTGGGATTGTGTTCTGCCTCCACCATTACCAGGTGTGACCTTGGACAAGTTACTTAACCATTCTGTGCCTACTTTCCATCATCTCTAACAAAGGATAACAACAGCACCTACCATGATGGTTAATTTTTCATGTCAACTTGACTGCACCATGGAGTATCCATGTATTTGGTTAAACATTATGCTGGGTGTGTCTGTGAAGGCGTCTCTGGATAAGAGTAACTTAGTAAAGAAGATGCCCTCCACATGGTGTGTGCACCTCATCCTATCCTTTGAAGGCCTGAATAGAATATAAGGCCAAGAAAGAATTCGCTCTCTCTGCCCTGTCTTCTAGCTGGGACACTGGTCTTCCCCTGCCTTTGAACTCAGACTAGAACTAAGCCACTTGCTCTCCTGGGTCTCTATCCGGCCAACTGCAGATCTTGGATTTCTCAGCCTCCATGACTGTGTGAGCCAATTCCTTATAATAAATCTCTCTACAGATATATTAATAGGTTTAGGTATAAGTATAGATAGATATATAGATATCTCCTACTGGTTCTGTTTCTCTGGAGAACCCAGACTAATACACTCTCTCAGAGTTACTTTGGAATCAAATTAGCTAATACTCTGCACATCATGAGACCTCAATAAATATAGACCTCAATAAATATAGACCTCAATAAATATATACCTCAATAAATATAGCACTAGACATTTAGCATCCTAGTCCTATGAGTCTTTTTAAAAGAACCATAAAATGTGTAGAGACAAGAGGTTTTTTTTTTTTTTAAAAGCTACAGGATTGTGAAAATTTAGGTTATTTCACATGCAACCGTAAGTATCCTCATTTTCTTTACTGAGCCAGATGTGCGATTTACAGCGACACTGCAACTATGGTGAATCTACAAAAAAAAAAAAAGTGCCAAGAAAGGACTGATGCCAGGGTCTCAATTACAGCCTCATTTGCTTCCTCATCTTTGGACTTACTGCCTCTTTCTAAAGCAAATGTCGGCCCCATCCCCACTCAGATGGCTTTTGCATTTGTAGAACTTAATTAGAACAAGTCAAGACACTAATACTCAGACACTAGCACTCAGAGTTAATTAGCCAGATACAGTGCAATTCTTACTGGGCAAGTCAGAGGAACACCCTTGGAAGAGCTAAAAGAAAGGGCATACAGAGATTAAAAATCTTGAGCTTTGCCAAGTCACCTTTTATTTGCCCCATTTCCAGAAATAACATAGCTTTTCCTTTGGCCATTTCTAGGAAATAAAACACCAGCCCGCCTTTTACACTGCCAGCTGACATCGCTCCTTGATTCTTTTCAAAATCAAGAGATGACACGGGCAGTCCTTCAGAGCGACTTTCTGCTGGGAACCAATCACACAATGGCTTTATGTATTTTGGTGGCTTTCAAATTCAATACCCAAAGGGCATTTTTAAAATCTATTTGCCACAAACTATTCAAACTACCTAAAGAATCTTCTCAAAAATGCCCGTATTTCCCATGCCTATGAGGTGAGATCACAAATATAGGAGGAAAGGTACTTTCCACTCAGAATCTCAGCAGCTTTACAGAGGACAAAACTATCACTGTGCCCACAAAGGATTACAGAAACCATTTCCAGTTATGAAACCTCACTGGGACTGGATTCTCAAACACCTTTCCAGAGAAAAGTCATTGCAGGTGATCTCCGATTGTAAGTCATCATGAGCCAAGGTCAAGTGGAGTGAGATTTCCCTGGTGCTACTTCAAAGCTTCATTCAACAAATATTAATTGGCCACCCATTGTGTGAACAGCATGGTGCTAGGTGCTTGGGTCTATAGCGGTAAACAAAACAGGAACACCCCCTGCTCTCTCAGAGCTGCTTCTGACTGGGTCCCCGGTAGGTCTGATCACATGACATGACAGAAGCTGCCTATGGGATCCTGCAGGACGCTGACATCCCAAAGAGCACAGCAGAGATCTGGGGAAACTGAGACAAAAGCAGAGCAAGGGCCCAGCCAGCGTGGCTCAGTGACTGAGCATTGACCTATGAACCAGGAGGTCATGGTTCAATTCCTGGTCAGGGCACATACCCAGGTTGCAGATCCCAAAAGAGGGGTAGCTGATCTATGATTCTCTCTCATCATTGATATTTCTATCTCTCTCTCCCTCTTCCTTTCTCTCTAAAATCAATTTAAAAAAAAAAAATTTAAACAGAGAAAGGGCAGGTGTAAACAGCTCTAGGAGAAACTGCTTCCAAGTTACAGCACAATTTGCTTATAAACATGAAACTATGCAGAAATAAATGGAAATGGAAAACCACTTTTCAAAATCAAAGAAGAAATAATTGGCCAGATCTTACCTAACAAGTTATCAAAGCACATCCTCAGGATAAGTTCAGGTCTTTAGGAGGTACAATTTTCCCACATGCTGAAATTTTTTGTTAATCAAGGGAAAAAGGCTCAGTTACATAACATTCTTTCCACCTACATTCCCCAAACATGGCATATGACAAATAAGAGTCTGTTCCAGCATTTCCCAAAAATATTTTGTGAAAAACAGGCAGAGAGAGAGAGAGAGAGAGAGAGAGAGAGAGAGAGAGAGAGAGAGAGAGAGAGAGATGGCACCAAAATTTTCCTTTTAGAGATTTTTAATGAACATTAGCATATTATAAACTATAAGTCCCACATATCTTTGTTCCTGTATTGGACAAATTGGGACTATTTATAAACACTAGGACTACAGCAATGAATGAAAAACAAAGTCCTTCCTTACAGGGAGTTGACATTCTAATAGGGGATATCAAGCAATAAATAAATGCTAAGGAGAAAAAATAAGCAGAGAGATATCAGAAAAGGGAAAATACTGGGTGGTTTGTTTGTGGTTTTGTTGTTTTAGAGAGAGAGAGGTCAGCAGAGACCTCATGGACAAAGTGACCTTTAAGCAGAGACTGGAAGGGAGAAAGCCATGTGGCCTTCAGGAGGAAGCAGTATGTGCAAAGGCCCTGGGGTAGGAATGTGTTTGACGGGTATCGGGCACAGTGGAGAGTTTAGTGTCGGCTGGAGTGGTGTAAACAAAGTAGAGAGTGGTAGGAGACAAGATGGGAGAGGAAGCCAGAGCTAAATCAAGTAGCTATTTTGGCGATCCTAGGCCAATGAGTCTCTGGGCTGCATCATAAAGATGGGGGAGGGGACCGTTACCTGCCTCTCCAGGATGCCGTGAGGATAAATGACAATAAGCACTTAGCACGCAACTTCTAGATTATAACAGGCGCCCAGCGTAAGGAGGCGATCATCACTGTGAGCCAGTCAGCCCTGTCACATGGGCCCAATGAAAAGTGGTACAGCCCAAACCCCGTCAGCTCCAGGTACCCAAGCACCTGCGCACCAGGATGGCCGCCGGGACTCTCAGAGCTGATGCACCTTGCTCTCACTGACAGTCAGGGACTGCATCAGTCAGGATGTACCTGGACTGCTTTAGCTCAAGAGCAAATGAGTGTTTCTAGCCCCTAGGTTTATATGCCACAGATAAAGACACCCCCCTTCCTTATAAAACCACAAATAAAGCCCTCTCCTCTTCTATAAAACATCATCTCTCCATGCTACCAGTTTCTAAAGGTATGTATTCATTTGAATGCTTGAAGGAACTAATTATTTATTACGCTTTGATGTTTGTCTACGTCGTTGATAAAAATGAATTCATTTGAAAAGAGAGAGAGAGAGAGAGAGAGAGAGAGAGAGAGAGAGAGAGAGAGACGATGTTTTATAGGAAGGAGAGGGGCCTTTATTTGTGGCACATAAACCGAGGAGCTAGAAACAACAATGCAGCGTCACGTTTTTGATGTGTGAAGTTATTTTAGACTTACTGAAAATTACACAAACGCTACAGAGAGTTCGGTACCCTTCCGCCAGCTTTCTCCCACAGTAACGTCTTACATAACCATGACACAAACTACCAGCTACTCCACAGACCTTCTTTGAAAGCTGCCAGCCTCGCCTCTGATGTTCCTTCTCTCCTGGAGGACCCCGTCCTGCAGTTCGTCCTCAAGTCTGCGCAGCCTCCACCAAGCTGAGGCACTTCCTCGGGCTTCCTTTCACACAGACTTGACATTTGCAAAGAGACCTGGTCGGGTATTTTGTAGAATGTCCCTCAATTTGGGTTTGTCTGATACTTTTTCATGATTGAGTGAGTTTGTTCATTTTTTTTAGTAAAAATCCCCCAGATGTGATGTTTGCCCTTCTCGGTGCATCAGAAGAGGGGGTACATGTCGCTACACCTCCTTTCTGGGGCTGTCCCCTTTGACCATTTGGCTAAGGCGTTGTCTTACTGGGTTTCTTCGCCCATATGACATTTGGTGCAGAGTGAAATAGAATTCCAGCCTTGCCCCTGATCCTATGGAAATAAGCACATGTTTTCATCCACATCCTCACATCTACCCTGTTTCCCCGAAAATAAGACAGTGTCTTATATTAATTTTTTCTCCCAAAGTTGCACTAGGTCTTATTTTCAGGGGATGTCTTATCTTTCCATGTGCTAGGTCTTATTTTCGGGGAAACACATATATACTGCTAGAGGTAATCGAGCCCAGCACCCAAACGACTTATTTTTGTTTCTTCTTTTAGTCATATTCTAGAGTATTTTATCCTCAACTATGTTTAAAATACAAGAATTTTAGCTATATCCTCAGCCCATCGCACCTGCTCCCTTGCTCATTCAGCCACATCCAGCATCCCTTCACTTCTTAAGGGCTCCCAAACCCCCTACCAGAACTCAGGCATCAAAATTTCTGCCTGTGATGAGCTCACAGTCCAGACTCTTTACCACCATCCTCTCTATTTCCCACTCCTTTGAAAGTATGTGTTATTAGCCGCTTTTGAGAGAATGAAGAAAGCTCAGGGAGTTTAAGTAATTTGCCCCAGATCTAAAATTGAATAAGTGGGAGAACAGAAATTCACCCTCAAGGCCATCTGAGTTTCTCAGACTTCTGACACAATACTCACCTGCAATATGAAGTCTGATCAATGTGAGAGGAAACGGCTTGCCTGTGATCCAACTCCCCAAACACCAACAAAGATGTGTTATCCTATCATAATGACGACTACTTTTTCTGTGGTGTGTATGTGGTCCTTCCCTGGACTTTTCTTTCTAAATTCTGTAACAGCTATGAGGTGGGCAGCATGTACCTCATCTCACAGAGGTCAGAAAAGCAAAGCACATGCTCAAGATCTGAAACAGAAACCAAATCCAAAAACCTAATGTAAATCTGACCACACCTCTAATTTACGGAAAATAAAACACAAAGATACTATCATCAAAATCCAAGCAGAGAAATCCTATAAGACAAACCACCTAGTTTCCTTTTCTTTGCACTTTATGTGAAAAAAAATAGAGATGAAGAACCGATAGATCAAAAGAAACGTAAGACATTTTTATAAATTGCAAGATGTGGATCTTATATGGATCCTGATTCAAACTGTAAAAACAAAAAGAAAATGGCCAAAACCGGTTTGGCTCAATGGATAGAGCGTCAGCTTGGGGACTGAAGGGTCCCGGGTTCGATTCCGGTCAAGGGCATGTACCTTGGTTGCGGGCATATCCCCAGTAGGGAGTGTGCAAGAGGCAGCTGATCGATGACTCTCTCTCATCGATGTTTCAACTCTCTATCTCTCTCCCTTCCTCTCTGTACAAAATCAATAAAATATATTTAAAAAAAAAAAAAAAAGGTTCTCCCTGCTCTAGATAGTAAAACCTATGAACACTTTAAAAAGTGCCCTTGTTCTCATTCATCCTAGGCTCTCAAAATTTCCTTGAGATAGAGTTAGATCACATATTAACATCCCTATCCTACACAGGAGCAAATGAGATATAAAGAGGTCAAGATGTGATACCTGGACAGGACTTGAAGCCAAGATTTCATTCATTCATTCATTCATTCATTTATTCATTCAACAAGCACTGACTCCCAGCCCACTTTCTATTTTATTCTAAGTGCTGGGTATAGAGATACCAGAGACCCAATGTCTCTGGACTAGAGGGGTTTAAGCTTCCCCACACCCTGCACAGAGTCCAAAAGGAAAGCACTTCCCCAACACCTTCTCCCACCCAATCGCCATCCTGAGTCCCACAGACATCCAGGATTCTGCAAACGCAGGCTGGCTGTGGGTGGTTAAGGGCACCGTGTATTTAAAGCTTGAATGAATCTGGTCCTTATCCTGGTTGAATCCCTTCTATTTGCCCTTCTCATCAGTATCCAGAGCAGGGTGTGTATTTCCACATGTAATAAAAGACAAAACCAGAAAAGAAACGGTGCCAGCTTTACCCAAGATAAATGAATCGCATGTATGTCATTCAGCTAATATTTACTGAGCACTTACTATAAGCCAGGTACATGGGTGTCCCAATTAATGGATGTAAGACAGCCTCAGCAGTCCAGGAGCCTGCACTGAGTTGGGCTATAATCACATGCATAACAGCCCAAGGGACAGTGTTGGTGAACAACTTTGAGGAGCCATAAGCTTTTCCTTGTTTTTCATGACAGCGTCCACTGATCTACATCTCACAATAAGCCACATGTGTCACATACTATAAATTTAGCTCAAAAAGAGGAGGTTGAAAAGGGTGTATTACAATTGATCAAAATATAAGGACTGGCATCTCGTTTTTTAAAGCTTATTTTAAAAGAAACGCAGGTCTAGGGATCACATCCAGCTGGGGGGCAGAGGTGGAGAAGAAACGTCTCAAGGAGAATGAAGCATCTGAGGGAGACCTGGAAGGAGGCAAGAATCCCAGCAGGCAAGCTGGTGTGGGAGGGCATTCCTAAGTGGTCCAAGCCAAGTGACAACAGGCAAGAAAAGGGCAAAACCCACCCCGGGAACTAAGGATGCAGTGCGTCTGGAGGAAGCACACAGGGCAATGGGTGTTTATCGTATGTGTGACCAAGGGTCAGCCGGGGATGCTAGGACCATACTGTGCCCTCTGTCAGGGATGCTGACTCAGAAAATCAGAAGGGTGGGTTCTGGTGGTCAGCAGGGATAGGTGGATCAGGATGACACTCTGGGAATCAGTAGTACAAGAAGCATGCTGAGAGACTTGGCAGGAGGGGGGGCCACGCATGCTTGGCTCCAGGACACGTACTTCATAGGGCAGGGATTGCACGGACAAATGTCATGCCATCAGAATTACACTTGGAAGAGTGTGAATCTCAAAGTGTGGTCCATTCAGTTCAGCAGCTGCACCTAGGAACTTGTTAGAAATGCAAATTATCGGACCCCACCTCAAATATACTGAATCATATTGTTGATAGTGTGTTATGGTCCAAACTGTATTAAAATCCCCACCAGTTCCATTCGCAGCTAACGTCACATGATTATTGTTATTAGCCCTTCCTCCCCCCCAAAACATGGGTGGTGTGCTGCAAACCAGCTTGTATCTGAGTGACTTACTAATCTGCTTTATCAATCATGTGCCATTCACGTGTGACCAAGGGTCTGTGAATGAATCACAATGATGGTGTTCCATCAATACCTCTCAACCTTGAATGTGCACACAAACCACCTGGAGATCTGGAGAAAGTGCAGATCCTGAATTTGTAAGTCTGAGTTAGGACCCAGGACTACAAGGTTCAAGAGGATGCCATTGCTACGGGTCCACAGCCCACCCTGGGAGCAGCCAGAAACCCTAGGAGTCTAGCAGTTTAAAAGCCCCTGTGTTAGGACACCACCTCACCGCCAGCTGGGCTTTCCTCTCAGATCTGGTCCCCAGCCCCTCTGCCCACACCCATGTCTTCCCTTTCTCCTAGTCAGCCACTGAGCCAGTACTTCCAGGGGCACAATCCCGAGAGGGAAGAGGGGCTTTCTGTGCCCATCATGTCCATAGAGGGAGCTAATGGCCCTCCCCAAACACTCTCCATGCGCCTCCAGAGGGGAACTGGCAGTCAGCAGGCTCTGGCTCATTTGTTCGCAGAGCTAACTAGCCATTATTTAAAACATAAACGATCAGCTTGAGCTGCATTTAGGGCTGCAAATCATCAGTCATTCCTCGGGGTTGGGGGGGCCCGTTATACTCCCGAGGGTCCCATCAGTGGAGAACAGTCAAAATCCCAGCTGAGACCACTGCACTGGCTCGGTGGAGACCCGTGATGCCTGCAGGCAGCACAGCCCTGGCCCGTGGGAGCGCGGAGTCAGCCTGCTGCACGCTGCGCCAGGTGCCGCTCCATGAGCTCATCCAATATTTCATGGTTATGAAACATTTCTGCAAAAATAAAAAATAAATAAAAAATAAAAACTGCAGAGTTGCAGCTCAAGTCTTCGCTGTAAATATTTATTAACTGCAATCATGAGACACAGCTTCTCTATCACTTCAGGATCCGTTTCCTGGTTTTCCCTGCAGGGTAGCTCAATCTCCACTCCCTACGTCTCTCCCTGAAAAGGTATTTCTTGTGCTCGCTTCGGCAGCCCGTGTACTAAAACTGGAACAATATAGAGAAGGTTAGCATGGCCCTGGGCAAGGATGGCACGCAGATTCATGAAGCGTTCCTTATTTTTTTTAAAAAAAAAAAGAAAAGTGTTTCTTAGTTAAACTGTTGTATGAAAATCCACATGACCTCTATAAGGACAGCTCCGCTAAAATTAATAAAAGGTTTCTGAGACATAAATCAAGTGTCTTACCATTTGAGGTGGATGAGTGGGGAGTAGCTTTGTGGGTGCTTTTCCTGTACACGAGATCGTAAAACGATTCAATCACTGGGGAATATTTATCACAATACTGTCAGGCAGTGCACTGTAAAAATTTATGCAGCTAAAAGCTCGAGTGAACAATATAAAGAGATTGCTCAGATGTTTTGGACGGGTTGGCTCAGCTCCAGCTTTATTACCTGGAGGTTTAATATTATAATACGTTCTCTTGGAAGGCTCAGTCTGCCTCAATTGCCTTCCCCTGCTGGAAAAAAAAAAAAAAAAAGCCATTCAACAAATTCTATTTAATTGTACACTTAACAAAGGAGAAGAAAATAGCACCATCCCAATGACTCTCTCTAAGGAAGGAGATGGGAAAAGTCTAAGGAATAATAAATCTGAAAAAATGAGGGAAAACAGACTGAGAATAGAAACACTTTGAGCCTCCAAAATGGATTCAAGAACCACCAACATATCCGTAGTGTAAGAGAAACCATCAAGTATAAAGATGGGCTAATGGAAATTTCAAGGTAAGATTATAATTAGATAGCTAAGCACCAAACCCGTTACTCAGTTCTCACAAAACCTTGCCACTCAGCACGGAAGCAACAATAATAAATGTTTTAGGTTGCCCATTTTTATTTCTATGTTGCGAGGCAAATGTAAGAGAAAACCATCAAGGATATAGGGCAAGCTCCTGGCATGGAAGATAAGAGACCTGAAATCTAGTCTCAGACTCTCAGAGAGTCTACAATTGAAGCTCAGACGGGGCACGTGGCCAGTTCCCTAGGCTTCATGTAAAATTCGTTTGCCATTATTTTCCTGCGATGTTGTCCCCACCCCTGTGCAGCCCTATGAAGGGCTGCTTATACTTTTGAAAAATACAAACTCTCCCCATGAATCCTTTCATCGCTGAGCACCAACCCAGACACCCTCCAGCACAGCATTCTTGGGCCCATATACGGCAGAGGCCCAAAAGCCAATTAAAATTTCCAATGGGGCACTAACCAGTGTGGCTCCGTGGATAGAGCATTGGCCTGTGGACTGAAAGGTCCCAGGTTCAATTCCGGTCAAGGGCATATACCTTGGTTGCGGACACATCCCCAGTGGAAGGTGTGCAGAAGGCAGCTGATCAATGTGTCTCTCCCATCGATGTTCCTAATTCTCTACCCATCTCCCTTCCTCTCTGTAAAAAAAAAAAAAACTAAAATATATATTTTTTTAATTTTTCCAGTGGGACAGAGATGTGTCCACCTTCTCGTCTAGCAAATCTATGCCAGGGCTTGACCCAGGTGTGGACTCCGTTTCTCTAAGCAATGGAGGAAAGATTCCACAAGCCACTCATCATATGAAGCCATGAGGAAAATTCTGAGAAAGGTCACGGGCCAGGTGTGTTCATTTACTCAACAAATGTTTACTGAACTCCTAGTTTGGATGCTAGGACATTCCAATCAACAAAACAGCCCCCGCCTTCAAGGAGCTAGAAAGCAGACAATAAACAAACAGTGTATGTCAGGTGGTGAGCGTTGCCATGGAGAAAAACAAAGCAGGATAGGACAGATGGGGAGCTCCCTAAGGCAGGACGGTTAGAGCAGGAGGAAACTACTGGTGAGCATTTGAGCAGAAACCCGAGGATGTAAAAAATCCAGTCAAGAGATGATATAGGGCCCTAACCGGTTTGGCTCAGTGGATGGAGTGTCGGCCTGCAGACTAAAGGGTCCCAGGTTCGATTCCGGTCAAGAGCACCTTGGCTACGGGCACATCCCCAGTAGGGGGTGTGCAGGAGGCAGCTGATCGATGTTTATCATCGATGTTTCTAACTATCTCTCTCCCTTCCTTTCTGTAAAAAAAAAAAAAAAAAAAAAAAAAAGCAATAAAATACATATTAAAAAAGAGAGAGAGATGATATAGGGAAAGCATACAGCAAATGCAAAGACCCAGCAAGGAGGCCAGCTGCAGAAACTGAAGAGGGAGAAGAAATGGCTGGAGGTGGGGAGCAGAGAGTACAAGGCAATGTCCTTCAAACTGGGGGGGGGGGGGGGGGGGAGGATTACAGCCCATGTGTGAGTCACAAAAGCAATTTATCAAGTCACAACCTACACCCTTAACAATGAAAAAGACAGAATCCAATAGAAAGTACCCATGCGCACTGACTATAATGAGACTAAGCATTGTCGGGTGAAACTTTGGAGCTGCATGTATGTGCATGGGCTCACATATATGTGCGTCTGTGATGAAGCACAATATAAAGGCACATGTGCGTCTGTGCTGAGGCACAGTATAACTCACAGTGAGTTACGGTCAAAAAGTTTGAAAACATGCATGTCGTACTTGAACACATGATCTGCACTGTGCAATACGCTATCCACCAGCCATGGGGGGCTATCAGATTGAAACGAACAAAAACTAAAATTTAAAATTCAGTTCCTCAGTCGCGCGAGGCACATTTTAAGTGTCCGGTAGCCACCTGTGGCCAATGGCTGAAGTGCTGGACAGAGCAGACACAAAACATCCAACGGAACAGAGTTCTCCCAAAGAGCACAGCGGTAGGTCATTCTCTCTCTGTATCAATGACCCCACTGTCCCCCGATAGAATTGCAAGTGTGTCCAAGATGATCAGCTGAATGGGTTTTCCAAATAGAAGGCTCTGAATTTATATTTCCTCGTAATCCAGCTGGCATCCCGCTGCAGATAAATCCTAAATATGCTGAAAGTCACCCTGACACCTACCAGCCACATGCATGGGCTGGTAGGAATCAGTCTGCCTCGATGGCCTTCTCCTCAAAGTAACTATTAATATTTGTTTTGAATTATAGAGCCCCAGAGGAAGGCACTTCAGGAATGGGCAGCTGACCAACTGTGATTTTTAAAAATCCATTTCCTGGCCCTGTGAAAAGGGCTGAAACTAAATCCAGTGAAGGCATCATAACCCTCACGGGGGGCTCTCATGGTTACCAGTGTTATGAGAAGTCCCGCAGGCCGAGGAGGCAGGGACACATCACATGGAGGGTTTGGGGGACCCCTAACTCAGGTATCCACCCCACCTCAGGATGGGAGCTCACGCTGTGCTGTCTGCGGCTGGCTGCTGCTGGAAAGAGGCTCTTAAACATATTTGCAGCTCCTTCGTTCTGGCTTTCTCCAATGGCAACGGCGTAAGGAAGCCTGTTGCTGAAAGGGGCCTATCTCGGGCTGTGACTTGCTGTGTAGCTTAGAAAGGCTGAACAACTGGAACTGTATGGTCCAGGGACAGACGACATGACACAGCACGGGCTTGGCTAGTCCACAGGGTCCCCCAAACCGATGCTGCTCCCTCTTAGAGCCAGCAGGAGCAACGCTCACCTTATGGTCACACCTTCCACTGCCGCAGGACCTTGGCCCTTCCAGCTGCATTCTGGGGGATGTACTTGCCTTCTGGGTCCAGGTATAGGCAGGCAAAGGAGGGTCCCCAGTAAGCATGTTGCCAGAGGATAATACATCCATCCATTCAAAATCCCATTTCACAACAGGTAGTCTAACACCTAAGTCTGACAATGGGGTGGAATATTTGAAGTTGGGACGTCTGTGAAAATTCATCATGTATGGGCATCACATTCAGGCAATCCTGGTGCATATGGTACAATCCAGTGTATAATACAGTGCCTAGAACATGGGGACGGCACTCAATAAATACTTTTGAATGAGCAAATAAGTGAATGATACAGTATAGAACATATGATGTTCTGCACAGTCTACAACTTCATTTGTCTTTTTATTTGGAGCAGGAAGCATGGAAAAGTGGACTTGCCTTACCTGATATTTTGCCATTCTTATCCGAAATGCTCAGAGGAATGAAACCATAAAGGAAAAGATTCATTGATTTGACTATATTAAATGTCAAGTGTCAAAAAACACCATAAAATTTTAAAGGCAAATAATAAATTGGGGGAAATACTTGCAACATGATAAAGACTGAATATCATGACTCTATAAAAAGGTCTTAAAATTGATAAGATATAAAGTACCTTAGCAGAAAATGGACAACAGATGTGAATAGATTCTACACAACATACACACACACACACGCACACACACACCACAAACACCTAATAAACACATAAAAAATAAGGTTCAACTTCTCTGCTGGTGATCACAGTAAAACAATAATATGAAACCATTTTCAGCTTTCAAACTGGCAAAGGTCTTCTGTTGTTTTGCTTTTTAATGACAATACTCAACATTGGAAAGAGAGTGGAGAACTGTGTTCCTCCTACAGTGCTCATACACTTATGAAAGATAGTTTGATAACATGTGCCAAAAGCCTTAAACATGGCCACTCCTGATCCAGTAATTTTGTTCCAAGAATTTATTCTAAGGAAGTAATCAGAGACATAAGCAATCATTTATGGGAAAGACATTCATCAGATGTTTGTGGTAGGGGACAGCAGAAGTCGCCTATAAATCCGTCAGTAGAAGAGCTGTTAAGTGAACTATATGACTAGCCTATGATATAAACTATGCATCATTTTTTAAAGTCTTTTTCAATTTTTACAATAACCAAGAGAAGAAACCCAGACATCCATCAACTTATGAATGGATTTTTTAAAATGGTGGAATATTATTCAGACTTTACAAGGAAGGAAATCTTGTCACATACTTCAACATGGATGAAACTTGAGGATGTTTTGCTAAGTGAAACCAATCAGACACAAAAAGACAAGTAGTGTAGAAGTCCACTTATATGAGGTATTCAAAGTATTTAAACTCATAGACAGCTAGTAGAATAGCTGTGACCAGGGGCTGATAGGAGAGGGAAAGGGAAGCTGTTTCGTGGTTAGAGTTTAAAATTTGCAAGATGAAAAAACTTAGGAGACCTGTTTCACAACACGGTGAATACACTTAACACTACAGAACTGTCCCCTGAAAAGGAATTATGGTGGTAAATTTTATGTTACTCATCCTTTACCGTAATTTTTTAAAAGCCCTTTCACAAGATTTCCTAACCATGCATGGGCTATCCATTTTGTAAATTGCCACACCATAAAATATACTTCATGCTAAATCCAGACTGCATGTAGCTTCATGTTGGTGTGATTCTGAAGTCACTCAAGGATGCTGCAGAACCCATTTATAATGATGGTCTTCGTAACTCCCACTTACAATTTTAATAGACTTCTTGGCTTGTGTGCTAATTGCAAGGAGCAGTTAATAAAAATACTAGGTAGTAGATTTGCTGGGTTAAGAAATGATAATGTCACAGATGCTTTGCCAATGGCTATCTCAGAGCTTTCCGGGGCATTTCAAGTATTCCGTTTCCAGAAACACCCAGATCCCAGAGATTTACAAGTCCTCACACACACATTCTTTGTCAGGTCCCTGCTCTGCTTTTCTTTTCGTAAATGTAAACACGCTAACAAGAGGCACTTAGGCAAATGCACGAACTCTAACCCTCTACAGCAAGGCGGGCTCAAAAGACAGCCCAGCAATGATGAACGGGGCATCTGGACCTTGGTGCGGTGCAGAAGTCCACACCAGCAGTTTGGGGGAACCGTTTCATTATATACTTTTATAATTTCTCATAATTGTCATGTTCTTTGTTTTCCCAGTGCCTGAAAATGTTCCTGGCCTGTTAAATTAGGATAGGTTAAAATTTAATCTATCTAATAAAGAGGTAACATGCAAATTGACCATCACTCCATCACAAAGATGGCAGCACCCATAGCCACAAGATGGCAGCACGCAGTCCTCTCAGCCCCGTTGGAGTCCCCCAATCCCAGGAGGGCAGCCACTGCAGCATGAGTGGCCTGGCAGAATGCTTGATTCATCGCTGCAGCAACGAGGCAAGCGTTACACCCCAGCTGTGGAGGGCCTCTGGAGAGCGGGCAAGCGTTCTGAGCTCAGCCACAAATGGGTCTCTGGCGGGGGAGGGCAGATGAAGGCCATCAGGCCGGCCAGGGAGGGCAGTTGGGGGTGATCAGGACAGTATGGGGGGCAGTTGAGGGTGAGCAGGCCAGTAGGCAGAGTGGTTAGGAGTGATTGGGCAGGCAGGCAGGTGAGTGGTTAGGAGCCAGCAGTCCCAGATTGCGAGAGGGATGTCCAACTGCTGATTTAAGCCCGATCCCACAGGGACATCCTCCAACAGTTAGGCATCTCCTGAGGGTCCCAGATTGGAGCCGATGCAGGCCCGGCTGAGAGACACCACCGCTCCCACCCCCCATGCACAAATTTCGTGCACTGGGCCACTAGTCCAATAAATAAGTAAAGATACTCAATCATACAGATTGTACTAGAATATAAAGTAAAAAGACTAAAGCAGGGGTGGAGAACATTTTTTTTTATGCCATTTGGATATTTATAACATCATTTGCAGGCCTTACACAATTATCAACTTAAAAATTAGCCTGCTATATTCGGTCAAACATTTAAGTAACTGACCACTAACGCCTTGGAGGGCCAGACCAAATGGTTTCACGGGCCTTCTACGGCCTGTGGGCTGGACATTCCCCATCCCTGGACTAAAGTCTTAAGAAGTTTCCAGTAGTTACCTATTATGCTAAATGACAACATAACAATCCTACCTGCACATTGTTAAGGAAACATATCTTCTCCTAGAATTAATTATGCTAAAGCCAGGTCATGTTCTGGAGACCACTCCCTCTGCAGAATGTTAAAAGGTATTCTTGATAAAAGGATTCCATGTTCATAGAAGCTTGGAAGATTCTAGGGTTAACAAAGCAAAATTGGTTTCTTTGCCACCAAACTTGTCAAGCTGTAGAGCAAGCATGTCAAACCTGCGGCCCTCGCTGGTTTGGCTCAGTGGATAGAGTGTCGGCCCTCGGACTGACAAGTCGCAGGCCTGATTCCGGGCACGAGCACATGCCTGGGTTGTGGGCTCGATCCCCTGTGGGAGCGTGCAGGAGGCAGCCTATCAATTATTTTCTCTCATTATTGATGTTTCTATCTCTCTCTCTCCTCCTCTCTGAAATCAATAAAAATAATTTTTTAAAATAAATTTTTAAAAGTTCATAAATAATGAGGCGTTTGGCCTGCCAGCGGCAAGTTTGACATGCCTGCTCTAAAAAGTGACGGTGAATATTCATCTTTAGGAAGGGGGTTTCCAGTACAGCATTTCCCTAAGCCACCTGAAAATGCAATGCTTTTACGTGGGGAAGCTCCTGAGATTCATGTTCCCCTGAGACCACTATGGGAAATCTGCATATTCCCTCTCAGAAAGCCTTCGGGTATGCCAGGATTGTGGATGACCCTGGTAATGCAGTGTACCAGTTAAGCCTATAACTAGAATCAGACTACCCGGGTTCAAATCCTATCACTGTCCCTTCCTGGCTCAGGCAAGTCATTTAACCTTGATCCTCGCCTGGTGGGAGAAGGTATCAACTTCCTAATCACACTGATCTGCCTGCCATGCCATCCGTCACAGCGCAAATGGCCACACTGACAATGCAGCAGCTGGCTAAGTGGAGGTCTGCTAAAGCACTCCTTACTCTCCGACACTAGGTACTCCAGTACCAATACTAAAGCAAGGCCGCACCCAGAAACACCACTTCCTGCCCCACTAGGTAGAACCTAGCTGCTTTCCTAGCAGAGTCCAGCCCACACTGTCTTATTTATAGCAAGCCTGCAAGGATGTTAGCAATTCAGGGAATGCCTATATTTGCAAATTCAGCCAGTCTACTGAGTCTGCAAAACAAGCTCCAAGAACAATACATGTAATTCTTTTCACAGTCTGGATATAAATAATAGGAGTTATTCATACAATAACCCAAGAAGACAATACCCCTGGACATAATGCTGGGTAAACACACGGACTTTTCTTCCTGTGCAGTTCACATAAAATATTCATGTAAGAAATAGGACATTAGCTGATTTAAACATCATCATTTTTACTGGCTCCCACACGGGCTTGGAAACCTTCAACTTTAATGGAAATTAAATGCTCTGCATTTAAGATGTTTCCTACTCTGTCCCTTCAACATTAAAATAACTAGAAGCACCACAAAGCAGGAATGAGAGTGACACCACGTTTCAGACCTGCAATTGTAAAGAAAAAGGTGGTTCACCTTCAAGGTCAGAAGAGACTTGGCAGAGCAAGATGTCCTAGGCGCAACTAGAATAGAAGGCATGGTGTGACCTAAACTCTCCCCCCAACACACACAAATCCTCTCCCCCCACAAACAATGGGACTCAAATGGAGGAGGAGGTCCTGTGGGCATTACAGCCATCAAACCTCTGTCTCCACCTTGATTTCTCAGTAAGCTGCAGTGATACCCAACCTTTGTGTGAGAGCTTCGCCTTACTTCACACAAATGCAATGTTCCGGGAAATGGTGATACACTGAATGCCGCTCAAAAGCATTAGAAGACCTCCTCTTTAAAAGAAAAATATAACAAACTCTCCTTTGTCGTTGAAAAAAAAGTTACCTGCCCTTGGATGTATTGAATTATTGAATTTCACAAATCAATAGAATGAAAATTAAATGTAAGTAAAAATGAAAACAAAATAAAGCAAATGAGGTTGGGCGATGAGCCAAGCGTTTACAGTTTTTAATTTTGTCAAGTAAAGCCCTAGCCGGTGTTGTTCAGTAGTCAGAATGGTCTTGGGTTCAATTCTGGGTCAAGGGCACATCCCTGGACCATCGGGGCACATGCAGGAGTCAACCGGACAACCAATCAATGTGTCTCTCTCACATTGATGTTTATCTATCTATCTATCTATCTATCTATCTATTTATCACTCACTCACTCCCCTCCTTCCCTTCCACTCTAAAAAAAAAAAAAAAACAATGGAAAAAAATATCCTCAGGTGATTATTAACAAATTAATAAATAAAATAATGTTTTTAAGTAAAGACATTTAAAGATTAAAACAAAACAACTACTACCACAAAAATGCCACCACCCATTAGCAGAGAGGTTCACAACCCTGGCTGCACCAGAGAATCCTCTGGGGAGCATGGACCCCTCCTCAGTACCAGGCCCCCCCAGGACTCTGATCAGTTGCCTGAGGTGAAGCCAGGACACTACTCTAAAAGCTCCCAAATGTTCTAATGTGCAGTCAGGTTTGAGGACCATCATCATTTCATAAAAGAAAGGACATTTTAAAACCAAACAAGTAAGGCTATAATCTCAGGTTATGGGATGATTATTAAAAATAAATAAAATTAGGTTTGTGAAAAACACACTATATTGACTGTACTTCTCATTTCACCTCTAACAACCTAAGACCAGCATTTGGGACATCTGGTCTACCCCAGCAGGCTGCGCTATCCCATTCCTTATTCTACTACTATTTGTAGCCCGATAGAACTTGGCTTGTGCCCTCTCCCCTCCACTGAAGTTGCCTTTCTGAAGCCCAGGAAGGAATCTTGTGTAGCCAAGGGCAATCACTTTTCCTCATTTCGCCTATTTTACATCTTTCATAGAGTGAGCCAGTCCTGCCTTCTTCGAACTGTCTTCCTCCCGGCCTGGCAAACAATTCACTATTCCCCTAAGTTCTGGCTTCTAGTTTTACTCCTGCTGCTCCCCTTTCTCAGAACTCCCTTCTACTTCTTCACAGACCCAAGCCTACATCTACTTCAAGGACAAACTCAAATGCTACTTACTCATACACCCATCCATGTTCCATGCATGGGCCCACAGGGAACCCAGTAGAATGTAAAAATGCAATATTAATTTTGAGGGGTGAGATGAGACCATAAACTGAAAAGCCAACTTCAACATCAGAAGCCATAAAGATTGAAAACCTCGGCAAGCAGAGCTCGAGATGCAGAGGCACGTGTTTCAGAATCAAGATGGTTAACTGTGTCCATTACAGTGAGAAACTTGCAACCAGAACTAATGCAGGCACTACCTCTAACTCACTGGTGATCATCATTGCTGTTCTCTAGAGGTCTATCCCACTCCTTCTTAGACTTCTAGAGAAGGAACGGGATAGTGCAGCCTGCTGGGGTAGACCAGATGTCCCCAAATGCTGGTCTTAGGTTGCTAGAGGTGGAATGAGAAGTACAAAGTCAATATAGTGTTTTTCATAAGCCTAATTTTATTTATCTTTAATAACAATCCCATAACCTGATATTATAGCCTTACCTGTTTGGTTTCACTGCCTAGGAACGTGAAATTCATTCTCTCATTTAACCATCGAAACAATTCCAGAAGGAATGCATTGCTGCCCCAGTTTACAGATGCAGTATATACATCAGCAATGCAGCTGAATGACTTGTCCAAATGCACCCTGCTAGTAAAAGGCAAAACCAGAATCTAAGCCCACTCCTTTGCATCTCCAAAGCTTGTGAACCCATTGCTACAACCCATTGCCTCCTTTCATGGTAACTTCTCTAAGCCTTAGCTTCCTTTTCCAAGAAATGAGGATATTGGTCTTAGTGACTCCCATGGTCCACGCTGTAAATCTAATATTCCACAGTTCTGTGAAAAAGGATCGGAGAGACAGACGTAAAGACACAGCAGAGGGCCACGGACAGAGAGAAATAAAAGACAGAAAGGCAGCAATAACACACAGAGGTGCATGAGGAAAGACAAAATAGCCTTTGTGGCCCCCTCTAGCCCAGACTCCCCTGGGTTTTTTCCTGGCTGTTTTAAGCCTCTTTCCTACTCTGAGATGGGTGTTAGGTAACTTTATCCTGTATTGAGCTTTTCTTCCCAATCTCTTCCCAAAATGCCCTGGGGGCTTACAGAAAACCACTCAGGAAATAAAAGTACCGGGGAGAAAAAGAAAAGATGTGAGAGCACACTAGAAAAGCTAGCTTTGGGGCTTTTCATTTAAAATTGAGAGAGAGGATTATGATAATGATCAACCAAAAGGGTGTTTCCCAAAGAAGGAGAATAAATAAGGAGAACAAAAAGGGAAAAGCAAGCAGAATGGCCGTGATTTAGCGACTGATCTGTATTGATTTTCTTTCACCTTCTTGACTCTGGGAAAAGTCACCATCCAAAGGGTGTGACATGAGAGCCTCTTCCCTTAATGAAATTAGTGGATTAACAAAAATGTCAGTGAAGCCGGGACCGGTTTGGCTCAGTGGATAGAGCATCAGCCTGCGGACTGAAAGGTACATTCCAGTCAAGGGCATGTACCTTGGTTGCGGGCACATCCCCAGTGGGGCGGGTGCAAGAGGCAGCTGGTGGGTGTTTC
This sequence comes from Nyctalus aviator, assembly GCA_036971965.1. Taxonomy (NCBI): domain Eukaryota; kingdom Metazoa; phylum Chordata; class Mammalia; order Chiroptera; family Vespertilionidae; genus Nyctalus; species Nyctalus aviator. The sequence goes on along the minus strand of CM072929.1, from coordinate 7,615,461 downwards.
TCTCTCATCGACATTTCTAACTCTCTGTCCCTCTCAATTCCTCTCTGTGTAAAATCAATAAAATATATTTTAAAAATAAATAAATAAATAATGTCAGTGAAGCGCCGAGGAGGAGGGAACTATCTTAGAAAAAAATGCTGCCCCCTTCCATCTCCAGGAAAATCATCAAGAAAAAACGAGAACTCGGTGGAAACTGTCATGACTGTAAATGTCATCCAATCTACTTCCTACAAACAGCCCTTCAGAGAACATTCAATTAGGAGCCACCCCCTCCTGACCTCTGACAAAGGATTCTGCAAAGCCATCAAACCAATCCTTTAGTACACCGGGGCCTTTCAGAGTCTAAGGTTTCACTGGTGTTGGCGTTCACACGATTTGGTGTCAATGAGGGAGGCACAGTTTTGAGATTTTTTCCGAGATTCACAAACTCCTCCCCAAAAAAGAAAAAACAAATGAATGCAGGTGCTATGATCCCAGCCCCTCAACACCCATCCCCCTCCCGCCCCCCATCATCAGTCACCGTTTTATCTAACCTCTGACTATTATGTTGTTTTAAAGGAGAAAAAGGTTTCCCACAATAGCAGCTTTTGGCCTTTTTCAGAATCCAGTTTAAGGACAGGACACCTGCCTAATCTCTAGGGCAGCTGAGGTGAGGCAACCAACCCGTTAACAGAAGAAAAGCTGTGACTTGTAGAGATGGAATGCAGAGATGAAAAAATAAATAAATAAATAAACAAAAAAAACTTGCTTACATAAGGTATCTATCGTGTGTAAAAGCTTTCTAAAGCTTTAGGAAGCTCTAAAATGTACATGTACATTTAGCTTTGGAAAACATTAGAAACCATTGAACCCATTTTTGCAGATGGGGAAACAGAGGCAAGTGACTGGCCCAAATCCGATTCCAACAGCTGGTAAACTTCCAGCTCAGAATGTAGTTCTCCTCTCCCCGTTGCCCTCCAGACCAGCTATTGGTTAAAATTGCATCCCTCCTACCTCCAGAGCATATTAGCTCAGTTATTACATGTTTTGGAGAAGAACATACTGCAAGAGACTCTTTCAAATCTTTCTTTTTTGTATAAAGCAAGTACCTGTTCCTTAAAGAGTAGAATTCGTTGGGTTGTGTGGTTTTTCTTTCCTCAAAAAAGTACATAATTAACTGAGTAAAATTTCTATTATCTTAACAGCTCTTAAGAAGAGAACTATCTTGTTTAGGAAGGGAGAAATGATGAGCTTCTTGGGCTTAGAAGGTGAGACCCGACAGGCAGGGATCATTGAGAATAACTGAATGAAAACCGATGAGGAATTTGGGCATTGAGGATAAAAGAGAAGAGAAAAGACAGACTAAGGGTTTTTTAGAGCTGGCTGATGAACTCTCAGAACAAGGGCACAGCATGAACTTCTTAAAGCCATTTCCCTTGCTGTAGCGTAAATCCTTCGGACTCCCCAACCATCATGAATGTCTTCTTAGCAAAGCTAACAAAAGCAAAAGCAAACCAGTGGCATTACGTCATGCTAAAAGCTTCTGCCCAGCAACAAAATGAAAAGGCAACCTGCAGAAAGGGAGAAAACATTTGCAAATCACACATCTAATAAAGGGCTAATATCCAAAATACACTAGTATACATGCATACAACTCAATAGCAAAACACGCACACAAAAAATTATTTTTTTAAAAAGGGGAAGAGAAACTGAATAGACATTTTTCTAAAGAAGACATACAAATGGCCAACAGGTACATGAAAGATGCTCGACATCACTAATCATCAAAGAGATACGAATCCAAACCACAATGAGATGTGATTTCACCCCAGCTAGAATGGCTATTATCCAAAAAGACAAGAGGTAAGTATTGGCGAGGATGTGGAGAAAAGGGAACCCTTGTGCACTGTTGGTGGGAATGTAAATTGGTATAGTCACTATGGAAAACAGTATTCATGTGCCTCAAAAGGTTAAAAATAGAACTAGCAAATGATCCAGCATTTCCACTTCTGGGCAAATAACCAAAGGAAACAAAATAACTCTCTCAAAGAGATATCTGCACGCCCCATGTTTACTGCTGCATTATTCACAATAGCCAAGACATGGAAACAACCTAAGTGTCCATCAATGAATGAACAGGTAAGATGTGGTGTACATGTACAGTGGAATATCATTCAGCCACAAAACGAAGGAAAGCTTGCCATTTTCAACAACATGAACAAACCTTGAGGACATCACGCTAAGTGAAATAAGCAAGGCAGAGAAAACCAAACACTGAATCATCTCAATAATATCTAGAATCTTAAAGAAACTAAACCCATAGAAAAAGGGAACAGATTGGTGGTTGCCAATGGCCAAACACTTCTCTCTTATCTTTTTGATGATAGCCATTCTAGCTGGTGTGGGTGGGGAGTGGCAAAATGGGTAAAGGTGGTCAAAAGTTACAAACTTCTAGGTATAAGATTAAAGTTCTGGTAATTAATGTAAAGAAATTAAAATAAAAAATAAAGTCTCCTGTGTACTTGGGAATGCTGAGTTCAGGTAGATTGTTTGGAGAAATTAAGAAAAAGGACTGAACTTAGATGGATGTGTGAAGAACAAGGATCCAGAGTCCCTAGATCAGTGGTTCTCAACCTTCCTAATGCCGCGACCCTTTAATACAGCTCCTCATGTTGTGGTGACTCCCAACCATAAAATTATTTTTGTTGCTGCTTCCTAACTGTAATTTTGCTACTGTTATGAAGCGTAATGTAAATATCTGTGTGTTCCGATGGTCTTAGGCGACTCTGATCATTACAAACATGAATGAATGAATGAATGAATGAATGAGAATCAGAAAAAAGTTGCAGCAGAGTGACTTCTTCCTGGAAAGGACCCTGGTCCTTTTCAGTTAGGTTTGTGAAGATTCCATGAGAGGTAACCCCTTCAGTGCAACATGGGGTGAGGGCCATAAGAGAGAAGCACGCAGCCCTAACTGGTTTGGCTCAGTGGATGGAGCATCAGACTGAAGGGTCCCAGGTTCGATGCCAGTCAAAGGCATGAAGGGTCCCAGGTTCGATGCCAGTCAAACGCATGTACCTTGGTTGCGGGCACATCCCCAATAAAAGGTGTGCAGAAGGCAGCTGATGGATGTTTCTCTCTCATTGATATTTCTAACTTTCTATCCCTCTCCCTTCCTCTCTGTAAAAAAATCAGTAAAATATATTTTAAAAAAGAAAAGAAAGAAGCGTGCAAGATAGAGAGCCTCTCGGAATTTCAGGCTTCCTGGAATTTCAGGTTTCGGAGGGGCTTTGCTCTCTGCCAGATTACGACACGGCAATCAGCAAGGGTGAGCTTGTGCTCCAGCCCCCCTCTCTGCGTCCACCTGTCTGTGAGATATGCGAGGTCATGGGATTTGGATCAAAGATCACTTGCAAACAGAGACACCAAATGGAAAGCCCATGGGTCCGCAGCCGCCCCTCCTCTGCACATGTTACATCCGTGTGGCCATATGGCCTGTGCACGTGTGAAGCATCAGTGGGAGCTCACAGGAGCCCCTCCCCTCCCAGTCATTCTGAAAAAAAGCCCAGCAAATTGAAGCAACACTCGGTTACTAACAGAAATGGGAACAGCGAGTGTGTTGAGGTCCTGGGACTCTGGGTTCTATTTTTCCCTCTTCTCTGGGTGCCAGGGGTGAGGGCAGTAACGTGGTTTCCTTATACCCCCTCTCCACATTCACACAAATTCTAATAAAACCGTAACTGTGTTACAGAAGTGAAAGAGGATCATACTGATCACTTTTCCCTCTCTGCCTAGTATAGTAATGAGCTTGTTTTCCTCAATTGCCAAGATCACCCAAGGCAGTGGTCGGCAAACTCATTAGTCCACAGAGCCAAATATCAACAGCACAACGATTGAAATTTCTTTTTTGAGAGCCGAAAACCGACTTCTGTGCATGGGCCACGAAGTTTCTTTCGCACTGTATGTGCGCGCCGGCACGTGGTATTCTGTGGAAGAGCCACACTCAAGGGGCCAAAGAGCCGCATGTGGCTCACGAGCTGCGGTTTGCCAACCACTGGCCCAAGAAAATGGCACACACAGGTAATAATAAATCTTCCTACTTGGAGAAACCATCAACGCCCCCCACAGCAAGCCAGGTCAATAGCCTACTGACACAGAGCCTACCTCTTCTAGAGCATGGGGCAGACACTAGTCCTAAGTAGCCTTTGGTTCTTTACCAAACCGAGCATGTAGGATATAGGAGGATACCAGGAAAGACATTACCAGAGGGTATTTAATCAGGAACTTGTTTATGGCAGTTTCCTTTGAATTCTCTGTTACTCAAAACCACTGCTTAATAATTTTTTTTTGGGGGGGGAGGGGAACGAATATTGTAGTTCTAAATCATTTTGGCTATCTTGTCATGTCTTTCTGTTATCTTCCTACCCACTCCTTCCACGAACCTAATTTAAGTTTCCCTATTACACATTTCGGCATCAATGCATTTATGATATTTATTCTACCTCTAGCAATGGTTGGGTGATCCTCTATTCTCATTCCTCATTCTTCTTTTCTGGACTGAAAGGCACATGAAGGCAAGACTATTAATCGGTTCACCACTTTCTTCTTCATTCCTATCCCTCAGGGCAATTGTTGAAACAAGTGACTTGATATAAACCAAAAGGAAAATAATTTTCTGGGCTGTTATTTTCTCTGACGTTCAATGAAGGTTTTATTAAACTTCTTTCACCAAGTAAATTGTGTTTATGGTGCCTCACCCAGCTTTTCACCTTCCCATGTGTGCAAGAGATTTAAAGGATCCATTTCACCTCCCTGAGAGTCTGCAAATATTAACTTCATTTAACAACAAACAGTGCAGGCATGTCGGAGAGCTGACACGAAGGGCCCACATTCAAAATAACTGTCACTAATTTCCATGCTCAGGTGCGTGACACTGGTGATGTTACCTCTCAATAAACTCAGACTATCTAAATCAGTGTTTATGAAATCTGTTTTCATTGGGCCCCTGAATACTAAGGAAATCCTCTTCTCCCAGAAAAATACAAGAGAATTTAAACATAAAATTGTAAAGACTTATAGGCACACGTTCCCGTGGCAGTGAGTCTCTAAGTATGGGTCATTGGTGGGCCATGAAATCAATTCAGGGTGTGGCAGGTTCTTAGCATCAGAGACCCACCAGTCCATGCCGACTGTAATCCACAGTAAGGGAGATACTGAATTCGACAGCCCAGTCCATGAGGAATAAAAATGAGGTAAGTTCTTTTAACATTTATTCTCTGTCCCACTCATTTTGCACCTCGATGTTTCGCCATCCATAGTCAATTAGCTATTTTCATGCAATTGTGTCCTTGTGTATTTGCCTTAAAAGAGCCGTAGGTACCACTTTGGAAACCTCACCCAGCACTGACTTCCCTTAACTCATCGAGGATGGTCAGTAGATATTTGATTGGTTGACTTCTACATATTTGGAAGTATCGCTGACTCTTAAAAACTTGCTGTACTTGAGCCAAAACCGGTTTGTCTCAGTGGATAAAGCGTCAACTTGGGGACTGAAAGGTCCCGGGTTCGATTCCGGTCAAGGGCATGTACCTTGGTTGCGGGCATATCCCCAGTAGGGGGTGTGCAAGAGGCAGCTGATCGATGACTCTCTCTCATCGATGTTTCTAACTCTCTATCTCTTTCCCTTCCTCTCTGTACAAAATCAATAAAATATTTAAATTAAAAAAGACTTGCTGTACCTGAAAGGCCAGAAACTAATAAGACTGTCAAAATAACCGTTATAATATATGACATTATTGTCAAAATAATAGAAATTAATTTCCTGTTACTACTAAATTCATAGCATATTATTAAACACTAGTAGCCCATCTCATGCAGAGGCTACCCACTGCTTCTGCAGGAGCCGCGGGAACCGCAGCGTGCTACCAGGAGCCGCGCTGCTTCTATGGGTGGTGGGCCCACCATCTCCTTTCCAGGCCTGCGCTCAGCCACAGAGGCTGCAGGCTGGCCCCTCTGTCCTTGTCCATGTCCGCTCTGGTTCCAGGGGGCCAGCACCAGCCAGCTCGCTAGCCCCCATCTCTGTCTCCATCTCCGCTCCAGGCCTCAGCTGCATGCACAACTCCTCCTGTCTGATCATGACCCATTATGGCATCCTAGCCTAATTTGCATAATATATATCCTTCTTTGTGATGGTTTAAGATAAGCAACTAACTAGTGAGGAATCAAAAGTCACTCTCCTATCAGCATGAGTAAGGTCAGCTCTCTCCAGCAAGGGTTGGCTTTGTGATGTTATGAGCCAAAAAGCTGAGCCCACGGGCAGATGAGCCACAAAGAGGTGATCACTTCTTGCCTCAGGAGTGTCACAGACCGTAACCCAAACACGGCCACACCCTTCTTTCTTCTTCATCGTTGTCTTTCTGAATTCGCAAAACTGAGAGAATACAATCTGGAACCATTTCCAAGGTTTAAGAAGACATTTTTTTTTTAATGTATTTTATTGATTTTTTACAGAGAGGAAGGGAGAGAGATAGAGAGTTAGAAACATCGATGAGAGTGAGTCATCGATCAGCTGCCTCTTGCATACCCCCCACCGGGGATATGCCCGCAACCAAGGTACATGCCCTTGACCAGAATCGAACCCGGGACCCTTCAGTCCCCAAGCCAACGCTCTATCCATTGAGCCAAACCGGTTTCAGCAAGAAGAGATTTTTTTTTTTTTAATAATAAGATCAAGGTAGGCACAGGTGACTCAGAAGAGATCTCATCCATCAGCTTGCAGAGCCAAAATAAATCGCAGGGTCGGGGAGAACAGATGGCCAGTGGGCAGCAGACAGAGCCAGGGGGATTCAGACGATGACCCTCTGGATGGCACGCCACCATGGGAGATGCCGTTTGTAGGAGGTGATGTCCATTTCACCAGATGGTCAGCTCGCCGCCTGGAGTCTCAACCACCAGGTAAGCTTAGTGACTTGTGAGAATTTTATCTCACCCAAACAAAACAAAAAAAACTAACAGAAGACAAAAACTGCATCTTCTGTAACCCTTGGGTTTAATGAGTATAAAATCCTGAAAAGGTAATGACATTTGAGTTATTTTCTAAAAGCTGTTCTTTGGCTTTATGACTATAAGCCAAAAAATAAAAATAAAATAAAAAATTAGAATAGAGAAGTGTTCTCTTCCCTCTGTCTCCCCTTGTACCCCCAAAAAATCTTAGGATATTATAAACACTAACTGGAGCTGAAGGAACACACTGGTTGAAAATCACTACACTGAAAGAAGTAAGTATATAACGAGCACTAAGTAAACGGTAGCTTTTATGGTTGCCTGGGGCACACGAGGATTCATTCGTATAACGAACAAGGACTTGTGGAACACCTACTGTGTGCCAGGCTCTGAGTATACAGCAGTAATCAAAAACAGATTCGGTCCCTGTCCTGCTGGAAATGACATTACAATGGAAATGACATTACAATGATTTGAACCCAGGTCTCCTTATCTCCAAGACCTGTTGCTTGTTAAATCAGGGGTTGCAACCTCGAACGCCTAAAGGGGTGACAATGGGAAAACTAAGTGAATTGTGTCAGATACCAGCTGGCTGTTCTCCAAACCTGTTCTCCTCCACATTTCCCAGGTGGGTTTGGCCAAGTGACGGAGCCACATTAAACCACGGAATGTGGCCAGACTGAGGCATAGTCCTTTTGGACCTTTTCCCCTCCGATCTGCTGGACGCAGACAAGCACAGCAGACTTGGAAGTCAATACATGACTGAAGTGGACCGATGTGGTCAACCGTCTGAATGTTTTGGAACAACCTGGAAATCCTGATTCTTATGGAAAAGCTCCTGCCCTGTTGGTTTGGCTCCATGGATTGAGCGTCAGCCTGCGGACTGAAGGGTCCAGGGTTCAATTCTGGTCAAGGGCACATGCCCCGGCAGTGGGCAGGAGGCAGCCGATCAATGATTCTCGCTCATCATTGATGTTTCTATCTCTCTCTCCCTCTCCCTTCCTCTCTGAAATCAATAAAAATATATTAAAAAAGGAAAAGCTCCTGACTTTTCAACCATTTTTATTCCTGTTTGACAAGTGTCTAATTTTTGAAAACACATCTGTGGACAGAGGTCATTCCTCTGAGCTGTGATCCCTTAACTCTTAATCCAGTGACTGACACCACATTAGCTGTTTCATAAATGTTAGTCCTCTTATTCAGAAGTCAACATATCCACAAACTAGGACAAATCTCCAATGAAACGTAAGAGAAGAATCTGGCAAAATTTTTCTCTTGCTACATCCCCAGGGAAATTAAAAGAAGAAATTAATTGTGCTATTTTTATAGGAAAAGACACTGATCCTCTATCAGTAGGACATTTGAATCTCCATGTCTAAGGAGAGAGCTACCCTGTCAATGCTCCCTCGCTCTGTCTCCCAGGGGCCAACGTCACCCTTCATGAGGGCTGGTCCTGGCTAGCGACATAGTCCTATCAGGCAGAAGATGGGGAACATCAACAGAATTCTAATACACCAAAGCCAAGATGCCCTGGCCCCTTCGCAGATGTGCAAGGGAAAAGAACCAACCAGATGGGCCTTGAGACTTGTGAGGAGACTGATGGGCCGGCAGAGGTGGTCGTCCCAAAACTATCTTGGCTTTTAGTGTAATTACAGGAACTGAGAGCGGCCTTGTGGTCATAAGTAATAGCCTCCGATCAAGACAAATAGTGTATAGACAACTGAAAGGGGTCTAACAGGCCCCCACACGGGCATCGCATCTCTAGCTAGGTTTGTAAGATGGAACCCAGGCCCCTCCAGAAAATGAAGTCCGGCATCTTAAAACTGGTGAAAGGGTTAATCACATATCACAAGGGAGACCTTATAGGCAAAGGAAATTGCAATGTTTTAGAAAGCATCTCTAGGTGCCTACTAGATCGCACACTTGGGACGACATACCTCAAGGTACCTTAGGCTGTGGATGCCTAACCTCCACCCTCTCTTCCTTGAAATCTTATTCCCTCTCGGCTAATTATTAACTGGCCTAATTGATTGGCCTATTAAACCTAAACTTCAGACTCCTTGAAGACATCCTGCACTCGCTGCATCAGCGGTCCTGCAACCAATCTGTAGATAGGCAGGATCATATTGGTGCTGAGCCACCAGGCGCATCTCTTCCCCACTCCGTGGTCACCTGGTAGTTTGAAATCGGCCATGGTTGGGAGTAGGTATTCCGTGGAAATTGGCCAACACTATAAATCAGGCTGCACTGTGTTTCAGAGCCAGCTTACCAGCACAGGAACCTGTTCTGTGCTGCTATGAGGGAGGAGACAAATTCGAGAGAGCTTGCCCTATCCACCCCACCTCATTTAAAACTGCTCTACTGCCCTGGCCAGTTTTCTCAGTGGTTAGAGCATTAGACTGTGGACCCAAGGGTTGTAGATTCAATTCCCGGTCAAGGGCACGCACCTGGGTTGTAGCTTCAAATATCTGGCCCTGGGTGTAGGAGGCAACCAATCTATGTCTCACTCAGATCCATGTTTCTCTCCCTGCCACTCACATGTTATCTTTATTGTTGGACTAGAGACAAGAAATTCTCCATTCCCCTAAAAAAAAAAAAAAAAAAAAAAAAGTATTTCGTTTAAGGTTCACCAGGTTGATTTGTGTGTTCACCTCTAATGTTACCTACACTAATACAAGAGAAATATGTAAATTGACCTAAACCTCCATGACACCCACCAGCCAATCAGGAGTGGGTATGCAAATCAACCCAACAAAGATAGCAGGTTAATTTGCATACACAGTACTGAGCGAAGGCTGAAGACTAAAGACTGAAAGTTAAAGACGACTGAAGACTAGCCGAAACCGGTTTGGCTTAGCAGTAGAGCATCGGTCTGTGGACTGAAGGGTCCCAGGTTCGATTCTGGTCAAGGGCATGTATGTTGGTTGCGGGCACATCCCCAGTAGAGGGTGTGCAGGAGGCAGCTGATCGATGTTTCTCTCTCATCGATGTTTCTAGCTCTCTATCCCTCTCTCTTCCTCTCTGTAAAAAATCAATAAAATATATTTTTTAAAAAAGATGACTGAAGACTAAAGGCTGAAGAGGCTTGGCTTCTCCTCTTCAGAGTGAAAGCCTGGGTCCCATATGCCGGAGGAAAACTGGTGTCGGCAGTCAGGGGAAGGAAGGCCTATTTGCACAAATCTTCATGCAACAGGCCTCTAGTTAAGATAACGGGAGACTACCAAAGACAGCTCTACACTGCTGATTTTTTAAACATACTTCTAGCCAGTTTAATAATATTCAAAATAATGCTCAGAATCCAGATCCTCCTATCGTTCAAAACAAAGACTCATTATCTGATAATGACATCTGTAGGTTTAGAGATATTTTTGCTCAGCTCTTTCCAGAAAGGATTTATAAGCTGTGCTATTAATTTCAATGCATTTTCTTCTCAGACTTCAGAGCTCTCTTCAGCTATCTTTGGTTCGCTCTTTGACCTTTGGCAACTAGAAAGTCAAGTGGCCAAGAAGCAGCATTCATTAGCAAGGTTGGAGGCAGAGGGGTAGGTCTGGGAGTCCCGGTTTCATTCTGATACTCACTTCCATATTTCACATCAAAAGAGTAAAGTTAGAAATATTTGAGACCTTCCTATTTCCTGTCACTGCATAAATACCAAAGCCACTTTGTGTTTCTGACATGAGAAGATTTAACTCTAAGAAAATATTTTAACATACATAAATCCCTTCTCGTGGTTAGGACGCATGAGGCAGTCTCACCTGAGGGGACATGTGGCAGGTGCTACAGTGACCTTGAGTTAAGAGCTTGAGGCAGCCACTTGACCTTATTTACATCTACATTAGTTTAAACACACTGTTTATCCCCATCCTGGCTGGGGTCTAACAGGGTCCATGATTTTACTTAAACGTCTGAAGGAGTATTTCTCGGGGAAAGAAGCCCAGCTGTAGAAAAAAAGGAGGAGAAATGGCCTTAAGGAGATATTTTAACTCCGAAGGTTTGAATTTGATCTGTGGTTTTCAAACAGTCTTCTTATATCAGAAAGACATTTTTATGTTTCAGAGAGAAGTTCAGATTCTCTTATGACAAATGTACTTAGCATGGAAAGAAGGCCATGATACAGTGTTGAGTGAAAAAAGCAGGGTACTAAATATTGTACCTTTTAATTCTTAAAAAAAAAAAAAAAAAAAAAAAAAAAAAGACTAAATGAACATATGTATAACCCTTGCTGGTGTTGCTCAGTGGTAGAGCATTGGTCTACACACAAAAGGCTCTTGGATTTGATTTCCAGTCAAGGGCACTTAGGTACCTTGGTTGCAAGTTCAACCTGGGTCCTGGTACGGGCATGTTTGGGAGGCAACCAATTGACATGTCTCTCTCACATTGATATACCTCTCTCTCTCTCTCTCTCTCTCTCTCTCTCTCTCTCTCTCTCTCCTCTTCTCTTCTCTTCTCTTCTCTTCCCCCACCTCCGCCCTTTCCACTCTCTAAAAATCAATGGGAAAAAAATATCCGAGGGCAAGGATTAACAACAACAACAAATGATGTGTATATAAATATTTGTATGAAAAAATAATTTCATACAAATATTTCATCATACTTGCTTGACAGCACAATTCTAGGGAAAAGCAATGGAGCCAACAGAGCCTTTGCCATTTTACTGCATATGCTGTGTAGTATCCCATAAAATAAAAGACCAGAGGCCTTAAGTGTAACGACTGGAACAACCACTCGGCCAGTCACTATCAGGTGCATTGACCACCTCTCAGTCCCTCACCCCGCCACTACCCCATCCCTCCCCTCCCCCACTACCCCCATACCCCCACCCCCGCGCAGGCTCCGATCGCAGCATGGTGAATGGGGGAACCAGGGCAAACTGAGAGGTGGTGGCAGGGTGGAACTGGGTACTGGCGAGCAGGCAAAAGATGGCCCTGATCGCAGGCTAGGCCTAGGGCCCCTACCCACACACAATTTCGTGCACTAAGCCTCTAGTTTGATTTTAATAAAGTGCATATTACTTTTATAATTTTTAAAAAGCCAATAAAGATTAAAGATAAGCCAATGGGCTTCAAGTTGGAACCATGTCAGCAACATATGGGAAAACTGTTCCCTTTTCAGAATGAGAGTGCTTGACTGGGCTTGCTGTAAATGCAGGAAGAGGTATGAAGTGCAGTTGGTCTAACCTACCAAAACATCAGCTTAGAACTCCTACACACACAGCCAAGGAAATGAGGAAAGGGAAGATCTTGAGGCTCTGATGCACGGATGAGAAAACTAAGACCCTGAGGAGTGAAGCGGATCCATGACTGTATAATTCTGTCAAAACTCATCATGCAGCATACCCCAACAAAAGGTGACTTTTACTGTTTTTAAATTATACCTTAATAAACCTTTACCTTCAAAAAGAAAAGGAAAGAAAAAACGAGTGGCTCATGGGTGTGTTCTCTTTGTAGAACATCACATTTCAAAAATTTGAATTAGTTGGGGACATCTGACAACAAGAACTCAAATAAAGATCCCCACCTTTCCTAAGAAGTAAGCATGTTGGTACCCCGAGCCTCATTCTCTTTTTTTATTTTTTTTAATATATTTTATTGATTTTTTTTTTTTTCAGAGAGGAAGGGAGAGGGATAGTTAGAAACATCGATGAGAGAGAAACATCAACCAGCTGCCTCCTGCACACCCCCTACTGGGGATGTGCCCGAAACCAAGGTACATGTACACCATCTAGTAGGGATGTGCCCGCAACCAAGGTACATGCCCTTGACCGGAATCAAACCTGGGACCTTTCAGTCCGCAGACAGACGCTCTATCCACTGAGCCAAACCGGTTTTGGCCTGAGCCCCATTCTCTGGCAAGCTGCAGGTGAGTGGAGACCATCTCAGATAGGCACCTTCTGTCTTGCCACATTCCCTCACTCAACCCGATTCACAGAGGGGCGTTACCCACCTGCCACTGCCCAGTGAGGAAGGGTTCCTGTCCTGGGCTATAGGCAGCTTGCGGGAAGAGCTGAGCCCAGCTTGTCCTCCGAGATCTCCAGGATCCAATGAAGAGGTTGGCCTGGCCTATGCCAGGTGACGGATACATACTGCCAGATGCGTATGACTCCTTTGCCACCTTCCCGCCAGCTACCATACCTGGCATTCACAACACCCAGCTTGCTAACTGCTCCTTTGGACCTGGAGTCCCCGCAGTCACCATCCGAGGCAGTCACCCCATGGCCTAGAATAATGCGCCCCTCTGTGTGATTAGAAACCCCCGGGAATGTGTTGTCGAGCAACGAAAATGTCTTCGGGTCATTCCAACTATTCATTTGTGTCCAGAGAAGAGTAGACTTGTTGTTTGTTTTTTTTTAAAAAAAAAAAAAAAAGAAGAAGAAGAAGAAGAAGAAGAGAAGTTGGTCCGAAGGTTGTGGGTTATTGTTAAGCTGATTAAAAAAAAGAAGAGAAAAAGAAGGAAGGAAAACCACAATAAGGACCTGACATTTAATGAAAATGAGAAACAGAAGGGTGCACATTCATTATGAATATTCTCAGATCATATTCTGGTAATTTAAGACTTGAGATAAGGAAGCTGAAAAATTCTGTTCATCATCCCAATTTCAGTTTCTCAACATTTCTACAGTGGTACCCAGTTTTAAGGAAGGATGTGGGGCAGGGAGAGGATATTTTGACTTCTGTTTGATGTCAATATTAAAAATACAGTGTTCTGTTCCCAAAAACTTTACTTGGTATGAGGGGTGGGGAAGGAAAGAGAAGCAAAGTTTGAGACATCTGGCAAGTATTTCAAAGCACTAATAATTAATATTGAGAGTAAAAAGCGAAAGGATATTTTACTGTGTTGTCTACATCTGGGGGGGGGGACAACAAATCAAACACTTTTTAAATATATATATTTAAATATATATATTTTATTATATATATGGTTTAATGTATATAATATATAAATAATATATATTATATATATATGAAATCATATATATAAATAATATGATTTCAGAGAGATGAAGAGAGGGATAGAAACATCAATGAAGATAGAGAATCATTGATCTGCTGTCTCCCACATGCCCCCCACTCGGGATCGAGCCTGCAATCCACCCCCTGACAGGGAATCAAACATGACCTCTCGGTCAACCATTGAGCCACACCAGCCAGATAAACACTCATTATGTACACCATTAATGTTAAAAAGTGAGAAAGTATAAACATAATGTAATTATATCACATCATACCCCTCTCCTGACCCACCTCCCCTACTGCTCTGCTTTCCTTTGTAGATAAAAGACTTTAAGTAAGGTGGGCTGTTGCTGGTTTTCCCTGTCTCTTAAGTTCTCTTCTTCCTTTCTCCCTTGAACTCATTGTAGTAAGACATTCTTCTTACCACCGTCCAACCTACATGTATTTGTTTGTTGTCACTTGCTATTCAAAGTGGGGTCAACGAACCATGGCATCATCACCCCATGATTGCCAGAAATGCAGAACCTCGGGCCTGAATCAGTATCTACACGTGATTTACATGCACAGTGAAGTTCCTAAGTCCCACGAGAATGGGAGCTAGTTTCCATTCATTATTGTAACCTCAGAAAGCCGAGTCACTCAAGATATACTGAATGAATGAATGAATGAATGAATGAACGGATGAACAAACAGATGTGCTGTGCACCTGTTTCAAACAGACTCCCTGCTGATGATGTGTGCAAGGCTAGAGAGGAGCAAGAAAGACATCCGAAGTCAAAACTATCTCCCCCATGTTCTGTGCTAACTTAGAGATCCCCTGGTATCCGCACATCCTTCTTTCAAAATGCAAACATATCCCCCAAAGAAAGCAGTCCTTCGAAACTGTGGGTTACTTAAATGAGATAACCATTCTCACATCTAACAGAATCAGCCAAACGGAGGGAACAGGAATGAGAGAAAGCTGAGAACGCAGAAAGCGCCTACTCTGTGCTGGCTATTGTAGCAGACAAGAGGGAAGCAAAGATACATCAGGAACTTACAAGGTGGTGGGAGAAGCAGAGGACCCTTCGGGGGAGGACCAGGAGGGGGAAGTGCCTGACAGGAGAGCTCGGGAAAGCCCAAGACAGTAAAAGGGTCCAGAGTGGCCCTCCCTTTAGCAGCCTGTGTTCTGGCCACAAAGGACGTTTTCCTTTTCCTCTGCCTGAAATGTGACCATCATCGGCCAAACACCTCCTCATCCTCCAAAGCCCCCACCCTTCCCGAATTCACCTCCCCTCGTTTTATTAGATCTGATCACACATCGCAGAGGTCAGGGGCACTTTTCACCCTCTTCATGAGGGGCTTCTACAAACTACCCTATCCCTCCTCTCCTCTGGATCCCCCGCCCCAGCACAGCACCGGGGCACGGTACCCGTTCGGTCAGATTCTGCCACTTGAGAAGAACACTAGCACACCCTGAGCATCTGTTATGTACCAAGCGCTTTTTTAAAACAGTTTAGATGGAGCGATTCATTTAATCCTAACCGCAACCCAATCAGATTGGCGCTCTTACTGTCCCCGTTGTATACACGCCAGGAACCCGAGGGCCTTCGCATAAAGGAACGAGCACCGGGCCTGCACCGATGGGCAGGCGGTCAATGTTGACTGACATGAACTGAATGGGTGACCGGCAGTGAAGAAGACGAGGAGGTCAACTTTGAACTTGACCCTTGTGTCTGGAGCCCCAGAAGGCAGAGGAAAACCGAGGGTGTCAGAGTTTGCTCCTTTCCCCACACCGCCCTCCCACGTCCGAAACAGAAGTGACTGCCTGGCAGCGAGGGCTCTGGGGAGATGGGAGCCCGGCGAGCACGGAGGGAGGATGCTCAAGGCGGCAGTCTTTCCTTCCAAGAAAAGGAAAGAGAAGGAAGCCCGGTGCCTCAGCGACCTTCAAGCCAGAGAGCTTGCGGTGGAGCGGATGGAGGTGGGGCCAGGCTGCAAGGGGCCCCGGACACGGAAGTTCTGAACAGCGGCCACAGCGTTTTCCAGAAGCGATGTATCTTTACCATTTTTCAGCAGAGGTAAATGTCTAGCTTAGCTTTGCTTAGACATCAAGGAACAGCAGGGATGCAAGGCACAAGCCCGCGGCGAGCTAGCCCTTGCAGCAGGATCTCAGCATCACGGGTCCGCCTTCTCATGCTGCTCAGCATCGACCATTTTCCGAGGGTAGCAGCACCCACCCGCAGCTCCCCCCCCCCGCCCCCCGCCCCCCGCAGGAATACCAGTGTTTCAAAACCTGGGCGTTGGCTGAAAGCCCAAGGTCCCGGAGACGTGTCATCCGTTCTTCTCCGGCCTCCCTCCTGACACTGCTTCTTCACAAGAGGCCCTGCATTAGGTCCAGGGCTCAGCCACCCTCCTCCGGTGGAAACCAGAGAACAAACGAAAGCAGGCTGGAGGGGAGACAGGGGGAGAGGGAAGGGGGGGGGCACGACAAGTCGTGGAACTGAATCGGTGGCAAACACGCTGGAAACCCATACAGCCCCGTGGCTGAATCCGGACCCACACTCGGGGGAGCTGGAGCACCGGGAATCGCTCATCAGGGGGACAGTCCAAAGAGCACCCCAAAAAGGGCGGAGGAAGCAACAAGTCACTCCAGGGAGAGAGGGGGGAGGGACACAGGACTTGGGGGAACAACATCAACGTCAGTGATTTTTACTGTCACTTTCATCATCTTTCCTGGCGATCCCCGTGCTGAGAGGACAAGGAAAAAGGACACCCCAGCAAAAACGGAACGCTCCGGACGGGAGGTCCCCCGAGGCCGGCAGCCTGAGAGAAGAGCCAAGTCCAGTCACCGGGGTTCGGAAGGACCATGTCCAGAGGCCGGAAGGGAGATCAGAAATGCAAACCCAACAAGAGGGCATCACCTGGCCTCAGGCCGAAGGGGAACAAAGCACACATCCCAATGTCACACACCACAGAGGGCGGACGGTATCTGCACGCCCACAGTTAGCGCCTCCTACCTTGGTAGATTGCAAAACTCTCAAGAATCCGATTCATTTTAAATGAGAGCTCAGGGCGGTTCTGAGCCAATGAACACCAAGTCATTTACGGGTGTCTGACTCAGGACTCACCTTTCTTTACCCATGCCACCAAATCCACTCCCTGAAAACGGCTCGAAGCATATAATTCGAGGGTCAACATTCTCCAGGGGCTTCCCTCGGGTCTCAGGCACACGGCCAGTGATGACCAAACTCTGTAGCCACTCGAATCCTAACAGAACATTTCTGGGCAGTCAGTGGCTTGCACACACAGACACCTCACGTCAGGGACGTCTCTTGTAATGAAGCAAAGCCAAACGGGCTTTGAATTAAGCTGTTGAGGATAAGACATATTTTTAACCTGAAACACTCTTATCTAAAAGCGTGAGTTCCTTTTAGATCATAATTTTGGCTTTCATAATCTAATCTAATTTGGGGGAAGGGATACACGGCCGAGGGTGGGGGAGTGGTAAATAGTCCTCATCAGTCCTTGCTAAAAATCACAAAACTATACGATCATATCAGCTGAAGTGAGACTTCTATTCCATGATAAACGGAATGTACCAAGAACCAACCATTTCACCACAAACAAAAGCCTGCCCTTTACAAGTGCCGTCGTAATCATTCTTATTTCCAAAGACAATTGCTGACCTCACTTGTGTATATTTCAAAGCACATTAGCAGAATAATCCTCCCCGAATAGTGACAAGAGATTTCTCAAAAATCTTCCCAGGAATTACAGTTATCTATCCCCTGAGGATTCCTGGGAGTCTGGGAGCCAAGCGTGACGGTTAACCGGCCTCCTGCGCACAGCTGATTGTGTACACCTGATCCGTGCCGGATCCCCCTGCAGCATGCAAGCCATGATCTTAGCTACTCCGTCCCCGGGAGAAACGGCGTCTCCTGTCAACGCCAGGGAAGCTGTTTGGGAAGCCCACATGGCAACCGCCTTAAACTCTGGCCATTTCACGCAGTTAAAACAAAGTGGAGCCAAAACCGGTTTGGCTCAGTGGATAGAGCGTCGGCCTGCGGACTGAAGGGTCCCGGGTTCCATTCTGGCCAAGGGCATGTGCCTTGGTTGCGGGCACATCCCCGGTGAGGGGGTGGGGGGGTGTGCAGGAGGCAGCTGATCGATGATTCCCTCATGGATGTTTCTAACTCTCTGTCCCTCTCTCTTCCTCTCTGTGAAAAATCAATAAAATATATTTAAAATAAAATAAAATAAAAAAATAAAACAAAGTGGACACCCAACACCAGGGAGCCCAAAATACAATGGACGTGCCCACCAGGGCATGTGTCCTACAAAAACACTTCCCTTTGAAGGCGTGCTCCCCGCACCATGCCTTTCCCCAAAGGAAGCGTGCCTGTGGGACCCAGGGAAGCACCTGCAACTTGTCCAGAAAGGAGATCCGAAAGCACCTCTTGTCACTCCCCCGCCCAGCGGCGCTTTCCCGGGAGACGCGTTCCCGCCGGTGCGCCCGCCGCGGCGGCAGCCAAGGGCGGAGGAGCCCCGGCGCCGGTGCCGGTGCCGCACAGCCCCCTCCCTCCCCGGCCGCCCGCCCGGCCCTCCCCGAACCCCCAGCGCCCAGCGGGGCGCCCTGCTTACCCGGGTGGGCCGGGCAGCGCCCGGGCAGGGCCGCCAGCAGCAGGAGCCCCAGCAGCAGCGGCGGCGGCGCCTCCAGGGACGCGGCGGCCCGGGAACCCCGCGCGCGCCCGGGGCCGCTCACGCCGGCCGTCCCGAGCCCCCGCGCCCCGGGCCGGACCCCGCGCCTCCTCGCCGCCGGCCCGGCTCCCCGCGGGCCCCGGGGCTTCGCCTCCTGCCGAGCCATGGGGCCGCTTCACGCATCCAGGCCGCCGCCGCCTCGCTCCGCGCCGCGCCCGGGAGCCCAGCCTGCGGCGCCCCGGTCCTCAGCGGGCATCTCCGGCCATGGCCCGGGCGCCGGGGGGCGGGGGCGCCGGGCGGCGGCTTCACCCGCGCCGGGGCCGGGGGCCGGGCCGCATGGGGGTGCCCGCGGAGCGGCGGCCGCGCGCCGGGCAGGGAGGGCGGGACGGACGCCGCCCGGGGCCCCCTCCCCGGCGGCTCCCACGGGCTGTGGGGCGCGAGGCTTCGGGGAGCAGCCGCGGGCGCACCGGGGACCCTCCTGCCCGCCGGCCTCTCCGCCCCGCTCTCCGCGCCCTCTGGCTCCGGTCCGGCTCCCGGGCGGACGGCGCTACTGCAGCTCCGAGCGGCGCCTCATTGACAAAGGGAGCACGTCGCCCCGGAGCCGGCGAGGCAGGCGCGGCCGGCGCGCGCGCGCATCCCCGCGCGGAGCCCCTGCGCGCCCCCCGCTCCCGCGCGCCCCGCGGGCCGCGGACGGGGAAGGGGCCTCGGGGCCGAGAAGCGAGTGGGGAGTGGGCTTCCCTGCCCCCTCCTTCCCATCATTCCAGCCCCCCCATCCAGAGGAGAAGAGGTGGGCAGGAGAGGACTTCCGGTCCTGAGAAGGGAGGTAAAGGGTCCTCGCGCTCCAGCCTGCGTTTCCGAAAGCCCTTGGCTGGTGGGAGGGCGCGCTTTGTGCTGTTGGTCCCCTGCTTCTCCCAGGAGCCAGGGAGCACCTGCATGTCCGGTTTGCCTCTGAGCAACTGCAGCAGTTGTGTCCTAGTTGCAATAACATGCTAAGTTAAACACATTATAGATACACTAGAGGCCCGGTGCGTGAAATTCGTTGGGGGTGGGAGTGGAGAGGGAGGAAGGCAGGTGTCCCTCAGTCCAGCCTGCACCCTCTCCAATCTGGGATCCTTCGGAGGATGTCCAACTGCCGGTTGGACATCCCTCTCACAAACCCAGATGATGGGCTCCTAACCGCTTGCCTGCCTGCCTGGTTACCGCTAACCGCTTCTGCCTGCTAGCCTGATCGCCCCCAACTGCCCTCCGCTCACAACTGCCCTCTACCCTGCTGGCCTGATCACCGCAACTACCTGCCTCCTCCACCAGGCCCTGCCTCTGCTGTGCACAAGGCCATCTTGTGACGGCGTTAGGGTGATGCATGAGGGCATGACAGCCACCTAACCCAGTGGTCGGCAAACAGAACCTTGCAAGCCACATGCAGCTCTTTGGCCCCCTGAGTGTGGCTCTTCCACAAAATACCACGTGCGGGCGCACACATACAGTGGGATTGAAACTTCGTGGCCCATGTACAGAAGTCAGTTTTCAGCTCTCAAAAGAAATTTCAATCGTTGTCCTGTTGACATTTGGCGCTGTTGACTAATGAGTTTGCCAACCATTGACCTAGGCTATTATTAGTATAGATTGTGCCCTGCTCGCTGGGGAGACCAGGAGAAAGTCTAAACGTCACTTTCCTGGAATGGAATTAAGCAGGCACTACCCAGAGACCCCAGAGGCAGCCGAATGGCCCCCTTGCTCTTCCCTCCTCAGGCTAGATGGCCATGAGGAAGTCACCCAGTTCATCAGCGCTTCCGACATCTCTCAGTCTCAGTAAATATTGAGTGCCCACTGCTTGCCAACTGAGTCCCGGGGACCAAAAATGCACGCCCCTGACCTGATGAAGTTCAGACTTTATTCAGGCAACAATAATATTCCTGGCTGCCTGCTGTGTGCCAGGCACTGTTCTAGACACTGAGGACAACAGCCATAAACAAAATCCCTGCCCCCTTACTGCTGAAATTCGAGTGCAGATAATACCAGCATGAACAATAGATAATATGTCAGTAGCGATACATGCTTTGGAGGAAAAAGAATGAAAGTGGAGGATGCCATGTTCCCGTGTTAAACAGGATGGAAGGAAGGCCTCACCGAGAAGGTGACATTTGAGCAAAGACCTCAAGGAGGTGAAGGAGTGAGCCGGGCAGAAAGAACATTCCAGATAAAGGAGACACCAAGGGCAAAACCCAAAGGCCGAGCGTGCCTGGTGTGCTCAAGGCCCAGCGTGTAGGAAAGAAGTAACACCATATTTCATCTAAGACATGCATCTTACATGTTAACTTTTCGGAAGTGAGATGTGTCTTGTAATGCATCTGAGACTTATTAAAGTATAGGAATGCCTAGTTGGGTTATTTATTAAGCTTGCTGTTCAATGGAATTAGTTCTGCTGTTTCTCAGAAACTTACAGTCCAGAGGATGCAATGAAATAACTCAAAAGGTCCGTTTGAGACACGCATGAGAAAGCCAGCCTGTGGCCATGGTTCAGGCAACATCACAACAGGAGGAGAGGTCCTGGCAGTGGTCTGTGAGCCCAGGCTCCGGCGGGTGAGGGGGATGCTGGCAGGCTGGCAGGGCAAGGTGGGTTGGAGCAGCTCGGGTGTGGAGAAGCAGAGAGCGCTGAGCACAGGGGTGGGGTGAGATTCGGGAAAAAGCATGTGTGGAGCCCCGTGGGGAGAATTGGGAGGGAGAGAGGAGAAGGAATGTTGGGACCCGCTTAGGGAAAGCTCTGGACATATTTGGGCTTTTTCCCCAAAGGAGAGGGACGGGAGAGGGGAGGGAGCATGGACCAGGCAGCTGGGGACACAAAAGCGGGTGTGATCAGAGAAAATACAAACCCTTTAGTGTCACAGCCTTCCTTCACCTCACCTCTTAGCTGCACTTAGAACACGCGGCGGTGAGAGGCATTGATAGGACAAGGTGAGCGAGTCCCAGCCAGGGAGCTGGAGGGGCTGGCTGGATTCATATAGCAAAGACAGAATGTTCCTGGCCTCAAAGACATCGAAAGCTCCAGAAGGGGAAAGGGCTGCAAAACAAGAGAATCCAGGTTGCACCACGGCTGGGTTCTTTATGAGCGGTTAGAGTGAGTGGAGAGAGATTTTGGGAGCAGCTCCCATGGAGTTGAGAAAGAGCAAATGTGTATCTTAAAAAGGTTTCAGCTGTGTGGCAAATGGGATCTTCCCTTCACCACAATTGGCCAGACTTAGACAAGATATAAATCATTGCCCTAGCCGGTTTGGCTTAGTGGATAGAGTGTCAGGGTTCGATTCCAGTTGGGGGCACATACCTGGGTTGCGGGTTTGATCCCCATTGGGGGAGGTGCAGCAGGCAGCCGATCAATGATTCTCTCTCATCATGGATGTTTCTCTCTCTCTCTCCCTTCCTCTCTGAAATCAATAAAGATATTTTTTAATCAATCTTTATTGTTCATATTATTACAAAGGTTCCTCATTTCTTCCCCCTTCCACCAGGTTCCCACCCCACCCTCCGCCCCCTCCCAATCCCCCATTGTCCTCATCCATAGGTGCACAGTTTATGTTCAGTCTCTTCCTCCCTCCCTTTCCCCAATAGTAAATCCCTTTTCAGATAGTAAATCAGTTACTTAGCATTTTCTCATATCAATAATACCTCCACATGCCCAATGATACACTTCAGACAAAGGACATTTCCAAATAGGTCAAC
Organism: Nyctalus aviator; assembly: GCA_036971965.1. Classification (NCBI taxonomy): domain Eukaryota; kingdom Metazoa; phylum Chordata; class Mammalia; order Chiroptera; family Vespertilionidae; genus Nyctalus; species Nyctalus aviator. Next base: position 7,593,139 of record CM072929.1, on the reverse strand, counting down.
CAACTTCATCCAGGCCCCACCCAAGGCACTCACAGATCAACACCCCAGCGCTATACTAACTCAACACATCCAGATCTAAGCCTTCATTACTTGATTCAGCAGACCCTCAAGTTCCCGTGAAAGTTTCCAGCCATGTCTGAGAGGCAGCCTTGGGGCGGGGGCAGGCGAGGAGCGAGTTGTTCCGGGCCTGGCTGCTCAATAAAGATATTTTAAAAAAGATATAGCCAAAACCGGTTTAGCTCAGTGGCTAGAGCATCAGCCTGCAGACTGAAGGGTCCCAGGTTCGATTCCGGTCAAGGGCATGTACGTTGGTTGTGGGCACATCCCCAGTGGGGGTTGTGCAGGAGGCAGCTGGTCAATGTTTCTCTCTCATCGATGTTTCTAGCTCTCTAACCCTCTCTCCCTTCCTCTCTGTAAAAAAAATCAATAAAATATACATTTTTTTAAAAGCTATAAATTACTTTTCAGTGACTTGGGCTGTTAAACTGGTGTTTCATTTCATTTTTCTCCCTGATGGCACTGGCCTCAAGGTCAGACACAGTGAGGGGGTTGGGGGGGCATACACGGACAGAAGCCACTGAGAGGGACCACGTGGTGGGTAGGCAGTAGAGGGTGTGCAGACGGCCCAACATTGTGGGCAAGTGGGTGAGGGGGGCTATGTCTGCCGGGAGGAAGAGGAGAGGGGAGGAAGGAAGGTAACATTTAAAGTTGGGGTTTACTAGGCTCCACAGATGGCAAGGTAAAAAGGCACGGACGTTTGGGGCACTTGGCAAGGAAGGGTGAGGTGTCTGGGGAGGATGGCACAGAGGGGACATGGGGAGACTGCTTCAAGGCGGGAGGCCGAGTTTGTGCCTGACCCTCATCCGATAGGAACAGCTCTGGGAGCATTTCTGCTGGAGCAGGGAGCTGGATGAGACAGCTCCCGGTCCTTGACTGCAGAGTCTGTGTACCGTCTGAAACTTGACTACTTCCATTTAAATGCAGGCTCTACCATTTGCTAGCTGTATAACTTTGGGCAAATCACAGATTCTCTCTCTCATCTATAATACGAAATGATAAGAGAATCTATCTCCCTGGTTTTGCTTTAAGGATTGAGTAGATACATGTCAAGCTTTTAGAAGTATAATTGGCACATAGTAATTGCTCAATCTTATATATTATATAACAACTAGAGGCCCGGTGTACAAATTCATGCACAGGTGGGTTTGGCCGACCCAACCCAATCAGGGCCAATCGGGCTGGACTGTCCACCGGCGGTTGGCCAGCCAGCCCTGCCCGTGGTCAAACTCTCAAACTCCTGGTTGAGGGGACAATTTGCATATTAGTCTTTTATTATATAAGATTACATTCCTCTTAAACCATAAGCCCTTCTGTTAAGTCTTTTAAAACTCGAGCATTGAGACTTTCCCCATGTGTAAATTCATTGCTGTGTAGCTTTTAAAAATCAGTCTCTTTTGCCTGGCCAGTTTGGCTCAGTGGTTGAGCATTGATCTATGGGCCAGAAGGTTGAGGTTCAATTCCTGGTCCAGAAGGGGCAGGAGGCAACCTATCAATGATTTTCTCTCATCATTGATATTTCTGTCTCTCTCTCCCTCTCTGAAATCAATTTCTGTCTCTCTCTCACTTTTTAAAATCAGTGTTTTTTTGTGCAAAGCATTTTGTCAGGCAGGGGGAAATACCCAATCTCTGGGCAGTAGTTTCAGGCCCTCATCTGAAATTTCCCACGTTACCACAGGGAAGGGGAAACACCTGGGCCTCTCTCTCATCCTTTTCTGCAATAAGGAGAGGAGACCTCGTCTCTGTCACTAGCATTCCTTGTTGGTACAAAGGCCACGTCCACACTGAAGTCCTTTCTGTGCCCGGACCTGTGCCAGGTCCCGGGGTTCCTACGACACACAGGCCCTGCCCCTGCCTCATGGAGCTCAGTACTTGCCACGTGAGGGTGATGAGTAAGCACACACTTACGCCACGCTGGGCAAGGGCCGTCAGAGATGCAGTGGACAGTGCTGTGGGCATGTGCAACGGGAGAGGACCAAGCAGGAACATATGCCAGATTGAGGAATTAAACCATATCTTTATAGAGCATGGTGGCCCTAAAGTGCCATGGTGTATATTTCAGACATCTTAGATTTCTAAAAAAAAAAAAAAAAAAAAAAAAAAAAAAAAATTTAAAGAGGCAGAAATTTAAAATAAAACTCTAACCATGGTCTTCCTTGCTTTCAGTGCTCTGGAGAAAACACTCCACAGTGCTGTATGGAACCTGCCCTGGGCCCTTCCTGCAGCTCACTGAGGGGACCCCAGAGGAGTGCTTCCGGTGGTATTGTGGGTGCCCTGCAGGCAGAACCCGCCCCAGAGCGCAGGGAGATGCAGTTGAATTAATGCCAGGGGCAACAGGGAGCTGTGCGGACCGCTTTATAGCAGAGTGAGTGGCGTGATCAAATGTGAATCTACCAAAGGACTTGTGTATCATGCATATGAGCATAACCAATGGACAAGACACTAGGGGGGCGGGGTAAGAAGACCCATGTAATACTTTAAACAATTAAGAATTTTAAAAAACATTTTTTTAAATGTGGGTTTGGGGATGATCATTCTGGCTGCCTCATGGAATGGACTAGAAGAGGGATGAGACTAGAAAGAGGCAGCCCACCACAGGGTTATTGCAGAATTATAGGTCACCTTGGTTTCCCTTTCCCTGTCTCCCAACCTATTTTCCCAAAAAAGCTTCCCAAACTCACGTCAAGGCCCAGCTCGTTAAGGAGGTGCCAGCACCCATTCGGACCAGCCCTGAGTGCCCAGGTGGGCAAGGTTGATCTCACTTCTTGCTGTGGCCCTTACAGCAGCCTACAGATGAATTGCTTGTTGATTTTAACTGGTCTTTTAAAAATAAGTATATATATATATTGATTTCAGAGAGGAAGGGAGACAAGCCTGCACCCCGGGAATGGGCCCTGACCGGGAATCTGTGACCTCCTGGTTCATCCAGAGCCACGCCAGCTAGGCTGCACTGGTCTTTTGTTGGTGACAGTACAACTCCCCAGGTACTGGCTAAATATTTGCTAAATCCTCCAGTGGAAGAAGGCACTTTGGGCTAATTTGTCTTAGTATTTCTGTTGCTTCTGGGGCTCATGTAGTAACAGAGCAGGGATTCGGTCCAGGCTTGGAACTATGGTACCAACTCTTTGCCTTCAAGTTCCAGCTTAGCTGTGTTAAGCCCTTTTCTCAGGCTCTGTAGGGTGGGAACCAGGATTGGCCATTGAAACTCTCAGAGACTTACAGCCTTCGTTTCAGTCCCGACTTTATTAATCTAATGAATAACCTTGGGGGAAATTTTAACCTCTCAGTACCTCTCTTTCAGAAAACCGGCGATATCTATCAAAGATATTAAATAAAAACTTATGTCCAAATACTTGCATTAAAAATATTTGTAGTGGTATTATTCACAATAGCCTAAAAAGGGGAAACCTAAATGTCCATCAACTGGTGAATGGATAAACAAAATGTATTACAACAGCACACTATTCATCAATAAAGAGGAACCAAGTTCTAGAAAATGAAGAAAAATCATTAAAGTTAAATTTTTAAAAAGGAACAAAGTTCTGAAACATGCTACATCACGATGAATCTTAAAAGCATTACGCTAAATGAAAGAAGCCAGTGACAAAAAGCCAAATATTATCTGATCCCACCAATAGGAAATGTCCAGAAAAGGCAAACTCAAAAAAGGCAGAAAGTAGCATTAGTGGCTGCCCATGGCCGGGGAGGTAAAATAGGGAGCAATTGACTGTAAGTGGACACAAGGTTTGTTTTTAGGGTGATAGAAATGTTCTAAAATTATAGACTGCGGTGATGGATACTTAACATAACTCTGTTAAGTATACCCAAACTCATAAAATTATATACTTAAAACTAGTTAATTTTACGTTATATAAAACTTATCTCAATAAAGCTGTTAGGAAAAAAACTGAGTCTGGCACAAAGTGCTCAATAAATGGTTGATGATATATAGTCTTCTTCTTAAGCACATGAAGGGAAAGATGTTTATATTTAAATTCCCATTATAAAGTTCTATCATTTTTGAAAGGTATAAACAACACATTCTATCGAGGATATTAGCTCACTAGCAATAAATGCCACCTCTCCAACCAACCAATGCCCCTTTTCGTTTGTCAAAACACTTCTGTTTTATTAGAAAGTCCAAATAAACTATCACCCCATTAGAGGCATAATGATAGGAGGAGGAGGAGAAATTGAGGACATTTAACTCTTGAATTGGGGTGAATGCGGATGCCATGAACCAAGACCTGGGAATCTAGGGAAAAAGCTGTTTTTGGAGAAAAACAAGAGTTAGTAAGGGCACCCAAATGGAGATGCCCACTAGCCAAGTTTCACAAGTTTTAATGTGTACACGAATTTGTGGATCTTGTTGAAAGTAAGATTCTGATTAAGTCTGAGGTCACCCAAGAGTCTGCATTTCTAAAAAACTAAGTGATGCTGATCCTGACCGACAGACCACACTTGGAGTAAATGACATTAGGTCATTGAAAACAGGCTTATGTCTTATCTCAATGAATGAAATTTTAAATAATCACATCCCTTTGTTTCCGTTCTTCACTTCCATCCATTGCTGTCTGGTTTGCAAAGTCTTCCCCCATTGACATTAGGCTTGGCTTATTCCATTGCTAATGGAATGTGAGTGCCAGGCCCATTCACATGCTTAGGAACTGTTGCAAGGTCCAGCTCTGCGTCTTTTCCCTCTCCCATTAGGAGGTCATGTCCGATACTGATTCAGCCCAGATATAAAAGTGAAGAAAACCATGGCCTTTGGCTAGGAACGGAGCTGCCACCAACCTGGGACATGTAACGAGAGCAAGGGATAAGGGTGCTGTTTTAGTTACTGAGTTTGGGGGCGGGGTGTCATTTGTGATTGCAGCATATAACCTCACAAAAGCTGACCGATACATTCTCAGTCAGCTACTAATGAAATAAGGCTTGGGAAATAGAACAGCTAAAATCAATGCATATTTTAGAAGTTATTAGATTTCCTAACATACCCTCTTTATGGACACCAGAATTATATAGAACGAAGTTGCGGGCTTATAGTAAACCTTGAGATTCTCTGAATGCAAGTTATCAGGATTTTAAAGACTTCCACAACCTTGGAAGGACAGTTCTGGCTAAGCCATTCTTCCTGTGGATTTGAGTCACCACCCCTCAGCTGTCCACATAAATGAGGGAGTGGAAGTACTGAAGGTTTTATGGTGTTTTGTAGCAATTTGCTGAATCTGGCTTTTAACAGTGTATTAGAATTGATTGTTAAATTTTCAGGAATTATGTGAACCAGTTGTTAAACACTAATTATTAAAAACTGAATTACATAACTTAAATTGTATTAAAAACAAAAATAAATAGAAGTAGCCCTTGCATTATATGATTCTGATCTGCACAGGTTTTAGTTAAAATGTCACCAGTCTGCAACAATGTGGCTCAAATGTTACCACAGTGTATTTATTTCACCACAAGTAGTTGCATGAAGTACAAACTTTGCCACAGGTTCCTCAGTGCATAAATCACTATATAAATAATAAATGCATTTCATGATCAGTGACCAATGACATCACTTTCCAAAGATGACCATTGGTGATCAATAGCCGCTCGCATGTTCTTCAGTTCATGCAGACAGCCATTTTCTTTGATGACAGAAAATGGCCCATACCTTTTTTGGACTATATGGCAAGTGGAAGAACGATGGGTGAATGATGTCTTCTGTTGTTTCTATGATAAACCGGTAAGTAAAGCTAAGTAGTCCATCAAGGATTCACTGAGGCTTGAAATCCTCTCTCACTTTTTCAAAACCTACTTACAAAAGTTAGGAAACTCTCACATTATATTATCAATTTTTTGTGGGACATGGTCCACACTGCCGCTATTTCTACTTTATTGTCTTTGCAGTTCTTATTGGACCAAACTTGAAAGAAAAATTACTAGAGAACTTTTTCTCCCCCTGCTGGTCATACTATAATATAGCAATTACTGTCAAAACTGAAAGAAAACTTGAATAAACTATTCCAGCAAACTGGCTATCCAGAAAATAACTCTGGCATGCAGATGCACACAAAGGAATACTACACAGCAATGAGGATAAATGAACCACAACTACACACAACATGGATGTATCTTACAAATGAAATGCTGGACAAAAGAAGCCAGACACCACAGTGCTTATGTTAAGCTTCAAGCAAAAGTTTACTGCAGTATGGAGAATATATATTCTCTCTGGAGTACGCTAGAGTGCCCCCTCCATACATACACACACACATACACACACACACACACACACTTTCCTACCAATGCTGCTTCTCAAGTCAGATCCTTGAAGTGCGAGGTTATAACCCAAATCACCTGCTATAAACATTCTTTTGAAGTCTCATGTTTTATATCTTAAAAATTCATGGGAATTCCCTAATTTTCCTCCATGCACACTTAACAGAAATGTTTACCTCAAACAAATTTAAGAAAATAATATTTCAATGAGATGAACCACGTGGCTGTAGTACTCAGACTTCAGTTTTAAAAGAACCAGTGGAGCTGGGGTCTGGTGACTGGGAGAAAGAGGCAGAGGGATTAAGAAGTAGCTACATAATAGTCACAGGGATGTGAAGTGCAGAATTGGAAATATAGTCATTAACATGTGATAACTATCTGAGGTGCCAGCTGGTAACGGGAAATATCAAAGGGAACACTATGTAAAGTATCTGACTGTCCAGCCATTAAGGTGTATACCTGAAACCAATACCAAATGCTGAAAGCAAGCTGTAATTGAAAAATAAAAAGAACTAGTGGAAAGTATACTAGTTACAGTTAAACAGCCTGGTTCATATCCCAGATCCACCTTTTACTAGCACTGTGACGTTGGTCCACTTACCTAGATATTTTTACCTATTTCCTTGTTTCTATAATAAAGATAATAATACCTATCTCGCACAAATGGTTTGGAGAATTAACTGAGATGACATAAGTTAGGTTCTAAATGCTACTAGCCCTGTGGACGGCAAACCGCGGCTCGAGAGCCACATGCGGCTCTTTGGTCCCTTGAGTGTGGCCCTTACACAAAATTACCATGTGCAGGCGCGCACGCACAGTGTGACTGAAACTTCGTGGCCCATGAGCAGAAGTCGGTTTTCTGCCTGGGCGAGTCTATTTGAAGAAGAAGTTACAACACTCAAGGGGCCAAAGAGCCGCATGCGGCTTGTGAGCCGCGGTTTGCCGACCACTGTACTAGCCAATCCCTTTTCTATCCTATAAGCAGTCCTGGGTTGGAAAAAAAGTCAACAAGCTGTTTGCTGCAATATATATATTTTAATTCAAAGTGAATCGACAGTAATACACCATAAATTCTTATTTTGACACTCACCAAAATAGTCACCTGGAAAACCCGCTTTTTGTGACAAAGTACAGAAGGCTTGGTCACATTTAAATCACTGAGAACTAGAGAGAAATACTATCGCAAACCGTAATAGACATTACATCCATAAAAATTTTCCCAGTCCTTATTGTAATATTGCACAGTGCAATTGCTACATGGCAAACTAGTGTAGCATAGAAAAGCAAAAACAAACAAACCAAAGAAAGAAAGCCACAAGTCTAAGATTGTTAAACAGTTAACAGTTCAAACTTAGTAATCAAATCTATCATTGGTTCATTAAAACAAATCCTCCTACACCTTGCAGTGTATGATTTAACTTTTACTTAATGCAAACAAAGTTTAAAATAAGTAGAGATTTTTAAAATGAAAAGGCTTTGCTACTACAGTAACATACTTAGTTAAACACCCTGAAGGAAAAAAAAAAGTAAACTAAATATCAGGATATTTGATAAAAAATAATTTGTAAATTAAAATAGTATGCAAATGCGCAACTTGAAATTCATGCAGTGTTTTATTTAAGAAAGCATTAAAACCAAAGAAAACTGGTAAAAATGGCTTTAAAGAAGGTATAAATCCAAACCTTTGTCATTATGCTTTAGGCTTTAACATTTTTTTATTTTTAAACACATAAAAAGCCCATGATTGGAATCAGTTCAGAGCGATGTATTTTACTGGGGTATGCCTTTATCAAGCATTACTACTATGAAAACATTGAAGTTTATCATTTACTGTCTACTTAACAAGACCATCGTAGTCGTGGAACTGAAAAATGGAAAACAGGACGTGTCAGGGGAGTGAAATGGCTCTGAATAAAAAGCAAACTGCGCCGTTTTTGTACCTGTTGGGGTACAAACATCAATCGAACCTCTGCACCTGTTTCCAGTTTCCGCTGCCAGCACTGATTCTCCTCCAAGAAGTGAACAGATACCAGTGAGCTGCTGGACCACATAAATAAAATTAGAAGGCTGTGGAGGGCAACGGCATTTATTTAAATAGTGACTTCATAAATTCACCATCTGTAAATAATCTTTTAAATTAATCTTAGGCTACTCTTTTTTATGTGTAATATATACATATTTCTATTTATATAAAATGCATAGAATTGATTACTAAAAACACTGAAACTTGTGGGGAAAATTAAGTCCTTCATTTTCAGTGTGACTAAAAATGTACTGCTGGTTTTTACTTTATGATCTAATACTGTAAATTTTAAAATCAATTTCAGGCACATTTATTTCATTGATGATTATTAAATAAAACACTGCTTGTGTTAATGGAGTAAAGAAAAGTTTGTCCATCATTAGCTTATTGTCAACACTGTACTAGAGCTGTACTAGTGGTATGCAATTCATTTATCAAAGAAATGCTATAAATCCAAAACATTTGGAGAGCTTTACACTCAAATGCTTTGTACTGTTTATTCCAGTAAATGCTGTAAGATTATATTCCAGATTTTTTTAAGGAAAAAAAGTTAAGTCAAGCCTGCAAGATACAGCTTTCTCAAGTGTCTACAATGCCAGTATGAAAATAAAAAAATTAAGTTACATTGATACATCCAAGTTTTTATATGCAGTGATGAGCACAAACATTAATAGAGATAAAATACTGATGCAATTAACACACCCAAAATAACATATGCAATTATTTTCCATCATTTACAATACAGTAGTTACAATGACACTCCAAACAGAAAAGCAAAGTAAAAAATCAAAACCCCAACTTCTATTTCATGTAATTAGACTTATACAGAAATTAGAAGGCTAAGTAACAACTAGTTAATCACCTAATTTCACAGCTATCTGAAGTGGCAATCGTTATATAGCAGCTTATCTATGATACATTCAAGATAAATGATACAATTTATTACTTGCCCATAAGCTAAAACACAGCCTGTTTAATACCTTTCCTTACATTCCACCTCTACACTACAATATACTTGAGGTCTATGCAAAAAAGTAGCTACCTTTTATATAGAAATGGATGATTAAGTCTTTGGTGCTGTAAAGCAACTTCATTTAAACACCACCACCATCACCAAAAAAACTAGAGAGAGAAAGAAAGGAAAAACCCAAGACACACTTCCTAGGAAGAAATGCATGTAATTTCTGTCCCTGACGGAATGTATTAAATAAGCAAACACCACCAACAAGCAAACAAGTACTACAATGTAAAAATACTTTTAAAAAAACAACCAAAACCCTCACATGCATAAATGAAAAATTGCACACAAAGAACTCACATCTTTTCAAGCTTCAATAGTAAATATTCTGCTACTACTTATTAAATACTGCATGGTTTGCCCAAGCTAAGATGAAACCACATCATGAATCAATGAGCAATTTGCATTTTCTTTCATTATCTACTCAAAGTCATGCCTACTGAACCTCTAAATATTTTATTAAACCCAATTATACAGCAAACACTCCCAAAATAAACTTAGATTGTATAGCAGTTTTACTTAACTGTATATAAAATGCTGTGTTGTGACAGATATCAACTATCCATTAGATACTGAATCAATTTTTCTTAAGCACTACTAACTGCTTGCTTTTCTTGAAGCTAGATCATTCTGAAAATTCAGACAGCAGAATTCAGCTATAGCAAACATGCTGCCCTCTTAGTAAGGAAAAAACAGCTACAACCTCAAATCATACCACACAAAAACCAAAAATGAACATTACTCTATCAAAAGAAAACTAAAGAGTAGGTCTGACTTTTAAGTGCTGCAGTCCTCAACATTTATATATAGGTAATAACATTAACAACCTCAAATATTTAAGGCACTATGTGTGGGAACGGTTTACAATGCAGCTGAGATTATTAGAACGACGTTAAGAGCAAAGTCGAGGCAAACATTTTGCCCATGCAAAGACACATGCAAATGTAAGGAACGATAGCTCAATTTCTTAGGTGAGTGACCGCCATTTACACACTAAGACACGGGTAATACAATTCACTGGTATGCTGTGATTCTGACATATGTGCATCTGTTGCTCTAAGTCTGTACACAGAATGGCTTCCCAAATGTGGACGTGTCTTGCACTGGTTAGAAGGCAATTTTATAAAAAATAGCAGGAGCAAAACTGGGCTTCTGCTCCCATAAGTCACCTGTCTAGAGTTACTACATAAGAAGATAACATGACCAAAGACAAGTTATACCAAATGTGCAAAACACATTAAAAGTGAGTTTGTGTTTTTGTTTTTTTGTTTTTTTAAAGCTCAAAGTTGTTTAAATTGCACCCAAGTCTACATGATTCAAAAATAAGTTTCTTGTGCCATGGCTAATATTTATTAAATACCATGTTTTTATTTTTAATCAAATGTTTCTATCATTGAGCTTCTTCAATATACTCCTTTTAGTTTTCACATATATGGATACTGGCTGAGTTTGGTTGGACTCAATGGAAATCCAGTATACGCAGGCGATGCTGCGATGTAAGAATGTGGTGGGAAGATTGGTTTGTACTGAGTCTGATGAACGGTTGGGGATGGTAACAGGCGGGGGTTTATGCCCACGGGGACCTGGTGAACTATGCCACTGGGATGGGATATACTGTAAGTCGGGTGCTGTAACATGGGTCTTGAGGTACATGGCGAGGCCAGGAGGTGGGCCACTGGAGCAGCACTGCTGAGGGTAGCTGCTGGGTACGGAAGCAGGGTAGGCTGTCCTCCAAGGTGCGTACTTCCAGCCAGGTGAGCGTGCACAGCTGTGTGATTGGGACTCCCATGAGGAAGGGTGAATGGGTTACTGGTAACACTAGTAGGGATGTAAGCCTGCTGTCTCCGATGTCCGAAGTTTCCATTCCATTCCTGATGCCCAGATCCGAAGTGCTGAACCTATCCAAAACAAGCAAGCAGACGAAACACACTAAATACATATTTACAAGTTAATAAGAAAAAGGGAAATTACAATAAACTGTGTGACTGATATATCATAGAGGATCTCTCAGATCTTAAATTGTACTAAGTATAAATCAAGAGAAAAAAATACATTATAGTACTAACATTGTAATACTTATTACTACATATTATGATGATAACACTGCCACTACCACTAGTACTATCACTATTCCCCCACCACTACAACTAATAGCTACCATTTGAGGAATACTTATCATGCGTAGAGCTAACATTTTACATACAAGACATTATTTAGTTCCCAAACAACCCTATGATATAGCTATTATTTCCATTAACTGTGGTCCAGATTTGCTGAGACCTGGGTAAGGTAATATTTGACAAAACCAGAATTTGGACACAGATCTTACTCCAATAGCTGTGATCTTTTCTTTCCCCAAGTTTGTAAACTCACTGCTGAGCACCGTGCTGAATAGATGGAGAGTACTCAATAAGACATCATCTCTCACTATCACCATGACTAACACATAAGAAATGTAGCCATCGATCCATTAATGTGCATTCTGATTTAAAGGGTCTAAGAAAACAAACACACTAAAAATTATATTTAAGAGGAACTAAGAGCTTCATTTTTCTGAGGCATTCCATTTCTGTGGATACTCTGCTTAATTTTCTGATTTTGGGTTTATTACTCTTTAGTCACCTGGGATAAGGAAAGGGGTAAAATGTATTAAGATTGCATACAATTTCAGAATCTGTTCCCCTTAGGTGAAACACTGCTGCATGTCAATTCCAGAGGCTCCTTCTTATAAACTCACCAACGACAGACGTACCTGGCTGAAACTCAAATGCTGGGGCTGGAATGCTGATGTCAGTTTCTGCGGACGAGCACCCACGGTGGAGGGCTGGTTCGATCTCCCAGCACATCGTCCTTTCACTAATGGCTGGCACACAGCATCTGGCGACGAGCAAAATGTTAAAGCATTAGTGCTTCCTCCTTATCATCTGAAAATTAGAAAGGTCTTTAGATGTTTTACACAATAATGATTTGAGAACCTTAAAATTAAATAAAAAGAAAGGGGATCTCATGATTTCCAAGCACTGGATGACATAAGAAGAGATTTCTTTTGTGCAACTTGGCAAGATCAAATTGGAAATTCGGAGATGACTTTTGGTAATACTATTCTCTGTGTTCCTAAATTAAAATCTTTTTAGCCCTAGCCGGTTTGGCTCAGGGGACAGAGCATCGGCCTGTGGACCCAAGGGTCCCGGGTTCTATTCTGGTTCGGGGCACCAGAATGCCTCAATTGCAGGCTCTTCCCTGGCTGGGCCCTGGGCAGGGCTGGTGCGGGAGGCAGCCAATCAATGTGTTCACATCGATGTTTCCCTCTGTCTTTCCCTCTCTCTCCCTAAAAATCAATGGGAAAAATGTCCTCAGGTGAAAAATAATAATAAACTTTTCAGAGAGATGAAAATTAAAACCACAATGAGATACTACTTCACACCTGTCAGAATAGCTACCATCAGTAATCAACAAACCAGTGCCAGGGAGGATGTGGAGAAAAGGTTCGAAACCCTAGTGCAGTTTGTGCGAATACAGACTGGTGCAACCCTGGGGAAAGCAGTATGGAGTTTCCTCAAAAAATTAAAAACGGAACTGCCTTTGGGTCCAATGATCTCACTTCAGGAAGTATAACCTAAGAAACCTGAAACACCAATTCAAAAGAATATGTTTGCCCCTATGTTTATAGCAGCATCATTTATAATAGTCAAGATCTGGAAAGAGCCAAATGCCTACCAGTAGATGAGTGAATTAAAAAAAAACCTGTGGCCGAGACCAGTTTGGCTCAATGGATATAGGGTCGGCTTGGGGACTGAAGGGACCCAGGTTCGATTCCGGTCAAGGGCATGTACCTTGGTTGCGGGCATATCCCCAGTAGGGGGTGTGCAAGAGGCAGCTGGTCGATGACTTTCTCTCATCGATGTTTCTAACTCTCTATCTCTCTCACTTCCTCTCTGTACAAAATGAATAAAATATATTTTAAAAAAAAAAACAAAAAAAAAACCTGTGGTACATTTACACCATGGAATACTATGCGGCTGTAAATCTTACCTTTTGTGACAGCATGGACGGACCTGGAGATTATTATACTAAATGAAATAAGCCAGCACCATATGATCTCACTCCTAAGTGGAATCTAATCAACAAAATAAACTGATGGACAAAATAGAAACAGAGGCATGGATATGTGGAATAGACTGACAGCTGTCAGAGCAGAGGAGGAAGGGGACTGAATGAAAGAAGGTGAAGGGGTTAACCAAAGAACATACATGAATAATCCACACACAGACAACAGTGTGATGGCCAGAAGGAAGAGGGAGTGGGGTTGGGGGGAAGTGGACAAAGTGGTGGAAAATGGAAACATGTGTAATAGCTCCAACAATAAAAATAAAAAGGCCTTTTAAGGGACTATAAAGAAATAGGGGAGCCGAAACCGGTTTGGCTCAGTGGTAGAGCGTGGGTCTGTGGACTGTAAGGTCCCAGGTTCGATTCCGGTCAAGGTATGTACCTTGGTTGCGGGCACATCCCCAGTAGGGGTGTGCAAGAGGCAGCTGGTCGATGTTTCTCTCTCATCGACGTTTCTAGTTTCTATCTATCTCTCTCCCTTCCTCTCTGTAAAAAATCAATAAAATATATTTTAAAAAGAAAAAAGAAAAAAAAAGAAATAGGGGAGAAGAACCAAGATGGCAGCATAGGGCAGACACCCGAATGCAGCCTATCACAACAAGTTTGAATTTAGAACTGAAAAACAGGGGAAACATCGCCCTGAAGCACCGGATGGCTGGCTGAGGGGAGGCTCTACCATCTGGGAAGGAGAGAGAAGGCTCGTTGACCCTCAGGAACTGTGAAGGTGCGGAGAACTGTATGCGCAGAGTTCGCTGCCGGCTTGCTTGCAGAGCGCGGAGAGGGCAGACAGCTAATGCGCGGCTGCTTTCTTGTTCGGGAGGAAAACAGAACCACCCTATTGCGCTGATAGATGGCCCCAGACAGGGAGAGGCCAGACTGTCGGGCAGTGGGCAGAGATCTCTCGGAAGTGTGTAAAGCCAGCGGCCATTACTGTGGGACTCAGAAACCAGACCCTCGTAGGGAGGGGCTGAATAAAGCTTGTCTGCACCACCTGAGACTACGCCCCATCCAAGCGGAGCACAGAGGCCCTTCCAGTGGCTAGCTTCCTCGTTCGCTGCCAATAGGACTCTCCTAGGGAGGGGCAGACAGGAATCTAAAGCTTGTCTGCGCCTATACCAAAGAGGTGCGCACGCCTGCAACCAATTGTGTGGGATTCAACAAAGCTTGTCTGTGCCACCCTGAGACTCCGCCCATCCAAGCAAATACAGATATCCTCCTAGCTGAGACACTTCTGATCCTCACAGCCAATTGGCTTGGAGATCAACGCTTCCCAGTGATACCAACAACAAGCAAGGCTTAACAAGTCTGCACACACATCCCACAAAGGGCTACACCAAGACTGTCCACCTCAGGTAACTGGGCGGCTGACTCACTCAACCATATAGGACACCTTGGCACACAAAGCCACCCTACCAACTCAGGGAAGCTGTGAAAATGCCGAGACAAGGAAACAGATAAAAAACAAAAGAAATGGAGGAAAAGAAAGACTGGTTATAGAGTTCAAAACCACGCTTATAAGGTTTTTCAAGAATTTCCTAGAAAAGGTCGATAAGACCTATAAGGAGATGAAAAGGGATCAACAAGAACTAATAAGGGATCAACAAAAACTAGTAAGAGATCAACAAGAAACAAAGAATACACTGTCTGAAATAAAAAATATTATACAGAGTCCTAAAAACAAAATGGAAGATCGCAAGAATCAAGTCAAAGATTTGGAACATAAAGAGCCAGAAGACACTCCTCCACAGAAGCAAGAAGACAAGAGAATCCAGAAAGTTGAAGATAATGTAAGAAATCTCTGGGACAACTTCAAGCGAACCAACATCAGAATTATGGGGGTCCCAGAAGATGAGAGAGAGCAGGATATCGAAAACATACTGAAAGAAATAGTGACAGAAAACTTCCCCCACCTGGTGAAAGAATTAGACTTACAAGTCCAGGAAGCGCACAGAACTCCAAACAAAAGGAATCCAAAGAGGACCACACCAAGACACATCATAATTAAAATTCCAAGAGCAAAAGACAAAGAGAGAATATTAAAAGCAGCAAGAGAAAAGCAGGTAGTTACCTATAAAGGAGCACCCATACGATTGTCAGCTGATTTCTCAACAGAAACCATGCAGGCCAGACGGGAATGGCAAGAAACATTCAAGGTGATGAATAGCAAGAACTTACAGCCAAAAATAATCTACCCAGCAAAACTATCACTCAGAATCAAAGGCCAGACAAAGAGCTTCACTAATAAAAAAAAGCTAAAGGAGTTCATCACCGCCAAACCAGAATTATATGAATTGCTGAAGGGGGTTCTTTCGGAAGAGAAAGTAAATAAAGATAAAAACTATGAACAACAAATACCTAACTATCAACAAGTGAATCTAAAAACCAAGGGAATTAAAAAAAAATCTGATGAACAATATTAACTGTTGAATATAATAGAATCAGAGGTATGGAAGGCGAGTGGACTGACGATTCTAGGGGAAAAGGGGAGAGGGGGGTGTGGGAAGAGACTGAGCATAAACTGTGCACCTATGGATGAGGACAATGGGCGGTGGGGAAAGGGCAGAGGGTGGGGTGGGAACCTGGTGGAGGGGAGCAATGGGGGGGGATGAGGAACATTTGTAATAATATGAACAATAAAGATTTATTTAAAAATAAAATAAAATAAATAAATAAAATAAAGTCCTCTATAGAAAAAAAAAAAAAAAGGAAGAAAGAAAGATAAATAGGGAGGACTCAGCTTACCTGTGTTTGCCATATGCTCATCGGCATTTAATCCATTCTCTAGTCCCATTGGTGGCACCACAACAGCACAGACAGCTGGCTTGGGTTCTGTGTCGGAAGAGGGCACCAGTTCTGTGTTCTGATGAGTGTCCTCCACAAAAGTGCTCTCCACAAAAGGACTATCGTGTCCCGAAGAGTCTGATGTTGGAGAGCCATCCACCGTATCACAACCACTCTCTTGCTCTTCATCTGACATACTACAGTAAGAAAGTACTTTTGTGAATAACATGCATTTCACATTAAATGTAAAGTTAAATGATAATCAGGCTCCAGCAAACTGGTAACAAGCTAATTCAATTATTTCATATCTAATTACGACTTCTTCCTTGGTCGATAATGCATTTTTCATAAATTTTTTAGACTCATGTTAATTCTCTCTTCCGACTAATAATCCCAATCCTGTCCTGTTTAGGAACCTCTTTTAGCTCTGGATTTTCTCTTCTTTCCTTTCCCAGCTGATCCTTAGTAGTTTATAAATCCCACTTTCTAAATTCCAGAACTTTTCATCAAATACTACAAAAGCAGCCCTCTTCTGGATAATTTAAAGGACATGTTCAAACGTGATGGACATTTCAGATTAAATTCTAATGTTAAAATAGAGCTCTTTAGTGGTACCTGTGTCCCTTTAACTGACTACTTATTTGAAAGGTCTTCCCCACTCCTCTGCAAGCCTAGCAAGAATCCCATTATTTCTCATCTTTTCTTGACTTTTCTGGACCCTGACAGTATCTCTCCTTGTGATTTCCACAGCACTTATTGTCTGTCTTAATCATTCACTTCATATTTAACATTTTGAAGCATCACTTTCTATAGGTATATTTTGGTTACATATTTTTGTTCATATATCTTATACATACATTTATATATACATGCTTTCATATGTATGTACATATTTATGTATATGGGAATGTAGTATCAACTTCCAAACCACATTATAAGCAATTTATAAGAAGATGTGTTAAAATTACTCTGTCTTCCACAGAGCTTTGGTTATAAGTATGCAATAGCTGGCTAAAGAAAGAGAGAAGACAAATGTATAAAATTAAGATCTAAAAGTTATTCAAATTTTGTTTTCACTTAAAAAAAAAAAAAAAATGAATGAATGAATGAATCCTAAAGCTAAAATCAAATGTATTCTGCTTAAACTTTTGTGGCAAATCACTTCATGTGTTAGCGCACCATGCAGGCTAGAGGAAGCTCACTACCCTAGTGGCAATCCGTGTTCCTGGGCAAAAGGAAGGGGAGGCAAGGAAATACGGATGAAACCGTGCTAATCAATCACCAATGAGAGAAAGAACCACAGCAGATATTCTATTAACATTGGGTCATCACTTTATTATGCAAAACAGTCTTGTTTTATTTTGCGAAAGTGTATGTTCTTATTCAAAACTTAAGTTATAATAACAGTGTATAGAGCTAAAGTTGAAGTTTTTGGCTTTTTACCCTTTTAAAAACAGATGATTCTTTTAAAATATTTATTAATTTAAACAACTACAAAAGAAATCAGGCTTTTTAGTTAACTTCCTATGTATTGTATGCCACTATTAAATTTCCTTTACCTGTTAGGTCTCTTGCAAGGGGATGGGCTGGACTGCCCCGAGGAGCTGGTGCTCAGAGTACTATCAGGACTACTTAATGAGCACATCCGATCGATATTCAAAGTGCTCTGGCAAGCTTCACAATCTAGACTACCTTTACAACTAGTAAGAGAGAAGGGGAGAGAAATAAAAAAAATGAGAAGATGTATGTCAAGTAGCCAAAATTTAATTCGTCTAAATATATGAACCAGTTAAGAGTAACCTACATAGACAAAAGGAAATAAATACAGGGAAAATGCTATAACAATGTTAAATACTATTTAGGAAATCTATTCCAAAGACACTAGGCTACAGAAAGTTACTGTTCGCCACACCAGGGGGCGCCATCGTTATTATTTACGGGTGCAGCTTCCACACAGGAAACTGCTTTGGCACTTACTCTCTGAGAGAATGTCTCTGTGTTGTCTCTTCCTCGTCTGTGTCACTGCTGATAGTGATCACACTCACGGCAGGACTTGGAGAGTCAGCTATGATGATGGTTTGCCGCTGCTTGTCTGAAACTGATGAATCCGGGTCCTGCCTGACAGATGTTTCACAATTTCTTTCCTCTTCTGAGTTATGATTGTCCCGTGTTTCTATACAATTTACTTCCTCGACATCTTTCCCATTTGCTATCTTTGGAGAAATAAATGCTGAATGTGGGATATTGGTATTCTGCAATGCATTACTCCTGCAATCAAAGAAATAACGTGTCATTTCTATAGTCAAAATATGAACATAACATTTTTCTAAGAAATCTCATTAAAATAAATAATGTGAATTTTCATTTGGCTCAAGATCATGTATATAACACATTAACATACAGATGTTTTGCAAAACATAAAATATTATCTATAGAAACAATATAGGTTGCATTTATTACATTCAAATGGCCATTTTTTTGGTAAATGTGATATCTGTGTCTAAAATGGTCTAAAATTATAGGTAAATAATATATCAAAAGGGCAATAAAGACAGTCTTACCAACTGAAAGCATTTATTTCCTCTCTTCCTGGCTCCCATTCCATTAGTTTTACCAAAATACCTCTGAGAAATTGAGAAGGGAGCTGGCTTAGTGTTTGTAACAAAGCTATCAAAGAGGTCATTTTGAATACAACAGAGTGACCCTTTAGTGTACATGCAAAATTTATCTTAAAGATTAATTCTCAAAAGGCAGAACAAAGTTAAAATATCAACACCAACCTGTTCGGGCACAGCTTATTCTTCTTGGTAGCGGCAGGCTGAGGCCAGACAACATGTGCGATGCCCACACTGATTGGCTGAGGAGCCGATAAAGTTATCTGATTGGTTAGAAGAGGTTGCGGCATCACTGAGCTATAATGACCACTGTGTGAAATCATTTTCCTAAGGAGAAAGTTGAAAAAGTTGAATTTCCCTTTTAACAAAAACAATTTTGCAAACTATTCATAAAAAAGTACTTTTTTCCCTAACTTACCCCCAGTCTCCAAGTCTCTGTGAACCAGCCACCCCCTCAGAAGCTAGCGAAGTGGCAGCAGGAGCCAAGGGTGTTACTTGCTGCCAGGCAGGTACCAGCATCTGCTGGGTTCTACCAGACCATGTCTGCTGCACCAAAAACAAACAAACGAACAACAACAAAGAGGAGGGAGGGAGGGAAGAAGAGGGGGAAGAGTTATAAATCATTCATCATTAGATCCTAAAATCAAAAATACATTAAACAATCATCTAATAATTTAAAAGTTAAAGTCAATAATCTACAAAGCTTGAATTCCGCCGGCACTGGTTTGGCTCAGTGGATAGAGCGTCGGCCTGCGGACTGAAAGGTCCCAGGTTCGATTCCGGTCAAGGGCATGTACCTTGGTTGCAGGCACATCCCCAGTAGGGGGTGTGCAAGAGGCAGCTGGTCGATGATTCTCTCTCATCGACGTTTCTCACTCTCTATCCCTCTCTCTTCCTCTCTGTGAAAAATCAATAAAATATATTAAAAAAAAAAAAAAAAAAAAAAAAAAAAAAAAAAAAGCTTGAATTCCCATCCAGATTATTTTCATTGTTTCCCAATACAAATGGATCAGTCCCCCTACTTGAGTATGGAGAGGACAGCACACATGCAGAAAGGATGAATTATTACCGACCTGAGAAAGAACTCCTGGTCGGATCTGGAGTGGCTGCACGGCCGCGGCCTGAGTTACAAGTGGAACTGTATTATCCACCCTTATTGAGTAACTAGTGGGTTTACCATGTGTTGTAGGAATACCTGTGAAATAGAAAAGAACAGTTCTCAAACATAAGTTAACTCAGAGAAAGATATTTTCTTCCTAAACTCTTACAAATTTAAACAATTGTTTAAAATCTGGTTAGAATTGTAAAACCATCCCCTACAGAAAATTTTCATTAACACTAACAAAGTAATCTATTAGGAAAGCAATGTACATTTTATCTACCTTCTGATACATTATTCCAGAAATTGTTATAAAGCAATTTGTTGCAGGAGTTACTTTCAATATAGGTTGGCAGATTATTTTAATACAATCAATTTTAGATAAAAGTGATGTTAGGTATATCTGATTGGCCATTAGAGAAAAATATAACTGTCTTCTTTTCCTATTGAAAAATAATTTTACAATTTTTATTGCATGAATATATTTTAAGTGCTAATCCTAAAGAGGAGGGTACTATGCTAATAAGTAAATCAGAGAAAGACGAATACCATATGATTTCACCTATATGTGGAATATAAAGAACAAAATAAATAAACAGACAAATAGAAACAGACTCACAGATATAGAGAATAGACTGGTGGTTATCAGAGGGGAGGGGTTTGGGGAGCTATGTAAAAAGGTGAAGAGATTAGGAAGTAAAAATTAGTAGTTATAAAATAGTCGTGGGGATATAAAGTACAGCACAGGGAATATAGTCAAAAATATTGTAATAGTTATGTATGGAGCCAGATGGGTACTGGAAATATTGAGGGGATCACTTTGTAAAGTTATGTGAGTGTCTAACCACTGTGCCATATACTTGAAACTAATACAAAATAACAATGAATGTCAAGTATAATTGAAAAATAAAAATTCTTAAATTCCAAAGAGGGAAATTTATTTTGCTGTGTTATTTTCTGCACAGAGAAGTTTATCTTACTGCCTGGGTGTTCTACCCTCTGAGCTACACCTAAAGAACTAGATCTGAACTAAATTTAACGAAGATCTATAGATTTTTTTCTTTACAGATTCTTTTCATAAACTGACTTTCTTGCCCCTTCAAAAAAGCATGTCTTGATCAGCAAATTATCCAATATAGATACATTGCAGCATAAACAATCTCATAATTCACTTTAACAAGAATTAAAGGACAGAGCAAATTCTCAAATCCCAACAAAAACCACAATGTCCTTAAATTTTCCTCATAATTAATATTTTAAGATAAGAAGAATTCTCCTATTATCTTCTCCCCTGAAGTGGTCGAATTATTATTTTTTTTTTTTATCAAGTGTTAACATTTGTTGAATCTAGGGTAAAAGGCATAATATTATTTTTTTAACTTTTCTATATGCTTAAAATTTTTATAATACATAGTTGAGAAAAATCAAGTAAATAAACACAACAAAATCTTTAAAGAGTCCTGACAATATAATGATGTGGGTATTTTCATTTTCATTATTAGAGACCAGCCATGAGTCACTGTCACAGGAATAGTCCACCATTGAACCACAAGCTCATCTTGTGAAGCAATCATCTAAGTTGTGTGTTTTTTTTAATATTTTAGTGATACAAACCTTTCAATAAAACCTTATATGAAAAGTAAATCTACATGGATAAAACAAAAGTGGCTGCAGAATTGACATGTTTTCATATCTCTTATTACCAGCCAATCAAGGAAACAAACATTCTTGGTGCTTGTTAAGCATTGTAGTAGGTTTTTTTGGTTTTTTTTTTAATTCATATTTTAAATTGCTTAAATTCTTAAATCAAATATAAAATTCAAATAACCTTCAGGATCCAGAAATATTAAGAACTAGAAATGACTAAGACAGTATCTATTCAGCCTGTTTCCTTTGACTAAGACGAAACAGGTTAACAGATGTGTCTAGGATAACACAGCAAATCAGAGAAACAGAACTATATCCCAGGTGTACAGACTTAGCAACAATTTTTACTTACACATACATACCTATACATACAGTATTAACATCATGTTTCAAAGGGTCAGTCAGGGCCCCAATTATAATTAACTTCTTGCTTTTTAAAGATATAACTAGATGTTAAATCTTAGCAAGAACAAGATGCTATGAAAGGACTAGGAAGTAGGATTTTATTCTCATTATTCCAATCACAAAATCTGCTGCTATCACCTACTAAGAACCACGAAGAAGTTCCCCTTTGAGAATTTATGGCCTCTTCAAAGGAATTCTGCCACTCATCACACTTGAGGGCTTAATTTGGTATTTTTATCTACTAAGGGATTTGATTTAGTCAAAATTAATCTTTTTGAAAAACAAAAAACTAAGATATGGTTCAAGAACAAGACTAGAACATCTGGGACAGAATTCCTTTGACCAAAACTTAACCAGGTGAACTCTCAGTCACTTGACTGTCTAGTGATGATAGATAATATGTACTTAGCTGAACTTCTGGAGCAGTGACACTCAGTACAGGACAACGCACAGCGTTCAAGCTCATTAATTCCTACTGAGGTATTTTATCGTGCTAGACTCTACAGGAAATACAACTGTCACATGACCCATGCTGTTAACGATGAACAGTCACTGGTCTAAGGCTACTGATAAGCTTAAATTCAAATGTAGCATTAAATGCAGCAAAAACTGTACAGTATATTTAAGGAATAACTAAATTGTTTAAGAATAATGCGTGCCTAAATGCAAGGTGTAACTTAAATGAAAGCATACCTTGGATAGCTGGGGGGCAGATAATCAGTGTCTGCTGAAAAGCATCACCGCAGCCGAAATGAGCAGTCCCCGCCTGCAGAGGGATTCCATGGTGCACAACCGAGTGTGCAGATGTGGTTAATGCCTGCAATGAGCAATGTACGTGGCATTACACAGAACAGTCTTACTGCTACACACACGTTTTATAAAGAGAATTAAAACACATTTCTTAAAACCTTAATTCTATGATCAAAATGGGTCCAGACACTGACTGTACTGAGTTCTACTATTCATAGAATTATGGCACAGTGGGCAGGTAGAGGGTGTTGACAGAAATGAAAGGTGAGAGGAAACAAGTGAATTTGGGTAGGTCTGTTCCAGCTGTTCCCTGAAATATTAGATATTTAATAGGACAGCCATGGAAGACCTCACCGGAACTGTAACTTCTAACTGGTGACATGAGACTTCAAAAGCAAAATAAGCAACCAGAAAAAAAAATAAATTCTTAAGATTCTTACCTGACTTCTTAATGTGCCAAGTTTAGTAAAACTTGCTGCCAGATTAGCTGTACTAGTTGAAGAAACTGGTCTTAAAAGTGAAGTTTTATTGTGATTATTTGTGTCACATGTATTTGGGTGGGACTTACAAATATCCATGATATGAAAACAGGACTTTACACTGCAAAACAAAAACAAAAAAGTGAGGTAGAGATCACTGTAATATTTGTATTTCATAAAGAAATTGAATCATTTTTAACACACTCATTTTTTTAAAGACAGTACTAGAAGCCTAGTGCACAAAATTCGTGCATGGGTAGGGTTCCTAGGCCTGGCCAACGACCAGGACTGATAGGGACCACTCTCAGTTCCACGCTGCTCCTAGTGGTCAGCACACGTGATAGTGAGTGACTGGTCTCCAGGTTAAACTCCCACAGGGACAATTTGCATATTAGGCATAGATAGATAGATAGATGTTATTATTTTCCCAGAATCACTTTTTAAAAGATTTTAAAGTAACATACTGGTTGCTATGAGGAAAATCTAGAAGATGTTTCATAGTAACAAAAGGATGGTTCAATGTTTCAGCTGGAGTAATTCTTAAATCTGCATCGATCAGCAACATTTTCTTTAACAGACTGACAAATTCTCTTCTATCAGCTTTCTCAGCCAAAAGATCACTTCCTTCCAAATCCATCACTGTGTTCACCTGCAAAATCAAAATGTCAAGTTATCAAATAAAAGTAAGCCATCGCATATGCTAAAATTTCAGTTAAAAAAAAAAAATACAACACAACATAGAAAAGAACAAGGAACTATAATTATTTTGAAACAAGAACGAAAAGTTGAGCTTAACAAATTCTCAAAATGTTTTCAAGCATCAAATAGGGTTTAAGAAGGAAAAAAAGCCTTTTCCCTAAATATATCCATTTCTAATGAGATATAAAGAAATTTGTTTGCTAGGATTTTCCCTTTTAAAAAATATTGTTTTTTAACTAAAAAACAGATTGTATAAGTTACTTAATAAAAACAAATGCAATTTAGTTCCTGAAAGATTAAAAACTTAAAATCAATTTTGTCAGAAAGGGTTAAAAAACAGCAAGCATTCTAGTCATTTAGAAAATGATGTTTTCATACCGTTGACAATCAAGCCCAGCACCTTTAGCACATACGATTCAGGACTGTGACTGTGATACTCACATGCACTATATCATCCAGACTGTTGAATATGTACTTTCTGGCTTCTTTAGACTTCATTCCTGTCTCTGCCTCATGTTCTTCTAGTGTCTTATTGAATATATCAAAGAGGGGAAATAATATGTTATTACCCATCATGTGTAAATTCTTTATTCCTTTAATCCTGGCATATTTAGTTTAATATATTGAATATTCTAAGGCAGTGGTTCCCAACCATTTTTCGGCCAGGCCCCAAAGTAAGCATCTTTAAAATCCTGATGCCCCCTGTAACATACAGTTCTTATTATTCAAAAAGTGAACTTCTATTTACATGGAGGAGGCCTAAAATGCCATTAACTTGATCTAAACAAGCTTCCAAAAAACATGGCAACATGAAATAGAAAAATAAAAGTATGAAAGGGCAGTTGAAGTACTGAGGAAGAAATCACTGAGAAATTTTTAAAATAATAATAATATGAAGTAATATGAAAAAAATAGCAAATAAAGTTTCAAAGCATATAATAGCCCTAGCTGGTTTGGCTCAGTGGATAGAGCATCAACCTGCAGACTGAAGGGTCCCGGGTTCGATTCCAGTCAAGGGCACGGCCTGGATTGTGGGCTCCATCCCCAGTACGGGGTGTGCAGGAGGCAGCCAATCAATGATTCTCTCTTATTGATGTTTCTCTCTCTCTCTCCCTTCCTCTCTGAAATCAATAAAAAATATATATTTTTTAAAATTTTTACACATATAATAGAAAACTAAAATGCATAAATATGTTATATACTGTATATGAGGTCCCTAGAACCATAAGAAATGCAAAAAATTCATTGTTAATACTCATTCTTGAATTGCCCCCCTTAAAAGTCAAATTGCCCCCCCTGGGGGGCATGTGTCCTACGTTTGGAACCACTGTTTTAAGGCAAGTAGTAGTTTCAAAGGAATAACTACCATAAATGTATTTTTATTAAAGTATAAAAAAATTAAGAGAGCTTGATTCAGGTAAAAAAATATATACATACAACAAAGTCCTTAAACAAAATAATTACAAAATTAATATTACATTGAGGATTTACTAATCCCCCAAAGATCCAGGAATAAATTCAGTACTTGGGCTATGTACTAAGTGGTTAGATTCAGTCCTTGTCCTATAAAGCTTAATAATATAGACCTGGATAAAGAAGATTAAAGACACAGAACAAAAGTAATTATACTTATAACATTTTTTTAAAAATAATTTAAGATAAGTTAATAATTATCAATAAGATGAGTTAATAATTAGGTCAGAGAATGAGTAAGTTATTCAAAAAAGGGCTTTCCTCCTTAAGGAGGGAGGGAGGGCTATCTATGTCAAAAATGAAAATTCAAAAGAAGGAAAAATGCAATAAAATAAAAATAAGCATGGAGGGCATTATCCATGCACATGAGACATCTGAGAAAAAATGTTTTTCTAAATATATATATATTTAAATGAATTACCTTTAATCTCCAACCAGAATGAGAAATATCTGTTTCTCTGCAAAAAAATCTTGTGGATTTTGTACCCACATTTAACAACTGTTCTCCTGGTAAACCTTGAGTCTGAGAAATGTATCGAATCTGAAAAATAATTTACAAAACAGAAGAGTTTATTCTTTCATGCATTAGATATTAATTGAATACCTATATTAGACATTATGCTAAGTATCAATTCAAGAATTAAATGATATAGTCTATGCCCTCGAGAAATTCATAGTGGAAAATACACAAGTCAACAATTATAATGCAGTTATAAGTATCATACAGTTATTATAAATACCACAATAAATGCATGCTTTGTGGAAAGACACAGAGGAAAGGAATACCTAAATTAATTCTAGTTACAGAAAATTCCAGAAAAGGTGATGCTCAAGTTGGGTCTTAAAGAACAAATAAGGAAGACTTTGTTAGCCCGGGAGGAGTGGGGGAAATCTAATCTATTATGATTTATGTTAAGGTTATAATATGGAAAATCGGGGGGAAATGCCCACACATTCAGAGTGAAAGCACAGAGGTTCAATAAGGGAGAAATGGCAAGAGGTGAAATTGAATTAGAGGCAAAAGGATTTTATTTACTCCAGGAGGTGAAATAAAATGGGAAACCACAGGAGACATCTAAGCAGGAAATTGACAAGTTACATTTTTAACATCTAAGAATGGTGAGAAGCTGGAGCCAGAGGAGAGATGAGGAGGGTGTGAATTGAGAGACTGTAGAGATAGAAAGGAAGGAGTGGATTTAAGAGAGACTTAGATTGACAGGCTTCATGAATAATGACTGTGGGAGCACTGGAGCGACCGCATCCATGTCACTGGCCTGGCTGAGTCAGTAGACGAAGAGATATAGGTATAGATGAGCACTCAGAATACTGAAAAGTTCCAGCCTCAGGGCCTCTGAACTTAATATCCTTCTGTTTGGAACACTGTTTGCCCAGACATCTGTATGGCTCATCTTTCACTTCCTTCAGCTCTCAGCTCAAATGTCACCTTATTCATGAGGCCTCCCATGACCCACCAATAAATAATAAGTTCTTCCCTCTTCAGTAACCCATATCTTCCTTACTCTGTTGTATTGTTCTCCACCATGCTTTCTACCAGCTGATAACTCTCTATGATTACTTTGTTTTCTTACCCTACCCTCCATGAGAATGTAAAGTTTCATGAAGGGAAGGACTTTGTTTTGTTAACTTAAATATACACCCATGATAATGTCTGAAACATAGCAGACCCTCAAACATCTGTTCTCCAATTTAGTGGCTAAGCAGCACAGGGGAAAAAGAGGTGTAAGTCCTCTAAAGTGTGTATGAGAACACAGGGTTCTCATTTTTTAAACCTCAAAGACTCTGCTCTATTAATTAATCCATCCTCCCCTGCATCTTCTATTTGTTCCTCTCTCTGAGATCATCCCCCTCAATTTACATAAATGATTAATATCTTCTATCACCCTCAAAATTTCCTTTACTCAAAATTCTATCCTCATTCACTTGAAAGTCTTAAAATAGTAGCCTATATCTTACTTCTCATCTTAACACACTACAACTTGAATTTTACTATCGCTCCCATAATATGGTTAAGACAAGTAATGGCCTGTTAATAATTGACATATTTAATAGTCCCATATTAAGCCTTTTCCTACCTTAATACTATTACCCATTATCTTTTTACTTAAAAACTCTGTTTCTTCCATTTCCACATTTTTTCTGGTTTACCTCTTATTCTTGACACTCTTTCATTGCCTTCCTCCATATGACATTGCCTTCCAGAGTTTTATGTCTTCTTCCTGCCCTCTACAAGCCCCAAGTGTCCCTAATTTTACCTCTAACTCTAAATATTTAAACTCTTGCTCTGGAACTGTAGATTCAATTGCTAACTGAAACTCTCCAAACAGCTGGCCTTTAGGTACTTCAAAGTGAACATATTCTAAACTGATTTTCCCTTAAATCTGTTAATCCCCTTGTCTTCCCCTTCTGATAAACAGCAACCCAACCACACAAATCAGAAACCTGAAATTTATGCCAGACAAGTCTGTCTCCCTCATCACCCTCCCCAACATCCGAAACCGTAACCATGACTGCCCCTCCTCTCCATCCCTATTTCAGGGCTTCTTCAATTCTGAGCTACACAATGTCACACGCCTCCTAATCAGTATACCTGCCTCTCTAATGACCTCATCCCTTCACCCCCAATTTATTACTCACACTGCTAAAGCACTAGTATTCAAATGGACACAGTCCAATAGTATAAAAATGATGCAAAAAAAAATCTCCCCCGAACTTTACAAAACTGTTTTTTGGGCCTGTGACTCTAACTTTGTTTATGAAATTTACTTAGTGTTATAAAAGAGTTTTTAAAAATCAAACAGTTTTGAGATCTTAAATTTAAAATCCACAAGATCTCAGGACTAGCCATTTTATTTTTAAAAGATTTTTCCATATGTATTGTGTAACTAAAGAAATGCATTCTTAGTACTCTATTATTTTTCTTTACAATCTACCAATTCTACTAGATTATCTTGACAGGTCTGTTACCTGGTCATACTCCAAGGCTCCTGGGTAGAGCGGCCATCCAAGGAATAATTCTGCAATCACGCATCCCAAGGACCACATGTCTATGGCTTCACAAAATGGCAGCCCCAATATAATCTCTGGAGCTCTGAAATTAAAAAAAAAAAAAAAAAAAAAAATCAGGATGGGTTTCCTTTAAAAGTATCTGATTTCATCTGACATTCTAAGGAAAGTTAATAAATGACCAAAAAAGATACCTTCAATTTATAGTAACTCTTCAGTTTTTAGAACTCTTTGAAACCACTTAGTCATAATCCTGAATTAAGCTTTAGAAGGTGCAATATGTACATCATTACTTAAACCTCATGGTTTTATTAACATAACATTAAAAAGGAAAAGGCATACACTTGTTTTTAAAACTGTAGCAGATTAGATATAAAACTCTAGAAAGAAAACTGGCAAACTATTAAGTACATCAACAGAACTGAAAACCAGACGTTGAGAGATAAGACCAAAACAAAATAAAACCCCAAAGGCTACAAGTGGATCTAGACTTAGATAATATTTCAGAACAGGATAATAAATATTCATATAATTAGGGACATTAGTCATCCAAAAGAGACAAGACCAAGTTCAATGTATTCTGTTTTAAAAGGCCAAAAAGTAGAGGATATATCAAAACAGTTAAAAAGCATTTTAGCACTTAATGAGCTTTGATAATTTAGAAAATGTATTCCATGGAAGATATCATTCCCACATAAATTATGTTGCTACTTCACATGGCTTTCCCATGAGAAGATTAATAACCTAAGACAGGCTCCACAAAAAGCTATGTAACTTTTAAAGTAAGTCATACATTCAGAGTTTACTGGATTTGCATGTTCGTATTTTTTATTTTAAAAACAATCCCAAACTTACAGAGATGTTGTAAGAATAATATAATGAAATTTTTTTCCTGAACCACTTGAAAATAATTTGCCAAATAACTCTATACTTTGTATTTCCTACAAACAGAAATATTCTCTTAAATAACTGCAATATGGTCATCAAAATCAGGAAATGAACACTGATACTTCTCTATACCTAAGCCTCAGACTCAAAGTTTGGCCAATTATTTTAACAACTAGTAGCCCTGCGCTCGAATCTGTGCACCAGTAGCCCTCTGCGGGGCCTGGCGGCTCCATGCCCACTGCCCAGAGGCTCTCCGTGGCCCAGGCTCATCTGCATCTGGACATGGAACACCTGCCTTATCGCCGGGGCGATGACCCAGTGTCCCCTACCAACCACCGCCGCCGCCGCCGCCCTGTGCCCACTGCCCAGAGGCTCTCCGTGGCCCAGGCTCATCTGCATCTGGACATGGAACACCTGCCTTATCGCCGGGGCGATGACCCAGTGTCCCCTACCAACCACCACCGCCGCCGCCGCCCTGTGCCCACTGCCCAGAGGCTCTCCGTGGCCCAGGCTCATCTGCATCTGGACATGGAACACCTGCCTTATCGCCGGGGCGATGACCCAGTGTCCCCTACCAACCACCACCGCCGCCGCCGCCCTGTGCCCACTGCCCAGAGGCTCTCCGTGGCCCAGGCTCATCTGCATCTGGACATGGAACACCTGCCTTATCGCCGGGGCGATGACCCAGTGTCCCCTACCAACCACCGCCGCCGCCCTGTGCCCACTGCCCAGAGGCCCTCCACGGCCAGGGTAGGATGGTTGCCTCATCGCCACGACGACGAAGCAAGCATTCCACCAGGCTGCTCACGCTGCCCACAATCACCAGCCACCACCGCCCCACTCCCCCAGGACTGGGGGACTCCAGTGGGGCTGAGAGGACTGGGTGCTGCCATCTTATGACTATGGGCGCCGCCATCTTTGTGATGGGGTGATGGTTAATTTGCATATTACCTTTTTATTAGGTAGTATGTCCAAGTCAGAATCATGCATTGCATTTAGTTGTCTTACCTCTTTCAATCTTTTTCTTTTTTATATGTAAATATATAAATAAAAATATAAATATAAATCTTTTAAAATTTTTTTAACTCATTTCACATAGAAACACCAATGAGATAAGAGAGAATCACTGACTGGCTGCCTCCTGCATGCCCTATACTGGGGATGAGCCTGCAACAGGGCATGTGCCCTGACCGGGAATCAAACCCTGACCTCCTGGTTCAGGCGCTTTCAGTCTATTTCAATGTGAAATAGTTCCTTACGTTTCTCCTTGACCTTGGCTGAGACGTTACAGATGAGTTATTGTAAAATGCCCCCCCCATGTGAATCTGTCTGATGTTTACTCATGATTATATCTGGGTTATAAATCTTTAGGAGGAATATACGGAACTGATATTTCTCATCATATGCTATCAGGTGGCATACAATTTTTATTTGTTTCATTACTAATAATGTTCACTTTGATTACTTGGTTAATGTGCTGTCTACTAGATTATTGCCACTATTTTGTATGCCATAAAATATTATAATTTTCTATGTGAATCACTACATGTAAAAGGCTGGGAAGCAATACCTTAAAGCACTCATAATCTAGATGAAACTGTCAGAGATGTCAGTGTTCTACCAGCCAGTCTTACAATAAAATAAACTCTAAGAATTGGACTGTGCATGAAAGAATAATGTATCCCTCCGTCATGAATCAAGCTTGTTTTTAGATACTTCTTAACAGTTTCCCAAATCCTCCCGCTGAGCTAAATATACTTTTCTATAAAAAAAAATGATCATATCAGGTATTCTGATATGCAACATTCTTCTGCTGCCTTTGCAATCTACCTTAACTCCCTTCTGAGCACCAAAAATGTGGCAGCGCTAAGGATACAGAGGGAATAAACTTCATTTGAACTTTTGCAGAACAGGCAAGGCACACATTGAACAAGTCTACTGAATGGAGACTATAAATAAACCTGTTTACCACTCTATCACAATTAGCAGGCAAGTGTCAAAACCACAAATAAACTAAAAAAACTAGGCCAAATGCTAAAAATGGCAATCTCTACCTTAAATGCTGTTTCTTTTCTTTTTCTTCTTTTTTTTTGCCATGTGCTTTCAATCAATTTTATCATATTAAGACCAAATCCTTTCTGCTTTTCTAAAACCTTGAAACACTGACAAAGTATAAAGTGAGTACACTGAAAAAAACTTTTTTAAGTGGGAAACTAAGCTCTAGATGCTTTGCAGGACTTCTGCTATACCCCAGAAGCTGGGTTCACAGCTGGTTAGCGCAGCAGTGGTGGTGGGAGCCTCTCCCACCTCCGTGGCAGCACTGATGTCTGACTGATGGATTAGGCCCAGGGGGAGCAGGCCTAAGCTGTCAGTCGGACATCCCCCAAGGGCTCCCAGACTGCAAGAGGGCACAGGCTGGGCTGAGGGACCCCCCTGAGGATACAAATTTCGTGCACTGAGCCTCTAGTCCAATATAAAAGAGCATGGACCATGGGTGCAATACCCTTTGGGTAAATTTCATAAGAACTTTTTGCTAAACTCATATTGAAATATTGGGAATCTATGCAGAAAAGCTCTGGGAATACAAATTTTGGGATCTGATAGAAAGCATTGATTTCAAATACTGAAAACCATCTAAATAGAACTAGATTTGAAACACTCAAGAGTAGGTACCTTGCTCTCCCTCTAACATCAAGTAATTTATCTGAGCCTTAGTGTCTTCATTTTTTAAATGGGATTTGACCAACCTCATATACTCCAAGATTACCTAAAGAACTAAGTAGCTCTAGCTGGGGTGGCTCAATGGATAGAGTGTTGGCCTGCAGACTGAAGAGTCCCAGGTTCAATTCTGGTCAAGGGCACATGTCTGGGTTGCTGGCTCGATTCTTAGTGTGGGGCATGCAGGAGGCAACACATCAATGATTTTCATCATTGATGCTTCTAGCTCTCTTTCCTTCTCCCTTCCTCTATGAAATAAGTAAAAACATATTTTAAAAAATAATAAAGGACCAAGAGAATGAGTGTAAAATATAAAGCAATATATACTTTCCACTAAGTTAGTCATGCTCCCACTTCCCTAATTCACATCTCTCTTCTCAAACTACCACCTCCTCCCCCATCCTCATTCCTGACTGTTTTAACTGCATCCTACTTTACTGGGGACAAAAAAAGATGGAATTTAAAAGAACCTTCCACATTCTTCCCACATGTACAAGCCCACTTGCATCTGTCAGTGCTGCTATCTAAGGCATCCATGTTCATTTACTAAAGTATACCCCCAATTTCCCACACTCTCTTATCAATATCTCTCCATATACAAGACCATCCCCCATCTGCCATCTTGAAGTCTCGTTTATACACTCTCCTTCAGCCATAACTCTTTTCTAAGAGTTTACACCAGTTCTTCTTGAAGCACTGTTTATAAAAAATGCCTCCAATTCTGCCTCTAACCTGAACTCACTCAAATCACCCCCCCATCATTCCACCAAAATAGCTCTTGTCAAGGTCACCATCAGCCACTGCATCACCACATCCTTGACTTGCAGCATCGACAAAGCTGATTGTGTTCTTCTGCACCAAACACTGTCTGCATTTGGCTTCTGGAACACCACTTAGGTCTCCTCTTTACCTCTCTCTCTCTCTCCTCTCAAATTGCTTTCTAGTTCCATCCCATTTCCACAACCTTTATAAATTCTGAAGTGCCCCCAGAGTCAGTCTTTGGATATCTATCATTTCTATGTACATTCACTTCCCTAAGACAATCTTATCCAATCACAGTTTTAAATAAATACACCTCTATTCATAAGGCCCCCATATGTGTATCTCCAATCCAGACCTCTCTCAAGTTCAGACTTATGTATCCAACTGCCTTCTCAACTTCTCTTCTGAGTATCTAGCAGGTATCTCAAATTGATCATGTTCAGTGGATTTATCAACCAATGGCAGCTATTGGCAGTCATTCAGGAATGCTAAGAGTATCTTTGTTAAATCAAGTACATGAATCAAGCACGTTATCAACCAAGAGACATTTTCATGGTAGCCACTTTGTATCTGGGACAGTGTTTTGACTACATAATAAAAACAAACACAATTTACTGAACTTTAACAGTGGGCACCATGGAAATAACTGTTAATGCATTGTCTCATTTAAAGAACTTGTTCTAAAAACAGATTTCTGCATTGTTCTTCTGCTCTAAGATTAAAACTGCAATGAAATAAAATATTCCATATAAAACAAAAAAAACCCTCAGTCAACCTACAGAATCATAAAAAGTAAGTCACTGTTTTTGAAGCAACTAAGATTTGGAGTTGTCACAGCAACAAATAACTGATATACTGCCTACAGTACCCAGAAAGTGATGCAATAATTGAGATTTCAAATGCCTGATTCCAAAGGCCTTTTTTTTTTTTTAATAGAAAGGTTCTATTTTTAATTTTTTAAATATTTATTGTTGAAAAACTTACATCTCCTTTTTTCCCCATTGACCCCATCTAGCCTGTCCCCGCCCTCACTATACTACTGTCTCTTAGCATACCACCCCAAATTATAAAACCCTGTGTCCAAAAGAAGCATAGAAAGCCAAACTAACAGAAACCTAGAAATGGACACCAAAATCAGTTTTAGCAATTCAATTAAAGTTATGCACTAGTTTTATTTTCCACAGAACAGGAAATATAAATGATCTATATTTTCTAATAATTTCATAACATGAGAGACCACTATGTGCCTTTTTCTTTTTTATCCTCACCTGAGGGTATTTTTTTCCATTGCTTTTCAGAAAAAGTGGAAAGGAAGTAGGGAGGGAAGAAGAGAGAGAAACATCGATGTGAGAGAGACACAGCGATTAGCTGTCTCCCACACTTGCTCCAATCATGGCAGGGATTAAACCTGCAGCCCAGATGGGTATTTACGTTCCCTTGACAGGAATCTAACAGGAGCCAATGCTTTAACCACTGAGCCACACCTGCCAGGATGGTATGTGCCTTTTTTTATTCACTGGTCTTTAGCTTTCTAAGACAATTAAAAGAAAAAAGTATTTTGCTGCTATTTTTTAAACCCACTTTTCATTCTGTATAATTCCTTTAAAAAATACATAACAGCAACAGCATTAAGCAGTTACATAACACTATGGACTAGATAATCCTCTAAAAGCTTTATAAGTATTAATCCATTTGATATTCATATCAATCCTTTTAATAGATGAAGAAACTGATACAAGGAAAAATAACCTGCCTAAGGGTCACAAAGGAAGAACCAGGTACAATTGGGGTTCAAAGCCAGGTTTTATAGCTTCAGAATCCATACTTTTATCTAGTACATCTTCAAATAATTCCTAGTGTTTTAAAACTATAGACTCAGACTTTTATGTACTCTTAAGTTTTCCAACTCAGATGTTATACTTACCATTGTGTTCTTTTCGCTTTAAAAATATCACCTTTGATTTTAAGACTAATTAGGAAATACAAATATACTTATGTGAAAAGAAGTCTAGTTGACATTTTACTAAGCTATTTTCCTGGTCTTTAAGCATTTACTCATCTTACCCATAAATAATCGTTCACATTAAATACACAGGCACCTGCTGGCTGCCTCTTAGTTAAAATAAGACTCTTATTTTGGCAGTTACTGTGCTCCTAGTGATGACTGCAGAGGCAATTAGGAAATGAGCTAAACAGTGGTTGTGACAATCTACTAGCTCACAGGTGTGATTACTCATAAATACCAATTCAACAGTCATGCACTCAATAAATTCTAACAAATCATAACCCTATACTTAGCAGAAAACAGCAGAGTGATTGCAAAATGCAGGTACAAGTAAGCATGTGTTTATACAAGCACAGCAAATCTTAGAAAGGTTACACATCCAAGTTTTATTGGCAACGATCTCTGGCGAGGAGGAGGGAAAAGTATGCATTTGCACAACATTTGTTTCTAAAATAAACATCTCATATTTATAAAATAAAAGATTAATGTTTAAAAATGATCAGTCATCAATTTAGACTAAATGATCAGGGATTGGTGAATGTGCTTTATCTCCTTTCAATTATAAGGAACATTTTTCTAGTGAGAAATTTTTTTATTGAGTTTATTGGGGTGACATTGGTTAGTGAGCATTTCTGACGGGGGAATGCACTGCCGCAGGAGTATGTAGGTCACTGAAATGCTGGAGGTGTCCCCTCAGAGGTGCTATCACTGTGTGTAGGTGACGCCATGAAGGAGAGAGACTCCTCTAAGAGAACAGAGGAACATACACTGGAGTAACTCCAAGAACCCTTCCAAATGATAACACAAGTAAAATGTATAGTATTAAAGAACATTTTGACAACTGGAATTTTAACAGAAAGATGACTGTTAAATACACTGAGTTTATTCCAGCTTAATCAGTACTCTTTGCAATACCCTGCAGAATGGTGTTTTTAAAACCAACGAAACCTCAACATTGTTATAAAAAGACAAATAGATTTCAAAAGAGACAATCAACCATTTTAAGAAGTATTTTTCTTTTTAAAGTTCTGGATGTTTTTAATGTGTTGCTTTAGGCAATAATATCACTACAAAACACTGGGTATTCATACAGGTTGTATTTTTACAACTAACCACAACTACTCAGTAACATGTTGAAATGTAATCAAAGTGCAAGCTCTTAGAATAGGCACTCATTCAAATGCAGCTCGAGTCACAGGCTAAAAATATCACAATTAAAAATATCCTCCATTGCAAGGCCACTTAATCTTTGAGTATGTAGGACAATGATCCAGGTCAAAACAGCAAGTACAAAGAACAGCAGTAATAATATTTTCAAAACCTATTAAATGTTCTATCTGAGAGGTGGAGGATAGGAGACAGCAAAGATTTAATATGCATTAACAATACTAGTATACAGATGTATAGCTTAGAGTCCTGTGCCCAAAAAGATTGATACATCAATAATCTGTATATTTCACTAATTAATAGTTGGGAGAAATGTATTTCACTTATAGACAGTACTATTTATTTTATATTTTATATACCAAGAAAAGTTACAAGATCACTCAAAATTCTCATGATATGAAAAGCTGTTAACATTTAACAAGAGATAGAAACCAAGAGCTGGATTTGTAGGGGAATATGAAAAGTATCTTAGAAAATAAAAGAAAAACATGTTAGTAACTGAGGCTGCATGTGTGTTCTTTATAGGTTGGCTTATATATAGAAGAATCATAGATCATATACATAACTACATTATTAATATCTTATGTTTGTATTGCATCTGTACTTCACCACCCGTTCAAATATTTTTTTTATGAGGTAACAAAGATATATTTTGTTATACCAGTTCTACAGGTGACTAGGAGGAAAGTTCAAAACAGCCCAAAATTTCTTTAAAATTTTTTAAATGTTTTTATTTATTTCAGAGAGAGGGGGTGAGGGAGTGGTTTCCCCAAAGGTGCAGGGCCAATAAACAAAATGGTGCCAAAATAAAAACTAGGATGTAGTCTGTCTTATAAGCAATAAAAGGTGACTCTACAGTCCTGTTAATATTTATGTGTGTGTCTTATCTATTAAGAAGATCCTAACATCAGGAGCTGCCTCTCAGTTGGTTTTATACCTCATACAGCCTGTGGCAGAGTATTTTACAAACTAGTCACTCCTTAAAAATGTGCTCAATGAACACAAAACATGCAATTGGACACAATGCTCCCCAAAATACATTCCATTTTAAAATACATTTAAAATGAAATTTTCAGATATCTGATAACCTACAAAACGGCAACTTCTGAACCTAGACAATTGGAATTTAAGGGATTATGAACATAGGAAACACCCACACTTATTATTTTCTCCCAACCTAACCCTGATTAATTTCCTACCAGAACCATTAATCCCAAGAAATAACCATTCTAAAGAATTGCCATGAATCATTTAGAAGCTTTCAAATATACTGAATCATAGCCTGCCTAATAAAAGAAAAATGGAAGGTTACTTAATAGCTAGTATCATACTAATATCCCCAGCAAGAACTATAAAAGCTAAATAACACACACACATAGCTAGCTGTGTCTATGGCCCACAGGTCATAATGATGAAGTCAATGTAGGTTCATCAGTTATAGCTAATTTACCACTGTGGTGTGGGAGATCAGTAGTGGGGTAGCTTGTATGGGTGTGGAAGATATATATATATATATGTATGGTTTCTGCTCAACTTTGCTGTGAACCTCAACAGCTCTAAGAAATAAAGTTGATTTTTTTTTTTTTTAAAGCTGTGTGAAGTCATCAGAGATCAGAAGACAGCTAGGACTTAAGGGAACAAAATCTCAGAGCAAAGAGAAAACTTATTAAAGTGAGCCTTGCATTTCCTCGAGGTAGTCACCAGAGGCTGAACAGACAGCAATGGCAGAGGCTGCAGCTGTCCCACTGGGCGGGGAAAACAAAACTGGAATTCAGAACCTGCCAAGGAAGAGGGGCCTTGGCAGATACTCCAGGCTTTTCCACTGAAACCACAAAGGCCTACACCCTAGGAACAAGGGCAGACTGAAATAGACCAGCCTCACTTGGAATAACATGATCTACATGCTCCACCGGGCTTCCAGAATGAAAAAGAATGACCTCTGGAGGAAGATATTACCAACCAGAGTTCTCTGCATAGCAGTGTCCAATGTTCAAGAAAGTAGGTGATATAGTAGGAAATTTCACCATAAAGCTGGAGCTACATTTTATTTTATTTATTTTTGAAAGTATTACATATGTCCCCTATCATCTCCCACTGTCCCACTCTGCCCCCTCTAGGCCTTCACCACCCTATCATCTGTCTCCATGGGTTATGCATATATACATACAAGGCCTTTGGTTCATTACCTCCCGGCCACCACTCTCTCCCACCTTCCCTCTGACGGGATTCCCCACTATGTCCCATGCTTCCATGTCTCTGGATCCACTCTGTTCCTCAGTTTATTTTGTTACTTAGATTCCATATATGAATGCAATCCACGCGATGCTTGTCTTTCTCTGACTTGTTTCACTTAGCACAATACTCTCCAGGTCCCTCCATGCTGTCTCAAACAGTTAAGAGATTCTTCTTTTTTACTGAAGCATAGTATTGCATGGTATACTAGGTGTACAATTAATAATGCAAATTTTTTCAATAGATGGAATTACACACACACACATATATGTATATATGCAATTTGATATGTATGTTATTTTGTTGTATTGATAGCAAGCTTCAAAATTTCATATGTCAAATTTGCTGAGGGTAATTAACATCACAGATATTTTTACACTTAAAAATGTCGAATTTCGTGCCAAAAAAAAAAAGAGCATTTGTGGGAAGTTTTAATTCATTAGTTTATTTTGAAGAAAAAGTTTTTGTATACTTTGGGAAGCTTATGGTGAACATGCTCCATCTCAAGATACTTGTGAATGTGGGTTTAAATGATTTAAAAGTGATGATTTCGATGTGAAAGACCAAGAATATCCAGGTCAAACAAAAAAGTTTGAAGATCAACAATTATAAACATTATTGGATAAAGATGCACGTCAAATTCAAAAACAACTTGCAGAAAGATTAAACACTGTTCAGCAAACAATTTCCAATAATTTACAAGCAATGGGAAAGATTTTAAAGGAAAAAAGAATGGGTGCCACATCAACTAACCGAAAGACAAATGGAAAACCGAAGAGTCATTAGTAAAATGTTGCTTCAATAGCACGAAAGTCTTTTTTGCTTTGAATTGTGACTAGTGATGAAAAGTGAACTTATTTTGAGAATCCCAAATGCACAAAACCATGGGTTGATCCAGGTGAACCATCAACATCGACTGCAAGGTCAAATCTCTTCAGAAAGACAATGCTCTGCATTTGGTGGGATCAGGAAGGTGTGGTGTATGATGAGCTTCTAAGACCACGTGAAATCATTAATACTGATCACCATGAACAACAAATAATCAATTTGAACCACGCTTTGAACCCAGCATGTGCCAGAAGACAGGGCAAATTAATTTTGCTTCATGATAACGCACCATCGCACCTTTCAAAACCAGTTTAAAGGTACATTAAAAGATCGTGCCTGGGAAGTATTAACCAACCCGCCATATTCACCAGACCTTGCTCCTTCAGATTACCACTTGTTCCGATCAATGGCACATGCACTTTCTGAGCAGCACTTCAAAACCTACACAGAAGTGGAAAATTGGGTCTCTGGTTTGCCTCAAAACAAGAAAAGTTCTTTCTTTTGGTACGGTACCCACAAATTACTTGAAAGATGTGTAGCTAGCGATGGACATTACTTTGAATAAAGCACTTTTGATGTTTCTCTTGAAATTATCATGTTTTCTTTTATTACAAAATCCACCTGTACAGCTTTTAAATGTACCACAGCTTTTGTATCCACTCATTTACTGATCAGCACTTGGGCTGTTTCCAGATCTTAGCTATTGTAAATTGTGCTGCTATGAACCCAGGGTGCATACATTCTTTCTGATTGGTGCTTTGAGTTTCTTAGGATATATGAAATCTGCATTTTAAAACAATAAATTCTTGATTTCTAGATACCACTGCCCTACTAAAGCTCCTTGGAGAAATGGCTGATTTTATGGCTGAGGCAGGGAAAGTATAAGGTGAGCCTGGAAATCTTCTTGTGCCAGAAAAATACTCAGCAATAAAAAATAAAATAAAAATGATCTACTGAAACAAAATATCAGTAAGTCATACAGTTACTATGTTGAGAGAAATAAACCTGAAACAAGCGCACATGCTGTATCATTAAATTTACATGAAATTCTAGAATAGAAAAAAGTAATGTGTGGTGAAAAACTCAGATCAGTAGTTACATATGGAAGGAGTGAGAGGGACATGAAGGAACGTTCTAGGATGATGGCAATGTTACATCTTTTAAAAAATTATATATGTTTTTATTGATTTCAGAGAGGAAGAAAAAAACAGAAACACTGATGAAACATCCATCAGCTGCCTCCTGCACACCCCCTAGTGGGGATAGAGCCTGCAACTTGGGCTAAGGCCCTGACCAGGAATCCAACCAGCAACTTCCTAGTGCATGGTGTGACACTCAACCAACTGAGCCACACTGGCCAGGTAAACTTTGGGTTACAGAGGTGTATGGCATTTGCCAAAACTCACTGAACTTGCACTTCACTGCATATAAAACTTAATTCCAAAAAAAGAACAATAAACACAACCATTTTGTGAAAGACATGCTTAAGTGTTCCATAACACAGTGTACTGGTATCTACAAATTACTCTGAATTACCTTATTAAATAAAGATGGAATGATAAATGGATAGAAAGATATCTACTAGTATGATAAAGCCAAAGTAGCAAAATATTAATTGTAGAATCCAAGTAGTAAGTGCATGTTCACTGTACAATCCTTTAAAGTCAGTTGTAACTTTGAAAAGTTTCACAGTAAAATATTAAGGGTGGTATTTAAAAATAGGCCAAGTGCATTTAACACACACACACACACACACACACACACACACACAAACACACTTAGACACAAAGTTGATTAAACACAAAGAAAAAACTTAAATGCAGTCAGAGACGAGGAAAAGGACACGTTAATATCAAAGAAGTCAATTTTCTATACATATAATGTAAGTTAGAATGCAGTAGAATAACATCTTTAAAATGTAGAAAGAAAATAATAATTCCCAAAGTATACCTAGAGGAAAACCTACTTAAAAAATAAGTTGTTAGCATGCTAGCTGGTTTGGCTCAGTGGATACAGGGCCGGCCTTTGGACCAAAGGGTCCCGGGTTCGATTCCGATCAAGGACATGTACCTTTGCTGCAGGATCCACTCCGGCCCAGGCCCTGTTCAAGGCTTGTGCAGGAGAGGCAACCAATCCATGTGTTTCTCTCTGTCTTTCCCTCTCTCTTCCACTTTCCCTAAAAATCAATGGAAAAATATCCTCAGGTGAGGATTAACAAAAAAACAGAAAAAAAGTTTGTTGGCTTTTTTTCTAGAAGTGCAAAGGACCAGAAGCAGTACTTTGAAGAACAAGTAGATGGACCTTTACTGTCAGTTATGCTAATGACACTGTGATGCTGGTGTAAGAACAGACAAAACGAAGGGGGGATAAATGGTGATGGAATGAGACTTGACCTGGGGTGGTAAACAAACAATACAATATACAGATGATGTATTATAGAACTGTATACTTAAAATCAATATAATTTATTAGCAAGTCACCCCAATAAATTCAATTTGAAAAATTTTAATGCAGTGATGAAAATATTAAAACTTAATTTTATTTTTTGCCTATTTAAAGACAACAATGTGAAGAAAGGGACCTTTTCACAAACTACTGGTGAAATTATAAACTGGATTAGTACATTTTTGGAAGGAAACTCAGCAGTAGCCATCAGCAAAATCTACATGTCCTTTGACCTAACAATTGTCCTGGAAATATACCTACAAGTGCCCAAAGGCATACAAGAAGATTCCCTGTGGCATTATCAGAAAATAAATGAAATGTACATCAGAAAGGACTGTTTAAATAAAATATATTATTTAAAAATTCTAAAACACAGCCACAATATAAAAGGAGAAATTATTTCTGCTTTGCTTGATAGCCTTCCCTACCAGTCAAGTTTTCTTACAGTGAACATTCACTATTACAATTTTAAAAACATTAAATAAAACCATTTTTCATCTAGTACACTGGTTTTGGGGTATATTAAAAAATTTTTGTAATTCAGTGTTTTCTTACAAAAGAAACATGTTATTTTAATGTCAAAGTTTAACACATATTAGATTCTCTCTCCTAAGTAATACAGTCTCATCACACCAGCTGCGGCCTAAATTATTCACTGGCCACTGAACTGGCACTCTTCCATGGCGCAGGCACGCCATGAATAACGTCCAAGGTGCTGGATTCCATTCACGGGGAAACGCTCCAGACTCAGAAGCAAACAGGCACATACATTCTGAAGTGTGTGAGGCCCCAGGACTGACATCTAATCCGAGAGATCATTACATCAGATTAAAGTACATTCATGAGACCATATGCACCTTAAAGACATAGCTATGTTGTTCAAGGAAAACCACTGATAACATCTAAAATTCCAGGCTTTTACTCAAAGTAAAACAAAAACAAAAACAAAAAAA
The DNA here is from genome assembly GCA_036971965.1 of Nyctalus aviator. Taxonomy (NCBI): domain Eukaryota; kingdom Metazoa; phylum Chordata; class Mammalia; order Chiroptera; family Vespertilionidae; genus Nyctalus; species Nyctalus aviator. The sequence goes on along the minus strand of CM072929.1, from coordinate 7,550,697 downwards.
CACAAAAGTGATCCTTTTACCTAATGAGTAACTATTTAAGTTAAAAGCAATCCTAGAATATAGTCCTTCAAACTTATTATAAAATTGCAAAATCAGCCAGTTTATACCAGTTTCGGGTTCCATCTCCAATCAGGGCAGGTACAAGAATCAACCAATAGATGGATAAATAAGTGGAACAACAAATAGATATTTCTTTCTCTTTTTCTCTTTCTCTCTTTCTCTCTTTCTCTCTCCCCCCCCTCTCTAAAAATAAAATAATAAAAATATCAATTCACCATAACTAAGATTTGAAAACAGCCTAAGTGCCCATCAGCAGATGAGTGGATTAAAAAAATGTGGTACATCTACACGATAGGATACTATGCTGTGGTAAAAAAAGGAGTTCTTACCATTTGCAACAACATGGATAGAGCTGGAGAGCATTATGCTAAATGAAATAAACCCGGCAGAGAAAGATAAATATCACATGATCTCACTCATTTATGGAAAATAATGAACAACATAAACTGATGAACAAAAACAGATCCAGAGACAGAGAAACAATGATCAGAACATCAAACTTAAGGGAAGGTAGGGGAGGGTGGGGATAAGGGGGAGAGATCAACAAAGGTCTTATATGCCTAGCCAATGGACACAGATAACAGGGGAATAAGGGCATGAATGGGGAGGTTGGGGGGGAAGGGGTAATGGGGGACTAAGGACACATGTAATACCTTAATTAGTAAAGAAAATAAATAAATAAAGGCAAAAAAAAAAAAAAGACTAGTCAATCCTATTTCCCTTCTGGAGGCTCATTTAGGAGTCCTCTCTCCCCAAAAGCCTTCTCTGAACCCTCAGACTGGGCTCAAGGCCACAGTACTGTGCACATACCTATTCCCTAGCATTTTGAGACAAACTACTGTTCTCCATTAAATGATAAAATCATGTTTTAATCACCATTGTACCTTTAGCACCTAGCACAGTGCCAGCAAAAAGAAAGGGCTCAACAAAAATTGTGAGCATGAGTTTGGACCTGTCTGCTTGTATAAGCCTCAGTTTTTCTATTTAATAAATAGGAATTCCACCAACTGTCTTACTCAACTCTCAGGGATGAGACATGAGAAATAAAGCAGGAAATATACGTAAAATCACTTGGAAAAATGATGCTTACATAAATATAAATTATTTCTATTTATAAAGTAACCCTGTACAAAATATTAGTTATTACTTTGGGGGGCGGGGGTCATTATATGTATATTTTATTATAGAAACATTTTCTTTGAAACTTAAGGATTTAAAAGGTATGAGGGGGTGAGAAGGCCCTAAACAAAAACTGATAGGCCTAAATTGTTACCTTTACATGCCTTTCTGTCAGCGTTACATGCAAAATAGAACACATTTTTTTACTTCAAAAATTGATGAAAAATTACATAGCATTAGTACAGTAGCAAAGAATATAACTGCTATACAGCTTACTTTATAGTCCACTTTCTTGTCTCTATGTTCTGAAATGACTCAGAACCACAGGCTAAAATCTATATTTTAAAAAAAAAAGATATTCATGACCTGAATGTTGCCACCACACCTCATAAATACAGCACCTTCTGCTGCTAAAACCTTTTATGCATTCAGCAGCCCTATGTGTTCTTGACAAAAACCACACTCAAGCAGCTGAATTTAGAACATGCTGACCTTGAGCAAATCAATGCCCTTAGCATGTACTTCTGGCTTATATCACCACAAGAGCTAGACAGCCTCACCATCTATAGTAGTCAACAATTTCTGGCCACTATCCCCTATCTATTTTAAGATATCCCTACTACATTTCTGTGTTGCACAGTTCAAAGAAATAAAAGAACACATGAACCTGTGTTTAAACACAAATCATTTACCAGGGAACCTGGGATATATGTGTTCCTACTGTGATTAGCTCAAAATATATTTAATTTGGTATGTTTCCACTTCCTCCTTTCATTTTTCAAATACAATATATTTTTAACAAAGAGTAAAAAAAAAAAAAAAGAATAAGACACTTCTACTTATTGCCAAACTAGATTTATAAGTAATCTCACTCATAAATTAAGCCAGATTTGGCAAAGTTTTCAAATATAAACTACAAAAAAAAACATTTAAAAAATAATAGCTATGTGCTTTTCATGAAAATTATACTACATATTAAAACAGTATCAAAGGGCTATACTACATTTTCACCAACCTACCTTAATGTTTACTAACTCTTCAAATTCTTTTTTTTTCTTTCAAATTCTTGAATTTAATTGACATAAAGCCCATTTCAAATTTTTGTGGGTTTTTCCCCCCATTGGTTTTAATCAACCAACAACAGGTAACATCAAACAAAATGCTAGCACTAGTTTTTATTTATTACAAATAAAAATTTCACTTTTTTCTAACTCCAAACACAGAACCTGTAAGTTAGCATTGCAATTGTATAACTTCCAAAATTCAGGTAAATTACTTACTTGAAAAATATATATAAAAACAAATTAGAAACTACTAATAATAGGTAGCAATTATTCCCAGCTGTTTTTTCATTGCCAGCTAACATTTGTGCGAAGGCCTAATACTATTAAAATAATTATCACAGATATATAGCACTTTAGATTGCTTTGTAAAAGATTTCCTTTACGCTCCTGAAACATTTTATAAAACTATAATGTCAAGTATAAAAATTAAATAAAGCTTTTTTTTCTACTCTGACTGGAAAGATTTCAAGTAATGAAAAGGGATCTAGGACATGGACTAAATCTGATATGCATAATAATGCAGGACTCAAAGAAAATGAAGTCATTTACTAACAAATGAACTAAATATAGAGCCCGGCAGATGGAGCCTGGGGTTTCATGTAAAACCAGGGGCCCGATGCGTGAAATTCGTGCCAAGGGCGTGGCCCTCACAGCCACAGCGGTTGCCTTGGCCCTTGCAGTTGCGGCTTCGTCCAGAAGGATGTCCGGATGGAAGGTCGTTTGGCTGTCCGGTCTAATTAGCATATTACAATTTTATTATTATTGATACTGACTACTGAAAGCTCTTAAGATGGAATCTATAGAGTACAAAGGGGATGGAGTGGGGGGGGTGGGGGGTGGAAAAACACCACTATTATTCTCATGCTGGTAAATAAGATTTTAAAATAATATGTCCAGAAAAAAATTAACTAAAAGCTAATCTTACATTTCATTAAATTGAAAATGGCAAGTTTCATTTTTATGCTGGGTAATATTCCACTGTTTGCACACGTGTGTGGGGGAGGGGGGCATGCGCATGCGTGTGACATCTTCTTTATCTATTCATCTACCAATGGACACTCAAACCTAAACTGATCTTATGTTGATTTCTTTATTTATCCGAAGCAATCTTTTTCCATCACATATACACACAAAATTATTTCCTTTGGCAGAACTTCAACATTTATTTAATAACCAAAGAGTAACTGTCACTTACCTGTAGTACCGAGATTGCAGGTATGTCGAACAAACAGTCTTCGACACGTGACTGGCTGACCCAAAGTCTATGACTTTAACCCTGTAAGGCTGCCGAACAGGATCCACCAACATAATATTCTCTGGTTTGAGATCAGCATGAATTAAACCAAGGCTTTTCAATTTTTTCAGCGCAGTGGCCACTTGTTGAAGAATGGGTCGAATCACTTTTAGTGGCAGGGGACTGAACTTATTTTGTTTCAGAAAGTCATACAAATTTTGTTCCAGCATCTCAAAGACTAAACAAGTATGGTTGCGGTGCTGAAAGCACTCATAAGCGCGAACAAAGTTATACTCATCGGCATTCTCAGTACTGAGTCTTGCTAATATGCTCACTTCTATCTGACCTTGGCGTGCATAAGAAGGGTGATTCTTCAAAATCTTGATTGCCACGATTTCATTCGTCCCTCTTTTCCAGCATTTGACGACCTGGCCAAAAGTGCCTCGACCCAGAAAATCGAGGACTTCATACGTGTTTTTCATGGAGCATAAGACTTCATGCTGTACTAACTGATAGTCACCTTCTCCAGTAGTGCAATTCTGTTTTGTTCCTGTGGTAGTCGTCACAACTGTCACTGGATTTCCCATGTTAGTTTGCAACATTGCAGGAAGTATGGACAATTCATCGACAATCTGCATTGCGCTATGATTATCCAACTCCTCACTCTTGCGCTTCAATCCACATCGCTGGGGGCCCCCTAGGAAATGTAACCTAGGTCTCCACGCCCCGATCGGAGGTGCCTCCACTGGAGCTTGCTGCGCCTGAGCTGCAATGACCTTTGTAGCACCCGCAGTGTTTTTTAAAACCACAGCACTTGTCTGCAACGAAAAGTTGTGTCCTCGAGGTCTGTTAAATGCTATCTTTGTCTGAAAAGCACTACCCTTTATGAGAGGATGAGAATTTTCAACGTTTCTACCATTCACGTAGGTCCGTGGGTAGTTTCTTTCCTGGAATACACAACTGCTTGGCTCTACTTTGAGTTTCTTTACACTACAAAAGGCACTTGACTGAGTTTGATAAACATGTGGCGGGTAGACCAGGACTTGTGAGGCCATACCTGCAAAAGAAAGAGAAGGACTTATTAATTACCAAAAAAAAGCTCAATTTTAAATCTCAGAAAGAAAACTTTTAGGGGTCAAATCCATAATTTATAAAAATAATTAAATTCCATCAAGATTTTTTTCCCTTCAAGAGGATAAGCATTTCAATACTCTACTTTAGCTAATGCTTCAGCTACTTTGAATGTTGCGTAAGTCATTCCTCTACCTGCACCCATAAAAATAGATTCAGAAGCACAGATGATGAAACTCGCAGATAAGATTTTCTAAGCCCTGGCCAGGGTGGCTTTTAGAGCATCATCTCATACACCAAAAGGTTATGGGTTCAATTCCCATTCAGGCCACATGCCAGGTTGCAGGCTCCATCCCCAGCAAGAGGCAGCCAACGGAGGTTTCTCTCTCACCTTCTCCTTTCTTCTGTCTCAAATCAATGAAGACATATTTTCTAAAAATCAACTAAAAAAACATTGTTTTAAAGACAACACGTATGAAAATATGATCAGTACTCAAGATTTATAAAGATCTACAAGAAGAAATAAGTGAAAATAACAAAAAAACAAAAGCCTTTAGAGGCAGAGAAAAAGTATTTTTTACCTAAAGAAAATCTCAAAAATGTTAGCTCATAATAAACAGTAGCCAACGCTTCACAAAAACAAAACAACAAAAACTAACAATACAAACAACAAACAAGTCACCTTGGTGAAAGTTATTTTAGGGAATATTTTCATTCAGTTGGAAATAAGCAAACAGCTACATTATATTAAAGTAAACCTTTGATTCTATTTATATAAAAAGCTTCCCTTCAGAGTTCTTTTCTGTACACACCTATCAACTATGCTTCCAGGATATATTAAAAAACGAGTCAACAGAGGTGCAGTTCACTCTTTAAAGGAGACAGATGGAACAGGAAATGAAAAATACAGATAAGATTGCTGTATCAGCTAAAATGTACCACTGCTTCTCTAATCTGACAGCTTCAAAGCAAACAGAGCTAGAGGGTCACACTGTGTAAAAACAGTTAGCGTTCTTCACAGAGTGGCACCAAGTTCACTAATGGGAGGATGAGTTTTTAGTCAAATTACACAAATATAAATTATAGACCATAAGTGACCTCAGTATGTTATGATCAGCACCAGAGACAAAAAAAGATTGAAAAATACTGGGCAAAAAGAAGTGAGCGTGCTAAAAAACGGAAAACACCACGGCGCATGAGCGTGTACCCACAGGTGGTCCCCATCCTATTCTGGTCTTACCTGGATCCGGTCACCTCTCAGATCCGGTCACCTCTTTTAGCTTCCTCATCTAAATCAAAGCCCCGCGATCTGGCCTGCCCATATCAACAAAGAACTTAACACTCTGTCCTCAAAATATTACTGACCTCTTCCGTTGATTACCTCCTACCACACAAATGCCCAATATGCTTTGATAAATCCTAGTTCTTGTCCTTCTAGTAAAAGAGATTCCAAATTAACACTTCTCTTATGTAACACAAAAGATGCTTAGCAGCAAAAGAATCCAAAATTCTAAATCTAATTACAGTGGCTCTCAAATCGTTTTCCTGACACATCTCAGATATTACGCTTTGAAGAAGTGAAGTATTTTTTTTTTTTAGGGGAGGTAGTAATCAAGTGCCACACTCTTGTTAGAGAAGTAACCCATGTTAGGGAAGGTGATTTTCACCAAAGCATTTCTATGTACACAGCAAATGAATAATTAATTTGATCATTCCAAGAAAGGACTTTTACACATCACTGCAATGACTTTCAACCCTACATAATACCTTTTTAAAAATCACAGGGCCGCCCTAACCAGTTTGGCTCGGTGGTAGAATGTCAGCCTGAGGACTTACAGGTCCCAGGTCCAAGGGCATATGCCAGATTGCAGGCTCGATCCCCAATGTGGGGCTTTCAGGAGGTAGCCTATCAATCTCTCATCACTGATGTTTCTCTCTCTCTCCCCCTCTCCCTTCCTCTCTGAAATCAATGAAAATATTTTTTTTTAAAAAAGAACAGAGCCAACATATTTCATGTAGCTAGTGAATCAAAGAGAAATCATGCTGTCCTTAAAATACGTTTGCATTCCCCACAAAATCTAACAGAGTTGAATTAAAAAGCCTCAAACTATTCTATTGCCTCACATCTTTTCAAACTTATTTTTTATAGGAAACTACAACATTGGTTTTACTACAAATCTAATTTTTATACAAATGACTACATCTTAGATCCACAAGACCTGACAATCAGAGATGAAAGGAGGTATAAAGAAGTCTTCAAGATACTAATACCATCTATCTCAAGTTTCATGTAAATAATAGTTATTCCAGGGTGGCTTATCAGTAGAGATAATGACTTCGCTTTCAAGAGTACTTAGAAAGAAAACCACGGTATGGCCCAGTGACTGAGTATTGACCTTGAACCAGGAGGTCGTGGTTCGATTCCCAGTCAGGACACAACATCATCATCATCCCCGCCCTCCCATTGGGAGCTCCATCCCTAGGGTGGGGCCATGCAGGAGGCAGCCGATCAATGATTCTCTCTCACCCTTGAAGGTGCTCTCTCTCCCTCGCCCTTCCTCTCTGAAGCCAATTAAAAAAAAGTTTTGTTGGTTGTTTTTTTTTTTTTTTAAAGATGCCTGCTAACTCTAGGAATCTCATTTTCTTTATTTTTAAAAAAATATATTGATACAGTAGAGTTGGTAAGCTACTGCTTTTGCTTTCAATTTGTCCTCGCTAATTAGAAAACTCTCCCTCAGGCCGCCTGGAGTTCCCAGCACAGTCAGCGTCAGCCCACCAGCACATCCATTCTGCTTATGGGGAAAGGGTCTCCCATAGCACAGGCTTCCGAGCAAAAATCCTACAAGAAAGCTTTTCTTTTAACAAGGTACAAATAGCACAAACTAAGAGCAAAAGATTGAAAATTTTTTATCAAAATTTGAGCTTTTGTTTAGTTATCAATTGATACCAGAAATAAAGATAAGGCCACAGATAAAGTGAAGATACTGGCAACACATACAACTGACCAAAGATCTAAAGAAATCACACTGCTTGGCAAAACTCAGTAGGAAAATAGGTAAAAGATATCAACAAGCAATTTAGAAAAAAGGGAAATAAAGGCCAAAAGACTTCTTAAAAGAAAATTCTCAACCCTGACTAGTAATCAGGAAATAGTAATTAAAACTATGGTAGGATTCCATCTCATAACCACCAGAATGACAAAAAATAAGATAATGCCCAGATTTGTATACATGCATACAAGTACAACCAATGGACACAAAACTCTGGGGAGGGAGGGTAAGTATGGGAGGGGGGGCAATGTTAAAATATGTATACAGATAATAATTTAATAAAAATATTAAAAAAATAAGATAATACCCAATGTTGATGAATGAGGCAACAGAGACTTATAATCTAGACGAACAAACACTTTAGAGAGCAAAACTGGGAAATCATCATTTCCTGCCTACAGACACGCTCACACATAAGTACAACAAAATAGGCAAAATAATGTTCACTGCTACACTGTATACAGTTACGAAATTCTGAAATAACCTAACTGTCACAGAAGGAATTGTTAAGGTGGAGCTTTTTCATGCACACACACAATACAAGTGTGTTTTATACCACAAACATCATATATTTATTTATATACCACAAAAAAGAAAAAAATAACAATTGTAAGGGCAAAGCATCAATTTTTAAGTGTTTCAAAATTTCAAAACGGTTAAAATGTGGGAAAAGCTGTGCATGTTAGAATTAATCATGAGCAGCAAAATGAATTAGCTGAAATTACACATATCAACATGAGTAAATCTCAAAACAACAATGTGGGGAGGGGAACAAGTTGCAGAAGAGCATGTACCATTTATTATAAACTTAACAGCTGGCAAGTCTATACTGTGCTTTTAGATATAGTAAGTATGTGATAAGGTATAAAAACGTGTGGAAATGATTAAAATGCCAGAAAGAAAGAAAAAAATACTTCAATTATGTACTGTCCCTTTGCACGAAAATTAATTCTATTATTCTATACTTTCGTAACCAAAATTTACATTATTTTTATTTTTTCTATTTCAGAAAACTTTTGCAAGTTGTTTTATTTACAATGCCAAGTTTTAAAATGTCACTGGACCTTCTAACTGGACAATAAACTTAGCAGAAATTGCTTTGCAAAAAGAGGAAAAGCCCAAAATGTCACTGTTTACAGAGAACCCACAATTCAGTTTTATTCAGAGTAACGAAAAAACATACTTTTGATCATATTGGAAGAAACTTAGCCATGCATTTGGAATCTAATCCCAAATTACACATGCAATGAGGACAATATTCTGCTAATACAATTGATTTGCATTTGTCTTCTGTTTGTCTTATATTAACAATCATAAAAGAACAGCGAGCGGTCTAGTACATGGAACAATCCTTACAGTGTTACAGTGTCAGGCACTGTAACTTTTCCTTCTCTTCAATCACCGGTTCTCTTTGCATACCTGGGCTGCTTCTTCTTCAGTAAAGTCCATTCTGATAAGCGAGGTCTTGTAAATCTTCTCAGGAGTTTTCCCCTTGATCACACTGGCAACAGTCTTGCATGTAACATCAAGCAAACCTTTGATGTCTAAATAGTTTGCAGCCAGAGTAAGTTCAACAAGTGTTCTTTGGTCAGTGTTGAGGAATTCGTGGTCCCAAACAGGGATATCATCTGTTTGCTTTTCTTTGTTCTCATTGACCTCAGGAGGGGGAGGGTCATCCTTGTGGTGGGCGCACCACTGGATGACCTTTCTAATATTGTCACATTAACGTTTGGTAGAGGAACTAGGTCATCATCGCCTTCATCATCCATTCCCAGCTCTTCTAACATGGTCTTGATAGTCTCAGGTTGTTTGGCAATTTCAACATCAATTTCAAATATATTTTTAAATGAATGGGGGGGGGGGGGAATCCTACCAAATAATGGAATGTCTTTAATTGTATTATTTTAATTTCAAAAAAATATATAACCAACCATTTTAGATATTTTATTAGCATATTCAATTAGCCATACTCTATTTCATTCCATTTATATTTCTATCTTCAATTTTTTTAATTCAAATCAAGTACAGACATTTAGAAACAGGAAGAATTTAGCAATAAATAAACCTTTTTTAAAAAGTCTTTATTGTTATAAGGCATGCTTGACTTAAAAAAAAAGTCTTTATTGTTGAAAGTATTACAGATGTCCTTTTTTCTCCCGCCCCCACTGACCCCTTCTAGCCTCCCCTCTCCCCACCACCACCACCACCAAATAAACATTTTTTTCATCAATGAGCTCCCAGCACGAGGCAAAGGTATGTACATAAATAACTATAACACTGAGGGCAGTAACTTAAAGATGTAGGCAGCAAAGAAAAGGGGGTGATTAGCATGTGCCCTAAAGGAGCACAAAGGATTCAGTAACAAGTTAACCTAAAAGTTAAATTTGGAAGGTGGTGGGAAGAAGTCTGCTATGCAGGAGAGGATATTCCTTGCAGTACAAACCAACAGCATATGTAAGGACAGAGACTAATGAAAAACACGACATACTGGCTACAGCAGCGCCCACAATTTGTGGTTGGCCAAATCGGACCCAGACTATTTTTGTATGACCCACAAGCTAAGAATGGTTTTTACATTTTTACAGGGCTGTGCTTTTTTTAAGACCACATGTGGCTTGCAAAGCCTAAAATATTTGCCAACTGGCCCTGTGAGAAGTTTGTCAATCTCCACACTAAAACGCCACTTGCCAGTGGAGAGGGCAGCTAGAAAAAGATGGTCCTCGAGAAGAAAGACGACTTTAAAAAGACATCATGAAGAACCTTGTCTTCAGGCCGAGTCATAGTCAAATTAGAAAACAGAATCGTATTTGTATTTTTAAAAGATTACTCAGGCAAATCTGTGAAGGATAAACTAGAAAGGAATAATAATGGAACGTGGAAAGGTGACTGAAATAGTCCAGATAGTAGCTGATCAGAGCCTGCGCAAAGGCATACACCAAGGGGATGAAGTGGAAAGGACTGATTATCAGTAGGTAGGTAGGTAGAAGGAAGAACCACACAACTTGGTGAGGAGTGAAGAAAGGAAGGAACTGACACAACCATGTGTCTGGCTTGAAAAAATGATCACTAAATAATAATAGAAAATGTTTTTTTTTTAAAGTAGGAGAATTTAAAGGCAAAATGGAACTCAATTTTAGATGCTGAGTTTGAGGTGCCTTGTGACTTAGCCTGAGTTCCCTTCAATGGAGAATCTTAAAGAAAGACGTATATTCAGGGAGTTTACTTTGGAAGATATCTGAGAGAGCAAAACTGAGGTATCTGGGGAATAAGTCAGGAAAAAGAATAAAAGCAAATAATAAATGTAAACGAATGATAGAATTAAAAATTTTACCATTTGGCAACAATCATAACTGACTCAAGCAAGAATTATCAATGGATGCAAAAACCGGTGGGTGAAAGTTTGAACAACAAAGTTTGTCGGGAGACAATTCAACGTGAGTCTCTCGTTTCTCCGTGGCTGCAAGCAGAGACACCGACTGCCTGTGTTCTGGAGTCGCTTCTGAATGATGTTTGAATTCAAAAAAGCCTTCGTAGGAGAAATAGTGCTTCCTCCTGAGCAAAGGGCAGGTTGTCTAATGTCCAGTAAGATAAAAAATAATGACTCCCTCTGGGCCAATGCCAGGCAGGCTTCCTTGCCCCTTACAGAAGATTCACGTCTCCTACAACATGACTCCTTCTGTGCCTGTTCACATCTCCCAGTGGGAACCAGGCTGGGGACAAGGCAAATACTGACACGCTGACTACACTGCTATTCCTATTTCTATGAGTAAGAAGGTCCTTTACCTCTGACCCCAAGCAAAGAACTCCTTTATCTCCCATCTGCTGCCGGAGTCCACCGCTAATTTGTTATCTTGCAAGACCCTTCCGAGTTCTTGACTTTTACACAGCTTCAAAATACACCCCACAAGACAGGAATTAATCAAAAAGAAGAAACCAACAGATGCCACCTTAACCAAATGATCAATGTTAACATCATGTGCCTCCTGATACGACGAGCTAGCAGCAACAACTTCACTGTGTTATTTCTAAGCACAAGAAGACAAATCCAAATTGAGGGCCATTCTTAAAAAACACGTAGTACTGGTCAAAATGTAAATTCAGGAAACAACACAAAAACTGAAACACTTTTCAGATTACATAAATTTGGGGGAAATTTGGAGAAAAGGATATCATGTCTATAACTTACTCTCAAAAAGTTCGGGGAGTGAGAGTAATACAATATAAAGAGAAAAGGTAAATGTGAATGGGGTAAAATGTTTACGTTTAAAGAATTTAGGTTAAAAAAAAGAATTTAGGTTAAAGACATACAAGAATCCTTTGTACTATTTTTTAACTTTTCTGTAGGTCTGAGCTTTTGTCAAGTGATAAACAAAACGAATACGAGTGACCGGCATAAAACAGTGTTTTTCTTGCACAAGGCTGCTCTTCAGCGTTCCACACTTGGGGATGAACTGCTGAATGTTAGGCAAGTCCAAATCACCTAGAATCTGGAATGATCAGGCATACAATAAGTCCTATATAGTAAAAGGCCAGACCATAAGCATAACCACCGAAACGACCACTCGACCAGTCGCTATAAGGTGGGAGGCCCACAAGGGAAACCAGGTGGCTGCCGGCGGCAGCCAGGGACCGACGAGTGGGCGGAAAATGGCCCTGATCGCAGGCTAGACCTAGGGACCCTATGTGCGCACGATTTCATGCCCTGGACCTCTAGTCATTAATAAAAAAAGTATTCATAAGCAGTGAAAGAAAATCTTTTCATTTAAAAGTATTACTTAATTCACAGTTTTTGAAACTTTTAGTTATTATGTAATTTCCTCATCAATAGAGACTAAAATTAGAATTTCACTATGTGGACCAATAAATGTAACAATAAAAAGGCCTTTTCATTCTTGAAAGGATAGAAAACCCCAGCACTATTCTATGCAGGGCTCTCCAATAGGAATGAGAAAATGGAACTACATAACTAGCAATATTCAGATAATAAAAAATAGTTTCTAGTCAAACTTCTATTTCTAAATTTCTTTGTAATTTAAGAGCCTATTTATAAAAGACAAAATAACATGTCTTTTAGAATAAAACATGGGATATATTAAAAAATATGCTTTTAGTGTGAATAGTAAATGAGTTTAACTCTTCACTGGCCATTTAAATCTCAGTATTTTAAATATCTATATCATTAACAGATTGTTTTACCAGTATTCTATCCAAGAAATTAGTTAATACATTTGTTAATGTAATACACTAATACATTTCATGTAAGAAATATTTTCACATAAATGAACCACCAATATGCTGTAAAACTTCATAAAATAAACCTGCTGTCTGAGATGCCCATAAAACATTTATTTGAAAACACTAAAGTCTTGGGTATTTTCCATCAGCACTGTGAACAAAGCATCTCGGGAATGTGTTGACTATAACACAAAATCAGCATGTTAAATAACAAGCTTCATCTGACTCAGCAAAAAATTCCAGCTTTTGGAACAGAAAATGACCTGTTGGTTATTTCAAAGCTGCTAGAAATTACCCTGCCAATATAAATCTTTATTTAAGAAGGAGTTAATTAAAAACGGTATCCAATGACTATTCTTACTACAGCATATAATTCCCTAGAATTTTTCAAACCATATAATATCAAAACTCAGAAATGGAAACACTGACTGAAAAACTGACTAAAAATAAAAAGTTCACCCAAAGCACTCTCTTCCTTGAAGTAAACTTTAAGCTTAACAACTCAAATCTAGTTTATAAAACTTGTTAAATACAAGAGAACATTTTATTTCAGGTCATCATACAATTCCTGACATCATACAATGTCTATCAGTGGGGGTGGGGGATGACTGCTTTGCAGGTATTTCAAATAAAATAGAACACTATGATAAAGCCAGAAAAAATAATAAGTTTTATAACTTTGAGTTATGACAATTCCCTTAACAGAAAACCAAATAATTTACTTTCTACTTTATAGGAAATATGTCCCCAAAACCACCACAAGCCTTGGTCGGTCTGCCTCACTGATTAGAGCGTGGACCTTCTTACCAAAGGGTCAGGGGTCAAGGGCACATACCTGGGTTGTGGGTTTGATCCCTCGCCCCAGTCCGGGTGGAAGTGGGGCCAAGGCAATCCATTGTCTCTCTCAGTTGGATGTTTCTCTCTCTCCCCTTGCCTCCCTCTCTTTCACTCTCTCAAAACACACCATGAGATTTTTATTTACTTTAAAAATCCATGTAAAGATAAGTATGAAACATTAAAGATGAAGAAAGCAAAGGTCAAATAATTCTTGCCAGAACACCTCCTAAACCAATATACTTAGAAACATCAATCAGCTGCCTCTTGCAGGCACCCTGATCGGGGATGGAACCCCAAAATGTAAGTATGTGCTGGAACCTGCATCCTTTTGTGGTAAAGGAGGACACTTCGACCGACTGAGCAGCCTGGCAAGGACCTAATCTACCACCTGCAACAACTCAGATCTCTGGTCAGAGCACATATAAGAATCAACAATGAATGCATAAATACGTTAAGTGGAACAACAAATCAATGTTTCTTTCTCTTTCTCTCTGAAATCAATAATTTTTTTTAAAAGAGAAAAATGAGTGAGGACACAAAAGGGGAAATACAGAAAAAGAAACCAATTTGGAAATAAGGTAGTCAATTCAGTCTGAGCTACCCGTTGGGGAGAAATAATGAGATCATAGTTCAAACGATGAGCTGAAAGCTCATACTTGAATAGGGATTGGTAGAGATTATGCAATCATCTGGAGAAACATGGTACATAAGCTATGAATGAACAGGAAAATACTGCCATGGGCTGAGAAGTAAATAGAAATTTATATAGGAGCTATTGTACACATTTAATAAGTCTGGAAGAAACAGAAAAGAGAAAATAGGTCCAGAGACTGAAGGAGGCCCAATTAAAAGATGGCCACTTAAAATCTCAGATACCTTTTTAAAAAGCTGAAGGGAAAAAAAGACCAGGGAATAAAAAGGGGGGACTTGAAGTTACCAGAGAGGCTCAAGATGCTGAAAACACAATTCAGTATGAAATCCACAGCAGAGAAAAGGAGGTGACCCTGGAGGGAAAGGGATGTTGCTCTGAGAAGTAGTGAAAACACAATGTGTCCTGGGAGAAGTTACCTTCAGAGGGAGAGGGTTGGAAATCTGCAGGAAGTTCATACCCACTGACCTTGTAGCAGATGAGGGAAACAGACGCATCTGCTACAAGTAAAAGAGGTGCTGGAGTAGAGTGGGTTTTGAGAAGTTAAATGTGTATATGACACGTTCACAAGTACCTGGTCAGGTACCTGTCAAACTGATAAAGATTTTCTACATGGAATAAGGGACATAGGTAGAATGTAGCATGCCTGTATTTGGTTACTTTTATAATCAACACTAATAAAAAAAAGAGGAAAATGCTAACTGACCATACCTTCACTACACCCACAGCCAATCAGAGGAAGTATGCAAATTAACCCAACAAAGATGGCAGTTAATTTGCATATGCTGAGGGAGGAAGAAGACTGAAGACAGCATAGAAGGAAGAGGGAGGAAAGGCAGAAAGCAAGGCGGCTGCCGGAGGGAAAGCGCGGGGTGGGTGGGGCAGGCAGGGCAGGTGGCAGTGGCGGCAGCTTTCAGGAATCTTCCTGCATCGGGTCCCTAGTCTATATATATAAAGAGGTAATATGCAAATTGTCCAAGACACTGTAATGTCATGACCACTCAGGAGGGGGCTGCGCACACAGGTGAGTGGGAGGGGACGATGTGGGAGGTGAGGCAAGCCACGGGTGCCGCAGCAGCTTGAGCAGGCCCAGAACAGAGACAGATGGGGGGGGGGGGGTGTCTGCCAGCCGCCGCGCGCCAGCAGCCCCGCTCACTGGCTAAACTCCGGGTACACCACTCACAGTGTTCCTGGTAACTTGGGTAATAAGAACCCAAGAAGGTGATCTAGGGTTTTTCCACCTCACTCCTAGAAGGAAAAACGAAGGTCCACTGCTGGATGAGCTAAGAAATGTCATGTCCTAACCTAGCTGGTTTGGCACAGTGGATAGAGCCTCGGCTTGCGGGCTGCAGGGTCCGGGTTCGATTCTGATCAAGGGCATGTACCTAGGTTGCAGGCTCCTCCCTGGCCAGGGCACAGATCAGGGATCATGCAAGAGGCAGCCAATTAAAGTGTCCCTCTCACATTGATGCTTCTGTCTTTCCCTCTCTCTTCCATGCTCTCTAAAAATCAATGGAAACATATCCTCAGGTGAGGAAGGGAGGGAGAAAGGAGGGGAGGGAGAAGGGAGGGAAGAGAGGGAAAGGGGAGGGGAGGGAAGGGAAGGGGAGGGAAAGAAAGGGAAGGGAGGGAGGAAGAAAGGAGGAAAAGGGGAGGGAGGGAGGAAGGAAGGAGGAAAAGGGGAGGGAGGGGAGAGGGAAGGAGGGAGTGAGAAAGGGAGGAAGGAAGGAAGAAAGGTCATATCCTATGAAAGAGACATCTTGAAAATGCCTAAAGAAAGTTGTCATTTTTTCAGGGGCTCCCGGACTGTGAGAGGGGGCAGGCTGGGCTGAAGAAACGCCTCCAGTGCACAAATTTCATGCAGCGGGCCTCTAATAATAATATATTTGATTCCCCAATTCTATTAGGCACTTTAAGGATATAGAAATCTTTTTAAGACATGGTTTTTGACCTGAAGAAACAGTTCAGATACTTTTTTACATTTTTAAATGTGACCTTTTCCTAAAATGTAATATTGTTACCTTCTAATAGGTTATAAATTGAGGTATTTCATTTTCTCCAAATCAGAGTAAAGGGAAACAATTTTACAGCTTGAGCTGTAAAATGTGAGATAGTTTAAAGAGGTTTTGCAAATTACAGAGTAACCATTAGAAATACTTTCAGAAATGCCACGCTTAGCTTAGGGCAAACATTTCAACTGTTTTGTACTCAAAAGCTATTGGTAAACCAATTGTGTTACAGTCCTTAACACCCTAAGTAACTTTTGATACAGAATTCCATTTTAAATATACATGTATAAAGTATTAAAATATTACCAAATTGTCAAATTTCATTTAAGAATATATCATATAGAATTATAAAAGGAACAAAATACAATACTTGCCCTTTGCATGATTCTGCTTTAAGAACCCCAAGTTAATTGTACTTTTGATTTACATAAATTAAATATACAAATGATATTCCTTCTGTTTAGTGCTTTCAAATAAGTTATAGCTAGTAATTTCAATATTCTTAAAAGTACCTTAAAATTGAATTCTATCTATACCCTATTTTTCCTCTTCTATTTTCTTTCCACAGATCAGCACAGGAATGAGGTTTGAAAAGCGCTGTATCCCAAATTTAGAAGAAAGGTAATAATATAATTTTAGAAAGGCAAACCTATTAGAATTTTCTCAGGCAATGCAAGAATTATGCCCAAAAGGAAAAGAACTGAATTATTAACTATATATGAGAAATATGACTTTCTCCTTGATTTATTTTATTTACTGATTTCTTTTATTTTTGAGAGAGAAAGGAAGGGAAGGAAGAGGGAAGGAAAGAGGGAAATGGGGAGAGGATGGGGAGAGAGGGAGGAAAAGAACGGAAGGGTTGGAGAGAGAGAGGGGGTGGGGAGAGAGAGAGACACATCAATTTGTTGTTCCACTTATTTGTACATTTACTGGTTGAGTCCTATATGTGCCTTGCCCAGGTTTCGAACTTGCAACCTTGGAGTATGAGAATAACACTCTAATTAATTGAGCTACCTGGCCAGGGTGATCTTCCCCTTCATTTAAATTAATATACAGCATGTCTTTATAACCTTTAGACTATTAAACTGGTTATAATTTTATTATCACCAAAATAAAATTCATAAAAATTTTAAATGGTTTTTTTTTGGTTTGGTGGAATTAAGAAACTGATGGGGTTTTTTGGTTTGGTGGAATTAAGCAACATTAAGAAACTGAACTATTCCTGGTAATTTAAATGTCTTATATTTTACAAAATGAAGTCTTAAGAAATTTGAGTGTGCTATACTAGTATTTAAACCATTATTTTCCAACTCATGCACACATACAGATATAAGAGAAAATGTCCAGTACTTAGCTAACTTCACCCACAACTTGCTCAAAGCAGGGATTGAGTCTTAACTCTCTTCATTCATAGCACAGAACTTTGCATTTAGTGACATTCAAAGATGTACTAGATAAAATAGTTTTCGTACAAATATTTTATAATTTTTCTTCCCGGACATTAAATTTTTTTTATCTGTGGTCAGTTGGTGATCCAGCTATAATGAAATATTTAAAGTGTGCTCAACAGGTTAGAAATCTAGTATTTTTAACTCAATACTAGTCTTAATTAACAAAAATACATGAAACTATAATCCTGGTTGGTATAGCTCAGTTGGTAGGAGTGTTGTAGAGTCAAGGGTTGGATTCCAGGTCAGGGCACATACCCAGGTCTCAGGGTTTGATCCCCAGTCTAGGCATTTATGGGAGGGAACCGATCCTTGTTTCTCTCTTTCTCTCTCCCTTTTCCTTCCTCTCTCTAAATTCAATAAAAACATACCCTTGGGTAACTATTAAAAATAAATAATACGAAACTACAACTAATATACTGCAGGGATACTTGTGCCTTCTCCACTGAAACTGATTGTAAGTTAGACCAAAATATGTTTTTGTTTTGAGAATGTAGTGAAGATACCATGGCATCATATCCTGTAATTTTCCATTTGTCACTATACTCTATTTAATATTTCAATAGGTATTGCAACATATTACATATGTAAGTCCTCAGAAGCATTAATTTAAATTATACGTTAGAAGAAATGTCTCTAGAAAGTCAGGTTCAATTTTCAATATGTTATCACTTTATCTAACTTATTAACTATTTAAGACTGCCGCATTATATATCTAGAGTCGTATAGTTTACCCAACCTACAAGACTCTTGTTGTATTATTAAACAGATAACACAGTCAAAATACATGCAAATAATTTTCAGGCCTTTAAATAACTGCTTTATAGGTTAAGAAATATTTTCTAAGCAAGTTTGCTATTTTATTTTTTAAAAACTTTAAAGTAGTTTCCAATTTATGGGTAATATGAAAGTAGGGACAAGTTAAAGTTAATATAAATGTTTTTTAGTAAGTAAATACTTTCGAAAGATTTCTAAACTGTAAAAATTGGCTAGTCATATACAGCCAAGTTTCACATTATTTATCAGAGCTTAAAGACAATTTTCTTGGTAAGCCATCTTCAGTCAACTATAATTTATAATAAATGGCTACAAAATTTTAAAGAGGGGAGAGAGTGACTCATATTGTGTTCATGTGATTATTTCAATATCTATCATAATTTTTTCATATTAGAAAAGATGCTTCAGCATTAACAATTATGCCCCAAAATAAATGTACCTGACCATCCCTGCCATCCTTTATTTTTTTCACCCTTTTTTTCAAGGTAACCAAGAGTTATAACCTAAAGGATCCATCTTTCACAATTTAGGTCCTTACCTTAAGGAAAAAGTACAGCTCAAAGAACCAAAGTACTTCATTTCTCTTTTATTATTATTCTCTAAACCTCCGCTTATTTCAGGTGTAATCTTTTTGCTTTGTTTTTTTAAAAATGACCAAAAAAGCAAAGAAAATACAATATAAAAAGTGTATCGGGAAACCTACTCTTTAAAAGAAGAAATGTTTATCTCAAAAGGTAAAAATTGACTGTGTCACTGATATCAGAGAGGTCAGGGCTTTAATTCAGTTTGAAAACCGTAGATTTATATATGATGTGCATCTTTTTTTATATATATTTTTATTGATTTCAGAGAGGAAGGAAGAGGGAGAGAGAGAGTGAAACATCCATAATGAGAGAAAATCATGGATCAGCTGCCACCTGCACGCCCCCCACTAGGGATCGAGTCCACAACCCAGGCATGTGCCCTTGACAGGAATCGAACCCGGGACACTATAGTCCGCTGGCCGGTGCTCTTACCACTGAGGCAAACCAGCTAGGGCTATGAGGTGCATCTTAATTTTATTATTAAGGATCTCCAAAGACAAAAAAAAAAAAAAAAGTACTCCTATAAATCAAACCCATTTTAATACGAATAATATGTTCTATGCTCGTCACCCAAGTCGGGCCTAGATTTTTCTTTAATTGGATAGAAAGCTTATATTCCCGAAATTCTACACTAAGTAAAAAAGTCTTTTAGATTGAAAAACT
Organism: Nyctalus aviator; assembly: GCA_036971965.1. Lineage (NCBI taxonomy): Eukaryota > Metazoa > Chordata > Mammalia > Chiroptera > Vespertilionidae > Nyctalus > Nyctalus aviator. The sequence continues at coordinate 7,530,897 of CM072929.1, read as the reverse complement.
AAAGACACAAAGTGGAAGGGGGCAGGATTTACACACGCGCGCGCACACACACACACACACACACACGCACGCACGCACGCACACGCACACACACACACACACCTGGTCGAGGATGATAAACAGATACTATTTCACAAGACTGATCACTCAGCAGGTGTCACAGCATTTTTTTTCCTTCATTTTTTTAAGCCTCACCCGAGGATATGCCTTGGTTTGGTTTGGTTTTAACTGATTTTAAAGATAAAGGAATTGGGAAGTGAGGATAGGGAGAAAGCGAGGGGGGAGACCCATCTGAGAGAGAATCTGCCACCTCGGTGGTGTATAGGAGGACTGGCCAGCCAGCCGAGCCACCTGGCCAGGGTGTCACAGCGTATTCTTCATCTTTTCCCCAAGCTACCACGATACTTCAACACTTAAAGTGAAAACAGATTTATAACCATGCCAATCTCTTCCCCGCTCTGTGGTCCAGCTTCCTCTACCTTACCTGCCCCACTAACTTCCCTCTCACTCCCTCTCCCACAGGGAGAAAAACAAACAGCTATTACTTTGAGAATATTAGAGAAATTGTTTGGTAACAAAATGCCTTTAAGGTAAAAGACACTGTCTTTGGTTTTATTTCAAAGCTTACAAAAGTACTGATTTGGGGGCCATGGCAGGGTAGCTCTGTTGGTTAGAGCATCATCCCAACACACCAAGGCTTTGGGTTCAATCCCCAGGGCACTTACAAGAATCAACCAATGAGCGCATAAGTAAGTGAACAACAAATTCATGTCTGTCTCTCTCTCTCTCTCTCTCTCTCTCTCTCTCTCTCTCTCTCTCTCTCTGTGTGTGTGTGTGTGTGTGTGTGTCCCTTTCTCTCAAATCAATAAAAATGATATAAAATATTTTAAGTACTGATTATTTCATTCACTTCTAAACATAAAAGAAAAAATCAATTAAGTTACTTAACTATCCCAAGCCACACATGGCACCCTAAAAATACAGTATTTCCAATATGACCCAGTTTTTTTAGTTTCCACATAAACAGTAAGAGCAGAGACTAAGTCCCTTAGCGTAACAGCCGTATGCCTCAGAATCAAGGCGCTATGTGCCTTTGTGTAGTGACATATGGCCCAAGTGTCAACTGAGGAAAGCAGCCTGAACTGCTAAAGAGGACAAGGTCTAACGTGATAAACACTTGGGTAAAACATATAACATATATCCTGTCTCTAGTCTAGCTTGGTCCTAACCATGATTTAGATAAGGTTCAAGCCGAAACTTGTTTGTCTCAATGGATAGAGCGTTGGCCTGTGGACTGAAAGGTCCCGGGTTCGATTCCGGTCAAGGGCATGTACCTTGGCTGTGGCACATCCCCAGTAAGGTGTGTGCAAGAGGCAGCTGATCGATGACTCTCTCTCATTGATGTTTCTAACTCTCTACTCTCTATCCCTCTCACTTCCTCTCTGTAAAAAATCAATAAAATATATATATTTTTTAAAAATAGATAAGGTCCAAACCAACAGCTGTGACAAAGCTACAGAATCAGCACGCTCACGCTAGCGTATTTTTCACCAAACCACTCTTAATTACACCAAGCCAACCAAAAGAAGTGGACTGTATTTCCTTAAGTTGGTCACATTAAGTCCTCTGGCTATCCTAAAAATTTCCCGATTTAAAACTTCTCCTCCAAATATATATATATATATATATATATATATATATAGTCAACTCTAGGTGCTAAAGTACTAAGCAAGATATACTTTTTAAGCAGCTGGATCCAGAACTAGTAGGACATTTAAAATAATTTCTTTAGGCTTACATTTGTATCATACAGAAAGGGTTACCCATAACAAAGCTTTCAGCAAGCTGTGTGGGGCGAGAGAGGCAACTTTTAAAAAGCAATACAATATACTGGTAGATTCTTCCATTTTAACAAAGTTCTAGTTTATCTAGAAGTAACTTCCACATTAACAAGCCACATTAGAAATCTCAACTTCAGACCCTAGGAAATAAGGACAGCTGCAAACCCAGAAATTTTGCATGAACATTTAACAGCAACAATATAATCATCACATAGCAAGTTATTTTGTGTCCGAGTCAAATATAACTCTAACAAGGTATTTTAAATATGGAGAATTTCAAAGTTCCTTAGATCAAACACCCTTAAATCTATATATTGCTATCTACAAATGTAAAGTTGCAATGGAATGACATTTTTTGTCTCTGAATTAGCTACCAATAATGCAATTCTAACCGACCATATCATCACTCTTAGTGAACTGCTAGACTGAGAATAGCATATTAAGAAAGTTAACTTCTTTATTTTGCAAAACTAACTTCAAAAGTTACCAAAATAAGTCATTCTGACATTCAAATTGAAAATAATAGCCCTGCCAGGACCGGTTTGGCTCAGTGGATAGAGTGTCGGCCTGTGGACTGAAGGGTCCCAGGTTCGATTCCGGTCAAGGGCATGTACCTTGGTTGCGGGCACATCCCCAGTGGGGGGTGTGCAAGAGGCACTGGTCGATGTTTCTCTCTCATCAATGTTTCTAACTCTCTGTCCCTCTCAATTCCTCTCTGTGTAAAACCAATAAAATATATTTTAAAAAAAAAAAAAAGAAAGAAAGAAAAGAAAAAAGAAAGAAAATAACAGCGGAAGGGAGGGAGGGAGGGAGGGAGGGAGGGAGGGAGGGAGGGAGGAGGAGGAGGAGGAGGAGGAGGAGGAGGAGGAGGAGGAGGAGAAGGAGAAGAGAAAAGAAAAGAAAAAAGAAAATAACAGCCCTAGCCGGTTTGGCTCAGTGGATAGTATCCACAGGCAGATTGAAGGGTCCCAGGTTCAATTTACGCCAAGGGCACATGCCAGGTTGCAGGCTTCATCCCCAGTAGGGGGCGTGCAGGAGGCAATGGTTCATCACTGATGTTTCTTATCTCTCTCTCTCCCTTCCTCTCTGAAATCAATAAAAATATTTTTTTAAAGAAAAAGAAAATAGCATGCAAACAAGTATTTCATTCAATGGGTGGGAAATAGTATTTCAGCATTCTGAAATTTACATTTGCCCCATACTCACTTCCATATATAGGCGTGTCCCCCAAAAAATGTATATACAGACTTTGAATAATTACCAGTATAAAGACAGCGTTTATTAAAATACACTGAGCTATCAGTTGTTGAAGTGTGTAAACATATGCCTTCAGTGCTCATGTGTGAAATATTAAAAACAAAAGCTGAATCAAGAAGTGCATTTGACAACTGTTGCTATTTTAAATTGCAAGGGGGCTTTCAATTCCTCACGCTAAACAAATACTTATATGCCCTGCCGTGCTGGCTACAGCATCCTACCTCTGTAATTTGCACCTTATTATGGCACCTCATGACGGAACATCCAAAAAATTAAAATAGTATGATCTGAAGCTTCTTTTCAAGCATGTTTACAGGAAGAAGTATCTCACAAAAACCATCCACTTTTATGTGACTCTAAATCTCCAGGCCTAGAAGCCAATGACGGGTTTACAAGCAAGATAATGACTAGTTCACTGGAAAAGGCAGTAGGACAATAAACTAAGACTGGCTCACCATGTTATGATCTGCTTGCCTAATATGTATGTTTAGCTACTGTAGTCAGCAATGTCCAAAGATAAAATGGAAACATTTAATGGCTGGTTCTGTTCTAGATTTCAAGCTCATCTTAGCTTTTCAAAGCATGGTTTTAATCTAAGATATTTTTTAGTAAGTATTTTCCCTAAAGTAGAAAAAAATTTACAAAATGGTTAGTCAATTTTCCCATGACAAAAAAAATGAAATGTCCAAAATTTCAATTATTTCAACACACCTCTCTACCTTGACACAATTTTAAAAAAGTTTTAAAAAATTAAAAAATAATCTTCAAACAGGTTAAACATTATATCCCCAAAATAAGAAGCTTTCAAAAATGTATGAATGCACCCATAAGTATACCACGAATCACCTTGTTGCATGGAATGCCTTATTGAATTAAGCCTAAAGAACTTTATTTGGTTGGTTACATTTCAGTTACTGTTTAATGACAGGAAGGCATAAGGTATCAAAGAAAACCACGAAAATGTTCTTTTTTAAACATCAGCCATATTTTGTTTACTTAAGTACTGTTTAATCATGACCTATCCAAACCTTATCATGGCTCATTGTATAAAATTAGCACTGAGCTTGCAAACATAAGCAGAATCCAGACTTATCAAACATATGGTGAGGCTTGCCCAGCTTGTGAAAAATTAAACGGGAGTGCAGGATCAAAATGTTTTCGTTGGGAACAAACAAAACCCACCGATTCTGCTCAAAAGTTCTCATCAGAAATATGATCAAAGGAGGGATCTCTTAAAATATTGAGAGCCCAGCAATTAAAACTTTGAGAGACAGGGGAAAAAAGAAAAAAGAAAAAAAAGAATTGGCTTGATTAGTACTTCCACTTCAGAAGCTACAGATAACAAACACCTAAAAAAATATTTTTTTAAAAAGAATTCAGCCGATCTCCGAACTGCTGGAAGGCACACACACAAGCACAAGCACAGGCTGGTTTGCCAGCTCCCTCCCCCGGCCCTGTGCCAGCGAGACATCCAAGTTGACAAAAGAATTAACCATACGATTTCCCTCTAAAACTGGACGATCATCAAAAAAACAACAACAACAAACAAACAAACAAAAAAACTTCGCCGTGGCTCGCAGGAGCTCTTTATAATTAGAAGCAGCGACCTGACAGGTGGAAAAATAAACCCGAACCGGGGCGGCCGGAGGCTGCGAAAACACGGTTCAAGGACTGGCCGCGTCGTGACTGCTCGGCCGCAGGGAACTCACACGCACACACACGCCCCGGATCCGGGCCGAGGAGCCCGGCAGAACCCGGGCGGGGGGACCCGCAGGCTCCGCGGGGCACCACGTACCATTTTAAAACCGCCTTCTCGCCGCCGCCGCCGCCGGGAACGCGGGCATTCTGGCCGCCGGTCCTGCCGCCGCCGCCGCCGCCGGGGAAGCGAGCGGGCGGGCGGGCGGCCGCCGCCGTAACGAGACGCCGGCAACAGCCCCGCCGCGCGGCCGCCACGCCTTCCTCGGGCCGCGGCGGGGGGACGCGGGGCGGCGGGTCACATTTCTCCTCCCCGACGAGCACACGCACTCGCGTCCCCGGGGCGGACGGCCTCCGCGCCCGCCGCCCGCCGCCGCCCGCGCCTGCCCGGGGCCCGGGGCCGGGACGCGGCCATCGGCCGGGCGCTCGGGTGGCGGGAGGCGCGCGCGCGCGCGGGCCGGTGTCTGCGCCCCTTTTTTCCCCCGAGAGGCGAGGGGTGTCCGCAGGGCCGGCCCCGGGCGCGGCGGGGCGGGAGGCCCAACAAAACTTCGGTTGCCGGGAAGAGCCGTTGCGCAACCCCGGCGAGGGGAGGCCGGCCCCGGCGCGGCTTCCCGGAGGCTGCGCCACGGCGCGCGGCGCCACGCGCGGCCCACACACACGCACACGCACACGGCGCGGCCTCCGGCCCGGGCGCCGGCCTGAGGGAGGCGCCGGGGGGACGCGCCGCACGAGCGCGCGGGGAGGGGGATGCGGATGGGGGTGCGGGACGCGCGGCGGGCGGGGTGCCCCGCGGAGGACCCGGTCTCCCCCCCACCCCCCCGCCCCGCGCCCTTACCTTCCTAGAGGCCCGCGCTCTCCCCTCGTCGGGCGGCCGCAGCCCTGAGCATGTCCGGGGCGGGTGCGGGGCCGTGCGGGGGACGCGGAGCCAGGCGCCTCAGCGGGCGGCACCACCCAGCCCGGGCTCAGCCCCGCTCCGCGGCCGCTGCCATCTTGTCCCGGCGGCTGAGAGGAAACGGCGAGACACCCTCCCCCGACCGCGGCGGCTGCTGCTGCTGCTGCTCTGGCTGCCGAGCGCCGGGCCCGTCTCCCTCATCTTCCTCCCAGGGAGCTGGGTGGGGTCGGTGGGCCGGGGCGGCGGGTGCGTGCGAGGCGGGCCGGGCGGCCTCCGCCTGCGGGGCCTACGGGAGGCGCGGGGTGCGGGGCCCGCGGCGGGCGGGGCCCATTCCTGACGCCGCTGCCGGGAGGGAGGGGAGGGAGGGCGGGGACGGGGCGGGGGGGGACAGCCGGGAGGCGCGGGCTGCGGGCCCGCCGCTCGGTCTCCTCGGGTCGCCGCGCTGCCGGCAGTCGTCACCAGGCAGCTGCCGGCGGCCGCCCAGTGCCGGCCCCTCCTCCGCGCCCCCGGCCGCCGCCGCCTCCGCAGCGCCCCCGCCCGCCCGGCCGGCAGCGCGACGCTCAGCCCGCCGCCCGCCGCCCGCCCGCTCCGGCCGCGGCGCCGCGAAGCCCCGCCCCGGCCGCCCGCTGCCGCGCCCCGGGCGCTCCGGCCCGCCCGGCAGCCGGCGGGGATCTGAGCGGGCTCCCCCGCACCAGCCCTCCCCCCAAAGGAGCCCCCGGCCGCTGCTCTGAGCCTCACCTCCCCTGGGCCCACTCCGCCAGAAATAGGTATTTTTTTTAAAAAATGTCCTAGCCACCAAAGAAAGGATGAAAAAGCGGAAGCAGGATTTTAACAGGCCTTTTGAGACCCTGTCATCAGTTTCCCCTCCAACCCTTTAGGATCGGGGAGGGGAGGGGGGCCGGTTTCTGGGGTCGTTTTTTTGGTTTGGTTTGGTTTTTAAGCCCCATAAATAAGGAAGGGGGAATGCTCAGTCAAGTGAACAATCCCCATTTAACATAGGTCCTTCCCGCTTCCCCATCCCAAAGAGGCAAGAAAATGGTACAATCAGGTTAAAGAACAGGGGAAAGGCCCTCCTGGGTCCAAGAGCATCTCTAGGACCCAAATGCCAAGTAAATGTGAGGTTCACCCGCCTCCGTGTGGATATTTCTCCATCACGTTGTCAATTCCACTCCCAGAGATGAGTTTCCTCCCTCCCGGAGACTGGGAAATCAACAGAATGGCCCATCTCAACGTAATGATAGAACTGTAGAATTTTAGACATGAAGGAACCTTAGAGATCTTTGGCACAAACTCTTTAAGTTAGGACAGGGGGTCCAAATGGGTGACCTGCCCGAGGTTACACAGCAAAGCCCCTATCTCTCCCTTTCCTTAGGCAACTACTGACCTAAGAACCTATCAGCCCCAGGATTGTTGTGGGCTTTTTAATTGTTTCCTTTTGTTCTGAATTAATGTTTAACTTTTGGGCATTGGAACACCTTTCACTGAGCAGTGGAAATGCCCTTTGTTCCCTTCATAATCTTCAGTAGGATTGAAGCTACCACATACCTATTTATCCGCAGACCTTTTCTCTCCCCCCTTCTTCTCCCACCCCCGCCCCGACATTTTGTAGCAGAACTGGGCAGGGTAAAGGGAGTGGCAAATCGGTGCATATTTAATACTAGTTTTATTCCCCGCAGCTTTTCAAACTGGAAGAAGAATGTTTTGGAGGATGCCTTAAAAAGAGAAAAGTATGCCCTGAGGCAGTTGCAGATAAGATTTTCAAGTGACAGTTGTTTTCTTCAAGTTAGGGAAATACCAGTTGGAAAGTCTTCCAAAATAGAAAAACTGTGAGTGTCTCTCCAAGAGAATAGCATGTTAGCCATTCCTTTTCACTTAGTATTGTTTACCTTTTTTTAATGTTTTCATTGATTTTTAGAGAGAGGAAGGAAGGTAGAGGGAGGAGGGAGAGACATAGAAACATCAATGGGTTTCCTCTTGCTCACCCCTCTGCCCTGACTGGGAATGGAACCAGCAGCTGCTTGGTGCATGGGTCTGTGCTCAACCACTGAGCCATACCAGCTGGGCTACTTTGGATTTTTTTTTAAATATATTTTATTGATTATCTATATTGTACCACACATGGAGGTGTGGTACAATATAGATAAAAGGCCTTCCCCAGCCTTAGCAGATGATGCAGATGCTTCTCCTAAGAAAAACATTGGAATTTTTTTTTTTAATCTTCATTGTTGAAAAATGTTGGGATTTGGTCACAGTGCCTGAATCTTACCCCAGACTCCCTTTCCTCAAGGAAGTTGGTTTGCTCCAATCCCCAGATAACCTTCCCTGCCTTGGGGGCTGGTGGGGAGGACCAGCCAACCAAAAAGAGCTTCCTAGCTCCCAATCTCCAGCGGAGAGGTTCCCAGGGGGGCTTCTGGTTCCTCCTTCCTATGCAAATAATTTACTTTCTCCCTGGAGATTAGCTTTGTTTTGTGTACCTGGGCTTCAGGGAGGGGCAGCTGGAATGGAAAAAAAAAAAAAAAGGTTAAGGAGTGTCTCACTCTTACCTGCATTTGCATAACTGAAAGGCCCACTCCAGTAACTCTTTGTAGCCCAAAGATCTGTTTCTCTTCTTTTAAAACAAACAAACAAACAAACAAAAACTGCTCAGAGGGAAAGCTGGAAGGGTGGGTGGATGGGAAGAGATCAACCAAAGAACTTGGTTGCATAACCCATGGACACAAACAATAGGGTGGTGAAGTGGGGGTGGGAAGGTACTGCGGAGGGCTGCTAGAAGACATCAATGGGGAACAAAAAGGTGGCATATGTAACAACTTCAACAATAAAGAGTCGAAACCACAACCAAGATTACTGTATCCAGCAAAGTTATCATTTAGAATTGAAGGGCAGATAAAGAGCTTCACAGATAAGAAAAAGTTAAAGGAGTTCATCACCACCAAACCAATATTATATGAAATGCTGAAAGGTATTATTTAAGAAGAGGAAGATCAAATGAATTAACAACCCGAGGAACAGAATAAACTGGAGAATATAATAGAATCAGGGGCAAAGAAAGGGAGTGGATTGATAATTATCAGGGGGAAAGGGGTGTGGGGGTGCAGAAAGAGACTGGATTAAAATCATATAACCTATGGATGAGGACAAGGGGTGGGGGAGAGAGGGAGGTAAGGGTAGAGGGTGGGGCGGGAACCAGGTGGAAGGAAGCTATGGGGGGGAGGAAAGGAGAAACAATTGTAATAATCTGAGCAATAAAGATTTTTTTTTTTTTTAAAGCCGAGCTGAAGCTGGTTTAGCTCAGTGGATAGGGCGTGGGCCTGCAGACTGAAGGGTCCTGGGTTTGATTCTGGTCAAGGACATGTACCTTGGTTGCGGGCACATCTCCAGCAGGGGATGTGCAGGAGGCAGCTGGTCGATGTTTCTCTCTCATCAACGTTTCTAGCTCTCTATCCCTCTTCCTTCCTCTCTGTAAAAAATCAATAAAATATTTTTTAAATAAATAAATAAAGACTTATCCCAAGAAATCAGAAACACCAATCGGAAAGGAATATGCACCCCTATGTTCATAGCAGCATAATTTAAAATAGCTAAGATTTGGAAACAGCCTAAGTGCCCCTCAGCAGGTAAGTGGATTAGAAAACTGCCCTGACCAGTTTGGCTCAGTGGATAGAGCGTTGGCCGTCAGACTGAAGGGTCCCAGGTTCCATTCCGGTCAAGGGCATGTACCTCTGCCTTGTTGCGGGCACCTCACCAGTAGAGGGTGTGCAGGAGGCGGTTGATCGATGTTTCTAGCTCTCTATCCTTCTCCCTTCCTCTCTGTAAAAAATAAATAAAATATATATTTTTAAAAAACTGAGGTACATCTACACAATGGAATACTACACTGCAGTAAAAAAGGAGAAACTCTTACCACTTGCAACAGCATGGATGGAACTGGAGAGCATCATACTAAGCAAAATAAGCCAGTCAGAGAATGATAAATATCATATGATCTCACTCATTTGTGGAATATAATGAACAATATAAACTGATGAACAAAAATAGAGCCAAAGGGAAAAAATATTATAGAATATAATAAAAGAAATCCTGTTATTTGCAGATTTTTAATATTTCCTACAACTTTTGTGATATATTAGTACAGTTTTGGTAATATTATTATACTTAAAATCCTTTTATTCTTGAAATATTAATGTTTATTGATGTAATATATATGTAAGATTTAAAAAATAAAGATTTAATTTTAAAAAAGAAACGGTTCCCTTTAAATTCATAAAGATAAAAAATAATCTCATCATAACCTGGAAATTCGTAAATGTTTTCTTAATCTAAGTTTTGTATTAGTCAGCAAAGAGCAAATAATAAATAAAATTTATCCTTGAAAATTACTCAAATTGCCCATAAAGTATAATGTATACAGTTTTGTGTATATAACCTTATACAATAATAAGTACATATAAATGATCTGCTACTTGTCAGTAGTTCTAAAGTAGATTTTTCACATTTCATCTCTTAGAGCACTTCAGAAATTTTATGAACCAGATTCATCATCTTAAGACACCATCTAGCCCTAACCAGTTTGGCTCAGTGGCTAGAGTGTCGACCTACGAATCCAAGGATCCCAGGTTCAATTCTGGTTAAGAGCACATGCCTGGGTTGGGAACACATGCCTGGGTTGCAGGAAGCAGCCAATCAATGATCCCCTCTCATCACTGATGTTTCTCTCTCTCTCTTCCTCTCCATGCCTCTTTGAAATCAATAAAAAATAGTTTTTAAAAAATAAAAGATGCAATCTAGTAATCACTACTCTCTTTGTTACTGTCTTTTTAAATTAAATTTATTGGAGTGGCATTGGCTAATAGGGTCACACAGGTTTCAAGTGTACTTTCTAGGACACATCATCTGTATACTGCACTGTGTGCCTAACACCCTCAGTCAAATCTTTAATTTCTTTCTGCATTTCTGCAAGAGGTGCGGATACTGTTGATGCAAGACGCATTGAGCCCGCTGGCGTGGCTCAGTGGTTGAGCAAAGACCTGTGAACCAGGAGATCACAGTTCTTCAATTCCCAGTCAGGGCATGTGCCCAGGTAGTGGGCTCAATCCCAATGTGGGGTGTGCAGGAGGCAGCTCATCAACGATTCTCTCTCATCGTTAATGTTTCTATCTCTCTTTCTCTTTCCCTACCTCTCTGAAATCAACAAAATATATTTTAAAAAATATATTCAAAACTAAGAATTTTTTGAGCCAGCCGAGACTGGTTTGGCTCAATGGATAGAGCGTCGGCTTGGGGACTCAAGGGTCCCGGGTTCGATTCCGGTCAAGGGCATGTACCTTGGTTGCGAGCATATCCCCAGTAGGGGGTGTGCAGGAGGCAGCTGATCGATGACTCTCTCTCATTGATGTTTCTAACTCTCTATCTCTCTCCCTTCCTCTCTGTACAAAATCAATAAAATATATATTTTTTTAAAAAGAATTTTTTGAGCCAAACTGACCATTGCCAAGAAGCAAAATCTCAATGGATTGAGAAAATACTCCAAAGAATGGCAGTTTTACCACTTACGTTATACATCAGAATAAAAGGGGAAGATATTAGGGGGTTACATGCGATCCATTGGTGGTAGATTAGGGAGTCAGGAAAAAAGCAGAGGGGGGAAATCTCTAGGATTGGACAAAAAGTAAAAGGAATAGACACACACTTCTTTTACAGGGGAGTTTGGGATAGTAACAGTTTGCATGCTAACAACAGCAATGGCCTTCGATGTTCTCCAGCTCTGGTGGGAGACTGTCCTGAGGTATAGAAAGAGGAAATTACCCAATGGTTTAACTGAATCATTGTCCTCAGGACCTGCCAGCAGCCACAGTGTTTAGGTTGTTCTCTCCAGAGCTTCTAGAGTTTGATTCTCAGAAGTTAAATGTACTTACAATGCAATATAATCACCTAGAATAGTTTTTATTTTATTACGACGATTTTTTGCTAACCCTTACCCAAGAATATTTTTCCATTGATTTTCAGAGTGGAAGGAAGGGAAAGAGAGAGAGAGGAAAAAAAAGACATCAATTAGTTGCCTCCTGCACAGGCCCCAACTGGGGCCAAGGATCGAGCCTGCAAACAAGGTACATACCCTTGACAGGAATCGAACCCAGGACCTTAATCATAGATATTTCCCTGCCTTGCTTTTCCACATTTACACAATCTTCCTTAATTCCAAATGCAAAGAAGAAACTGCGAATGTCATTCTGGGAAGCATTTTTCTTAATCTTGAGACCTCCCTCCCTCCTAGGAGTGCTCTCTGCTTGGCTCCAGTGAACTTTAAAAAATTCTTCTAAAAATGTCCTTCAGGTTTGGACATTCTTATACCAACATTCCTTTCTTCCTTACTGCTTTATTCCTACCTACCTGTGATGCCCTTATGTTACACTCCCTACACTTGTCTTCTCCCTCCTCTGTTCCATGACACTCCCTTAGAATTGCTTCAGATTATGCTCTGGCTGCCAAAAGTGCCCCCCCTGTGACACTTCTGTTTCCACCTAGCATCCAGAGATCCTAACATCAAAACTGCTGCTTCTTTCTTTGATCAAAATATGCATTCCCCAGCCTACCCAGTGTGGCTCAGTGGGTTGAGCATTGACCTAGGAACAAAGAGGTCACAGTTCAGTTTCCCGCCAGGGCACATGTCCCGGTTGTGGGCTTGATCCCCAGTAGGGAGCATGCAGGAGGCAGCAGATCAATGATTCTCTCTCATCATTGATGTTTCTACCTTTCTCTCTCCCTCTCCCTTCCTCTCCGAAATCAATAAAAACATTTTTTTTAAATTATCCATTCCCCAAGTAAATACAAGCTTAATCTTAGGAAAATATGCTATTTAAAACATACTTTTATTAAAATAGCCAAAGCAGGCAATAGCCCACAGTCTTTGTTGGAATTAGAAAATGTCCTTCTCATGACGCTCTGCTTCCATCTGTTAGAAAATTGTCTTAATATATCACTTTTGTCAAGGCAACACATTTTTCTGCCATATGTCTGAAAAGTGTCATCGTAAACACACAAATCTGTGATTTCTGCAGTGTGACTCATGCATGGGCTGAGCAACAGCCCTGTTCATATAACCTTTTTTTTTTTTTTTTCTTTGATCCTCTTGGGAAGTGGAGGAAAGAGACTGGACCAGGAGGGATTAGCAGACTGCTTGATTACATGTGTGATTTGGGGTACATTTTATACTTCCCTAAGTCTTTTTCCTCATCTTTGAATTTGAAACAATAATGCCTACCTTACAAAGAAGCTGAGAAATAAATGAGATAGTTTATGCAAACCCGATATATAGTAGGCTCAATGTAAAGGTTAGGTGAATCTAAATATTTAAGAAGGTCTAATTAGGCCGAAACCGGTTTGGCTCAGTGGCTAGAGCGTCCGCCTGCGGTCTGAAAGGTCCCAGGTTCGATTCCGGTCAAGGGCATGTACCTTGGTTGCAGGCACATCCCCAGTAGGGGGTGTGCAAGAGGCAGCTGATCAATGATTCTCTCTCATCCATGTTTCTTACTCTCTATCTCTCCTCCCTTCCTCTCTGCAAAAAAATTAATGAAATATATATATATATATATATATATATGGCCTAATTAGTAAAATTTCAGGCTAATTGGAGAAGATATAGACCAGTTTGGCTCAGTGGATAGAGAGTCAGCCTGCGTACTGAAGGGTCCCTATCCCTCTCCCTTCCTCTCTGTAAAAAATCAATAAAAATATATTTTAAAGTCGCATGGCTCTAAATCTATGTCCACTTTGAGATCAACCACCGAGAGAAGGGAGAGAAGGGGAAGGTCTGAGCTACAAAAGGAAATGAACACTTGCCTTTCCTCAAGATTTCCCTTCTCTGTTTCCCTTCCTCTTCTCTTTTCCTACTGAAAGCAAGTCACTCTCATGCTTAAACCTCTCTTCTTTCAGTTGTTCCTTTGAAGGGACATACTATTTGTATATCTGTGGTATTATCTTCAACCGATTTAAAGTTCCCTGTTAACTTGCGCTCAGGGGTTTATGGGTTTAGATCACAAATTAGAGAACAGACAGCATCTGAAATCTTCCCAGTCAGAGCTGGTGTTAACTGCAGCATCAGATCATCTTTCATCTACTTTGTTGTTCCTTAAAGTCTCTGTGCCTTGGTTTCCTTGTCTGTAAAATAAAGAAAACAGAATGATACATTTCTCATGTTTGTTCTAAGGATTAATGAGTGAATGACTGTAAAGCACTTGGACCAATTCCTGGCACAGAAAATGCAAATGTTGGTTATCATTGTCATCATCATCAATCTTGTTTTTTTTCTGTTCTTTCCCCTTTTAGTCCATTCTCCACACAGCATTGGAAAGATTCTATAACATATAACCCAACTTGTACATCCCTCCATTCACAAATATTACTATGTTTGTTTTTAAAATTTGTTCACAAATTATTGTACACATCTCCTTTCAAGAAATGGACCCTAGCCAGAACAGGTTTGGCTCAGTTGATAGAGCGTCAACCTGTGGACTCAAGGGTCCCAGGTTCGATTCAGGTCAGGGGCATGTGTCTTGGTTGTGGGCACATCCCCAGTGTGGGGTGTGCAGGAGGCACCTGATTGATGTTTCTCTCTCATTGATGTTTCTAGCTCTCTCTTCCTCTCTGTAAAAAAATCAATTAAAAAAATATATTTTTTAGGAGATCCAAGATGGCTGCTCGGGTAGACACCTAACCGCAGCAGCACACAACAATTTCAATGGAATACAACTAAAATGTAGAGTGGACATTGCCCAGAGCTACAGGTGTCGACTGACTGAAAATGCTACAACAAGAAGGAAAGAGAAAACCAGAAGGAAAATCAGAGGAGCTGAAAAAAAGCCTAAGGTACGGAGACATGCTGCGCGCCCGCATGCGCACGCAGAGAGGTCGCAGCCAGAGAGGAGGAGAAGGCTGGGGGCCTGCCTGGCGTTCCCTAGCAGAAAGGAAATAAAACCCCCGGCCTGGGATGAACCCCCAAACCAGCAGCGCTGAGCCCCAGTTATGGGCCAGACCCTGGGGACCCAAGCTCGGGCAGGGGGAAACGGGGCTGTGAGGCGGAATCCCGGGGAAGCGGCGAAAGGCAGGGCCCCCGGAATCGCGCGCACCCTGCGCGCAGAGGACTGAATGTTGACTGTGATGCTGGATTGCCCTAGCAGGAAGAAACAAAGCCTCCAGCAGCGGCGGCGGCGCTAAGCCCCAGTCCGGACTTTCACCATTCTAGGCCAATCCCTGGGGACCCAGGCTTAAGCAGAGGGAGATGGGGCTGTGAGGTGGAGTCCTGGGGGAGCGGCGAAAAGCACTGTGTGCGCAGAGGACTGAATGTTGACTCTGATGCTGGACGCCCCTGGCGGGAAGGAGAAAGAAGGCTCTAGACTGGGGGAATGCGATGAGGAGCAGGAGCCCCTGCCGGACACCGGCCAGCCGGGCACCAGCAAGGAGCTGGGCGACGGGGCCCCCAGGGGGGGGGTGCCCCTGAGCCTTTGACCGCTGAGCGCGGGCAATGGAGCCAAGGCTGGGGGCTGCTTCCTGGGCGGCGCCGACCCCGGCAACAGGCTGAAGAAGCGCAGGAGCCCGCGGAGAACAAAGGGGTGCCACAGGCCAACCTGCTGAGCTTCCAGGACAAGGAGGAAGAAACCAAAGAAGTTCTCAATGTGAAGAAATCAAGTGAGAGCAAAAGATAGTAAAATTACTTAAGAAAGAATACAAAGAAGATCTTGAAAAAAATCAAAGACTAAGTCAGAACTCAACTCACCAGCCAACATTGCAACATAAATGCGTTGTTGTTGTTTTTTGCTGTTGTTTGTTTGTTTTTTAAAAAAAGAAGGAAAGAATGTTGGAACAGCGGCAGCCAGGCCTAGAGTGGCCAGGCACAAGGCGGTGGCAGCCGGGCCTGGAGCAGCAACAGCCAGGCCTGAGAGCAGCAGCAGCCAGAACCAGAGCAGTAACAACCAGCACTGGAGCAGCCAGACCTGGGGCAGTGGCAGCCATGCCTGAGGCGGAGGCGACCAAGCCCAGGGTGGCCAGTCCAGGAACACCAAGACCCGGAGTGGCTGGGCCCAGAGAGGCTGGGCCCAGAGCAGCCGGGTCGGGAGCAGCCAGGCCCAGAACAGCAGTGGCCAAGATAGGAGCATCCAGGCTGGGAGCAGCCAGGCTCAGAGCGGCCTGGCCCGGAGCAACTAGGCCCAGAGCAGACGGGTCCGGTGCGGCCAGGCCCGGAGCAGCGGCTGCCAGGCTGGGAGCGGCCAGGCCCTGATCATCAGGGTCGTGTGCGGCCAGGCCCGGAGCAGCGGCTGCCAGGCTGGGAGCGGCCAGGCCCGGTTCATCAGGGTCGGGTGCGGCCAGGCCCGGAGCAGCGGCTGCCAGGCTGGGAGCGGCCAGGCCCTGATCATCAGGGTCGGTGCGGCCAGGCCCGGAGCAGCGGCTGCCAGGCTGGGAGCGGCCAGGCCCGGATCATCAGGGTCGGGTGCGGCCAGGCCCGGAGCAGCGGCTGCCAGGCTGGGAGCGGCCAGGCCCGGATCATCAGGGTCGGGTGCGGCCAGGCCCGGAGCAGCGGCTGCCAGGCTGGGAGCGGCCAGGCCCGGAGCAGCAGGGTCGGGTGCGGCCAGGCCCGGAGCAGCAGCAGCCAAGTCCAGAGCAACTAGGTCGGGAGCGGCAGTGGCCAGACCCGGAGCAGCTGGTTGTGGTACGAACTAGAGCAACAGAGGCCAGGCCCGGTGCAGCCAGGCCCGAAACAGCTCCCTCCTCGCCTGCCCCCGCCCCAAGGCTGCCTCTCAGACACAGCTGGAGACTTTGGCGGGAACTTGAGGGTCTGCTGAATCAAGTGATGAAGGCTTAGATCTGAATGTGTTGGGTTAGTATAGCGCTGGGGTGTTGATCTGTAAGCGCCTTGGGTGGGGCCTGGATGAGGTTGGTTGAACTATTTGGAAATGTCTGTTGTCTGAAGTATATCATTGGGCATGTGGAGGTATTATTGATATGAGAAAATGCTAAGTAACTGATTTACTATCTGAAAAGGGATTTACTATCGAGGAAAGGGAGGGAGGAAGAGACTAAACATAAACTGTGCAACTATGGATGAGGACAGTGGGGGATGGGGAGGGGGTGGAGGGTGGGGTGGGAACCTGGTGGAGGGAGGAGGAAATGAGGAACCTTTGTAATATTATGAACAATAAAGATTGATTAAAAAAAAATAATAAATAAATAAATAAATAAATAAATAAAAATAAAAAAATATATTTTTTAAAGTGGACCCTAGTTTCCCTCCTTTGAGTGTGGGCTGGACTTGGTGATTTATTTTTACAAATAGAAAGAAGCAGAAATAATAGTGTACAACTTCAGACACTAGGTTATAAAAAGTACTATGGCTTCTGCCTTGATCAATCTCTTTCATCATTTCCCAACTGCTAGGTTGACAGTAGCCAATGGAGAAATGAAGGAACTGGGGCCTCTGGTCAGCAGCCATATGGAAATGCTATAGCTTCAGTCAAGCTTTCAGAGGACTAAGCCCTGGTTAACATTGATTGCAACACCGAAAAAACCCTGACCCATAACCACCAGCTTAGTCCCTCCTGAATTACTGACCTATTAAAACTGTGAGAGCCCTAGCTGGTGTGGCTCAATTGGTTGGGCATCAAAAGGTTGCCGGTTTGATTCCTGATTAAGGCACATGCCCAGGTTGTGGGCTTATCCACAGCAGGAGACAGCTGGTCGATGTTTTCTCTCTCTAAAAAATCAATTTAAAAAAACACCTGTGAGATAATAAATGCTTGTTGTTTTACGTCATTAAGTTGGGATAATATGTTCCATGGATAATTAATTAAATCATCCAGTATGTACTAGAGGTGGGGATACAAACAAAATCCATGTTCTCATGTGATATTTACATTCCAGTGGGGTTGACAGAATATAAACAAGTAAAAAAAAAAAATCAGGTAGCAACCAATTGATGTATCTTTCATATCAATGTTCATCAATGTTTTCTCTCTCTCTCTCTCTCTCTCTCTCTCTCTTTCTCTCTCTCTCTTTCCCTCCTCCCCCTAACTCCTTCCCTCCCTCCCTCCCTCTCTCTCCCTCTTTCCTTCCCTTCTAAACTCTCTAAAAATAGCAAAAGAAAAAAATATCCTCAGGTAAGGATTAACAACAACAAAAGAGTTGAAAGAAAAAAAAATACTGTGCTCCTATTAAAAATATACTCATTAATGAACCTTAACTCGAGGATTTAAAGAACAGAAAAATACCATCCCTTTTTAATTTAAGGGGGAAAAAGTTAATCAGTGGCTAAGGAAAAGGAAATGTACTTAGTAGAATCAAGAGTGTCCACTTTAATTCAGTCTCTCTGTTGGTCCCAAATGTTTAAAGAATAAATTGACTTTCACACTGTTTTCCTAAAATCCCCTATTACATTCGTGATGCACACTCAGCCCTTAGGCAACCTGTTCAGTGCCATTGTTGCCACAGCACTTAGCTAGAGTTGACCTAATCCCAAAATTATGAGCACCAATCTAAGCAAATTAGGACGTGTTGCTTTTCCTGTATTTGCAAAACAAACCCAACATTTTAAAAATACAGCCTAACACTGTTTCGATTTTTGAAATGAGGAAACAGATGACAAGCCTAAGGAAATCCTAGACTAGATATTTATAAGTTCCAAAGACAGAGTTGTTGGACTCCTTAAAACAAGCCTCTTCTAAGGAAGTATGACTAATTAAGCATGAGTGCATGGGCATATGCAGGAAATTGTGTTAAAATCCTACAAATCAGGGAACAATCCAGAAAAGTCTCTTGGTGATTATGTGTCTTGCAAATAGATAAACATCTCTCTAATGTTAGTGTTCTTTAAAATTCTCCAGAATTGGCATCAAAGCAGGATGTCACCATTGAATACATGACATTTTTGCTTCCTTTTTTGTCAAAATGAAAAATATTTTGAAAAGAAAAGGAAATTAACTTATAAACACTGAGTGTAGAATGGTTTGCATTTTTTTATCCTGAGTCACAGGATGAAAAATAAACGAATTCATTAGTATTATTTAATTTGCTACAACAAAAGTTTGCTTAGGATTTTGTCGAGCACACCGCTGTAATGACAACAAAAGTATCTATAGTTTAGTAGGATTTAACTTCTTTTTTTGTCCAACCCCAACCTTCCTCGGTATTTATTGTCTCCCCCCATCTAGAAACCTCACCCCCAACACTTGTAAATAAAAGGCCTCCTAGTCTGCCCCAAGCTCGGAACCACCAAGGTCGGGTTTAACTTCTCATCAAATGTAGCAGAACAGTTCTATTTGCTGCTGAAATACTGGGTTATATTATTGCTTTACATCTGCCTCTGGAAATTATGTTACAAAAGGCCCAACTGTGCTTACGTTTCTTTTTGTTTCTATGTTTTCAGGTTCTTAATGTTATGTGTTAAGGATGGCATTCAGGAAAAAATAAATTACTGAAAACGATGAAGTATCCAGCAGAAAAGAAGTTGGACATCCCTCGAAGGGTCCCAGATTGGAGAGGGTTCAGGCTGGGCTGAGGGACACTGCACACCCCTCCCTGCACAAATTTCGTGCACTGGGCCTCTAGTATATATACAATTTGAGACAATAGTTCAATTTGTTGAAACAAGTGCTTGCTGTAAATTCAAATGTTTACTACTGTTTTTATAAATGTTGGAGAAATTTGCAAAGGAGGCTTTTTATTTGTTGGTTGTCAAATAGTTAAGGTTCAAATAAAAAACAGAATGTGAAAATCAGCAGTAATTGAACCAATTTAGCAAACATTTATCAGGACTGCTTACCAAGCCTCCACTTAAAATAGAAATCTCCAGCCGAAACCGGTTTGGCTCAATGGATAGAGCGTCGGCTTGGCGACTGAAAGGTCCCGGGTTCGATTCCGGTCAAGGGCATGTACTTGGGTTGCGGGCATGTCCCCAGTAGGGGGTGTGCAAGAGGCAGCTGATCGATGACTCTCTCTCATCGATGTTTCTAACTCTCTATCTCTCTCCCTTTCTCTCTGTACAAAATCAATAAAATATATTTAAAAAATAAATAAATAAATAAATAAATAAAATAGAAATCTCCAGCTTTTACGAAAACTGCACATTTTCAGACACTGAGGCATCCCTGAGAGCTCCCTCAGCCTGTCATGTTCCTTCTCCATGAAGTACCCATCTCCCAGGAAATGGCCTCATAGAGCTCTAAAAGCAGAGAAAGGAAAATGTACATCATCCTTTCAGGGGTACCCTACCAAAAACTCAGAGATAAGTTTGAGTTTGTTTTCCTGACTGTTGAAAATAGGCTGGTTGCATCAGAGGTGTCAGATTGCTTCTCTCTGTGTCAACTTCAAGTTCAAATTTAGGAAGTCATTCTGCCATCAGAACATGTTGTGCAAATTAACAATAGGTTTCTAAGCTGAAAATACATTTTAACAGATCTAAATGTTGCCTCTGTTGTTCTTTTTCCCAGCTCATTATAGGTGCTCTGTAAATGTCAGGGTGCCTCCCATAATTCACTGGGGATAAAGTAACTTACCAGAGTCAACATTTGTAAGGAAATTTTCCAAGAATGACAGAGAATGCTTAGCTTTCAATGTTTTGAATACTCTTAGTCAATAGACAGTCTTTCCATGAAATCTTGGAGGGAGGCAATTGTTGATTCCCTATTACAATTATTTTATTAAATTAGGGACCTTGTTTCACAAGACACTGAAGGAATAGGACAAGAGACAGATAAGTTTTGATGAGCAGAAAGTGTGAAACATACAGCAGTCTTCGGGGAGGGGAAGATCACACGAGTGAGAGGTAGCCACAGTGGTAGAAACGCTTAGGCGTATGAGATGGTTCTGGAAGCTGTATGAACTCTCTGGGAAACTTAAATAGGGCAAAGTGCACTTGCTAAAAGCTGGAGCTTTTCAACCGCCGGTGTCGCAATATGCCTTCTCTGTTTCTCAACTTGTGTGGGCCTGATCTGAGGAATCAAATCTGAGGACACGTCATTTTCCCACTTTGTAAGTGGTTTGGTGATGAAGAAGGCAACACCACCAAATGGTACCCAGGGGGCCTGGAAGAATTCATGAACCTGCCTGGATTAGTTACTTTCCTAATTTTAAAAGGCTGTCAACCTATATGGTTGTAAGAGGTCTTTTTCAGCTTTGGGCTCCTATGGGTCTTCTTGAAGTTATATTATGAAGGGGTATAGTATGTTTACTGCCTACTGAACACTGAACAGAACTGTCTAACATCTTCATTGACTTCGAACATCTGTAATTCTAATGGGAAGCCTGGTATCAGCAGATCAATAATTCTTTCTTCAGGTATATAACAGATTCATGAACATGAATGAAGAAAGGCATAGCCATGCTGAGAAGTCATTAGTAGCTAGTAAATTACTTTGTTCTTCAGACCTGAAGTACTTAACTGTAATTAAGTACTTACCATTTAATTGGATTTTCTCTGATTAGACTGTGTTATTTATATTTGAAATAAATACAAATATTTTGTATAAACAAAATAGTGGTCATGCCTCCAAAACAATCCTCAAGTAAAAGTGTTCCAAGTTGCTTCTATTTTATAAAAGTTCCTATGTTATTATCATTTCTCATTCTTTAAAGCCCGTGTAGGTTTTACTCCCCATAAAATGCGCACCATGGCCCCGGCTGATGTGGCTCAGTGGTTGCCAGTTGTCCTGTGCACCAAGAGGCTGCCAATTCCATTCCAGGTCAGGCACATGCCTGTGTTTCCGGCTTGATTCCAGGTAGGGGTTGCTCAGGAAGTAGCCGATCAATGTTTCTCTCTCCTCCCCACCCCCTTAAATATCAATTAAAATTTTTTAAAAAACAAAATGTAAACTTCAATAAAAAAGATTTCCCCCTACTCTGAATTCATTCTGAACATAGAGATGTTATCTCTCAGCATGACACCTAATTATCCTTGTGCGCTGGTTTAAGATTTTTTTAAAATTATTATTTTATTACTGAGAGAGAGAGAGAGAGAGAGAGAGAGAGAGAGAGAGATTGTTGTTCCACTTAATTTGATTTGGAGCATTCATTGGTTGTTTCTCGTACTAGTATGTGCTTAACTGGGGATTGAACCTACAAACTTGGGGTATTGGCTCAATGCTCTAACCAACTGAGCTACCTGGCCAAGGCTAGTTTTGAGATTTCAAACTCTTGGAAAGTGGAGTCATTTTCCTGGTCCTCAAAGTTTAATACAATGTTAGGCACACTTTCACAGGGTTTATTTTTTGTCAGAGATATTGCGATAAGCATTTTATAATATAATTCTCATGATCACTTTCTAAGAATAGATTTAACTAGCCTCTTTTTAGCCATAAGGAAACTGAGGTGCACAAAATTGAAATCACAACACAATGAGCAGATAATAAAGCCAGAGCTTCCAACAAGGCAGTCCAATGACAGAGCCCATCCTGGTAACTACAATGCTATAGAAATACATATAAATTCTGGCGGCTTTGGGAAATAAATAAATGGTGCTTTGTTCTAATCTGAATGACAAGTATGTTTACTCAAATGAGAAACCTTTAAAGAATCACATTTTTGAATAATGAATACAAATAAAATATTCTCTAAATTAGCGCATAGCTATTACATGAAATTCTATTACATATAAAACAGTGCCTAAATAAGTCTTTTGAAAAACTTGTATTTATTCATATTAATACAGGTTAAAAGTCAAATCCCAGATCTCTAAAATGTTTATGTGAGAAAGCACTACTAAATGAGAGAAATAACTCTTATGCTCAAATACTGTAAGATGAAATACCTAAACTGACCTGTTTCCACAGTGTTAGTGAACACTTAAATAAGGTGAACTTACAGTTCCATGTGTGTACACGGTGGTTACTGGTGGAAGGGGTAATAATAAAAAAGAAGCATGACCCAGTGTTGCATATTTCTAGAAGTCTGTTTCTGCAACACATTTTGGTCATGTTCTATTTTTCTACGAGCCTCAGGGAATCAGGATCAGGAAATATGTCTCTAAGGACACGAATCAGAGTAAGTTCTAAAGTCAACAAGTACTTATTGAGTCTTTGTGAGCCAAGGGATATGCCAGGCATTTTGGGCTTTACGAAAAGAAGCCTAATACCTAATTTTATGTTAAAAAACAAATAAACAACACACACACAAAAACACACACAGAAACTTATGGTTCCTAAAACCCCAAGTTCCCTTTTCATCAAGTGCCTTCCATGCTGTCAAGTTTCACCAAATGAATAAATTCATTGCCGTGCTTACTAATGTGGAACGTGATGTAATTTTATGTGGCCGTCACTACAGGCCAGTGTAGAAATGGGGCCAGAAATGAAGTCCTGCAAAGGTTGAGAGTGCTGTGATTCTAACTAGTATGGAGAGTCACCTAACATTTAAATATAATCAGCATATGACTTTCCAGCATTTCAGAGAACAAATTGCACTAAACATATTACTCAAGCACCTTGAGTCTTTACTATTCTGGCAGCCATGGCTTCCTCAGCTCAGCCAGCAGAGGTGTCCCCTTGCTCAGCCCTACCTAAAAGCTTTCGGTAGAGGACGCAAAACAAGAGAAGAGAGGAGGAAGAACAATTATCAGGGACTTAACCGCTGAGTTTTGGGGGTAGTACTTTAAGTAACATCATTGTGGACTGATAGGCTGAAATACTGGTATTTACTGCTCCTGTCCCTCTAGTGTTACCTTGAGGCATAAGCAACAATGTCTGAACCAGCTTATCTGGTGGGGATTTTTTTCTTCAGTATTCAATTTCAGACATGCCTCTTTTCACCCTTAAAGAGAAGGGAGATTAGATTCTAGCTGTTAAATACTTCTGAACAGCTAACTTAGGCCAAGGCAGTGGGGGTGGGGCCAAATGGAATCATTGATTATCCCTTGGTGCATAACGGACTGGAATCAGACCAAGAGCTAGAACTTCTGAGTAAGAGAGTAAGGATATACCAGTAAAGAGGGAAATATGAGTCTTTTAATTATAAAATGATTTTTAAAAATCAATTCTCAGTATAAGTAACAGATATATCAGAGCATTTACCACACATGGCAACAAGTCCTACCTAACTCAGGCTAAAATTTAAGTGTGACATAGAGATCAAATAGGCTAAAAATATGAGCTGAAGCCGTGTAGCCTAGCTGAAAACATCAATCGGTAGAGCTTCTTTTGTTAAAAGGAATCAGGAAATTTATTTTGTAAGTGACTAGTTTCATGAATTTGATTTTATTTTTTGTTCTCTTTTTTTTTTTATGAAAAAAATCTAACCTTTGGCATTGTAAGTTGGGACAACCCTTTCACAATTTGGCAATATATATGAGAGTTTTTTAAATGTTTATCCCCTTTCACCCAGTAATTCTGCTCGCTTTTGGCAATATATCCTAGGAGAAAAAAAATTTTAAGAACATGAGTCTGCAGCCCTAATTATGAGTGCTAGGTGAGCAAACAGTGTAAATGAGCAATAGCAAAAGGCATGAGTAAATATGCCACATACTTTATTGTATACTAGTGTCCCGGTGCATGGATTCATGCACATTGAAAGGAACTTAATTAGAATAAATACTTTAATATCACTATTCGCCCTTTCTCTATAATAGAAGTGTCATCCAGATTCACGATTGATAATGACAGAAACACACACACAACTGGCACCAGTGAGAGCTTTGTGTGTATCGTGCATGCATGAATCAACTTAGCCATATATATATATATATATATATATATAGAATAAACTTGCTTAATTAGACCTGCTTTCTAATTTAGCTAAACTTTAATGCACCCCAACTTCCCTTTCAGGTAATTGTGAGCAACACAGCAATAAATAACATGAAGCAGATTATTATTGTAGATCACCCAAGGAGAACAAAGGGTAAAATATTTAACTGCAGCAGTATTTGACTATATTCTTCACAGTGAGAAAACCTGAAGTCATTTTCAAGTTCCACCATTTCTTACTTCTTTTCAGTCAGGTCAAGTTTCTAAGCTTTCCAAATCTCCACTTTTCGGCTTATGAAAAGAAAACAGGATACTACTGAGTCTCCTATCTACTAGTACCTACTCCAGGGCTTCCGTGAGGATCAAATGAGATGAGGCACATGAAAATGCTTCACAAACATTTGGTTAAACTTAAAATGTTTCCACCTGGCTATAAAGCAAACCGGATTCCTGGGCTGAAGAAACTGCAAGGAGGCTAGTCATCGCTATGTGACGTCATTACCCAGTGACCACAGTGGCCGTTTCAGGGCTGGGCTGGGCTATGGGCTGCATTTTGCACCATGGGGTCTTAGCAGCATTGGCTGCGATTTGGTGGGGTGTTGCTCCAGGGTGGTGCCGGGGCCTGTGTCCCACATGGGGAAAGCCAAGTGTTGGTTTGTCAGCACCAGGTCTATGGTGCTATTTATTTTTAAATGGCCAGTGCACATCATGGCAGCTCCTGCATTGAGCATCTGGCCCCTGGTGGTCAGTGCACATCATAGCTACCAGTCGGAGAATACAGCCTTTTATGTATATAGATTGCTTACATCCCTATTATAATGTACTAGTAAGCTCCCTGAGGGATATGGTTTATTTTCAGTACCTGTAGATGAAGAAATGTAACCACATTGCTGCCATTTGCCAGAACTGGGAATTTCCCAGAAGGCATAATCCAGAGCTATACTACCCTGTTTCCCTGAAAATAAGACGGTGTCTTATACTAATTTTTTCTCCCAAAGTTGCGCTAGGTCTTATTTTCAGGGGATGTCTTATCTTTCCATGCGCTAGGTCTTATTTTCGGAGGATGTCTTATTTTCGGGGAAACAAGGGTACTACAATATGGATGAATCTCAAGTACGTAGCTATGCTATACTACTACAACTAATCCAGCTTAGCTGCCTGGGAGAAAAAGTAAAGCTAGAGCAGATACTCTTGATATTTTCTTCTGAAGTTCTTGTTGAATCCAGTTTTTGTTTTTTTTAAAATATATATTTTATTGATTTTTTTACAGAAAGGAAGGGAGAGAGAGAGAGAGAGAGAGAAAGAGCTAGAAACATTGATGAGAGAGAAACATCGACCAGCTGCCTTTTGCACACCCCCTACCGGGGATGTGCCCGCAACCAATGTACATGCCCTTGACCGGAATCAAACCTGGGACCTTTCAGTCCGCAGACTGACGCTCTACCGCTGAGCCAAACTGGTTTTGGCTCCAGTTGATTTTAAAAAATGGGAATGGAGTATGTAGAATTAAGGGAACAAAAAGCAGTAAGTCACTGGGACTTTATTCTTTTCTAGACCACAAAGACCGCCTTGACTGGGAAGACAATTCTGTCTTTCTCTTCAGTGGGGAGGTCTGAAGACATCAGAATACCAATGTGTTTTGTGGATACTATGTAAATATCTCATTCCTCAGGGTGCAGACCCTAAGTGACTCTGAGAGCTAATCCACCATCTTGACATCTAGGTGAACCCAGATCCTTGACATCTTCTCCTCCCCACAGGGTGAGATGCGGATGCGTGCACTGAGCCCTGGGCTGATGACAGAATTCCCGTTAATTCTTTCTCTGGTGCAAGGCACTGTTGATGTTCTTAACTCTGGCACCAAAGCCTCCCATCACCTTTGATCACCCACACATCCTCCCAGCTTTTAGCTATAAAACAAAGTCTAGGGAGTGGGGGATGGAAGAATTGAGAATCTATTCATCTTGCTGCTGCCCTAGACTGCTTTCTATATGTACTGGTAAGTTCCCTTTTAAACTGACAAGCTGGACTTCTCTGCCCCTCAGCTCCTTCAGCATTGGGGGGGCTGTGATGCTTAAAATGGCCCTTTCACAAAACATTCATCAAACTTCCAATTTATTCAATAAATTTGATTACTCTGGATACCTCTGTAAGTGGAATCATACAGTATTTGTTCTTTTTGTGATTGTCATATTTCACTTATCATAATGTCCTTGAATTCATCTATATTGTAAGTGTGTGGAAAAATCTTCTTTTTTCTTTTCTTTTTCTCTTTGTTAATCCTCACTTGAGGATAATTTTCCCATTGACTTTTAGGGAGAGTTGGAGAGAGAGGAAAAGACAGAAACATGTGAGAGAAACACATCGATTGGTTGCCACCTGCACGAGCCCTGAGGCCCAATGCTCTCTCCACTGAGCCAAACTGGCGAGAGCAAATTTCTTCCTTTTGAAGGCTGACTAACATTTCTTTTTTTTTTTTTTTTAATATATTTTATTGATTCTATACAGAGAGGAAGGGAGAGAGATAGAGAGTTAGAAACATCGATGAGAGAGAGTCATCGATCAGTTGCCTCTTGCACACCCCCCACTGGGGACATGCCCGCAACCAAGGTACATGCCCCTGACCGGAATCGAACCCGGGACCCTTCAGTCCCCAAGCCGACGCTCTATCCATTGAGCCAAACCGGTCCCGGCTGAAGGCTGACTAACATTTCATTGTGTGTATACAACATGTTTCCTTTTCTTTTAAAAAATCTTTATTGTTGAAAGTATTACACAGGTCCTCCTTTTCCCCCCATTAGGTAACCTCTTCCAGACGGCAATAAGAAAGAAAGAACTCTTACCATTTGCAACACCATGAGGCCTAGAGAGTATTATGCTGAGTGAAATAAGCCATTCAGTGAAAGAAAAGTATCTCATGATCTTGCTCATATGTGGAATCTATAAATGAACCAAATAAACTGATGATCAAAAATAGACCCAGAGTCATAGAAGCACGAACAGACTATTGAACACTGCATCTTCTTTATCTATTCAGGACACTTCTGGCTATCGTGAAAAACGATGCTAAGGAACATGAGTGTACAAATATCTCTTCAAAATCTTTTTTTTATTTTTTTATAAATATATTTTATGATTTTTTACAGAGAGATGGGGAGAGAGTCAGAAACATCGATCAGCTGCCTTTTGCACACCCTCCATGGGGGATGTATCTGCAACCAAGGTACATACCCCCGACTGGAATTGAACCTGGGACCCTTCAGTCCGCAGGCTGACTCTCTACCCACTGAGCCAAACTGATTTCGGCCAAAATCTTTTTTTCAATTCTTTTGTATATAAACAGGAAATGAAATTGCTGGATCAGTACAATTATTTTATACTTTGAGGAACTACCATACTGCTCTTACTAAAAGCTGTGGTGTTTTACATTCCTGCCAACAGTGCACAAGAGTTCCAATTTCTTCAATCCTTGCCAGGACTGACTTTTTTTTTTTTTCTTTCTTTCTTAATTATACCCATCCCAGTAAGTATGAGGTGCTAATTTGAATTTTCCAAATAATTCGTCATGTTACACATTTGTTCATGTCATGTTGGCTATTTGTACATGTTCTTTGGAGAAATGTCTATTCAAGTCCTTTGCCCATTTTTAAATTGAGTTTTCTGGTTGTTGAGTTGTAAGAGTTCTACATATGTACTGAATACACTGTTGATTGTCTCCTTTGATGCATAGAAGTTTATAATTTCTTAAAATATATTTTTTATTGATTTCAGAGAGGGAGAGACAGAAACATCAATGATGAGAGAGAATCATTGATCGGCTCCCTCCTGCACACTCCATTCTAGGGATCAAGCCGGCAACCCAGGCATGACAAACCATGGCCTCCTGGTTTATAGGTTGACGCTCAACCAATGAGTCATGCCGGCCGAGCTCAAACTTTGATGTAAATGCAACCCAACTGGGTATCTTGTTAAGCTGTAGACTTCGATTCAGTAGTTTGGGGCAGGGGCCTATTTTAACAAGTTCTTTCTGACAAGTCTGATGCTGATGCTAATGCTCCTGGCCCATGACCCAAATTTAGGAAGCAAGATGCTAGGGCAGTATTTTGTTGTTGTTGTTGTTGTTGTTGTCTCACTATGAAGTCCAATTTCCAGCCCAAGAGAAGGGGGAAAGAGAGGAAGTGAAACAAGCAACTTCCTTTTAAGCAAGTGATTTGGAAGCTGCAGAAATCACCTCTGCTTCCATTCCATTAGTAAACATTCAGTCATGTGGCCATTCCATGACTCGAATAAGCTATAAATCTATTACTGTGAAAAACGGGGAAACAGATTTTGGAGGATAAATAATAGTCTTCCATGAATCTTATTGGAGGTCAGTTTCTTCATCTGTTTTACCAGGGCTTTTATGCCTCTAATAGTTTGGGGGTTTGTGACACCAAATGTCCTCAACTGTGTAAATCTGGATCCTGGATTTATTTACTGTTGCTTTCTTATAATGTTACAGGAAATTTTTTGATTAACAGGATTTCAGGTGTGAAGATGCTAAATTGAAGGAACCTAGGGAGCTGAATTTCTATGTAGAAGAAAAAGGAGAGACTTAGGAATTTGGAGGGAAGATTCCAATGGTTGTAAAGCTGACTGTAACCAGGCAAGGCTGCCTAAAAAAAAGGTCAGAAGGGAGAGAAGGTATCTGGTATCTCTCCTCAAAAGATGAACTTGAGGAGAGAGGAGAACTCTTTAATGGGATATTTATTAAAGTTTATTGTGGATTTTATGATGTACTCGTCCAATCCATTTTCTCTACAAAAATCTCTCTACTGCTTTGTAGAATGGATTTTCTTCTTGAGATATGAAGCACTGACTCCTAGCCTAAGGGTAGCACAAAGCATCAATAGCTATTACTGGTTATATAATGTAGTAGATTCAGTTATCTTTACACTTGTTTTAAAAATGAGGAAAATAGCCGAAACTGGTTTGGCTCAGTGGTAGAGTGTTGGTCTGCGGACTGAAAGGTCCCAGGTTCGATTACAGTCAAGGGCATGTACCTTGGTTGCGGGCACATCCCCGATAGGGGGTGTGCAAGAGGCAGCTGGTCGATGTTTCTCTCTCATCGACGTTTCTAGCTCTCTATCCCTCTCCCTTCCTCTCTGTAAAAAATCAATAAAATATATTTAAAAAAGAAAAAAAATCTTTAAAAAAATGAGGAAAATACAGGAGGGATGAGGACAATTATGTGATACCATAATCAATAAAAAAAAATGAGGAAAATACAACACACATACACACACACACACACACACACACACACACACATACGCACACAGCTGCCCCTGTCCTCATGCTTACCACAAAGCTGAGCTGGAGGAGGAATACGTTCTAATTTACACAGGGGTTTAGAATTTAAATTATTTCACTGACTGGCCAACTTCATTACAGAAATGAAACTATTATTGGAAATAAAAGTGCTGTAGGAACTTTGAATATTCAAAGTAACCAAGAAAATTATGATCTTGCACAAGATTTCCTTTGAGGTTTAAAGGGATAGTGAAGGGAAAGAAGGAAGTTGTTTTTTACTTATACCTTATTTTGAGTGTGACCTATTTAATAGGATTATAGAAGCATGTATGCACATACCGTACATTCTGTTCTACGCTTTCCTTTTTTTTTTTTTTTTTCAAAATATAGCTTGGTGACTGTTCCATATTAGTAAATACAAATTTATGCATTCTTTAAACAGCTGCATAGTAGACCATTATAAGAATGCGCAATAATTTATTTTAATTGTTCCCTTTTAGGGTGTTGTCAATATATTAGTAAGTCTTAATCTGTAAAAACGTAGAAAGAAATTTAAAGCAAACATTTTAATGCTTTTACTATACTTAATCACACACTTTCTAAGTATCTATTTTATGTGAAAGGTATTTCCATTTTAGAGAAACTATAAAAACACATACTCATTGCTAAGCTTCAGAGTAATCCACATGACACTTATTCACTGGATGATTGTTATTAGTGATTGAAAGCTGAAATTCTGAAATTGAAAGCATTCAATATTAGGCAAAGCAATTATAATTAAACTAGGGGCCCAGTGCACGAATTCATGCACCTTGAAAGGAACTGTGAGCCGCAAGGCTGCAGTCGGCACAGGGACAGGTGTCGGCCCATTCTCCGCATCCCTGCCCAACCCCTCCCACCATGGCCCCTGGTCCCCTGTGTGCCAGCAGCCCTGCTCCCTCCACCTCAGCTCCCACATGCTGAGGGCACGGTCCCACTTACACCCGCTGATGGCGGGAGTGTTTGGGGTCCGTGTCAGCAGGGGATGTGAGCCGTGGCTGCTGCCCCAATCATCTTTAGGAGCAGGGGCAAGGGGCGAAGCCCTCAGGGCCAGCAGCTGCCGCTCTCCCCCGCCCACGGCGCCGAGCAATTGGAACTGGCACCAGGTGCCAGCAGCGGGTGCAAGTGGCGGTTCTGGCTCCCACTGCAGGTGCCAGCAGGGTTGGTGCCAGCAGTGAGTGCGAGCGGTGGCTCCGGTGCCGGCAGTGGGTCCGAGAGGCACTGCCGGCTCCAATCGCCCCTCAGGAGCAGGAGGAAGGTGGAGAAGCCCTGAGAGGTGATTGGGGCCGGCAGCTTCTGACAGCACTGAGCAATCTGGGCTGGTGCCGGGCAGGTGCAAGCAGCAGCTCCGGTGCCAGTAGCAAAGTTCGGGGAGCAAAGAATTTTCAGTAACCACCAGAGGCTCAACCTGATGACAGTGAATGGTGCCCCGTCTTGATCTGGCATCCCCACTCACCTGCTCCCCCATATGCGTGGCCAACACCCACCATGTTCCACATGAGTCCCCTGGTGGTCAGAACACGTCATAGCGACCTGTTGTTTGGTTGTTCCACCATTTGGACTATTTACATATTAGCTTTTTATTTTTTTATTATTATTATTTTAATATATATTTTATTGATTTTTCACAGAGAGGAGGAGAGAGGGATAGAGAGCTAGAAACGTTGATGAGAGAGAAACATCGACCAGCTGCCTCTTGCACACCCCCTACCCGGGATGTGCCCGCAACCAATGTACATGCCCTTGACCGGAATCGAACCTAGGACCTTTCAGTCCGCAGACCGACACTCTACCACTGAGCCAAACCGGTTTCGGCCATATTAGCCTTTTATTATATAGGATTTATTCTGGAACTTGGCCAAGCCACATGAAAACATTTTCTATTATAATACATTAATACTACTGAAGTGGGTATAAGTAAGTTACTTTATTCTTTATTTTTTATTTTATTGATTTCAGAGAGGAAGGAAGAAAGAGATAGAAACATCAATGATGAGAGAGTATCAGCTGAAACTGGTTTGGCTCAGTAGATAGAGCGTCGGTCTGCGGTTTGGGGGGTCCCGGGTTCGATTCCGGTCAAGGGCATGTACCTTGGTTGCAGGCACATCCTCGGTGGGGGGTGTGCAGGAGGCAGTTGGTTGATGTTTCTCTCTCATCGACGTTTCTGGCTCTCTGTCTCTCTCCCTTCCTCTCTGTAGAAAATCAATAAAATATTTTTTAAAAAATGATAAGAGAGCATCATTTAATTGGCTGCCTCCTGCACACCCCCACTGGGGATTGAGCCTGCAACCTGGGCAATGTGCCCTTGACTGGAATCAAATCTGGGACCCTTCAGTCCTCAGGCCAAAGCTCTATCCACTAAGCCAAACTAGTTAGGGTATAACTTATTTTAAAAATCACTTTTTGTCTGTTTAACAAAGTTTTGTGCTTATTATATATTGAACACTGTTCTAACTTCATTACTAGTGTGAACTTATTTCATCCTTTAATAACCCTAGGAAGTGCCAAGACCTGTTTGGCTCAATGGATAGAGCGTCGGTTTGGGGACTGAAGGGTCCCAGGTTCGAGTCCGGTCAAGGGCATGTACCTTGGTTGCAGGCATATCCCCAGTAGGGGTGTGAAGAGGCAGCTAATCGATGACTCTCTCTCATCAATGTTTCTAACTCTCTACCTCTCTGTACAAAATCAATAAAATATATTTTTTAAAAAATAACCCTAGGAAGTATTGTCATTATCACCAATGTACAGATGAGGAAACTGAGGCCTAGAGAAGCTAAGTAAGCTGACCAATGTCATATAGCTAGAAAGTGACAAAGCAAGGATTTGAATGAGGGAAGTTTGACTCTAGACCTCATGATCCTAGTTACTACACCATGTTATCCCTCGTAGACTGAATATAAGTCTATCACAATGTCACAAAGAGTAAGGCTCATGGAGTGCTTTCTTAAAGCAAAACTAGTTTTCAAAGCTGTAATCTTCAACACCATCATCCTTAACAAAATTAGATGACGAAGGCACACAACACCGAAGACACCATTCTGGCATTGTGGATAAAAGAGATACAACATGGCCACTGTTTTGAAGAAATTTAATTTCCCTGTTGGGTCAAAGAAAATTTGGGTTGACCAGCAGAGCCTTGAGCGACAGATGAATGATTAGTCTGACACAGTGTTTGCTGTGAAAGAGGGGACTCGGAGACTGCCTGGCTAAAGGAACCAGGCAGCCTCGATCACCTGCCTCTTCAGGCTTTTATTGTAACAGCAATTTGAGATAAAGTTTATCTTTTAGAGACAATCAGTGGGGTGAGTTATCGTGGGAGGACACGTGTGTCTGCAGTGTCCTTTAAGCAAGGACACCTAAAGAAAAAGCATAAAGATTCCAGTAGACACCTGAGGGTCTGCATGCGCACAGGCTTGTTTGGAAAAGTCAAGGAACAATTAGGGGTAGCCGTCTTTGGCCAAACTCCCCTGAGTCGGAATTCTGATGAAAAGAGGGTGAGCCGCCTTCAGCCCACTTCCCTTATGGAATTCCATCCTTACATACTTTCTAACCAAGTCTCGGGTGCTCTCCCCCGCCCCCCCCTACCGGAAATTGACAGAGGCAGTATTCTATCTAGTTACCAGGTCAGTTCCAAAGAAGAAGAAAAAAACGTGAAACCTGATCATTACATCCAAATGAGGAGAAATAAGAGAAAGCCAGGATGCAAATTCATTCAGCTTGGGACTGGAGGAAAGCTAATAGGTGAGATGGTTCAAAGCAGACTAAAGCAAAGA
Source organism: Nyctalus aviator (assembly GCA_036971965.1). Classification (NCBI taxonomy): domain Eukaryota; kingdom Metazoa; phylum Chordata; class Mammalia; order Chiroptera; family Vespertilionidae; genus Nyctalus; species Nyctalus aviator. The sequence continues at coordinate 7,497,389 of CM072929.1, read as the reverse complement.
CATCTTGAATGTTTACCTGAGTGAAAGTTTAGTTGTTGGCCACAGATTATTACTAGTGACCTTTGGTGTGAGTGTGATGAGAAGAATAAAAAAGTCAAAGAGTTAAACCAATGGGGAAAGGGTCCTATGTGCCCATCCTATTTAATAAAAGCCTAATATGCAAATTGACCGAACAGTGGAATGACTGGTGGAACGACTGGTCTCTATGACGTGCCCACTGACCACCAGGAGACAGATGCTCAATGCAGGAGCTGCCCCCAGCTCACAGACCCCAGGCCAGCCAAGACGGGTGCCAGGGGGTCCCCAGTCTTCCTGCTGTTCACCCCAGAGACCAACCTTGATTGCCAGTCAGGCCTAGGGACCCTATCCATGCATGAATTTCGTGCATCAGGCCTCTAGTCTACTATATGGTAAGTCAAGGCTCTAACATACTACTTCTGAACTCCAGGAAGTACTCTTAATAGTACACACTAGAAATTTAAATTTAGGCTAATTTAAAAAAAATGTTTTTATTAATTTCAGAGAAGGGGGAGGGAGAGAGAGATAGAAACATTTATGATGAAAGAGAATCATTGATCGGCTGCCTTCTGCACCCCCCCCACTGGGGATCGAGCCTGCAACCTGGGCATGTGCCCTGACTGGGAATTGAACTGCGAACTCCTGATTCATAGGTTGAAGCTCAACCACTGAGTACACCCATTGGGCATGATTGGCTAATCTTTTTTTTTTTTTTTTAAATATATTTTATTGATTTTTTACAGAAAGAAAGAGAGAGGGATAGAGAGTTAAAAACATGGATGAGAGAGAATCATCGATCAGCTGCCTCTTACCCACCCCCTACTGGGGATGTGCCTGCAACAAAGGTACATACCATTGACCAGAATCTAACCTGGGACCTTTCAGTCCGCAGGCCGATGCTCTATCCATGGAGCCAAACCGGTTTCGGCTGATTGGCTAATCTTGATAAGCATTCAACTGAGAGAGACCTGAAAAGGGAAAACTCAGATACTTTCAGAGGCCAGGCTGGTGACTATAAATGAGTGCAGAACATCAGGGTAGTCAAGTTAAGAGTGCGTATTCCCCCTGACACCTTCACCAGCTCCTCTGGGAGCAGCAGCTTAGGATTTTATTGTTTAACTATTTCATGCCAACAATCATTGTGTATGCAGTAAGCAGCTACTCTCTAGGGAAAGTGATATTTAGCTGAAAAGTCAGATAGCTTAAAGAGACGTTAAATAAACATTCCAGTTTTATTCTTTAAAGATTCTAAGAGGAAGTCAGGAACATAAGGATTGATGGGTCTCCAACAAAGGATATGTTTACTACAAAGGCAGAGACAGCTGGTTTGCAGGTTCCTCCCAGTACTTTGTTTTCTTAGAGTGTAAACAGACTTCATACTTATTTTCAGAGACAGAAAGGAAGGGGGGAAGCTAAAGAAACTGGGTTAGACCACAACCAGACTTAGTGGGATGGGGTGGGGGAGGAACCTCAGGAAATAGAGCAGGTGGTGACAGCTGTGAGGAGTAGAGGAATGAGTGCTGAATCCCTAGGGAGCCTGCTGAACGCAAGAGACTTGGAGGGAGGTGACCTAGAAGTGGGAATAGAGCTGGTACCTTTAAAAATAAAAATTAAAAAAAAAATATATATATATTATTTTTTAAAAATATATATTTTATTGATTTTGTACAGAGAGGAAGGGAGAGAGATAGAGAGTTAGAAACATCGATGAGAGAGAGTCATCAATCAGCTGCCTCTTGCATGCCCCCTACCGGGGATATGCCCGCAACCAAGGTACATGCCCTTGACCGGTATCGAACCCGGGACCTTTCAGTCCCCAAGCCGACGCTCTATCCATTGAGCCAAACCGGCTTCGGCTATATATATATATTATTGATTTCAGAGAGAGGAAGGGTGAGGGAGAGAGATAGAAACATTAATGATAAGAATCATTGATCGGCTGCCTCCTGCATTCCCCCTACTGGGGATTGAGCCTACAACATGGGCAGGTGTCCTTAACCAGAATTGAATCCAGGATTCAGGCCAACGCTCTATCCACTGAGCCAAACCAGCTAGGGTGAGCTGGTACTTCTTAACAGCCTTGGGTGTGGGGTTCTGGAATAGTGCCCAATGAAAACACTTTTAAAGCAACCAAACTGGAGAAACTGTGAAATTCTGCCTGGTTGAATAAAATTAAAGAAAATGAGCTGCTGTAAATGTTTAGATGACTGGTTTGATTTGCCCATTGACTCTCCAAAAGCTGCCACCATTTAGCATTAAATCATTTTCCACTTGTCTTTGGGGGTTCACTTGTAGTCTAGAAACGGCACTAGAATACCTCAACCATTATCTTAATTAATTAATTATGTATTTATATCTTGTCTATTTAAAAGACTTTCCTAAATTGATTTTCTTCATCTCCTAGATATCTAAAAAAAAATTTACCTTCATCTTATTCCCAACATCAGCTTCTTAATGGCCTTAGCCAGTTTGGCTCAGTGGATAGAGCATCAGCCCGTGGACCAAAGGGTATGGGGTTCAATTCCGATCAAGGGCACATCCCTTGGTTGCAGGCTCCTCCCAGGCAGGAGCCTGGTCAGGTCAGGTGCAGGAGGCAAACAATTGATGTGTTTCTCACACCTATGTATCTCTCTGCCTTTCCCTCTCACTTCCACTCTCCCTAAAAATCAATGAAACAATCTAGGTGAGAATTAACAACAACAACAACAAAAAATTTAAAAAATGTTAAAAATAAAAAATAATGAGAAGACAGAGGATAAGAAAAAAGGTGATGAAATTTGTTAGCTTTGCAAATAAGGAGCCTCCAGGCCTGTAATCTAAACATTTTAAACTTTTATATTTAATATTTTATTGCTATTTTATTTTGGTTTTGCTTGTTTCTTTCAAAAATTCTATACATAAATTTTGGGAAAATAGGAGTATATGACCACCATAGTTACCTTATTCCATATGTCACAATTTGGAAAAATAACAGATTTATTATTTTAGAGGGCAGCCAATAAAGAACTTCAGACAATGAATGATATTAGAAGCACAGTTCTTTATTTGGGAAATGTAATAATTTAATATATTTTGCGTCTAAACAAATTCAAATAAAGACTTAAAGTAGACTAAAAATTTCTGATAGGAAAGAGCATATTTGCAGGTTTCCTCAGTGAAAAAAAAACTCAGTAGGCCTCTAATTAATGGTTAATTACATATAGGTTGATTTGTCTAATAAATCCTGCTTCAGAGTTATCTAGGATGTTTTTTTAAATCCAAACTCTCCTTTAGTTCACTTTAAGGCACATAATGGCTTATTAAATAATTCTGTTCTCTAAAATAAAGTCAAATATATTGTAATGGGCTACCAAATTACTTAATATACATGGAATTGCCCTTCTAAAATATTTATTTTGAAAGGGTCCACATATTGTTTGTTATCAAAAGCCCCTCTAACTATAGTTCAATACTTTAAGATAGCTTTTGAAATAAGCAATTTGGTAATTCCCTTTTGAAAATAAATTTAAACAATGCCTTTTTAGTTGCTTAGCAAAATATTTATTACAAATAAATTATACTCAAAATAAGTATGTGTTAAATTATAGATATCCCTTAAAGATCTTTTTTAATTTTTAAAAATTCTTGGATAAATTTACCTTCTCTAACAAAAAGATTCCAGAATGGGGCAGGTGGGTGGTACATGAAGACTCACAGCCTAAGCAAAGCAAACTTAGGAACAGATTTTAAAAAATAGACTAAGTGTTTTCTAAGCTACTGCTTGCCTACACTAGCCAGCTGAAGGCTTTAAATAATGTAATCCCTACAACAACTGCCAGCTCCAACTGGAAGCCTTAAACAAGGACTGGAATCACTGAGGACTCCAACAGGTGCAGTCTAATAGTGCTCCCCTAAATCTGCTACTGCACATGTGTAGGACACTATATTCTTAAATTCAACAGGATACTAATTAAATTAATTCACATGCCTCTTGTTTTGTACCATCTTCCACTATCGTATTACCTAAGACATTTCTCTCTCTCTCCCTCCCCACACAGAGAAATACTTAGCACACTGCGTGGCAGGTACTGAGTTTACTCTCAGTGTTACTTTTCTAAATAAGATCATTCTTCTTACAGGCTAAGTTTTGGAAAGAAACTTAACTAGTAAATTACTTTCTTCCTATTGTTATTGCTCTGTCTGGCCAACTAACTTTTCTACCCTAGTACTTACTAAGAATCATTGGAATTGCTCAGATTTTTTCCTTTTATACATTTACTAGTGACCTGGTGCATGGATTCGTGCACATTGAAAGGAAATTAATTAGAAGTTGGTCGGCGGGGCAGGACTGGGCGAGATGGGCCAGGCAGGCCCTGGAGCCAAGCTCCCGCAGTCCCTCCCAGGCATCTGCAGAGTGAGCAGGGTCCCTCCACCTCTCTGACATCCCCCAAGAGGTCCGAGTGCGAAAGGGCACTCTGCAAAGTTGCTGTTCTACAGGGTGAGGAACGCAAATGCAAGTGTGCAGTGAACCAGATGTGGGCTGACAGTGCCCCATCAACATAACCCATGCCCAAAGCTGGAATCCCACGGCCCAGTGAGGAACCAGGCTCCCTCCTCTTTGGTTTCAGGGTGCGTCACCTGAGAACCGCTGCTCACAAGTCACTGCAGCTCGGCAGCTCCTTAGTTGAGCATCTGCCCCCTGGTGGTCAATGTGTGTCATAGCGACCAGTCAAATGATTGGACACAGCATATTGGCCTTTTATATATATAGATTTTTTATATAGAGATAAGCTATATCAGAATGTACTTTTTGCTTATGTATTCAAATATATTTACAGATTGCCGAAATCAGTGTGGCTAGTAGATAGAGTGTCAGCCTGTGTATTCAAGGGTCCCAAGTTCAATTCCGGTCAAGGGCATTTACCTTGGTTATGGGCACATCCCCATTGGGGAGTGTACAGGAGGCAGCTGATCAATGTTTCTCTCTCATCGATGTTTCTAACTCTTTATCCCTCTACCTTCCTCTCTGTAAAAAAAAATTAAATATATATATATATATTTTTTTTTAAATAATATATGTACAAATAAAATTCACACATACTTTTTATATACTGTATTTTCCGGTGTATAAGACAACTTTTGAAACGAAAAAAAGTCAACCGAAAATCAGGGGCAAAAGACCAAAATTGCACAAAAATTACCTGCAGATCTTGAAGTCTTTTATTTGAAGTGGGGGGTAGTCTTATACAGCGAATATAGGCCTAAACCTATGTTTTAACTGTAAAAATTAGGGGGTCGTCTTATACGCCAGAAAATACAGTAATCAAACTGAGAAATTTTGCTATCAAGTTAAATTGAAAAACCAAAAAAGAAAAGACCGCTATCATGCCCTCAATTATCAAAATATTATGAAATTATAATAAGATCTTTGCCAGACATGCAAAAAGGAAGTTTAAAAACATATTCAAAAATTAATTCTACTCTGAGGGTGTGGCTCAGTGGTTGAGCAGCAACCTATAGTCTTATGTTCATTGAAGCATTATTTACAATAGCCAAGATGTGAAAACAACCTAAGTGCCCATTGATGGATAAATGGAGAAAGAAGTTGTAGTGTATATACAATGGAATTCTACTCAGCCATAAAAAAAAAAAAATCTTAGCATTTGGAACAACATACATGGGCCTTGAGGATATCACACTAAGTGAAATAAGTCAGAGAAAGACAAATACGCGATATGTGGGATCTAAACAAAACAAATGAACAAACTCAGATACAGAGAACAGACTGGTAGTTACAAGAAGGAAAGAGGATTTGAGGGAGGGCAAGAAGAATGAAAGGATAATTTATATGGTGATGGATGGTGACCAGATTTACAGTGGTGGACACAAGGTAGTGTATACAAATGTTGTACTATAATGTTGTATATCTGAACTACATATAATCTTGTATAGCAATTTTACCACAATAATAAAAGATCAATCTGAAAAAAGAGAAAATGGGGTATGTACATACAATGGAATATTATGCAACTTTAATAAAAAGGGAAATCCTGTTATATGCTACAGCATGAGTGAACCTTGAAGACATTATGCTAAGTAAAATAAGTCAGTCACAAAAGGACAAGTACTGTATGATTCCATTTATATGAGGTATCAAAATCATAGAAACAGAAAGTAAAAAGGTGACTATCAAAGTCAGGGAAAAGGGAAGGGGGAAATTAATGTTTAATAGGTATAAAGTTCCAGTTTTGCAAGATGAACAAGTTCTATAAGAGATCTGTTGCACAACAATGTGAATATACTTAACACTACTGAATTCTACACTTAAAAAGAGTTAAGAAGGCAAATTTCATGTTACATGTTTAAACACAATAAAAAAAAGAAAGATAATAAATACAATCAAGGGGGAGTGTCCCATATGTGCCTTTTTGCCCAAATCCTTTCTCTAATACTTTTTTTCTTCTCCCTATTCCTCCAAGATTTACAGAATTATTTTTTACAAATTTTTATGTGGTAATATTTAAAAACCAGAATACTTGTAAAAACTGTAGACTGAAAACTCATGCTAGATTCAATTTGCCACATATATATTTTTTTCTCTCTCTGTCTCTTTCCTCCTACATATACACATATAACATATATTCATGTATATATGTACATAAATAGCCCTGGCCACGTGGTTCAGTTGGGCATGGTCCCATGCACCAAAAAGTTGCCCATTCGATTCCTAGTCAGGGCACATGCCCAGGTTGTAGGTTCCATGCCTGGTAGGAGGCGTGCAGGAGGCAGCTGATTGATGATGTTACACTCTAAACATCAGTGTTTCTCTGTCCCTCCATGCCTCTTTAAAAGTCAATAAACTATTCTTTAATTAATTAATTAATTAATTAATTAATTAAAAATCTCTCTATATAAAAGCCTAAGCTACCAAATGACCGGTCGCTATGACAAGCACTGACCACCAGGGGGTAGATGCTCAATGCAGGAGCTGCCCCTTGGTGGTCAGTGTGCTCCCACTGGAAGCGCTGCTCAGCTCACTGGGATGAGTGGGGCAAAGATGAGTGAGAACAGCTTCTCCCAGGATCACCACAAGCCATGTGGAGGGACCCCACCGGTGCACAAATCCATGCACTAGGCCTCTAGTAATAAATAAGATTCCATCTGTACATTGACTGAAACACAATGAAACACCCTTGGGAAATCCCATCTCCATTAAAATGGATCAGTAATTTTTCATCTAGAATCATTTAGAAATTGTCTTGGTTTATATAGGCAACAACTTTCTATATGACTACTGACCACTGTCTACATGAAAATGGTACGTTTGTTAATCTATTGTCAATTAGACAAAAATTTTACATTATTTTTCCAATTATAGTGGTGGATTTTCACAGACGATTTTATTCTTCCTTTCAGGTCTCCTTTGGGCCAACAAGAGATTTATCAAGCAATTGGCTGGGGCTCCTGTGCATGCTATGATTAAGGAAACTAGCAAAGATAAATGAGCCACATTGAGATGAAAACTATGACCTCATTGATAAAGAGTTCCAGCACAGAGATAATAAATACATACTTCTTGGAACTTGGCTTCCCCTCTTTTTTACAAGTGTTTTCTCTGTAGTCACTGAAGTATAGAGACATTTTATTCTCTCTAAACTTCCAGCAGAACTCTTTGTGGCAAGGATAGCACACTCCATCCTGTGTAATAGTTCCAGTAAACAACTAAATGGCCAACAGAGTCTAAGTATTTGTTGCCTTGTAAAAGGAATTTAGGAGTCTTTTGGACGTAAATCACCATCGAGAGTATAGTAGTTGTATTATACTGTACAGAATATTATTATACCAAAGATTATGAGGCATACATACTTTACTGAGAGTCTTTTGTGGGCCAAATTCATGTCCTGCAAACAGACATGCGTATTAGCTAATGTAAATTTATGGAGATTGTAGATTTTCCCCCTAGAAAATGAATACATCTTTTATACAATCTCTGGGGTAAAGGGCAATTGTGAAGCTGTGGAAGCAAAGTATTAAAATATTCATTCTTTTTCTGCAACAAGTTGTTTTTAGAGTTGGTAAAATCTGCTTTTAAAAATTATTTCTATTTCAAATGAATCATTTGTTGAACAAGCTCACATAAAAGGTAAGGGAACACATACACCAAAAAGGTTGTGGGTTGATTCCCAGTCAGGGCACAAACCTAGGTTTTGGGTTCAACTCCCAGTCGGGGTGCATATAGGAAACAATCGATTGATGTTTCTCTCTCTCACTTATGTTTCTCTCTCCTCTCCCCTCCTGCCCTCCCTTCCTTCTTTTCTCTCTAAAATCAATGGACATATCCTTGTGTGAGGATAAAAAAGAAAAAGGTAAAGGAACAGAAAAAGAAAGAAAAGGACATAAATGAATTATTTATCAAATTGTGGTTGTCTCATAACTTTAGGATGCAACAAACAGAAGTTCATTCCATCTAAAAGAAAAAGGGTTAACTGTAAGAACATGTATCATTTTAAATTAAACCATTTCATAACTGAGATGGTTTTAGGAGTAGTTACATCAGTGTCCACTTGGTCAATCTCTCTCTTTCTCTCTCAGTTTTAGTGTCTCCTTCCAGCTTCAACTTTTCAAATAAGTTACATGTGACTGGATTAATTTTATGCAGAGTTGATCTATTGGATAGACTCTGATTCTAGTACCCATCCCTGAGAAAAGCATTTAGCTTCTCTTAAGAGGAAAGAAGCAGCAGTACAAAGTCTATTTCACACCAATTATTATAGGCCCCACATTTTTTTTTATTAAAAAAAATCTTTATTTTTGAAAGGATTACATATGTCACCTTTCCCCCCCATTGAACCCCTCCAGTCCATCCCTCACCCCTACCCCAGGGCTTCACCATTCTATTGTCTGGTCCATGGGTTATGTGTATGTATGTGTGTGTATATATATATATATATATATATATATATATATATATATATATAGTTTTTTGTCCATTACTTCCCACCCACCCATCCTCCCTCGCCTTCTCTCCGAGATTCCACACTCTATTCCATGCTTCCAAGTCTCTGGATCCACTCCGTTTATCAGTTTTTTTGTAAATTAGATTCTACATGAGTGGGATCATGTGATACTTGTCTTTCTCTGACTTATTTCATTTAGCATGATACTCTCCAGGTTCCTCCATGCTGTCTCAAATGGTAAGATCTTCTTTTTTTACTGCTGCATAGTATTCCATGGTATAAATGGACCACAGCTTTTTTAGCCACTCATCTACTGATGGACACTTAGGCTATTTCCAGATCTCAGCTATTATAAGATTGTGCTGCTATGAATATAAGGGTGCATACATTCTTTCTGAAATACAAATATTATGTACCAATGTTTACTACAATGGAAAATGTGTGCATTTTGAGTTATGCTTGAATACAAAAGGAGCTGTGAAATAAAAAATGCTTTTCAAAGTGGTGAGATTATAATTGGCTTTTTTCTCTCTCTCTTAATTTTCACAAATATTGTTCTACTGGTTTGACTAATTTAAGAAAGTTTTTAAACAATGAATATAATTTAACAATGTCCTGCTTTTTTATTTTATTTTATTTTTAAAATATATTTTATTGATTTTTTACAGAGAGGAAGGGAGAGGGATAGAGAGCTAGAAACATCGATGAGAGAGAATCATCTATCAGCTGCCTCTTGCACAACCCCCACTGGGGATGTGCCTGCAACCAAGGTACATGCCCTTGACCAGAATTGAACCTGGGACCCTTCTGTCCGCAGGCCGACACTCTATCCACTGAGCCAAACCGGTTTTGGCCTGCCCTACTTTTTTAACTGATTAGCTCTAGATTTTTACTTTTAAAATCCTTTTCAACTCAAGCAGTAGAGTCAGATTAAATTTAAGAAGTGTGTAAAAGATGTGTTTAATTAATATTCTAATAGAAGATGACTCAATAGTCATTTCAGGCAGTTTCTCATGTACATGGAGAATTCATTACTTGGAAGTTGTTATATTTAAAAAAATAAAATAGCAAATATATTTGTGTCCTGCTTACACACACTTTTAAAGCATTTGTCCATCCCTCTACATAGCTGTAATCATGCACTTACTGACTTTTTTGTAAATAGGTCAAACTATACAAAGCAGATTGGAACATTAGGAAAATTTAGCTGAGGGTCAGGAGGTCAGGTATGCTTAATGTATTTATAGCAAGTAAGTATATTATATCAAGTATAACATAAACTCATTCTTTTATGATCAATTTTAACAGACATGAATTTCAAATTAGAAATAACTATAGAAAACTTAAAACAACTTTTAAAAATCCAATAAATTGGTTAACAGAGCTTTTGCTTTATCACTAGTGATGCTTGGTTGAGTTTTTTCACATTCCAAAGGACCACTGTTAGCATTCATAGCGAGCAGAAACATTTCTAAGTGTTTAGAATGATAAATCAGGGGAAATATTTAGCGGAGTACCTAATTACAATGATTGCTCAGCAATTTAATAATTGTCACTTATGTTTCTAATAAAATTAGTGTGTAAGTTATAAAAAGTTAATTCCTTAATCCAATGGTAAGTATGCTTGGTCTTAAGAATTCCGATATTTCTCGTGATTTACCATAAGGAAGTAATGTTCTTAATGAAATTTGTTTAATCAAGTGGAAATTGTATTTGTCTGCCCCCTGGGGGATTCATGGAAACATTGCAAGTAGCAAAATTCCAGTAATAAAATATTACAACATACTGTATATGCATATAAGGTCTTTGGTTGATTACCTCCCACCCACCCATTCTCTCCCGCCTTCCCGCCAAGATTCCTCACTCTGTTCCATGCGTCCATGTCTCTGGATCCATTCCATTCATTTTTTTATTTTGTTAATTAGATTCCAAATATAAGGGAGATCACGTGATACTTGTCTTTCTCTGACATTTAGCATGATACTCTCCAGGTCCCTCCATACTCTCTCAAAGGGTAAGAAATACTTTTTTCCCCTGTTGTATAGTATTCCATGATATATAAATGTACCATAGCTTATTTATTGTTGTTAATCCCCACCCAAAGATATTCTTCCATTGATCTTTTAGAGAGAGTGAAAGAGAGAGGGAAAGTCCGAGAGAAACATCAATGTGAGAGAAATACATCGATTGGTTGCCTTTTGCATGCACCCCGACCAGAGCCCAGGCTGGGGAGGAGCCTGCAATTGAGGTATGTGCCCTGACTGGAATTGAACCCTGGACCTTTCAGTCCGCAGGCCGACGCTCTATCCAGTGAGCCAAACCAGCCAGGGCCCAGCTTTTTTATCCACTTATCTACAAATACTTTTTAATAAATATCAGATGATAATTTTTTAAAAAAATTGTTATTATGAAAAAAATAAATAAATAAAATAAAAATTGTTAGTATGACAACATTTTTAATAGATTTCCTAATGTTCATCTACTCTTATGGATTAATCTACCTAAACTATATTGTATGTTTTCTTTTTAAGTTCTGTTCTGTGCTGTTTTCAATTAGTTGATTTTGGATTCTTCCAGTTTTGCTCATAAGTAAAATTGGCCTTAGGATTTGTTATAAAGCACCAACCTTGTACAATTTTGGTATCAAAATTATTTTCAGCTCTAAAATGACATTACGAGTTAATGAAAGGAATGAACGAAATAAATTATTAAAATATTAAATAACTACTATGATAGAGGACAGGGCCTCAAGCTCCAGTAATGATTTTACACATTTCAAATGATAGCTACAATAAAAATTTTATTGCTTTTTAATTCATTCAAAAGTACCCACTGGATTCAATCCACTTGGGAAGTAAGTTAATATAGCTACTATCCATGAGAAATTGGCAGTGTCTGGCCTGGTGCTAAGGTATACAGCCCTCTAATATGACCCTTATTATTATATTATATTATCCTGACCTCCACCTCCTTTCTTTCATTCCCCTGTGTAATCCTCTTCTCTTGAGAGGATTCATTGGCCAGCTTCTGATGAATCAAATATCATACAAGTGATGGAATGTCACTTCTGAGGTTAGGCTGTAAGGTGGTGGTATTCTATGCTGGATATTCCCTCTTTCTTAGACTGCTCAATCTGGGGAAGGTCACCTGCCATATTGTCAGGTAGCCCTGCAGAGAGGTTCATGTGAAAAGAAACTGAAGGAGGCCTCTGGCCAACAGTCAGATTAAAATAAATAAATAAATAAATAAATAAATAAATAAATAATAAAAGAGGCCCTCAATCTGCCAGTCCTGAGGAAGAGAGGCTCATGTCAGTGAGCTTGAAGGTAGCTCTTTTTCTAGTTGGGTTTTCAGATGAGACTTCAGACCCAGCCAACAGCTTAGCTACAACCTATACAACCTAAAGAAATAATTTAAGACAGAGGAACCCAGCTAAGCTGGGCCCAGATTCCTTTACTTTCAAATTATTTTGCAAAAAACCCCACAAAACTATATACGTCAATACATACATATAAAATAAACATGCCAAAATGTCAGTCACTGAATCAAGGCAGTCGTTATACGGGGTATTCATTGTATTATTCTTTGAACTTTTAATTCTTTAAAGATTTTTATTTAAAACATTGAGAAAAAATGGCATTTGAGTGGAACTTTGCATGTGAATATGACTCTTAAAGAATACTGTTCTTATATTAGTTCATCATAGACAAACTCAGAAAACAGATGAAAAGAGAAAAATTATGACACAATCTGGGCACTATATATAATATATACTGTACATCCTATTTAATGTACCCTATTTTTGAATTCTGCTTTTTCACCTGACCATATCATGGATACCTTTCTATCTTTACTGGCTGCATGACATTCCATTGTGGAGATGCCTTGTGATTATATTTAACTGGCACTGTTGTTGGGTGGTGCAGTCAACATCTGTTCACATAAATCTTTTGCTCATGTGTCTGGTTATTTGAATGGGCAAGAATTCAGGCTGTGCACAGAGCAGAGGTGGAAATGGAGGCAGGGGCGGGGGACTGAAAATAGTCGTGTATGGTTGGAAAAAGTTGAAGAGTCTGTTTTATCTGGGGTCTGAACCACTGTCAGTAAGGAGACTCGAAGGAGCCATCTTATGAGGATCCTTGCGTTGAAAAAGGTTTGAGAAGACTTGTTCTCACTTACATCTTGGGCCGTGCAGGTTCTCTTCTGACCTTTTCATGCATAGCTTACTAAAATGCAGGCACTCTTGTTATTTCTGTCAATAGGCACAGAACACCGAAATTGCCCAAGGCTACCACAGTGAGAGATGAACCAGGATCGGAAAGAACAGGGTCTAGCCAGGGCCTGAGAGGTAATTACGCCCATTTTGCAGCCGAGGAACCATGGTGAGATAATGAGCTTAAAACCATGGCCTTATTAGACACAATGGGAGATGGTAACAGCATAAATTAATATGGCCTGGACCAGTCCCTCTCGCCCCCTAGAAGCGTATAAACAACATTAGCTGAGACTTTAGAAAACCTCCATAGATTCCTTATCTCCAAAACAGAGAAGGCAATTAACATTTAGTATTGCCCCTTACGATGGCCAGCGTGCCTGAACTTAACTGATTGGCAGTCAGGATTCAACAAGTGACGAACCCGGGACTCTCAGCTCGATAATCAAATTCCAAAAGCCGCGCGAGCCTTCCCGCGAGTTTCCCGCCTCCATTCCGCAACAGCCGCTGCAGCCCCAGGGCCGTGACGTCACTCCAGGCCACAAGCCCCGCCCCTTGGCCCCCCACCCCGGTATCTCTGCTTCTGCGCGGCCGAGCAAACCGGCGATTTGCGCTCGCAGCCCCGCCCACTGCCCCGGAAGTTAATGCCGAAGCCCCGCCTCCCCTCGACCGGCTGGGGCGCAGCCATTTTAATTCATAGCTGAGTGGGCGGTGGCGTTTCGCGTTGGCCGGCTGGCCCTGCTGGGCAGGGGGTCACTCGTACTGGTTTGGGGGTGGCTTTTAGTTTAATTTTTCATTTTCTAGCTTCACCTCTCGGGCCAACTTGCGCGTTCTAATTGTCTGAGATCATGTCAGGAGACGCGGCCGCGGAGCAGGTGAGGAAGGAGAGCGGCGGGGCCTCGTGGCGACCTCTTCTCTCCGTGTCTCTGTGCGCCCTGGCTCTCCAGCCATGTTCGCTTGAGGAAGGGATTTGGTGGCGGAAATGGTGGGAATGGGGAGCAAGAGCCGATTGAGATTTAAAGTTATTTATTTATTTATTTTTGCTTTTCTGTGTTAGGCACTAGTGTGAATTCATGTGGTTTAGACAGTAACTGGGAAGCTGCTTCGACCAGTTTAGGGGTTCATGGGACAGCCTCGGTTGGATGGCTTCCTTTCATACCATTTCGATAGGGAAGATCCATAGGAATTGGTTGTTTAAACACGTACTCGCCGATGTCGAAAAACTTGGCAATCTTCCCCCCTCCCCCCCGCCCCTTCTCCGATGTAGACTGTACCCAGAAATAGGTGAATAGCTTGAGAAATAATTTGAGATTAAATTAATCTGGGAAAATGAAGACTCTTTGCTAGAGAGCGAGGGAAGGGAACAGCCTGGGAGCAAAGCATAGTTTTGCTGGGTAAGAGTTAGGAATTTTTGTGGCTTTCTCCCACTTCCTTCTTTATCTCTTCTGTTTACATTTCATTTGCGTTGTTTTTTTTTTTGCATGAGACGAGATATTGCAGAATTTGATAAATCAAAACTTGAGAAGTCTGTTTCGGTCCCTATAAATAAAACCATCTATCTGTTTTAATACTGGATATAAGTGATGTTTAAGTGTTTCAAAATTTAACAATTTTATATACATGATTTGTTTCTTTTGCCCTTCATTCAAAATTTTGTGGGATAGTGTTTACCTTTTAGTTTCAAAGATGAAAACGGATACTTTATGATAGGTGTTACTCAATTAGTTTTTCAGTTTAAGTTTTGGTATATGTGTAGTTAAGTACTTTTCAAAATGGAAGTTAGCTGGCCTGCACTCCCAATTTTCTGAAATTTCCCATTGCCATGGCAACGGAATACACTTAGGTTTTCGTTTTCAAGTCCCCATCTTATAATCTGGAGGTAGTCCGTATGACTAAATTTTGGGAAAGTTTGGCTAACTTAATTTTGTGTTTGCTCATCAACTGATTTCAGTCCTGAATGAACTCTTTGCAATGTTCACATTTTACATGATGCCCAAGAATGCAAAGTCTTAAAGTTAGCATATCAGATCTGTTTATGCACACTTACCCTTTTTCTGGACTCAATCTGAGAGTCAAGGGAGGAGTAATATACAGAGGTTTCATTGAAAGTTTCCAGAATCCATTGTTATTCCATATGTTTTTAAAACATTGTAAAGACACTGAAATGTTGCTGTGACTTCAGATTTTTCAGAACTATGGTGTTTTAAATGACAAAGATGTAAAAATGTACAAGGTGGAAAAATATCATCCAAAAGTTTTATTGTTTAGAACAGAAAAGTTAAAAGTGCAATGAACACATACAGTACAATTATTCACTTAAATTCGATAGTTAAACATTTTGCCATATTTGCTTTACCTCCCATACAAATTTGTCAACACATATTTCAGCATTCTCATTATTCAGCGTCAGCCCCACATAATTCAGCATTAATGCTTTTACATAACCATCATGCCATTTTCCTACCTAGGAAAATTAATATATAATTTATAAAATCCAGTTCATATTCCGATTTCCTCAGTTGTCCCAAAATGTGATTCATAGGGTTTGTTTGTTTTCGCTTGTCAGAATCTAATCCCCAATTTTTACCCCGTAGTACAGGAGTGGGAAACGTTTGGCCTGCGAGTTGTATAAGGCCTGCAAAATAACTTGGTCTCTATTATTTATTTATTTAAATATGTCTTATTGATTTTTTACAGAGAGGAAGGGAGAGGGAGAGAGAGTTAGAAACATCGATGAGAGAGAAACATCAGTCAGCTGCCTTGTGCACACTCCCTACTGGGAATGTGCCCGAGGTACATGCCCTTGACTGGAATCTAACCAGGGACCCTTGGGTCTACAGGCCAATGCTCTCTCCACTGAGCCAAACTGTTTTGGGCAGCAGGCTAATTTTTAAGTTGATAATTCTGTATGGCCCTCGAATGATGTAATAAATATCCAAATGGTCCTTGGCAGAAAAAAGGTTCCCCACCCCTGCCCTAGTGTGTCTACACTGAGTGGCTAGACTATTATGATCTCTGAACGAATAATAATCTGGTCACCTAGTGTATATCCTATATAATAAAAGGCTAATATGCAAATTGTTCCCTCCACCAGGAGTTCAACCAGCAGGCAGGTCGGACCCCACCCATGCACGAATTCATGCACCGGGCCTCTAATAAATAAATGTATATATTAGAGGCCCGGGGCATGAATATGTATGTATGTATATACACACACCACACACACACACTGAGTGGCCAGATTATTATGTGCTCAGACATCATCATAATCTGTTCACTCAGTGTATTTAAAGAGTCCAGGATGGTTTTCTTTAGAACTCTCATATTCTGGATTTCTTTTATGTTTGTGTATGCAAAGTCATTCAACTTGTCCTTTCATCTTGTGTATTTCCTGAAACCTAAACTCAGCTTTGATAACATTTTTGCATAGAATACTTTATAGCATTACATTAAAAGGTACTTATTTCAAGCTAGGTAGTTTCACTGTTAGCGATGTTTAAGTTTGATCACTCGGTTAGGGTGACACTGCTGTATCTGTTCATTGTAAATGATTATTTTCATCTTTACAGTTAATAATCTGTGGGTTGATATTGTGTTCCTCGGTAATCTTCCTAGTTACTTATCAATTGATAATCGTTGAATAAAGCAGTTATTACATTGGAGGTGGCAAGTGGTGTGTTTTTTTATTTTAATTTATTTTTTAGAAAAGCAAGCAAGACTTTTTTTTTTTTTTTTAATATATTTTATTGATTTTGTACAGAGAGGAAGGGAGAGAGGTAGTTAGAAACATCGATGAGAGAGAGTCATCGATCAGCTGCCTCTTGCACACCCCCTACTGGGGATATGCCCGCAACTAAGGTACATGCCCTTGACCGGAATCGAACCCGGGACCCTTCAGTCCCCAAGCAAGCAAGACTTTCATTGAAACAAAAACTCTTAGGCCAGTGAAACAAGGAAGGGCTCAGAAGAAGCAACAGGAGAGCCTGGGTGGGCTTTGACTCACTGGAAAGTCAGAGAAAAGGGGGCCTTGGAGATAGTTTAGGGGATTAGCCCGGGAAGAGCTACCACTGCCCATTGCTTTCCTGATTACAAATCTCCTGGGGTCCCTTGGAGATGAGGAGATAGGTGCTTGTGGGAGGAGAGCGGGGAGTGAATGCACAGGCATGCTCTCAGGAGGGCAGTGGGCTGGGACCTTTCAGGGTTTCAAAGGTTAGGCGTTTGGGGGAGGGTCAATAGAATATTAATCAGCTTTATGCTGGTGAACCAAAATGAGATTTATTCTCTTAATTTGTCCTTGCGTATGGTTGACAAATGGCACTTATTGGATTTCTTTTTTTTCTTTTTTCTTTTTCTTTTTTTAATCAATCTTTATTGTTTATTATTACAAAGGTTCCTCATTTCTTCCCCCTCCACCAGGTTCCCACCCCACCCTCTGCCCTTTCCTCACAACTGATTGGATTTCTGTTCTCTGTCCCCAGTAGAGTGATTTAAGCTATTTACCCTCTGGTTAGGGAAAAGTGCAAATCATTTAGTCCCCTAAGTGTCCTTGATTTAGGGAATATAGGATTTACTAGGTGGTAGGATTTACTAGGTGGTTGCTAACTGCGTTTAACTGTCTTAGTTTTCCTATCCCATTTGTGCTGGAATGTTTCTAGCTTCTTTCTGTACTATAACATTCTCCCCTCAGAGATTTTTACCCCTAAAATCTTTCAGGGTTGAGAGGGAGAATGGTCTGTCTTCAGTAGTTGTTTCCTCCTGAAAATGGTTTTTTAAAAATTCTAATATTCTGTCTTTACTTACTGACTCATATTTTTCTTTAAAGAAGTTTTGTTTTATTTTTTCTTTCTCCTTTTTAAAGATTGAGTATCACTGAATTTATGTTTCTCTTTATTTTGTGTGTTAAAATCAGTTATACCATTTTCTTTTGGATGTTCACCTTGTCCTAACTTTGATGGTGGCTCTATTATCTTTTCCCTATCAATCTAAAAAACATTTTTTGACATCTGTTTACCAACAGAGTCATCTTTATATAATATTTTCTTCAGTTTTTTATTTATTTAAAAAATATATATTTTATTGACATTTTACAAAGAGGAAGGGAGAGGGATAGAGGGTCAGAAAACATTGACCAGCTGTCTCCTACACACCCCTACTGGGGATATGCCTACAACCAAGGTACATGCCCTTGACCAGAACCTGGGACCCTTCAGTCCACAGGCTGACGCTCTATCCATTGAGCCAAACCAGTCAGGGCTTTCTTCAGTTTTTTAATAATACATTTCAAACATTCAAAAAAGGAAAGAATTGTATGTTCCTATTATAGAGCTTCAACTTATGGCAAATCTTGTTTTTCTCCACACTTTCAATTGTTCTTCCCAACTCCATTACTTTAAAGCAAATTCCAGATACTGTATTATTCAACTTTAACTGAAATGATTAAAAGATTCCTTAAAGAGTGAGATGATTAATTATGGGTTAACTAGTTTGCTTTATTATGTGTAAGATAGCAGTCAGTGAAAATTCAGAGGAAAAGAGGAGTGCCTGAAATGATGGACCAAAAAAAAAAAAAAAAGACTAAATAAATATGAAGAATAATAAGGAAAAAAATCAAACGACTCTGAAATAATGGATTTGCTTTGGAAAGGTGTCAAGGGATGGAATAGACAAAGAATCCTGCAAGATAATGAAGCTTAGCATTGAAGCTTAAATGCTTATTGAATAAACCCAGTATTTTTAATTTGTTACTCAAAATATGGATGATCATTTCTTTCTTGGTACTGAATCTCTGCCCTTTGAAAGTGGGAAATGATTGTAGACAATCAAAATCACTGCTAAAGTTTATTGTAATTTTGTAATTTTTTTACTCTTGTAAGGAAGTTACAATTTGCATTTCTAGAGTTATTTAAACGACCTTGCAGTGTTTGTGGGTATTCTGGAGCTTCATGTTTACAGTCTTTGCCAATTTAATGGTGACAGGATTGTGTACTAGGATTTAGGTTCCCCCCTACTCCTAACAAAAATACATCTGGGTCCTTTGTGGAATCATGGCTATAGTCTTATTTTGTAGATACTTTTTTTAACTGCTCAATTCAACTTTTGATCTCATTCTTTCTTAGCTCCATTTTTACCTTATGCATTTTTTTTTATGTTTAGACAAATTTATTGAAACATACAGGGTGTTAGCAAAGAAATCATTCAGTGATATGTTACAGTATGCCACTACCTTGAATGTATACTTTAACAATGATAAATATACACTTCATAACTAAACCTTTGGCCAAAAAAATAAAAGGGAAGTCATTTAGCACATTTGTGAAAGGCCAATAGGAAATTAATTTTGAACATTAGAAAGATAAAGTCACTGGATTAAACATAAGTAACCACTGCTAATCCAGAATCCCACTGTGTTGAAGGCAGAAGTGTCTGCGCAGAGCTAGTCACCTATTTTAGCAATCAGAAGAGGTGGGGCAGGCACACCTGTTGGAGGTGGCAGAAGAGCTGGTAGGACAGCAGGGACAGACTGGCCAGGTGAGCATGTCCCAGAGACAGCAACAACAGAGAGCAGTCCAGCACTCTGTGAGGCAGGAGGGTGGGCCCAGGCCATCCCTTTGGCCTTCTACCACATACACTGTGGCTTTAGGCGGCTCCTGAGTCCACCTTTCAGCCATACTGTGGGTATCCCTGGTAGGGGTACCCCTGAGGAGGTGGGTAAGGTCTTCCCATAGGTCCTGGAGGGTAGGCCTCAGGCCCCATTCATTAGTTGTTGTGGATAAGAGGGTTATGGGGTCATTGGACCAGGGCCCGAATAAGGTGGAGAACTCCCTGGGTTCGTTAGGGAACTGCAGAATGTACCTCTTCATCAGTGGACTGAGTGCCGGCTGGGACAGAGCGGACGGGACCAGGCGAGACGGCACAAATAGCACCGCATCAGCCACGGCCCTACAGCATTTAGTAGAGTGTTGTTTAGAGTTCCTCTATTGGGTTTGAGCTTGGGTTGAAGGTGCTGCCTTACTTATTGTTGCATCTTACAAACCTAGGAAATACGTACAGGTGTTCAGGAAATGAATGGATTAATTTGGACTAAAGCTATGTGTTTTACATTACAAAGTCTCAAATTAATCTCAAGAAAATAAGTATATAATTAACATAAACTAAAATATTTGGGGTATAAGTGGATGGTTTATAAAATTTTATTGGATAAGAGGGAGAGAAATGGGTTAGGCCAGGTCAATTGATTTGAACCTTTAAGTCGCTAAAATGTTTCTACATTCTTACCTTTTGGAAACGAGACTTCAGTTTTTAAACTATAGACTAATCTAAAATTAGGGGAAGGCTCAAATATAAACAAAATAATCCTCACTTTGAAAAAATGTCACGACTTGAAGAAGCAAAAAGGAATTGCCACTTCAGGGCCATAAGTCAGTGTTTTGCTTTTGGGAGGAAATAAATTTGTGGAGATATAGAAAATATGAAAAAAATGTGTTCTGTTATATATTTATCAATGAGGAAAGGAAGATGAAACAGCCACAATGTTGAAAACGGAAGCCTGTTTTGTTTTGTTGGGTAGTTATTAGTACTTACTAGAAGCCCAGCGCACAAAATCGTGCGCAAGTAGGGTCCATAGGCATAGCCTGGCCTCCATCATGGCCTCCTTCATGTGATGCTACATGAAGTTCCCCCCCAGGACACTGCAATGCGCAAGGCCTCTGCCCCTCGAAATTCCCCTCCCGCCACTGCTCTGTGAAACTCCTCCCATCCCTCAACTGCTCCTCGAAATGCCCCCCAGCTGCCCCTGCTGCCGATACTCAACAGTCCCTCCCTCATGGTTAGCAGCTTGGGGGCCGGGTATGGAGGAGGGAGGGACTGAGAGGTGCTCCATGCACCTCCTGGTGACGGGTTGTTTGGTCATTCCAGCGTTAGGACCACTGGGTTTTTACTATATAGAAGACTAACAGTTAAGAGATAACAGAAGTGTCAACTAATTTTAAAGCCAAAGTTAATGTGTGTGGGGTAGGGGGTAGGAAGAGGGAGGGAAAGGACCAAGAATGTATGTTAGATTATGTTTTCTTTGGGCTCAATTATTTTTATGTTTTTATCAACAAAATCTGTAATAGCATTCCCTACTTTCCCCCCCCCCTTTTAAATTTTTTTTTTTGTAATCCTCACCTGAAGATGAGTTTTCATTGATTTTTAGAGAGAGTGGAAGGAAGGGAGGAGATCTACCAAGAGAGAATAACATTGATGTGAGAGAGACATATCTATTGCTTGCCTCCCCTACATGCCCCACCTGGCCAGGCATTGAGCCTGCAACCCACGTACTTGCTGTTGACGAGAATCTAACCTGGGACCCTTCGGTCTGCGGCTGACGCTATCCGCTGAGCCAGATTGGTGAAGGCCCTTCCCCCCCATTTTATGTAAATGAAAGTTGCAAACCGCTTAGATAGGGATTGAAGATATTTAGTATAGCAGTTTGGGCAGGCAAATATGATTTGGTCTTCTTTTTTTTTTTAATATATTTTATTGATTTCTTACAGAGAGGAAGGGAGAGA
This sequence comes from Nyctalus aviator, assembly GCA_036971965.1. NCBI lineage: Eukaryota > Metazoa > Chordata > Mammalia > Chiroptera > Vespertilionidae > Nyctalus > Nyctalus aviator. The sequence goes on along the minus strand of CM072929.1, from coordinate 7,475,673 downwards.
GTTAGAGAGTTAGAAACATCGATGAGAGAGAGTCATCGATCAGCTGCCTCTTGCACACCCCCTACTGGGGATATGCCCGCAACCAACGTACATGCCCTTGACCGGAATCGAACCGGGGATCTTTCAGTCCCCAAGCCGACGCTCTATCCATTGAGCCAAACCGGTTTCGGCTGATTTGGTCTTTATTGTTAATGTTTATTGAGGAAACGGAACTACACAGGATATTTGGCAATGATTGCTTCTGAGAGATAGATCTGTGTTTACAGGACTATTGGTTTTTCTTAGAGGTTCAGCAGAAAGGCACTGTTAAGAGAGATTGCATTCTTTCAGTGTTGAGATTACAGGAGTTTCAGGGAATACCGGAATTGACACATGTGGATAGACCTTTTGGGACAACATCTGTATTCAGATGTTTGTGCCTATTAAGTGGACAATGGCCAAAAACAGTTCATAGGTTTAAAGTCTCCTGCCATTGTCTCTGATTCTCTTTAAATCTGGCTGTGAATTTGAGTCGTTTGTTTTGCAGGACAGTTGGTAATGATGTGAGACTTGATCTAAAAAGGAATTTGAGTTGGGCCAATGTTTAAGCTATTTTTAGATTAGTAGATATTTTATAATAAACAGTAAATACTGAATAAAGCCAGAAGGCAGAACTATGTTGTAATTTGTATTTTTCTGTTTCACTTAGTTTATCTAATGAATTAATATCTTGGCTACTCTTGGTTTAAAGAAGCTACATTTTTCAAATTCTAAAAGATAAAGATTTTTATTTGTAGTTTGTAGTTATTTGTTTCCTAGGAGATAAATAAGAAAATATAAGTATAATTATTTGGATCAATAACTTTAGCCTATTTTTTCCTTCAGTTTTTGGATTGTTTGCATGTTTAGTAGGTTTTTAGTTTTTGAAAGGATTGAAGGGATTATATGCAGGATAAATACACAGATTCATAACAAAGTCACCTAGTAGAGCAGAGTTCTGTTGCACTGGTAAGGAACACAGGACTAAGCAGGCATCTAGTCCTAATGTCACCTGTTACATAAAGTGCTATCTCCTCACATAAACTGGCTCATCTAGGTTTGTACTTCACATGTGCGCTGGGCTTCTAGTAAGTACTAATAATTACCCAACAAAATAAACCAGGCCTCAGTTTTCAACATTGTGGCTGTTTCAACTTCCTTTCCTCATTGATAAGTATATAACAGAACACATATTTTTCATATTTTCTATATCTCCACAAACTTATTTTTCCCCCAAAGCAAAACACTGACTTATGGCCCTGAAGTGGCAATTCCTTTGTGCTTCTTCCAGGTCATGACATTTTTTTCAAAATGAGGACTATTTTGTTTATATTTGAGCCTTCCCCTAATTTTAGAGTGTGTGTGTGTGTGTGTGTGTGTGTGAGAGAGAGAGAGAGAGAGAGAGAGAGAGAGAGAAACATCAGTAAGAGAGAAAGGCCATTGATCAGCTGCCTCCTGCACACACCCTACTGGGGATCAAACCCACAATCCAGGCATTAGCCCTGACTGGGAATCGAACTGGTGATCTCTTGGTTCCTGGGTCGACGCTGACCCACACTGGCCAGGCTATCTTAATCTACTTTTTAATTTTTATAGTTTACCTATTAAGAGACTTCAAATGTATAGTATAGTATGTGCAGTTTTCTTAATGATTTAGAAAAAAAAAATTAGAATGACTTAGGTCTGATGCCACCTTCTTTTTAATGAAACCGCATTTGGAAAAGATTTATTTACAGAACAGATAAATCAAGTAGTGCTTCTCAGGATGGAGTTCGTGATCATAATCATTTAGGTGCCTTTTAGATGTATAAGTGCCTGTATCCCAACTTCAGATATACTACAACTTATTCTGGGAGGTTCATAATATTCGAGATGGGTACCACAGGTTATTTTTATGTAAATGAAAGCTTGCAAACAACTTAGATAGGGATTGAAGATACTTGGACTTTAGAAGTTGTTTTTGAGTAAATTCCTTTTTTTTTCTTTTTGTTGTTTTACTTTTTTAAAAGCTTACTTTTCTTCTTCAGTACAGTTCTTGATAAAATTAAGTGGGGAGAAAAATTGCAATTTTTTTGAGAATGGTTAGGCTTTTAATAGTGTTTTACGGATTTTCCTCCCTCTATTATAGTCATTACCCTTAATGGTGGAAAGTACTGAAAAAAACAGGTTTAAGACTCATCCTCTGCTTTTTCTGTTGGTCATGGTCAAGAGCTTATATGAGTTTAAATCCTTTACCACCTCCACCCCATACTTTGACATTTATTGTACATATCAAAGAAGTTCCAAAGTCCTACTAATATCATTGGTAATGCGTATTCCTTAGAAACTAGTCTAGTTTTTGTTCTGGTTATTTGACTTGGGACCCTATCCTACTCCCCATTAACATCTATAGAGTGATAATGTAATTACAGTTTATTCCAAAGGCAAAAGCTAGATTTTAATAGAGTTTCTTGTAGAAATAAGTTCTGGGACACATAAGCATGGGACAGTTGTTCTTTTGCCATAGTGACAGGGTTCTGACCTCATTCCATTATAAAAAGGCACTGGAAACTTGCTGTAAGTTTTTTTAAAAGTGACCTATTCCTCTGGTCTGTCAACAGATTCAGGAAAAAATAATAAGACAACTCCATTTAAAAAAAATAGATTTTATTGATTTGAGAGAGGAAGGGAGAGGGAGAGATAGAAACATCAATGATGAGAGAATCATTGATTGGCTGCTTCCTGCACGCCCCTACTGGGGATTGAGCCCGCAACCCAGGCATGTGCTTTTGACCCTTCAGTCTGTAGGCTGATGCTCTATCCATTGAGCCAAACCAGCTAGGACTCCATTCCTTTTTTTAAAAAAAGTTGATTTTAAGAGAGAGGGAGGGAGAGAGGAAAAAAAAAAATTGATTTTTTTTTTGTTCCACTTCTTTATGTATTTATTGGCTGATTCTTGGGTATGCCCTGATCAGAGATGAAACCTGTGCTACATGGCAAAGTGGGACAATGCTGTTAATCAGCTGAGCTTCCTGGCCAGGGTATAATCCATTCCTTAAGGAGGCGCAGTCTCCTTGTAGAAACCACTAACACACTGTCCAGTTTTCAGTTTTACTTTGCCCTACTGCAATATGATAACCAGGCCGGAAAGCAAAGACATTGTGCTGCTAGCTACCTGAATGGTTCATAGCTGTAAGGATGGGTGACTTTTTTTTTTAATCCTCACTGAAGGATATTTTTCCATAGATTTTAGAGAGAGTGGAAGAGAGAGGGAAAGACAGAAACATCAATCGGTTGCCTCCTGCACGAGCCCTGACAGGGCCTGGGGTGGGGAGGAGCCTGGAACTGACGTATGTGCCCTTGACCAGATTCGGACCTGGGACACTTCAATCCGCAGGCCAGCACTATCCACTGAGCCAAACCAGCCAGTGCTGGATGACGTTATATTGTGAGAATTAAATATTCAATATGTCTATAATAACCAGAGTATACTTTTAGTCATTTTGGATAGCTTCCATTGTTAATTAATGCACTTGATGGAGAATTATTTATATAGATTACTTTATGAACATTTAACTACTTCCTTGATCAGAGGAAAATAGGGATGTAACAGAATTTGAAAATAGCTGAGCCATGGTTCTGATAGTAGTTTCATGTAATTTAATTATATTTCTTACTCGGGGCCCAGTTCATGAAATTCGTGCAATGGGGGATGTCCCTCAGCCTGGCCTGCACCCTCTCCAATCTGGGAGCCCTGGGACATCCCTCTCACAATCTGGGACTGCTAGCTCCTAACCACTTACCTGCTTGCCAACCTGGTCATCCCTAACTGCCCTTCTCTGCCTGCTTCATCTCCCTAACTGCTCTCCCCTGCCGACCTGATAGCCCCTAACCCTCTGCCTTGGCCCCTGCCACTGTGACTTTGTCCGGAAAGACATCTGGTCTAATTAGCATATTAGCATATTATTATAGATTATGGAATTGGGTTATTAGTTACTTAACGAGGAGTGATGATTAATGTCTGACATAGATGTTCAACAGATGTTTTTTACATTTGATCTACAATATCTTCTGTATGGATCCTTAGATCCATGGTAACCCTTTCCCCCAGGGGTCTGTGGATAGAATTTTATGGTTTCCCTGAACTTGGATGGATTATATAAACCTTTTATTTTCATGAATCTCTTAACAAATTGAGTTTTTTCTTTAATCAAGAATATAGACAAGAAACCACACTAGTAGTGTTAGCAACAGCTATGATTGGAACATAAATATTCAACATATTGTTGCACTCAGCACTAGACTCTCCACTGGATCTTGTTATTTAATGTGTTAAGTACCTGTGACTATATAAGACTTTGTTTTAAAAATATTTCAATAATATTTTAATATTTGTTTCCTTTGAAATCCCTCAGAGTTTGTATATTTAAAAACATTATTCTGAGAAAAGGTCCTTAGGCTTCAAATAGAACTTCACTGGAAGGTTCTGTGGCTCCAGTAAAGGTTGGGAAGCTCTGGAAGCCATGGTTTTCTTCTCTTCCCCCTACCCCCATCACCATTTACCCCCTCTCTGCCCTCTTCCCACTTCCATCACCCCCGTTATCACCACACTGTTGCCCATGTTCGTGAGCTCTCTCTTTTATTTTTTGCTGAGTCCCTCCCAACATTTCCCCCTTATGCACTGGCCCTCCCTCCCCCAGCTGACCCTATTTTGCTTGGTGTTCAATTTGCTTGGTGTTCAAATTCCATATATGAGTAAAATCATATAGTACTAATTTTTCTCTTACTGGCTGTTTTTCACTTAGCATAATGTTCTCCAGGTCCATCCATGCTGTCACAAAGAGTGAGTTTTTTAAGGCAGAGTAGTATTGCACTGTGTAAATGTACCAAGTTTTTTATCCACTCATGTACTGATGGACAGTTGGGCTGATGAAGATAGAGGACTGCATATATTCTTTTGAATTAATGTTTTGGGTTTCTCCAGATAAATTCCTAGGAGTGGAATTGCTGTATCATAGGGTAGTTCCATTTTTAAAGTTGATAAACACATTTTTAATTTTTTGAGGTAACTCTGTACTGTGGAAAAACATGGTTTTTCAACTGAGGCTGCACATTGGATCAGCCTGGAGAGTTAGTTTTTGTGCCTTTTTTTAAAGAGTGATGTTCCAGTCCCCCTTCCTAGTATTCTGGTTTCATTGGTTGATGGTAGGGCTTGCACATCTTTTTAAATTCCCTTTCTCCCAGTTGGTTCCAGTGTGCTGCTAGTCGTGAGAATCAGTAGTATAAATGGTATCTTACAAAAATTGGGATCTTTTATTTTTAAATATTTTTTAAAAGTTTGTTTTTTCAGGAAGTAAACTCATGAAATAAATCTATTTTGTTGTATCCGAAGTACCCCTTCAACATTGTCTAGCACATACTGGCAAGTATTTCTCAGGTGAATAGTAAAAATTCAGACACTAGGAGAGTATACAGTGTAAAGTGAGTGTATGTTTGTGTGTCTGTGTGCGTCCCTACTTTTTTTTGAAACTCAATATTATGGAGAATGTTTCATGTTGCTAACTATAGACCTTGCTCTTTTTAGTGATTACAAATTTCATAATATTTAGCCAGTTTTTTTATACGTGATTATTTAAATTATTTCTATTCTTATGCAACAATAAAAGGCTTAGTAGCTCACTATTCTTCAGTATCCATGTGCAGTACGATGCCTTGCCAGAAGTGGAATTTAGGGTCAGGCATTCTTAGTAAATTTTGATCAATATTACTACTTGTCCCTGTTGACTATGTGAGAATGTCTGTTTCTGTTTACCCTTGTAATCCTATATAATAAAGAGCTAATATCCTAATTGTCTTGCCCTCACACTGTAATGGCCAATCAGCTGGAGGCTGCGTGCGCTGGCGGGCAGAGCCGCAGTATTGTTCCAGAGACAAGACAGAAGCTCTGGAGATGGGGTGGAAGTGGGGAAGTGCCCAGAGGAGGTGGGACCAGCCAGAGGAGGCAACTCACGGGGACCGAGTGGGGCTTGAAGCAGCCAGAGAAGACTGCAGGGGTGGGGTGGGGCCAGGCACATTTGAGCTCTCCCTGGAGAGGTTAGGGTGTTGAGGAGCAGTGGGTGGGTGGGACTGCACAATTACACCCACTGGGCTTCTAGTGTTAATAATAAAACACTTAAAAAATATTTTATTGATTTTTTACAGAGAGGAGGAGAGAGGGATAGAGAGCTAGAAACGTCGATGAGAGAGAAACATCGACCAGCTGCCTCTTGCACACCCCCTACCGGGAATGTGCCTGAAACGAAGGTACATGCCCTTGACCGGAATCGAACCTGGGACCTTTCAGTCCGCAGACCGACGCTCTACCACTGAGCCAAACCGGTTTCGGCAATAAAACACTTTTGATCTCTATTTTATGGTTTATATTTCTATTCTTTTGTGTTTTCCTTTATTAATCCTCATCTAAGGATATTTTTTCCATTGGATTTTTAGAGAGAGTGCAGGGGGGGAGAGAGAGAGAGACATCTATGTGAGAGAGATACCTTGATTGATTGCCTCCTGCCCTCTCTCTGACCCAAGGGCCAGGGATTGAGCCTGCAACTGCAGAGTGTGCTCTTCACCGGGAATTTGACCAAAGACCCTTTATAGTCCTCAGGCCAATGCTCTAACCACTGAGCATTGACCAGGGCTCTTTTATTTTAGTGTTTACAGTTCATTTTCTGTGAAATATTTGAACTTCAGTTTTCTTTTTTCTTTTTTTAAGTTGTTGGTCTTTTATTGATTGTACTTTATAAGTTTTTTTTTTAAATATATTTTTATTTATTTCAGAGAGGAAGAGAGATGGAAGAATCAGTGGTCCCTTGGCCTGGCCTGCACCTCTTGTAATCCAGGACCCCTCAGGAGATGTCAGGCTGTCGGTTTCAGCCCGATCCCCGCAGGCCAGGCCGAGGGACCGTGCATCAGGCCTCTAGTATGCATGCTAGATCTTCGGTTAATCTCTTCCCACCCTCCCCAGTCACCCCCTCCCTCTGATTCATCAGTCCCATGTTTCCATGGCTGTGCATTGAGCGTCTGCCCCCTGGTGGTCAGTGCATATTGTAGCTAACAGTCAAATGGTTGTTTAGATTTTTATATACTCGAGTAGCCCGATTGTTATGATCTCTGAACGTATAATAATCTGGCCACTCAGAGTGTGTGTGTGTGTGTGTGTGTGTGTGTGTGTGTGTGTTAGAGACCCAGTGCATGAATTTGTGCATGGGTGGGGTCCAGCTAGCCTGGCCAGGGGGAGGGGTTAGGGTTTTTATGCAGTTAACTCAAGGTTACATAGATTACAGGAACTACAGGCCTCTTTTATAAGAGAACATTTTTATTCCTTGTATTGTGGTATTTGTATACTATTTGTATACTGATATATTGTGCTTGAATAAGATTCGGCATGAAAATTTTAAAATGGTGACTTCAGTTTGTTATTTTTCTCTCCTCAGGCGGCTGAATATGTCCCAGAGAAGGTGAAGAAAGCTGAAAAGAAATTAGAAGAGAACCCCTATGACCTTGACGCTTGGAGCATTCTCATTCGAGAGGCACAGGTTTAGTGATATAGGATTACATTTCCTTCTCTATGGGTCCAGTCACACTACTTGGTTCTGCAGTAAATATTTTCATAATCCTAACACTGTAAATGCTGTTATTGGTTTTCAATTTTAGAATCAACCTATAGACAAAGCACGGAAGACTTATGAACGCCTTGTTGCCCAGTTCCCCAGTTCTGGCAGATTCTGGAAACTGTACATTGAAGCAGAGGTTAATATTTTATTTTATTTTTCTTATAAGCATCTGATGGGAATTGCAGCATACACTATAGTGGTAAAGACAAGTTAGGGACATAGATAGCACAACTGACAAGGAGGGTTTAAATGTCTTTTGCCTTTATTTTGTAATATAGGTATAAAGGAGTGATTAAAATGAATTTTTGAAATTTGGGTCTTTACAAGCTGATGATTGTTGCATTTTGCGATTGCAACAACATTAAAACAGTTTCAATGGTATTGGAGTGCTTTAGCCTTTTATTTACTTGTCATGTGTCAATTTATTGCCTCCTGTGTCATTTATTGAGAGCTCATTTTTCTTTTGATTCCTGCTTACAAAAATATGAACTACTGGTATTATAAGAAAATACAGAAATATTAACTTATAAGAAATGTTAGTTTAATAGGTTATTTTGAACATCTCTGGTGAAATGAAACATTTAGATGAAAAGTTATCTCAGATTTTAATTTCAGGAAAATACATGGTTTGTCAATAAATGTAAGCACTTCAATAATTTCAAGAAAATTTTTTTCTGCTGGAAGAAGTTTACATTATAAAGAAATAAGCTAATATGACTTAAACTTACGTAATCATAATTTACACCATGCTACTTTTTAAAAAATTGCTTTTTAACTGTCTTGATATTTGAAGTCAGGTATGCTTATTTTAAGAGTAAGGGCCCCATTCTTAATTATAATTAGAAGGGAATGTTCCTTTTTGAAGGCTGGAATTAGCGATCAAATGATAATAAAGTGTTAGTTAATAACATTTGGCACCACGTAATCATATTTCAGGTTATAAGTTAATTGAGTGGAAAGGGTGAGATGGGAAGAATAATTGATATCCACATTATAACTTATGAAGTATTTTTACTTTCAATATTAATTTTGTAATATAAATTCTCAACATAATCAAGTACACTGCAGCCTTGTCATATTTCCCACCCTAGCTGAATGTGATAGTATGTGGTCTGTTTTGGACCTATTCAAGGGGCTTTTAGTTTTCAGTGATCTGAACAGACCTCAGCACCACACAGTGTTGTTACCTGTGATGTGTGTCTCAGAATGGACTCAGCCAGTAGCAGCTTTAAGTGGAGGCTACAGTGTACTCGTTGTATTTGTGATTTAACTTGTATTACTTCGGGAGGGGGACAATTACTGGACGACAGCAGGGAACGTGTGCGTGTTAAATTTTTTGTGTGTGATTGTATATGTAGTATGTGTGTTTGTATGTTTGTTGTGTGAGAGAGATTGTACCTTATGTGGAGTCTGGTTGTGGTTTTGGCCCAGAATCTTATCCTTAAGTTTTATCCTATGGGGTCATTTCTTTTGTTAATATACTTAATCAACAAAGTAGACTGATGATTCATGAAATTCAGCAGGTGAGTGAATAGGTCTGTCTGAAGTACTGAAGCCAGTGCTGCTTTGTAATACTTACGAAAGCAAGGAACATGAATCACATGTACTTAGTCTGCATTCCAGTTTGACTTTACAAACACAGCTTATATGCAAACTCATCAGAAATGAACATCATTGGTATATAATAGATTTTGTATAATGAAGAAGTACTTTCTGAGTTTTAGAAATTTCTTTCAGTTTCTCATATTCAGTCATTATTCATGTGCTTTATTATAACATAAGTTATACTGAAATTGGCAGTTAGACTGCATTCTATAAGTTAAAACACAATGAGTGTCTGTCTCTCCCATTTCCTAACTGAAAATATGAAGTGCATTCTAAAAAAGAATTCCAAGACAGACCAGATGTTATTCCAAGGGGCTAAAAATTTAAATATCAGACTCATTTCACATATTTCAGAGCTGCTCGCAGTTGACTGATTTATTTAGTTGGTAATGTTTGCAGTTATTTTGCACACATAAACACAAATTTGAATATATGTATAAAGCATCTTGAGAAAAAGTGGTAAATAATATATATTTTGTAAAATATATGTTTACGGTTTAAGAGTTAAGATGTTAAATTGAATCTTAATTTCGAAAATCCGTATCCTGAGCTGTGTTTTTCTCTTTTTTGATTTGCTCTTTTATTTTATTTTACTTTTTAATTTTCAATTTTTTACTTTGTTTAGCCTGCGAGAGGCTAAATTTTTCTTTGCCCATATTTCCCAAGGTGGCCCTTAATATTTCTGGTGAAGTCACATAACCTATTCATAATATGTTAAAATCTAAGGTAATAAGAATGTCTTTACATCAGAGGTAGTACTAACAGTGTTTACATAACATCCTGTATGCATTCTCAAGAAAATAAAATTTTGTTAATACATTTGTTGTAACTCAGTACTTCATGGTGGGGAAATTGTAATATTTCATTTATTTATGTTCAGCTAAACCAACTTGTATGAGTCCAAATACATTTAGTTCTTTTCTAATAGAAAATACATAATATCTTTCGTAACAAGAGATTTGATTCCCCAGAGAAGTTTCTTGTAAATCCTACTTAAAATCAAAGTGGGGGGAAAAGCATATATTTTGCTTTTAAATTTGAAATATCATTTGCAAATAAATGATTCTTAGTAAGTAGTTAATGTTAGTGACACTAATCTATTGTTTTTTAATATTTGCCAATATATAAGCTTTTCTTATATCAGTGAACATTAAGCAAATATACCTGGCTTCCTGTGTAAAAGTTGAACTTTATGATGTCATCCTTAATTCATTACCTACTTTTATTTTTTTACTAAAGCATAGAAAGTGTTGGAGGTAAATTTTTGTTGTTCTAATGGAAGGGCATTTAGAACCACCATCTTTATATTTATGATATTACATAATTTCAGAATTAAGCCAAATTACATCAGTGTTATATCTATTATACAGTCATGTGCCACATAACAACAGTTGGGGTCACTGACAGACTGCATATACAATGGTGTATACCGTAGGTCTATAGTATGCTATCCCATCTAGGTTTGCGTAAGTGCACTCTGTGATGTTCACACAATGACAAAATCGCCTAACAATGCATTCGTTTCTCAGAAAATATGCCTGTCGTTAAGCAGCTCGTGACCATATAGGCAATCACATTTTGCCTCAGGTATGTGAAAGATAATGTTTTACTCTTGAATTCCAAAACTGCTCCTTTACATAATTTAACTGTCATAAGAAAAACCAATTGTATGACCATTCTTAAAGTGCTATAAATATCAAATATAGTCTAATTGTGTTATATGAAAACATTTTTGCTGCTGATTAGTTTTATTTTTAATATATTTTTATTGATTTTAGAGAGAGGAAGGGAGAAGGAGAGAAACATCAGTGATGAGAATCATTGATCAGCTGCCTCTTACTGGGGATCGAGCCATACAACCCGGGCATGCGCCCTGACTGGGAACAAACTGTGACGGCCTGGTTCATGGCCAACACTTAACTATTGAGCCACACCAGTCAGGTCGCTGGGTAGTTTTAATGTAAACATTTTAATACATTTATTGCCATTTAGTTGATATATGGATGCCTTAAATCTGCAGTGTAGGTGGGGGTTTTTTCTTTTTTCCTGTTCCACTTATTTATGCATTCATTGGTTGATTCTTTTTTTGTTATTCTTAATCCTTACGGGAGGATATTTTTTTGTTGATTTTTAGAGAGGAAGGGAGAGAGGGGACACATGCACACACCCACACACCCACCACTGCCTTCCACACGCTGCCTGACCAGGGCTGGGGATCAAACCTGCAACCCAGGTACGTGCCCTTGGCTAGGGATCAAACCCTCAACCTTTGGGATATCAGGGCGATTCTCTAACCAACTGAGCTAGGTGGCCAGGACTAGTTAGTATATTTTTGCATTTAAGAAATTTGAGTTTTGAAAAACTAGAGTTAATTAATGGAATGCCCCTGAGAACCTGAATGCTCTTTAAAGAACCACTTTTTAGAGTGTTCAGAAGGGTCACTAAGTATCACAAAATTAAGAAAATTTAGTTTTGCCATTCTGTTTTTTAAGTTTTTTTCTCCCTCGTGACTACAGCTTTTCATGTAGCTAGGTAGTCAGTGTGATAGCATGTAATGTACAACATCTTATTGTTAGAAGTAACTTGTTTTGAACTGGGCCACATTCATAAGCAATTGTCCTATGAAAGGATAATTTTTTTTTATTAGATAAAGGAGAAATGAAAGTAATGCTGCTGGTAATAGCAACAATGTATCTTGCTGTCTGTGAAAGCTGTAATTCTTGAATAAAAGCAATATAGAATTGATTGCATTTTCTTTTAAATAATTTAAAAACATTAATACTTAAATAATGGGTTGTAAAGTATATGTTTTCATTTTTTTCATAATCTTTCTACTTGAGAAAAATCATTTATAAATACCTTTCTTCATGGCAAATGGAAATGAACTCAGGATGGAACATGAGTGACCTAAATTGAAATAAACTTCTCTACTGTCTACTGTTTTTATGCCTCTAAATAGCAGTTTAAACTGTATTATGTTTTGTACATATTGAGCAATGTTATTTTTTTTTAAATGCAGATAAAATTATGGCTTTATTATGTAGATTATAATTTTTCTATTCAGCTTGCAATCATTTTTTTTTAATTGTACTCTTTTTTTTCTATAAATCTCTTTTCCTGTTTGTAATAAATGTTGGTCCATGTCTGTGTGATTATTCAGAATGTACTCTAAAACACAATATGCTCTGTAGTTTCTTAAATGCATGTATAATGTAGTGGGGAGGTGTAAAAGAAAACAAGATTATTTGCAAACACAGACCTGAGTGATTGAATATCTGAAAGTGCTTTGAATAATAACATAATTATTTTTAAAACAAAGGAAATATTTTCATGTTTACTACTGTAGGCAGGAAACTTTTTTGGTTTTATTATAATGTCTCATCCCATTTTCCTTTATATGTAGCATAGATGTTTAGGTGTCACTTCTTACATGGCCTATCCATTTTTTTTCCTTGAGAGCCTTTTCTCCTCACCCAAGGCATTGTGTATAATAAAATTATTTGCGAACAGACATAGTTAATTTAGATAAAAAATTTTTAAATCTCATTTCTCATTCTTTATATCTTGTAGGTAGTTTATTACTTAATGTGAAATGTAGGCATTTAATTTTAAACAAAACCTCACACTATTCAACCTAGTTGCCTTTATGTTTCTCAGCTTTTTATAAAGCAAAATTATATTCTTTGCAGTCACTAATAAGCATTGAAAGAAATAGTTATCTTTTTCCCTCTGCAAAGATTCTTAAACTTTTAACTCAGCTTCTTCATATTCTATTTTTGTATGTGTAGTAAGAGTTATGGTATATTCTGAAAACGTGAAAAAGGTATCTAACCAGATTTTAATAAAAAGTACATACATTATATTTGTTGTGAAACAAAAAGGGCTGTTTGATCGTATCATTGGCAGTTTCCCTGTGGGTAGTGTTTTAGCCTAAATTTTTTGAGCATTTATGGAAGAGCATAACATTTAATGTACAATACCTAATAGTTTAAAAATTTATTGGGCATTGTAGTCAATAAGATTTTTAGGGGGTTATTTTGGTATATGACTCTATGCCTATCTCAAGAGGTATTAAAGATATGCTCCAACATGGCACCCATGAGTAAACACAAATGCATATAAGCCCATCATAATATTACCGTTAGAGACTTCTACATTTGGATATAGAACTAATTGTAATACAAACATTTTAGGGTGCTCTGTATTTTGGTTCTAACTTGAGCATAAAGGAACCAGGTGGCAATTAATTGACTTTGTCTTAAAAAACAAAGACCTCTTAAAGTCAAAGGTTCAGCTATTTTTTAATGGATTCATTATGGTGTTTTTTTTTGTAACAGCCATTTATTTGAATAAATCTGTTTCAAGGCATTTCTGAGAAATGACGATGTTAAAGTAATAGTGATATTAAAAGCTGTATTTCTGAGTGGACAAGACTGCATTTATTTGTTTACAAATAATTTACTTTTTAAATTTCAATTTTTATTACTAAGTAGTTTTGCTCTTACAAGTCTGGAGCAGAAAACAAATAGCATAATGGTATCATCATTAGAAGTCTAATTTTTTCCTCCTACATATTCACTGTCCACAGTAAAATCAACAAAATTATGAGTATTTGCTTTGAATACAACTTGTTGAGAAACTAAACAGCGTTTTTAATAACCTGGGGTAAATTTTATGATTTTGTATGCTAGGAGGTTTCCAAAGCAAAATGTTCTATTTGGAAATACTAAGTAATAGTTATAAAAACAATGAATCTTATGTCAAAGATAATGAAATATAGTTTATAATAATTTGATATGAAATATGGTCCAAAGTGAAAGTGAATTTTAATATTGCTGATACTTTTATTCATGTGACAAAACATGTTCAATTACAACCTTTTTTATTTTTTAAGCAAGATTTTTAGGTTTGTTATGTACAGATAACATTATTGTAAGTCTTTGTCTAAAGATTCTTGTATGGGAATTGGTCTTTTTTTCCTTTTCCAGTTAATTGAGATATAATTGACAAAATAAGGTGTACACAACACAATGATTTGATATATGCACATATTGCAAATGATTACTGCAGTGTTTAACATACATCACCTCACATAGTAACAAGTGAAATTGTCTTTTGTGGTGACATTTTCTGTACATTTTATATTGAAATTGGAGAAGAAAAGTATTGATCATTTCATAATGATGGTTTTCTTGAATTTTTTTTCTATTTAACAAACCCTGAATATGCAAGTATTATGTATCTAAAGTGAACATCGAATTTAAATAAGAAACTTAAAGCTAGAAGACAAAATGAAGTAGTTCAGCCCTCTTATTTTATATATGAGTAAAATCAAGAGATTGTTGTCCTTAAACTCAAAGCTTACAAACCATACTGAACGTATAGGCATTGCAGTTAGCATGCTGGCCTTGCTGGCAGTCTCCAAAGAATGGACACATGGAATGTGTTATTGTTAGGCAGCCAGTTTGGGGATTGAGACATTGTAGGGCAACAATTGGATCTTAATGCTATGAATATATTTCTTACCTTGCAGAATACTCCCTAAAGTTGTCTGGATTATAGTCTTTTTGCTAATTCTTTTATTTTATTTTTTATTTATTTTATTTTTTTAATTAAATATATTTTATTGATTTTACACAGAGAAGAATTGAGAGGGACAGAGAGTTAGAAACGTCGATGAGAAACATTGACCAGCTGTCTCTTGCACACCTCCCACTGGGGATGTGCCCGCAACCAAGGTACATGCCCTTGACCGGAATCGAACCTGGGACCCTTCAGTCCGCAGGCCGACGCTCTATCCACTGAGCCAAACCAGTCCTGGCTGCTAATTCTTTTAAATGTACCTTGCTGTAATTTATCAATCAGTATATAATCAATCAAGACTTAATCTAAGAGGCATGTATTGTATGCCTGGGAGTATTGACAGTGGTCACTTTTAGAGGTCTGCTGTCAGGGTTAGGGTTGTATAAGATTGGATTTCCCAAGTTCACAGAATAGTTGTGAGGTTTACATTCAAAGAACACTCTCCCAAGTCAAAAGAACTTATTTATATAAGTGTCTGTGACTTAATTTTTATGTAGTTGGCAGAGCGGTTACTTGCCATGTGCCTCATCTACAAGGTGAGAATTCTACCCATTATCGGTCTTAATAAAACTGGCCTGATCATTTTTTGTAGCGTAGAAAGATGTTAAACAATTTGTTAATTTTTTTTTAAAATGCAGGGAATTTGTAGGTTACTCTATAAAAGACATGGAGAAATAAAAATGACACAATTTAGAATATGGTGATGGAATTTCTATTCTTGGCTCTTCCATTGAATTACTGTGACTTTGGAAAGCCATTAATCTCTTCTCTCCACAATTTTTATTATGAAATTTTTGAGACAAAAATTGAAAGAGTAGTAGGAGTATTACTCTAGATGCTTGTATGCCTTCCATCTTGGCCTAGTGTTATGTTTTGCCATGCATGCTTTCTCTGATTATATAAATAATATATAGTCCTCCCTAGCCAAAATACCATCACACTGAAAAGGAACAGCGGTGTTCTAATATATCTAGAGGCCCGATGCATGAAATTCGTCCAAGGGGCTTGGCCCTCACAGCTCCGGCTTAGTGTCTGGAAGGTTGTTCATCTATCCAGTCTAATTAGCATATTATGCTTTTATTATAGATATCCAGTTCATGTTTACTTTTTTCTAACAGGTTTATGATTTCTAAAATTCCCTATTTCTATGATCAGTGAAATCATTTGAATTTCTACTGTGCCTTCTGGGTATCAGTTTGCCACAGATTTCGTACTATTTTTACTCTTGTCCCCTAAGTAAACTAGTAGGAATTCAAGTGTTGTTTTCAATGATCTGTAAATTGTGACAAATGGAAAAGTTTCATTCACTGTTCCTGACAAGAGTTTTCTTTAGTCTGCCATAATAATGCGGTCTGGGGTGGGAATTTTAATTTTTGTGGCTCCTACCCAAAATATGCATGGAATTGTGCTGGAGTTCTTAAAAGCAAGCAGGTGCTTTTCAGTTATGTTACATTTTAGCTGTACGTCTACAAAACTGAGTTTTATGGAAAATTCTATTTTATATGAACATTATATAAGCAGAAATATGTGAGACATTTTTGAAGGTAAAATATATTCTAGAATAGAGATTTAGGAGTAAAAAGATAAAGTTGGTTTTAAAAATCCATTGTTCACTTTCAGTTGTATTTTGATGGTGATTTTTTCCTTTATTCTGATTACCTACCTCAACAATAACTAAAATTTAATAGGCTTTTATTATGCTGGGAACTGTATTTAGTGTTTTATGTGAAATACTAGCTTATTATTTTACCTTTTTTTATTGACTTTTACAGAGAGGAAGGGAGAAGGATAGAGAGTTAGAAACATCAATGAGAGAGGAACATGGATCAGCTGCCTCCTGCACACTTCCTACTGGGGATGTGTCCGCAACCAAGGTACATGCCCTTGACCAGAATTGAACCTGGGACCCTTCAGTCTACAGGCCGACGCTCTATCCACTGAGCCAGACCAGTCAGGGCCACATTTTACCTTTTGAGTTAGGTATCTGTTATCCCTCATTTTCTTATTTTGTTCAAGTTTCTGAGATTTAGAGGACGTAAGTAGCTCTCCTAAGCTCAATAACATTAAAGGTTAAGCTACTGGAAGTATAAGTGGAAAAGGTGATATTCTAATTTCTAGGCCTAGGATCCTAGTCACTAACCACTATACAACTAAGCTAAGGAACCTAAAGTACAGTATATTGTAGAAATGACTATATGGTGGGTTCATAACTGACTTTTCTTTGCTTAAGAATATCTTACATTCTCATTTAGCTATTAGGATTTGGGGCTACATTTGCAAAAATACATTCAGCAACTCACAGCCACATACAATTTCTACAAATCTTTTAGAAGATGGCGTTACAATCGCTTCTATGCACCTTCTCTCGTGGTATGTATAAGGTCTTAGCTCTGAAACTGCCATTTGTATTTTCCCCTTCACAGTTTGAAGTATTTTAAACAATGTACTTGGATCTGATTTCAAATAGCAGGAATCCTGTACATGAAACAGGCAAGTTTTAGTAATTACGGACCTTGAAGAGCAACACATTATTTACAAATGCTTATTTACATTCAGTATTAATGTGAGGACTGTAAGTTTTACTTTCTGGTTAGCAATTAGAAGTCTTATTAGAATAGAATATCTGCTTACTAAACAGTTTTCTTTATACTTTTCTATCCATTGAACTACAGGAGTGTTGCAAAATATGTTTTCTGATAGCATAGACTATACTTTATTGTGTGTTTTTGGTTTTGGTTTTGGTTTTGTATTGGATGGGAGCTCTTTAACATATTTGGAATTCTAGTCATTGCTGGTGTGGCTCAGTTGGTAGATGCATTGTTCCATACAGTCAGGGCGCATCCCTAGGTTGCTGGTTTGATCCTTTGGGGCACGTGAGGGAAGCAACCAAACTTTTCTCTCTCCTCATCCTCTCCCCTCTAAAAATCAATGAAATGTCTTGGGTGAGGATTTTTTTTAAAAAAAGTTTAAATTATGAAACAAAACTTACTGAAGAAATAAAATATTGAAGTCAGAGACACACAACATCTAGCTCTCTTTAAAAAAGTTTTGAAAGAGGTTGTAGACTCCTGTAGTTAATGGAAAAATCACAGTTACTGGAACAACCATTTCCAGTTACTTACATTTTGTGCTTTAGCAGAAATGTGTTTTAAGTACATTTCTCTGTCGCTGGGAACTGCACTATCTTCATGCACCCTCCTGGTATTGCTCAGAAAACCACTCGGATATATCCGAACTTGAATTACCCATCTATGAAACAGTTTTGCAATTCTAAGTTTCCCACAATTGAACTGTAGAAATGTGTGCTATTCATTAGTGCTTATTCTAAGATACTTTTTGTTTTTAGTTTAGCTTTCAGGGGATTCTCTGCAAAGTAGAATACGCAGAATTTTGTGCCTTAGCCGGTTTGGCTCAGTAGATGGAGCCTCTGCTTATGGACTAAAGGGTCTGGGTTTCATTCTGGTTCAGGGCACAGGCCTGGGTTGTGGGCTCCATTCCCAGTGTGGGGCGTGCAGGAGGTAACCAATCATTGATTCTCATCATTGATGTTTCTACCTCTTCCTCTCCCTCTGAAATCAATAAGAATATATATTTAAATAAAGTGAGATAGGCAGAATTTTGTTAGTGAACGCTTTGGCAAGTGATTTTATATGTGGAGCCCTTAAAAGTACCCTGAAACAGTGGGTGTTTAGTAAAATGACTTAAACAGAAGCCTATTCATATACCGGGTGAGGCAATAGCACATTTGTAATTCACCTGGGAATTAATAAATAATACAAGAAAAAACTGTTTCATGTATTCACAACTATAAACCTACTTTTGCCCCATCGTGTATTTGCCTGGATTGTATTCAGATAAAATCACCAAAGGTGTTGCACTATTTTTCAGTGGTACAATTGAGTTTATAGATTCTCAAAGTCATCGTCAGGCCCCACATTTATTTTTATAGATTTTTATTTGGCTACAAGAAGGAAAGTACATAAAATCGTCTTGTTTCAGGTTCTTGCTTTGACTTTATATATCAGAGGAAGATGGTGAATTGCTTTTCAAGTATATAGTAAGTACATGATGGATATCGTAGATGCTGTAGACACCTCAGTGAACAAATTTACAGTTTGATATAGGAGATGATTATAAGAATAGGTGATATGCTATAATAGAAAAAATATCTGTTTGCTAGAAATAAATACTTGCTGCTAGGGGAGAAAAAGATGCTTTATTTGAGGTATTGAAACCATCTGATCGTTTAAAAAATTTAATTGATGTTAGAGAAACATCGATTGTTATTCCACTTATTTATGCATTCATTGGCTGATTTATTATCTGTACGTTGACTGCAATCTTGGTGTATGAAGATGATATTCTAACCGACTGAGCCACCGCCTAGCCGGGGCCACAACTGGATGGGTTTTTTAGCTTAATTTTGTTTCTGGTTCTTCCAAGTATTTTAGGTAACTATTACATGGAAATTTTTAAATCACAAACACAGAGGAGCTTGATAGTAAATCTGGAATTGTAGCTAAACTGTTAATTACAGAAAAGAGAAAAAGCATAAACACCTGAAATTTTATAAGGGCTAAAATAATGTGAATGTAATTTTGCTTTAGGAAAACTAAGTTGAGATATTTATAATTCTGTGCCCTTGTTTTAACTCAAATGCCTACACGAATT
This sequence comes from Nyctalus aviator, assembly GCA_036971965.1. Lineage (NCBI taxonomy): Eukaryota > Metazoa > Chordata > Mammalia > Chiroptera > Vespertilionidae > Nyctalus > Nyctalus aviator. The sequence goes on along the minus strand of CM072929.1, from coordinate 7,456,156 downwards.
TAGAAGTTAACTGACTGGAAGTTTCCTTTTCAAAGAGAAATTGCATATTGGCTAGAAATTCCGTTTTGGTTTTATTTTTGTATTCGAGTCTTAGGAAACTAATAGAAATAAGAAGCCATGAAACTTTTTATTGCCTTTAACAATTTTCATATAGTTTTGGGGAAAACCGGAGTACAGGCAGTTCTCGGGTTACGTCGGACTCAATGTACGTCGTTTCCTGGTTACGTTGCCATCTTTCATTTATAATAAAAAAAAAAAGTTCCGTCATTTTGATGTATGTACATATGTGCTTTACATTTTTCATTACTCATTTACCACAAGTAAAGATCAGGAATTGTTGTCTTTAAAATTTTTTTTACTGTTTTACTTCATTTCTGCTGTGTACATGCTCCATGTGAGTGACGTAGGTGCTTCTGTAGGTGGGTTCGGACTTAGGGGCGAAATCTCACTATGTTGCCCCATAGGAACGGGTCTCCAACGTAACCATTTGGGGAGAGAAAGGAAGACTTTTCCTAAGGGAGAAAATTGAGCTGTTCTCTCAAGTTGATTCCTAGAAAAACATTTCACCATGAGTAAAAGGTTTCTGCCACATTGCCAATGTCTATTCAGAAACAGTTTCCAAATTGATTCATGCACAGAAAAAAATGATCCTTGTTCCTTATGTGAGAAGTATTTGAAACTATCTCCTTATTTTGTTAAATGCGTATGTTAATATGCAGTTATACACTAAAAGGAACAGTTATACCAAGGACAGAGAATTGATTACCAAGATTTTATTTTATTTATTTTTTAATATACTTTACTGATTTTTTTACAAAGAGGAAGAGAGGGATAGGATAGAGAGTTAGAAACATCCATCAGCTGCCTCCTGCACACCCCTACTGGGGATGTGCTCACAACCAAGGGACATGCCCTTGACCGAATTGAACCCAGGACCTTTCAGTCTACAGGCTAACGCTCTATCCACTGAGCTAAACCAGTTTCGGCGATTGCCAAGATTTTAAAATGCCACTTTTATTGATATTAGTATCAAAAATCAAAACCCTTGAACTTATGTCCTGACATCTTGTGATTATTAATAGAATACTTAAAGACTGGCTAAAATTAAGAAAAGTGAAAGCACAATAATTGGTTTTCAAGCATCTGTTTAACAAAAATTATTAGTAAGTATATCAGTCCCTAAATTTTTTCCCCCAAAATTTGGTCAAGTCCAAAAATATTAAGGAATATTGTTTACCTATGGCAATATATTAGATGAATAATGAGAGAAGTATTAGTTATATTACTGTGATAGTGATTTATTGTATTTTTTGAAATGGTATTATTATATGGAAAACATTGTTTTCATAGCGGTAAGAGTAATTGAGGATTATAATGGAAATTTGGTCACTAAATTTGTGACTTAAGATTCTTGATTAGGTTTGGCCACTTTCTGTAATCTTCCAATAGATCAGAATAAGCAGGGTTCCATTACAAATAGAAGATGAATATAGAAAAATAAATAAAAATAAATCATACATTTATATAAATTTATATTTCTGTCTAACATTTTCATGTTTCATAGTCATAAATTCATGTAGGTTGTTTAAATAATTTTTAATAATTAGAAAAAGTGTAAGGAGTAAATTAGGGTACTAACTTAAGTATAGGATATTGTGCTTGATATCTTTGGTAGATAATTCACATAGTAGTCTCTTCTTCAGTCACACTGGCTTTATTAAACATTTACAATAACCACCTCAAGGATTTTATGTGCATTAGCTGTTTTATCTTCTCTAAAGATATTTATTCAGATAGCTGCCTGACAAATTCTTTGGTTTCTTCAAATTTTTGCTAAAGTGTTATCTTCTCAGTGAGATCCGTTATGACCATCATCCTATTTAAAATTACCACCTTTATTTCTAACACCTCAAAACTTGCCCTTTTTAAACCTATATAATTCCACCTCCTGATAGAGTAAACAGTTTCCTGTGCTTAGGGTTTGCCTTCTGTGCATTGTTATGTTTTAGGAGCCTAGAACAACGTGTGGTATAATAGTGGCACTCTAAGTATTGTATGAAAAATCCACAAAGTTCAGTTTATTGTATTTTAAAACGAGTTTAATTTCTAAGATTTAGAATGTAATAATCTATAACAATATATTAGTTTACATAAAATTATAAGTGGCCAATACCTTTATGTTAACTTACATTTAAAAACTTATACGTTAAAAATATATCTTTACAGTTTTTATAAACATACAAAAGATATTTGCATATCTTAAAATAAGCTTCATTTGTTTTTAAAATTATCTGATGTATGACCAAGAGAAAGGTTTTTAAAGAATTACCCAATATAGAAGGTGTAACTAATTTACCTTGTGTTTGGAAGTACCTTTTGATTTCAGAGAGGAAGGGAGAGAGAGAGAAACATCAATGAGGGGAGAGAATCATTGATTGGCTGCCTCTTGCATGCCTCCTACTGGGGGTAGAACCCACAACCTGGGAATTGAACCTGTGACCTGGTTCATAGGTCTGTGCTCATCCACTGAGACACCCCAGCCAGGCTGGAAGTGCCTTTAAAAAAATGTTTGCTTGTGTTTACAAAATACTTTCAGATAAAATTTAAAAACCTGATAAATCCCTGACTGGTTACAATAAACTTTTAGCCACATACAGGGCATCCCCAAAATATATATATATATATATATATATATATATATATATATATACTTTGACTAATTATAGAGGCAGTTATTATTAAAATATATTTTTGTTTTCAAAATTGAGCTATCGGCTGTTAAAGTGTGCACACTTTTTTTGGGACAACCTATATGTTGGAGTAGAATTTCCAAGTCAATTGTATCTGTATATATGAGATACAAACCCGAGTTTTCACAGGTTTTGTCAAATTGGTAAAGCATAAGTATTCTAACTCCCTTTTCACAACTTTTACTGGTGTTGTAGATGTGTATAATGCCAACATGTAATTTAGGAGAGGACATTCATTAAGAGAGCTAGATATTAAAATATATATAAATTCTTTTTTAAATTCTGTGTTAAATATTGTCATTTTTCTTTTGGCTTTCACCCAAACTTTATGTATAGCAGAAATTAAAGGCAAGCTCAAATTGGTGGATTTATAAAGTGTTTCAGAGAGCTGAATTACACTTATTTGGGAATGCTATAAAATATTACAGGATATATATTCGATTGAGTTCTATAATATCTCTAACCTTTGGAAATGTAGAGTTTCAATGAACATTGCATTTTAAAATTATCAATTACTTTTTAAAAATAAGTTTGAGACAGACTAACAACATTACTGGGAAACAAGATCACAAATGTTCCTTTTTTTGCTTTAAGTTAGTTGCTAATTTTCTGAAAGCTATATGTTAATAAAATATATTTAAGAATATTTGATTAATAAGATGAACTTTGTTGTGTAGATCAGCTCTCAATGAAAACAAGGCAGGCTGCTGAACAGAATTTTTGAAATACTTTAAAAGCATTAAAGAACTGAATGCATTGTAAATAATTACCAAGCAAAACCCATTTGGAAAACAAACACAGCCCAAACCACCTTTCCTCCCCTCCCCAAAAAAGAACATTGGGAGATAAGCTGAGTACCTAAACTTTTTATTGTGAGAGCCTTTGCCAAGCTGAGAAAATTTAGGCTGAAATTTGAGTGCTTCTAGAGGTTAAGGCAGTAAAAGTCCAAGTCCAAGGCATACCCAACAGGACATCCTCTCCCTTTGAAGCTGTGCAGGAAATACTGAGGATGACAATGGCCAGAACAAATGAAGGCTACCTTCCTAACCTTAGGAGACAAGGAAAGTTGTTATCGCTGATCCTGAGGAGACTGGAACGGGGAAATCCTGAGATGTTAAAACAATAAGTTGGCCTTTGCATGGATTTGTGATCCAAATAAACATCACTTGGGTGTTTCAAAAGAATTTGAACCATGAATGTTAGTGGACTTGACCAGAATTATGCTCTTAGGTGCCTAGTAAACCTTATTCAAACCCTTTAAGAAATTTTTTAAAATTGGATTTTCAAGAGTGAGAAGTAGAGAGAGAGAAACATCAATAAGAGAGAAACATCAATTGACTGCCGACCTGGGCATCTGCCCTGAATAGGTTTTGAACTGGAAACCTCTTAGTGCATGGGATGACTGACAGTCAACCAACCGAGCCACACTGAGCAGACTCAAATTCTTTCTTGATGAAAAGTAATTCAATTGTTAAAAACCAAACAAATAAGGAAATGGGATATAGTAGAAACATCTGCAAAGACTTCAAAAACTAGAATTAAGGTTGAAGTAGGATGAAACGGCCCATTAGAGCTGAAAGAGAATTGGAGAACTGAAGAAAAACAGTTTGGAGCTTAAAGAGACTGAGAAAATAAGGGCTAAGCCACAATGGATAGAGAACATTTGCAATTGAAGTTCCAGTAGAAGAAGAGAGATGTTGGGATAAAGCACAATTTTAAGAGAAAGATACTAAGAATTTTCCAGAATGGCTAAATAATTCAACAGATTCAGGATGTTCCATGAATCCCAAACAAGAAAAATTACACACCTATCCTTATGAGAATGAAACTATAGAAAACTAAAGACAAAACTAAACATCACAGAAGCAGCTGGATACAAAGACAACCAAAGGATTGGCAATTAACAACTCTCCAATAGCCACAACGGAAGCCAGAGGACTGGAAATGCCTTTTGAATTTGCAGAAGAAAATGAGCTGTCAAAGTTTGTATGCAAGAAAAAAATCCTGTGAAGTGAAAAAATATTTTAGACACAGTGGAATAACATTGTCAGTTACATGTATATTATTGGACATTACTGATTGTAGCATAACTTCAAACAATACAGGAGCACTGTTTATGGCTGGTTTTCTCTAAAGCCAAGATGGCCGCCAGCACCCCCTCTCTGAAGAATGTAGGGTTGCTGTTAATCGTGGTATATAATCATGTGGCACATCAATGATGCTTATTTATCTACTAGAGGTCTGATGCATGAAATTCATGTATGGGTAGGGTCCTGATGCCTGGCAGGTGATCAGGGCCAATCTGTGGGGCAACCAGCAGGGTGAATGCTCCCCATCGCCACCTCCTTACCCCCCACTGGAGCCCACCATGGCTAGCCTGGGGCCTGTAGGCTGGGGGCAGCTCCTGTGTTGAGCAACTGCCCCCTGGTGGTCAGAATTCGTTACAGCAACGGGTCATTTTACCAGTCATTCTGCTGTTTGGTCAATGTGCATATTAGGTTTTTATCATATAAGATGGCCTATTATTGAAGGCCGAGAAGAACCTCATTTTGCCACATTCTTTGAAGGTCAAGCTGAGGTGAAGAGGGAACGTGGAAAGCAAGTCATAAGATACGTAAGAGTACAGCCTTCCTTCTGGTGATTAAGAGGCCTGAGAGCCCTAGGTGGTTTGTTTGGTGGATAGTGTCCACCTGTAGACTGAAAGGTCCCGTTTTGATTCCAGCCAAGGGCACATGCCCGGGTTGCAGGCTTGATTTCCCAGTAGGGGCGTGCAGGAAGCAGCCAATCAATGATTCTCATCATAGATGTTTCTATCTCTTGCTCCCTTTCCCTTCCTCTCTGAAATCAATAAAAAATATTAAAAATAAAATAAAATAAAAAAAAGAGGCCTGAGACAGACAACTGGGGAATGGGCATACACACTCTAGAGTCTGCTCTGGAATTGGATGGAACCAGTTATCGCAGCCCCTGACAGACGTAAAGACTGTTGCTTTTGCCAACAATGACACTAATATCTTAGGCTTCATGAATGAACAGAAGTGTAACACAAACTACCTGTAACACCAGCTAATGTATCTTAAGGAATTAGAAAAGCAGGCCCAGGAGGAGAGAGACCCATTGAGAAAGCCTGCAGTGTTAGGTAAACAGACCCGACATATGAAGGCAACAAAGCAAGTCGTTTCATTGTAGGAGGTCCCAAAATCAGCTACTTACCCTTAATCTCCATTTGTCAAAGACTGTTTTCCTTTGGTGTGTGTAAAAGTAAGTCCTTTAGCATTATTTAAAAAAAGATACATGTATATTTTAAAGAATATATTTTCATTTAGTAAGAATCCATCAAGTTACTCTTTATTTTTTTAATCTTCCCCCAAGTCATTCTGTCATAATGAAAATTCTCATAAAATGAAAGGACTTTCATTAGAATTGTAACAATGCTATTTTTTAGCTTCCTTTTAAAGAGTTAAATGATTGAGTTTTATTATGTCTACTAATAAACTTAGTAAATCTCATTTGATTGGTTTAATGCCAGAAGTTTATAAAGTTTGTGGCTTCTAACAGTTTCTTTAAATGTTGACTTTTAGTTATATTTTTACCAATGTATATTACTACAGTAATCTCATTGCTAAATGTTACAAATCTATAAAACATTTTTTTAAATATAGTTCAAAAAATCCAAGATAGCCCAAGGGACCTACCATGAAGTCTTTCAACTACCTATTTTTGAGGCACCCAAGTGTGTGTGTGTTTGTTTTTTTCTCTCCTTTTACAGGAATAGTTATGTAATCTTACGTTCTATTTTTCACTTTTGTTTTTTGCTTTAAGTAAATTTTAGAGGTTTTATTTTTTTAAATAAGTACTTACTATTCCATTTTATGTTTAACCTGTCTCCTCCAGAAGGACATTTAGTTTCCCAAACCAGTTTTATTGTAAACATTTCTGCATTATCTGTGTACGTGTCTTTTCCATTTGTATCAATATATCTATATATATAAAATTTGTAGATGAGGACTTGCTGAATCAGAGTATGTGGGATTTTAAAAAAATTATATCCAAATGGCCTTCCCCAGAGGTTTTAACAATTTAAAATCACATTGATAATGCTTGAAAGAACCAATTTCATATCCTCTTTACAAAATATTTTATTACACTTTAATTTTTTGCCACTTTTCTTAGATAAAGAATTATAATCTCAGTATGGTTTTGATCTGCATTTCTCTTATAAATGAGATTGAGGACATTTCATATTTTCAAAGACCTTTTATATTTATCTTTCTGAGGATTGATCGCCTTTACCCCAATTTTCTGTTGTTTCTTAATTTGCAGGAACACGATATACCGTGTTTCCCCCAAAATAAGACATCCTCCGAAAATAAGACCTAAGGCATGGAAAGATAAGACATCCCCTGAAAATAAGACCTAGCGCATCTTTGGGAGAAAAAATTAATATAAGACACTGTCTTATTTTCAGGGAAACAGGGTATTAGGAGAGTTAAGGGAAATGTTTAACCTTTGCATGATTACTAGAAGTTAAGATAATTTTGATATAACTAAATAGTATGTAAAAATAAATAAATAGTATGTTATCTTTACTGTTAATGTTTTTCTTAATCTCATTATAAGGAATGATAAGTATCTTTGAAAAACCAATATTTTCCTTTGTTTTGGTGTTTTACTACTTGCTTTAAATATTTTTCTTTTAAATGTCTTTTGCTTATAATTTCACTTAATTCCTTAAAACCCATTTCTCATTTAAATCTTGTTTGCAAATTATTTTTCTTATACATGTCTCAAATCTTTTATATTGATACTCAATGTTAAAAGACATTACTTGAATTGCTAGTATGTAATGATAATATTTTTAAATAGATTTAATAAGAGTATGTTTCTATTGGTAGTTACATTTTTCCCTTTAAATTGATTTGCCTATAAAATATTTGTGAAGAAAAATCTTGATTTCACAGTATACATTTTCTTAAGTTATTCAATAAAGTCATTGAAAATAGAATAAGGTTATTGAAAATAGGAGAAAATGGAAGCATCTTTTAGGAATCATAGAGATCCCATTTATGTGAGTTTTATGTAGTATATGGATTATGTTTGTACTATTTAATATTAAATATTTTAAAAACTAGTTTTCCCAATCATGAGGTAATTAAACATTTCTTAAAATATATTGATTTTTCCCCCCTGCACCCTCTTCCCTCTGTTCCCCAGCCGCAGGTTATTGATTGCTTTTTTTTTTTGAAAGAGAGAAAGGGGGTGAGAGGAGAGAAATATTAATTTGCTGTTCTACTTTTTTATGTATTGATTGGTTGCTCCTTGAACCTGCAAGCTTCACTAATTGGGATTAGATGACCCTCTAACCAACTAAGCCATCTGGCCTGGGCCCATACAATCTAGTTTTCCAACATGCTTGCCTTCCTATTCAACAGTGCATCTCAACTGTACAATTAAAAGCCCATCCTTAAGATTATTTTAATACTTTTTGTGTGTGCATATTGTGGGATGATGGAGGGAGGGGAACAGAAGCATGGTCTTGTTCCTGTTCAGGTTTAGGTAGTGATTAGGAAAGGACAGTCGGGAGCTCAGGTTCTTTGGGAAACAGTATTAGGGAAATGTTATTTTTCCTGTTATTTTTTTATATCACAGCTTTTGGTAATCTGACAGCTCTTACTAACTTATTACATAACGCCAGGTCAAAATTAGATCTGTATATTAGAATCCACCAGGAAGAATGACCATGTGTTTATTAGATTAATGGAGCCTTCCTCCAAACTTCATTTATAGGATAAAATGTCATTTTGATCCAGAGCTTGTAGGTGTTTTCCTCTTGAACTTTATTTACATTTCAGTTATAGCGCAAAAATCTCCTTTTAATGACAGAAATTCACATCTGATCTTTATATCCTTGTCTATTGAAACTTTAGTGGGTATTTCATATAGGATTTTAACTTAGTTACTTTTGGTGGTATCACTTTGGGAAATATCAAAAACATATTTTGGAGGGATGAAATGTAAATACAAACCAAACATTTCAAGCCAACTGATATAAATAAAATTTCAGAGCAAATAGTGCATGCTTTTGTTCAGTCTTTAAATGTGACCCTGTTTGGAGAAATGCACTTAGGAACTTATGGAGTAAGGGGGGGATATTTTAGTTTACATTTTAAATATTCTGGAGATAATACTTAAAATTTCCAAATAGGACTTAACTTGTTAAAATAGAACCAAAATTTCATCTTTGGAACATGTCTCTCAGCGGAAAATGATTCATCTGTCTTTTAATTGTGCTGGAATTTAATGTTTTAACCTGAAATTTTTCTTGGTTTTTGTAAAGGTTATTTGGTAGGCATATCTACCTATTGAAACCTCCACTTTCAAAATCCCAGTTTCTCACCTTTTACTTTATCTGAGGCAGTGTTAGATGGCAATCCTGGTTTCATTCAAGAGAATTACTGAAAAATAAAATTGACTTGGGTGTTTACATGGATCTCTCTAAGACATGTAAAAATCTTTTCAAAATCCCTATTAGAGTTTCAATGGGTCCTTATCTATTTTTAAGGATAGTGTTTTATTCTGAATTGACTGACAGTATAATTTGTATCACTCTTCCTAAAACCTTTATTTAAGTGTGGTATTTTTTTTTTTAACAAGAATAACAGAATTCCTAAGCTTTCTATACAAGTTTCATGTTTTCATTTTTATATTCCCATTAATAGTTAAACTAGTATAATATTAATTCCACAACTAATGAATATTTAATCAGTGACAAATATTTAGCCACATTAACTTAGCCATACTTATGTTAACCTATTATATGTTAGAAGCAAACTGATATAAGTCCGTGCCTTTGTGGTATTTTATATTATTTTCTGAAAGATAGTATTTATTGAGCCATATCTCAAAAAAGGACCAGGTTCTGCCCTAGCTGGTTTGGCTCAGTGAATAGAGCATCAGCCTGAGGAATGAAGGGTCCCAGATTCGATTCCAGTCAAGGACATGTGCCTGGGTTGTGGGCTTGATCCCCCATGAGGGGCGTACAGGAGGCAGCCAATCAATGACTCTCATCAGCGATGTTTCTCTCTATCCCTCTCCTTTCCTCTCTAAAATATATATATATATATATATATATATATATATATATATATATATATACCCGCCCCAAGGCTGCCTCTCAGACATGACTGGAAACTTTTGCGGGAACTTGAGGGTCTGCTGAATCAAGTGATGAAGGCTTAGATCTGGATGTGTTGAGTTAGTATAGTGCTGGGGTGTTGATCTGTGAGTGCCTTGGGTGGGGCCTGGATGAGGTTGGTTGACCTATTTGGAAATGTCTTTTGTCTGAAGTGTATCATTGGGCATGTGGAGATATTATTGATATGAGAAAATGCTAAGTAACTGATTTACTATCTGAAAAGGGATTTACTATCGATGAAAGGGAGGGAGGAAGAGACTGAACGTAAACTGTGCACCTATGGATGAGGACAATGGGGGATGGGGAGGGGGTGGAGGGTCCGGTCGGAACCTGGTGGAGGGGGGAAGGAATGAGGAACCTTTGTAATATTATGAACAATAAAGATTGATTAAAAAAAAAAGAAAGAAAGAAAAAAAAATATATATATATATATATTTAAAAAGGACCAGGTCCTGGCACAAACAGTCTTAAATCACCAGCAGTAGGGCTAGATAGAGAAACAAACATGTCTTGTGGGATTTTTTTTTTAATGATGGAACTAGAGGCCTGGGGCACGAATTCATGCCCATTGGCGACTGTTGGCCTGGCCTGTAAGATCCGGCCAAAACCAGCTCTCCAACGTCCCCCTCGGGGTCCCGGATTGCAAGAGGGTGCAAGCCAGGCCGAGGGACCCCACTGGTGCACGATCGGGTCTGAGGAGGGACATGGGAGCTTGGCCAGCCAAGGAGGGCTCCAGGGCATGTCTGGCTTATCTCCCTCAGTCCCGAACAACTGGTCCCCAGCAGCGAGCTAACCTACCAATTGGAGCGTCTGCCCCCTGGTGGTCAGTGCATGCCATAGCGAGTTGAGCAGCCTTAGCATATCATAAGCATATTACACTTTGATTAGTTGAACAGTTGACTGGACACTTAGCATATTAGGCAGCTTTTATTATATAGGATGATACTTAGACTACTGAAAATATACAGTTACTATATAATAGGCCTTCATAAATAGTTGTCACTGAAGCTAACTATGTGGATGAATGAAAATTTTGAAATTAAATGGTACAATTTTATTTTTTTATTTTTTTAAATATATTTTATTGATTTTTTGCAGAGAGGAAAGGAGAGGGATAGAGCTAGAAACATCAATGAGAGAAAACCATCGACCAGCTGCCTCCTGCACATCCCCTACTGGGGATGTACCCGCAACCAATATACATGCCCTTGACCAGAATCGAACCTGGGACCTTTCAGTCTGCAGGCCCATGCTCTATCCACCGAGCCAAACCGGTTTCAGCTAAATGGTACAATTTTAAAAAACAAGCATAATGATATATCATGAGGAAGGAAAAACAGAACTTGTGATTATTTAAAAAGGAAGGTAAAACTTGTGTATTTCTTATTTAAAAGCGTAATGTAGCCCAACCTGGTTTGGCTCAATGGATAGAGCCTGTGGACTGAATGGTCCTGGGTTTGATTCTGGTCAAGGGCACATGCCCAGTTGTAGGTTTGATCTCCTCTAGGGGGCGTGCAGGAGTCAGCCAATCAATGATTCTCTCATCTTTGATGTTTCTATCTCCCTCTCCATCTCTCTGAAATCAATAAAAATCTATTTTAAAAAAATAAAATAGTAATATAATGTGTTTATTGCAGGGAAATTTGAAAAGTGTAAGCATAATGGGAAATAATCCATGTTCCTACTATCTTTTAATGTTGTTAGCTTTTTAAAATATAGGTATCTATAAAACAAAAACTCAAAACTTTATTGTACCATGTTTTTTATATTTTATATTTATTATACAAAATTACTTTTAAATATGCTGAATTAGTACATACAGATACACATTGCTACTTAAGCAATCCTTTATTATTATACATTCATATTCCCAGTTTTTGCTTTATGAGAAACTAACATACAATTTTACTGTGACCGCATCTTTAAACTGACCCTTTAGAATTGGTATTACACTATCAAAAGTTGCTGGCATGGTATTTCAAATCTAGTTAGGTAATGAGAATTTTTTAATTGCTTCAGAATTTAGTAAAATAGTTTGTCCAAGTATAAAGTGGAAAGATTAAGTAAATGTATAATTTTGGTGAAAATGATGACTTGGAGAATATTTGATTGATGAGTATTTTAAAAGAATGTGGAATTAAGTCATTTAAATTAAAAGGGGAAATAACATGCGCATATAGGATTGAGAGAACTAGAATTGGCTCATAATACAAATACTGATTTTATTGGGTACAGTGATAAAAAGTATCAATGGCAGAATTGCATAATGTAATTAAAATAACTTCAGACCTAAAATTGAGAGTTTGAAGAGCAGATTTGGATAAAAACATTTTAGCCTGAGGAATGCACTATAAAAGTTTTATGGAACAAGGAAATGTGTTGTTTTCCACTTTTATAAATCTGTAGATAGGAAATACTGGAAGAGTAGGCACATTGCTCAAAAAGTAGAGAAATATGCCGAAACCGGTTTAGCTCAGTGGTAGAGCGTCGGTCTGCGGACTGAAAGGTCCCAGGTTCGATTCCGGTCAAGGGCATGTACATTGGTTGCGGGCACATCCCCGGTAGGGGGTGTGCAGGAGGCAACTGGTCGATATTTCTCTCTCATCAATGTTTCTAGCTCTCTATCTCTCTCCCTTCCTGTAAAAAAAAAATCAATAAAATATATACTAAAAAAAAAAAAAGTAGAGAAATATAATCCAGTTTTTGAAAAGTGACTTTAAGAAAAATTAGGTAAAACATTTTCCTTGATACTAGGTGTCTAGTATAACTTACACTTACTTAGAAGTATAAAACGTCTATCAGCTCTTTCTTTCTCTTAGTGCTCTCCTTTGATTTCTTAGATGTGATTTTATCCTCTCTTTTATCTCAACCACTCTTTGGGTTTCTGTTCCTTTTCTCTGCCTGCTAATGGCTATTTTTGAGATATTAAGTCAGTGACTCAAATACACATCTTTAATCCTACTGGTTTTATTTGAAAACCAATACCTTATGTTCTAACTTTAAATTTTTTTCTCAGTTATTTATAGTTAACACATTAAATTCAATAAAATGTACACTTGGCCCTGCCTAGTGTGGCTCAGTTGATTGCCATCCCATGCATATAAAGGTTGTCAGTTTGATGCCCAGTTGGAGCAGCAGATGGATATTTCTTACATCAATTTTTCTCTCTCCCTCTCCCTTCCTCTTTAAAATCAATTTAAAAAAAAATTTTTTTTTTTTTAAAGAAAAAAGTAGTCCTATCAGGTCGGCCTGCGGACTGAAGGGTCCCAGGTTTGATTCCGACCAAGGGCATATGCCTGGGATATGGGCTTGATCCCAGTAGGGAGTGTGCAAGAGCAGCTGATCAATGATTCTCTCTCATTATTAGTGTTTCTATCTCTTCCTTTCCCTCTCTGAAATCCATAAGAATATACTTTAAATAAAGTAAACCTGCCCTAGACAAGCAGTTCAGTTGTTTGGAGCGTTGTCCACAGTACTCCAAAGCCGCACATGCGAGAATCAACCAATGAGTGCTGGAATAGCTGGAACAACAAAAAAGCCATAGTTCTGCATCAGCTGCCTCTTGCACACCCCCCACCGGGGATATGCCTGCAGCCAAGGTACATGCCCTTGACCGGAATCGAACCCGGGTCCTTCAGTCCCCAAGCCGACGCTCTATCCATTGAGCCAAACCGGTCCCGGCTGCACTTTCATTATTGATGACATCCAATTGTGCTGTCAGTTTTGAACTCTGCTTGGCTTTCTGTTTAGGCCCTCTGTAATGGACCGCCAGCACAGCTGGCCAGCCTGCTTTCCTAATGCATATTCTTTCCCCCATTACACAGAAAGCTTCAGAAACTCAGTTATTTCATTGACTTACACAAACCCCTTTTCCTGGATCTTATCTGCTCAGCAAAACTTTCCTCAGTAATTAATTTGCATGGGACTAGGACCTGGAGATATACTAATTAAATTTAGTCCTCTGTTCTTCCCAGTAATTTCCTGTTTCCAACTTGATTATAAGATCTTTAATAAAGTTCAGATCCAAGGCTCCATATCCACCTGGTCGATCTGAAGCACACACTGCAGATATTTTTTAGCTGGTTCAGAAAAATGGAAGTTTAATACCAAATTTGGTTAGCTCAGTGGTTAGCTCAGTGGGTAGAACATCATATTGCAGGGTAGCTCAGTGGGTAGAACATCATATTGCAGGGTAACTGGTTCAGTTCTTGACAAGGGCGTATACTTGGGTGGCAGGTTTGATCCCTTGGTCTCTGTTGGAGTGTGTGCAAGAGGCAACCAATTGATGTTTTTCTCTCTTTCCCCTCCTCTGTCCCTTCCACTCTCTCTAAAAATCAGTGGGGGGAAATGTCCTCAGTAAAGATTAACAAAACACAGAAAAAAAGGAATGTAAATTCAATCTAAAACTAATTTACTTAGCAAATTATAATTTCAATTACAATATTACTATGACTGGGTTTTTTTCTCATTTAACAGGTTGTTTCTATAACACATTTTAAGTGTCTCAAGGAACAATTTATGGGACAGCAATAGATTTTAGCCAATTTGTTAAATTTAAATCTGTGTATAGGTAAGCATACATTTTTTTTTTTTTTTAGGTTTAAAAAGAATTTTAAATCCTCATTTGATATTTTTTTCCGTTGATTTTTAGAGAGAGGGGAAAACAGGAAAATATCAATGTGAGAGAAGCACACTGATGGGTTGCTTCCTGCAGAAGCCCTAACCAGGGCCCAGCTGGGGAGGAGCTTGCAACCAAAGCACGTGCCCTTGATCAGAATGGAACCTGGGGCCCTTTGGTCCACAGGCTGATGGCCTACCCACTGATCCAAACTGGGTAGGGCAGTGTCGATCGATAACTAAGCTCTCTTCCTGATCAGGGCACATGGCCAGGTTGCTGGCTTGATCCTAGTACGGGGTGTGCAGGAGGCAGCTGACTTAATGATTCTCATCATTGTTGTTTCTATCCCTCTCCCTCTCTCTGAAATCGATAAAAACATATTTTTTAAAAAATTTGGTAGAACTTCTTCAATATTTTCCAGATTCCTTAAAGTAACTTAGGTTTGTAATATCCAATACATTTTATTCTGGGTATAAGAAGAAAGTAGTGAAAGAGGCCAAATGAATGGAAGATGGGATTTGTGTTGAGGATGCCATTTGCTTTTAGGTTTCAGGATTGGGGCTCAGCTTTTTAGAATGAAAAAGATGAGCAGAATCAGCTTCTACAGCTCAAACTCAATTTACTAGTAAATTGTCTTAAATTCCACAAAAATGCAAATCTTTTGAAAGATGGGGAACAAATTAAGAAAGTGTGTTTGCAATCCATTTATTCATCCCACTTGTTACCAGCAACTGCTATGTAAACTCATTTGAAATGGGATCTAACCTGTAGTGTCTTAAAACAAACATTGGCTTGCCTCAAATGGTTATTTTATATGATAAGTTAAAGTATATAGACTTCCTTTAAATTGTTTGGTTTATTTACTTTCCTCTATAGAGTTATGTCTATTGGATTCATTTGTCAAATAAGATTTTGAATTTTTTATTTTTTTAAAATATATTTTATTGTTTACAGAGAGGAAGAAAGAGGGATAGAGAGCTAGAAACATCAATGAGGGAGAATCATTGATCAACAGCCTCCTGCACACCCCCCGCTGGGGATGTACCTGCAACCAAGGCACATGCCCTTGACTGGAACCGAACCCAGGACCTTCCAGTCTGCAGACCTACGCTCTATCCACTGATCCAAACCGGTTTCAGCAAGATTTTGAATTATTTAAAATTAAGTATATACTTACTTAGTACTGATTATTATAATTTATAAGTACTTCTAAAAATAACATTTAAAAAATTCTCACTCAGTGGATAGAGCCCCGGCCTGTGGATTCAAGAGTCCCAGGTTCGATTCCGGTCAAGGGCATGTACCTTGGTTGCGGGCACATCCCCAGTAGGGGGTGTGTAGGAGGCAGCTGATTAATGTTTCTTTCTCATCAATGTTTCTCACTATCTCCATTAAAATATATTTTTAAAAAATGAAAAATTCTCATAAGAAAAAAGTTGTTAAGTGAGGAAATCATCCAAAATGCTCTTTACGTGTAGAGATTTCTCCATTAAGAAAAATGTTAGTTTTATAGGCATTTATACTGTTTTATAAAATGTACAATGAAATATGAAAAATATTTCTAATATTAGGGAAAACTGATTTATTTTCAAACAGTTAAATATTGTTGTTTCTTTACATCTTCATATAAAAACTAGAAGCTCAGTGCACAAAATTCATACACAGGTAGAGTCCCTAGGCCTGGCTGGTGATCAGGACCAATCTGAGGGGCAACCAGCAGGGTGATTGGGAGGCCCCGCTGGCACCCGACTTGGCTGGCCTGGGGCCTGCGGGCTGGGGGCAGCTCCTATGTTGAGCTTCTGCCCCCTGATGGTCAGTGCATGTCATATCAACTGGTCATTCTGCCGTTCAGTCAATTTGCATATCAAGCTTTTATTATATAGGATGGTCCAGGTAAAGGGTACAGATATCGAAGCTGTTAGAAATGGATGTTACCATAGTTATCAATAGTTTATTAGACATTTCTTCTGATAAGGTTTACATTTTGCAAGGTTAAGTAATCTGCTGTGATTATTAGTTTCAGCAAATGCCCAGAGGGTAGTTTTAATTCCAAAAGATAATGTTAAATTATGCTTGAAAAATGTAGAAGTTAGCCAAGGAACTAGAGTTAAGAAGTGTTTAAATGTCAGGAATAGGGACCATTTGAGATATTCCTTCCCACCATATGCAATCAGTTTGACTCAAACTTATAAAAAAAATTTTCAAATGTATCGAGAATAGATCCATGTTTATTCAGTGTTACACTTGTTTTACTCTTCCCCCAATAACCACTATAACTTAATAAAATTCAGAGCCTGTTTTTTTGCTAATCTAATTATCTTCCTTTTTTTTAATCAATCTTTATTGTTCATAATATTACAAAGGTTCCTCATTTCTTCCCCCCTCCACCAGATTCCCACCCCACCCTTCACCCCCTCCCCATCCCCCATTGTCCTCATCCATAGGTGCATAGTTTATGTTCAGTCTCTTCCTCCCTCCCTTTCATCGATAGTAAATCCCTTTTCAGATAGTAAATCAGTTACTTAGCATTTTCTCATATCAATAATACCTCCACATGCCCAATGATACACTTCAGACAAAAGACATTTCCAAATAAGTCAACCAACCTCATCCAGGCTCCACCCAAGGCTAATTATCTTCCTTTTTTATAAAATAAAAATAGGGAGTTGACAATTTGACAGTTTTTATTCCTTTCTCTCCATAGCATCTTTTCATATCTTGGTAAAATTAAAACAATTCAGTAAAAAAATAAAATTTTAAGTGTATGACAAATTTTTCCCCTCTATTTCCCCCTTCGCCCCATCGCCATTTATCCCTTCATACCACCTTAACCCCTCCCCTCCCCCTGGCAATCATCACACTGCTGTCCAGATCCATGAGTTTTTTTCTCTGGTTTTTCTCTTTTTTTTGCTCAATTCCTCCATCATTCCCCTATCAAAATCCCCCTAGTAGAGCTGTTTGCCTATTTTCTGAGTCTGTCTCTATTTTGCTTGGTGGTTTAACTTGTTCATCAAATTTTACATATTGAGTAAAAAAAAAAAAATTCTACATGTGAGTGAAATAATATGGTACTTGTCTTTCTCTGGCTTATTTTACTGAGCTTAATGATCTCCAGGACCATCTATGCTGTTGCAAAGGGTTAAATTTTCTTCCTTTTTACAGCCAAGTAGTATTCCATTGTGTAAATGTCCTATATTTGTTTCATCTGCTCATTTACTGGTGGGCACTTGGGTTGCTTCCAAATCTTGGCTATTGTAAATAATGCTGCAGTTAACATAGGGGAGTATATATTCTTTCAATTTAGTGTTCCAGGTTTTTTCAGATAAATTCCCAGAAGTGGAATTCCTGGGGCATAAGTAGTTCTGTGTTTCATTTTTTTAAAATATAATTTTTATTGATTTCAGAGGAAGGGAGAAGGAGAGAGAGAGGTAGAAACGTCAATGATGAGAATCATCAGTTGGCTGCCCCTGCTTGCCACCCTCTGGGGACCAAGCCCGCAATCCTGGGCATGTGCCCTTCACCAGAATTGAACCGGGAATTGAACCTTCAGTCCCCAAGCCGATGCTCTATCCACTGAGCCAAACCAGCCAGGATTGTTTTTAATTTTTTTCATACTCCTTTCAACAGTGGCAGCACCAATTTGCATTCCCACCAACAGTGCACAAGCCTTCCCTTCACATGCTTGCCAACACTTTGTTGATTTATTGATGATGGCCATTCTGACAGGTGTGAGGTGATATTTCTCTGATGATTAGTGACATTGAGTATCATTTTTAAAAATATTTTTTTATTGATTTCTGAGAGGAAGGGAGAGGGAAAGAGACATAAAAATATCAATGATGAGAGAGAAGCATTGATCGGCCGCCTCCTGCATGCCCTCCTCCCTACACTGGGGAGCCAGCCCGCAACTAGGGCATGTGCCCTTAGCTGGAATGGAACCTGGGACCCTTCAGTCTGCAAGCCATGCTCTGTCCACTGAGCCAAACCAGCTGGAGTACACTGAGCATCTTTTCATGTCTATTGGCCATCTATTCTAGTATGTCCTCTTTGAAAAAGTGTCTATTCAGGTCTGTTGCCCATTTTTTCATTGCTGTTTTTTGTTTGTTGTGTGTATGTGTGTGTGTGTACTTGTGTGTGTATGTGTGTGTGTGTCTTTTGGGGTTTTTTTTGGTGTTGAGTTTTATAAGTTCTTTATACATTTTTTAAAATATATTTTTTTGATTTTTTACAGAGGAAGAGAGAGGGATAGAGAGCTAGAAACATCGATGAGAGAGAATCATTGATCAGCTGCCTCTTGCACATACCCTACTGAGGATGTGCCTGCAACCAATGTACATGCCCTTGACCGGAATCGAACCTGGGACCTTTCAGTCCGCAGGCTGATGCTCTATCCACTGAGCCAAACCGGTTTCGGCTCTTTATACATTTTAATTATTAACACCTTAGGAGATGTATTGGTGAACATGTTCTTCCATTCCATGAGTTGTCTTCATTTTGTTGATGGTTTCCTTTGCTGTGCAAAAACTTTTTTAATTTCATGACAAAGTTTTATATAAGGATTTTTGAAATTACAAAAATAATATAAGTACATTATAGAAATTTTGAAAAACAATTATCCCATCACACTAATACATAAATTGGTCATATGTTGGTATATTGCCAACCATTAAAAAAAATCTCTGCATTAGTATAACTTGTGATTCCTGTTACAAAACAGAATTCTACACTTTTAACAACTCAGATGGATTGACATTGAAGTTTGAGAACTGAAAACAAAAATAATTTTTAAGGACCTGTCATTTATAATTATATAGCATTACTTTCAGTAGGTAGATATAAGCAAGTTTTAGTATGCTTTTAAAGCTATGTGTATGTATTTAAATGGAGGCATTTTTGATTGGTTAATGATAGACTTGAGAATCTGATGTTAAGACAAACTTCAAAGCAGTATCAAGAATTTTTTAAAATTTAAATCAAGCTTTGGTTTTCAAGAAGCGCCCTGTAAGCATGTTTATTTATATTTTACATTTAGAGACGTAATTTTTACTGAAATGCATAAATGAAATCATACATAATGTAAAGCCTCTTTTTTCTTTTCTCTATTTCTCCACTGATAGAACTCTGCCCATCAACTACATTAACACCTCTGTGTGTGTTTCTTATTTTCTCCATGCTCATAAAATCATATACAAACATACACGTATACAAATAAGATTATTTATTATTATTTTTAATCCTGACCCAAGGATATGTTCCATTGATTTTTAGAGAGCAAGGGAGAGATGAACATGGATATGAGAGAGAAACATTGATTAGTTGCCTCCTGCACATGTCCAACCAGGGATGGAGCCTGTAACCTGGGTATGTAGCCTGACCAGAAATGGAACCCATGACCCTTGGGTGGATGGAACGGAAGCTCCAACCAACTGAGCCATACTAGCCAGTGCAAGATTTATTTTTTGAGCATTGTTTTACAAAAATGGAATATATTATACACACTTCAACCTTTTTTTTTTTATTCAATAAAATCTTGTGAAAATTCCCTCAAACTACCTGTTAATAGTCCTAATTCATGGGATACTATATACCTAATAGTATATAATATACTATTATGTAATATTTAATTGTATGACTGCACCACAATTGATTAAGCTATTTTTCTATTAATGAACATTTACTTTGTGAACTGTTTTTGTTTTTCCCATTTTGTAAGTTTGCATGTGTTGCAATATTTTCTTTAACCATTTTCATTTTATCTTCTGGAAACCCCTGTTCATATTCTTTGCCAATTTTCCCGGTAGTTTGGTTTCCCTAATCCTGTGGTCACCAAACTGCGGCTCATGAGCCACATGCGGTTCTTTGTCCCTTGAGTGTGGCTCTTCCACAAAATACCACGGCCTGGGCGAGTCTATTTTGAAGAAGTGGCGTTAGAAGTTTAAGTTTAAAAAATGTGGCTCTCAAAGGCAATTTCAGTCATTGTACTGTTGATATTTGGCTCTGCTGACTAGTGAGTTTGCCAACCACTGCCCTAACCTATTGTAAGAACTGTATGTAATCTGTCATTGCCTTTGGAAGTAGTGACTTTAACTCATCTTACTTCACTGCCATTCTCAGCCTACTTACCTCTACTGAGCATGGCAGCTGGATTCAAGGAAACCTCGGGTCTTATGGCTTCTCAAAGAAGAGGGCTGGTGGGGAGCCTTGGGCAAGGCGTTAGTAACTGACCCACAGAAACACTTGGAAGCCCTCCACTGCCTTTCTACCCCTGAGGAATGTGGACATCAGGCGGGCTGAGCCCTCCCTACTCTTGAGCAAAAACTTCTTTCTGGATCTTTGTCAGAGGACTACCAACAGCCCATTTCCTGAGTCCCCCTGCTGTCATGGTAGGGAAGGGATCAGTTACTATCCTAAGACTGCCAACACAGCGTCAGGGAATAGACAGAAAAAGTAATTGCAATTAATGATGCAGCAACTGTCAGGATAGGCCACAACAAAAGAGAGCTGCTGAGCGGGAGAAACTAAGGAGAACAAAATAATATGAACACAATGAAATTGAAAGGTCAGTATTAAAATCTGGAGCCAAAAATCATTGCTTTTGAATCAACTACAGAATAGGTCAAATGATGGTGGATGGGGACTTGGAGACAAATTAGTGGCCTGGAGAACCTAATGGGACAAATATTTTTAAACCTAGGTCAAAGAAAGGGTAAAAATAATTGATTCTGAAGGTAGAGTAAGTAGGCATAATGTGTATAATAGGAGTTGTAAAGGAAAAAGGAACAGAAGGAGGAGACACAATTTTAAAAAGAATTCTCAAGCTGAAAAAGACTGCAGTATCGTAAGCCAGAAAACTGGGGAAATTGATATAGACTGTTGAGGGAGAAGGACCATAAGCCAAGATTTCTCTAACCAATCCATTTTTTCACCGAGGGTAAAACAAAGACATGCTGATAAATCATAATTGAGCAACTAAGCTTACCTACCACCTGAGGAAAAAACTTGGGAAAGAAAAGGAAATCTAATTACATCTAACCCTGGTCTTGGCACATGGCATTCCTCCTGCCTGGAACAACTCCTCCCTTTATTCACCAGCATAACGCGTCATTCTTAACATCTCCACTTTTTAGGAAAGCTTTTGCAGCTCCCCAAGTCTGAGTCTTGTGTTCCTCCTAAATGCACCTAGCACCCTGTACTTCCCCCATTTTGGCACTTATTTCCATAAAATGGTAAGCTCTATCAGAACATGGACAGACTGTAGAGGTTGTGTTCACAGGTAGCCCCAGTGCCTGGAATATAGTAGTTTGTCTAACGCATAAAATTAGTAACAACCACAACAAAATTCTGTTCTGTGCTTTGTATGTCTGTATTCATCTTGTTAACTATTTTACAAAATTTCAACATAAATGAGTATAAGAAAATATTCATATAGGATGCATTTGTATAAGGTATATATTTATAATGCATATATCCATAGTTGGGTTCAGACTTCTATTATTTATTTTAGAAAGGCAGAATTAACAGGAAAGTATAGAGATGGATTTGCAAGATTAGTTTTTTTAAGTGAGAGGTAGTGTTTTAATACTTTGAGAAGAATGATGTTAATCCAATATTTTTCTGTTTCTCTTCAGATTAAAGCTAAAAATTATGACAAGGTTGAAAAGGTGAGTTCTCTTAAAGATACTTGGACTTATATGCTGAAGCTTAACTGAGGACTTAACCATATAAGGAAAATATAGTAAAATGTTAACAATTATTAAATCTAGGTAGTGATTATATAGTTCATTGTATTTATTCAGCACTTCTGTATGTTTGAAAAATGTTTATAATAAAAACTAAGAACTAGGAAGGAGTTATTTGCCATTTGTTTGTAATGAAGATATATTTGTGAAAGGAGCTAAGTTTGTTTTTTAATGTTATATTTTACCCACGTACCTGTGAAATTTACTCATGGATTCTGATAATATTTTCTTGTATTTGTAGTTATTTCAGAGATGCCTTATGAAGGTTTTGCACATTGATTTATGGAAGTGTTATCTTTCATATGTCCGAGAAACCAAGGGCAAACTACCAAGTTACAAGTAAGTTAAATCAGGGCTTTAAGAACGCAAGCGATCCCGAGGCACAAAGTCAGCCCCACAGTAACTGGCCTTCTCTGAACTTCAGGGAAAGAGACAGGCTTGTTGTCAAACTTAATAAAGAGCATTTTAGTACTTGTTATGGCACCGCTCTTGGTAGGTTATGATGCAGTGTGTTGCTTAAGTATTGCAAGGCCTATTTGACAGTCTGTTGTGTAGTTTCCCTGCTCTGGCTCCCACCCATCCGTCTAACTACACTGAATCTAAGTAATGGACCTTCCCAAATGTTAAAACACACCTCTAAGTTTTATCTATAACTAGAATTCTATCTTCTTTTCCTCATTATCCTTAATGTCTTATAGTGAAGTGGAAGTTCTTTTACTCTAAATTTTACTTAAGAATTAATAGATCTTCATATGTAACTCATCTGCTTATACCAGATATTTCCACACTTTACTTGGTTTACATATAAGATTAAGCAATTTAAAGGGTAGAAAAATAAATAAAACCTGGGCCTGGTCATTGGTGAGCTCACAAGCAGAAGGTAAAAGACACAAATGACATTGGCAAGCTAACCAAAAGAAGTACTTTGTGTACTTGCAAGGATGCCTTTACGTTTTTTACACATACAAAAGGTTCACATGCTGTTCTGATACTGTGATCAGAAGTTATGATTCTGTTTTAGTTGTAGATACATTTTAATATATATATTGATTGATTTCAGAGAAAAAGAGAGAGGAATGGAAGCATCAATGATGAGAGAATCATTAATTGGCTGCCTCTTGTATACCCCACACTGGGGATTGAGCCCACAATCTGGGCATGTGCTATGGACTGGAATTGAACCTAGAATCTTGCAGTCCACAGGCCCATGCTCTATCCACTGAGCAAAACTGGCTAGGACTAAAAATCATTTAAATAAATAAATACAATTTTTAAAAAAAACATGTCTTTCACATTTATTACAGAGAAAAAATGGCTCAAGCATATGATTTTGCACTGGATAAAATTGGGATGGAAATTATGTCTTATCAGGTAGAGTTAAAATATTTTTAATATATACACCTTATAAATTTGAAAATATCAAGAAAGATACTAACATTTTATTTTATTTCTTAGATTTGGGTGGATTACATCAATTTCTTAAAAGGCGTGTAAGTATTTTTATTGATTTTTTTCAGTGTGCACAGTTGATGTAGGTATAATATGACTGATGGCATTTCTTATCCAACACCAGGGAAGCTGTTGGATCTTATGCAGAAAATCAAAGAATAACAGCTGTCCGAAGGGTTTATCAACGAGGTTGTGTTAATCCAATGATCAATATTGAACAACTCTGGAGAGACTATAACAAGTATGAAGAGGTAAATTAGGCCAGATTAATTATTATAATCACACCATTTTAATTTTAATTTTAATTTTAATGCATTGTGGGTTTGTAGATTCTAGGCTTTATGATATTAGGTACCTGCATATCAGTGCTGTGCATGTCTGTCTCTTTGTTGATTGTAATGAAAGAACCACTTCTGATGTTTATGCAAGGTTTTGAGAAACTCTATTTTTTAGAGACTACTCTGGAAAAATCGAAATTCTAACAAACCCATTTTTATTCCTTGTTAAACTATACCCACACATTGGTGCCTTATGAAATGGTACCTTTTTAGAATTGATTTTCCAATAGTAGTGATCAGTTGCAGTGCACCTCTTTTATCTAGTTATAGATAAGATGTTGGCTTGCATTTGTGAAATGTGGAGCTGCCATCCAAGATTTTTGGCTCATTGGCATATGCTTTAATCATCTGAGCTAATAAATAAACATACATGCCAAATAAGCTTCATTGTTAAAAGAAAGTTCCTCATATGTCCACTGTGATTTGGAAGAACTATGCAGAGTACTAAAATCGTTCCTCTGTAGCCGAAACTAGTTTGGCTCAGCAGTAGAGCGTCAGTCTGCGGACTGAAAGGTCCCAGGTTTGATTCCGGTCAAGGGCATGTACATTGGTTGCGGGCACACCCCTGGTAGGGGGTGTGCAAGAGGCAGCTGGTCGATGTTTCTCTCTCATCGACGTTTCTAGCTCTCTAGCTCTCGTCCTTCCTCTCTGTAAGAAAAATCAATAAAAATGTATTTTTAAAAATAAAAAATAAATAAATAAATAAAATCGTTCCTCTGAGAGTAGCTCTCTAACTTTTTTTTTGGGGGGGGGTCAGTGGGGGGTTAAGAAGTATTGAAGACTACAAAGAACTTTTCATTTTAATATGGGTTTTACATATTATATTTTGCATATTAACATTAAAACAGAAAGTTTAAGATACTTTTTAATCATTTAAATTTACAACAGAAAACTCCTTCATTTTAACATAAATAGTATTATAACAAACTGTAATTTCCAAAACAAGAACAATTTAGTGAGAAGATTGGCATTGTTTTGTATTTTTGCAAATTTCTTTAATATCAAGCTTAACAGCTAGATTATATCTGCTTCTAAATTCAATCTTTTATAATATTGAATGTCACATAGTCTCTGAAAAACTCCACTGTATATTTGTAAGAGAGGCAAACGATGTCTTAGTATTATATGAAAACTAGAGTTCCGATGCATGAAATTCATGCAGGGGGCTCGGCCTTCGCAGCCCTGGCTTCATCGGGCTGTCCAGTCTAATTAGCATATTACACTTTTATTGTTATAGATTGTTTTGATCTTATGGACCTCACTGAAAGGATCTTGGAAATCAGTTTCTTGGTCTACTCTCTGAGATCTGCTGAACATGAACGATAATGTTTATGTCTACTTCTACCACTGCATTTCTTTTTTTCCCCCTTTTTCCCCCTGCAGTTATTTTGTAAGTTATGCAGACTTAGAAAAGTACTTTTTAGGTTTGATCCACAGCTATTCTCTCAAATGAATCTTTTTTTTTTTTTATTAATATACGTTTTTATTGATTTCAGAGAGGAAGGAAGAGGGAGAGAGAGATAGAAACATCCATGATAAGAGAGAATCATTGGTCGGCTGCCCCCCGCAAGTCCCTCTCTGGGGATCGAGGCCACAACCTGGGCATGTGCCCTTGACCGGAATCGACCCTGGGACCCTTCAGTTCGCAGGCCGATGCCCCATCCACTGAACCAAACCGGCTAGGGCTCATCATTCTTTATTATTAAAATTTTTTATGAAACAGAGTTTGTATCCTTTCCAAATCATTCCCTAACTTTAGAAATTCCTGATCTATGGAAATTTATTGCCAGTTCATATCAGACTTTGGCACATCTTCCTTGATCTCTAAACTATATAATTTATTTTATTAACAAAAAAAGTCTTTTAAAATAAAAAATTTAGCCGGGACCGGTTTGGCTCAATGGATAGAGCGTCGGCTTGGGGACTGAAGGGCCCCGGGTCCGATTCCGGTTAAGGGCATGTACCTTGGTTGCGGGCATATCCCCAGTAGGGGTTGTGCAGAGGCAGCTGATCAATGACTCTCTCTCATTGATGTTTCTAACTCTCTATCTCTCTCCCTTCCTCTCTGTACAAAAATGAATAAAATATATTAAAAATAAATAAATAAAAATTAAAAATTTACAGTAATTTAGTACATGAATAAATTTAACCATATTGTGCTAATATGAAAGTATAGTTAATTAAAACTTATGCTTCCTTTTTCCTTAGGGTATCAATATTCATTTGGCTAAAAAAATGATTGAAGATCGGAGTAGAGATTACATGAATGCTAGGCGTGTAGCAAAGGTATGAAATTTTGTCAGGCCACTTATTTCAATGATTGTTATGAGTTTGTTTACACAAGAGCTTTTCCTGTCTGGTATTATTCTTAATATTTTCAATCAATAGAAATCTTAATGACACTTAGTTGCGTTGTCTGAGCAGATGACATATTTGAAATGAAATACCTCTTTTTAAAAAAAATAGTTCTATATTGTTGAAAGTCCTTTCCCCCCCATTGACCTCTACATTAGCACGCCGCTGCTAATGATAAAGGGCAAAAGAGAATACATTGAGTTTGGAAGAAAATTTTTAAATATAGAAACTGGTCGTAGAGACAAAATTCCAACTATAATTGATGAGGTTCTTATCCTTCCCTCTTATTTGCTCATGCATATCTGAATACTGTATTACTCGGTTGTCTAATAACAGCTCTCAAGAGACAGACTTTTGTCTTGTGAACATAGCTTTTCATTAATTGATACCATGAGAAGTTGGGGAAAATAGTGTAGTGATACAAATTTCAAAAGACACAGTCTCTCAAAAGGTGGCAGTAATGATGCCACCAGGTCATCAGTCATGTTCTATCCTGGAAAGTGACCCTCCTAGATTATCTTCACAGACAGATGTGTTCTTTTCACCCAATCATATAACCTGTTCTTGGGTAGGTAATTTGCTATAATCTTTCTCCCTGATTTTAAATATTTAGATTATATTAAAGTAGTATTTGGAAGAAATTGGCATTTTAGCAAATTATTCCAAACTGACCAACCTTTTGTATATCTGAGTTGTTCCTATGCTTACCGCAGAATGCTAAATGCTTTTTATCTAGGAATATGAGACAGTAATGAAAGGTTTGGACCGCAATGCTCCCTCAGTGCCTCCTCAGAATACCCCTCAAGAAGCTCAGCAGGTAGATATGTGGAAGAAATACATACAGTGGGAAAAGAGCAACCCTCTTCGTACAGAAGATCAGACCCTTATAACAAAAAGAGGTAATGAGATTAACACTCCTGAGATTCCAGTCACATGCGTGTTATACCACTTGATATTATCTCATAGGAATCTGAGGTTGTTTTGTTTCTTTTTAAATATACTTTTATTGATTTCAGAGAGGAAGAGATAGAGACATCAGTGATGAGAGGGAATCATTGATTGGCTGCCTCCTGTACATTGGATCGAGCCTGCAACCCAGGCATGTGCCCTTGACTGGAACTGAATTTGGGACCCTTTAGTCCGCAAGCCGACTCTATCCACTGAGCCAAGCCGGCTAGGGCCTGAGGTTTTTTAACCTGTCTCTTTTTTTTTTTCTTATGTTCTTCAGATTTAGTAATTTGTATAGATCTGTCTCTATGTTCACTGTGCTTTGTTTTATAATATCCAGTCTACTGTTAAGCCCTTCTAGTGAAAATATCATTTAAGATATTTTACTTTTCAGTTTTATAGATTCTATAAATTTTTGCATTTTTTATAGTTACAATTTCATATGTATTACCATCTTTTTCTTTAAATCACTAAATATATTTATAACCGTAGTTATAAAATCCTTGTATGCTAATTCAACATCTGGACTATCATGGGATTGGTTTCCTTTTTTCTTCCTTTTTTTTTTTTTTAATATATTTTATTGTTTTTTTACAGAGTGGAAAGGAGAGGGATAGAGAGCTAGAAACAACAATGAGAGAGGAACATCGACCAGCTGCCTCTTGCACACCCCCTACTGGGGATGTGCTTGCAACCAATGTACATGCCCTTGACTGGAATTGAACCTGGAACCTCTCAGTCCGCAGGCTGATCCACTGAGCCAAACCGGTTTCGGCAGTTTCCTTTTTTCTTGACTGTGGGTCACACTTCCTTATGGACATTGTACAGATGTACAAGTGAAACACTGTAGAGCTGGATTTCGTTATCTTCCTATGAAACGTGTTGAGTTTAACACGGAGTTAAGTTACTGGCAGATCACCTGACTTTGTAGTGACTTGGGTTTACACTAAGATGGGTCTGTTTTACATTTGCCCTTAATCTCAGGGTAAATCTCTTAGTCCTGTGACATAGGGGACATAGTCTTTTTTTTTTTTTTTTTTTTTATAAGTTTTTTTTAATTGATTTAAGAGAGAAAGGGAGAGGAAAGGAGGGAGAGATAGAAACATTAATGATGAGAGAGAATCATTGATGGCTGTCTCCTGCATACCTTCTCCTGGGGATTGAGCCTGCAACCTGGGCATGTGCCTTTGATTAGATTCAAACCCGGACCCTTCAGTCCACAGGCCCACTAGCCAAACCGGCTAGGGAAAGGGACATAATGGAAAGTACAGGTGTTTACCCAGTCCGTAGAACTTGATGGGACTCAGTTCCTAACTTGGTCTCCAGTACAGTGGGCAGCTTCAGAGATATCTATTCAGCTCTTTCAACCTTCCAGCTTTGCTTTCTATGTATTACATTTTATAATTGCTCTTTTAGTGTACTGGTATTCTTTCCTTTGCATGTATATTTGGGTATCAGCTAAAGATCTGAGGGCATGTATGCCCAGATTTTCAGGCTTCATCTTCTATAGTTCTCTTTTGGGGAATTGCCCCCTTAATTTTCAGTTGCTCTCATAGCTTAGAATTCCATCTTATCTCAAGTCAGTAAGTCTTCAGCATTTGTCTTGAGTCCTAGCTATCCCAGAACTATACACACAGGGGTATGCCCTTGAGGGGAAAAGCCATATTAAATAAATATGGATCTCCCCAGTGTGGCTCTGATTTTTTTAAGGGCTCAGACTTACCTGGTTTCTGTTCTTTTGGACATTCTCTCTTAAATAGTTGCTTTTGTATTTTTCAGTTTATGAATTTCATTTTCGGGAGAGTTAATCCAATACAAACTCCTCTGCCACTGCCAGAACTAGAATTTGGAACTTTAAAAAATTCCTCAATCTTGCCTTGCTTTCCCACCTACAGGCCTTTGCAAATACTGGTCTTCGTTTTGTTTTAGTTTTTCGCCCACACCATTTTTGTATCTACTCCTGATATTCCTGAACTCCACTTATTATCAGTTCTGACCAGCTTATATCCCTTCTTCAGGTTTCACTTTAGATGTCAGTTCCTTAGTGAAGCCTTCTTGAGTCCCTAAACTATGTTAGTCCTGCTGCTGTACGTTTCATGAGTACCCTGTACTTAACTAATCACAATACTTTTTACATTTTGAGTATAGGAAGTCTTAGTTTCACTGGTGTATTCATGGTGTTTTTTATATTCCTAGCATATGGTTGGTGTTCAATAAGTATTAACTTTATAAATGATAGATGGGGCGTGGGAGGATGATGGTGCCAGAAATCACTAAAGCTTTTTATTTCCAATTACCACACATTATTGGAGTGCATTGCCTTAGCCCCATGGTCAGCAAACTGCGGCTCTTGAACCACATACAGTTCTTTGCCCCCTTGAGTGTGGCTCTTCCACGAAATATCTCAGTCTGGGCGAGACCATTTTGAAGAAGTGGCATTAGAAGAAGTTTAAGTTTAAAAATTTTGGCTCTCAAAAGGAATTTCAATCGTACTGTTGATATTTGGCTCTGTTGACTAATGAGTTTGCCGAACACTGCCTTAGCCTAATAGTTTAATTGTGATGCTTGTATTGATAGATTTGTAAATAATATTTATTTTAACTGAATGTTGTGGCTGTCTTTCCTTAGTTATGTTTGCTTATGAACAGTGTCTGCTTGTGCTGGGCCATCACCCTGATATTTGGTATGAAGCTGCCCAGTATCTTGAGCAGTCAAGCAAACTGCTAGCAGAGAAGGGGGTGAGTATTCCTTTGGTCCCTTTTTGTCTTTCCGTGGGTTTGGCATAGTAATAATTTGCTAAGTATAGCACTGAGCCCTGGCCAGTGCCGCTCAGTTATTAGAACGTCAGGTTACACACTGGAGGGTCTTGGATTTGATTCCCGGTGAAAGGCACATTCCTGGGTTACAGGTTCGATCCCCGGCCTTGGTCAGAGTGTGTGCAGGAGGCAACTGGTAACCAATTGATGTTTCGCTCTCTCCCCACTTCTGTTCTCTCTAAAAGTCAATGGAAAAAATATCCTTGGGAGAGGATTAACAAAATTTTGGTAATAAAGAATAGTGTTGAAAACTTTAATTTATATCAGTATGAATCTTAATGATACTCTTATGTAATTAGACTATTTTTCAAAGTATTACAGTTATGAATCATTTAGAGTATTTTATGATTCTGCTGTTAAAATAATGGAATGAGTCTTTGAAATATTTTTAAAATCCAGAAATGATATGTGTCCATATGTGTGTGTGTGTGTATATATTTTATTCTCTTTCAGCTATATTAACATTTTTGTAGTGAGCTTTTCTTTTTTTCTCTCTTAGGATATGAATAATGCCAAACTATTTAGTGATGAAGCTGCTAATATATATGAAAGAGCCATAAGCACTTTATTAAAGAAGAATATGCTTCTGTATTTTGCATATGCAGATTATGAAGAAGTGAGTAAAAAAATATTTAGAAATTTCTTATAATTGGATTTTTTACTGCAGGACTGAATTTTTTTTCTGGCTGCTTCTTTGCCTAGAATATTGCTTTTGGTAGACAAAGATGATACAAAATGATCATTTATTAGTCCTCAGCTCATTACATATTTATGCTCAAAGCGGGTGCCATTGTGGGGGCCGGCCTCTGGATTCCTCAGAGCTCTAACCATGCTGTGTAGAGTACATATTCATGTCCACTTCTTCTCTACCCTTAGAGTCGCATGAAGTACGAGAAGGTTCACAGTATATATAACAGACTTTTGGCAATTGAGGATATTGACCCCACCTTGGTGAGTACATGACAAATCTCTTCCTACCTTTGCAGCGTGCTTTAACATCAAAAATGTATGTGCATACAACAAGATTCACTGTTTTTATTGTTTACTTCTATGACCCTTGACCAGTAACATTGAATCATGGGACCATCAGGATGATGAATCATGGGAATAATCATCCAGTGACATTTGTTCATCACAATTAAATATTAAACACTTCAGTCGCTCCCAAACATTCTCTCATGTGACCCCCATTGCAGTCAACCCTTCTTTTTCCCCAGCCACTGGCAGTTACTTATCTGTTCTCTATTCAACCTTCTTTTTTATTTAATGCAGCAATATGGTATAGCTTCTGGGGCATTTTCTCTAACACCTTCATTGTGCTCATGGTTAGAGCCATTTATGCCACATAATTGTAGCATAATAAATATTTCTTTTTATATAAATGGAGGCAGTAGAAACAAGCATCCTGAGGAGAGATTGGACAGAAACTCACCTTGTCTTGAATACTGCTCTATTATATTATGGTTCTCAAAGTCCTTGGTTTTGTAGAAGCGCCATAGAGCTCTTTCTGGGAGGAGAAGGGGAGGCCAGTGTGTGAGGCTCTAGACTCTCTGCCACAGTCAGCTTCAGCTATACTGCTTTTTTGTTTGTTTATATTGGCTTTCCACTGTTTTAATTACTGGCATTTCATAACAAATTTTTAAATATATTTTTATTGAGTTCAGAGAGGAAGGGAGAGGAAGAGGGGGAGAGAGAGAGAAAGAAACATCAATGATGAGAGAAAATCATTGGTCATGCTGTCTTCTGCATTTCCCCCACTGGGGATTGAGCCCGCAGCCAGGCATGTGCCCTTGACTGGAATTGAACCCAGGACTTCTAATAATCATTTTTAAATTAATTTAGCAAACTGCTCTGTGCTATATTCCAGCAGTATAACGACAAATTAGGTAAATTTTCTTTCTTCAAGGAATTCATAGTTCATCCCTTTATTCATCCACTTGTAAAAACTGGGTAACAACAGTTTGACATCATCAAAACTGGGCAAATCAGGACCCTAATCATTATCCAGAGACATTTGCTCATTGAACAAATATCACATACTCATCATGTATTGGGCATTCAATAGGTGCTGAGTATAAAATGGCTCATGAATAGTTTAAAATGACTTATAAAGTTACATTATTGGTCTTTGGAAAATAATAGTGGGCTTTTATAGCAATAAATTAAAAAAATGTGAAGGCTTTCCAACTTGGGCCCAGTATAATGGCTCCCACAAAAAGGGTGGTGAGGAGAAGAAGGGCTATTCTGCCGTCAACAAGATAGTGGCCAGAGAATATGCCACCAGCGTCACAAGTGCATCATGGAGTGGGTTTCAAGAAGCCTGCCTCTCAGGCACTCAGAGAGATCCGGGAAGTTGCCATGAAGGAGATGGAAACTCCAGAGGTATGCATTGACACCACGCTGAAAAAGCTGTCTTATACAAAAAACAAATTAGTATTAAGATAACGTAAGCCAGTTTCGAATACTACCCAGATCATACTCTGCCTTATTTATGGAACACAAATACTTGGTTTTACATAGGTATATATCCAATATATGAAATTTGCAAGAAGAGCAGAAGGTATCAAATCTGGAAGAATGATATTTAAAAAAGCAAGAGAAGATACCAGAACCCGCCATCATGTCTACGTTACTGCAGCACTCATGGAGTATTACTGTAGTAAAGTAAGTACTGAAATAAAATTAACAATGAAATAATTTTCTTCATCTGAGATACTTAATTGAAAGAAAGGAAGTCCCAGTTCCTGTCATTAGGCTAGTCTTGTTTTTGTTTTTAAATGTATTTTTATTGATTTTAGATAGGAAGGGAGAAGGAGAGAGAGAGAGAAACATCAATGATGAGAGAGAATCATTGATTGGCTGCTTCCTGCATGCCCGCTCCTGGGGATCAAGCCTGCAACTCAGGCATGTGCCCTTGACTAGAATCGAACCCAGGACCCTTCAGTCTACAGGCCAACGCTCTATCCTCTGAGCCAAACCAGCGAGGGCATAAAGGAAGTCTTAAGTGCAATTGTGTGCAATTACATGGAGCATCAACCCAAACCCCCACTGTTTGCTCATTTCTACCTTATTAAACTCCGTATTTGTGAATCTAAACCTCCTTGAGTGGTTTTTAGCGCTGTAATTTTTATTTAATATAGTATTCATTTCCATTTTAATTCTTTTTTAAAAATATATTCTTATTGATTTTGAAGATGGAGAGAGATAGAAACATCAATGATGAGAGAATCATCGACCAGCTGCCTCCTGCAAGCCCCCTACTGGGGACCAAGCACCCAACCTGGGCATGTGCCTTGACTGGGAATTGAACTGTGACCTCCTGATTCACGGGTCAATGCCCAACCACTGAACCACCCAGGCAGGGCTCCATTTTAATTCTTAATATAACTTGTCACATTTAGGTACTATAGTTTTAATATCCTTTTGAATATCTTGTCTGACACTTCATGGAAATCAGTACTTTACACTCTATTTCTAGGACAAATCTGTTGCCTTTAAGATTTTTGAGCTGGGGCTAAAGAAATATGGAGACATTCCAGAATATGTTCTGGCCTATATTGACTATCTTTCTCACCTTAATGGTAAGTAGATCTATAATGATTACATAAAATTAAACCATCAATGTTATTCTCTGAAATTATGTTGCTATATTTTTTCCTTCTCCAATGTATTATAATCATGTTATCACACCAGAATCAGGCACTTGATAGCACTCAGAAAATATTTGTGGCCTGTCAACCAAGAATTTGTATTTATTGAGAAATGGTAGGTGTCTTGATTCTGCAGAATGGTCTTTAATGCATCATCAGTAAATTCCCATCAGTAGTAGGATAAAGCTGTATATTTAGAGTTGGAGACAGAGTTGTCCGTGCTCATCTCTGATGCTCTGGGTAAATGTCTCTTGTGTGGGGAAAGGGACAAGCGGTGATAGGACAGGACAGACAAAAAACTATTGCCACCAAAACTCAAAGGTGCCCAAGTAGTAAAGTAAAATGCTTTGAGGCTCCCGGGGAACCAACTTCAAAAACAAACATAATGCTTATTTAGCATCTTTGTTTTTATTTCCCTGTTCTATTGTAATAATAATAATAATGTTGAGTTTTTACCTTATACCAGGCACTGAGCTAGAGTATTCATATATACTATACATGTATATCTCATTTAGTCCAGTTACCCACAGTCCAGGATAGTATTTGACCAAAAAAATGATATCATAAAAATTGATTTAAGAAAGAAATATACAAGTATATGCCATGTGAATGATTATAGAATTAGATATCACAGGTATTGACCAATGATTTTAATGATAGTTTCAGGAAATAATAACATTCTATATACCTAAATAGTAGAAAAAGAATACAACTTATATATGATTTTGTATTTCAGCTTAGTGATTCTACACTCTGGAAAAGGACTTAACTTCAAAAAGTGAGACAGTGGAACATTTAATTAAATTTTTATTTTCTTGTATGAAATTAATGTTCCTCATTAATTTTTAACTATTTTGCTTGATTTTTTTTAGAATAGTTACTAGTATGTTTAATATTTGCTATTCTAAAATTGAGGATGATATCTGATGTAGACATTTTTGTCTTCCAGCCTCAGTGTTTTAGATAGTCCTCCACTCATTTATCCATCCACTCATCTTTCCATCATTTATTTATTCAGTATCTTCTGGTTAGTAGGGCCTGAGAATAGAAAGGTGAATAGAACTCCATTCTTCCCCTCAGAGCATTCTCATGGAGAATCATAGGTATAAACATAATTCCATCATTATTTGGTCCTTAATTGAAGCATGATTAGGTGTATGAACTTGTTTTGGGTTTCTCAACTGCAGAACAGTGATAGTAAGAGTACCTTTCATATATAAGGTGATTAAATGAAGTTTTGACTTTTATATGGGTGTGGTAAGCATGCTATGTATAAATGTTAACTACTTAGGATATGGTGGCAATCATGAAAAAAGTGCTAAATTCTGTAGTAGAGCCCTGAGTGAAGCACTTCGGAGGCAGAGAGAGGAGAGTATAATTTAGTTCTAGAGCTATGCTGTGCTCTTATGGTAGCCATTTTAGACTACTGAGTTTTGAGCACTTGCAATGTGGTCAGGCCAAAATGAAATGTGGTGCAAGGGTAAAATATCAGATTTCAAAGAGTTAGTATGGGGGGAGGGGGTAACATATCTTGATTTTTCACATTGATTGCATGTTGAAATGATAATAATTTATGTATACTGGATTAAATAAAATATATTACATTCCACCATTTTTACTCTTTTATTTTTATTTTATTGATTTTCTAAAGAAAGGAGAGGGAGAGATAGAAACATTGATAAGAGAAAAACATCCATCGGCTGCCCCCTGCATGCTTCCTACTGGGGATCGAGCCCATAACCAAGGCCTGTGCCTGAGCCGCAACCTCTTATGCACGGGATGACACTCAGCCAACAAGCCCCCGTCATAAAGAAGGGGACACAAGATGGGTTGTGAAGGATGGGCAGTCGTTAGCCAGGTAAAGAGAGGAAACTGTTATTCCAGGCAGAGGACAATATAACAGGCAGTGGAAAGTTATATGGAATGGTAAAAAGTGTGCCTAAAGCAAAGTGTGGAACACAGCAAAAAGAATAAAATGCAAGATTTACTTGCCATTCGCCATTGATGCCACCAATACTGCTGCCGCCCTGGGCACGGGAAAGGGATGTGGGCACTCCCCTCACCCCCCGGAACTGGTCCCGGCAGCACTGTGCAGAGACAGGCTTTGGGAAGTGTGAGGACCGGGGCCAGGGTGTGCCCTTCTTTCCAAGGGGGGGCAAAAGAGAGAGCCTAGGGTGGGCATGTTCTCCTCGTTCTCACTTCACTTCCCGTTTGCATATTTGTCTCCCAGTCTAGGTATTGCTGTACCTCTATAGGAATTTAAACCTAAATACAGAGGAGTCCTGGTGCTGCAAAATAAGAAACTCAACTATATCTCAATTTGTCATCCTTCCCACTCATTGTATTTAAAAATATCAACAGTCACACTTCTAATGTCAGCAGATAATGTAATTGTCATTATTTTTAAAGGCAAATGGTGCCAGGCTCAGACCTGTGATAGTTACACATTACAGCTGCAGTATACTAAGGAGGGCTGAACTACAGGTTAAAAGACCTGGTTTCAAGTTATAGCTCGGTTACTCAATAACAGTGAACCAGATCAACTACCTTAGTTTTGTGAACCTCAAGTTCCCTCATCTTTAAAAATTGGTTGTGATAATAGTTAATGCACGTGCAAATACACTGTTGAATTGTGAAACTCAATTTAATATTTGAAAACTCTTTTATCCTAGAGGACAATAATACCCGAGTTTTGTTTGAACGCGTTTTAACATCTGGAAGCCTTCCTCCCGAAAAGTCAGGGTAAGCACCATGAAAACTTGTTGAGCAGGTCCTAATGTGGCTTGAATACTTGAATTGTGATCGATAGAATGAACATTTGCTTTTTGAGTATAAATTTCAGGAGAAATTTCCCATCTCTCTCAAAACTTAACTTATAAATGCCTACCTGCAATACCTGTTTAAGATAATTTAAAAAAAAAATTTTGTTTAGTTTTAAAGATACATTTTTAGTGTTTGTATACTGATCAGAATTGTTTTGAGAGAAGCCTTGGCAATTTATTATTGACTATTTTAATATATTTTTCTAGTTTATATTCTTAGAAATGATCTGAACAAATTAGAGACGTGTTCTGAAATTTTACCTTTCTTGAGAGCAAAGATTCTTACAGATTGAAAGTTTGTTTGACACATTATGTCCCTGATTTGTGGTTTTACATTTATCAGTTTTACCAAACAGAGGAACGTAAAGGAGTGATATAGTAGAAATAATAAGGCATTGAAGTCTTGGGTTCAAATCCCAGCTTAGCTAACCTACACCCTGGGCAGATCTCATAACCTTGCCAATCCTTACTTTCCCATCGAGTAACATTATCTACCAGTGACAGATTTTTGTGGTAGTTTTATACCTGGTATATAATAGGTATTTGGTATATTAGCACAGTGGTGCTTAATGACACTGAGAACCTCAGATAATTAATTCTGGCTGTTAGAATAGTAGTGAGGCATAAATTGATCCTCATGATCCATATTCATGGGAAAAATAGAGAGCTTTTATATTTTTATTCATAAGATTGAATGAAGAATGTATTCTACGTTGTAATTCATTCCACTCAACAAAAGGTGAAGCCACATTCATTATTCAGGAGAAATTGGAAATCTATCCAGATTCTTTTTTTTAGCTCTTCCACCTGGAGTTTACCTTTTCCAGGGTAAATATCTGTGTTATTGACCACAAAGAATTGGAAGGTATGCTAAATAAGTAAAAAATCACAACAGAGCTTAAATATAGAAGTATTTAGGGTGAAATATTATGTCTATAATTTACTTTCAAATACTTAAATAAAAACAAGATAAAGCAAATATGGCAAAATATTAGTAATGTTTAAATCTAGGTCATTAGGTAATGATATATTTGTTACACTATTCTATTTTTCTATAGTTTGGCAATCTTTATAATAAAAAAGAGACAATTTTTAAAAGGGAAAGGGGGAGCTTAAGGCTTTTTTTAAATAAATGGATTTCCTCATAAACTGTGCACCTATGGATGAGGACAATAGGGCGTGGGGAGGGGGCGGAGGGTGGTGGGAACCTGGTGGAGGGGGGAAGAAATGAGGAACCTTTGTAATAATATGAACAATATTGATTTTAAAATAAATAAATAAATAAATAAATAAATAAATGGATGAGGAACCTTTGTAATAATATGAACAATATTGATTTAAAAATAAATAAATAAATGGATTTCCTGTCCCAAACCCAGAACAATTAAGTATTGATTATATTTATTTTCTTACAGAGAAATCTGGGCCCGATTTCTAGCTTTTGAAAGTAATATTGGTGATCTAGCTAGTATACTCAAAGTGGAGAAAAGACGGTTTACAGCATTCAAGGAAGAGTATGAAGGCAAAGAAACAGCTTTACTGGTAGATAGATACAAGTTCATGGATTTATATCCTTGCTCTGCAAGTGAACTAAAAGCACTTGGTTATAAGGTATGTACTTAGGGTCAAGATGTGTGTAGTATCCTTATTTTTCCAATGTTTTAGAACACTTCATGGACAAACCTCACTCTAAATTCTGAAGTAGAAATTAATCTAGTTTTAGAATTGATTTGCAGAAAATAAGAAAAAAGTTCAGGGAATTTTCTTGGGTCTCTGAAACACTGAATATCAAATGTACTGCCCTGGATGGCTGGCTGAGTTGGTTGGAGTGTCATCTTGTACACCGAAAGGTGGTGGGTTCGATTCCCAGTCTGGGGACATACTTAGGTTGCGGGTTTGATCCCCAGTCAGGGCGTTTTCGGGAGACAACCCATCAATGTTTTCCTTTCTCTGTCTTCTTTTTTCTCCTTCTAAAAACAACAAACATATCCTCAGGTGAGGATTTAAAAAAAGTACTGAACAAAATGAAATTTAACAAATACTTTCATTCCCTGAAATTGTCATTGCCCTATGTCTGTCGGGCAGATAGATGGAGGTGTTGGGAGGAAAGAAAAACAAAAGAAAATATGGCTGTCATCTTAGGTATTATATTTTTTTCCTCAATAGTTCTTAAAAGTGAACGTATTTGGACAGCTCTTAAACCAAATATAGCTCCTGTTACATATTTGTAGGTATAAAGAAATATTACAGTTTCTTAAATCAGTAAGTTTCCTTGAGGGATCTATAGCTTTGAAACATCAATCCTTTCACGGGGCCCTTGAGGAAAGTAGCTTATCTAGAAATGGAACTCCGCTGTGTAGACCACTGAGTCACAAAACAATGTGCTACCTGAACCCGCCCTGATGTGGGGGAAAACCAATGTTTACGCAGCCCCAGAATAGCCCTTGCTAAGAACACCATGGTTGTATTATTTCTTGATTTTTCTCTGTCATGTTAGCAAAGACCAGGGTGGAAATTCAAAGGGAAGAGTCCTAGATTGGTTCCTTTTATCCAACCAGCATTAGGATATTCCTGACCACCATTCTCCATTTCCTCACTGCCCTCTTTTGGCTTGGGCCTCACTAGTCTGCCGTCCAAACCAGGTTGAACTATTTGAGAAAAATAACTCATAATTAAGTTTCAGACCTTTTGGTTATTGGATGCTCCAGTTCTCTGCCAGTCCCAAGTTCCTTTTCTGACCTAAGGGGTAACTGCCTGGAGCTGAGCAGGTCCTCCTCCTAGTTTAACTGTTTCTCAATGAAAAGCCGAATATGCTTTAGACTGTGTGAACTTATTAGAAAAAGTCTCAACTTTGCAAAGATGAAAATGGAAATTATGGAAGTTAATGAAAATAAAGAGCTATTTCCAAGTAGAACGTCTTGAATATGAATTTTCCATCTTATATTTCTCTTTCTACTCTTTTATTTTGGAAAGATTAATATGTTTCTCTGTGTGTAACATGTTAGAGAGGAATGTGAGAAAAGAGTAATTCTCAGTGGGCCCGCTCATTTAGATTTGCCTCCAACTGCATGTGAGAATTTGAGAGGGTGAAATGCTTGTATATCCCTTGATGGTGGCAGAAGGACTCCTTTGACTCCAGACAGCTGGAGTGACACAGGCTGCCTGGAGGAGAGGAACTTCTCTGGAGTGGGGTATCGCCTAACAGGAGGCTTCCTTTGGAGAGTTGTTCTCGGCCCTGGTGGGCACTGCCCGATGAAGACTGATGGGTGTGAGCTCAGCGAGGCCCGTGCTCCCAGTCCTCTCTTCTACTTGGCTCTGTGACCTTGGAAATACCACCGCCTCTTGGAGTTTCTAGTCCCTTCTCTAAAATGGAGATGTTACTATTTGCCCCATTAAAAAAAAGAAACAGGAGCCAGAATTATCTGACAAATAATGGCTGCTTATTAAGTGTTCCTTCTTCCTATAATTGTATGTTGGGAATATTTTATTTCATTAACAAACTCTTAACTAGTGTAAGCAATGATAAACTTGATTTTAGCTTTACTGAAGCAGGACCTCACTTTCTCTAGCTTCTTCACTTAAATGGATGTGGTTCAATTCCAGTGGAAGGGAGGTGTCAGAAAATACCTAAAATTGCAGATTTTCTTCAAATTACTCCAATGTACTTGGTGTCCAGTCTTAGGTTGTGTCTATCTAACAAATGTCCCAAATGATTTTTCCCCACCCCTAAATGATTCTTAACAGGTTGGGTAAGGTTAAAAAACACCAAATCTCTAGAGCCTTTTTAGCTTTCCTTGTTGAGTATTTAACAATCTTTACCATCAGCAAGTTCTTGCTTATTCCTCTCCATTCTCCCTTTCTGTGGCTTTTACCCAATTATCCCGTGTATCCTCAAGATTGTAGAATTGCAGTTAAACTCTGTAAGTCCCTTTTTCAGGTTTAGGATTCTTCTGTTCTGCATTTTCAGGATGTCTCCCGTGCTAAGCTAGCAGCTATAATTCCAGACCCAGTTGTAGCTCCTTCTATAGTGCCTGTTCTGAAAGATGAAGTGGATAGAAAACCAGAATACCCTAAACCAGATACTCAGCAGATGATTCCATTTCAGCCACGACATTTAGCACGTAAGCCATAACTTTAGATCCAGTACTGGTTTAAATCCAGAGGTGTTGGGGGGTAAGAAATGTGACCTTTTCATTGTACATCCACTATTAGACTAGGGTCACTATGACAAGTGACTAGACTGTAATCTTTGAACTATGTTAAGCCTGTCTTTAAAACAAACAAAAAACTCAATGACCCAGATTCCAGTAACCCATTTTGGCAGTGATACTTAGACAGCTTTCAGAAATGCTGCTGCGTACAGATTATCTGTACAGCTGGAAACTTCAGTGATGTTATTTGGTATTATTTATACTTACTAATGGACAGTAGTTCCTCTAGATCCTATTTGAACTGGCCCCTTGTGATTAAATATGTTGTTGAATAACTGACTTTAAACAGGATTGCTCAACAAATAACTTGGGAGGCTTAGAAATGGCAATGGACTTCAGTTCAGACCCTGGGTTGTCATATGCAAAGTCGTTTAAGTTTATTCTGCAATGGGGTCGAGATGGCTTTCACTGTCTCACCCTCTTGAGTTTGTTCAAATGTGTAAAGC
Organism: Nyctalus aviator; assembly: GCA_036971965.1. NCBI lineage: Eukaryota > Metazoa > Chordata > Mammalia > Chiroptera > Vespertilionidae > Nyctalus > Nyctalus aviator. The sequence continues at coordinate 7,414,819 of CM072929.1, read as the reverse complement.
CCTGAACACAACTTTAAAATGTCCAGAAAAAAAACAATATAGACATAGAACATCTTCAAGTAAAAATTACTTACTTTAGCTCTTAATGTACAGAATTGTTCCATCCCGTCTGATTCTTGCTTTTCTTTCTCTTATAGCTCCAGGTTTACATCCGGTACCTGGGGGAGTATTCCCAGTACCACCTGCAGCTGTTGTTTTAATGAAACTTCTCCCTCCTCCGATCTGTTTCCAGGTTAGTTCACAATTTTCATGACATATACTTGCTCTGGGAGTTAGAGTTAACTGTGTGCTTTTCCTCTGATATCATGGGAAATATAAAGTAGTGCTTTTTTAACTTGTCACATTTTGGGGATTAAAATTTGTGTCAACATCACTAATCACCAGAGAAATGCAAATTAAAACCACAATAAGAGCCGAAACCAGTTTGGCTCGGTGAACACAGTGTTGGCCTGCGGACTGAAAGGTCCCAGGTTCGAGTCCGGTCAAGGGCATGTACCTTGGTTGCAGGCACCTCTCCAGTAGGGGGTGTGCAGGAGGCAGCTAATCGATGTTTCTCTCTCATCGATGTTTCTGACTCTCTATCCCTCTCCCTTCCTCTCTGTAAAAAATATCAATAAAATATACATTTAAAAAAACACACAACACAATGAGATATCACCACACACCTGTCAGAATGGCTATCATCAATGAATCAACAAACAAGTGTTGGTGAAAATGTGGAGAAAAGGGAACCCTTGTACACTGTTGGTAGAAATGCAGGCTGATACAGCCCTTGTGGAAAACAGTATGGAGGTTCCTCAAAAAATTAAAAATAGCCGGGACCAGTTTGGCTCAATGGATGGAGCGTCGGCTTGGGGACTGAAGGACCCGGGTTCGATTCCGGTCAGGGGCATGTACCTTGGTTGCGGGCATATCCCCAGTGGGGGGTGTGCAGGAGGCAGCTGATCGATGACTCTCTCTCTCATCGATGTTTCTAGCTCTCTATCTCTCTCCCTTCCTCTCTGTACAAAATCAATAAAATATATTAAAAAAAAAAAAAAAAAAAAAATTAAAAATAGAACTACCGAATGACCCAGCAATTTCACTTCTGAATATTTATCCAAAGAAATCCAAAGCACCAATTTGAAAAGATACCTGCATCCCTATGTTCACTGCAGCATTATTTACAATAACCAAGATAAGGACACAACCTAAGTGTCCAGTTAGATAGTAGAAAATTATATAGTACATATATACAATGCAGTATCATTCGGTCATAAAAAAAGAATGAAATCATACCGATTTGCAATGATATAGATGATACCTAGAGGGTATTATGCTAAGTGTGAAATAAGTCAGAAAGATAAATAAGATACGATTTTACTTATTTATGGAATCTAAAAAAACAAACAAATAAAACAGACTTATAGATACAGAGAACAAACTGATGGTTGCCAGATGGGAGGGGGGTTGGAAGACTGGATGAAGAAGGTGAAGGGATTAATAAGTATAAGTTGGCAGTTATGAAACAGTCATGTGAATGTAAGCTGCAGCATAGGGAATATAGTCAGTAATATTTTATCTATGGCCCAGCCAGGTAGCTCAGATGGTTAGAGCATCATCCCAATGTGCCAAGGTTGCAGGTTTGATCCCCGGTCAGGGCACACACGATGAATGTATAAGTGGACCAACAAATCAGTGTTTCTTTCTCTCTCCCTCTCTCTCTCTGTAAAATCAATAAAATTTGTTTATAAGACTGAGAATTAAAAAAAAATTTTTTTAACCATGTATGGTGCCTGATGGGTACTAGACTTATCAGGGGATCACCTCATAAATTATATAAGTGTCTAACCAATAGGCTCTAAACCTGAAACTAATATAATATTGAATGTTATTATTCAATGTAATGTAATTTTAAAAATATTTTTAATAAAACGTTTAAAAATAAAATGTATTTATATCAAAATAGGGTCCTTTTGTACAAGTGGATGAACTGATGGAAATTTTCCGAAGATGCAAGATACCCAACAGTAAGTCATGAAAACTCCACTTCTTAGAGTGGAATTCACATGGTCGTCTCCTATGCAGGAGGAGACTGACAGTCTTTGCCACTTAAGTTTCTGAAACCAGCTGGCCATCTTACAGAAGTACAAAGCAATGTAGGCGTGACCCTTGGCACAGAGACTTCTTCATATTCTAATTTCACTAAGTAACATGGCACAAAAACCTTATCTTTCCTATTCATGTGAACATGTGAACATGCACTATTAGATTGGCCTATGAAAACCGTTTTATTGACGTTAGCAGCTTTTGTCTGTTCCCTTATTTAGTGTTAGTAGTCCTATACCACCTTTGCTAATAGTAGGGGATAAAATTAACTATAAAGTATCCAAGGTAGTGCATGCATACCCTTTCATAGCAGGTGATTCAGCATCTTCCAAAGCCCTTTCTGTTTTATTCACAGCTGTCGAGGAAGCTGTGAGGCTCATTACGGGCGGCGCCCCAGAGCTCGCTGTGGAGGGCAATGGCCCAGTGGAAAGCAACGCAGTGCTCACCAAGGCTGTCAAAAGGCCCAACGAGGATTCCGACGACGACGAGGAGAAGGGAGCCGTCGTCCCTCCTGTTCATGACATTTACAGAGCGCGGCAGCAGAAGCGGATTCGGTGAAACCGGCTCAAAACCTGCCTCTGAAGGAAAACTTTTACCCAGGATTCCCTCTTTGCCTCCTAAGTCACATGTTTAAAAGAGACAATGCTTTGTTACAAGGTTCTTGGAAACAAAGTTGTATTGTCATTGGTGCCTCTATCATATGGTTCTTGAGAAAGAAAACCAACCAACCTGTGTGAATTTTACAACATGGAACTGGGAACAGTGCAAAATGGCAGAACCACATTTGTTCCCTCTTCAAGGGTGTCTTGTATGTGCCGCTTGAAGACTGTGAGTTTTCAGTAGTTTTATTTTAAAACTGGATGGCTTATGATTGTAAAGCGTTTTATCACACTTTTCTGACAACAGTTGTTCTCCATTTGCTTACGTAGAGTCCTGCCTTATTGTTTGTTTTTATTTATGGCAGAATGTATGGAATCTGTTTTGTAGTTTAAAATTTTAAAACAATCCTTTAATCAATAAAAGGATCTAAAAAAAACCAAAAAAGTCTTGCGTCCTTCTGCTGCTTTCATTCAGAATTCGTTTAAAACAGCTACTTACGTTATGTTATTCAGCCAATACCATCAACATTGCTAGAAGAGTCACGTTACTTACTGTGCGTATACTTAGCTGCATGTCCTCCCTGATCTTTTTTGGTACCAACTGGAAACATGAGGGATCCATTTTTTTTATATGTATTTTTATTGATTTCAGCAAAGGGAAGAGAGACAGAAACATCAGTGATGAGAGAGAATCATTGATCGGCTGCTTCCTGCATGCCCCCCATGGGGATCAAGCCCACAACCTGGGCATGTGCCCTTAACTGGAATCAAACCCAGCACACTTCCGTCTGCAGGCCGATGCTCTATCCACTGAGCAAAACCAGCTAGGGCAAAACTCGGTGAATTTTCCTGGCCCTGTATTTATTGTCATTTTATTTTTTTAACTCTGCTCCTCTTTCCTCTTCCTCTTCTTAGTCTTCTTAAGTAGGCCTTTTAACATTTCTTGGCTCTTTAAGAACAGGGTACCTGTGGCCCTACCATGTGCTCAGTTGGTTAGAGCATTGTCCTGATTTGCCAAGTTGCAGGTTTGATCCTGGGTCAAGGCACACACAAAAAGCAACCAATGAATGCATAACTAAGTGGAACAACAAATCGATATTTCTCTCAAATTAATCAATAAAAATACTTTAAAAAATAACTTAAAATAAGTAAGTTGGTGCTTGGTCTTCAGTGGACGTGCTCTCCCTGGCGGTCAGAAACCTCACTGCTTTTCACAGCCAGATGTTAGGAGAGTTCCATTCCTGGTCCAGCCTCTAGGCTTACACACACACACACACACACACACACACACACACCCCGCAGCTGGTACCTCAGCAGCTGTCCGCTGGCGTGGGGCCAACCCTTTGGGATCTCTGCCCACCAGTTTCAAAGTGGCTTCTGTAATTTCTTGGCTATAAGACATCTCTTCAGTTAGTCTTCAGTTGTTTATTCAGGATGATTGTTCTATATTTTAGTTGTAATTCGTTTGGTCCTTGGAAAAAGTGAATGTAGCTTCCATCTACTCCACTGCCACCTGGATCTCTGTCCTTCTCACCTTTAACAAAGGGATTCCTTGCACTATTTCATCCCTTGCTGTTCTGGCAGCGAGACCACTCCAATAACTTCATGGCTCTGCTTCTAATACAATGTCCTTGTCTGAAATACACATGCACGTTTTATATTTTTTAATAGACCAGGTAGTCTATGAGACCAAAGCTCCTCTTTCAGTTACAAGACACTGTTGGGAATTCTGGTCACTGAAGTTCCTCAAAAAATACTGCTCAACACCCAGGGATTTTTCTATGGCTCTCTTATCGAAGAAGTAGTGAGTTCACACTATTTTATACGAAATTCTAATTCAATCAATACAAGTTAATTGTATGACAGTGAATTTTCCATGAAAACTCCAGACATTTATCTCCTTTTATATTACTATATTTTAAATACATATATTTTTTCCTTAACTCTCCAAAGCTTAAGAAACAAAGAACTTCCACTGAAGACCCCATAAATCATATAACTGCTCTAATCCAGGCTCAGGAATAATCTATAATAATAAAAGGGTAATATGGTAATTAGACTGGACATTCGGATGACCTTCCAGACGAAGCCGGTGCTGCGAGGGCCAAACTCCTTGCACACTTTTCATGCATTGAGCCTCTAGTTTTGTATAAAAGAATAAGGTCTTTAAAATCAATTAACTAACAAATGGGTTCTGAGGCTTTGGCTGAAACAGGCATGTATTTTTATTGATTTCAGAGAGGAAAAGAGAGAGAGAGAGACATCAGTGATGAGAGAGAACCATTGATTGGCTGCCTCCTGCACACATGCCCCACACTGAGGATCAAGCCCGCAACCTGGGCATGTGCCCCGACCAGGAATCGAACCATGACCTCTTGGTTCACAGGTCAATGCTCAACCACTGAACCACACCCGTGGGGCTATCTATGGCCTTTTAACACAAAATACCTGGAGGGAGAAGGGGTTCGAGGCTGTGCCAGAGGAGCAAAAGTGTAGACAAGGTCATGGCTTATTCTCTTTCATTCTTGGGCGTCTAGAAGAAAAAGTACCCAGGTAACAGAAGAGAGGTCCCAGCTTCCTGGGAGAAACAGCTACGGTCATGATAGAGTGGGGGTGGAGACACATGGCAGTCAACCATTCCAAAGCTGAGTGCTTCCTGTGAAACTCAAGATAACAAAAGCTTTCTTAATTTATAAACTTGCATTTATAAATACAAACCCTCAAAATAGAATTCAGTGCATTTCCCCACAAGTCTTTTCAACAGTGACATACAATAAATATATTCTTCCTTTTGGATTCAGTGCTATTTAAATAGAAATATACTAAAGAGCCATTTTCCAAAGCAACATTAGAGTTAAGAACAGGTATTCGGAGTGGAGTAGATAATATTGCTGCTGTTGGGAGCATACGTGTTAGGATCTAACAAGGATCTTACTGAGGACTGCATCATAGTAGGGACTGAAGACCATCTTGTTATAGTTGACCAGACGAACAAATTTAATAGCAACTTCCTCCAGCTCTTTGTGGACTGGACCCAATCCCCCAGGTATTGTGGGCAATGCCTTCTCATGGCCTGAGGCAAGGTAGGTTTCTAAGAAGGTCAGGATTCGACAATCTGTGATAGAAAAGAAGGCAATTAGTTGTTTGTTGTCCAGGGTGACTTTACAAACATCTGATTATGCTTCCGTTTTTAACTTAAACATCACTTTTAGGAAAGTCTTTCCTGACCACCTCCCAGATCAGGTTCCCAGAGCACCTTGCACTTCTGAACAGTCATCACATTTGCACTGCTTCCTCTTCCCCGCTAGATGGTTAGTTTCGTGAAGGCAGGACCTGTGCTTATTGTGTTCTTCATTCTCTCCCCAGCATCCAGCACAGTGCCTGGCATGAACCCTGGCCCCTATAAATGCTCAAAATACATTTGGAAAGCAAGAACAACCATACGAATAAATCCTGGGAAATCCGAATATTAACCGATTCTGCTCTCAGAGGAGCAAGTCATACTGCGACCAACATGAGCCACTGTTGAAGACCACATCAAAAACGGGATGAAAAATAAAGCAGGAATTACAAGTTCAAAAACAAAAAGAAGATTCCAGCACTGATGGCTTGTGATCTGTCTTTTCCCACTAAGCCCATCGAAAGAAGCACGAACTTCCTTCTTCAATGCCTACAACGGGAGGCCATGGAGTTGGTGGCATTTGTAAAGTTGTCCTAGGTTGATGCTTTTTTAGCCCATTCCCTTCTACAATGCTTCTGCACTCTCCTGTGTGTCCTCATCGGTAAAAAAAAAAAAAAATGGTGAGTACAAGCCATAGTTCTTACAGATTTTATTACAAAAGCAAGAGGAACATTCGTATTGAACGGGCTTTTCCACCCTACCTGCCCACACCCTGCTCTGGGGAGCCCTCTCAGGAGTGATGACTTACACCCTTCAGAACCCGGTCATGCAGAGAAATTGTGCCCTGGCTGAATGAACATCCAAAAACCAAAGGTAGCTTGGTTTTCTAAGGTTCCCAAAGCTGGAAGCCTCACCCAGAAATGGAGATCCCGGTGTCATTCCTTTGTGAGGGCGGGTTGCTACCTCCATGTCTACCGCTGGCTGTTACTAAACAACCAGGATGGCAGAACGAGGAGCAGCCCGTTAGCCAGGGTCTATTTACAGGCACTTTCCTGCTTCTCAATAACATTAATCTTGACGGTCACAGGGCGCGGCAATGTCTTCAAGAGGCTGCTCCGGAGTGACGCACAGGTGAAACTGTGACCATTGCAGGACTGGGACAAAATAATCTTTCAAAACCACTGATCCACGTACCTCTTTTTTCATAAATATGAAAAAAGTAAAAAAATATATTCTTCTACTAAGAATAAAAAAAAATATCATAGTATTAGAAGCAGACCCACCACACTGGTCCACCCTTCTATGCACCTGAAATCTAATAACCACGAATCATTCAGGTTTTGCTGGAGCAGGATTTAAAAAAAAAAAAAAAAAATCCTCCAGTGAGGATATATTTTTTTAATATTTTTTTTTAATTGATTTTTTACAGAGAGGAAGAGAGATGGATAAAGAGTTAGAAACATCGATGGGAGAGAATCATCGATAAAATGCCTCTTGCACACCCCCTACTGGGAATGTGCCCACAACCAAGGTACATGCCCTTGACCGGAATCGAACCTGGGACCTTTCAGTCCACAGGCCAACGCTCTATCCATTGAGCCAAACCGGTTTCGGCTAGAGCAGGATTTTTAAAAAATATATCTTTTTACTGATTTCATAAAGGAAGGGAGAGAAAGAGAGAGAAAGATGAATCATGAGAGAGAATCACGCCCCACACTGAAGATTTGAGTCCACAACCCAGGCATGTGCCCTGACCGGGAATCGAACTGCGATTTCTTGATTCAAAGGACCATGCTCAACCACTGAACCACGCTGGCTTTTGAACCAAGGGCTGTAATTTCCAACTCAAAGCCTTCAAAACAGTGATGGCTGTCTGGTCATTTGCCCAAACCTTTGGGTCACCCCAATGGCATGTGCCCTCTTCCTGCCTTCCCCCAACACGTACCCATGATCCGGCGGATGGGGTTGTCAGGACTGGCCACGGCCCGAATCTGGCCCTTGAGCACGGTCTCCTTGTCCGAGGTAAAGGGGGTGAACCCGCACAGGGAAAGGCAGCTGCTCACCTCCAAGCAGACTTTCTCACCAATGGTTGTCAGGGCATCCTTCAGATGGAAGGAGCTTGAGAAGAAAGGGAAAGGAGAAGCCAGGGGAGAAAGAAGCTATAAACAAGGTGCACATCTGCCCACGCTGATAAAGTCATATGACCCTTTTGTGCACCGATGTGTTCAAAGGACACATCTGTGACTCTCTTCGCTGCCCATAACCTCTCCCCTCTCCAGACTCTCCCTTCCTCTCTCTTTCCTCCCAACCCCAGAAAGGACAGTGGGAAGGGAAGAACTCAGATAACGTCAGGACCAACAACTCAAAACTCAACTTCTTGCTAGCATCTGTGTGGTGAAATAAGCCTGACTTAAGACTATCCTGAATGACTCTGAACAATACACAAGACACCAGAAATTCGGTAGCAATGGGACAGAAGTGGGAAACTTTTCATTCAATACACCTATTCCCTTTTAATTTTCAAAAGACGTGAGTATAACTACTTTAAAAGAATGAGTAAAACAGAAATCTAACGGTTAAGAAAATGAATATCTGGATTTCTTAGAGCCCTTAAGACTCAGGTGTCCCTAGAGTGTCTGCTGGGAACCCTCCCAGCAGCCGGGTGTTCCGGGAGGCACTCTGCTGGTCTGCTGGCAGGTATCCTGTGAGAAGGCAATTAAGTGCCTTTGTTCTGGGTCTAGATCCTTTGAACGGCAGAATCAGTGAGAGCAAATGTGCAAGCCCTGGACTCACTGCTGGCACCAGCTCTGCCTGCCAGTGAATGTGGCCATGCGGAACAGGGCCCCTCTCACCAGTAACTGACAGAGCAGTGTTACTGGGGGGACCTGGGGAACAGCTCAGGTTACACCTGCACAAGGGCCCCAGGCTAGGCCTCAGCTCAGCAAACACCCTCCTGCCCTACTGAACCCCTAGTCACAACATAGGTATGTGCCCCTCACTCCTCCAAACACATGCGCTTTATGCCAACTCAGCAGTAAAACCCCCCTTTTGTAAGGATGAAAAGGTTTTGGGGACATCCCCCTGGAGAGATCTTCTCAATTGGATCTTGAGAGACCTCGCTTACTTAGAACCATTCTAAATTTCCCACGTGCTCTGAACCACATAAATGGCCTAATCTGACTTCACTGTAAGAGCAGTTAGACAGCTGACCTTAAAAAGTTGGATTAGCTCTGGCTGGTTTGGCTCAGTGGGTAGAGTGTTGGCCTGCAGACTGAAGGGCACATGCCCGGGTTGTGGGCTCGATCCCCGGTAGGGGTGTGCAGGAGGCAGCCAATCATTGATTCTCTCTCATCATTGATGTTTCTATCTCTCTCCCTTCCTCTCTGAAATCAATAAAAATATTAGTGCCGGTTGATAAAATAACCCAATATACCCAGCACAAAATGTCTATAAATGTGCCAAGGGCATAAAACTTTAAAAATATTTTTTATTGATTTTTGAGAGAGATAGAAACGTAGATGAAAAACAACCAGCTGCCTCCTGTATGCCCCGTACTAACCCTGGCATGTATCCTGACTGGGAACCAAACTGGTGACTTCTTGGTTCATGGGCCACTGAGCCACACCAGCCAGGCAGCCGACGGTATATTTTAATGGAATAGAATGGAAATACCTGGGTGTATTAAACATAGTTTGGGCAGGTTGCAGTTTTTGAAAATTTCATTTACGTATGTGATGTGTCTAAGTGTGTACTCAGTCACAATAAAAAATTAATTTCTTACTGTGGGTCCTGGTCAGAAATATGTGAAAGCCACTCTCCTAGAGCCTTTCGAACATGGAGTTGGTTCTAGCTTTGGCCATATGACTGAATAGATCCTGCTGGAGTAAAGAAAGCTAGAGGAGGGCAAGGTCTCTCGATTCCCAGGAAGTGGCCTAGGTCCTGCCTTACATTCAGAGACCCCAGTCTAGCCCGCCCTCTGCCTCCCCTCCCCCCCAATTAAAGGCCCTCTCCACAGCGTTCCGCCTCTTACGGCAGATGCATGTCTGTTAGCAGGATCTTCACGATCATCTTGAGTTTCTCGGCGAAGTTGGCCTGGCTGGCAATGTCTGAGGCGGCCATGCTGAAGGTGACCAGCAGCACCGCCCCCAGGACAGTCAGGTGCTCCAGCTGGAGCTGCAGCTCTTGGAAGCGGGCCTGGTCCATCAGCACTGTCTGGGAGGAAACAGGAATCACCCGTGAGCTGTCGGCTCGGGCTGCCAGCAGAGGGCGGCGGGGCCACAGCCCCCACACAGCCCTCTGGAGTTCCCCTCCGATTTTCTAGTCATTTCACAGCCACAAAGAAATCATGTGTGAATTCTCCTCCCGTTCACACGTGGGCTAAGACTAGGAGCCCCTTCTTTGTTGCAGTAGAGCACGCCCATTAAGAACACGAGATAGGTTGGGTGTGAGCCAGACTCTGTCATTTAATAGCAGCATAAACTTATGCAAATTTTTTTAACTCAGCCCTACGCGGAACCAGGAGTCCTACCTCACAAGGCTGTTTTAAAGATGAAAAAAGTCCATGCATCTAAAGTGGCTGACAGATGCTGAAACTGGTTTGGCTCAGTGGATAGAGCGTCGGTCTGCGGACTGAAAGGTCCCAGGTTCGATTCCAGTCAAGGGCATGTACCTTGGTTGCGGGCATGTCCCCAGTAGGGGGTGTGCAAGAGGCAGCTGATCAAAGATTCTCTCATTGATGTTTCTAACTCTCTATCCCTCTCTCTTCCTCTCTGTAAAATATCAATAAAATATATATTTTTAAAAAATAAATAAATAAAGTGGCCGACAGAGGCAACACTCAATAAATAGAAATTATGCCTGTCTGGTATGGCTGAGTGGTTGAGTATCAACCTATAAGCCAGAAGGTTTATAGGTTCAATTCAATTCCAGGTTGGAGGGCTGAGGGAGGAGGAGGCTGGTGCCTGGATTACGGGCTCTATCCCCAGTGTGGGGTGTGCAGGAGGCAGCTGATCAGTGAGTCTCTCTCATTATTAATGTTTTTATCTCTCTCTCTCTCTCTTCCTCTTTGAAATCAATACAAATATACACTTTTAAATAAAATAAATAGCCCAGCTGGTTTGACTCATTGGATAGAGCATCGGCCTATGGACTGAAGGGTCCCGAGTTTGGTTCTGGTCAAGGGCACATGCAGGTTGGTTGTGGGTTCAATCCCCAGTGGGGGGCATGCAGAAAACAGCCGATCAAAGTAAATTTCCATGGCAGTGTCCTGTGTTAAAGACACCCTGGGTCTCCCAGGGCAATGTCCCTGATGTGGAGTGAGGGAAAGAGCAGAAGAAAGACTGAGGAGATAGGACTTCTGACCTGAGTTTTTACAGGTTAATCAAATAAACTTTCAGGACCAGTCTTGCTATAAGAAGCTGACACACCAAATCAAGATAATAGAAATTTGGGGTCTTAGCCCAGAATTTGTCTCAAGAAATAAAAATGATTTTTGAAGATTGAGATTCAATTGTTAAACACAATTGTCAACCAACTCTGTCTCTCTCTCTTTTTTTTTTTAACTTCATTTTGCTACACAGCAGCGTCCTTACTTGGATGCCTCCCTTTTGAATGCAGTATGGTTAGTTTAGGACTCAAAAGATTCCCAAAAGCCAATTCCAAAAGTAATCATCTATCCCCGATGAATACACCACACTCTTCACAGCTATTTTTTAAGGCTGAGAACTGCCCTCCAGCAGAGAACAAGCCACTATTCAGAAAGAACCCGCTCCCTGCTCCTGATTCAGCACCCTCTTGAGAGCCTCGTCTGGCACAAAACACGGAACTCAGAGGCAAGAGAAACCTGAGGCTTTCAATTTCATGAAACAACCATAAGGAACTTAGAGATAAAGATGTTTAGAGAAGTAGCAGCGCCCGAGGCTAGAGATCAGAAGCCTGAGTGCCCTCAAAAAAGTCTACACACCAAACCAGACAAAATGGGGAAATCCCTGTTAGTCATCTCCTCAAACGACTCCTGCAGTTAGAAGAACTTACTGTGAAAAACAGAAAGAAAAAATACTGCTCAGCATGGAAGGGGAAGAAGTTTCCTTAGATAAAACTAACGGGCACCATCACTGCTGCTGATGGATCAAGATGAGTATCAACTGGATAGCCGTTCAGCAGCACAAGGTGGAAGCCCCAGACACTGCTGATGGGACCATAAAACAAGCAGATACTTTGGAAACCAGACTGGCAGTCCCTCATGACTCACCACATGACCCAGCAACTAATCGTTTGAGATACCCAAGGGAACTGAAAACATATGTTCACAAAAAAACCCTATACACAAATGTTCACAGCTGTTCAACCCACAACAGCCAAATAATGGAAACAATCCAAACGTAATCCAAATGTTCATCAACTGATAGAGGAATAAACAAAAGAAATGCTGATACATGCTACAACATGGGTGAGCTCTGGAGACATTACGCTGAGTGAAACAAGCTAGCCACAACTGTCTGACTGCACTCAGATGAGGTACCCAGAGTGGTCAAAATCAGGGACACAAAACAGAAGGGTGGTGCCAGGGGCAGAGGGAGGAAAGAAGGCGTTCCTGTTTCAAGGGCACACAGCCCTGGGTAGGGAGTTCAGCTGGGAGGAGTATGTCCCAAAACACCAAGGTTGCGGGTTTGATCCCTAGGCAGGGCACATACAAGAGGCAACCAGAGAATGCATACATAAGTGGAACAACAAAATCCATGTTCCTCTCTCTCTTTCAAGTCAATGGAAAAAAAAAAAAACAAACTTAAATTTTAAAATAAAATAAATAACGGGTGCAGTTTTGATCTGTGAAGATGGAAAAGTTCTGGAGATGGATGGTGGTGATGGCTGCAGGCTCTGGTGCATTGCTGAACCATACACTTAACACTGATAAATCTTGGAATGTGTATTTTGCAACAGAAAAATACAACTAAAAAAGATAGGAATGACGTACGGACACATGCCACAACATGCATGAACAATCCTTGGTGAAAGAAGCCAGACACAAAGGCTAATGCTGTATGATTCCACTGATAGGAAACGTCCAGAATAGGCAAATCCAGAGACAGAAAGTAGATTCGTGGTCAGGAGTGGAGGTGGAGGAGGAGGTGGAGGTGGAGGGTGGAGGAGGCAGTGACTGCTAACGGGGACAGGGTTTCTCTGTGAGGTAATGAACATGCTCTAAAATGAAAGTATGGTAATGGTCACATTACTCTGTCAAAAAAAAACCACACACACACTGGATTGTACACTGTAAAGGGGGAAATGTGGTATATGAATTATAACACCAAAAAACGACTAGTTTTTAAAAGTTCGGCAGCACAGAAAGAAATGAGCCGTTACCCTGCTCTGCAGCACTCACCTCGGGGAAAGGCCGCTGGAGGTGGTCCCACTTCAGAAGCTTCAGGTACGCGTGATTCTGGACAGCCACAGGGCTAGGCGTGGGGCTGTCCCCGGAGCCGGCGGCCCCTCCCGCCGTCGGCAGGGCCTTTTTATACTTCTGATTCAGAAGGTCATCTGCGGCTTCTCCCAACCACTGGGTGACAAAGTCCAGGGAGTCTGTGAAAACAGGGCTGTGGGCATTACTGTAACCAGCAGGAGGGATGCTTCTCGGAATGGCCTTTGGGAAGATCGTCCTGAGGTGTGGTAGAGTACAGGGAATGGACTTTGGAATCAAATAGAACTTGGTCCAAATCACTGTGTCACTAATTACCGGCTGAGTGATCTTAGCCGGGTCATCATCTGTCTGAACACCAGATTCCTACGCCGAGGAGATGTACATCACGTGACAGTCTGCTGTGAGGATGAAACCAGATCGTGACCTCTAAAGCACCTAGCCTGGCCTTGCACTTGCAGATGGCAAAGGAACCGCTCTCTTCTCTCCCTCCCTGCCTTTCCTTGTCTAGATCTTAGTCTCGGATCAAGCTGGTTTCCCAACCTCCTTGCGGGAGGTGAGCTGTCACACGGTTGATGTGTCTTAGGCAGCATCTGGAACACTGTCAGGGGACCTCAGCTGTCTTTCATCCACTATCACTCTCTCCTTAACTAAGTACAGTAATGCACCAGGGACTCGGAAGGACACACGAGGAAGAAAATGAGGCTTCTGGCCACATTATCTGAGCAAGAAATCCCTCTGGCAGGTCCTGGGACGGGTTTCAGCGCTGCCAGGGAGTCCGCCTGAAAACCGTGGGCGGCCAAGGCCAGGGCTGGAGTTCACTTTTCGTTGATGCCAAGGACACAACCTCTGCCTCTGCAACACAGGGATCACACGGAGCTCTTGTTCGGAGCTTCGCTCTTGCTTGGCCCAGCAGGGCTGGGAAACCTTGGCTTTTACACTGTGAGTATTAAAGTTCTAGACTCTGGCCAGCAGTGTGCCCTTCGCGGGGTCCCGGCTGCCGGCCTGGCTCTCACACTCAGTCTCTCTTCCGCCAGTCAGACTGCAACCCTGCATTCTCCCGAGAGGCAGTGCAGCTCTGGCTGAGGAAGTGAGCTGTGTGGTCAATCGATTCTAGCCAAAAATCTCTCAAGTCTGTCCACTTCCGTAAAATGAGGTTAAAACATAGAGCCCAGCTCAGGGGCTTAGTGAGTGAGGGGTAATCTTGATAATGCGCATGCACCCTGGGCACAAGCGTGGGGCGGAATAAACATCAGCCAGTCTTCCTCTGGTCTGAAACTCCTACTTTGCTGTCCCTCTCCGCCTGGCCCAGCACCATCCAAAAATCTCTCTCTGGGCTGGATGAACCACTGCTCAGGGCTGAATGAACTTCTGGTCAGGGAAGCTATGCCGAGACAGGCACTTCCACTTTGTGGCCAGCAAAGTTAGAGGTTAAACAGGACTAGTCTTACAATTTACCCAGAACAGCTGTGGATGCAGAGACCCACAAAGCACCTTCAAAATGCAACATCATTTTGGATTCTATAGTCATCTGTTTTCCTGCCGTCGTCTCAGAGGTTCATAAAAGTAAGACTCCTCTGGGTCTGCAGGCAGATTTTTATGAATATGAAACAGAAGCAAAGTGAAATTTCTTGATGTACCTCACAGGGAGGAGAAAAGTGAATTCAACAGTCACAAGAAGTTTATCGTGTTTTGTTTTATTTTTAATTTAATTTAATTTTCTATTTCATAGAAGGAGGAAGAGAGATAGAAATATCAATGATGAAAGAGAATCATTGACTGGCTGCCTCCTGCAAGCCCTACATTGGGGACCCAGCCCAAAATCCCAGGCGTATGCCCTGACTGGGAATTGAACTGTGACCTCCTGGTTCATAGATCGATGCTAAACCACTGAGCCATGCTGGTCAGGCTGTCATATTTTACAATCAAGGCCAAGCACAAAACTTATCTCAAATTGGTGTCATCATCAGAAATCTATTTAAGATCTTCATTCTTTTAAATTTCCATTCTTTTTTTATTTTTGTATTCTATTCTTACACAAAGGATGTATGTTTTTTATTGATTTGAGAGAGAGAGAAATTTCAGTTGCCTCTCATATGTGCCTGGACGGGGGATTAAACCCACAACCAGGAATCAAACATGCCATCTTTCAGTGCACAGGACGACACTCCATCCAACTGAGCCACACTGGCCAAGGCTCAAACTACTATTTTTATATCCTACTTATATTTCTCCTGTCAATTAAACTTTATTTTTAAGTACTAACGTCTGTGTTTTTCTGTCTTCAAATAAGACTATTCTCATACTAAATTTTAGTTTTGTTTTGAAAATAATATTGTTATGCAACAAACTACAGCAACTAAAATAAAAATTTAAAAAAGACAACCAAAGTACATCCCAAAACATTTAAACATACTTGGCTGCTTCTCCAAAAGCTCTTGAAACTTCTTCCTTTCATATTCAACTGACTGCTGCATGAGATGTGGCCTGATGCTGCTGACAGCAAAGTTTGCCATGTCCACTTTCATCAGGTCCAACACCGAAAAAATTGCCCTAAGAGAAGAGACAGCAAAGGACTTAGAACTGGACACTTGAAAAGTAAACATCGTTTTCGCTAAAAGAGGTGATCTGAGCCAGTCTTTCCATCTCAGAAAGGGAGGCAAGAAAAGTTAGAAAAAATCATGAGAAAGTGAGTTAAGAAAAAACACATTTAGGAAACACAAAAGCTTAAGGAATAGTTTGAAAAGACTGCAGATTTTTAAGCTGCTTTCTGTCCCCACCCCTCTACCCCTTACCCCCAAGCAAACAGCTCTCCCCGCTGTCTGTCTAGACCAGATGCATTCCTTGGCTTCGGGGCAGCCCTCCCAGCAGCCACAGAGCAAGGAAGGAGCCCAAGATCCCGGGTTAAGGGCACAGAGTTCATCGGCCAGTAGCTACTCTCATAGGTTAATGCACTTTCCTAAAACAGAAAGGAGATTGGCTCTCCTTTCTCCTCTCCTCCTACCTCAGTGTCTCTTATTTCAGGGCATGATTTAATCTCTAGTTCTGGTGGCAGAACTGTTGTTTCATTCTCCGAATGTGCCCAATGAGCAGACTTGACACAGTCATGGCATCTTAAGAAACTATCTTTAGAAATAACCTAAAATACAGGCAAAAGTTTTGAGCACAAAGATGTTCATTGCTGGGTTAAATAGTAAATAATTATACATACTAATCTAATTGTCTATGTTCACACACACACACACACACACACACAAACACACACACACACACACAAAACACCTTAATTATATGCAAATGAATGTTTTGTAGCTATCAAAATGCTTATAGGGAGTTGGTTATAAAAGGGCAATGCAAGAGATCCTTATGGTGTTAAAACTGTTCAGTATTTTGAATGTGGTGGCAGATACACAAATTCACACAGATCATAAAATCATATAAAAATACACAAACACACAAATATATATATATAAACAGGTAAAACAGGAAATTTAAGTGAGAGCAGTAGATTATATCAGTGTCAATAGTCTGGTTGTGATATACAACATTTTACAAAATGTCACCATTGAGGGAAAACTGGATAAAGTGTACTATATTATTTCTCACACCTCCATGTGAGTATACAGTATCTCAATGATGCTTTGAATTTCCAGAGACATGGAAGCATGGAACAGAGTGCAGGATCTCAGAGAGAAGGTGGGGGAGGGGAGAGGAGGTGAGAGGGGGTTAATCAACCAAAAACCTTGTGTGCATATATTATGCATAACCCATGGACACAGACAGTAGGGTGCTGAAGTCTTGGGGCGGGGGTGGGATAAGGTGAGGGTGGGGGGTGGAGTGAGGAGTGGGGGGCAGGGGAGGGCTGGCGGGGGGTCAATGGGGGATAAAGGGGGACATATGTAATTCTTTCAACAATAAAGAATTATTTTTTTTAAAAAATAAGTGAAATGATTAGGGTATAATGTTAACAAGCCTGCAATACCCACTAGGTCTCCTCAGGTTCAAATGAATATTCAGACTCACAAGACTATCATAAAAAAAAAAAAAAAAAAAAAAAAGACTATCATAAGCCACAGCCTTGGCACCATTTACTAGTATTCACACAGCTTGCCAACAGGGCAGCTCCAAACATTTCCTCTTCAACAGGAGTTACAAACCAGCCACAGGCACGCAACTCAGACATGTGGGAGCCACCTGGCTCAGAAGCCTCAGGTGAGAAAATATTGAGTAACAACTCCACAGCATGGCCTCCAGTGTCCTCACTAGGGGCACATCCAATTGCAAAAGCTACCTCGCTGAAGGAAGTCCCAAGCATGGTGTCCCAGCCAGTATTTATAGTTCACCATCAGTGCTTTCAGGCCAGACACAATTCACCAATCCGAGTTCATTCTTCCCACAAGCAATGTTGCCTAGGACCATTTTGATACAAAACATCTTTATCTGTTCACAGGCACGCACAGCTAAAGCAGTTAACCAAAAGTCAAAGTCTCAGGCAGCATCAGCCAATTCTTGGCCCGCATTAGCATAACAATTATATAATTTTAATAATAATCCTACATATGTAAATATAGACATGCAAAACACCAAAGAAAGTTCATATAAAATATGTTAGTTAATAGGATTATATTAAAGTTAAATTTATTGAATGTCTTGTTTGTGTTTTGATTATGTAGGAGAATGTCTACGTTCTTAGGAGATGCTGAAATATTGAAGGGTGAAATGGCACAATGTCTGCCATTAACCCTCACAAGGTTCAAGAGAAAAAAACGTACACACATGCATACATACTCACATGTATGTATAAAGAAAGCAAACTGGGGGCCGGGTGGGTGGCTCAGTTGGCAGGAGCATCATCCTGTACACCAGAAAGGTTTGGGTTCAATTCTTGGTCATGGCACGTGCCTAGGCTGCAGGTTCCATCCCCGGTGGGGGCTAGTATAAGAGGCAACTATTCAAGGTTTCTCTCTTATATCGATGTTTCTCTCTCTCTCTCTCATCAATAAAAACATATCCTCAAGTGAAGATTAAAAAGATAATATACAAAGAAAGCAAATTGATAAAATGTTAAAAACTGGTGGATCTACAAAAAGGGTATATGATTGACAATTATACTGTTTTTGTGACTTTTCTGTAAGTGTGGAATAAAAAAACATTAATGGTAAAAAAATTAAAAAATATATAAATCAACATTATAACTGATTGTGCCTTTTGGTGGTAAAGTTATGGGTGAACTCTTTTCCTTCTTTCGACCTTTATATGTTTTATAAAATGTTTGCTTTTTAACTTTCTTTTAAAAAAAAAAATGCATGAGTTATTTGCCGTAGCCAGGTAGGTCAGTGGATATGGCATTGACCCACAGACTTAAGGGTCCCAGGTTTAATTCTGGTAAAGTGCATGTACTTCGGTTGGAGGCTCGATTCCAGGCCCTGGATGAGGTGTGTGTGGGAGGCAACCAATCGATGTGTCTCTCTCATATCGCTGGTTCTCTCTCTTTCTGACTCTTCCCCTCCCTTCCACTCTCTCTAAAAATCAAAGGAAAAATATACTCATGTGAGGATTAATAACAATAACAACGAAAATGCATGAGTTATCTCTATTTGAAGAAACCTAAATTTGAAAAGAGGTTCTGTGTCCTAGTGCACTTGAGGTGATTAACACAACTCCCATACCTGAAAAGGGGCACTATTTCCTTAATGTCCTTTAGCTTCTTAACTTCCTCATCTCGAGCAGGTGCACACAGTGTTCCCATCATGCCAATAATGAACTCAACCAGCTTGCAAATGTCAAGGGCCCCATTCTCTGCCTCCTGCATTATGAGATCCAGATCCAAGACTTCCGTAATCTGGTTTCTCAGTCTAGTGTGACCAGGCAGCAAGAAAGATAAGAGAGTCTGCAAAAGAGTACAGCCAAGTTTAAGCAGTTTCCTAGTCAGACATCATTTTTTATTATATACTAGTCGCCCGATACACGAAGTTTCGTGCAAGAATGGGCCTCCCTTCCCCAGCTGGAGCCGCCTTTTCGCTTTCCCACACTGCCCAGAGGCCCAGAGTGGCTGGGGTGGTGCAGAATGCCTGCATCGTCGCCATGGCGATGACACAAGTGTCTCCCCTTCCCCCTGGCCCCTAAGCACCTGCATATGCAAATTAACACACCATCTTTGTTGGTTTAATTTGCATACTCACTCCAGATTGGCTGGGGGGGGGGTCATGAAGATACGGTCAATTAGCATGTTACTCTTTTATTAGTGTAGATAAAGGGATTTACACCTACCCAAAAGAGGACTTACCAACTGTTACTATAATGTTGCATACATTTTAACCCCTCATTCAACAAATCTACAGAAAAACATGTTTACAAATCATTTAAACTAGCTATTTAAGTTTCCATTTAAGTTCTAGGAAGAGCTCAACTGGATAAAATATAAATAGAAGTGAGAAAAGTAAAGCACATTAATTAACACAAGCCTATGTCCCAACCACAGATGGCAATTTCCACAGGAACATTTCTTCTTTGATACTACTGTTAGAGGTATTACAAAAACAGCCCTACCTTTCACTAATGCCTTCTCTATTCCTCAGGCTGAATCACTTTTTGGCCACTATAAATTGAACGTGTCCACACCTATTAAAAATTTTATAAATCATCTATATTTCATAAAATAAATTTTCTGTAAATAATTGGTTTTTTTTAAAAAAATATTAACCTTTTCTTTGTCTACAAAGGAATGCCTTCAAGTCATCATAGCTTGTTTGAAATTTTAAAAAGGGCATTAAGCCAAAAGTACTCAATCCACATTTTGGCAAGTAATTTAACTTCATCCTTACTTCTGTTAGTCTTCTGGCACAGTAACACAGTAACACAGAGAAGTTAAATATTCCTAACACATCAGAAAAGCACCACAATTTGCTCTTCACCTTACCTCTTTGATCTCGCCGAGAAGTTTAATGGCATGGTCATAGGTTGGGGGGTCTTCACTTAGCTGGACACTCAAACAATCCCAAAAAGCTTTGTGAACAATCTCCTTTACTTTCTTCTCCAAACTGGAGGCAAATGAGGAGGGGAGAAAGCAAAAACAAAATGTTTGAACTCAAATCACATTTAAAAATTAAAACAGCCTTTTTGAACTATGATTTTCATACTATAAAATTCACCTATTTTAAGCATACCATTCAAAGATTTTTAGTGAATTCATCAAGTTGTGCAACCATCACCACAGTCCAACAACAAAACATTTCTATCACATCGGGAAGACCACTTGTGCCCAAGTTGTGTGCCAGGTTCCAAAGATGCCGGGAGGCATTCCCAGAGTACAAGCCCAATGGCTTGGCCACCCTGCTCCCTACCCTCGACCTAGTTGAATACGACATATCTCCAGAAACTAGAAGCTGAGCAGGTGGCCATAAGATACCCGCTTACAAGAGAGCACCTGCTTCCATACAATGACTTCAGCCTCCTGGGGCCCATCCAAGAACCTGCTTTGACTCACTGGACCTACACAAGATCAGCAAATGTCTATCCCAATTTCAGACCCACTCCAAGGCCTCACTCTTAGGAGCTGTGATTGGAATTGGGTCCCTCTTCTCTGGTATTACAATTTTAAAACTGATAGGTAGGGGGAAAAACTTATCCAGGAAGGAAAATTGGATCAAACATTCGGAGCCAGTGCCCAGGTCCACCCCACCCCAGGCAATCACTAATCTACTTTCTGTCTCCATAGATTTTACTTCTCTGAATTTTTCATGTAAATGGAATTGTATAGTATAAGGACTATGGGTCTGGATTCTTTTACTTGGCAAAATGCTTTTAAGCATTGTCATCCATATAACATGGATGCCCAGAGATGGTGGAGGAAGGGGAAGATTTATGTGAAGGATCAGTGCTTTGATCCTTTTTATGACTGAAAAGTATTCCGTTACATGGATATACCACATAATATTTGTCAATTCATGTGATGATGGGACATTTGGGTTATTTCTACTTTTGGCTATTATCAAATCACTGTAAAAAAACACAAATTCTACAGGTGTAGAGTGAGAATTTTTTAAAATTGAAATAAAGAAAACATTCACAAACTTAAACTAATCACATGTCTTATTTTTAGTGATTTATTTCAATAAATACCTCACTGGAAAGAAAAACTTTCAATTAATTTGACAGATGGCATTATACCAGTTAACAGCATTAACAATGCCATATGATAAAAAGAATATTAGAAAGTTTAGAGCTGTTAATTTTTAGTTTTTTTATACCATCAAGTTTCCTAAAGTATTTATATTTAAGTAGTTTAAGATAACAATCCAGCTTATATATACATAGGTTAAAGCACTTTGTTTCCTAAAACATATCCTATCTCCATGTGATATATGAAACAACTGCTTTAGAGGTACCAAACTATAACATCTTATGACACTTCATTAAAAACCAGTAATTATAGCCCAGCCAGTGTGTGTCAGTGGTTAGAGCATCAGCCCACACACTGATGGATTGAAGGTTTGGTTCTCAGTCAAGGACACTTATCTGGGTTGTAGGTTTGATCCCAGGCCCTGACCAGGGCACATGTGGGAGGCAACTAATAGATGTGTCCCCCTCATATCGATGTCTGTCTTTTTATCTCTTTCTCTGTCTCTCCCCCCGTTCCTTCTTCCCTTCCACTCTCTCTAAAAAAATCAATGGAGCCGAAACCAGTTTGGCTCAGTGGATAGAGTGTCGACCTGTGGACTGAAAGGTCCCGGGTTTGATTCCGGTCAAGGGCATGTACCTTGCTTGCAGGCACATCCCCAGTAGGGGGTGTGCAAGAGGTGGCTGATCCATGTTTCTCTCTCATCGATGTTTCTAGCTTTCTATCCCTCTCTCTTTTCCTCTCTGTAAAAACTCAATAAAATATATTTAAAAAAATAAAATAAAATAAATCAATGGAAAAATATCCTTGTGTGAGGATTAATAAATAAAACTTGTAATTATACTACTAGAGCAAAACAAGTAATTCTGCATTATTTATGTGAAAAAGTACTATCTTTGGAGAACACATAAGAAATGTCTGAAAAGTCGTATTTAAAAGTCTAATGCAGGAGACACTAGAGCTTGCCAACCTAGCAGCCATTCCTCTTCCTCTCTTCTTTCCATGGCACTTTCACAATTATAATGGCCGATGATTTTTCTTTCTTGTTACCATACATCTTAAAAGGTGCACCTTACAATCAACAGAGTATCAGATCCAACATGGTATTTCCCGGGTGCGAGGGACACAGAGAACAATGTCTGGTTCTTGTCTATAGAGCAGGGGTGGGGAACAGCCGGCCTGCTGGGCCAGAGAAGGCCCACAAGATCACGTGAGCTGGCCCTGCCAAGGCACTAGGGTGGATTAATTAAAGGTTTGACCAAATATAGGAGGCTCATTTTTTAGTTGATAGTTTTGAATGGCTCTCAAACAATGTTATAAATGGCCCTGGGCAGAAAACAGGTTCCCCACCCCTGATGTAGAGTTTACAACCTGGTAAGAAACACAAGTGAACCAACAGCTACAGTGCAATGTGATATTAGGAGAAATGAATGCAACAGAGAAGAGAATCTGCAATGAGAACACAGTAAGAAGCAGCTAAGTCCTATGGAGAAGGGAGAAGTGAACACGTAAGATTTTTGTTTACATTTTTGAAGGGTCAATGGTCCTTCGATCCATTTTCAAACTCTAGTAATTCCTGGTAGAGGAGTATTTTTTTTAGAAACATACAAAAGGGGAGGTGTATTTGAATATAGTGACGTCACCTGAAGAAAACATTCCCAGAACTGGGAAATGACAGTATTCTACTAACCAAGTAACTCAGTAACCACCTTACCTATCTTCCGGTAATTCAACAGGTTTAATCTGGAAGTCTCCATTGACTACGATTTCATGGGCCAGAGCCATGTTAGTGACTCCTTTTGCTGTCTCTAGCAGCTCTTCTACTGTCACAAAGCGAGGAGGACTGGCTGTAACAAAATACCCAGCGTAAGAGATTTGCTTCTCTAGATTAGAATTTCTATTAAAGTAAGGAGAAGGAAGAGGTTCTGGGACCAGTTAATAACTTCTGGTGATGCCTCTACTTATGAAAATATTCTGGCAACTTCAAACAACAAACCTATATTATTATTTTTTTAAATTCTAGAGTCCTAAAAGCAGAAATAGTTTACAATGCTCAAAACATGTTTTGTTTTACTAAGATTGGTCAATGAGAAATTATTACAATGAAAGAAATTGTAAAAGAAAAGAGAGAAAAACTTTTACAGACTATCAATCCTAAATGGCAAACGAGAGACGCCAGATTTCCTTTTCTGTTCCCTTGAGCAGTTTCCATTTTGCTGCACCGATAACACTGCCCGTGGATGATCTCCCCAAATTAAAACAGCAGCAAGCACGTTAGGTGCTAGATGCAGTTTAAACATTGCTAAAACCCTACCCTGTACAGACAGAACATGAGTTCTAAAGCTGACCCATGAAGAAATCAGAGGGTGTGTGACGCAAGAACTTTGTAGAATGAGGCCTCTGATTTCTCCCATCCCGCTTCCCTAATATCCCAGTCCTGTAGATTTCACTTCCGTATCAACAGCTGCAATAACTGGACTCCATCTCTCTCTCTCCTTTGTAAAAACTTGAGATTTATCTCCCTGAAATCTCACTTGTCCTGAGCCAAGGAACACTGGATAATTCTGATAAATACATGGATTTTTTTTTTTTTTTGTATATCAATAAAGCTGTTTTTAAAATAAAGACCATGATAGCAGTTCTTTAGCCTATAACAGAATTGGGGTGGGGAAGGGTAATGTTTGTGAAAACAGATTGCTGGGCCCTCCTCCCAAGTTCTGATTGAGCTGGTCTGGGGGAGAGCCAGAGAATCTGCATTTCTCAACGTCTCCAGCTGATACTCATGGTTGCAGAAATCATACTTTGAAAAGCAATGGCCTAGAAGATGACAGTATTAATTTTATGTCATCTGATAGGATCTGGGCTTAAAAAGAGGTCAATAATGTCTCTGGTTTACAAGGGGTTTAATAGTTACAAAGTTTTTAAGTTGGTGAAAAGTAATTTTCCTTCCTCTTTTACTTTTATCTTTTGCTCATCAGAAAAAGGGAACTAAATCCAAGAGCTGGTCTGGTAAAAATTTTTATTTGGTCACATAAGGGGAAGCTTGAAAAATGGAACAAAATTCTAAGCATTTCCAGAAAAATCTTAATAAAAATAATAAATTGCTTCATTAATATTAAAAAATAGAATAAATATTCAAAATCAAAGCCCAGACAGAAATTCTCAATATTATTAAGATGACAATTTTTGGCAAATTTATCTATTGATAAAATGCAACCCCAGTCAAAGTCCCAGCAAGATTTTTTTGGTTAAAATTGCCAAACTGATTTTTAAATTTATATAAAAATGCACCAGATCTATAAAAGCGAAAATCATTTTGAAAATGAAAAAGGATAAAGTTGGAGGACTCACACTAACTGATTTCAATACCATGTAAAGCTACAATAATCAAGACAGGGTGTTCTTGGTATGAGAATAGATATATAGATCAACTAAAGAGAGAAGATCCAGAAATAGGCTAATACAGCATACACATACAGTAAGTGTACATATGGTTAATAAGGCAAAATTAATTTTTGGTCAAATGGTGCTGGCACAATTAGATAGCATAGTATGTGTAAAAAACAAGTCTTGCCCTGGCTGGTGTGGCTCCGTTAGTAAGAACGTTGTCCCATACACCAAAACGTCGTGGGTTCGATCCCTGGTCTCCAGTACAGGAGGCAACCAATTAATGTTTCTCTCTCACATTGTTTCTTTCTGTCTCTCTCTTCCCCTTCTTCTAAAATCAATTTTTAAAAACCCACGTTTTTGGGTGAGGATTAAAAAAGGGGGGGGGCAAAATTATAGTGACGCAAAGCAGATCAGAGGCTGCCCAGGAAGGGGAAGATTTATGTGAAAATTTGGGGAGGTGAGGGAAATGTTCGAGCAGCTCATGATTGTGGTGGTAGAGACACAACTGTAAATGTGTTGGTCAAAAGTCACCAATCTGCACACAACATTGGTGAGTTTTACTATGTAGTATAAATTATGCCTCAATAAAGTTGATTAAAAATTTGAAGGCACTCAGTATACTATATATACAATTACTAAATTTCTTCAAGCCAGTATTTTCTGTTACCATTCATCAGATAATGGAACGTCCACTGTAGTGTATCAATATCATGCATCAGGAAGTTGTGCACATACAACTCTTAAAAAGAAATCCAGAGCCAAAACCGGTTTGGCTCAGTGGATAGAACATCAGCCTGTGGACTGAAGGCTCCCAGGTTCGATTCCGGTCAAGGGCATATACCTTGGTTTCGGGCACATCCCCAATCGGGGGTGTGCAAGAGGCAGCTGATCGATGACTCTCTCTCATCGATGTTTCTAACTTTCTATCCCTTTCCCTTCCTCTCTATAAAAAATCAATAAAATATATTTTAAAAAAGAAAGAAAGAGCCGAGACCGGTTTGGCTCAATGGATAGAACGTCGGCTTGGGGACTGAAGGGACCCGGGTTGGATTCCGGTCAAGGGCATGTACCTTGGTTGCGGGCATATCCCCAGTAGGGGGTGTGCAAGAGGCAGCTGATCGATGACTCTCTCTCATCGATGTTTCTAACTATCTCTCTCACTTCCTCTCTGTACAAAATCAATAAAATATATTTAAAAAAAAAAAAAAAGAAAGAAAGAAAGAAAGAAAGAAAGGAAGGAAGGAAGGAAGAAAGAAAGGAAGGAAGAAAGGAAGAAATCCAGAGATTGTCACCAGGGCTTCCAACTTTTGCTTTAACCTTGGTTTTGCAAAAATCTCCAAATGTATGATCATCTTAAATTTATGAAATAACAGAAACACACTAACTTCTCCTAGTAATAAAAAGGGTCCACCAGTGCTTGCTATAATAATAATACAATGTTAACTTCCATCTTGGCTGCTGACACGCCGTCCAGACCGAGGAACCTGGAAACTTCGGGGCCACATGAGCCGCAGCCACAGGCACGGGGAGCCCCCGGGGGGCCAAGGGAAAGCCGGTGGCCTGCATCTTCACAGGATCAGCTTGGACAAATGTCACCCAGGTTACTTTGGTGGCAATACCCCTTAAAGAGGAACCAGAGCTTCTGCCCACCTGTCAATCTTGATACCCTGTGGGCCTTGGTCAGGGAGCAGACACAGGTAAATGCCAAAACAAGGCCGGAGCTGCTCCTATCATTGATGTCATGTGATCGGGCATCCACACTGCTCTGGGGAAGAGAGAGCTACCAAAGCAGCCTGTCCTTGTGAAGGCCAAGTTCTTCAGCAGAAGAGCTGAGGGGAAGATTAGGGGGTGTGTGTGTGTGTTGGGGGGAGGGGGATGGGAGGTCTGTGTCCAGGGAGCTTGAAGCCACATGGACAGAAGTTCATGAAATGCTCGTAAGTGCCCCCACCTCCACCCCCAGAGGGGTACTATGTTGGTAATAAATTACCTGGAAACACAAAAACGTTTGTACTCCTTCCAACTATGAAGCATTACTGATCATCTACATATTAAAGAGATAACATCAGCAATGACATTCTCAGACTATGACATCCCCTCTTAAAACTTTCATTTTTGGACTCACTTCAAAAAACTTAAGTATTTTTAATAAAAGGGTTGGGGCAACTGCTGGGAATTTCTGCAAAAACTGGCACCCTTTCATCTTAGGAGGCTGCTCCCTGCCAGGGATCTGAAGTGACTTTGCCCAGTATGCTCAGCGATCTGAATTCCCTCAACCTGTGAGAATCAACCCCCGGGCAATGAACCTAGGGTGTGGTGAAGTCGCTCCCTTTTAATTCCCTCTCCCCCTCCCCCCGAATTTTTTTAACCTGCACAGGCACAGTCCCGGCTGGAACCCGCTTCAGACTTTCAAACACTCTCTTAATTAAAGCTGCAATTTATACCCCAAACTCCTATTTTTCAGAGCACTTCGGGGAGACTGGAGTGTCATTGAGGCTGCAGGAAGGCAGGAACATTCTGGACATTATTCTAAAACTTTAATTTCTCATGCAATTGAAAACCCACAAGTGACTAGGCTGCCAGTGAGAAGAGAAAGAAGAAACTGTTATTGTTCTTAAATGCTAATTAGTGGCAAAGTTATCATATTATGAGAACCCAGCTCAAGGAGGCCTCATAACAATATCATCTGAAAATACCGCTTTTAACCAAAGTTAAATTTGCTTACAGTGAGGTCTTTGCACTCTCTGGGAGCTAGGAGAGCCTGACTTTTTTTTCTGTAAAGCGACCTCAGAACTGTCCATGGCATCTTCAAGGCCTTGTTCAGAATCATGTGCTTTTGATTTTCCTGCTTCATTTAGATTGGACTTTTCAAGGTTTTCAGACATTCTCAATTAAGTTTCTTCACTTTCCTAAAGAGAAAAAAGATAATGAACCTGGGAAGAAAAAAAGGAGCAGAATGTTCTAGCTCTGTCCAGTAACTAGCGGTGTGACTCCTGACAAACCGTTTAATCTCTCTGGATTTCAGCTTTCTCGTGTGTAAAAGAAATAGGCTTGCTAGGATCTTATCCAGTTAGCATACTCTACTCCAATGACGAAACATACACTTTTGTTATTTATCAAAAGTATGGACCTGTATCTCAGATGGAGAGTACCAAGTCTGAGTATTTTTGTCCCATTCCTGAGTTCCATGTAACATTAGAACACAGGGCTATCCATTGCCTGCTTCCATTTTAATTCAAAGAGTGATTCAATTCTTACAACTCTTTACTTTCATTCCTGAGTGCTGGTAGGAAGACTTTGGAAATGATATGTGAATGTTTAACCAGGCTTCCAAGTGAGCACTGGGCTGAGGAGCTGATTCCCGGATGCCATTATGTGAGTGAGACACCTTGGATGACAGATAGAAGGTAGAGCTTATGAAGCATTTAAGAAGAATGTGTGGGGCAAATACTTTTGTTAACTCCTTACCAGTCAGCAAAAAAGGATGATGAGTAAAGCAGGAAGTTGCAAATAACCATGATATATGCCACTGGGTGCGGTTTTAATTTTTTTAGTTGCTGATTAGAATAGAAGTAACATGTCAGTTTGGGCCAGCTAATAAAGGCCTGGAATAATAACCTCTTAATTACTGTGTAAGTTTTTGTCACGTTGGTTTCAACCCCCATCCCCACCCCCACCCCACCCGTTTTAGAGTTCTCTATTCCTAAGGTATTTCCAATGGAGGGAGGAGAAAGATGTAACGTTCCATTCCTGCGTTTACACTACTGAAAATAATCAGTCTTTGTATTTTTAGCATTTGAAGATCACAAAGCATTTTCCTGAGCACTAATTAGATTTTATTACACACCTGGAAGATAATCCAGAGATCAGAAGAAATGTCAACGGCTTGTGGGAGGTCTGGTAGACGCTTTTCTGCACATCAGAGAAGACTCACTCGCTATAATTACCTGAAATGTTAGATATCGCCATTAAATAAGACGCAGTTACTGGAATTTACATTTTCAGGCCTGTATTATTCATATGAAGACTCCTTCTTTCTTTCTTTTCTTTTTTTTTTTAATATATTTTATTGATTTTCTACAGAGAGGAAGAGAGAGGGATAGAGAGTTAGAAACACCGATCAGCTGCCTCCTGCACACCCCCTTCTGGGGATGTACGCACAACCAAGATACATGCTCTTGACAGGAACTGAACCCGGGATCCTTCAGACCACAGCTAGGTGCTCTATCCACTGAGCCAAACAGGTTTTGGCTCTTTCTTTCTGTTCTTGAATGGCAGGATGCCACACGCAGCACCTCATTTGGATGTGTCTGGGGTCTTGGAAGCTGGACTATCCTCTACAAATGAACCTTGAGAGCTTGTTTGGAGATTTTAGTAGAGGAGTGCAGCTACTGGTATACCCTTGACCCAAGAACAGTTAGTCCTCTCCTCTGGTGGGGAAGGCCATCTTCCACCCAGAGCACAGCCCGGGGAGAAAGGCAGATGGAGTGGCGAGGGAGGAAGGGGACACCTGCCTAACCAGCCAGATCAGCCAAATCAACCCTGGCGATCGGTGGGTTGACAGGCATTGCAGCCAGATCACCCTCATGTCCTGAATAATCCACATGGCTTTCAAACAGTTCCCCTTTGCCTTCCAACATCTCACCCCAGACACACATCTCCTCTCTGTCCTAAATCCTATTTGGCTCTGGAAATGCTCCAAGATCAGATAGATAACATTACCAGCATATCCCAAGAGAAAGGACAAACAAAAACACTTCTAATTTTATCCCCTTCACATGCTGGGAATGAGCTCAAGAAGGATGAAGTCATTCATTCTATGCTCTGAGGAGGAAAGGCAGGATACTTAACTACCCAAACTTACCCATCCTTGTAAGATTAGGCTCCTCCCAGGACCTTCCCAACCTCACCAGTACTTGCACCTGTCTCTGAACTCCTGTAGGACTGGTTACTGGACATGTGGCATTCATTGTTGCCTTAAATCCAATTCAAAAAATATGCTTATTTAAATAGTAACAGAAAGACGGAAAGCATTTCTAAGCATTTCCAGAATGGAAATGGTTCAGAAGGAGAAACGGATAATCTTACAAGGAAATTTGGCGAAACTTAAGCTTTAATGGCATTATGAAATCACTGAGGAAATAGAGCAGAGGGAGAAACTAATTCTGCCTGGAAGGAGATTGGTATTAACCAGAAAAGGGGACATTTGAGCTGGTCTTTTTGAAAAGAGTAAGATTTCATACAATTTAAAAAAAAAAAAAAAAAGTGGAGTGAGGAAGAGGAAGAGCACACGAGGAGGCACATAAGTAAGTGGGATAAGAGGCAAGTGATGAAGGTAAAAAGACAGGTTGGGGGCCACATTATAAAATTGCTAGTTTTCTTAAAAAAAAACACACACACAAAACAAAATAAAAAAACCACTTTTCACCTAGATTTTTAACTTCTTAAGGACCAAGACCAACCACAGTCCCTACATATGCTCCATACGTCTATGCCCCAAACAGATACCCACTAAGGCTCTGTTGCTAGCTGTGTCATCTCTGTGATGTCAGTGTCTGTGGGAGGGGTGGGCGTTGGTCTCAGACACACACAGGTCCCCATTCTGGCTCTTTACTAGCAGTGGAACTCCAGTTTCCTCATCTGTAAAATGCAGCTCACCTATGCCTCTTCGGTTGGGGGGAGAGTTTTAAACGACAGAACGTGCATAACAGATGGCTTCCCATGGATGGCAATTACAGTCACAGGGCTAGAGGATGCATCGAACTATTTACTTACAGGGTGCTCCTTCCCCCCACCATTCCCCAATGCCTGCTAAGCCTAAAAAGGGAGCCGAGGGGAGGAGGGTCCTCGCTCTTGCCGTGCAGACCGTCTATCTGAGCTTCACCCCGGGCCCAAGCTGGACACCAGAGACTCCCCAGCAGGAAGGGTCTTTCTTGCAGCAAAATACACAGGGGCTCGGTCCACCGACGCCGGGAACCACTTCCTTCCCGGGGCACTCGGTGCCACTCACTCCCAGATGCCTTTGTCAACAACAGTTTGGGCCGGCGAGGGAGTGGCCCGGCTGGGGACCGGCGATGGCTGGAAGCGGGGCGCGCCGGGAGGACGGCCTCGAGGGGTGTCCCTGCCTCTCCCTCGCCCCCACCCGCCATCCCCGGGGCCCGGCCCGACGACGGGGGAAGGCGAGGAAGTGCCTGTCATTTCCAACTCCTGCTTCCAGCCTCCGCGCCCGCTGCCCTCACCTGCGGCGGAGTCGGCGGTCTCCTCGCAGCCTGCCTCCGGGGCGGGGAGTCTGGCTGGGCGGAGGAGGGGAGAGATGCGCGGCGGGCGGGCGGGCAGGCGGGGCGGTTCAGCCTCTGCCCCTCCAAGGCCACATCCCTCGCCGCGTAGCGGGCCGTCCTCCCCGCCGAGTAGCGGCCAGCGCAGTCGCTCCTCTGCGTCGGGAAGTGGGAGGCAGGTCTTAACCTGGAGGCTTAAGCCCAATGGGGGAGGCGCCATGTTCTGTACGGAAAGGTAGGGGGCGTGGCTCCGAGCAGGGCGGCGCCATGTTTGCGTACGGAGAGGCGGGGGCGTGGCGCCGAGCAGGGGCGGGGGCCACGTACGGAGTACGGGGCGTGGCTAAGAGCGGAGGCGGTGCCGCGTACGGAGTAGGGGGCGTGGCTAAGAGCGGAGGCGGCGCCGCGTACGGAGTAGGGGGCGTGGCTAAGAGCGGAGGCGGCGCCGCGTACGGAGTAGGGGGCGCGGCTAAGAGCGGAGGCGGCGCCACCGGCGGAGGGACGGGCGCTGAGGCCGGGTCTCCCTCCGCCTCAGGGATGCGAGCGGCGGAGCGGGCGGCGGGAGAGGACCGCGAGGTAGAGGAGGTGCGGCTCCAGGCAAGTGAAGGAAGGGCAGGTGGCCCAGCCGCAATGCCTTCAGAGCTTCCCGGCCCAGGTTTTCAAATGTAAATATTACCTCAGATGTGGTAGTTGCACGTCGTTTATTCATTCCCTCCCCTCCCCTCATGTTGGCTGTTAAAAAAGAAAAAAAGTCATGCCGACCCCCGGGGTAGCCAGGCCGCACGGTAACGGCACAGACGAGGTTTGGTTCTGGGGTCATCTCTGAGATGTTAAGTGGCTGCTACGCTTTGTGGATGGGAAGAGTGAGACTTGAGCCCTGAAAAGACGGAAGGCGTGGGGCGCACAGACGGTTCCCTGGGGGGTTCCCTGAGGCTCGGGGAACGTCCCCTCGGAGCCGGCGTCCGTCTGGGTCCGGGTTCGAGAACGGGAAGCGACCGCGTTCGGACAGGGCCGCTGCGCAGCCTCCTCCTCCTCGCGACTGTCTCGAGGCTGTTCCATGGAAGCCACTCTTTCCTCAGCCGGTAGCTGTAAGGCAGCGCACACGAAGAGAAATCGTTTATTGTGTTAAAAAGTAAAAAAAAAAAAAAAAAAATAGGTGCGTGACTTCTCACTGGGTTCATTTGAAAAAAAATACTTTTAAGACTGAGCACTAAATCGGGTATGCTTTAAACAACGTGAAGTTGTTTAAACAACTGTCTTCTGCCTGTAGCTTATGAACTTGTTATAATAATAAAAGAACGAGAATAGCCCTGGCCGGTTTGGCTCAGTGGATAGAGCGTCGGCCTGCGGACGGAGGGGTCCCAGGTTCGATTCCAGTCAAGGGCACGTACGTTGGTTGCGGGCACATCCCCAGTAGGGAGTGTGCAAAAGGCACGATGATTCTCTCTCATCGGTGTTTCTAACTCTATCCCTCTCTCTTCCTCTCTGTAAAAAAATCAATAAAACATATTTTAAAAAATAGGAGAAGAAGAAGAAGAAGAAGAAGAAGAGAATAAAGAAAAGAACCTATAGATGAAAGAGATTTAACAAGCACATTAACCAGTTGCAGTTATGGACCTTATTTGGATCCCTATTCCAATAAACTGTCAAAATCATGTAAGATCAGAAAATGTGAACACTGACTGCACAGTTGATATTAAGGAATCATGGATCTGTGTGATTATATTTAATGTCCTTATCTTTTAGCCAAACATACTGAAATCTTCTATATATATAAAAGCCTAAGCAACCATTCAACCAGTAGCTATGATGTGCACTGACCACTAGGGGGCAGATGCTCAACACAGGCATGAAAACATGCAACAGACTGATGAATCTCAGAGGGAAGGGGAGAGGGCAGGAAGAGATTAATCAAAGATCTTATATGCATACTAGAGGCCCAATGCACGGATTTGTGCACCAGTGGGATCTCTCAGCCTGGCCTGTGGGGATGGGCCCAAAAACTGATAGTCTAACATCCTCCAAGGGATCCTGGATTGCGAAAGGGTGCAGGTCAGACTGAGGGACCCCCCCAGTGCACGAACCTGTGTACCACGCCTCTAGTTTATAAAGTGATATGATGTCTGAAATTTGCTGGGGTGGGACCAAGGAATGGAGTATAGGTGATACAAAATTGACCATGAGCTGAGAGTTGTTGAAACTGGATAATTATGTGGGAATTCAGTATTCTATTCTCCCCATTTTTTATATATGTTTAAAATTTTCCACAAGAAGCTATAAAAGATGTTGAAGTTTTCAAAAGCATTAGGGAAATTCAATTTCTAATTTGTCTACAGTCTATGTTAATTCGTAAATTTACTTCATCAAATTTTATTTATATTTTTAAGAAGTACCTCAAGGTACAAACCACACTCAGACATATGTGCCTAATGTGCCTTTTGCACATATTAACTTCTAATTATGGACATTCTTACTGTTTAATACTTTCTTATGTAAACACTATAATGTCATATCATTTAAATGCTTATGTTTTAGAAAGTTTTATACAAAAGAATTATAAATCATCTCACGTAAGAGGGTCAATACTTAACAGCAATATACCATCTAATAACTCAGTTTCAGACACAAAAGGTTATACAAAAAGGTTTTATTAAGCAGTTTAATATTTAGAAGAACATTCAAAATTACAAATGTGATTGGGTCTTTTAGGATACATAATTCTTAAAATACACAAGTTATATACAGACATTAGAAATTCAGTCTCCAAAATACTCAATAAAGATGTCGGGATGACACTTATAGAACTGACCTAGCAATTTTTTCTTCTCTTTGGCAGGCAGTTTTGGATCCTTATCAATAGTTTTTAATAAATTCAATAGCTCATCCTTGGTTGTCTTCTGTGTATGGTCCGAATAATCACTTTGATCAATCCTCTCACAAAAAGTATATCCTTAAATATTAAAAGTAAAAAGTTCAGTTAATTAATCTAGTCTTTAGATTTAACTATAAAAATTAAGCAATATTTTTATATTTAGTTCCCATTTTGTAAAATGCACAAAAGATGCTAAGCACTGCCAACTTTCTAACCCTGGTCAATCTGCATTTGAGTTATAAGGAAGCTTTTTGCTAAGTCTGAGGACATAGTTTAAAGTTTAATTGAAATTAGGTACAATAACTTACAATAAAATACTTTCAAGTAAATAGTAAAAATTTATCTTTGGAAGATCATGAAAATAATATTTCTCAGATTACCTGTGCCTGTGTTTGGATCTCCTCCCTTCTGAATGGCCATGAGCTTAACACTGACAATTTTATGTAGAGTTCCAGGGATCTTAAAAAAAAGAGAGAAAGAAAGAAAGAAAGAGAAAGAAAAAGAAAGAAGGAAAGAAAGAGAGGGAGGGAGGAAGGGAGGAAGGGAGGAGGGGAGAAGGGGAGAAGGGGAGGAAGAGGAAAGGGAGGAAGAAGGAGGAGGAAGGAGAAGGAAAAAGAAGGGAGGAGGAGAAGAAGAAAGGAGGAGGAGGAGGAAGAAAGAGGAGGAAGAAAAAGAAAGAAGAGGAGGAGAAGACATTGGACATTATTCAGATGCATTAATCTAATGACCTATTTCATAAGCTCAAATGAACTACTCAGAGTTTTACCTTAAAGACATCTTTTTGATGATCCATTAAAAAGAGTACCAGAAGATCAGTTTTGCCTTTAGATAAATTTTTATTGTCAACAACTGCTTTTGAGAATATCCTTTTCACGACCATTCGGTTGTCACTCTATAAAAATAAAACAACATACCTAATGGCATATATTTAAAAATTCAATATAAATGTTAAATATTAATAACTATTATCCTATTTCAGCATGCTGATGATAGGGTCCTATAAGTATTAAGGATACCGGATAGAATGAACATTTAGACAAAAGACTTACTTCTTCCTGTAATTTAAATTCAGAAGGATGTGCTGCAACAGCCATGAAATACAGTAGTCTTCTAAACTCTTCTCTGTTCTGGGAATCCAGAAGCTTTAGAAAGAGCTGAGTAGCTTCTAATGCTATTTCAGTCTTCCCATTCACTTTAGCCAAAAGAAAAGTGCTTTTAATTTTGACCAAATATGACTACAGTAAAGGGAACAATATTCAAGGTAAAGCTTAAGCTAAACAGTAAATATATTCAAAATAATTTCCAAAAGCAAAAAACAAAACAAAAAGACTAGGAATTATAATGAATGGCCAATACCATCAAGGGAGCCAATTCTCAAATTGGCAACTAATATCCTAAATCCTTGTCATATATTATTCTTAGAATGTTAAATCTAAGTCTTGGCTTTGTATATAAATTCCCAGCCTGTTTTTCATCAATTCAATACATTTTGAGGGCACACGATAGGTATAGTATTGATGTATCCAACCTTACCTGAGAAAAATAGCCGGGTATATTATTGGTAGAGGGACAAAGCAGGAGTCCCATTTTGAAGAGACTGAAGGAGAATAATAGTGGTACTTGTGTTCCTTTCTAAAGAAGAGAACTGCTACTCTGTGCTTAATGAACTTCCAGCGAATGAGAGTGGCCTTCTGTGGCCACTAGAAGTTGCAGGTCACTTCAGAACTAATCAAAGCCTCTTTCCAAATGATCCTTAGATGTTTTGAAATAAACATACAATCCAGATCCACTCCTAGCTTGACATTGTATCATTCCGATTAATTTTGAGGACAATTTTTTTCTTGTTCCTTCCAATACAAATTCTAGTTATCCAGTAAGATTCTTACTTACCTAAGAGCTCTGCAATTCCATTATGAACATCACATAGGTGATTTAACAGAGGTTCCCTACTACTGTAATATTTGCCAATGGCATTAAACAGAAGTCCTTTCACTAAGTCTATTCTATCTGGTTGCTCAGGAAAGTTTCTGCTTATGTCCACCACCATCTGGTCTGGAAGGTATTCCAAGCAGTCAGTTGCTGCAGAGAGCCACTCATCTTCCCTATGGGGGAAAAAAAGAACCATTTTATAAAGAGTACCATATTTTCTGGCGTATAAGACGACTTTTGAAACGAAAAAAAGTCAACCGAAAATCGGAGGCAAAAGACCAAAATTGCACAAAAATTACCTGCAGATCTTGATGGTAAAGTAAGTCTCTTCTTTGAAGTGGGGGGTAGTCTTATACAGCGAATATAGGCTAGACCTATGTTTTAACTGTAAAATTAGGGGGTCATCTTATACGCCGGCCAATTTACTAGCTATTTCAAGTTTGCCACCAGGATAAACTTCTACACCCTTAGGTAAAGATAAGTGTAATTCTTTTTAATATACAGTGAGGTCATGTATCACAGATAAAAAGTTCAGCTTATATATCTTCTTACCTTTTTAAAAAGTGAAAATGGAAGCTATCCAGGACAATATAGAGCTGAAAAAGGACATCGAAATTCAAACTCTATTCTTTACATTTACAGTAGAGGCACAGAAACTCTTAAGTTACTTGCTCAAGGTCCCAGGCAGGACTAAGTCCCAGATATGATTCCTAGACCATTATTTTTCTAATATAGTGTTCCTTACTTCAGAGCTCTATATATGATGTCATCTCTCACTTTGGCTTGGAGAGAATAGAGGAAGATAAGGTAGGGTTTCAGAATAATAAAATATTAATTACCATTTCTAATAAAATACCAGCTGAGTAACTTCAGAAAAAGGCTGTATTTCAAGACATAACTTTTAATACTTGATTTGTTAATTTATATAGTTTAAAAATATTCATATACTAGACTCAGAACAACTGTATCTACCACCCAGGTGCATTATCATGGGCAGGTCACTTCACCTCCCTGGGCATCAGTTTCATCAAGTTTATAAGAAGCAGCAGCGAGATGATCTTTTAAGTTAACTTCTAGCACAATTGCTGATTCTGTATTTAAATTTAAGGTCAATGTTTTCACATTACTTTAGGTTATAGAAATGTAATTTAAATTCCTGTAGAATAAGTTCCCATTGTACATGCAGAGTTCATTAACTAGTAAGTTGGGATTAATTTTAACATGTAAGGTTTTAAGTTAGCTTTTGACCTTCAACTACTTGTTTATTAATAGTTCACTGGAATGTAGATCCAATGAAATACTAAACATGTTAAGTTGTATTTCTGTCTAACATTTCCATCTTTCTAACTATGTTGGAACACTATCTGCTAAGGCAAAATTGTTAAAAATTAAATGAGCTTAAAATACAAGATTTTAACCTTTAATAATTATATTTAGGAGAGGAGCATCAAAGTTATAAGAAGCATCAAAGTTATAGCGTTCTGCTTTAAGGGGAAAAATCATAATTTCCTTAACTTGACGTTAATTTAAGCCTTTAAACCTTAAGATTTATATTCAGAAGAATGGTAGAGGTGAGATCAAGAGTTACTTTCATTATATTTATTTAACAAAACTAGTTAATTTAAAAAAATATATTTAACAGGTATTCTAGAGGCATATAAAAAGCACATGTAGAACCCTGGCTAGGAACCTCAGTTGGTTAGAGCATTGTCCCAATACACCAAGGTTGCGGTGTGATTCCTGATCAGGGCACATATAAGAAACAACCAATGAATGCATAAATAAGTGGAACAACAAGTCAATGTCTCTCTCTCTCTCTCTCTCTCTCTCTCTCTTTCTCTCTTCCTCTCTTTCCAAAATCAATAAATAAATTTAAAAAAATTTTTAAGCATCTATGGTCAGATAATTCTAAGAATTTTCCAAATCTGTTCATTTTTTCCAGGTTTCTTTGAAGACTGGACACCCCTTCAGACCTACTAAGAAGATGGAGCATAATCATTTTTTTCCACTTGATATACAAGTAAGTTATATGTGAAACAAAAATGAATATGAAAAATAATGAAATATAAATCTTTCTAGCCGAAACCGGTTTGGCTCAGTGGATAGAGCGTCGGCTTGGGGACTGAAAGGTCCCAGGTTCGATTCCGGTCAAGGGCATGTACCTTGGTTGCGGGCATATCCCCAGTAGGGGGTGTGCAAGAGGCAGCTGATCCATGACTCTCTCTCATCGATGTTTCTCTCTATCTCTCTCCCTTCCTCTCTGTACAAAATCAATAAAATATATTTTTTAAAAAAAAATCTTTCTAATTTTGACCACAGTGATTTTGTTCTTTACTTTCCCAAATACTGATAATTTCAACTGACTATGCATATCTGATTCCATGGACAGAAGAATTCAAAATATTATCTTAAAATAATGATCCATAACCAACCTACAAGCACACTCAAATTATTATATGTATTTCCACCTACTGAGAGTCACCATAAGCCTTGAGAATCCCTCGATCCAGGTAGTTACTATTGTTGACCAAGTCAGGCTGCCTCTTAGGTTGAGAAACTTTAGGTTCAACCTCTTGCTGTTTGAGTAAGGATTCAAGAAGTGGAAGGTCTACAAGTTGCAGTAGACGTGCAATTGTTTCTTCTTGCCAAACTTCATTAATAACTACACAGGAAAAAATGACAGGCCGAAAAGTAACAATAGTTACTAAATATTCACCATGATATTTGTCTAGGCAGGTCTAAGCTAATAAATTTGTGTGTGTGTGTGTGTGTGTGTGTAGAGAGAGAGAGAGAGAGAGAGAGAGAGAGAGAGAGAGAGAGAAATAGTTAACCTTATCAAGTGATTTCTGAAAACAATTCAAGATTTGTTTAAAGTGTAGGAGAACAGACTTTGGACGACAGAAATTCTTTTCATTCTTGTACTATAAAAAGCAATATGGCAGAGATAGGAAATCAAGTCATAAAGCATGTTAATAGGGACTTTGAAAGAAAGAATGGTTCATTCAATCTGAAAACTCGTTTGAAACTCTTGGCTGCAGATTATTTCACTCGAGGTTTCCACCACTAGGATAGTGGGGGGAAGGTGGAAATCAGTCATGAAATTATATTCCAATGCCACAGAAAAGGAAGAATATAAGAATTCTGTTACTATTTTAATGGAATTCTAAAGTTTTTACTTAACCTAATAAAATCTTAGGGAAATAAATATCTGAGAGCATATTCTGAATAAAAATTTGCATGCAAAACATTTCAGATTTGAACCTCTGCCAGCTGACAGGACAAAAGTCAGTGTTCAGGAATTGCAACACTGATCTATTTGTTAAAGATAATAGACCTCTGTTAAAACTTAATATAAACAGTTTTAATACACAGTGCACTCTTTCTTTGTGCTGTGAATATTTAAATTCTAAAAAAGGTTAAGATTGAAATATTTTTAAATAACTTTATTTGAAATTAGCCTTCTGCTTCTCACTTGCTTCATCTTTAGCTTACCTCGCGGAGACAAAGCTGCAGAGATATTTACACGAGGGGAGTTCGCAGGCTTTAAACTCAGATTTTCCCACAGGTCCTCTAAACTTGCTGATTTGATATCAGATGACTTAAGTAATGCATCTGTATACCTAAAATGAATTTATTTAATAAATTAATGTTTATTAGTAAGCCCACAGAAATATTTTAGTAATCGAGAGCCAAGAGTTTCCAGAAAGTTTATGTATTTGAGTAAAAACACAATACATGAAAATTCTAAGAGCAGAAAAAAAATCCCACCTTTTGTATTAGGCCTAAATATACATACTCTACATTCTTCTTTGAACATTAGGTTTAAGTAACTCAGTGACTAAAATGTTAGTCTGAATTTTAAAACAAACTTCATTACGCTTAATTAGAAGCCCAGTGCACGAAATCGCACAGCCCCACCCACCCTCGTGCACCTCGCAGTACTTGCAGCGCCCCACACCTGCATGCATGTCACTGCCCACGCAGCTTCCTGGTGACCAGTCTTTGGTCCTTACTGCATTTTGACCACTGGGTTTTTATTGTATAGATTTCCTTTTTTTTTTTTTTTTTAATCAGTTGTCTCTATTTCTGGGGCATTCTTTGGTAGACAGTGCTAATCATTTTCCAAATACAGATTTACAATCCTTTATCCACAATTCTGAAACCCAAAAAGCTTGGGGGAAAATCTAAAGTTTATTCAGAATTCATATGGTGACAAAACTTGTTTTGAGACTATCATAGTTTTTATTTATCCAGTTAGTATGAATGTTTTCTTTACTACAAAAAGACTAATAAGTTTAGTGTTTTTTAGAAGGGTATTTTGTACATATATATTAGATAACACCTCTAAAAGGATCTTGTAATCAGAAAGATCCTTTAATCATAAAGATCCTTTTAGAGGTGTTATCTAATATATATGTACAAAATATCTTTCTAAAATCTCCTAAATTCCATATTCTTGAATCAGTCAGGTCCCCAGAGGTTTCAGATAAAGCATGTGGACCTGCATCTGGAAAATGTTGACTTGGCCTACCGCATCCTCATATTTCCTTCCCACATATAGTGGTAAATTTTATTATGTTTTAAATATATAGTTTTAAAATACTTGAAAGTCAATACATTAAACTTGTGTCAGCTCTGAATTATGAGAGCTTTAATGAACTCTGCACGGTTCAAGTGAGGGGAATAAAGGGAAAAGGTGGTGTGTTTTTTTTTTAATAACAAATAATCCAGTTCATTATGTACTCAACACCTACATTCATTTCAGTCACTGGGTTTTACAGTTCTGTCCCACAGTCTTCCTTTAAATGCCTCCCTCATCTTCACCATGGCCGTGTGCTTCACCCTCATCTGTAGATGGCAAGATCGCAATGGATTCCAAATAGCTCTCCCTATTAGGCTGACCATACAGCTGCCAAGATGCAATCTCATTCTGCTTAAAATCTTTCTGTGGCTTCATAGAACTGCATGAGCAGTAATAAACTCCTTAATATATCATATGAAACCTGTGTATTCTGGCTCCCACATGCCTTTCATACTTCACATCTACCATTTTGTGGAATCTAATAATACCCTGCCTTCCTGCCTTCACCTTCTCTGTTCTCATACTATTTTGTGGATAAGCTCTCTAACATTTTTTACACTATAATTGTAACTTGAGGCAGAAAAATCAGTCTCATAGTTCATATTTTATATTTAGCAGAAACAAACAAGAATTCTAAGAGATAGCAAAAATAAAAAGTTCACTCTATACTTGATCAAATTTATCCACAGACCTAAATTTTAGCCTAATTTACTAATTCAAAGGAAACATAAAGCCAGTCAGCATCTTATTAAAAAGTAGACAAAATACTTCCAGTATGCCCATGCTAACCTTATATTATATACTAACCTAGAAGATGAATGTAGTTTATTCTCTTTGCCAGATTGACCGTCTTCTTTGGGTATTGTTGTAAATCTATAAAGGCTGCAGCTACTATCTTCAAACGTAGGTTTTTTGTCTTTTCTAAAGACTTTGGTTGGAACTGCTTCAAATACTTTGTAGTCCATAAGTGCTTGACACACTCTTACTACTTTGGCCCGAGGAATATCTACATCACCAAAATATTTATTCTGAATTAGGTGAGAAAAAATGACATCAACAGCTTCTGAACCAACAAAGCAGTCATTGTGTCTTTTTAAATGGTGCCTTCGTTTTTTCACCTCCACTTGTGTTTGAAGAGTGTTTATAATGCTACTCCATACATATGTGGCTCCAAATGGTTTCTGGGCCACACTGAAACCTGCAATGGAAAAAAAAAAAAATCACAGATTAATCTTATTTATTTGTGATAAGGTCTAAGCAATCCTTAAGCGAAAAGTGGCAATTTCTAAAATTATTAAAAGGAACAATTATAAAGTCAGCTTCTTATTGAAATATGAAACTATTAGTAATAATTCATTTAAAAATGTAATGCCTACTATATGCTAAACACTGTCCTATGTACTAGGATACAACAGTGAACAAAATAAATTCCCGGTTCTCACAGACATATACTTTATGGGATGATACAGACAATACAAATATGTTAGATCATGCGAAGCATGCGCTCTACCACTGAGCTACATCCCCAATCCTACAAATATGTTAGATCAATGTAAAGAAGAAAACTAAAGCTATGTTAGGAAGAAAATGTTATTTTAGATGGACATCAGGAAACACCTTTCTGACAATGTGATTCTGAGCAGATTTAATGCTTGTACAGTATTTAGTCTCTACTGAAAAGAGCCAGAATCAGGCATTTGATGGAATCTCAAAATATATCCAGATCATTCATGGTATCCAGGACTCAGGAGCAGCTTTACTGTTTCCAGCCACAATGACTAAACAGAAAGAGTATTAGCCATTACTGCCGAGACCGGTTTGGCTCAATGGATAGAGCGTCGGCTTGGGGACTGAAGGGACCCGGGTTCGATTCCGGTCAAGGGCATGTACCTTAGTTGCGGGCATATCCCCAGTAGGGGGTGTGCAAGAGGCAGCTGATCAATGACTCTCTCTCATCGATGTTTCTAACTCTATCTCTCTCACTTCCTCTCTGTACAAAGTCAATAAAATATATTAAAAAAAAAGTATTAGCCATTACTATGCTTAACTTCCTAAAGTATTAGAGATTATAGTGAAGATTTCAATGAACTTAATGTCTGCTTTCTAGTCTTCTTCATATCTTCATTGTATTATTAATAGCTAATGTTTAGTATTTACAATATGGCAAGCTCTGCCTTCTCTCATTTAATCCTGATAAACTTCTCTGAAATAGTTATTAACAATCCTATTCTGAGGTAATTAAGGCTTAGTGAATTAAACAAACTTTTCCTCAGTTTTATAGGTAGTAAATATATACTAATTTCCCTAGTACTTAAATATAAATATATTAAAACAAGCCACAAATCAATGTGACCCCAATAAATACTTTTTAAAAATATTTTTATATTTTTTAATATATTTTTTATTTATTTCAGAGAGGGAGAGGGGGGGATAGAAACGTCAGTGATGAGAGAGAATCATTGATTGGCTGGCTCCTTCATGAGCCTACAACCTGGGCATATGCCCCTGACCAGAATTGAACCAGGAACCCTTCAGTCCACAAGCTGATGCTCTATCCACTGAGCTAAACCGGCTAGGGCCCCAATAAATTCAATAAAAAGGAAGTCACCAGATAGTTTTAGCATTAAGTTCATTGAAGAATTGGATTAAGTGAAAGTGAGCCATTAAGAACAGGAGAGCCCTAACTGGTTTGACTCAGTGGATACAGCGTTGGCCTGCAGACTGAAGGGTCCCAGGTTCTATTCCAGTCAAGGGCACATCCCCAGTGGGGGGTGTGCGGGAAGCAGCTTATTGATGTTTATCTCTCATGGATGTTTCTAGCTCTCTATCCCTCTCCCTTCCTCTCTGTAAAAATCAATAAAATATTTTTTAAAGGCCGAAACCGGTTTGGCTCAGTGTTAGAGCGTCAGTCTGTGGACTGAAAGGTCCCAGGTTCGATTCTGGTCAAGGGCATGTACATTGGTTGCGGGCACATCCCCGGCAGGGGGTGTGCAAGAGGCAGCTGGTCGATGTTTCTCTCTCATCGATGTTTCTAGCTCTCTATCTCTCTCCCTTCCTCTCTGTAAAATATCAATAAAATATATATTAAAAAAATTTTTTAAAGAAGAACAGGAGAAACAAAACATACAACTTTGAGATTTGTGAACCCTTAACTAAGTTATTTAAAAACACTTAGTAGTTAGCACTCCTAAAATAAGGCAGAATATTATAAATTCTATAATATGTCCTATCCACAGTACCTAGGGGTAAGACAGGAATGGAAAATAAGCCAGATTCAATCTTGTAGAGATCAGATTGCCTTTTAAATACCGGTGAAACAGACTTCTGGTTTAGTGATAATGTTAATGATGAAACACATAAGTCAGCTGAGCTAAAAGATAAGGCTGAGTTACTTATTAATTTGAGATCAATAAGACAATTGAAGTGGGTGAGAGGTAGGGGATACACAGCCTCAATGACGTGGAAAAGGCTAATCTGCACAAGGGAATTAGGAAGTAAATAATAAATTTCCTTATATTAACTTGCTGCTTAAATATGGGGAATCAGGAAGTTTTGCAGGGGAATAGTATAAAAGATTAAATAACAGGTTAGAGCAGGATAGTAGGCACCTGTGAGCCACACAATCTTTTCAGAATCCTCTAGGCATGATACATTTCAGCCCTTTCAAGTCCCCTCTGTTCTCACTGGCCATTAATTCCCAACCTTTGCACAATGAGATATAGTTCCCCTCAAGCATTGCCACCCATAGAGACCCAAACTAGCTCATGTCCCTACAGATACTTTAATACACAATATATCCTGGATTTAACAAGTAAATGTGCCAAAACCCACACCAGGGTAACTTGTTTTTTTAATGCTGACTTCACCAGTCGAACACAGATTCCCCAACATGCTATTTTAAATCTTCTAATCACCATCTAATAGCTGAAATGAACATTGAGATAGCAGGCCATGTACAGTAAGATGAATTATTGTGATTTCTAAACAGAATTCAAGAAGTCAGAAGTATACAATGAATGCTTTGTAAGCCCAGCAACCAGAATTGAAGCTTTAGTTTATCCCCAAACCTCATGTGTATGTGAGCTGGAAAATTCTTTAAAATTTGTACTGTTTACATCTTTTTAAAAATATATTTTTATTAATTTTAGAGAACTAGGGAGAGGGAGAGAGTGATAGAAACAACAATGATGAGAGAGAATCATTGATTAGCTGCCTCCTGCATATCTCCCACTGGGGATCGAGCCCACAACCCAGGCATGTGCCCTTGACCTGAATCGAACCTGGGACCCTTCAGGCTGCGGGTTGATGCTCAACCCACTGAGCCAAACCACCACACTGTTTACATCCTGATGCTTCCTTATTTATGTATGGTCAAATGTGTTCTAAAATCATCATTATCAGAGATTCAAAGAGTCTGCAGACCAGCTGCGATGACCCTGAGTAAAACGTTTACCTCCTGGTTGGTTTCTTCATTTAGTGCTATAAGAGTTGAATGCTATGTTTAATGCTGGCTTCAGATCTACACTGCTGATTATAATA
This sequence comes from Nyctalus aviator, assembly GCA_036971965.1. Classification (NCBI taxonomy): domain Eukaryota; kingdom Metazoa; phylum Chordata; class Mammalia; order Chiroptera; family Vespertilionidae; genus Nyctalus; species Nyctalus aviator. The sequence goes on along the minus strand of CM072929.1, from coordinate 7,369,897 downwards.
TTTTAGAGACTGAAATTATACCTCTCCATTTAGATACAGATATTGAACTCCAAATACAACATAGTAAGAAATGAAGCATACAAAAAAATTTACCCTGTCAGATAAAAAGATTTTTGGAAGAGAGCCTACCAAGAGGCTCAGAAATTGTTTTAAATCAGATCTGTAACATACCACACACGTTTTTAAGCACTAAATCAATCTAGTTAGTATTCATTTTTTAAGCAGTCTCACTTTTATTTGCTTGAAAACAATAGCCATTTTTCAAAAGCATAGACCTGCCCTTATATGTATTTGAAGTTTACAAAAAAGAATTACCAATAATAAAAAAGTTAAGCTTCTGATATTGAACTCTGATATATATTTGTAATACAACAAATAACCATCTTCACTTCTAAAAATGCACACTAAATAATCAAGCTATTACTATAATAGTTCCTAAAAATCAAGTCATAAGGCAGACATGTCAGGAAATTACACTTACTCAAGAGTTACAAGGGGATAATCAACATCAACTATGATCTGTGCAGTCAGCATTAACTGTGGTCCTGCTAGCAAAACCTACTTAAGGACTAAAATACTTACATAATAATTGAAATAGTGAGTTTATGTTAATTCCTTAGATCAAAATACATATTATAAAATTGGATCCCATGGCCCTGGCCAGGTAGCTCAGTTGGGTTAGAGCATTGTTCTGATATGCCAAGGTTGCAGGTTCAATCCTTCTTGGGACACATACAAGAAGCAACCAATGAATACATGAACAGACTGACAGATGTCAGAGGGGACTGGATAAAGGAAGGTGAAGGATTAGCTAAAGAACATATGTGCATAGCCCAAGGACACAGAAAATAGGGCTAAGGAAGTGGGAGATCTACAATAGTGTCAACAATAAAAAAATTTTTTTTAAAAGAAGTCCTGGCCAATGTGGTTCAGTTGGTTGGAGTGTGGGGACAGGGGGCTGGGGACAGACATCTCTTTTGTTGTTATTGTTAATCCTCACCTGAGGAAATTTTTCTCCATTGATTTTAAGAAGGAGTAGAAGGGAGGGGGAGAGATAGAGAGAAACATAAATTGGTTGCCACACAGTCCTGACCAGGGCCTAGTATGGAGCCTGCAACTAAGGTATCAAAATCGAACCTGTGACCCTTCAGTTTGAGGGCCAATGCTCTAATCACTGAGTGAAACTGGGTAGGACTTTCACATCTTGTTTATCTGTCACATCAATGTTTATCTCTTTATCTATCTCCTCCTTCCTCTCTCTAAAATTAGTTTAAAAAAATAGAAGCAACCAGTAAATGCAGAAATAGGTGGAACAAATCAATGCTTGTTTCTCTCTCAACTCAACCAATAAAAATGGATCCCAATGTAATATAAACATACTCACAGAATTACTAAAATATGCTAAAAATGAACATGTAATAATTTTATTTTCATTTTCAGGCATTAAACTATCCCCTTACCGCCCGCCAAATGCAGATAGCTCATGGTAGGCAGTTTCCACAAAATTTTACTTTTTAATCTTCACCTGAAGGTATTTTTTCCACTGACTTTTTTTTTTTAAATATATTTTATTGATTTTGTACAGAGAGGAAGTGAGAGAGATAGAGAGTTAGAAACATCGATGAGAGAGAGTCATCGATCAGCTGCCTCTTGCACACCCCCTACTGGGGATATGCCCGCAACCAAGGTACATGCCCTTGACCGGAATCGAACCCAGGTCCTTCAGTCCCCAAGCTGACGCTCTATCCATTGAGCCAAACCGGTTTCGGCTCCACTGACTTTTTTTTAATTTATATTTTATTGATTTTTTACAGAGAGGAAGGGAGAGAGATAGAGAGCCAGAAACGTCGATGAGAGAGAAACATCAACCAGCTGCCTTTTGCACACCCCCTACCGGGGATGTGCCCTCAACTAATGTACATGCCCTTGACCGGAATCGAACCTGGGACCTTTCAGACTGCAGACCGACAATCTACCACTGAGCCGAACCGGTTTCGGCCATCGACTTTTTTTTTTTTTTTTTTAAGAGCGAGCTGTGGGAGGGAATGGGGTGAAACACATGAATTGGCTGCCTCCCACACATGCCTGGACCACCCTGCAACCGAGGTATGTGCCCTTGACTGGGAATCCAATCCAAGACCCTTCAGTCTGAGGGCCAATACTGTAACCATTGAGCAAACCCGGCCAGGACAGTTTCCACAAAATTTGAAGAATAGTGACCTGGTGCCTTATTTCTTTCAAATTTCCTTATAGTTTACAGAGATTCAAATTATTTAAATGTCTTATGGAGTGCTTCACGTAATACAGTAGTTATTCAATACGTGTAAATTATTACCAACTTTTTAATTTTTTAATATATATTTTATTGATTTATTGAGCTAGAAACGTCGATGAGAGAGAAACATCGCCCAGCTGCCTCCTGCACACCCCCCTGTTGGGGATATGCCCGCAACCAATGTACATGCCCTTGACCGGAATCGAACCTGGGACCCTTCAGTCCACAGACCAACGCTCTACCGCTGAGCCAAACCGGTTTTGTCTATTACCAACTTTTTTAAAGAAAGGTTAACACAGTGGTTCACAGTGGGCGATTTTACTCCCCATTAGACATCTAAGAGACATTATGGTGTCACAAGCTGAGGAGGGGGGATGCTACTGGCATCTAGTGGGTTGAGGGTCCAGAGATGCTGCTCACCATCCAATAATGCAGAGGGCCAGCCACCAAAGCAAAGCAAATGTCAGTACCAAAGTTCAGAAACTTTTGGTTGATCAAATATGGTTCAGATTTGGAAACTTGTGTTAATGCAGTAGGCACAGTGCTAGGTTCTATGAATATAAAACATAAAATAAGACCATGGGTTTTGAAATCCCAAAGACTGGGGTTCCATTTTTGGCTCCATCATTTACTAAAATAATGCAATTTTGGGACAAACTACCCAACTTTTTTTGTTTCAAAACAGAGTTAATTCTATTTCTCTCAGTTACTGTGAGGATCATTTGAAACAATATATGTAAAGTGGCTAGCACAGTACACAGCACTTAACAGAAAATAAAGGGGAAACTGTCACAATCTAGAAAAACCTAATGAGACATGGACTCAATGTAATGACAGTAAGCAAAAACTGAGGATTTCTAAGTGCGGGCTTAGTTAATAATAATGTATCAATATTGGTTCACTAATTGTGACAAATATACTATACTAATGTCAGATGTAAATAATAAGGGAAACTGAGTGAAGGACATATGGGCACTTTTTTGTAAATCTAAGTCTATTCTAAAAGTTTTAATATTTATTCAAAAAGTAAAAAGACATCTAAAAATCCTCTACTTAAAATATTTTCTCACACACACACAAAGGAAAAAGAAAAGTGACAGTATCTTTCTTCCTCTTCCTTTCTCTGAACTAATAGTCTCCACCCTCAAATTTAACTCTTCATCAGAAAACATGAGAATTCTAAATCATTTAAGATTTAAGAGAATTTTATTTAAGGATTTTTTTTTCCAAAAGATGCTTTAAAACTGAACTTAGAGAATTTGTCAAAACAAAGAAAAAGGACTATATTTATTAGATACTAACCAAATCCTGACAATAAAGGTAGAGAACTGTTCTGAGTGTTAAAACTGGGCTGTTGTGACTGAGTGGGGAAAATTCCTGTACACTGATTGCAGTATTGCAACACTTTTACTGCATATTGGTTTGGGAGTCCAAAGTTTGTTTTCCTCTTATATGGCATTAGAGTTGTCATGCAGAAGACTGAGATTGCCTCTGAAAAGAAGGCTGCAAGCAGGTCAAGTATGTAAAATAAATCTCCACTAATAAGGACAATTTAAAAATATGTTAAGAAAACTATCAACCAAAGTAGGCGCTGGCCTCTGCTTTAATTCATACAGATTAATGAGACAGCATATGGGAAGCACTTCGAGCTCCCTGGAAAAGTGATACCTGGTGAATTCAAAGAATTAAGTTACAGTATAAAGGGATAGCAGGATAACACGCCACTTTCTTGTTTGTCTATATTAAAAGACCAATACCTTTTGAAGTACCTACTGAAAGTTTAACATACAGACTTTTCTAGTCGTACCAGCTCCTTTAAGGTATGGCAGAGTTATTAATCGGTAGAGGAACAAACGTGCAAAGCTGCTTGCCAGAGCACACAGAAGGGGAATGGCAAGGAACCAGGAAAGGAGGCTCCTATTACTGTGCTTACTGGGGCTGGGACAGGGCAGCTTCGGGCGGAAGAGGCAGGTTGCTAACAAATGCTAACGGGTAGGCTGCGACTGTAGCAAGCAAAACGGATGGGAAAAGGCAGTGAGCGGGCCCTTGCCCGCCACTGCACCTGGTGTGCAGAGAACAGGGGTCTTGCTCGTGGGTTCAGATCCACTAAGCAGAACTTCAGCTCTTCTTTCTGAAAGTCAGCTACTTAGTTTTGAACACATATTCCCTTACACCATCTGAGAATCTGTTCACAAAAGCCCAAAGCTTAGAATTGGCATTTCAGTTGTTGGAGAAAATAGGGTGCCATATTTTTAATTATGTAAAATTTGGGGCTTTCTTTCACTCAGAAAGTGAGCCTAAAGATTTCTCATGACTGTTTCCAGTATCATTTGATTTTAAATTCTTAAATGAAAATGATGAAAAGTACTTTCCTTCTCTTCACAATGTAAAACAAGAAAAAATTCTCAATGTAGATATCATGTGCTTTTCTGAATCCTTTAAATTGGACCGGAATAGGTCATTATTATGATTATTCTTAGAAAAGTACAGAAGAAAAGCAGTTCATAATACAAATTGTCATGAACTTTTGAAGATTAAAAGGAATATTACTAATTATAAGTCAAACAAGACTGGGGCCACTGAGACGCACTCATTTGACCCAACTCAATTCACTGACCACTGTCACCTGGTCAGCATTTTACAAATGAAAAGCTTTTGGTCAGAAGGGAACTGATTCCTCTAACACCCCACACACACTGCAGCTACAGAAAGGGGGGAAAGTTGCAACTTATCTAAAAAAGGGGAGGGAGGGGGAAGCCAAGTGTTATCTCAACTATATTTACTGAGTGATAGGTATGCTAGAATCGGAATTTTGTAACTGATCACCCGATTCCGTTCATTTGGACATTTGAAGAAACCAAGATACTAAACAAATGCCCCCAAAGATATGATTAACCTAGTGGCAGAATTCACCAGCGTCTTTCCTAATGTCTTGCAACCATTTAAAAAAAAAAAAAAAAAAAAAGTCCAAAACCTGTATTCATTGAAATATTTCTTACCCAGAAAGTGTATCCCGCGCGAGAACAGTAGCCTCAGCTCACCTGCCCGCCCGGTGAGCCTCCCCCTCCCCGGACAGAGTCCTCAGCACCTACCGGGCGGCCTCTGCGCCGGGCTGGGGAGAGCGGAGAGGTTCAGGTTCAGTGCCGCCGCCTTCTCCCGCACGGTGGCCATGATCGTAGCTACCGGGACACCCGCTCCGCAGCCCGCTGTGCCTTGAAGTGGAGCCCGCTGCTGCCAGTTAATTGGTCCGAGACGGGGCGGGGCTCCCACCAGGCCCCGCCCCCGACGGAGGACTGGCCCGCCCCTCCCCGGCCGCCGCGCGCCCTCCCCGCCGGTCACGTGCCCACCAAGGCCGTGTGTAATCAGCCTCCCCCGCTCCAGGGAAAGGTGCGGGCGCCACCCTCCAGGACAACGCCAGGTAGAAAGTCTTCCCCCGCGGGCCCCACGCAGCCCAGCCCGCAGCCCGCAGCCCGCAGCCCGCAGCCCGCAGCCCGCAGCCGCTCGGCTCCGTCCCAGCGGGCGAGGGGAGAGTGCCCCGAGGCTCTGCCCAGCCGGGTGCGAGCCACGTTCCCTCGACGATGAGCTCAGACCCTTCGCTGTGCCTCAGCGTCCTCACCTGCGACAAGGCGGTAGTATTAGAACCCGCTTCATGGTGTGTGTTTTTTATGAAGATTACACGAATTAATGTTCAGCATTTTAGTAGTTGGGTCTAGAACACAAGTGCTTATTAAAATTATATCATGGTAAAAAGAGCATTAGTTTTTCACACATTCTCTCCGTGTAAAGAACAAACAAATCTTTATCTGGCCCAGGAGAGCAAGGTCTAGAGGTCACAATCAGAAGGGCATCTGGCTGGCCCTCGGGCTGGCGCCCCAGGCTAGGCTACCGGTGCTGCCTCCAGAGTAACTTGGGTCAGATGGTGGGGACAGAGGTTGGCTATGGAAAAGGAGTGACGGCCAGGAAAGCCGGGCGGGAGGACTGTTAAGGACAAGTTGAAATCAGGGAGTCCAGGGGTCCATTGTTGGGATGAGTGAACTAAGAAAACAATACAACTGCTAGATATTTACCCATTATTTTAAATTTGGGTATTTTGCAATTATTTTAAACCTTATGTACATATAAATGTCTTCTTGGAATGACGAAGCAGGTTATAAATCAGAATGGTATTTAAGTGGGAATTCATTACTTAGCTTATTGGAAGAAGCTCTACATGTTGTTTCATAAAATACATACTAAGAAGCTGTGATCCTAGGGGCCTGAGTTTGGTGGGCAATTGCTCTTTCTAATATTTAGTAGATTGCTAATGGTTTAGCCCTTTTTTTTTTTTAATTTTTTTTTTTATGCGCTCTCTCCCCCTGGTGGTTATAAAACCTGGCCTCACTTCTCTTAAAGGAATTTCCTTTGTAAATTACTCTGTTGGTTACTGCTCAGAGATAAGATACTATGTAGGATCAGTTTCCAGCACGCTTTAGGCTTGTTGTTATCTTTAGTCTGTCCCAGGTTACATAAAAAGTGAACACACAAGTCCATCCTCACTACTTGGGAGAAAAAAAAGCTCATCCTATTTCTGAAAACAAATCTAGACAAACACCAATGTTGGGTCTTTTGATAAGGTTGGTTACTTCAGTGACCATCTTGATAACTTTTACCACCTATCAAAGAATTTTGACCAGTTTGTGCTATATTTCTCTATCTCACCTAAAATGCTCTATTATTTCCTCTTCTCTACCTAACCACATTCTATGTAACCAGAGGCCTAACTCAAATCCCGCCTTCTTTACTGGCCATTTATTTCCAGATTACCTTGTTATATTTCTTTTCTGATCATCGATGGCATTTATCAAGTACCTTACTATTTCTATAGATGGATGCTACCTAATTTCAGTATACACATCTTTTTTTTTTAAATATATATTTTATTGATTTTTTACAGAGAGGAAGAGAAAGGGATAGAGAGTTAGAAACATCGATGAGAGAGAATCATCGATCGGCTGCCTCTTGCACAACCTGACTGGGTATGTGCCTGCAACCAAGGTACATGCCCTTGACCAGAATTGAACCCGGGACCTTTCAGTCTGCAGGCCAACGCTCTATCCACTGAGCCAAACCGGTTTCGGCCAGTATGCACATCTTGATTAACAAGATTGGAGAATGGTCCAGGGCAAGAAGCATTTTTTAACCTTTCAGATTTCTCTCAGTATTTGTAGTGTTGGGTACAGAGTAGATGTTTTGATTATCCCTATCAAAATACAGAGATTTTGAAAAATGTCAGTTTCATACTTTTTAAAATTGAATGGTTAGGAACCTCTATTAAAAGGAACTCAAAAAATTTCTCTCATTTCTATCTAGCAAGTATCACAATCAAACAGTTTATGATGTGAAAGAAAATTTATTCCATCCCTTTTTTTAAAAAAAAATATTTTATTCATTTTTCACAGAGAGGGAGAGAGAGGGATAGAGAGTTCGAAACATTGATGAGAGAGAATCATCGATCAACTGCCTCTTGCACACCCCCTACTGGGGATGTGCCCGCAACCAAGGTACATGTCCTTGACCGGAATTGAACCTGGGACCTTTCAGTCTGCAGGCCGACGCTCTATCCACTGAGCCAAACCGGCCCCGGCTCCATCCCTTTCTAATCAATCAGTGTATTGCTACACAGCCTGCAACCCTTTTTCTTTCTGTACTATAAAACAGTGGTATGTATCCAGGTGGTAATTTTTACAGGTATTTTTCCCACTTAGAGTGCTTTAAAATTATGCTTATTGGTTGTTTCAAATAAGTATGGCAAATCAATATTATGCTTAGTATAAACTTCACTTGATCTAAATTTCTAGCTGGTTTGACTCAGTGGATACAGCGTCGGCCTGTGGACTGAAGGGTCCTGGGTTCAATTCTGGTCAAGGGCGCATTCCCAGGTTGCAGGCTTGATCCCCAGTAGGGGGTGTGCAGGAGGCAGCCAATCAATGATTCTTTCTCATCATTGATGTTTCTAACTCTCTCCCTTTCTGAAATCAATAAAAAATATTTTTTATTTTATTTTATTTTTTTATATTTTATTGATTTTTTATAGAGAGGAAGGGAGAGAGCAAGCTAGAAACATCGATGAGAGAGTAACATTGACCAGCTGCCTCTTGCACACTCCCTACCGGGGTTGTGCCCGCAACCAAGGTACATGCCCTTGACTGGAATCAAACCCGGGACCTTTCAGTCCGCAGACCGACGCTCTACCACTGAGCCAAACTGGTTTTGGCAATAAAAAATATTTTTTTAAAATAAATAAATAAATTTCTCTATGCCAGTCAAAAGGAAGAAAACAGAACAGAAAGTTCATGTTTCACTAATCTGTTCTGGTGCAATTCTAAATTTAAAAGTTATAGCCTGGCTGGTGTGTCTCAGTGGTTGAGCATTGACCCATGCACCAAGAGGTCTCCAGTTCAATTCCTGATCAAGGCACATGCCCCAGTTGCTGGCTCATTCCCCAGTACAGGGTGTGCAGGAGGCATGCTTCTCTCTCATTAATGTTTCTCTCAACCTTTCCCTTTTCCTCTAAAATCAATCAAGACATACTTTAAAAAATATTATAAACAAACAAAACAACCAACCAACACCTCTGATTTCTCTAGCAATGTAAACCAATGATAAGTAAAAATCTTGAGGAATTTTTTTAAATTTTAGTAAGGTGGTAATCTGTAGGAAGCAGTTATAGGTTTAAGCCTCGGACTGACCTGCTAGCAAAGTCACAAACAAGTCCCAGCTTGGAGAGCACAGTCCTCTAAGCATAATTAAGCTTGATCTTGCAACTGCTCCCTAGATCTTTACTGGAGAGCTAGTGGGCTGTGGGAGGGTCAGCGTGTGCTGCTAAAACAAATGAAAGTCAATAAAATATATTTAAGAAAAAAATATATATATTATTGATTTTTTACAGAGAGGAAGAGAGAGGGATAGAGAATTAGAAACATCGATAAGAGAGAAACCGATCAGCTGCCTCTTGCTCACACCCTACTGGGAATGTGCCCGCAACCAAGGTACGTGCCCTTGAATGGAATCAAACCCGGGACCTTTCAGTTCGCAGGCTATCCACTGATCCAAACCGGTTTCGGCCATTCTTATTTTTTGATGGGGCCAAGTGCTGGGGGAAAATAAAAATGAGGATACTAAAAAAGAAGGGCATTAAAAGTTATTTTCTGGAAAGGATCTGATACATAATTGATAAATTTTGTGTGAACCTGTTAGTATTTTACCTTTCCCAGGGTTCTTTCCATTGTAATCTTAATTTATTTTTAAAATATATTTTTGTTCATTTTAGAGAGGAAGGGAGAGGGAAAGAGAGATAGAAACATCAATGATGAGAGAGAATCATTGATCGGCTGCTTCCAACATGCTCTACACTGGGTATTGAGCCTGCAGCCTGCACATGTGTCCTGACCAGGAATTGAACCGTGTCCTCCTGGTTCACAGGTCAACACTCAACAACTGAGCAATGCTGGCTGGGCATCATCATTTTTAACATTTACCACTGATAATTATAATGCAGAATGTCAGACAACCACATTTTGAGAATTATACCTCATAAAGTTTCCTTTTACTTGGCATGATAACAAGTTCTCTTTTTTGCCTCATATATTCCAGAGTTTGAGCTAAAGAAAACAGCAACCTGGATACACCAATGGGTACAAAAGAGCCCCAACAAAAGCTTGCTCCCTCTAGTCAGCAAAGTATGAAGACTTAAAGGTAGGAGAACTTGTTTCTAGTCCTGGCTCTGACATTAACAAATTGCAACTTGGTAGACACTCTCTCCAGCTCTTCATTATCAGCCAATAGCTAAGTCCAGCATTATGATTCCATGTTGGATGAAGAAAGGAGTTGTGTTTAAAGCAGTTTTGCTTAAAATAGAAATAATTGCACACTGGAGAATATTTGAAATTAAAGAAATGCATTTTAAAAATTCTACAGTCCAGAAGTAATCACTGTTAACATTTGAGCCATTTAAACATTTTTTAAAAATTTAAATTATTTATTGTTTAAGTAATTACATGAGAATAGTCTCCTCTTTTTCTCATTAACCTCTCTCTGGCCGTTCCCACCCCCTCAACACATGCCCTCACCCCCTACTGTCTGTTTCCATTGGTTATGCTGATATGCATGCATACAAGTCCTTTGGTTGATCTCTTACCTCCTCACCACCTCTATCTTCCCTCATAGGTTAGACAGTCTGTGCAATGCTTCTGTCTCTGGTTCTATTTTTGTTCATCAGTTTATGTTGTTAATTATATTCCACAAATGAGTGAGACCATGTGATATTTATCTTCCTCTGACTGGCTTATTTCGCTTAGCATAATGCTCTCCAATTCCATATATGCTGTTGAAAATGGTAAGAATTCCTTCCCTTTTACAGCAGCGTAGTATTCCATTGTGTAGATGTACCACAGTTTTTTAATCTACTCATCTGCTGATGGGCATGTAGGCTGTTTCCAAATCTTAACTATTGTAAATTATGCTACTATGAGCATAGGGGTGCATATATCCTTTCTGATTGGTGTTTCTGTTTTCTTGGGATATATTCCTAGGAGTGGGATTACTGAGTCAAAAGGAAGTTCCATTTTTAATTTTTTTTTTCAGGAAATTTCATACTGTTTTCCATAGTGGCTGCACAAGTTTGCATTCCCACTAGCAGTGCACAAGGGTTCCTTTTTCTCTGCATCCTCACCAGCACTAAACATTTTTTAAAAACAAAGCACGTATTTTATCTGAGATCCTAGTGTATGTAAAATTTTGCATTTGCATATTTTACTTAATGCTTAAACATATTATAAACCCATCATAAACATTGTATAGTCTACATACTCTGACAGTATAAATATATCAGCATTCACTTAACCATTTCATTATAAAATTTAGATATTTTTTCCAATTGAAATAATTAACAAAAACTATTCATGGCAGCTCTTATATTTTGCCTTTTGTGGCATTTATTATTTTTAAATTTTAATTATTTTATTTATTGGCTTGAGAGAGACCTCAATTTATTGTTGTTACTGTATTTATGCATTCATTAGTTGCTTCTTTTTTTGTAAATATATTTTTATTGATTTTTTACAGAGAGGAAAAGAGAGGGATAGAGAGTTAGAAATATCAGTCAGCTGCCTCTTGCACAACTCCCAGTGGGGATGTACCCACAACCAAGGCACATGCCCTTGACTGGAATCGAACCTGGGACCCCTCAGTCCGCAGGCTGATGCTCTATCCACTGAGCCAAATGGGTTAGGGTTGTTCTTGCCTCTTGAAAGACCAGAGATCATTATAAGCCAATCCATGATGACTATGTTCAGGGCTATCTTTCAGTTTTTCTATGCCATAGTTGACACCTCAATGTCCTACCAAATTAATTTTTGAAGTCCTAACCCTCAACATGGTGGTATTTGGAGATGGAAACTGAGAGGTAATTAGGGTTAAATAAGGTCATTGGTGTGGAGAGAGTCACTACAGAGCTTGCTATCATTGCCATTTGAGGACACAGCAAGAAAGCAGCCTGTCTACAAGCCAGGAATCTTAATCTAGGAAATCTCTAGATCAAGATCTTTAGATCTGTGAGAAAATACTTTTTGTTGTTGTTTAAGCCATCCAGTCTCTTCCATTTTGTTAAAGCAGCTAATATAGTGGTGCTCAAGGACCAGTTACAGTGATGGTTTTTCATCTTTCTCATTGAATGGCAGTGTTTGTTCTTGAGTAGTATGGGCATACTTATCAAAACAAGCAGGTTTTGGCTTTGCAGTGCTTTGTGAAAGGTGCTTTAATGCATAATCTTTTTGATAGTGGATTGTTTGCAAACTCCGATGATAAAGTTAATGCATTTGCATTAGCATTGGCTGTGAAAAGCCCTAACATCCTGACTTCACGTGAAATCAAATAACATTATCTTATAATAAACTTGATGGAGGACTGGCATTTAAAAGACTTTATACTGATTGGCCCATTTACAGTTTTTAAGTCATTGATAGAGTATATATAACAAAGCTAATTTTAAAAATTCATCTGAAGCCAGGTTCTAATTCATTCTGAAGCCAGGTTCTTTTTGTTAGGCTGTTGCTAGTGTTTTGAATTCTCTTGCTTCACTGCTTAAAGACACCTGCTCTCTGATGATAGCTCATTCGCTTCCATAGAGTAAATGGAAATTAAATATGATAAGAGAGTAGACTCTGGCCTGTGGAGAAGCACAGTGAGAACAAAGAGTGATATGCAAAAGATGGGTAGTATGAGAGATATTTTCTTTTAAAGATACAGTTCCCAGCTGGTTTGGCTCAGTATAGAGCATTGGCTCACGGACTGAAGGGTCTCTGGTTCCATTCTGGTCAAGGGCACATACCTCGATTGCAGGCTCAATCCCCAGCCCTGGTCGGGGTGCATGCAGGAGGCAACTAATCAATGTGTCTCTCTCACATCGATGTTTCTTTCTCTGTCTTTCCGCTTCCCTTTCACACTCTCTCTCTTAAAAAAAAAAAAAAGAAAGAAAGAAAGAAAGAAAAAGATAATTAGAAATCAATGGAAAAGGAAAAATATCCTTGGGTGAGGATTAACAAAAAAAGGAAAAAAAAAATTAAGAGATAGTTTGCCATTTTGAACTACTCTGAGGCCACCCTCAAAACACAAAACTGATTCCAAATAAACTCTCATTTATATATTAACCCATCTATCCAACACATTCCTATTAAGTGCCTATTGTGTAAAAGACATGCTAATGGAGATAGAGGACTAATTGAATACAGACCTTAAGTACTCCATAATTAACTGTTGATATCAAACATGTTTCTAATTAATCTTATACTAGTGTCACAAGATGAACAAATACTGATGGGTTTGTACGTGTGTAAAATTAGCTGCTTAATGATTTTGAGAATCTCCCAAGTTAGTAAAAGATAGTAAAATAATGTGGTAAGGCCTTTCCATTTTTACTATTTTTAAAAAATATATTTCATTGATTTTTTTACAGAGAGGAAGAGAGAGGGATAGAGAGCTAGAAACATCGATGAGAGAGAAACATCAATCAGCTGCCTCATGCACACTCCCTACTGGGGATGTGCTCACAACCAAGGTACATGCCCTTGACGGGAATCGAACCTGGGACCTTTCAGTCCGCAGGCCAATGCTCTATCCACTGAACAAAACCAGTTTCGGCCCATTTTTACTATTTTGCTGTACCTCTTTTGGTCCTGCCAAACTGAACCACTTTGCATTTCTCCCAACATTCCTGTCTACCAAGAACATTAATAGCTGAAGACTTGCCTAATTTTGAGGTAGAGAAAGACAGTCAGACTAATGATTATCACATGACATGCCGAGAGTAGAACTAGTTCAGTGGCAACTGAAGCAGAAAACATTCTCCTGAATACAAACTATCAGGTAGTCTTTCTTAACCAGCTGTTTAAGTCCTTCCAACCTGACGATCGGTTTCATCATTACTGCTTTCGTGAAGCCTTCCCTGACTTCCCCAAGTAAACTAACTCTTCCCCCAAGAATGTTGCTCAAAGGGAGTGCAGCTACCAGAAACTTTCATTTACTTTTACCAGGTCTTTTTCTCCTAATTATTCTATCTGAAGAGTCTGAAAATCCAAGACAGGAATGTGAAATCCTGGTCCCTGGGCTCTCTCCTCATGAGGACAAAATGTAAAATATGATGGCTACTACATTTCACTTTTTCATAAAATACCAACATTCTTGTATTATTGACATTTTCTCCTGATGTTGCAATTATTATTACTCACTAAGGTCATTAATGCTCTTATTGCAAAATCCCAGTGAATACTTAACTGTTTTTACCTTATTAATGCTTCCTATAACTTTCTACTCATATATTGTTATTCATCAAATATTTAATGAAACCAGATACTGCACTAGACACTGGGAATGCAAGAGTGAGCAAAACACACATGGGTCCTATGATCAAAGGCTGCTAGGATGGAACACGAGAGAGAGCACCAATCAAGCAACCACCCAGTGTGATGAATGCTCATCTAAGCTAGTCCAGAGGGTTAAAATCTAATCTGGCTAACGGAAGTGATGTTAAAGTGAAATCTGAAGAATTAAGAGATGGAGGAAGAATAGTTCAGTTGAGGGAGCAGGAAGGACTGGTGGCAAGAAAAAACATACACATTTAAGGAACTTAAAGTTTATCAAGCCTGGGCCACATAGAGGAAGGGCAGTAAAGAGGACGGTGCTTAAGGGATTTGTAAATTGTGATAGAGTTTGGGTTAAAGGCAATTAAAAAAAAAAATAAATAAATAAATAAATAAAAGCCATGGGAAGATTGTGAAGGAGGGAAGGACAGGAAAAAAATTAATTTGGGCTACAATTTAAGAAAAAATGTATATTACGTCCATTATTTCCTATTCTATGTTTTAACTGATTTTCATTGTTGACTTATTCTAAATACTTTAAGGAATTAAATTAAAAGAACACCTATATTGCACTAACTGGTTTGGCTCAGTGGATAGAGTATCAGTCTGCAGACTGAAAAGTCCCAGGTTCGATTCCGGTTAAGGGCATGTACCTTGGTTTTGGGCATATCCCCGGTGGAAGGTGTGCAGGCGGCAGTTGAATCGGTGTCTCTCTCATTGATGTTCCTAACTCTCTATCCCTCTCCTTTCCTCTGTGAAAAATCAATAAAATATATATATTAAAAAAAGAACATCTATATTTAGTTTGGGTATAAACAGTAAACTCTCCATGTATCACAAGTAAATTATATGTAAAACTTAAGTTATTTTTGCAAAGTAACTTCTTGACTCCCGATTAACATCACAAAATAGATAAGGTTTAACAATAGACTAACAGGTAATTGTATCTTCCTTTTATTTGAAACCAGTCAGTTCTAAATTATTCATTTTAACTGAAGAACAGATATATACATAAACTAAAATGATCAATAACCTAGTTTCTATTCCATTTTGGAATATCCTTTTTAATTTTCATTTAAACATGGTATCTCTAAAAGCTAGGAGTTTATTTAAAGCCACACTATAGAAGAGGACAAATCCATAAATACGTAATCTTGCGATTTATCCCCATACTGGGAACTGAAAGTGTGTATTAGGCTGATGTCAAAGACCTAGTAGTAGAGAATGGTTTGTAACTTTTTTTACAAGTTCATTTTTCTTTGACTTTAAGAACAAAAATTATCAGTAGTTTTATTATTTATTTCCTGCTAATAAAAACATTTCCACATAGAGCCGAAACCAGTTTGGTTCAGTGGATAGAGCGTCGGCCTGTGGACTGAGAGGTCCTGGGTTCAATTCCGGTTGAGGGCATGTACCTTGGTTGCGGACACATCCCCAGGGTGGGGTGTGCAAGAGGCAGCTGATCGATGATTCTCTCTCATCGATGTTTCTAGCTCTCTATTCTCTTCCTCTCTGTAAAAAATCAATAAAATATATATTTAAAAAAACAAAAACATTTCCACATGGAAAACAAAGAGTAGCAGTATTCCCTTTCAAATCTCTCCTGGGAGAGTCAGGTTAAATAACTGATTTTCATTGAGATACAAATTTTTTTAAAAAAATGTTTTTATTGATTTCAGAGCAAGGAAAGGGAAGGATAGAAACAATGATGGGAACCATTGATTGGCTGCCTCCTGCATGCTCCCTCCTGGGGAATCAAGCCCTCAATTTGGGCATGTGCCCTGACAGGGAATTGAACCTGGACCTCCTGGTTCATGGGTGGATCCTTAAACACTGAACCACACTAGGCTGACTACAAAGTGTTTTTTAAAATACTAATAAAATGAATATAAGCCAAAACCGGTATGGCTCAGTGGATAGAGCGTCAGCTTGTGGACTGAAAGGTCGGTCCCAGGTTTGATTGTGGTCAAGGACATGTATATTGGTTTCGGGCACATCCCCGGTAGGGGGTGTGCAGGAGCAGCTGGTTGATGTTTCTCATCTATGTCTCCAGCTCTCTATCCCTCTCCCTTTCTCTCTGTAAAAAGTCAATAAAAATAAATAAAGAAAGAATATAAGTTCTAGCCAGTTTGGCTCAGTGGATAGAGCGTCGGTCTGTGAACTGAAGAGTCCAGGGTTCGATTCTGGTCAGGGGCACATGCCCAGATTGTGGGCTCGATTCCCAGGAGGGGTCGTGCAAGAGGAAGCCAAAATCAATGATGTTTCTCTCTCTCCCTCTCCCTTACTCTCTGAAATCAATAAAAATTTCTTTTAAAAAAAGAACTACAATACATTAACAAAGCAGTGTAGTATTAATTTCTATCATTTAGTTTTGTATGTGAATATATAGTTTTGAATAGTAGCTGTATTCTAAAATATTTTGTGGAAAATACTAAAATGAACAGCAATGTCAGCAACCAAATGGAGATATGCTACAGAATTTTAAAATACTTTTTGATAGAGATCATTGATTACATTAAAGTTTTAGTTTTGAACTGTGTAAAATAAATCAGAGAATAAGTTCTTACATAACCAAAACTAAAACATAGCAAAAATGTTGACAATATTTTTGCTTGAAATACTTAGTATTTTAAAATATTATTTGAAGGTTAAGGCAGAATCTTATTCTGAAAATTAAAGGACCGGTTAGGATACATTTCTTTTTTTACCTTTTAATAGAGATAAAGAAATATTGTGAGGGTAGCAGTTACTTTTAGCTTTGCTTTATTTTCAAATAAAAAATTGGTTGAATTAATGGATTCATACGCCTTTATAGATAGAAAAGGGCTAAAGGAGTTCTACTGTAACACAAATTCAGTTATTTTATGATATTGTTGGCAAAGGTATATATAATTAATAAATATCAACTTAATTTTAGAAAATCATGGGTGGATCATATACCACCTATCCTATCTAATAAAAGGGTAATATTCAAATTAACCATCACTCTGTCACAAAGATGGTGGCGCCCAGTCCTTTCAGCCCTGCCCGAGTCCCCCAGTCCTGGGAGGATGGGGGTGGCCACTGAGAGTGGGCAGGGTGAGGGGCCTGGCAGAATGCTTGCTGCATCGACACGGCAATGAGGCAAGCATTCTGCGCCTGGCCACAGACGGACCTCTGGGCTCGGAGAGCCCCTGGGCGGCAGGCACAGAGCGGCCAGCCCCGCAGAGAGCTACTGGTGCACGGATTTGTGCACAGGGCTACTAGTACCTAATAACTTTGTTTAAGACTCTACATGATACATGTTGTATGAGAAATCTGTAACATGGTGATGCTTTTGTATAACACAATACCTGTTTTCAAATATTAAAAAAATAGACCAAACCCCAAAACATTCTGATTTTGTTGTTTAAAAAATTGCTTTCATTTTAATGATCTGAGTTAATAACAAACAAATATACAAAATTGTCTTTTCACATTTCCATACATTGTATTATGGACCACTTAAAACTCTGGATTGCAAATGCAGGTTTCTTTGTATCCTTAACTTCAATTATTGCCACTTATAAAAAAAAGGTGACTTCAAAAACATGCATTTGAGAACAAAGATGCTAAAAGTTGCACATGGAAGTTAATGTACTACCAGCAGTGTACATTGTTCATTTGTGCAGTTTATGTGTCGAATGCAACTGACGCAGAAGCAGTTATCCTGGGATAGTTCACTCTACTTAAAAAGCATTTTTGAGCAACAGATGAAACTACAGTTTAAAACAAAAACTGTATGCTTCAAATACAATAAAATTAACGACTTGTACAGCTGGAGAAACTTTTGGGACCCAAAGCTGACTTAATAGCCCTGCTGTACATTGGTATATCTCCAAAGTCTAGATTGAAAATAAGTATGTATAGTAAAAGGAAAGTGAGACTAAAAAACGTGAAGAACGCTTTGAAAATAGTAATAATGTATGAGTTATTTATAATTTTTATTTTTAAATTTCAGAAATTTGAAGGTGATCTGAACATTTCCTAAGCCATTCAAAATTTTAAGATATTTCCATCATACTGTTTTCTAGGCCACTTCCCCAACCACTAATCTGCACTATAAATAAACATCAACATATGATTTTTTTATATTAAATTGTTTCCAGATATCTGTAGGTAAAAAAATCAAATCTTTCTTAAACATGTTTTCCTAGGTTGTGGCAACATGTGCTTTACCCTCTTTAGCTCAATCTACAACCTAAAGTTATTTCTCTATTATAAATCTTAAACTCCCTGGCAAGGAATGTGAATGCTACCCAGCTAGATCATTATTCAGCTTCTTAAAGGACTATGTCCCAGAATAATTGGCCAACTTTCCCCTAAGGCCCAAGTTTGATGTAATCTCATGTCATATGGATTACAAGAGGAAAAAATGGTACAAAACAATGGGATTTCCTCCAGGCAGTATTATAGACTTGGCCTCTGATATTATTGAAAACATTTGTTTTACTAAAATGAATACAACTGCAAACAGTTTGAGGATAACTGCAGTTGAAAAGAAAATGGGTGATTTTCTATAGGAAACATCTGTTTTCCATGGGCCTTATGAAGAAAATGTGGCTAGTGATTTCAAACATGTATTTCAAGTTACCTAAATGCAACACAGCTTCTAAAAATATGTAAATCATCAGTGATTCAGGCAAAAAAGCTGGGGGAGTAAAGATGTATACTTAAACACTGCATTAGGAGATGTAGTTACCTACTCTATACTTCGAAATGAAAGAAACCAATTCTGTCCAGAGTCAGTAACAGAATGATATGGCTGCTTCCTACTTTTCTGTGTAACAAAATGAATTTTATGATGCTTTCACTTGCGAACTATCAAAATAAATCTAGGTTATTTTTATTTTAAAAATAAGCTGCCTAAACCGGTGTTGTTTTTATAAAACTTTCAGAAATGAAACATTTAACCCTTGAGAGAAACTTTGATATTGAGTATCTTGTCTAATGGCAGGAACAAAGATTGTTAAGTATTATTGCTTTAAAGATAACCATCAGAAATAAATATGTAAGGCTAACTCAAATACTCATTTTTCACTCAATGCTACAATGTTTTATTCTCAAATCAAGTCACATGTTACCTTCAATTCTTTGCCAGTTGACTTAGGTTTTTAATAAGAAGTTAGCCTGTTAACTCAAAATGAAGACGATAGCAATAGCTACATATGCACGTCTTATTTGGGCATTGAGCAATAACACTGCTTTCTTGATAGGATTTAAGGCACTACATGGTGGTAAAATAAACAAAAGTCTGATGATTAACTTCTTTAGAATCCTATAAAAGGAGAGCATTTAAAAGGACACTATTAAATCTTTTTCTCAAACAAATAAGGCATCCTGTTGGCAAACACAAAAAATACAAGGTCACGTTGAACCTAATACATTCACCGTCTCTCAGCTAAAGTACTTGACAAATTAACTAGCTACATAGCATGTATAAAGGTTGGAAAGGCACCAAAAGGAGAGCTCTACCACTTCCGGTTCTAAGAGTCAGGTAAGCTGTGTTTAACACTGCATGATGTAGTCTAATTATAAATTTTATTCTGTAAATGTATAATGTGGTTAATTTTTGTTTCAACAAATCAGTTAATCAAATGCTAGTTTAGTAAGAAATTTATTTTCATGAATCAGAAAATTACAGCAGTGTCTAACACAACCCCATTATAAAGCTAAACTATTTCTAGCACTGAATGCATATTCTGGAAAACACTGAAGCAAATCTGTATAAACAAAAAAGGTTACCTCAAGATAGAATTCACAATTGAAATTCAATATATAACTAAATAAGATTTACTGAAAATGAAAAGTGTAGTACAGATACATCAAACAATTATAATCATAACATTTTCCTTGTGAAAAATACAACTATTAGTGAAAAAAATGTACAATTGAATTTTTTTCCAAAGGAAACAAACAGTATAAAAGAAAATACTTTTCTTCAAGATAAGGAAAATAGTATGTCATTGTTTTTTTTTCATCATAATATAATTTGACACAAAAAGCAGTTATAGAATTGCACCAATTCCACATCCAGTTTCCTGAACATGTTAAGAGTAAAAGGAGTTTGTAAAGCAGAATGCAGTTTCTGAATTTTATATTTTAAATTGATATTCTCATACAGAATGTCATAGCACACCAGATCTGTTTACACATGTATAATACTTTGTTTTGTGGCCAGACATGAATACAAACATATGATTTCTGCCACCTTTCTTTCATTCTGGTGTTTAGTCAGAGTCAGGAAAAAAAATAAGCTACTTAAGTGTTATCTAACAATAAAGAAAAATTATATTTAGTGCATGCTTCATCATTTGTCAAAAAACATTTCTGAAAATAAAACTCAGTTCCCAAACAGGTTATAAAATAGAAAAATCATTCATTAGGATAAAAAAAGTGGTGGGATGTAGGACTGACTTCCTTGGCAGCACCACTGTCCTTCAGCAGAGGTCAGGATGCAAGCAGGTTCTATGGCCAGAGCAGGTGTGCCTGCAGGAGACCACTGCTTGACATTTGATTAGCCAAGGCTCTAGATCTTTGATCATTCCCTCCACCATTTCATTAGTGCTACAAAATAGATGAAAATTTCTGGAAATATTAGGAGCATTTCTGCTGTACATGATTTAGAAGTTCTCCAAATTTTTCAAATAGGTCTTCTACCCATTTTACATTTTTCATACAAAGTTGAACAATTTCTTCCTGTCCTAAATCTCCATTTTTCTTCTGCACAGAAGAGATCTAAAATAAAGAGAATTGCCACATTAGCTTATACTTATCTATATATATAAAAAGCCAGCGACCGGACCACCAAAACGACTGGAAGGACCAGTCGCCATGACACCCACTGCGGCCAGCTAACCAGCCCTATCAGGGGATGGGGTCAGCCATCCAATCTTTTGCAGCCCCTCCCCCAGCTGGCCCCACTCCTGATCAGCCTCTCCCCATGGCTGGCCCCACCCCTGATGGGCCCCCACCACCCTGATCAGCCTTCAGCCCCTTCCACCAGCCAGCCCCACACTGTCCCCAATCATCCCCCTACACCAATCAGGGATGGAGTTGGCTGGCCAACCTCCCATGACCCCTTCCCTGGCCGCTGACCCCCGATCAGCCCCTCCATCCCAATTGGGGGCAAGGCCTGCGGGCCAATTGACCATAGCCCCTCCCCGCAGGCAGCCCGTCCCTGATCAGACCCCAATTGGGGCAGGCCGGCCAGCCAATCTCCCGCTGTCTCCTCCTCCCAACAGGCCCAGCCCCAGTCCGCCCCAAACGAATTTGTGCACTGGGCCTCTAGTCACTTTATAAGATCAACATAAGGACTTACTATTTCTATATCCTGAAAAGAGGATTTATTAATTCACCTATAAGTACTGATCTTTTTTTTTTTTTTAAATCCTTCCACGAAGAATAATTATTTCATTTCATATATACTCCTATCATTTTTGGCTCCACGGGAATAAGGAAAAAGGCCAGGAAAAGTGATTCAAACTTTCTAAATTCCTTTAAATTGTGTTAAAAGCAGAATGATAAAATTTGAAGTCAATTTTTCCTTTAAGATACTATAAAAATAGTCAACATATTTTTCATGACCACTTTTACTTTCTCCTTTGATAAACAGAGGTTAGATTTAGAACATCTTTCAAAACCAGACCATTGGGAAATACATTACATGTAACTGTAAGTAAACGTAACCCTTTTTAATTAAAAACCAAAAACATAAAAACACCTGAAAGGACCATTTACCTTTCAAACCTGTGGGAATTAATCCTTATAACCCATCCACAAAGTGGTACTATTGTCATATATAATTTCTAAGCAACTTAAATTATGATACTCAAAAGCTATAATTAAATTTTAACTATCATTTCTTCATGCCAAGGAACAAAACTCCATTTCTCTATAATTGAAAAGGATAGAGCCATTCTAGTGATAAGGAAAACAGTGAGATATCATATGTAACTGAAGTATATTAAAACAGGATCATTTTACATTATGAGAGAAGAAAATATAATAAAGTACCATTTATTATGGCAATGTAAATCAAGCATCCAAAACCTAAAACATTACCATTTATAGCTCCTTTGAGAAGCCGTGAGTCTCAGATTAATCTGAGCACAACACATAACAGGGAGGCTAGGAGCAATCTTCTAGTTATTATTTACAGAAGAATATAGAGACATACATTTTTAAACAATTCTCTTTAACACATTAAAAATACTATAGCTACAGTCTCCTTAAAGATTAGAAAAACATACATTTCTTTTTGAAATAAATGAAAAAATAATTACCTCATTTTTACATATCAGATAAACATGATATTTATAATGATGGAGTGAATGATACAAAGAATATAGCTGTATTTTCTCTGGATCAACAGCAAACTCCTATAACAAGAAAACAGTTTAGAGTTATATTTATTTCATGGAGCATCTGAGCTTAGAATACTTTTACAAAAACATTAGACCAAAAGTTTCAAAGGAAATATTAAAAGTGACTTGTATGACTAAGTATTAGCTCATATTAATAAGCAGTTATTAATAAGAGGCTTATTAAAAATAACAATTTAAATTGTATTTTTAAAAAATATACGTTTTATTGATTTTTTACAGAGAGGGAGAGAGATAGTTAGAAACATCGATGAGAGAGAGTCATCGATCAGCTGCCTCTTGCACACCCCCCACCGTGGATATGCCCGCAACTAAGGCACATGCCCTTGACCGGAATCGAACCCGGGACCCTTCAGTCCCCAAGCCGACGCTCTATCCATTGAGCCAAACCGGTCCGGCTTAAATTGTATTTTTAAACCTTCACTTTTTCCCTGAACATAAATATACACTATTTCAAAATATTTAACCATTATAGAAAAGTTTAAAACGTGAACATATGATTTATAAAGTAAAAGAATCATAAAAAAAATTCTTGGTTCAGAGATAAACAAGGTTAACAAAATGTTATATATTTCCCATGTTTTCCTCCATATATAACATATATTTCTATAACTTCTTTTTTAGCCTAGCTAAAACATGTATATCTAATATAATTGTCATATATAATTTCCAATATAAATTAATTGGGGGCAGGAAATCTGACCCTTTTTCATTGCTGTATTCTCAATACTGAGAACTGTATTTGGCACACTACAAGCACTTAAATGAGTCAATTTTAACAGTTGCAGATATGTGGTCAACATTGAATATTATTAAAGGTGTGTACTCTCATTTATCTGTAAATCATGCATTTGTATCCAAAACAAAAAAACAACTATAAAATATACATACAAGCGTGGTATGTTTCTGTGCTTACTGGTCTATTTGAAAATTTTTTGGGCGCTTACTATATGCCAGATACTGTGCTACGTAATGAGAGAGACAAAGAATAAGACTGAATCCCTGCTCTTCAGACCAGAGGGGCTCGTTCCTACCTGAAAATCATTCAAATTTAACAACAATATAGTAAAATATTTGCTTGCCTCAATGTTTTAATTAGAATTATCATAACAACCGGAAGAGGTATAACATCAATCAATATACACTTACTTGTGCAGATTTAACGGTTGTTTTAGAAGTCCTTAGAGTTTTCTTATTATAAGCTTTGCCATTCATTTTGATTTTAGAAACAGCAGATCCCCCACTTTTTGCTTTAGAGTCTCGAGTAATTATTGTTAGTTCAGGAAAACGTTCCAAAGCATTCTTTAAAATAAAGCAAAAATAGTTGATATCAGAAGAAAACTAATTTACACTACTTATAGCTACTCAAATTTATTTTTAAAAATATAGAAACATTTACATACATGTACATATACACACATATCTATATGTGGGAACACTGGGTGTGGTATATGTAATATTCAAATACACACATACATGGAGTGTTAAACACGGCCAAATTCTTTGCAGCTCCTCCCATCCAGATGGGATCTTAACTTGCCCTAGCTGGTTTTGATTAGCACCATGATTGGCAAACTGAAGCTCGCGAGCCACATGTGGCTCTCTGGCCCCTTGAGTGTGGCTCTTCCACAAAATACCACGGCCTGGGTGAGTCTATTTCGAAGAAGTGGCGTTAGAAGAAGTTTAAGTTTAAAAAATGTGGCTCTCAAAAGAAATTTCTATCATTGTACTGTTGATATTTGGCTCTGTTGACTAATGAGTTTGCCGACCACCGACTTAGTGGATAGAGCATCAGCCTGTGGATTGAGGGGTCCCGAGTTCTATTCCGGTCAAGGGCACATGCTGGGTTTGTGAGCTCAATCCCCAGTGGGGGGACGTGCAGGAAGCAGCCTATCAATAGTTCTCTCTCATCATTGATGTTTCTATCTCTTTCTCCCTCTCCCTTCCTCTCTGAAATCAATAAAAATATTTTTTTTTAAAGATGGGAATCTTTACTATATTTATTGTGATCATTTTGCAGTATAGACAAATATTGAATCATTGCTATACACATAAACTTAATATAATGTTGTATGCAATTATACCTCAATGAAAAAAATGTAGATTCTATTTCCCCATCCTTTAAATCTGGGTCAGCCTTATGACATGCTTTTAAGCAACAGTCCATGACACTGTGGGAACTCCTGAATGAGGCAGAAGGTTCTTTGCAATGCTTTCTGGCTTCAATGTAGGGGAAAGAGGGATATACAAATGCTTTTAATTTATAATGGGGCTATCTTCTGATAAACCCATGCTAAGTTGAAAATACTGTAAGTTGAAAATGCATTTACCACTACACTACAGAGAGAGCACTGTTGTTTAACCTTGTGATCACAAGACTAAGTGGAATTTGTGGGTCCCTGCTGCTGCCTGGCATTACAAGAGAGAATCATACCACATATTGTAGCCAAACAAAAAGTCAAAGTTCAAAACTCGAAGTATAGCTTCTACTGAATTCATACATATTTTTACACCATATAAAGTAAAAAAAAAATTAAGTTATAAGTTTCTTTAAAGCTCTACCAATTGAACCACTGTTAACACTCTGAAACTTGGTCAAGTCCTGGATCATGGCGAGAAACAAGTGTTGTAATATTCCACTGGCTTCACCATTTCTCTTGCTTCTTTTGACTATAGGAAACGCGGTTGTGAAATAAGAGTGTAAAACAGAGTTTGATGAGTTTCTGACCACAACGATATAATAGTTATCACTGATAATTTAGTGGCCAGATGGCAGAACCAATTTTAGTCCATTATTTAAGTCACTGGCATATTTATGCCCTTACCTACTTGGCAAATCATCCTGACATGAAAAGCTACAAACAATTGAAGCCTGGCTGCATGCAGTGGGCTCAGTGGTTGAGAATCGACCTATGAATCAGGAGGCCAGGGTTCGATTCCCAGTGTGGGGCGTGCAGGAGACAGCGGATCAGTGATTCTCTCTCATCATTGATGTTTCTAGTTCTCTCTTTCCCTATCTCTCTGAAATCAATAAAAATATATTTAAAAATAATTAAATATTTATAGCTAAATTTAACTAGTTTGAATAATTTTTTAAAATTGAATTACTAGCCGAGACCGGTTTGGCTCAGTGGATAGAGCATCGGCCTGCGGACTGAAAGGTCCCGGGTTCGATTCTGGTCAAGGGCATGTACCTTGTTGCGAGCACACCCCCTACCGGGATGATTTTTCCCTCTCTGTGAAAAATCAATAAAATATATTTTTAAAAATTGAACTACTAGTATTGTTTCATATTTTGATACTAAAAGGGTTCAAGTGTTCACATTATCTTTATTTCCACCCATTATATTTATTTTACAAACTAGAGGGCTGGTGCAAATTCATACATGAGTAGGGTCCCTTGGCCTGGCCAGTGATCGGGGCCAGCTGGCCAGGAGGAGGTACTGTGGGAGGTTGGCCAGCTGCAGATTGGCTGTGGAGCACACTGACCATCAGGGAGCAGCTCCTGCATTGAGCATCTGCCCCCTGGTGGTCAGTGCGCATCATAGTATTGGTTGTTGGGTTGTTCCGCCTTACTGGTCACTTAGGCTTTTATATATATAGATTGTACTTCTCATTTGCTAAACTCAACTGTTTTATAAACAGTCAAAACCTTCAAGGCCACTCTTTAAACCCCATGTGAATTCCCAAATACCTGGTATTGTGACCCCCACAACGCATTTTTAAACAGAAGACTTAATGTTTTTATATATAAGTTTAGGAGGGAACTAAGTTTCATTTAATAGACACAATAGAATTTTTACTATTTCCTACCAGAGTGAGCTATCACTAATTTCTAGCTTCCTTTTCCTAGATTATTTCTGCTATTACATACTTTGGTATTTTCCTTATAAAATATGCCCAGGATTGAATTACTCTTTATAACAAGTGGAATTTAAAGACCAAAAATAAAAATAAAAGTAAAAATAAATGGATTTTACATTTGGGAACAATGACTAGGTCAGTGTGGAGATGAAAGGAGAAAACTGAAGTGCTCTTTCTAATAAGCACAAGATACTAAAGATGACTGGAAGTAAACAGGATTCAGAGGAAAATAGATCATTAACTTCAAAAGCCTTTAGGATTCCTAAAATTACCAGGATCATCATGGGAAGTAGTGTTAATTATGTCTAAAGAACAGAAAATAATTTTATAATCTACTGTTTGTAATATTTTATATCATTCTAAATTTTAGTACTGTTTGTGTATTGTAGTTAAGAAATGCAAATGGCTATAAATGAAAATTATCAAAATTAACTAATTTCAAAATTAAATTTTCTGTGAATATCAAAACTAATTTTTCATTTGTTTATCATAAACTATTACATAAGCTTTATTTTTTTATTTTTAAAAATATATTTTTATTTTTTTTTGCCCTCCTCCCTCCCATACATACCCTCCCTCCCCAGAGTTTCATGTCCATTGGTTGTACTTATATGCATTACATAAGCTTTAAATATCTACTAAATCTATTAAATTCCAAGTGGTAGATTTATTTTAATGCAAGTTATTAGAAAACTGGTTTGATATTTAAAACATGGTTAGCTAAAACTGATTCACTAATTTAAAAAAAAAAATACATTTTATTGATTTTTTACAGAGAGGAAGAGAGAGGGGATAGAGTTCAAAACATCAATGAGAGAGAATCATTGATCAGCTGCCTCTTGCACATCCCCTACTGGGGATGTGCCCACAACCAAGGTACATGCCCTTGACCAGAATCGAATCTGGGACTCTTCAGTCTGCAGGCTGACGCTCTATCCACTGAGCTAAACCGGATTCGGCTGATTCACTATTAAGATTTAATAGATCTTTATAAAACACACCTATGGATATTCTCTTGTCTCTGAAAACATGGTATTTCCCAAAGGATATTTCATTTGAAGAACAGTTAAGTAGAAAATACTTGACTAGGAGTCAGTAGACCAAATTCTTAGTAATAAGCTTCTTACCAGCTTCTGACATTTTTCCCTACAAGTACATGTCAGCGAAGAATATAGGACTATTGGTAGAGTTTAATGTCAATAAACTTTTTAAAAAATATATATTTTATTGATTTTTTTTTTCAGAGAGGAAGGGAGAAAGAGAGAGCTAGAAACATTGATGAGAGAGAAACATCGACCACTTGCCTCCTGCACACTACCCACTGGGGATGTGCCCACAACCAAGGTTCATGCCCTTGACCGGAATAGAACCTGGGACCTTTCAGTCCAACTCAGTGTCAAAGCCTTAATTTTCACATAGCTAAAATAAAATCAATTTTCACTTTTATGTGGAGATCAGATAAAACAGCGATGTGAAAAAACTATACAAATTACCCAAAGAAATTGAAAATTTAAGTCCACACAAAAATCTGCACATAGATATATTTAGTAGCTTTATTGATAATTGCCAGAATTAGGAAGCAACCAATAAATATATCATTCAGGAGGTGAACAAACTGATACATTCAGACAATGGAATATTATTCAGTGCTAAAAAGAAATGAACTATTAAGTAATGAAAAGACATGGGAATACCTTAAATGCATATTACTAAGTGAAAGAAGCCAAACTTAAAAGGCTATGTACTATATAGCTTCAACTGTATGACATTCTGGAAAAGGTAAAAAGAGAGAGTAAAAATATCAATGGTTGCCAGATGGGGTGTAGAGATAACTTGACAGAGCACAGAGGATTTTTAGAGCAGTGAAACTACTCTATATGAAACTATAATAGTGGATACACATCTAAACCCATAAAATGTGCAACATCATAATGTCAACTATGGAGTTTGAGTTATAATGATATGTCAAAGTAGGTTCATTAATAATAAGAAATGTATATTTCTGGTAGGAGATGTTAATAACTGAGGAGGTTGTTTATATGTGTGTGGTGGGGGCATATGGATACTCAATTTTGCTGTGAAACTTATATAAAAAATAAACTAAAAAAAAAAGCAAAGCTATACAAATATGCAAAAAAATTATCTGAAGATTGACTCAAACACTTTTAGATGTTATATGTTATACTCTGAATAAGAACTAGAGCGTTTTTCGTTTGTTTGTTTTTAATATATTTTATTGATTTTTTACAGAGAGGAAGGGAGAGAGAGAGAGAGCTAGAAACGTCGATGAGAGAGAAACATCGACCAGCTGCCTCTTGCACACCCCCTACTGGGGATGTGCCTGCAATCAATGTACATGCCCTTGACCAGAATCGAACCTGGGACTTTTTAGTCTGCAGACCGATGCTCTACCACTGAGCCAAACCGGCTTCGGCAGAACTGGAGAGTTTTTGACAACTAGGTAGCTTCTGTGATAAATTTTCTGAGTTTAGATTAACTTACTGTTGCTTTATATTTCTGATAACACTAAACATAACTTACAGTGGCAAGATATATTAACAAATAAAATTAGATATATCTCCTATCATTATGTGAGGATTAATTTTCCTCAGATATTGGCTATATAAGACAAGTAAAGGGAATTTTAATGACCATGCTAAGAAAATGTCAATTTTAACTATAGATGAAATCTAAAAAATATGAAAAAGTTTAAAAGTAGAAAGGATTGGTATAGAGTGGCAGTTTAAAAGAAGTATTTTTAAAACATTTAGGAGTTATTTTATAAAAGGAATGCTAGATAAATATATAAGCCAAAAAAATTAATTTAAGCAAAGAAAAACAAACAATTAACATTAAGGATATGTTTTTAATAGGAATATAATGAGTAACATAAACTGATGAACAAAAATAGATCCAGAGATATAGAAAGACCAAACAGACCGTCAAACCTCAGAACGAAGGTAGGGGAGGGTGGCGGGGGGTAAGAGATCAACCAAAGGATTATATGCATGCGTGTAACCATAACCAATGGACACACACAATAGGGGATGAGGGTCTGTATTGAGGGTGGGAGAAGGCTGGGATAGGTCAAGGGGGAGGGTGGAAAGGAGACATACGTAATATTTTCAACAATAAAGACTTTTTAAAAAAGTATATGCTTAATAATAAAGACAAGCTAAAGACTCAATGAATAAAAATCAAAATTTTATTGGGTATGGAAATTTTATAAAATGGAAAATGAATGTTATAAATTTCCTTCCTATTGTATTGAAGACTACGATTCACACTGAGTTTGCTAATAAATCATCTGAAGAAAATACCTTGAATGATTGATCCAAATGAAGATTCAAAAGAAGTCTCCTTCGGTTATCATTCAGCATGCTATCTATTTTTTTCATATGAGGCAAAAGTAGCTCATCTAAAACAAGATAAAAATTTATTGTAACAGGATAAACTATCAAGACAAAAACTTGTTAAAGTCCAACTTTTATCAAATCATTAATACATCAATGATTTATTAATTAAATTAACTGGCTTATGTAAAGAAAAGCTTTTGGAAATTAGGACATGAAGTTTTCTGAACAAAAACTAACTTGAAAAATAAATAGCTAAGTGAGAAAAAAGCATGAGCCTACTATGAAAGGATTAAAAGTCCTAGGTTTTACCCTTTTCTGTCACCAGAATTGATAGCAGTGATTTGACAAGTAGGCAAGCTATCTGATTTCTCCAGACCTCATTTACCATCTGAACAATAATGGTATTATAATTATTGGAAATGTATTTAACATTAGAGACCCTGCACGAGTGGGGTCCCTCAGCCCGGCCTGCAGGATCAGGCGGAAACTGGCTCTCTTCCGAGGGGTCCTGGATTTGAGGGAGCACAGGTCATGTGATGGACCCACTGGTGCATGATCAGGGCTGGGAAGGGATGTGGAAAGTTGGTTAGCTGCGGAAGGGAGTGTGGGAGGGCTTCAGGGCATGTCTGGCTGGTCTTGCTCAATCCCAATCTGCTGGACCCCAGTAGCAAGCTAACCTACCAGTTGGAGCGACTGCCCCCTGGTGGTCAGTGCACATCAGAGCAGTTGAGTGGCCTTAGCATATCATTAGCATATTATGCTTTGATTGGTTGAATGGCCAATTGACCAGTTGCTTAGCATATTGGGCTTTTATTATAGAGGATTTAAAATTTTCTAAAATACTGAGTATGATATACTTAATTCACTGTAGTTTGGGGCAAAAGAAAAAGTAGGGGAAAGGCCCTTTCTTGATTGTTTGGAGTGTCATCCTGTATACCAGAGGGTTGTGGGTTCAATCCCCAGTTAGAGCATGTGCAAGAGGCAATCCATCAATGTTTCTCTTTCTCTCTCCCTTCACTACCCAATCAATCAATAAAAAACGAATGTCCTCAGATGAGGATTAAAATAATTAGTTAACTTAAAAAAAAGAGGAAGAAAAATGATCAAAATCCAGTTTTAAAAACACAAGAGTCAACATAGTTATTTTTAAAAAGGAGAGAGTAAAAGCATAACAAGGATTCCTATCCAAAACTTTTTCTTCACCCCTCTGAAATGTTAAGGTCTTTTAAGAAAAGCACCTTCAGAATATAGATTTAATTACTTTTGGTGTTGTATTAAATATTTTAGGATATTAGATTACTTAAATATTTTAGGATATTAGATTATTTCTTTTTCTTTCTTTGTTATTTTCTTCCTTTTTATAAACCTTATCTGAAGACATGCTTTTATTGATTTTTTTAGAGAGAGGAAGGGAGAGGGAGAAACATCAATATGAGAGAAAAACATCGATCAGATGCCTCCTTTACGGCCCCAACTGGGGATCGAACCTGCAATCTTTAAGTGTACAGGATAATGCTCCAGCCAAATAAGTCACTGGGACAGGGCTAGATGATGATGTTTTGTAATCTTTAATGACCTTTCTGAAAATGTATATATAATCCTCAGGATCTAGTTTCTCATTTCAGAGATGAATAAAACTACTCTTTATATATTTAAAATACAAACATAAGCACAGTGACCAGTGAAAGAACACTTCCTCTAATTAAAGAAAAAATCCTTGGTGAGGAACACTTTTTAAGGTCACACTATAACACACGTGATTGTTTTCTTCTATCTTTCTAGTAGTGATTAATTCTATTCAAATATCATAAAAATTACATTAAACAAAAACAAGTTTTACATATTTGTGAATAATTTTAGAATATAACCATTAAAATCTTTTCCCCTCATATTAAATGGGAAAAAATAAGAAAATAAGCAATATTAAAAAATCATGTAAAATACAACTGTTGAAAATGACCACTGCTAAGAGATGTGTATTTTTATGATGCAAGAAATTTGAGAGATAAAAACATTTAATGGCAAAAATACCAACCCAGAAATTAACTATTGATTTTTTTTTTGTTAGTCCTCACCCACGGATATTTTCCCATTGATTTTTAGAGTAGAAGGAGAGGGGGAGGAAAAAGAGAAACATCTATGTGAGAGAGACATATTGATTGGTTGCCTCCCTCAGGGATTGAGCCTGCACCCAAAGTACATGACCTTGACCACAATGGAAGCCAGGACCCTTCCGTCCGTGGACTGACAGTTTATCCACTGAGCCAAACCAGCTAGGGCAACTCTGGGGTTTTAATCATGATTCATCTACCACTAACTTGTTAACTTTAGGAAATATATTTAATCTTTTTTTTTTTTTTAATATATTTTATTGATTTTGTACAGAGAGGAAGTGAGAGAGATAGAGCGTTAGAAACATCGATGAGAGAGAGTCATCGATCAGCCGCCTCCTGCACACCCCCTACTGGGGATATGCCCGCAACCAAGGTACATGCCCCTGACCGGAATCGAACCCGGGTCCTTCAGTCCCCAAGCCGACGCTCTATCCACTGAGCCAAACCGGTTTCGGCGGAAATATATTTAATCTTTTTGAACCTTAGTCTACCAAATAAATATTTTTGACTAAACAACCTCTGACCCTAAAATGATGTACGAATTATTATATCAGATGGTCAAAAAAGCAATGGGCCAGAAATGAGAAGACCTTTGATTTTAATCCAGTGGTCAGCAAAACTCAGTGTGGCTCGGTGTTAGAACCACTTCTTCAAAACAGACTTGCCCAGGCCGAAAACCGACTTCTGTGCATGGGACACGAAGTTTCAATTGCACTGTACGTGTGCGCCCGCACGTGGTATTTTGTGGTAGAGCCACACTCAAGGGGCCAAAGAGCCGCATTGGCTCTCAAGCCTCGATTTGCCAACCACTGTTTTAATCCTTTGCTATTTACAAGTTGTGGGCCCTTAGGCAAGTCACTTAACCTGAGCCTCTCTGTCTTTATCTACCAAAATGAATGTCCAAGTTCTTCTGAGATTGAAATGGAATAGCGTGGCAAAGTATGTGGAAATTATAAAACAATATATAGTATTAGGTGTTAGTGTTGAAATATCTGATTACTTTCTAATCTTATACCGTTCAGTTAATTTTGATATAAGGGTAATGAAAACTAGCTAATTAATCCTTTCATTCCATCTTAGAAAAAAAAAAAAAGTATTGATTTCAGAGAGAGGAAGGAAGAAGGAGAGAGAGATAGAAACATCAATGATGAGAGAAAATCGTTGACTGCTTCTGCACACCCCACACTGGAGATCGAGCCCACAACCCGGGCATGTGCCCTGACCGGTGATCGAACCATGACTTCCTGCTTGCTGGGCTGATGCTCAATCACTGAGTCACACCAGCAGGGCTCATTCCTTCTTTAGTTGTCCCTATTAAAACTAAAGTAGCTGAAGGCTAAGTATCAGTGAGCATCATCAGCTATGTGAATTACAAGTTTATTTCATTTATAAATTTTATCCCTATAATAAAGAATTATTTTAATAATGTTCACATAGGAAAAGTATAAAGAAATATTAATGAATGCAATTCAATGCATATATAGTTTTATTACTAATAGATTAGAAAATAATTACTCTGATGTATCTTTTATTGGACACAGTATAGTTTTAATTTTTATATCATTATCTGATTCATCTTTCCAATTATTTTTTGGTATTTGGATCTTTGAGGATGACAGATTCTACAGTTGAAAGAAACTATTGGTTAGTTACATAATTTTACCATGAGTAGAAATCAATAAAAGTGCATCCAATATAAAGTTCAAATATTCAAAGATATTACCATTTTATAGAATACATGGATTTTTTAATTAATAATTATTATTTTTAAATTTTCTTTATTGTTGAAAGTATTACAGATGTCCTCCCCCTTTCTTTCTCATTGAGCTCCTCTCACCCTGTACCTGCCCCTCCCAGGCCTTCACCACACTACTGTCTGTGTCTATGGGCTATGCGTCATATATCATTGATTTGTTAAAAGACAAAGTTACAAAAACCATATATTAAACACATACTAAAAGACAAGAATAAAATAGATCCATAAAGTACTACCAAAAAAGTACTAGTTAGCAGACTGTACCATTGCTCTTCTCTAAGGCTTGCATTGTGTCGGGGTCCAAAGCAATGCTAACAAGCAGTTCCATGTAACTCTTAAAGGTTTCCTTCATTGCTCTTGTGTTCAAAAAGCGAGTGACAAAGGGAGCTGGAGGATCAAATTCTGGGAGGGAGAAAAGATGAAACATTAAATATTCTTTCCTGACAACTTTAAAGAACAGGTTTCTCTGTAACAGACCGTTCGAAGCACTGAAAGGTTGTAGATAAAATTTCTCAAATTAAAATGGTTCTCCCACTCTGCCTTTAAAAACACCCAGGTGAGAGAATTTGAGAGCTGGTTTACATGTACCTCAATCATTGGAGAGCTTTTAAAGCAAAACAAACTCCCCCACCCCCCTCCTTCCACCCCCAGATTGCTAGACTCATTAAAACATACTTTTGACAAGGGATGGAAGTTGCACTGAAGCTTAATTATACTTTATAAAAGGTTCCTAGGTGACTCTGAAGCCCAACCCCGGTCCAGGCTCATCAGAATCTATTTCTTCTCCCTGGGTCCTACCACAGACAAGAAAGTACATATAAAACACTTCTGCTATGGAGTGTGATGGTTATCTCCAGGAAGGTCATCTACATAACTGTATGAGTCATAAAGTAAACTAGACACTTTTCCCCTATGGGACTCCATTATTAAAAAAGAAGAGTGTGTTGATTTCCAGAGAGAATGGAAGGGAAGGGGGAAGGAGAGAAACATCAATGCATGAGTACAACATTAATGGCTGCCTTCTGCATGACTCCTACTGGGGTAGAGCCCATAATCCTGACATATGCTCTGATCAGGAATACAACCAGCAACCTCTTGGTGCATGGGATGACACCCAACCAACAGAGCCACACCAGCCAAAGTGGGACAATATTTTTTATCTAAAAGAATGACAGACACAGCATGCCTGTTTAGACTTGAGTATGCAGCAGACATTTTCTTAAAAATGGATGCGATGGCCTTAGCCAGTTTGGCTCAGTGGATAGAGCTTTAGCCTGCAGACTTGATTCTGGTCAAGGGCGTGTTACCTTGGTTGCAGGCAGCAACCAATTGATGTCTCTCTCTCACATCGGTGTTTCTCTCTGTCTCTTCCTCTTCCTCCCACTCTCTCTAAAAATCAATGGAAAAACATCCTGAGTGAGGATTAAAAAAAATGTAATGAGCCGAAACCAGTTTGGCTCAGTGGTAGAGCGTCAGTCTGTGGACTGAAGGGTCCCGGGTTCGATTCCGGTCAAGGGCACATACATTGGTTGCGGGCACATCCCCGGTGGGGGGTGTGCAGGAGGCAGCTGGTCGATGTTTCTCTCTCATCAACGTTTCTGGCTCTCTATCTCTCTCCCTTCCTCTCTGTAAAAAATCAATAAAATATATATATATTTTAAATGTAATGAAGTGAATCTATATCACTTCAAGGAAAACAACTAATGGTATTTATTGCCAATAATAAAATTTGAGGTTTCAAGTAAAAATTAGAATGCTGGGAAAATTATATCACTGTCCCAATACTTAAAAGATTTCATCAATGAGAACAGAGGTGATATTAATAAATGCTATTTTTGATACTATAAAAATATGATATAATGTAAAAGGTAAAACCATAAAACTGTTAAGAAAATATAGGAATATTCATGACCTGGGATTTGGTAATAGATTCTAAATATAACACTGAAAGCAGGAGCAATTAAAAAAAATAACTTCATTACAATTTTTTTTTTTTAATATTTTATTTCAGAGAGGAAGGGTGAAGGAGAGAGAGAAACATTAGTGATGTGAAAGAATCACTGGTCGACCTCCTCCTGCATGCCCCCCACTGGGGACAGAGCCTGCAACCCAGGCATGTGCCCTTGACTGGAATTGAACCTGGGACCCTTCAGTCCGCAGGCCGACTTCATTAGAATTTCAAACTTTGGTGCATTAAAGGACATTATTTAAAAAGTGAAATGTTGCCTTATCCAGTTTGGCTCAGTGGATAGTGTTGGCCTGAGGACGGAAGGGTCCCAGGTTTGATCTGGTCAAGGGCACATGCCTGGGTTTCAGGCTGGATACAACATGCTGAGGGAGCCAATCAATGAGTCCCTCTCATCATTGATGTTTCTCTCTTCCTCTCTGAAATCAGTAAAAATAATTTTTAAAAAAAGTGAAATGTGAAATTGGAAGAAAATGTTCTTAAATTATATCTGATAAGTGTTAAATATCTACATAAAAAACATTCACAATTCAAAAACAAAAGGAAAAATGACCCAATTTGAAAATGTTCAAAGGATCTGAATATTTTTGCATAGATAAGCAAATGGCAAGTACATAAAAAGATGCTAACTACCATTAGAGATTAGGAAAACAGAAATCAAAACCACAGTGAGGTACCACTATAAATAACAATTGTTGGTAAGGATGTAAAGAAATTGGAACACCCCCCCCCATGCATTGCTGGTAGGAATGTAAAATGGGGCAATCATTTTACATTGGCGATTTCTCAAAAAACTAAACATACAATTCTCACATGACTCAGCAATTCCACTCTTAGGTATATACCCCAAAGAATGGAAAACAAGGTCACAAACAGATATTGGTATGCCAGTGTTCATGCAGAGAGGGAAACAATCCAAGTGTCTATCAAAAGATAAAAAAAAAAAAAAAAAAAAGTAAAAAAAAGATTAAAAAAATAAACAAAATGTATATACAGTAGATAAACTTACAATGAGATAGTATTGGACCATAAAAAGGAATGAAGTTCCAACACATGCTATAATATGGATGAACCTTGTACACATTATGCTAAATGAATAAGCCAGATACACTTATAAGGCCCCCCTAGGCTAAACATGAGAGATCTGGTCCACTGATTCTGAAAGAAATGGAGTCACAAGAAATTCACCAGGAAATTCAGGAATTGGATTGTTATGATGATGTTCCAGAAGATGATGACATGATTGTCATTGAATAAATGAGTAAATTCTTGATACTGTAGGATTCAGTTTGTCTGGTTTGTTTTGACAACTACCGTCCTACCGTACCGTATACAGGTAATAAATTTCCTTTATTTTCATTTAACAATAAATGTGTACCGTATTCTTCTTCATGGAAAAATAAGACATCCCCTGAAAATAAGACCTAGCGCATCTTTGGGAGCAAAAATTAATATAAGACACTGTCTTATTTTCAGGGTAACAGGGTAGTTACAAAGCGTCTGTTTGGGGTGATGCAAGTTTTGGAAATAGTTGTGATAGTTGCATAATAATGTGAATATAATTAATGCTACTTATTTGTATACTTAAAAATTGTTAAAATGGCAAGTTTTGTTCTACTTTACCACAACTTTTAAAAATATGATGAAAATGAAATAGAATATGTACATCAGTGAGCAAATGAGTATCTTCACATGACCAATTAGTTTTAAAATCATTCATGGATGAAAGATACATTAAAAAACAAGATGAACCAATAGATCTTAATGTAACAGGAATGAAAAGTTGAAGAAACTACTACTTCTCAAGTTTATCAAATAAAAAATTTCCTTGAGTAACAAATAAAAATATATATAATTACCTAAAAAGGTAATTAAAATACTCCTCCCTATTCCAACTACTTATCTATGTAAGGCTGAGTTATCTTCATATACTTTAACCAAAATAATCCTATATAATAAAAGGGTAATATGCAAATGGTCATTATGCCAAGGTCATTATGTAACAGGAGATCACCGGAGGGCGGGATAACAATCTGTGAGCGTTGGAGAGCTCCAGGATGGCGGCCAGGGAACTCTGCACAGCGGAGAGCTAGGGCAACAGAGCTACAACGATGGGCAGGGTGGCCAGCTACCCGTGTGCAGGGCCTCTAGTATATAACAAACAATGTAGAAGCAAATATGAAAATGCTCCTCTTCTAAATATTGTTAACTTAGGAAAATACAGTTGTAAAAAAACAAGTTAATATCTAATTGGTTTATTTTAAAGAAATATTTTTAAAAATTTGTTATAAAGCCCAAGTATTTTGGAATCATTGCTATATCTAAAGATTATTAAAAAGCTTTGAAATAAATAGGTGGGAAACAGTAAGTCTGTAAATTTACATTTATTATTAATATTTGTCTTCTTGCCCTGGCCAATTTGACTCAGTGTTTAGAGTGTTGCCTCACAGACTGAAGGGACTTGAATTATCAGTCAAGGGCATGTACCAGGGTTGCCGGTTCCACAGGCTTGATCCTTGGTTGGGGTGAGAGGCAACCAATAGATGTGTCTCTCTCACATCAACGTTTCTCTCTCTGTCTCTCCCCCTCCCTTACAATTTCTCTTTAAAAAACTAGTAAATAAATAAGTCAATGGAAAAATTTTCTCAGATGAGGACTAACTACATATATTTGCCTTCTTTTTAAGTAGTACTAAAAATGTTTGCCTAACGTTAAGTGACACCTACTGGTTACTCAATGAAAGAAAAATTTTGTTATGATT
The DNA here is from genome assembly GCA_036971965.1 of Nyctalus aviator. NCBI lineage: Eukaryota > Metazoa > Chordata > Mammalia > Chiroptera > Vespertilionidae > Nyctalus > Nyctalus aviator. The sequence goes on along the minus strand of CM072929.1, from coordinate 7,331,509 downwards.
GTCTTTTGGCAAATTTAGTGTATGCTCAAACCTCTGTATTCTAAAAAGTAAGTAGGCCTGGTGAGTGTTGCTAAGTGGTTAGTGTTTCAGATCACCAGCCCAGCCGGAAGTGTGCAAGAGGCAACCAATCAATGTATTCTCTCTCGCATCAATGTTTCTTTCTCTCTCCCGCTTCCTCTCTCTCCCTTTCACTCCCTCTCTTAAAATAAATAAATAAATAGATAGATAAATGAATGAATGAATGAATGGGGAAAATGTCCCCTGGGGAGCATTAACAACAAAAAAGTAGGAATGCTAACTGCAAAAATTATGTATGCCTTCCATACACACTCAAAGCACGGAGTTCCTTTATAAATTCGGATATGCACACTTCTAAACCATTCCTAAGTAGCTTTTAAAAACAGTACATTTTAAGTCAACTTTTGCACTGAGAAAGAATTTTTATGATTCTATTTCAATTCAAATAATCTCTTAAGATCAGCTCCCAAGCAATGATACTTGTTATATCAGAAGCCATTGTGGACATCCAACAATACCCCCCCCTCCAATACCCAATTCATTATTCAAGTTCTGCCAAGATTACAAACTAAACTTCTCAAATGTGTCCACTCTCTTCTGTCTATCCCTGCGGCCACAATTTAGGTTCAGATTTTCAATTTGAACTATGATGTTTTGGAATTCAATTTCAAAGATCTCATGTTGTTTCCTACTTAAATCCCTCCAAGGACTCTCCTTTGTTTATAGGATCCCAAGTTTTTAGCTTTAGCATGGCATACATAGTGTTCTATCAACCTTTCATCTTTTCCTTCCTACCTTCAACTTTATACTGTAATCTAGAAGGATCAGCAAACCTTTTTTTGTAAAGGGCCAGATGGTGAATATTGAAGCTTTAATGGTCATATGCTCTCTGTAATAACTACTTAAATCTGTGGTTGGAAAGCAACGGTATAAAATATACAAATGAATTGATATGCCAATAAAATATTCTTTATAGAATAGGTTGCAGATCCTATTTGCCTCACTGTCCAGAGTTTGCTACCTCTGCTCTATACTACTGAATCATTTGATATTTCTTGCCTATCGTAATTATACAATAAGTTTGATTGCTAATGAAATGTATAGACATTTTTTTAATAAATCTTTATTGTTCAGATTATTACAATTGTTTCTCATTTTTCCCCCAATAGGTCCCTTCCGCCTGGTGACTACCCCACTCTCTGCCCTTACACCCCCCCCCCCCGACTGTCCTCATCCATAGGTGTATGATTTTTGTCCAGTCTCTTCCTAAAATCCCCATACCCCTTTTCCCCTGAGAATTATCAGTCCACTCTCTTTCTATGCCTCTGATTCTATTATATTCATCAGTTTATTCTATTCCTCAGATTTTTTAAAAAAATATATTTTTATTGATTTTGTACAGAGAGGAAGGGAGAGAGATAGAGAGCTAGAAACATCGATGAGAGAGAGTCATCGATCAGCTGCCTCTTGCACACCCCCTACTGCGGATATGCCCGCAACCAAGGTACATGCCCCTGACTGGAATCGAACCCGGGACCCTTCAGTCCCCAAGCCAACGCTCTATCCATTGAGCCAAACTAGTCTCGGCTATTCCTCAGATTTTTAATTCGCTTGATTTTTAGGTTCACTTGTTGATAGATATGTATTTGATGTTCATAATTTTTATCTATACCTTTTTCTTCTTCCTCTTCTTAAAGAATACCTTTGGTGGTAATGAACTCCTTTAGCCTTTTCTTATCTGTGAAGCTCTTTATCTGACCTTCAATTTTGAATGATAGCTTTGCTGGATAATCTTGGTTGTAGGTTCTTGCTATTCATCACTTTGAATATTTCTTGCCACTCCCATCTGGCCTGCACGGTTTCTGTTGAGAAATCAGCTAACAGTCGCATGAGTACCACCTTGTAGGTAACCAACTGTTTTTTTCTTGCTGTTTTTAATATTCTCTTTTTGCCTTTTGCTCTTGGCATCTCACTTATGATGTGCCTAGGTGTGGTCCTCTTTGGATTCCTTTTGTTTGGGGTTCTGTGCGCTTCCTGTGATCCTCTAGTCTGCTGTAAGATCTCTGTATAATATTTTTTATTTCATTCAGTGTATGCTTAATTTCTAGTTGGTCCTTATTCATATCCTCAAGAGTCTTGCTAAATTCATTGGCCTTTTCTAGGAAATTCTTGAAAAACCTTATAACCATGGTTTTGAATTCTATATCCAGTGTTTGTTTTCCTCCATTTCTTTCATTTGTGTTCTGTTTCTTTGTCTCTGCATTTTTTACTGCTTCCATGAGTTGGTAGGGTAGCTGTGTGTGGTAGGTGTCCTATATGGCCTAGTGGGTCAGTCTCCCCAGTTACCTGAGGTGGACACTCCATTGCACCTCTTTGTGGACTGTGTGTACAGCCCTGTTGTAGTTAAGTCTTGAATGTTGTTGGTATCACTGGGAGGAATTGACCTCCAGGCCAGTTGGCTGTGAGGATCAGCTGTGTCTACGCCAGGAGAACTTCTGTGCTGAAGACAGCCTTTATGGGACCAGACTTGCAAAATTGCAAAAGCCTCTCATCAGCTTGCAAGGGGCAGAGTCTCAGGGCTGAGCAGACAGTTTTGCCTTCCCATCAGCCCTTCCCTATGAGGCCCCTGGGTCTCAGTGTTCCTCGGTATTCACTGCAAGCACCTCTGAGAGGAAGCTGCCCTCAAGTTTTGCCCATTGCCAGGAAGTCCAGTTTCTTCCCCAATGAAACTGGATTTCCAGATTCTCACCTGAAATGAGTTCAGCGCGGTAGGGAGCTTCTGGTTCCCTCCAGCCAACAGTGCAGTCAGCAGTCAGTCCTCTCTTCGTGTACTTGTGCACATGCCTCCAAACCTCTGCCTTTTGCAGCTCCACTGAGTTTTCACCTGACAGTCCAAATTCCCCCTGTAAGAGCGTGGGTCTCTAGGGGCTCGCCCGGAACTGGGGTTCAGTGCAGTTGGGAGCTTCCTTCTCTCTCCCGCCAGACAAAGCCCACCAGGCTCTCAGCCGTCCTTCCTCTCTGCATGCACGTCTCCATACCCTAGCCCTTTGCTGCTCCTCTGATACTCCATGAGCATTTCTCTTTCCTTCTAGTTGTAGAATTTCCACTAAGCCAGCTTTCCTGTGGTTCTGCATGATGCCCACTCTGTCTTGTAGTTGTAGTTTTGAAATTATTGTGTGAGGCAGCAGTTAAGGTGCTTATCTATGCCGCCATCTTGGTTTCTCTCTGTACTGACTTTTTCTTGTGTTTTTCAACTATCTGAGGTTTTATTTCTAAGAAAGTAAATATTTATGTATAACCTACATAAATGCTGTTTGGTGTCTCCAACAGTTTTTAAGAGTGTACAAGGATTTTAAGGTAAAAAAAATTCACAACTGCTAATGTATTTCAATTGTTTCATGTTATACAAGAGAAGTAAAGCACAGAGAGGTGATTGGCTGGTGGCAATATGCATTACCTACACTAATGAAAGAGAAATATGCAAATTGATGTACTTCCACGACACTACCAACCAATCAGGAGTGAGTATGCAAATCAACACACCAAAGATAATGAGTTAATTTGCTTACACAGGCACGGAGCAGCCAGCGGGGCAGGATGCCAGCTATGAGGGGAAGGGCGAGGGGTGGCGGGAGCTACAGGAGCGGCACTTTGGCTGGAGCGGAGACTGAAGGCTCCGGCCAGAGTGAAGATGGAAGACGGTAGACAAGAGTGAAGGCCTGGGTCCTGGGTGCCGGAGGAAACCGGTGCTGGCAACCAGGGGAAGGAAGGCCTATTGCACGAATCTTCGTGCAATGGGCCTCTAGTAGTATATAAAATACTAGAGGACTGTTGCATGGAATTTGTGCATGGTGGGGGTTGGAGGCTTCCTCAGTTCACACTCTCTCCATTCTGGGACCCCTTGGGGGATGTCCGACTGCTGGTTCAACACATTATGCATAGGAACTTGGCCTTGGCAACATGGTGGTACCTAACAGCATTCAATGTTTTCAGTAATGTCTGATAGTTTTTCTGAGTTCAATGTCAAACAAATAGATCAATCAACAATGCTTCTGACATCCTTCAGTAACTGTACAAAGCTCTTCAAAGAAGACTTTTGTGCCCCTCCCCAAAGTCACCTGTAAAGAAATATTAGCATAAATAAGAATGCAAAATTAGATCAATCTTATAGTTACAGCAGAAATATAAGGCTGGGGGTGGGTGGGAATCGCATTAATCTAAAAAATGTGACCAAAATTGAAACTATAGACCCCTCCCAGCAATGTCAGAAAATTGTCATAAGAGAATCATGACAATTAAAGCAAAGCTATTTCTTAATTCATTTTCCAAAAGGATATGTACAATTTTCCAGAAAGACAACAGTTATAGTAATTTACCAGTTGACTTAGACAAAGTCCTATTTTTTAACTACATGGTATCAATTTAAGTGATATATCATTAATCCTGACATGATTGCCATGTTAGGTTACATCACTTCATAAGAAATACAGGGCCTTACATTAGTATGTTAAATGGAGTTGCAGTTTAAAAATCCTGTTTTTAAGGGATAAAAGCCAAAATGACGTATACATTTCTTTCCAGCATTTACACAATATTCCAGTCATGGCAATTACCACAAAGCGACTGGGATTTGTGGGAGACATGCTTGCTGCCTGCTCTCTACTCCTTCCTATCCACATTTCTCTCACTTTAGCCCATCCTCCTACCCAGGCAGGTGGTCAGTCTTTGGGGACCTGCTTCAAAGATCCTCTGTACCTCAGGCTTCCTCTTGCCGCCACTCCTAACGTACACTCCCTACTGTACAGGACTCCCACTCAGTTGCATCTCACCAGTTTTGAAAATATTAAATGAAGTGTGCGGTGACCATAAAATTCCATAAAACACATCTGTCACAGGCGGGTCCAGGCAGTTCCGTGCTGGGATCCTGGGCACCGTCTCCACCTGCCCGGTCCTGCCTTGTATCTCCTAGTGGTGCCCTGCCACTAGGGGACTCCCAGATGGACGCATCCTCTGCAGGCCACGCCCCTCCCCGCCTCTGGCACTAAACCTCAGCCCTCACCCCCACTGATGGCCTGCAGTGAGGCTTTGCCCCCACCCACCCACCCTAACCCTCCCCACTCCAAGCCCAGCCCAGTGACACCTGGAAGCCATGGGCAAGTCACATTAAATCTTAGTTTTTCCCCATGACGTAGGGACCACTGCGACCCACACACCTGCCTGACCCACCTCAACACAGACTCCGCTGGGCACTGCTTGCCTAGGGCCCCACAGTCTTTGGATAGACTGCTGGGAGAGGCGAGTGGCAGGGAGGCTGGGGCAAGTGAGGGGGTGCCTGGCGGGGGAGTCAGCAGTTCTAGGTGAAGGCGGACCATCGAGCCCGCTCCCTGCGCCGCCGCCCCCCCCCCCCCGTGGGTGCCGCCATCTTGTGACAGTGTGATGGTCAATTTGCATATTCCCTCTTTATTAGATAGGATAGTATAGTAGTATGTATTATATAATTGATAAACATTCCATATATATGAATACACACACACATACACACAAAACTATATAGAGTTTCAGAGGTGCTGCTGCTGCTTCTTAGGCTTATTTTACTCTTCCAGCATAAACACACACTCAGAAATTTAGAACTAGAGGATTCTTGTAAATCATCTGAGAACTAGCATTACTAAAGTCTTCTTCAGTTCATTGCCTTTTCTACTTCACAAGGCTATATGGTATGTGTGGGCAAAGTGCTCAGGGAAAGTGAATTTATTTGTATAAAAGTCTCATTAGGTAGCTAAACCCCCTAAAGATAAATAAATATTGAGTCTTCTGCATCACTGCTTCTCCCCATTTATGTAGAAAACATAAAGTAATTAAGGTATTCATTTCATGGAGAACTCACCCTCATCATTACTACTAGAATGGATCTCAGGAGAGGAGTTGGACTGGGACGATGAGAACTCTTCTTTCCATTTCTTCCGCTTCTTTGGTGGTGGCTCAGCCTTCACTTTTAGCTGTTTCCCTTTGGGTTTCGTGGAAGAGGCTTTTGTAGTCGTGGTTTTGGGTGGGGGAGGATCAGAAGTTTTACTGCTATTACTAGGCTTTGCCTGAACAGTTCTGTAATGTTATAAACAGACTTCATTAACACTAAAATCTTGTCAAATTAAACTAAATTAGACCAAAAGGAAAAACAAAACCAAAAGAGAGAAACACTGGAGCAGAAACCTTTAACTGCCTCAACAATAACTCCAAAATAAAGTCCAAGTCTTATACCTTTCCAATGATGAACCCCCCAAATTCTCTTGAAATGCATTCTTTTCTTTTTTAATTTTTTCTCTTATTTTATTTATTTTTAAATATAATAAATCTTTATTCAGATTATTACAGGTGTTCCCCCCCCATAGTTTCCCTCCAACTAATTCCCCACCTCACCCCATGCCCTTACCCCCGCCACTGTCCTCATTCATAGGTGTAAGATTTTTGTCCCCTCTCTTCCCGCACCCCTCAGACCCCCTTCCCCTTGAGAACTGTCAGTCCACTCCCTTTCTATGTCCCTGATTCTATTATATTCACAAGTAAATTCTGTTCTTCAGATTTTTTTATTCACTTGATTTTTAGATTCACTTGTTGGTAGGTATGTATTTGATGTCTTTTTGTTGTTCATAATTTTTACCTTTGCCTTTTTCTTCTTGTTCCTCTTCTTTAAGAATACCCTTCAGCATGAAATGCATTCTTTAACTACTAACATTCAATATTCAGTTACTAAGGGACTATTAATTCAGTCCCTATTTCTCTCTTTTCACTACCCCCTCCCTTTATGAACTCATTTCTCCAAATATGAGGCTGTATAGCAGATGAGAGTGGGCTTTGGGAAGTAATACATGATAAACCCTTCAAAGCCACATCTAGCTGTGAACATAAAAGACTCTCACATGTGGTGCAGGTTTTGATATGGAGAGCCAACAGCATCTGTTCTGGAGCCCATTAAGAAGATCTGCTATAGCCCAAGCCAGTTTGATTCAGTGGACAGAGCAACAGCCTGTGGACTGAAGGGTCTCAGGTTCGATTGTGGTTAAGGACACATACCCAGACACATATCTAGGAGGGGGCTTGTAGGAGGCAGCCAATCAATGATTCTTTCTCATCATTGATGCTTTTATCTCTCTCTCGCCCTCTCCCTTCCTCTCTGAAATCAATAAAAATATATTAAAAAGAAAATCTGCTATATGTTAGTGCTAGAGAGTTGAGTAGATCAAATTCCATTATAAAAATAAAGTGGGCTATTCCCAATAAGTTGGAAATTTAATCAAACTAGACCTTCCTAGCAGTAGAATGAGAATAGCTAGTATATCTCCTTTCCCATACAGACAACAGGGAATGTGGCTAAGTCACTTTTCTTATAGATTCATGCTGCCAACAACTCAGTTACATTAATATGATGTTAATTCTATTGTACATTTGCTTAGTAATATATAGGGCTTAAAGGTCTTTTTTCAAAATGTATTTTATTTCAAATTTGACACACCATTATCTGCTTTTGATCTGGGCAGGCCTGGGCAGGAGCAAAGCCTGCAATCGCGGGGAGCTGGGGCTCTCAGTATGTGAGAGGGGGCAGGTTGGGCTGAGGGACTCCCGCACCCCCAGTGCACAAATTTCGTGCATCGGGTCCCTAAGTAATCATAATATGTTAATTAGACTGGACATCCTTCTGGACAACTTTCCAGATGAAGCCAGGGCTGCAAGTGAAGCCCAGGTCCCAGGTGCCTGCTGGTGGCCAGTGGGAAGCCTGGGTCCCAGAGGGAAGATGGTGCCAGCAGCTGGGGGAAGGAAGGCCTACTCTTGTATGAATTTTGTGCATTGGGCTTCTAGTCTCTCTCTATAAGAGGTTAATATGCAAAGTGTCCCCTCAGGAGTTCTACTGGGAGAATGGGAGTTGGATTGCTCACTATGACATGTGCTGACCACCAGGGGGTGGCACAGAACATGGTGAGCATCTGTCACACACTGTGACCTCTCACTGGCTACCTGGGGGCAGAGGTGGCTGAGATGGAGGTGGGGTCAGAATGCAGGGTGTCTGCCAAGCCTGCTCTCACTCCCTCTACTACCTTCCCCTGGGACGCCCCTGCACTCAGGTGCTGGAGACCTGCAGGGAGCCTGCCTGGCACCCGTGCAGCATCTTCCAGGTGAGCGGGCTGCAGCTGCTGGGACCACAGGGGCTAGTTGGGGTCCCTGTTGGTTCGCGCAGGAGCCGGTCTGCGAGGCCAACCGGGGAGAGCGCACTTCCCACTGGGCTTCCGAGTGGCCCCGCTGGGCAGCCCAGTGGCTCACGCTCTACCTTGGCCACAGTGTCTGGCCACAGGCACCGCATCTCTGCATGGGGACTCAGGAGGAGTGGGGCATGTGGGGCGCTGCCCAGGTTCAGCTCAGAGCCCAGAGGACAGCTGGGATCTGCCCTTTCACACCAGACGCTCAGCTTCGATTGCCGGCCAGGCCTAGGACTGTACCCATGCACAGATTTCATGCACCGGGCCTCTACTATTACATAAAAAAAATATACATATATATATACCTGCTAGTTTGTGAAGGCTTATTTCTTGGCTTTTTGGAACACACTCTGACATATTCCTTTTTGTTTGTGTTTTCAATGAACTTCACATATATCCTTTTGTATTTACTCTTTGCATCTCCAAAATATCCAAGGTACTAAGGAAAAAAAACAACACTTTGAATTACATAATTATTTGAATTCTGTACATAGATTACTTTGTCAGCTTAAATGTCACATAAACATCCTTAATGTTTTTCAAAATGCAACTCTGGACAGGATAATTTCACTCTCAATAAAAATGATCGTAGGCTAATTCTTAACTGCAGGCTCATACATAGAAACAATTTCATTTGGTTAATCCTTAGATGTTTACTTACTATTAAACAAGTACACATAAGTGCAAAAGAATAACCTCTGTAAATCTATTGGTAAAGTGGGCTATCAACATTAGGAGACTCTGAGGCCATCTGAACCTCTTACCTTCCACCAACAAAAAGATTATGACTCACTTTATTGTGGTGCTCTGAAACTGAAGCTGCAATATCTCCAAGGTATGCCTGTATTCTGTTATTCAAATTTTATGCATTCCTATACAATAAAATACTAATATGCAAATTGACCAAACGGTGGAATGACTGGTCGCTATTACGTGCTATGACCACAAGGGTGCAGACGCTCAATGCAGGAGCTGCCCACTGGTGGTCAATGCACTCCCACAGGGGGAAGCGCAGCTCAGCCAGAAGCCCTGAGCCAAGCTCACTACTGGTGAGTTCAGCGGTGGTGGCAGGAGCCTCTCCTACCTCCACAGAACTCAGGATGTCTGACTGCCCCTATGCTGTCAGTTGGACATCCCCTGTGGGCTCCCGGACTGTGAGAGGGTGCAGGCTGGCCTGAGGGACCGCCCCACTCCCCGAGTACACGAATTTCATGCACTGGGCCTCTAGTTTTATATTATAAATGCTCAATATAAAATATGTTTATTTATTTATTTAAAATATATTTTATTGACTTTTTTTACAGAGAGGAAGAGAGAGGGATAGAGAGTTAGAAACATCGATGAGAGAGAATCATTGATCAGCTGCCTCTTGCACACCCCCTACTGGGGATGTGCCAGCAACCAAGGTACATGCCCTTGACTGGAATCGAACCTGGAACCTCTCAGTCCGCAGGCTGCCGCTCTAACCACTGAGCCAAACCGGTTTTGGCAAAATATGTTTAAATTTAAATCATTCTATATTTTCCACATGATCACTATAAAAAAATAGGAAGGTTAATATAAACAAACATTTTGCTTACACTATTTGTAGCAGCAAATTCTCTTTGCCCAACTCGAATTTCAGGAACAAACTTCTGTAATAAAGCTTTTTGGACTTTCCAAATAGCTGGCGGTTCTTTTCCTGTTTTTAAAGCCTCCTATAAAAAGCAGCATTAAATACATTTACAAACACCAGCAACATATTTTAGATTTATAGAATCTTAGCGCTAAAAGGAATATTAAAAACCTATCTAGCTCAACTTTTATCTTTTACCTCACTGAACTTTTAAAATAATTCTTATAAGCTGGCTATTCAGTCTCTGCTTAAATTTTTCCAGATATAGGAAGCACACCAACATGCAAAATAGCCCATTACTCTTTGTATAGCTATTGGAAATTTTTCTCTGATAATATATTCATGTATTACTTATGCAATTTTATAACAATAGATACATATTCAAAAAGACAATTAACAAATATGCTGAAATATTAACAGCAGTTAATTGTGAATGGAGATCATTTGAATTTTGTACTCAATGTACTTTTTAATGCTATTTCTTTCTACTACAATTAAAAAAAAATAAACGTAAGTTTTCTTAAACATAGGTAAAATTTTCTTTTGTAAAATTGTAAAGTTCTACTCATGGTTCTATAATTTGAAATTATAAAAGTAAGTCTTCTACTTTTAAATGATATTCCTATTATTTTATTTAAACTTTAAAATTAGATAACCATTTTCTCAACCTTCTAATAGTATGCAATTTGTTGAGAGCCTTGAAAAAAAAATTTAACATTTCAAAACTGCTCTAATCACTAGTACATAAATGCAACATATTGACTAGTCAGAAATACATAAGACTCAGATATAAGTTAAAATTATTTTAAGTTATTTTCCTTTATACAACATCTGGTATATACTAGTGATTTTATTATTGAACAATTATAAAGAATAATGGTGAAAATATAACTTTAAGCTTTTCAAGCTAGGTGCATACTATTGAAGTCATCATGAAGGCTATCATAGTACATTCCCACTAAACTAAACAATCTTTATACTTGTGAACATTTACATCACCTTAAAAGTCTCTATGTCTTCTATCTTTACCACAAACTCATCACGCTCTCTGTACTGGCCTTCTCCTCCACTTTCTGTGTTCTCATCATCTGTAAAACCTTCTATGGCAATAGTGTCTTGTCCTTTTGCAAATTGATTTGAAGGAAGACCATCAAGTTCAATGGGCTTTGAGAGTTCGGTAGAGCCTTTATTTTCCAGGATATTTACTGCAGATGAAGTAGAGTAGAGAGGTTCTTGCTTAATTGTACCCACAGAGGTGGAGGAAGTAGTAGCAGTACCAGTAGTATTGGCAGTTAGGCTAGTAGTTACCACCTGTAGGGCTTCTGAAACTAGATCAAGCAAATACAAATCAATAATACAAATAATTAAACATAACAGTTTAAAAAGAAACAATTATTTTTGCCATTAATTATTTGAATCGCCTGGCCTGTGTGGCTCAGTGATTGAGCATCGACCTATGAACCAGGAAGTCAAGGTTCGATTCCAGGTGGGGGCACATTTCTGGGTTGTGAGCTCAATCCCCAGTAGGGGGCATGCATGAGGCAGCTGATCAATTATTCTCTCATCATTGATGTTTTTATCTCTCCCTCTCCCTTCCTCTCTGAAATCAATAAAAAATATATTTAAAAAGTTACTTGAAACAATCAAAAACTGCAGTAAGAAATTAAAGAATGGTTGTTAATTTTCAGTAAACAAAGTGGTGAGCATTACAGACTGAGAATCTCCACTGACCTACAATGAAGTCCACTTAATAACATAAAAATATTTTAAGTTAAGTAAGGGTCAGCTGACCAAAGCTATGAAATATTCCTAGAACAGCCAATTATATGTAGGAAAGTAAAACAACAACCCCAAAATATTCTGAATCAGCACGAGATGTTATAAAATAAAAAGAATTAAAATGTAATAATATGAAATTGACACATTTCCTAGAAAGATACAAACTACCAAAATAGACTCAAGAAAAAACTGACCATCTGGATAGACCAGTGATTTTCAACTGCTGTGCCATAATAATTTTGAAAACACGCCGTATTTAGTCAGGGGCATTGACCTCTTTTCCCTTAGATTATCAAATTTAAAAATGACAACAGCTGCCCCAGCCAGTGTTACTCAGCGGGTTGAGCTTCACTTCATGCACTAAGAGGTGACCAGTTTGATTCCTCATTAGGGCACATGCCTACGTGTGTTCTTGATCCCCAGAAGGGGGCATGCAGGAGGTAGCCAATCAATGTTGATGTTTTCCGCTCTCTCCCTCTCCCTTCCTCTCTCTCTCAAATTAATAAAAATGTTTTTTTTAAATGACAATAGCCATCGGTATGAATGAATCAAAATTATACCATTTTTTTTGTCAGATCAACAAGAAATATACTTTTTGTCATGCCGCAGAATTTTAGTAATTAGTTATGTGTGCCATGAGATGAAAAAGGTTGAAAATTGCTGGAATAGACCAATAACAAATAAAGAGAATAAAATAAATTTTAAAACACCCTACAAAGAGCTTCGGCAGGTTTGGCTCAGTGGATAGAACATCGGCCTATAGACTGAAGGGTCCCAGGTGCGATTCCAGTCAAGGGCATGTACCTTGGTTTCAGGCACATCCCCAGTAAGGGGGTGTGCAGGAGGCAGCTGATGGATGTTTCTCTCTCATCTGATGTTTCTTCTTCTCTATCCCTCCCCCTTCCTCTCTGTAAAAAAAAAAATCAATAAAATATATATTTTAAAAAATAACCTACAAAGATAAAGATAAGCACATGCCTAAATGGTTTCACCCAACAGTTTAATTAAGAATATTAATCCCTGCTAAACTCCAAAAAATAGGAGGCAGTACTTCCAGACTCATTTTATGAGACTGGTATTATTCTAATACCTAAGCCAGACAAAAATACCATGAAAAAAAAATCCCAAAACTATAGATCAGTATCCCTCATTGAAAATACCCCAAAAAAACTATGAGAAAATCTAAAAAAGAATGACCTAAGTGTGTTTTATCCTAGGAATGCATGCTTAGTTTAACATCTGAAAATCAAGCAATCATCATATTAATATAACAAAGTACAATAACCAAGGATCATCTCAATGAACACAGAAAAAACTTTTGGCAAAATTCAGTATTGCGAATAAACACTTTAATGATACAAATACAACCTAAAAATAGAAGGGACCGTCTTCAACTTAATAATGGGCATCTATCTATAAAAAACCCAGTTGCCCTAGCTGGTTTAACTCAGTGGATAGAGCATCGGCCTGTGGATTCGATTCTGGTCCAAGGACACATGCCCACATTGCAGGTTTGATCTTCAATAGGGTGCATGCAGGAGGCAGCCAATCAATGATTCTCTCTCATCATTGATGTTTCTATCTCTCTCCCTCCCCCTTCCTCTCTGAAATCAATAAAAGTATATTTTTAAAATACTTTAACATAAGCAAGTTAACATCATGCTTATTGGTAAATGAATAATTCTGACTTTCAGTCTTATTACTTAAGACTGGCTGGTATGGCTCAGTATATTTTTAAAATACTTTAACATAAGCAAGTTAACATCATGCTTATTGGTAAATGAATAATTCTGACTTTCAGTCTTATTACTTAAGACTGGCTGGTATAAATTGGTTTCTTTATATGAAGTTTTAAAACAAGCCAAAACAAAAGCAGAGTGTTTAGGGATGCATACACAGGTGGTAAAATGATAGAAGAAAAGGAAGGAAGTACTGCTTTTGGTTATTTCTAGAGGTTATGAGTTTAGTTTAATTTAATACTCTATTTTTGTACTTCTTTATGTGTAGAATTTAACATCATAAGTTTTCTTCTTTGCTCCACATTCTTAGTACATCCCATTGGTTTTAAAATACAATGCTCTACAGTCCTTTTTAAGTGGTTTGTCACTTCAGTTCTGGTTAATCCTTTTAGAAGTTGTATCAAGTTATTTAAAAGTTTTTAAGTAAAAACTTATTTTTATTTATTTTATCTTTCTTTTTTCTTTCTGCTTGGCCGATGTGGTTCAGCTGCTTGATACATAAATTGGTTTAATTATGCCAATCATTGTATTTTTGTTTATGTTTGAAAATTTCCGTAATTAAAAGTTAAGCAAATATTTTTAAAAGATTATATAAATTCCAAATTAGTTGAGGGGAAAATATACAATACTATATACAATAAAATTACTGCACATGGTCAGGAAATATGGCTTAAATAATGTCTGCATTTTCAAATTTATGGAAATTCTTATTTGTGTTTTCCCTTTTTGTGTTATAGTCCATATGTGAGTTTTATTTCATAAGAAAAATGTTCTGAAAGAAAGAAAACAGAGATATGGAAAAGTACACTAAATATGTACTAAATAACAATAAAATATACACTAAATAACAATAAAATTAGTATGGCAATATTAAAAACAGAAATGGGAAATTAAATGGGGAGAAGAGATATTTTATTATGATAAAATAAATTTAACTATAGTAAAATCGTATGCACTTAATTACATAGGTTCAAAATGTATCAAGTCAACAGTATTAGATAAATAATTATTGTCATTGGAAACTATAACACACCTTTTTCAGGAATCAACAGATCAAGCAATCTAAAAACAAATAAGGATAGGGAAGATTTAAAAAAAAATTTATTATCAAACATTTCGAACATACACAAAAGTAGAAAATACAAACCCTTATGGTGGTATCCACCACGAACATTTTGGTATACTTCTTTCATCTACCCATTCATCACACATTTAATATGTGCTGGGATACTTTATAAGTTCTAGACCAACATATACATTTCTTATAGAACCTAATGTCATTTATTACATTAAGTGAAAAAATAGATATAACGGATTTAATGAAACCTATTACCATTTGTTACTCATGGAATTTATAAAAACTGACCATTTCCTAGCTACTAATAAAATTTCCATACATTTAAAGATGCAGACATTATTTAAGCCATATTCCCTTGATGACAATACAACAGGGCCACAAATTAGTAACAAAAGAATACCACTAACAACAACAAACACCAAAACCTACTATGAAATGGGCAAAAACAAACCAACCAACACTATTCTTAATAACTTTTGGGTTAAAAAGGAAATCATTAAAACTATAATGACAAACCATTTAGAAGGGACAGGGAGAGCGTTACAAATTGAAACCAGAAGGATACAGTCAGTGTTGTGCAAATAAGAAAACTAACCCTTAATGCCAATAATAGAGTGAGCAAATACAAACATGAAGTAAATATACACAAGAAGCCAAAGAGAGAATATTAAATTGAACCCAGAGAACATAGGGGAAAAGAACTGATAAAAGCAAAAATTAAGAAAAAGTGAGTAAAAATGGTAACAGAATAAAAAAAGTTCTTAGGTTTCTTGAAAAGACTCATTAAATAGGTAAACTTTTCACAGACCGATCCAACAAAAAGATTCAAATAATCATTTGGAGCAAAAAAGAACATAATTACAAAAACAGAGGAGAATAAAAACTTATGAGGGAAGACCTGGCTAGTTGCTCGGTAGGTTAGAGCTTTGTCCTAATACACCAAGGTTGTGGGTTTGAGCCCCAGTCTGAGCACATATAAGAAGCAATCAATGAATGCATAAAAAAGTGGAACAACGAATCAGTTTCTCTTTCTCTCTCTCTAAAAATCAATAAATAAAAATGTTAAAAAAATGGGTGAGGGCCCAGCATGATTCAATGGTTGAGCACTGATCTAAGAACAAGGAGGTGACAGTTTGATTCCCGGTGAGGGCACATGCCCAGGTTGCAGGCTTGATCCCTGTGTGGGGTGTGTAGGGGGCAGCCAATCAATAATTCTCTCATTATTGATGTTTCGGTCTCTCACTCTTCCTTTCTTCTCTTAAATCAATAAAAAAAATATTTTTAAAATGTATAAGAGAATACTATGTACAACTTTATAACAAACTTAAATATTAAGCAAAATGGATGATTTTACCAGAAAATATACCTTTCTTAAATTGACCCAAAGAGATCATACTACCTTAGGAAAATGCAAAGTCCCAGATATATTCTTAGAAGGTTTAACCAAATCCTTACATGTGGTAAACTTCAAAATATTCCTGAATACAAACAAGAAGAAGACAAAAGAAAACCAGGAAAAGCTAATCTCATTTATGAATCTAGGCCTAACATCTATAATAATAAAAGCATAATATGCCAATTAGACCGGACAAAGCCAGGGCTGTGAGGGAAGCCCAGCTCCTGGGTGTGTGCAGGCAGCTGGAGGGAAGCTAGGGTCCGGTACCTGCCAATGGCCATAGAGAAGCCCAGGTCCTGGGTGCCTAAGGGGAAGCTGGTGCTGGGCAGCTGGGGAAAGGAAGGCCTATTCTTGCACAAATTTCATGCATCAGGCCTCTAGTTACCAAATAAAATACTAGCAACTTAAATCTTACAATGGGTTAAAGAATTTCATCATGACCAAGTAGAGTAAATGGTAAAAAAAATTTTTAAAAAAAGGATTTAAGAAATCAACTGAGCCCTAGCAGGTTTATCTCAGTGGATAGTGTTGGACTACGGACTGAAGGATCCTGGGTCCCAATCCACTCAAGGGCACACACCTCAGTTGCAGACTCTATCCCCAGCCCTTGGTCTGGGTGTGTGTGGGAGGCAACCAATCCATGTGTCTCTTTCACGTCAATGTTTCTCTCTGTCTATGCCCCTCCCTTCCATTCTCTCTAAAAATCAATGAAAATATCCTTGGGTGAGGATTAACAACAACAACAACAATAAATAAATAAATAAATAAATAAACTGAATTCATAGTTAAAAACTTTCTGATGAAGAAAACTCCAGATCTAGATGGCTTTACTAGCAAATTCAGCCCAACATTTGTGGAAGAAATAATACTACCAAATCTTTTACAGAAAATACAAGAGAAGTGAACACTTCCCAATTCATTTATGAAGTCAGCAATAACCAGATACCAAATCCGAACAAAGGTATTACAAAAAGGAAGCTTTATACGAATATCAATTGCAAACACAGATGCAAAAAAAAATTAGAAAGTTGAATCCATTAATGTATAAAAAGAGGTAAAAGTCAGTGGGATTTATCCTGGGAATGCAAGGCCATGAATATATTTTAAAATCAATGTAACTCCCCATATTGACAGACTAAATAAGAAAACGGCATGAAGTCCTGGCCTGATAGCACAGTTGTTTAGAGCAGCAGTTGCCAACCTTTCGAACCGCACGGATCACCAGTGATCCGAGGACTACCTGTTGGTGATCGCTGGTTTAGAGGATGGTCCTAATACTCCAAGGCTGCAGGTTTGATTGCTGGTCAGGGCACATATAAGTATCAGCCAATGAATGCATATATAAGTGAAACAATAGAAGTTTCTAAAATCTTTCAATAAAATCTTCTAAAATCAATCAATAGAAGTTTTTTTTTAAAGAATTTTAAAACAAGAAAACTGCACGAACATTTTAACAGATGAAAAAGTATTTGACAAAATTCAACCTTCATTCATTGTAAAAACTGTCAGCAATTGAAGAAATGTATGGAACTTCTTTAATGTGATAAAAGACATCTACAAAAAACATAAGGTTAACATCATACTTAATGGCGAGATTGAGTCCTTTCTGCCAAAGATTAAAAACATGATCAAGATGTCCAACTCACCACTCTCATTAAGCATTGTATAAGAAATCCTAGCATGTATGTTAGGACAGAGATAAAAAGGGCATAAGATTGGAAAAGGAAAAATAAATTATCTCTATTTGCAGATGCCATCATTTTCTACATAAAGTCCTATGGAATAAAAAAATCCTAGAATAAATGAGTTGTGCATATTCACAGGATTTCAAATCTATAATAATAAAAGCATAATATGCAAATCAACAGAATTACCAAATAGCAGCTACCATCCAGATGACCAGGCTATGACATGCACCAGTGCCAGGCCAGCCAAGGAGGGTGCAATGCGATTGGTCGGGCCCCGCCATTCCCCCATAGTCCCACAGAGGGAGTCCAAGACCACTGGCCAGCGACCATGTGGTGGGTGTGTGGGGACAACCAGCTATCACCCCGCAGAGGGAGGCCCAGGCCAGCCAAGCAATTGCACCCCACGCCTGTCACCCACAGAGGGAGGTGATCAGTGGCCGGGTTGGGGGTTAGGGGGAAGACTGCTGCACAGATGGCAAGCAATGACAGCAGTGGGGGCGGGACCAGCTGGGGGTAGCCAGGGGAAGATAAGCCCCAATAGGCCTGATCGCCAGCCAGAACTAGGGACCCTACCTGAGGGGTCCCAGATTGTGAAAGGGTACAGGCCAGGCTGAAGGACACACACACACACACACTGTGCACGAATTTCATGCACCAGGCCTCTAGTTAACATATAGAAAGCAACTGTATTTTTATGATCTATCAAGAATAATTGAAATTTGAAAATTTTTCAAAGTATAGTTTATAATAAATAGCATCCCAAAAAACATCCACAATAAATTTAACAAAGCATGTACAGGATCTATATGCCAAAAACTATAAAAATTTATGTGGAAAAGGAAAGGAACTAAAATAGTCAAAATAATTTTGTAAAAGGCAAGTTTGGAGGACTCACACTGCCTTACAATAAAGCTACAACAATTAAAATAGTGTGGTATTGGTGAAACCATAAATACATAGGTAAATATAACAGAACTGAGTCCAGAAATAGATTCTTATAAATATGACCAATTGATTTTGACAAAAGTGCAAAAACAGTGGAGAAAGGATTGTCTTTCCAATAAATGGAACTGGAAACACTGGACTTCTATATGTAATAAATAAATAAACAAAATAAGTTCAACCCATATTTCATATCTTACACAAAAATATAATCAAAAGGCATCATAGTCCTAAATGTCAAATGCAAAACTTTCAAACTTCTAGAAGAAAACAGGAGAAAATTTTTGTAACCATGGGTCAGGCAAAAAGCATAAATCATAAAGGAAAAATTGGACTTATTAGACCTCATCACAATTTAAAGT
This sequence comes from Nyctalus aviator, assembly GCA_036971965.1. NCBI lineage: Eukaryota > Metazoa > Chordata > Mammalia > Chiroptera > Vespertilionidae > Nyctalus > Nyctalus aviator. The sequence goes on along the minus strand of CM072929.1, from coordinate 7,312,643 downwards.
GCCTGCCCTTCAGAATTATTTAAGGGCTGTGGGAATTTAGAAGATAGGAGCATTTATTCTGCCTGCAGTAACTTCCACATGTGACTTTGAGAATGGTCTTCAAAGATAGCAAGTGTCTGCTGGGCTAAAAATGGAGAGGAGGTAGAAGACAACCTTTCAAAGACTCACAGGGCTAAGGAACAAAGAGAAGTTCAGTGCTCACAGAAGAGGGAACATGGAAAGAGTAGGGCAAGAGAGTAATATATGGAAAAGGAGAATTTTTACATGTTATTTGTCTTTCTTCCCATTAAACACCAAGTAAGAATTCTTTAGAAATATACTACCAGATGGCTATGCTAATAGATTATTTGGGATAACATTTGTTTCATGTCACTTTAGTAGTCAAGGGTAGTCTCAAGTCTGGAAAGAAGCTAAGACCACCACCACAAAACAAGGTTTAACGCTGGAAGCACCATTGTTTATACAAAGGAGCTAGGCTCTAGAACTAGGCAAACTTGAGTTCAGATTCCAACTCTGCCACTTACTGGCTACATGAACTCTGTTATATTCATTTACTCTGTTATGTTATCAGCATATTGAAGGTAACAATGCATATCTCCCACCATTGCTACTAGATTCCTGGCACAGAGATGGGAGCTATTTTACTATTTTAAATATTTTTTCCTTAGTATATTTTTTTAAATAGTAGTATTTATACTCGTCAATTATTTACATAAGATAGTGTTTCTTAAACCAGTTCTTCTAAATGTTCCCTTAACGTGATTTGGACATAGTCTGGAGCCAGCTGAAAATTTTATCTTATATTAATTGTATATGCTGCATACAATATAACCATATTTAATAGTAAAATGTTAATCTTCAGGTAAAATTGGCATACCAAAAAACAATGCCAGTTTATACTACAACAGGGCCTTCAATACAGCGCCTCATATTCATAAGCCCTCCTCAATGTATCTCAGATTAGACAAGTCTGGATAGCATACCATGTAAGTTAAGTTGCATGTGGTAAAAAGTCAAGGAAAAAACAAAACTACTCCATCAGAAATCTAGACATTCCTACAGTCAAGGAACACTGGGAAAAAAAATTAAGGTACCTACCTGTGCATTTTGTCCTGAAAATTAATTTGCAGACCTACTTCAAGCGCAAAAAGCTTCCAAGTCAGTCTTACAGCCAGAAAAATAATAGTGTAAAGCCATAATTATGAAATCTAAATTTTAAAACTTTACCTGTTTCCTTTTTTTTATCAGAAGTAGCATCCAAAGTAGTTAAGGTAGTAGAGGTGCTTTTACAAGTATCATTATTGCATGCTCCAGAATCATCTTCATCAGATGAGAATGAAGGTAAATGTTCTAAGTTTTTAAGTTCGTTATCAGCTTTTTCTGACGGACTGTTACCCCCCGTTTCGGACCCCGAAGGTGTGGGTATTGTAGATGGAGTCTTCGGAAACGGGGGCGGACAAAACGCACGGACGACCTGGGTTCCTGGTCGTCTAGTCCTGTTAGGCATTCGGACAGCAAGAGTAGAAAACTGCTGCTTGGGCCCAGATTTCAAAAAATCTAAGAAAGAGGCAATAAATCCTGTTTTGACTTCTGGCTGTTTTTCCTCTACTTCTTTGATCTTCTGTCTCATTTTTTCTTGATGCTGATAAACATCATGGCAGCCTTCTGAGGGAGGAGGAGTATATGGCAAATATATATCTGTTCCCTTTGAATTTTGGCGTTTGCTTTGGACGGGTCTTTTCAGCTGTTTCGGATTACTGTTCTCTTCCTCTTTAGTTTGCCCTTTGCCTTTAGTTTTCTTCTTCTGAAGGTTAAGATGCATTAAATCTTGGTTTTCTTCCTCAATCTTGACACTTAATGCCTCCCCAGGTTGGGCCATGGTCAACAGAGCTAGTGCACTCCTTGTCAGGTTCACTGACACACCACTGTCATCACCCCCTACGGTGAATTCACTCTCTGATGTAGCACTCTCTCCACTTATACTTCTGCTACTAGAAACGAACTCTTGGTTTCTGTTATTATTTAATGAACTATCAACAGGAACTTCACAATCGTCTTCAAAGTCATGATTGGTAGCAGGCTGTTTCTTGAATGGGCCAGACCTTTGCTCCTGGACTTCATGACTTGGTCCAGTCACTGGTGAAGTTAGTTTAGATGCTTTATTTTGACCTGGTGTTTCAATGTGCTGTGGATCAAGAGTCATTTTTGACTGAAGGATAGATACTGGTGAAAGGTTTACTGTAACTTGACTTCCATTTAAGGAAATATCATTTATATTCTGTGGCTTTCCTACTGTAGCTGTTATGGAGTTAAAATCTGAACTTACATGCCCGACATCTAATGACTGCTGAAAATGAGATTTAGAATCACCATCTTCAACAGTTGGAATGGTTTCATTTGAAGTTGACTTGGAAAAATCAGAAGGTGTAACCCCACAAGCTGCTGCTGTAGCTGCTAAGATATCATCCACATTTGATAAAATATTTCTTTCATCATTGAGAAGAATTGCCTCTGGGAAACATATTGATCCAAGGGAGACAAAATGATTCTTTGAATCCTGTTGATTTGTTTCACTAAAATGGCCCTTTGTTGTTAGATGTTGTTGTAAAGGTTTTGAAGACTCAGAGAGGTCCATTTTCATAATTTCAGAATTTTGGGTATGGAGTTGCTGCTGAGAATGGTCACCATTGCTCTGAATAATATGACTATCCATTTGAAGAAAAGGATGCACTATTTGTTGAGGACTTGGAACATGATGTAAAGACGCCTTTACCTGTCCTAAACCTGCCTGCAGCATTGACTGCTGGAGAATTTGTAAGTCACAGGGAGAATCTAAAAGGATCTGTGTATTAGAAAGAGATGCCTGATGGCCCTGCCCTAAAGTATGATTTGGAATTTGAATCTGAGATGATGCATTAATTATTTGATCATGCTGCTCCTGGACTTTGACATCATGTACCTTATGTATGAGAGAATGCTGCTGAGAGACCTGCTGGTTTAGGTCTTTAGTATTCAATGTTATTTGTGGAGTTTGCATTAAATCAGTTGCCTTCTTAATATCAAGGGCTGCGGCACTACTGACTTGGCCAATTTGTTGGTTAAGTTGTGCCACTGAACCAACCATACTATCTTCTTTTTTTGAACTTTGTAAAGCAATCCCAACAATGTTATCTTCAAGATGGGAATTACTTCTGATTACACTCTGAGAGTATCTGTCGTCTGCCTTTGACACCTTATAAGTTGATTCTTGAACATTAATTTCCCCATCAGATAGCCGTTGGGTTGATGACTCAAGAGATACTTGTGGCTGTAATACTTGTAATTCTTGCATTGGAAAATCTTCTTTTTGCTTTGAAGATGTATACACGTTTGAGTCAAGTTTCCTTTCAGCATAAGACTTTGGATCAGGGGAAGGTATGCTATTTTGTAATGTCTGACAATGAGTAGAGGACGTAAAAGATGATGACTGGATGGGAGGCAAAAACTTTTGGGATTGGGGAGATGATGATCCTTGAGCTTGAGCATTTTGGGAAGAGTGCATAGAAATAAAATTCTGAGTTGTGCTAGATTCTGGCAAACACTGAGCCTGAGAGGCGGAAGAATAGGAAAGAGAAGGAGCTGTTAATGTTAGGGACTGCCCTGACCCATAGCTTTCTGAAGGACTAACAACGGACAAACCTTGTGATTGAGATGAATAATTAACTTGTGTCTGGTTAGCTGGTGATAAACCCTGAGAATGACCAGATGAGTAACTTTGAGACTGGCTAACTGAAGATAGATCTCTTGTTTGAGCTGGGTAGTTCTCATTTGTAACTGAGGGTAACACCTCTTGCGGATTAGAAGAATAATTAAGTGTCTGATTTTCGGAAGTTACTGTCTGAGATGAACCAGAAAAAGTCAATGTTTTATATAAGGATGGCAACTTTTCAACTTTGCTGGGTTTATAAACCTGTGAATGAACAATAGATGGCACATTATGTGGTTGTACTAAACCATAATTTTGGGACTGACTAACTGATAAAAGGCTTGGTAGTTGTGCTGTAGAATAAATTTGTGCTTGGCCTGATATTACAGAACTCTGGTTATGCAAAGGTTTGGAATAGCTTAGTGTTTGAACAGGAGGAATTATACTTTGAGGTTTGGGGTTCTTAGTTGATGTGAGTAGTTGCTTTGCAGAACAGCTTTTTACTAGTATAGTGGAGGGAGGATATCCTGATGATGGAATTACAGATGAGTAAGATTGAGCAAGTTCCACTGATACCTGGGAGGGCTTCTGCTGCAGTCCTCCATTGCTCACCTGAGTGGACTCTCCAATTGGGCTACAGGACAAAGATGACTGCCTGCTTGTTTCCTGAAAATTAACTGCATTTGCATTTGAGAGATAACTATGTAAGGAATGCTGTGAACCAGTCAGTTGTGCCTGAATAGACTGGGTACTTGAAGGCCGCTGATGGTGTTTAATAACACTACATTCTCGAAGAGCTCTTTCAATGGAAGCAGTAGAATTAGTAAACAGAGTTGAACTGTAGGCTTGAGGCATTTGCTGGGTTCCCCCAAGTGCTGAAGGCAACAAACTGAACTGAGGTTGTAAGAGATGGGGTGCAGACTCTTGAGCTGAGCGATACGTTGAGGACTGAGGTGGTACGCTATTACATAACACAGAACTGCCCAGGCGCTCAAATGCCAAAGCAGTTGGAACAGTTCCCTGGGAAGTTTTGATTTGTAGCAAAGGGTCATGAGGATTTAGAATTCCATTTGATGTAGTGTTAAAACTTGAATCCTGAAGCACCAAAGGTGAGGTGGTAGCAAAGTTTCTATTGTTGAAGGTGGTGGGATGCTGATAAGCAGAGAGGGCAGAAGGTGAAAGTGTTCCAGTGGTTGGCAAAGGTCCAGTAACGAACAGCTCAGTTGCTGCTGAGGAATGCATACCTATGGAGAGAATATGCAAAGATATTTATGCAATTACTACAAAAATGCAACTATATTTATGTTTTCATAGTAGATACATAGATAACATTTGCTCACTAAAAAGCATATAAACAATACAGGGTATATAAAATGGAAAGTGATAGTTTCTAACAACAGTTCTTTTTAGAGAAGATTCTGAAAATTACATTTTCAAATAGCTAGCTTTCTTAAAGCAAAACAAAATTAGTTATCAGCAACTCATACCTATAATTGTTATATAAATATGATTATAAATAGTTAGACAAGGCCAATTAAGAAACCAGTAGCCCTAGCTGGTTTGGCTCAGTGGATAGAGCACCAGCCTCCGGACTGAAGGGTCCCAGGTTCGATTCTAGTCAAGAGCACATTCTACGGTTGCGGCTCCGTCCCCAGTTGGGGAGCATGCAGGAGGCAGCCAATCAATGATTCTCATCATTGATGTTTCTACCTCTCTCTCTCTCTCCCTTCCTCTCTAAAAATCAATAAAAAATATTTGCAACGCCGAGACCAGTTTGGCTCAATGGATAGAGCGTCGGCTTGGGGACTGAAGGGTCCCGGGTTCGATTCTGGTCAAGGGCATATACCTTGGTTGCGGGCATATCCCCAGTAGGGGGTGTGCAAGAGGCAGCTGATTGATGACTCTCTCTCATGGATGTTTCTAACTCTATCTCTCTCCCTTCCTCTCTGTACAAAATCAATAAAATATTAAAAAACAATATTTGCAACATAGCAAATATAATGAATATTGTAATAACTATGTATGATGCCAGGTGAGCACTAGAATTATTAAAGTAATTACTTTGCAAATTATATAAATGTCTCATTACATGTTGTATACTCTTGAAATTAATATACAATAATATTGAATGTCAACTGTAATTGGGAAAATAAGTAAATTTTGCTCTTACAAAAAAAGTTATATGTGGATTCTCAACTCTGCAGGGGGTCAACACACCCCTAATACTCATTGTTCAAGGGTCAGCTGTACTTAAGTTGCCAGATAAAAACTTTATTTCTAGGGCTTATCTTTAATAATTATCTTCTTTCTTCAACTTGTTGGTTTTTATCAGAGTGCTAAAACTGAATTTCTGCTAGTAAAATTTATTGAATTTTGTCCACCTTAAAATTGTGAAAAATTCCAGGTTTTAAAGTTCACTGGGAAATCAATAATTAACTTCACTCTCGGCCACACTACCATAATGACAAGGTCCATACAAAGTATATTTTTACAAGACTTAAAAATTCTGAAAACAAAGAATCACCTGTCTGCCAGGATGGAGCCCTGAATTGTGGTAAAAGAGAAGTTCCTGAAGAAGCAGCCTGAGCTGTTTGAGATTCAACAGAAGAGAGAAAGCTCATTACTGGAGATTCCTTAGTGTTAGTGCTGGCACTGTTCACACCAGTATCAAATATTCCAGAAAGACCTACATTTGAAGATAAAATATATCCCAAAGTAAAGATATTATTAATTTAAAATTATATTTCTGATCATATTTTAAAAAGGACTCTGAAATTTGAGGTAAAAAGTTCTACAATCCTAAACTGTTTTATTTTGAAATAGAAACAAATATTAATTTGACTACGCATAGTTATAATTTAAAATCTATAAGGATGCATGAAAAAGATCTCCCAACTAATTAGTCATGTTTATATTCCTTATCAATAAAAGGCATAGCTTTTAATATCATTTTTATTTTAAAATTTCCCATGACATTGTTATGTCCTGTGTACATATTCATAACCCAACATGTGAAAACTGATTTTTTTCCTTATTCATTAAATGTACACAGATTCATGTTATATTTCACAAGAGAATTTTTACCAGTTGGCTGAGGTGTGGTAGGATATCCAGGAAGTTGATGAGAAGCTGCAAAAGTCTGTTTCTGAAGGCGATTTGTTTCAGAGAGTGAGGGATGTCCTTCTTCAAAGCTTAAACTAGAGGATAATAAAAAGAAGTGACTAAAAACACAATGCTCAAACCATATGATCAAAAAATTTCTAAAAGAGCAATTGTCAAGGTAGCAGAAGTCTTTGACTATAATAAACTCCTGATCTATAGACCAATAGATCAAGCACAGTCTGACAATAATGTCAAAATGGGGAAAGCCCATTGAAAATATACAAGGAAGAAAAATGCACATAATATTTTCTTTACCTCAACTTTTACCTCCTACAAAGTCCTTTTACTGAGAGAGGTAAAATATGGTACAGTGGGAAAAGCAATATCCCAGAAAACAGGACAGCTGAATTCATTGTCCAAGCTCTACAACTGGCTTCCAGTGTGACTTCAACAAGTGATTCAATTACTTCAGACTAATCTCCTCATCTGCATGACTAAGGGACTAGACAAGATAACTTCCAAGGTCACTCTAATTTTATATAAAATCCTATATAACATCAGATCATTCAAATAAATTGATCATTAATATTATTTCCCAAAAGCTTGAAATTATATTTTGAGTCATTCAGAAAAAAAATATTTTCTTCCCTTGATTTTTATTTTTAATATTTTAACCCAGAGAAAAAACTAAAATAGTGTAATGAATAACCTACACACCTGTCACCTAAGATTCAATAATTAACATTTTGTTATATATATATATATATATATATATATATCCCAGTGCATGAAAATTCGTGCATTGGAGGGGGGTCTCTCAGCCCAACCTGCCCCCTCTCACAGCCTGCCCCCTCTCAGGGGCGGGAGGTGACCTGGCAATCAGGGGAAGGTGATGCCCCCATCACATCTCTACTGCTAGCAGTGCAAACTTCAGCCAGTCCTGGTTACCTGAGCCTTAGGTGGACCTGGGAGGCTGGGCAGCCACCATCCTAGGATTGCCTGCACCTCAGGCAGGCCTTAGGTGGGACTGGGTGATGCCATTTGGTGGCTGTGGGTGCCACCATCTTTGAGGGCATGGTAGTAAATTAGTGTATTCACTTCTTATTGGCTGTTGGCACTGCCATCTTTGCAACAGTGTGAGGGTCAATTAGCATATTCCCTCTTTATTAGATTGGAGATATATATATTTTTTTTATTTTTTTTTATTTTTATTTTTTAATTTAGCCACTTGAAAATAACTTGCAGACATCACACTATATCCTAATTCCTTCAGTTTTATCTCCTAGGAATAGAATATTCTCCTATATAACCAGTAGTAGACTTGAAGAACTTTAACAATAAGTCAATAATAGCATGTAATACAGAGGTCATAATTTCCCCTAACTATTAGCAAGATATTTGGAAATTTTAAAACTTTTTCAGTGTAGGATCCAATCAAATTCAAGAATGGCATTTGGTTGTATCTCTTTAAATATAGTTTTAAAAACACACACACACACTCTCTCTCACTAGAGACCTGGTGCATGGGGGTCCCTCAGCCCAGCCTGTGCCCTCTCGCAATGCCTAAGCCAACAGTCGGACATCCTTAGCTCTGCTGTGGAGGCGGGAGAGGCTCCCATCACCACTGCTGCACTCACCAGGGACAGCTCCTGCGTGAGCATCTGCCCCCAGGGGTCAGTGTGCATCACAGCAACCAGTCAGTCATTCAGCCGTTTGGTCAATTTACATGTTAGCCTTTTATTATATAAGAACATTTTTTATTGATTTCAGAGGGAGAGAGAAACATCAATGATGAGAACCATTGATTGCCTGACTTCTGTACACCTCCTTCAGGGGATCAAGTCTGCAACCTGGGTATTTGCCCCGACATGGAATCAAACTCCGATCTCCTGGTTCATAGGTTGATGCTCAACCACTGAGCTAAGCTGGCCGGGCATGTCTCTTTAAATTTAGAACAGTGCCTCACCCTATCCGTAATCCCAGATCCCTCTGTCTTAATTTCATGACACAGAGTACTTAAACTGTATGCTATCCCAAATTCTGGATTGGTCTGATTGCTACCTCATGAGAAGTACATAGTGATGTTTTTTAATTATTGAATAATATGAGAACACACACAATGTCAATTTATCTCATTATAGGTGAAACTGAAAGCTAGTCAGATTTCTCCATCATATACAATTTTGAGGTATTATTTTAAGGCTGTGTAAATATCTTGATCCCAAAAGCAATGATTTAGTTATCATTCACTCATGATCTTTAACTCAATTATTGGATTGAAGATTAGAAATGGTGAGTTTTTAATTAAACCATCATTTCACATTTAAAAGTTAGCATTCTTCTATAAAATAAAAATGAGCCTTTTCTGCCCAGCCAGCATGGCTCAATGTTTGAGCATCAACCTATGAACCGGGAAACCAGGAGGTCACGGTTCCATTCCCGGTCAGGTTGTGGGCTTGATCCCCAGTGGGGGCACCAATGTCCTTCTTACATAATGATTCTCCAGTGGAGACACCAATGATTCTCTCATCATTGATGTGTTCTTTCTCTCTCTCTCTCTCTCTCTCTCTCTCTCTCTCTCTCTCTCTCTCTCTCTCCCTCCCCTCCCTCTCCCTTCCTCTCTGTAGTCAATACATACACACACACACATATATTTTTAATTTTTTTTTTTTTTAATGAGCCTTTTCTGGATAGCAGCAGTTCACTGGAGAAAGCTGTCCTCTGCAGTGTGGGAAAATGACTCAGCACAGGAAACCAGGGTGGTTGCCCTCCAAGCTTCAACCCAGATCCCCCAAACCTGTCTTCTATTAACACAGTCCCAGTCCACTTGCCTGGGCCCAGGGGACAATGAACTCTCCATGGAGCCAGATCCCACTGACAGATGGGGGCCTGGATCTCCAACAGGTACAACAGTGGACACTTTCAACTGTTCCAGAAGAAACCTGCTTCTGTTGCCAGAGACAGAACACACCCCGCCCTCTCTCAGAAGCAGAGTCAGAGAGGAGGTTTCACAATGTGGACAGTGTGGTTCCTCACTGCGGAATCTGAGCCTTGCTTTTCATATATCAGGTGGAAGGAAGGCCTGCTGTGGGAAGGATTCTCTCAATGGGGAGGACTTCCTGGAGGGAGAAGAATCAGGAGGCTCCCAGGAGTGTGCCCTCTGGCTCTTCTGAGGAAACCCGGATGGAGACCTGAGCTCTCAGCACTTGTGGAGCTGGCATGAATCAGAGAGAGCCAGCCAACCAAGGCAGTGAGTGAGTGGTGAGCGGCAGTGAAGGGACTCGTGAGCATCGAGGGTGTATTTCACAGAATTGCAGGGAGAACTTACAGCCAGGTCTTCAGGACAAATAGATTCCTGACCTCTTCCTCTTTGTAAAAGTGCTAATTTATTTTATTTTATTTTTTTTTTACAAGGAATTAGAAGATTTTCAGTGTGTTTTTTTTTGTTTTTTTAAAGAACCTTTACAAAGCCCTTGCAAAATCTCCACTGGAGTCGTATTTCTTATCCATGAGAGTACTCTCCAGACGAGGGACACTGGTCAGTTTTATTACACAGACAGAAACTGAAGCCAAGCATCACTGTTTTGATCCTGACACTGACTTAATACCAGCAGGAAATTCTATGTCCTTGTACACCTGTAGGCTAGAAGCTTGCAGTGGGAGCACTGAGTCAACACTGTCAAGAGGGCTTTCTCTCTTAGCCCTGATGGCAGCTCTAAGCAGGATTCTCGCCTTAGAACAGTTTGGTTTCCCTGAGCATAAAATCAGGATCATTTTACCATTCCTTCCTTAGAGAGGTCAATGGGGCCACCAGCTGTTGCAGAGCTGTGGGCTGCCCACTACAGAGCCATTTCCTCCTCGCTACCTGGGTGGCACAGCCTTGATTGGGTTGCCCTCTTCTTAGGGTTATGTCCTTTTTAGGACCGTGGGCTCCACCCAGCTCTTTGCTGGGCGACTCTGCTAGAGTAGGCCATTGTGGGGGCCTTGTCTTACCTGGAGACTGGTAAGTGTTGGGTGGGTTGTGCCGATTCTGGCCAATAAAGCCTGGGAGACATCTGATGGAGGGACATGAGACAGGAATGGCAAAGGGAGAAAATAGAGAGAACCTGAGTCCTCAATGACATTTTTCAGCTGCTCATGTAAGTAATCTTGGATCATTTCTACTTTGGAAGCTCTTATTGAGAGAGAATGACTTGTCCCTGTTGCCCAGGGCCACCTGGCTGGTTGCTGTTATTGAATCTTGCTACCCGGCGAATGAATCTCCTCTTCGGCATCTATACTCGCCTTCCTGCGTGGAGAGCACTTGGGAGAAGGTATCACCAATAAAGGCCCCTCTGCGGGCAGCTCGTAAGCCAGAGCCTTTCAAACCAGGACGTGAGGCGGGGAGGAGAGGCACACCCACGCCCCCACCAGGACTAACGCCACCACCCACGGAGCTGAAATACACTTGACTTCCCATCTCCAACTTTGGAATTCATGGGGACTTTTCATTCTATTTCCTAACATTTTTTTCTTCACATATGACTGATAGTTCCGATATTTTTCCTACGTTCTAGTTAAATGATTAACCCCACCCCCACCCCCACTCAGCCCGTTGTCCACATAAAGCACTTGTGCACGGCCCCCGGCTGCATGCCACAGGTGGTCCCAGAGTGTGTGGGTAGCACATGCCAAGGTCCACACAGTGACTGTTGTAAACACAAAAGGGGAGAGAGCAGTAGGAAGCACCTTCGGGGGATGTAGCAACTTTCGCCTCCCCTGAATCCTCGACCTGGAAAGTCTGGGCAGGTGGTGGTGACAGAGGCCTAGCAGAGACCACATTCCTGCTCAGGTGAGGTCTGTGTAGGTGAATCCCCAGGTTGCATGAAAAGGGCCCAGGCATCACAGCTGAGAGCTCAAACTTGCCCCAGGCCATTGTTCAACAGCAGGGACAGTGTCCCTCCCACTGGGCCTCAGTAACGCTGGCTGGCTGTGGTTCAAAGCAAAAGGATGAATCACTGACCTTTTCTTGGGTAATTTTCCTGTCTCCCCGCAACCCAGATTGGCCCCTCTGTGTGAACTCTCCTTTCGTGAAAGTCCCTAGAACGGCAGCTTGGGGAGGCCAGGACTTTGCCTGTGCTGGCCCCTGCTGGCTTCCCAGTGCTCAGAATTGTCTGGCGCCTCGTGCGTGTTTCATAAGTGTTTCTGAATGACTAACTCCGATGTGTTTGGATTAGGGCTGCTTTAAAGACTGCACTACAGTGGGAGAGAGGAAAGCGCCCAGTGCATCTGGACTCTGAACGGAGTTTAAATGGCAGGAATAGAGAGAATAAGTGTAGATGGAGCCTTGGACGGAGGCAGGAGGAAGCTGCTGGAAAAGGCAGGGGCCCCACTCAAGTTCTCAAGAGCCATGTGAGAGAACACAACTCATCTTTACTGGCGTGGGAACTTCTGCTGGCGTGGGTCCAGGGTCTTGGCCAGGCAATGCTCTGTGGGCCCAGGACAGAATTGGGCTTCATCCCCTTAGCAACCTACTCATGGCCTGGCCAGGGCTGAATCTGATGACAAGATTGTCCTTGGTCCCTGTTCAATTACCGGAAAATTTCCAGGAGTAGTTTCCAGATCCTGTGGTTGTGAGTTATTCCCAGAGACAGGAGGTGGGGAGGTAGTCTGTTAGGCTCAAACACATCCTTCTAACACGAAGTCTTAGGCTCACCTTGTTATTTTTCCTGGATCAGAACTGGAATCAATCATTTCTACTAGGAGCCTTGTTAGTGGGCATTGACATTTAGAAATCAAGATCTGGGTGTAAGGTGTGTTTGATGCCTGAGGTTTCATTTGCTTTTAGGCCCTTTTGGTGGACAAAGCTAGTCTTTTAAAATACATGAGTTCATACTGACAACTCTCATTCAAATCTAATATAGTATTCCTCATCTTCCCTAATTTCACATATATATCTCCCTTTTCTAAAATTGAATCCTAGCCGAAACCGGTTTGGCTCAGCGATAGAGGGTCAGTCTGCGGACTGAAAGGTCCCAGGTTCGATTCCGGTCAAGGGCATGTACATTGGTTGCGGGCACATACCCAGTAGTGGGTGTGCAGGAGGCAGCTGGTCGATGTTTCTCTCCCATTGACGTTTCTGGCTCTCTATCTCTCTCCCTTCCTCTCTGTAAAAAGTCAATAAAATATATATATTAAAATTGAATCCTAATTCACAACTACATCAATATATTTCTCACTAGCTCTATTTGAAAATAGTATAATGTAACCACTACCAAAAACAAATCTACTAAGTAAAAGGTCAGTATTTCTTCATACTGCTTTCTGTCCCAAGATTACATCCCACTAAGTGTATACAGTTACTAATATATTACTTTTGAATCAGAATACTGATTCAAAAGTAATACATTTCTGTTATGACTACCTTATTAATTACTTGTAGGAATTACGTTTTGTTTGTTTGAAGATTCAGTTTTAGGATTATTTTAAAGTCTTTTTTTGTTGTTGTTAATCATCACCTGAGGATATTTTCCCCTTTATTTTTAGAGAGAGTGGAAGGGAAGAGGAGAGACACATAGAGAGAAGCATCAATGTGAGAGAAACACATCAACTGGTTGCCTCCCACACGCACCCTGACCAGGGCCTGGTACACGCCATTGACCAAAATCGAACTCAGGACCCTTCAGTCTGTAAGCCAACACTCCATCCACTGAGCCAAACCAACTAGGGCATAAAAACCTTGTTTTAACTTTAAAAATAAATTTTATTAAGGTATAATTTACACACAGTCAAGTACACCATTTTTTAAAATATTCACCTGAGGATATGTTTTTATTGATTTTAGGGAGAGAGGAAGAGAAAAAGAGAGAGAGACACACACACTGATGTGAAATAGAAACATCCATAAATCCGCTGCCTCCGGTACTCCCAACCTAGGTATGTACCCTGACCAGAATCGAACCCACAACCTTTTGGTGTATGGGTGATGTTCTAACTAACTGAGCCACCTGACCGGGCAAGTACACTTATTTTGATAAATACATACACCAATATAATCACAATCCTAACCATCTTTTCCTTCACAACAAAAGGTTTCTCACGACTATTTGCAATCAAATACCTTTTTCATCTCATCCCCAGACAGCCACTGATAAACCTAAAGCCTATATTCTTTTGTATCCGGCACTTTTCATTCAACATGTTTTTGAGATAAATTCATGGTGTTACATACATGAATAATTCATTCCTTTTCAATGAGTTGTATGAATACTAGTATATCATAAGGTGTTTATCTAGTCACCTGATGGACATTTGGGTTGTTTCCAGTTAGGGACTACTATGAATAAACAAACCTGCTTTGAACATTTGTATACAAGTTTTTTGTGGACATACGTTTTCCTTTCTCTAAGTTAAATATTTGGAGTGGGATTACTAGGTAAGAAGATAAGTGCATATGCTATTTATTTCACATTACCATTAACAATGAATGATGGATGAATATTCCATTTGTTTTATATTCTTTTGACCATTTGAACTTTTCAGTCTTCTTAACTTTAAACATTTTAAGAAGGTAGAGGTATCTCATTGTGGTTTAATTTGCATTTCCCTAATAACAAATGCTGAGGAGCATCTTTTTATATTTTTATAGGCTATTCTTTTAGTTTCCCTTGTGAAGTTTGTTTAAATTGATTGAACTGATTACTCTTAAAAAAAAAAGTGGTGGTTAGCTGTCTTATTGGTTTGTAAGAGGTGTGTATGTGTATTATATAAAGTCTATGACAAGGACTTGAAATTTTCCTCTGGAGAAACATTGGGAGGTTTTAAGCAGGGTAATGACATCACCTAATTTATATTTTGAAATATTAAACCTGACTGTTGCATGCTTAATAACCTCTAGAAAAGCTAAGGTGGAAGCAAGAAAAGCAAAAGGAGGCAACTGAAACAGTCCATGTGGGAAATCAGGGGCATGGAGAGCAGATCAGCAGGATTCACTAAGGGATGGATATGGAAGGAAAGAAATGAATCACAGATGGCTCCCATCTTTTAGGCCTGAGATGCAATAAAAGGTGATAGTATTTACTGAGGTGGGAAAGATCAGAGAACCAGGTTTGTGGTTAGGCTGATATCCATGTTTTGGACATATTTGTTTGAAACACCTCTTCAGTATTCATGAGGAGATAATAGTAAGCAACTAGGTATGAATCTAGAGATATAAATTTGAAAGTCATTGATATACAGGGTAGCTTCACTTTGGATGACTTAGGAGACTACGATAGTTATCCGAGTGAAAAATAACAGTACCTTGAATCAGGGTGGAGTAGTGGGAACAGAAAAAAAGTAGACAATTTCAACATATATTTAAGAGATTAAAAAAAGTAGTAGCACACACAACTCCCAGGTTCTGGCCTGAGCAAGCAGGGGGAGAGAGGTGTGACTGAGATGGACCTCACTATACAAACAAGAGGTGGGTGAGTGGGGTAAGCATGAGCTCTTTACTGAATGCCCATTACATACTCAAGTAAAAGCTCTGAGAGGTATCCGGATATGGATTGGGGCTTTAGCCACATGTATCCCCAGAGATGATATTTAAAGCCATAAGCATGGAGGTTATGTCCTTAGGAGAAAGCACAGAATGAACAAGAAATCCTATCAGTCCCAAGACCTGAGGAAATGACAACATGTAGAGACTAAAATAGTAAGGACTAGCCGAAACCGGTTTGGTTCAGTGGTTAGAGTGTCAGCCTGCGGACTGAAAGGTCCCAGGTTCGATTCCGGTCAAGGGCATGTACCTTGGTTGCAGGCACATCCCCAGTAGGGGATGTGCAAGAGGCAGCTGATCTATGATTCTCTTGTCGATGTTTCTAACTCTCTATCCCTCTCCCTTCCTCTCTGTAAAAAAATCAATAAAATATATATTTTTTTTTAAAAAGCAAAGATTAAAAAAAAATAGTAAAGACTAATGAAAACTAGGGAAAAGCAGTGGGCCAGAGAGGAAAATAGAGTGCTATGGAAATGAAAGGAAGCTTGTTTCAATTAGGGCGGGGGGGGGGGGGGGGGGGGGGTGTAATGGTGACAAAGAACCTCGAAGTAAATATATTAATAATGGTTAGGTTTCCAGGCCAGCTACAGAAGCTCATTTAACCCATAATATAGGTAGATATATCTTACCATGAAGTAGTTAAGTACAGCAATTAAACATGCAGGCTCCAGATCCACAATGCCCAGGTTAAATCCCAGCTCCACTACTTACTAGCTGTGTCTCTAAGTATATAAATGTTTCTATGCCTTGGCTTCTATTTTCACTAAAAGAAAGTAAAAATAATACGTTCCTCAAAAGATTGCTGGAGGTTCAAATTGTGTGCATGTGTACTAGCACATCACTTAGAACAGTCAGTAGCTAGCACACATTAGTTGCTCAGTAAATAATAGTTACTATTACTTACAACATTATTTCTATGGGAAAATACTTTCTGAACAACAGAAGTTTATTTAAAATAACCTTAGTGCCGAAACCAGTTTGACTCAGTGTTAGAGCGTCAGTCTGTGGACTGAAAGGTCCCAGGTTTGATTTTGGTCAAGGGCATGTATATTGGTTGTGGGCACATCCCCAGTAGAGGGTGTGCAGGAGGCAGCTGATCGATGTTTCTCTCTCATCAATGTTTCTAGCTCTCTATCCCTCTTCCTTCCTCTATAAAAAAAAAAAAAAAATCAATAAATATATATTAAAATAAAATAAAATAACCTTAGTAATTTGGGATTGTCCTTACTCCTCATAAATTGTGATCTTACAAGGTCTTTTTCAAAAGCCTTGAGAGAAGCTCTAGCTTTAAAACTTACTCAAAAAGTCCTTAATATAGTAGCTGACAATTTTTAGAGAAGCTAATCATTAACACACTCATTACATATGCTATAATCAGAAAGAACTTACTAGGAAATTCTAAAAACTGGTGGCAAAAAAAAACAACCCCGGACTGTTTCAAGTTAGAAAGGCAAAAAAACAAATATAAATCATTGTAAAATAAAATATTTCCATTTAGTCACTTTCTGGTGCATATTCAAATACAAACATCTATCATCACCACGATAAAACTGCTATCTTTTCCTGTTCAGTACAAAATATAAAAGAGAAAGGGCAGCAGGCCTGCAGCTTCCTGATGTCATCTTATTTCCAAAAGCATGTGAAGGTAATTTATAGTATCTAAAATAGTCCCACAGCCGAAACTGGTTTGGCTCAGTGGATAGAGCGTCAGCCTGCGGACTGAAGGTCCTGGGTTCGATTCGGGTCAAGGGGATATACCTTGGTTGTGGGCACATCCCCAATAGGGGGTGTGCAAGAGGCAGCTGATTGATGTTTCTCTCTCTTCCTTTTTGTAAAAAATCAATAAAATATATTTTAAAAATATAATAAATAAAAATAAAATAGTCCCACAAAAAATATTTCCAATTCCATAGCAAAAGGCAAAAATATGCTCATTTGGTCCCTAAAACAACTGAGAAAAGCACAAATAAATGGAGAATAACATGAACAGTTCTTACCCCTGAACTTCCATGTACCTAGCCTGTATTGTTTTAGAAACATTCAGAAATCTCTATTTACACCCTATTTTAAGGTAAAATGCTGGTGTTTCCCTTCAGCTCTTTATTTTTCAATGGTTAAAACAACAGAAATACCTATGTCTGATGGAGCGGCTATATCAAAAAAGCATTACTTTAAACTCATGAAAAATCATTTACCATGCTTTTCGCTATCAATGATGAAAATGTCCCATTTCAGGACCAAGCAGACAGAAAGTAGGCTGTTAGATCCCATGCCAGTAACAACTGAATGTCATTATCATCTGTAAGCTTTTGAATAGTTACTAGAAACAAGGTGACAGACAAGCTAATTCTTTCTGGATATGTATCCATATTACATCATCACAACTAATACTCATTTGCACCTTCAAGAAGAAAGGGCCACAAAGGGAAACAAAAACATTCAACTGATAACCTGAATTAGGAAAAAGCTCTTTAAAATGTTATAAAAATATGAATAGGCTTCAGAAAATCAGAATACCGAAAGACTTAAGGGCATTATTTCGGATTTAGTATTTTCTATATAAGTGAAATGAAAGAGGGCATCGCACAGTTTGAGGGATAAAACGAGGTACAATGAAGTGTGTGTAGCCCTGTACAGATGGCCTGATCCTAACACAAGACGTTAACAAAGCAAGTTGGTGGGGGAGGGGGAAAGCCTGCATTTTCTATGCTATAATTTTGCTGACCCCATCCCCAGAATATATTTTAAGGGGGGGACTTAGCATTTAAAAAATCAATACCTTCCAATAAACAGAGAATAAATTTATTTTAGGTTATGTGTTCCAAATGAATCTACTTACTGTTTTCAAATGTGTTTGGGAAGTCATTCTTTGTTATTTTGATAAACAACATTTGGAAAATATGACAAGTAGATTTAGTTTCTTGCCTCAGAAGTATTCTGCTAAAAGAAATAACAGAAATAACTAGATAGCATTTACCTAATAAGACATTTTTTTTTCATTTAAAACAAAAAATGCTGCGTAAATACCTATCATTGCTGTTCACTGAAGATAAAGTAATTTTAATTTGCAAATTATCATTTTCAATGCAAAAGCTACTTGAAAAATGATAGTCAAATAACCACCAAAATAATAATAGTCATGGGAAAGGTACCAAACATCTTTCATAAAACTCCTTCAAATGGTTTAAATTGTCAAAGTTTTGACTGTTTATGACTATTTATTTCAGCATTTAAGTATTTATCTCCAAATTGGCACATCCCTTTTTAAAAAAAAAAAAAAAAATCTCAGTTCTTTTAAGCAAAGGCCCTAAAATTTTCAAAGGAAGCTTATTTCCCTTTTCTTGGACCAGATCTTTCTCAATTTCTCATAATCATCCCAAGGAACTATCTAAAGACAAAGATCCAGCTGATCTTCAGACCTATTTCCAAAATCGTGAACGTGGAATTTTCATAAAAACAAAGACAACCTAGAAGAACACTGTAATGTGTAAAGTTAAAAAAAAAAAAAAAAAAAAGTTCACTCTGTCTTGACAATAATGAAGAAATCTGATGAGACAAAGCCACGACGCTTCCTGTCCGTAGTTGAGGATGAAGTCATTAGCAACCCAGGATTCCCGGCCCCGGTCCTCGGAGGCTGCACCTACCCTCCCGGAGTCAGCATTGTTCAGCGGAGAGGTTTTAAAACACCCCGCTCACCGATCACCCCAGCCAGACCACGCCTTCCCGTTATCATTCAAATGACCGTTGCACAAAGTGGCTCTGCCGCGCGTCTCCCGCGAGCTTCGCCATCTACTACGAGTCGGCATTTCAGATTCCCTGGGCTCTGCTAGGAGCAGCGATGAACTCTTAACCCCGCGCTACCATCATGACCGGAGCTCCAGAAGCCGAAATGGAGAAGCAGCATGCTCCTCCCGCCCTTCAACCTTTATGGCCTGCACGGAAGCCCCCCTCCAGCTCCTTCCCAACTTTTGGTCTCCCCAAGACACTCAGAGATAGATCCCTTACTTCTGCTCCGGCGGAAAGGGAAGAAGCCCGGAGAGTAACTTGGAACGCGTGGAAGAGAAAGAGCCCGGTGGCGGCCAGCACTGCAAACATATGTCACCCAGCTCGGCGCGGCGTGCGCGCCCCCGGGACCCCTCCCGGGCCCCCCCCCATGTCAGCGACCCGGCTCGGCGCCTCTTCCCCTCCGATCGCCCCCACCCTCACACGGCCAGGCCCCCCAAGACCACATTGTCGGTCCTAATACAATGGAATGTCACAGCCCCGAACTCCTCGGAGCTCCCCCCGCCCCCAAGCCCTCACCCCCGAGGCACTCTCGGGTCCCCACGAGCCGAGTTCAGCCACGAACCCAAACTTCACCATGTGAGCGCCCAGGCAGCACCCGGGAGGTGACGGAACCCAGAATCCCGCCCAGCCCTCCCTTTCACCCACCGTCCCCCCCAACTAGTCCCGGGCGCGAGCCCCGCACCGGGCGCCCCCGCCCACCCCGAGACCCCCGCAGGGGAGCCCTCGGCCGCCTCCGGGGCGGAGGGGAGGGGAGGGTGGGGAGACGCGAGGGGGGCTCCCCGCCCGGCCCGGCCCGGACCCTTGGGCGGTGCTGCAAAGGGGCGAAGGCCCCGGACGCATCCCCGGCCTTTCCCGGCCCGCCGATGCCCCGCCGCCCACCCTCCCTACCTGGCCTTGAGGCTGGGGCTGCTGCAGCCGCCGCCGCCGGTGCTGGCGGCCGCCGCGGCGCGGGGCTCGTAGGCCCAGGCGGGGGCGGGGGGCGGCGCGGGGGCGCTGGCGGCGGCGGCGGGGGGCGCGGGCGGCGGCGGCGGCGGCGGGTCGGCGAAGCCGGAGGTCGCGTAGTTCCTGTCCATCGTGCGGGCGGCGGAGGAAGGGCGGGCGGCGGCGGGGGCTCCTCCAGGGCCCCGAGTGAGGGGAGTGGGAGGGGTGGAGGGGGTGGGGAGGAGGGCGAGAGGGAGGCGGCGGCGGGAGCTGCCCCCTCACATGGCCCCGGCGGCGGCGGGCGGGCGGAGGGCGCGCGGGCCAGTCGGCGCCTGGGGATCCCGGGCCGCGGCGCGCGGCGAGGCCCCGCGGGGGTCAGGGGAGCGGCGGCCCCCGCGGCCCGGGCTGGCGGCGGCGGCTGCGCCCCATGTTGGTGGATTTCCCAGGATGCACCGCCGCCGCCCCGCCTCCCGCCCGGCGCCCCGCGCTCGCCGCTCCGGGCCGAGCGGGCCGCCCGCGAGGCCTCCGCCGCCGCCGCCGCCTCCCGAGGGCCACCGGGGGGGGCGGAGGCCCGGGCCTCCCCGGCCCCGCCGGCTCCGGGGGCCGAGGGGCGCCCGCCAGCCGCAGCCCGCGGGCCGCGAGCGCCCCGCCGTCCGCTGCTCCGGGGAAAGCGGTCCGCGCCCCGCTCCCCGCGTGGGCAGGGGCCGCGCCTGGTGTTCGCGCCGCGAGGGAGGCTGGGGGGATTGGGTGGAAACCAGGGAGGAGGCTCCAGAGCGGGGACTGTCACGCGTTGCCCGGAGTTCGTTGTTTGGTCCTTGGAATTATTTTGAGTGACCCAGATACTCAGCTCCCACACCCGCCTCCTTTCCCCGCGCCCAGTCCCAGGCCCGGGACAGCTGAGCTGAGTTCTGCAGTTCCGTTCACTCCCTTCCTGCGGGGATAGGGGACCCTTTTCCTGCTGTTGGGGGGTGGGGTGGAGGGTTGGGGGAGGGATTTCTATTTAAGGAGATTCACATTAAAATGTATTATTTACTTTCAATCCTCCATGAAAGGGCCCTTCCCAGGGGTTCTTATTAACTGTCCCCAGCCCCCACCCGGGGGACTTTCTCATTCTGGGTTTTAGAATCTTCTGTCCCAGGATAGATAGTGCCTCTTCATTAATTAATCCAGCTACCTTCTGGATGGCTTTAATTACAATGAATTTAAACGCGCTGTGCACATTCTGTGTGGGAGTTTTTTGTTTGAGACTTGGAACCCCAGCAGGACTCTTTTACCCAAGCATTTGCTCTCTTGTTTCGTGCACGGCAACTTTATTATTTAATTATTGTTGTGCATGAGCTGTGTTTCTTCTACCCTAGTAGTGAGATTTAGGGAAGATAGAAAACATCCATCGTTCGGTCGTGAAGGCATAAAGTAAAAGTTAAAAAATAAGAGTAAGGTTTATATTGATTGGCCATCGCCCTTAAAAATCAATACTGGTTTAACACCTATTATGTGCTTAGCACAGAAATCTATCCTCAAGATAAGCCTAACATAAAAAAGTTTTAAGCGAATCAGGCAGGCATAGTAGAAGTTCCAATAAACTTGATACACTATCTCTGATCACCATTTTAAAGGCAAGTTAAACTTTGGTGATACCCGGTATTGGATTAGCTACTTCTTTTGAGATTAATTTTGTCCTGAGAGATTGTTTTCCTCCTGGCACCTCCATCCCTTTGTTCCTATTCACCCCTTTTTGTAAGTCTTTGGGCACCTGTGATGCTCGGAGTCCTGTCCCGGGGTGAGGAAGCAAGGAAGTGGGTAGTGCTTATTTACAAATGAATTCAAACATGCAATTTTATGTTAATTCCAGGATGCATGTTACTGGGGATATCTTTGAAAAGTGGTTTTCCTTGGGGAAGGAATTTGCCAGAAAAATCTGAGATCCTGCAGAGAAGTAAATCTTCCTTGCAACATGTATTTTTCTCACTACATACTGGAGGTCTGTAATCTAAATAGTTTTCACTATTATGTTTATGCGTATTTTTCTGAGCACTAAAGTGTTGTCTCTGTGGAGAAGGTAATAGGAAGTGGAGAGGCATGCTATAAATGTTTTATGGCACTTAGTTTGAGATACCCACAACTGTTACTCAGAGTGAGTTATGCCGTCAATACCAAACAAGTGGCAATAAAATCTTTATATTCCCTCCTACCATTATGTAGTTTGTTTATATCACATAAATCAGAGGAAAGAAGTGAAGCAAACATTTCAATGGGTATTTTAAAAATAATATTACTCTGTCTCCACATGTGATGTTCCTTTGCCCGTTAAGTGAAATTTCCTTAGTTTACTTAGTATATTTCCAATGTTACATGTCTACAAGTAACATCATTAAATCTTTTTTTATTAAATTGATATCTGAAGAATGTCTTCTTCCCTATTGGAAATATACTCCCAATGCTGCAAACATTTCATGATCTTTTAAATAACCCGCAACTAAGCTGCTTTAAGTCGGGAGCTAGATAGTGTCAAAAGAGAGCCTTGTTCTTGCTTTTATTAAAAATGGTTATTCCATTCTTTGCCTGTGGAACTTCTACTCTTTGTTTAAGAATCCAGATCAAACATTCTGCCCTCCATGACATTCCCCCAATTTTCCAAAGCAAAACCAATTGCTTCCTTTTCAGTTGCCCTGTGGTGCTTATTATATTACATTTAACATTCATTACAATTAGTTGTGTATCTGCCACTTTCCCTCGCAGATGAGTTCCTTAACGGCACTCATCTTTGCTTTCTGCCATCCCCCCTGGGAAGCAGCAATGGAGTCCAGAGAGCTGTGTTTAAGCCTGTTTCTTTGGAAGCCAGAGTCTCACTGGGAAGTGTCAATGGAAGATAGTGATGAGATACACCTCCCAGTGAGCAGAGCTTCAAGAAGCATATTTGGTCATCAATTTTGTATATCAAAGGAGTGGTCTGAGCTATTGATAGGGATGGGCTTCAGGGCTTAGCTTTGGAAGGAACAAGGTTGGACCAAGAGGCCTGGGAATGAAACACAATCTAAGTAGCAGCTGTAAAGAAAGGGGTGTGGCCTGATCATAAAGTCTTTCAATGAGTATAGCTTTTATCTCTCTGGAACTTAAAAAAAATATATTTTGATTCATTTAAGGGAGAGAAATACCCATTTGTTGTTCCACTTAGTCATGCATTCATTGTTGATTCTTGTATGTATCCCTGCAACCTTGGAGTATTGAAATGGCACTCTAACCAAATGGGCTACCCGACCAGGGCATATTACAGGAACTTTATTTATTTATTTATTTATTTATTTTTAATATATATTTTATTGATTATTTACAGAGATAAAGAGAGGGATAGAGAGTCAGAAACACTGATGAGAGAGAAACATCGACCAGCTGCCTCTTGCACACCCCCTACTGGGGATGTGCCTGCAACCAAGGTACATGCTCTTGACCGGAATCCAACCTGGGGCCTTTCAGTCTGCAGGCTGATACTCTATCCACTGAGCCAAACCGGTTTTGGCATATTACAGGAACTTTAAACTTCATTCTGTAGACGATAGCTATTCTCATCAAAACAACCAATGTATATTTTAATACATATGTGCTGAGTTATGGGCTTTACATGGATTGTCTCATTTAATCCTCAAAATGTCCTTAAGATATGGGTATTGGTGATTATTATTTCCATTTTATAGAAAATTGAGGCTTAATGAAATTAAGTAACTCCTAAAATCATTTGAGCTAATACGAATTGATAATAATGCAGGTAGAACTTCAAACCAGCTATGTTTGAAGCTATGACTCTGAAACCCAGTAAGTTTTAGCAATACGGACTATTGCCTACTTTCTTTCTTTTTTTTTTAATATTTTTTATTGATTTTGTACAGAGAGGAAGGGAGAGAGATAGAGAGTTAGAAATATCGATGAGAGAGAGTCATCGATCAGCTGCCTCTTGCATACCCCCTACTGGGGATATGCCCGCAACCAAGGTACATGCCCTTGACCGGAATCGAACCCAGGACCTTTCAGTCCCCAAGCCGACGCTCTATCCATTGAGCCAAACCGGTCCCGGCTACTTTCTATATTTTTATATTTTTTCTTATAATGAGTACAAATTTTGTGGGTACTTTAGGATTTGTAAATTCCTGAGGCATCACTCTTTTTCATCAATGGTTTTAGCATCTGTATTAGTTTCCTGTGGCTGCTGCATCAAATTCTTACAAACTGGATGGCTTAAAACAACAGAAATTTATTGTCAGTTCTGGAGGCCAGAAGTCTGAAGTCAAGCTGTGTCTGCAGGGCTGTGTTTTCCCTGGAGACTCCAGGGGAGAATTCTTCCTGGCCTATTCCAGCTTCTGGTGGCATTTGTTGGTTTGTGGCCACATTAATCTCTGCTCTGTCTCTGTCTCACGTTACCTTCTCTCCTGTATATCTGTCTGCTGCTCTGACTTTTATAAGAGAAAAGCATTAAGTATCTCTTACAGTCATTGAGTTTAGGACCCACCTAGGTAATTCACTATGATCTCATCTCAAGGTATTTAATTACATCTTGCAAAGACCCTTTTTCCAAGTAAAGTCATATTCCCATGTTCTGAAAAATTAGAACATGGACATACTTTTTTGGCCAACCACTAATCAGCTCACTTAGAGTGTCCATTAATAATTATTGCTTGAAGTAAATATTATCATGGGAACCAAATAGTGATTTTTCTAATCCTTCCTATAATCATTCTTGGACAAGAGGGAACTTTTTCTTGTCACTTATCTATCTATTTATTTATTTCAATATAGACTCATGGATTCTTATTCAGTGGGTTTGTGCTGAAAGATTAACTCAGCAGATACAGGTTGTGCAAACCCTGTACACTCCAAAGAAAGGTTTGTCCCTTGCCAGACTCCAGGACAATAAGTTTTAAGTACTTTGAATATTGTTCCTGTTAAGAGTATCTTTGTTTACCTGAGGCCTTGGCCCACACCAGATAGTTTATGCAAACATGGTGATTTATGGTGAGGGTTTTGGACCACACAGTATCTTTTGACCTCTAAAGAGGCCAGAGAATTAAGTTCAGCCACCAGGGCAGTCAGCCATGCCTATGTGACTGACCCGGCCACCAAAACTGAGGTAAGCTTCTCTGGTTGGCAGTACTTCATGTGATCAGTGTCCATGAGACTCCACTGGGAGAGGACAACTGCAAACTTGCCCCAGGTTTTCCATATTCTCTACACTGGTTTTTGATGTGTATTCTTTCACAGAAACAAACTGTAATCCCCAGCACAACTTCCTTAACCTGGGGGTCTTTATAGCAAATCACTGAAAGTGAGAGCAGCATTGAGGATCCTTAAATTATAATCCATTACCATAATTATTTATTTTGATGTTCAAATAGTCCATATTTGGCCCGATACCCACGCATTTGATTACTTTAGTATATGTCCTCCCAATAAGGATCCAGGAGAAACTTTAAAGCAGGGAGTGACATGAGCATAGCCATGGAAATCATTCCCTTGACCGTTCTAATGTTCCACCATGGTCTACATCTTCAGCCTGGATAGAACATTGGTGTACCCACTTGAGAAGCACAGTTCCTTCACAGGTTTACACACACACACACACATACACACACACCACCACCACCACCACCATCACCACCACCACCAACACCAACAATAGCAAGAAAAGAAAAAAACAGGCCCTGACTGGATAGCTCAGTTGATTAGAGCATCATTCTGATTGTAGGTTTGATCCTTGTCAGGCTAAGTGTCTGTCCGTCTGATTGGTAGCTATAATGAACACTGACCACCAGAGGGCAGACACTCAATGCAGGAGCTGCCATGATGTGCACTGGCCATTTAAAAATAAACAGCACCTTGCCGAAGCTGGTTTGGCTCAGCGGTAGAGCATCGGTCTGCGGGCTGAAAGGTCCCAGGTTCGATTCCGGTCAAGGGCATGTACATTGGTTGTGGGCACATCCCCCGTGGGCAGTGTGCAAGAGGCAGCTGGTCAATGTATCTCTCTCATCGGAGTTTCTAGCTCTCTTATCTCTCTCCCTTCCTCCTCTCCGTGAAATATCAGTAAAATATATTTTTAAAAATCTATAAAAAAAATTAAATAAATAAAGGGCACCTAGGACCTGACCCCAACAAACCAACACTTGGCTTCCCCCAAGTGGGACCCAGGTCTCACCACCACCTCAGAGTGACACCCCACCAAATCTGCCAACACTGCCAACATTTCATGGTGCAAAATTCAGCCCACAGCCCAGCCCAGCCCAGCCCAGCCCAGAAATGGTCGCTATGGATGCTGGGTAATTACTTCACCTAGCACGCCAGGCTTCCATAGCAATACCTGGCTTCCTCTCCCTAGAACTAACCTTCTTGGAGTTTCTTCAGCCCAGGAACATGACTTGCTTTATAGCCAGGTGCAAACATTGTACAGTTTAACCAAATGTTTGTGAAGCATTTTCACTTGCCTCATCTCATTTGATCCTCACAGAAGTCCTGGAGTAGATAGGAGACTCAGTGGAATCCTATTTTCTTTTCATTAGCTGGAAAATGGACATTTAGAAAGTTTACAAACTTGACCCGACTGTAAAGAAGTAAAAAATGGTGGAACTTGAAAATGACTTCAGGTTTTCTCACTGTCCAGAATATAGTCAAACACTGCTACAGTTAATATATTTTACCCTTTGTTCTTCCTGAATGATCTACAATAATAATCTGCTTCATGTTGATATGTACTGCTGTGCTGCTGACAATTACCTGAAAGAGAAGTTGGGGTGCTTCACTGGGCTGGAAAAAGTTTAGCTAAGTCAGAAAGCAGGTCTAACTAAGCAAGTTTATTCTCTATATATAAAAGGCTGACTCGCACATGCGCAATACACATAAAGCTCTCACTGGTGCCAATCACATGCATGTGTTTCAATCTGTCATTGTTGATCATGAATTAGGTTGACACTTCTATTATAGAGAAAAGGTGAATAACGATATTAAAATATTTTTTCTAATTAATTTTCTTTCAATGTGCATAAATCCGTGCATTGGGACACTAATAATAAATAAATAGATAAATAAACAAATACTGTCTAAACACTTCGCTAAACTTTGGGGGGAAAACACACACCAAAAAAAACACAAACATTTCATTGTTGAGGAAAATCACATTAGTCCTGGTTGCCTGCAAACACCTGAAGCAAATATTTCGCATCGGTTTTGCTGCTGGAGGACTGAACTTCAAACCAGGGGTGATAGAGCATGTGTTCTGAGCCTCTAGCTTCTCCCAGCTACGGCCTTAGTGTAAGACACAGTCTGCTAGTTTTTATCCTCTCCTTTCTCTTATTTCTCTTTCCCCTTTATCTCAAAGCCCAGATATGGCCTCGGTAAAGGAAGCTTGTTGGAAAAGATTTAGGCTTCTCCTAATTAGTGTCCATGTTAATGTTATAAATATACCAAGTACTAAGCATGTCATGAATTAGTATTAGATTCAGTTTTGTCATATGGGACTTCTTAGTTTCTTAAATTCAGGATAAGGTAGTCTCAAACATCTTGTGAAAGTAAAAAAACAAAAAGAAAAACAAAACCAAAAAAACCTCTCCCAAATTTCTGCAAACTCTGGAGAAACTTAGTCTCTTGCTCAACATGTCTCCCAAGTTTCTTCGGCTTCCAGGAATGCTTTCTCTTTTCAGGAAAGAAGCTGAAATTCAGTCTCTTCATAGAGCTCCACACACAAAACCCACTCACATGGACCATTTATGAAAGTAACAACGTAAGCACTGGACTACTCATTATGCCAGCTTTATTATATTTACATATATCCATTTTTCTGCTGCTCATGGAATATGGCTGCTCACTCAGAACTTTAGGAACTCAGAGGAAACGTTGCTTGTATCAGGTGGTAACACACCTTTCTGGTGCCCACATCCCACCCCCTGGCTCACTGGCGAGGCAGTTCTGACTTACTTCGTGACTCCCCTGAAGCTCCTGGAAACTCCAGGGAGTTTGCATCTCCCCATCAGGAGGAACCCTCCTCCCACAGAGGGAAGTCAGAGGTTGAACACTCTCGCCTCCTAGCTCCCAGCTGGATTGCTATGGAGGGCAGTTAACACCTCTCTCAGTGGTCCTCCCGGAAGGCAGCCCTTGTTGCCAACAACTTTGATGATAAAATACCCTTTTCCTTGTCCTCCTGCCCTGTCTTTGGGGAGGTGTCTGTTCAGATCTTTTGCCCATTTAAAAAATGGGGTTGTTTTCTTATTGTTGAGTTTTAAGAGTTCCTTGTGTAATTTGGGTAACAGGCCTTCTTTATCAGATATCTTTTGCAAATATTTCCTCTTAGTCACTAGTTTCTTTTCTCATTCCCTTGATTAAAGTAATTTTATATGTATAACTGTATTGGATCCGAAAAAAACTTAAGGTAATTTAAATGTATAGCATGAAGTAATATTTAATAATAATCAGGGTTTATTCTATGTGATTGGTACTTAATATTACTTAATGTATTCCTCTTAAGCTAGAAGTACTTCTATGCTATAATTTATCTTTTATTTTTTGCTACACTATAATTTAGTGTAACATTACTATAGCCTCTTTTGATTTTTAAATTATGTATAAATATAGGTCACAGAAATAAATTCAGTTTTAAAGAGTAATATATAATAAAATTGCCTCAAACAATAAATTAAATATTAAAACCATGTTAAAGAGAATAGCACTTTCACAACTGCAACTAAATTGTTTAACAGAATGCTGGCCCCCCTGGGCTAAAGATATATACAGCAACACCATCTGTAAACATTGTTTTGTTTTGTTTTTTAAATATATTTTATTGATTTTTTTTTTTTAAGAGTGGAAGGGAGAGAGATAGAGAGTTAGAAACATCAATGAGAGAGAAACATCGATCAGCTGCCTCCTGCACACTTCCTACTGGCTATGTGTCCGCAACCAAGGCACATGCCCTTGACCGGAATCGAACCTGGGACCCTTGAGTCTGCAGGCCGATGCTCTATCCATTGAGCCAAACCAGTCAGGGGTGTTTTGAAAACATGTATTGTGTTATTCATGTATTGTGTTAATTTATATCGTTATATGCCACTGAGTGAGGAAAAAGTATATTTAATTGAAACAAACAATAAATATTTACTTAGAATAAAGTTCATTCACATGTTTGAAAAGTGTTTGTAATAGGAAATCCATTAAAACCAAAACATAATCAAGGCTGTGGGGAAAATGTTCATTAAAAAAAAATACTGATACATTTGTACTGGGTTGCCTTAAGTTCTTAACCTATAGGGAAAACATTTTTAAACAACAAAAAATGGTGGAGAAATCACACAATTCAGAAGATTGAAGGCATCAACCTGTCATACATGTTCCAAAATGTCATACTGGCAATCTACAAAAGAATCTAGTTTAAAAAAAATACAGAAATTCTAGACACTCTTTTAATAGTGTAAGCACTGTATGCAACATTTCAAATCAAGCTAAAAACAATTAATTCACCTTCCATTAGATCAAAAACAATATGAATGATATGAAATGGAGCTTTTGAACAGCACTAATAAACCTTTTCTTGTTAAAGATTCTCTTGTACATACTGGAAAAGTGTACACACACAAAACATATCTGATAAAAAGAAAAAAATGATTAGAATTTTACAGGCCAAGGGGAAACCAAAGACACAGAGGACACTTTTGTTCTACTTCTTATTGTTCTGACAGTTTTCGCCCACCCTGTTTTTACACAGAGGGAATATTATTAACAGATGTAAAACTTTCACATAGTCAGGTTTTGTGCTCTCTTTAATTTTTTTTCATTTTGAAAAGGGAATATTCCATGTAGAATTATCTATCTACTGAAGGTATAAAATTATATATGTGTATTTCTCTATTTCTAGTCCAATTTCCTTTTTTATACCCATATTACATTCATCTCCTGATTGGAATAGAGGGGGAAACACCTATTTAAACAGAAAACTTTGTGTCAAAATAGATTTAATTGTTAACACTAATCAGTTACCTAGGGAAGAACCACAAACAAAACAAATTAATCCAACAAACAAAAATATCCACCAAAAATACAACAGGAATAGGAAAGGGTGGATATATGTCAGAAACATATGTCAATAATTTTACATTGAGATATTTTCCTTTCAAACATTATAAGCATTTGTGAATTATGGCCGATGCTCCATCCACTGAGCCAAACACCTAGGGCTCATATACTAGTATATACTTTTATATACAGGTACATATATTACATATGACAAATGCTTATAAATTCCTCACATAGATTTAGAATTAAGCAACAAGACCCCTGGATTTCATTATTTGAGACAGTATAATTCTATAGTTTCAAAGTGGGCCTAGAAAAGTGTGCTTGCTCATTCTAAACCTAGCTCTCACCAATATGTTAGATTTTGGGCTAGTTAGCCTATGCCTTAGTCTGTTACAAAGTGAACAAAAAGTAGAGTTTGCCTCTGACCTGGTAAAGTAAGTGCAAAGTGCAAGGTGCAAAGTTACATGAGGAAAAGTGCTTATTTGTAAAAGCCAAGTTATGACTAACAGTGAAATTTTTATAGGTAATACAGAAAGCTCTATAAGGACCACTTTTCCTAATTGTATGTAAATGTTACTAGATTATTTCTTTGTGACAGACAAGCAAACCAAGAGTCACAAGAATCTAAAAAGAATAATGCCTTTGGTAGTCTGTAATGGTGAAGGTATTGCTTTTATGTGCCTTAAGATCATGATGTCTTAAAGGAGAGACACATACACATATGGTAACATGACATAGTTTTTAAACATTCAATTTGGAAGGAATTATCCAAGTCTGTAAAAATTGTAAAACAAAATACAAATGATCTTTTAATAGAAAAATGCAACGCCTGGTAAAAGCATAAAGAACAGAATTTCTTTTCTTTTCTTTTTTTAATATATTTTATTGATTTTGTACAGAGAGGAAGGGAGAGAGATAGAGAGTTAGAAACATCGATGAGAGAGAGTCATCGATCAGCTGCCTCTTGCACACCCCCCACTGGGGATATGCCCGCAACCAAGGTACATGCCCTTGACTGGAATCGAACCCGGGACCCTTCAGTCCCCAAGCCGATACTCTATCCATTGAGCCAAACTGGTCCTGGCAAGAACAGAATTTCTATTTCTCAGGAGTATGTTATATTTCTTTGTCTTTTTTGTGTGTGTGATTCTGGATCTCTTTATTACATGTAGGAGTTGTATTTCTTGAGCTCCTGCAAGGAGGAAACAAATTACACATACATACACACCCACCTGCGTACATTTGTGCACACAGATTTACTCCAGATGTTTATAGCTTATACTCTACCACATTCTTTTTTGCTTGTTTGTTAATCCTCACCCAAAGATTTTCTTCTATTGATTTTTAGAGGGTGGGAGGGGGAAAGACAGAAACATTGATTGAAGGCACATCAATTGGTTGCTCTCTGCAGGCACCCAGACCAGGGCTGGGGATTGAGCCTGCAAGCGAAGTACATGGCAGTGACTGGAATCAAACTTGGGGCCTTTCAGTTTTCGGGCCAACACTCTAACCACTGAACAAATCAGCTGGGGCAACTCTACTACATTTTTAAGGAGGACTGGTCACAAATAGGATTAGAAGGAGAGATGAAGTATAAGTTAAAATGGTTACTGATGCTGTTTTGTGTCTAGACATTAAGAGATAACAAGGTAACTTTAACCAATATTATATTTTAGTAGCAGAAAAGTAAAGTACTTTTTCTACGTTTTCAAGCTATTATTTAGGAATAATCAACACATTTTCAAATAAATAATCACATATAGTTATATATACAGATAATCCTATATAATAAAGGTATAGTATGCAAATTGTCCCCTCAACTGGAGTTCTGGGAGTTTGACTGGGGGAGGACCGGCCGGTGGAAGGGAGGGAGGCCCGAGCTGGCAGCCGGCAGCCACCTGGGACCCTACCAGTGTGTGAATTTTGTGCATTGGTCCTCTAGTTATCAATAAAATAGGTTAGTAATCTACTTAGTAATATGGGTGGCTTCATCGAATTCTAGCCACTCCTAGATTTGAGGCCCATTTATTTATTTGTTAGTATAACAACTCTTGCAAATCCTTGATATTACCATCCTCTAAAGATCTAACTCCCTAGTAAGTGTTTTCTTGTTTTGTTTTTAGAGAAAATTACTGATCTCACTCATAATGAAACATGACTGAGAGCAAGAATTAACAACTAAAACTGGCAAAATATGGTGAATGCCATTTTATAATTTAAAATGTAACATCAAAGGATTATACTAAGGGCATCAATTTATAATGAAATATCAAATTCTTTGCAGTTTTGCAATCAACAAGAAAGCCTACTAAAGAGTGGGCCCAATATTATGATAAGATAACCTAATGATAATGAATTCTTTAAAAATATTCAACACAAAAAATCTACAACCTTTATCTACACAAAGGATAAAGATATTTCATCAGTTCTACTTATGATATCCATACTACACTTTTTTTTTTTTTTTTTTGGAACCATTAAAATAAATACGAAAAAAGTGCTCTCTTCTTAACTGCAAAGATATGGAGTCCAAGCTTCTTGTCAGGTTGATAATGATCAGGTTCAGGTTCAAGATGCCAACAGAACTTCTGTGATGTAGTCCTCATGCTTATTCCTCCTTTTCTTCTTGCAGTTTGTCATAAAGGGCTGAACTGACGTGTCTTTATGGTTCGGGAAAAATGAACCATTTAAGTGGTACATGAATCTCCTGTACCACCAAGATGGCAAAGTGAGCTTAGTGAGATGGGAGTGACAGAGACTTTTTAAACGCCCTAAACCCCTTTGCTGGCCCAGGATATGGCGGTGGTGGCGAAATGCTGTGTTTTCTGGTCAGTGCCACGGCCTGTTCATAAGAAGGTAACCCTGTGTCCTCCACTGCGGGTGGTGATGGAGACAAGACAGCCTCCTCAGGTCTTCTGAAAATGATGGAGGGAGTGTGCCTTCCTCTTCTTACG
Organism: Nyctalus aviator; assembly: GCA_036971965.1. Taxonomy (NCBI): domain Eukaryota; kingdom Metazoa; phylum Chordata; class Mammalia; order Chiroptera; family Vespertilionidae; genus Nyctalus; species Nyctalus aviator. Next base: position 7,279,633 of record CM072929.1, on the reverse strand, counting down.
TAGGTGGCTGAAGAACTAAACAGAGACACAGCGTTTATGTCTAGAAAAGGCAGCAGTTTTAGTTTAAGATGGCAACATTTGAAGATCCAACTGATTAATTTTATTTTTTTTATATATTTTTTTTAAATATATATTTTATTGATTTTATACTGAGAGGAAGGGAGAGAGATAGAGAGTTAGAAACATCGATGAGAGAGAGTCATCGATCAGCTGCCTCTTGCACACCCCCCACTGGGGATATGCCCGCAACCAAGGTACATGCCCTTGACCGGAATCGAACCCGGCACCCTTCAGTCCCCAAGCCGACGCTCTATCCATTGAGCCAAACCGGTCCTGGCCCAACTGATTAATTTTATAAAAATTGAACCTAATCCTAATATATAAAGAGCCAGCGTCCGTAACGTCCAAAATGACCGAACGGACGACCCAACGCCAGGCTGAGCATGCAGCAGGCTCGAGTGGGTGGGGACTGGTGAGCAGGCTGAACTGCTGACCTCTCGGTCCTTCCTGGGTTGCTGGTGCCACAACGACCTAGCACTGAATGCTGCTGCGGTGGGCATTGTGGCTACTTTATTAATATAACAACAGGTTTCTAACAACAGAAAGAGTCTTTCTTGGTCTAATGGAAAGATCAAAAGCTTTAAAGTCAGACATGGGGATGAAGCTGGATCCTGTCATTTCTTAGTCATGTGACCAAAGGCAAGTTAACCTAACTCAGTCTCCTCCTCTGTAAAGGGGAATAATAACAGCTACCTCTACATAAGGACTCAAAATGTGCTAGTTTCCCTGGATGAAAACTTTCTCAAAGTATGGTGTGAAACCAAACCCAGGTTTGAAAGGCAGCTCAACGCCAAGTCAAGGAATCCATTGCCACCGATAATCACAACAGCTGATGTCTGTCTGTTTCCTTTGTCCCCTCCCTCAGTCCTGCTGCCTGATGGGTAAGATCCCTTCTAAGCACTTCTTTTATCACCTCACTCTTCTCTGTAAAAAGTCTAACCTCAGCGTTCTTTCTTTTTTTCTTTTTTAATATGTTTTTTTTTTAAATATATATATATTTTATTGATTTTTTACAGAGAGGAAGGAGAGAGGGATAGAGAGTTAGAAACATCTATGAGAGAGAGACATCGATCAGCTGCCTTTTGCATACCCCCTACTGGGGATGTGCCCGCAACCAAGGTACATGCCCTTGACCGGAATGGAACCTGGGACCTTTCAGTCTGCAGGCTGACGTTCTATCCACTAGGCCAAACCGGTTTCGGCTTTAATATGTTTTTATTGAATTTTTACAGAGGGGAAGGGAAAGAGATAGAGAGTTAGAAAAATCAATGAGAAAGAAACATCTATCAGCTGCCTCCTGCACGCCCCCACTGGGGATGTGCCCGCAACCAAGGCACATGCCCTTGATCGGAATCGATCCGGGGACCCCTCAACCTGCAGGCTGATGCTCCATCCAAAGAGCCAAACCGGATTCAGCCTGTAACATTCTTTCCATTGAATGGAGTTCTAACATAAGTGCCTCCTTTTCAAAGCCTCCCTATTCTGGCCTCGCCCTGTTTTTTATAGTTCTCTGCTCTTGCCAAGGTAGTCTCTTTAACACTCCTCAGTATGAGCAATGAATTCTGTCCCATCTCTGTACTTTCACTGGTATGGTTTCCTTCCTCAGATTATGTCTTTTTCCCACTCCACTGATCTAAGCTCAACAATTAAAAAATATATATATATGGCCTAGTTTCACAAAACTTTGTCAGCTACACCAGCCAATGAAAACTGAAATGCAATATGGGTCTTATGTTTTGAACCTACCTTTTCCCTCCTCACTTGTAAATTACAAAATGGTAATTTAAACATTAGTAAATGGATCTGTTTAGGCTGTGAAGCTGGCTAATCTATGCATAAATTAACCTCCTACAGTTATGGCTAACAAGATGATTAAAATTCATAGGTAATCCCCAACCTCTAGTCAATATTTACAATATCCTTCCCAACGAGGCAGTTTAGCAGATTCAAAACTGTAAACTTTTCCAAACCAAGTAAGTCAATTTGCACCTTAAAACACCCTTTCCTTCAGAGCTAAGAATTAGATCTGAAATTGGAGGGAAGGAGAGAAGAAAAAGATCTGTGTAAATCTAGGAACTGGATAATCAGCCCTTCAATAATTGAGAGGTGACTGAGATCATTACACGTTTACTTAGAGGGCTAGACACAATTCCTCCTCTGTCAGAAATCTGGAATTTTTTCACGGTAGGCTAGTCACTTGCCACATTCGCTAGCTTGTAACAAAAAGTCCTATCTGTTTGCTTAGAGGGAACAGATGTTTTATTTGAACAAATAAATTTTTCCACATCAACTTTCAGAACTTGAGATATAGAAACAATATAGTAACTGCATCAAAGCCACTAAATATCTATATAGCTATTTCTTACATACATCTTAGATGAGTGAAATCAGAAAGTATGCACCAATAACATCTCAAATAAATGGACATCATACTACACCTATTTTACCCCATAAAATAAAGAAACCAAGAAATGAAAAGATCTTGTTTCCAATTTCTTGGCATGTTTTTACAGAGGAATGAGACAAACGTTTCTGACAAGGATCTTATTTTTCACTCCTTTCTCTTTTCAAATATTTCCTCACCCTTCCCCCATTTCAGACTTGCAAAATATAGAAAGAAAACAAATAACTCTGCTGGAAGCATTTCTTGGGACAACAGATGAAATGTACTTTAGTAAGTGTCTGAAAGTTAATCCCAACAAAGGAGAATACTTTGTAAACCTAAAATTTAGTCCCCTAAAATGCAGAGGGTCACTGTGAGGGTTAAAGTGAGACAACAGATGTAAAAGTGATCTGTGCACTGTACAGCACTATACTGAACTAACATAAAGTGTAACCATTTTTTTTTTTTTTAAAAAGCTGACATTTATGAGCCTTCTTGTATTCTTTTGAAGGACCAGGGTTTTTAATTTTTTATTTTAATACTTGGAAATACTTTGTTAAATAAGGAAAATTAATAGACGTCATACAGCATAAAAGATAGTGACTTAAGAAAAATTAAACCAGCCGAAACCGGTTTGGCTCAGTGGATAGAGCGTAGGTCTGCGGACTGAAAGGTCCCAGGTTCGATTCTGGTCAAGGGCATGTACCTTGGTTGCGGGCACATCCCCAGTAGGGGGTGTACAAGAGGCAGCTGATCGATGATTCTCTCTCATCGATGTTTCTAGCTCTCTATCCCTCTCTCTTCCTCTCTGTAAAAAATCAATAAAATATATTTTTAAAAAAAAGAAAAGAAAAGAAAAATTAAACCAATTCTCCTTACATTCTCTCACTGCTCAGACATTTGCAGGATTTACAGAAGTCTGACTGACACACTCCTTAGTTCATGCCCACAGGTCACATAAATGCCCATGGAGCTTTTTGGGGAGTCCAGTTTGGGGACAGCATTACAATTTATTTATTTTTATTTTTATTATTATTATTATTTTAAAATATATTTTATTGATTTTTTACAGAGAGGAAAAGAGAGGGACAGAGAGTTAGAAACATCAATGAGAGAGAGTCATCGACCAGCTGCCTCTTGTACACCCCCTACTGGGGATATGCCCGCAACCAAGGTACATGCCCTTGACCAGAATGGAACCTGGGACCTTTCAGTCCCCAGATCTACGCTCTATCCACTGAGCCAAACCGGTTTCGGCAGCATTACAATTTATGTCGCCCCTGTCCTCTGCCCTCTTTGCTGGCATGTCTCCTGTCTGCACCCTTTCTGTGGGCATCCTTACAGGCCCAGTCTTTGCCTTCTGTTCTTTCATCTCACTCAGAAATAGCCTATTCTCATGGCTTCAGCTTTTATCTTCCAACAGATGAATCCTAATTCTGCTTCTGCTGTCCTAAACTCTGACTTTAACAATAATGGAAAAAATTTTATTGTGATAAAATACATATAACTTAAATTTTGCTATATTAGCCATTTTTATGTATACAATTCAGCAGTATTAATTATATTCACAATGTTCTGTAATCATCACTATTATCTAATATCCATAACCTTTTCATCACCTGGTTAACATCATGCATTTGTTCACTTCATTTGAAAGTGTAAATAGGGATATACAAGCACCAATTTTGAATAGTTTGTTTAGTATCTGGTGCTTTTTAAATGAACATTCTATGCTTACTCATCTATATTTACTGAGAAGATAATATAGAAGCTAGTAACTTTTTATTCCTATAAGTACGTTGAGGTTCTATTATGTAAAAAGCAGTACTTGCTTAGTACTGCTTTTATGAATATTCATGAAAATTTATTATCTTCCAGTGGTAACCATTTTATTTTATTAATTTGTATTTGATTTAAAGTATCAGTAAAAATAGCCGGCACCGGTTTGGCTCAGTGGTAGAGCGTCGGTCTGCGGACTGAGAGGTCCCGGGTTCGATTCCGGTCAGGGGCATGTACCTTGGTTGCGGGCACATCCCCAGTAGGGGGTGTGCAAGAGGCAGCTGGTCGATGATTCTCTCTCATCGACGTTTCTAACTCTCTATCCCTCTCTCTTCCTCTCTGTGAAAAATCAATAAAAATATATTAAAAAAAAAAAGTATCAGTAAAAATAATTGAATTTAAAACCTAGTTATTCTTTTTCTACTTGGGTAGCCACATAGCACTGGGACTCATAGTAAACTATGGGACTTCTTGCCTCCAGAAAGAATGTGGAGACACTGGTGTCTGCTTCCTGCTCAAGAAGGAAACATTGCCCGCACGCAGCGCGGCTCAGTGGTTGAACACCGTCCTGTGGAGGTCAGGGTTCGATCCCTGGTCAGGGCGCATGCCCAAGAGGCGGGCTCGATCCCCAGTGTGGGGCATGCAGGAGGCAATCGATCAATAATTCTCTCTCTCTTTAAAAAAAAAAAATTTTTTTATAGACTTTTTACAGAGAGGAAGGAGAGAGAGAGATAGAGAGCTAGAAACATCAATGAGAGAGAAACATAGATCAGCTGCCTCTTGCACACCCCCTACGGGGATAATTCTCTCTATCATTGATGTTTCTATCCCTGTCTTCCTCTCTAAAATCAAGTAAACATTTTTTTTTTTTTTTTTTTTTTTTTACAAAGGAAACATTGAAACTTTAAGCTGACCTTTGTGAATCTTCTTGTATTCTTTTGAAGGACCTTAGACACAGCATTTTAAAGCTTTTTATTTGTGTTAAATTAGGCAACCAAACGATCATATACTAGAGGAAACTGAGGACACATGACAACTAAATGCAATGGACTATCTTGATTGGCTCCGAGAGCAAAAAGAGGACAATAATGGGAAATTTGGTGAAATCTAAATAAGGTCTAGAATTTAGTTAATATTAATGTACCAATGTTGTTTTTTTAAACTTTTATTTATTTATATGTTGTTAGTGCTCACCCAGTGATATTTTTCCATTGATCTTTTAGAGAAGGAAAAACAGAGAAAGCATCAATTAGTTCCCTCCTTCATGTGCCCCGAACCTGGGCCCAGGCCCAGAAGGAACTTGCATTCTGCATCCGAAGTACATGCCCTTGACCAGAATCAAACCAGGGACCTTTTGGTCTGCAGGCCGATGCTCTATCCACTGTTGTTTTATTAGTTTTATAAATATACTATGATAACATAAGCTGTTAAGTATGAGGGAAACTGGGTGAAAGATATATGGTACTTCTTTGAACTACTTTTGTCACTCTCCTGTATATCTAAAATTATTCCAAAATAAAAAGTTTATTTAAAAAACAGGCAGCCATTTTAAATCTTTTTAAAAATAATAGTACAGGATGTGTAACAGTGAATTAAATACTTTCACTTGGTACTTACCCTGGATGTCCTTGCTGGTTACACTTAGTGATACAAAGATAGTAACCAAGTAATCCAAAAATAACCAAAAATACTCCAGCAGCAATTAGTCCAGTCAGAAGGCCCAAAACGTCTATTTTCTCTCTGTTACCACCTTAAGAAAAATCATTAAAATAACATAAATGTAACACCTGAAAATCCCTATTTGTGATTTCAATAAATTTAACCCTCAGTTTAAGCACAGTATTAAGCATCAAATAATTAATTTTAAAAAAAATCTTTGTGCTATACATATGATCTAAAGAATTTTAAACAACACTTCCTGAAAGTCTTAGTTATGGTTTTGTTTATTTATTTATTTATTTTAAATATGTTTTATTGATTTTTCACAGAGAGGAAAGGAGAGGGATAGAGAGCTAGGAACATCGATTGAAGAGATACATTGACCAGTTGCCTCCTGCACAGCCCCCACCGGGGATATGCCAGCAACCAATGTACATGCCCTTGACCGGAATCGAACCTGGGACCTTTCAGTCCACTGAGCCAAACCGGTTTGGGCTGGTTTTGTTTATTTTAAATAGGTCATATTACATGTATAATATTCAAGACTAAGCGGGATAAACATAAACTTTGTTCCACTAGGTTCACTTCGATATTAACTATAAGATAAATGTATTGAGCAACTCTAGTTAGCTGTGTAATATAGTCTCCCTATAAGCTTGGGCCCTACGAAAGAGGAATGAAAGCCTAGCTGGCAAAAACCTACCTGACTAAAAGCCAACTAGAGATGATCAATATACTAGTAGGTAAAACACAGGATCATCCCTCTCTAGAAGTTACTTCATTTTACCTAACCAACTTAACTTACCTAGCAACATAGGATTTCCATTCACTCAAATGGTAAAAATAAAAAGACAAAACAATTAAAACAGTTTAACTACTTGAAAGCAATGGAGTACAACTTTTATTCTCTGCAAGTCTTGACTTAGCTGAGCTGTTTTAAGCAGCTTTAAGCCTATTATCTCATTTCCCGAGTATCTCACCAAACTTGATTTTCATTGTATAACTAGATGAATGAGGCCTTTCTATCTTAGATAGCCCAGTGTATAATTGAGAAATTTCCCTTGAATTTACAAGGTAAGTGTGTTGAGCAATAACCAAACTCAAATAATGAAACTAAATGTATTATAGAAGAAAGGGTGTGGGAAAAACATTATTTAATCAATTCTTGTCTTACCTGATTTTGCGGTTGGTCCTTTAATGGAATAGTCCTGCCAAAATGCCAGCTAAGAGAAAGATAAAGTTTCCAAGTCAATTTCATTTCTTTCTTTTTATTTTTTTTTATTTTTTATTAAATTATCATCTCTGTACATATGTTAATTTCATTTCATTGTCATTTTGTTCGGTCCCTAATGACCTACTGAGGGTGGGAAATTTTTGGCATGTACCACAGGTAGGATACCAGTTCATTCAAGCTAGAGGGTGTGATTCACTCTGATTAAAGCACTACCACGCAATACCGTTTCTCCCAGCTCTGGAATGGTCAGGACATTATTGCCAGTGCCACCTCGCCACCTATTCCCTGCTATTCGCCCAGAGCGCCCACTCAGGCATCAGAGAAGCTCTTGCATTGCAGAGTCAGTGAAAGTGACAAAGGTAGAAGCTGAGGCAGGAGACTCATTTTTGAAAAGGAGTCTGAATTTTTCGACGCTAAGTGAGCCCTCAGTTTGCTAGATTTTTTATTGCAAGGTATTTCAAGATTTAGAAAGACATCTCCAAGGCTGTTTAAGTTCAGTGTCACTTGAGAGAATGGGAGCGGTTTTAAGGAACCATGAATAAAATTACAAGATGGACTTGTGAAAGACAGAACAAAACCTCACCAGGCACCCTTACAAGGTGTAGACTCGGTTTTCCTGCTCTAATACAGGCGGCAGATTATTAGCCCAGAGGCTGGGCACAGTTTTGGGGGAAAAAGAACTACATTCCATTAAAACCTGCATTTGAAGGTTACCAAGTGAGGTTCTTACTGACCAAAGAGTAAAATGGAACTTTTGAGGAAGGGAAAAAGGAGCTGGGGTTATTTAATCTACAAAAGTAAAGAATTTGGGTCATTAACATTCTTCAGGAATATGCCAGGTTATAACAAGGCCGGCGCTGTCTCTGTTTTGGGCCTTCACGAGATGAACAGACGGGACTTAATTATATTCTGAGGGAGAACGTCTAAAAGTTTCGCCCTTAAATTCACACAGTTATGCCAAACAACAAACTCCTGGGTGCGGGACTATCTGTATTTGTACCTTCCGACTCCAGCAGAGCACTCGGCACACAGGAGGTTGCCAGCACTTAAAGTATGAATACAGTCATTCAAAAGGTTAGGCCACTGTCAGGAAACCCTGCTCAGAGCCTTGGTTCAAGCCTGTGCCAGGGAACTCACTGGAATTATATCCTGACCCTTCATTCATTCTGCTTCATGATTGTTTTTGAAGATAATAAACATCCAACACACAAAAGGACAGCAGAATCGATCGTTTGCTCATTACTCTAAGCCCAGCTAATGAAGCATAAAGCCAAGTCTGAAGCAAAAGCTAACTCGCTTTTTTAAGAAAGTAGAAAAGAGGTAACAGATACAGAATCCTAATTGTATTTAAAGCATTAGATCTCTACTGACTGCAAGGGCCATTTTCTTAAGTACGATTTGATAAGTTTCCAGACAATGAACATCATGAACCGAATTACCGTTTTATCTTCATCCACAAAAATCTCTCTGGCTTCTTCATAATTGCAGAGTTCTTCGACGCACTCTCTCTCTAGGTCACCTGGCGTGAAGAGCTCCAAATCAAACCTGTTATAGAGCAGGTGTCTGTGTATGAGAGAGCTGGCTTCTTCTTTGGATGTAAATACTAATAAAGAAACAGAAAGATTTCAAATACTGATAACAATAAGAAAGAAAATTCCTATTTAAATGATGAAAAAAGTGAATCGTTCTCTTGATATAGCGACATTACACCGAACTTTCTTGTGTGGTCTTCAAAGCTGCCAAAAGGAAATATCAGTAAAAATAATTCTATCAGCTGAAGCAATTGGTAGATATAGCCTGGTGTTACTCAGCTTGACATGGGTTTAAAATACTACACCAGCAATGCAGTACCTCAAAGCCTGCCTAACTTGGCTATAGCTACATGAAATCTAGTTTCAGAAAGGGGAATCAGAAATCTGCTTCTGTATTGCTACTTCTCAGCTTTGCCCAGATCTTCTCATTTTATTGACTAAAGAGCGGTGCCAAATTTCTCATTGTTGGTCTTCTGTTCGAATAGGCTGAGTTATAAAAATATCCCTACCTTCTGAATGGCACTTAGCACCCAACTTGAAAGGAATACAAGAGAGGCAAAACCGTGTTTTATTGTTCCTGAAGTGACATTTATGCCAGTACAAATCCTCACCCAGAGGCTGTTTGCCACTTTTCTGAGTGTGAAAGCTCCAATTTAGTCAGTGCCTTATCGAGCTTTTCCCTATCTCCCTTACAGTCTCAGGAGCAATCCTGCCTTTTATTGTTTGGATTCCAAGTAACCCTGAACGTGCTTACACTTGAAAGAAGCAAACTTCCTTGCTCTGAATCATCCTGAACTTCCACGAGAGATTCTGTGTTCCCTCTGGCCTTTGCACTTCGGATCTGTCTCCTCAGACCCTCTATCCATCTCCATTTCTCCTGTCTTCGACCATTCTAGGAGGCTCTCTGTGCATTTCACCATTTCAGACGCACCAATCTCTTCCTCTCTCCTGTCTCCCCAGGTTTTCTAAGTGAATTCCTTTCAGGTCACTGGCCTTTATCAGAAGTTAGCTGTAGGTTTTCCCAGTTACCTTTCATATTCCCATTTATTATGTATCTTTTCATGTATCTTATTTGCTTATAGAGAGCACTGGTTTCTGTGCCACACAATTCTCCTAAGACAGAGTTACTGCTGCCCACTTTCCCCTGCTCTGCAGGTCTCGGTACTGCCTCTGAGTTCATGGAGACTTCCTGTTTCCACCCCTCCTCCCAGATCAATGAAGAGGCCCTCCAGGGCAAGGATGGCAATCTTTCATTTCTACGTCTCCAGTGCCTAGCATAGGGCCTGGCACAGAGTATGTGTTAACAGAGTGGCTGATAACTGAACAAGTTGGCTTTTTATTTTTATTTTTTAAATTATTATTATTATTTTTAAATATACTTTATTGATTTTTCACAGATAGGAAAGGAGAGAGATAGAGAGCTAGAAACGTCGATGAGAGAGAAACATCAACCAGCTGCCTCTTGCACACCCCCCACCGGGGATGTGCCCGCAACCAACGTACATGCCCCTGACCGGAATCAAACCTGGGACCTTCCAGTCCGCAGACCGACGCTCCACCACTGAGCCAAACCGGTTTCGGCCAAGTTGGCTTTTTAAACAAAGAGGATTCCTCTTTTCCATTTTCCACAGATATCGCCAGCCTTTTGCATTCAAGTATGATCTCTAAATTCCTTCCAGAGTTTGTGATATTTTTGAGAGTGTCTTCTTGACTGTTACTGTGTGCACAGATGAATACATTCACAAGGCTTCTGGGGATCAGCTTCTGGTCCCACTGAGAAGGGATCATCCACCTCATACATGTGTGAACTTGCCAGTACACATATGCTACAACTTGGGAGATACCAAGAAGGTTCTCCTTCCAAAATCTGTCTTTTTACCGCGAGCTAGCCTATCCAATTGCCTAGAATTCTATCATCAGGGTTCTCTCTCTCCCGCGTCCTCAGACGGTTTAACACACTAAGCTGTATTAATCATTAATAAGTCATCCGGGAGTATTAGTGTAACAGATCCTTCCCAAATGAAAATGAGCTGAGAGTAGGATCTGAAGAGAAGGGAGAAGGGACAGGAATGTGTGGGCAAGCAGATCCAAAGTACTAGCGCAGGGTAGGGAAGCACAATGACAAGGCAGGGAGAAGGATGCTGAGAGCCAAAGCATTTCCTGCCCTTTCTGTTTTTGCTTTTCTTTTTTAATATATATTTTTTATTGATTTTTCACAGAGAGGAAGAGAGAGGGATAGAGAGTCTGAAACATCGATGAGAGAATCATCAACCAGCTGCCTCTTACACACCCCCCACCGGGGATGTGCCCGCAACCAAAGTACATGCTCTTGACAGGAATCGAACCCGGGACCCTTCAGTCCGCAGGCCGACGCTCTATCCACTGAGCCAAACCAGTGCCGGCTGTTTTTGCTTTTGTTAGGCTCTTAAGACATGGGCAGGAACCAGTCTATTTATGACCAGGAACCCACAAGATGTGAAAATATAGGTTAGGAAACACCAAACCTAATCTCACAACCATTCGATTATATCCAGAGATTTGACAATCAGAAAGGACCTCAGAGATCATTTCACTCCTCATCCCCATGACTTCACAGATGAAGAAATTCAAGCCAAAGGGCATCAAGTTACTTGCCTCTGGTCTCAACAAATCCAGACCAGATCTTGAACTCTCTGTCTTTCCAGGAAGAACAACTCATTATGCCTCATTATGCTCATTATAATTACAACATAGCCTCACACAATAAAAAGAAAAGAGAAGAAAAGCGGCACGCACTGATTTTAGAAGTTGAAATAGGTACTCCATTCAGGTTAACCACAAACCAGTTCTTAAATGTGCGTGTGTGTGTGTGTGCGTGCGTGTGTGTGTGTGTGTGTATGTGTGTGTGTGTGCGCGCGCGCGTATAATCAAAAGTAACTCAAAATCAGTTTATATACATTGCACTTAACAAACCACCACATTACCAAATAAACCACAAATTAAACTAAAGAATATTTTAGCGCTCCAATGATCGACGAGGGCATGTCATTTCAAATGCTACGCTTTCCACTTTGCGATCTACCATAGGCGGCTTGGGGCTCCCAGAGGGTTTTCCGGGAAACCGAAGGCATGCTCACCTTCCTCCCCCGCGTGCCCAGGCTCCTCTGGACCTCTGGTGCAAAGAGGAATCGCGATGGCAGCCACGGGCAGCTGGCTGAGTAGGATCAGAAGCGTAAACATAGTCCAGCAACGGCCCAACACACTGAAACAGAAACGAACAGAAACACACGTCGGAAAAGCCCCTGGCTCAGCACTCTGGGTTTCTGTAGGGCCTGAGTCACGGACCCGTGGCGCTCAGAGCCCCGGACCATTGTTGCCCCGCGCGCGGTTTCGGTCTCCCGGGTCCAATCCGCGCCCTAAAAGCGGCCGCGAAAGTGCCCGGGGCCACAGCGCCGCGCCCCGAGCCCGGCCGCCGCCCGCGCGGGGACCTGCCGTGGCCACGGGCGACCCTGCGCCGCGAGTGGCAATCGGACCCGATCTGCGGAGCGTCCGCCCCGAGCAGCCCACCCCCCGGCCGGGCCAGCGCACCTGCGGCTCCGGGCGCATGTTCCCGCCGCTCCCGGGCCGGAGCCCCGCCGCAGGGCAGTGTCTGCGGCCGCCAGACCCCCCGTCTCTGCGCGCGTCCCGCGAATCGTGGCCGCGCTCTCCGCCGGACGGGGAGCCCCCAGCGCTGGGGCCGAGGAAGCGAGCGCCTGGGGTCCGCGAAGAAGCGCCCAGATCGGCCCGGGGACGAGCGCGACAACTTCCTGCTGGGTCCCGGGAGGCGCGGCGCCGTCTGCGGGAGGAGGCGGCGGCTCCCGGGAGCACCTGGCGGCCGCTCCTCCCCGGGGCCGGCCTGCCCGCCGCGCGGCCCCTTGGCGGGCGTCTCCCCGAGCCGGCGCTGCGCTTTCGGAGTCGTGAACCCGCTGTCCTGAGCCCTCGGAGAGCCCGGCCTCCGGCCTCCGGTTCGGGCCCCGCCTGAGCGTGTGGGTGGCTGGTTTATCTCGGTTCGAGACCCGGCTTTCCCTGCGATTTCGGGGTCAGAGGAATGGGGGGTGTATTTTCAGTTCTCAGTGGTCAGCGTCCTCCGGGCGTCCGGAGGTTTTTCGGGTTTGGGTTCCACCAGGATGGGGCGGGGTCTTGTGGTTACCTCGATTCAACATTCCTAAAAGGGTGATCTGGGAACAGGAACAATAATATGCACCAGAGAAAATTCGCTTTATTAATAATATGAAATGGGCCAAAAGCGGTTTGGCTCAGTGGATAGAGCATCTGGCTGCGGACTGAAGTGTCCCAGGTTCAATTCAGGTCAAGGGAATGTGCCTTGGTTTCAGGCACGTCCCAGGTGGTGGGTGTGCAGGAGGCAACTGATGGATGTTTCTCTCTCATCGATGTTTCTAGCTCTCTATCCCTCTCCCTTCCTCTCTGTAAAAAAAAAAAAAAATCAATAAAATATATTTTTAAAAATAATATGAAATGGGAAGTGACATTGAAATCATTTGATGGCATTGGTTCTCCAACTCGCCAGATCTGGGACATCTCCAAGATCTTTTTAAGGACTCTCTGAGATCAAAACTATTTCCATGAGGATAATAAGGCAATTGGCCTTTTTCATTTTCTTAATTTATAAAGTTAAACTTAATTTTATTTTGCAAAAAATCAACAAATACATATGCAGATCTGATTTATCTTCAAACCACGTGTTCATTTTTTTGCTTTTACAGACATGCCCATTTATTTCTCATGCCAAATTTCAAGTTTTACCAACATTAGTATTCATTGAGAGGAAAGATAAATTGCATTGCTTGATCTTTGGTAATTAGCAGTATAATTAAAAACTTGTAATTGTTTTTAAGATAAACACTTAGTAGGAAATTTAATAAATCTTGTTTTTGCTCTTCAAAGGAGCCACTATACCAAAGCATTTACCTGGATCTATCAAGTTCCTGCTGGTAGAATATTACTTCCCACCTATTTATTAGCTTTTCTTCCTGTAGTTCCATATATGCTCCCCTCCCTCCACTGAGAGAAAGTACAAAAAAAAAAGCAATTTATTTCTTCTTCCCTCCCCACTCCTAAAATCATGCAAGGGAAGACAACATCACAAGTCACAACATCTAAATTTACTTTGATTATATTTTACTTCTTATACTTAAAACTAGAGGCCTGGTACATGAAATTCGTGCACAGGGGTATGTGTGCGTCCCTTAGTCCAGTCTGCATCCTCTCCAATCTGGAACCCCTTGAGGGATGTTCGACTGCCCGTTTAGGCCTGATCCCATCCCTCTTGCAATCCAGGACTGCTGGCTCCCAATTGCTCGTCTGCTTGCTTGCTTGATTGCCCCTAACTGCTTCTGCCTGCCATCCTAATCGATACCTAACTGCTCCCCTGCTGGCCCGATTGTCGCTAACTGCCCTCCCCTGCTGACCCAGTCACCCCTAACTGCCCTTCCTTGCCAGCCTGGTCACCCTTAACTGCCTTCCCTGCTGGCCATCTGTGGCGGCCATCTTGTGTCCACGTGGGGTGGCCATCTTTGACCACATCTGGGCAGCCATCTTGTGTTGGAGTGATGGTCAACTTGCATATTACCTATTTATTATATAGGATTATTTTGTATTATAATACTGAGTTATCTAAAACCAACATCGATGGTATTAAATTGTTATAAAACCAGAGTTTTAGAGGCATATGAAACAATTCAGGAACCATGTCTGAAAGGGGATAATTGCCTCGAAGTAAAAGAATTTTAGGTGTCAGTAGTTGAATAAGAAACAAAACTTTAGGGGGCCCATATTTTTTATTCACATATTCACATTATTAACAAGGATATGATACTTTTGACAGCCTACAAAATTTTTTTTTTAATATATTCTTTAGTATAGAATAGGGATCAAGGGAGCATTTTATTTTATTTCATTTTTAAATATTTTTTATTGATTTTAGTAAGAGGAAAGGAAAGGGAGAGAGAGAGAGAAAACCATTAATGTGAGAGAGAAACATCCACAGGCTGCCTCCTGCACAATCCCTACTGGGGATTAAGCCTGCAACCTGGGCATCTGTCCTGACCTGATTGAACCAGCAAACTTTGTGCATGGAATGATGCTCGACCAATTGAGTCACACTGGTCAAAACAAGGGAGCATTTTATTTTATTTTATTTTTAAAAAAAAAAAAATATATATATATATATATATATTTTTTTTTTTACATAGAGGAAGGGAGAGAGATAGTTAGAAACATCGATCAGCTGCCTGCTGCACCCCCCCTCCCCCCTGGGGTTGTGCCCACAAACAAGATATATGCAGGGAGCATTTTAATCAGCTGAACAATAACCCACAACCTTCGGACCAACTTCTGCAGAGAGCATTTTAAACATGGTTTTGGTAAGTCTCTTATGAGCCTACTTTCCAGAAAAAGTTTATATGCAATTTAAAAAAAAATCTAAAGTCATAGATTTAAGTTAAGAAAATATGGCATGTGACGTTAAGGTCATTGTATTATCTATGAGCTGATGCACAATCTAAGATGTATAAAAGAACCTAAACAGACATCTATCTCAGATTTCAGGCAGGATATAAGAGTGCATAGAGATGTGAGAGCTTTTTAGATCAGATAGTGAAAAAAGACACAGTATTTACCTCAAACAATTAATCGTAAGCAACAAATACGTATACAAGGCCAATTCATAGATTGTAAACAAAGCCAATTAAGAAGTGTATTGTGATAGCCACACATTTTGGAGAAAGATTTTCAAGCCAGGCAGATGTGGACTGAGATAAAAACAGGCAATATAGACTATCATAACAAAGATGGTTAGTAAGATGGTATTGAACT
Source organism: Nyctalus aviator (assembly GCA_036971965.1). Lineage (NCBI taxonomy): Eukaryota > Metazoa > Chordata > Mammalia > Chiroptera > Vespertilionidae > Nyctalus > Nyctalus aviator. Next base: position 7,264,134 of record CM072929.1, on the reverse strand, counting down.
CGGATCGCTCCCTTCTATTCTTTGGTTAAGTCAATTTCCACTAAATTTTCTTTTTTTTTTCTCCCCACAAAGGCTACTATTGTCTATTTTACCTTATTATTATTATTATTATTATTTAGAATCAACTGTATTCTTCTTTAATCTTCTCCAGAAAATTTGTTTTCACTGATTCCTTTAGACCAGGTATGGGAAACATCCAGCTTGCGGAGTGTATAAGGCCTGCAAAATCATTTGGTCTGGCCCTGCCAAGGCATTAGGGGTGAGTTTAATTAAATGTTTGACCAAATATAGCAGGCTCATTTTTAAATTGATAATTTTATATGGCCCATGAATGATAAAAATATCCAAATGGCCCTTGGCCGAAAAAACGTTCCCCACCCCTGCATTACAATTTTCCAACCCCTGTTCGCCTTGTTCTGTAACCTAGTCCTATCATAGATCCTTCTTCTTTCACTCTTCAATTCTTTTATTGTCCTTAAGCAAATGGGATCAGGTTAAAGAGGCTAGAAATGATTTCTTGTTGGTTGACATCCTATAACAAAAAAGGTCTTCATTAGGAATTTTTGACTAGAGTTCATAGTTACTTTTCCCATTCTTCTATTAATTCACTCGTTTTGCCAAACCAAAACACAAACACCTAAGAATGGAGAGGTAATCACTGTCCTTAGTTTTTAGAAGAATATAATCTAATATCTGTAAGAATGTGGGCCTATAAAGTTCTTATCAAGAGCAAGAACTGACTTATTCAGCTTTATATTCTACACAGTACCCAGCAGAGTGCTTTTTATGTTGTTTGTGCTCAATATATTTTTTTGGTGGAAACCACTTATTTTCAGGTGAGAAAAGTACTTCACACTATTTTGGGAGTGACAAATGGTCAGATGCCTCATGCTGGGGAATCAGCAGATATGAACTTTCATGACATTCCTCGGTAGAAGGCATCCACCCACATATCTGGATATTTGGACCAAAATAAATGAGGCTTTGTGTTCACGTGAAATATCAGAATTTGTAGTCTGAGAGGGGAAGCAGATATAGAAATGAGTCTGTTTCTCAGTAGTGAAGTACATCCCTGAATGTTTCCCTATAATATTGGATCTCACAGAATATTATGGCATTTGGCAATATGCACATAAACTTCGGCCACTAGGGAACTGCACGTGGATATCATTGAGAGTAGATAGCAAAGAGAAGAGCATAGTCAGAAGCAACATTGTTGAAGATAGTTGATTTCTTCTATTTACTTGCAGTATTTATTTTCTTATTTTGTACCATTTGCTTGTTAAAGCAAATGGTACAAAATAAGAAAATAATTCCTATGCCTTTCTTCCAAAGCATTTTAAGTGCTCAGATACAAAATAAGAAAATATTCCTATGCCTTTCTTCCAAAGCATTTTAAGTGCTCCGATTCTGGCCATCTGTGGAGTTGGGCCAGATGTTATGATTCTTACTTTACAAAGAGAGGGCATGAAATAAAAGGTTTTGGATGGTCATTGGCCAAATAGGAGCTTGGCTCTTGACTCTTTTCAGTATTTTTTTTTTTTTTTTGAGTTATTACCAAGCAATGGAGGGCACTAGGTAAAGAATTATTTAATTTAAAAACAAATAAGAAAAACAAAAAACAAAACCCAGAGCAATGAGATTAAAATATGTGGGTTAATGTGATAATGCACCTTTAAGTTTGAGCACATAACCCTCCCACTTACCTGTGTGAATTCAACAATGAAACGGAAACTGGTTTTACTTTTCATGCCTACTGTGGGCTTGAGGGTTGACTCAGGGCTGTGACGGGAAATGTTAAGGTTGTAGCCATGAAGCTCTTACAGCATGAGATCACATTCATATTCTTTCCTTTTTAAAAAAATATATTTTATTGATTTTTTACAGAGAGGAGGAGAGAGGGACAGAAAGTTAGAAGCGTCGATGAGAGAGAAACATCGACCAGCTGCCTCTTGCACACCCCCTACCGGGGATGTGCCCGCAACCAAGGTACATGCCCTTGACCGGAATTGAACCTGGGACCTTTCAGTCCGCAGACTGACGCTCTATCACGGGACGAAACCGGTTTCACCACATTCATATTCTTAAAGACACACTGATGACTGTACCATTGAACTACTCAGAACAGGAGATGCAACTTTCCTGAACTTGTTATTTCTGTGACGTTTTAGCCTTGACATTTCAACATCAATTGTTTGCAATTTTGACTTATCCTAGTAAAATCAGCAGGTGGAAAAGGAAAGACTCCTAGTGTTCAAGGGTGATTATATGCTTGTCTACCGGTATTTTCAGATTCAACAAATAGGTAAATGTTTATTTTAAACATTTGGGTAAAGTTCACTGAAGGAATTTTTGACTAGAGATCATATTTACTTCTCTCATTTAAGAACAATGACTGTTAATAACCAAGCAAATATTATCAAGAACAGTGTGAGGGGTCATCTGGTTTCACGTGACACCGGGTAATAATAAGAACTACGTGTCACGCTTTTAAAAATGAGTAATCCTTAAAGTCCTTACGGAGCATATAAGAATCACCGTGGTTCTGAGATGCCCACAGGGGCCTGTGACAGGGACTCGTGTCACCATTGGTCACAAAACTCTCACTCTTTGTTCAGGCTTTGGCAGTTTTACAACTATAATTAATTTTTTGACTCATAGACTCATTTTATCATCACAGTCTTACTGTCTGATTGCCACACATTTTTTTGGCCTCTATTTTGGAAACTCATGTCCAGGTGTTCTAAAAAAAAACATAGATACTGTGTTTCCCCGAAAATAAGACATCCTCAGAAAATAAGAACCAGTGCATCTTTGGGAGCAAAAATTAATATAAGACACTGTCTTATTTTTGGGGAAACGGTATTATTTTCCTACATAAGTTTATTTGGCATCAATTGCAAAACTATAAGTACTATCCACAACATGAGAAAGGAGGTTTAAAAAAAAATAATGCATTTTGTTAATTCTGCACGGGAGAAGGATAATAACGCAGTGTGTTGATATTACTGATATGATCAAAGGCACACTTTACGTGGGAGAACTGTTAGGAAGTCTATAGGCCAGGCTTCCATCTATCCCTCTTTGGCAGACAGGTCTCCTTTGTTATTTTACGTATCACTCAGGTTTGAAGCTCTCAAAGAAGGGTTCTCAAAACATGAGTTTTGAAATATAAAATGTGAGGTTTTAAGGATCGTTTCTTTTACCGGTGTACTCTAATGGCGTTAGTAAAATTTATGGTGTTCCTTTACCCACTTTCAACAATGCCTCCCAGACATTTCCTGAGAGCCAGGAGCAAAACCTACCAGTCTTCAAATCTCGCCTGGCACATGGCAAGATTTCCTAAATGAATGCAAGAATTCATAAATTCTAGTCCTGTGTCTGCTTCTCTCTAGCTAGATGACTTTGAACAAGCCACCTCTCAGAATTCTGTCATCTTCTTCAGAGACAGTGAGGGCTTGGTCTGAATAAACCCTAAGATTCCTTCCTATGCTCAAATTCTATGGTTCTTTGACCATACTTAATAATAGAAGAGTAAAGATGCTGTACTTAACTAAGTTTCTAATTATTTTTTTCCTGTCTAGGGAGTCTTAGATTACTTGCTATTATATAATTTATTAGAGGCCCAGTGCACGTGGGGTCCCTCGGCCTGGCCTGCGCCCTCTCACAATCCAGGACCCCTTAGGGGATGTCAGAGAGCCGGTTTCAACCCGATCCCAAGAAGCCAGGCTGAGGGGTCCTATCCGTGCACAAATCCGTGCACCAGGCCTCTAGTAAGCATATAAGATTTTTGGTTAAACTCTTCTTTCCCCTTTCTCTTCTCCCCTTCCCCCTTTCCTCTGAGATTCATCAGTCTGTTCCATGTTTCCATGCCTGTTGTTTCCACTCCTGCATTAAGCGTCTTCCCCCTGGTAGTCAGTGTACATCATAGCTACCAGCTGGTCAGCCTGTCAGCCAGTTGTTTAGGCTTTTATATATATAGATGTTAATTAAAAGGAAATTAGTCATATCAAAATATAAATTTAAAAATCTAAATTTTAGCCGAAACCGGTTTGGCTCAGTGGATAGAGCGTCAGCCTATGGACGGAAAGGTTCCAGGTTCGATTCCGGTCAAGGGCATGTACCTCGGTTGCGGGCACATCCCCAGTGGGGGTGTGTGCAAGAGGCAGCTGATCAATGATTCTCTCTTATCAGTGTTTCTAACTCTCTATCCCTCTCTCTTCCTCTCTGTAAAAAAATCAATAAAAAATATATTTTAAAAAAAAGAATGTGCTTTAAAAAAAGTAATAAAAAAAATAAATAAAGTAAATTTTTAAAAAATCTAAATTTTAGCCGAAACCGGTTTTGCTCAGTGGATAAAGCATTGGCCTGCGAACTGAAGGGTCCCGGGTTCGATTCTGGTAAAGATCATGTACCTGGGTTGTGGCGCATCCCTGGTGGGAGGTGTGCAGGAGGCAGCTGGTTGATGATTCTCTCGCATCGATGTTTCTAGCTCTCTATCCTTCTCCTTTCCTCTCTGTAAAAAATCAATAAAATATATATTTTTTAAAAATCTAAATTTTAGAATTTGTATACACAAATTATGTATTTTATAATTTGTTCAGCCACAGTTATTCAAAATGGGAAATTAATAAAATTTTCTATGTCACAAAAGATATATTAAACATTTCTAGATTTACATTTATTGGCCTCTTTACTCTTGATGTATACTTTTCATTCTTGTGTCAGTGACATTGCTGCAAAATCTTTTTTCTGTTATTAGGACTCTATTTCCATTTTTACTATCTTCTTGGATTTGTGTTGAATTTATATACATAAATCTGCTGCTATTTTCCCTGTTTTAGCTCTCCCATTGCTTTATTTTTTTTTTCTCTTTATTCTCAGAATTTAAAAATATAGGGAACTTTGATATGTCTTTCATCTTTAAAAAGAATAAAGTATTTTTTCTTTTGAGGTACATATTGTGCCTACTATGAAATTATCTTTATAGTGTTGGACATTCAATAAATACTGTATGAATTACATTAATTATTAATACTTTATTAGTTTTTATGTTTTTATTGTTCAATTTTTGTTCATATGTTCTCTTTCCTCCATTTTCCAGTTCTGTCTTGTTGTTTTCCTTTCATTCCATCTTATTTCTTTTAAGATATCATTTTGGAAATTTTTGTGTGTTTTTTTCATGATTTTAAACTCTTTTATTTCTTTTCCCTCTCTAAGGAATTTCTGTAATTTTCTTAGGCTGGACTAGAAGAAATTGCCATTTTTGTAAGTCAAAAATACTTAACTATTAGCAATTTAATATGGTTTAACCTGACAATTTTCCTCAGTGTTTAGCAGCACAGCACCTGGCAGATACTCAATTAATATTTGTTGAATAAATAAATAAATAAATAGCCGAAACCGGTTTGGCTCAGTGGATAGAGCATCGGTCTGTGGACTGAGGAGTCCCAGGTTTGATTCCGGTCAAGAGCATGTACATTGGTTGCGGGCACATCCCCAGTGGGGGCTGTGCAAGAGGCAGCTGGTCGGTGTTTCTCTCTCATTGATGTTTCTAGTTCTCTATCCCTCTCCCTTTCTCTCTGTAAAAAATCAATAAAATGTATATATTAAAAAGAAAGAAAAAAGAAAAGAAAAAAGAACGTGGGTTCCATGACTTGGGTGAGGTCCCATAGCTGGCAAGGGACACTATCTGGTCTCAGACCCTATTGACCACTCACCCCTCAGAGGTCAAGTGTACCATGTGAAAGCATGAAATCACTTTACAAACTATAAAGCACACACACGCACACACACACACACACACACACACACACACTAAATAAATAAATAAATAAATCCTCCTTTTTGTTGGTTTCTCTGAGGGCCTTGATAACATTAGGCAGATAACTTTTTATAAATTGTGGACTTAGAAGTCTTTAATCATCAATGACCTTACCAGATTTGCTTATTGCCTGATTCTATTACTCCTTTTCATTAATGTGCTAAAGATAAACCTGAGGATATGATTATGAGCAATCATTTGATTACCCATATCAGTGTTGTTATTATTATATACTAGAGGCCCGGTGCATAAAATTTGTGCATGGGGTGGGTTGGGTGTCCCTCAGCTCAGCCTGCACCCTATCCAATCTGGGACCCGATCCCAGGTCTAAACAGGCAGTTGGACATTCCTCTCACAATCCAGGACTGTTGGCTCCCAAATGATCGCCTGCCTGCCTTCCTGATTGCCCCTAACCACTTCTGCCAGCCAACCTGATCACCCCCTAACCACTCCCATGCCAGCTTGATTGATGTCTAACTGCTCCCCTGCTAGCCCTTTTGCCCCCAAACTTCCCTCCTCTGCTGGGTCACCCCTAACTGCCCTCCCCTGCAGGGTTGATCACCTCCAACTGCCCTCCCTTACAGACCTGGTCCCTCTCAACTACACTATCTTGCAGGCCTGGTGCCTCCCAACTGTCCTCTTCTGTTGGCCATCTTGTGGTAACCATCTTGTGTCCACATGGGGGCAGGATTTTTGACCATATGGGGGCAGCCATTTTGTGTGTAGGAGTGATGGTCAATCTGCATATTACTCTTTTATTAGATCGGATAGAGGCCTGGTGCATGGGTGGGGGCCAGCTGGTTTGCCCTGAAGGGTGTCCCAGATCAGAATGGGGTTCCCTTGTGGCATGGGGTGGCCTGGGGGAGGGGTCTGTGGTGGTTTGCAGGTCAGTCACACCCCTCGGCAACCCAAGCGGAGGTCCTGGTATCTGGAATTTCTTTACCTTCTACAATTGAAACTTTGTAGCCTGGAGTGGAGGCCTAGGCTGGCCAGGGCAGGAGGAAAACTTGGCTTCCCCTGTTGGTGGAGGAAAACAGCCTGCTCTCTCCAGCTTTGTGGCTGCCGTTTTTCTTTGGATTTATCTTCTATAATTGAAACTTTGTATCCTTGAGTGGAGGCCTAGGCCAGCCAGGGTGGGTGGAAAGCATGGCTTCCTCTATTGCCGGGGAACCCAAGTCTCTTAACGGCTCATCTTGGTTAGGGTTCATTTGCATACTCACTCTGATTGGTTGGTGGGCGTGGCCGGTGGGTATAGCAGAGTGATGGTTAATTTACATATTACTCTTTCATTAGGTAGGATACTAGAGGCCTGATGCACAAATTCTTTCAACAATGGGATGCCTGGTGGCAGGGATCGGCCGAAACCTGCAGTCCAACACTGCCTGCAGCTCCTTCCTGCCGCTCCCACTCATCCTGGCCCCACTGTGCCTGCCTTGGGCTTGCCCCAATCAGTCCCGATCAGGAGAGGCTCGAGCTGCCGCAACAGTGCTCACCAGCCATGAGCCCTGCTTCTGGCACCTTCCCAAGAGGAGTGGCCTGTGAGATTGGGCTGAAACCAGCTCTCTGACATACCCCGAGAGGTTTCAGATTGCGAGAGGGTGCACGGGCTGAGGGACCCCATCGTGCATGATAGGCTCAGGAGGGACTGTGGGAAGAGTTCCAGGGCTTGTCTGACCCATCTTAATTTTTTTTTTTTTTTAATATATTGATTTTGTACAGAGAGGAAGGGAGAGAGATAGAGAGTTGAAACATCGATGAGAGAGAGTCATCGATCAGCTGCCTCTTGCACACCCTTACTGGGGATATGCCCGCAACCAAGGTACATGCCCCTGACCGGAATTGAACCTGGGACCTTTCAGTCCCCAAGCCGATGCTCTATCCATTGAGCCAAACTGGTTTCGGCAGTCTGACCCATCTTGCTCCATCCAGATTGGCCTGATCCCAGCAGCAAGTTAACCTACAAATTGGAGCATCTGCCCCCTTGTGGTCAGTGAATGTCATAGCAACTGGTCGACCAGTTGACTATCTGCCCCTTAGTCTCAGAGCACATATTAGGAGTAGTTGAGCAACATTAGCATATCCTAATAAAAGGGTAATATGCAAATTGACAGTCACTCCAACACACAAGATGGCTGCCCCCATATGCTCAAAGACAGCTGCCCCATGTGGACACAAGATGGCTGCCACAAGATGGCCAGCAGGGGAGGGCAGTTGGGAGGGACAAAGCCTGATTGGAGGGCAGTTGGGATGACCAGGCCAGCAGAGGAAGGCAGTTGGGGAAGACTAGGGCAGTAGAGGAAGACAGTTAGGGGTGACCAGGCCAACAGGAGAGGGCAGTTTGGGGCAACCAGGCTGTAGGTCTGAGCCCCGGATGAATGTCTGGGTACTAGGAAGACCTTTGGGGCCCAGAGGGACTTCTGGGCCCTCAGGGGTGGTCTGGTACCTCACCTGGATTCTGTTTTTGAGGCCTGGGCCTCGGTATAATCTTAACGGCCCTGCCATGATAGTCTGGGTCCCAGATGTAGGTGTGAGCCCAGGCTGGAGGTCTGGGTCCTGTGAGGGCAGTTCGGGCACGGGGGGAAGTCTGAGTCATGGAGGCGGTCTGGTACCTCACCTGAACATCTGGGTTATGGAATAGTTCGGGGTAACTTGTAGTGATCTAGTCCACTGGTACAACTCTGTGTTCCAGGTTTGTGGCCTGGGCCCCAGGTGTGCCTACTTGGCCCCGCCATAAAGGTGTGGGACCCGGATGTAGGTCTGGGTGCTCAGGCATGGTGTGGTCACTAGGCGGCGCTATGGGCCCAGGTGTGAGGTCTGTGTTAAGGGCAGGACCTCGGGATGATGAAATGGTGGTCAGGACTAGCCTGGTTATTTGGCCTCCATTTAAGGAATAGGCACTGGCTGCTAGTATGGGTCCCAGGAGTGGCCTTCTGGTCCGCGCCATAATGGTCTGTGACCAGGAGCTAGGTCTGTGCCCCCGATGGAGGTCTGGGTCCTTGGAGGGCCTTTGGGGCCAGGGAGGGACGTCTGGGCCCCTGGGGGCGGTCTGGTACCTCACCTGGACCTCTGGATTGTGGAAATGATGGTCTTGGTTACAAATTGAGAAGTACACCCAGGATACAAGTCTGGATTCTGTGTGTTTGCCCTGGGCCCTTGGATAATCTTCACGTTCCTGCCATGACAGTCTGGGTCCCGGATGTAGGTGTAAGCCCCAGGTGGAAGTCTGAGTCCTCTGAGGGCAGTTCGGGCCCAGAGGGAAATCTGAGCCCCGGGGACGGTCTGGTACCTCACCTGAACATCTTGGTTAAGGAATAGTTGTTGGGGTTAAGCATAGAGATCTCTTCCCCTGATATAACTCTGTGTTCCAGGTTTGTGGCCTAGGCCCCGGGTGTGCCTACTAGGACCCTCCATGAAGTTCTGGGTCCCAGATGTAGGTCTGAGCCCTGGATGTAGTTCTGGGTGCTCAGGCATGATGTGGTCACTAGGGGGAGCTATGGGCCCAGGTGTGAGGATTGGGGCAAGGACAGAACCTCGGGATGATGAAATGGTGGTCAGGACTAGCCTGGTTATTTGGCCTCCAATTAAGGAATAGCACTGGCTGCTAGTATGGGTCCCAGGAGTGGCATTCTGGTCCTCGCCATAATGGTCTGCGACCAGAAGGTAGGTCTGGGCCCCGAATGGAGTAATGGGTCCTGGGAGGGCCTTTGGAGTCAGGGTAGGATGTCTGGGCACTTGGGGCGGTCTGGTTCTTCACCCGGACCTCTGGGTTAATGAAATGGTGGCCTTTGTTACAAATGGAGAAGTAAACCCAGGATTCAAGTCTGGATTCTGTGTTTGATGCCTGAGCCCCGGGATATTATTCTTGGCCTGGGCATGCTAGTCTGCGTCCCAGAAATTTGTGTAAGTCCCAGGTGGAGGTCTGTGTCCTGTGAGGGCAGTTTGGGCCCGGAGGAAAGTCTGAGCCATCGGGGCGTTCCGGTACCTCACCTGAGCATCTGGGTCATGGAAAAGTTGTTGGGGTTTCCCATTGAGGTCTCATTCCCTGATACAACTCTGTGTTCCAGGTTTGAGGCCTGGGCCCCGGGTGGGCCTACTAGGCCCCGACATGAAGTCAGGGACCCGGATGTGGGTCTGAGCCTTCGATGTAGATCTGGGTATTCAGGCATGGTATGGTCACTAGGAGACGCTATGGGCCCAGGTGTGAGATTGGGACAAGGACAACCCTCGGGATGATGAAATGGTGGTCAGGACTAGCCTGGTTATTTGGCCTTTAATTAAGGAATAGGCAATCTGCTTGCATGGGTCCGAGGAATGGCCTTCTGATCCTTGACATATGGTCTGCGATCAGGAGGTAGGTCTGGGCCCCGGAGGGAAGTCTGGGTCTTGGGAGGGCCTTTGGGGCCAGAGAGGGACGTCTGGGCCCCTGGGGGCGATCTGGTACCTCATCTAAACATCTGGGTTAATGAAATGGTGGTCTTAGTTACAAATTGAGAAGTACACCCAGGATTCAAGTCTGGATTCTGTGTTTGATGCCTGAGCCCTGGGATATTATTCTTGGTCTGGGCATGCTAGTCTGTATCCCAGAAGTTTGTGAAAACCCCAGCTTGCGTTTACAGGGGCGGGGAAGCCGGTCCAGAGACAGGAAGAAAGTGGGGAGGCACCGGTTGGGCTGGGAAGCGGGGCAGGGTGTGTGTGTGTGGGGGGGGGGGGGGAGGGGTTTGAGGGGGGGCGGGGTGTGTGTGTGTCGGGTGTCACTGTCCTATAAAAGCCAGGAAGTGCCGCCCTGGCTCAGAGGAGTGACATGGCCTGGAAGTCTACGAATATGTCACCGCTGCTCCTGCTGCCGCTTCTGCTGCTGCCACCACTCCTCCTCTTCGGCACACCGGTGGGTGCTCGGCGGGATTGGGGGAGGGAAGACCCCATCAGCCGGGAGGGGGCAAGTTAGCGGGGGGGCAGGACAGAATCTGAGTTCCAGAGTCCGGAGGGAAGTTGCATCCGCCCTGCAGTCTGGAGCCGCATGGGTAGGGATGTTTTGGGATCCCAGGCTCTGTGCTCAGGGTGTATCTGTGGCTGAGGGTGAGCAGCGGACAGCACAGTCCCCACGGCGGCCCCTGCCCCGACTCTCTGGTGACTGGATGGGGACCCCCCGGGCTGGGAGGGTGGGCACCGGGGAGAACACGGCCAGACCCGACTTCTTCCCACTTCTATGGAATGTGGAGTTTATGGAATTGGCATGGAAGAGGCAGTTGGACACGTGGAGGTTTCAGGAAAAGCAGCGCTGCTGACTCACAGGACCCTAAGATCCAGATCCGGAACCTCTTAAACAATGAGATTTTCTCCTTATACATGGAGAGGTGATGATAATCTCTGAACGCATGCTCTCACAGTAACAGGGCCCAATGTAAAGGCTGTCGCTACAGATTTACCCATTCGTGTTTGAAAGCAGGAAAGAGATTAATTCATCACTTGATTGGTTAGAATCCCTAACTGAGCATCTTTTAAAACCTGCTGCACATTGGACTCAAAACAAAAGGAAACTAGACCAACAATAATTGAGAAAACAGACCCTTTTATTCATTCACGGCTACAGTGTAGGTAAAAAGCTCCAGCCCATTTGGATTTTATTTCAAACTTTGCTGTAATATAAAAAGGAAGCTTACAAGACATGACATTGCTGCTTTTACAGAAAGACATTTCTATTTATTTTCGCAGTAATTCTCATGTCCCCATAAGCAGAGCTGTCACAGTGTGCACTTCCTTGAATTGTTTTGTTGTTGTTTTTCCAGTTTGAGCTAATGTGTTTTTTTGAGCTAATGTGTTAATTTGTGAATAGTCTTTTACATTTTTGTAAGCTGAATATGGGCACCAAAGAACCTGTAAAAGCTATCTTTTTCAATTGAATATGCACAAATAAAAGTTTGGAAAAGGAAAAAAAAAATACACACACACACTGAGTGGCCAGATTATTATGTGTTCAGAGATCATAATAATCTGGCCACTAGTGTATATACTAGAGAGAGGCCCAGTGCACTAAATTCATGCAGGAGGGAGTCCCCCTCAGCCCAGCCTGCACCCTCCAGTCGGGGACCCCTAAGGGTATGTCCAACTACTGGTTTAGGCCGGATCTGGCCTAAACTGGCAGTCAGACATCCCACTCAATCCCGGACTGCTGGCTCCTAACTACACTCCACCCCTCGCCAGCCTGGTAGCCCCCAACTGCACCCGACCCCCCCCCCGCCAACATGGTTGCCCCTGACTGCCCCTCTCTTCCAGCCTGGTCACTCTTCACTGCCCACCCCACCTCCCACTGGCCTGGTTGTCACCAACTGCCCCCCCTCTGCTGGCCTGGTCACCCCTACCCCACCCCGGCAGGCCTGGTAGCCCCACACAGCCTGCTGTTCCATTGTTACTGGGAGGACATCCTAACAATTTGCATACTACCCTTTTATTAGCGTAGATTCCTGAGTTTCTCTGTTTCCTAACTACCAGCTTCTGTAGTGGACTCTCATAGCACCCCTCCCTGCACCCTCCCGCTCCCCCCCAGAGAATCAGTTTGATGGTTAACTTAGATGGTATCTAATTCCACCCTGGATGGCGCTGGTGACCTCCCTCTAGCTAAGCTGTTCCGTCCTTGGTTTGGGCCCCTGCAGGATGGATGTATTTATCTAAATAGATCAGATAACTAAGGAAGGGGCAGGACCCCAGGAATGCGCATGTGAGGGTACAAGGTCTGGCCGCTGGTCTCCTGTATTCTTTCTCAAATGGAGTTAATTATTGGCTCGAAAGATTGTGCAACAGCAGGCATGTTACTGGGACAAATTCAGATTGCTAGCCCCCCAAAATGCCTTACGCTCCCCACCATCCGTGGCTGAGGATAGGCCATGGTAATGATGTCTTTATTTTTATTTTTGACTGGAGGCCTGGTGCATAGATTCATGCATGGTGGGGTCCCTCAGCCTGGCTTGCAATTGGGCTGACAGGGCCCTCTCTCCCAGTCCCGATTGGGTCTGGGCCAGCTGGCTGCGGGGGGGTGGGGGGGGTGGGGGTGGGGGTAAGGGGTGGGGGGGCAGGAGGTTGGCTGTGGGAATGCACTGACCACCCAGGGGCAGCTCCTGTGTTTAGTGTCTGCTCTCTGATGGTCAGTGTGTTGTGGGGTCGAACCCTGGGTTCAGAATAAGACCACTGGAGGCTGATGATTTATTAAAAAAAGCAGGCAAAGGTTTATTGAAACATCTGGCCAGGACAGCCACAAGAGCACCACACGCAGGCGGATTCCACACGACTGCCCTGCTTCAGGGGCAGGTAGTTCTTTTTAAAGGTTCTTTGAAGGAAAACCCCTATTTTGCAAAAAACTGTTGTTTGGAATTTTCTGCTGTTCTTCCTAGACAAAATATTGCTGTCTGACCTTGTAGGCCAGAGACCAGATATGCCCACAATCTCAATACCATGCCAGGTATCAAGGCCAGCATTGAGATAACCACTAAGTGCACATAGGGCTGGCTCTTTAATAATAAGAAGAAAAGAAAGGAAGTTCTGCCTGTAACTACCCTACTGTTTAAGCAAGTAAGTGAAGGTCGAAGTCAGAATAGTAGGGTTAAAATTCAAACAGCAGTATGATTGCTACCATATTTCAAGTGCGCATCATAGCTACTGGCTGGTCATCTGGTTGTCTGGTTGTCCGGTCATAACAGTTGCTTAGGCTTTTATATACATAGATGACTTTTTCCTGTATTGATTAAGGCATTACATATGTGTCCTTATTCCCCTTTGCCCCCCTGTTTATTTCTCTTTAGTTGGGGGGGAGAGGGTTGTATCAGCCTTACTGAGGAGTTATCGATAGGTTTAAAGTGTGGGTTTAAGTGCTGGCTGCCGCCCAGGAGCACATGCATGCCCACACCTGCTCTCACCAGCCCGGGCACACCTGCGTGTTCAGGCTGCCTCAGTGGGGGTTCTGGGCCCCTGCACTTGGTGTGGGCGGCTCTGGGCCAGGTAGAGGCAGGTGGAAGGCCAAGGTGGCTGCAGCCAGGTCCCCAGGGGCTCCCCAGGCAACACGCCCCCTGTCCTGGAGGCCAGGTATTAATGGGGTATCTACACGGCTCGGGCGCTATAGGTCCCGTGGGCAGGGCGGATGCAGGGACTGGCCCGGGAGCAGGTCGATTTTCTCAGGATTCTGTTGGCGGGAACATGCCAGGCGGCCCCTCCTTGGTTATGGGCACATCCCCAGGGGGTGTGTGCAGGAGGCAGCTGATCGATGTTTCTCTCTCATCGATGTTTCTAACTCTATCCCTCTCCTTTCCTCCCTGTAAAAATCAATAAAATACATTAAAAAAATAAAATAAACATGGCTTCATTGTGCCTGTTCATCCTTACCCAATGACAGCTTCCTACGGACTCTCAGCGAAAGTGGGAGGGAAGACAGAGAGAGAAAGATACATCGATTGGTAGCCTCCTGCACACGCCCAGACCAGAGCCCGGGATTGAGTTGGAATCGAACCTGGAACCCTTCAGTCCACAGGCCGGTGCTCTAACCACACCAGCAGGGGCCCCTCGGCTCACTTTCCGCCTCCGTGCACTTGGATGGAGAGTTTATCTCTCAGAGGCGCAGTGTGATGGATGGTTCATTCTCCCATCCTGCCCTCTGTTTGCGATGGGCGAGTCGGACGCATTTGCATGGAAAGTAATTACTGTGGAGGAGTGACTTCCTTCTACCAGGCTGCTGTCCCGGGTCCCAGGTGCTGATGCCTCCCCCCCTCCCCCCAACTTTCTCTCCTGAAATCAAGCAGAGTCACACGCCCTCAACCATGTGGTCTCATCACCGTCGCTACCCTGCCCCCCAATCTGTCAGCCGCCCCCCACCCCGTTGCTCTCTCTGCAGGGGCCGCCGGGGCTCAGACCGGCTGAGGGGTTCCGCTGGCTTCTGTTTCTCCTCCCATGGGCACCCCTGCCTGCTCCTGAGAGCCGCTGGCCTGCGGGGTGGCCACGCCAGGTCATGTCTCTGCTGATGTTGACGCTGTTGTTGCTAAATTCTTTTCACGTGTAAAACCTGTACGTGGGGACACGTTTACCCCGAGGAGGTGGGACGGGAAGGCCGCTGACCTCGCCTGTGGAGCCGGTGCACGCGTGACCCCTGGTTCCTGGGCCACCAGCACGGGGATCCCCTGGCCCCCTGTTTCCGGAGGCTGCTGCGTGCAGAGCCCGTGCACGCGTGACCCTCCCGTGCCCGGGCGGTGCTCTGCGTGGGCGGGCGTGCTCCGGCCCCCGAGGGGTGGCAGTAGGAGGGGGGTGGGGGCGGCGAGAACGCGGTGTGACGAGGTTCCCGTCTTTGCAGCTGACCCTGAGCTCCTCCAGCAACCTGTCGTCTGAGCCGAGCGCGGCGAGACCGAGCCTGGGCAGCTGGTGCCGGCCCGGCGAGTACCGGTCTGCCGGGCACTGCTGTCTGTGCTGCCCCCCAGGTGAGCGGGGCAGGTTCCGTCCGCTGGGCCCCGCACGAACGCCTGACTAGCCACGGCTCTGACGGGGCGGCAGGGAGGAGGCGGCCCTGGCTCCATGCTGGCCAGCAGAGTACGTGTCCGCTACGGGGCCTTCCAGGCTGGGCCCCCGGCCCATGGCAGCCAGGACGCTGGGCTGCGCCTGAGGGTCCTCAAAGGTGTGTCCTGGGTGGGGTCGGGTCCCTGGGTGCCCCACCACACAGCTGTTGGGGAGCAGTGGTTTTGTCATTTCCATGACCTGGTAACACGCAGAGAGGACTCGAATGCAAATGCCAGGGACTGGATTTGTGTCTTCTCACCGAGAGGCCACCCAGGGCCGGGCGTGGAGGCCGCACAGCGGGGGGCGGGCTGCCTGGTGGGTCTGACCCACCCCGACCTCTTGCTCAGGCCACTATATCAAGGAGCCGTGCAGCAGCCCTCACACCCAGAGCGAGTGTGTGGCATGTGACACGGAGACGTACACGGAACACGCCAACGGCCTGCGGTCCTGCCTGCTGTGCGCCACCTGCCGCAAGGGTGAGTGCCGGCCCCCGAGTCTTGACCTTGAGCCCGAAGCCCCTTGCATGTCCCTCACTGGGGAGCGAGCCCACAACATGTGCCTTTTACCGGGAATCGAACCTGAGACCCTTCAGTCCGCAGGCTCACACTCTATTCCACCAAGCCAAACCAGCCAGGGCAGGAATATATATATATATTAAATTCAAAAAAAAAGAAAAAGAAAAAGCGTTTTCCAAAGGTCTAAACTTGAGAATAATTCAAAAAAGAAAAATCAATGGGAAAAATATCCTGGAGTGGTGATTAAACAAATAAACAAATAAATAGATAAGTGAATGGGTGAATGAATGAATGAATGAATGAAATCAGTAAAAAATATAATTAAGAGAGAAAAAGAAAGGGTCTCTGAGGAGTGGAGAGGTGGACGGTCTCACATCTGCCAGAGCCGCACGTGGGGGCAGGGCGGCAGGGACTCCTGGCCTGATCGGAGACGTGGGATCAGGGCCGGCCCTCGGGAGAAACGTTGGGGTGTAGTGGGTAATGTTCCTACGGGCCCACACCACTCCCCACCCGCCCTCCCGCCTCCGTGAACACCGGGGCCCGCTCTCCCGTGTGTCAGAGCTGTCCGTGTGCACCCCGTGTCCACTGGCAGGGAAGGCAGGTAAAGCCCCCCAGGGAGACCAGCCCTGGTCCCTGACCCGCCTTCCCCTCCCCCGCAGATCAGGAGATGGTGCGTGACTGCACCCCGACACGGGACCGGCAGTGCCAGTGCAAGCCCGGGGAGTACTACTGCGACTCGGAGCACTGCCCGGAGGGCTGCCGCCCCTGCACCAGGTACCGCCTCGGGCGCGGGCAGCCCTGCCGCCTGGGTCCCCGCCCGCCCGGGCCTGTCTGCCTCGGGTTGTGCAGCGGCCCCCTCGGTGCTCCCGCCTGGAGCCTGGCAGCACCTGCCCGTGGAGGCGCCTGCAGATGAAGGCGAACCCCTGGCCTGGCTGTGTCCCCCGGGGCCGCCCTGGGCCAGGGCTCCGTCCACCCACGGGGCCACCGCCCGCTCACCCCTCCAAAGCCCCCGAGGAGTCGGGCACAGAGGCCAAAGCTCAGGGACCCCGACGGGCCCCGAGGGGTGGAGGGCGGGGCTGTGGGAGAAGCAGAGGCCCGAGGAGGGAGGGAGGTGGGAGCCATGGACGGTTCGGAGGGGCAGCTCCGGGCAGGGGAAGGGCCTTCTGGGGAGACGTGACAGCGGGAAAAACGCTAGCAGAATGGCTCCCTTTTTAAAATAAATGGGTTTTAATTGATGTCAGAGAGGAAGGGAGAAGGAGAGAGAAAGTCAGTGATGAGAGAGAATCATGGACCTGCTGCCTCCTGCACCCTCAGCTCCCCACCGCCTACCAGGAATGGAGACCCCAACCCGGGCCTGTGCCCTGAGCGGGAACCGCACTGTGACCCCGGGTCCTGGGTCGATGCTCACCCCGGAGCCACGCCGGCTCCAGGCCCTTCACTCTGTGACCCTGGGGTTCGGGGCCTCAGAATGCGCCTCCCGCACCCAGAGAGCGTGGGGGACCCGGTGATGGGGCAGGCGTGGGGCCGGGGTCCCCGCTCAGCTGTGCAGAGAGCTGTGCGTACGTGAGGCCTTCGAAAGCGAGGGCTGGTCCTGGGTCTAAACACACCTCCCCATGAGTGACTTCAGAACACGAGACAAAGAATGACGACGCCCTAATTTTGCGACCACGAGGAAGGACATCTGACGGCCGGGCCTCTCCCCCGCTCCCAGGCCTGCAGACAGGGCCCAGCAGCTTCCCCGGGAGGGACCTCCGGGGCTCCCCACCCCCTGTGGGACGTGGGCCTCTGAGAGGCCTGTTCTGGGATGAGCACAGCGTGTGGGGAGCTCTCTGGGGGACCCGGACCCGAGCCCACCCTGCTGGCGACAGCGCCCCGGGCCCTGGGCAGAGGTGGCCCTGGGCAGAGGTGGCGGGAGGAACAGTGGCGTCTCCCTCCGCAGGTGCCCCGAGGGGAAGGCGGTCCTACAGGCGTGCAACGCCACAGGGGACACCTGGTGCGGCCCGCCGGGCGCAGGTAAGGGGCTCCTGTCGTGTGTGACGTGTACGTTCTGGAGACGAGAACCGCGTCAGAAAACTCACCATTTTATGGTGAACAATTTATTTATTTAAATATATTTTTTTTATTGATTTGGGAGAGGAAGGGAGAGGGAGCGAGAGCGACATCAGTGATGAGGGAGAATCATGGATCAGCTGCCTCCTGCTCGCCCCACACTGGGCATCGTGCCCGAAACCAGGAGTGAAACGGTGACCACCTGGCTCACAGGCCCCCGCTGACTGCGCCCGGCTGGGCCACAGTGACCGTTCCATGGCTCTGAGCGCCCACCTGTCTCCTCCGAAACAGTCACACCCGCCCGTTAAACTGCAGCCTCCCCTCCCGCCCCCCGCCCCAGCCAGCAGACCAGGTTCCCCGGTCCGCACACGTCATGGCCACGGAGTCGTGTGGCCTGCGTGTCCGCAGACCCCGTGGGAGCTCTGGCGGCTGATAAGCCCACGGAGGCTGGACCGGGCCACGTCCTGTGAGTCACGCCCTGTTCTCGAACTCGGGCAGAATTCCTACTGAATCAGGACCGTGTGTGGGGCGGACGGGCTTTCACGGCGGTGCTGGGGGGACGGAGAACAAGTACCTGGCAACGAGCCCCCGCCTCGCTGTCAGAACTGAGGCTGCAGAACCCCTGGAAGGAAACAGGGGAGCCCGGCGGCCTGGCTCGGCGGTGGAGCGTCGGCCTGTGACCCCGGGGGTCACGGTTCAATTCCCCGTCAGGGCACAGGCTCCTTAGCTGTGGGCTGGATCCCCAGTGGGGGCCGGGCCGTGCAGGAGGCAGCCGACCAGTGATTCCCTCCGGTCACTGTTGATTCTATCTGTCTCTCCCTCTCCCTTTCTGAAGTTAATAAAAATGTGGGGAGCTCTCTGGGGGACCCGGACCCGAGCTTTGTTAAAAAAAAAAAAAAAAAAAAAAGGGGGGGGGGTGGGGGGAGCAGAGGAAAATGTCATGATGACAGGCTTGGGTCCCGTTGGTCACCGGGGACACGGCCTGACCCAGGACGTCCCTTCAGGGGGACATCAGAGCACCACTTCCTCCAACACTCACGTGGCCGGAAACCCCCTGAGACCCGGCACCGGGGCTCCCCGTGGGGGCGAGGTCAGCCCTACCTGCCCTGGGGGTGCGGCCCCCCAGAAAGGCTTGCAGGCTGAACGGGTCTGCCCCCAGGCCTCTCCCCAGGGGCCCGTCTGCTGGGCCAGCGAGTGGAGATGCCATTCATTTTGTTTTAGGGTCCATGTCCCGGGAATGAGAGCTCCCCGCCCCCAAACTGTCTCTCCCCGGCTACTCATCCCTCAGCAGCGCCTCCAGCCCAGTCACGCTCTTACCAATGACAGGAAGTCCTTCTTGTGAAGGGTGAATAATGCTCCAGTGTGCATGCATATGTGGTGCATGCATATGTGGTGCATGCATATGTGGTGCATGCATATGTGGTGCGTGCATGTGTGATGCATGCATGTGTGCATGTATGTGTGGTGCATGTGCACATGTGTGCACATGTGTGTGCGACACATAACTTCTCTATGCTTCCTCGGCAAGCGAGCAGAAGGTTGCAGTGTCGTGGCCCCATGAACACGGGGTGCCGACCTCCTCAGCTTCGTGCTGCGCGTCCTTCAGGCGCCTCCCGGGCAGCGCTGGGTCTGGCCTGGGTCCGGGCTGCCGTGAAGGGCCGAGTGGCCGCTGAGGCGTGTCTGTCCGCAGGGCTGAAGAGCAGGCACCGGCTCCTGTGGGCCGCGGGCTGGCTGTTCTCCGCGGTGGCTGGGGCCCTCATCCTTCTCTTCGCCAGGAAGCCCGGAGACGGAGGAGGTCAGGCGGCCCGCTGCTGTCTCCGTGCAGGTGGGACTGGCTGGGCATCGGACAGGAGGCGGTGACGGGGCAGGTCCGGGCGCCGGAGGGAGGACAGGGCTGGGCCTTAGCTGGCCGGTTCCTGGGGCTGAGGGCTGGCTAGATTGGGGGTCCCTCCTGCGCCATGGACGGGTGTCAGGGCCATCTCCCAGGTGGCAGCCCTGGCTGAGGCCAGGGTGTGGGCAGGTCTGAGGGGCAGAGCCAGGGGCAGCTCAGCTCGGGCTCCTGGAAGGTTCTGGAAACAGAAAAGAGGGGCGAGGCACAGTGGCCCTTCCTGTAGCTTCCTGATCTTGGGGGGCGGGGGTGATCGCTTCTGAGCCATCTCAGCTCAGAGGAACCTCCCAGCACCTCTGTAACCACCTGCTGTCTCTCTCCCCAGGATGTGTCTCCACCGGACGCCCTGACAGAACGGAGAGCCTGGTGAGTGGTGCCCAGGCCAGGCCCCGGAGGGGAGGTGGCGGGACCCACTCCAGCTCCATTGAGGCCCTCTCTGCCCGAGCGTCAGCCGAACGAGAGCCGAGGGCCTGAGCCGGATGTGCCTTAGACTCTGGAGGGCCCAATCCACATGGGGAAACTGAGGCACCGAGGCCCGCAGAGCCAGCCGTGAGGGCAGAGCTGAGACCAGAGGCGGCCGGGCCCCCCTGAGCTGTGGGCCCCTATCCTCTTGTGGGGGCGCCCGGGCAGACCCCCTGACCCTCGTCTTGCCTTTCCAGGTGCCTGAGAGCTCAGGGCCCCTCGTGTCATCGCCTGAGACCCGCGATGCAGACGCTCCGGTCCCCACGATGGGGGCCCGCCTCCTGCCTGAAGACAGCCTGGACGTGGCGTCCGAGTCCCTGATCCTCCCCGGGCCCCCGGAGAGCCTGGCGGGGGTGGACGGCCCGTGGCTGGAGGCGGAGGCCGGTGATGAGGCCGGGCCCCACGCTGGTCACCACGGCCTGACACTTCTTCACTCCCCCACAGCCCTGGCCTAAGGGTCATGGTTAAGGTCCTGGTGGATCGTTTGGGCTCAGAGGGGCCACGGGCTGCAGCTGAGGAGCTCGGGAGGCTTGAGAGGCTGCCATCCCGCCCTGGAGGCCTGGTGACCACACAGGATGGTCTGAAATCAAAACTTTCCCACTCTGTCTGACATGGTTCAGTGGTTAGTGCATCAGACTGTGCATGGAAGGGTTGGAAGATCCATTTCTGGTCCAGGGCTCAGACCTGGGTTGCAGGTTCACCCCCCACCCCCTGTCAGAGCCCCTGCGTGAGACAACCAGTCGATGTGTCTCTCTCTCGCCCCCCTCCCTCCTTCGGAGACTCCATGGAAAACATATCCTCATCAAAACAACAATGAGGTACCACCTCACACCTGGCAGAATGGCTGTCATCAACAAACCAACAAACGACAAGTGCTGGCGAGGATGCGGAGAAAAAGGAACCCTCGTGCACTGCTGGTGGGAACGCAAACTGGTGCAGTCGCTGTGGAGAACAGTATGGAGTTTCCTCAAAATATTAAGAATGGCCGGCCGGGACTGGTTTGGCTCAGTGGATGGAGCGTCGGCCTGCGGACTGAGGGGTCCCAGGTTCGATTCCGGTCAAGGGCATGTACCTTGGTTGCGGGCACATCCCCAGTAGGGGGTGTGCAAGAGGCAGCTGATCGATGATTCTCTCTCATCGATGTTTCTAACTCTCTATCCCTCTCTCTTCCTCTCTGTGAAAAATCAATAAAATATATTAAAAAAAAAAAAAAAAAAAAGAATGGCCGAAACCGGTTTGGCTCAGTGGATAGAGCTTCGGCCTGCAGACTGAAAGGTCCCAGATTTGATTCCGGTCAAGGGCATGTACCTTGGTTTCAGGCACATCCCCAGTAGGGGGTGTGCAAGAGACAATTGATTGATGATTCTCTCTCATTGATGTTTCTAACTCTCTATCCCTCTCTCTTCCTCTTTGTAAAAAATCAATAATATATATATATTAAAAAATTTTAAGAATGGAACTGCCATTTGACTTAGTGATTCCACTTCTAGGAATTTATCCTAAGAAACTAGAAACATGAATCAGAAAGGATATATGCACCCCTATGTTCATAGCAGCACAATTCACCATAGCTAATATTTGGGATCAGCCTAAGTGCCCATCAGCAGATGAATGAATTAGGAAACTGTGGTACATGTTCACAAGGAATACTGCGCTGTGGTAAAAAGGAATTCTTATCATTTGCAACAGCATGGATGGAGCTGGAGAGCATTATGCTAAGCGAAATCAGCCAGTCAAAGATAAATGTCACATGATCTCATTTGTGGATTATAATGAAAAACATAAACTATTGAACAAAAACAGATCCAGAGAAGCATCGATCAGACCTTCAAACCTCAGGGAGGGTGGCAGTAAGATCAACAAAGGACTTGTATGCATGCATATAAGCCTAACCAGTGGACACAGACACCAGGGGGGTGAGGGCATGAGTGGGAAAGGGGGTTAGGGGAGCAATGAGGGGATAAGGACACATATGTAATACCTTAGCCAATGAAGAAATTAAAAAACAAAAAAACCCAAACATCCTCAAATGAAATTGTTTGTGGCCTAGGCCCCAGGTTGGCCTCACAGCCCCGCCATGAAGGTCTGGGCCCCGGATGTAGGTCTGAGGCCCGGATAGATGTCTGGGTTCTGGGTGGATGGTTCCGGGCTGGGAGGGAGGTCTGGCCCCCGGGGGACGGTCTGGTACTTCACCTGGACATCTGGGCTATTGAATGGTGGTCTGGATTATGGATGGAGATCTTGTCCTCTGATAGAAGATAGGATTCTGTGTCTGAGGCCTGGGCCCAGGGATAAATTTCTCCGCCCTGCCATGATGGTCTGGGACCCGGATGTAGGACTGGGTGCTGGGAGAGAAGTGTGGTCAATAGGGGGCGCTATGGGCCCAAGTGGGAGGTTTGAGTCAAGGGCAGGACCTCAGGATGCTGAAATGGTGGTCTGGACTAGGCTGGATATTTAGACTCCGATAAAAGGACAGGCAGTGGGGTGTAGTCTGGGCCCCAGGAAGGGCCTTCTGGTCCTCCCATAAAGGTCGGGAACCCGGATGTGGGTCTGAGATTCAGAAGGAGGTCTGGGTCCTGAAATGGCAGTTCAGGCCAGGGAGGGAGTTCTGTGCCTAGGGGCAGTCTGGTACCTCCCCTGGACATCTGGGTTATGAAATGGTGGTCTGGGCTACAGAGGCAAACTACACCCCTGACACAAGACTGGATTCAGTGTTGAGGCCTGGCCCTGGAATAATTTTCTTGGTCTCACTATGATGGTCTGGGACCCAGATATAGGTCTGAGCCCCGGATGTAGGTCTGGTTGCTCAGCCATAGTGTGGTCACTATGGGGCGCTACGGGCCCAGGTGGGATGTTTGGATCAAGGACAGAGCCCCAGAATGAAGAAATGATGGCCTGGACAAGCCTGAATATTTAGATTTTAGAAAAAAAATTGGGAATAGATTCTAGTCTGGGTCATCCCATAAACGTCTGGTGCACAGAAGTAGGTATGAGCCCCGGATGTAGGTCTGGGTGTTGGAGGGAGGTGTGGTCACTAGGGGGCACTAGGGGCCCAGTTGGGAGGTTTGGGTCAAGGGCAGGACCTTGGGATGATGAAATGGTGGTCTGGACTAGCCTGGATATTTAGACTCCAATAAACAGATAGGCAATGGGTTCTAGTCTGGGTCCCCTGAATAGCCGTCTGGTCCAAGCCATAAAGGTCTGGGATTTGGACACAACCAGTTTGGCTCAGTGGATACAGTGTCTGTCTGCGGAATGAAGGGTCCCGGGTTGATTCTGGTCAGGGGCAAACTTTGGATGCTGGCACATCCCCACTGGTAGGTGTGCAAGAGGCAGCTGATGAATGTTTCTCATTGATGTTTCTAACTCTCTATCCCACTCTCTTCCTCTCTGTGAAAAATCAAAACTAAACTAAAAAAAAAAAAAAAAGGTCTGGGACCAGGAGCTAGGTCTGAGCCCTGGAGGGAGGTCTGGGTCCTGGGAGGGCCTTTGGGGACAGGGTCTGGGCCCTTGGGGCGGTCTGGCACCTCACCTGGATATCTGGGTTATGGAAATAGTGGTCTTGGTTATAAACTGAGAAGTACACCTGGGATACAATCTGGATTCTGTGTGTGAGGCCTGGGCCCCGGGATAATCTTCTCGGCCCCATCATGATAGTCGGGGTCCCCGATGTAGGTGTGAGCCCCAGATGGAGGTCTGGGCCCTGTGAGGGCAGGTAAGGCCCGGAGGAAAGTCTGACCCCTCACCTCACCATCTGGGGTAAGGAATAGTTGTTTGGGTAAAGCATAGAGATCTAGTCCCCTGGTATGACTCTGTGTTCCAGGATTGTGGCCTGGGCCCCCGTTGCGCCAACTAGGACCCTCCATGAAGGTCTGGGACCCGGATGGAGGTCTGGGTGCTCAGGCATGGTGTGGTCAATAGGGGGCGCTATGGGCCCAGGTGGGAGGTTTGGGGCAAGGGCAGGGCCTCGGGATGATGAAATCCCAGCCTGGTTATTTGGCCTCTAATTAAGTTGTAAGCACTGGCTTCCAGTATGGTTACCCGAAAAGGCCTTCTGGTCTGCGACCCGGGGTAGATCTGGGTTGCCAATGGAGGTCTGGGTTCGGGAGAACTTTTCTGGCCTTGGAGGGACGTCTGGGCCCCTGGGGGCGGTCTGGTACCTCACCTGGACCTCTGGGTTGTGGAAATGGTGGTCTTTGTTACAAACTGAGTACACCCAGGATACAAGTCTGGATTCTGTGTGTGAGGCCTGGGCCCCGGGATAATCTTCTTGGTCCCTCTGTGATAGTCTGGGTCCCAGGTGTAGGAGTGACCCATGTTTAAAGTGCAGTCTCCGGGATCCAGGCGCAGGTGCGGGACCTGAAGGTTCTCACTCCTCCATCCGGGCCCTGTCAGTTCTACCTGGAGGAGGAGGACAGCCTGCTCCTGCCTCTAACGGCCTGATGGAAACTTCCACCACCAGTCAGTGCCCCTGCTGCTGTCCTGCTGCAGCCCCCATCCAGTTTTCCGCTGACCTCGGTCTTGGCCCGATCTGCATGCTTCCCTGGGGTGGAAGCTTTTTGCTCTCTCTCATCCCCCTGAATCCCCTGGCCATGCCTCACAGATGCCCTGGGCTGCTGGCTTGTCCCTTGGTAAATTGCCAGGGTGGTGCTTCCTGAGCCAAAAGTGGAGACAATTTCCTCCGGAGCATTCTGGCCTCGGCTGGCCGTGCATTCTGCGTGGAGGCCCTGGTTTCAGGGGTGGGGCCCCTAGAGGCTCAAGAAGACCTTCTGGTTGAGGAGGGAGCTGGCTCCCCCAGGGGGGGCGGAAGGCATTCCAGACTTGCCCCTTAATCAGAGCAGAAGAGTGGACAAGCCCCAGCCAAAGGATAAGCTCCCAGGAGTTGGAATCTTCGTTCCTTGTCCCCACCCTCCACAGGCACGAAATCCACTCCGCGGTCCCAGGCCTCCCCCACTGCGGTGGCCCGGCCTCGGTGGGGGCCCTCAGGAGACTGGACCTCCGCTCAGCGTGGGGCGGGGGGTTGTCAGCGGGAACTTGCTGGAGAGATGGAGGCCTCCGAGAACCAGGCCCGGTGGACATGTGGACGGATCCCGAGGGTGAAGCGGGGAAAGGCGTTCCCTGAGTGTGGAGCCGGGCGTGCCGGGCTCCCGGGCCAGGCACAGGCCCCTCCCACACTCCCAGTGCCACGGGCAGCGTGCACGCTGGTCGGAGCCCCCGGCATCTGTGTCTGAGCCTCGGATGTACCGGATCTCATGCCAGCCTCACCCCAGGCACAGGCTCCCACAGGGTCTGTATCCCTCGTTCCCTGAGAACGCTGTCTCAGGAGAGCCCTGGCCTGGGAGATTCCGGAAGCTTAGGAACCATGGGGGCAGGGAGGGAGGGAGGCCTTCCGGTGCCAGGGGAGCTGGGCTGGAGGGAGTCCCCCAAGAACTGGCTCTGGCTCTGGCAGCACCCACGGTGAGAGGATGCTGGAAGGGGCCTCGGCCACCAGGTGGAGCCCTTGCACTTTGCTGGAGGGAGTGGGCTGCGGAGGGGCGCTGCTGGCTGTCCCCGGGGAAACGGCCCTGCCTGCTGGGCGCCCAGTGTGGGTGTGGCCCCAGAGAAGGCATCTCCACGCCCCCAGGCTGTCTGTGCCACCGTGGAGACAGACTGACAGACAGACCTGGAGTGCTTCCTGTCCTGCCAAGTGGAGGATGACCCTGGGCAGCGACTTGGCCTCCCCCTGCCTCAGTTTCCTCACCGTGAAGGGAAGAGCGCCCCCTTGGGGCCACGCGGGCCTCTCACTTCCACCGTGGCCTTTGTGCGGACTGGGATGCATCCAGTAGACCCCCACCTCCCGGGTGCCAGTCTCGCTCTGGGCACTGAAGCGGCATGGCAACAGGCGGGAAGAGGGGCTCTGAGTCCGCTCTGCCCGGCAGCCCGCCTGAGCTCCCGGGAGGGCCTGGTGCCTCCTCTGTGCGCCCACCTCTTCCTCCCATCTTCCCGGTGCCCCACCCGTTACACCGGGTGCTCCGGGGCAGGGTGGGCAGCTTCCTCTCCCAATCCCCACTGGGTTAGCAAACAGTGGGCGCTCACTCAGTGCCCAGTGAGCTAATGCTAAGCAGGACTTTCCCGCAGGCCAGGAAGGGCTGCCTGCTCACCGCAGTCTGGTGGCCTCCAAGGCAGGGGCCAGCCCCGGGCTTGGACCTGTGGCCCCCAGGTTTGGGCAGCCTGGTGGAGGGGCTCTGAGGCTGTCAGAGCCCAGCCCCGGCCCTCCTGCTCCACTCACAGGGACCCCCTGGAAGGCAGCTGACCAATGATTAGTCAGCTAATCTGCCCTGGCCTGGCACGTGAGCACAGCTTGACTCGTATCCCGGGAAGGGCCACTGGCCAGGAAAATCGCAGGTTTGCGTGTGGAGGGGTCCCTGGCTGCCGGTGGAGGGCGCTGGGTCGGGCTGGCCCCGGCGGGCAGCAGCAGGTCCCGGGCAGGAGGACGCCTTGCTCGTAGGAATGTTTAGGATGGTCCGTCGGACTCAGGGACGAAGCACAGGTTTCCACTCAGATGAGCAATGATGCACGGGGAGTCCCTGTGGGGCTGAGGACAGGCAGGCCTTGTGCCATCCCATACCCCGATTCCTAGGATGTAGGGGTACCAGGCAGAGGCCCTGACCACAAGCTGAGCCAGTCCGGTGGGCTCCTTGTCCTACCATGCCAGAAAGGGACAGGGCACCTGGTCTGTGAGAACACCCTCTGCGCCCCGCCCTGGCTCACGTGGGTTCGGGGCTCTCGTGAGTTTGGGGCTCACACGGGTTGAGAGCTCACGTGGGTTCGGGGCTCACGTGGGTTCGGGGCTCACGTGGGTTCGGGGCTCACGTGGGTTCGGGGCTCACGTGGGTTCAGAGCTCACGTGGGTTCGGGGCTCACGTGGGTTCGGGGCTCACGTGGGTTCGGGGCTCACGTGGGTTCGGGGCTCACGTGGGTTCGGGGCTCACGTGGGTTGAGAGCTCACGTGGGTTCGGGGCTCACGCGGGTTCAGAGCTCACGTGGGTTCGGGGCTCACGTGGGTTGAGAGCTCACGTGGGTTCGGGGCTCACGCGGGTTCAGAGCTCACGTGGGTTCAGAGCTCACGTGGGTTCGGGGCTCACGTGGGTTCGGGGCTCACATGGGTTCGGGGCTCACGCGGGTTCAGAGCTCACGCGGGTTCAGAGCTCACGTGGGTTCAGAGCTCACGCGGGTTCAGAGCTCACGCGGGTTCAGAGCTCACGCGGGTTCGGGGCTCACGTGGGTTCGGGGCTCACGTGGGTTCGGGGCTCACGTGGGTTGAGAGCTCACGTGGGTTCGGGGCTCACGTGGGTTCGGGGCTCACGTGGGTTCGGGGCTCACGTGGGTTGAGAGCTCACGTGGGTTCAGGGCTCACGTGGGTTGAGAGCTCACGTGGGTTCAGAGCTCACGCGGGTTCAGAGCTCACACGGGTTGAGAGCTCACGTGGGTTCAGAGCTCACGTGGGTTCGGGGCTCACGTGGGTTGAGAGCTCACGTGGGTTCAGGGCTCACGTGGGTTTGGGGCTCACGTGGGTTCGGGGCTCACGCGGGTTCAGAGCTCACGTGGGTTCAGGGCTCCAGCTCCAGGTGAAACTCAACAGCGAGGGGTGGAGCCCGCCCTTCACAGAGCTGCCTGTGGGGAGCAACGCCAGCGGGCCTGGAGCTCAGGACACAGGATGACCAGGGCGGCCTGGAACACCGCCTTCCGGGCCAGGCCAGACCAAACACAGCACCTGCCATCCCCGGTGCAGACGGCTCAGGTGCGCGGGGAAGGGAGAAGCAGGGGGCGCGGGCTGCTGGGGCTCAGCCGCTGCTCACAGCTCGGCTCCGTCAGCGGAGGCCGGGGAGGGGGGACGGGCCCGGGCCTGTGGGCCAGCCAGTGGGGACAGACTGGGCCGAGGACTGGCGAGGGCGGCGTGGAAGTTCTGACCGCTTCTCCCCACCTGTGTCCTCTCCATCCCGGGGTCTTACATCATCCCAATCCATCTGGGAGTTCCTCTCCTGGCCTCTGTCCTGGGCCTTCTGAAACCCCTTTGTGGAGGAGGGAGAACTTAAATGAGAGGAACTGTCACAGGCCTGGCTCAGGGGAACTCTGTGCGGGGACCTGGGGCCAGACGGAATCCGTCTCGTCCTCGGGCTTCTGGGTAGAGAGCAGGAGTGGCCGCCCCGCCCCCGCCCCCAGGTCCATGACAGATGCTATTCCATTTCCCCGTGTCACGGTGAGGCAGCCGCGCTCCAGCACACGCCACGCTTGCTCTGGGCGGGGAGCAGCAGCCGCAGGCCCGGCCTGGGTGCCCAGCCTTGCGTGCTGCCCGGCCGCTCTCGCCGCCTCGGGCAGAGAAAGGCCCGCTCACTGAGCGACGGCGACAGCCGTGCGGTCCGAGCGCGCACCCGCCCTGGGAGTCTGCGTGCAGAGGGCCACGGGCAGTGATGTGGGGATGTGCCTGCTGCCTTCAGCCCTCCCGGCGTTGTCCAAGGGTCCACTCCGGTTAGGGAGCCGGGCTTACCGGCTGCGGCCCCAGTGGTGGGTTGTCCCCTCTGTGCCGCAGGGGACATGTCTTTAAAATGGGAGGGAAGCCCTAGCCAGTTTGGCTCAATGGATAGAGCGCTGGCCTGTGGACTGAGGGATTACGGGTTCGATTCCAGTCAAGCGCATATGCCCGGGTTTCAGGCTCAATCCCCAGTAAGGGGTGTGTAAGAGGCAGCCGATCAATGATTCTCTCTCGCCATTGATGTTTCTCTCTCTCTCTCCCTTCCTCTCTGAAATCAATAAAAATATATTTTTTAAAAAAATATAATGGGGAGGGAAGCTGATCTCCCGGGCCCGGGGGAGTGCAGTGCATTCCCTGCTCTAAGCAGGACGGCAGCCCAACAAGGACACCGTGCGGCTCTGAGGGCCACTGGGGTTGGGAAGGAGGAGCCAGGAACCCGGGCCATTGTCCTGCCCAGGGGAGCGGGCCCTGCACTCGCTGGGGCCCGGGGCTCCCAGGTTCCAGGTGACCCGGGTCAAGCTGCTAATGACCACCCGAGGGGAGTGCCCTGTGCAGGGCCACTGCGCCTGGGGCTCAGCAGGTCCCCGCTGACCTGGCTACAGGGTGTGGCGCAGGTGCGGGCCACACGGTGGCGCAATTTCATGCCCAAATCAAACTCCACACGGCTCACCGCCTGATGGTCCAGGGGGAGGGGGATTGAAAGGGCAGATTCCACATGGCACCAGAGACCCCTCCGCTGAGTGTGGGCGGGACTGGGCACAAGAGCGAAGCCCAAGGAAGCGGCCTGGGCACAGCTAAGTCCAGGGCCTCCTGTACCTGCGAAGCTCCCCTTGGCGAGGCGGGCCACATCAATGGGGAGACACCGTCTGAATGAGAAGCTGATTACCAGCACCCCCCTCCCGCCCCACCCCGCCTCATGTCACCCACCCAATCACTGCCTGTTCCACCGACAGGATCGATCATTTACAAAAATGAATACGAAAAGAAAGCAGCAGCCTTTTAGTGACGTGACCGTAAGTGAATGTGTTTGAACGTCTGGCGGATCTCCTGGATTGCACCAAAGGGTTTGGAAGCACTTGGTTTGGTCTCAGAGGGAACATGGACGGAGGGGAGGGCCCAGCCCCCGAGGGTCCAGCTGGAGCCGAAGGCCGGCCTCGGCCGCTCACATTTCGGAGTCCGCGTACATCCCGTTGATCAGGTAGTCCACCTGCGTGTAGTCCTTCTTCTTGTAGTTCTCGTAGGCCTGCAGCGCAAACTGGACCACGACCGCGAAGAGCAGGGCCACCCCCAGCAGGAGCATGGCCAGCAGCGCCCCTCTGTTCACCGGGGACAGGGGCAGGACCCTGGTGGTGACCGCCACGTACTGGCCCTGGGTGCTGAGCTGGCACGAGTCCGTGGTTGGCACCTTAGGGTCCCCCGAGCTCCCGGGGGTGGGCCCGGTGGGAGCAGTGCCCCCTGAGGCCTCAGGCCGCACCTGCTCCGGTGTGGAGGGCGTGGCGGCCCCCGTGGCCCCCCATGTGGATGAAACAGTGCTTGGCAGTGTTGTGGGGGACGTGGCCTCCATCCCAGGTGTGGGGCTGGCATGCGGCACAGGAGCTGGCACCGTGCTGGCAGCTGGCCCCTTGGTGGTCACCGCGGTGGTGGACACAGAGATCACGGAGGGGGTGGGCTCTGGGGTTGTGTTCTCCAGGGGCGGGGTGGGGCTCCTTGCTGTGTTTGCCACGGGTCGGGCAGTTGACGGCTGGGTGGTGGGACCTTGTGTGGATGTGTTAAGGGAGTGGGGACTGGTGGGGAGTGTGTGGGGACTGGTGGGGCTGGCTGTCCCGAGCTCCGGGCCGGCGGTGGGGAGCGTGGGGCCGGCGGTGGGGAGCGTGGGGACGGCGGTGGGGAGCGTGGGGCTGGCTGTCCCGAGCTCCGGGCCGGCGGTGGGGAGCGTGGGGCCGGCGGTGGGGAGCGTGGGGCCGGCGGTGGGGAGCACGGGGCTGGCGGTGGGGAGCGTGGGGACGGCGGTGGGGAGCACGGGGCCGGCGGTGGGGAGCACGGGGCCGGCGGTGGGGAGCACGGGGCTGGCGGTGGGGAGCACGGGGCTGGTGGTGGGGAGCACGGGGCCGGCTGTGGAGTGCTCAGCGGGTCTCTGTGAGCCCCGGGCGCCGCCTGCACTGGCCGTGGTGGCGGCAGCAGTCTGCGTGCTGGTGGCCAGCGTGGTCCGAGGTGCTGCGGTTGGCAACGTACCGCTGCTGGGTGCCTGGGTGTGGGGCGTGCTGGGAGCGGCCGTGGACGCCGGTGTGGGCACCCTGGAGTCCGTGAGGTTGGCGGGACCCGCGGCAGCTGCTGAGGTGCCCACGTCGGTCCCGGGAGTCCTCCCTGCTGTGACTGCAGGGGAGCTGTGGTTGGCTCCCAAAGTCTCTCTGGCCGACGTGACAGGAGAGGGCGTCGTCGTGGCCTCTGAGGTTTTGTTCAAGATGCTGCCAGTCGTTTCCCTGGATGTGTTTTTTGTGACCGAGTCAGCCTGCGTCTGGTTGAAGACCACGGGCACTTCAGGTCAGAAAGGAGAGAGAAAGGCACGGTCAGGGGTGGCTGGCGGCCTCGCTGGCCTGTGTCCTGGGCCCAGAGAGACGGGGAGGGGTGTGCACAGCGCCCCCAGCGCCTCGCTGCCACACCTGGCCCGCGGCCCACCCCAGGGGCAGCTGGCACTTTGGTCTTAAAGCTGCTCTGCCGTCCTAACCAGGTTGGCTCAGTGGATAGAGCATCGGCCTGCGGACTGAAAGGTCCCAGGTTCTATTCCAGTCAAGGGCATGTATCTTGGTTGCGGGCACATCCCTGGTAGGGGGTGTGCAGGAGGCAGCTGATTGATGTTTCTCTCTCATCAATGTTTCTAACTCTCTATCCCTCTTCCTTCCTCTCTGTAAAAATCAATAAAATATTTTTAAAAACCCAACAACAACAACAACAACAAAAACCTGCTCTGCCCTCTCTGAACTCCACGCCCATGGAAGGCTTAAGAGCTGCACTCTTGGATCCAATCCGCAAAACAGCAGACAGGTGTGACTCCTCATTAAACTCTCAAACAACAACGTGGCTTACAGAGCAGATAACCCGCAGCCCAGGTATTCCCACCAGGGACCTCTCGGCTTCCTGAAGGCTCTGCAGGGGATGCCGGGGGGCGGGGGGAGGGCTGTCAGAGCGGCAGCAACCAAGTGTCTGAGGTCTGAGTGGACAAACTCCCAGCAAAGCCAGGCTTCTGAAGTAAGGAGGTCTGGCAGGGTCAAGCCAGAGGCCCGCTCAGGGCCCCGAGGCCCGGCCCCCCGGGGGCTCCTCCCCTCGCGGGGCCTGGAGAAGCTCCGTCCAACAGCCCGCCCAGCCTGGCCCCCTGGGGCTGGGGCTCCCCGCTCTCCCCAGGCGTGCAGACACCCCTCGGGCTCAGGGTGCGCTGGGCCTGGGCAGCAATCTCCCAGCGTCCTCACCCACCTGGACCCTGGGGTGCCACCCGGCTCTCGGAGAAGGACAGGGAGGAAATGCAGGCGAGCACCAGGGCTGTCCACATCTTGTGGGCGAGCCGGGAGCAGGGCTGGCGGTCCGAGGCTCCCAGCCGGCTCTCAGGCTGCTAGCGATGCCGGCGACGTGGCCGAGGGATCTGCGATCGAGAGGAAGGCGTCCGGTCGGTAACGCGCAGCCTGGCAGGGTGCAGCGCTGCGCCGGGTGCAGGGCTCTGCCCCGGGCTGGCGTGCCAACCGAGCCACGTGCCTCGACCAGGCTGGCACCCAGGAAGAGCACGCCACGTCTCCGCCACGGTGGTTAGTGATCGGACCAGGGCGCCTGTGCGATGGCTTAAAGCACTTCCTGTCCCCGTTCCCTAGGCCTTCGGTCTCCCCACGGGGCCCTCACCGTGCGGGTCCCGAGTTCCACGGAGCCGGTCCCAGGAGGGAGCCGAGGGCACGGGATGAGCATCCCGACGGCCCTGCAGCCAGGCCTCTCAGTGACGGCAAGGCTGTGTGCCCCCATCGGCACGAAGCGTCACAAGTGAATCCCCGCTGCCCTGGTCCACTTCCCCGCCCCCACCCCACGGCTGCCCCAAAGATCCTGGCAACCCACGGAGCGGACCCTGGCTCCATGGCTCAGACGCCTCCCTCCCTAGACAACCCCTAAGCTCCTTAACACGGCCCAGGCGGCCTCCAAAGCCTGGCCCCACTGGCCTCTCCGCTACCCTCGCCCCTGTCCCGGGCACAGGCCTACCTGCTGTGCCCAGTGCAGAGCCTGGCTCGGCCGGCAGCCCACAGGCAGCCCCAGCAGCAGAGAGGGATGTTTGTGGGGCCGCCACCTGGTGGCTTTCTGCCCGCTGTGACCGGTGGGGACGGTCGCAGGCTGGCCCCAGGACCGCAAACCCCGTCTGAGCACAAACTCTCGTGGAAGCCGCACATCCCCTGGTGCTCCTGACCCCTCCCCACGAGTCGCTGACTTCCTCTCACTCGTCCTGCACTGCCCTCCAGAATCGTCTGCGAGGGCTCCTGGCTCACAGGGTTGGAAGGTTCCTCAGCCCCCCGACCCGCAGGTCTGCGTCTGTCTTCTGGAGAGCGAGGGCATTGGGACAGCCCAGTGGGGGCGGGGAGAGGAGAGAAGAAACAGACACTGCCATGAGAGGGCAGAATCGGAGTGAAGGTCCCGGGCAGGAAGAACTCGCTCACCCACCCCCATCTGCCGAGGCCGTGCAGCTGGGCTCTCCGTAAATGAATGCATTTAGATGGCTCTCCCCCGCCAGTCACATCTGGGCATGCGTGGCCCTGCGCCTGAGCCCGGGGCTGGGTCCCCTGGGGTGGGATGAGGTGCCAGGGCTTCCTGGATGCACCCCAGGCCACAGGCTCGATGTGCCCTCGCTACAAACCTCTAGAGCAGAGCTGGCAAACAGCTCCTGTGACGAGCTGGACAGCAAATGTTTGATGCTGTGGGCCGCGCGGGCGCGGAGGATCTGTGCCCGATGGGCGCGGCCGGGTCCCACTAAAACGCTGTTTGCAGAGCCAGGTGGCAGGCAGCCCGCTCGCGCAGTGGACGTCGGGTTCTTAGGGGCAGGGAGAGGCTGATCGATGTGCCGAACGGATTTCCTCCTCCCCGCCTCCCCCCTGGGCCAGGCGGGAACCGTCTCCCTCCTGTCCTAGGACGGGTGTCCTCCCAGAGCCGCTCCTGCCAGGAGGCCACCCCCCCTCACCGCGGCGTCAGCCGGGCGCTGTGCACGGGAGCTCCCACCCCGTTACGGCACGGCGACACAGCCGAGAACCTTTTGTGGAGACACGTCCGTGTCCCAGAAACGGACGAAGGCCACAGACAACCACACAGTGCCCACCCGTCCCCACCTTTGGACCACCCTCCTGCAGGACCTCAGAAGGCAGAACCTCACAGGGCAGAACCTCTGATGTGAAGAGCCACAGTCCGGGCCCCTCCTGGATCCTGGGAGGCCCGGGCCTCTGGGCCTGCCTGTCTTTCCTTCCCCTGGAGGCTCCCTGAGCTTGCACAGTCCCCTCCGAGCTCCCTGTGCGTCCCCAGCAGGGGACCCGGCCCCCGGACACTCACCAGGCGAGCGCAGCTGCGGGGGGTGCTCCCGGGCCACGGCATACTTTGCGGAACGGGCGGGACACGGGCCGAGGCTCCGGCCTGGCAACTGTCGCATCTAGGGTTTGGAGAAGAGAAAACACTTCTTAGGAAACACAGGAGGAGAACAGTCGGTGAGGAGGGAGGCACCCAATGGGCAGCATTCGGCAAGTCAGCTGGGAAAAGGAGACTGTATCAAACACTTTCCCTAGCTCGGCTTGGGGGCAGCACTGTCTCCTGCCCGAACTCCTTCCCAGGAAGCGATCGGACAGGTGTACAACGTGGAGATCGTGAAGATGTTCATCGCGGCGCTATTTATAATGGTAAAAAATCGGAATGGTTACGTAAAACACGGTCCCATCCACATATAAAATGCTATGGCAGCCATTAAAACACACACAAATGTCTACTTATTGCCATGGGAAGATGCCCAGCGTGGAACGTGAAGAGTGAAACAAGCAGGTCACACACAGAGCACACACCACGATCCTGTTTTTGTCTAAGCAGGAAGTCAAGTGGTCTGGGAAGACTTATACCAGAAAGTTCATAATGGTTATCCCTAGGGAACAGATTTACAGGTGATTTTCATTTTAAACTCAGATTTAATTAATTTATTTTTTTTAACAAGCTTGTATCACTTCTGGGAAACACTCTGAAAGGCTCCAGTGAAAGAAAGCAATGTCTAGCCCTGGCTGGTTTGGCTCAATAGACAGAGCGTCCGCCTGCGGACTGAAGGGTACATGCCTGGGGGCGGGCAGGAGGCAGCCAATCCATGATTCTTTTATCATTGCTGTTTCTGTCTCCTCTCCCTCTCCCTTCCTCTCTAAAATCAATTATATATATACATACATATATATGTGTATATATGTATGTATATATATATGCGGCCTACAGATTGCTATATATATAAAATGTCTGATTTTCTTCAAGTAATTTGAGCTTCCAGGCCCATTGATATAGTTTCCACAGGGACACAGCCTTTGGACCACAGGACAATGTCTATCTACAGGACAATGTCTATCTCAGACATTACAGGACAATGTCTATCTACACAAAACCACACGCCTGTGTCCGTTGGGTTCTGTTGTCAAAGTTCAGCCAGATGGCATGTCAAGATAGGTGTCCTCGGTCTGCCCTGTGTCTGCTCTCACAGCCCCTACTCCTTGGTCTGTATAGTTTTCCCAGCTTGGAGTAGGGACTGGGGTCCCTCAGATTTTATAATTTAGAGAAACTTTATCATTTACATGACAGGAGATGAATATTTTTTTTTTAAGAGCCAACCAAAACGTTGGAGGAACCCAGGGATATGACAGCAATGCAAAGGTACTGATCAGCACAAATGACCCTCCCATCGCCGATGAGTTCATGCGCGCTCGGGACATGAACTCATCACCTCCTACCGTGGCTGCCATTAGCAAGTGGGGATGCCTGAGGACCATCGTGGGCCCACACCCTCACACAAATGCCCACCTATGCACACACACACATACATGCATAGGCACACACATGTGAGCACACAGTCACTCATGCGTGCACATAGCTGCTTGCATATCCATTCACAAACGCGGAGCTACACAAACGCGCACACTGCCACAGGCATACACATGCAGTCATACCCATGCATGTGTACAATCACTCACACAATTACACACACAAGGCCAGTGCACGCACAGAGCATGTCTATCAGGCTCTATCAGGCAATTCCACGAGATTCTCCGTTAACTTCTGCTGGGCACCGTCGCTGCCCGCTCCCTCCCAGCCGGTGGGGCTGCGGGTCCCTCCCACGGAACCGGGAACTGGCCGCGGCGCAGAGTCCAGAACAGGCCTTGTTGTGTGGTGACTTCATCCCTCTGGTATGGCCCTGCCTCCGCTTTCCAGCAGCCTACTTGCAGTGTCAGGATTAATTTGTGGGGTCCTGCGCTAAGCTGACTCAGAGCAGGCAAGCCATTCATAAGATTGAAAACAGCAGTTTCCCCGCAAAGGCTTCCGTGAACCTTAAAAGAGGGTCAGGCCAGTTCTTCTCATTTACTGGAGACGAGACAGATCAAGCTCTCAGACTTCGTAAAGAGAGCCCCGGGCAAGAGGGACATAAGCAAGAAGGAATGGAGTTAGGATTGAGTGGGAGGGAGACCAGGGCAGACGGAAAGACAGGTGAGGCTGGAGCTGGGGGTTCCCCCCGTTCAGGGGTCAGCTCCCACGAGTTCTGCAGAGAAGAGGCAGTACCCCCACGAGCCAGGCGTCACTCCATCAAAAAGGCAGCCCCATGCCTGGCCGCCTGGCTCAGTGGTTGAACGTTGACCTAGGAACCAGGAGGTCACAGTGGGACTCCCGGGCAGGGCACATGCCTGAGTTGTGGACTTGATCCCTAGTAGGGAGCATGCAGGAGGCAGCCCATCGGTGATTTTTCTCTCATTATTGATGTTTCTCTTTCTCCCTTCCTCTCGAAAACCAATAAACACAGTTTTATTTTTTTTAAAAAACGGAGCCCCAGACGGCTCTTTTTAAAAATATATATATTTTATTGATTTTTTACAGAGAGGAGGAGCGAGGGATAGAGAGCTAGAAACGTCGATGAGAGAGAAACATCGACCAGCTGCCTCTTGCACACCCCCTGCTGGGGATGTGCCTGCAACCAATGTACATGCCCTTGACCGGAATCGAACCTGGGACCTTTCAGTCCGCAGACCGACGCTCTACCACTGAGCCAAACCGGCTTCGGCCCAGACGGCTCTTGAAGTCAACTTCCTGATCCTGTTCTGGCCCTTGATCTTGTGATGCCTCTCAACACCTCCTGTCTCCAATGACTTGTGCTCCCAACCTCGGCTTGGTTTTAAACGCTTTTACGAACCTATTTGTTAGATGCAGGGTGCTGCGTGCAAGTCACATGAAATCGGACCGCAACACGCTTGATTCCTTTTTCTGGCTTACACAGGTGCCTAAGACCCAACACAGGAATCCTCAGGCTTGGCAAGGGTCTACACCTGTTACCCCACATTCCATGGCTCTGGCAATACTGACCTAGCAGCAGTGACATGACCCCAGTCCCTACTCCAAGCTGGGAAAACTATACAGACCAAGGAGTAGGGGCTGTGAGAGCAAACACAGGGCAGCCCTATCTTTTTATTTTTATTTTATTTTTTTAATTGATTTTTTACAGAGAGGAAGGGAGATAGATAGAAACATTGATGAGAGAGAATCATCGATCAGCTGCCTCCCGCACACCTCCTACTGGGGATTTGCCCACAACCAAGGCACATGCCCTTAACCGGAATTGAACCCGGGACCCTTCAGTCCACAGACCGACGCTCTATCCACTGAGCCACAGGGCAGCCCTATCTTGATACGCCACCTGGCTGGACTTTGATAACAGAACCCAACGGACACAGGCGTGTGGTGTTGTGTGTGCAGACACTGTCCTGTGGTCCAAAGGCTGTGTCCCCGTGGCACACGGGGACCCAGAGCAGTGGATATTGTCTTAATTACCTCGATTGCTTCCGGGTTTCTGATATCACAACTAAATGCTGATCGGCAGCCTAGTTTTTGTTCCCAAGGTGCCTGCTTGGCAAGTTTGGCACATAAGCAGGAGAATCGGTATTTTAAGTACTTTCCTTGCCGATTTATTGAAATTTTAGAGATGTTTCCTTTGGGGAGAAAAGAGAACATTATAGGCAGAACTGTAAGTGCCACATCTATGTTAGATGGCAGACGTGGTAGATGCTGACTCCTCACTTCGGCCTAACGGTTAAATGCACACACTTTAAGCAGCCACCAGACCCACACGGAGGAGGTAGGTAAGTAGATGGAAAAGTACAACCCCTCCCAGATAGAACACTTCCCGGGCCCATCCTGGCCCTCGGAGGACCTTTCCGTGCCCCGCCTACACGGGAGTGTCCCAACGTTCCCGTCTGCTGCTCCCCAACTGAACAGCCTGGGCCTCTTCTCTGGTTTGGGATCCCCTGCCTCCTGCCTCTCTGGGGGGGGCCCCATCCCATGCTCCTTTTGGAGTTTTAGCTCCCAACCGACTCCTTCTGTTCCTTCCTCTCCCTCCATTCCTTGTCAGTGTGGCGGAAAAGGGGACCCCCATGCTGAAACTGACAAGCTCCGGGGAGGCCAGCACCTGCAGGCCCCACAAACTCAGAAACTGAAAGTCATCACACAGGATGGTCTGAACATAAAAATCCCCAACCAGAAGCGGGCTATGGCGGCGGGCTATGGCCTGTAGTTTCCTCCACCCGCTGCTTTAAGTGAGCCGGTCTACTCTCTTTACATCCAAGCTGCACACCTACAGCGTGTCAGAGCCATTTCCTTTCCCAGACAACTCGGGGCACACCCACCCGCCAGAACACAGAACCCTCTTTGTGATCTTGTTGCCCAAACACGGTCTGTGTCAATGGTAACTGGCTAGCCTGCACCCACCGGTGTACAAGTACGTCTGTGTCTGTCCCGTGTACTTTTCCTTCCGTCCCAGACGTTCCCCCCGCTTTGCTTTCTCCTGCCCCCTTCACCTACCCCCGATGAATTCCATGGGACCCTCCTCAAATCTCCTCCTCTCAGCGGCAAACTGCCCTCCTCCAGAGCATGTTCTCAACTCCGGGGGATTTTGCTTCCCAGCAATTGTCATCAGTTTGGCTCCCGTAAACTCAGAAAATCCCTTATAGGCTTGGACGTTTCTTAGTGGACACCTCCCATCCTCATCCCCTGGCACCCTGTGCCCCCATTCACGTTTTCTCTTCCTGCCCTGCTCTGCCTCTCGTGCCCCATTCATTCTCCAGCCCCTCACCTCCCTCCCTCCGCCCCAAGCCCCCCGTCCCGGCGGCCGCGGCCACAGCATCCCGACGGCAGCGCAGGCCTCTTACCCGGGCGCGGCGGGCCTGCGGCGGCCGGGCGGCCCTCGGACGGCGTGCGGCGCCCGCGGTCCCGGTCCGGCGTGGGGACGTGGCGGGCAGTGGAGCAGAACCACCCGGAGCCAAAGCGCTCCGGACAGCCGCCCGGGCCCGCCCCGCCCCGCCCCGCCCGCCAGGAAGTGACGTCACCAAGAGCGTGCCCTGGTGGGCGTGGCCGCCTGGGCAGGCACTGGGATCCGCTAGGTGGTGCCTGGCGCCGCGAAGTGCGAGTCAAGAAAGGGGCGTGGTTTTCACAGGCCCCGCCCACATCGCCTCCCGCGGGCCGGAAGTCGCTGCTCCAGACTGGTCTTTGGCGGAAGTGGTTGGTGTGGGTCGCTTCCCGCTTGGATGTGAGCACTTCGCTGCAGCGATCGGCGTGCAGGTCCCGGGGCAGGGGCAGATCAGATGCACCCCAATGGTTTACAGAGAACCGAGGGGGTGACCCTGCCATAGTCCTGCCCTCCTCTCGCAAACTTGATCCAAACCCTTGGTGGCTGCGTTGGGGAGGGAAGGTTCTTGCCAAGCCTCGTGCTTGGTTCAGTGACTTTCCTGCAGGTTCTGCGGTTTAGTCGCTGCTGTGGCACCGTGAGCTGCTTCGCTCCATTTTACAGGCACTGAAGCTGGGGGGACCGTGGGGAAGTGGAGTGTAGGGTTATGCTTATGTCAAAGGTATGCTAGCCTAGATGCACAGGAACAATGGACAGCCTGCTTAAGCCAAAGATAAGCCGTTTGCTAAAGAAGTTGTATGCCTGGGGTGTGACTGTGGACCTGCCCAGTTCGAAATTCATGATCAGGTCTCACCCAGTGAAGTTACTTTCCATAGAAGCTCGTCTTCCTGCACTCATGGGAGTACTCCAAAGGCTTAATTTTCAGACAGTTTTATAACCTGTCTGGTGTTCCTGCACTAGGAGACTAAACCTGACAGAAAATTAAGGTGTACAAAGACAGGATGAGCCCTAACCAGTTTGGCTCAGTGGATGGAGTGTCGGCCTGCGGACTGAAGGGTCCCAGGTTCAATTCCGGTCAAGGGCATGCACCTTGGTTGCGGGCATATCCCCAGTGGGGGGTGTGCAGAAGGCAGTTGATCAATGTTTCTAACTCTATGCCTCTCTTCCTCTCTGTAAAAAAATCAATAAAATTAAATAAACAAATAAAAAAGACAGGATGAACTCACCAGCTCTGAGCTCTGGGAACACCTGAAAAGCAATTCAGAGCCATCACCACCCTGTTCAACCTCATAGTTTTAAATTGTGTAGAACTGCATAGGAATTTGCTGAGACCCAGGCCCGGTGGTAGGGTTTGTGAAGACAATATTTTTTGCTTTCTGTTAGCTTTCATTTTCCCAAGTAGCTCAGATCTAACGTGAGAAGTGCCTTATCTGCATTCACTTCACCCGAGAAAATACACCAAAACATCCCGTTATAGTTCTACTTCTGCCTTCTTCCAAAATCGATGTCTCTGTGACTGTGTTTCCATTTCCTTCTTGGCAAAATTGAGGCCATTGTACTCCTAGTCTGAGCCTTCCTTCTCAAGGAGCTCACAGTCTAGAGTGGGGGTCTGCTAGCCATTTGCTTCTGTAAATAAAGTTTTATTGGGAATGCAGTAATGCCACCTGGTTTTTATTATCTGGCTGCTTTTGCACAAGGGTCGAGTTGAGTAGTTAGATTATGGCTCACAAAGTCTAAAATATTTACTGCCTGGTCCTTTACAGAAAAATGTTTGCCAACCTCAGTCCAGGATGTTACTAGAAAGATGAGAGGGAATCATTGATCGGCTGCCTCCCACACACCCCACACTGGGGATCGAGCCCACAATCTGGGCATTGAACTGGGTTCACAGGTGCATGCTCAACCACTGAGCCATGCTGGCCAGGCTGGTTCCTTCACTTTTTATCTGAGTGACAGCAGGCACGAGGCTTAGAATAGGCCCTCTGTGCCTCCGTTTCACCATACAGTCAATTCTCATTCTGGTAATTTTGTTTACCGTATTTTCCGGCGTATAAGACTACCCCCTAATTTTACAGTTAAAACATAGGTTTAGGCCTATATTCGCTGTATAAGACTACCCCCCCACTTCCGAGGCTACACCAGTTCTTTTTTTAATAGACCGCCTCTCTGACTCTGGCCAATCTGAGCAGGTTTTTACTAGAACACAGTGTGGCTTCGGGTACAGAACATGTACACTGTGTTCTAGTAAAAAGCCTGCTCAGATTGGCCAGAGTCAGAGAGGCGGTCTATTAAAAGAACTGGTGTTGCCTTGGAAGTGGGGGGTAGTCTTATACAGCGAATATAGGCCTAAACCTATGTTTTAACTGTAAAATTGGGGGGTCGTCTTATACGCTGGAAAATACGGTAATAAAGTCTGGGTGAGCACTGATCTATAGAATACTGAACCAATACTCCTGTGTGGGATAAACAAAGCCAGCACTTCCCTGCATGCTCTACCCTTTACTGATATTATTAACTGAAGATCCATTTTATGCTCTGAACACAAAACGAAGGGCATTTAGTTGGAATGGGGATTGACAAACACTTTCTATAAAGGACCAGACAGTAAATATTTTAGGGTTTGTAAGCCACACGGTGTGTCTCAGTGGTTGAACGTCGACCTACGAACCAGGAGGTCATGGCTTGATTTCCCAGTCAGGGTGTTCAGGAGGCAGCCGATGGATGATGTTTCTTTCTTACTGATGTTTCTATCTCTCTATCCCTCTCCCTCTGTCTCTAAAAAGTCAATAAAAACATTTTAAGAAAAGATTTCTTGGTTTTAATTTCTGAAATGGCACATATCAATAGATC
Organism: Nyctalus aviator; assembly: GCA_036971965.1. NCBI lineage: Eukaryota > Metazoa > Chordata > Mammalia > Chiroptera > Vespertilionidae > Nyctalus > Nyctalus aviator. The sequence continues at coordinate 7,222,095 of CM072929.1, read as the reverse complement.
AAACCCTTGGAGAATTCTTTGAGATCCTCAAGTCAATTTTATGCTCAAAAGCCAAGCATTAGCACCAGGGTGTGTGTGTGTGTGTGTGTATGTGTGTGCGCGCGCGCGCGCATGTCTCTGTGTGTGCATGTCTCTCTGTGTGTGTCTGGCATGTCTCTCTGTGTGTATGTCTGTGTGTGCACATGTCTGTGAGTGTGTGTGTGTGCATGTCTGTGTGTATGTCTGGGTGTGTGTCTGGCATGTCTCTCTGTGTGTATGTCTGTGTTTCTGTGTGTGCGTGTGTGCGTGTCCACCTGTGCTGGGATTAGCTTGGACACTTCCCTCACTACAGCCCTCAGTGAGGTCATGTTCCCCTGGGGCATGAGCCCCGTGGCCAGAGCGCCATGTGGGAAGGAGAGTTATGGCTGCATTACTTTGGGAGGGTGGAGGGGGGAGGGGGGAGAGGAACATGAGGCTCACCTGTTCTTCATGGAGTTCAGAAAACAGTTTTGTGACATTTAATGGGATGGGGAAATGGTCTTAAAGTTATTATTATTATTATCATTATGATTATCATTATTACAAAGCAGGCAGGTACATTCAGGGCCCTTGAGCTTTGCATTAGCTGCTCTTCTGTCTGCAGGTTCTCCCTCCAGACCCCACCTCCCTTCCTGCTCTCCTGGTTTTGTTTGTCTGAAGAGCGTTCCTGACGCTCGTTTTTCCTGGTTAGAACGCCAGGTGGAGGGCATTTTCTGCACTTTGACCATCTGTCTCACCGTCGGCATTCTGTCATGTCCCTCTGGCTGGCTGGAAGCGCTTTCTTGTTGGTGTGCTGTTATTCACTTCCTTGTCCGCGGCTGAGGGTCCCGAGCCACTGGGGACGGGGTGGGGCAGGCTGGCAATGGAAACCCACCTAGAGCTCTTTCTCCCCGCGATCCAGCAAACCTGGGGATGGGCGGGGGCAGGGAGGACAACTGTCACAGCCTCCTCAGCAGCCCCCACCTTGGTTGAGAGGTTGGGGAGGGGTTGCTATCCCTGGCCACGCACAGGCGCCCGGGCAGCGGTGTGTGGGGGTTTGTGCAGGATGTAGAAGCAGAATCTTTGGTGCAAACCCTGGGCCCCCGGTTCTGAGGTGGGCGTAGGCTGTGGCCCGTGGCCCAGGGCACCTGCTCAGTCTCTCCGAGACCATTTCCTTCTCATAAAATGCAGGTGACAACAGTCTCCCTGTGTGGGTAACGTGGATGCTCAGTGGCCGGCGGGGATCTGCGGCTGTGCAAGGCCTGCATGTGAGAGTCAAGGGCAGACCCTACCCTTCCTCCCTGTCTCAGTGGATGACTCAGCCTGGGGCCCTCTGCACCCTGGGGCGATAGTTTTTACTAATCACCTGGTTATTGTAATTCCCAGCACTACCAAGCCGGGCAACTATTTTCCCCATTGGCACAGACTAGAGAATAGGTCTCCAGCTCGACTGGTGTGGCTCAGTGGTTAAGCATCGACCCATGAACCAGGAGGTCACAGTTCGATTCTCAGTCAGGGCACATGCCCAGGTTGCAGGCTTGATCCCTTGTTGGGGTGGGGGGGAGGGGAGGTACAGGAGGCAGCCGATCAATGATTCTTTCATCATTGATGTTTCTATCTCTCTCCCTCTCCCTCTTTCTTCCTCTCTCTGGAATCACTAAAAAACGTTATTTCATAAAAAAGAAAGAAAACAAGTCTCCCGAGGTTCCACAACTTGGCCAAAGGCATGCCGTGGGCATTCGGCATCCCCCGGATCCCACGTCCTTCCCTTTTCTCTTACGTGGACAGCATCAGGCGTGCGCGGGTCCTGGCGAGGTCCGTCTTCAGAGATGCCCACCCCCTCCCTATGTCCACAGCTGCTGCTTCTCTGAAAGCAGCGCTGCCGGCAGAGCCTGGCGGGACTAGATGCTGCTGCCCCCTCGTGGCCGCACGGCTCACTGCAGGACCCGGCCGGGAGCCACTCTGCTCGTCTCCCTCCGCAGGGACACGGCGCGTTCGTCGTAGGAAATAGAATAACGGGGTCTGCAGCTCCCCGCTCTGCTCGCTGAGGGGTCTTGGTCAAGCCTGAGATCCAGCCTGCCCGGGGCCTCAGTTTCCCCCTCCGTGGAATGGGCGTTCCCGGGGAAACCTAGGACACAGACTTTGGAGGGACACGCCCGGCGGCCTCCGGCCCCGGTGGCGCGGCGGGAGGCAGGGCTTCGCCCCTTCCCGGCCCGGAGAACACGAGGTCTGGGTCCAGAGCTGCAGGAGCTGCGGGCTGGGAGGCCCGGCGGCCTTCAAAGGCGCCGCGGGCTCGGCCCCTGCCCGCCTCGATCTTCGGTCGGAGATTTATCGACTCCCAGGGAGGAGGCGCCGGGACCCGCGGGCCGGGAGGGAGGGGCGCGGGCAGGAGGCGCACCGGCCCGGTTCCCGGCCTCGCTGCGCCCCGGATGGGGCTGAGGACCGAGGGCATGGGAGGTGCCAGTGACCCCGGGGGCCCAGCCCGGGCTCTGGGAGGGTTCGCCCTCCCCCTGCAGACCCCACCCCGGGGGCGGAGGCGCTGCAGATCCTGGGCTGGGTCTCCCCGCGCCCCGCGCTCCCACAGGGACTCAGAGGCGCCCCCAGAGCTCCAGGAGGCACAGAGACCCACAGTCTGTGGGCCGGTTTAGAACCTTTTATTTTTTTTTTACCCTGACCACCCATCCTTTTATTAGCTGGCTTTATCATTTGTTAAGGCTTGGCCACACTTGCCAAACAAATAAATATTGAAAGTACCACGCAGACTGTTATGACGGGGCCCCATCAGATGGCTCAGAAGAGACCTCCAGAGAGCACACGCTTGCGCAAACAGGGCGGCCTCGTCCCGTCTTTAAAACAACATCCACCATGCTCCCTATCAGCAGAGCTATTTTTAAAACATTTCTTTTTTTAAAAAAAAGATCAGTCAGGATATCTCCTGTCTGTTTTTATCTAGAAAAATCCCTCCTCTTTTTTTTTTTTTTTGGCATTGAGTGGTTTTTCCTTGTAAGTGGCAGGCACAGAGTGGGGTCCCGGCTGCTTTTCTGTGCCCACAACCTCGGGTGGGCACGGCCCAGCAGGGAGACTGTTTGCCAGGGACGTTGCCAGTTTTCGCCCTGGCAGTCCCATGTCCTGGGAGTCCCTGAGTTCCAGGCCGGCCTGGACGGTGGTCACCCCTGTGAGCCCTCTGCCCACCTTGAGGGTACAAAAGGGAGTGGGTGGAGTGAGAGAGAGGGGGGCCCTGAGGTGGGTCCCCTCTATCTCAGCACTGAGAAGAGGGGCTTCAGGAAACCGGGGGGCCCTCTGTCCCCTGGAGCTCGGGTCTGGGTGGGGGGAGGGAGAGAGGGGAGGGACGGTGCGAGTGGCTGGTGCTTGCTGCATGCCTCAGAAGCTAAAGGCCAAGGCTGTTGCTGCCCACCCCCTGGCCAGCCTCGGCCCCAGGCAGGTGGCTGTGTTTCCAGGGCGACTGGTCAAAGGTGTGTGTGTCCCGGGATCAGAGGCCACGTCCACGCGGAGCCCGCGGGAGGGAGAATCAACACTGTCAATCCCCCAAAGCTCCAGGGCCCAGGCCGGGCCCCAGAGGCTGCCTCCACCCCACACTTCCCGTCCTTGGTCTCCCCCGCTCCGGCCCAGCCGCCGGGGAAGAGCAGAGGCCGGCAGCAGCGCTGGGACCGCACAGCCATGGGTTTTGATCCTTAAACGGGAACGGGAACTGCAGCCCCTGAGCTGAGGCTGTTCCGGGATCAGAAGGGGACCCGGGAACTTCACTGCTCCTGAGACCGGGCGGAGAGGTCTGGCCGCGACCGGGGTCCCAGCCCGGGGAAGGGGAAGGAGCTGTCTGCCTGGTCCCCACGGAGCCCTGCGTGTCCACTCCGTGTGCACCTCACGCCCGGTCCACGGAAACGCCCGGTGCCTGGGACACGGCTCCAGGGCTGGCGGCCGCCTGTGAGGGCTGATGGATGAGGCTCCAGCCCGTCCTGTCGGCCTGGAGTAGCTCACACTTCGGGCCCCCCCCTCTTTCCTGGCTTCTGGAACCCACTCTCTCCTGGCCCTTCTCACCGGGCGCCCGGAGAGACCATCGTGCAGTCCTCGAACCTCGTTCTTTGAAGCTGCTCCTCCCGGGTCAAGGCCTCCAAAACTGAGGACCCCACATTCTACGCCCAGCCCAGGCCTCTCCCCTAAACCCCAGACCCTGGCCACTCTGCTCCTCCACCGGGAAATGGGGCAGGATCCGGGCCAGACAAGGTCAAGGCGGACTCCGCCCCGGCCTCTCTTCCTCTCACACCGGCTCTCCGGTCTCCGTCTCAGTGAGCTCAGCCCGGCCTGACTCCTGTCAAACGCTTGGACGTCATCCCGGACACCGTCTCGTCTCAGCCTCGACGTTCCTCTCCACGTCCTCTCTGCCCTCAGGGAGACCCAGAACCCAACCTCTTCTCGCCATCTCTGCTGCGGCTGCCGTCTCCGTCACCGCCATCTTGAACCTGGAGCGCTGCCATAGCCGCTTCAGCCTGTTCCTACTCGGGAGCAGAGACGTTCTGCGCAATGGAAGCCCACGCTCACGCCCTCTCTGCTCCGGGCCCCAGGGGGTCCTCCCGTCTCCCTCCGAGGAGTGTCCTCCATGGCCCTGCGGAGCCAGCCCGCTCCTCTCTGACCACGTCTCTCTCTGCTCGGACCCTCCAGCCCTCCCCGAGCCCCAGGGCCTTTGCACTGGCCCCTCCCACCTTCCTCCGGGTCCCGGCACTAATGCTGCTTCCCTAGCGCGTCCTTTCTCACCCCCGACCTTCTTACTCGCCTTTTTTTCTCTAGAACAGGCCTCGCCACCGGACATGGCCACCGAGGACGGGGTGGGCAAACATCTCAGGGAAGGGCCAGATTATAATAATATAATTATATTTTATTATTATTATTGTTATTATTATTTTTAAAAAACTATATTTTATTCATATTTTACAGAGAGGAAGGGAGAGGAATAGAGAGTTAGAAACATCGATGAGAGAGAATCATCCATCAGTTGCCTCCTGCACACCCCCCACTGGGGATGTGCCTGCAACCAAGGTACATGCCCTTGACCGGAATCGAACCTGGGACCTTTCAGTCCGAAGGCCGATGCTCTACCCACTGAGCCAAACCGGTTCCGGCCAGAGAATAATTATTTCAGGCTTCAGGGCCCACACCGTCTCCGCTGCAACCACTCACTTCTGCCAGTTGGAGGCAACGTCCTGGACTAGGCCTTCCCTCTCTGACCTCACTTCCCTTCCCCGGGCTGGAGTGGGGAGTGGGGGCGGAGGGGGGGTGTGGTCTGTGAAGACTGGGGACTGCATTAGTGACCTGGGGCTGCTAGAACAGATCACCCCGGCTGGCCGCGTACCTCTGCAGAACACTGCTCTCTCACCGTTCTGGGAGCCAGGGCTTGAGATGTGGCTGCCTGTGGGGCCGGGCTCCCTCCTGCCCCTTCCAGCCTCCGGGGGTGCCAGGCCGCCCTGGGCTTGTGGCCGCATCAGTCCAACCTCTGCCTCTGCCTTCTGTCTCCTCCTCCTCCTCCTCCTCCGTCTATCTCCAATCTCCCTGCCTTTCCGTCTGAAGGATCATTGTCACTGGATTTAGGGTTCACTGGGATAATCCAGGATGATCTCTTCATTCTTAGATCCTTCACTGAATTACCCTTGCAAAGACCCTTTGTCCAAACAGGTTAGCGTGCACAGGTCCCCGGGATTAGGATGCGGGCGTCACTGCTTCGGGGCCACTGTTCTGCCCGAGGCAGGTGTCTTTACGGCGTGTGAGAAGGGAAATCCTCCATCGTCATGGAAAACAGCACTGCCCAGTGGGTTCTCCCCCAGGGTGTGAGCCACAGGGCGGGCCACGTGATCAGGAGCAGGCAGCTCAGGGCTACAAACTCAGGGCTGATGGCAGCTCTGGGAAGGAGAGGAGCTTGTGGGGAGGGGTGCCTACCCCGAGGGCATGCTGGCACACCCACCCTCAGGTCAGTCATTTTCTCAGATCTCTCTCTTTTAAAAAAAAATATATATTTTATTGATTTTACATAGAGAGGAATTGAGAGGAATAGAGAGTTAGAAAGTCGATGAGAGAGAAACACTGACCAGCTGCCTCTTGCACACACCCCCACTGGGGATGTGCCCGCAACCAAGGTACATGCCCTTGACCGGAATCGAACTCGGGACCTTTCAGTCCGCAGGCTGACGCTCTATCCACTGAGCCAAACCGGTCCCGGCTCAGATCTTCTCTTGTCTGAGGTTCCCATCAGCACCCAGAGAGATACCATCTCACCCATGCTACACACGAGGAGCCTGCGGCTCAGAGGGGAAGTCCGGCCTGTGTCCCTCACACCCCTGCCATCTCCATGGAAACCAACGAAGCTCCCAGAGTAAGGTGACCAGATTTATATTGGTAAAGTGGGACCCCGCTGACCGGCGGGGGCGGGCGGGGGGGGGGGGGGAGAGTGTTCTTGATTAATAATTTGGTCTATATGGAGCCGTTCCCTCGCTTGTCGTGCATTCTTTCCAAAAATCGGGACTTTTTTTTTAAAACTCCGCGGAATGCGGGACAAATTGTTAAAAATCGGGACTGTCCCGCCCAAAGCGGGACGCCTGGTCGCCTTGTCCCGGAGACATCCCACATCCAGCCCACGACGCGCGGGGGCCGCCTTCCCCTGCCTGCTCCGGGCACAGGCTGCTTGGAGGTGGTGCTGCTGCAAGGGCCAGGCCCATGGGGGCCCAGGGATGGACAGGCTGGTCTGTGGACACCCCTCTGCCCTCCCTCCGAGCTGCCCTGTGGAGGGTGCTCGCAGCTCAGAGGGTTGGGATGCCAGGAGCCCAAGGCACACTCTACCCACAGGCCGGGCCGGGCCGGGCGGGAGGGCCCTCGCGCTCAGAATAACTGTCCGGAGTCAGCATGTTCCAGCCCGGGAGGCAAACCAAAGAGGCGCTTTCCCCCAGTGTCCGTGGCTGCGGTGGCGCCCTCTGACGGGCCCTGCAGGGACCCTCAGGGAGCCCCTGTCCCCGGGAATGATTCCATCCGACTGCGGCTGAGCCCGTCACCCCGCCGAGGAGTGACCTGAGAGTGAGCATTTCCAAGGGGGACCGAAGAGAGGTCCTCGGCCTGAGGCGCTGTGGCCCGGCAGCCTTGGGGGAAGTGGGAGCTTAGCACATTCTCCGGTTGCTCTGACATCAGGGAAGAGTCTAAAAATCCCTGCCCTTGTGGTGTCAGGACGAAACAGGGACTACTTCTCATGTGGGCTCTGCAAACGGCTTTGTCAAAGTCCTGCATGGAGTCGTCAGGCCAGCTGGGACTATGGTCTGTGCCTGGGGACCTGGGGCACAGTCCCTCCCCCTGGGGGGCGTCTCTGGGGGTCCCTCCACAGTGGACATCCCCAGGGTTGGCACAGGAAACCCCAGGAGCTGCCGCCGGCCTCTGTCAGCCCTGACTCACACGGCCCCTTCTCGATCTACTGAATTCTCCCGTTCTGAGCTTCCAGATCGCCGTCTCCCTCTCTGGGAAGAGAGTCCCAGTATCTGTTTTGTACGTTCTTGGTTCATTTTTGCTTTTAACCATCTGCGTACCTGGGTGGAGGGCCTTCAGCTTCTCAGGTTTAGAGCCTCGGCCGGCTTGAACTCTGGCCCAGCTGTGTAAGGTGCCCACTAGCAGAGCTCCCATGAGCCCCTGGGGCCCCTTCCCCTCATCCCCACGATCAGTGCCCTTCCCCAGCCCCATCTGCTCTTCCTAAAGCCGCGGTTGGCAAAGTGCGGCTCGCGAGCCACATGCGGCTCTTTGGCCCCTGGAGTGTGGCTCTTCCACAAAATACCACGGCCTGGGCGAGTCTATTTTGAAGAAGTGGCATTAGAAGAAGTTTAAGTTTAAAAAATTTGGCTCTCCAAAGAAATTTCAGGAAATTTCGTTGTCCTGTTGATATCTGGCTCTGTTGACTAATGAGTTTGCCGACCACTGTCCTAAAGCATCCTGACCCCAGCCTCCTCTGTCCATTGCTGAGCCACCCCAACTCCCTGACACCAGTGCAGAACGCCATCTCCCCTGGCTGTTACCATGGTATCCACCCACTAACCAGTCACCTGCATCCCTCTTTCCTCCTGGGAGCGTTGTCCCCGCCCCCATAGCCAGAGTGCTCTTTCGATACATGTAAGTCAGATCATTTCACTTCATTCATTCACTCAACAGACATTTATTGAGCACCTACTATGTGCTGGGCCTTGGTCTAGGCTCAGGGGACACACAGGGAACAAAACAAATGAAAGTCTCCGTTCTGCTGGGACCGGTTTGGCTCAATGGATAGAGCGTCAGCTTGGGGACTGAAGGGTCCCAGGTTCGATTCCGGTCAAGGGCATGTACCTTGGTTGTGGGCATATTCCCAGTGGGGGGTGTGCAAGAGGCAGCTGATTGATGACTCTCTCTCGTCGATGTTTCTAACTCTCTATCTCTCTCCCTTCCTCTTTGTATAAAACCAATAAAATATATTTTTTTTTTTAAAAAAAAGAAAGTCTCCGTTCTCCTGGAGCTTCCATTCCAGTGGAGGGAAGAAAGTTAGGTGAACAGTTTGTCAAATGTCAGTCGGTGCAAAGGGAGAAAGTGAAGCAGAGAAATGGAGCAGGCAGTGCTGGGAACGGTGGGTGTAGGAGGGGGCCTGGTTTGCAGTTTTCAAAGGGGCTTAGGGCAGACCTGGCTGAGAAAATGAGATGTAAAGAAGTGCACCCTGTGGATAATTAGGGGTAAGAGAGCTCCAGGAGAGAGGCCAGCGAGTGCAAAGGCCCCGAGGCAGGAATGTGAACAGCCAGGAGGCCACAGAGTCTGGAACAGGGTGAGGGGAAGGAGGGTGCATAACAAGGCTGGAGAGATAACGGGAGAGGTATGGTCAGATCAGGCATGGCTTTTGACGTCTGTTCTGACTGGTACGGCAGCTTTAGAAAGTTCTTGAGCAGAGGAGGGATGTGATCTGACTTGTTTTAACCTGCTCATTCTGGCTGCTGTGAGATTAGACTGAAGGGGTCAAGGTGGAAAGCAGGAGACCCATGGGGGTGAGACGGGACCCAAACCGGGGTGGTGTTGTGAGAAGAGCAGGGAGCCTGCATCTGTTTTGAAAACAGAGCCGACAGGAAGTGCTACTGAGGATGGGCACAGAGTGTCAGAGAGACATCGGTAAGGATTTTATTGCTTAAACTAGAGGCCCGATGCATGAAATTCGTGCAAGAGCAGGCCTTCACAGTCCCGGCTGCCTTGGCCCCCGCAGCTGAGGCTTTGTCCGGAAGGTCGACCGGATGGTCGTTCCACTGTTCCGCCGTTCGGTCGACTTGCATATTACGCTTTTATTATCATAGATGCCTACTATTGCTCCCACTGCTCTTTGGATACATCTCGATTCCTTGTCCAGGTCTGATCCATACCGGCCCAGCTGGCTGTCCTCCCTGCACCGTTTGCCAGTGCTCACTCCTCTGTCCATGTCCCCACCACCCAAGTCACAATTCCCCAAACACTGCAGCCCAACAATCTTCACTTTTCACGGCCTTCCTCCCAGCCTGTTAACGGTGCTCTGGGACTTTTTGTTTGTTTGTTTGTTTGTTGTAATTGATCTGTCTTCTTATTGTTTGTTTTTTTTAAAAAAATATATTTTATTGATTTTTTTTTACAGAGGAAGGGAGAAAGATAGACAGCTAGAAACGTCGATGAGAGAGTAACATCGACCAGCTGCCTCTTGCACGCCCCCAACCGGGGATGTGCCCGAAACCAAGGCACATGCCCTTGACCGGAATTGAACCCCGGGACCTTTCAGTCGGCAGACCGACGCTCTACCCACTGAGCCAAACCGGTTTCGGCTGTCTTCTTATTTTTTGCTTGTCTCCCTCCCTCCCTAGAATATAAACTCCGTAGGACAGAGACATTCTGCCTCGCTTGTGCAGTTGTCACAAACACATGAATGCTGGCATCGTGAGCGGGCTGTTGGTGGCATTGTGAGCGGGCTGGTAGTTCACGCTTACCTGCAGGGCACGCTGGCCCCGTTCTGTAAGGAAGGGAAGTGGCGGGAAGGTTATATATTTAAACCTGCCCGTGGGCACACAGCTGGTTCTGGAGCCAGAGTTTGAACCGGGGCCTGCGGGTTCCAGAGCTTGTGCCGTGGCCCTCCCCTCCCCTCCCGTCCCCTCAGGGTCCAGGCGGAGCTCCATGGTCAGGTGCGGACAGAGCCAGGGAGATGGGGAGGTCAGGGCCTGCTTGTTGAATGCGGCGAAGGCGGGCTCTGCCACCCCAGGGCCTTTCCTGCTCTGTCCGCCTGGGAGCACGATGGGAAGACCTGGATAAGGAACCATAACGCTCAGTCTCTGTATCGTAACGCACGGAGAGGGCATTTAGTTTAACAATAAAAGCTCACGCTGAAACCGGTTTGGCTCAGTGGATAGAGTATTGGCCTGCGGACTGGAAGGTCCCAGGTTCGATTCCGGTCAAGGGCATGTACATTGGTTGCGGGCACATCCCCAGTAGGGGGTGTGCAGGAGGCAGCTGGTCGATGTTTCTCTCTCATCAATGTTTCTAGCTGTCTATCCCTCTCTCTTCCTCTCTGTAAAAAATCAATAAAATATATATATTAAAAAAAAATAATAAAACCTCAAGCCCTAGCAGGCGTGGCTCAGTGGATGTGGACGGAAGGGTCCCAGGTTCGATTCTGGTCAAGGGCACATGCTTGGATTGCGGGATTCGGTCCAACATGCAGAAGGCAGCCAATCAATGATTCCCTCTCATCATTGATGTTTCTACCTCTCTGTTCCTCTCCCTTTCTCTCTGAGATCAATAAAATATATATATAATAAAAATAAAAATAAAACCTCAAGCCCACTCCAATCGCAGCCACTGCAGCTCCTGCCTCTCTCCATCAGCTCCTCCTGTTCCTCTGCCCTCCCGGGCGCCCTCCCCAGTGCCAACAGGTGGGAAAGCGCACAGACCACGTTCCAGGAGCCCCTGGCTCACAGCCCCTGTTCCACTCACCCTCAGGTGGGAACTTCTGCACAGGTGCCTGGGGTCCCTCAGCCAGAGAACTGGACTTACACGGGTTGCCCAAAGTACTTCACTAAAATCGACCGAGCATAAACTAAACACAGACACAAGAGTTAGAATGCATGAATCCCAAGGTTTATGTACCAGAGTCCTGGTGGTTTCCAGAAGCCCAGGCAGGTCGCCTGGAGATCCGCGCCGACAGACACGCACACTGGACAGGGACAGGCCGCTGCAGCGTCTCCGTCAGGAACGAGGCCTCAGAGGTCTGGCTCACAGGCAGAGTGACAGCTTCACTCCGGCAGAGTCTCACGCAGCATTTCGAACAGGGAGGAGAGAGTGGGAGAGCACGTCGGGTGGAGGAGCCCTTTGTGGTCTCTGCCCAGCGCCTCTAGGTCCCTTCTTTTATGGCCATTTCTAGGTGTTTCTTAATTCCTTCTGGGTGCAACCAGTAGATCTTCAGTGTGCCTCATCGGGCGCTCTCCAGGTACCTTTTGCCTCAGTTTCCAACTTTCCAGATAAACACTCGTTAGGGCGTTCACACAGTTAGGGGCTCAAAGTCAGTTTTAAAACTCAAGTTTTACAAAAATGGATCCAAGTCCCATTTTATGGAGTTACTTATACTAAGCCTAAAACACATTTCAAATGATTTCTTTTACTTAAAATAAAATCAGAATAAGATAAAAAAAAAATACAATTCACACTTCAACTGTAAATCACTCATAAAAGTAAATGCTTTCATTCCTATTTTAAATCACACAAATAATTATTCTTACACCGTTTTAAATCCTTAAATCATCACACTAATATAACAGCCCCCAAACTGCCTCCCCGCGTGCCTCGGACAACGCCCCTCCCCGCGCCCCGCCCCCGTGCCTCGGTTTACCCACCCGCAAAGGCCCGGTCTTTGCCACCCTACAGGTGACACACCTGTTTCCGGGGCTTGATGGGCCCCCGGCCCCCACGGGGTGGAAGCCCGGAGTCCAACCCACAGCCCCCGAGGAGCCCGCGCAGCCCCAGGGGCGGCGGGGGGCGCGGGGCGGCCCCGGGGACGGCGCGCGGCGGCTGCAGCCTCGCCGGGGCCGGCTCCGGGGGCGCCCGCGGGGGGGCGCGGCGCGCGGGGGGCGGGGACGCGGCGCGGCTTCCGCTCCCGCTCCTCCCCCTCCGCCCTCCGCCCTCCTCCCCCGCCGTCCTGGCCCGCGGCGCCCGAGGGGGAGGCGGCAGGCGCCGGGAGCCGCGCGAGGAGCCGCCGCGCCGCGCCATGGAGCCCGAGTGAGCGCGGCGCGGGCCGCCGGCCCCGGACGACATGGAGGCGGCGCCGCCCCGGCCGCCGCCGCCGCCGCCGCTGCTGCTGCTCGCGCTGTGCTGCAGCCTGGCCCCCGCCGCGGGTAGGTGGGCGCGGGCGGGGCCGGGGACAATGGCCCGGGAGCCCGGGAGCCCGGGCGGCCCGCGGCCAAGTGCGCGGCGCGGCGGCGACTTTGCAAGTTGGGGACGGAGTTGGGGCGCGCGCGCCGCGGTCCCCCCCAGCCGCCCGGGAGCCGCGCGCGCGGCCCTTTGTCTCCGCCGCCCGGGCCGCTCCGGGGGCGCGGGGCCCGGTGCCGGGCGTCCCGGGGCGGCCGGCGGGGCGCGGGCGGCGCCGGCCCGGCCTGCCAGGTGCGGCGCGGGCGGGCCCTCACCTGCCCGGGCCCCGGCGCGCTGGGCAGGGCGCCCGCGCGGAGCCGGCGGGCGAGGCCGCGCGGGGACCCGGGGACCCCGGCCCCGCGGATGGGACCCGGGAGGACGCGGCCGGAGCCAGGCCAGGCCGCCGCGCCGGGAGCTCGGGCGAGCCTGTGTCCGATGGCCGCGCGGCCCGCGAGCTCCGAGCTCCGGGGACGGACTGAAGTTGCAGGGAAAGTTCCGAGCCTCGCGCGGGCGGCCTGGCCTGTCGCGCCGGCCTTGCCTCTCGGTGTTGCTGTCGGTTTTCCAACCGACTGACACCTGCCAGGGGCCGCCAGGACCCGCCTGGCCTCCGGGGAGAGGGGGGGCGATCAGGGGCATCCGAGGGGCCGGCTGCGCGGGGCCGCCGCGGGGGACGGGGCTCCGGATCGCGGGGTGGCGGGGTCGGGAGCTCCTGCCTCAGTTGTGGGTTGTGCGCACCCGCGGGGAGACCGGGGGCTGGGATCCTCCTCGGCGACGGTCGGTGTGTCCCAGGGGTGGAGCTGAGGTCGGGAGGGCTCAGGAAACCTAAGCGCCTGCGAAGCGCTACACATGTTCTTTTAATTTGGAGATTGCCATGTGGTTTTTGAAGCAAGTCTCTCGCTACCTAAATCATCCTCCTCAGACGTGAGAGTTGTTTTTCTGGAGTGCGGCAGGGCCCGTGGGCATGGCCAGCGAGGCCCGTGTTGCTGGTGGCAGCTTGTTTTATTTTATTTTATTATTTATTGTTATTATTATTATTTTTTTTTTGGGGGGGGACCTTGGGTTCCTTTGTCTGGGCCTCTTGAAGGCAAACAGCTGTCTCCCTGAGTGTTTCCAGGGTGGACACGGCAGGGAGGTGTCCCGGCCTTGCTCTGTGGTCACACATTCCCAGAGCTGTGGCCCCTCCATGGAGGTTTGGGGGAGTCCGAGAAGGGATGGTTTCCTCAAGTCCTCCTGCCCCCCCCAGTCCGAGCCTACAGACGGGCTCCGGTTTCACCCCCAATCGGTCTCCCTCAGGAGGGTTTTTACGTTTCTCGGCCGGGTCTGAGACACGCAAAACAAGGTGACGACCAGACACGACAGTATCTGAGAGTTCAGGCCAGCGCTGCTCCCTTTCTTTCCGGAAATGCCTGGATTGCGGAGGCAAAAGGATTTTTTTTTTTTTTTTTTGGGGGGGGGGATGTTTGTTTTAAAGGTGGGGTTTCTCAGCCGGGCTCTGCTGCGTTGCACTTGGCTGCAGTTTTGGATTTCCTGTAGCTTTTGGGGTGACGTTGCTGGAAGGCCTGCCCGCCGTTGTACTGTTCCAGCCCCCGAGGAGAGGAATCACATCGGTTGCATGGGAGGCAGAAACAGAGCTGATTATTTTGCCACGAGGGAGTCTGACCCGGGCCTAACGTGGAAGGGCCAGGCGGCATCGGCGGAGCCGCCGGGACGGCCTTCCACGGGCTATGCCCCCGATTCCCGGGCTCAATGCGTGCCTCCATCCCGTCCGGAGGGAAGCCTGTAAGTTGGTGGCTTATTATTTTTCCTGATTGCTTCCTGTTGCCATTGGAAGCTCTGAGCCCACTGAAGTGCCTTTGTTCTCCTGGTTCCCTTGCTGGGAACGGCTCACGGCAGCTCCCCTCCGGCCCCATAGCGCTCACTCCAGGCCAGGGCCTGTCTCCAGACCCTCCGGGGAGGTTCCTGCAGACGCCGGGGCCTGGCCACCGGGAGGGACAGGCTGGCGGGTGTTCACTAAACCGTGCGTGGAGTCCACAGAGAGAACCTTCCTGGCACACGGCCTTCCCAGGTCAGGGCCCGCGTGCCTGTGGCCCTGTCTCCCGTTTGGATCCAAGAATGCACCCAGCCCGTCCGCCCATATGGCCCGGCACTTGCCGCGGAGATCCTGTCCTATTTGGAAGCCGCCTAATTTCAGCCGCGCTGTCTCACTGCTCAGGCATGTCGCGCAGTGTGCACACGGGCCGGGGCGGGGGGCACAGTTCGGTGAGGACTCGGCGCGCAGGACTCCTGCTGGCAGGGCCGGCTCGCCAGGGCTGAGCAGGGGCCTGGGGTCAGGCCCGCCCCGTGTGTGTGCTCAGCGGCTGGTTGACTTTGGACGGCTCGCGTAGCTTCTGTGTGTTCAGTGTCCTCATCTGGTCCGTCCTGTCCCGTGTCTCCGCCACCCCCCCCCCCCCCCCAGTCTGCGCGTTTGGGAGCATTCAGTGCCATATGTGACACGCCTGGCACCATCCCTGCCCCACACGAGGGGCGGGTGGCGGCAGAGCCGCAGGCAGTTCCTGCTGTGTAGCGGGGGCCTCGGTCTTGCCTGGGAGGCTGAGAGGTGGTTGTTACGCACTCTGGATTTTTCTTCGGCGTGTGACCTCGGGCGTCCTGTCTGCTGTCTGACGTGTTGATCGCTGACACCATGTGCGATGTCTCGGAGCGGTTCATAGCAAGGACGTGCACACCCTGCGTGGTCCAGGGTCTTGCTCCTTGCTTTTGGGGGGTGGGGGTGGGGGAAAAAAAAAGCTTTGTGTGACTCAGTTTCCTTTTCTGTAAAATGGGCATAATAATAACTTCCTACCACGAACTCAGTGGAGCAGCAGCCTGGCATTGGACCAGCTTCTCCTGCGGAGGGTGCTCCTCTGGGGCCTTTGTGTGCCGGGTTGGGACAGAATAGGACAGAAGGGCGGTGAGGCCCCGTCTTTGCTGCCAGCTGTTCCTGACTGTGGAGCTAGGAGAGAGCTGGGCCGGGGCCTCCCCCTCACGGACCAGGGGTCCTTCGTTGAGAGAGGCCGGGTCACACTGCGGAGTCTGGATGGGTGCCAGAAGGCGATGGAAGCTTCTGGAAGGAAGGCTTTGGTGGTGAGAGGGTGGGAGGAGGGGAGGGAGGAGACAGGAAACGCTGGCTGGAGTCAGATCCCTCCTAGGTGAAAGGTGTTGAACGGACCTTTTTTTTTTTTTTTTTTTTTTTTTAAAGTTGAGATGAAGCACACATTAACAGTAATTATTTTAAATGTGGAGGCATTTAGCGTAATCACAGTGTTGTATGAGTAACCACCATTCCTATCAAGTCACAAGGCCTTTCAGCGCCCCGAAAGAAGGCTGGGCACCATCAGACAGCACCTCCCGTTCCCTCGGCGGCCAGTCCACGTCCTGCCTCCATGGAGTGGCCTGGCCTGGCCTCTCCACGTCCAGGGAACCGTACGCTGCGGTCTTTCCTGCCGGCTTTTCCTCTTTAGTGCCTGGCTTTCGAGGTTCAGCCACGTGGTAGGTAGCCTGTGTCAGTGCCTCATTCCCTGTCATGGCAGAGCGACCTCGTGGGGTGGGCACGTCTTGCTGTCTGTCCCTCGCCCACCGATGGGGTGCGGGCTGGGGACCGTGGGGTCCGCTTGGGGCGGGGATGGTGAAAGCTGCTGTAAGCGGGCCGATTCCTCCTTGGATCCTCCTGCCGTGATGCAGAGACGTGACAGCTGATGGTGAAGGAGACTGAGGGGACAAGCCGAGGCCGGTGCTGGCCTCCGGAGGGGGGGGGGGGGAGGGCGGGTCCTCTGGTCGGTGTGACAGGAGCCCTGGGAGGCCTCTCCTGCCGCCATGAACGCTCCCAAGTGGGTGGCTGTGCTGGGGGCGAGGGGCTGTGTCCAGCCTCGCCTGCAGGCCTGCGGACAGGTCGGCTGGGTGCGTGGTGTTGTGTCGGCTGCAGACGGGTCCCGGGGGGCGGGGAGGGGGGGGTCCTGGGGCAGCTCGGCCCCCGGTGCTGACACGTGGAGGCAGCTGCTTCGCAGAGAGCGGCCCGGGGTCCCGCCTCCGGGGCTGGCTGCTCACAGCGGCTTTCTCTTCAGCTTTGGAAAGCCGTTTGCTGGCTCTCAGCTTTGGTTTCCTCGTTTGCGAAACGGGGACCCTGGCTCTGCCTTGCAGGGCGCTGGTAGGGTCCAGGGAGCCAGTGCCAGGCGGTAGCGGGAAGCTGTTCCCTCAAGTCAGGCCGCCGTGGGGAGGATCGGAGAGCCCTGCCCTCGGCCTCCACATTCCCTGCCAGAAGTGCCCGGGGGCCCAGGTCCTGACACCCTGCCCAGGTGGGGGCCTGGAGGTAGTGGAAAGCGATGGGGGTCTGTTTCTGGGGCCAGTTTGCCCCTGCGGGGCGGCTGTGAGCTCCAATCCAGGCCCAAGCGCAGCTGGGAGCAGGCCTGGCTATTGGTCCTCCCCCCGGTTAAGTGGGGGACTCTGTGCCCCGAAGCTGTGAGGGGCGTGTGCCAATCAGGGCACATCCTTGCCCACTTCGGTTCTGCCTGGATTGAGCCTGAAGCAGCCCCATGATCTGTGCAGCCCCCCGGCTGGCCTCCGGTTTCCGGTTTGTCCCTGATTGACGTCTGTCGCTTGTCTGCTGGCACCACGGGCTCGCCCTGCCCAGGGGGCGTGGGCCTGGAGCTCACCAAGTGCCAGCAGCTGAGAGGCTCTGGAACCTCAGGGTGTGGCCAGACTGTGCCCAGATCAGGAGTCCTCTGTCCCTCTGTCCTCTCGTGCCTGGACCCCCTGGGAGGTTGCTATGGTGACATCACTTTCCTGTGGCATCACTTTCGCGGAGTCACATGCTGTCTGTCCCCTTGTGTCCGGCTTATTTCCGTGAGTGATGCTGTCGAGGTTCACCCGAGGGGTAGCCGGGGCGGGAGTGCCATTGCTCTTCGTGTTCGAGGAACACTCCATCGTGTGGGGCGGGGGGGCATGGTGTGGCCATTTGTGGGTGGACACTTGCGTCGTTTCCGTCTTTGGCTATTGGGACGAACGCTGCTGTGCACGTGGGTGTGCCAGGGTCTGCCGGGGTCCCTGCTCGCACGGCCGCGTTTGCTGGACCCTCTGGCCGTGGTCGGCAAAGCGCGGCTCACGAGCCCCAGGCAGCTCTTTGGCCCCTTGAGTGCGGCTCTTCCACAGAACACCACGTGCGGGCGTCCACGGACAGTGCGATGGAAACCTCAGGGCCCATGCGCAGACGTCGGTTTTCGGCCTGGGCGAGTCCATTTTGAAGAAGTGGTTCTAACGCCGAGCCACACTCCCGGGGCCAAAGAGCCGCATGTGGCTCGCGAGCCGCGGTTTGCCGACCGCTGTCCTATGGTGATTCTGTGTCTGCTGTTTTGAGGAACGATCAGGCTGCCGTGCACAGCAGCCACACCGGTTTACTTTCCGCCAGCTCCAGCTCCTCCGTGTCCCGGCCGCACTTCCTGCCCCTGTGCTAGCTTCAGGCCACCCCAGCAGGAGTGGGATGGCACCTCACAGTGGTTTCACGTTGCATGCTCCTGGTGAGCAATCACGCTGAACATCTTTCCATGTGCTTGTTGGCCATTGTCTTTTATAAAAACATACGTCTGTTTAAGTGCGAGACCAGCCGGTGTGGCTCAGTGGTTGAACATCGATCCCGTTCCCAGTCAGGGCACATGCCCAGGTTGCGGGCTCCATCCCCAGTACGGGGCGTACAGGAGACAGGTGATTGGTGCTCCTTTCACATGGACGTTTCTGTGTCCCTCTCCCTTTCTCTTTCTCAAATCAATAAAAATATATTTTAAAAAATGAATGCAAGGCATACATGAGTGCATATAAACAGCTTAAACGTTTACCATGGCACTTCTTTCTGCAAAGGTGAATGTCCTTTTTAAAAAAAAAAATTTTTTTTTTTCATTGATTTCAGAGAGGAAAGGAGAATGAGAGAGAGAGAGAAATGTTAATGATGACAGAGAATCATTGATTGGCTGCCTCCTGCAGGCCCCACACTGCAGATCGAGCCCACAACCTGGGCACGTGCCCTTGACTGGAATCGAACCAGGACCCTTCAGTCCGCAGGCCGACACTCTATCCACGGAGCCAAACTGGCCAGGGCTGAGTGTCCCTTTTTATTGCCTGTTTTAATTCTCTTCTTGGAGATGACCAGACCTTTAACACATGTTAACATGTTACATTGCTTGGACTCATGTTTTTTACCTACATCCAGTCACTCTCTACCTGTCACTTCATAGCCTGCCTTTTTTACTTACATATTATAAAAATTTTCTGTATCTTATAGATCTTCATTCTTGTTTTTTGTTTTTTTTTAGAGAGAGAGAGGGGGGGGGGAAGGGAGGGAGATGGAGAGAAAAAGAGAGAGAAAGAGAGAGAGAGAGAAACATTGACGTGAGAGACACATTGATTGGTTGCCTCCTGCATGTGCCCCTGACTGGGGCTGCAACTGAGGAGCCCATTACCTGGAATTGAACCCATTGATCCTACAGTCTGTGGGCCGATGCTCTAACCACTGAGCAACCACCAGAGTTTGTTTTTAAAAACCACTTCGGTTAAAAATTATAAACACATTTTGATTTTCACTTCCTTTATGACTGGCTATTCAGCCATTTGTATTTGTTTTTCTTCATACTGCCTACTCTTATTTGTTAGCCCATTTTTCTGTTGAGTTGTTTATCTTTTTTTATTGATTTGTAGGCGCTATTTGGTCTGGATATTAATTCTTTATTTTATATGTATATATATAAATATACATATATATATATTTTTCATTGACTTTGGAGAGAGAGTGAGAGGTAGAAACATCGACGATGAGAGAGAATCATTGATTGGCTGTCTCCTGTACAGCCCACACTGGGGATTGAGCCTGGATATGGGCCCTGACTGGGAATTGAACCCTGACCTTCTGTTTATAGGTCCACACTCAACCACTGAGCCATGCTGGCTGGGATTATATATATATATATATATATATATATATATATATTTTTTTTTTTTTTTTCTTTTCAGTTTTTTCTTCCAGTCTGTAGCTAGTCCATCCGTGTATTGGGTGGTTTATTATCATAAAGACATGAAAAAGTGTTATGTTATAAAAACTCCCATTCTTGCCCAGCTGGTGTGGCTCAGTGATTGAGCATCAACCTAGGAACTGGGAGGTCACGGTTTGATTCCCCATCAGGGCACATGCCCTGGTTTCGGGCTTGACCCCCAGTTGGCGGCGTGCAGGAGGCAACTGATCAGTGATTCTCTTTCATATTGATGCTTCTCTCTCCCCCTCTTCCTTCCTCTCTGAAATCAATAAAAATACATTATAAAAAGATAACAACACAAACTCCCATTCTTTTTCCTTATGGCTTCTGGGATCTGTGCCTGGCTTCTCTACCCCCAGGTTATAAATGCATCTTCCTTTTTCCTCTCCAAGGACTGTTACTGTTTTGTACTTTATAGTCAGACATTCTCTCTGGTTTTTGAGGGGATGAGTGGTGTGAGGCAGGGATCTGAACTGTCCCTGTTACCTGTACGTGGGTATGGAGTGGTCCCGGCACCTCGACCGAATGGCCGTCTTATCCCCACTTGTTTAAAATGTCACCCTTTCACCTCAACAGGATCATGCTAAGTGAAATAAATAAAAGACAAGTATCACATGATCTCACTCATATGTGGAATCTAAGTAACAAAATAAACTGACGAACAGAGTGGATTCAGAGACACCGAAGCATGGAACAGAGTGCGGAATCTCAGGGAGATCAGGGGAGGGTGGGTGGGTGAGAGGTAATCAACCAAAGACCTTATATG
Organism: Nyctalus aviator; assembly: GCA_036971965.1. Classification (NCBI taxonomy): domain Eukaryota; kingdom Metazoa; phylum Chordata; class Mammalia; order Chiroptera; family Vespertilionidae; genus Nyctalus; species Nyctalus aviator. The sequence continues at coordinate 7,201,878 of CM072929.1, read as the reverse complement.
CATCCTATCTAATAAAGAGGGAATATGCTAATTGACCCTCACACCGTCACAAAGATGTTGGTGCCCACAGCCAATAAGGAGGGACCATGCTAATTGACTGCCATGCCCTCAAAGAAGGCGGCGCCCACAGCCACAAGATGGCGGCTCCCAGCCCTCTCAGCCCTGCCAGGGCGGCAGGCACATGGCAAGGCTCTACATGCTTGCCTCTGAAGTTCTCCAGCCCCCTCAGCCCCCCGGCTGCCCAGGGCCTCCGAGGTTCAGGTAACCAGGGCCGGCCGAGGCTTGCGCTGCCGGCAGTGGCAGCAGCAGAGGCGTGATGGGGCGTTGGCTTCCCCTGATTGCCGGGTCACCTCCCACCCCTGAGGGCTTCTGGACTGGGAGAGGGAGCAGGCCTGGCTTAGGGACCCCCCCCCCTCCAGTGCATGAATTTTCACGCACCAGGCTTCTAGTATGCATATATGCATAATTCCGGACACAGACAATAGGGTGGTGAAGGCCTGGAGTAGGGGGCAGTGGTGAGCTGGAAGGGTTCCATAGGGGGAAAATGGGACATAAGCAATACTTTCAACATAAAGATTTTTAAAAAGAGAAGAAGAAAAAAGTAATAAAGTTACCCTTTCATGTGCCGTGTCCATAAGTGCTCGGCTGTTGATTCTGGAACCTTCTCCTCGATTCTGGATCTGTGGCAGCAGCAGGCTGTTCTAATCTACGTAGCATCGCAGTGTATTTTGAGACGGGTTGTGCAATTCCCCCGTATTGTTCTTTCCAAAGAAGATTTGTGTTGACTCTTACGGTACGGTTACCCTTTTGTGATAAACTTCAGAGCCGCCGGCCTATCGCGTTCCACCCTTTGATCTTTGGATCGGGGGATGGTCCATGGGGACCTGGAGCAGGTGTCCGAGGCCGGGCGTTAGCTGTGCTCCCGGACCGGCGTGCTGGTCTCTGGCTGGGGACAGACACACCCGCGGCCCGACGGGCCGGGTCTTCCCGTGTCCGGGGCTGCGGGACCCGGGAGGAATCGAGGTGCCGGTGGTGCTCGGAGCCACGTCTACTCAGGAAGCAAGCGCGAATGCGGCAAATGCCGGCGCTCCCCGGAGGCAGATGTAATTACTGTGCGAATGACCGCCCCCCTCCCCTCGTTCATTCCACCCCCTCCCCAGCCTGCACCCCTCCGTGAGCCCAGACGGGAGGCGGTACCCACCTCGCAAAACTCTCAGGAAGTTGCTCAATGGGGCGTTCAGAGCCGCCTGAGCTCGTGGCCAGGCCAGAGCCAGAGCCAGAGCCAGAGCCGGGCCTGGAGCCTTCCGGACTCCATGGCTCTCGTGGTACCAGGCGAGCTGGTGATGGGAGCGGGGAGTCATCCTCACTGCAGGTGGCTTGGGAGTAGGACCTGTTTGCGTGGGGGGACAGCCAGCTCTCCAAATCCCATCCCCCGTGCGAACTTGAACTTGGTGAACTTGGTCCTCCAAAGGAGACGGTGGAGGGGTGGGGGTGAGGGATCCAGGTGTGGGGCTCTGTGCTGGCCTCCCACGGCCCTCCTGACCGAGCTGACTCTGCCCCCGGGCGCAGGCCCCGTGTCTGGTCTGTCCTTGTTGGGGGGCCTGCCACGCTGCCCCCTCCCCACCAGCCCGGTTCAGAGGCCGCCCCCCCACCCCCCATACTTGCTGTGGAAGACAAGCTCGGAGTGGAGGACACAAGCTTCTGTGTGGTCTCCTTCTTTCTAGAACCTTCCCCTTGCCCATTTATGCAATTTTCCGGCCAGATTAATGTTTCCACGAATACGGTTTTTCACCATATCCTTCCCTTTCCCGGAAAACGACGCTCGTTGCTCAGCGTCCAGAGTTGGAGCTTTCCCGCCCGCCGTCCCCCGCTGCCCCCGGGCTGGCCTGAGCCCCCCTCCCCGCTCCCCAACGTGAGCGTTGCTCCAGCCAGATTCATCTTGGAGCCCGGAACCTTCCGTGGCCCACCCAGCCTGCGCGGGCCCCGGGGGCCGAGGCTCCGTCCCGGTCCTTCCGCCCCTGGCACGGTGTCCGCCGCCGGGCGGACGCGCGGTAGCTGTCCTGAGGATTCTGGGGGCCTCGTCTGTCTCCTCCTTCCTTCCTCCGGCCCCAAACCCGCTGTGCTGTGAGCTCCCGCCCCCTCCTCCCATCCCCAAACCCAGCCCAGCTGCTTCCCAGATTGAGGAACAGCTGTCCTGCTGTGTGGGGCCGAGCGGGGACCCCGGCCCCGAGAGAGCCGTGTTTCCGGGCCCGGACCTGCGTGGGCCGCTCCCAGTGACGCACTGGACCCCGAGGTCCCGTGTCCCCTTCACCCCGACCCCCTTCCCTCCTCTGGGCTCCCGTTCCTAGTTTTTATTTTTTAAAAAAATATATTTTATTGACTTTTTACCGAGAGGAAGGGAGAGGGATAGAGAGCTGGAAGCATCGATGAGAGAGAATCATCAACCAGCTGCCTCCTGCACTCCCCCCCCCCCCAGTGGGGATGTGCCCGCAACCAAGGTACACACCCTTGACCGGAATCGAACCTGGGACCTTTCAGTCCGAAGATCGATGCTCTATCCACTGAGCCAAACCAGTTTCGGCCCATTCCTAGTTTTTTTTTTTTTTTTAAAAATGTCCCTTCTGTTTGGAAGGTTTTGTCCTTTCCCAGGGAAACGTATGAAGTAGAAACCGTTCCTGCCGGGGATCCCAGACACACGCAGTCGCCGGCGGAGCCGGTGGGAGTGCTGCCTCGGGGTTCCTGGCAGCCCCTCCCCGCATTCCCATCGGCTTCTCCTTGGGCTGCGGACTGAGCAGGAGTAACTGGGTGGAGGGTGATGCCGGTCCGCTCCGGGGGTCAGGCAGGGCTGGCCTGGGTGTGTGTGTGTGTGTGTGTGTGTGCAGGGTGGTGGGGAGGCCCTGCTCTGCTTCCTCTGTGGGGGGCTGGGGGGCCGCTCAGAGCTCTCCCCAGGCCGGCCTCCCCACCGGCCCCAGCGCCCCCGCGTGGCCCAGGTCCCGAGCCCCCCGGGCGGACCTTCCTGTCTCTTCCTCTCTGTGTGCCCAGGCCTCCTGGTGCCACCGGCCAGGACAGGATGTGGCTGAAGGCGGGACCCCTATGCCTACAGGGTCGGATGAGGGGACCCCCTCCCCTGCCTGTGGGGCTGGGAGGGTCCAGTTTTCCGGGTCCTGGGCCGGAATCTCTCATTGGAGATAGGGACGGAAGGTCTCTCCCCGGCTGGGGTCTCGGGGTGCTGTGTTTTCGCCGGGGACACGGGGAGGCTCAGGGTTTCTCCCAGCTTCGCCGGGGGTGTCAGCAGAGCCGGGTGCCGATGTGGGCGGGCGCTTGTCCTGACCCGTGACCCCTGAGGTCCTCGGGTGAAGGCAGTTTCGGGTAAAGTGCCCCCTCCTGCTGCCTGTAGTACAAGGCCAGCGTGGTCCCAGGGGACCCTCGGAGGCTGCCCCGCGGGGGCGCCCGTGGCACAGTGCGCGCTTCCCTCGGCCCCGCGTCTCCTTCCCTTCGGCCCCCGCTCCCCCCGCCCCCCGCAGGTTTGTGTGAACAGCTGAGGGGGCTGCAGAGGAATCCCAGCAGCCAGCCTGGGCCCCCCCAGCCTCCGGCCTGGAATCCCGGGGCCCCGCCACCTGTTGTGGCCTGGCTCGCATTCCTGGCTGCGCTCAGCTCTGCCGCAGCCAGGCCAGCTACCCCTCCGGACCTCCTCTCCTCACCTGTTGGGTGAAATCACGGCCCCCACCTCCACGGAGACACGCGGGGCGAGGCGGCAAAGTGCTCAGCGCGGGGCGGCCGCCCGCCCGGTGGGCGCGAACGCAGTCAGTCGTGATTGTTATTCTCCGGGGAGAGCCCGTGGGGGCGCTGGCATCAGGTTTAGCCCAGCTGACAGTGGTCTGTCTGGTGGGCCCCTCTCCAACGAGGAGAAGCAGCGAGACGCGTTAATTGCCTGGTTTCTGTGCGAATTTTAAAAAATACATATTTTATTGTTTGTTTTTTTTTTACCGAGAGGAAGGGAGAGGGAGAGAGAGTTAGAAACATCGATGAGAGAGAGACATCAATCAGCTGCCTCCTGCACCCCCCACACTGGGGATGTGCCCACAACCGAGGTACATGCCCTTGACCGGAATCGCACCTGGGACCCCTCATTCCGCAGCGGACACTGAACCAAACCGGTTAGGCCCGAGTGAACCTTCGCCCTTGTGCGGTAAAGCGGTGTCTGTGCTGTAGCTGGAGGCCAGGGGGCGGCCGGGGGAGCAGGTGCAGGTGACTGAGGGCATTTCTCTTCAGCCCTCCGCCGGCAGAGGTGTGGCAGCGGGCGTTTCTGTTTTGCGCCTTCATCCGGAGTGTACCCCCGCCCCCCCTCTCAGAGGCCGTCGTTAGGGATCCTGCTTCCTCCCCTCCCTGTTGTCTTTCTCCTAACAGCCGGGCTGACTCACAGGGCCTCCTCTCGGGAGAGCTGACCAGCAGCCCCCTCCAGTCCCCTTGCCTCCGGCAGCCTGCCTTTCCCCTGCCACCCGGTCAGCCTCTCCCCTGCAGGCAGAGGAGGGTGCTGGGCATCCCTCGGACGGTCCGTGCCTCTCCCCGGGACTGCCGACGGGGCTCTGCACCCAGTAGGTGCTCAGGGAGGGCCGCCGCCCTCCAGGCCGGGTGCCAGGCCTGGCTGTAGCGTGGAGGACGCAGCCCTGAGCTCCCGGCCTTCCTGCCACACCTGCCCTCTGGCCATGAGTCCAGGTGGGGCCTGCCTCTGCTCGGGGGCAGGATTTCCTGCGTTGCCTCCAGCCTGGGAGTAATTTAAGCCTGGAGCAGGTTTGTGCTGACTCCTCCAGTGGAGCCAGCTCTGAAGTAGGCCCCTGGGAACAGGCAGGCACAGGCCCGCCCCGGGCAGCACGCACTGCCTGACCCTCGGCCGGCGGTTTGCGCCGAAGGTGAGGGTGCGATGGGGGCGCCCCGCCTGCTGCTGGCCCCTGCGCCTCCGCCCCCTGGACCCTCCTGCTGCTGCCTGCCGGTCACTCTCCCACTGTCGAACCTTCCCATCAGCCCCGGAGGCAGGGAGGCCGGTGGCGTCTCTGCGGCCACCGAGGCGCCGGCACTCCTGGGTTCGAGCCCCCGTGCGGGTTTGGGGGCTGCTGTGAGGGTCAGCACCCGGGACCAGCTCCGGTTTTCCCGGGAGCCGCGCTCAGCGGTTTTCCCTGGAGCCCAGGCCGTGTCCCCAGGTGCTTGTGGGGGTTTCTCTGTGGAGGATTCTCAGGCCTGCCTGCAGCCAACGCTGGTCCCTGACCGAGGAGAGGTCCCGGCCCTGGAGGAGCTCCCCTCGGGCCCTGCAGAACCCCCCTATGGTGCCTCCTCACTCTTACCTCCAGACCCGACACGGAGCGTGGCTCCCGGGGTGGTGGGAGCCGGGAGCCGGACACTCCCGCAGCCCTAACCCCCACACGGGGTCTCGGAACCGGGAAGTGCCGGTGCCGCGAGGAGCACCAGCCCCTGCGAGGCCTCCGCAGGGACACGGGGCAGGAGGTTACGAGCAGACCGCAGAGAGGACACTGGCGTTCTGTCTGATGGTTCCCATCTGTCCACACGCCGGGCAGACACGCCCTGCGGCCCAGGCCTGGTGCTGGGCTCGGCGGCGGCCGCCTGGGGGCCTCGGCACCCAGGTAGCTGCTTTTTTCCAGGAACAGGGATCGTTTGAAAGCAGCGCCTCCCTGTTTTCCCATACAAAGGAGGTTTCTGCAGCAGGACGGTGGGTCTGGCACGTCTTCATTATTATGGTTTTTGAGCAGCACTTAAAGAAAATAAAAGCTGGTACAAAGGTATGTTTGTTTCTGAAATGTGTTTCCTTTCCCAGATGTCCTTTCTGCCCGTTCCAGACGCTCTGAGCTCAGCTCTCCGGTTTCCTCCGCGGCAGAACAATGAGGGCTCTGTGCGCCTGGGGGGCTCCCTCGCCGGTGGAAACCGCCCGCCGCCGCTGCCAGGCGGACGGGGAGCCGCTGGCCCGCGGGGGTGACTTGCGAGCGGGGTGGTGGCTCCGAGGCCCGGCGGCCTGCACCTCGGTTCGGATCCTTGGGTTTGCTGCGTGGCCTCGGGCCGCATGCTTGCATCTGCCTGGCGGGTGTGGACCCCGGGACGTGGTCCTGGACCTGCCTCTGGTCGGGCCCCTTCCTCCTGGTTGCTGTCTTTCTGGCAGCAGACACTGGTCCCTGCCCAGGGGGAGGCCTCCGGGCCACCGTGTGGGTGCGGAGTGGGCCGGAGAGCCCCGTAGAACCGAGTGGGCGTTCCCAGAGTCGGCGTCCCTCGGGCCTCCTTGGCTGCGTGGTCTGTCTCTGCTTTCTGGACACCAAGTGTGTGTGTGTGTGTGTGTGTGTGTGTGCTCCACGGGAGAGCTCACACGATCACACACGAAGGCATGTGCACGCACATGCGTGAAGGCATGCGCACACATGTGTACACACACAGGCATGTGTATACACCGGAAGGCATGTGCACGTACACACAAAGGCATGTACTCTCACACATACTCGAAGGCATGTGCACGCACACGTGAAGGCATGTGCACACACACACAAGCATGTGTATGCACAGACAGGAAGGCATGTGCACACACGCACACACACATACAGGCATCTGTATACACAGGAAGGCATGTGCACGAATGCGCACACACACATACAAGCATGTGTATGCACACACAGGAAGGCATGTGCACGTACACACAAAGGCATGAGCTCACACACACACACACACACACACACACACAGGGCCCTCAGGAGTGCCTCCTGGTTGACTTCCAACGACAGCTAATGGACCCTACGAGCTTCCCCTCGGCGGTTTTGATTCCGGTCACGTTGCGCACGGTCTCTAAGGAGTGACTTTGTTTGGGGCGCACCTTTAGCGAAGTCCTTACTTTTTCCTAAGTGCCTCCTCCCTCAGCCTCTGAGATTCGAGCGTCTAGCCCTAATCGGTAAAAGTAGCTAGTGCACGTTGACATTGGCAGTGGGCTCAGCAGTTCTAAGAGGCGTGCGTCGACTGTCTCCTGTACTCCTTCCAGCCGCCCTGGAAGCAGGGTGCCTTCGCTCCCCCACTTCACAGGTGAGGAAACTGAGGCTGGCAGAGCCCGTGGAACTCGCTCAGGGTCACGGAGCACTGATGTCAGCAGACGGAAGCTCCAATGCCTGTCTCTGAATGTCTATTGGAATCATAAAGTGTTTTCTTTCCTCTTCTTTTAAAAAAATATATTTTATTGATATTTTACAGAGAAGAAGGGAGAGAGCTGGAGAGCTAGAAATGTCAATGAGAGAGAAACATCGACCAGCTGCCTCTTGCACACCCCCTACCGGGGATATGCCCGCAACCAATGTATATGCCCTGGCCGGAATCGAACCTGGGACCTTTCAGTCCGCAGACCGACGCTCTACCACTGAGGCAAACCGGTTTCGGCTCTTTCCTCTTTAAAGGAAATTGGCCAAGGAGTCCCCAGCGCATTTAGATAAGTGAGCTGCGGGGCCCAGGCCCCCGTCGCCTCGTTGAACAGACGTGGAAACTGAAGCCTGGAGCGGGTGGTGCCGCCTCCTGTAGGAACCCAATGCCTGCTCTCGTGGGGCCTCAGGGTTTGGGGTGAAAGCGACTGGCTTGCCTTCCGCCAGGATGGACGGCCAGCGCCCTCTCCCCCTCCGAGGGCCCCCTCTCTCGGTCTTTGCCGTGGTCTCGGGCCACTTCCGGGAGCCTGGCAGGCGGGGAGCCATTGAGCCGAAATGCTATGTAATCAGAATGCTATATTTTGTCGAAAATAAGAATGTTAGGAACAGGCTGGTCTCTGGCAAGTCCAGCTGGGACTCTGAAATACATATTTCCCCCTGCTCTGCCCTGAACCTTCTAATTAGAGGAAAGGCACACTTGCGGGTATAAATCAAACGTCACGTTCCCTACAAACTGGTCCTAGGCACCGCCGAGCCGTAACATTCCATAGCTGCTAAGTGAGGGCTTGCAGCGCGTGCGTGCGTGTGCGTGTGTGTGTGTGTGTGTGTGTGTGAGAGAGACAGACAGCCAGACAGACGGACAGACAGAGGTGCCCTTTGGTGAGCTCCGGCCGCCCGTTTCCTTCCCTCTCAGGCCCCCCGGGCCCCCGTTTCCCTGCCCCCCTCCCCTCTGTCAGCACCTGCCCGGCCGCTGTGGTGAAATACACACATTTGCCCAATTAAAACGTACTTAGCAGGGGAAATGGCTTTCGGGAGGGGGGGGGGGAGGGAGCACTCTCCCTCACAGGAAAGGCTCTGCAGAGCGGTGCTCCGTGGCCAGGCTCCCACGTCCGCCCCCGGGAGCGGGCTGGGTTTGGGAGAGGCGATTCGGCTCCGGTCGCGGGCCTGGTGTGGGCTGCCCTCCCTCGCTGGAGTCCGGGCAGGCTGCACCCGCTCGGGGACTTGGGCCTGGGCCTGGTCAGCGGGGGTCCCCCTGGCTCTGCGCTGTGTTGGGGGACGGGATGTTTCCTCGCCCGCATGGACCCGTGTCCTGGAGACTCGGGGTCATTATGGGCTGGCTTGTTGCACTCGGTTTCCCCGGTAACCGGATGAGAAGCCCGGCCGTGGCCGGAAGGTGGCCCGTGGTGTGGGGGGAGGAGGGGAGGGGGCGCGGGGCGGAGCCTCCGAGGACGTCTGTCGTGTCTGTGGAAGGCGTGGAGGTGCTGGGGGCGCAGGGGGCCGTCGCCAGCGTGCCGGCTCCCCGGTGCCCGTGCCCGGGCTCTGCGGACGCACCCTATTCCGTGTTACTTTCGTGTTTTCCGTTTCACGCGGCCTCCGGGCCGGTGTGCTTTGAGGGGTGTCACCTGGGTCAGCACGACACGGTGTTTTGTGATCAGATTCGCGTGGGACATCCCTGGGGTGTGGGAAGCGAACCAGGCTTTCCTCGCTGCGTGCGGGCCTTCTCAGAGCCTTTACCGTGGTCACGCCACGCCAGACGTGGTTCCCGGGGTCTAGGCTCACGGTCTAGAGTGGGAAGGGCAGTAGGTGGCGTTGTGAGGGGTCGAGGAGGGGAACCCCAGCTCAGGGTGGGGGGCCCACGGCCAGCCCTGCCCGTCGTCGCCGGCGTGGCCTCCGTGAGCGGCGTCCCCTGTCGGAGCTGGACCTCCACCTGCTGGACATGAGATCAGACCGCTGCTCCCGGGGGGGCAGCCGGAGGCTGGCTTCTCCCTCTGCCCACCCAGGGTTTGCTGTTCCGTGTGGGGGCGGGGCTGGGGGCCAGGAGCTGGTGGCTGAGACGTGCAAGGTGGGCAGACTCAGTGACCATCTGATGGTCATCCCCTGGGCTAGGGGTGACCCTTTGCTGGGTGGGGATGAGGGCCACACGGTCACTCCTGGAAGGGGCCCGGGTCACGGGGGCCAGGGTCAGGACCTCAGAGTGGCCTCCGGTAGCATTGGGCTGCTCCGCCGGACACCCAGGGGTCCCTCTGGCTGGCACAGAGTGGGCCTGTCTCCCAGGACTTCCCAGAGCCGCTGAGCAGGCTCCTCCTGGAGCAGAGGCCCGGGCCTGTGGGCCTGTCATCCACTCAGCCAGAGGCCCTCCCACCTGTCCCGGGCCCGGCCCCCTCTGCGGGCAGCACACCTCCCTGTGATGGAGGCCGGAGGCCCATGTCCTGCTCTTTGTGCTCGAAGGTTTTCTTTTGGCTTTTGCAACTGATTTCTTCTTTCCTGCTCCACCCCCCAGACTGACCTTGGCCGCTTCCTGCTCGCCCGCTTCCCTGACCTTTGCAATGTGGTCCCTGCTCGGGAAGCCTGCCGGGGCCTCGGGGTTAATTGCTGCCTTCCTATGGAGCCGCGTGTGCCGTGTGTGTGTGTGTGTGTGTGTGTGTGTGTGTTAGACTGAGATGGGGGACGGGGGGTGGGGGCAGCAGGGATGGGGTGACTGAGCCGGGAGGGGGAGAAGGAGCCGGGGAGGCTGAGGGGCTGGGCCAGGTGTGTGGATGGAGGAGAGGAGGGTGGGGAGCAGGAAGGAGGCACCGGGAGCAGGTAAGAGGCAGGTGTGAGGGAGGGGAGGTGCCAGGCGAGTGGGGAGCAGGGAGCCGCCCCTGTGCTGGGCTGGGCACCCTGGGGAGCTGGGGAGAGAGCTGGTGGCCTTTGTTCTGCAGCCCTTGACGTTCACAGACGGCGGGAGAGCAGCGCCCCCAGCGCACTGCCTTAGCCCAGATTGAGAGAAGAACTTCCGGTGTTCCAGAAGGTTCCCCCAACTGCTTCTCAGCCCTCCCCTGCCTGCCCCACCCAGGAGGGGCCGGTCCAGGCGCCTGCTCTGAACTCCCGTCCGGTGATACGAGCTCATTCTGCCTGAGCAGCCTAGGTTTGGGAAGCGGGGAGCCGTCCTGTGCCCCCTCCCCCCCCAAACACTCCCCTCCCGTGGCTGCCCCTGCCCTGATCTGACGCAGACTGTAGTCTGTAGTCAGTACATTTACACAGCAGCTCACAGATCGATCGATCGGTATTGCCATGACCCCTGGGGTAGGTGGGTAGGGGGGAGGGGGAGGGGTGGATGCAGGGCCCTCCCCCAGAAGCCCCTTGGCAGCCGGGCCGCTCTGCATGGGTCCTGGGGCGGCTCAGCCATCCCTGCCCGGAGCTGCGGGCTGCGGGTCCAGTCTGGGGGAGTTCAGAAGATGGCGCATTCAGGGAGGTGGGCGAGCTGGCGGGCTCATGGGGGCCCGGCTGTTACCTGGGCCCAGTGTAGCCCCCGTGGGGGGCTTATGGGGGTGGGAGCAGCAAACAGCATGGAGGTGGGAAGGTTGGGGTCTGCTGGGGTCTTGGCGGGATCCACGTAGGGGAGCCCGGGGGGGCCGAGGCCACGTTGGGGAACCAGGAGCATTTGGGGGTGTTCCCTGGCTTCGTGGGCCCTTAGGTGCATGGCCGGATGGGGGGCCGTGACAGCTCAGCTGAAGGGGCCAGAGGAGCCGTCCGGCGTCGGAGATGTGGTCGGGGTCCCGCCCGGCGCGGCCCCTCGGGCCTGCAGGTTGGAGTGTGCTGAGCTTTCCATAAAAGGCAGGACATCTGTTCGGTTCAAGGAAACCTAAGGTTTTATTGTCGTCGTAAATGTCAAGTCTGCTGTAGCACATGCGGACAACTGCGGGGCTGTGTCCCGGCGCCGGCCGAGCCGGGGAGAAGCGAGATAAAGGCGGGTTCCGTCGCCGGAATGGGGGTCGTCCTGGCTGCCCGGGGCTCCCGTGGCTGCTGCTGAGCGGGTGCGGGGCAGAGTGTGTGTGTGGGGGGGGGGGGGGGGGCGGGGAGCCCCGGGGGGGGGGGGGCCCCGGCCTCAGGGATTGGCAGGTAAAAAGTGAGTGTGGTGTAAGCTGTTCCCACCTTCCTCCCTGATTTTCCGAGAAGGTTGGCTGCAGTTCCCAGCCGTTGTGAGGCCCCTGAGCCAAACGCGTGGCTCTCGCGTTGCACGTGGGGCCGAGGGCTGAGCCGAGGGCTGAGGGGGGGCTGACCCTCACAGCGAGCCGGGCGGCCGCTCCGCACACACCCGTGGGGCCGCACAGATGTCTCCGTGTGAGCCAGAGCGGTGCTGTCCACGCGTGTCCTCTTCGGCGGGAAACGGGACCTTCCTGCCGGGCCCGGAGCCTTGGATGCGCCCCGCCCAGCCCAGGCTCCTTCCAGGGTCCACGTTTTACCCTAAGATTCGTGAGAATGTTTCAGTCTCCTGGATAGTCATGCTAGTCTTTATAAAACGACGATGGGCTTGATTTAGAGCACCCAGAGGTATGTCTACGTCATGGCGTGAGGTGACCAGACGTCCCACTTTTGGCGGGACAGCCCCGATTTTTAGCCATTTGCCCCGCGTCGTTTTAAAAAAGTGTTTGGAAAAAAATCGGGACTTTTTAAATTTATTTATTTATTTATTTAAAATATATTTTATTGATTTTTGTACAGAGTGGAAGGGAGAGAGATAGAGAGTTCGAAACATCAGTGAGAGAGTCATCGATCAGCTGCCTCTCGCACACCCCCTACTGGGGATATGCCCGCAACCAAGGTACGTGCCCTTGACCGGAGTCGAACCCGGGGCCCGTCAGTCGCCAAGCCGACGCTCTATCCATTGAGCCAAACCGGTCCCGGCAAAATCGGGACTTTTTTAAAACGCCGCAGGACGCGGGATAAATTGTAAAACATCAGGACGTCTGGTCACCTTATCATAGTGGCCAAGAGGATCAGCAAAAAATAACACGACAATACGGAGAGACACGGAGGGAGACCTGCATCAGTGACTGTGGGCGGGAGGACCGTGTCCCAGACCCGCCACTTCCCACGGGATCTATGGATTCCCCGCAGCGCCCTCCCCCGCTCCCTGCCCCTCCCTGTAGACATGTTAGTGCCTGGCGTTGGATGAGGTGGGTGGCGAGGGGTGCGTGTAGAGGGGCCAGTGGGGACGTGGCCGGGGGAGTCTGCGTCTGGGAAGTGAGGTGGGATGGGTGAAAGGCGGCAGGCCCGCAGAGGTTATATTGAGCAGAAGTAAATATATAGACAGTCACAGAAGCCAAGCATCTGCTTGGAAGGTACTGACAAACGCAGAAAGCGGGAAGGTTAGAAGGCACCCGGAGGGCATGTTTAAAATCAGCAGGACAGCCACAGACACAGGGATGTTACCACATGCCATCATGTGCGCGCGTGCACACACACACACACACACAGGAATAGTATAGGTCAGTGGTCGGCAAACCACAGCTCGTGAGCCACGTGCGGCTCTTTGGCCCCTTGAGTGTGGCTTTTCCACAAAATACCACCTGTGGGCGTGCGCGTACAGTGCGATTGAAAACTTCGTGGCCCATGCGGCTCTCAAAAGAGATGTCAATCCTTGTACTGTTGATGTGCCTGCAACCAAAGTACATGCCTTAACTGGAATCGAACCCGGGACCTTTCAGTCCGCAGGCGGACGCTCTATCCACTGAGCAACACCGGCTAGGGGCAGTTCAGGAGTTTTAAGTAATTTGCATTGTTGGGCTCTTACCATAACTTAATTACCCATGGAAGCCACTTTCACACAATAAAGCAACAGTGTATATCTCTCTGCTCCCTGCCCCCGGCTAAGCTGTGACATTGTTGCTTTTTTACACCGTAAACATAATGGGAAATGCCATAAAAAATGGCAACAGGGGCTTTGTAGGATTTGGGAAGCTGGCTGTAAAGTGGAAGGGGGTGTAGTGGGCTCAGGGCAGCCTCCCGGAGTGGTCAGGAGGGACCGGCTGGGCAGACGGCAGAGCCCTGGTACCCGGGCGCGTGGCTTTGGCGCAGGGCTGGACCGGCAGACGGGAGGACAGCGGGGGGACAGTGGGAGCAGCCCTGGCATTCCTGGAGGTGTGGCCCCGGGCAGAGGTGGTGAGCGGGAACTCCTGCCCCGGGGGATGGGGGCTCGAGGGGGTACGGAGGGCGGGTAGCGGGTAGCGGGCGGGAATAACCAGTTGGAGAAAGTCAAGCTAGGAGGCACTCGGAGCTGTTCGGCGTCAAGGAAATTGTTTACGAGCCGCTGCGAGTGGAATTAATTAGCCGGAGTGCGTAGCTGCTGCGTCTTGGTGTCAGGCCAGGGCATGCTCAGCATTTGCTGAGGCTTGTTCATCTTTGAAGGCTCAAGTCTCCCCTCCTCCAGGAAGCCTGCCAGGGCCACCCATAGCTCGCTCTGCCTCCTCCCTCTGACGGCGCGCCCCCCCCCACCCCCCCCCGGCTCCAAGCACCGCCTGTCCGTGTCACTCACCTGCCTGTTCTTGCTTGGGTGGTTAACTGCATGTGTGTGCGTATGTGCGTGCGTGCGTGCGTGCGTGTGTGAGTGTGTGTGAGTGTGTGTGTGTGTGTGATGTCCTGGCACTGGGCAGATTACAAAGCCCCTGTAGGCCCCTTGAATGTGGCCCCACGCTGTCTCCCATCCCTTGGCCTTCCCCACGGGGCTGGCACGGGACAAAGGGCCGTTCCCGACGGGTGAGCCCATGGTGTGCGTCCAGGCCCCGGCCTGCTCCGGCGCGCGATGTAACGCTTGGTGAATGTCAATAAGGCGTGTTCCTCAATCGGGGCTGGTTCTGGGGCAGTAGCAGGGGATTGGGTTACCTCGCGCGGGGCTGTGTGGAGGGTAACCATGTGAACGGTGTAAAACACAGGCCGTGGCGAGGGGAGCCCGCACATCTGTTATGCATTCTATATATAAGGGCCGGGTAGGCTTACACGGGGTAAAGCGGGGCTGCTGGCACCGGACGCACGTTCAGACTGCCGGCTCCGCCTGGCTGGGCCTGGCAGTCAGTCAGTCAGTCACGGGTCCTGGCACCTGAGGCTGGCGGTGCGGGGGGGGGGGGGGAGGGGGGGAAGCCTTTTTTCTGGCACCGACTGGCCGAGGGTCTCGGGAAGTCAGACCCACCTTCCTCTGCTCCCGCCGCCCTGCCAGGGAGGCACAGAGAACCCCCGGGCCTGGAGGGGGTGTCTGAGGGTCAGGCCGAGCCGGGGTTGTGTACATCCGGCGTCACGGAAATGGATCTGTGCCTCGGGAAACAGACTGGGAGGCCAGGAGGCGGGGAAGGGGGTCCCGGGGAAATCAGTGGGCTCAGGGCAGCCATGCCTTTAAAAAACTATTTATCGAGGTGAGGTTCACGGACCAGAAAACCATTTTACAGTGAACACGTGAGCGGCTACCGCCTCTACCTAATTCCAGGGCATTCCCAGTCACCCCCAGAAAACGCCCGCCACCCTCATTCCCCCTCCCCCTGCCCCCGGCGACCACAGACCTGCCACCTGTCTGTACGGATTGGCCGGTCTGACACGGAATCGTATCATACTCGGCGTCCGTGTGGGAGGGTGTCCGTGCTGCGTTCCTGAGTGTGATGCTCCATAAAGCACGTCTGTGTCTCCGGCCCTCCGTCCCGGGCACCCGGCGGCTCCTGCCTCCCAGCGACGGGGAATCGTGCCGCTGTGAACCGGGGCGTCTGTGTGTCCGAGCCCCTGCCTTCAGGGACCTCTTGGGGGCAGACCGTGGCGCGGACCGGCTGGGTGACCTCCCTGCTTTGTACGTGAGGGAACAGGCTCCGAGCGGAGAGGGAGAGGCTGGGATTCGAACCTGGGTCTGAAGGGATGGAACATGGTGTTAATCACAGCTGCCCCCGAAGTCCGGCTGGCGTTCACCCGGCGCTTACCGTGTGCCGTGGCCGGACGGAGCGTCTGTGTGAATCGTCCCGTCTGAGCCCCGTGGTTCCCGGCGTGGGGGTGCGGTGATGGCCCCCATTTCACAGGCCGGACTTGAGGTCTGAGGACCCAGGTCTGAGCCGGTGCTGCCCTGAGCCGGCTCCCAGCTCACACCGGGAGGCCCTCGTGATATATGGCCCTGGGGAAAAAGAAAGTGTGCAGGCCACGTCACAGAGACACAGAGGGGATGATACGGGTTCAGACATTCCGAGTATATCTGCCCGGAGACAACAAGGCCATCTTCCCTGCCCGTCTCCTTGTCGGACTGTCCCCACCTCCACGTTCTCCTAATGACGCCGGCGTGCGTCCCGGGGAGAGCCGCAGGCGGGGTGCGCCCCCGGCGCCCGGCTCCTGACCGATGGCAGCGCCGCCCCGGTCCGTGTCCCTCGGGAACGGAGGACGCGAGGGGCCCCTTGGTTCCGTCGTCGGTCCTGTCGTGTGTGCGCAGGTGGAGTCCCAGCCCACTGCCCGCCACGCGCCACGGCCTGCTGGCCTCGCCGCCCCTCCTCCCGCCCAGCTCTGTTCCCACCGCGTCGCCTCGGCCTCCCTCCGCCTGTCCTCCCTCTGTCCATCCTTCCTCCGTCTGTCCTCCCTCCGTCCATCCTCCCTCTGTCTTCCTCCCTCTTACCGTCCCCCTCTGTCTGCCCTCCCTCTTACCGTCCCACTCTGTCCGTCCCCCTCTGTCCGCCCTCCCTCTTACCGTCCCCCTCTGTCCGTCCCCCTCTGTCCGCCCTCCCTCTTACCGTCCCCCTCTGTCAGTCCCCCTCTGTCAGTCCCCCTCTGTCCGTCCTCCCTCTGTCCGCCCTCCCTCTGTCCGTCCCCCTCTGTCCGTCCCGTCCTCTCCTTTCTCTGCTGGTGGGAGAGGAGGACCCGTCTCGCGGTGAGCTGGGGCGCCCGGCCCGCCGTTGGCACGGGGCCATGCTAGCTGGGGTGGCCCAGGCCCGAGGAGGGACTGCGGGAAGGTGCGGCGGTGCCAGCTGGGGAGGGCGGGCAGCCACCCAGGCAGAGGCCCCTCCGGTGAGTTCCCAGGTGACGGGCGTGCGGGTGCTCCGAACCCCGAGGACGTGTGTTCTAACGTCTTCGCCCGCCGAGTCTCCCTCCGACGGGGAAGCACAGGACAGGAAAGCACCGCCCGGGCCTTTGAAGGCCGCACCTGAACGGCCCAGGGTGCCCCCACGGGGAAAGGCAGTCTTTCCGGTTCGGGGAGGATCTCGGAGGCTTCAGGCGGCTTCTGAGAGCTCCTTCCCCTCCTCCAGCCTGTCCGCCGCCTGGCACGGGCCGCTCCGTCACCCTGGGACTCTTCTCCAGCCCCAGCCTGGGCCTGGCGACCCGCCCCATGGGCACTGCCCTCCGCCGCTTCCTTTCTGGCCGGCAAGCAGCCGGCGGCGGCTCCTGGTCTGTGGGCCACCCCCCTGGTGATGTCGCCGCTGGGGCACCTCTGGCGTCGGGAGCTGCTCCCTCCTGGGACGAGAGGTGCTGGTTTAGAGTAGGAGGCGTCGACGACCCTCTCCCTGCGTGCCTCCGCAGGGGGTTCCCGGGCTGGGGCTGGGTGCCCCTGGTCGGGGGTCGTTCCTGGGCCTGCGACAGCACCCTGGGGGCACCGGCATCGAGAGGGCCTCTGAGTGGCCAGGTGTGGGCCTTCGCCCCTTCCCAGCAGCGCCTTAGGGAGCGGCAGGGAGGATGGAGGGCCCTGGGCTCGGGCCGGGTGGGTGCCGGGGGGCAGGGGGGGCGGTCCGCGCCCTAGCCCCCGCCCCGGGCTGAGCCCCCGGCCCGGCCAGGGGTCCTCACGGGCCGCTTCTGTCCCCACAGCCTCGCCGCTGCTGCTGTTTGCCAACCGCAGGGACGTGCGGCTGGTGGACGCGGGCGGAGTCAAGCTGGAGTCCACCGTGGTGGCGAGCGGCCTGGAGGACGCGGCCGCCGTGGACTTCCAGTTCTCCCAGGGCACCGTGTACTGGACGGACGTGAGCGAGGAGGCCATCAAGCAGACCTGCCTGAACCAGACGGGCGCCGCCGTGCAGAACGTGGTCATCTCCGGCCTGGTGTCGCCCGACGGCCTGGCCTGCGACTGGGTCGGCAAGAAGCTGTACTGGACCGACTCGGAGACCAACCGCATCGAGGTGGCCAACCTCAACGGCACGTCCCGTAAGGTCCTCTTCTGGCAGGACCTGGACCAGCCGCGGGCCATCGCCCTGGACCCCGCTCACGGGTAACCCGCGCCTCCCCTGGAGGGGGTGAGGCCATGCTTTCCCTTAGAGTTTACTTGAGCCCAAGTTGCTTTTTCTTTTCCTTTCCTTTTCTTTCTTTCTTTCTTTCTTTCTTTCTTTCTTTCTTTCTTTCTCTTTCTTTCTTTTTCTTTTTTCTTTTTTTTAAAAAAAATATTAGCAGTTGTCTTTTCTTTTTTAAAATATGTTTTATTAATTTTTTTTTTACAGAGAGGAAGGGAGAGGGAGAGCTAGAAACATCAATGAGAGACATCAACCAGCTGCCTCCTGCACACCCCCTGCTGGGGATGTGCCTGCAACCAAGGTACATGCCCTTGAGCAGAATCGAACCTGGGACCCTTCAGTCCTCAGGCCGAATGCCTATCCACTGAGCCAAACTGGTTTCGGCTCTTTTTCTTTTTAAATGTATTTTCTATTGATTTCAGAGGAGAAGGGAAAAGGGGAGAGAGTGAGAAACCCCAGTAGTGGGAGAATCCTCAGCCAGCTGCCTCCTGCACGCCCCCTCCCGGGGACCTAACCGTGTCGGCAGGACCGGCGGGATTGGCTGGCACTTCGCCTGAGGGCTGGAGGGAGAGACGGGAAGCAGGGGTGAGGAGGCGCTGCCCTGTGCCTCCGGGTCCCGTCTGTGCAGGCGTGTGACTCGGTCACACGTCACGCAGAAAACACGGGGAACGCTGAGCGGTTCCATCAGCGTTCGCTGCTGTGACACCGAACACGCTCCCCGCCCGACTCCCGGTCCCGCATCCACGGGGAGGCTCCCTCCTCCTCCTGGCAGCCCTTGGCGCTGCTGGGAGGCGCTTGGCCCTGGTTAGAGGCACGTGGTGCTGGGCTGGGAGCCGGCCAGCCTCTGCTCTGGCTTTTCTCATTAAACATTCGAAACCCTTCCTGATCCCGCCTCAGAATTCTCCCCCAGCTCTCCCCCAGGTCCCATCCTGGCCCCGAGGGGCAGGGTGACCGCGTGGGGGTCCTGGGCAGGGCTGTGAGGCCCCAGTCCCCCTCCCCCCCCCCCCGTCCCCCTACGCCTGCCCTGCCCCAGGGGTGGTCTGATGCACGAGTTGGTCTCCCCCACTCGCCAGGAAGTGCAGGGGAGAGGCTGGGCCCGCATCCCTCTGTGCGGTGGTGGAGGTTGAGCGGCTGCTCTGTCCCCCGAGGCACTGCGTCGCCCAGGAGGGAGGAGGCCAGGCCAGGCCCTGGGAGCCGTGGCCAGCTCTGCTGCCCTCGCCGGTCCTGGCCTCTGAGTCCTGGGCGGGACGCTGCCTGCGGGTGGGGACGGCGGGTTTGTCCTCCGTCCTGGCCTCAGGCACAAGGAGGCAGGAGCAGCGCTGCCTCCTCCCAGTCCTGTTGGAGCTCCTGCCATCTCCTCATGCCCTCCCGTGACCCCGTCCCCCACGAGGGTCTTCCCTCCGATCGGGGGGTGGGGGGGCGGCACCCCTGGCTGCCATCAGGAAGGAAGGTCCCCAGGTCCAGTGTGCCCCTTGGTGTGAGTGTGACCAAGAGCCCACTGCGGGAGGGCCAGGGACCCCACAAGCAGGACCTGGTGCGGTGTCCGGGAGGCCAAGTGGGCCGTGGGAGGACCCTCTGGCCCTGCGTCCCCGGAGGACAGCAGCCCAGGCCAGGGGAGGCCCGGCCAGTGCCACCGCGAGGGGCTGCCGTGGCTCCGGGTCCCGGTTAGAGCCGGCCTGACGCCCAGCCCCCTCCTTACAGCGCAGAGCGGCCCTTCCCTAAAATAACACAGCCACAACCGCAGCTGCTGCAGGGCGCCCAGGCCGCGCTGCTTTCCCTCGGAAGTCCATTTTCCTCCGTGGAATTGGGCTGGGACGTTGTGAGAGCACGTCCACGCCAGCCTGGCTCTGGTCACCGGGCGGCTCGCCGATTCCCCATTTAAGGAAACCGGCGCCTCTGTTATGAAACCGGGGGAAGGAATGTGAGTTATGCTCCTCCCGGAGGTCCGAGCCTTCCCGTTTTCTGGCCTGTCCCGCGGCCGCCGCAGAGCGCAGGGAGGCCGGGCGGGGAGCGCCCGGAGGTTCATCCCCCCTGCTCCCTCCTCGGAGGGCGGCGGGCCGCAGGCGGGTGGCGGGAGCCTCTGCCGAGCTGACCGCCAGCACCTGCGGGCCCCGGGCCGCCGGGAACAGGGCACCCGCCCCCGGGCCGCTGGCAGGGGCTGAGTCACATGATGGCCAGATCTGGCCTTCACCGGAGCACCGCCCTGCCCCCGGAGCCGCCGCGGGCACATGACCTGGGGCCGGCTTTCTCATCGGCCCCCTGGGGACGGGATTCCCGCTCCTGTGTCCTTGGTTCTCAACAGATGCAAAGGAGACAGAGAAGACGTGCCTTCCCCGTCCGTGCCCACCGGGCTGGGGAGCACGGGGCCCGCTGCGGGGTGCCCGCTGCTGGGTGCCCTTGGCCACCGTGCAGGGAGGAGGGGGTGCATTCTGTACGAAGCGCCTGCTCATTTTCAAGCTCCTCACAGGAAGGCGGTGATGGTCCCGGCTCAGAGATGGCCCATCGGAAGGGGGGGGGCCTCAGGTCACCGCAGGGCTCCCCTGGGGGGTACGTGGCAGCTGAGTGCGTACCATTTCCCTCTCCCCGATGACCACGCTGGGCGTGAGGGATGGCCGCCCGGGTGTTGCTGAAATGGGGTGCGGTTTGACCTCTGAGGAAGTGGAGGCCGGCAGCGGCAGGGGTGCCTGAGTCGGCACGGAGAGAAGCCCCTCGCCCGGAAGAGAGCCCGGGGGCCCACGAGTGTCTCCGTCCTCAGACTCACATGGTATCTGTCGCGGGCACCGCCGCCTCTGCCTGGCGCAGGTGGCTCCGGGCGGCCCCTGCCTTCCCAGCTGGGGCTCCCGCTCACCCCCTGGCCCGGGTGAGTGAGCTGTCGTCTCTGCAGCCGGCACTGAGGCCTGGGGTGGTAGAAACCCCTTGCGCGTCCTGAGCGGTTCAGGGTTCCGGTTCAGGGTTCGGGTTCTGGAGAAGGCCGCCCACAAATGAAAAGAGACTGGAAAAGCATTCATTTGGGAACGGGGGGCCAGGCGGAAGCCCAAGAGAGGACTCCTCCTCACTCGGGCCCTGCCATCCCGTTTGTTAAGATTAAGATTACGGGATACACCCAGATCCCCCAGGCAGGGACTCCAAAGATAGCCCATCAGCAGACTGACTTAAGTCTGACAGGTGGAGGCTGCTTCAGTTACCAGTGTCTAGTGATCAGCTCTGACCTTTCAAAGCAAAGGAGGTTGACAAGCCTCCAGACTCCCCGACCACACCTCTCCGTTAATAAAACAATGATCGGCTTCCGGCACAGCCAGGATCCGGGCCCACCCCAGGGGAGAGGCTGGGGAGACCGTGCCACCTGGGGTCCGGGCCTCAGGAGAGCCTCAGGCATGAGTGGGCGAGGGCTCCGCACATCCAGCTCCGTCCCCCCTTCTCTGGTGGACGAGATGGGTGGGCCCTCCCCCCGCCCCTGCGGCGTCTGGAAACCTGGGATGGTCTCTGGGCGCCGGTGGGCTGGAACCCGTCACCTTGGCTGCCTGGGGTCACATGTAGGATCTCGGTTCACTGGCTGGGACATCCTGTGAGGAGGTGGAGGTTTTGTGTGGGTGGGTGCCCCTCACTGGAAACGTGAGAGTGTGCATGAACAAAACCACGTACCTCCCCCACCCCAAGCCCACCCAGGAGTGGGCTTTTATTTTATTTTATTTATTTTATTTTATTTTATTTTTTATTTTATTTATTTGTTTATTTTTTTTTAAAAAAAATATATATATCTATCTTGGCCGAAACTGGTTTGGCTCAATGGGTAGAGCGTCGGCCTGTGGACTGAAAGGTCCCAGGTTCGATTCCAGTCAAGGGAATGTACCTTAGTTGCGGGCACAATCCCAGTAGGGGGTGTGCAAGAGGCAACTGATCGATGATTCTCTCTCATCGATGTTTCTAGCTCTTGATCCCTCTCCCTTCCTCTCTGTAAAAAATCAATAAAATATATTACAAAATATATAGGTATATATATCCTTATTGATTTCAGAGAGGAAGGGAGAGGGAAAGAGAGACAGATACATCAATGATGAGAGAGAATCATCGATTGGCTGCCTCCTGCAAGTCCCCTAATGGGGATCAAGCCCGCAACCCAGGCACGTGCCCCTGACCGGAATCAAACCCGGGACCCTTCAGTCCGCAGGCCGACGCTCTACCCACTGAGCCAAACCAGCCAGGGAAAGACTCTACTTTTTAAAGTAGTTTTCGGTTCACGGAAATATTGAGGGGAAGGTGGAGGGTTCCTGTACTCCCATGTGGATGCTGTGTGCTTGACAGGTTTAATCGAGGCGTCAGGCAGAGGAGTGTCCCTGCCCTGCAAGTCCTCTGTGTTCCACCTGGTCACCCCCCCGCCCCCCCCCCCCCCGCCCCCAGCACCCTCTCCCCTCATTCCGGTGCCCTGGTCTTTGCACTGTCTCCGTCGTTCTGCCTCTTCCCGAACGTCATGTGGTCGGGAAGCCATTTGGTCATGTGGTACAGCCATTTCCGATTGGCTTCTTAGTGCTAAATCACATTCCATCTCACACGTCTTTGCCGTTAAGAGGTTCATTTACAGCGTGGTCATAGCTGCAAAATATCAGCTACCATTCAAACACCCTTTGCGAAGTTATTTAAATGACTTTAGTTGCCATTAAAGGAATAAGGAGGATTTCTGTAAGTAAAACGATTGGGTGCCCGGAATACATTGCTAATGAGAATGATAGGAAATAGTATGTTTTGATTATCCAAGTTGGTTAGAAATTAGTATATGACTCACTGCTTAGAACACCAGTCGGAAGTAATAATAGGCCAGGCCCTAAGCTGTGGTTGTCTCTGCTGGCTGAGTCTTCGGGGCACACTCACGCTCTGTTTCCCGTTTGCATTTGTAGAGGCAGGAAACAAAGACGAAGAGCAGATCTCTTACCTCTGTCCCCTCCCCGCCCCCCCTTAGGTACATGTACTGGACAGACTGGGGTGAGACGCCCCGCATCGAGCGGGCGGGGATGGACGGCAGCACCCGGAAGGTCATTGTGGACTCAGACATCTACTGGCCCAACGGGCTGACCATTGACCTGGAGGAGCAGAAGCTGTACTGGGCCGACGCCAAGCTCAGCTTCATCCACCGTGCCAACCTGGACGGCTCGTTCCGGTGAGTGGCTGCCCGGCTGGGAGCCCCCGCCGCCCCCCGCCTGCCCCCAGGGCCCTCGGCCAGGCCATGCTGGAGGTTGGCAGGCGTCCTTAGCTCAGGCCCATGGTCTTGTGTCTGAATCCTGGGGGCTTGAGGGCGTCGGAACTCTTACTCAGAACCGTGATGGAGCGCACACAGCTCCTCTCACATCACCCTCTGAGCCGGGTTTGGGGTGGCATCTGCCTTCGACCATGTGAATGTTTTTATTTTTAAAATATATTTTATTGATTTTTTACAGAGAGGAAGGGAGAGAGAGAGAGAGAGAGAGAGAGCTAGAAACATCGACGAGAGAGAAACATCAATGAGCTGCGTCCTGCACATCCCCCCGCTGGGGATGTGCCCGCCACCAAGGCACATGCCCTTGACCAGAATTGAACCTGGGACCCTTGAGTCCGCAGGCCGATGCTCCATCCCCTGAGTCAAACGGGTTTTGGCGACCACGTGAATGTTTTTATAGAAAGATGTAAAGGGCTCGTTCTAAGTGAAATCGAAAAGACCGCAAACAGCCCCACGCCCACGCACAGGGTTGGCCATTAAGTGGGGAGAAGGCGCTTTCCGTTTTCAGACTCGTGCATTCGCCGATGAGGGACTGCGGGCCCAACGCCCCAGGGCCCGGCCGGGCTTTGAACCGGCCCCCGCGCCCGTCTCCCTCCGCACCCGCAGGCAGAAGGTGGTGGAGGGCAGCCTGACGCACCCCTTCGCCCTGACGCTCGCTGGGGACACACTGTACTGGACCGACTGGCAGACCCGCTCCATCCACGCCTGCAACAAGAGGACCGGGGAGAAGCGGAAGGAGATCCTCCGGGCGCTCTACTCGCCCATGGACATCCAAGTGCTCAGCCCCGAGCGGCAGCCCTACAGTGAGTGGGGTGGGCGGGCGGGGCGGCGGGGGCTGGGGCCCCCCACCCCACCCCACAGGGGCCCGAGGTCCGGGGAAGACCTGTCATCAGGCTGGTGGGGAGAAAGGGGGTGCTTGCTAGAGCAGAGGGAGGTGTGTAGCGTGCTGGGGCGTCTGGGGAGCAGCCTGGCCGGGGGGTCCCCCCTGCAGAGCTAGTGTGAGGGCTGCCCCAGGGGTCCCATCATGATCGTAAGGGCGGGTTCTGAGATCCTGCCAGGGAAGGCTGAGGGTGGCCTTCCTGGAGGGGGTGTCCTTTGGGGGGCCCTGAAGGAGATGAGGGCCTCTTTCAGAAGATTGGGGGCCGGGGCAGGAAGGTGCCCGCGCCTGGGCCATGAGGGAGGCTGGGAGGGATGGGAGGGGTGGGTGGGGCTGAGGGCCGGGCGTGGTGGGAGCCAGCGGGGAGGTGGGATGGGGCGCCATGGTGATCCCCCGAGGCCTCAGGAGGGTGGCGCTTGGGCAGAGGGGCACACTGGGGCTCCCGGGGCATGGGAGGTTGGGGGGGGGGCGGTGGGGGGTGCCCGTTCTGGAACTTTCCCTCACCCTGCCCCGTGTTCCCCAGTCCACACGCAGTGTGAGGAGGACAACGGGGGCTGCTCCCACCTGTGCCTGCTGTCCCCGAGGGAGCCTTACTACGCGTGCGCCTGCCCCACCGGCGTGCAGCTGCAGGCCAACGGCAAGACGTGCAAGGCAGGTGAGACGCGTGGCGCTGGCTGCTCGCCATGGCAGGAGGGGTCCCCCCTCCCCCCCCGTCCCTGGGGGTCGTCCTGTAATAACCCCCGGGGGACGGAGGTGGAGAGCAGGTTCCTGAGGGGACCTTTGCACGCCCCAGTTCAGATGGTTTCCCCCACACGCCACGTCTTCCCTTGGCTTGAGGTATTTCCCCACCTTTTTATCCTCCCCTTTAATTTTCAGGCACTTGGTGCTTGGAGGGCTCAGACTCTGACTGCTTTTAAGGAAGGGTCCCCTTCTCTGTGCCGGCGTCTGACCTGCAGGTGGCAGGTCCCGGCACGCTCTTTGGGAAGTGGGCGTCCATCGGAGCCTGCTTCCCCGCTGGGTGTTTCTGTTCTGTCTGCTTTTGCTGGTGCTGGGTTGTGCTGCCGGGAGAGGGCCGGCTGGGGCTTGGCCCTGAACCGTGAGGGGTCTGCATCTGGTGTTGATTGGTGATGCCTGGCTGAGCCCTGTGTTGGGATCGGCTTGTGATGTCTGCTCTGGGAGAGGGAGGGGTGGCTGGCTGCAGGCTTGGTCGCCGCCTCCGCCCACTTGGGGGTGTCTGGGGCCAGGCTGCAGGTGGGCATTTAGGAAAGGAGGGGGGATGAACACGACTGCCTCCCGAAAGGTGTGCTGTGCAGCAGCGCCCGATGGGTAGTTTTTGGTAAGGGGCCTGTGAGGCTCCCCCGTGCGTCTGAATTCCGGGAACGTCTCAGGACTCGAAGCTGGGGCCTTGGGCGTGACTTAGATGCCTGGGACTCTGGCTTCGGGTGTCTGCATCGTGGTGTCGAAATGGAAATTTGTGGGAATTCTATTTTTCCCTGATTTTGAGTGAATGAAAGCCAGCCTCCTGTAGGGGGTCGGGCCTTCCCCAAGGAAAGGGCTGAGCTGGTGGTGGTGCTTGGGCCCCAGTAAATGGGTACGGCCTCCCAGCGGTGTGCAAGCGCCCCCCTAATAGGGGAGGATGGAATCGGGGTGGGCCCTCTGGCTGCCGAGCACAGAGGTGGGGGCCGAAGGGGCGGGGGAATGGGGCTGGTCTCGTCAGCCCTCTGGCTGCAGTTCCCTCGCCTGTGAAATGGGCGCGCAGGGGACTCCCCTCCGCACAGGGTAGGGGGGGTGTGGGGGGGCGGGCGTCAGAGGAGAGGCTGCCGCCCAGGACGCCTGTGCGGACGGGATGTGGGGTCCACGTGGACCGGGTGGGAGCCTCCTTTGGGCTCGGGGTGCACTGTCTCAGGTCCCCGGCCCCTCCTGGTGAGTGGCCCTGGGGAGGGTCCTGAGGCTTGAGACTAGGAAGGAAGTCACACCAAGCGGCCCCAGCGTCGCCAGAGGCTTAAGGGGCCTCGGGGGTCCCCAGGGACTCTTGTCCCTGGAAACCAGCGCACGGGAGTCCGGGGCCCGCCGCCCTCCCGCTCGGCTCCCCGCCCCCTCGGCTGCAGCCGCTCCCCCCCACCCGCCGAGGCGCCCAGCTGGCTTTGGTTTTCCCCATGTTTTTCCAATTATGTGGAGTGGGCTAAAAACAGCAGTAGCGGGGCCTTATTTGGGAGTTACATGCCGTCCAAGGCGGCCGCTGCCTCCCTCGCCCCGGCCTCTCGGCGGCCGGCTCTCCGTGGGTCGTGCCCTGTTGTTTTGACTCTTGTCCCCACGCGTTCCTCGTCGCTGGGGTCTCCGGGCAGCGCGCCCCCTGCCCCGGGCCCGGACGCCCCGGGTGGGTGGCTCCCGGGAGCGCCCGGGCCCCGTGGCTTCACCGCCCGGGGCGGCCGGGCTGTGCCGGGCGGCTCTCCGTCCCCCACCCGCCCAGGCCGGGGCGCGGGCAGGCGGGAGGCCCCGACGCCGTGATTTACGGTCCGCCCGTCCCGCCTCGCCGGGAAGCAGTTTTAACAGATGTTCGCGGGACGGGAAACACAAAGAGGGCGGCGGGGACCGGCGGCCGGGGCAGGGGGAACAGAGGCGGCCCTGTTGGGTCTGAGGGGCAGACTGACAACTGGCCGCATCCGTCCGTCCGTCTGTCCCGGCGGATCAGGCCGAGGCGCGGGGCCGAGGAATAAGGGGCGCGTTTGTTCCCGGCCTGGCTGTCCTGTCGCTAATCGGGGAAGTGGGTCAGGGGGAAGAGAGGGGACCCCCGTGGCCCCCACTGCCACCCGCACGCGCGTGGCCGGCGTGGACGCTGCGGACAGCGGGCAGCTGCTGTTCCGGCCGAGGACCCGCCGTGTCTAAGCGGACTTTTAATGGCAGGAAAGGGAGAGGGCACAGTCCCAGGAAGTCCAGGGTGACACGTCCGAGCGTCGACTTTTGTTCTGTTGGAAGTCGAGGCGTAACCTGCAGACAGCAGAGGGTGCGGGTTCTAAGCGCGTGTTGGATTTGCATGGACAGTTGTGTCAACCTGTGCCGCCTCTGCCCAACCCGATACAGAACCTTCCCACCACCCAGAACCCCTCCCCGCCCCCCAACCCGATACAGAACCTTCCCGCCACCCAGAACCCCACCCCCAACCCGATACAGAACCTTCCCGCCACCCAGACCCCCTCCCTGCCCCCAACCCGATACAGAACCTTCCCGCCACCCAGACCCCCTCCCCGCCCCCCAACCCGATACAGAACCTTCCCGCCACCCAGACCCCCTCCCCGCCCCCCAACCCGATACAGAACCTTCCCGCCACCCAGACCCCCTCCCCGCCCCCCAACCCGATACAGAACCTTCCCGCCACCCAGAACCCCTCCCCGCCCCCAACCCGATACAGAACCTTCCCGCCACCAGAACCCCACCCCCAACCCGATACAGAACCTTCCCGCCACCAGAACCCCCTCCCCGCCCCCCAACCCGATACAGAACCTTCCCGCCACCCAGACCCCCTCCCCGCCCCCCAACCCGATACAGAACCTTCCCGCCACCCAGACCCCCTCCCCGCCCCCCAACCCGATACAGAACCTTCCCGCCACCCAGACCCCCTCCCCGCCCCCCAACCCGATACAGAACCTTCCCACCACCCAGACCCCCTCCCTGCCCCCAACCCGATACAGAACCTTCCCGCCCCCCAGAATCCCTCCCCGCCCCCCAACCCGATACAGAACCTTCCTGCCACCCAGACCCCCTCCCCGCCCCACAGCACGGCCGCCGTCCGGGTTCTGGCACGAGATCAGCATGGGCTGTTCCAGAACCTCTTAGAAATGGAGCCGCACAGCACATGCTCTCCGTGGGTCTGAGCCGGAAGACGGACGTTTATGTCGGATGAAAGGGGAGGAGAGCAGGCCGAGTTTCTGGAAAGAGAAGCCAGCCCTCCTGGCTGTGGGATGAGACCCAGGGGCCCTTTCTGGTCCGGCCGGCTCGCTGCGGCACCCCAGCACGGCCCTGCCCCCCAGCCTGCCCGGGGTCCCCCTGGCTCCGGCAGCCCTGGCCCAGCTGCAGCCGGGCCCCCGGCGTTCCCGAGCCCGGCGTCTCCCCTTGCTTCGGAGTCAGGTTCTGGGCTTCTCGGGTCCAAGTCCTGGCAGAGCTGCCCAGAGGATGTCACCCACTGAGCCGCGCCGATAGGGCAGGGCCTTCACCAGGCTGGCATGGGCCTTGCCACTCTCTGGCTGCCCCTGGCCCCTGGCCCCTGGCCGAGGAGCGACCCCGTGTGAGAGCTGAGCCAGCGGTGCCCCTGCCCCTGCCGGCAGCTGCAGCCTGGTCTCCGGGAGCCCGGGGCGGGCCCGGCGGAGGACAGCTGCCCGGGCCTCCCGTTTCCCGTGGGGCCAGCGCCCGGCCCGGCCACTTCCTCTGCCTTGTGACCCTGCGGTCGCTTAGCACGGTTTCCCGGGCCGGGAGGCTGGGCTGCGGTTTTAGCTTTTGTCCAACCGCTTACCCCAGGGGGGCAGTGGAGGAGCTCCATCAATTGCTAAAAAACAAAAATAAGCCGGCCGCCTGCCTGCTGCGAAGCTGTTTACGGCTTCGGCTCTGCAGAGCGGCCGGCAGCCTGGGCCGGGACCGGCTGTGTCCGCGCGGCTGCAGGCCCGGGAGGGGCCGTGGCGTCCGGGAGGTGAGGGGGCTGTTCTCTGCCTCCGTCCCAGCCTGAGGGGATGCCGGCCTCCGGTGGGGCCTGTCCTTGGGCCGTGACCTCGGAGCCTCCGTGGTCCCCCGGGGGCCTGCGGTGACGTCCGCGCTGCCTGCTGGGGGATGGGCTGGGGACCCCTCCCCTTGCGTCTGGGCTGAGGGGGTCCGTCCTCGTTCTGCTCATCACAAAAGCCCCCTTTCCCACACGGGGAGGGAGATGCACCGAGAGGACCTGTCAGGTCCCCCCGCTCGGGGCGACTGCCAACAGGCTCGCCTCCTAGGCTGTGGGGGCCGCCGGGTTTCCCCCCGCCCCGTTCCTTCCTCCTCCTGTTGCTCTTTTCTCCCACACCGAACCCGGGCTCAGAACCCGGAGGCCACCTACGCGTTGTCCACCAGTGGCAGCTCAATGCCAGGCCTGGGGCATTCATTCCCCCGTCGCCCAGGCCTGCCCGGGCCCGACCCGCCCCCCCGCCCCCCCCCCCCCCCCGCCCCCCCCCGCCTCCCAGCCCCCTCCCCGCTTTCCCACCTCCCTGCCTCCCCCCGTGCCCCCCCTTCGCCTCCCCACCGGACCTCCAGGTCCTCAAAGGATGACCGCGTGCGCCCACCCGTGTCTTAAAAGCCTTGGTGTTTCCTTGTTACCAAGCCACGCTTGTTTTCCCTGCGGAAAGGGAAACGCCGTAAAAAATAACGGAGAGGGTAAAACCCTCTGGTAACGTTGCCTCCAGCACGAGCTGCCCGGCGCGTCCTGCCGCTTCCCGCTCGTCTCTGTCTGCGGGGTGTGTCCAGGTCTGGTCCCGTGGGGCGTGTCCACGTCGCCAGCGTGGCCTCGTGTCCGGCTTCCCCGCCGTTGACCGTTTCCCCGCGGCCTCCCGCGCGGGCCTGGTCCAGAGCGGCGCCCCCGGCCCGGGCCTGCCGTCCTTGCACGCTGTGTGCAGGGGACAGTTAGACTGTCCACAGGCCTGGGCTTTGCTGTTTTCATGCAGAGATGACAGCGACGCTCACTGACCAGGAAGCGGTGACCAGGGGTCCACATGCGCCTTGGGCTGGGTTCTGTTGGGGTGGGGACTTGCTGGGGGAGAGGGTCCCTGAGCCTTGTTGCCGTCCCGGGAGTGTGCGCCCTGTGGGTGCCCTGGGAGGCAGGGCCAGGCGGCATCCACACGGAGAGACCACAAGCCTCTCGCCACCCCAGGGTGGCAGCGCGGGCCTCTCCCTGTTTGTCATGTTTACCTGCTGTGCTGTCTCTCCTGTTTGTGGGTACGGTCTTCGCCTGGGCATTGCTGGGGTCTGGGTGGTTTTCTCCTGGATGTATCTGCCTTTAATAAAAAAAGGAATAGACTCTAATTCTGGAGCGGGTCAAGGTTGACGGGAAGATAGAGGGGAGCGTAAGGGCGATTTCCCTGAGTCCGCTCCCCCTCTCCCGCAGCTTCCCGCCCCTAGACCTTACTCCCTCACCTTGTGAAAAGCCGTGGACTCTTCGCGGGAGGGTCAGCAAGCCGCCGTGGGCAGATGCCTCGCTGCCTGTTTTTGTGCAGCCTGGGAGTTAAGGGTGGTTTTGACATTTTTGCGTGTGTGCTGTGCAAAAAAAAAAAAAAAAAAAAAAAGGAAAAAAAAATCCCAAGGAGAGCGTTTTGTGACGGGAAAGGAGGGGCCATGCACATTCCGTGTCCACCGGGGAAGCTTGCCCGCTTCTGCGTACGCCTCCCGCGGCGGCTCCGGGGCTGCAGGGAGCGTGGTGGGTGCTGAGCGAAGCCGGGCCGCTCTCTCCCGGCCTCTGCAGGCCCCGGTGTCTGCTCAGACGGGGCCCGGGCCGCCCGGAGACCACGCTGCGGACACTGCGGGGGGCGCCGCCGGCGTGTGTGTCAGGGCTGCGTGTCGCCCCGCGCTGGGCTCCCGCGTGTGCCCGGTGTGCCCTGTGCACCGGGCGGGCATCCCCAGAGACAGGGCTGCGCCCAGAGCTGTCCGTCCGGGAAGGGCTGTGGCCTGTGTGACACCTCAGACCTCGCGGGCCCCGGCCGCCGTGCTCCGATCGGCTGGATGGGGGGCGTTGCTAGGTCAGCGCCCGTCCTGCCCCCCCCAGCTGCAGGTGGGCTGCTGCCTGGCCTCACTGCTGCTGCCAGGCTGGTGCTTTTGCCCGGCGGCCCCTCCCTTGGAGCTTCCACGAAACCTTTCCTTTCCCACTCCGCTCCCTGCCGGGTGTGGGCTGGATGGTGTCCCCCAGGAACCTGTGAGGGTGACCTGACTTGGAAAGGGGGTCTTCTCCGATGTCCCAGTTAAGATAGCCACCCTGGGGGAGGGCGGGCCCTCAGCCCGATGGCTGGGGACCCTGTCAGGGGGGGACGTAGAGGCCGCGTGCAGGTAGCCGTGAGCTGAGCGGAGCCCCGGACCGGAGCTGTAGGATGGCCGGACCGGAGCAGCGGGGTGGCCGGACCGGAGCTGTAGGATGGCTGGACCAGAGCGGCGGGGTGGCCGGACCGGAGCGGCGGGGTGGCCGGACCGGAGCGGCGGGGTGGCCGGACCGGAGCTGTAGGATGGCCGGACCAGAGCGGCGGGGTGGCCGGACCGGAGCGGCGGGGTGGCCGGACTGGAATGGCGGGGTGGCCGGACCGGAGCGGCGGGGTGGCAGGGTGGCAGGGACCACCTGAAGCTGGAAGAGGGGGAGGGGCCCTCCCCTGGAGCCAGCGGAGAGCACAGCCTGCCAGACCTTGAGGGTTGACTTCCGGCTTCCAGGCTGTGGGGAGTCAGTTTCCGCTGGTGTGAGCCCCCCAGAGTGTGGCCAGCCGCCCCCTCTGTGTCTGCCTGGTCTGTGTGACCCCACGCGTGGCCCAGGGATGGCGCCTGGGGTGGAGGGCGCCTGGCCTGGGTGGGTGTTGGCAGGGAGTGGGGGCGGGGGTGACATCAGGGCACCCCTCAGCCCGAACACCCTCTTCCAGGAAGGCCACGTCGGACCTGGCCTGTGCCGGGCGGCCGTGCTGGGCCCGGGGCCGAGGGGCCGCCTGCCTGCTTGCCGGGGTGTGCGCGCAGGGAGGAAGGGGCGCGGTCAGGAGCCCCCCCAGGAGGAGGCTCGGGGACTGCTGCCGGCCGGCCGGGGAGGGGCAGGTTTCACTTTCCTTGGCAGCCTGCGAGGCCGGCTGTTTGTTTAGGCAACCCCGAGGAAAACCATTTGGCCAAACTGTTGGTTTCTAAACAGTTTACTTCCCTGGTGTTTAAACAAACTCCCCCCCAGCTTCGGGCTTCGTGTCTGGTCCCGGGGTTGGGGGGCGGCCTCGGCCGTGAGGCCGGCTCAGTGCCCTGCCCCACCCCGGCGGCCCAGTGCCTGCCCCCACCCCGGCGGCCCAGTGCCTGCCCCCACCCCGGCGGCCCAGTGCCCTGCACCCACCCCGGCGGCCCAGTGCCCTGCCCCCACCCCGACGGCCCAGTGCCCTGCCCCCACCCCGGCGGCCCAGTGCCCTGTACCCACCCCGGCGGCCCAGTGCCCTGCACCCACCCCGGCGGCCCAGTGCCCTGCCCCACCCCGGCGGCCCAGTGCCCTGTACCCACCCCGGCGGCCCAGTGCCCTGCCCCCACCCCGACGGCCCAGTGCCCTGCCCCCACCCCGACGGCTCAGTGCCCTGTACCCACCCCGGCGGCCCAGTGCCCTGCCCCCACCCCGACGGCTCAGTGCCCTGCCCCCACCCCGGCGGCCCAGTGCCCTGCCCCCACCCCGGCGGCCCAGTGCCCTGCCCCCACCCCGGCGGCCCAGGCCAGGCTGCTGCTCTGACCTCGTACGGACACCGTGGGGGGTCACCTGTGGGCAGCAGCTGTGGGGCGTGGCCTCAGGCCCAGGCCCGTGGCTCTCCCTGCGCCCGCACGGTCCCGCCCTGGACGGGGTGCCTGCCACCTCCCTGCTGGGTACCGTCTGGGCCGCCTCAGATCGCCGGGCAAACGGGCTGAGCGGTGGCTCCCTCCCTGACTCCCTCCTGGTATCGTGTGTGTGTGTGTGTGTGTGTGTGTGTGTGTGTGTCTGCATTTCTTTCATTTTCTAGGCGAAGCTCAAATAAGAACCTCAAAGGCTCTGCCCGGCGAAGGGTGTGGGAGACCCCCCTTTGGATTCAATTAACACCCACTGATTTATCCCAGCATTTAATCACCATCTCTGCCAAGGGACACTGATAATGGGGCTCTTTGATATGGTGGTGGTGGTGGGGGTGCCCCAGGCTTTGTGTTGACCCGGAACCAGAGGGCTGGGGCTGGGCACCCGTAGCCCCTGGCGGCTCTGTGCCCGTTGGGCACACTCTGCCTGGACCTGCCGAAGGTCACAGCCACACAGATCCCAGAGGTTCTTTGAACTGGAGGCCACAACCCCAGCCTCCGCCGACCCCGTTACCCCAGCTTTCCTTCCTGGCACTGATGCACGGGGGGGTCTCTGCCCTGTGACCCCCGGCCACCAGGGGGGCCGATCCATTCCCTCCCCCTCCCGTGGCCAGCACCTGGTCCGGGGCCTGCCGAAAGCGGCCGCCCTCAGCAGTAGCGGTGGCGTGACGGAGCCGGCGGGGCGGCTGGCGGGTGCCAGCTTCAGGGATCAGGGTGCTGGTGGGGCCTTCTTTTCCCACTTGCTGCTGTGCGCCTGGCAGGGAGCTGACCTCCCCGTGCATCGGTTCTTCGTCGGTAAAACGGGGCCCCGCGGGCTGGTGTGAGGTTTGTGCCGTTTCAGGGGACTGGGTCTGGAGGATCACGGGAACGGGGTAGGCAAAGCAGGCTCCAAGTGTGTTTCAGAGCCAAGTGTCGGTTTCCCTCGGGACCGGCCTTTTCTGTGGGGCTGTGGTTGCGGTGCTGCTTGAGGTCAAGCGAGGCTGCCCGACCTTCCCGCTTTGGAAAGTTCTGAGATGCCCTCTGGGACCAGGCTCTTCTTGGTCGTGCCCTGGGGGGCTCCGTCCTCCCCCCCCCCCCCCCCATGGCAGATGCACCCAGAACCTTCTGTGGAGGAAGGTCTCCTTGGTGTCAGGGCTAGACAGGGTCAGCTGATTCTTCACTATAAATGAGGAAACCGCCGAAACCGGTGTGGCTCAGTGGCTAAAGCATTGGCCTGCAGACTGAAAGGTCCCGAGTTCGATTCCGGTCAAGGGCATGTACCTTGGTTGCGGGCACATCCCTAGTAGGGGGTGTGCAAGAGGCAGCTGATCGGTGATTCTCTCTAATCGATGTTTCTAACTCTCTATCCCTCTCTCTCCCTCTCTGTAAAAAATCATTAATATATATATATATATATATATATTTATTTATTTTTTTTTAAATGAGGAAACTGAGGCCCAGAGAGGGTTAGGGACCTGCCCACAGTCACACAGCAGAGGCCGTGCTGGAGGTTCCTGCCCGGAAATCTCCCTGCTTGTCCTAGGATGGTGCACTTGCTCTGAGCCTGGCCTTGTGCTGGGGCTGCGCAGCGCGAGGGGGGGCAGAATCCCCAAGGGTGTGCCCAGGCAGAGGGGCCGACCGTGCGTGTGTGTGCTCGGCCCGTGCACGGGGGAGGGGAGGCAGGAACGGCTTTTCGGGGAGGAGGAGGCCTGTGACCTGGGCCTGTAAGAACAGGTCGATGTCAACAAAACACTTTGGAAGACGGGTCTGTTGCAATTCGGAATGCTTCTCCTCTTCCTCCAACACACACCAAATCTGAACTTGCACGAACGCCTCTAACTAAACCTGAACTTGGGTCTCCGAAGGGTCCCGTGTGGTCGAGCCCTTGGGGCACCTTCTGAGCCTTCCCGGCTGCCTCCCTTTTCCCAAGGCCTGCTCCGTTTTCCTGGTCCCGGGTTCACGGAGCCATGGCTGGCACGTGTGCGCCCTCTAGTGGAGGCATCCGATGATGAACTCTGGGCCTTGAAGCAGGACAAATGCAGGGCACCTGTTGGGGGGCTTGGCCCTGGAGGCCAGAAGCTGGCATTGAGGTACGGGAGGCGCCGAGGTGGTCTTGGAGGGTCTGGGGGCCTGGGTGTGTATGAGGGCGGTGCCGGCCGCTCTGGCCCTGTCTGCATCCTGTCGTGCTGTGTCCTTGCGTCAAACCCGGTAAGTGGCCCCAAAGTGCCAGAAGTGGTCTCTGGGCCGAATCTTGGTGGTGTGGCTCCTTGAGGCCAGAAAGGGCCAGAATGAATGGGTGAATGATGGCCCGGCTCTGGGTGAGGGCCACGTGCGGACCCAGCAGTCTTCCGAGGTGTTCAGGTCAGGATTGGGAGCACCCCGGGGTCCCCGAGTCCACATGCGGCTCCAGGTGCCCCTCCTGCTGGGAGTTCTGGTAAACCCAGCGGGGGGCGGGACCCAGGACAGCACCGGATGCTCATTCTGGTGGATGACGAAGAGGCTCACCCGGTCACCGGGAACGAACCGGACGGAGCGGTGATAGGCGGCTGTGGGACATGAGGCTGCCCGTGGGGCAGGCAGAGTAGGGGGGGCTTCGGGGAAGACGTGGCGTTTAAGCTGAGCCACAGAGGGGGAGCGCGTAGAGAAGGTGGGACCCCCTGGGGCCGCCAGCGGGGTCTGGAGCCCAGGGCCCGGGCAGGACTTACAGTTGGGGCTGGTGAGGCAGCGCTTAGGCTGTGCAGCGGTCGATACCAGGTGGCCGTGTGGCTTTCAGCTGGTTGCTTACCCTCTCTGAGCCTCTGTTTTCTTACCTGTCATACGGTGACGCCAACAGGGCCAGCCTGGTTGATCTCCTCTGAGGAGGAACTGGCGACGGCGGAGGCAGATCTGGCGAACGTTACCTACCTAACCTTACCCCCGGGGACGGGCCTCACCCCGCCCCCGCCGTGCCCTCCCCCGGGCCCGCCCGGGCTCCCCCCCGTCCGGCGAGGCCTCACCCCGCTGCTCCTGTCCCCCACAGGGGCCGAGGAGGTGCTGCTGCTGGCGCGGCGGACAGACCTGCGGCGGATCTCGCTGGACACGCCGGACTTCACCGACATCGTCCTGCAGGTGGACGACATCCGGCACGCCATCGCCATCGACTACGACCCGCTGGAGGGCCACGTCTACTGGACGGACGACGAGGTGCGGGCCATCCGCAGGGCCCGCCTGGACGGGTCGGGCGCGCAGACGCTGGTCAGCACCGAGGTCAACGACCCCGACGGCATCGCGGTCGACTGGGTGGCCCGGAACCTCTACTGGACCGACACGGGCACCGACCGCATCGAGGTGACGCGCCTCAACGGCACCTCCCGCAAGATCCTGGTGTCGGAGGACCTGGACGAGCCCCGGGCCATCGCGCTGCACCCGGTGATGGGGTGAGGCCGGGGGCGGCGGGCGGGCCGAGCGGGGGGCCCGGGGCGCCTCCTCCTGCGTCGGAATCCCCCGTGGAGGGCTCCTCGAGACGCGCGTGGCTGGGCCCGGGGCCCGGGCTCCGACTCGGGAGGACTGGGTGGGACCCCAGCACTTGCATTTCTTTTCTTTGCTCTTTTTTTTTTTTTTTTTTTTTCTTTTTCTTTTAAATATATTTTATTGGTTTTGTACAGAGAGGAAGGAAGAGAGATAGAGAGCCAGAAACATCGATGAGAGACAGTCATCGGTCAGCTGCCTCTCGCACACCCCCTACTGGGGATGTGCCCGCAACCAAGGTACATGCCCGTGACCGGAATCGAACCCGGGACCCTTCAGTCCCCAAGCCGACGCTCTGTCCATTGAGCCAAACCGGTCTCGGCTTTGCTCTTTTTTAAAAAAATATATATATTTTATCGACTTTGTACAGAGGGAAACGGAGAGGGATAGAGAGTTAGAAACATCGATGAGAGAGAAATGCCGATCAGCTGCCTCCTGCACACCCCCCACAGGGGATGTGCCCGCAACCAAGGTAAAAGCCCTTGACTGGAATCCTGGGACCTTCCGGTGCCCAGGCTGATGCTCTGTCCACTGAGGAGCACTTGGATTTCTAATAAGCTCTCGAGGGATGCCGCTGCGTTTCCTCCACAGGGCTTCACTCTCTGTGTCTGCAAAAAGCACCGGGCCCCGGGTGAGCTCTGCGCTCATAATGGCAGCCGCAGGGGTGGGCGTTGCAGCCCTCACCGCGCGGGGACTGGCCTCTTCTGGCACATTCTGTGCTTCTGTGGTTAAAGTGTCTCCTTCCCCCCTCTCCCCGTGGGAGAAGCTGGAGCCCAGGGAGGTTAAGGGACTTGCTCAAGGTGAGGCCGGTGGACGGATGCGGCTCTGAGTCAGGCCCAAGGGCGGGGCTGCCCCCCAAGGAGGCGGGCAGGGTGAGAGCAGTCCCCTGTGTGAGGGGCAGGAGGCAGAGGCACTCACTGCCGGCCCCCGGGGAGGGACTGTGGCTCGGGGTTGCTCTCCGCTGGGGGTGGGGGAGCAGACTCCAACTCCCGGCCCCCCCCCAGCTCTGGGTGGGAGGCCCCGGGAAATGGGGCCGGGAGGCGGGTGGGTGAGGTCTGAGGGTCGGGCACAGCTCAGGCAGGTTGTCTCAGTGCTCAGCCCTCTTCCCGGAGCGGCCGCCGCAGGGTATAGTGTTCCTTCTCGGGGCCATAGAGCACGTGTGCCCCGCTTGGCACACGGGAGCCCTCGGCTCTTCCGAGAAGGTTCCGCTGGCCTCTTCCTCGCTCCCGGCGCTTGGCCTCCCCAGCCCCCAGGTCCCTCGTCAGGGCGTCTGCTCTCTGCTGGTCCTTCCAGTCCAGGGCCCCTAGCATGAGGCCCACCCCTGGGGCACCTGTCCCCGGGGAGCCCCCGGTCCTTAGACGGGCTCGGCGCCCATCCGTCCCGCTGGCCGGCATCTCTGAGCTCCTCTCGTGTGATGCGCTGTTCTCAGCCCTGGGGGTGCAGCAGGGTCAGACAGATGGACACTGTCACGGACACGTGCTTCTCCTCCTCCAGCCTCATGTACTGGACGGACTGGGGGGAGAACCCCAAAATCGAGTGCGCCAACCTCGACGGGCAGGAGCGGCGCGTCCTGGTGAACACGTCCCTCGGCTGGCCCAACGGCCTGGCCCTGGACCTGCAGGAGGGGAAGCTCTACTGGGGAGACGCCAAGACGGACAAAATCGAGGTGAGCCGCCCCCACGGGGGAGCGTCGGGCCAGGAAGCGGATCATTATTTTTAAAAAAATATATATTTTTTATTGATTTTTTACAGAGAGGGAGAGAGAGAGAGAGAGTTAGAAACATCGATGAGAGAGAGTCATCGGTCAGCTGCCTCTTGCATACCCCCCCACTGGGGATATGCCTGCAACCAAGGTACATGCTCTTGACCGGGATCGAACCTGGGACCCTTCAGTCTGCAGGCCGACGCTCTATCCACTGAGCCAAACCGGTTTTGGCTGGATCAGGATTGATGTCGGCCCACCCGACCGTGGGCCCTGAGCTTGGGGCAGAGGCCACGCCTGTCCCCGCCCCCCACGCCCTGCCCCTGACCCCTGTGTGTGCCAGGACCTGGGCTCTGTTAGTTGGCCAAATAGAATCCTAAAAATAGTAATTACAATACATTTCTTTTTAAAAAAATATATATGTATTTTTATTGATTTCAGAGAGGAAGGGAGAGGGAGAGAAACACCAGTGATGAGGGAGAATCGTCGATCGGCTGCCTCCTGCACCCCCCTCCCACTGAGGCTCGAGCCCTGACCTGGACTTGAAGCGTGACCTCCTGGTTTGTAGGTCGACACTCAGTCACAGAGCCACACGGCCAGAGCCCCCCCTAGCGTGTTCTCACCGCCTTTTTGTACCTTCCTGTTGTGGGGCCAGAACGGGAACCCGCACCCAGACCGATCCAGAGAGTGAGCCCATCCCTTACCATCCACAGCGGGCCCTTACACAGCTCGGTTAGATCGGCTGGGTCCGCTTATACGCGGGCTGTGTCCAGTAATCTGTGGAGGCCGGGCGGGCGGGCGGGCGAGGTGCGGGCGGCGCGGGGGCTGCTGGAGGCGGCTCCGGCCGAGGCCGGTTCAGACGGGGCGTCTCTGTCCGCCAGGTGATCAACGTGGACGGGACGAAGCGGCGGATGCTCCTGGAGGACAAGCTGCCGCACATTTTCGGGTTCACGCTGCTGGGGGACTTCATCTACTGGACCGACTGGCAGCGCCGAAGCATCGAGCGCGTGCACAAGGTCAAGGCCAGCCGGGACGTCATCATCGACCAGCTGCCCGACCTGATGGGGCTCAAGGCCGTGAACGTGGCCAAGGTCGTCGGTGAGTCTGGTCGGCCGGGCCAGCTGGTGCGCGGGAGAAGCGACGGGGCTGTGGCGGCCCTTTGGTCCAGGGGCGGCCCGTTTTGGGGGGCAGGAGCGTCCAGCGGGGGAGCTTCACTGCGGGCTGAGCAGGGCAGGCGACGGTGAGTGTGTGTGGTCAGGGATGGGTGGGCATGGGGCGCTGTCCTGACCGGGGATGGTGCCGAGGCAGTGGCTGCTGGCCGTCACTGTGACAAGAATGGCCAGCACTTACTGAGCGCCTGCTGTGTGCCTTGGTGCCCAGAGCCACCCTAGATGCTAATGATGACATTGCCCATTCACACGGGGGAGGCGGAGCTAAAGCCACGCAGCTCTCGATGGCCGAGCTGGGACTCACGCCTGGTCTGCCTCCACCTCATCGAGGCCAAGATTTGCAGAAAGCTCCCTTCCTGCAATTTTGTCTCTTTAGCAAAAAGATCCCAGGAGCAGGTCCACCAGCTACACCGGATGGAGTAGCGCCTGGGTGGGCTGGGCCAGGATGGGGGCTGCGGGCTCCAGGGGGCAGGGCTCTGCTCCCCGCTGAGGCCCGGGGCTGGCACAGCACCTGCGCGTGGCGCTCAGCAGACCTTCGCCCTCCGGTACTTACAGTCGGGCGGGTGAGACTCCCCCCAGGCGGTGGCTCTGGCTGGGGAGTTAGAGGGGTGCCTGGGTTTAAAATGCAGAGGGGCCATCGGAGCTTGGAATTTCAGGAGCAGGTGGGGAGTAGGGTTTGCGGGAAGAAGGGACGGCCGAGCAAAGGTCTGGAGGGCAGGCCGAGGGGCCTGACCTGGGAGCCGCCACTGTTTCTGCATCTCGGGGCCTTGAGTCCCAGCCGCCCTCCTGAGACAGGAGCGGTGGATCGCACGCCCCCTTTTACAGCCGCATCGTGAGACACACTCATCCCCCACGGTGGGCGGTGCGGCCCCTGCGAGCGACCGCTTAAAAAAACAAAACCCGCCGAAACCGGTTTGGCTCAATGGATAGAGCGTCGGCCTGCAGACTCAAAGGCCCCAGGTTTGATTCCGGTCAAGGGCATGTGCCGTGGTTGCGGGCACATCCCCAGCAGGGGGTGTGCAAGAGGCAGCTAATCGATGATTCTCTCTCATCGATGTTTCTAACTCTCTATCCCTCTCTCCTCCTCTCTGTAAAAAATCAATAAAATATATTAAAAAAAAAAAAAAAAACCACCCTAGGGATGATTAAAAGAAAAAAAAAAAGATATATCCATGGGGTGTGATTGAAAGCTGAGAAATTAGGCTCTTCCTCTTTCTCCCTCTTTCTCTCTTTCTGACTCATCTCGGGATTTTCTGAGAGAGAGACGGGGAGAAGCGTTCTTTTTTTAGCTGAAATACTTGCCATTGCATCAGAGCCAATCT
This sequence comes from Nyctalus aviator, assembly GCA_036971965.1. Taxonomy (NCBI): domain Eukaryota; kingdom Metazoa; phylum Chordata; class Mammalia; order Chiroptera; family Vespertilionidae; genus Nyctalus; species Nyctalus aviator. The sequence goes on along the minus strand of CM072929.1, from coordinate 7,162,144 downwards.
TTTTTTTTTTTTTTTTAAATATTTTTTAAACATATTTTATTGATTTTTAAAAAACTATATTTTAATGATTTTTTACAGAGAGGAAGGGAGAGAGATAGAGAGCCAAAAATGTCGATGAGAGAGAAACATCGACCAGCTGCCTCCTGCACACCCCCCACCGGGGATGTGCCTGTAGCCAACGTACATGCCCCCGACCGGAATCGAACCTGGAACCTTTCAGTCCGCAGACCGACGCTCTACCACTGAGCCAAACCGGTTTCGGCAATTTTATTGATTTTTTTACAGAGAGGAAGGGAGAGAGATAGCCAGAAACGTCGATGAGAGAGAAACATCAACCAGCCGCCTCCTGTACATCCCCCACCGGGGATGTGCCCGCAGCCAACGTACATGCCCTTGACCGGAATCGAACCCGGGACCTTTCAGTCTGCAGACTGATGCTCTACCACCAAGCCAAACCCGTTTCGCCTCAGAGCCAATCTTAACAGCACCCCGGTAGATCAGTGCGGCTCCCAGGCTGGCCAGAAATGAGGGAATGTGCTGAGGACCATCTGCGTGAGGAAAGGAGTTGTGTCTGGCTGGCCTGGGCACGCCTGAGTTCTTGAGGTCGCCGAGAGGGTCAGTGAATCGGAGGAAGTCTCTGAGTGGGGTCTCAGGCTCCGGTCTGAGCAGCAGGCCAGAGTCCAGCGCGGGGAGGGACGACAGTCTTGTCATGGCCTCGTGTCGTCATTGCATCCACCCTGGGTCGGAGCTCAGGCCAGGAGGCTAGACCTCCTGGTTCTTGTTCTCGCTAAGCTGCTTCCTAGCTTCCTAGCTGTGTCACTTCACTAACCTCTCCACACCCTGTTTCCTCGACGAAAAACAGGGATGGGAATAGTGTCTACCTCCCCGATCGCTGTGTGGTCAGAGCCAGTCAGCACCCGGGGACCCGCTGGGGCCCTCGTCACTGCCTCTCCCGTGCCGGGGGGCCTGGGCCCCCGACCTCTCCACCCCGGGTCCCAAGTGTGTCTGCTGGAGACGAAGCCACACGTGACCGTGGATGGAGGGCACGCCCTCTGCCGGGCTGCTGACGTGTAGGGCCTGCGTGTTGCCTTCCAGGGACCAACCCGTGTGCGGACCAGAACGGGGGCTGCAGCCACCTGTGCTTCTTCACCCCCCGGGCCACCAAGTGCGGCTGCCCCATCGGCCTGGAGCTGCTGAGCGACATGAAGACCTGCATCGTCCCCGAGGCCTTCCTGGTCTTCACCAGCCGCGCCACCATCCACAGGATCTCCCTGGAGACCAACAACAACGACGTGGCCATCCCGCTCACGGGCGTCAAGGAGGCCTCCGCGCTGGACTTCGACGTGTCCAACAACCACATCTACTGGACGGACGTCAGCCTGAAGGTATGGCCTGCCAGTGTCTGCACAGCCTTGCCTGCAGGGGGCTGCCTCGGAGGCTTTTAATTAAAAAAAAAAAAGAATTGACTTTAGAGAGAGGAAGGGAGAAGGAGAAAGAGAAAGAGAGAGAGAGAGAGAAACATCAAGGATGAGAGAGAATCATTGATCGGCTGCCTCCTTCACGCCCCCTACTGAAAAAGGAGCCCATGACCCAGGCATGTGCCTTGAACAGTGACCTCCTGGTTCATAGGCTGATGCTCAACCACTGACCCACGCCCGTCGGGCAATTTTTAAAAATATTTGTAACTCGACTCAAGCCAATGAAACATTAGTGAGCCTGCTTCAATAAACTAATGTGAATGATTGCAGCGAGCGGATCCAGGACACCCACAGATGAGCTTTTCTAGAGCGATTGGGTCGCCGAGAGACGTCTGGGACACCGTCCTCAGCCTCCCCCGCCCGCTCTTTCCCAGCATGCACTTGCTTAGCAGGCTCTTCATTCACGGAGCAGGTGTGAACACCCTGGAGAAGCACAAGGAAAGCAGGGCGTGGCGGACTGGTCCGAGGGCCGGCCGCCTCCTTTTGTAAATAAAGTTTTACGTGAACGTGGCGACGCCCGTTAGTTTACGGAATGCCCACGCCTGCCTTTGTGCCCCTGGGTGACCTGAGACAGATCCATGCGCCCCGTGGAGTCTGGAACTAAATTTAGAGCCCCTTTACAGAACCGGTTTGCTGACCCCTGTGCCGAAGTGCGGTGTTTGCAGTGAGAGCTGCTTAGCCATCTGTCTTTTATTCTGCCATGTATGTGATGCTTTCCGGAAGATTTTTCTGATTTTAAAAGTCACCAGGGTTCATTGTAGGAAGAGGGAAATACACAGAAATGTATAAAGAAGAAAATAAGAACCACCCATCACCCAACTTAACTATCCCTCACACTTCTGTGTATTTCCTTTGAGGTTTTTTTTTTTTTTTTTTTTTCCTATGATAGTATTTCTCTTTATCACAATCATATGCTGCATAGAATTCTGTTTTCTGGTCTTTCCCACTTAGCATTTCAGCAGGCATTTGTTTTGTTAGCCTTCTATGAACTCTTTAGCAGTGTAAAAGAGTCCACTGCACAGCCGTTCCCTGCTGTACGTGACCATTCCTTTGTTTTACGGGTTTCCTGGTCACTTCCGCTTCTCCCAGCTCTCAGCACCCACAGAGGCGAAAAGCCCCTTCGGTATTTCCAGTAGCTCCCCATCTTTTGTATTTTTGTTCATTCCTTTGGGTACAATTTCAGGAGGATTACTGAGTGGAAGGACACAGCTGTTTTATTTATTTATTTATTTATTTATTTTTCCCAAATATATTTTATTGATTTTTTTTTTTTTTTACAGAGAGGAAGGGAGAGGGATAGAAAGTTAGAAACATCAATGAGAGAGAAACATCGATCAGCCGCCTCCTGCACATCCCCCACTGGGGATGTGCCCGCAAACAAGGTACATGCCCTTGACCGGAATCGAACCCAGGACCCTTTTCAGTCCGCAAGCTGATGCTCTATCCACTGAGCCAAACCGGTTTTGGCAGGACATAGTTGTTTTTAAGGTTCATGATACATATATTCTTAGAGATATATGTACTATGTAATTTACTTAAAACTCATTTTGTTTTATAAGTATATAAAATAGTTATAAAACATATGTATATACATAAAAGCCAAGTGACCAGAACAATGGAACAACTGGTCTCTATGATGCACACTGTGGCAGCCACCTGGCCGGATTGGGGTCCCAATCGGCCTCACCCAACTGCCTGCAGTCCCTCCCTGTCCCTGGACGGCCTGGCCCCAATGGGCCTCAATGGGGGCGGACTGATTGGACCCCACCCATGCATGAATTCGTGCACCGGGCCTCTAATATTCCATATTATTTTTTCTAAAGTGTTTGTAGTTGACCAATTTATTTTGAAACTCTCGCATGTTGGTAACCTGGTCACTGATGTGGCGGGCAGCTGCTCTAGGGGGCGGAGCAGCTCGTAGTTAAATGTCTGCCGGGACGCTGGTTCCTAACCGAGGCCTCTGCCTCCCTTTCCCCCCCCAACCCCAGACCATCAGCCGCGCCTTCCTGAACGGGAGCTCAGTGGAGCACGTGATCGAGTTTGGCCTCGATTACCCGGAAGGCATGGCCGTCGACTGGATGGGCAAGAACCTGTACTGGGCGGACACCGGGACCAACAGGATCGAGGTGGCCCGGCTGGACGGGCAGTTCCGGCAGGTCCTTGTGTGGAGGGACCTGGACAACCCGCGCTCTCTGGCCCTGGACCCCACCAAGGGGTAAGGACCGTTTGTGTCGGCACACGTGTCCCCGTCCCCCTCCCACCTCTGTCAGCCGGCACGGGGACGAGCTGGGCTCTCTGTGATAGGAGCGGCAGATGAGAGAGAAACATCGATCAGCTGCCTCCTGCACACCCCCCACTGGGGACGTGCCCGCAACCAAGATACATGCCCTTGACCGGAATTGAACCTGGGACCCTTCGGTCCTCAGGCCGACGCTCTATCCACTGAGGCAGCTCTATTCGGCTGCACGGGGCGTTTTCCTGTGGGTTGTGTCACTGCAGCGTCTAGGGAGGCCTGAGGGGGAGGAGGTTTGTAACTGAGGCTCAGAGAAGCTGAATGCCTTCCCAAGGCCACACAGCCAATCAGAGCAGGGCCGGGCCAGGAAGTGCTGATCTTCCCCTCGCCCCGTGTCACCAGCCTCCGCCTTCTGGGAGCTGGCTTTGAGCCCTCGGATTCCCCTTAGCCAGGGGTTAACACCGTGCTTTGTGTGGGAGGCCTGGGCTCTGGCCCGGGGCATCGGGGCTGAGGTGTGGTGGAGGGGGCATCTCCCTGTCACCGAGATCCCTGTTCTGAGCAGCTGGCACGGTGCTGGTCCCCTAAGGCACCAGCCATGCGTAGGGAGCACCCCGAATCCGGCCTGCCGCATGCCCCTTAGGGACGGCAGAACAGGGAGGCCCAGGTTTTAGCCGAAGGGCAAGCCCCACATGTGTGGTTCTGGGATGAGGATGGGGAATTCTCTTCGGGGAGCTGCCGGGAGGCGGCAGAGCTGTGTGCTTCCTGGCCCTGCGTCCTGCCCTCACATCCTGCTCCGCCCGCGTCCGTCCTGGCTCCCCCGCCACCCAGCATCCCGTCCGGGTCAGTTAGCATCTGTCCTGGACAAAGGCACTCCAGCCCTGTGGTCCTGTTACACAGCCCCCTCGTCTGTGCCCCCGTTTATGCCTGTGAACGGGGTGGTCACGCTGCCCCTGCAGGTGAGCTGCTGCGGGCACTCAGGCGGCAGGAGGTGGCACGGTGCCGGCCCCGCAGGACGGCGGGCGGCGGGGGCTCGGGGGTCTGGCCTCTTCCCTGCTTCCCGGAGGGATGCTGTGGAAGTGGCTCCCTCTGGGCCGGGCAGGACCGAGCTCAGGAGATGGTTGTGGGCGCCTCTGAGACCGACCTGCCTTTCCCCGTGCCTCCAGCTACATCTACTGGACCGAGTGGGGCGGCAAGCCCAGGATCGTGCGGGCCTTCATGGACGGGACCAACTGCATGACGCTGGTGGACAAGGTGGGCCGGGCCAACGACCTCACCATCGACTACGCGGACCAGCGTCTCTACTGGACCGACCTGGACACCAACATGATCGAGTCCTCCAACATGCTGGGTGAGGGCCGGGGTCCTCGTGGGGGAGGAGGGGAGTCCTTGGCTGGAGCATCCGTCACCTCGCAGCTCCCCCTGCACCGTGCCCTTTGGCCTTCGAGTTCCCGGGCCCCCCAGGAGGCGTGGGCACACCCCAAGTGCTCATCCAGCGTCCCCTCTCTTTTTATTTATTTTTTGAAATATATATTTTTATTGATTTTTTTTTTTTTTTTTTTTTTTTTTTTTTACAGAGAGGAAGGGAGAGGGATAGAGAGTTAGAAACATCGATGAGAGAGAAACATTGATCAGCTGCCTCCTGCACACCCTCCACTGGAGATGTGCTCCCAACCAAGGAACATGCCCTTGACCGGAATCTAACCTAGGACCCTTGAGTCTGCAGGCTGACGCTCTATCTACTGAGCCAAACGGGTTAGGGCAGCGTCCCCTCTCTTGAGGGTGTCGCTTTCCGCACTGTGCCGTGGGCCTGTCGACAGAGGCCCGTGACCGCAGTTCCTGGCTCCGGCTGAGCCCTGGGCCAGCACCCTGATTTGACACAGCACCACGTGGCCTAGGCTTTCAGTGAGGGGGAAACGGGCCCAGGGAGGGCACAGGGCTTGGCTCGGGTCACAGAGGGCCACTCAGGTGCCAGGGCCATGCACTCAGTCTTCACCCTGAGCCCTACTACGTGCTAGGTCTTATTCTGGGACCACTCACAAGTCACCCCCAGCACCCTGGGATTAGGTTAAAAAAAAAAAAAAAAAAAAAAAAAAAAAGAGCATCATTCTCAATTACCCAGCAGTAGGGGCAGGGTCTGAACCCAGAACACGTGACTCTGGGCCCTGTCCCGTTGGAGGGGCGTGGTCCTGCCAGCTCCGTGGGGTCCCAGAGCTGCGCGGTGCAGTGGAAAGACTCTGGCTTCCTCCCTCCTCTCTGCTGCTGTCGCCGGGGTGGGTGTGGCCGCGCCCCTGTTACCGATGAGGAAACTGAGGCCTCGGCGTGCTTTCCTCCATCCTGCTGTTGGTGAGCGTGTGGCTGGTCTCCAGCCCGTGGCTGCCACTCACGCGCCTGTCCGCGTGGTGCAGGCGCATGCCGTGTGCGGGCGTGTCTCCCGGGAGCGGGAGAGGAACTGCCCGGTCTCCGGTCTGGCACCTCCGACGTCAGTCCGTCCTGTCCGTTTTCCAAAGAGGTGGGGCTCTCCGGCCGCGGGGCGGGCTGCTGGGCTGCCGGGCTGCAGGGCGCCCGGTGCCCTGGTCGAGCTGCGCCGCCACTGACGCTCGCCCGTGTGTCCCACGCAGGTCAGGAGCGGACCGTGATCGCCGACGACCTCCCGCACCCCTTCGGCCTGACCCAGTACAGCGACTACATCTACTGGACGGACTGGAACCTGCACAGCATCGAGCGGGCCGACAAGACCAGTGGCCGGAACCGCACCCTCATCCAGGGCCACCTGGACTTCGTCATGGACATCCTGGTGTTCCACTCCTCCCGCCAGGACGGCCTCAACGACTGCGCGCATGGCAACGGCCAGTGCGGGCAGCTGTGCCTGGCCGTGCCCGGCGGCCACCGCTGCAGCTGCGCCTCCCACTACACCCTGGACCCCAGCAGCCGCAACTGCAGCCGTGAGTGCCGGCTCCGCCCCCCCCCCCCCCCTCCCTCCGCAGCACGCCCGCATGGCCGGCCAGGCTGGCTCTGGGGCCGGGAGGGAAAGGGGGTCTTGGTGCACGCGCTGCACAGTGTTACCGGGCGGCCTGGGCTGCTGGGAGGACACAGTCGCTGGGCGGAGCCCCGAGCTGCCACATCCCACAGGGAATCGAGGTCCCTGGGAGAGAGCACGCACTCAGGGAGGCAGGCCCTGCTCTGGGTCCTTCCTGTGGCTCTTGTTTAACCCTCAGGCCTGCAGGGGGGGCCGTGTCACCGTCCTCGTCTCACTCACAGGCAAGGAGCCTGGCGCAGAGATGCGCGGTAACCTGTGCAGGGCGCACAGCGGGCGCGGTCTGAGCCCCGATTGAACGCGGGCAGGTTCCTGCTCTTGACCCCTGGCCACGTGATCCTCACACGGGCGCTCTGAACCATGCAGGCCTTTTAAAAAGTTCTTGTGTCAGTGATGAGGAAGTGAGCTTCAGGGAGCCTGAGGGCGACTTTCCCCTGTAGCATCAGAGCCGTGTGCAGAGCGCTGTTGCCTGGGCCTGGCCCGAGGCCACACAGCCTTCGGCACCAGGAGGCCTGGCTTTCCTCTCCCCCTCGTGTAGATGAGGGCCCTGAGCTGGTGCGAGCTGGGCCTGGGCCACAGCCTGGGACCCCCACCCCCTCCTGGGCTCCCGTTGGGCCGGTGGTCCCTGCCCCCTGGGGGCCATAATCTTGAAGCAGAGGTGCCGGTAACCCAGCACCCAGAGGGGCGCCTGTGGCCAGCCAGACCTGGGCAGAGGACGGTCCTGTCTGACGGCGGCTGTGACCGGTGGCCTCTTGCACGTTCCGAGCGATGCAGCTCCCGCAGCTGGGCAGCTTTGCTCACCGACACCCCGGGCAGCGTGCCCTCCTGCTGTCGCTGTTCACTCGGTGTGCCCCTCAGCCGTTCCCTGGGCACGTGGAGGCACATCACCTGAGCCTGACGGACACTTGCCCTTGTTCCTCGCTGCCTTCCTGCCGCCTTGAGTCTTGATCACTTAAAGATGAATTGGTATCTATTTTTACAATGACGTGCGTGCATAAAAAAGGAAACCGAGACATGTAACATGGAGGGTAAATTCCCTGCGGTCCACCCCAGGAAGGGGGTTTCTGTCCTTCTGGCCTGGCCCCATGTCCCCTGGGGGTTTCACACGCAGGTCTGCCCTCCCTGCGGCTCCCCACGGCTCCTTGCGGCTCCCAGATGCTGACCTGCAGCCCCCCTCTCTTTGCCTCCCTCCAGCGCCCAGCACCTTCTTGCTGTTCAGCCAGAAGAACGCCATCAGCCGCATGATCCCGGACGACCAGCACAGCCCGGACCTCATCCTGCCGCTGCACGGGCTGAGGAACGTCAAGGCCATTGACTACGACCCGCTGGACAAGCTCATTTACTGGGTGGATGGACGCCAGAACATCAAGCGAGCCCGGGACGATGGCACCCAGGCACGTGTCTCTGTGGGAGGCAGAGGGCGCGTCCGGGAAGACCTCACCCTGGGGATCGCTGGGCTCCGCCCACTCCTCTCAGCCGTGGGGGTGCCCGCCATGCACAGTGTTGGGTAAACAGTTATGTGAGCCCCGACTCTGCCATGGATTGGGTATGAAACTGAGACGGATTATGGGTAGAAACTGGATCTTATGGTTTTTTGTTTTTAAAAAAAAGTGTATTTTATTGATTTTTTACAGAGAAGAAGAGAGAGGGATAGAGAGTTAGAAACATCCATGAGAGAGAATCATCGATCAGCTGCCTCTTGCACACCCTCTACTGGGGATGTGCCCGCAACCATGCCCTTGACCGGAATTGAACGTGGGACCCTTCAGTCCACAGGCTGACGCTCTATCCACTGAGCCAAACCGGTTTCGGCATGGATCTTATAGTTGTTGAAATCCCTGGGGGAGGGGAGTGTCCAACCCCCATGGGATATTTCTTCTTGCGACAGTGGTTTTGGACAGGGTGGTTGGTATTGCCTGTCCTGGCGTTGTTCTTAGTTCATAGGAATCGTGTAGTCAGTTCTGCCATAACGCAGCCTGTGCGTTCTGAAAATCACCACGCTTGCCAAAGATCACCCAGCACACACCTCAGGGCCCTGGGGAAAGGCGGCTGGGGCACATCACTCAAAACTCCGTCACCTGTAAAAGACTGGGGCTCCACACAGGAGTGTCGTGCAGGCTTAAATGGCTCAGGACAGAGTGCCACACAGAGGCCTGATGGTGGCTGAGGATTTGGGTGTCGGAAGGTCGCGGCCCGCGGCTTTTTGTGAGTCGGTGGAGTGAGTGTGGATGTGGGGCTCACAGGGAGACAGGGGGGGCGTGCTATCCTATGTGGGAACATAGGACATCCTGTGTGGGAACACATTCGTGTTTCCAGTGTACATCTTAGTAGGACTGATGGTGTGAAGTAGGTGACCCGGTCCAGAAAGCACACGCTCACTGCAGCCTCGGGCCTCACCCGGTGTCTCCGTGGGGCAGGGAACTGGGACCACACGCGTGTGTTCGGCTCGTCCTGCCGGTTTCCCTCTTACAAAAGCTGCAGAACTGAGCGGCCCCTTCTCAGTCCTGTGGTCTGTGCGGGGGGCCTGTGCCACCTAGGGGAGCTCTTGAGACTGTGGTAACGGCGGTGGCAGGCCTACTGTCCGAGGTGATTTTCGTGTCTGTGAAGTAGGTTTTGCTGTTCCCTCCCCTGAACTGGATGCTGCTGCTGTCAGGGTGGGTTGGGCATAACTTCCAACCAAATACTTCCTCCAGCAAGGAGGCGAAGTTAGCAGGGCGCCTTTGAGGTTTGTGCCGTGTCTGTGGCGCTGAGCCTGGTGGGAACGGGTTTCTTTCATCCTGCTCTGGGTTTTGCGGATGGGGAGGTGCTAATGGATGGGCTGTGGCTTCCTGCTGTTACAAGGTGCAAATTGCCTGAGGGTCTCACCCAGACATTCCTTTAGAAATCTGGGCAAAAGCACGGAAAGACTGTGAAGGAGAAGTCCTTGTAGGAGCAGCTTCTGGGTTTTCACTGAATTTGGAAACATGGTTCCTTCTTTGTCTCCTGCGGAGCCTCCCCGCTCTGGTGGCTCTGGCTTTGAGTCTTTTTTTGTCTGTCTGTCTGTCTGTCTGTTAATCTTCACCTGAAGATATTCTTTCCATTGACTTTTACTTATTTATTTATTTATTTATTTATTTTTTAAATATGTTTTATTGACATTTTACAGAGAGGAAGGGAGAGGGATAGAGAGCTAGAAACATTGATGAGAGAGAAACATCGACCAGGTGCCTCCTGCACCCCCCCCACCGGGGATGTGCCTGCAACCAAGGTACGTGCCCTTGACCGGAATCGAACCCGGGACCTTTCAGTCCACAGGCCGATGCTCTATCCACTGAGCCAAACCGGTTTCGGCTTTATTGGCTTTTAGAAGGAGTGAAAGGGGAGGTGGGTGGAGGTAAGAGAGAGAGAGAGAGAGAGAGAGAGAGGGAGGGAGGGAGGGAGAAAGATTGATGTGAGAGACACATTAATTGGTTGCCTCCTTCCACATGCACCCCAACTGGGGTCGGGGATTGAATCTACAACCCAGGTACATGCCCTTGACTGTGAATCGAACCTTATGATCCTTTGGTGTGCAGGCGGATGCTCACCACTGAGCCACCAACCACGGCTGGCTTTGATTCTTAGGGCACATCCCACACACCGCCCACAGATGATGTTTAAATTATTATCTGCTTGGCTAAGTTTTCTTACTGATTCGTTTAAACATTTTTTACTATAGTAAATCATAACAGAACCATTTTAATGGTTTTTAAGTGTAAGATTCAGCGACACTAAGTACATTCCCATGGCTATTCGTGTTCTCCACCTGAAATGCTTCCCCCCGTGACACCCTGACTTCCCCATCCCCTCCCGCCAGCCCCTGGCACCCACCGTCCTACTTTCTGCCTGTGAATTTGTTCTAAGTACGTCATGTAAGTGGCATCATACATTGGGAAAGCGTGTGTCTTTTTGTGTCTGGCTTACTTCCCTGAGCAGAACGTGTGCAGGGTTTATCTGCGCTGTCGGATGTGTTAGAATTTCCCTCCTCTTTAAGGCTGAGAAATATTCCATTGTGGGAGGGACCAGGGTTTGTCTCTCCACCATCCGTCAGTGGACCCTGCTCACTCCCACCTTTGCGTGAACAGCAGGGCCTGGACATCATGAGGTGGTGTGTGTACTGGTGAGGAGGGGGTGTTACCGTGGTGTTGAATAAGACTCTACTTAGATACATTGCATTAGCCAAAGTATTGTTACTTATGTTAAAATTAGAGGCCTGGTGCATGGATTTGTGCACATTGAAAGGAAACTAATTAGAAGAAATATTTTAGAGGCCGGGGAGATTGGCCCAGCCAGGGAGGGACTGCCAGATGTTGGCTCCAGGGCATGTCTGGCCCATCTGGCCCAGTTCTGATCCATCGGTGGACCCCAGCAGCAAGCTAACCTACCGGTTGGAGCATCTGCCCCCTGGTGGTCAGTGAATATCATAGCAACTGGTTGAAAAATCGAATGGTCGGACACGTGGCACATTAGGCTTTTGTTATATAGGATTGAGGTTCAGGTTTTGTAAAACTGGTCAGCCATTAAAATTTGTCTCCTGGGAAGGGATGCGGGCAGCCAATTGTTTCACACTGTGTGGTTCTTAGCTGGCTTTTCTGATGACTGGCGTCCCAAGTCTGTTAGGCTCCCACCGGGCCCTGCACCCTCACTGGGCCTTGAACCCCTGGCCTCCTCTCCCTTAGAGGAGAGGGTTGTGCGAGGTTCACCTCTGTTCTCTACACTTCGTTCTGGCACCCTTAGCTTAAAAAACAGCAGAGATGATGGTTTTTTTGTTTGTTTGTTTTTAAAATATATTTCTTTATTGACTTTTTATAGAGAGGAAGAAAGAGGGATAGAGAGTTAGAAACATCAGTGAGAGAAAATCATTGACCAGCTGCCTCTTGCACACCCCCCACTGGGGATGTGCCCGCAACCACGGTACATGCCCTTGACCGGAATCGAACCTGGGACCTTTCAGCCCACAGGCTGGTACTCTATCCACTGAGCCAAATCAGTTTCAGCAAGAGATGATGGTCTTAACCCGAAAGCCAGAGTCCAAGAAAACAAGAGAGCAGAGCGATGTCATGGAAGGGGCCTGTGATCCTGGATTCAGCAGCCAGGCGTCCCTTCGGTGGGTGGGCCTGAGATCTGGGTGAATGGGCGAGAGATCTTCCTGAGGCTGCTATAGGCGTCGGTTTCACTCTCCGGTGCGCGTGGGGGTAAGAGCCGATTGGAGAGGGTCGGAGCCGATTGGAGAGGGTCGGAGCCGATTGGAGAGGTCAGAGCTGATTAGAGAGGTCGGAGCCGATTGGTGAGGGTAAGAGCCGATTGGAGAGGGTAAGAGCCGATTGGTGAGGGTAAGAGCCGATTGGAGAGGGTCGGAGCCGATTGGAGAGTTAAGAGCCGATTGGAGAGTTAAGAGCCGATTGGAGAGGGTAAGAGCCGATTGGAGAGGGTAAGAGCCGATTGGTGAGGGTAAGAGCTGATTGGTGAGGGTAAGAGCCGATTGGAGAGGGTTGGAGCCTGAACTCAGACACCGAGGCCTCGGCCCCCGGCCCTGCCTTTAGCCGGCACTCCTCTCTCACCGTTCACAGCCCTTCATCCTGACCTCCCCGAGCCCAAACCAGAGCCCGGACAGGCAGCCCCACGACCTCAGCATCGACGTGTACAGCCGGACGCTGTTTTGGACGTGCGAGGCCACCAACACCATCAACGCCCACCGGCTGAGCGGGGAGGCCATGGGCGTGGTGCTCCGAGGGGACCGGGACAAGCCGAGGGCCATCGCCGTCAACGCCGAGCGAGGGTGCGAGGCCACAGGGGCCGGCGGGCACCGGGATGTGGGGGCTGCGCCCTGCTGGGGCCGGGAGGGGTTCTCCGTCCCCGACATCCTGGTGGGTCAGGACCCCAGAGCAGGACGAGGGAACGCTGGCTCGTCCCTGGCTCCGCAGAAACGCAGACCCCGGGGTGGCCTTCCCAGGGGGCAGGTGTGGGGAGGTGCAGGCTTTGCCGAGAGACACAGGAAGGAAGGATGTGAGCTCTCACTCAGAGGCTTTGTGCCCTGCCCCTCAAGCTCGAACCCCGTGCGAAAATCCCTCCCACAGCGTCGCAGGTGGTGGCTGGCTGCTCCCTCGCACGCGTCCCGCCACAGGGAGCTCACTACCTCACAAGCCGGCTGTTCCTGGCCCAGCTCCGTCTGAGAGCTGTTTCCCTCCACGAGGGCCCCTGATGCCCCCCCCGCCCCCCCCTCCCATGGGCCCACGGGCTCTCTGATGGGGGGGGGGGGGGAGGCACCTGGGACGTGTGGATAGACTTTGAGATCCCAGCGGGAGACGCCAGGGTGGGAGGGGGACCTGCCCCACACGGCAGGAAGCTGCGCCCTGACTGAGGCGATGGCACCTGCCCGTCCCCCGCCCTCTGCCCCCGCAGGTACCTGTACTTCACCAACATGCAGGACCGCACGGCCAAGATCGAGCGCGCCGCCCCGGACGGCACCGAGCGGGAGGTCCTCTTCACCACGGGCCTCATCCGCCCCGTGGCCCTCGTGGTGGACAACGCGCTGGGCAAGCTCTTCTGGGCGGACGGGGACCTGAAGCGCATCGAGAGCTGTGACCTGTCAGGTGCGCGCCCCGGGCGGGCGGCCTCGGAACTGGGCCCCCCCCGCCACCCCCCCCCCCACCCGACCGTCCCCGGAGCGCCCGCAGCCCGTGTCAGCGGTGACCGTGGCAGCCTGGCGGTCAGGCCCAGTGCGAGCCGGCCCAGTGCTGGGGCTTCACGTGCACCTCATGGATTCCACCGAGAGTCTCACGATCCCTGCGGGGCAGCGGCCGGAGATGAGGCTCAGAGAGGGCGAGCAAGCTGCCCCAGTCCCAGGGGGGCCGCCTCAGACGGGGAGGCCCGTGGGCTGGAGCGGAGAGGGAGTCGATGGGGAGTCGAGAGGACTTTTTCTTCCGTAAGATGGGGTGGGATCGAGGACGGGGCCTGTGTCCCCGATTCCAAGGCGGTCGCAGGTGGGAGCAGGGGCCGTCCAGGGCCGGGCTCAGATCTGCCCGGCTCCAGCCCCAGCGTGCAATCCTGCAGGCAGCCCGGCGGCCCGCCCTCCCCTCCCCTCCCCACCCCCCCCCAGGCCAGGTCGGCCGCCGCTCAGGGGCGCTTGTCCCACGTGCAGGGGCCAACCGCCTCACCCTGGAGGACGCCAACATCGTGCAGCCCGTGGGCCTGACCGTGCTGGGCCGGCACCTCTACTGGGTCGACCGCCAGCAGCAGATGATCGAGCGCGTGGAGAAGACCACGGGCGACAAGCGGACGCGCGTCCAGGGCCGCGTCGCCCACCTGACCGGCATCCACGCCGTGCAGGACGTCAGCCTGGAGGAGTTCTGTACGTGGGGATGGGCTGCGGTGTGGGGCGGGCCGGGGCTCACAGCGCAGGGACCCCACACCGGCCCCCTTGGGGGGATAGGAGGCTGGGCCGCGGTGCGGGGCGGTGGTGCTGAGGCCCCGTTCTCCCGCTTGGCTCCGGGAGGCCCCCTCTGGCCCTCAGGCCGGCTCCCTGCCTCAAGGACAGGTCCGAATCTCCCACTTCCTCCAGCGGGAGAGTCCGCTCTGCTTTTCAAGGGCCTGTGGTTAGATTCGGCCCAGCTTTATTTTTATTTATTTATTTATTTTAAATATATTTTATTGATTTTTTACAGAGAGGAAGAGAGAGGAATATAGAGTTAGAAACATTGATGAGAGAGAAACATCGATCAGCTGCCTCTTGCACACCTCCTCCCGGGGATATGCCTGCAGCCAACGTACATGCCCTTGACCGGAATCGAACCTGGGACCTTTCAGTCCGCAGACCGACGCTCTACCGCTGAGCCAAACCGGTTTCGGCCGGCCCAGCTTTATTTTTATTTATCTATTTTTAAAGATATATTTTATTGATTTTTTACAGAGAGGAAGAGAGAGGAATATAGAGTTAGAAACATCGATGAGAGAGAAACATCGATCAGCTGCCTCTTGCACACTCCCCACTGGGGTTGTGCCCGCAACCAGGGTACATGCCCCCGACCGGAATCGAACCAGGACCCTTCGGTCCACAGGCTGACGCTCTATCCAGTGAGCCAAACCGGTTTCGGCTCGGCCCAGCTTTAAGTCTCCCTTGCGATTGGCTCCCGCTTTCTCTGTCCCGTGATGCCCATGGTTTGGCCGCCTTCATGGTGCTCGCCTTCAAGGCCCTGGGGGATGCCCGGCTCACCAGCCTTCCCCCAGCCCTCATCCTCCCGCTGGCCAAGTGCCTGCTCCCTGGAGTCCCTCTGTCTGCTCCCCTTTCCTTCTCCATCTGAACAGCTCCCACTAATTCTTCACTCAGCTCAGGTGTCCCTCTAGAGCTTCTACCCTCAGACCCCTCCCTGCCACATGGTGTCTGTCCTGTATCCCAGGCCCTGTGCTTACTGCGTCATTACTTTACCTCCATTTCACAGTAGTTAGTGCTTCTGTGCCCCTAAGGAAAGCGGGGCTCAGAAAGGGTGTCATCCCCCCCTTGTTCAGTTGGCTAATGAGCACGATGGGTTTGAGGCCAGAGCTCCTGATTTAGCTCCTGGGCTTGTCTGTCGCTCACCTCCCCTCACCTCCCAAGTTGGCCACCATGTCCATGAGCCTCGGAGCTGGAGCCGGAGCTGGCGCCAGGGTGTGACCTCTGACACAGGGAATCTGTCTCTTGTGTGTTGACTGCAGGGGCTGTCATTTCTTCTCACCTGAGGGAGGTCAACCACACCCCCCGCCCCAGGCTTCTCCCTCTGGGTTGGGTGTGGATGCATTTTTAGTTTAATTGAAATATGCTCGCTCCCCAGAGGGTCAGCACCTGCTACCTTAGCTCCCCTGCGGATTTGTGTCCTGCAAGTCCCTGTAATAAATCACCACAAACCGGTGACTTAGTGCATCAGACAGGCGGCCTCCCGTAGTTCTGGAGGCCAGAAATTTGGGATCAGGGTGTCTGTGGGGTCAGCTCCCTCTCCAGGCCTGGGGATGGTTCTCTGCCCCTCTGATTCCTGGTGGCTTGTGGCACATCACTCCAATCTCTGTCTCTGCCATCACACGGCCTTCTCCCGGTGTCTGTCCCTTCATCCCTCTGTTGTCTCTCACAAGGACACTTATCGCTAGACTCAGGTCTACCGAGATAATTCAGAATAACCTCAACTCCAGATTCTTAACTTGATTCTATTTGCAAAGATAGTTTTTCCAAATAAAGGCCCTACTCACAGGTTCCGGGTATTAGGAGGTGGACATACCTTTTTGGGGGGCCACCACCCAGCCCACTACACCATGGGAGACAGACAGGTGGGCGGAGTAGCGTGACCGTTGTAGGCACAGTGTGAGCTGGGGAAGATGTGCTGGGCTGTGGTGTTGGGTAAGTTTGGCCTGCGTTTCCTCATCTGCCAAAGGCAGTGTCACTAGACACAGACTCCGGAAGCAACCTAACCTACTGGGAGTTAAGTGGGAGGACCTGTAGGAACTGGCCAGCGAGAGGGCCAGTTCTTCTGAGTTCTCACCTGGCCCGCATCCTCTCCACCCTCTGGGCTGCAGTCCTGAGGTGGGAGGCAGAACTTAACCTCCTCCCTTTTTGTCTCTGCAGCGGCCCACCCGTGTGCCCGGGACAACGGCGGCTGCTCCCACATCTGCATTGCCAAGGGTGACGGGACACCACGGTGCTCATGCCCGGTCCACCTCGTGCTCCTGCAGAACCTGCTGACCTGTGGTGGTAGATATGACCTCAGTACTTTCTGTTGGGACCCACTTCTCTACCCACTGGTTGCTGCCCTGCATTCTTTTATTAAAATCACTAGAGGCCCGTTGCACCAAGATTCGTGCAATAGGCCTTCCTTCCCCTGGTTGCAGGCACCTGTTCTCCTCTGGCACCCAGGACCCAGGCCTTGGCTCCAGCTGGAGCCTTCAGTCTTCTCCGCTCTGGCTGGAGTGCTGCTCCTATAGCTCCCTCTGCCCCTCCAGCCCTTCCCCTCATAGCAGCCATCCCACCCTGCCCAGCTGCTCCATGCCTGTATATGTAAATTAACCCACCATATTTATTGGGTTAATTTGCATACTCACTCCTGATTGGCTGGTGGGTGTCACAGAAGCATGGCCAATTTGCATATTTTTCTTTTATTAGTATAGATAGTCTCTGTGGCATTCAGTCTCCAAAGCAGACTGTCTCTTTGTCATCCTCTCTTTTCTAACATTTGCATTCAGGGCTATGAGTTTCCCTCTAAGCATTGCTTTTGCTGCATCCACAAATTTTCATAATTTTCATTTTCAGTTCAAATATTTTTAAATTTCTCCTATGGCTTCTTCTCTGATCCATGTGTTATTTAGAAGTGTGGATAATTTCCTAATAATTGGGGATTTTCCAGCTCTCTTTCTGCTATGGATTTCCAGTTTAATCCCACTGTCATCTGATAGCAGACATTGTATGATTTCTGTCCTTTTAGTTTAGTTCAGGTGTGCTTCATGGTTCAGCCTGTGTCTTGACAAATGTTGCACGTGAGCTTGAGAAGAACGTGCCATCTGTTGCTGTCGGGTCCCTTGGATCCCACCTCCTGATCGTGGTCTTTGTTGGTGGCTCAGCATGCAGACATCCGCCACTGGCTCCTTTCAGACACCATTTGCACCCTGACTCCTGTGGCGTGTTCCGTGTTCTGTGTGGGTGGGCCTAGGGGGGACAGCCAGGCTTCTTTTTGAGTTTGTTCGGGTCCCCTTCCCTGCCTCAGGTCCTGTTCAGCTCGGTGAGAACCTTACGTGGGAGGCACACGGGCACCAAATGACAAAAGGCTCACATGAGTTGTTTCTGGGCGAAATGAATACTTTCCCCTGAGGTGTCAAGGGCGTTGAGGACTCTAGTTAAACATTAAGATGAAATTCTGGCCAACGTCCAGTTAGTTTTCTGCGATTTTTCCGCACAAAGGAGAGGAGGGATGGGGATGGGAGCCCTGGAAAATGGGGTGCTCTGGGCTGAGAAGCTCCCGGTGCCCCCTACTCTCTGCCTGCCTGCAGCCCAGCCCTGTTTCCCTCCACAATAAGAAAAACACACCAAGAAAGTTCATGTCTGTTAGCTCACATTTATCACCCTGTCTTCTTCTACATGGGGCATGGGGCAGCACCCAGGACACACCCACAATGGAGACCAATTGCACTGGGTGGGGCTGCGTGTGATAGCGAGACTGGGAAGACAGAAGAAAATAAAATAAAATAAAATAAAATAAAATATGCAAATGTACCATGCCTTCGTGACACCCACCAGCCAATCAGGAGTCGGTATGCAAATTAACCCAACAAATATGGTGGGTCAATTTGCATATTTTTTTCTGTCTCCTCACCCCTGCAGAGCCTCCCACGTGCTCCCCGGACCAGTTCACCTGTGCAACAGGGGACATCGACTGCATCCCTGCGGCCTGGCGCTGCGACGGCTTCCCGGAGTGCGATGACCAGAGCGACGAGGAGGGCTGCCCGGTGTGCTCAGCCGCCCAGTTCCCCTGCGCGCGGGGCCAGTGCGTGGACCTGAGGCTGCGCTGTGACGGTGAGGCTGACTGTCAGGACCGCTCAGATGAGGCAGACTGTGATGGTGAGGCCCCGCCCCGGCGGTCCCTACCCAATCCCCGTCCACCAAGGCCCTGCTCCTCGGCCCCCCTCCCCCCTAATCTGGCCTCTCCCCAGTTTGGCCCTAACCAGATTCTGCTCTATCCCCCCTCCTTTCTGGAGCCGTGGAATTCCCCCGAAGCCATTTGTCCCACCCTCTCCTAGGTCTCCGACTGGCCACAGGGGTGGCGAGGAGAGAAAACTTTGCCAGGAGAGAAATCACCAGGCCCTCCTCAGCTTGGGAGGGAAAGGAGTTACTTTCTAGGCCACATGTGGACACCCTTGCCGTCTGCCCCCATCCTGTCCTGTCAAGCAGTCTGACTCGAAGGCGGAGCGGGAGCGTCAATCCCGCCTTCCTTCCTTCCGCCAACAGTTTTACAGAAGCCAAGACACGTCCAGTAGCTGGACACTCGTGGTTCACCCCTGGGGAAACCCCACCCACGGGATGGGGCTGGCCGCCTCTGACTGCGTGTGGGGTGACCCTGACCCCTGGGTAGTTTCTAGCAGCCCATCGAAGCAGGAGTGACAAAGAGATGGGCTTCGTCAGCCCAGGTCCACTGTGACCAGCAGGCTCTTCCTTTAGACCTTGACAGGGAAACATCTGCTTCCCCTGGGAGTTTTCCTTTTAACAAGGACCCGCGTGGAGGTGCCTGTCACACGTCATTCACACCACGGCCCCAGGACTATCCCTGAGCTCTTGAAGGGCCGTTCTCACGGCCGCCCCCGTAGCCGGGGGTCCTGTCGGTGATAACACCGGTGCTGTCTGGTCACAGCCTGCCGCCCCTGGGCGTGATGAGCGTCATTTCCCTAGAGCCGTGGTCGGCAAACTCAGTAGTCCACAGAGCCACACGTCAACAGGACAACGATGGACATTTCTTTGGAGAGCCACATTTTTTAAACTTTTTTTTTTTTTAATATATATTTTATTGATTTTGTACAGAGAGGAAGGGAGAGAGATAGAAAGTTAGAAACATCGATGGGAGAGAGTCATCGATCAGCTGCCTCTTGCACACCCCCTACTGGGGATATGCCTGCAACCAAGGTACATGCCCTTGACCGGAATCGAACCCGGGACCCTTCAATCCCCAAGCCGACGCTCTATCCATTGAGCCAAACCGGTTTCGGCTAAACTTAAACTTCTTCTAACGCCCCTTCTTCAACATAGACTCGCCCAGGCCGTGGTGTGTTGTGGAAGAGCCACACTCCAGGGGCCAAAGAGCCGCACGTGGCTCGCGAGCCGCGGCTTGCCGACCACGGGCCTAGATGTTCCCGTCGTGTCGCCGTGGTGAAGTCTGTCCAACTTTGGGACTGTGGCGGAGGCTGTGGGCCGGGGACGGGGGCACCCTGGCCTGCGGGCTGACTCCAGACCACACCTGAGTTGGTAAACCAACGCTGGTTGGAACCCAGCAGGCTTGTTGGTTTCGGTCTCGTGCTGGGACAGCGACATCGAGCAGCTGAATAGAGACCGGTGGCCCCCCGGTGACTAAGCACTGAGCCAGCTGCGCCCTCCCGCCCAGCACTGTGTTCGGCCTCGATCGTGGGGGCGGCGGCAGCCCCGTGAGGAGACATCCCTGCCCCTTCCCATTGTAAACGTGTCTTCCGGTGCACATGCTACCTCCCCACCACCCCGGTGCCAGCTCCGGGCGCCCCCTCTGTTCCCAAGCCTCTCTCCCAAGTGGTTCTCGGGCTCCTGGGCAGGGCAGGTAGGAGCTCGGATAGCAAGTGTGCCGACGGCTGAGCCCCTGGCAGCTGCCTTCCTGGTGGGGCTCCAGCTCCTTCCCTGGCAGCGTTCGGGTGCAGGAAGGGGGGCGGCAGCAGCAGTCGGTACCCAGCCTCTCTCTTCCTCCCCCCGAGAGGCTGTGAGCCACGTCCTGAGGGGCTGGGCTCACAGGTGTGCCAGGGGCCCAGGCCCTTCACTAGCGGGTCGATTGTGCGGATGCCTCTGCCTTCAGAGTTCAGCTCTGCTGAGACATCACCTGTCCCTCCCATTCTCCCCCACCCCCCCACCTGCTCCAGGGAGCCAAAGCTTCTCGTGGGCGATCCTCTAGCTGGCTCACCTCCCGTGCCCTGGGAGAGCCGTGGGGTGGGGACTGGGTAGTCCCTGCGCTGTTGGGGCCGTGGAAGGAGCCTGATCAGTACCATCTCTTCCCTGCCGGCCCTGAGCCCAGCCTTGCAGGAGCTTTGGGACAAGGGTGGTCGAGGGGAGGGTGAGGGCCGGGTCTGCCATCTCCCTACCCAGCCTAGAAGGGGTCCCGTGTGTCCCTCTACACGTGGAGCCCAGCTCTCCGTGGTGTCCCGGGCGGCGGGGCAGGGAGCCACGCCGCGCCCTCTGCCCTCTCTGAGTGCCAGCTTCCCTCCTGCAGCCCTCTGCCTGCCCAACCAGTTCCGCTGCGCCAGCGGCCAGTGCATCCTCATCAAGCAGCAGTGCGACTCCTTCCCCGACTGCATCGACGGCTCCGACGAGCTCATGTGTGGTGAGCGGGGTCCCCCCGGTGCTGAGGCCCCGCCTCGGAGCTGGGGTCCAGAAGGGAGAAGCAGACGGGGAGCCGCGAGGTTGTGAGTCCTGGGCCTTGCCAGCAGGCAGGGGCGCTTTCCTGGAGCCGAGGAGGCGGGCAGCTAAGCCGAGGGGAGAGGGAAACCGTGAGCTGGGGGTGTTCCCGCCGGGAGAGGCGCAGGGGCAGGCCCCCTCGGGAGAAGGCATGTGCAGGTGCCGGGTTCGGCCTGAGTGCAAACTGTCCCGCTCCTGCCCGGGCACCTCGGCCTGTGGCATCGGTGAGGCGGCAGCAGGCTTCCCCTCGCCAGAGCTGTGCCCATGTTGAGTCTAGAGCCCAGACTCCAGCTCCTGTTCTGTCTGAATCAAAGACAGCGAGTTTCCCAGGCCCCCATGGCTCAGGTGCCCAAGGAGCACCTTCCCCCCCCCAGCTCATACGCTCAGAGGACCCCTGCGCGCACCTCGGCAGTCCGAGCTGGCTCCTGGCATGGCCGGCTGGGCTGAGGCCCCTCTGTCTGGGCCCTGCCACGGGATTTCTGTGGGGCTCAGCGAGCCCCGCTCGTGAAGGCCCTGGGCCCCTGGCACACCTGTGAGCCCAGCCCCTCTGCACAGGCGAAGTCCACTGCTAGATGGGCTGGGACAGTGGCCGGCAAACTCATTAGTCCACAGAGCCAGATATCAACAGGACGACGATTGACATTTCTTTTGAGAGCCCAATTGTTTTACCCTACTTACACGTGGTATTTTGTGGAAGAGCCACACTCCAGAGGCCAAAGAGCCGCATGTGGCTTGTGAGCCGCAGTTTGCCGACCACAGGGCTAGGAGACACTGGGTTCCTTCTGCCTGTCCCATGCCCGCTGCCTGGCGGTCAGTCCTGGAACCAGCCCCGCGGGGCCTCCTGGCCTAGCTCATGACTCATGGGAGCAGCTGTGTACTTCCAGCCGTCACCGAGAACCTCGGACAGAGGGGGGTGGGCATGAGGCTGCTGTGGGGAGTCACTGTTAAGGGGCCCTTGGGGTATACATAGAGCTTAGCCAAGTGGAGGAAGAGGAAGGGGAGGAGGAAGAGGAGGGGGAAGCGGGGGAGAAGAGTGCTCCAGGAAGGCCAAGGGGGCAGCGGGTGGGTGGTACTGAGGTTAGCATGGCTCCCCGGCCCCAGCACCCCAGCATCCCCTCCTTCCGGCCCTCCGTCCGTGAGTGCTGGCTGCAGGCAGGACCAGTTCCTGCAGGCAGGGCCCACGGTGTCCACCCCCAGGGGAGCCTGCTCCTTTGCAGTCCGCGCTGACCCCCGCTTCCTGCCTGTCCCCTGGCAGAGATCAACAAGCCGCCCCTGGACGACGGCCCGGCCCACAGCAGTGCCATCGGGCCCGTCATCGGCATCATCCTCTCGCTCTTCGTCATGGGCGGCGTCTACTTCGTCTGCCAGCGGGTGGTGTGCCAGCGCTACACGGGGGCCAGCGGGCCCTTCCCGCACGAGTACGTCAGCGGGACCCCCCACGTGCCCCTCAACTTCATAGCCCCGGGCGCCTCCCAGCACGGGCCCTTCCCAGGTGAGGAGCTGAGGCGGGCAGGGCTCTGGGCAGAGGGGGGCATGGTCTGGGCAGGATGTGGGCGAGTGGGTCAGGAAGGCCGCCGCCATGCCCCACGGCAGGCGCGTGGCAGACATCACTAGTCGATCACAGCTCTCGGGCTCCCCTGCTGAGCTGCTTGGCATCAGCGCCCTCAGCGCAGAGGCTGCACAGCTACGGCCCGTCCTTTGGCCAGGAGGGGTGGGCACGCTCTTTGGATGTGACCTTCCATAGTCATTTTTACTGATCTTTTTCACTTTTGAGAGGAAGGGGGAGAGAAGCATCAGTTTGTTGTTCCACGCATGTATGCATCCATTCGTTGATTCTTGTATGTGCCCTGACCTGGGATTGAACTGGCCATCTTGGCGCATCCGGACCACGCTCTGACCACCGAGATACCCAGCCCGACCACCGAGATACCCAGCCCAGGCTTTTAGTGCTCTGGTGGAGCATGTCTTTTTTTTTTTTTTTTTTTTTTAAATATATTTTATTGATTTTTTTATAGAGAGGAAGGGAGAGGGCTAGAGAGTTAGAAACGTCGATGAGAGAGAATCATCAACCAGCTGCCTCCTGCACACCCCCCACCAATGTACATGCCCTTGACCGGAATCGAACCCGGGACCCTTCAGTCCGCAGACCGACACTCTGTCCACTGAGCCAAACCGGTTTCAGCTGGAGCATGTCTTGAGTGTTTGGGGACAGCGGGGCGGCGAGGTGTGTGTGTGTGTGTGTGTGTGTGTGTGCGTGCGCGCGCTTCGCTTCTCTCTAGAATCCAAGGGCTCACTGGGTGTATAGCACAGAGCAGTTTTGTCCTGAGCGCAGTTAGGGCTGTGGCTGCAGTTAAAAGCACGGTGAGGTGTAGCCCACCAGCCGCAGGGAGCTGAGAGGCCACAGGTGTGGGTTCCCAGGGGCACTGCCAGGCTGGGGCACACGGTTGACATTACGGTGTGGCCGGGAAGGTGGGATCCTTCGGTGCTCGGCCCCAAGAGGGTCACTGAGGTCACCTCCGGGGCCACCTGGAGCTTCCTCAGTGCCTGCCCGGCCGTGGGTCCCTCCTTCCTGTCCTGTCCCCCTGCCCAGAGCCGGCCTTGCTGGGACCCTGACGTCTGTGGGCAGCTGAAGCCCGGTTCTGCTTGGGGGTGGGGGTGGGGGTGGTCAGGGGTTTCCCCAGAGCTCCGGGAGGCCCGAGGGAGCGGCTTGGTCACCCTAGCAGCAGTCCCCGGAGAACGGGGCTCTCTCTGTGCCAGGGGCCCTCTCCTGAGGCCCTCAGAGCCCACTCCCCAGGCCCACAGTGGCCCCTGGGGGGGGGTTGTCTGTGGGTCTCCCCGTTTTACAGATGAGGCTCGCACTGGCGGCGGGCGGCGGGCCTGGGCGGGACAGGCGCGCTCTCCTGGACCTGGGTCTGGTGGCGGCCGGAGCTGGGGAGGGCCGCTGTGTCTGTGGGGTGCCCCGGCCTGCCCTGCCCTGTCCCCTCCCCCCGCAGGCATCTCCTGCGGCAAGTCCATGATGAGCTCCGTGAGCCTGATGGGGGGCCGGGGCGGGGTGCCCCTCTATGACCGGAACCACGTCACCGGCGCCTCGTCCAGCAGCTCCTCCAGCACCAAGGCCACGCTGTACCCGCCGGTGAGTGGGGTGTGGTGGGGGGAGGCCGGCTGGCTGGGACCTCAGGATTCCTGGACCGATGAGCTGGTCCACCACAGGGAGCTCTCCTTCCTCCCCCGCACGCCTGCCGCCTTCCTCTTCGGTAACACTGCCTTGCGTCTAGAAAAGGGCCCGCCTCCTTTATTGGGGGTGATCTGGGAACCACACACAAATCTAGAGCGGAAGTTCCACCCGTCACCCCACCTCCTAGGCTGCTGGTGGGCATTTCACTGTCCGGGCGCAGTCTCTCTGTCTACCCTGCTTCCCCGAAAATAAGACAGTGCCTTATATTAATTTTTGCTCCCAAAGATGCGCTAGGTCTCATTTTCAGGGGATGTCTTATTTTTCCCATGAAGAAGAATACGGTACACATTTATCGTTAAATGAAAATAAAGGAAGTTTATGACCTGTACACGGTACGGTAGTAAGGTAGTTGTCAGCACACAAACCAGACAAACTGCGAATCCTACAGTATCAAGAATTGACTCATTTATTCAATGGCAATCATGTCATCGTCTTCTGGAACATCATCATAACAATCCAATTCCTGAATTTCCTGGTGAATTTCTTGTGACTCCATTTCTTTCAGAATCGGTGGACCAAATCTCTCATGTTTAGCCTGGGGGGGGGGGGGAGCCTTATTTTCAGGGGGATGCCTTACATTTCACTCAGAAGGAAACCTGTAAGTAGGTCTTATTTTCGGAGGATGTCTTATTTTCGGGGAAACACGGTAGATGGGGTGCTCGGAGGTCCCCGTGCAAGCTCCCCCTCAGCACCCCCACCGGGAGCACTCTGTTTTCCAACCCAGGCCTTGCTGGTTCCCAGAAAAGAGCTGGATTGTTTTCTGAAGGGCGGGCACGCGTGGGGTGACTTTGGCTGAAATGCTCCCTGAGGCTGCAGGACCCCCGGTGGGGTGGGGGCCGGCTCTCACCAAGCCACACCTGGTAGCAGAACAACTGTCTAGTGTCCGAGCCTCCCTGCGGGGTCCCTCGGGGGAACCCTCTCCCTGAGGTTGGCCGGGGTACCCTCGTTTCCAGGAGCACAGCTCCGGGGTGACCGGCGAGGTGGACGCACGCAGGTGAGCCTGTGTGTATGGAACCATCGGAGCCTGGAGGTTCTGCTCTTAATTCTTGGAAACCGGACTTCCTGTGACGGGATGTCCTAAGGGGAGGACAGCCCCCGGAGCTTTCTCTGGGGTCTCAGAAGCCCACCTGCCAGGGCTGGGCCTTTCTGTCCATCTGGGTGTCCCACTCATCCAGGGTGTTGCCTCCTCCTTGTCAGCCCTGAGCTTGGCAGGCCTGGAGGGAGCGGACCGGGCAGCAGAAGGTACCATCTCGGGTTCGCAGGACGGGCACTGAGTCTCCTGGAGGCTCCAGGGCCCAACTGCATTGTGGGGCAGAGGAGGCAGGACCCGGAAGCCTGGAGTGAGAATACTAACCGCCACTCCTCTCGTGCTCCCCGCTGCCTCTCACGTGCCCCACAGAACCAGCCAGAAGGCACGGAAACCCCGTAAGACCGAGCTGGCCCCAGGAGGCAGCCCCTCGGCCTCCCGGGCAGACACCGGAGGCTCAGGAAACTGCCTTCTCTGACCCAGGCTCTGCTGGGAGCCGGTGATCTTATTAGGCAGCAAGAGAGGACACGACCAGCCAACTGGTTTTTGTTGTTTGTTAATCCTCACTTGAGGATATTTTCAAAGAGAGTGGAAGGGAGGGAGGGAGAGGTGGGGGCGAGAGAGAAAAACATCAGTGTGGGAGAGACACATCGACCCATTGCCTCTCACACACGCCCTAATTGGGTGGGGAGCGAACCCGCAATCCAGGTACGTTCCCTTGCCTGGCAATCGAACCCGTGACCCTTCGCTCTAACCACTGACACATACTGGCCAGGGCCCAACCACTGTTTTTTTCCATATATATGTAACTCAAATACCATACAGTTCATCCACTTACACTGTACAATTCAGTGGCTTTTCGCATATTCATAGATCACCATGGTTAACTCTAGGACATTTTCATTACCCCAGAAAGAAACCACATGGAGCCAGCTATTTTTAAATTAACGACGCGATTTTGCATCAGCAATGCGTGTTCATGGTACAGAATTCAAAAGGCACACCGGAATGCACGGGGGGGAGACGGCCCCCATGCCCCCCCAACACGAGCAGGAACCCCGAGAGCAGCATTTCATGGCAAGGTGCTCGTGTGTGCTTCCTGAGGAATGTGCACATAAGCAAGTATACAAGAGTACGGACTTCATTTTCCAAAAAGAGAGAGTCATGTTTTTACCTTTTTTTTTTTTTTTTAAGTGTTTCGATTGATTTTTAGAGAGAGGGAGAAAGAGAAAGGGATAGAGAAATAGAAACATCCACGAGAGAGAAACATTATTTTATTGATTTTTTTTTTTTTTTTTTTTGAGAGGAAGGGAAAGCGTTAGAAAAGTCAATGAGAGCCGAAACCGGTTTGGCTCAGTGGTAGAGCGTCGGTCTGCGGACTGAAAGGTCCCGGGTTCGATTCCGGTCAAGGGCATGTACATTGGTTGCGGGCACATCCCCAGTAGGGGGTATGCAAGAGGCAGCTGGTCAGTGTTTCTCATCGATGTTTCTAGCTCTCTATCCCTCTCTCCTCCTCTCTGTAAAAAAAATCAATAAAATATATTTAAAAAAAGAAAAAGGGAAAAAAAAAAAAAGAAAAGTCAATGAGAGAGAAACATCGATCAGCTGCCTCCTGCACACCTCTCACTGGGGATGTGCCTGCAACCAAGGTACATGCCCTTAACTGGAATCGAACCTGGGACCCTTGAAGTCTGCAGGCCGGCGCTCTATCCACTGAGCCAAATCGGTTTTGGCAGAGAGAAACATTGTTGATGGGCTGCCTCCTGCATGCCCCCTAGGGGAACCAAGCCCATGCCCTGACCGGGAATCGAACTGGCAACCTCTTGCTTCCTGGGTCGATGCTCAATCATTGAGCCAGGAGCTGGGCTTTGGGTTCCGAGGGCAGGGGAAGGGCCTGGTCCTTCTTGTGGTGACCACCAGGTGTCAGGGCAGACCCTGGCTGGGGAAGAGGTCTTCTCAGCCCCATTTTAGAGGCCAGGAAACCTGGGCCCACGCAGGGGCCGTTCCTCACCGGACCAGGGGCCCGGGAGGTGTGGGCCGCTGCGCCGGTCCGTGCGGTGGGGACCCGCACCTCCTGCTCCAGGAGACCTGGCGGCGGTGGAGGGCCACGCAGCTGCGCCGGGCCCCTGTGACCCCCGCTTGGCTCTCCGCAGATCCTGAACCCCCCGCCGTCCCCCGCCACGGACCCCTCCCTGTACAACGTGGACGTGTTCTACTCTTCAAACATTCCCGCCCCCGCCAGGCCCTACAGGTACGCGGTCCCGGCACAGCCCCGGCGGGTCTCCGCGGAGGGAGGGCCTGGGAGACCATCACCCCACCCCAGGCCGTGACTGACCCCTGGGTGGTCAGGAGCACACGAGGCACCCAGTCCTGCCTCCCGCTCTCCTCCTCACCGGCCGCCCTCCTCACCAGAGGACCGGGCCTGCGGGGTGAGGCCAGAAACCCGCTGGGTCCCACGTCCCGAGCGGCTCTGAAGCTGGGACAGGCAGATGCTCCCGCTCATTCCGGCCTTGGCATGGCTGGTCCCACCGCCCGGGAAGGCCCATGCGTAGGGCTAAGCTTCCGGCTCCGTGGTCTGACTGACTGGCTGGGTCTGGCTGTGGGACCCTGGGAGGGATGTCGGGGATCACGTGTATGAGTGTGGGGGTGGCTCCACCTTGCCCCCCACTATCTCCTCCACGGGGTCTACATTGGGGTCACAGACCCCATCTCCCTTGGTGGGAAAAGGGGCACTTGAGGATGTTGAGAAGTGGGATCCGGTGTGCTGGTCTGTGTCCAGGGGCCAGCCACGGCCTGGGGTGGGGTGGTGGTCTCAGCCAGCTGGGCTCCAGCTGCACCGGGCCCCTCACCCCAAGTGAGCTACCTGATGGGGTGGGTGGGGTGGGCTCTGGCACATCCCCAGGCCGCCCAGGTGCAGGCAGAAGCTCTGCAGTGTTGGAGGCCCCTCCTTCTCCACTGAGTCACAGGCACAGTGGAGACTGACCCAGGCGTCCCCTGCCACCTAGTGGCCGTTTCGGGAACTCCGGGCCGAGCAGGGGCGATACCAGTCTCTGGAGAGAGACACCTCTTTGCTGGTCACTGCCTTGTTCCAGGACCCGCAGTGGCTCCCCAGCGCCTCAGTCAGGGTCTGTCCCCTGCAGCCTCCTAGGCCACTGCCCCTCTATCTCTGGAATACCCCCCTCCCCATGCCGTGTTCTGCCCGGATTTGGGTGTCACCTCTGACACCTCTTCCCTTCCCACTGTTTGTCGGGGTCCCTTTCTGCCCTTGGGGTCCCGTGAGGCGAATCCTCCTGTTACACTTTCCTCGGCACCAGGCACCCCTCGCTGGCCCTTGGGTGCTGGCTCCTCCTTCCTGCCCCTGGGAGCCCCCCGTGGCCTGGAACTGGGGCTCAGACACACACCAGGGCCCCAGCCCCACACTCAGGCCACAGGGCAGCCCGACCCAGGGCTCAGCGTGCAGGCAATGGCTCCAGGAGGACAGCTGGGTGGCGCCTCTGGGGGCAGGTTTCTTTACCTCAAGATGGGACCGGTCCAAGCCACAGTGACCGCATAGGAGGGGGAATGGTTGTCGAGCATTTTCTACGCAGAATCTCATTTCACCCTCACTCGTCGCTTTTGAGATGGGTGCTGCCTCGCTCTCCCCGTTTGATCCGCCAGGAGTGGAAGCTGAGAGAGGTTCAGTCAGTTGCCCAAGGACAGTCTGGTAGGCTCTGCCGGCCTTGTTCTCCGTGAAGGTGGCTGTGGCCTGGGGCTGCAGGGCTGCCGGGGGCCGGGCCCGGGAGCCCCGCTGGGGAGGCAGAGGCACGCCTACTCAGAGGTGGGGATGTGGAGGTGCAGGGGCCACATGGCCGGGGGACACCCCCCCCCCGTGCCCCTCGGGTCCTCAGATCACGTCCCACTCCCCTTCCTTTGTCCCGCCCAGGCCCTACATCATCCGCGGCATAGCGCCCCCGACGACACCCTGCAGCACAGACGTGTGCGACAGCGACTACAGCGCCAGCCGCTGGAAGGCCAGCAAGTACTACCTGGACCTGAACTCGGACTCTGACCCCTACCCGCCCCCGCCCACGCCCCACAGCCAGTACCTGTCGGCGGAGGACAGCTGCCCCCCGTCGCCCGCCACGGAGAGGAGCTACTTCCACCTCTTCCCGCCCCCGCCGTCCCCCTGCACGGACTCGTCCTGACCTCGGCCGGGCCGCCCGGCCTCTCTGCGCCCCTGTACATAGTTTTAAATATGAACAAAGAAAAAAATATATTTTATGATTTAAAAAATAAAATATAGTTGGGATTTTTAAACAGCGTGAGAGATGTGGACAGGGGCGTGGGTGGGCAGGGCCGGGGAGACTCCGTACAGTGGAGGACATGTTTATAAACCCTTTCTCTCTCTCTCTTTTTTTTTTTTTTTTTTAAGATCGCTGCCATTCTTGGGTGCCAGGTGTGCATTAGCGGGGAGTGTCCCCACGGAGTGAACTCCGACCTTTGCCTGGCCCTGCCCTGGACAGCCTCTGCCCTCCCGGGCGCAGGCGTCTCGCTTCACCAGGCTCCCGCGGGAGAGGGCAAAGGCCAGCGGGCAGGGCCGGCGTCGCGGCCGCAGCCATAAGGGGCCCCGGGCTTGGCTTCGTCTCGGCTGTTGCCATCCTGAAATTACAGACAACTTTTGAGAAGGAGGCCCCGTGTTTTAATGTTGCACGAATAGGTTTTGCAGGTTAAATAGCTGGGCTTTGGGCTGTGCCTGGCCAGTCTCTGCCACCCTCCGACCTGTGTGTGCCAACCGGCGGCTGTGCCCATCCAGACCGTGCTGGGGACTAGGAGCCCTCGGGTCCTGCCATCCACGTGGGCACAGCGGATGGGATGGGGCTGCCAGGCCACACTCCCCCCAGGGAAGGAAGCCCCAAGCCTGCCCGGGCCCCTGCTTCCCTGCCCTCGGCGTACGCTGTGGGGGGTTTGCGATGTGCCCGTCTGGGTAGTACGGGAGGAGGCTGCTATGCTAGGTGAGGCCCGGCTCCTGCCCCCGGGGTCCCCACCTGTGGAAGGAGACGGAGAAGTCGGCAAGTAATGGAGTGTTATCACGACGCTGGGCCGTTCCCCTGGGGCCAGGGCGGCTGGGAAGGGCCTGACCCTAACGGGGATGTCCGGGGTGGGTCACGGGAGACGCCCCCCGCAGAGGGCTGGGAGCACTCTCCATTGGAGTCCGAGCAGAGATCTGGAAGGAGGGCCTCCCAACAGGACCCCGAGCCGTCCGCCTCCAGGGCCTGCGTACAGAGGTGACGGCGAAGTGAACAGGCCAGCTGCCGGACGGCCTCCCACGAGGGGGCCCCGGGACACACTGGGTCCTGGAGCCCTGGCGCCGGGCGGTGGCAAGGCAGAGGCCCTCAGCACTCCGAGACTGCCTGGCCGGGGGACAAGCCTGCCAGGCCTGGCTCCTGGCTGGCCCTGCAGGAATCGCCTCCCCTGGCCCCTGACTGCGGACGCTCCTGCCGCTGATGGAGGCCGGGTGCCGGGGACGGGCAACCTGTGGTGGGTACAAAGCAGCAGGGAGCTCGGCCGTGGGGCCCCTGGCGGGACCTGTGCTCACACCCCCGTGGCCAGCAGGCGGGGTCGGATCTGCCTCTGGGCAGGCCAGCTGGCCCCATCTGTTAAGAAAGGGGCGTCGCCACCCCTCGGACTGCTGGAAGGCTCCCAGGAGATAAACGCCTGTGGGGGCACCTCGCCCAGGCTGCCCGGCAGGGAGCAGGTCCTTGGTGGAAGCTCAGCTCTCCGCCCCGCAGAGCTGCCAGCGCCCAGGATTCCTGTTCTTCCAGGTTGGAGCACACACCCTGAGGTGCTCATTCAAGCACCCATCCACGCCTGGGCAGCCAAGCAGGAAGTGCAGGCCACTTTCGCCGACTCGGAAGCAGTGGCTGCATGGCGGGGGGGCCCTCAGGAGGCCCGCCCTTCACTCATGCCTTGGGGGTCTCCTGGAGCACACCCGCTCCCTTCGCCCATCCAGCGGCCCTTCAGTCCGCTGGGGTCTGCCAGGGACCAGGCTTGGGCTGGGGAAGGAGAGGCCTGGGCTGCTGACCCCCGGTGGCCTGTGTGGGAGAGTGACCCATCGCAGCCCTCCCCCTCAGTCCCCTTGTACCCAATCCAGCCCTGATAGAACCACCGCATGGCTAGGGGTGCCATCTGGTGGCCAGAGGTCACTCCCTCCCCTGGACGCTTTCCTGCCAAGTGGTCAGCTAGAGGGAGTGGAGGACAACCTGTCCTGGTCTTTTTTTTTTTTTTTTTTTTAATATATTTTATTGATTTTTTTACAGAGAGGAAGGGAGAGGGATAGAGAGCTAGAAAAACATCTATGAGAGAGAATCATCAATCAGCTGCCTCCTGCACCCCCCCCCCCCCCCACCGGGGATGTGTCAATGTACATGCCCTTGACTGGAATCGAACCTGGGACCCTCCCATCCACAGACGCACGCTCTATCCACTGAGCCAAACCGGTTTCGGCGAACCCAGCTTTTCCCATTTAAACTTCACAACAGACCAGCGAGGCAGAGGGTATCTCCATTGGCAGTTAAGGAAACCGAAAAGAAGCTAGAATTTTTTCCATTCATTTGTTCATTCCTTTTAAAAATATATATATTTTTTCATTTTATTACTTATTTTGATTAATCCTCACTTGAGGATACTTTTCCCTTGATTTTTTTAGAGAGAGTGGGAGGGAGAGGGAGAGATAGAAATTTCGATGTGAGAGAGACTCCTGCACGCACCCCGTCCAGGGGACCCAGCAGCTGAGGTGCATGCCCTTGGCTGGACCTGAACCGCGGACGAGGGTCCATGGTTGGGCTGACACTCTATCCACGGAGCCAAACCAGGAGGGCCAATCATTCCTTTGGCCAATAAAAATTACGTGGATAGAGCGTCAGCCTGCCGACTGAAAGGTCCCAGGTTCGATTCCAGTCAAGGGCATGTACCTTGGTTGCAGGCACATCCCCAGTAGGGGGTGTGTAAGAGGCAGCTGATCGATGTTTCTCTCTCATCGACGTTTCTGGCTCTCTTTATCCCTCTCTCTTCCTCTCTGTAAAGAATGAATAAAATATATTTTAAAAAATTACTAATGGATTATTAGTTCTACTCAACCTGGCCAAAAGCACTTGTCCCTTCCCTCCAACACCTCTGCGGCGACACCCATGACACCCCGTCCCAGGATGCGTGTGGGAGCTCCTCCCTGTCCGGGTCCCGCAGCCCCCTGGGGTCGACGGCTGTCCTGGGTAGCCGGACAAAATGCATGTGGCCAGGCCTCGGGCATGTCCCCTGCCAGGCAGGACAGTGGGGAAGCAGGATGTGGGTAATGGGGAAGGTGCTGTCTCAGACAAACCTGGGTGGTTGGGAAGGGTTTGGGCCCCCCTTGGCCACTCGGGGATACCTTCTCGAGAATCACTCAGCTGGTTCTTCACAGCATGGGGACCCCCTTGCTGGTCCCACCCTTGCTGCCTCCTCTCTGGAGGTCCTCACCCAGATTCCTACCCTTCTACATCTCCCTCCACCCCAATGCCCACTTCTCTGCTTTCCCCATAAGCTCACTGGTGGCCCTAATGGTTAGCAACCCCAGCAGCTCCCTTTCTACTGACACCTGAGCGACCGACATTCCTATGATGGGAAAGAAAAGTCCTCCTCCTTCCCAGATGGGATCTGAGTGTGGGGGAGAAAAAGGAGGCAGAAGAGTTTTAAATTTCCAAGTTAAAATGGGTCTACCCTACCGAAACCGGTTTGGCTCAGTACCTTGGTTGCGGGCACATCCCCAGTGGGGGGGTGTGCAAGAGGCAGCTGATCGATGATTCTCCCTCATCGATGTTTCTAGCTCTCTATCCCTCTCTCTTCCTCTCTGTAAAATAACAATAAAATATATTTTAAAAAAATAAGATAAAAGGGGTCTTCCCGTCACATCCCACCAGAATTCCCCATCGGACCTGGTACCAGCCCAGCCCCCTCCCGAGCATGGCCCCCCCGGGGTGGGCCTATTCCAGTGCTTGACTGAGCCCGGTAACACCACAAAAGGAGAGCCAGTGTGGGATGCGTTTGTCCTCCAGGGGAGCTTGTTCAACTAAAAAGCCTTTTCTTTGCCCCGAGGTCAGATTCCTTGAGTGCATGTGTGTGTACAAACGTCCCTCCTTTTATGAAAGCATGATAATAATGAATGATGTTTTTAAAAGTCAATACCGATAGAATGAAAAGTTGGCAGTTCTGTGTCTGTTCCCAAAAGGAAGGAGTAATAACTGGTTGATGGGCACATGGGCGTGCATTATATGTTTCTCTCTGTCGTCGAGTTAGCTGTGAAATGATTTATATTAAATTTTTAAACGTCTAGATGGGTTAGAAATGTTAACATTAAAAATTAAATCACAAAAAGGTTACCGAGACAAAGGGGACGGTGGTAATCTGTGAAATCTAGGAATGCTACCATGGTAAGACCGACACAAAGTTCCAGTCACTCTCCTCCTGACAGCCCCCTGGCCCTTGGTGATTGGCTGAGCTCAAATATCACCTCCTTCAGGAAGTTCTCCTGACTTCAACCCTGGGGATTATGTTAGGATTTTTAAAATATGCAATACCACTGAAACCGGTTTGGCTCAGTGGATAGAGCGTTGGCCTACAGACTGAAGGGTCCCAGTAGGGGGTGTGCAGGAGGCAGCTGATCAATGTTTCTCTCTCATCAATGTTTCTGGCTCTCTATCCTCTCTTCCTCTCTGTAAAAACAAAATAAAATAAAAAAATAAAATAAAATATGCAATACCTGCACTGACCTCTTTTTCCCTTAATCTGTCAAAATATGACAGGCAACACAATAGTCATCCGGTGTGAATGAATCAAGATTGTACTTTTTGTTTTTTTGTTGTTTTTTTTTTCTCGTTTTTTTTTTTTCATTTGTAGCAGTACTTAGTGTCCAACAGAAACCACTCCGTCTGTCAAACAATATCTCGACTGCAAAGCTTCTCTTACTGTTGGTGGATCGATAATGACCCGGACAGTCACTATCACCGTGGCAACAGTGCCCGGGAACTATCAGAGGGAAATTGCACATGGAAGGCTGGTTCTAGAGCAGTCATGCCTCAGCTTCCTCCGGGTATGCTTTTCCTGCAAGTCTGGCGTGCCCTCGGGTACCACCAACCCAGGGCGGCTCCAAGACTGCAGACAAGATTGTACTTTTTGTGTGTGCTGCAGAGTTTTGTCAAAAAAAAAAAAAAAAAAAAAATATATATATATATATATATATTTGTGTGTGTGTGTGCGCGCTGCAGAGTTTTAGTAATTAGTTTATCTGTGCCATGAAATAAAAAAGGTTGAACTTGCTGGGTTAGGAGTTATAATAATTGGAGACTTTGGGGCCCACTTACGTTGTTCGAAGTACTGCATTATTTCATTTAATTATAGTGCACAAGGCCCGCCTCAGAGCCTGGGATGGAGGAGCTTGAAGCAGGTACTGGCAAGTCCTTTGATGAGGAGTGAGTCAAGAAATCGGTGGAAAGCTGGGCCCTCCCCAGGCGTCCAGGAGGGCAGGTCCCAGCCCTGTCCTGCTGTTCCCTGTAGCCTGCCCCCTGCTCCTAGATCTAGCCCTGAGCTTGCCCTCTGGCCCTGTGCTACTCTGGCTCCACACCGGCCTTTCTGACCTATAGCCACTCCAGAACACGCCCTTCTCTGCCCTCTCTCTGAGCATAAACCCAAGTTCCTCCTCTTGTCCTCAAGGTCCTGCACCCCACACCATCCTGCCCTGCCCCTCTCCCACCACCCTCCAGCCATCCCTGCCTCTCTGGCGCTCCCAAGCCGCACCTGGACGTCTCTGGTCTCTCTCCCTGCCATCGGGACCCCCCCGGGAGCCAGCGGCCCATCCTCCCTGGCCAGGGGTGGACAGGCCACTTGCTCTGAAGGATGCCCGCCCCCTCTGCGTCCTGTGTTGCTCACCACTCACCCGGTGCTGCCCAGGCGGTGCCTGACGTCCCCCACGGGCCGGGCGGCGCAGGCGCTCGCTGCAGGGCTGCCCACGAATGCAGAGCGAGCTCTGTAGCCCCGGCCTCCCCGCACGGCGCGCACACTCGTGGGCGTGAAGCTGCGTTCCCCGCACTCCCGCTCGCCCTCTGGTCGCGCTTTTAGGAATAAGGCAGGCTATCAGGAAGGTGGACAAGGAGGGCTCCAGGTGGGGTGCTCCTCGGTGGCCCGGCTTTCGGAGAGGAAGGTCGTAGGTAAATCCTTCCGTGACATAAAAGGGACTCCCTACTTCTTCCACCACACGGTTAGGGGAACCTGACCCCACTCACGGGGCAGCCACCTTTTTCTTTTGAGGGAATCACCCACCTCCTTTATAAAATGCAAACGTGGAGAATGCGGGCATCGATCCCGCTACCTCTCGCATGCTAAGCGAGCGCTCTACCATTTGAGCTAATTCCCCAGCTCCCGGGGACTTCCGCCGCGGGCACACATTGTGGCTCACGTCATCACTGGTTTCCTCCAGACCCTCCGGTCCGCCCGCCCGCCCATCTCGCCATCCCATTGGTCCTCTTGCAGTTCCTAGCTCCACGACCACGATTGGTTTGGCTCAATTGAGTTTTTAAACAGCATTGGCTATCGGATTGGTGGTCCGACACGTCCATCTAGGGGAGCCCCTACTGTTGCTACGGCGTAAGGGAACCCGGCTGGGTGTCTCCTGGTTCCCGATTTGTTTCTCCAGACGTCCGGGGGGGTCCTAGAGATTCCGGATCCGTCAAGTCCCTGGGAAAAGAATGCGCCTCTCGCGCTTGACTGACGGGTCCTGAAAGCCAATCGCAGTGAGTGCAACGGGGCACGCCGGGCGCTCCAATGGACTGCAGGGGGTGGGAGAGGACGGCCAATGAGCGTAGGGCTGGAGGCGGGATCAGGCTCTCCATTGGCCGCGAGGCGGCCGGAGGGTGGGAGGGGGGGAACTCAAGGCCTGCTTGATACGTCCGCCATTTTGGGCGCTTCGCTGATGGTGTCGGTGAGCGCGTTTCCCGCCTGAGCGCAACTAGCGGCGGGTCGCGGGCACCTCCAGGTAGTGAGGGGGGCGGGGGGGACGGAGGAGCGGGTGGCGGCTCGTGGTGCTCGGCACCCGGACGGCGGCGGGGGTCCCTCCGCCCGGCCTCGGATGGCGCTGGGAGGGAGCGTCCTGGCCCCCTCCCCTCCCCCCCGGAATTCGCCCGGCGGCCGGGGAGGCGCGGCGCTCGGGCTCCCCTGACCGTCCCCGCCTGCGCCTGTCAGCCGCCCGGCTCGCCCGCCGCGGGCCACGGGGTGGGACGCTGGCCCGGCCGCGGCGAACTTTGCGCCGGCGGCGGCGGCGGGCGGCGGGGCGGACCGGACCGGACTCGCCCCTAACCGGGCCGGGCCCGCTCCGCCGCGCTCCGGCCTATCTGCTCCGGCGCCGCCCCGCGTGCGGGCCCCCGAGCGTGTCAAGCGGAGGAGCAGCTCGCCGCGGACTCGCGAAGACCATTGTTGGAGCCCGTCCCCCGGAAAACAAGTTCTGTGGGTTCCTGTCCACCGGCCGCAGACTCTACGGAAAACGCGAGCGCTCGCCCCGAGTATTTAAATAGCCGATTTTTTTTTTTTTTTTTTTTTTTTAAGCTCGAGTGTTGTGACTCGAGCCGTCGAACCGCTCGCGAACGCCTCTCCGGAGCCAGGGGGTGGGCCTTCGGGCGGCCGGGAGGCCCTCCTCCTTCCAGAAGCCCGCTCGTGCGCTGTTCCCTCGGAGGGGTCTCCTCCCCAGACACCGCTTGCTCCGGTCGCCGCTTGGAGCTTAGGCTGTGGGTGCACGGAAGGAGCCCGCGGTGGTGTCCCGGTGCCCCGAGGTTTCAGCCTCCAAAGCGTCCCGTACTCCACAAGTTTCCTCCTCCGTGCGGGTCCCCGTAGAGTTTTGTTTACGTTGTGCTCTCATGGGAGGGGCCCTTGGTGGTGGTTCCTTTCATCCTCCCAGCACTGGATACGCGGAGGTGGTGTCCCGCTTTGTGAATTTTCACTTCGATTTTTGTCCCTCAAGGTCATGTCTGTTGCAGGTAGACAGCAAAGTGGGGAAGGGACTCCAGGCTTCCAGCCACTAGGATGTGTCTCCTAAGCGGTGGTGAAGTTGGAGCTCTCTCTCTTCGCTCTGGAGGTAGACTTGCCTGGGTTCAAGTCCTGGCGTCGCCACTTTGTAGCTTTGTGACCTTGGGCATGTTACTCAACCTCTCTGCTTCCTCTTATAATGTGGGGATGATAATAATAGTGTCTGCCAAATAAGTTTGTCGGGAGTGAGTTCGTGCATAGAAAGCAACGAGGAAAGGTGCCTAGGATGTAGAATCAGCTTAGTCATTGGTGGCTATTATTAATTTAAAATTTGCTTTTAAATGTTTAGGAATTACTAGGAAGCCACATGAGTGTGTAAGCCCTGCCTCTTGGTGAAAGTCTTTAGAAAGCTCTTGAGTAATTTAAGAGTCAGCTGGGCTGAGAAAACGAAGTGGAGATTTTCCCCCCTCTATTTTTAACTCATTGAATTGAATACACGTTTCCAGGAGTAATGGTTAGTGGTGGTGCATCAGAGCCTTTCGTGTAGGAGGCAGTTACATAAAGAAAAGCCTATGAGGAACTCAAGTTGGATTCTTTTCCTCTGACTTTTGGATGCTACATCCTAAGTGATTGGCACCCAACTCGTGAGCTCCAGGACTTCTCAGTGTAGTTACTGTGCATTGAGGTCTACTTCAGTGAAGGTAGTTTGGAAATAACTGTTGTCCTGGATGGATGCATTTCAGTGTCTGAGGGAACGCCATCCAGCCAGTCTCACACATACTCATAGTCTCTCAATTCCTGTCCCGTGCTCTTCTCCTTGGTACTGGAAACCATGCTCACTCCCCCTTGGCATTCTTGCTTGGGACCTGGCTTGTGCTGAGAAAGTGTTATTTTGATAGACTCGGTCTTATCTTAGGTAGAGATGAGCATCTTGCTGGTGTAACTTACCCAGAACAGGAAGAAGATTGTTTGGGATTAGAAAACTAGCTTTTGTATGAAGTGTAGCAAAAAAGATTAAAAAAAAAATAACTTGCTAGCTTCAGTTAACTACTTAAGAATTTGAAAGTCAGACCATAGCTGGATGTAAAATGAATAGTAATAAAATTAAGACTTGACAGGGTGAAGTTTGCTTAGCTTCTTTAAGTTTTTGTATCAATTTGGTACAAATACAATGTTATTAAATATAAACCAGTAGCTCTTCTTTAAAACAGTATTAGTGGTAGTTAGTTTGTTTCTATGATAAACTTGTGTCTTTCAGTTTTATAGTTAAGATCTTTGAGAGGCAGCCTGAGTATATATTGGTCTAAAATTTTATGTTTGTATTACGCTTAGTAAGAGTGAATGGTAGTGACAGTGAAACTCTTCTAACAATCTTCTCAACTAAAACTCAACATTGAGTTTATTTCATAGGAAGCACAAGAAGCTGTGGTTTGGTCCTCCTCATAAGTCCAGATCTGAGCCCAGTGTGGGCTGAGTAGTGCTAGCTACTTTTGTTGGTGAGATGGGCTGAAAACAGAGACCTGGCCTCTTGGCTTTAAGTAGCTTTCTTCTTATTTTTCTTTCTTAAGAGCACCTCATATGGTTGGTTTTTTATTTACTCTAAATGAGTGCTTCTCAACTGGGAACAATTTTGCCCCCAAAGAAACATTTGGCTATATGGCTATATATATATATATATAATTGATTTTAGAGAGGAAGGGAGAGGGAGATAGAAACATCAATGATGAAAGAGAGTCATTGATCGTCTGCCTCCTGCACATCCTACACACTCCACACTGGGGATGAAGCCTACAACACAGGCATGTGCCTCCTGGTTCATTGACACTCAGCCACTGAGCTACGCCGGCTGGGCTGGAGATATCTTTACTGTGGGCGATGGGCAATGTGCTATTGGCTTCTAGAGGGTAGAAATCAGGGTGCTGCTAAACATCTTGTAATGCACAGGACAGCATTTATTACCAACCCCGCTTTACACGCACACATTATCCAGCTCCAAAATCAATAGTGCCGAGGTTGAGAAACCCTGCTCTAGATAAATGCTAGACTGGCCTCCTTTAGAATCATCTGGGATACTTTTTATGACATAGATGATGGTATGATGGATCCATCTCTGGAAATCTGTGGCAGGATTGATAGTATGTTTTTTAAAAGCTCCCCATGTAATACTGAAGTGCAGCTAGGTTTTGGAAACGTGCTACACCAAAAATGTCAGGGACTACTTGGTCAAAGAATCCTTCAGGAGATTTGTACGGTGTCTGTTGTACGTAGGTTCTACCTTGGAGGTTGCTTAGTAATGGGAGATATGTGTACATACATTATTTTCAGGTGCCTGAATACTGAGCTTTAAATGAAAATTTTAATGAATTGATTTTATAAAATAATTTGGAAATGTTTCTCCCCATGAAAATAATTACCATATTGTGCCCTGGCTGGGTGGCTCAGTTGGTTGGAATGTTGTCTCATATACCAAAAGGTTCTGAATTCGGTTCTCAGCCAGACCTTTATAAAAACCTAGGTTGTGGATTCTATTCCTTGGGGATGATGTCAGCACATGTACAGGAAGCAGCCGATCTGTATTTCTCCCATCCAAGTACTAACCAGGCCCGACCCTGCTTAGCTTCTGAGATCAGACGAGATCGGGCGCGTTCAGGGGGGTATGGCTGTAGACGGATCTGTATTTCTCATCGATGTTTCCCTTGATGAGGGTTAAACAAAAATTACCATATTGTGCTGAACTTAGCAGCACTCTCAGGTATTTAGGGTTGTTTGCTCCTATGCTAAATAACCTTAAACAGTGTTTGTTTTTAAAAAAATATATTTTATTGATTTTTTTACAGAGAGGAAGGGAGAGGGATAGAGAGCTAGAAACATTGATGAGAGAGAAACATTGATTAGCTGCCTCTTGCACACCCAATACTGGGGATGTGCCTGCAACCAATGTACATGCCCTTGACTGGAATCGAACCTGGAACCTTTCAGTCCTCAGACCGAGGCTCTAGCCACTGAGCCACACCGGTTTCAGCTAAATGGTGGTTTTTGACTCTTGTATCTTTTGCCCTCATCTTGCTTATCATCTGTCAGTTCTGTTTTTAGATGCCAGCTTCATCGTTATCTTTTTTTATTCCCAGAGAGTTTGGCCCTGTATCAGTTTGCCAATTCTTCCCTTTGAGGGCAAGGGAGGCTACTCTGTGCTTAACCTTTCACACAGTGACCTTGCCAGCTGCTAAGGAGGGGTCCTCTGGGCCTGGACTTTGACATAGGTAGGTGTTTTACTGCTGAGAAATAGGAGGTGCAGTAGTAGAGAGAAGGGCAGAAATCCTTTTCTCGTACACACTTAAAATTTAGCTTTAGTATATTGAATGGAAGAAAGTAGTGTAAAAGCTATACAGATTTTCAGCAACTTAATGGTAATATCTAGACAAATAAAAAAGTTCATGCCGACACTTTCTAATCTTTTGGCTTATGGTCATCTACTTCTGATCGTCATTTATTTGATCAGAAATATATTGAGTCCTTACAGGAACTGTATTAGGGATTCACTCATGAACAGGTACTTAAGGACTTGGGCGAGACAGGAATGAAAAGAGATACAGTTTTGGCTGGAGACCAGATAACAAAACTTGTTAAATTTTACTAGTATGTGGAGTAAGTAGCCTCTTAGTGAGTGGCCCTCAAGGCCTCAGAGGAAAGAGCTTACACTGTATTTGCTGGTTAGGTGGTTGAGATTGCCGGAAGTCCTTTGCCAGAGAATAAAGGATTTATACCTTTGTTTCTCCTATGTATTAAGTGGTTATGTTGACTTGTGTCCTTGGTTTGGTGTGTCTTAAAAAGCAATGCCATTCTTCCCATGCTGGTTTATGACAGATATTATCCTATATAATAAAAGTCTAATATGCAAATTGTCCCTTCTAATGGGTGTTCTATCAGGACTTCAACCAGCGGGCGGGGCCGGGTCAGCCAACCTCAGGACTTCAACCAGGGGGCAGGGGCAGTTAGCCAGCCTCTCATACCTAGCCTCTAGTTGATCTATAATGTCTTTTGCTCCACTGATATTGGTTG
Source organism: Nyctalus aviator (assembly GCA_036971965.1). Classification (NCBI taxonomy): domain Eukaryota; kingdom Metazoa; phylum Chordata; class Mammalia; order Chiroptera; family Vespertilionidae; genus Nyctalus; species Nyctalus aviator. The sequence continues at coordinate 7,120,905 of CM072929.1, read as the reverse complement.
TCAGTCAAACTTGAAACAGTGACTGGCTCCATACTTATCAGGGCTTGATGCAGGTGTATGCCAGCCATCTTAAGTATCCTTGAAATTGATGGTGCTTCCAGTGGGAATGGTTTTTTGTTGCAGTCTGGATCTAGGTTGACTGGAGATTTGTTTTTGTGGCCTTTTGGCTTTGGCTTAGGTTTAGTTGCCATGGGAACCCCTTTTCTTTCCCCCTCTTTTCCTCCCTCCCCCTTTACTTTTCTTTCCTGGGAGAAGGGGAGATATTATTATTAGTTGCATTGATCCCCAATTTACTTCAGTTTTTGGATGATGATGAACTGACATCTGGATACCAGGTAAATTTGACTAGATAGTAAAGAAGCATGTGAAAGGGACCTTGGCAGCACTTGAAAGGCTTTCACTTTAACTGGGACATTTTTATGTCACAGACTTGGCAAAGAACTGGGTTTACTCTGAGTAGAGGCGGTTTACTACTTGTTACCTACATCTGGCTAGTGTTGACCTGTTTTATAAGTACGTATTAGTGAAGACTTCATAGTCTGTGAATTTATATAGTTTGACAAGTTATTAACATCTTTTTACTGATAATAGAAGGCTCTGATTTTGTACTTAACAACTATGGAGAAAACTAGGGTACTATTAGTTCCAGAATTCCTTATAGTGGAATATATACTGATTTTGGTTGGTTTGTGTGCCCCAGAGGTTAACTGCCATTGAAATCTGGTGGCCTAGAGGGAAGATGAGTGAAAGATTGTTTTTTGGTACATTAGAGAGCAGAACTAAAAAGGCTGCAGAAAAAATAAAAATTAATAGTGCAGAAGTAAGTATGATTGAATGTTGAGTCAGCAGACTTGGAGAAAGCAGTGTAGATTGCTGGTTGGATTCTTTAATTCTCTGTATGTGGATGCATATCTGAACAACAGTAATGGTGTAGAGACACTTTGACAAGAGAAAGCAGAGTTTGCCTGAGAACTGTGGCACTCTGAAACCCTAATCAGGGTAAGTAAAGCAGCTGTGTTACACTATCCAAGAGGCACGTTGCATGGTGGCCTAGTAGTTTAATAGGCATTGGTTGGACCTGGGAGAAATTGGCCTTTTTAAAAAATATATATATATATTTTTTATTTTGGTGCCTTGACTGGGAATCAAACCAGCAACCTTCTAGTGTACGGGACAGTGCCCAACACCTAACCAACTGAGCTTCACTGGCCAGGGCAAATCTGGGCATTCATTCACAGATGGGGGCAGTGGTGGAAGGAACATTGACAAGTATTGACTCAGGTGTTTGGGGCTTCCTTTCATGAGAATCATGGTTTTGGAGCTAGAATATAACTTAGATTATCTTAGAGAAAAATTTAGGCTACGCTGGAGAATGGACATGTGATTCCTTAGGGTTTTGCTGACTACTACCCTGTTTCCCCAAAAATAAGACAGTGTCTTATATTAATTTTTGCTCCCAAAGATGCGCTAGGTCTTATTTTCAGGGGATGTCTTATTTTTCCATGAAGAAGGATATGGTACACATTTATTGTTAAATGAAAATAAAGGAAATTTATTATCTGTATACGGTACGGTAGTACGATAGTTGTCAACACAAACCAGACAAACTGCGAATCCTACAGTATCAAGAATTTACTCATTTATTCAATGACAATCAGGTCATCATCTTCTGGAACATCATCAAAACAATCCAATTCCTGAATTTCCTGGTGAATTTCTTGTGACTCCATTTCTTTCAGAATCAGTGGACCAAATCTCTCATGTTTAGCCTAGGGGGGGGCTTATTTTCGGGGGATGCCTTATATTTCACTTAGAAGGAAATGTGTAAATAGATCTTATTTTCGGAGGATGTCTTATTTTCAGGGAAACATGGTAGACCACAATTCCAAGTGTCATTTGTTTCAAGAGTGACATCACAGGTGGATCTCACTGAGAGTTAAGAGCAAAGGATTAACATGAATTATTTCCTTTTTGTGGAGTACAGGCCAGTTTTTGTCATTGTAGATGAGGGGGTAGTGTCTCTGGGTTTTTGTTGCTGACAAAGATACACAGGGGTTCTGTTGTCTCTGGACCATGGGTAGGTCTCATCTGCCTCTGTTGGCTGTGAGACCCTATCCCTGGAGAGTAAGTAACACTCTTTGAATGAGCCCCACCCCTCTCTTCCTTTCCACTGTGGATCTCTTGTCCTTGCTTTATTACATTGGATTCAACAACTATCCAGGGTAATAAACATCCATCATAGGTATAGCATTTTAAGCTAAGGGAGTTTTCATAGACTATTACATTTTCTGTCCCCAGTTCAGAGTATGTTATGGAGGTCAGGAGTACTCAGGGTCTAAAATAACTGGTTTTGAGTTCTGGCTCCCACAGTTTTTCAACTATGGGGAAATATTAGTGAATATTAAATATAGACTAATTAGCACAGTGCCTAGTTCAAGAGTAATATTTGTATTAATTTTATTATTGTGACCAATCTTCCCAGTAATAATAGAAGTAACTGCAGAAATGACTCCAATATAAGGTGAAGTGAATGCTCTCAAGATGTGAAATGGACTATTATGACGACGTAGAGGATCTCTGAGGTCTAACTAGTTGTTCTGGGGAAATACAGAGTAATGGAATTGGGTCAGGGAAGGTTATGGAGTTAGCATGCAAATGTGTTGTGTTATTTTTTAAAATTTAGATTAAGTTATTGAACTCTCTCTGCCATTATAAAGGTAACTCTGCTTTGAAGCCTCCCATATTAAACCATATTTTCTCAGTATACTGTGCTCCTGAAGAAAAATCACATCTGCTTTGAAATGTCAGTGCATTTTAACAGATGATTGGTCATATATATTTTATTGATTTTGTACAGAGAGGAAGGGAGAGAGATAGTTAGAAACATCGATGAGAGAGAGTCATCGATCAGCTGCCTCTTGCACACCCCCTACTGGGGATATGCCCACAACTAAGGTACATGCCCTTGACCGGAATCGAACACGGGTCCCTTCAGTCCACAAGCCGATGCTCTATCCATTGAGCCAAACCGGTTTTGGCTGATTGATCTTTTTAATTTTGTACTTAACTTCTTTACAAATTTCACATTATTATCAGACAACTCTTCTGTAAAGGGCCAGTTAGAGAAATTTAAAGGCTCTGGGGGCAGTTGTGTGAACGCAGCCTTAGACAACATGTAAACAAATGAAGGTGGCTGTCTTCCAATAGTTTTATTTACAAAATCAGGTGGTAGGCTGGATTTGGACAGTCCTGTGCTAACCTTTTTATTTTAATTTTTAGTAAGATCATATGTTCAAAGAATAATACCAGTATGTGTACAGATATTAAATGTTAAAACAATAATTGTGTGCCCACTAACCACCTTACAAAATATGACGTTGCCACACCTTTGGCTCCCTGTATGCCCTCCCCAGAACACTTCTTCCCTCTTCTGACCTCCCCAAGGAAGCACTCCCCTGCACGGATCATTTTCATGCTTTACTTTAAGGTGTTGCCATCTGTGAATGTATCCTTAGGTAACTTAATTTTTACACGTCTTTTTGTGGACCTGTACCCTTCTGTTTTTTGAGATTCATTTATTCAAATGCTGGAGGCCAGGTGCACGAGATTTGGGCACTGGGGTGGGGGGGGGGGTGGTCCCTCAGCTCTGCCTGTGCCCTCTCGCAGTCCGGGAGCCCTCAGGATGTCAGTGGGACATCCTTGGCACTGCTATGGAGGCGGGAATAGCTCCCAGTCGTGAGCCCCGCTTCGGGGGTTCTGGCTGAGTGGTGCTCCCCCTGTGGGAGTGCACTGACCATCAGGAGGCAGCTCCAAAGTTGAGCATCTGCCCCCCGGTGGTTAGTGCACGTCATAGCGATTGGTCGTTCCATAGTTCAGTCAATTTACATATTACCCTTTATTATATAGGAAGGATGTGTACTTATCATGTTTTAGGCATTAAGACGCATGTTCTCATGCTGAGTATATTAGCAGTGAGGAAAACAAAAAAATGTCTGCCTTCACAGAGTTTACATTTTAATGGGGAAAGACACTTCACAGCCCTGATCATTGGGATGTGGTTCAGTTGGATCATAGTAAAAAAAAAAAGTATGAAGTTCTATTCTCCCCTCCTCTCTGTAATTTAAAAAGAAAAGAAAAGAAGAATTCACAAGAAAGTTAGATATAACAATCATGTGATCAGCAGGGAGAAAAGTAAAGCAGGGAAGTGGGTAGGTGGGTGAGTGGGGGCTGTTTGCAGATGGAAATATGGTTCGGGTGGGCCTCCCTGAGAAAGGGGACCCACGAGGAGGTCAGGGAGAGAGCCTGTGGCTCTGGGTGTGGGTGGTGTGGGAGGAGAGCCTGGTGTGCTGAGGTCCTCAGAGGGCAGGAGGGAGGGACAGTAGGAAGAGGCCAGGCGTGTTGGCAGGAGAGCCCCAGGGAGAGTGGCAGAAGATAAATAAGGTCAGAGGGATTAAGGTGGAGTAGGAGCCCATCAAACAGGTTTTCGTTAGTTTTTTGTCTTTTTCTTTGAATGAGAGATGGGAAATTGTTGTGTTTTGAGCAGCTGTGTGATGTGAGATCTGATTCATTTTTTTAAAAGGTCCTCTTAAAGCTCTGTTAAGAATAGCTGTCTTGCCCAGCCAGTGTGACTCAGTGGTTTAGCATTGTGAACAGGTCACGGTTCAGTTCCTGGTCAGGGCATATGCCCAGGTTGCAGGCTTGATCCCCAGTGTGAGGTATGCAGGAGGCAGCCCATCGGTAATTCTCTCTCATCATTGATGTTGCTATCTGTCTCTCCCTCTCTCTTTCTCTCTAAAATAACAAAGAAAAAAATCTATATATTTTTTAAAAGAATAGCTGTCTTTCCAAAACCGGTTTGGCTCAGTGGATAGAGCGTCAGCCTACGGACTGAAAGGTCCCAGGTTCGATTCTGGTCAAGGACATGTACCTTGGTTGCAGGCACATCCCCAGTGCGGGATGTGCAAGAGGCAGTTGATCAGTGTTTCTCTCTCATCGATGTTTCTAACTCTATCTCTCTCCATTCCTTTCTAAAAAAAAAAAAAAAAATCAATAAAATATATTTAAAAAAAAAAGAATAGCTGTCTTGTGCTGTTGCAAAATAATGGCAGCTGGGACTGACAGGAAACACAGGTGTCAGTGAGAAGCAAGCAGTTGGATTCTGGGTGCATCTTGAAAGTAGTGACAATATGATTTGCTTAGAGTGAGTGAAGGATAATGATACTGGGGGTTTTTGCCTCTGTGGGAGTTGCCATTTATGAAGAAAGGGAAGACGGGGAGGCAAGGTTGTGAAAGCAACCCGTGTTAAGTTGGAAACTTTTAGAGTCCACTGGAGACATGTAGTATTAAGACTTTTGAAGTTGAGGGGGAAGATAGAAATCTGAGACACAGTCCTGAGATTGAGTGAAAGCACAGAGGACTGAGGGCTGAGTCAGCGAGGGAAGCAGGGCTTGTGAACCATGTGAGCCCATGTAAACAGTGCATCTGTGCAGCCAAGGAGAATGTTGTCATGGAGGAGGGAGGGAGACCTGTGCTCAAGGCTGTTGCTGTAAGGTCAGATCGAATGAGGGTCAAGGCTTGTTTGGAGGCTTTGGCAGCACTGAAAATTGATGACCTTGACAAGAGCAGTTTTAGAGGATGATGCCGGAAAAACCTGAGAAGGAGGGCTCATGAAGAACTGAGAGAAGAGGACCTCAAAAAAAAGAAAGCTTTTTATCAGGCCCCAGGATGCTGCAGTGAGATTTGAGACTCGGAAGGTTTTGATGAGATGGGAGAAATTACAGCATTTTTGTCATGTTGATGAGAAATGTTCTGTACAGAGTAACCAACTTGATGAAGTGGGAGAGAGGGCACTTGCTGGAGCCTGGCTTTTGGGAAGGCCACAGAGGAGGGCCGAGTGGAGAGTCCACTCTCAAGGGCGGAGTGGAGAGTCCATAGACTCTTGAGAAGAGGGAGAGCAGAGTTGGGATAGTGGGATCAGGTGGACATTTTCTCCTGTCTTCCCAGTGAAATAGGAAGGCATTGTCGGTGAAAACGATGGTGAGTAGGGGCTAGGGAGTTGTGGGCAGAGAGAAGGTATGGAATAGTTTGCGGTTAAGTATGATAAGAATGTGAGTGGATTAGCAACCTGGAATGGCTTAGCAGAAGAGAGTGATCTGAAGGAAACAGCAATGTGTTGTTCTAGAGGAGGCAGAGAAGACAGGGCTGTGTTGTGCGAGAGTTTTTGCCCCTGCCTCGTTCTCCAGCAAAAGTGGCAATGCCAGAAGAGGTCCAGGAAGCGAGTCTACTGGCGGGGCATGAAGTCAGAGCTGGGAAGGGAGGAAGTGAGGGCACATTGGTAGTGAGGGTTGTCAGCAGTGATGCATGTAACTGTAGTTCATTCCTGTTTCCTTCTGTGTCCTGTTTTAGACTGAATACATCTCATTTTATTCTGTCCTATCATTGGAAGGTAGGACTGTTTTCAGCAAAGAAACTGATATTATGAACAAGTGCAAGACTTTTCTTTAGAGCATAGACCTTGCTGGGTAGTGGGACCTGTACATCTTTAACTGTAGTAGCTGGTGCAAATTGTGTTCCAAAATGGCCGCCCAGTTTACCTTCCTACCAGCACTATTGTTCTATGTCCTTGCTAACCCTTGGTGTTGTCAGACTTTCTTTATTTGCCAGTTTGTTGGGTGTGAACTTAAATGCCACTTAAAAAAAAAAAAAAGTCATTTTCAAAAAATAACAGCTTTATTGACATAATTCACATACCATAGAGTTCACCCATTTAAAGTATACTAAAAATTTAGTGGGTTTTAGTATATTCACAGAATTGTGTAATCCTCATCACAATCTTATTTTAGAATATTGTCATCACCCAAAAAGAAACCTTGAACCCAATAGTAGTTTTCTTCATTTCTGTCTAATCTTTAGACAACTATTAATAAAACTTTCTATTTCTATAGATTTGCCTATTCTAGACATTTCAAATTAACGGAATCATACTACATATATAAATGGAATCATACAATATATGGTCTTTTGTGTCTGGCTCCTTTCACTTAGCAAAATGTTTTCAAAGTTCATCCATGTTGTAGTGTCTGTCACTATCAGTACTTAATTGCTTTTCATTACTGAATGATACTCCATTGTATGGCTATACCACATGTTATTTGTCCATTCATTAGTTGATAAACATTTGGGTTTCCACTTTTTTACTGTTATTAATACTATGAGCATTTGTGTACAAGTTTTTGGGTGGGCATACGTTTTTATTTCTCTTGTATACTTAGGAGTGGAATTATTAGGTAATGTGGTTACTATGGGTTTTGAAGAACTACCTAACTGATTTACAAAGTGGCTATACCATATTATATTCTTACCAACACTACATCAGGGTTCCACTTTCTCCATGTTCTTGCTAATATTTACTATTTTCCATTAAAAAAAATTGTAGCCATTTTAGGAGTGTGACCTATGGTATCTCACTGTGGTTTTGATTTGCCTTCCCCTAATGATAATGCTATTGAGCATCTTTTCATGTGATTATAGGCCTTTTGTATATCTTTAGAGGAAAGTATTTAAAAACATTACCCATTTTGTTAATTTGTTTTTGCATGGTTTTAATGTTCTTTTCTCTGGTTACTAGTGAAGTTAAGTATCTTTTGGCTTCTTGGATTTCCACTTTTGTGAAATGCCTATTTGTCTTTTTATTTAGTTTGATTTTTCTTATTTGTAGGGATTAACATATTCTGTTTAATAATCTTTTATTATCTGTGTGACAAATAATCTCTTCAGTTTGTGAATTGTCTTTTTAATGTATTTATGGAATCTTTAAAAAGTTGCTATTGAAAGCATGGAATAAAAGGACAAAAAAGGATCTCAGTGTTGTAATCTTTCCTTCTAGTCTTCATGCTATACAAGTAAAAGAGAAAATATATTTTTGGTTTATAGATAGTTGTCTTTTAAAAAGTTTTATGGTTTCTTGCCAAAACCGGTTTGGCTCAGTGGTAGAGCGTCGGTCTTCGGACTGAAGGGTCCCAGGTTCGATTCCGGTCAAGGGCATGTGCATTGGTTGCGGGCACATCCCCGGTGGGGGGTGTGCAGAAGGCGGAAGTTGTTTTCTCTTTATTGTTAAATGGAAATGCAGCTGACGTTATAGTATGTATCTTACCAAACCCTGGTTCAGGAATTCTGCAGTGAGAACCTTTGACAGATAGAAATTACTTGAATGGTCTTATCCCTAATCAGAACTTTGGTCATCTTTTGGTCAAAATTGGCCTTCGAGATTGTCTAATTATGGCAGCTTTAGAATATGTAGTGAACTCTGTGTTTCTGTTGTAACCAATAAGGACCTCTTTAATTCAAAGAAAACAAAGTTCGTTTTGAGGAGAAGAGGCAGGAACAGTGTAGACGTAGCATTGTGGAGTCATTGTTTTAAGTTTGTCAAGTGGTTTTCCTAGTAACTGAGAATTGGTTTTCTTGTTCCTCAAGAATTAGGTTCCAGGTTTTTAGTTTCTTTATTAAGAATTGCAGAGATTTTGCCATTTTATGACTTCCAAAGTTTCAGCTGTGAAAGTGCTGTTAAATGGCTAAAAGTGCTGGTTGGTGGTGGTTATTGATGTATTTAATTCTTTAGTATTCTGAAGAGAAGTAGATACTTAGGTCTCAGTACTTATCATTGTTGCTGAAGATGTTTGTTCTGTGTAAGAATGTGTTCATCACCCTTAAGAAAGGGTTTACTTCCTTTTCCTGAAGTAATTCTTAAAGTGTGGATAGGATGATTTTGCAGGTTAAAAATCCCAAGATTAACATTGTTTCAGCATTTCAAATCAGATTTTTGTTATCAATAAAATCTTTTTTCTGAGAAGGAAAAAATCCGGCTTATTTAGGAAATATTTATAGGTTCAATGTGAAACTTACTTTACTTATGACATTATAGACTGTAAAACTGAACTGAAAGGAAAATTAATGTGTAGTTGAAATTTTATTTAAAATACTCTCTGCATTTTGTTTTAGACCAGCATGTTTTGGAAATTTGATCTTCACTCATCATCCCACATAGACACGCTTCTAGAAAGAGAAGATGTAACACTGAAGGAGTTAATGGACGAGGAAGATGTTTTACAGGAATGTAAAGCTCAGAACCGCAAACTTATAGAGTTTCTGTTAAAAGCAGAATGTCTCGAAGATTTAGTCTCGTTCATTATAGAAGAACCACCTCAAGACGTGGATGAAAAGATCAGATACAAGTAAGAAATTCAGTATTCTCTTTAGGGTGGGACTGAAGCTAATGGGGGGTAGAATATTCATTCTCGTCCTACAGCTGCTGCAGACCATTTACAGCGTTTAGATGGTCGGGAGTGATGGGCTAGCAGAGGACCTAATCTGTTCTAGAATTAAGTCCAGTGAAATGATGGGATTTTTAAAAACAAGTGTTCTATATTTCACTCAAAGGGGCAAAGTGTCCTGTAATTAGTGATGAAGTTTCTTAAAATAGGAAGATAGAGGTTGCGTGACCATCCAAGATCACACAATGAATCTAAGCTGGGGCTTGGGTTCTGAAGAACCTTGTTGATAAAATAAATTCTGACCTTTTGTTAACTGAAAGTAAGGGTGTGTGTCTTGGTGAATATTAGTGTCACTAAATTTAAGTATGTAACACCTTGAGTAACTATAGTGCACTTACTTACTCACTAGTTTCACCTGCTTACAAGGAGAATGTTAGTACAGTGGGACCCTTTGTCACCGTCTCTGTGAAACTGTATACAGACCCCTGGAATATTTCATATGTATTTGAAGTATTGGGTTTCAGTTATTTTTCCATCTCCAACTAGTGAAATATTTGGTTCACCTCCTACCCTTCCCCCAAGAAAATAGTACAAATTTAGGAGCGAAAAATTATTATGTGCTAAATAAACTTCATGAACTAGGAAGAATTATGGTGGTTTATTTATTTTATCCTCCATCTCAGAATATATATATATATATATATTTTTTTTCTTTTTTTTTCTTTTTAAGGGAGAGAGGGGAACATCAATGTGAGAGAGAAATATCAATCAGTTGCCTGCTGTACACACCCCAATCAGGTATTGAACCAGAAATCTAGATGTGTGCCTTGACCGGGAATCAAACCTGCAACCTTTTGGTGTAGTAGATGACGCTCTAGCCAATTGAGCCACTCGGCAGGGAGAAGAATTATGTTTTTTAGTTGGTTATCTTTTGTGCTTTCTTTTTAGATAACTTTTCATTTCTTCATGGTGAGAATTTTGCTGTCAGGGGAATAATAATTATTAATGTTTTTAGTCATGTTCTCTGTCAACCATGAAGATTGACAAGTAGCATTCAGTGACAGCCTCCACTCAGAGATCAGTGTCTGAAAAAAGAAAAGGAAAGAAATTTGGTGTCAGAAATGATACTATATTCTCATTCTCAAGAGATAGACACTGTGCTACTTTGGAATTCCTGCCACATGTGGGGTGCTATTTGGGGCTTATGCCGGTAGGAGACACCGTGGTGTGGGCTTCAGATCAGGCCCTCCCCTCAACAAGTCTGAGAACTCGAGGAGGGGGCTTGCCTTCTGGGTTCTGATTCTTTCTGTCCTGAAGCTAATATTCTTTAACTGGGGAAGTGTAGGCACGCCTATGGAAAGTGCTTATTTTGCCAAAAAGTAGTTGTGGCTTTTGTTATGCCATGCCAGCAGTTTGGTGGGGGTTTTTGTTTGTGTTTTTCTGGTGGCGTTTTTGTGCAAAAGGAGGTGTGCCTCCCCTGGACACAGCCTTCTGGATGGCACCATTTCAAGAGAGCATAACCCGGGCAGAGCCGTTCTCTGCTGTGCTTCTGGCCTAGGCAGTGCCATCAGCTGTGTATGTTACATCACAGCTGGATGACTCAGGCAACAGGGTTAGTACAGAGGGTTTTTCCAGTGGGGTCTGAAAGCTTTTCAGAGTTAGGGTTGACAGTAGTCATCTAAGAAAATTGAGGCTGGTGTTTTATAGTTTCTGGATGATGGAGTGATTACTGTATATTAATTATAAACTCATCACTATTCTAATTTAGTTCGGTGATCATATACAACATATTAAAGGATTGTCATTTTACACCTTTTTAATTCTAATGACAGATACCTAATTTTAAATAATTTAGCATAAATTTGAACTAACAGAACTTTAAAAATAGGCCCTTAGTAGAAGTATAAACCCAAAGGCTAAAATGCTGTTTTAGTCAAAGTTCCCACAGAGGGACTGGACTGCAGGCTTCTAGAGGCAGGAGGAAAACCTGCAGGCTGCTACCCTGAGAGTGGAGGGCAGAAGAGCTTTGGGAGAAGGGACGGGACAGGGACAGGGCTGCTGCCTCCTGGCCAGGTGGTGGTTGGTGTTGGCATTGTGGAGCCCGTGGGCCCTGGTGAATTGGAGACAAACCAGGGACAGCTCTTCAGGCAGTTTCCTAGAAAGGGAGGAAGAAAGTGGGAGCTACAGGCAGACGTGGAGTCAGGAGAGGGTGGCGTCCTTTCCCCTAGATCAGTGGTTGGCAAACTCACTGGTCAGCAGAGCCAAATAGCAACAGCACAACGATTGAAATTTCTTTTGAGAGCCACATTTTTAAACTTAAACTTCTTCTAATGCCACCTCTTCAAAATAGACTCGCCCAGGCCGTGATTTCTGTGGAAGAGCCATACTCAAGGGGCCAAAGAGCCGCAGTTTGCCGACAACGGCCCTAGATGGAAGAAATAATGGTGCAATTCAGGGGGAAATGATGGTCCAGTGTAGACTGAGGAGGAATGGAGATTGAGTGATGTGCTGTGCCTGAGTGGGTGGATGGGGATGGGATCAAGAGGACAAGTGACTAGTAGCTTAGGAGCAAGGCTGGCTCCCAGGTCAGGGTGCAGTCAACCAGGTTCTCTTCTGGCTGCTTTTATGTTCTCAGTGCCAGGAAGGAATCGAAGTCGGTGTATGTGTGGGGTAGGAGCAGAGGCCTTGCCCAGGGGTAAGGTAGAGGGTTTATTATTTATTTGTTTTTACTGATCTGAGAGAGAAAGAGAGAGAGATATCAATGATGAGAGAATCATTGATTGTCTGCCTCTGACACGCCTCCTACTGGGGACAGAGCCCAAAACCCCAGCATGTGCCCGGAACTGGGAATTGAACCGTTACCTCCTGGTTCATGGGTCATTCATTGCTCAACCACTTTGGGTAATTTTGAACTTGTTTAATGTTGAGGGGGAGAGGGTGTAGCCTCAGCCTGTTCAGAACCATAACTTTGAGCCTTGTCTGTAGAGCCCAGGCCCCACATGTGCTCTTTTTAAGCTAGGTCACACATCCAAGTTTCCTGTGGGGAAAATGGATGCAGAATTTAAAAGGTGATCTCTGTGTCAGAAGTTGAAGAGTCTGCCCATACATTTGGTTTGCAACTGGGGTTGCGGTCAGCTGCCTTTTACCAATCCTTTATTTGCCGGAAACTTTCAAATCTCGGCAGTTGAGACAATGTGCCCCCAAGCCCTATGGCAGCATTTCAGCCCTTCTATAAAGTGAAAATAAGAAGGAATAAAAACAGCTAGCACCCATTTACTCTAAGCCTTCTCAGTATTTTGTATATATTATTCTCCCCAGTGGAGTAAGGACTATTATCTTAACATTACAGATTTGGAAACTGAGGCCCAGAGAGGTTAAGTAACTTGCCCATGATACAGATTATAAGTGGTGGAGACAGATTCCTAACCTCAATGATGTGACTCTAGAAGTCACGCCTGTAATCACTGGATAATGATTATGCCTGTAATCACAGCAAAATGGCGTCTTTATGTTACGGCATCTATATGCCAACATGTGAGGAAGGTTTTAATTTGATTGAGCCATAAGCTTCCAGAAGTGGCTATTTGGTAATGTGATTTTTGTGCCCATGCAGCTTCCAGTTCTATTGTCTCTTCAGGTTTGTTTTTTTTTTCTCTTTTTTTTTCTCCTCTCTCCTTGCAAAAGTTCATTTGGGGACATTTTCCTATTGCTCAGTCTTCTGACCTCATGCCAGACCCCCTGAGGTGCTCAGCTTTCTGGTCTGATGCCAGTGGCCTCTCCAGCCAGGGGCTTCCAAACAGGCAGCCACTTGCTTACATATTCTAGCCCCCAGCCCTCACCTCTCTTTGTCATACAGCTGCTTCTGGCTATTCTGTCACTTCCCTGTCCTGGTCAGCATTTGAGCTTCCTATTCCTGATGACTAGATGGTTCTGGATCCTGGCTGCTTGACAGGGAGGAATAAAGAACAGAGAAGGAAACTGTGGGTTGGGGAGAGTACAGTCTACACAAGCCTGGCAGTCTCCAATGCTACTGAAAGCACGAGAAATTGTGGTCAGAGAACTGAATGCAGGAAATGGATCTACTGCCTGTTTTTCAGACAGAGAGGAAGAGAGAGTGAGAGGGCTCCTTGGTGCTCAGAGATAAGCTAGCTTGAGGGGTACAGGTACTTTTAGTGCTGGAGTCTGTAGAAGATCTGTGTTCCACAGCATTGAAATCTGATGGTGGATTGATCCCCAGAGACCTTGGAAGGCTGGTGTGGAGAGAGAGTTTTATTGTTGTTGGTATTTTTTTTTAAATTAAATATATTTTTATTGATCTCAGAGAGGAAGGGACAGAAAGAGAAGAGAAACATCCATAATGAGAGGGAATCATTGGTCAACTGCCTCTTGCATACCCCCAACTAGGGATCAAGCCCCAACCTGAGCATGTGCCCTTGACTGGAATTGAACCCGAGACCTTTATGTCCGCAGGCCTATGCTTTATCCACTGAGTCAAATTGGCTAGGCCAAGAGTGCGATTTTTTATATATAGCTTCCCACCTAGCTCACTCAATCAGATGCCCTGTTCTCTAGTATATTAGAATATTTATTCTCTTAAGATATAATATAGATTGAACATTTGAGAAGCCCCCAAAACAACTTTCTGTACCATTTGTAACCCATATGAAATTAGAAGTGGCCAGTCTAGGGACCTAAATGTGTCTTGAGTACAGTGCAATGTGCTGTGTGCAGTTTCCTGGAAACCAGGGTCCCTCTTGGTTGTCTATAAGCTGTGCCAGAGTAGCTACTGATGACTGCAGCTCAAGCCTTTTTACCTGTCCCTGCAGTATAACCCTCCTCCCCCTTTTGACTCTTCTGAGTCCTAGGTATGTTCTAGTTTTTTGGGGGGGAAATGTATTTCTATTAAAGCTTAGTTTAGGAACAGTATTTTAGACATAGCAAATTCACTTTAGAGGATGGACAGAATATGTTGAGATGATTTTGTAATTCTCAGAAGATAATTTTTCCCCCACAAAATTTTAGGAAGCCTTTCTGATTTGTATGTTACTTTGTGCAATTAAACTGTTAATGTGGATGATGATACAAGTATCCTATTCTTCTAGGTATCCAAATATATCTTGTGAGTTGCTCACTTCTGATGTTTCCCAGATCAATGATAGACTGGGAGAAGATGAATCCTTGCTAATGAAATTATATAGCTTCCTTCTAAACGATTCCCCCTTGAACCCACTACTTGCCAGTTTCTTCAGCAAGGTGCTAAGTATTCTTATCAGCAGAAAACCAGAACAGGTAAATATTGCTTTCCAAAAGGTAAGTATTACAGCTGATCATCACTCTGAGATGATCCCCAGTAATTTTGTTGCTTTAGTGTTCTGAGAGTGCTCTAAGTCCAGCTTTTATAAAAGAATATATTTTATACCTTAAGCATTCTAAATGTTTGCTGACTCAACATTGATATACACATTAATATGTTCTAACTTTACATTCTTTTCTAAGTGCCTCACATCTCGGTTTTTTAGTAGACTGTGGTTTTCCCCTTTTTTTGACAAGTAGCTAGAAGCATGAGAACACTAGTATCTGTGAAGATGGCATGATGGTGCGTACTGAGCAGTTGAGTGTGTGAGTGGAGTCCTAGTGACTGTGGTAAAGTAACAATTTTTCCCCCCTTTGTGATTACAAATGAAGCTTAAATAAAAAAAGCTTTCTTATAAATGGTTTACACAAATGGTGATAGTTTCTATTTTGATTCTATTAAAAAAAAGTTTCTCTTGAGACATCTGGGCATAGACTGTCATGTACTATTATGTAGCTTTGCTGTAGTGATTGGCAGAAATTCATGCCTTATTGTTATGGCAGAATTCCCCCACCCTTCTCCTCCTCCTTTTTCTTCTTATTCTCCTTCCACCCCACTTTGCTTGCTTTTTAAATAATTCAGATGTCCTTGGGAAATTTATTTTCCAAGTATCAGTTGTATATGTAGTGGTTCTCAAAAGTGTGATCTCGGATCAGCAGCATGAATGCCTGTTGGGACTTCGTTAGAAATGCAGGTTTTTGAGCCCCATTCCAAACCCACTGCCTCAGACTCTCTGGGAGTTGGCTCAGCCACCTGAGGTTTTAACAAGTCTTCAGAGCAGTGGTCGCCAACCTTTCAGGCCTCACGGACCACTGCTTGGCAACCGCCGTCTCAGATGACTGGTGCATGCTACAGTCTGAGAATCACTGCTCTCCTCAGTATTGGTGTGAAAAGCGTCTGCTGACCATTGATTACGATCCACGTAGAGAAACAGGCAGCCAAGGAGTATCGAGCCTCAGATGCCCAAGTATAAACTGTCAGTCCTGCCAGAGTGCAGCGAGCAGAGGTGTGATGACAGGGTTGCAGGTGGTCAGACCTGTCGGGCCAGGCATCCTTCATGGGGGAAAGCAGGCTCCAGGATCCCCCTTGCTATCTGCACATGTGGAGGGACTGGAGCTATTTTAGGCCTAGTGTGTCTATCCTATGCCAGGGTGAAGTGGATACATGTTTTATTTTAGAGAGGAGGTCATTCTTTCATGTCTTAACTGAGTAGGATTACCTTCTTAAATGTATTGGAATTGAGGTTCTTTTTTCTTAGAGAATCTTCCCCAAATCATGATTGCTCTGATATATTGTCTTTCTGTCTTCTGCCTTCTGATGAGAAATAATAGGACTGCTGGCTGTTACAGGAAAGTTCAAGTCACCCCACAGCCTAAATTACTAGTCAGTTCCAGATGGTTGTAGTGACTATTGAAACAGGTCCTGGTTTTCAGTGTCATGAGTGAGAATGCACTTGAGTATTTGTGAGCTTTCTGAGTATTTATGTTGGTCTTCAAGGTCAGATATAGTATCTGTGTAAAGATGATGGTACGTGCCAAATAAATGCCGAGAAAAGGACCCAGTCACTGCTGCTCATTGTACATCTTGGTTCAGGACTCCTTGAATGAAAACAAGTGGATTCTATAGCCCTTGGCCTTTTAGCTCCAGGAAAAGGGTCAAACCGGCACCTCTCTAACCTTTTGGGAATTATGAGTGTAAATAAAGATTCCCCATGACATGATGCATTAGTAAGGATATATGCAGCTGTTAAGTAATGAAAAAAATCAGACTCAACCTGGCTTAACTGATACAGACATTTATTAGCTCGTTGAGCATAAAGTCCAGTTGTAGGGCACGTTCATTGTTGGGTGACTTAGTACATCAACAGTGTCATCCTCTGCATAGGAGATATTGCTGTCTGGCTGTGCCTTTGGGTTCCGGATCTAGTGCTTTTTTCTCCTCCCTCAACTGTGTTTTTAATACTATTGTGTGACTCAATTGTGAGTGGATTCAGTGTGTATGACTTCTTGAAGGTTTATTACAACATTTACCATCATTGTCTAGAAAAGCCACATGGGATTGCCAATCCTGCACTTACACCTGGTTCTGTGTGTGAAGCAGGTTTAGTTGGCTATTAGACTTCTCGTGGGATAATAGCAGGATCATGGCTTTGGGGACATATAAATCTAAGTTTAAATTTCGGGACAGCCACTTGAGCCTTGGTTTCTGCAACATGAGTTAAGCAACCCCACCACTGGGGCCTTTGAGAGATTTCAGTGAGCCTGTTAGAGCAGCTGCCATGCTGGGCTGCTGCTTCTGGGACTTGTGAGTAGATGATTCCTGCACACAGACAGAAACCAGAAGTACACAAGGGAGTATGGGACAAAACAGTCTCCTTCTTCTTCCTGTACAGAAAAGACCCAGGTGGCAGGGATGTAACTTTATTTCTGTCGTCATGGTCTCGGTATACTGTCAGCCTCTGCCACAGTCACTCTCCTTGTGTGAATCTGATCAGGTGAATTGCTAAAATAAAATCCACGTGATGTTTCTATAGCAGGTGAGTTAGTCACTTTGACTGATAGAAAAATCTTAATGTTTTGAATTTTTCTCTCTCACTGGCTAGAGTATAATTAGGATTTTTAAATATGTATCTGCAATTTAGTACACAGTCTAATAGACTTGCTTTATGTTCATAAACTGAAATGGTATATCTTTTTCTGAATTAATAATTAATGAAAGTAACAGAAATAAAAGATTCTGTGATGGTGTATTTGTATTAGGGAATATGTGATAATTTGGGAGTTTTTTTCCCCCCAAAGGGTTTTTGAATAGCATAACAATTAACAGGCTTCCCAACTTGACATCTTGTTATGAATTCAACATTTGCTGTTCCTCCACTCAACAGTGGTGATAGGATTTTGGTGTGGGCAGGACTGGCAGCATTTTAAAATTTCTAGTTCTCAGGTTACATGTCTTTCAGTTTTGGTTTGTTCTCCTCTAGATTGTGGATTTCTTAAAGAAGAAACGTGATTTTGTAGACCTTATTATAAAGCACATAGGAACATCAGCTATCATGGACTTGTTGCTCAGGCTCCTGACATGCATCGAGCCTCCACAGCCCAGGCAAGATGTGCTGAATGTGAGTAGAATTATGACTGTCCTTGATCGGGGTGAGGAGAGGCACAC
Organism: Nyctalus aviator; assembly: GCA_036971965.1. Taxonomy (NCBI): domain Eukaryota; kingdom Metazoa; phylum Chordata; class Mammalia; order Chiroptera; family Vespertilionidae; genus Nyctalus; species Nyctalus aviator. The sequence continues at coordinate 7,103,118 of CM072929.1, read as the reverse complement.
ATGAACCCACAGGCTGCTGTCCGCTGGGGTGGGATTCCACGGGTTGGTAGAAGGTTATCTGGGAAATGAGAGTGTAGGGGACAGGGTTGGGCAGAAGGTTGTTCCGAGATAGGAAGAGATTCAGATGTTGCAGGATTAAGGTTTCAGATGTGCACACCCCTGGGTTTCTGGGATGCTTCCTTGTGGGGCCTTCTGTCTCGTTTGCTGGCTTTGTCAGGGGGGTGAGGAGTTAGAATGGGCTGAGGATTTGGCCAGGTAATGAAAGCAGAAGTATGACTGTTAATGAGCTGCATCTCATTTGAGAGGCTTTGAGGCTTCTTTCTTGAGAAGATGGTCACATCACAGAGTTACCTCTACAAGTCAAAAAGGAGAGGTGTCTATTTCCGGGGAAGGAGGCTTCAGAAGTAACTTTCTAAGAGCATGGGATAGGGAGAATGGAGCTTATTTCCAGAAGGGCACATATTTAAAATTTTGGGGAGATGATTATTTTAGGATACATGTGCCTCTTGAGCAGGATTTGGGTGGAAAGAAGGAGGTGTGAGTAATTTGAAGTTTCCCATAGACCTTTGTCTTTGCTTTCTTATCTTATCTTCTGTCTCTCCTTGTTCTCTTCTTGCCTTCTTCCAGAACCACTTCCTAGTTCATTCCATCTTAAGTACTCAACCTCGAATCTTAGAACTTCTTTCTTTCTCTGGAAATGAGTTTTATTGGGAATGCTAACTTTAATTGAAGAAGGAGAGACAGGAGCATTTGTCAGGTGATGCCCCAGGAAAGGGGGTGCTCTGCAGAAGTGGTGTGTTGGTGTGTTGGTGTAGATCTGGGCGTGGGCGTGGGCTGGATAAGTAGAACAAGGTAGAGGTCTACTGAGAACCGTGCTCACGTGAGGAAGCCAGTTGGTGGACCTAGGGAATGTCTTGGGCCCTGCCCATGGAAGGGCCCTGAGTTGGAACACTGGTTCCTTTTAGGTATGTTTTTGTACATGTGAAAAAAGGTTGACGATTCAGGGAAGACTGTTGAGGACAAGGGGGATGGTCACCTTTATATTTGGATTATTACATGGGTACATTTTTGGTATGGTTTTTTAGAAGGAATTAGAGGGATACAGTGATAGGTAGGTGGTAAAGGCATAAGTTAGGGGAAGGGTAGCTAAAAACTCCAAATGCCTTTATTTGGGGGCCCACTATGGGGGATCAGTCAAAAAGTGTGCGTGATATGTAGCTACTTGTTAATAGACATGAAGGCAGTAGGGTGAGGGACTGACGAGTGATGGTCAGAACCCTCCTCCCACCCCCTTTGTACAGGCATTACCATCCTCTGTTTTAGGAGACACTATAGTTACTCATGGTGTGGTCCCAAACATCACCTGAGAGCTTGTTAGAACCCAGAAACCCTGCTGAGTCAGCTCTGCACTGAACAAGACGCTGGGAGGTGATTCCTGTGCACACCGTAAAACAGACTTTAACCTGCCAAGTTGGGCCTCTACCTTTGTTCCCAATAGCTGTTGTTCACATTTCCTTTGGCATGTCTCCTTAAGAAGCTGGGGACGTATGGACAGTATTAGGGTTTCTATACCTTCAGTAAATTTAGCTATCCCCCCAGCTCCTTTAACCTTTTTTGGGGAGGCGTCCTTTCTAGAGGTTGAGCATCTCACTTATTACGTTGTTTCTGTTCCTTGAGGAACTGATATTACACAAACTGAGCTTTTACTTATTCTTTCTTATTTTCATCGCATGTTTTCATTTACAGCAGTATTTTATGCGTGGCTGAAGAAGAGACTGTTATAGCCATAATAATAGCTCTTTGCTAACATGTGACAGAGTAGATAAACTGCTTCTGTAGTGCTGCCCCCACCTCTGCCCCTCTCCCCCGCCCTCATGTTTCCTGTGATTGTTTTGGTTTCTGAATTTAAAAATTCATAATGTGTTTTAAGCCAAAAGTTCATAATGTGTTTTAAGCAATACTAAATATTGCTTTTCTCAGTCTTTCTGAAGCTCTTCTAATGTAAATACTCTTTTATAGAAAATGTATGAATTCCATCCCCCAACCTCCAACAACCAAAGTTCAGACCTTTTAGTACTCAGTGAATTATCCCATGGCTAGGAAGCTGACATACAGAGTTTTCATTATGTGGGCATTGTAAGTTGGGGAGTACTTGGAACTGTTGGCTACTGTTAAAATGATATATTCACTGGCATTTTCCTTGGGGGACTTTTAATTTCCTGTAGTGTTCAAAGTCCAGAGAAACCTGTAACATTCTACTTAAAATGTGATGGATATTTCCAAGTATGTTAACCTTCATTGGGGCTTGAACAAGAGCCACGCATTGCTATGATCACTTCTACAATGTGTTTTACAGTGGTTAAATGAGGAGAAAATTATCCAGAGGCTTGTGGAAATAGTTCATCCATCGCAAGAAGAAGATGTAAGTTCCCTTGTCTGACTGTAAACTGATTTTTTAAATAAAAAGAACCATGTTTATTCGGGCATAGAGCATAATTGCATGAAATGTGAAATGGAGGCCAGGTAGAACAGTGATAACCTAGCATTCTTAAAGTTGCCAATTTTCTAAACACTAAAGGCTTTAAAAATACTATGCTTAATGTTTTTTGCTGATACCCAGAAGTGTGGAAAGCAGCAAGGCCTGGCTGTAGCATTCTCCTTCCCAGCGCCCAGATTTCATGCTGAATCTGCTTGCCTTTGTTAGACCTCTGTTCATGCTCGCATACGACATGGCCACATCTGCATTTGTATCAGGGCCTTGGTCACTGTGACGCCGTTGAACCCATAGTGTGATGGGGTCCTGGTGCTTGTCCTCCCTGGCCTGGACTTTATGCTCTGGCAGGTTTGGCTTGGTCCTGGGTGCTGAAGATGGACTTGGCATTGGGATTGACACTGCTTTGCAGTTTGAAGATTAAGCTCTGCTGAGGGCCAGCCTGTCAGGACGGGGTCTCGGGGATCAGCTGGTATGGCTGTGTCGAGGAGGCTAGCACTATGCTTCTCTGCTGCTACTCTTGCCACCTTCAGTAGTGGACTGAGCCACACGGAATTTTTCAGCATTCAGCCGTTTCTACCTACAGATATGACAGTTCCATGCTGTTCAACTTAATCTCTGTGAAGGAGTTGGTTTCAAGAAGATGCAGGATATATCATGAGGCACAGGGGCTCCTCCTGTATCCTTAGGCTGCTGGTTAGACAGGAGAGTGCAAAAGAAGGAGATGTGTCACCAAAGCGTGTGTGCTCACGAAGGCCTGTTTTCGATTAAGATGAACCTACTCCCTCCCCTTCACTCTAGTCCATTTTAAAACTTCGTACCTGGAGGTTATCTAAGTAGGCTTAAGAAAGAAAAGAAAAGAAAGAAAGAAGAGAGCTAACTATCAAAGGGATTGTTGATTCTCCATCATTCTTTTTGGGCAGTGTATTATTGTTACTGTTGACATTGAGGGCACAGTCTAGTGTGTCAGGTGCCCAAGTGTGAGGACCCTGCTTAAAAGAAGCCTTGAGTCTGAAGGAGGTAATCTTCCCTCCTGTGGCTTGGGAGGTGGATGGTGATAGGTGGTTCCATGCGATGGTCTATGGAAAGTGATGGCATGAGCACTGCCTGCCCATGCACAGGAGCATGTGGCTGTGGACCAGACTTGCTCCTCATTAGGTTAAATTTTTTTAAAATTTTTTTATTAAGTTGTCACATATTTGTCCTCATTCCCCCCCATTCCCATCCCATATCCCTCCCTATGCAAAACCTCACCCCTTTTTTGTCCGTGACCACTGGTTAGGTTCATATGCATGCACACAAGTCCTTTGGTTGATCTCTCCCCCTTGTCCCCAACCCTCCCCTACCTTCCCTCTGAGGTCTGGCAATCTGATCAATGCTTCCCTGTCTCCGGGTCTGTTCTTATTCATCAGTCTATGTTGTTCATCATTTCCCCTAGATGAGTGAGTTCATGTGATATTAGAAATACACTTATAAGAACCGAAAATGAGACAAGCAATAATGGTTATGCTGAGAGGCAAATGAATCAGTCTGTAGTGAGTTTCTTTCTCGACCAACAGTTCTTTTGAGCCCCAATTTCTATGTCAAACAGTTCCTTATGTGTATATGACAGCAATGATATCTCAGTTCTGGATGGTGGACAAATGGTGGTAAAGCAGGTCCGACCCTTTCTGGTTTGATCTGGGCAACCTGCAGTGACGCACAGCTGCTATCTGCTAGTGAGGCAAGGCGTCGTCATCATCTTCCATCTCTGGACTGTTTCTCTTCTGTCTGTCTTCATGACTGGAGCAGTCCTGTCAATTCCTCTCTGTTGCAGGAATCCACATGGTCTCAAAGTTGTTTTCTGAAAATATACATATTCTCCACCGAAAGTTAATAAAGGAATCTTTTCTATAAATTGGACTTTCGATCCTTTTTCATTTTTTGCCCAAACGATTTTCCCCACGCACTCACATACATGCCCTCACCTCCTAGAGCTTTGCGTCCATTGTTTATGCTTATATGCATGCATACAAGTCCTTCCGTTGATCTCTTATCTCCCCGACCTCTCCCTAACCTTCCCACTATAATTTGACATTCTATTTGATGCTTTACTGTATCTTTTTGTTCAACAATTTATGTTATTTTCCATAAGAAAGTTAATTTTCTAAAGTAAAAATTTTCTAGGTGTAATTTACATACAGAATATTTTTCCTTACATGATATTCTTCTATCCCTGTTTTTTTAAATTTAAATATTAGGAGGCTTTTGGAAATTTTATAATGTAGTCTTGATAGCTTTTAAATTTTAATTTGTTGCACTAAAATATGTCTGTTTTAGGTTCATTACATGTTACAAAATTTTACCATGAGATGAACTGCCAATAAAAATTTTAGTTAACACTTTAGGAACAATTTTTTGTCCAGTACAGTTAATTTTTCTAGAATATTTGCTTATTTCAATTAGCTAATTTAAATTAGCCTGAAAACATGACTACTATTTTACTGTCAAATTTAATACTCTAACAACAATCTTATTTTACCCTGTAAATACTAGTGGAAAGGATTATTTGCCTTCTAGAAGGGGCCCTGAGCATTCCTGGTGCTAGGCTGGATTTAGATATCAAAAACCCCGCTTGCCCACACCATGGGTACAAGACAACTCAAACAAGCCTTGTTGCAGGAGAGGGTAGCTGCAGTCCACCAACTCTCTGTCTGTTACCTGGGTCCCGATTTGAGCTGAGCATGAAAATATACAAACATATTCTGAGCAGCTAAGCAGCCATGGGTGCAGGAGACTTCCCTCAGAAGGGGCAAGGGTTCAGGACCCTGCAAATTTGGGGGGTGAGGGTCTGTGCCCCACCTCTGTTGACCCCAAGTTCTTTTCCTGTTGGTCCCTTTGCGACTGTGCCTGTCTTAGGTTGCTCCTTCCCTGAGGAATCTTACCCGTCTCTGGCTAACCAGCCATCCTCCAGGGCCAACCAAGGTGATGTGAGGTTCAATTCTGTGTCCTGGATAGCCTGCGCCCCTGTGGCCTCCCTAGCACCTGCCTTGGGATCCCCTAGCCTGCTGGCAGGGCCCCGGCACTGATCCCATATCTTGTGGAACCCAGGTTTCTTCTCTAGGGAGGGCCCAGCTCACCCAACTGGGCAAGAGACATCCATGGTACCAGCCGTCACAGGCTTCAATTTTGGCATGAACAGAAAGTTCTGGCAACAGCTGTGGGCACAGGTTCTTGAGCAGAAGAACTTGATGGTTCAACAGGATGCTATACCTAACTGCAGGGTCCAGGCGAAATCAAAGGAGAAACCCTGTTCTGCAGCAGGTTTTATCCAAAGGACAAAGTGTTTGGGGCATCAGCACCTGCACTACTTGACTTGCAAGAAAATATGCCCTACTTGACTGACCCTTTGAGACAGTCCTATTGATATTTCTGTATTAAATGATAAATTAGATGCTAAAATTATACTGCCCAATTTATATTTATTAAGGAAATATTAGGCTCTTGATTCCAATCAGTGGATTTTGATATCCCGGTGCTTGTGTCATCTATGCTGGAATATCATTGTTCTACCTGTATTGCAGGTGATGCTCAGTCTTTGGGCACTGAAATCTTAGTGTTTTCCTGTAAGGTAAATGCACTATACAATTGGGAAAAGGGTAATATTTTTTACCCATTGGTATAGTCCTTAAAGTTGTATTTGTTTTTTGTGTTGTTGTTGTTGTTTTTTTATGCTGATAAAAGTATATGTTTTGGGTTGTTGGTGTTTTCTTTTTCAAGAATGCTGTTGTACTAGCTTTTCCTTTCCAAAAATTCTATCACCTCTCCCCACAAATAGCAACATGTACTGTGCAATATTGTTAAGTCAAGCTCATTAGCTTGGCAGAATAAAATAATTCATGCTTTTTCCATATGTTATTTATATGCTTGACTTTTTCCTCAATGCATCTCATGGCCAGTGTTAATTTGTGTCATATCTTAAGTAGTTTTCTTCCTAACTTTTTATAAATTTGACTTTTGACATGTTTTATAGTTAAAATTGTACTTTTTTCCTTTAGCGGCATTCAAATGCATCACAGTCACTTTGTGAAATTGTTCGCCTGAGCAGAGACCAGATGTTACAAATTCAGAACAGTCCAGAGCCAGATCCTCTGCTTGCCACTCTAGAAAAGTATGTTTAAATCTCAGTTTTTCTCCTTTGTTCATATTCATGCTATTTGATGTGTTGCCTTTATGAGATTGGTAAGTGTTGGGAATCACGTCCATGGAAAATACCATTTTGGGTGGGTGAGAGGGTAGGAAAATTGCTTGTCTGATCCCAGCCATTGGTAATTCCCAGTAGAGACCTAGAGGTAATGTAAGTAAATGACATTTATATGTAGACTCTGAACTTTTCAAAGTTCAAACTAGAATTCGTTAAAGCCATCGTAAGATGGTGTAGCCACATCATAACTGTACTCACAGTCTCTACGAATCTTGATGGAGAATTTCTTATGAATGCACTAATTTGACCTATTTCAGCAAGTAATTTTACCAGAAGCCCTTTTTTAGGGCTTACTCTCCTTTTATAGCTGACTAAGGACAACTTTATTAGACCTGATTTGAAGGGGATACATGTCATGTATGTTTCATTTCTTTGTACTGGCTTCTGCCCTTTTTAGAAAATGCTTAAGTGAGCAGCCGTGTCATGTTCAGGTTTCAGAAAACAGCTTGGGATGGTGTGCTGTGTTGTGAATGACCACCGTGCATGTACTAGATTTTTTTAAATTCACACGTTTTCAGAGAATCTTTACCAGTAAATATGGGCAAATGTTTGACCTGCATCCATGCAGCTGAAAGTATTTTAATAAAAGAAAAATCAGGCATTTTCCCATTTAGATGATTAGTTGGAAAGTTAGCATTGTTAAGTGTGAAAAGCTGTCTTGTTTCAACTTACTGCTACTCTCCTTCTTTTTAGTGACTTTGTCAGTCCTGTTTCAGTCCTCCTGTATAGTGAGGCTCATTTGCATCTTTTGGCTTAACACCTTGGAAGGCCTTTTATTAAAATAAACATGTGTATGTATTATTTACTTGGCAAGTTTGACCCAAGCAAGGAACAAATTCGAGGCAAGGTATCTTGTTTTTAACTGTCTTCTGAGAAGTAAAGTTGTAATTCCCAGAATATATGATAGAATGGGAGGAGTTGACTAGCTCTCTCACGTAGCAATACTTAAAGAGATTACTTACTTTTAAGTAAAATGTCATTTTACCTGCACTTCTTTTATAACATGTAAGACATTTCATGTTCAGATACTAATAATTGCAATATTCTTTGAATTATATAAAACTGCCATTTGAGTAGATTAAAAAATATTGAATAGCAACTATTTAATGATTCATGATAACACTGTCCAAGAGAAACATAATAAAAGCCACATGTAATTTAAAAATTTCTATTAGTTACATTAAAGTAAAAAAAAATAGGTAAAATTAATTTAAATAATGTATTTAGTAGATTAAAAATAATATTTTAATATATGCTCATTTAAAAAAACTGTTACTGAGCCTACAGTTAGTCTTCCATATCTGCAGATTTCTTGTGGGTACAACCACTGGATCAAAAATCTTAGGGGGGAGAAAGTTAACGATGTTGCTGACATGTCCTATGTACTAAACATGTAGACTTGTTTTCCTTGTCATTATTCCCTAAACAATATAGTGAACTGGTGATTTATGGAGCATTCACATTGTGTTAGGTATTATAAATAATCTGGAGATGTAAAGTATACAGGAAAATGTATGTAGGTTATATGCAAATACTCTACACAATTTTATATAAGGGACTTGAGTGTCTTTGGGTTTTGGTATCCTCAGATCCTGGAATCCTTGGATACGGAAGGACGACTGTATACTGTAGTCTTCTTTTATATATATATATATATATATATATATATATAGTCTTTATAAAAAGTTTTGGAAATCCAACATGTTTTACACTTAAGACAGATCAGTTTAGACTAGTTACATTTTGAGAGTTCAGTGACCACATGTGGTGAATGGCTCCTGTCTTGGATATCACAAGTTCATTCTGAATGTCAGGCTGATCACTAGTTATCACTGAGTTCTTTAACGCCACTGCAGTCCTCTATTCACACAACTCTGCTTGAACCAAGTGAGGGATCTAGCCACTGGGAGCCTCTGTGTACCAGCTGTTACATTTCAGGCTGTGTCTATAGTTCTGAATCAGGCAACTATCTTTGGATGCAGATAGGTATATTCTCAGAATTCATACCATTAAATATTAGTTGGAGTAGGTTTCTTCAAATACATGGATCTGATGAGTCAGGGGTCCCACTATGCCACTGAGTTAAACCTTCCCTGCACTTAGCAGCAGGGACACTTCCACTGCTTCCCACATTCTTCTTGAGAATGACAACCAACCCCCCCTAAATATCAGACATGCTCCTACATTATGGTGGTTCTTTTAGTATCTGTTGATTGAGAAAATACACAAAAGGCTTCTTTCTGTGAACCTAGTAAGGTTATTAATCATATTAATTTATTTTTACATATTTGATAAATTATTATGTAGAAATATAATATTATTAGGCCAATCTACTGACAATACGTAATAAACAGATTACCTAATCTTTGTATTATGCCAAACAACTCATAGGTTTGGTAGCACCCTGTGTGTGTGTGTTGTGTGTGTGCGCTTGCGCATTCGTGCGCAAACACCATATGTATGAATATGAGTTAGCATTAAAGGAAAAGTTTGAAATGAGCTAAAGTTAAAGAGAATGATAAAGATGGGTAGTGATACCAAAACGTCTCTAAAAAAGTGGGTTGAAGTGTAAGATAATGAATATTAGCCTGGGAAGCAATCTGGCCTTAAAGTGAATGTATTCAATTTAGTGGATCTGGAAAATTTTCAAGTTCAAAAATTCCTTGAAAGATAGTTGAGTTAGAGTTGGACTGTGCAGCTCTTAATTCTTAATACTAATGAACTTGGAATGAGTTGGGGTTTGATTCCTGTTCAGTCAGTAGTTGTATAGAAGTCTTTCCTCTGCCTGCCCTAGAAAAAACAAAAAGAAGCGAGCCATTGTCTCAAATCATGGGTAAGAACCCTGGAAGGCTTCATGCACAGATAGCTTATGCCATTAGTTCCACTGATGCTCATCCAGGAACTACAGTTTGTTTTTTAATGTAAAAATGAATATCTTTTATGTGTAAATAAACACCTTATCAAAGAATATGAAGACATTCTTTTTATCCTATTTGGTAAGCTCAGTCCCTTGGTTTATGATTTTGTAATCTGTATTCAGTGATATTTGTATGTTTAGAAAAGACTCAGAATATGACTCAGCTACTATATTACATCTTGACCATCAAGTGTTTGCAGGTTAGCCTGTCCTTTTTGTCCATTAGTAGAATGCCTTTTGGATATAGTAGAGGTCGAGTTTGATGCAGCCATGAAATAGTGAGGGCCTCTCTGTTAGCCGCTCTGATCAGGCCCAGTGCTGATGAAAGTGGGGCAGTGCTCCCTGATAAGTGAGGTGGGCATCTGTAGTCTGACACTGTCAATACCTTTCTTTCTTCAGTGCCCCTTACGTTGCTATTTGAAGAATATACATATTTTCTGTAAAAACAACAACACTGTCTTCCACAGTGCAATCCCAGGCCTAAACTCATATTTACCCTGTAGACAGCCATGCTGAGTGACTGTTACAGCACTATTTTAGGTAGAGGTCTCGAGTGATTTTAATGCAGGTGTGGGAGTATCTGAAAGCTACTTCCTGCAGGGGAATCCTGAGTTAGTTTAGGTACCAGTTTTATTTGCTTCCCCCAAGTGAAAAGAGATTCTCTCCTCCTCGCTGCCCTAGGCTGGCAAGGGACATTGTATTAGGATACAGTGAGCACAGCTGTGCCTTGGGATGACTAGTGTGAGCTGCGGGCAGCCCCCCTGAATGTCAGGAAGGTCCCTTCCTTAATCTCTATGGATTCTGAAAATTACAGAGATCCTAAAAAATGGAGGTTTTCCTTGAGAAAATCTGTGTAAATGTTCCTAGCAGGTTACCTTACATTTTAATTGTGACCTAGCCTGTGTGCAAGAGAGCTGTAATAGAAAGCGCCTGCAGAAAATTCTTTTTGGGCAATAGTTCAGTCAGACCCATTTCATTGCTACCACTTTATTTTGATTTATGAAATTTTAATTGTAGAGTAAAAGGCAATAATTGATGTTCTCTTTTACCTGTTTTAGATATTAATTATACATTAATGCCTTTGTGGCTTCTAATTAGCCTTTTTAAAAATATTCCTTTTTTTTTGTGGGGGTGAAGGGTTCTAGGTCTTTACTATGCCACCACCACCACCACCACCAATCTGGTCTGAGTGGGAGATGATGTCCAGTCTTGAAATATTTGTTGGCTCTCAACAAAATTGGCAAAAGGAAGCAGGGCCCAGATGATTTTGTAGAGGGAAAGAGGAGCAATACATATATATATGGAGAGTTACATTTATTATAAGCAGGATCACTTGCCTACTTTAATCTATTAAAAGACAAGACTATTAAGTGAAACAAACATGCACAAGTGACCGTGAATTCTTGTATAATATTTGTCTTATTGGTACTATGACCTTTTTCTCTGAAGTTGTTATTGGTGAGTGATGTTACAATTAACACTTGACTGTTGATTTGTTTTCCTAGGAAAGAAAGTATAGAGCAGCTTCTGTCAAATATATTCCACAAGGATAAAAATGAACCAGCTATAGTCAGTGCAATACAGATACTGCTGACATTACTTGAGACACGACGACCAACGTAAGCCTTTCTTTTATATCTTACAAAATGCTGTTTAGTTTTACTTTTGGATTTTTTAAAAGCTAAGAGTTGAGTTGTTGGTTATAAGCTACAATATCATGCCCTTGAATTTCAGGTGCTGAATCTTTTTCCACTGTATAAACTATAAGTAAGTCTTATGTGAATGCAATACATAGGGATGCAGTTGAAAATATCATTTGATGAATACTCTTTATTGGCAGTATTTGGATTCTGGACATTGGGTTTTGTAGTACTTAAAAAAATGTATGACCAGTCAAGGAATTTTGAACAAGACCAGTGATTGATATAAGTTGTCTCTTGCATATTACAATGTGTCATTGATGTAATAATATAGGGCAGCGTGATACTAGTATTTGTGATAACAAAGTTTATATGCATGATTAAGTTTATGGTTTTGTTTTTTTGTTTTTTTCACTTAAGCAGGAAAGGTGGTTGTTCTATAAATATGGCTTAGGAAGTGACTCACCACTTGTGGAAAAATATGTCTATACCTATTTTACATAAAAATGAATTCCAGTTGAATTAAAAACACTAGAGGAAAACTATGCAAACATTCAAAAGAATTATGGAATTGTGAAGAATTTTTAAGCATTTCTCTTTATACAGAAACTGTAATGAAAAAAGCTATATTTGGCCACATAAATTATTAAACCTCCCTACACATCCAAAAGCACTGTAATTTATTTCCCTTCCTCCCTTTCCAATAATTGAGTTTCTGAATGCTGTCCCATGTAGCTCTTGCAGTTAGAAATCGCTTCCACATGTGGAATATTTTCAAGTAATCGTCATAACAATCACTCTAGAAGTTAGCTGTGTGCCAGGCAGTGTTCAGTTCTGTCTGCATTAGCATGATCCTCACGGCAGTCTTGGGAGAGACGTTGAGCAAGCCCACTTTCCACATTTGAACAAATAACTGGGAAGAGAAGAGTCAGGACGTGAGCCAGGGCACAATTCCAGCAATGACGTTATTAACCATTGGTTTGCACTGATGTTCAGTTGACACCGCTTCCAGAGAGAACTGTTCATTTGAACGGCATCCCTGCAGTTTTAGGCCCCTTCTTCCTGATACCCTTTCTCCCCACTTGGGTTCTGTCCTGCCCATTGGGATTTGGGAGTCTCATTGCATTCATAAGTCTTTGTGTAGGAGTGGGTTATAATGAGTATTGATTGAGCTTTTGGGAGAGGAGTAATTTAAGCCTTTTAAATAGAAAACCATGTTGATTAGTCAAGAAAAACTAGAATTAACGCAGGCCTGTTACTAACATCCCAAATGGTAGGCAGTGTGGTATGTGCCCTGTACTTTGGGGGTCAGAGCTCCTGCTTTCCATATTTTCTGGCTAGAGAACTGCTAGTGGTGTAACAGGTACAAGGAGATTGGTGGTTGAAGTGAATGGAAAGAATTCACATACAAAAAAAAAAAAAAAAAAAGAATTCACATACAATTTCCCACCCGGCTCTCTGGGCCTCTGGATTTCAGGTTGTGTCCATTGGTCCCTTTCGAATTATTACATGTTTATATAGCTGTTGTGTGCATATCTACATGCTGATATGGAACTCCGTGATTTGTTCTGAAATTGTAATAAGTATAATTAACTTGCTTTATTTTAAGATTTGAAGGCCACATAGAGATCTGTCCACCAGGCATGAGTCATTCAGCCTGTTTGGTCAACAAGAGTGTTTTAGAAGCCATCCGAGGAAGACTTGGATCTTTTCATGAACTCCTGCTTGAACCACCCAAGGTAGGGCAGCTATCTTAAACATGGCTGGCCAGCTTAACAATTTGATTTAAACAGTTGTTAGAAAAAAATATGAACCTTCTGAGTAATAGAACTAGCTGTGACCAGCATGCACAAAATATGTTACAAGTACACTGTCAGTTGTCTTTATTGCTTTTGAGCTAGTTTTTAATTGGCTTTTATCTATATACTAGAGGAATTTCATGCCCTGGGGAGAGGAGGGGGTGTCCCTCAGCCCGGTGGCCTGCACCTTCTCACAGTCTGGGTGCCCTTGGGGAGATGTCTGACTGCTGCGGAGCCTTCTCCCGCCATTGCTGCTGTGCTCGCCAGTGGTAAGCCCAGCTTCTGGCTGAGCAGTGCTCCCCTTGTGGGAGCTCACTGATCACCAGGAGGCTGCCCAGCATTGAGCGTCTGTCCCCTGGTGGTCAGTGTGCATCATAGCGACTGGTCTTTCCACCTTTTGGTCAATTTACAATATTAGACTTTTACTAAATAGGATAATGTCTAAGTTAACAAATGTGTATAATTAAAATTAAAATTTTTTTACCTGCTTAGGAAACTATTCTTTTTATAAACTCTGGTTACTTATATGCCCATAAAATGAACACTTTTCTTCTCATAGCATATTATTTTCACATTTTTGAGGTAAAGTGAATCTTGCAGGAATCGATCTTGGAAGTGGAGTTGTTTTATTCAGAGTTGGAGCAGTGGAGCATCTAATGGACAGATGCTTATTTAAAAAACTGTCAGTTGAATGTGACTTGGAGCCCAAGATTTTCCACAGGGAGCATATGTGTGCTGATGTAAAAATGACTCTTTACTCGGGCAGGCCATGAGAGAGAGCACTGAGAACAGGCAATGAAGACCTGCAAAACGAGTCCAGGGGCCCCAGTCCGCAGTGGTCTTATCGCTCCAGTCCCTGCCTGCCCAATGGTGCACAGGGGTAGGGTAGGGTAGGAGGCTCTCTCTCTGGCATCTGGAGGGTGGAAAACTCAGGTCTAGAGAGTTCTGCCAGCACCAGCTCTTATGTGTTCCTTTCCCTTCAGCCCTGTGTCACTGGATTCAGTGTCCTAGACATTGTAGCTGGAACCTGGTGGTATCTGCTGTGTGAGCTACTAGGGATTTAGGTTTAGTATGCTAGTTTCTTCATTCAAAATGAAATGTTTTCTGTTTATTTAATCATTTTGTGGAGTGGGAACCCAGATACTTTATGTCCATTACCAAGGAAGAGTAGTTCAGCTTCTGGATCTCTTCAGATGGCTGGTGCTACAGTGATCAAATGTGGTCCACCTCCTCCATTCTGTCTTCCCTGCATTCAGCCTGCATGGGATTCCGGCCTGAGTGCTTGGCCGTTCTTTCCGGAAAAGTGCCTGTGTTGGTATTGAATATTTAACGGTCTGTGGCATCCCTCATGCCAGACCTAGGCAGAAGAGGAGGGAGAGTAAGGAAGAAAAGGATTTACTTAGGAGGAGAGGAGAGAACAGTACAAGTGGAAGTTGGAAGAGGAAGAAGGATGAGAGAAGAGGGTGCATGATGAAGGTCCTGACCAGTTAACGTAGATGACCTCCCCATCTTCCTTGCAGAGGGACATCGAGAGCAGCATCTAATGGGGACTTTCACACTCTTACTCTTCTTGGCCCCAATCCAAAGGAGGTATTGTCTCATTTGGAGGCGTGAGTGTGTTCAGTGTGTCATGATTTTACTGTCTGGTGTGGTGTGTGAGCAGATCATGAAGCTTTTTAAAATATCTGATGATTAGAGCTGTTGTACATGGAGTAAAACTGTGAGCCTCTCAACCCCCCGAAGCCTCGGGGAACAGAAAGGGGTGAGGATGCTGACAGGGACGGGGACACGGAAAGGACGAGCACACAGCTGAACTGTTGGACTTGAGATCCCGAAGGTTCTGTGCCGCCTGTTGTGGCTTCACATGGTAGGAGCTCCCTTTTGTGGGCAAGAGCAGGTTTGAGGCTGATGCAGTTTCAAGGTTGTTGTCCAGGGGCAGCTTCTGAGTGTGGATCTTTATTGCAGATTGGGCAAAGGCAGAGGCTGTGTTCCAAGACTACTTGTAACTTTTCTTGGTTTCTGGTCAGGTTTGACATATTGACTGGTTTTTAGCGACCCACGTAGCTTTCTGTTTTCTTTCTGTGGCAGTTAGAATGTTAAAATGGGGCACTTCATTGCTTATAAAATGGTCCAAGGAAGTTGGCTCGATTGTTTTCTCTTGTTACTTCATTTTATCCTGAAGATGTAAATTTTCCTTCAGATGTAGAATTCAGGCCAAGTTGTTTACAGTGTTAGATTATCCGATGTTCACCGTTAGCACACACCCTGTCCCTTTCTGTTTGTTACCTAGTGGATTGCATTGAGAAGCCTTTTAATGGAAAGCTTTTTCTTCTCAGAAAAGTGTGATGAAGACGACATGGGGTGTGCTCGACCCTCCTGTCGGCAACACCCGGTTGAATGTGATTCGGTTGATATCCAGCCTGCTCCAGACAAACACCAGCAGCATCAATGCGGACCTCATGGAGCTGAACAGTATTGGGGTCATATTGGTAAGACTTCCCTGAACAGGTGCTCCCATTTGCCCTTGGTATTTTATGGCCATATAACTCAAGGTACAACCTCACAAATTTACAATGCATGCCAGTCACTTTTCTCGGTCTTGTGTGTAAATAAATGATTTTGAGTTAGTCATCAAATTTGAATGCTTTAAATTTGTCAGTAGTTATTTATGTAAAGAAAACTGTATTAGAGACTTTCAGAGATGATGAAGACAGATTTTGCCGAGAAGTTTGGCCTGTGGTTAGTCACCCTCTTCAGGAGATTGTATGAACAGTGAATAACTGCTGGTTATAGCATTGTTTTCTATTCATTGTTTATCTTCTTTCCCCGGAGATATATCTGTTTATCATGTCTGAGACATGTCTGGTCTTTTGATTTGAGTCCAAAATTTCCCTTTGAAACAGCGGTAAGACTGCTTGTCGGTGACGGGGAAAAGGAAGAGCCCTGGAAGGAGCTCCTCCCCAGTTTCAAAGTTTGTGCTTAGAATCCATAGGCCCCAGGCTTGCTTTGTCCTGCCCCACCACCCGCAAGGTATGAGGTTAACACTTAGCAGGTTTCACAGTACCATCACACTGTCCATTTGGGGAGTTTAGGGTTGTTTCACAGGAGGATGTGTGGGTGTTTGATCTCTACAAGAAAAGCAGTGCACGTTAGAATGTGCACTTATTTGTGCTCATGTGATCTTGAACATCAAACACAAAGAGACTGTCTTTCAGATCATTCCCAGAAAAGAGATGCACTCATGCTGTCCATGGTGGAGCCAGATTTGAATTCACATCCAATTGCAAACCCATCCAAGGTTTTCAACTAGACCATGTGCTTGCTAGCGTCACTGAGATACTTTCAGTTCAGCTTTGGTTAAATGACATGTCAGTGTAGGGCATAAAGAGCAGGAAGATTTTGGATAAAGGTGAAATGTGAAAGGATAATAGTTTGTTTGGTAGCATAATTATTGCCCTGGGGGCATAGTATTTGCCCTACTCTCTGGATAGAATATAAATATACATACCTTTCTACTTCTGTCTCTAAATCTCCCTAAAGTCATCAATTATTAATCTTTAATCTTAGTAGTTTAATCTTACTATTGCTAATCTTTAGATAATAAATTTGATAAAACTCTTAAGTGTATCATCATTTCTTATTCATTTGAGAGATTAGCTAACCAGACTCAGTGATTTCTTAAATACATACATTAAATGTGTTTTGTGCTTTTGGGGATTGTCTTTTCTTTTTGTGATATGTTACCTTTTCAGGTAATCAGGAAATCACTTGTTTTGCTCCATTCATTGACAGGTCTGAGTTCCAAATGCCCGAGTGGTTGGTTATTCTTAATTAATATGTGAGCACCTGAAGATTGGGGCCTATGTGTTTCTCTCTGCCTTGTTGTGCCTAGCACTGTGCCTTGCACAAAAAGCCTTCAGTAAATATTTGTTAAATCAAAAGGAAATTGTCATAAATAGAGGCCTAGTGCATGAAATTTGTACACAGGTAGGGTCCCTAGCAACTGCCAGCCAGGGCCTGCCTTTGTTTTGCGCCACCCCCTGGTGGTCAGCACATGTCATAGCGAACAATCGAACTCAGGGTTGATCAAACTCCCGAGGGGACACTTTGTATATTAGGCATATATAGTTGGTCCGAAGGTTGTGGGTTATTGTTAAGCTGTATATTAGGGGTGTATATATATATATATATATATATAATTTTTTTTTTCCTTTAAAATTATGTACTGAATTTAACGTCAGCATTAGCTGTCTTGAAAACATAAGAGGATACTCCCTTTCTCTTTGAGAAACTATTACCTTTTCTTCATCTGTTTATTGTTGGTATCTACATGATTTCATGAAAACTCTGGCATGTTGAAAGAGCAAATATCCTATTATTTAGCCTATAAAGTGCTGTTTCAAATAAACTTGTGTTTTTTTAATAGTCCTATTGGACTAAGAACACATCATTTTTACTTTATTAAATACTATTTGGTCAGTATTTTAAAGCAGTGACTTAAATATTGAGGTAACTGAATAAAAGAAAGCATATGTTTGTTTGTTTTGTAGGACATGTTCTTCAAATATACATGGAATAACTTTTTACATACACAAGTGGAAATTTGTGTTGCACTGATACTTGCAAGTCCCTTTGAGAACACAGAAAATAGCACAATTACTGATCAGGAAACCACTGGTGACAATTTGTTGTTGAAACACGTAAGCTTACTTGACTTTTTTTTCCTGCTACTCCTGGTCATAGTGTTTTTCCACTTAAGTGTGAAATGAATTGTTATAGCTTACATTTAGAAAATATGAGTATGTTGCCCTGGCCAGTATCATCCCATGCACTGAAGGATTGTGGGTTTAATTCCTGGTCACGGTACATACCTAGGTTTTGTGTTCAACCTCCAGTTGGGGAGCATGTAGGAGGCAACTGATCAATGTTTCTCTCTCACATCTGTGTTTCTTCCTCCCTGTCCTCTAAAATCAGTAAAAATAATATCCTCAGGTGAGGATTAAAAAAGAAAGTACAAGTATTACTATGAATTTTGAGTTAAAAATTTTTCTTGATTCCATTTTAATTTTGTTCAGGCTCTGTATTTCTGGGCCCAGTGTCCATGGTTAATAAAACCTGGCTTTGCTTTAGGCCAATGGCTCATTGGTGTTAGTACTTGAAATACCGTCCTTTCCCAGTAGATGCACAGCTAAAGGTGTGGGTCCTGTCAGGAATCCCTGTAGTGTTCTGAGAGCCTCGGCTACATTGATTTAGCCAATAATTTACAGCTATATTTAGCTTGCTGGGCTACACATACCACTATTGTATTCAATTAGCATTCTATCTCACTTTAAAATGTGACACTATGACATATAAATATTAACTGGAATATTCTTTTTCATTCAGCTTTTTCAAAAATGTCAGTTAATAGAACGAATACTTGATGCCTGGGACATGAACGAGAAGAAACAGTAAGTGAATTGTTTGATAGGAATTTAGTTTGATTTTTCGTTTGAAGAAAATGTCCTCCCTTACCCTGGACAGAGAGCACCTGAAAGAGATTACATGGTATGTGGCACTTTATAGTTACACATGCTTCTTCCTGGATGGCCAGGGTATTTCATTGTAAGAAGTATTTTTCTCATAATTTATTTTTTGATCTCTCTGTCTTTCTACCTCTTGAGGGGAAACCAGGGGTTTGGAGTACTGCCCACCTCTGTGCTGCTTTTGAGACTTGCTAGTCCTTTTTGAATGGCTGTTTTTCTGAGAATAATGTGGAGTTGAAGGAAGAGTTGTCAGTCCAGCCCTCCTCAGTGATGGTTGGACCTAGCACTCTGGTTCTGCGTACCCCGTGTTCTTACTGTGCAGAAGTGTCACTTCATGGGACTAGAGGGACGAATTGCCTACTTCCTTGTCAGGAAATTTCTATTAGCTGATGGGCAAGATTACTTGAAGTCTTAGTTGATGTGTGTCAGTAGTTTGTTGCACAGATTTATTTTGTCCTAGTGATGGCGTTTGTAATGGGCGTTGGTCTAAATGAAAAGATGGATATAGTTGGGAAGGTTAGACGCTAAGTGGGGAAAGGGACCAGGGATGATCTGCCTGTGTTTCAAGTGATACGTGGGCCAGCCATGAGTGGATTACTGCTCTTGGCCAAGTCTTCAAGTCAGCCAATATTTTAACTTGAGAAATGCTATTGGTAGATGATTATCTTTATTAAATGATTAAAATTTGATGACTTTTACTAAAATGAAGCAGTTCCCTACGATCTATGATCTATTTAAAGTCTGAAAAATAGTTTCACAAAAAGATAAAAAGGAAAGTCACAGAAACATGAAGCATCAATGAATGTTTGGGTTTTGTTGGTTTTTTTAAAGCTAGTATGTTATTGAGGGTTAATGGTTTGTTGGTTAGTTGATTGGTATATTTGAATAAACCTTGACCCATGGAGGGAGGCTATAGTATAATCTTTGAGTAGAGTTTCTGCCACCCCACCTCCCATCCTCACCCCCAAGCCTGGAAATATTCTGGCACCCCGATTTTCTGTTTCATCCCTCCATCCTGTCAGGACTTTGAAGGTCTGTCCTTTCCTGTCAGGGCCCAGGGAGGACGACGGCACGGCTACATGGGACACCTGACGAGGATAGCTAACTGCATCGTGCACAGCACTGACAAGGGCCCTAATAGCGCACTGGTGCAGCAGCTTATCAAAGGTAAGTGCTTCTTGGAGTCTCATCACATTTTTGTAGGGTCAGAGAAAGGATTTAAGGATAAAATGGAAATACTCTGTCATTTGTAATAATTCTCTGTGGAATTTCTTTAATAATTATCTGGAGACTTGAATGAGTTTCTTGAGAAAGTTCTGAACAATGTAGTTCTTTACTGGTCTCATTTCTGCAGTCTTTTCGCAGGTATTTCAGGTTTGGCTGAGCTCAGCACACTAGAGTTACCCACCTTCTAAGTCAGAGAACTGCTCAGTCACCTGGTCCTTGAGCTATAATCACTCTTGCTTTCTCTTTCCTTCTGAAGACCAGCTGTGTAGCCTGTGGATTGAGTCCTTTAACTGGGGCATTTGTCCAAATCTCCATTACTAACACAAGAACTCTTTCTGTACTAACACTGAAATTTAGTCAGCCCAGGTTACTTGGAAGAAAGTGTGTGGGTGCCTTTCATACCGGCACTCAGACCCTGGCCCGGTCTGTCCTCTCTAAAACGAGAGAGCTCTGTGTACTGGCAGAAGCACTAGTCCTGGACTTATTCTGGGAAAAATCTTCACCTTTGCAGCACAGAGTGCTTTCAGAGTTAACGATGAAAATCATTTTTCACTCTCTTCTTCATTTACCTTTTAAGAATGTTTACAAGAGGCTGTTATTTATGGGATGTACATTCAAAGAATAGCTGTTGCCCCGTGATAGAAAAATTGGGGCTTGTCCACTTGGAATTTTGCTTAGAGAGGTATAAGCCAGGTCATCACAAGTTATCTGTCTGTTCTTACCAAGGAGAAGTGGCCGTGTGTGTGTGTGTGTGTGTGTGTGTGAGAGAGAGAGAGAGAGATTTTCTAGATTGGTCTCTTGTATGGTGGTTGCTTGCCAGTGCTGTGTGCTGGTGCATGCAGGCGTGTATTCAAAGCAGAATTGTAGATGAAGCTGTAGTCTAGTAAGGCCTCCAAGATTATAGCTGTGGTTTTGTTTTCTCAGAAAAGGCGTTATGTATCCTTTTCTTTAAAAATTCTTTAGAACGTAGAATTTCACTATTGTATCTGATCCATGTGTTGGCCTATGGCACAAACATTTAGGAAATATTATTTTTTATCAATTTGAAAAGCCATACTGAAACATCCTTTGGTCAGATGTCAATCAGAGTACCCCAAGAAAATGCAGGAGCCGACATTTGCGGCATTGCCTAAACCTAGGTGATGGTGAAGACAGATGGCATTCCTCTACCTTAAAGACCTGTTGCCTTTCTCAGAAGAGTTTATTTGAAACACTCACATTTTCCAGTTTGATTTTAACCAAAAGATTTTTAAAAACATGTTACATCTACAGCTGCTAAGGGCTTTTGACATCAAGCATAGAGTGTTGGGGAGTGAGAGTTCTGGTCCTAAAAGCCCTCAGGTTCCCCTGAGTTCACCTTTGGGAACTGCTTGGTGGGCCCCCTGTTACCTGGTGAGTTTATCTGCCTGAGTGGGTTACTATGGTAATGACACTTTTCTCCTCCTTTCCCTCTAAAGATCTTCCAGACGACCTCAGGGAGCGATGGGAGACCTTCTGCACAACTTCCTTAGGAGAAACTAACAAGAGGAACACGGTAGATCTAGTAGGTTTTACAGGTTAAATTTCTATGGTTTCAGGGCACTTAGGCTTTGCTCATTTATTCAGAAAGACGTGAAGATTTTCCATTTGTCCCGGTAATAGCGTATCAAAGATAAGCTCGTTTTACTAAGAAGACAGGTCAGTATTCGCATTATATTTGCTAATTTGCCTAGTCAGCTCCTAATTCCTGCCTGGGCGGGCACAGGGGCACAAGGAAGCCACGGTGCTCCTTCTCACACCAGAGGTGGTTTCTGTCCCCTGTCCCCTGTCCCCTGCTCCCCTGCTCCCTGTCCCCTGCTCCCCGAGCGCCTCAGGCCCGGCTGCAGCCACTGCGTCGGGCTTGTTGCTTCTGCCTCAGGTAGCGGTGACCTTGGTGGTCAGAAAACCTAAACGTTCCTCTGGAGGTTCCTAATGCCACTCAGTTTAATTGACCCTTGTTTTAGATCGTTCTCAGCGGTAGAAAATTTATAGATGCCTTTGAAACCCGTTTAAAGCCTTAACAGATTGGTACTTTTAGCCAGGGAATAATGGCATTGATAATGTTTTTTAAAATTATATTGGACTTTGGAATGCATTTTTTGTAACACATTAAGTTTTAAGGTGAGTATTGCCTTTGCTTTTAAGGTGTGGGAAAGTATTTCCTCTCATAAGCATATGGCAGCCAGTGATTGAGGTGGTGGCCTTCACTCCACACGGAAGTGGGTATGTCAGACATAGAATTTTATAATTGAAATCCAAATCCAGCAGCCACAGTCTTGAATTTCTGATAAACAGTAACTCCTCAATTATTAGACAGTCAAGTCTCTGGCAGCCTTCTCTGTTCAAAATGGAATTTAGAAGCAGGAGAGAAACGGAAAGGCTGAGGCAGCTATAGATGGTCACCAGGCCATCCCAAGCCACACCCCGAAGGGCCTGTTGCCTCCTTCGTTGTAGATTGTCTAACAGGTTGGTTATCTTTTTCCAGACTCTTGACAGGTTGGTGGGCTAATGTCTTGTTAAGGTGGCATATGATGGAACCAGAAGGTATTAGGAGTTGGAGGAATTACGGAGTTAAGAAATAACCATAAAAAGGAAGATGTGTAGGGCCATTTAATTAAAACAGGTCTTGTGGCCCTTCGTGTCTGAGTGTATTGTAGCCCAACGTAGAAACACATTCACTTTGGCTGCCAAGTCATCAAGGAAGGGTTGAGTAATTTTTGTGGACGTAGTACCCATGCCGGAGGTGCTGCATTGTTGTGTTGCCCTGGCCTGTTAGTGTTTTCCTAGTCTCAGCAAGGATTTCTTCATTTACACACCAAACACTTAACTGTCCATCCTACTGGCTGTGGGCTTGAGGAGTTGCCCCAAGCTCCTGTCACTTCTCCCCCTCTGAGAGCTCTGGAGTACTTGAATCGTTTGACCCCATCAGCAGATGTGTACATTGCTTATGCTTTTATGTTGGGAGTTTATTGTGAATGAAATTTGACATTTTAATTACATCCAGAGACCTTCGTGTTTTGACTTAAGCCCCCAAACTGTGGATATTGGTAAGGACTCAGATAAAGTAAGTTTAGATGACGTAGGAAATTTTTTTGTGCTTACTTTGGAAAATTGGATTTCATTCTCAAGGGCGAGAATGAAAAGTCTTGGTGCTTCTTTCCCAGCACTGAGGAGAGAGTTTATGGAGGTTTTTTGTGGACAGTAACACAGAATTGCACAATTGGCTCTGGTTGGTGGCCGGCTCTGCACTGAAGAGTCTTGTGTTTGATTGCCAGTTCAGGAACATGTACCTGGGTTGCAGGTTCGATCCCCACCCCCAGTCAAGGCATATGCATGAGGCAACCAATCAATGTGTCTCTCTCTAACATTGATGTTTCTCTCTCACTTCATTCCTCACTTCCACTCTCTCTAAAAATCAAATGAAAAAATATTCTCAGATAAGAATTAATAAAAACAAACAAAAAAGCCCCACACAAATGTGCAAATAGGAATTGCCTGGAGATCCATCAGGTTCTGGTGGAGAGTTGGTGGTTCTAACCTGCTCCAAGTCAGAGGTTAGCAGTCAAGTCAAGTCATGCTTGTGATTCCCTTAGCAGCCTAATCAGCAAAGATGAAAGAAAACACTTGCTTTTTCCTGTAACAGCAGTTAGTAAAACAAATTTTTTTTATAATTAATTTTTTTTATTGATTATAAGGTATTACATATGTGTCCATATCCCCCATTGCCTCCCCCACCCCACTCCCATACAAGCCTGCACCCCTCTACTGTCTCTGTCCATTGGTTATGCTTATTTGCATGCATATAAGTCTTTTGGTTTTTTTAAGAAAGAGAATAACATCTCAAGAGCTATTTTTCACTGCAGCATCAAGAAGGTGCTTAGAATACATCTGGCCTGGCAAGAGTGATGGTATATACTTATTACTTTTTAAAAGTCATGATTCTGTGTTCTCAATTAGTGGTTTACTAGTACTCATTAATTCAATAATTATTTGAATGGCTGCTATGTGCCAGACACAAGGATGCTGTACTAAATCAGATTGGCAGAAATCCTTGGATAAATGGATGGATAAACTCCCAGGGAGGAGTGCACTTTTAAATGAAGTGGTCTATGAAAACTACATTGAGAAGGTGACTTTTCCAGAGCCTTGATGGCAGTGAGGAGGAAGGGTGAGTGCCAAGGACTGAGATCGGGGTGTTTTCCGTGTGTGCGGAAGCTGCCAATTGAGCAAGGGAGGGAGAGAATGGGACATGAGGTCTGAGAGGTCAGATCTTGCGCAGTTTCTAGTCCACAGAAAGCCCTTCATGTTGCGATCTTGGTATGATGAAGAGCCATTAGCTGAGGCACTAACAAGTGATGTATGTTTTAAAAGATGATTATGGCTGCTGGATTGAGGCTAGAATATATTGAGCATGCAGGGAGACTAGTTAGCTGATGACACAGCATTATCCAGATGAGAAGTAATTGGGACTCAAACTAGGAAGGTAACAAAGATTTGATGATTGACTGGGTGATGGGCACACAATGCAATATGTACAGATCATGTATCAGAAATCTACGCTTGAAACCTACGTAATCTTATTAACCAATGTCACTCCCAGTAAATTTAATTTAAAAAGATTTAATGAGAGGTGATGGGATTCTAGGTTTTTACATATATATTAATTGATTTTTAGAAAGAGAGGAAGTAGGGGGGGAGAGAGAGAGAAACAGCAATAGGTTGTCTCCTGTACGTGTCCTGACCAGGGATTAATCCACAACCCAATATGTGCTCTGACTAAGAATTGAACCTGCTACCTTTTGGTGTACCGGACAGCACTCCAAGCAACTGAGCAAGGCTGGGTTATATTTTGACAGCAGAGTGGATAGATGTTTGTGAGACAGAAAAAACAAGATGACTTGAAATTTTAGCTGAAGGAGAAGAATGAAGGTGGCACTTACTGAAACGGAATGCCTCAAAAGGCTGTGTTTAGAAGTTTAGATCAGGGACTCATAGTGTCCATCTGTATAATGAACTACTGGTATTCTAATTAGCAACTTTCCCCCTGTAGGTAAATTAAATTGTCTCTTTACCTCAAAGTATTTAATCAGAATCCCCACATTTAAAAAAATATATTTTTTTATTGATTTCAGAGAGGAAGGGAGCGGAAGAGAGAGAGAGAAACATCAATGATGAGAATCATTGATTGGTTGCCTCCTACATGCCCCCAATTGGGGATCGAGCCACAACCAGGCATATGCCCTTGACCGGAATCGAACCCAGGACCCTTTAGTCTGCAGGCCAATGCTTTATCCACCGAGCTAAACCATCTAGGGCAGAATCCCCACATCTTTCAATAACATACTTACAAAGGTGTATGTACATGCATTTTGTTACTATTAATAATAACTTTCTAAAACAGTTTCTTTTTGGATAAAAATATTATTTTAGATACCTCCTAGAATTGCCTTGATGCCTGCACATATTAGTTGCTCAAGAAAAGCTAGTTTCTTTCTCTTTAATAAGTTAAATATCTTACATTGTAGCAAAAAGTAAAAGTCTGCATGAGCATATGTTGTATCCTTTTTAAACTTAGGAGTAGCCACCTCTTTTTTGGTTCTCTCTTGTTATGTTCACCTTGCTTGCTCTGTGAATTGCCTTTAATTCTGCACCCCACCTTGGTGTAAAACACAGTGACTTCATATGACTCTGGCACTAGCCTGCCAGCCAAGTAGCCCAAAGCTCCTCTAAATCTTTTGCAGTGGAACCACTTGACCCGCTCTTGATAGCAATGGCCCCAGGAAAAGCCAGCTGCCAAGATGAAGCAGTATTCTGCCGCCGCCTCTGCATTCTGACTGGCACTCTGGCATATCCCATCCTCCCCACATCTTTCCCCATTAACTTGGTACAGTATGATTGATGGAAGCAGGTTTCCTTTATTGACCAAAAATTATGCCTCTGATTTCATCAGACCTGATTCAAAATTAGGGTGTGAGTGCGTTCTCTAGACCTTAGGGAGCATAGAAAGGGAATGAACTTAAAATGCTGGGTTATTCACTTGGGCTTAGTATCTTTACCACAGATGATCAGCCATAGAGAGAGGTTAATTTTCAGGCTGTAATTAGGTCAGAATTTCACAAGCTCTACTACATATAGAACTATTTAGATTCTACTTTGGGCATAAACCAGTGTTGAAACCTCAAAAATCAGATTTACAGGTTCTGTAACTCCTCGGTATTTGGCACAGCGTCCAGGGCTGGTAGGTAGTGGCCTCTTGTGTCCGCTCCTGATGACAGTGGTCTCTGCCCACCACACTTGTACAGAAAGTTTAGGAAGAGCAACTCAAAAAATGTGTAAGTGACCCTCAAGTTTCGTGCTGGTTTTTAGGATGTACAGATTATTTATGTTTGTTACTTCCTATATGGCAGTTATTGCTATTACTACTATTAGTCTTTTGTCTTCATTCCTAATTGTTAATACATTTCTCCCTAATATTATGTGACATTTGTAAATTAATAAAAATCACCATGAATTGGTGAGCAGAGTTCATGTTTGCAATTTTGCTTAATTAATGAATTGGTTATAAGTTCTGAGCGCAGGGAAGGTACTTTTTAAGGGGTGGAAAGTTTGGGGTCTTTTTACAAGCAGAGGACTATTAACTAAAGTGCTTAGAGTGGGCAGGAAATGCAAGAATTTAAAGTGTAATCTTTTAGTGGCTGAATAGTAATTCCGGGGAATTGCAGTTTTAGCGCTCAGGTTTGGCACATATGAATTATTTTTATATTTCATCTGAGCCATTCCTTCTGCCTTCCCTTTGTAAACATTTTATAGGAGATAAAATCACCTGAGGGGAGTAACTCATCTCTTACTGTTTTCTGGTGATGCTAGCATGAGTGAAGTCACCACAAGTGGGCGGCAGAGGGCAGGAAGCCAACCATCTGGTTGAGTGAAGTGCACCCATGAATATCGGGTGGGTTTTACAACTTAACTGTTACTTAGTTTTGTTTTTGTTGTTGTAATTTTCCGTAAAAATGATGATGCAAATGTCCAAAGCTTTTCTCTGTTAAATAGTCTTTTACATTTTTATGCATATAGGTTACAACCTGCCATATTCATTCATCCAGTGATGATGAAATTGACTTTAAAGAAACGGGTTTCTCACAGGATTCTTCTTTGCAGCAAGTGAGTCATGCCTAAAGCTTTGCTTTTGTTTTTATTTTAAATGCTTAGTCCCGTTGCCATTTATGAATCCATTTGGAGACAGATTATGTGTTAGGATGTAATTTAGGGTTACTTACTAGTTAGCAAAAGCATTTAAATAGGAAGTGTTGGATATGTGAGAGGAAGGTTTGTGTTGATGATATTTCTAGGAAATGTTTCATGCTTGGTAACAATGATGATTTGGGTAAGTTTTCAAGAGATTTGAATGAACGGAATAGTTCAGTAAACGTCTCAAACATGCTCGCTATATAGACCTTTAAATAGTTAAGGATTCCTGCAGTAGAGAACTCAGGGTAAAAATAATAGGAATGAGACCTTTTTAATGTCACAAATATCCCTGAACCAAATAGCTTATATGTTTCTAATATCTTTAATGTCTATTATAGTGACTTCTAAATTAAATTCTAGTTGAAGCAATTTATTGCCACTCTCCCTTCCTGCCCCCAAACTTATCTCTACTTATCAGATGCTTATAATTGTTGTGAGGGAGAAAACAGGCTGTAAAAATAAATGTACAGACTTATCATCCACTGGTGGTTCTTGGAAAGGGGACAAATTATTTCACCTGGGTATCAAGTTTGGGAGCTAAAAATAGAAGCCCTTTTAAAAGTCATCAGCTCTTCATATGGAGAAGTCACCAGATTTTCACGTATCAGTTCCTTTGGTGTGACAACAGAATGAATGTGTTCATCTTCCCACCCTGAGTGCTGCTTAGCTTCTTTTTCCTCACCCTGTAAACCTCATTTTTCCCGGGGCCAGGATGAAGCATCTAGTGGTTATACTGGCCCTGTCTTTGGCATCCAAGTAGGCTGTCACGACACTTCCAGTGTAGGTTGAGCTAAGTATTTGCTTGGTTTTGATAATAAGGCAGTTTAACATTCACATTTTCAAGAAATGTCTGCAATGGCTTTTCCACCATTGGTTGGCCTCTCTTTTGATTTTCTTATTTTTAATACGTTTTTATTGATTGTTAGAGAGGAAGGAAGAAGGGAGAGGGCGAGGGAAACATCATCAATTGGTGCCTTCTAAACATACCCCGACCAGGACAAAACCGGCAACCTGGGCATATACCATGACCAGGTAATGAACTGGAGACCTTCCCATGCATAGGATGATACCCAACTGAAATACACCAACCAGGGCTCTCTCTTGATTCTTACATGTCTCTCGAATTTGAAGCCAGCCTCCCAAGGTTAGGAACAGGGAGCAGCCGTCCTATAGGGGGTGCTGTTGAGCAGCAAGGCCTTCCTGTGGGTGGCAGCAGCCCCCTCACTGCCAACTGTCCTACATTGGCTTGCGGGTCAGCAGCATCTGCCACCCAAGGTGCCCTCCTGGCTTGCTGTGAGCCCTCATGCCTGCAAGCAATCCTTTCTTGACCCGAGTTCTCTGGTGCTTCCCCAGGAAGCACTTTGACGAAACCTTCCCCTCCACTGGAGCACCAGTAGAGGGCTGAAGTGGCCCACTTAGCCTAGCGTGAACCCCTGCTGCACGTTGCTCCCCCCACAGTGAAGCCTGATGGTGGAGAAGGTAAACCACCACGGTGATTTTGTACTTGTCCAAAGAACTTGAAGATGAAGAGTCCCCTGGACTTCCATTGACACATAAGCTAATAACGTGGAGCTTCAGGCCACTGATTTAATCAAGGAGTGGTTGGGTGCAGGTGTCTGGAAGTGGATCCCTTATTTCTTGGGAAACCTGGTTTTAGCGTTATAATTGTTCTGGGATAAATTTCTGACTTTCTTGTGATTTGACAGACAGTTGATGTGCACATGAAGTAACTCAGTCACAAAACTGCCTGGGTAACAGCTCTCACCAGGCTTATTCCTGTGGATTTTGTCCACTTTGTGTAACCCTCTGAAAGTAGGAAAGTAACTGTTCTTTCCTGACAGGCATTCAGTAAAGTTTTGCATGTTAAAACCAATCGTGTGTCATTTTAAAAATAATAAGAAAAAAGGCATTTTTTTCTTTTTCATTTGAGAATGAATATGAGTCTAGGTTACTTTAGTCCAGAGCTCTTTTTCATATGAATGAGAACTTAAAGTTAGGTCTCCTGGAGTCCCGAGGGTAGAGAGCTTAGGGAGGTCATTAGATCACGTTTCCCGAGCACGTTTCCTGAGCACGTCATCGTGTAGCCGCGCTTGGCTTGGGGCATTGTTTTGCTTCCCGCCCCTGTGATTTCCTCACCGCTGGTGGCTGACGTTCTCCTCGTAAGTCTGCCTAACAGGTGTGGAGGGTGAGGTCTCCTAGCCGCCCCTGCTCCTCTCTCCAGACAGGTTTGTCAGGAGGCAGGTCAGCAGAGGCCTGCTGTCTGTTTCCCAGGTGGCACCACCAAAGGGATTGTTAACGAAGCAGTGGGCTCACTTCCCAGTGACGCGTACATCCCTGACTTTGGCCAGGATGTTAGTTTTTGGGAAGTATGGTTCTTTTGTTTTTTAATAATGAAAAGATTTAAAAAGCCATGTGGTGCTTTCCAGATTTGGATTCCTCGGAGTTCAAAGAACTTTTTATGTAGCTTTAAATAGAATACAGTAACATCTTCACTTACATGGGTTTAGTAAGCTTTGATGCTTTCTTTATTAGTGAAAATCAGGTTTGAAACCTGAAATTCTTTGCTAGTTTATATCTATGTAGAAGCTATAATAAACTTAGCACTAATGAGGACTAACAACACAATTTAACATCTACTTATAGAGCATTTACTTTGTGTTAGATATAAGCAACCTACAGCTGAATTAGAGTGTGCAGGAGGCAGGAGGATGTGCGTGTCTTATATGCAAATACTCTACACAGTTTTATAAGGGACGTGAACATCCTTGGATTTTGGTATCCGAGGACCAATCTATGGATACCGAGAGACGATTGTATGTACATAAATGTGGGCATTGACATACACGTTTATAATACATTTAGAATTTGCATTCTGTTTATGAAGCATCTAAAATATCAGGAAGCATTTAAAGGAACACTTTTGCTAATATTTCTTCCCTTTTACACCCAAAAGACTTACAATAGGATCTCTAGAAGTACAAAAGAAAAATAAAGGAAAAGGTCAAACAAAGTAATTGAGGAAGACCTTTTCCCTGTGTGACCAGATTTCTGATAACTCACAGCCTGGGCTATGCTGCTTGCTCTCTCAGGAAGACGACTCCTCGTTCCTCTAGCACGTCTTCGAAGTTACCAAGCGTTATTTTAACTTGTAAAAGACAGCTGGTTTCTTCCTTTTTGATTTAATGAATTACAATGCTACACATCATATTTTCCAACAACAAATTCAAGACTCAGTCCCAGATTCCCACAACCCAGCCTTGGTGCGCCTTCCCAACAGCTGCCTGCAAGGCTGGCCCTGGCCCATGTGCTCATATAGTGTCATGTCTGGGCAAGAAGGGGCCGCCGGAAAGGGTGAGAAGGAAGAGATGGCAGTGGGTGTCTGGAGTTCAAGCAAGAGGTGAGGTGTTAGGTTCAGTAAAGTAGATAAGGTTTATTCAGACCTAAGGAAAAGAGGCCTTCCAAAGCCAAATATAAGGTTTATTTTTTAATTACCCACAACTTGGAATATTCATGCCATAATTCCCTGCCACCAGAATGAATGGTCAGGAAGGAAGGACAGGGCATGTCTGCAGCAATTTGCAGATGGAATCCAAGATCTCTCCTCAGAGAGGACCGCTCGGCCACAGCCTCCCTCCCAGCAGGTGCCTCCAGAGTGACGCCTTTAGCTCAGCCACACCTGCTGCTCGTGGCCCCTGTGTGGACTCCTCTTATCTGTCCATGGGCATTACACACGTTGTTTTTGTTTCCATACTTATTGTTGGGGTAGATCGAAAAGTGGTACTTGCTTTACTCCTGATCCATAGCATAGAACATACTCCGTTTCACTTGCCTTGGGCCTGCTTGTTCTTTTAAATTAGAATATCAACATTTTTGTGGAGTTCATTTTAACGTTCCCCCATTTCTCACCTAAGAACCCAAGTGAGCGGGGCTCTGTAGAAGTGGTGTAGGGAACAGTGTTGTAGACTTCAGAGTGGTTTTGGACTAGTATTAGAACTTTCTGTCCTCTCTGTAAGATAGAATAGTAAGGTAGGTAGGATAGAAGTTAGTTTTACACTCATCCCAACTTCTAAAACCTGAATCTTCTTCTTCTTTAGACGAACATTGTGTTTGTAGGGTCGTGGATGTTCTCTAAGGCTGTGTGTATGTAATGGAATGGGGCAGGGGATGCAGGGAGGGGAGGTGGGTGGTCACCACTGGTTGGATCTTAGCTGGTTGGTGGTGTCCAGAGGTAGCCAGTGCACCTTATGATTTCAGATTGTCACATGTCGCTTGAATTACGTCTTTGAACAAACAACCCAATCCTCTCTCAAGATGATTTGCAATAGAGGACAGAGTGGTCCTTTAACATTTATTACAGTGACATGTGCATTGAAATGACTTGTGGACCAAATTCCAAACATTTACTTTTGGGTAAATTATGTCTGAAATTATTTGAAGTTTTTCTTAGAAAACACACCAACTTTTAAAGCCTTACGGCTTAGATAAATAAGGTGGTTTCTGAAACACAGTGGGCAAGTAGTCTGTAGAATGTCATTAGAATCATTATATCACTGTCACTGGTCCTGGGGTTGCCAGGCCTTTTCTGATTATCAGATGCAACAAATGACGTCCAATTTTATTGACCAGTTTGGCTTCAACGATGAGAAGTTTGCAGATCAAGATGACATTGGCAAGTGAGTATATACTTTCCTGCTTCCATAATTGTTTCGTAATCTCCTGCTCTTTGTGAGACATTTTGGATTTTCCTGGATTCTTGGAACTTGTCTGCATCCATGAGTCAGGAGGAACTTAGCCTTCAAGGTTAGTTCTAACCTCTCCGGACTTGCAGCACCCAAAGGACAGGGAGGAATTAGATTGGTCTCCCACCAGGAGGGATTGCCTTTGGGCTTGACCTGTTTCACAGAGGCTTATTTTTACTAAAAACTTCATTCATTCTTCTGCTAGTTAGT
This sequence comes from Nyctalus aviator, assembly GCA_036971965.1. NCBI lineage: Eukaryota > Metazoa > Chordata > Mammalia > Chiroptera > Vespertilionidae > Nyctalus > Nyctalus aviator. The sequence continues at coordinate 7,071,061 of CM072929.1, read as the reverse complement.
GATTAGTGTCAGGTGGCAGAACTAAAGCAGGAAATCCCTGTGCTACTCCCCAGGTTTGAGCAGCACCCTCCCCCACAGCACACAGTGAGGGTGCATATTGCGGCAGGAGCGGCTCCACCCCTGTGCTCCTTCTCTAAGGGGCTCACCCTAAGGCAGGAGCCAGGCAGCCGACCACTCATTCTGCAGTCAGGGTAAGAGAACACAGCAAGGGCACTGCTGCTGCTACAGAACACAGCAGGTGGAAGCTGTGGGTGATCCTCAGGAATGGAAACAGACGGCCTAGCATCTTCCCTGGGGGAATAACGCGTTTCAGAGACAGGAAGCATGGCTCACTGGACACAAAGGTTTTGAATGTTGGATGGCTGCTCTCACAGGAGACTCCCTGACGACGCTCAGGAATACCAGATTGTTGGGGTTCCTCGCAATAGTTTGTTGAACTTCAGCCAGTGGAGGCTGTTGTCTATTCCACCACACTGTCACTGCCATTTAATAGGCCACGTTGGCAACCTGCGCTTCAGGCTCCACTGTCAGCCGCAGGAAAGGAGAGCTGTCAGTAGCCCTGAGAAATCCAAAGGGAGTGGAGTTTTCATGTCTTAACCCCAGGGGCACACACATTGGAACCTGTAGGCTCCCCACACAGCATCTCAGCACATGCTATCTGCACTCATTCAGTGCTACTTGTTAGGATTCCATAGTCTTTTTGAAATTTGTATTGGGGGACTTAAAATAAAATAATGGTTGATTAGATCTTTACCTATTAAAAAATCATGTTACCAGGCTCTGAATTTTTTTACTCCTTACTGTATTCCTAATGATACCATATTCAAGGCTAAGATTTCAGGAATATCTGTGTATTTTATATATGATTTTGGCTTTACCTGGAGAAGCTCAGGCTCCACTGTCAGCCACAGGAGTTGAGCTTTTTATATTGTAACTTTTTTCCTGATTATGGAGCCATAGTTGTCCATGGATGTTAAAAATCTTTTATACGATGTCTTTGAGGGTGTGCTTATTGTTTCTCAAAAGGCTTCTATTTCAGCCTTCCCATTTAAAAAAAAAAAAAAGTCTCTTTTTAAAAAATTATATTTTTGTTGAATTTTAGAGAGAAAGGAAGGGAGAGGGATAGAAAGGTAAAAACATTGATGAGAGAGGAAGTCATTGATTGGCTGCCTCCTGCACTGCCCCCACTGGGGATTGAGCCCACAATCTGGGCATGTGCCCTGACCGGGAATTGAACTGGCAACCTCTTGGTTCCTGGATCACCACTCAACTGCTGAGCCACACCAGCTGGCCAGCCTTCCCATTTTATATAAATTCCTTAATTCCAAAGGAGAATGTATCATTTAATGCAAGAAGGGTATGTGTTCTTTTAATGTAAACAGATTTTAATGATATTGTAAATATTTAAAACTTGGGAAATTTCATGAATGCTGTTTCTGTGAGTCTAGATAATTAACTATTTCTACACTTATATTTTGTTTACAGTGTTTCTTTTGATCGGGTATCAGACATCAACTTCACCCTCAATACAAATGAAAGTGTAAGTATTAATTTACAAGTGGGAACTGGGTGAGTCAGGCTTATATGGGTGCTGTGTACACCAGGGGAACTCTGGGACAGCAAGTTTCATCTTAGATCGGTGCTTTTTCACCCGCTCACATGGCCTGCCTGGCCCTGTGGCTAAGATGCACAGGGCTAATAAAACCAGGGCCACTTGTGATTGCAGTGTAGACGTTTAGCTTCAAAGAATGCAGTTTGATGCTAGCCTGCTGCCTTTTTCGGCTGTATGTCAGCAGAACTTGGGCCAGATCAGCACCAGTCTCTTAGCCCCAAGCAGTTCTGAAACACCAAGTCTCCCACATCAGCACTGATCTAGTGGATTAGCTTCACTGGGATGGACACAGTCTTTGTGGTTGTTAATCCTCACCTGAGGATATTTTCCTATTGACTTTTTAGAGAGTGTGGAGGGGGTTGGGAGACTGAGAGAGAGAAACATCAATGTGAGAGCGAGACATTGGAATTGAGCCTGCAACTGAGTTATGTGCCCTTCACTAGAGAAAAACATCGATGTGAGAGATACATTGATTGATTGCCTCCCGCACACGATTGAGCCTGCAACTAAGTAATGTACCCTTCACCAGAATTGAATCCGAGACCCTTCAGTCAGAGGGCTGATGGTCTATGCACTAAGCCAAACCAACTAAGCAACATAATTTTGATTTTTAGGTTGATTAGTATGTGAGACCACTGGTTTATTGGTTGATGTGATAAGGTAGAAAGTGCTGACTCTAATTGGTGCTCATTACTGCTTAGCTGGACTGGAAAACTGGAGGAAACACAGGTTGCTTTTTGTGTTCCAACAGGCCTAAGACTGCATCGCAGGTGGGCGGGTGTTTTACTGATGAATGTGCGTCCACTGGTTCTGAATCCAGTCTTATCGGGGGAACTTTTTGTCATTACTTCCACGGAGGCTGACACTAGATATTTGCATTTTATTTTGGTGTATGTGAGCAGCACTGCTTTTTAAAGGAAATAGAAGAATGCGGTTTACATTGTGCATTTGGGGAGAGTTGAGCTTTACATTTTGTTCTTTTCCTCCTCGTTTTCGTTTAGGGAAACATTGCCCTGTTCGAAGCATGCTGTAAGGAAAGAATCCAGCAGTTCGATGATGGCGGCTCTGACGAGGAAGACATCTGGGAGGAGAAGCACATTGCGTTTACACCAGAATCCCAGAGACGGTCCAGGTAAGGCAGAGTCTGCTCCATTAGCAGTAATATCCAGAGCAGGAAGCAAAGATGGTTCATAGAAATCATTGTATCTTCTCCCAACGGGTATTTCTGACCTGGAAACCAAAGCTTTTGTCACAATCAGAAATACCCTGGCTAATTGCTGTGAGCTGGTACTAGTACTTACGTCTGGAGGGTGATAGAATGGATGAATCCAGGTGACCCTTTGAAAATGCCGTCTGGGTCATAAAGTTCCAGAAATGTGTGTGTGCAGTTCGTGAAAAGTTGTGACATAGACTCTCCTGACTGGGAAGTGATGCCTAGGAATGTGGTCACAGTGCTTTGAATAGCTATTCCTCACCAGTAATAGCAGCAGCTGGGTTGTGGGTTGTTCCTTACACAGACTGAGTGTGGCCCCAAGGATGGAGAAGTTGTTTCTAAAAGCTAATCTAACGTGGGGAGACAAACTCATGTCAGTTGATATCCATCAGAGTCAGTTCAGTGTTTTTTCTTCCCCAAATTTTTAAGTCACTGTATCATAGGAACCTAAATAGATTTGCTTCTGTACACGGAGAGTTTTTGTCATCTGGTATTCATTGTCGGAATCTTTATAGTTATTACTTGGTTGCAGGTAAATACCCAGTAGGAAGTGTGCAGGAGGCAGCCAATCGATGTTTCTCTCTCATCAATGTTTCTAACTCTCTATCCTTCTCCCTTCCTCTCTGTAAAAAAATCAATGAAATATATATTTAAAAAAAAAAGAAATTCCGTTTTACCTCTAGTTTGCTGAGAATTCTTAGAAATTCTCATGATGGATTCAGCCACATTTATTGACTGAATTTCAAATGCTAAACCAACTCTGTTTATTCCTGGAATAAACCCATGTTTGGCTCTCATATATTGTCACATTAATTTGCTGAAGTTTTAAAAAGGACTTTTTGGCTTTAGCCAGTGTGGCTCATTGGCTGTGTGCCGCACCGGCACAGCCTAGGGTTTGGCAAGCCTGACGGGGGCCGGCGAAGTGTGAAGAAAAGACAGAGTAAGCTGGGTCTAGGTGGATCTCCTGTGCCTGGCTGAGACCACAGAAAAAGATCCAGACTGCAAGCTGACAGTTTATTTTATAGCCAGAGGTAAACAAGGCAGTGGTCACCATAGTTACAGTGATCTTGTGAGTTTCACTTGTTTTGGCAGCACATGCCCATTAGCTACCCAGGAAGGATCTAGGGAGTCATAAGGTCAAGCTAAATTATGCTAAGAGGGCTGTGCCCTCTAAGCTGGGACTTGTTTGGGGCTTTGCCAGCAGGTCAGTCTGAGGCTTAAGCCTATAACCGCTCCCTACAGGTTGGAGCATCATCCTGGACACCGGGAGGTGGTGGGTTCAATTCCTGGTCAGGACACATACCTAGGTTGTGGGTTTGCTCTCAGGCAGGGTGCTTACAAAAGACAAGTTGATGTTTCTTTCTCCTTGCAATTTGATCAGTTTTCTCCATGTATTTTGAAGCTGTTATTAGGTACACCAGCATTCAGCTGTTGTTCTCTTAACTATAATGAGAAAGTAGACAGTAACCCAGTTTTTAAATGCACTGAAAACAAGCAAAAACGTCAGAAAAGAAGGTATGTGGGTGGCAAAGCAGCAGGAAGGAGGAGCTCAGCACCCTTGTTCTTAGGACAAGTCAGGTTGACACCACACAAGGTCCCTCCGCACAGCTGCTCGGTCACATGCCGCATCTTCAAGCAAGGATAAGGCAGCACAGCTGCAGAGCGGAGTCTTGAGAAGTGATGTTGGGCAGATGAGCTGTTAAGTACAATGGGTTTTCTGTTGTCGAATGACCTGTAGAATTTTCTGGTGGCTGATACGCTGCACTAACTTACTTTGGCCACATTTTTCCTTAGCTCGGGGAGCACAGACAGTGAGGAAAGCACAGACTCTGAAGAAGAAGATGGGGCAAAACAAGACTTGTTTGATTCCAGTGGCGCCAACACAGAGGACAAGATGGAGGTGGACCTCAGTGAGCGTGAGTCACCTTATTATTCCTGCGCGCATGTGTTGATCTGTGTTGAAATAGTCCTTGAGACACATGTCATTTGACCGGACCTGTGGGAAGGAGTAGGTCACACCACCAATGGTGGCACTGCTGCTTCTCTTGGTGTGGAAACGCCTGTGTGAGCTGCAGAGGGCCATGGCACCCTATGTCCCTGGGTGCTTGTGCCGAACGGGAGGGGCCACAGCTGTGGAAAGATGAGCCGGTGTTGTCATTTGTAGACTCATAAATGCACTGAGCCAGATGAAACACATTAAAGCTTAAACAGTTTTAAATGGGTCTTTTCAGAGTTTGTTTGTGAATCTTATAACCTCAAAACTCCCTTATTTATGACCTGCTACTTGCTAAAAGGACTTGCGGGAGCTGGCTTTAAAATTAGTTAACTTCTGAGAGTTTCAGGTGAGATTTCCATGCATTGGGGTATTGCCCCTTCTTAGCCCTGCCACACTCACCCAACCTTAGAGCAGGGCGCAGGGAACAGACCCTGATTCAGTGCCTATGCCATGCAGGCCCTCACTGAATCCTCAGCTGAACCTCAGGAAGTGGGTAGTCCCTATCGGAAGTAATCAGGTGGGGTCACACAGGCTTGGGGGAGTTAGTAACTTGCCGGAAGTCACAGTAAGGTCTTTAGATCTGGAACATTTCTGTTGTACACGGGCACGTCCAAGTCTCAGGCCTCTAGGATAGTCTTCCCAACAGCTGGCAGGCTTCCCTAGCCGAGCATGCCTCCCTACAGCCTGGAGACCCCCCGTGTGCCAGGAAGTAGCCCTGAGAGAGAACGGGTTCCACACCAGCTGCCAGGATTGGGGAGTTAGCACAAGCACTGGGAAGGGAAAGCATATAGTGTGCAGTGAGCACAAGTATCAGCCTCGTGTCATCTGAAGGGGCACATCTCTGAGGAGGTGACATTTAAACAGACCTACAGGTTAGATCCAAAGTTGGTTGGCAGGTGGCATGGTAAAAGGCGCCGCAGATAGGAATCAGGAGCCCATGCAGATCCCACCACCCCCGCCCACCTCTGAAATCAGCCGGTGTCTGCAGGACTTAAAAGTAAATAAAGCTTCTCTCTGTGTTCTCACAGCTTCACTCTGACACCAGTTGGTGGGCTTTCCCCATGGACCACATCTCCAGCCCCAGCTGGGCGTCCTCCAGTTCAGTTCAGATGGTGTCTCTCTGGAGTGGGGGTGGATCTCCCACATCAGATGTCAGTCACAGTGAGACCCAGGGCCTTTGTGCTTCCAGCCAGCCAGCTGTAATAGGGAGTTGCTGTGACCTCTTCGGGTTCCGTTAGAGCTCACAGAACTCAGAAGAGGACGTTACATACTGTCACCAATGTATCACAGAGAATATTTTTAAGAATATATATTTTATTGATTTTTTACAGAGAGGAAGGGAGAGAGAGAGCTAGAAACGTCGATGAGAGAGAAACATCGAGCAGCTGCCTCTTGCACACCCCCTACCGGGGATGTGACTGTAACCCTGACCGGAATTGAACCTGGGACCTTTCAGTCTGCAGACCGATGCTCTACCACTGAGACAAACTGGTTTTGGCTCACAGAAAATATTTTAATGTATACAATGAGCAGCCAGGTGAAGAGATGACTAGCAGTCTAGAAGGGTCCTGAGCACAGGAGCTTCTGTCCCTGTGGGGTTTGTCATGGGCCACTCCAGAAGCTGACCCCTACAGCATGGGTTTTTATAGGGCCTCCATGAAGTAACTGATTAAATCATGGCCATTAATGAGAGCTCAACTTCCAGCCCCTCCTCCCTCCTACAAAGTTGGTTTTCTTGGCATCCAGCCACCAGTCAGCTCATTAGCATATGGAAGAAACCATTTTTGAGATTAGGATGAGAGGAGGGACCAAATACGTTGCTTATTGCGTTCCAGGAATCCTTCCTGGCGTCTGCTCAGTCCAGGAGACTAACTCCGGAAGGAGACTGCAGGGGCCCTTACTCCCTTAACAGGGAGGCATGGGACCGGATACAAATTAGGAAGCATTAAGATTGTTTCTAATTTATTGCAGTTGAATGAATAGCCAACATATTCTTTATTTGTAATAAACTTTTATTTTGGAATTATTTTAGATTTACAGAAAAGTTACAAAGATTTTACAGGGAGTAGCTTCCTTTCCCCATCTTCCTAACAATGTTCCTATTACCTTGGTACATTTTTGAAAGATAAGATGTTAAAGTAGCATATTCTTTCATGTGTAGCTTTGCATCTTTGTGTGATATTTCTACTGGGGGAAAAGTCTCGGTGGGAATGGCTAAGGCTCAGAAGCACTGCAGTTTGTAGGAAGATAGATGCTGTGCCACTGCCCTCCTACCCAGTGACTGGGAACAGGGGATGCCTTCCCCCACAACTCCCATCTTTTTTTAATCATTGCCAATCTGTTTCTGTAAAATACCTTGTGTTATATGAAACTACTGAAGTGTTCTCAAAATGAAATTCTTCCCTTCTTTAGCACCCAACTGGTCAGCCAACTTTGATGTCCCCATGGAGACAACCCACGGTGCTCCCTTAGACTCTGTGGGCTCTGACGTCTGGAGCACAGAGGAGCCAATGCCAGCTAAAGAGACAGGCTGGGCCTCTTTCTCAGAGTTCACATCTTCCCTGAGGTGAGCATGGGTGCCAGCTCTCCACACCTTCCCATATGAGAACCGAGATGGTGTGCTTTGCTGTGAGCACCACACACCATTCCAATTGGATATGGTGCCTTAAACAAGACTAAAAATCAACACAGGGGTACTGCCACAGCTCTGAGTTGCCAGAACAACAGTCGCCACCCCCCTTCCTTGCACCAGAGCAAACGGGGGGAAGAAGGGAGGGAGTAGATCCTGCACCAGCAGCCTGGGAAGACCTGGCCCCAGGGAGCGAGTGGGCAGGGTGCTGATGAAAATGGCGTCTCCCAGCTTGCTCCGTCCCCACAGAGCTGTCAGGACAGGACTGAGGAGAGAGGAGTGAGGGAAGCCAAGGAACTGAGAGGCCCCTCTGGAACATGATGGAACAATGCAAAATGTGTCTTGAATTTAGTAATAACATGGACTTGTAGCTCAGCTAGTGCTGTAAAGTAAGGGCTGTAACAGGTACGCTGTCAGTCTTACTTGTATTCTCTTTTTAAAATACATAGACATATGTTTTTAAATTGATTTTTAAAGAGAGGAAGGGAAGAGGGAGAGAAACATTGATTGTCTGCCTCCTCCACATCCCCTACTGGTGATCAAGCTTGAAACCCAGGCATCTGCTCTGACTGGGGATTGAACCAGTGACCTGTTGGTGCATGGATCAATGCTCCACCCCTGAGCCAATAACCAGCCAATGTTTTTTGTATTCTCAATGACAGCAACCTGTCATTTTGTAATTTTACTGAACAATATTGTCAGCATTTGAGTATTTACCATGGAATTTGTGTCTTGTTAGGCTCAGTTTGATTTTGTCTACTGAAAAGGTGAGTGAGCAGCTACCATCTTAGACAAATGAAAGAGTAGGCTAAAACCCATCTTGCTTTATCCAATTCTAAGTAATTTGTGGTAAGTAAGCTACTGTTTAGCAATAAAGTAAAATTGGTGGACAGTGTCTCCAGAATATGAATTACCTTACCAGCCTCACTCCAGAACAGTCCGGTTTCCCCCTCTTGCTTTTCTCTGGCTCCTCACTGGGTAATAGGTGTTGTTGAAGCGCCTCACTTCCCTTCCCCTTGCGCACAGCTCGCGTTTCCTCAGCCAGTGCCCGAGGAGGTGGGCCCTCCGGGCAGCTCGCCTGACGTAAGTCAGGGCTTTTGTAGCGCAGACACGGAGATGCTGTTGCTGCTGTGCCGTGTGAGCTGGTGACGGTGGTGAGGGAAGAAGCCAGGCCCCGGGAACCTGGGAGAGAAGTTCCTGCGTTCCTGCCTTGCTGAATTTGCAGATGCTTGCTGCCTGTGCATAGATCCTTGTATCCCTGGAGTCTGTAACCAACTGCTGGTGCCTTCCCAGCAGAACGGAACTGATTGTCAAAGGATTTTTTCTAAATAATGGTAACAGAAGGCTATTACCTCTGCTAAAGTGCATTTTCTCTTTTCTAAAAGTACAAAAGAGTCTCTAAGGAGTAATTCTCCAGTGGACATGGAAACCAGCGCTGAACCAATGGACCCTCTGACTCCCAGTGTCGCTGCGCTGGCCGTGCAGCCAGAAGGTGGGTGCAGAGCGCCTGGGTGCACGTCCCACGGGCTGTCATTTCGTGGCTGTTCACGCTTTAACGTACGCTTAGTGTTCTAGATTTGAAAAGGTGTGCAACAGGTACGCTGTCAGTCTTGTATTCTCTCTTTAAAATATATGTACATATATGTACATATAATATATAAAATACATACACATATCCCATAGCAGGCTCGTAATAAAACCAGACTTTATACACATATAAAATATATATATCTCCCATGGCAGGTTTATGATAAAACCAGACTTGACTGACTGTTCTTGGGCCCAAAAGCTCAAATTAGCCATGAAAATGAGATGGTGAGCCTGTTAATCGGGGAACTGGAGAAAGGAAGTGGGGTGTTCACTGTAGAACCACAGCATGGTGAGCTGTCAGTCACCCAGCCCGTCAGTGTGTGGAAAGGAAACGGGTCCCAGCCTTTAGTGCCCGGGAAACAGCCAGAGTTAACTGCTATCCAAGCTCGGCCTGTACCCTGTTCTTTTGTCCCTTGGGTACTTTGCTGGAGCATATGTGTGTATCTGGTGTGGTTCAGGCTGTGGGCCTATTTTCTTTACACCTTATGAACAGACAAAATGGTCAAGGGGATCCAATGAGTTTTCTTGTTACTCAAAATACACACATTGTTCTTGCATCGGCCCTGAGCTGTTTTAAACCGGAAGAAAGGGACTCTGGGAGGGGGAAGAGAGGCGGTCGGTGAAAGGATGTGAGGGGAGATTGGTGGTATGTGGAGGGAACAAAGAAGTAAGTCCTATGAGGCAAGAGCTGGATGGAGGAAATGGGGGACATCGTAATACTCTCAACAATAAAGACTGAATAAATGAAGTAAGTGCTAGAAAAAGAGTAAGTTCTTAGAGAAAGGAGGATTCAGTAGAGGGCACAGGAGCCAGGGGCAGGGAAAAGTAATAAAACCAGTACTGATAATGCACTTATTTGTCATTCTATTAAACATTTTGTATTAATGACCTCACTTTATCTCTCAACCATTCTATGGGTGAGATCAGTTATCCTGTTTTGTGGTTCAGAAAATTCAGGTACCTTGCCCAAGGGTTATGCAGTTGTTAAGTGGCTTTTGAGTTCAGGAAATCTGACTTCAGAGCCCAGGCTTACAAGCACTAGACCAGATGGCTCTCTATGATATAAAGTACCACAAGTAATTAACTTGGAAAAAAGGAACGGGACCCAAGTGGATAACTGAAAGAAGAAAGAGGTGAGAGAGGACCGGGCAGTGGTACACTGTGTGCACTGGATGGAAGCAGGGGGACTAGGCTCACTGCCTCCTGCGCTGTACTGGGGGCTGGAGAACATTAGGAACAGTGGAGTCTGCTGGGGAAAGCTAGATGTGGGAGCTCGTAGGACTGGGGGTACTCACTGGTCCTATGCTGCACAAAGCCCCCCTGCACGTCTCCATTGGGCATCATGAAGCCCGTGCCCATTAAGACTTGTCCAAGGCAACAACTGGCAAACCATCTCTCTCTCGAAGCAGGAGAATGTCACCGTGGTGGGGGGGTCTGCACAGAAGAGGTGACAGTTCTTGTTTGTTCTGATGGGGATGACCATGAGCTGTGTGTGTTTTTCAGTGACGGGTAGTGTGGCCATGGAAGCCAGCTCTGATGGAGAGGAGGATGCAGAAAGTACAGACAAGGTAACTGAGACAGTGATGAATGGCGGCATGAAGGAAACTCTCAGCCTCACTGTAGATGCCAAGACAGAAACTGCAGTCTTCAAAAGGTAACCAGGGGCACGATCGTACTGGCAGCTTCAGGTTGTTGGGAGGATGATGGAGGAGAAACTTCACATCTTAATGTCTTTAATTTGGTTCAAATGTGGGTTCATACATCAGCCTGACATCTTTTAATGTGTCTGTTAAACTCCATAAATCTTAATGAAGAGATGAAAAGTCTGAGTGCCCAAGTGCCCACCCTCAGGAGAGGATGCTCCCAACTCATTGTGAGGCCACTCCAGAGCAGCATGAAAGAGGAAAGTGAGTCGTAGGCCAGTGTGTGGGCATAAAGGCACAACACTTGGAAGCCAGCAACCAAATGCAGCAATGTTTTAAGTCATAACCAAGGCTATATCTCAGGAATGTGACCTTGTGAAAATTTCAGTTGTAATTTAAAAAGCACTTGATAAACATACTCTGAAACATCTGTGCAATAATAAAGGTTGCCAAATGGCTTAGAGAACCATAATAAGGGAGATGAAATAAAGATACTTGCCTTGGCAGGTCATGCTGCAAAAGTCTCAAATTAAAATTGTGACGTTTGCCGGAACCGGTTTGGCTCAGTGAATAGAGGGTCTGCCTGCGGACTGAGGGGTCCCGGGTTCGATTCCGGTCAAGGGCATGTACCTTGGTTGCGGGCACATCCCCAGTAGGGGGGGTGCAACAGGCAGCTGATCCATGTTTCTCTCTCATTGATGTTTCTGACTCTATCCCTCTCTCTTCCTCTCTGTAAAAAATCAATAAAATATATTTTAAAAATAAATAAATAAATAAAATTGTGACGTTAGCACACAAATAGGTGAGAGACCAATGTGATGGGGGAGAGAGCCTAGTAACCACAGGGATGGCTTAATGGGAGGCTGGGGTGAGGAGACCATGAAATCAGAGCCCCAGCCCTCCATTCAAAGGTGCTTCCTGGTGGGTTGGAGGTCAGTGTGGGAGGTATGCACCCACGTGCGTGTGGTGCTTTAACCATTCGTTGATTTCCCTCAAGAATCTGAAAAGTTCAGTGAGAGTGGGTGCCCTCCCACTCTTCGGGGAGAAGATGAGATTGGAGTTAGGTGATGTGGCCAAAGTCTCATGGTTGTTCGAAGAAAAGGCAGTGTATCTTTCTGGGCTGCAGCAGATTAAGACTTTTTGTAAAAAAAACCTAAAACTTTCAGAAGTATAAACCATAATACAAAGGACAGGTTTGGACCGCATCAAAATGAAGAATTTCTGGCTCATCCTAGCTGGTTTGGCTCAGTGGATGGAGCGTCAGCCTGCTGACTAAAGGGTCCCGGGTTCAACTCCAGTCAAGGGCAGATGCTCGGGTTGTGTGCTTAGTCCCCGATAGGGAGTGTGCAGGAGACAGCCAAGCAGTGATTCTCATCATTGATGTTTCTATCTCTCCCTATCCCTTCCTCTCTGAAATCAATAAAAGTATATTTTTTAAAAAAATATCTGGCTGATAAAGTACTGTAAACTAAGTCAAGAGGCAGATGGCAAATTGAGAGGGATAAAGGTTACAGTATCTAAATCAACCAGAAACTAGCATTTCCTATTTAAATTCCTATAAAGCAGCAAGGAAAAGATAGAAAACCCAAATCAGAAAAGGGACAAAAGATAGCACTAGGCAGTTTATAAACAAGGGAATCCAAAAGGGCTAAAAAAAATTTTAAGGAAAGATGTTCAAAAATCAGCTGCCGTCTGACACCTCTCAGAGCCTCGCAGGAATGTGTGGACAGTGCTGAGTGCTGGGAGCTCTAGGTTATGGCAGTCCCACCGTCCTGCTTGGATGCAGACTGGACTTCCTTATAGATGGGTGACCGCCTTTCCACTGCTGAGAAATGCCGGCCGGCCCCTGTGGCCCTGTGCAGTGGAGGGCAGTTCAGCACTGGTTGCTGCGAGAAGCAGGTAGAACTAACTAGAGGTGCACGCCTCGGGGGCACTGTCAGCAGGGACAGACGGACCATCCGAAGTGTGCTCACCGCAGAGATGCTGCACCAGGCGTACGGCTCAGTGCCGGTTTTATGACTCACAGTACGCATCTGCATTGACTGCGCTTACAGGAGTGAAATGCAGAGGGGCCAAAGTATGTGGTAGTTACAAATACTTGGAAGAGTATATCTAGCATTATTATTTATTAATTACTCCATTATTTCCAAAGGAACAACTGTGTGACAACTCGGGGTAGCTGCTTTGGTGGTCAGGGAGTGGGGGTGGGGATGAAGGGAGTAATGAATCAGGCAACTCAGATTGTCAACAAATCTGTAGCCTTCAGTTAATTTTCTTCCTCATCAATTGACCTACCCATCTGAAAGCCACCCTAGACATCATCCTAAAATTAAGCTTTTCAAAGGGAACCTCCAACTGCCCTTTAGTTTAGTAGCATCTTGATTATGTCAAAATGGAAATCCAGACAGAATAGGCAAACGTCTGAAATTTTAGCCCACCAACAGTTGGAAGCATTTGCTACTTGTCTGTCTGTACTAAGAGCCATCTGCGGAAAAGAACCCTTTCGTGTTCCACTTCCCCAGCCCTCTGATCCCCCAGCCCATTTCTGCCTCTTCCGATTGCAGCTCTTGGCTCTCACTGAGGGTGTTGGTGCTTCTCACTCGTGGTTGGAAGACAGCTCGAGAGGTCAGATGCCCTAAAACCTGCTCCCATGACCTCAGCCACAAGCCGCTGGGGGTCTGTCCTACTGACCGTTTGAATGGTGGGCTCAACCCAAAAGCAAAATACTTAACTAAAGACTCATTCCTTCAAACAGGTTCATTTGACACCTTCACCGAGTCTGCAGATTTGCTTATGTGCAGTCGTGGGTATATTAGCCCCACCCCTCATTATAGGAGTGTTCTGAAACTCTTGTACATTTCTTTTCTGTTTTGCACACTTGGCGTCAGAGTGTTGAAATCCTACCGGTATGTAAGCCACAGGGGCCGTTCTTTATCAACGCCAGCTGCATCACATCGTCCCTTTCAGATCCCTCCTGCGTGACCCTCCTCCTGTGCTTTCCCAGTCACTGTCCCTGCCCCTGTGTCCTTCACCTGAGCATGCTCAGCCCAGGGCTTGTGACTCCATGGCAGTCATGACCCCAGAGCCATTGCATGATCCCTCATCCTCCATCGGCGCTGGCTCTGCGGGCTCTAATGCTGCCTCTCATCCTCTTTATCGCAGCGAGGAAGGAAAACTGTCTACCTCTCAAGATGCTGCTTGCAAACACGTGGAGGAGAGCCCTGAGCCGGCTGAGGCGAAGTCTGCAGCCCCCCGGCCCCCCAGCAGTAGTCCTGAGCAGAGGTAACCACCCGTTTTCCCAGTCTGCCGGGGCCCTGCTCTGGCTTTGGCTGTTGGCTCCTGGGCCCTGGGAGGAAAGTTGGCACAGGAGGGCGGGGGGAATCATTACTAGTGCCCTTTACAGCCAGTGGTTTAACTCAGTCCTTATGGAATCAGGGTGATTGAGCTCAGAACTTAGAAATAGTATCTCCTTACCCCAGAAGTTGAAAGCTGACCGTTTTCGGAGATTCAGTAACATTGCTGGCTCTTTAAGAAATTACCATAAGTGGCCCTAACCAGTTTGGCTCAGTGGATAGTGTCGCCCTGTGGTCTGAGGAGTCCCGGGTTCCATTCCAGTCAAGGGCATGCACCTTGGTTGCGGGCACATCCCCAGTGGCAGCTGCTGGATGTTTCTAACTATCTCTCTCTCTTCCTCTCTGTAAAAAAATCAATAAAATTGTTAAAGAAATTACCATAAATGGAAGGGTCTCATGCTGGCATCCACTCCTCGTGTTTTTGGGTGGGTTTTTTTTTTTTTATGAGATGCTGAGTTGAGACTGATTGAGCCATCAAGGATTGGCTCCCTTGGCCATGGCCGAGAGGCTCCTGGTGCCTGTTTTCTGTGGACGTGCCCATGTGACACTCAGAGAACTTCCCTGGAGACCCTTTCCTATGTGGAGCTAAATACTCCACTCTGATGAGTCCATGTGTAGTTTGGTTTTTGTAAAATACTTTATCTCAAGTGTGAAAGTCCCATTACCAGATTTTCTTCCTGGTCCCGTTTTGCTTAGGCCAGGCCAGAGTCCCGCCCCCGCCACATGGCCTCACAGCTGATGGGGGGGTGGGGGGGCAGCCTAGGCACCCCCAGCTCCCGCAGGGAGGCAGGCGGACGTTCTGATGCTGCCAGCACCTTGTCCAGATGGTGCCACTCCTCCCCCCCACCCCCCCATGGTCACTCACATCGCTGTGGGGACCTGTTGCAGTGCACACCTTTTCCTGCCGGAGTGAGAGGAAGAAGCGGGGATTTGTTGTCCCGCTCACTCAGGCATTCCTTGGTTGCCTCACGTATGTGCCCTGGCCGGCGCACCTTTGTTTGCAACAGTTGGTCCAGTTGACACGCTTTTCCTTTTTTCCTCAGTAGCAGAATCCTGTTTTTCAAGTGAAATTTTGTGTGGATTTCAGAACGTGGAAGAGAGAAAAGACTGTAGTGAAGGAGGGATGAGCACATGGCCCCGAAGCTCTGGGAGCAGCAGTTCAGACCACGGACCGGGCCTGTGCCTACGCTCCTGAGCGCTGAGCGGGGCGCGCTCTGGGAGCCTGCGTGCTGCCCTGGCCAGTGCTGGCTAACCGAGCTCAGGTGAAGCTTAGGTGCTCTTCAGTTAGAGCTTCTGGAGCTTTAGATAGTTCGTTTGTGAAGCATTTCATACACAGTAACTGAGTGCCAGCCTCAGTGCTAGGCACAAACGATATTAAAACCCACCTCCACCCTGGAGAGCGAAATGAAGCTAACTTTCCGTCTCACGTTCTGCCTAACGCCTCAGATATCTGTCTCACTGCGCAGGACTGACCAGCCAAGCGTGCCAGGCGACACATCCGTGAACGGCCCTGTATGATGAGTGACCTCTGTGCTGCGACTGAGGACTGCAGGCGCCACCCCTCAGGGCTCCGGGCTTCGGGCGGCCGCCACGCGCCCCTGCTGCCTCACTGCAGGGGATCAGGACCAGCAACCTTTCTACTCGAGATGCTAAGACATTGTACAGAGAAATTCGACGTGTACAAATATTGCACATGACAAATACCAAGAATTTTTGCGTATGTTTATATTGTATTCTAAATAATGGGTAGCCTGTGAAATAAGATCTTGCCACCCATGTAATAATAGTAGTAATACTAGAGTTAAAATGGCTGTAAGAATAGTTTTATAAAAGTGAACACAGAGCTATTGTATTTGAGACATAACTATTTGACAATTATTAGTGTGACCAAAGTATTAGGCATTTTCATACATTTTTCACCTTGTACAAAATTCTGAATTCATTTTCTTCCAGGCCGGCAAGGAGTGAGTAGTGGGATTGGGACGCCCGCTGAGTGTTATTTTGGTTGTTCTTAACTCACAAAAGTGATTTTGAATAAGAAATACTTGGTGTTCTTTTTATAACCAGTTTTTGATTGGTAACTGTTTTTTCTGTTTTGTTTAAAATGGATCAAAAATGTAAGTCTATTGGTAGAGATGAGTATTTATTGCTACAACTTAGTTGATGAATTGATGTTATTGTAAAGCCATATGTTCTGTTAAAGTCTTGTTTGCTTGAAATGATTATTCCTGCAGGTGAAACACTAGAATTTTTGGAGTGTACATGGCTTGTGGTTTGGTTTTCTTCGTTTTTTTGTTTTTGTTTTTTGTTTTGTTTTGGTAGTTCATCTGCCTTTTTAACCCATTCACCAAAATTTCCCCCGTTAACAGTCATCACCAATGAACATTTCCGAGCAGTCTGCGAATTTGACATACCAAGATCACATTAGGCAAGACCGTTGAAAAATGCTCGTGCTGCTAATGCAATTAGAGTGCGTTCATTTTCCTGGCTCGTGTTTAAACCTGGAAACCAGACTGGCACCTCAGCATGTTAACTGTTTCCTGTGCCCCGTGAGGTTTTCACTCTTAAATTCTCAACCAGTCTATTTTTTTTAGAGCTGGTCTATGTATATATATATAGTGATTATGGATACTAATTCAATGTAATTTATAATTTTCTATGTCAATATAAAAATACATCACAGCCTTCAAACAGCTGAAGCAATATGTTGTATATTGCGTACCGTCTGGTGAAAGGGTTAAATGACTTCACCTCTTGCGATTTTAGATGCAAATCAGTTTTTCATTTCTGTAATAGAAAATTATTCACCTATTTTTACATTGTTTGTTTTTCCTGACCAGTATTTAAAACCAAAAGGATATTCTGAGAAATGGCCAACAATTTTTTTAGAGATAGCCTCCCAAGCAACGTGCCTAAACATTACATTGCATATGGAAATAAAAGAATCAAACATCTAATGCCTTCTTTTTGTGTACTTTCCGTTGTAGAGGTTCCTTGCGAGCTTTACTGAGCAGGCAACCTCGCACTAAGGGCAGTGGGGTCACTGGTGCGCCTGGGGCAGGCTGCGGGTGCCCTCCTCAGGAACCTCTGATGTGACTCCTCTTCCAAGGACTGTCTTGTGCGTGCGTTCCCCTCTAGATCTGGCTCCTTTAGCTTGTCTCCAGGTTGATGATGGTGTGACGTGGGACTTCGGGGACTCCCCATGGATGGACGTGTTCTTATCTTACCTGGTAGAGAGCTTTGCCGGCAGCACCAGGGCTTGGCTCCCGGGTGCACATGCTGTCCCATATAGGTTGGATTTGGTTGGCATCTTCATCCCACCCAAGATAACAGTGTCTTATTTCCCCCTCCTGATGCCGATGAAAGAGCATCGGAGTTTTCCTTGGGACTGTGTTTGGTGGTATGTGTCTTATGTGCAAGGAAGGGCATGAAGATGGCAAGAACAGCTGGTTGGCCAAGCATGTCAAACTCAAAGGTTTAACTTTATGTGGGCCACAAAAAAACAAGCTTCCATTTTCATAGAAATGTAGGTTTATTTCTATAGAGAAATGCTGAATACAAAGGGCTGAAATAAATGAGTAATCATTAACATAAAATAATAGAGCCTTTTAATAATTTTTGGTCAGGGCACATGCCCGGGTTGCAGGCTCATCCCCAGTGGGGGCCATGCAGGAGGCAGCTAATCAATGATTCTCCCTCTCCTTTTCTCCCTGAAATCAAAAATAATATTTTTACAAAAAAAAAAAAGAATTTGGGATTGTGACTAAACCTGAAAGCCTCTTCTAGGAGCAGCATCCCCTCCTGCCCTCCGGAGGCTGGGAGGAAAGAGCAGAAATGGAGCCGTGGGGGCAGGAAGTAAGAGACGGGACAGAGCAGGTGCTGTGACTCCTGCCACAGGTGGCAGCGGCCGCCTGAGGCCCAGCTGCTCTCTTGTCCTTGAGGTTCCAGAAATTCACCTTGAATAGATTCTCCTTTTTAGCTTAAGTTACCTTAAGTCACTTTAAGTTGATTTGTTACAATAACCCAAGACTCGGAGTAACTTGGAGCTGAAATCATTAACCTCCTTCAATAATGAGGAAGCAGAGGCTCAGAGAAGTTAAGTTGCTGGAGGGCACCCGCCGGAAAGGGCTGAGCCGGGATTTGAAGCAGGCCAGTGGGCCCAGAGACGGCCTCCAGCCCTCCAGCGTGGGGAAGGCTAGCTTTGAACACACTGGCCACCGGCCACCCCATCCCCTCCCCCTCCTCAGGCCTCTAGCCCCACACCCTCAGGGTCTGCCTTCCACAGGACGCCCTGGGAGCCCGGCCCTGAGTCATTGCTCGAACCCGGCAGCCGGTGCGGGGGCTGCTGAGAAAGGCAGGCTCTGGGGACCTGCTCCATCGGGGAGCGGCGTGCTCATGCGGACCAGTTCCCAGAACCGACGTCAGACCTTTCACAGCACCAGCCTCCCAGTGTGGAGGTCCCTCCGAATATCCCCCCACCGTCCAGTTTCTAGACTGTTCTAGCCAGGACTGCTCTGGGAGGCTGCTGGGGGACGGCAGGGAAGCTGAGGCCAGGCCCTGGACAGGGTCTTTGGACTTGGGGCCCAGCCCGTGCCGATCAGATGTCTGGTCAGCTGGAGGAAAAGCCCAGCCAGCCTCAGTGTGAGCGTGTGCTGGTGTGTGTGCATGTGTGTGTGTGTGTGTGTGCGCGCGCGCGCGTGTGTGCGCGTGCAAGCATGTCCGGTGCGTCTCTGGGTGGGACCTGAGCCTGGGTCGTGGCCCTCGCCCTGCCTGGAATGACCTCTGCTTCTGGGGGTGACTGGCCTTTCTGTCCCAGGCCCTGTCTGGGCTGCTGCCCCCTGCTCCCTGGCTCCTGAGCCGGGACCTGCCCAGCGAGGGGCGGACGCTTCACCTGTGCAGGGGCTGAGGCTGAGCACTCTGTCCCTCTGCCCCGGGCCCGCCACCCTGCCCGACGCCTGTCCTCTCACTCACCACTCACCCCACCTTCCTCTGGAGAACATATGGACTCAGTTTGCCAAATCGAATTTGACTTATTGGGTTATTTTTGCCCTTTTAAGAAAGCATCGCCATGCCTGGCAGGTCTAATTGAATAATGTATAGCAAATGAACTTTTCTGTTAAAATAAGCCAATCCCCGAAAACGTCACGAAGCGGGGGTGCTTCTGCCTGCCTCCTGACGGTGGGGTGAGAATCGCCCCACACCCGCCCCGCAGGCCTCAGGGTCATTTAGAGCCAGAAGGAGCCATTCCGGCTGCAGGCGGCGCCCTGCGTGGCCCCGGGGCTGCCTCTGGGCAGGAGGCCCCTGGCCCCGCCACGGCTGGATGCCCCCGGCGTTTCCCCTCCCTGGTGACGGGGGGGAGGCCCAGCTGCCAGCTCCCGCCTCGGGCCCACCTGAGCCCCAGCGGCAGGGCGGGCGTGGGCACAGGCAGATTAGGAAGGACAGGGCGGCCCCCATCGGGTGTCACAGCCGGGCTCTGGGACAGACAGGGACACAGTGCGGTCTGGCCTCCTGGGGGCCCCAGCAGCAGGCGGGACCTCAGGGCGCGGTTCCCTCAGGCACCTGGTCCTCTGGGCTCCGTGTCCTCTGCTGCTCCCCGAGTGTCCCCGCCGCCCGCAGGGCCGTACCCAGGTGGGCAGGCTCCCCCTCCCCAGGTGTTGGGGAGAAGACGAGCTGCTTTATGTCTAACGCTGACACAGGGCGGAAGGCTGCTCCAGGGCACCTGTCGCTCCTGTCACCTGCACGGCAGGCACCGTGTCCCCACGCGGGACCGCCCGAGGCATTGTGACCGTCGTCTGCGGCTTCACTGGCTCGGCCAGATCACACCAGACATCTTATCTCGAAGCAAGTGAATTTTTAATTTCTTTGTAAATCCTTTCCTGAGGACATTTTTTCCTTTGATTTTTAACATTTTAAAAAAAAACATTTTTATTGATTTCAGAGAGGAAGGAAGAGGGAAACGTTAATGATGAGAGAATCGTTGGTCGGCTGCCTCATGCATGCCCCCCACTGAGGATGCAGCTCGCAACCCAGGCCTGTGCCCTGACCGGGAATTGAACCATGACCTGGTTCATAGGTCGATGCTCAGCCACTGAGCCCCGGTGGCCGGGCTCCATTGATTTTTAGAGAGGGTAGAAGGGCGGGAGAGACACACAGAGAGAAATATTGATGTGAGAGAGACATTGATTGGTTGCCTCTTGCTCACCTGGCCCTGGTCCAGGATGGAGCCTGCAGTCAGGTACCTGCCCTTGACCAGAATCAAACCCGGGGCCCCTTCAGACCTTGGGCAAATGCTCTATCCACTGAGCCAAACTGGCTAGGGCTCTCGTGACAAGTTTAAAAGGCGTGCCTCCGGCCCTGCACCCGGCAGAGTTGGGGCCACCCCCTGCCTGCACCCCTGGAGCAGGACTGTCTCCGGCCTGGCCCCTCGGCCGCTCGGGCAGGCTCTCCGCCGCGGGGATTCTGTCCCCGGCCCACATGGCGATGTCTGAGGCGGTTCTGGTTGTCACGATCGGGCGAACGGTGTTTCGGGCGGCTGGTGGGCAGAGGCCAGGGTGCTGCAGACGTCCCTCGGGGCACGGGGCACCCCAGGAATTGCCCCCGGAGTTCCAGGCGGAGCAGGTGTGGGTGCAGGCGAGGAGTCTGCAGTGGAGAGGCGGGTGACGAGGACAGAGCCGCCTGCGCTGGGGTCCACGCGGGGCTTCAAACACAGTCTGCATTTCCCTCTAAAAGACGGCTCTCCCGGCTCCTCCCTCCCTCGGAACGGCACCGACGGACACCCGGCCCCGAGCCTGGCCTCAGGCCGCCCTCGGCCCCTGGCAGGGCTCCTCCCACCTGGCCCCCCCGTGGCCCAGCCTGCGCCCCCTCTGTTCCTTCCCTGCCACGCCCTTCCAGCCCTGGCCGTGGCCTGATGCCAGACCCGCCACGTCTCCGGGGTCTTGGTCTGGCGCTTAACCAGCAGGCGTTCGCGTCTCACAGTCCTGGAGGCCGGAGGCCCGAGGTCAGGGTGCTGGGGGGAAGAGGGGTTCATTCTGAGCCTCCTCTCGGCGGCAGGCGCCCCCTGTGTGCCCCGTGACCTGTCTGCGCCCAGGAAGGAGCTGGGCTTGCTCGCTGGTGTCTCCTCCTAGGAGGGCACCCGCATGACCTCACCCAGCCCTAACCTCCTCCCACAGGCTGCACCTCCAAACGCCACCACCCTGCGGGTGGGGTCCCCAGTCCGTGCACAGCTCGCAGCCATGGCTTCGCCCTCCCTGCCCCCAGGAACTCCGTGGAGGCCTGGCCTGTGTGTGTCACCCCTCCCCAGCGAACCCCTAAAGGGCAGTGCCCCACATGCCAGGGCTCCATACATCTTGTCAGGGTCGCCTGGAGCCTGTCTCCAAGGGAGCTGTGGTCTGGTGATGTGTCCCTCCCCCCACTTCCTGAGACAGCTGGGGGCCTGCAGCCCGGCTCAGGGTCGCCGCAGGCTGAGCAGCAGCCCCTTCCCAACAGGGAGAGGAGCGAGGGCCCCACGGGGCACCAGACACCCCCCTAACCTCCACGTCTCATGCCTGGCGAGGAGACTGTGTCCCTTTTCATCACCGGGAGAGAGCCGAGGCAGCACACAATGGCCTAATTTATGTTGAAATTATTGGCAATTTGGGCCATTGGAGCTCCGGGCCCGTGGCTGTGTCCCGAGCACAGGACAGAGGCGACCTCTGCGCGTGGCTGTTCCTGTTGTTACGTTTCGGGTGTTTTTTAAACATGTGCCCGTGGCTGAGCCAGGAGCCCCAGCGGTGGCCGGGAGCCTGGACCCCTCCCTCCACGTCCGTCCAGAAGCTCGCTGCCACGTGGGCCGGGGCCACGCAGGGGCCAGACGCGGCCCGGCCCCCAGAAGGGACCGGTGACGAGTCCCCATTTCATTTGCATTTTTATCCCTTTACTTGGCGCTCCGTGGATAACTCCAATATTCAAAATCGTTAAGGCAGACAGAGATTTATATTTGAATCTGCCCTGGCGGCCCCTAACAAGATTCCAGTTTCATTTGAAGCTCGTATTGAAAACACATCTCAGGGATATTTGCCGGAATTAAGAACCGGAGCTGAGAATATTCTGGAGAACTGACCCCCTCTCCCCCTCTCCCCTGCCCGGGGGAGGGCCAGCTCGAGGCTGAAGGCCGAGCTCACTCCGGGCCTCCGCTGTGAGTTCTCGCCCAGGGGCTCAGGGCGCCCCGGGCCCAGGCCAGGCCAGTCGGCAGGCCTCCTCCTCCCCCCCTCCCCAGGCCTCGCCTCACCTCGCTCAGGGCAAAGTCTTCTGATCCCGTGAGGCCCGAGGGACAGCCCCTGCCCTGGCAGCTGAATCAAAGTCAGAGATGTTTCCTGTGAGGCCAGACAGGGACTGTGCCCGGCCTCCTGGGCCTTCCGGTCTGCCCCAGCGGCCAACCCTGACGCTGCAGCCCGAAGCTGCCGCAGACGGCACGTGAGTGGCCGCGCTGGCTGCGGACCAATAAAACTTTATGGAAACAGGCGTTGGCCAGGCGTGGCCCACGGGCCCAGTGCTCAGCCACAGACAGCCCCACCCAGTTCTCTGGGCTCGTTGGCAGAGCTCAGGCCCATGGAGCCACGGGACTAGAACCTTCCTTCTTGGGGGACACAGGCCCGCCCACCACTTCTGAGTGCTGCCAGCGGGCCAATGGCTGCCGCCCAGGAGCCCCTCCCTGGCCTGTACATGTACCTAGGGGCCGCCATGATGAGTGACGTACGCCAGACAGGGAAAGACAAGCACCACTGAACATCACTTCCATACGATCCACCGAGCAAACTGAACGGGCAAACAGGACAGAAGGGACGCCCACACACAGCGGACACTGCCGGCTGCCGGAGGGGAGGGGGTGCAATAGGCAAAGGGGACCGCGGTACAAACGTCCAGGGGTAAATAAAACGGTCACAGGGACCTGATGGACAGAACAGGGAACCGTCGATAACACGGCGATGACACGTTGGTGACAGATGACAGCTAGGCTTGCCGTGATCATTTTGTGAGGCACAAAAATACCGCATCACTACATGGAACACCCAATACTAATATACTGTTGTATATCAGCTGTGATTCATAAACATCTCTGCCCCGTCCCACAACCCCCTGCCCTCCCCCAGCCCCTGGCACCCCCCATTCTACTGTGTCCATGAGCTCCACCCCCCTAGGCCCCTCTTAGGGGCGGATCACAGTATTTGTCCTTTTGTGTTTCATTCATGTTCCCGAGTCTCATCCACGTCGTAGCGTGCTGGGATTCCTCTCCATTTTAGGGCCGAATGGCCATAGTTTGCTCCTGGCTCTCCATCGGCACAGACTGAGGTGCCTCCACATATTTTTTTATATGTTTTATTGATTTTTTTTTTACAGAGAGGAAGGGAGAGGGATAGAGAGTCAGAAGCATCGATGAGAGAGAAACATTGATCAGCCACCTCCTGCACACCCCCCACCGGGGATGTGCCCACAACTAAGGTACACGCCCTTGGCCAGAATCGAACCTGGGGACCCTTGAGTCCACAGGCCAATGCTCTATCCACTGAGCTAAACCGGTTTCAGCTGTTGTGAGTAATGCTGCTACGAACATGGGTGTGGTGGAACTATCTCTTGAAAACCATATTTTCAATTCTTTTGCGTCCATACCCAGAAATGGGATTGCTGGGTCATAGGGTAATTCTGTTCTAATCTTTGTGAGGAGCCACCAAACATGGCGACGGGAGGGGTGGGCTGTGTCTCCCCACCCTCCACAGTGACAACCGCCCTTCCCTGGGGAGAGGAGGGCCTGCAGCGAGGGCCTGGCCTGACCCTCCTCCTGCCCCTGCCCCTGCCCGGGGGGCACGCCCTGCAGCCCGGGTCAGAGAGCACAGGCAGGCTGGCCAGGCCCCTCAGTGACCCGGCTCCCGCTGGGGTCCTGGGCAGCAATCCTGGGGCATCCCCAGGGCGATGCCTGGCCCCCACGCTTTGTGTTCAGAGCGGCAGGAAGAGGGGGTGAGGGGGCCAGCACGGAACCTGCCACCCCCGGGTGGGGGTGGGGACCCGGGCCAGCAGCACCTCGGGCCAGCGCACCTGCAGCAGCTCACCACACCGTCCGGAGGAGGCCGGTCGCTCTTGTTTCTGCAGCACCAGCCCCAGCGACAGCAGGATGGAGGGATGGACTGTGGTTTGTTCAAGCGAAGGCCAGAGCCCTGGCCACATACGGCCACGAAACGTGGGGGGAACGGGGGCCTGAGGGAGCGGGAGCGGAGGCGGCGGGGCTGCCGGTGGCTGCAGGGAACCTGGGGACTGGCCCCTGGCATGTCCGCCCGCCGGCTCACCTTCAGGGGGTGTGGGAGGGCGGGGGTGGCAGCTCCAGGGACCCTCCGTCTTCGGGGCGTGGCTCCATGCACATGCGCCTGAGCTCACTGAGTGGGTCCTTAGGGAACACAAGCTCGCTGTAGCTGTTTTGCCGGAAAGATTTCCAAGACCAAGGTTCTGGGTTGACGATAACGTGCACCTTGTTTTTGCTTTGACTTTCGTGTGGTTAAAGGGCTTCGGCCCTCCAGAGTGAAAAGGTGGGGAGCAGGGGCCCCAGGGCCTGGCCCGCAGCCAGCAGGAGCCACCTGAGCCATGGCCAGATGTAAGGCTGAAGGTGAGCCTGCCCCCAGACTCCGACCACACTCACAGGCCAGGCCCGCCCAGGGGACTCCTGGGTGTTGGGCACCTGCTGGGAGGGCGAGGCAGGGAGCAGGGCCGAGGGGAGGGGAGGGGAGCTGTGACCGGGCGGCTGTCATGTCCAGCGTGTACACTGGGCACACGGCTGAGCCCCACTGGCCGCAGCTGAGGGCGTGGTGGGAGGGCCTGGCTCTCTCCCCTCGCCTCCAGGTGGGGCGGGGCCACAGCTGCCCCTCCAGCTCTCCTGCAGAAACCAGGTATCAACAGCACTGTGTGTGTGGGGGGGGGGGGGAGGGGAGGTGAAGCCGGTGGATGGGAAGAGTGGGGCGGTGGGCGCGGGGCCAGCTGGAGGGATGGCCAGCACCGCGGCCTGGTCCTCTCCTGAGCCCCGGGCCGAGCTAAGGAAGCCCAGCTTCTGAGGCTCTGACATCGCCTCCCTAATGGGCTTAGTGTCCTGGCTGAACGCTAATGCCGCTGTTTTGCCTGTCACTCAGATTTCCGGGGGGGAGAAAGAAGCATACAATGGCCCGAGTTCTCTTAAGCCAGGAGGGGAAAAAATAGTAGAAAAATAACAGTAACAATTATTTATGCAACTTTCATCACCTTAATGTCTCATCCTCTCGCTTCTGTTTGTCCCCCATTTTCGTGAATTTCCAACAATGTGGGAGGTGACTGTCCATTTTCAGAAAGCGTGACCCTGATGCAGACGCACCCCTCTCCACAGCGAGCAGCTGCTGGTAATTAAAGCGCTGCCGTCTGCGCCGCTCCCGCTAACGAGGCTAATTGACGGCCGCGCATTAGCCGTGATTAGTCATAATGCCTCAGAGTCCCTGCTGCCTGCCGTTTCCCGCAGGGAGGGCCCCGCGATGCCAGGCTCTGCCTGCTCTCAGGGCCTGCGCCCTGGGCTGTGCATTTTCCTCTGAAGTGTTTCCCAAACTTCTCTCATGATGAGAATCACTTGGCGGAGTTGTTAAAATACTCTGTCTTAGCCGAAACCGGTTTGGCTCAGTGGATAGAGCATCGGCCTGCAGACTGAAGGGTCCCGGGTTCGATTCCGGTCAAGGGCATGGACCTTGGTTGCGGGCACATCCCCAGTAGGGGCGTGCAAGAGGCAGCTGATTGATGACTCTCTCATCAATGTTTCTAACCCCTCTATCTCTCTCTCTTCCTCTCTGTAAAAAAAAATCAATAAAATATATTTAAAATAAATAAATAAAAATAAAATACTCTGTCTTAGAGCACTAGTTAAGTATACAATTTTACCTATATGTTCCCCAAAATTCTAGTTTTGCAACTCTTAGTTGGGATTCAGGGATCTGTGTTTTAACAACTCCACCAGGTGAGTCTCATCATGAGAGGAGTTTGGGAAACACTGCTCTAAAGAATCGGATCCCCCTTTGCCCTGCCTTCAGTGGCCAGGCTGTTTCCAAAGGTGGAGGAGAGGGCTGGGACAGGACATCTCATGTTGGCTACCTTGTTTCCCCGAAAATAAGACAGTGTCTTATGTTAATTTTTTCTCCCAAAGTTGCGCTAGGTCTTATTTTCAGGGGATGTCTTATCTTTCCATGCGCTAGGTCTTATTTTCGGAGGATGTCTTATTTTCGGGGAAACACGGTAGTTTGTAAAAGAGTAGATGCCAGTTCAGCTCCGTGATTGGAGGGTCAGCCCCTGAGCCACACCAGCGGGGCCACAATCCCAAATCCTGAGGGGGGGAGGGCTGACCCAGCGAACCCAGGCTTGGCCCATAGCGCCTGCCTGGGGCGGGGGGAGGGGGGGGCCTCGTGGCGCAGAAAGGCTGCCGGGTGCCGGCCCAGGCTGATGGCTGGGAGGGCAGGGCTTGCGGAGCAGGGGACGGCTCGCACACACAGCGTGTGAGATCAGAACGTGTGCTCCGGGGGGCGCAGGTCCAGCCCGGCCGTTCCCTCAGCAGAGCCTGAGCTTCCTGGGGGAGGGAGTGGCCGCAGGGAAACCGGGAGGAGAGGGAGTCGGACAGGGCAGGAGCAGAAGGCCCCACGGGGGCTCGGGGTGCGGGGCCGCACGGTTCTCCATCCCGGGGGAGAAGCTGAACCTTCAGGCGTCACGGGACTGTGCAGAAGGAGGGGTGCCCCCGGGCCTCTGAGCCGCTCTGCAGGAGGGGGTCAGCGGCGTCGGAGGCTGGGACAGGTGCATGGGGATCTGGTCTCCACGAGTGGCGCCTGCCGCCCTCGCCCCGCTCCCTGCTCTGGGGCTGGTACAGTGGCTGAGGGAGGAGTGCCCACGCGGCAGGGGGAGAGAGAAGGCGTCTGTGCTTGGCCTGGTTTGGGGAGCGCTACCCCCCACCCCCCAGTGCTGATATCTGCAACCCCACAGCCTCTCCCCACCCCCAGGGAGAGGAATCCTGGGGAGATGGCACCAACCCAACCCCGGAACAACCACCCCCCCGAAAACGGAGACCACGCCCCACGCTGCGGGGCCGTCGGAGTGGGTCAGTCCCCCAGGCAGGTGCCTTCGGGGCGGGGGGAGGGGAGGGGACCAGGGCCAGGAGCACCGCCGGACTGTCACTCGGCTCCTCGGGCTTCCTCGGAGGACCCTCCCATCGCGGTGCCCCGAAATGAGGGCGCGTCCGCCGGGATAATGCCATCGGAGGGTCACCCGCCTGCCTGAGAATCAGGCATTTAGTCATAATCAGAAAGCACGCGGGGCTGACGGGGCCCAGCCCCTCGGAGGCCCTGGATTACTCACCCGGCCTCACGCTCCGGGCCTGGGCGCCACCCCCTCCCCCCGCCCCCCGCAGTCCCCCTCTCTCCAGGGAGCACAATAGAGTCGGGAAGCCAGCCTCTGACATTTGTAAAAATCTCCTCCAAATTACTCTTTGGGGGAGGGAGGGAATTGTACATAATTGCATGACACAGGATAATTATCCTTTCTGGCTGATTTCTTCACTTTTAAAAAAATTGTGGTAAAACATGCAAAATGTACCACTGTGCGCATCCCCGAGGGCACCATTCAGTGGCACTCGCCGAATCCACACGGCTACAGGACCATCCCCACCACCGTCTCCAGAACGTTCCATCTTCCCGACCCGAAATTGGCCCGTCACACACTCCCCCGCCCCCGCCCCCGGTGCAGGCTGTCCTGGGGTGAGAGGGGAGGCCTCGGGAGGGGCAGGCGGCCTGTCCGGTGCAGGGCTCAGGGCGCGGGCTCGAGGGGCAGCCGGTGCAGGTCCCCGCTCCCTGAGGCCGGACGCACCCCGTGTGCGGACAGGCGGGGCGTTAATCTGTCCACGGACGCCTGGGGCTGCGGTGCGTCTGCTGCGGGCACGCTGGGCACTGCCACACCTGGGCAGCGCGTGGCGACGCAACGGAACCTTTGCCATGTTTGAAGGTCGGCATGTGCTTCCCCCACCCATGGAAACTCCCCCCACTCCCACCCCCCACCCCGGGAAGCCACCTCCGGGCCCAGCTGCCCTCTGTGCCCCTGAGCCCGGCCTGCAGGCCTCTGCCCGCCGCCTGCCTGCCGGCCCCCGGCTCAGCCGCCCACGGGGCCTCAGCCTCACAGACCCTCAGATGAAAGCTCCCGTAATGGACTCTCATCCCCCCTCCCCCCGCCCCCCGGGCTGGGAGAGCGAGATCAAACCGAGTGACCAAAGGAGCCGGATGATTGCGGTTCAGACACAGAGCCAAGGAAGCCGCCGGTAATGGGCTCAGCAAACGGCACCCAACGGCAGGGCGGGCGGCCTGGCCCTGCACCGCGACCGGCTGTCATCTGCCTCAGCTTCCCCCGGACTGAGCCCCCAGGAGGGTGGTTTCCCCAGGGCCTGTGCCCCCAGTCCTTCCTGCCCCCTCCACTCCCCTTACCCTCCTGCCTTCCCCGCCCCCCCCTCCCCCCACACACACTCCTCCTGGGGGGACCAGTGTCACCATCTCATGGCCATTCGTTCTGTTTCTAAGAAGCTTTCTCTCTGGGCGGTTTGTCCTGGGTGAAACGCAACCTTATCACCGTGCACTGCTTCTCGGGAGAGGGAACATTTTAAGATACTTTTGAAACAGCTTCTTGGCTACCAGACTCTGAAGCACCTCATTTCCGTGGCTGAACTGTTTCAAGAGGAGAAAGTAAATGCTCGGTTCTCCCTCCGCACAGGGGGAGACTCCCGGTAAGACGGCGTTATCCGAAGGTCCCCGGTGACTCCAAACTGTGCAAACGAATCCCCGGTTTTCCACGACGCCTCTTCATGGCTCCAAACTGGAAACGGCAAACTGCGTAGAATCCCAGTCACACCGGTCTCTCCCGCGGGTAGACCAGGGGTCTGGGAGAGGACGCTGGGGCAGCGGGAGGGGTGGCCACGCGCTGGCCGCCTCGGAGCCAGCGAGCGGCGTCTGAACGTGACTCCGCGGGTGGGGAAGGGGCTCCGGGTTTCCTGGCGAGAAAGCTGCGGTTGGATCTACGCTTGTTTTCTAAAGGTCTCCCGTTTTGTTTTTTTATTGGCTTTTTAGAGGGGGAGAGAAGATAGAAACACCGATGATACTGCCTCCTGCATGCCGCTCCGCTGGGGACTGAGCCCCAAACCCGGGCATATGCCCTGACCGGGAATCGAACCAGCAGCTCCTGGTGCACGGGATGGCGCTCACCCCACCGAGCCACGCCAGCGGCTGCCACAGAGTGGGGTCTGGGCAGGGAGGAGCAGGCAAGACTGGATGTTAGATCGGACAGGAATCTCAGGGCCTGCCCATGCTTACCAAATGCTGTTCTCGCTGCGTGTTAGGCTGCAGCACGGAGCTTTGCAGTGGCTGGAAACAGGGTGAGCTTGTAGCTTAGGGATAAAATAGCCAACAGCAACCACATGGCCCTGACCGAATAGCGTACATAGCCATAGCCACCCTCCCCCTGCACACAGTGTGGGTGCATGGCTACCCTTCCCCTGCACACAGTGTGAGTGCATGGCTACCCTTCCCCTGCACACAGTGTGAGTGCACCACCACCCTCCCCCTGCACACGGTGTAAGTCATAGCCACCCTCCCCCTGCACACGGT
Source organism: Nyctalus aviator (assembly GCA_036971965.1). NCBI lineage: Eukaryota > Metazoa > Chordata > Mammalia > Chiroptera > Vespertilionidae > Nyctalus > Nyctalus aviator. The sequence goes on along the minus strand of CM072929.1, from coordinate 7,041,363 downwards.
GTGGGTCATAGCCACCGTCCCCCTGCACACAGTGTGGGTCATGGCCACCTTCCCTCTGCACTCGGTGTGGGTCATGGCCACCTTCCCCCTGAACAGTATGGGTGCACCACCACCCTCCCCCTGCACACGGTGTAGGTGCACCACCACCCTCCCCCTGCACGCAGTGTGGGTCATGGCCACCCTCCCGCACACAGTGTGGATGCAGCCCCCGCCTTCTCCTCTTGCTGCAGGTAAGCACAACCCCCCTTCCCCGAAGAGTGAATGGAGCGCCCCACGCGGCGAGCCCATTGCGTTAAAAATCACCACAAACGCTTCCCCTGGCCCGCGGAGAGGCGGGGTCCCCTCCACGGCGCTGGCATGGGGGGGGGCTGGAATTGCTGTGGCCATGGGACGTGGCATAGGGGTGGCTCTGCGGGGCCAGGCCTCCCGCCCTTCCGGGACCCAGCCCCCAGCCTGAAGGGAAGCCCAGGAGCCACTGGGAGGAGGAGGAAGGCCCGGCTCACCCCAGCATCCTCGAGCATCTCCGCCTGCCCTGGGAGAGCCAGGCAGCGGTGCTGCAGGCCCCAGGAATGAGCCGTCTCTGCCGACCCCGCCCACCATGCAAACCAGGAGCAAACCCATGTTGTTTAACCTCTAAATTCTGTTGTTTTTGTTAATCCTAACGTGAGGATATTTTTCCCATTGACTTTTTTTTTTTTTTTTTTTTTTTTTTAGAGAGAGTGGGAGGGAGGGAGGGAGGTAAGGGGAGAGAGAAATATCAATGTGTGAAACATGGATTGGTTGCCTCCCTCATGCACCCTGAGCAGGGCTGGGGATGGAACCCACAATCCAGGTGCCTGCCCTTAACTGGGAATCAAACCTGTGACCCTTTAGTGCTTGGGCCAATGCTCAAACCACTGAGCGACACTGGCCTGGGCTAAACCACTAAGTTTTGGGCCAGTGTATTACATGCAGTAAGTAGCCCAAAACACTGGACATGGTGTTGTGTTGTAAATCAGAAGGCGCCTTAATCAATAAGCCAACTTTATGTGGAGTCCTGTTCATTTCACTAGAACTAGCTGGCCCAGAGGAAATCTTGCTTCTCAAATTCTGGGGCCAATGTGGTGGAAGTCTCCCTTTCTTGTATGTTTTTCAGCTCTTTGTTTTCCAAATTTGGAATGAGACTTGCGGACCTTCTCAGAAAAAGTCCCCTGTGCTGGGACAGGCCATGGGACCCTATGTCAAGGCCTGGCCTGGCGCCAGCACTGACAGCTCTGTCTGAGACACAGTTTATGGCCTCTCTGGAATGGGAGCAGTCTTACTTTTCCCTATTATTGAAGCAAGCAAACGTTTACAGAAGCCGGAACTGCAGGGTTAACATTTTATACAGCAGCTTTTACCCAGGATGGAGGTCACGAAGCTTCAGTGGGAGGCTGGGGACAGGGTTGGCCTGGACACCCACACAAGGACTGTGGGGCTCGGGCAGGGCCAGTCCAGTGGCCGGAGCAGCTCCACCAGCTGCTCTGAGTTTCTGCTGAAACCCCAGCAGCACCTCTGCCCCACCCTACCCCACCCCACCCCACTCCACCCCACCCCACCGAACCCCCCCTCCCCCTCCCCACCCCACCCCACCCCGCGCAGCGCGCCGGCTCCCTGGAGACGCCTTGGCCGGCTGGCCCGCCTGGGCGGCGAGGACAGCTGTGCTTCCCGAGAAGGATGGCCCGGCCGCGCTAATTGGCAGATCCTTCCTTTGGGAAGTCATCCTGTTCCTTCAAACACAATCACAGTGTCTGAGAATTTAATTTCTCCCCGGGGGCAGGATCTGTTCCGCTGTCAGTGGGCTGCGGGGGCAGCCAGCGTTCCCGCAAAGGACCTGCCGCCTGGTTCCTCTGAACGGGCCTCGCGTCCGCTCTCCCAGCGGCTCTGCCCGCGTGGCCTTCTCACGCTTCTGTCCCATCGATGTTTCTCACCCCCTCCCTCTCCCTTCCTGTCTCTCAAAAAATCACTAAAAACACATTTAAAAAAATAAATGCACATTGTCCACCATGAACAAAATATAAAAATGTTAAAGTTCTGCAAAGAGTTCCATGTGGAATCAGTGGATGACCAGCAGCCGCACGCCGAGGGAAACACCCCAAAGAACGGGAAGGGGGTGTGCAAACAAGACGTGCGCCCGAGTGTTCAGGGCGGCGGCATCGCAATCCCCCAAAGGCGGGCACGCCCCAAGCGTGCCTCCCAGGTGAGCGGACAAGCACACACGGTCCTTCGTCAAGGCCGTGTCCTCGGGCCTGGAAAGGGGGTGCAGCTCTCACACCCCAGGGCGAGCCCCGACCTCACTCTCTCTGCCCGTCCGCGTGCCGCCCTCACTGTGCTCATCTGTGTGCAGCACTCACCGTGCCCGTCCGTGTCCCGCCCTCACCGTGCCCGTCCGTGTGCGGCCCTCACCGTGCCCGTCCGTGTGCAGCGCTCGCCGTGCCCGTCCGTGTGCCGCCTTCACCGTGCCCGTCCGTGTGCCGCCCTCACCGTGCCCGTCCGTGTGCGGCGCTCGCTGTGCCCGTCCGTGTGCGGCGCTCGCCATGCCCGTCCGTGTCCCGCCCTCACCGTGCCCGTCCGTGTCCTGCCCTCACCGTGCCCGTCCGTGTGTGGCGCTCGCCGTGCCCGTCTGTGTGCCGCCCTCACCGTGCCCATCTGTGCGCGGTGCTCACCGTGCCCGTCATGTGCTGCCCTCACTGTGCCCGTCATGTGCTGCCCTCACTGTGCCCGTCATGTGCCGCGCTCACTGCCCGTCTGTGGCGGGTGCTTCTCTGAAGGGCTCTGCGAGCTCAGTGTCTCCCACCTCCTCTGACGCACCCGTGGCCCTGAGCAGCGGCCCTTCTGCAGAGCCCAGGCCCAGGCCCAGGCCCAGGCCCAATGCCCTGTGCTTCTGACAACTCCCCCCGCCCCCCCCCGCAGCCACCTGCCCTCTCCCTGGGCACCCACATCCCCTCAGCCAGATGGGCTCCCACATGGCCCGGTGGGGCTGCCGTGGGCCTGACTCAGGCCAGGAAACAGGTGCCACCGCCCAGGCCTGCAGCTGAGTCACCAGCTTCCAGCACCCCAGCCGCAGGGCCTGCTCTGCCCTCCCCCAGCCCCAGCCCCCGGAGACCCCCTTCCCGCCCCTTCCCCCACCAGTGAGTCACCACACGGGAGGGTCTGGGCTCCGGCAGAGCCTAAACCCGCAGCAATGCCCCCGGGAAGCTTGTCTGAATGGACTCACTACTGGGGGGAGGGGGGCTATGGGCGTGAGGTGGGAGGGCAGGGCTAGAGGAGTGGTGGGGGGCAGGCTGGGAAGTGGGGGCTTCCTGGTGGAGCCCAGGACAGGGGAGGAGAGGGAGGGGAGGGAGGAGACAGAGGAGGCAGCAGGGGGAGGCCAAGAGGTCTCAGCCAGATGTCCAAAGGGCGGCCATCCAGGCACGGCCCCCACTCCACTCCCTGAGGACCTGGGGGCCAGTTGGGTTTGCAGAGTGTGGGGGCGGGCAGCTGGCGTGGGGCTGTGGGCTCACCGAGAGGCCCCACGGCCCCAGGACAACCACGTCTCTCATTCTTCCGGGCCCCGCTTCACCCCTCCCTGTGAGTGACAGCGTCCAGGCCGAACCGGCCACTCTGCAGGGACCTGTCCGAGGTGGGCACTGTCCCAGGAGGTGGGGGTGGGGCAGCACGTGGCCCTGAACCAGCCCACGGAGCACAGAGTCCAGCTCAGCTCAGCTGCTCCCGGGAGGACCCGCGTCCGCAGCCTCCCGCTGTGGCTCGGGGGCCGCTGAGGCGTGAGGAAGAGATGGGGAGGCTCTGGACCTGACAGACTGTGCTCACGGCTTATCTCAAAGCTTACAAACTGCAACCAGGAAACGGCCTTGGGGCCGGCGGAGGAGCCTGCGAACGGCCTGCTCCAGCCTCCGGCTGAGCTTCTGGACCCGGCACTTTGATTTTAGTGGGTGCTGCCGGCCGCCCACTAAAAAGACCCCTTTTGCAGCTGGATGTGTCTCCCCAAAGGCTGCCTGAAGGAGGAGGGGGTCCCCTCACCAAACCATTGACCCCCCGTCCACCTGCTCCCCTCCTCCTCAGCAGGCACCCCCAGGAACAGCCCCGCCTGCTTCCGGCCAGCAGTCGCACTGAAGGAGGACTGTCCACACCCCCTCCCGGCGTGCAGCCAGTCCCTGGAGCCAAACCCTCACCCCCTATTTTATGTTATTTTTTTATTAAATTATTATCTGTGTACATATTTTAACATTGCCCCCCCCCCATACATACCCTTCCTCCCCAGAGTTTTGTGTCCATTGGTTGTACTTATATGCATGTATACAAGTCCTTCGGTTGATCTCTTATCTCGCCCAGATCTCCCTCCCCTCCCCGCTGTAATTTGACAGTCTGCTTGTTGCTTTACTGTCTCTATATCTATCTTTTGGCTCATCAGTTTATAATGTTCTTTATTATCCATAAATGAGTGAGGTCATGTGGTGTTTCTCTTTCATTGACTGGCTTATTTCACTCAGCATGATGTTCTCCAATTCCTTCCAGGTTGCTGCAAATGATGAGAATTCCTTTTTTATGGCAGCATAGTATTCCATTGTGTAGATGTACCATAGTTTTTGGATCCAATCATCTGCTGACGGGTACCTAGGCTGTTTCCAAATTCTAGCTATTGTATTAGATTGTGGTGCTATGAACATAGGGGTGCATATATCCTTTCTGATTGGTGTTTCTAGTTTCTTGGGATATATTCCTAGGAGTGGGATCACTGGGTCAAATGGGAGTTCCATTTTCAGTTTTTTGAGGAAGCTCCACACTGTTCTCCACAGTGGTTGCACCAGTCTGCATTCACAGCAGTGCACGAGGGTTCCTTTTTCTCCGCATCCTCTCCAGCACTTGTCGTTTGTTGATTTGTTGATGTCGGCCATTCTGACAGGTCTCACCCACTATTTTTAAGGAGCAACTTGGGATATTTTCCCGCGGATGGTGTTAGGGAATGGGGTTGGGAGGGGGTGCAGCTAGAAGTCCTGGGAGGGGAGGTCCAAGGACACACACATCAGCAAGGTCAAATAAAAGCCAACATTAGCCAAGCAGCGTGACTCAGTAGTTGAGCATTGACCTATGAACCCAGAGGTCACGCATGGTTCGATTCCTGGTCAGGACACATGCCTGAGTGCAGGCTCAGTCCCCAGTGTGGGGCGTGCAGGAGGCAGCCAATCCATGATGTTTCTATCTCTCTTGCCCTCTCTCTTCCTCTCTGAAGTTAATAAAAATATACACTGAGTGACAAGATTATTATGATCTCTGAATGATAATAACCTGGCCACTCAGTATGTAGGGCCCGGTGCATGAATTCGTGCATGGGTGGGGTCTGGCCAGTCTGGCCAGGGGAGGGGACATGGGTAGTTGGCTAGCCTGCCTGCTGGTCAAACTCCTGGTTGAGGGAATTTGCATAATAGCCTTTTATTATATAGGATATACACCGAGTGGCCAGATTATTATGCATTCAGAGATGATCATAATCTGGCCACTCAGTGTATGTTTTTAAAAAAGCCAACATGAGATCATTAAGCCATTTCCCCATTTCTCCAAGAGTAATGAGATCACTGGCAGGCAGTGCCCATCTGCCATCTTCTCTTCCAAGCCTCTCCTTTTTTTTAATTTATTTTTTTATCTTCACCCGAGGAAAGAGAGAGGAAAGGAGAGGGAGGGAGACATTGATGTGAGAAGCATCGATTGGTGGCCTTCTCTACATACCCCTTTCAGGATTGAACCTGCAACCTTGGTATGTGCCCTGATCAGGAATCGAACATGCAACCTTTTGGTGGATGGGATGAACTCCTACTAGCTGAGCCACCCGGCCAGGGCCCACGCCTCTGCTGATGAGCCCAGCGGGCTGCTTGCCAGCACTGGAGGCGGCCCGGCCCTTCAGTCATTTGAATCCCTTCATTCACTCACCAAACACGTGGTGAGCTTTTTGTGTGAAACTTACTTTAAACAGGAGTAATTCCAACTACATATCATTTAAAAACACCCCGATTAACATGGGCCTGCTGTCACCCAAGCCGTCACCGGGTGACCCAATGGAGCTCAACTCCGGCCTCATGGCCACAGTCCGGGCAGCTGGAGGGAGGCAGGCCTCCCCACGGGACCCCTCACCGGGGCCCTGGCCGATCCTGTCCACCTATGCGGTCAGGCTCCTCCCTAAGCAACAGATCTCCTCTGACAGCGGGCGGATGCTGGTATAATTGTTTTTCTGTGTTTGGGTCCCCGTGAGGGCAGGGGCGACTGCTGTCAGTCTCCCTGCTGCAGTCCGGGTGGTAGGGGATCCCCTCACCAAACCACTAACCCCTCCTGTCTGCCTGCTCCCCCTCCTCCCCTCAGCCGGCACCCCAGTAATAGCCCCGCCCGCTTCTGTGGACAAAGCAAGCAAGTCTTCGCGTGCACACCCATGAAGGGGTGGCAGGGGGTGGTAGGGGGTAGCAGGAGAGGCAGGAGATGGCAGGGGGTGGCAGGGGGAGCAGGAGAGGCAGGAGAGGCAGGAGATGGCAGGGGGTGGCAGGGGTGGCAGGGGGTGGTTGGGAGATGGCAGGGAGTGTTAAGGGATGGTAGGGCGTGGCAGGGAGTGGCAGGGGGTGTTAGAGGTGGTAGGGGGTGGCAGGGGGATGACAGGGGTGTTAGGGAGTGGTAGGGGGTGCCAGGGGTGGGAGGGGAATGACGGGGGTGGTAGGGGGGTGACAGGGGGATGACGGGGTGGTAGGGGGTGACAGGGGGATGACAGGGGGTGGTAGGGGGGTGACAGGGGGATGACGGGGGTGGTAGGGGGTGACAGGGGGATGACAGGGGGTGGTAGGGGGTGACAGGGGGATGACGGGCGTGGCAGGGGGATGACAGGGTGATGACAGGGGGTGGCAGGGGTGACAGGGGGATGACGGGGGTGGTAGGGGGTGACAGGGGGATGACAGGGGGTGGTAGGGGGGTGACAGGGGGATGACGGGGGTGGTAGGGGTTGACAGGGGGATGACGGGGGTGGTAGGGGGTGACAGGGGGATGACGGGGGTGGCAGGGGGTGACAGGGGGATGACAGGGGTGGCAGGGGGTGACAGGGGGATGACGGGGGTGGAAGGGGGTGACAGGGGGATGACAGGGGGTGACAGGGGGATGACGGGGGTGGTAGGGGGTGACAGGGGGATGACAGGGGGTGGCAGGGGGTGACAGGGGGATGACGGGGGTGGTAGGGGGTGACAGGGATGACAGGGGGTGACAGGGGGATGACGGGGGTGGCAGGGGGTGACAGGGGGATGACAAGGGGGTGGCAGGGGGTGACAGGGGGATGACGGGGGTGGAAGGGGGTGACAGGGGGATGACAGGGGGTGACAGGGGGATGACGGGGGTGGTAGGGGGTGACAGGGGGATGACAGGGGGTGGCAGGGGGTGACAGGGGGATGACGGGGGTGGTAGGGGGTGACAGGGGGATGACAGGGGGTGACAGGGGGATGACGGGGGTGGTAGGGGGTGACAGGGGGATGACAGGGGATGGCAGGGGGTGACAGGGGGATGACGGGGGTGGTAGGGGGTGACAGGGGGATGACAGGGGGTGACAGGGGGATGACGGGGGTGGTAGGGGGTGACAGGGGGATGACAGGGGGTGACAGGGGGATGACGGGGGTGGTAGGGGGTGACAGGGGGATGACAGGGGGTGGTAGGGGGGTGACAGGGGGATGACGGGGTTGGTAGGGGGTGACAGGGGGATGATGGGGGTGGTAGGGGGTGACAGGGGGATGACGGGGGTGGCAGGGGGTGACAGGGGGATGACGGGGGTGGCAGGGGTGGCAGGGAAGCAGCGAGCTCCCAGCCGTGGCTGAGTCCCGGTGCGGCCCAGCCCGGGTTCCCGGCACCCTCGCTCTTTCTGCTCGGCAGACCCGGTGGTTTTGAAGGTGGCGAACAGGACTTCTAAGGAAGACGGCCAGCTCACGATGAGGACAAAATTATGCTTTCTGCTCAGTTCCATTAGGGTAATGGTGCCCCATTTTGCCCACCACACGCTGACCCGTCTTCGAGATGACAGGTTGACAGTGACACTCACTGGGTCATCTCAGCACACGGAGCCCATTAGAGCGAGCCGCGGGCCAGCACAGCCTGTGCCGGGAGCAGGCGCTGCCCCAACGTGACGCGCGCTGCCCTCCTCGGCCTGACAGGTCCGGTCCGCGGCGGAAATCACAGCTGCTGCCTCGCCTGCCGCCTCCTGGCCGGCCACCCTCCCGCCCAGGCCGAGGGGAAGCAGCCCTGTGCTGTCCCCGTGGGGTCCTGGTGAGAGACTAGGAACTTGGGGAGCAGCTTGGTTTTTGTTCAGTGGATTCATGACACGTGAGCAGATTGCTGATAATTCCCCGTGACACACGTGGGGAAAGCGGCCAGCGGCCACGTTCTTGTTCTAGTCTGCGTGCCAACGCCGCTCGGGTCCACGCCCGCACCCTCCCGGCTCCCCGGCCACCGGGGTCCTGGCTCCAGGAAGGGCTGGGCTCTTCGGACACAATGCGTCACGTGACCAGGCGGCTGTGCGTCCTGCTGGGCTGCAGGGCCGCCTCCTCCCCACGTGAGACCTGAATGCTGGCTCCGGGCTGGGCGTCCTGGACCCCGGTTTTCAGCTGAGAATCTGCTTCTTCAGACCCAGAGTCTCCTGGACAGAGGGAGTCAGAGCAGAGGGTCCTCAGCTCTCGTCGGTGGCAAGCAGCGCCTGTCTGGCCTGGGCCGCAGCGGGGAGCGGGGGAGCCGACCCCGGTGCTCCGTGCACTGCTGTTCTCAGAAGAGCGAGTGCTCGGAGCGATGGCCGGATCCCCCCTCCCCCGCCCCCGTGAGCCAGCAGTTCTCAGGGGCGGGGGCACCTGTGGCTGGTGCTGCCCACTCCCCACACGGCCTACATACAAGGGCACAGGGCATGACGGGGCGTCACCGTCACAGAACACTGCCCTCTGCTCGCCCGCTCTCAGCTGTCCCTGTCCCCAGTCCCGCTGCCCTCCCCGGGGAAAGGCGCCCTGGGAATCACCGTGGCCTTCAGAAACCAGTTTGTGTGCCCTGGTCAGGCCGCCTGCCCCTACCGTCCTCCCAGCCCAGCTGCCGGAACTGGGAGTGAGAACAACCCTGTCACCCCCTCCCGGCCGGGAGTCTGCTCCCGGGACCCCTCTCCAAGCCTCGTCTCCCTGCCAGCACCCTCCTCACCCTCCCAGCAAACCAGGGCAGCGCTCGGCACCCAGGCGAGGACCCTGCCCCCTCCTGGCCACCTGCTGGCCTTGACCCAAGTCCTCAAGCCGGGGCCCTTTGTCATCCGTGCGGAGGCAAATGGCCCTCCCCTGGAGCTGTCTGCACAAAAGGCTCATAAAGCGGAAATGTAGGCTAGCTGGAAGCTAGCATCACTGTTGTTACCGTTTGTCCTGGACCCCCTCCCCCCGGCCCCCAGGGACAGGGGTCCGGCACTCAGCGGCCCTAACCCTAACCCTGCCGGCAGGGGCCGCCTCTGTGCCACTGCTGCCCTCCAGGGCAGGGAGGAGGGGCTCCGGCAAAGTTCTGCCAGCCTCACCCTCGCTAGCAGTCTAGAGGTGCCCGTGTGCCCGGGGTCTGTGAGCCAGGGAGGAACCCACTGGGTCTGGCCAAGCTCAGGAGGCATTCCCGGAGCAAGTAGAGGAGGGCCCATCCCTGCCCGATTCCTGTGCCACCTGCCACAGCCTCTGGCTACTGCCCTGCCCACCGGCCCTGCCCACCGGCGGCCGCAGGGAGCCGGGGCTGGTGTCTGCTCCGGCCCCCGGGGCCCGCAAGGGCTTGCCCACTGCCTGACCCGCTCAGAGCAGCTGTGCCCTGACCCAGAGTCAGCGGGAGAGCATTGGCAGGGACCCATTCTAAGCCGGCAGTGCCCATGGGAAGGGGGGCACCCACAGCTCCAGGTGGGAACGGACTCCTGGGGCCCAACAGCCCAACAGCTCTGGCTGATTTGCCTCCTTTTGGCAAAGTATGGCACTGGAGTCACTGGGCACCAGAGGTGGAAAAGCTGGGTGCCAGTCAGCAGATGGGTGCCCCAGGCTGAGGGGTGGGAGGGGTGGTCCCGGGGTATCTGGCGGAGCTCCCGGCCTCCCCGGCAGGGGGCGCTGTGCTGGGGTGGGGGCTTCTCTGTCCCCAGGACCAGGATCCTGGGTATGGGGCGGGCTCCCCCCCACAGCAGGGACCCGGTGTTTGGGGGGCTGCTCAGGCTCCCCATTCACGGCGATGTCCCCCCCCCTCCCCATGCGGAGCCCCGCGCGGCTCCCGGAAGCCCGGAGCCCCCGCCGCGCTGCGGGCACCCCGCCCCCGGGGACTCGTGGGAGGCGGGACCCGCGCTCTGACGCGGCCCCGGAGCCGCATAAATAGCGGCAGCGGCTCCCGGCGGACACGTCGAGGGAACCCAACCGGCCGCCGCGCTCCTCCTCCGCATCCCGAGCCGTGCCATGCGGTGAGCGCCCGGCCCGCCCCGACTGGACCCGGCCCGACCCGGCCCAACCGGACCCGACCGACCCGACCGGACGCCCGGACCCGCCGACACCCGCCCGGACACCGCCGCTGCTCACGGTACCGCGCGCCCCTCTCCGCGATCTGGCCGTGGACGCACCCGAGGCCGAGGCGCCTCTGCCTGGCCCCTGCCCGCTGCCCCCTGCCCCCTGCCCCCTGCCCCCTGCCCCCGGCCCCTGGCCCTTGTCCCCTGCCCCCGGCCCCTGGCCCTTGTCTCCTGGCCCCCGCCCCCGGCACCCGGCCCCCGGCCCCTGTTTCCGTCCTGCCCGGTCGGGTCCGAGCTCCGCCCCACGTGCCTGCGCCCCCGCCTTCCCTTGCAGATGCCCCGAGGCGGCGCCCTCCTGCTCGCCTCCCTGCTCCTCGCCGCCCTGCCGGCCGCCCGCGGGTCCCCGGTAAGTGCGGGTCCCCGGTAAGTGCGGGTCCCCGGTAAGTGCGGGGCGGCGCCCTCCCCAGATCACCCCGGCAGAGGGGCCGATTGCACCAGAACCACAGAACCGGACCGGGCGGAGCGGGCGCTTTGGGCCGGGAGCGGGATGGGGGGAGACAGGGGGAGGGTCGCCCGGCGTCGGGCCTCCGGGTGCGTGGACAGCCTGCGGGGAGGCGGGAGCGTGGGCCACGGGCTGCGGCTTCACTCGGAGGGGCCGTCCCTGTGGAGCCGGTTCTCGCATCACCGAGAAGCGAGAGAAGCGAGAGGTGTGGGCTGAGGCTGCTCCCCGGGGCCCTAGGAGCCGCCCTCCCCACAATGCCCATGTTCCACTGGAAAGCCGGGCCTCCTTGTGAGAGGAGCCAGCGGCATTTATAACGGGGCCCAGTCCATGCAGGCCGGCACCGCCCGGCCACCTGACCCCTCTCTCCCTTGAAGGTGAAGGAGAAGAGGGGCTGGACCCTGAACAGCGCCGGCTACCTTCTGGGTCCACGTAAGTGACAGTCACACGCCCTCAGGGCAGACACTGAACCTGCCCTCCTGCGGCCACCTGTGCTAGTCCTGCTGCTTCTGAGCTGCCGGGCGCCATCACTGACCATGGCCGGCCCGTCAGCAGACACAGGGAGGGGCATTCCCCCGGGCTTTGGGGATGGGGTCCCATAGGTTGGCGGCATTTGCCCTCTCTAGGGGGCACATCATCCTCCCTGAAGCAACACCCCTTTCTCCCCCCTCCTGTAGCGATGCTCCCTCCCTCCCCTACAATCTAGGGCCTGGAGGGGCTCAGCCCCGCCCTGACCCCACCTGCCCTCCCCCAGCCTTGAGGTGCCTGGCTCTGCCTTGAACCCTGACCACCCCGCAGCCCTTGGCACTCCCCCTTCCCGTCTCCCCCATCTCCTGCCTCCTCCCTTTTGGCCCACATTCCTCAGGGCTGCCTCAGGGCTGCCTCCGCCCGCCCGGAGCTGTCTTGGTCCTTAATCCTGGAGTTCAGTACCCACTCTCTCCTGCTCAGACGGTTCATCCATCACCGGGGGCCCTGAGAGCTCAGCACTGAGGACACACACTAGGTGGGCCCAGGCAGGACCCACGCTCTCCTGCACCCTTCGCACCCCTGAGCTCTCTCCCTCAGAGAGCACGCCTCTGGGTGCTCCTGGCCCCCGAAACTGGAAGGACTGTCAGCAAAAAGGCCACTTGGGAACGCGGACAGCATGTGGAGACGACTTTCCGCCCTGCATTGGGGAACACCCTTTCCGCTGGGAAGTTTAAGTCTGCCGAGCGGACCCCCGGGAGCCGGCGCGCAGCGGCTCTTTGAGGGAAGTCCTTCCGCTTAACGGTCTGGCCCTGCCCTCCACCGCCCACGAAGGCGCAGCGGGAAGAGCCGTTCGCAGACACCCAGCCGCCCACCGGCCCAGCTCACTCGTCGCCCTTCTCATCTCGTGCCAGGCGCTCTGTCTCGGGGAAACGAGCTAATTTTCATCATCCCCCAGGCCCAGCAGGGAGGCCCCGAGCCGCCCTCGCCCCTTCCCCCGCCCCCCCCCCCCCCCCCCGCTTCTCCTTTATCTCCTAAGTCGCCCAATCCAGCCCCTTCTCACTCCAGGCTCTTGGTTTAGCGCCTCATCCTTCTCCCAATGGTTCCCTAAGGGAGCTCTCAAGCAGCACACCACCCAGTGCACACAGCCACCCAGCCCACCCCACCCCAAGCATGTCTGTCTGTCTGTCTGTCTCTCCCCTCCCACCTCCCTCTCTCCCTGGCTCCAGTCCATCTCCCACGCCGCTGCCAGAGTGGTCTTTGAGAAAGAGGAAGATTTCGGTACCTCCCTCGTTTTCAGAAACATGGGCCGCGGTCCCGGCCAGCACCCCTGGGAGCCTCGTGCTCCCGCTGCCAGGCCTGTGAGCCCCGTGGAGCCCAGCAGCAGGCCCTCCCTCCCTCCTGTGGTCCCCACGCGGGCGGGATGCAGGGCTCGCCGGGTCTCGGGCGGGGAGGGGACGGGGAGGGTGCGAGTACAGTAACGACCCTCGGGCTGTCCGCTCGGCCCTGCAGATGCCGTCGACAACCACCGGTCATTCAATGACAAGCACGGCGGCCTTGCTGGCAAGCGGGACCTGCGGCCGGAGGACGGCGCGGGGGCAGGTGAGGGGCCGGGTCCCGGGGCCCCGGGGCGCCCCACTGCCCACCTCTGGGCGCACAGGGCAGAGGTCCGAGCCGGCCGGGCCACACCTGTCCTCTGCTGGAAGCAGGAGCAGCGACACTGGGAGTAAGATGTGGGGGCAGAGAGCCCTCTAGACTCGGGGCCTCCAGGAGAGGGGCCCCCGAGATGGGTCACAGAGATGCTGGGGTTCATGACCTCGGGCTGCCCAGAGCACCTAAGTCGTCAATGTCAATCACTTGTTTCTAGGCGACTCTGAGCGGCCGCTGCCAGTGAGCGATGATGTGTGGAAGATAATGGAGTTTCTGACGTTCCTGCATCTCAGAGGTCAGTGAACGGGGCCGATGTACGTTCCTGCCTCCTAGGGCCGGGCCCTTACGCGGAAGGCTTCCCGGACTTCTGCAGGGACCGACCCCACGCCTGCCGGCTGGAGTGACAGCCCAGGGGCTGGGCTTGCTGCCGGTCCCACATGGTCCCTGCAAAGGGTCACCAGAACCAGAGGGGTGGGCGGGGGGGGGGGGGGAGGGCTCAGGATTCCGTCCACTCCGTGCGCCATTGACATGGCCACCACTGCCGTCCCTGTCCGGCCGAAGTGCCCGCCGGCCCGCCCCTCATGGGCGTCTGAGGCCAGGTGTGGTCAGCCTGAGGTCTGGGCTCTCCTTGTTGCATTATGCATGGCCCTCGGCCCTGGACGTCCTACAGGGGCTGCAGGCGGTGAGGCTCCCCTGCCCATTTCTGCCCCGGCTCTGCTGCCCGTGCTTCACGCCGGCCGGCCGTTCCACAGGGAGGGCCGGCCTTCGCCAGCAGCCTCCCAGGCGGAGCGGCTCCTGGAGCCGGCGCTCTGAGCTAGCCGTGCTGGGGGCGGGGCCGGGAGACGGACGCTGTGAGGCTCAGGGAGCCAGTGGTTGTCCCTGTTTTGTGATGAGAGAGTCCAGCTGACCCTGCCCTGTGCGCTGTGTGCTGTGATGTCCTCATGCGGACGGCAGGGGCTCAGCACTCAGTGTCCGTCCCTTTGCAGAGGCTGGGGCCCTGGTGCCCATGCTCCCCTCGGCCGCGTCCTCGGAAGACATGGAACAGCCAGCCCGGAGGGAGCCGGGCTGGGCCCTCCCGCCCCAGGAAGCCAGACTCTGAGCCGATGGTGAGCTTTCGGCTCCCAAGGAAACCAGCCCCTCCGCCCTGTGAAGCTGTTGTAATTTAAGATTCCCCTTGGCAATCATTCTAGTGGCAAAATAAAAACCAGCAAGTGTTTCCGTGTCTTTCTTCCTTGGCCTGTCACCACCACCAGAGTGCTTTCAGACAAGCGGAGCCCTGGCCGGGTGGCTCAGTGGGTGGAGTGTCATCCCCTGCACCAAAGGTGGCGAATTCAATTCCCAGATAGGGCACCTACCCAGGCTTGGGTTTGGTCCCTGGTCAGGGTGCCTACAGGAGGCAACTGATCAATGTCTCTCTCTCTCCCTTCCTGTCTCTAAAAAATAAATTAAAAAACATATCCGCGGTGAGGATTTAAAAAGATGAAAAAAGAAAGCTGAAGCTGGGTTGTAGTCACGTGTGTTAGGTCAGTGCACACTAAGCTGAGTCAGACCCACTGTGACGGTGAGCCCGGTCCTGGGCCAGCAGGGCACAATGCAAATGCGTGTGGTCCCGGTGGAAGGGTGATTGTCCTGAGGAGCTGTGCCGGTCCGGGGGCGGGAAGCCAGCACCCGGCAGCGGCTCCGAGGACCAGCGGCGACGGGCATCCGAGCAGGGAGGCAGTCACATGTGAAGGCCAGAGGAACACGTGACGGGAAGCCTTCTCTTGGGTCCCGTGACGACACGGGGCCTCTTGGCCTTGGGAGCAGGTCTCTGGCTGCATCACGACTACACACACCTGCACGTGGCTGCTACTTCTCACACTGACCTTCCTGAAAGCTGTGCTGACTTGCCAAACCCTCCCCCTGGAGCAACCCACACGGCTCGCGCCTGCCCGTGGCCTGTCCCTGGCTTTTAGGCTGCAGCTAGCACTCCTGCCTGCAGCGCTGGGGCCCACCCCGGTGCAGGTGGGCTCCCTGCGGTGCTGGGTCCTGGCCGCCTCTGGGCTCTGCCGGTCAGAATGGGCTGGAGGACCTGTTCCCTCCCCCCCACACCTGACCCTCAGGCTCCCGGCATCTCCTGGGCCTGTGTGAACGAAGATGAGGCGAGTGCATTCCCTGGATGGTGAGGATTGGTGCACAAGGAATGGGAAAGCACAGCCACTTCTATTTTGGTCACATGTTGGAATGATAGTGTTTTGGATATGTTGGGTTAAATAAAACATCATTAAATTGGCCTGGCTGGTGTGGCTCAGTGGTTAAGCACTGACCTATGAACCAGGAGGTCACGGTTCAATTCCTGGTCAGGGCACATGCCTGGGTTGCAAGCTCGATCCCCAGTGTGGGGTGTGAGGAGGCAGATGATAAATCTCTCTCATCATTGATGTTTCTCTCTCCTCTCCCTTTCTCTTTGAATCAATAAAAATGTTTTAAAGAAAATGAAATCGAATTTCACCTGTTCTTTTTCACTTCTTTAAAATGCGTTGGCTACAAATTTTAAACCCACCTGTGTGGCCGCAGGTACTGCCATTTGCCTGCTGAGAAGGAAGGCAGCCTGGGAGTCACAGAGCCTCATCGCGGGCCCCTTCTGCCGAGGGTGCGGTGGGGCCGGTGACGCTCGGCAGCGCCGTCCCCTCTGCCCCTGCTCCGCTCCTGAGAACTCACAGTCTCACAGCTCTGCCTCTACGCTGGGCTTTCATCTCAGAATCTGAATCTGGGTGGGAGCAAGGGGATTGAAACGGAGAAATGAAGTATCGGAAGCAGGCTGTTCCAAATATCGCTCTGCTGGCCTGCTCCGGCTCCTGCTCCCCGATGCGCCAGCGACCCCCAGCCACACTGCCCATCTGCTGAGCCTGCAACGAGCTTCCGAAAGTTGTCTGCGGGGCCAGTACCATCCACACAGAAACATGGCGAAGTGTGTTTTCAGTCACTAAGCTACTTGCAGCCACAGGAGACAGCTGAAATTTTTATTCTTTGCTTTTCAATAGAACCAAAGGCGTCAAAACTTACCACTAATATTACCTGCTACTTTCTGCAAACTAGTCGTTTAACCATACTCTACCAACAACAATAGCTTAACAGTGATCGTGGAGAAGTTAATTGGATAACAGAGCTTTTCCACAATTCAAATAGAAACTCCTAAGAAACTAGTAAATTCCAGTTCCACAACTCAAGATGCTACGGATGGAAGCGTGGCCGGTGCGCCCGCTCTCCCGCGGTGTCCGGCGTTAGCCGGGCCGATAACCCCTCGGCACTGGGACAGCCTGCACTGAGATCCCGTGGGTGTTCAAGGTTCTCTCGAGATCTCAGGTTGTATCCCAACAGCCCACCTGGAGACGTCATTTCTAAGAATTTGGGGGAAATATTTATGGCTTTTACGCAGAGAAGCCTCCAGAGAAGACTCCTCGAGGGGATGAGGCCAATTGGGGTGACTCTCCTCTCCGCCCGGTGTCCCCACCAGCATGGGTGTGGGTGCAGAGGAGCCCATGCTCCCCCCTGACCCCGCCATGGGGTCAGTCACGCCCCTCCTCACTCAGGGGCTGTGGATGCCAAACCCTCCCAGACTACCCCCGGTCCCCTCAATGGTGCGGCTGTGGACACACACCGGCCTGGTGCTCCTTAGAGCAGCCTTCCCCTCCCTGGACCCCCGGGACCCCGAGGCAGACCCGCGGCCCCCTCGCTCCCCACCTTCTCCTCTACTCCATCTTCAACCCTTTGGATTTGAACTCGATGAGGAGGATCTGGGACAGGCACCTCCCGAACTCCTCCAGGACCATCTGCTGGGCCAGGCACTCCGAGCAGTGCCCCTTCTCCGCCTCCTCGCCCTGAGCCAGCAGACAGGCGCACGTGGCTTCCACCACCTCCCAGGAGATGCACGAGGACCGCCTGCAGAGACACCGTCACGGCCACGGTCAGCGGCCGCTGCTCCTAAGCTCCGGCTGCGTTCCAGGGGACGGCGTGTCATGCGTTTCAGACCGCCCCTGGCGAAACCTGATACTGAAAGCTATTCACTAGGATAACACCGAGGATTGCTTCTAGAAGGAGGATATAGAGGAAGGTAAATCTGTCAGCTGCTCGGCATCCCTCTCATGGTTGATTCTAAGTTTCTCAAAGTTAGATCCTCACAAACCCAGAGGCCGGGCTCCAGGCAAGCCCGTGGCTGGGCGGCAGGAGCAGCAGGAACCTCAGACAAGACCAGACCCTGCGGACAAGCAGCCTGGTCCCAGCGCCGTCCCAGGGCTGCGCAGCCCTACTAGGGCTCTCTCCCTCTCTTCCTCTGTCTGAAATCAATAAAAATATATTAATAGCCGAAACCGGTTTGGCTCAATGGATAGAGCGTCGGCTTGGGGACTGAAAGGTCCCGGGTTCGATTCCGGTCAAGGGCATGTACCTTGGTTGCGGGCATATCCCCAGTAGGGGGTGTGCAAGAGGCAGCTGATCGATGACTCTCATCGATGTTTCTAACTTTCTCTCTCCCTTCCTCTCTGTACAAAATCAATAAAATATATTTAAAATATATATATATTAATAAAATAAACATACTTAAAAAAACCCAAAAACCTCTCCACAAAGGTAACACGCAAGAACTGAGTTGAAGGTGAGAGAACAGGGCTGCCCAGGCGGAGCCATTCCCCTGAGACCAGAGTCCACGGCTTGAGCCCTCGTCACTCTCCATGGGACACGTGGTCCTGAGGAGGCGGTCACACTGTCCCGAGCTTCACAGAGGCCTGGGCCACGCTGGTCACGTCCACTGACACAGACCCCGCAGGCCACAGAGATGCCACCTCTGACGTCTCCTAGCAAAGAAGCATGAATGTGGCTTTTCAACATTAATTAATAACATTTGAATGCAACGACACTTTTTTAAAATGGATAAATCTAGTCCAGCATATAGCGAATTGTTATTCTGCCTTTGAGACCTCCGGAGACCGCCATCTGGCCGCAGAATAATTAACGGGAAAAATCCAACGACATGGGCTCATCGCGCTGGGGAGGCCCAGCCTGCGCTCCGCGCATCTCTCCGCTCTGCCTCACGGGGACGGGGACCGGGATGGGACCCACGGCTCAGAGGTTTGCTGTCTGGACGCCACGCCCCGCAGCCCGAGGCCAGTGGCCTGCTGTGGCTCCTGCTCGGGGGACAAACAGGACAAAGCAGCGGGGCTCGGAGGACAGTGGGGATGAGGGTGAGTCTGGAAGGGGGACGGCACCCTGGTCCAATCCCGGCCCCCGCCCTGCAGACGGCACGTCCCTTCCAGTGAGTGATGAACGCCCTCAGATCAGCCCGTCCCCGTCAGGAGGTCATCCGAGCACCTACCTCTCCTTCCTCAGTTTGGGTCCTAACAGCTGATGGCTGCCTTCCAAACTGCCAGCTTCCGCGTAGCTTGGCACGGCCATTGGCGTTTTTTGTTTGGGGCTTTCTTCATAGTTTTTGCAGCCAATGCATTTGCAGATCGAGGAGCACATGATTTTGGCCTGGAAGCAGAGAATGGTCCTACAGTCATCCGGAAGAACAAATTCTGTTTGCACCTTCAATAGCTTATGTTTGCGTGTGCACGCAACCTGCGATTTTCCTTCCAAAAGGGCAGGAGCGAGAGCCCATGGGGTGCGCGGTAGAGGGGGCACAGTGGTGTGCTGAAGGGGTGGGGCGGGGCTTTGGGAGGCTGGGCGAGTGTGGGTGGGGTTCCCAGGGGGCGCCAACTCTGGTTTTCTCCAAACTGAAGGGCAGAATCTCTGGAGGGGGCTCTTCCGCCTCCGACAGTCAGTGCTTCCGAGAGGCGTCCGGGAGGGGACGGCTCCTCACCTGAAGGGCCTTGAAGTGCTCGAGCCCGTGACGGAAGGTGCTGCAGCAGGCCTCGCAGCTGCAGTTGCTGCAGAAGTCCCCGCCGCCGGCAAAGCAGTCGCAGTACCTGGGGGCGGTCACAGCGGGTCACGGCCGTGGCCGAGGCGAACACCTCCTGGGAATGTCCACGGATGCCCCTTCCCCGGGCCCGCTGCTGCCGCCCCAGGAGCACAGCAGGTGGGGTGGGAGCATTAGTCCTCCCATCGCTGTCCCCCCTCCGCCCTGGCTGGGAGGGAAGACGCGGGGCCCGGAGGCCGCACTGCTCTGGGCTCTGTCTGCCTCTCCGGCGGGCGCTGGGGGAGAGATGGTGCTGAGGACACGCGTGTGACAGGTTCGCCCTACGCCCCTCACTCACCACCAACCACTGCCTCCTGGAAACGGAGAGACCGCGTCACTGCGCCGCTCCGAGCCCCTTCCTGCTCCCCCGGACCCCCTCACCGCCTCTCATCACCTCTCCTCTCTGAATCCATATATACAAACAGATTTTAAAAGAAGTTTCCAGAGAGGTGGAAGCTTCATATTCCTTATTATAGCCGTCATTACGTAACCAACAGTAACAGAATTCACGCCTTCGCTGGCGGACGGGCTTTATCGGAGATAAGCTGTCAGTAAGCGAGCAGCCACCCAGCTCTGAAGGTCCGCTGGGAGTGAATCCACCCGTTCGCCGGCGGCCAGACCCCGCGCTGACTGCGCCCACGGCCCTACTCGGTACAAAGCGTCCGGACAGGCTCCTTCCGGGCCTCAGACACGAGCCTCCGACAGCCCAGGGCGTGTGGGGCCGTCCAGCGGCACCAGCCCCCGCACACGGCACTGCCACGGCTGCTCCATCCAAAGCTCTCATTGCTCATGGAGCTGCAGGAAAGCTAGTTTTCCACTAGAAGAAGATGGCAAATGTACCCACGAGAGCCTCTTACATTCCTGAGTGACAGCGATGGCTTTGGTGCTTACCCAGCCAGCGTTATCCTGGGCGCTCCAGGGAGGGCTGGCCCCGGGGGCAGAGCAGGCCCGGAGGCAGCGGCCGGCTGGGCTCCGGGGTCCAGCTGCAGAGAGTCAAGGCCAGCATATTTTGAATTAGTGGATGTTTTAAAAGTTCCTTCTAGTCAACCCCAAGCTACAGAGAAAAACAATCCTTCCCCTATTTTTACCTCACAGCCCTTTTCCAGCAAGTCTGGTCTGTCAGCAGGAACGGGCCACCAGCCCAGAAGGCTCCAGCCCAGGTGGTGACCCCACGGGAGCCTGGCCACGGGGCGCTGAGGCCGCAGACCCCACTGGGGACCGGGGGTGGGGCGGTGGGGCGGGGCAGTCTGGGACCAGGGCCAGGCCACCGACCAGCTGGCGGGCAGCACACACTGCGGTCAGCCGCTGGCCAACATTGCACTGGACATCTTTTTCATTTTGTGAAATAAATTCAATTACCAATTTCTGTAAACTAAAATGGCCATCATCATTATATCCTTAGTATAACATGAGAGATCTTGATGTCTCATTAGCAGCCATTACTTATTCATCTATTCAAAAGGAGCATTTCATAGTCAGCGTTAATCAATTCAAAAGCAGCGTGGTAACCTCTGCTTTGCCCATGGCCGTGGCTCTCTGCTTCCAGCTTATTTTCCTTTGTTCCTCAGCAGCATGGCTCCCAGGGAAAGGAAGAGCTAGCGAAACCGCTGACCTACTTTTCTCCCTATCAGAGCTTGAAGAAATGAAAAGTAATGGGGACATTCGGGTTTTGAGATTGTCTGTATCACAGCTACACATCCTATCCTTATCCCTCCCCTGAAAACTTGAAATTTAAAAGTAAGCTTCACTTAAGCAGACAGTCTAGGAAAACACCATTTACCCATCCTCCTCCTTGTCCCCCCCTTTTTTTTAAAAAAAAATATCTATTTTAAGGTGCCTCGCTAGCGCAGTAGGTAGCGCGTCAGTCTCATAAAATATCTATTTTATTGATTTTTTAAAAAATTTTTTATTGAGTTTTCACAGAAAGGAAGAGAGAGGGATGGAGAGCCAGAAACATCGATGAGAGATAATCATCGACCAGCTGCCTCCTGCACACCCCAACTGGGGTTGTGCCTGCAACCAAGGTACATGCCCTTGACCGGAATCGAACCCGGGACCTTTGTCTGCAGGCCGACGCTCTATCCACTGAACTAACAGGTTTCGGCCATTGTCCCCCTTTTGCTGCCTGTTGGGGCTCGAGGGCACCGAGCAGCCACCCTGGCCCAGCTCCTCTGCAAGGCCTCCAACTCAGTTTGCAGGAAGGACGTGCCCGAGAGTTACTCCAGCCAACGCCTCCAAAATGGTGGCACTGCTGACACAGGCCCCCACGGGCAGGTGCAGCAAACGGGCAGAGGATGGTCTGAGGGCCGGGAAAGGACAAGCCGCTTCACAGGGGGACAAAGAGCTGCGTCTTGGACGGACCCCCCTCCCAGGCCTGTCGCTGTGGGGACGGGGCTGAAGACTTGGTAAACGCTTCACTGTGCGCCTTTAAATGGAGGATAATTATATTTCCTGAGAAATTCCAACCTGACCATCAAAATTTCAAGAGATAATAATGCCTAATTGTTGTTTTGTTAAAACATGACTCACTTGTGTAATGAGATTCACTTTTGCTGGCACTGGCAAAAATCTTCCTACTAAAGCCGTCACTGGCTTAGGGGCATCTGTAAGGAAGGCAATTAGAATTGATACCATATATTGTTTTTCCCCCCGTGCACACGGAACAACGTTTGAATGTGAAAATGTATCATGGATTTATCATCATCCTCTTTGTTTTTTATCCTGTAAAAACTTTCAAGTCAATGTAAGTGTTTACTAATTACACCCTTTTTCTTTGCCATAGAGCAACTTAGCTTGAGCCCCAGGGATAGTCTGTCCTAACCATGTTGCATGCCCAGGTCCCCAAACTGCTGGCTGAGGTTCCCTGGAGCAGGCAGCAAGCTGGCCCGGAAGCCGCCAGAAATTTTATCAAAGCAAACACAGCGACATCTGTTGGTCACCAGGTGAAGTACTTTCCATTTAGGTGTTTTCTCTTTCAGCTGGTTGCTGAGTTGTTGGGATGTAAATACTGATCAGGCTATTTAGCCCAAACTACCCAAGGAGCAGAGCCCATGCGAGTTTCCTGGCCTGAAGGCACCGTGACCACCATTCCTGAGACACGAGGGCCTGGTGGGTCCCGGGAAGGAGAGCTGTGCCTGCAGAGTGAGGCTGCCTTAAGGCTTAGGCCAGGATGCAGCGGTTTCGTGCTGATACTTAGAATGTTTACAGCATAGCAAAGGGGACTAGGCAAGGGAATCGGGATCTGAAGGCACTAGGGCTTGCCGAGGGCCAGAGGGGGGTTAGGAAAGAAGCCCAGCCTGTGTGAGGACCAGCGGCAGTGCTGGTGGACAGGGAACGGAGCCCGGAAGCTCCCGGCTGTGAGGACCATGCCAGCCCTGCTCTGACGCTGGGACAAGGCAAAGTCCTGACGGCCTTGCTTGTCTGCGGATGGAGGGACTGTCGGAGGGAAGAGGGTCACAATCTCTCTGGACTCTGCAGGCCCATGGAAGTGACATCAGGGTTTAATGTTGATTTACGTTATGGGCAGTGAATCATCCGGTAAGGGAATAGTCTGGTTAAATCAAGATTTTGGGAATCGCAATTACTACATATACAGTCCACATAGAAATGCTCAGTTTTTAAGAATTCTTGTCTGACTTCTGTGAGCACAATCCTAAAGCTGTGCCATTCAGTCTCTTCGGTCATGCCTAAGGCATTACAGGATAATCAAGTACTCGCATGTCTCTTGTTACTATGGTGCCAGTTTGAAGGAGTTTCTGAGTAAATGATGGCAGTAGTCAGCATTTGTGCTGTTACTTCAGAGCTCCTGGGGATTATGTGAAGGCATTTCCGTTACATGCAGTGTGTCCCACACCTGATGCCTCAGCCAGGCCCCTCCAGCACCCGCCGCTGGTAGGAATTGCCACCTCTTAGGATGGGAGGCTGTCACAGCTCCCAGAGAAGGGGACGGGCACCCAAACGTTGACAGTCAATGCAAGGCATGTAAAGTGGTCTATTACGATGTGTTTCTATTCGCAGCTCACTACTATGGAACATGAAGTTTGCCAAATTGCCTCCTTAATACCCTCACTGCCTATTTCACTCCCGCCCCCCCATATACAAAGCCAAACATGTTCACTTACCAACTTATAGACATGACATAGTTTTTGAATTAATGTACTTTGTACCTGGCTGCAGAGAATTGTTTTGGTCTTGATACTGAGGAACCAGGTGGAGTGCTTTCAGTTCTCGCGCGCTCGGGGTGTCTGTGCACAGCATCTGCGTGCCCCCCGTCAGCTGGCAGAGCACCTGGAATGACAAACAAGGTCTCCCTGTCAAAGCCGCCCGGGGAGGGGGGCTCTTTCCCCTCCCACGTGGGAGTCTGTACTTGCTCTTTAATAAATTGTCACCTTTGCCAAAAAAAAAAAAAAAAAAAAAAGTCACACAGAAACTTCCACCAAGAACATAGCTTTAACCCAGAATTTATGTTTTCCTGGAAAATGGCAAACTGCCCGTCTGTTCCCGGTGTCTTGCCCGCAGCCGCTCTCCGAGGTGGCTGCCTCCGTCTCCAGCCGCTGAGAGCAGAGTGCCTCAAGCTGCCCAACCCGGCCCCACTCAGAATCTTCTTTAATGTCATAACAGTCGTTCTTTCCCACCACCCTCATGTGCTATTAGTTAACATGTGTGATTTTTTAAGACATCTATTCATGTTATTTCCTACAAGCACAGCTGAGAAAGGTTAACCCAAGAACTGGGAAATCCTAAGAAGCCATAGCAGTGTTCCTGGGCCTGGCCAGCCCCCAGGCACCTGGCTGGGCTCTGACCATCAGTAAGCCCTCCGAGAGGCAAGTGCCCGCCCCTGCGGGACGTGGGGCAGGCAGAGCCCGGCCGCAGCCCTCGCTGGTGGCCGCGTCCCAGGAAGGCAGCAGCGGTTTTACCCTCACAGCTTCCACCTCAGATGGGAAACCACAGGTCCCGGTCGCTGTGCTTCCGCCCTGGTGGCCTTGGGGCTCTGAGACGGGACAGCTCAAGCCTAAAGGGTCAGTGTCCCCGGTCACAGGGGGCCCGTGCTCCCGGCAGAGCTCCGGGCACCCTGATTCCGGACGAGAGGCCAGCACTCGTGTTCAGTGGGAGTTTGTATCTGGAGGGTTAAATTACAGCCGCTCACGTTCTCTCTCTCTCTCTCTCTCTCTCTCTCTCTCTCTCTCTCTCTCTCTCTCTCACACACACACACACACACACACACACACACACACACACGGGCGCAGGTGGACCCCAGGCCTCTGTCCATTGAGCACCGGGCCTGACTCTGTGTCCTGTGTAAGAGGAGGAGGCCCTGCCCTGCTCACCATCCGTCCCTGTGTCCTGGAGAGGCTCCGCCTCCTTCCCCCGGCCTGACAGAGCGGTGAGCGCCGTGCATACCAGAGTTAAGCGGAGTTCACTCCCTGGCAGAGCGTGGGCTTAGGGCTAAGGCCTCCTCCCTCAGAGTGAAGAGCTGGGGGTGGGGGGAATCTGGGTGGTTGGGCTCTTTGCTCACACATGCGTGGGGCAGGCCCGAATCCTACAGGCCCCGCACAGGGCCACTGTGTAACATGTTTTCTTAGCTATAAGATGAAGACAAAAATAATGTCCACCCTACAGACCTTATAGAGCCTTACAGGAGAGTAGCACGTAGACCACAGGTGTCACTGCCTGTCCGATCTGAGGGGAGTGTCAGTGCAATTAGGGACTTGGAGGTGGGCAGGGAGGGCAGCAGCCTCGGCCCTCCATCAGGCCCCTGGGCCTGCGCTGACTGATGCGATGTGTGGTCACTATCCTTAAGAAACATAGCCCTGTCCTCCTCCTCGTTTGACTTGCTACATCTGGTTGGAGTGAGAATCTTAGAGCTGGGAGGATTAGGCAGGCACTAATGTCCCTCTGGATGAGACCACAAAATGTTGATTCAACAGGCAAACAAAACACCAGTGCAGCTGGCTCAGTCATAGCACTCACTCAACAGCCGCTTTCTCACTCTCTCGCTTTCTCGGCAGGGTTACCATGGTGTTCGCGTCCTTCTGAGAGCCGCCCGGGGCGTCCTCGGCGTCTTGCGAGGACGGGAACTTGCAGGGCTCCTGGGACGGAGGGTTCTGCAGAGCGGCCTCCTCCACGCCCTCTCTCGGCACAGCGCCACCTCCTTCCTTCACTTCCACCTGGAAAAGCAGTCGCTGCTCAGAAGCCACGTGGGGTCATTGGGTGCAGCAGCTGCACATATAGAACATTCTCTGGGGGAGTCACACTTGGCCCTTCTGCTCCTTCCTCACCCTCACTCTCCCTGCGGGCACAGTCGTCCCACCAGCCTCCGTGGGCTGGGCCCGAGCCACCTGCCCGTGGGGCGCACACGTGTGGTCTCCATGTGGCCCGGTGTGACCGGCAGACGCCCAGGCCAGTCGGCACCCCTCGAGCTGCTCGCCATCCCCCACTCCACTGGAGCTGCAGCCAATGGGACCCTCCTGAAGTGCCCACCCTTCAGTACCACCCTGAGAGCAGGCTCGTCAGCTCTGTGGAAGGTTCTGGTCCATTGTTTGCTGTTTCCTCTTGAAGCAGGAAGTCCCTGCTGCTGTTTGGTAATGTTTATAACTAGAGGCCAGGCCCGGTGCACAGATTTGGCCTGCGGGGAATGGGGCCAAAACCAGCTCTCTGACATCCCTAAGGGGTCCCGGATAACAAGAGGGCAGTTCTTGGATGATGCACCCTGGAATTGGGCTCCCTTCTCTCTGGTTCTGGGTGCATCACCCAAGAATTGCAGCTGCCAAGTCACCGCAGCTTGGCAACTCCTGTATTAAGCGTCTGCCCCCTGGTGGTCAGTGCACATTATAGTTACCAGCTGGAGCATCTGCCCCTGGTGGCCATTATGTGTCATAGCTAGCAACCAGACAACTGTAGCTTAGGCTTTTATATGTATAGATGTAACTTATAATGAGCTGTTAGCAATAGTAGTAGAGCTTTCCTAACTGAACAGTAGGACAGTGTGAATAGGAAACAGTGAGGGTAGGAATGACTGTCACTTTCGTGTCTAAGCTATGTTCTACACAACTGACACCTCAGTGACACACCAGCAAATTGCCAAGAACGGGGAGAAATACCATGATATTACCGAAAATCAGTAGAATAAGAAAAACACTAAAAAGTCTCAGTTAATAAAATTACCATCAGAACTGAGGGCTTTGAAATTAAGATACTTGGTAAATGATAAGAATGTAGGAGGCTGCCCTCGGTTTTTCTCCGTGGTTAGAGCATTGACCTGCAGTCCCAAAAGTTTTGGGTTATTTGTCAAGGACATGTGCTTTGGTTGCAAGTTCAATCCCCGGCCCTGATCAGGGCACATACAGGAGGCAACCAATTGATGTCTCTCTCATCGATGTTTTTCCCCCACCCCGTCTCCTCCTCCCTTTCTCGCTCTCTAAAAAATCTCTCTCTAAAAATCAATTCTTTCTAAGAAAAATAAAAATCAATAGGAAAATATCCTTGATTTAAAAAAAAGAATGTAGCCAAAACCGGTTTGGCTCAGTGGATAGAGCGTTGGTCTGTGGACTGAAAGGCCCCAGGTTCGATTCCGGTCAAGGGCATGTACATTGGTTGCGGGCACATCCCCGGTAGGGGGTGTGCAAGAGGCAGCTGGTCGATGTTTCTCTCTCATCGACGTTTCTAGCTCTCTATCCCTCTCTCCTCCTCTCTGTAAAAAATCAATAAAATATATTTAATTAAAAAAAATGTAAAGAAGGCTGAAAACACAGTCAACCTAACTGTGCACCCTCCGCCCCCCACCCTTAAGCTCCGCCTGCCCAGCTGCCTGTGAGACAGGGCAGGTAGTCCTTCAAAAAAGATGGCGTTTGTATGGGAGCCGTGCCAGGGCCGACAGGCAGAAGCTGTCAGGGCAAGTTTGGCAAATGGACATTCACACCGTCTGAGAGGTTCTGGGGGAGACCCCAGTGCGAGAAAGGCTTAGGGGCTGCCTGCTCTGTGGTCCCTCTCAGTCAGCGATGGTGCTAACATAACCCAGAACACCAGAGAGCAGAAATCCAAGGTGCTGCTATGGCTTAGGGCTGTGGTCGGCAAATTGTGGCTCGAGAGCCACATGTGGCTCTTTGGTCTCTTGAATGTGGCTCGTCCTGGGTCTATTTTGAAGAAGTGGTGTTAGAAGAAGTTTTAAAAATGTGGCTCTCAAAAGAAATGTCAGTCGTTGTACTGTTGATATTCGGCTCTGTTGACTAATGAGTTTGCCGACCACTGCCCCGGCCAGTTTGGCTCAGTGGATAGAGCGTTGGCCTGTGGACTGAAGGGGCCCGGGTTTGATGCCGTTCAAGGGCACTTGCCTGGGTTGCAGGCTCGACCCCCCCCCCCCTTAGGGGGTGTGCAGGAGGCAGCGGAGCCATGATTCTCTCTCCATTCCTCTCTGTGTGAAATCAATAAAAATATTTTTTAAAATGAATTTGTTTGGCGAGGGCAGAGCAGAAGATTATCCATGATTTTCTTCAGCAAAGAAGGGTAGTTAGCTGAGAATCGGCAGGAAATTGCTGTGCTCTATATGACATAGGCTCAAAGAGCAGAGCATTCAAAATGTGATTCTAAATAGAAAGGGGGAAGGAAGTAAGAGGCAAGCACATGGACATTCATCCATGGTGCGTTTGTTGCCACCGGTTACTCCGACAACCAGGGCTCCTTTCCTAAAGCCAGTGACAGCACCAGGATGGTTACCCACTTCCCATCCTTTTCCTCTGTTCTCGGGCGCCCCCTGCAGGGCTAGGCCAGGTTTGAATCCAGGGACCCCAGGACGTAATTCACCAGCAGGCAGAGTGGCTTGGCTGGCTGGTGTGTCTTGGGTTACAAAGGGGTGCACCCTGGGCGGGGGGGACCCTAACCAGGGATGGGGCTGACACAGGGACATGCCGGCGGCGGCAGTCAGCGGTCTCCCCGCCCTGCTCCGGGAGGGGTGAGGGGGTGCCGTGCCCATTTCAGCCCCGGATCTTACTGGGATCACCCGGACGCCGGCGTGGGCGGCTCCGTCCAGGGCCCAGGCGCCCAGGGGCACGAGGGCGGGGCTGCGGTGCGGGGTCAGCAGGGAGGACAGGAGGTGGACGTTGTAAATGGGCGGGGGCGGCGGGGCCGCGGGGAGCACCGCGTCCTCCATGGGGTCGAGCTCGGCGAGACCGGGGAACTGGCCCAGGATCTCCTCCTCGCGGTCATCCACCAGCAGCTCCACCTTGACCTTGCTGCCGAAGTCGGCGCTCAGCGGCGGGTTGAAGGCGTGCAGCAGGGGCTCCTTGGGGCCCGCGGGGCTCAGGTAGGGGTCCTTGAACACGTGGAACTCCTCTTCCTCCGCCTTCACCACCGCCGGCGCTTTCAGGCCCGCGTTTTCCGAAACAAACCGGCCGTCTGCGCCGAACAGGTCCGGCCCCATCTCATCTTCGGGGCTGGACATCACGCCCAGCAGGGGCGCCTCGTCCATGTTCCCCGCGGGACCCCGCTCCTGGCGACCGGCGGGATCGGCACAGCCGCGCACCTGAGAAGACGCGGCCGAGTAAGAGGGCGTTTCCTCACCGCGGCCACCCCCGTCCCTCCGGCCCATGTGGGGAGAGGGGTCCCACCGTCCCGACCCGGGGGTCCAGCCGCCCCGAGGAGTTGGCCCACCCTCTCCCCTACCCCCCGAGGCCGGGCCAGGGCCCTGGGAGACCCGACGGCGGCCGGGGATCTCAGGTCCGGAGACACGGAGACAGGCCTCCTCGGAGGGGCGCACCTGGCTTTGGGGTTGCCGGGCCGCCAATGTGGCCGTTAACGGCTGTGGAAGGGGGCGGAATTGGGGTTGGACTGGGCGGGGCCTGAAAGGGGGCGTGGCGCGAGGCAGTGGGCGGGGATTGGAGGCCCGGCCCGCCGGTGGGAGTGGATTGGATCGCAGGCTAGGGGTGTGGCCTGTTTGCAGTGGGCGGGGTCTGTAGGGCGGGGCGCGCAAGTGGATTGGGTGTCAGGGGAGGGGCGTGGCCTGTGGCGGTGGGCGGGGTGCGCGGAGTGCCAGCCGGGACCAGCGATCAGCCATTACGTGGAGCTGAGCAGGGAAGGACACTCGAACTCAGCAGCTCCAGGCTCAGGTGGGGAAACTGAGGCCCCCAGACCCGTCTGATGCAGCGCCGGCGGTACTCCCTCGCTTGACTTATGCCTTTAGTCTTTAAAATATACTTTTTCTGCTCCGTAGAGCTCCGCCCTCTGAGCTCCCCCCAACCTCCTACCATCGCTGGGGGCTGACCGAGGGCCACACACTTCACAGCCTTGGTGCTGCAGCTTGGGGTGTGTGACTGAAAACTGGGGATCCCTAGTCAAAGGTAAACACCCAACGTTGATGACTGATGCCGGGGAGAAGGTGGAGTCCCGCAAACCCAGACACGGCTCACACTAGCGTGACGCACCCTTTGGGTGGCGAGTGAGCTAAATGCACCCTCCATAGCAGTGAACGCTGCAAGAAGTGAGTTATTTACAACCCAAAGGGCAGAGCTGAAAGGGATTCTGGGGGTGCAAGGGGGGGTGTCAGGGGTGAAAATTCACCAAAACTCTCAGGGACGGTTTTACGTGCAAGTATTGTTTGGGTAAAATTAAAATGTAAACACAGCAATTTCATAATCTCATTTTTAAAAGTTTAAACTTTTGCCCTACCCAGTTTGGCTCAGTGGATAGAACATCGGCCTGTGGACTCAAGGGTCCCAGGTTCGATTCCGGTCAAGGGCATGTACCTTGGTTGTGGGTACATCCCCAGCGGGGAGTGTGCAGGAGGCAGCAGATCAATGTTTCTCTCTCATCGATATTTCTAACTCTATCCATCTCCCTTCCTCTCTGTAAAAAATCAGTTAAAAAATCATTTTAAAAAATTTAAACTTTTCAAACAGTAACCAAGACAGCAGCACTGTATACTGCCATTTAGCCGTACACCTTACCATTCAAGAAATCCCAAGAAAATTTCATGCAGTTGAGAAATCCCAAATTCAAGGTACAGCATTAAATGTCCTAGGGCTCATCTGATTTTTTCTTTTTTCTTTTTTCTTTTTCTGGGACATTACAGTTTAGTTCAAAAGAAGACAATGTAATTAAGATACCCCTGTTGGTGTCCCTAATCATGCTGCCGGGCAAAGGCGGGTCACTGTGAATGAAGTCCTTTCTGGGGGGGTTTGCATACATATGTGTGGCGACGGCTTTACGCTAATAACTTCATGGTTGTAATAACCATATTGAACTCAGCTGATTTCCGGGGGAGGGGGAAGAGAGCAGAGAGTAGGGGCCTGAAGGCAGCTAATGTAAATCCAAGAGCCCAAGTGAAAAAGCGAGTGGCTTGAACAGCCTGCACAACAAGCACACCGCCCACCCATCCATTCACACACCGGACATCTTTACGGAGCATGCTCCACACAGCCACCCGGACACCAAGCTGGCCCCTCGCTATCTCCGAGCCCTGCCGGGTGTCTCCCCTCAAGCCCGTTTCCAAATGAGCCCCCTTCCTGGGCCTGTGCTCTCCCCTCCTCCTGCTAGACCCGCCCGCCACGGCCCCCTTCCCTGCCTTGGCCACTTAGAACCCTTTTGACTGGCTCTCTTGGTTAACTGCTCCCCCTGGGTAATCTGAGCTCCATCCACAGTCAGAACCTCGTGGGTCCCCACTGTATCCCCAGTGTGTAAATCAGTGCTTAGCACCGTGGGTGCTCCGTAAGAACTGAGAACACGGAACCCACGCGTTCATTGGATCCATAGTTACGGAGCAGCTACTGTATGTCAGGCCCTGTTCTAGGCCCAGGACAGGGATGGATGGATGGATGGATGGATGTGGAGTGAAAATCCATAGCCCGACGCCAGGCCCTTTCCTGCAAACCTCGGTTTCTTATCTTGGTCCCAAGTGGCCCAGCTTGGTATCTGACTTACAACCTCCTTGTTAACAGAACAAAAGACTCAGAAGCAAAGGCTGTCGTAGTCTGGATTAATGGTTTTATTAATGATAACGTTCATCCTGCATTTCTAAGATTTACAACCAAAAGAGCATATTGTATTTACATGCAACGGACAGTCCAAGCTAACAAATTCAAACCACAGCTCCGGTTAAGACTGTGGTTCGTTCCGAATTAAATTAAATACATAATACTCTTACCTCTTCCTTTCACCATGTACAGTAAAAACCCACTCTTCCACCTTTCAAGGAATATAAAAATTGCATTGACAACTGCACTGATTAGCAAAAAATATTTAAAACCTGAGAGAGAAGCCCAAATATATTTGAGTGCTAACACGTGTACATCTGAACACTTGGTAACACACACTGGTCAGTGGTCGATGACGTGTGATGCAGGTGGCTCTGGGGCTCAGCCTGGGACCCACGCCGCCTGGGGCAGAGCGGGCCACGCCCCCCACGCCCCCCGGGCTGTGTACCACAGGTGAACTGGGGTTTTCTCATTATGGTTGTGCGTTTTTCTTTCTGTTTTCATTTCTTCTTACTTCAAGAAAAAAAAACAAAACAAACACCTCT
Organism: Nyctalus aviator; assembly: GCA_036971965.1. Lineage (NCBI taxonomy): Eukaryota > Metazoa > Chordata > Mammalia > Chiroptera > Vespertilionidae > Nyctalus > Nyctalus aviator. Next base: position 7,009,802 of record CM072929.1, on the reverse strand, counting down.
CTGGCCCAGTCAGACGGGATTTGTACAGGACAACGTAAACACAGTGACCATACACGCGTTCTGTGGCCAGCACCTCCGCCTCCTCCTGTAGTTCAGCCCATCGGGGGTCACTGAGCATGGAGCCCCCTCAGAGCAAGCCCAGCGGGGAAAAGTGGTCAGAACACACGCACGCAGTTCTTTAAAAGGACACGGAGACAGTGGCATTTAAAACCCGGGATCCTTCCTTTTTACACTAAATACCGAGGGCGAGTCAGTGCACCCGTGTTTTTGGTCGCTCACCCCCTTCTGCTAAGGCACTCCCATCGGAAGGGTGGGCTGTGTGTATGAAACCCAGCACCCACCACTCACAACTTTTTTTTTTTTTTAATACATTTTTGCTGATTTCAGAGAGAGGAAGGGGGCGAGAGAAACATCCATGATGAGAGAATCATCGATCCGTCGCCTGTTGCACAACGAGGGAGCGAACACGGTCTTTTAGGGGTGCGGGAGCCACAGGAAAAGGCCTATTTAGGGTTACCACTCAGTAGACGGAGGAGTAAGACACCCACAACCCCACGTAAGGACTACAGACTACATCCCTGTTCCGGTCTCCCTTACACGTAGGGCCTTCGTGTTTAAGGCACTGGGATCTGGATACTCACAAGGCCAGGGAAGCTAAAGATGCGCGCGCGAACTACATGCTTGAAACGTGGACAGGCAAGCGTGCGCGACCCAGCTGGAGGAGGGCGGTTCCCGCGGGGACCACAGGGGGTTCGGGGCCCAGCGCGTCCGTGCGCGCGTGACGCTGGCTGCTAACACCTCCACCCCCGGCACTCTCTCTCTGGACGAGCACATTTTAGTTTTACTCTGAAAAATTATACACCCCAAGTGCCAGGTCACCGAGGAAGCGTGAGCGTCCCGTCCCGCACGAGAAGTCCCCGCCGGCGCTGTCTCAGCCCTCGGCACACGCGGGCTGACGCGAAGGCGTTCGGCGCTTCCTCCAGGGCCCCCCACGCGGGACCGGCCTGGAGGGAGGAGGAGGGTGGAGCCCACTGTTCCGGACAAACAAGAGAACACCACGCCCTCGGCGGCGGCAAGAGCAGTTCCGAGTTTTTTAGAGCAATTTTCCATCCTGAACTAGGATCAGGGGCAACAGCTATGTTTCATTTGGTTTCTGTCGGAGGAGCCCCCTCTCCTTCCCGCAGCCGTCCGGGGATTACTTCCTGGAGTTGGAGCCGAACCCAAAGAGGGCGATAATGTCGGTCATGGCTTGTCTCAGGTGCTTCCCGAAGCGATGAGAATCCTTTTGTTTGAAAACAAACAAAAAAATTGCACGTTACCACGTGGCCATTCCCCCTTTCCCGACCTCTCCCCAAGTCAAAGTACATAATTGAGAATTTCTGTCAATTTAAGGATATAATTCGAGCCCAGCTGGTGTGGCTCAGTGGTTGAGAGTCAAACTACGAACCAGGAGGTCACAGCTGATTCCCGGTCGGGGCCCATGCCCAGGTTGTAGGCTCGATCCCCAGTAAGGGCTGTGTAGGAGGCCACCGATCAATGATTCTCTCTCATCAATGATGTTTCTATCTCTCTTTCTCCCTTCCTCCTGGAAATCAATTAAAAAATATTTAAAGAAGCAGCCCTAGCTGGTTTGGCTCAGTGGATAGAGTGTTGGCCTGTGGACTGAAGGGCCCCAGGTTCAATTCCGGCCAAGGGCACATGCTTGGGTTGCGGGCTTGATCCCCAGTAGGGGGCGTGCAGGAGACGGCCAATCAATGATTCTCTCTCATCATTGATGTTTCTATCTCCTTCTCCCTTCCTCTCTGAAATCAATAATAAAAAAATTATATATATATAATAAAACAACAATGAACATGAAACACATCCCATCTCCCCATCTTTTTGGGGGAGGGGGGGTGGCTTTGGTCTTTACCGTCTCCGGGCAGGAGAACTTGGAGGATATGTGGAAATTGATGAGGTTCTCTCCCACTATAATGTAGGACACGCCGTACCCATCGTCAGCAACCTGCAGGACAAAGGAAGTTGAAACTTAAGCTCAGGCTTTTAATGGTGACAACAAGTCCTGTGGCGTCCAGACGGCAGGTCGGACGGGCAGTGCTGGCCCGGGGCCTGCCGCCGTGCGCCCACCGAGGCCCGTCCACTTACCGGCCCGAAGCCCCCGCCGCTGCTCACGTACTCCGGGTTCCGCTCCAGGTCAAACAGCTCCACCTGCTGCTGCGGTGTCTGGCTGGTGGACAGCCGCCACGGCTCGGACAGGACCTGGGAGGGAGCAAGGACGTGTCCCGATGACCCTCGTCCCGGCCCCGTCCTGCGGTCCCCGGGGCCCCAGGAGCTGTTTGGGGCCGTTTCGGGCGGTACACCTGCGGGCAGGGGCGGAGCAGGTGAGGACCCCTGGGCTGGAGGGGCCGACCCCAGCGAAAGCGTCCCTGGCACAAAAGGTGGCAGATACGTGGAGGTTCGGAACGGGGCCCTGGGCAGGCTGGCACCAGGTGAGCCCACGGAGGACTCTCCGAAACCTCTCAAGCTGCTCGTGAGACACAGCCATCCCTAGAAACGAAATGTCATCGACTTAAAACGAAATAAACTCTACTAACAACACGGTGAGACACCCTCAGCGTCCGGCTCTGCTGAGCTGTCTCCGTGCTCCTGGCCAGCACCTGCGCTCTGTGGCTGGCCACAGCCGTCGGTCAGGAGGGTGTGGGTGTCTTACAGAGCAGAGCGGTCCTGGGCTGAATCAGTGCAGCTGGAGACACAGCCCCAACTCCTCCCTCCCCGCCCCCGCCCCCCTGCAACAGGGAAGTCCGGGTTCCGCCGGCTCTGCCCGGCCTGGCCCGGCCCATGGAGCGGGCGCCAACCTTTCGGACCTGGTGGACCACCGGCTGGCGACCGCTGCCCTCACCCCGACGCTCCGGCCCGGCCCCGAGCGCAGGGGCCGCCCCAGGGAGTGACTCACTTCCTTCAGGAACGGGGACTCCACGGCCAGGTACTTGGACACGACGTACAGGCAGAAGAGGTGGCGGTCGATCCCCGCGCCCGTCATGGCCAGGCGGTACATGTGCTGGTGCTTCTCCGACGCGATCTTGAACAGCCGCAGTCTCTGCTCCATCTGAGCGACAAGGACGCCGTCACTAACCCCACCGAGGCTGGCTCACAACTCCGCCGAGACAGCCCCTCTGGACGGTCAGGGCTGCCCCGGGAGGTGGCCCCGGCTCCTCTGGGCTCCGCTAGGCCAGCCACAGGACGAGGAGGCCCGTCCAGGAGGACCCCCCCCCCCCTCCCGCAGACCTGGCCATCGGGAGCCCCCGTCCACACGGCCGCTCCCCCTCGGACGGAAGCCCTCCCGGAACCAGGCGCCCGTCCCGCAGAGCAGAGCGAGCGAGCCCCGGGGTCTCTGTGCGCCGGGGCAGCAGGCCTGGGCTGAGCCCGCCCGCACCTCGGCTCCTTTAGCTACAAAAACGAACGGGTAATACTTCCCGGGCCGCCGGGGGGATGTGCGAAGGCGGTGACAGGGCGCTGGGCCCGCCTGCTCCGGCCGCAGTCAGCGAGCTCCAGGCCCCGTGGCTCACCCTTTCCCCACCGCACCCGACTGCCGTCCTGAGCACCACACACGCCGCACCCCTGCTGAGCTCTCTTCCAGCGAGAGGCCTCGGGGAGCCTTGCGGGGTGTGTGTGTGTGTGTGTGTGTGTGTGTGAGGGGGGTAGAGGGGGGAACAGGAGTCACAAAAGGCAGAGGACGGGCTCCAGGCCGTGTGTGTCCGGGCCGGTACGCTCTAACTCCCTGCTCCCGGGAGAGGGCGGAGGGAAGCAGGCGGCGAACATGGAATCGCCGGATGAGCAGGTGGGCACAGAACTCCATCGGAGACCCCGGGCCTCCGCCTGTTAGCGCAGGAAGCGGCGTCTCTCACCGTCTGGGAGGGGTCCGTCATGGCGAGCACGAAGGCGCAGGACTCCACGGTGCAGGACCGCACGGTCTCCGTCCGCCCCTCTCGGAAGAGCCGGGTCATGGACGCCTCGTAGGTGAGGCAGAACTTGCCCATGTCCTGGGGGAGGAGAGGCACTGTCACACGGGCACACCGAGCACGCACACACAGCCGGGCCGCTGGGGTCGGCCAGGAGCCAGGCCTGGCTGTCAGCTTTAGTGTTTAGTCCTCGTCAGTTTTCACAGGGTTACGAGCGGCAGATGGACACGCCGTTAGCGTTAGGCAGGCTGGGAGTCCGTTCCCGAAGCGACTGACGCCTCGGCACACGCCTCCCCGCGTGCGCACACGCCTGCAGCATGAACACGACACGCGGGCCTCATGCACCGGTTTCGGGTTATCGGTGGGGAGAGGATGGAGGTCTCTCGCTTTCTCGGCGACACAGGGGTCCCCCCCGAGAGTGAGGCCGGGAGGAGGTGCTGACATCTGAGGGGTAACCCGGGCATTTGGGCCACAGAAGCACTGCTGGTCAATCAGGTGAGACGAGCCGGGGCTCGGGGTTTCCTCCGGCCACGCCGGCTGCCGGGAGCCTGATGACGCAGGCGGGGCGGGGACAGAGCCAGGCTGTGCTTGGGGTCAGGCCACGCCGGGGACTGGAATTGGAATCGAGCCGGGAAGTCTGCGGCTGAGACGAGAAGGCCAGGACCAGAAAGGGCGGGTGGCCGGCAGAAGGGCCCGGGTGCCACGATGACAGCCGGCGAGGGCTCGGAGGGCGGCAGAGGGGCGAGGACGGAGGCGGGTCCCAGGGCGTGTGACATCCGGGCACAAGCACCGGGTGAGGAAGTTACTGGCAGTCTGCCCCCTCCCACGGCCACCAGGCAGCTCGGGGACGAGCCGGCCCACTCAGAGCGGAAACGGGACAGTTGTGGACCCACATGACTCCCGACCAGACACAGCCAGGCTTTCGGGTGCCGCCTGCACAGCCCTGGGGACCCCAGGGAGACAGGATGCCTGTGACCCCCAGGAGAGGGGCCAACCCCAAGGCCCACCTTCCCGGCGTGCGGCCGGCCCTGGGAGCTCTCCCCCGACCCCCGCGGCTGCGGGGGGTAGCCCTGCGGTGAGCTCCACCGCCGCGGTGCCTGTGCCCAGCCTCCTGGGTCCGCACGGAAGGCGTCGCGGGGCCCCCAACCGGCCACCGAGGCTCCGCCGCCTGCTCCCCTCGGGCCGGCCTGCGAGGGTCTCCCTCCTCCGGCCTCGGGGAGAGGGATCCAGGTTTATCACTCGGCCCTTCAGGGCCCTCACAGGCCCCCCCGGCAGGGTGTTCCAGGGGCTCGCTGAAGGAGGGGGGGTATGGGGACAGGAAAAGCACCAGGCGTTTTAGTCACTCAGGGGTTAACAGGAAGCAATGCTTTAGGTGAAGTCGGCTTTTCCAGCGTCACACTCGAACGCCACACTAGCACCGTCATGCATGAGAGCCACCCCCGCAGACAGGGCCGTCCGACACCCCGCGGCAAACGCAGGCTATCCGTGCGCTCAGACCCCCGAGCCAGGCCCGCAGCGCCTGCCCCCACCAAACCTGCCACCGCCACGGCTACGGCCACGGCCGCCGCCACCGCGCCTCCGGCGTCTAGCGCCCAGGATGGAGAGGCAATGTCTACAACGACAGTAACACGCGCAGGACACGTGAGAACAGACCTGTGACACAGCGTGAGGCATGTTCTCCGCGCCCCCCCCCCCCCCCGCTCCCTCATGAAAAGTAAAAACGCCTAAAAGCAGGAAGCAGGCGACTACAGACTAGGACGATGGCCGCTGTCCAGTGTCGCGTTCGGCCAGTCATCAAATATGTGCCTGTCTCTTCCTGGCTCTGCGGATCCCGCAGCACACAAGACTGACCACGAGCTTGCCCTCGAGGGGCAAACCGCCTGGCGGGTGGTGGCGTGAGGTCACATGGTGAGTGACAGGTGCACCGAACAGAAATGACCGCTGCTGGGATGGTGGAGAGTGATGGAGTGGTGGCTATTTCCAACGGAGAGAGGGTGGCACCGGGAGAGGCCTAAGCCACGCGGGAAGAGAGCACGTGCCGGCAGAGAGCAGGTGCAAAGGCCCTGCGGTAGGAATGAGAGCAGCAAGAAGGGCAGAGTGACAGACTCAGTGCATGAGGCTCAGAGCGGTACCAGAGAAGGCTGGGAGGGCAGTCAGGGACCAGATCACTGGTTACTAACCTTGGGGCTATGTGAACTTGGAAGAGAAAACACAAATATTTTAGTCTCCGCTAACGTCAAGCTGGAATATCACCTTACGGAGCACAGGCCACAAGCCACAGGAATAATGAGCAGTGCCTGTGACTTTTGAGTAGGAAATCAGAGCTGTTTTCACATCAAGTTACGTTTGTCGCACATATTCCAAAATATCATCCACGCTTATCGCTGCCTCAGAGTTACAGCCGCTCTTAGACCTGCTGCTCAGATAGTTAGTGCACAAAGAATTATGCTTCCTGCACACAAACTCCTGCTGAATGCCCTGACACCTGCGTTTAAATCACCTGGTTCACCCCTGTAACCCCGGTATTTCCTGCTATGCTTTAAAACATTATTCTGGGAAGGGTCCCCAAGGGGCCCTGGTGCAGAGGCGGTCCAGAAGCCTGGAGCAGACCCCAGGACCAGGCAGGATGCCCAGACTGAGCGCTGCTCTGAGCTGGCAGAGGTGGGTCTGACCCTTAGCTCTACAGAGCCCCATCCCTAAATGAGCTGGTGCTCAACTGAGCATGCGCTAAAAAGTTCCTGGTCGTCGGAGCGTGCCTGGGTGGCAGGTTCGATCCCCGCCCCGGTCAGGTGCATGCAGGAAGCAACCAATAGATGTATCTCTCTCCTCATTGATCTTTCTCTCCCTCTCCCTTCCTCTCTGAAATAAATAGAAACATATTTAAAAAACAACAACAACGCAGCCGTGGACAATCTGGGAGAGTCTATTGCATCTATAATCATGAGTAAACTTAGTCCACGTCAAAGGTCAGGGACATCAGTCATCTGCCCCAAGGGTGTCTGCTTCCCCAAACCCTCAGGGTCAGAGCTGAGTTTAAGGGTTACGTGTCCACTTTGCAGGGCGGTGAGATCTGGCTGTGCTCCCCTCCCTGTCCTGTGGGATGGGGGACATCACCACACCCCACCCAGCCGCCACGCGACGCCACCCCCTGGCAGCACGCTGGGCCTCTGCCCGGACAGGCCTCAGGCCTCAGCCCCCGCCCCCCCCGCACCCCGCCCGGTGCAGGGCCCAGCTCCCCACAGACCCGCCTCACCTTGTAGTGCGCCAGCTGCAGGGCCAGCTGCACAAAGGCGTCCGGGCTGGTGTGGGACTTCTTGATCAGCCCCTTCCCAAACGTGTCGAAGGGAAAGGAGTGGAAGTCCACGTCGTTGGCCAGGAGGTTGGCGGTGCTCAGGGACGCCTCGATCACCTCCTGACACTGGGGAGGAGGGGGGAGAAGAAAGGTTTCCCGTGGGGGAAGAGCTAACACGCAGGAGGGTCCCAGCACAGCCAACAGAGCGACACAGATGCCGCCACGCTTTCTCGTTGGCTCTTCCCAGAAAGGTCACCGTGTGCCCGCCACCTGCACCCGCCCGCCCTGAGGTGCCACGGGGCCCCCCGCAGGCAGAGCACGGGCGGGACACGGGGCCCCCCGGTTCCAGGTCAGACCCCAAAGGGCACTCCCAGCAGCCGCGGCGCACTTTGTAAAACCCGATTCTACACGGGGATCGAGGACAGTTTTAAAGAATAAAAGCACGGTGGTCCAGTCCTGCCACGGAAGGAGCTTTCTGCTGTAAAGTCACTCGGAGGAGCCTTCACTGCAGCCCCTGGGAAGGCACGGCCCGTCTGAGGCGCCGGGCATGGCGCTCCCCGCAGTGATGCCGGGAAAGGGCAGCAAAGGGGAGAAGGCTGGGAAGTCTCAGCACAGGACCCTTTATTCTCTACGCCGGGAACCACTTCCATGGCCCGGAGTAGCCGGGCCCCGAGCAGCCGGGTCGGGTGCGGCCAGGCCCGGAGCAGCGGCTGCCAAGTCCAGAGCAACTAGGTCGGGAGCGGCAGTGGCCAGACCCGGAGCAGCTGGTTGTGGTACGAACGAGAGCAACAGAGGCCAGGCCCGGTGCAGCCAGGCCCGAAACAGCTCGCTCCTCGCCTGCCCCCGCCCCAAGGCGGCCTCTCAGACATGGCTGGAGACTTTTGCGGGAACTTGAGGGTCTGCTGAATCAAGTGCTGAAGGCTTAGATCTGGATATGTTGAGTCAGTATAGCGCTGGGGTGTTGGTCTGTAAGCGCCTTGGGTGGGGCCTGGATGAGGTTGGTTGACCTATTTGGAAATGTCTTTTGTCTGAAGTATATCATTGGGCATGTGGAGGTATTATTGATATGAGAAAATGCTAAGTAACTGATTTACTATCTGAAAAGGGATTTACTATCGAGGAAAGGGAGGGAGGAAGAGACTGAACATAAACTGTGCACCTATGGATGAGGACAATGGGGGATGGTGAGGGGGCGGAGGGTGGGGTGGGAACCTGGTGGAGGGGGGAAGAAATGAGGAACCTTTGTAATAATATGAACAATAAAGATTGATAAAAAAAAAAAAAAACAACAACAACAAAAAACCACTTCCAGCCCCAAAACGTTCAACTCTTACAACAAAATGAAAAAAGTGGTGCAGCCCGGCCCGGGTGAGGATGGAGCATCGTCCCACACACGGAAAGGTCTCAGGTTCGATTCCCGGTCGGGGCACCTATCTCGGTTTCTGGTTCAGACTCTGGTTCTGGCATACGGGAATCACCTGATCGATGTTTCTCTCTCACATCCATGTTTCCCTCTCTCTTTATCTGTCTACCTTCCTCTCTCTGAAATCGATGAGCACGCCCTCAGATGAGGATTAAAATAAAAATTTAGCCGAAAGCAGTTTGGCTCAGTGGTAGAGCGTCAGTCTGCAGACTGAAAGGTTCCGGGTTCGATTCCGGTCAAGGGCCTGTACATTGGTTGCGGGCACATCCCCAGTAGGGGGTGTGCAAGAGGCAGCTGGTCGATGTTTCTCTCTCATCGACGTTTCTAGCTCTCTATCTCTCTCCCTTCCTCTCTGTAAAAATAAATAAATAAATTAATTAAATAAATAAATAAATAAAAATAAATTTAAACCTAGTGTATGCTGAGGTCTGCAAGTGTACTTTATGGGTATTTCTAAAGGCAGTTTACAGCCAGGGGGTTTTAAACAAGCATTGCTGAAAACTGTTCCTTTCAGTGAGAAGTAGACGTTTTTTAAAATAAAAAAAAAAGTTACTTCTTGGGCCCTAGGAATTCCTGCTTGGCATCCCTAGCCCTAAAATTCCTCCCCTCAATAAACCTGTACTCGGTGGACATTTGAGAATCGTGAGGAGTAACGAACTTGATACGTGAGTGGCTCAGAGTACGTCAGCGGTAAAAGGGAGCGGTTCTGCCTGTCACGTTCTCTCTGCATCATGGGGCCAGGTCTGAGCTGGAACGGCCCCCGACCCGCTCAGCTAAAAGCTCAGCACGGAAGGAGGAGGATTTGCAGGGGTTTCTGAGGCTACAGGACTGGAGCCGCTCCACGGCTCAGCCAAACTCTGTGAGGCGGACGGATTCCGGTCTCCGGGGCCTTCCCCGGAGCTGTGAGCTGTGAGCACGGGCCCGCCACGGGGACCGCCCCTGGGACCGGCCCACGCACCTCCTCCGGGATGTCCCACTGCAGCCGCGTGGGGGGCGGGATGTTTGGGTTGGTGTCCCCTTTGCAGTGCCCGTCCTCCAGGTAGCCCAGCTGGAAGCTGTCGGTGGCCATGACGTACTGCCGGGGGAGAGACACACGTGGAGTCAGAGAAGATGACACAGTTCACAGTGTCAGGGAAAACATGCGCGTGCCACCTGGCCAGGGTGCTCAGTGGTTAGAGTGCCCACCCAAACACGCAAGCGTAGAGGGTGTGGTTCCCCGCAGGAGGCAACCAGTCGGTGTGTGTCTCTCCCATCGATGTTTCCCTTTCCAATCTCCCTCTCCCCTCTCCCCTCTGCCCTCTCCCTTACACTCTCTCTGAAGAGCAATGAAAAAAATATCCCCACGTGAGGATTAACAAAACAGACGAAAAGAAAAAAACAAAAACAAAACCGTGTTTGCGCTCCAATGTATATGCCCGGGTTGTGGGCTAGATGCCAAGTAGGGGGCGTGCAGGAGGCAACTAACCTCCGATTCTCTCCCGTCGATGTTTCTCTCTCCCCCCTCTCCCTTCCTCTCTGCGGAATCAATGAACACACGGAAAACACAGCCAGACAAACCCCACGCGGAACCCCTGCCAGGGGCGGGTTTCCGCCGACAGCTCCTCGCTCAGGCCCCCGCGCCCTCACCTCCCAGAGGTGGCCCACGATGGGCGCGTCGGCCCAGGAGTGCTCGGCGTTCATGCCCATCTTCCCGTTCTTGAAGACGATGAACGTGAAGGACTTGTCAAACCACCTGCGGGAAGCAGAGGCGTCTGTGGAACGTCAGCGTCGGACGCGGAGACTGCTTCCTCCTGGGAGGGGCCCCGCCCCCGCCCCCGCCGGACAGTTCCCCGAGGCCGCCGACCTCGGAACACGGGCACGCTCCCCCGCTCCAGACACACGGGTGAGAAATAGCTGTTATAATGGCAAGGACACGGGCGGCAGCTCCAGAGAGCGGGGCGGCTCCCCGCACCTGCCCCTTGCCTCTACAGGAGAGGGAAGGCAGCCTGGGAGGTGCAACTGCTTCATAGCAGTCTCAGGACCAGAGCCGACAGCCAGGCAGGCCCGCCCGCCACCTTCCCCGCCTGGGGAACCGACCCCACACCTCACAGGCATCTGCACAGGGAGACGGGCATCCGCACAGGGAGGCGGGCGAGCACAGAGGGGGAGACTCACTGCTTCAGCTGTGAGTGGGTGCGCGCGTGCGTGCGTGCGTGCATGTGTGCGTGTGCGTGTGTGTGTGTGTGCGTGTGCGTGTGCGTGTGCGTGTGCGTGTGCGTGTGCGTGTGTGTGTGTGTGTGAAGCAGACGGACGAGAGACAGACAAGTCGGGCGGAGAGGAAGGAGGAGCCGTGTCTTAAGGGCCTATTCCTCAGGGTCCCAATGCTGAGGCCGGGTGGCCACGCCCTCCGGCTGGGGGCGAAGGCCGCCCTCCGGGCAGGGCAGCACCTGTCGTAGCAGCGGCCGTGCAGCAGGGACTTGGCGTAGCTGTCCAGGGAGGCGCCGGGCTCCTCCTCCCGGTAGCCCTGCTCGGTCTCGTCCAGCGTCACAAAGAAGGCCGCCTTCTCCACGGCGTCCAGCGACTGCTTGTTCTTCCCGCGCGCAAAGTGGGCTTGGCGGCAGCGGGCCCAGGGCACCCTGCGGGGAGGGCGGTGTTCGTCAGGACCTCGTGCCCCTCGTTTCCGTGGGTCTTTAGGAACCGCCCCAGGTTCTGGCAGCGGGGGCTGTGGCTAGAGCGTGGGGGCGGCCCCCTGATGGACGCCGGCCACCCCTCCTCCAGATGAGGAAACCACGGCTCCTGTGTGGCAGGCGGAGAGGGGTTCACACCCAAGCCGGCCTGCCGGAGCCCACGCTCCTGTGGCATCTCTCGGTGAGGGAGCCCGGGAGCCAGACCCGAGGGGTTCTGTTCTGTCCACCGCGCGTGGGACCTGCAGCCCTGGCGGACACCTGGCGGCTCCCTCTGCCAGCCCTGGCCCCTCGCTGCCCCCCGGGCCTAGGGCCCCTGCCCGCCCGCAGGCCATGGCCGTCTGGCCCCGCTCCCACCCTCTTCTCTGCCCGAGCACTTGGCTGAGGTGCCCGTGGTGCCAAAAGGCCCATAAACACGACGGGTCCTGAAACAAAGGAACGCTGGCCCGTGCCTTGGTTTAAACTCTTCCGTTTCCTAAATTAAATCCGGGGCAGCCCGTGAGAAAGCCTAACCCCTGGCTTCCCTCTGCCTCGTGCCCTGGCGCCCAAGGTCACTCGGGGGTGGGGCTGGGGGGGGAGGGGCGGGACCTGCGGCCCCAATGGGGGCTCTGGTCCTGCTGGCGCCCCCGCAGGCCAGGCCGCGGGCACAGCCCGGAGGCGGCCGCCACCCACGCACACACCTGTCCCCCGCGGTGAGGGCCGCCAGCTTGGCCTCCCCGGCCTGCGGCTCCGACGGGTCGTCCAGGATCCGCTGCATCTGCTGCTCCAGCTCGCGGGGCCGCAGCAGCCGGCCGTCGTGGTACAGCCAGACCTTGAAGTAGCGGCCCCTGTGGAAGACCACGATGTGCCTGCTGTCCCGGATGTGCTGGATGGTGTCTGCGGGCAGGACAGGCCCGGTTAGAGGAGGGGACGGCCCCGCCACACCCGCCGGCCCCCACGCCCGTGGCTCCCGTCTGCGGGCAGCGGAGGGGGAGTTAGGTACAGGGTCAGACAGGCCTGGCTCGAGGCTCCGCTGTGCCAGAGACTCAGCGGCTCGGGCCTCTGACAGAACCTCGCGCAGCCTCCGCTGTCTCATCTGGAGAACGAGCCGGCAGGCTGTCCCTCACCCGGACGCGCGGGAACTGGAGGGCCCAGTGCCTGGTCTCAGAGGAAGAGCTCCTGGCCTCGAGCCTGCCGGCCGTGGGCTTGCCCAGCGCGGGAAGGAAGGAAGAAAACAGTCACAGCTCACAGATGACCTGCTATTGTTCACAGCAACCCCTGGCGGCTGCACCAAAAACTGTTAGAACTAACAAATTCAGCACAGCCCTGGCCGTGGCTCAGCGGGTTAGAGCATCGTCCCAAGACACCGAGGCCGCAAGTTCAACCACTGGGCAGGGAACATTCAAGAACCCACCCAGGGATGAATGCATAAGTAAGTGGAACAAAATGGATGTTTCTCTTTTTCTCCTACTCTCTCTAAAAAAATTTTTAAAAAAAACCTTCAGTATAGCCAAAACCGGTTTGGCTTAATGGATAGAGCGTTGGCTTGGGGACTGAAGGGTCCTGGGTTCGATTTCGGTCCAGGGCATGTACCTTGGTTGCGGGCATGTTCCCAGTAGGGGGTGTGCAAGAGGCAGCTGATCATCGATGTTTCCGACTCTCTATCTCTCTCCCTTCCTCTCTGTACAAAATCAATAAACTATATATATTTTTAAAAACCAACCAAACAAAAAAACTTCAGTATAAAATTGCAGGATATAAATACCAGTTGCATCTTTATACACTAATAATGAACTACCAGAAAAAGAAATTCAGGGGGGGAAATCCCAGCCTGGCTCAGTGGATAGAGCGTCAGCCTTCCGATGTGCTGGAGGCAGCCAACCAATGGTTCTCTCTCATGGATGCTTCTCTCTCTCCCTCTCCCTTCCTCTCTGAAATCAATAAAAAAAAAGAAAAAAAGAAAGAAAACCCATTTATGACTGCACCAAAGAGGACAGAACCCAGAGGAATGGATTTCACCGAGGGGGGCGCCTAGGACGCCGCAAGAAGGCCCGGCTGCGCGCTCACCCGTCTCCTCTCCGGGGATCCGGGACGTGTTGAACATCCGCTCCCACTGCGCGGAGCAGAGCGGCACTGTGGAGCCCAGGAGGAGAATCTGCGACAGAAACACGTGCCACACGGGAAGGTTCCGGAGGACAGAGGAGCAGGCGGACGGCCCGCGGGCAGTGCCGGCTCCGCTCTGGGCGGGGGGCGGGTCCGGCTCACCGTTCCCCTCGCTCCGTGAAGAGCGGCGTTCCCGGGGCGCCCGCCTCCCGGGACTTCCCCGCAGGACCGGCCACGCCACAGCTTCCCACGCCACCCCCCGAGGGACACGCTGGCCGGTCTCAACCAAAGGGTATTCAGGAAAGCCGCGTCTTATTCCTGAGCGGCTCAGCAGCTACACTGTTTTCCTTCAAACGTCAACCAGAGGGGGGGCGCTGGAGGAAGGCAGGATTCAGCCAAAGAGAGAGACTCCCGGACATGGTCAGGAGCGTGGGGATTGTGGGAAGGGATGGGTGGAGATGGAAGAAGGCATAGAGGGGATACATGGTGATGGGATAAATAAGATAAAATTTGAATAAAATATTTCCTTTGTATTAAAAAAAAAAAAGTGAGCAAGAGTCTCTTCAAGGGGCAAAGGATAGAAGTGCATCAGACGTGTCCCTCCCCCAGAAGCACCCCAATACTCCCACTGACATAAAGCGCTGGGGGACACAAAGCAGCCGGAGCGGTCACCAACCCTTGGGGCCTCACGGACCGCCGCTCGGCGCCCCTGGCCTGGAGTGCCGGGAGGCGGGCAGGAGTGGCCTGGCGGGCGATGGGTGAGGAGGTGGGGGGCAGGAGGCAGAGTCCCAAGCGCCCGGGGAACTCTGGAGGGTGGCCGTGCTGGCCGTCACGGCTGGGGGTGTGACGGGTGTGCACGCGTGTGTCAGAGCTCACACACGTGCCTCACAGAGTTTCTGAGAAGGGTGTTTCTGAGAAGCGGTGTCTGCTCACCGGTTTGAGCTCCTCCCGGTCCAGCTTGCGCCTGTACAGCAGGATGGCGTGGATGGCGTTGCCCGCCCTGGCGGCCTGGATGTGGGTGGGCTGCACGTACAGCAAATCCTGAAACGGAGCGCGTGTCCGTGGGGAGCGGGCCCGCGGGGGCGGACGGGAGGGTGTGGAGCCCCGGGCAGAGGTAGCAGAACAGGAGGGGCCCAGCCAAGCCCTGGAGCCTCCCCAGCAGCCGGAGGGCCGGCAGCCCCGGGAGCACTCCCGTGGCGCCGGGAGCACTCACCATGGCGTAGTAGTTGCTGTTGACCATCAGCGGCCCCCGCCCGCGCAGGTAGATGTACTCCTCCCACCAGTCGCTCACCTGTTGGTGCGAACAGATGAGCTCAACCAGAGGTCACTGGCCGCACGGGGCTGGGGGTGTTTCGTGCGAGAAAATGGGTGGGGTGGGTTTAATGTCACGTGTGGAAGTGCTATTTGCAGGCTGGTGTGCAGGGAAGAGTCTAGGGGTACGTGTAAGAATTCAGTGCTTTGCCGAAACCGGTGTGGCCCAGTCGATAGAGCATCTGCCTGCGGACTGAAAGGTCCCAGGTTCGATTCCGGTCAAGGGCATGTACCTTGGTTGTGGGCACATCCCCAGTAGGGGGTGTGCAAGAGGCAGCTGATCGATGATTCTCTCTCATCGGTGTTTCTAACTCTTTATCCCTCTCTCATCCTCTCTGTGAAAAGTCAATAAAATATATTAAAAAAAAAAAAAAAAAAAGAATTCAACACCCAGCGTGCCTCGCACCTGCTCCAAAGAGTAAGGTCCCCCCTGCCCCTGCCCAGGTCTCACTCATTCCCTGCGCCATGCCCACTCCGAGCCCCGACGCCAACACCTCTCTTCCAGCTGTTCCTCAAAACCTAGACCCCCACCCCACCGGTCACCCGCCGAAGGTCCCCTCTGCTGCCCCCCATGGGAACGCCCGGATGTCCCGGGAACGGATTAGTGTCTCACATGAGGGATCTAGTGTCTGGGCCAGAATCCCATGGGAAGAGCCGGGGGCCTGCACTTACGTAGTTGGTGGCCCACCAGGATTTCAGCTTCAGGTACCACTGCAGCTTCGGCCCGAGGCTGGCGGCGAAGTCCTCGGCGAGAGCCATCATCCGCTTGAAGTCGGCTTCCTTCATGAGGGGCTTCACGGAGTCCAGGTACTGGGTTCGCGAGGGAAATACAGCCCGTCAGCACCCGGCTCCCTCCGGGAAAACACGGAAAAGGCGGCTGCGGCTTCCCGCACGCCGCCAGTCCCCCACCAGCTGGCCGACCCCAGCGCGGAACGGCGACCTGGGCGGTGACTGACAATCACTCCCGTCCGTTCTTTGTTGGCCTGCAAGCGCCCAGACCCCGCGTCACCAGAAAACCATCACCGTGACTTCCGGATGGACCAGATCAGTGTCTTAAAGACGTTAACGGGACATTGCAGGGGTGTCCCTGGCCCTTCCCAGAGCTCCGTTCTCACGGGCTGCAGTGATGCACTGGGTGTGTGTGGGGGGGGGGGGGAGGATGGGGAGAGCACCAAGCGCGGGCAGTGCTGCCCAGTGCCTCCCACACCAGGACAGGAGGAGGAGCCGGAACAATGACAGGGAACAACTTAAAACAATTAGTCATGCCCCGCTGGGCGGCTCAGTTGGTTGGCGTGCCATCCATACCCCAAAAGGTCCTGGGTTTGATTCCCAGGCAGGGCACATACATAGGTTGCAGGTTCAATCTCCAATCCAGGAGCGTACGGGAGACAACAGATCAATGTTCACCTCTCACATTGATGTTTCTGTGTGTCTCCCTCCCCCATCTTGTCTAAAATAAAAAGGTGACCTCAGATGAGAATTTAAAAATCAAAACGATTAGTAATGGAATCCAACAAAACCAATGATGTTGGACACTTGGAGTGAGTTATATTTCAACAAAGTTGTTTTAAAAATTTGCCAAATGGTTTCACTACCATATATGATGCCTTTTATTAAAAAACATCTAAGTTGCCGAAATCTGTTTGGCTCAGTGGATAGAGCGTCAGCCTGTGGACTAAAAGGTCCCGGGTTCGATTCCGGTCAAGGACATGTACCTTGGTTGCGGGCACATCCCCAGTAGGAGGTGTGCAAGAGGCAGCTGATTGATGATTCTCTCTCATCGATGTTTCTGACTCTATCCCTCTCTCTTCCTCTCTGTAAAAAAATCAATAAAATAATAAAATAAAATAAATCTAAGTTGCTGAAACCTGTTTGGCTCAGTGGATAGAGCATCGGCCTGCAGACTGAAAGGTCCCAGGTTCGATTCCGGTCAAGGGAATGTACCTTGGTTGTGGGCACATCCCCAGTAGGGGTATGCAAGAGGCAGTTGATGTTTCTAACTCTCTATCCCTCTCTCTTCTTCTCTGTAAAAAATCAATAAAATATATTTTTAAGGATTTTTCTTTTGTCACATTTTACTTTATAACCTTTTTGTACTACTTGAAAATGTTTGCAGTATGTATGTGCTACTTTTATAATTAAACAAAAACACTTAAGATGGTTTTTTAAAGTGAAAAGTAATCACAGTGAAACATGAAATAGAATGTCAACTTTGGGGACAGGCCATCCAGCTGAGTCAATAAAATATATTTTTTTATAAAACACCTTAAGTGGCGGGAGGGCTGGGGGAAGAATAAAACTCCTAAGATGTGCTGATGGGAAAAAACAAGCCGTGGAACAGCCTCAGCCGCTGCTGGGCGCTCACCCCGAGGACAATGGGTTCAGGGCAGTGGTCTCTGAGTCCTAACCCTCCCTCCCTCCCTCGGCGACGGGCGTGCCGTGACCCTGAGGGACACCCACCCGGCTCACGGTGTCGCTCACGGCGGGCACGGGCAGGCGCGGCAGGGACGTCTGGAAGCTGTACAGCATGGGCTTCCGGCCGGAGAAGAGCTTCACCATCCCCTTCAGGAAAAGGCACGTTTTAAACGGCGATACGGCCGGACACCGTTCTCCGGGGTCTGCAACTTACCGTGTCCTGTGGTTCGTTTTCCCCCAACCCCATTTTCTGCCCCCGCCCGCGCAGGCCTCAGCAAAGACACAGGTGACCCCGAATAACCAGGCTGAGTGGAAGCTCAGGGGCTGCTGTCCGGACCCCAGGCCCCTGGGGGCGCGGTCTGACCGCCTCCCACTCCTGCGAGGCTCCTGGGCTCCGTCCGGATGGGCCCAGGGCTCTGTCAGCGGCGAGAAGGGCCGACCGAGGTGCCTGCACCTTTCGGCCACCGTCAAGGCCCGCGGACAGCACGCTGGCCGCCGTCGGCCCTGCTTGAGGCTGCAGTGACCTAAACCTGGTCATGCCACGCCGACCAGACCTCAGAGGAGTGTCCAGGGCTCACGGGGCGGGGGGTGAGGGGCGTGATTCTGGACCCAACTGGGCCTCAGCCATCCAGGGAGCCTCACGGAACTGGTTTTGTCAAGTGCGGGCATCCCCTCTGGCGTTAAACTGTGCTTCCACGGGAATTAGAAAACGGAATGAAGCAGTGGCAGAACTCGGTTTGGGGAAGAGTGGTGGGGTGAGGTGAGGGGTGAGGGTGAGGGTGAAGGTGAGGGGTGAGGGGGGTGAGGGTGAGGGGTGAGGGGTTGGGCGGGCGGAGGGTGCAGTGGGCTCACACACGAGGTGGCCCCCAAACCGCTCTCACTAGCAGCCCCGGCGGCGGCAATCAGCACGCAGGCAGAGCCAGAGGCGGCCGGCAGCGGTACGGACAGCTCCGCACTCGGCAGATGCCCGACTGGCGGGCCGGGGGTGAGAGCAGATGGAAATGACTAGAAGCTCAGGGTGAGTCAGAGGGGGCTGGTCAGCCAGGGCATCCACTCAGCCGTGACCTCACGTGGGGAAATGACACTTCTATTTCATGGAGGACCTGAAGGACCCACCTAGCGGACAAACATAAAATGCCCAGAACTCACATCCTTTGGTCCCAGACCCATGAGTCACCATGAATCCATCCTCCCCGGCAACACCAAGGGTCAGAGGGAGAGAAGGTCCTGTGCGGATCCTTCTTTAAAAGGTGAAAGCTGCCCTGGCCCGTTGGGCTCAGTGGACAGAGCGTCGGCCTGTGGACTGAAGGGTCCGTCCCAGGTTCAATTCCGGTCAAGGGCACATGCCTGGGTTGTGGGCTCGATCCCCAATGTGGGGCGTGCTGGAAGGCAGCCGATCAATGATACATAAAAAGTGAAAGCTCGCTCTTGCTGCTTTGGCTCAGTAGATAGAGCATCAGCCTGTGGACTGAAGGGTCCCGGGTTCGATTCTGGTCAAGGGCCCATGTCCAGGTTGGGGACTTAATCCCCAGTGGGGGCCGTGCAGATTCCCTCTCAATATTGATCCTATCGTCCTCTCCCTCTCCCTCCCTCTCTGCAATCAATAAAAATGTTCTTAAAAGAAAAAGTAGCCGAGACCGGTTTGGCTTAATGGATAGAGCATCGGCTTGGGGACTGAAGGGTCCCGGGTTCAATTCCGGTCAAGGGCATGTACCTTGGTTGCGGGCATATCCACAGTAGGGGGTGTGCAAGAGGCAGCTGATCGATGACTCTCTCTCATGGATGTTTCTAACTCTCTAGCCCTCTCCCTTCCTCTCTGTACAAAATCAATAAAATATATTTTTTTTTAAAAAAAAGAAAGAAATAGTGAAAGCTCTGTGAGATGAGCCACGCCCAGATGGACAAACGCCGGGGCCTCGCTGGCCTGAGAAATCTAAAACAGCCCCAGTGACAGAGCCTGACCAGGGTGGGGAACGGAGGCCCGATGGGTAAGGGGTACCATGTCTCAGTACGTTCCGGAGACTTAGGAGAAAGGGGGGACCCGAGGAAACTTTGGGGGGAGGTGTCACCGACCGTGGTGATGGCCGCCTGGGCGTCCACATGTCTCCAAACACAGCGGGGGGGCTGGCCGGGCCCCACCCCCTCGCCCTCGCCCGTCCGCCGCGCTGGGTCCCGCGGCCGGGAACACCCGCCCCGGCCCGGGGCTCGGGGCCCGGGGCGCGTCCACTTACGATCCAGACTTTGGTGGCCCGGCTCATCTTGCCGTGCTCGGCGAACATCCAGCCGTGGTAGGACAGCAGCACCTTGAGGGAGTACCGCATGGTGAAGATGAGCGCCACCCACAGGCCGGTGCCGAACAGCACACCGCTCACCACGTGCTTCGTCTGGCTGGACATGTTGGCCCTGCCGGGACAGGACACAAGCCGCGGGGATGCGTGAGCGGGCAGGAGAGGCCGGGAGCAGACCCTGCACGCGAGGAGAAGCACAGCAGAGCACGCTCTGTGCCTCCGGGGCCCTGCTCCCCGTCTCCGTGGCCTGGGGGAACTGCAGGATGTTTACGGAGTAAAAACGCGGTGTTTTTCTCCCTGGCATCACGAGAGCAGACCAGTATGTGACGGAGGGAGTCTCCGAGATTTGGAAAACCATCCATGGAACACTTGGCCCTCCTTCAGTGGCACCAGACACCGCGCACACGTCTCTGCCACTGAACTCGCCTCTTTCTGAGCCTGCCAGACCTGGAGTTCAAGTGCAGCTGTCATCTCCACTGAAACCTCTTTTCCCATAGCCGGTCCTCGGGCAAACCTGGACGCGGGGCTGGGAGTCCCTCCTCTGAGAGGGCCTGCAGTGGAGATGTCCACGCATGACATCCCCGAAGGAGGCAGACACACACACACACACACACACACACACGCACACACACCCCTCCTCGGGCACAGAACCCACACGGTGTCCTGGCGTGAGCAATCACACGGCACGGCCAGCGCTGCTTCTCTATAAACCGAAGGCGCTTTTCCATAAAGAGCAGGAGCAGACGAACTCCCGTCAAAGACGTGTCCACGCGAACACCGTGCCGGCCCATGGACACAGCTCGGGCGATCCCCGCCGGCGCTTTCTAAACGTGGGGCAGGGTGGCCCCGTCACCACCCTCGGTGGAGAGGGACAAAGAGGCAAATCTTGTAAAGATCCTCATGAAAGGGCTTTAGCTGGCCGGCGCTTCCACAGTCCAGTGCTCAGAGCAGCCCGCAGCAGAGAGCAAATTAAGCATCTGCGATCAACCCACGCCAGGCCAGTGTGAGGAGCAGGTAAGACTGGCACAGCGGCTGCCGGGTGGGAACGGAGGGATGAAAGGAGAGCGGCCGGGGCCGGGGTGGCGAGTCCCTGCCCCCAGGCAGCCCGGGCACCTGGCGGGGGTCCAGGGCAGGCGCTTCCAGGGCACATGGCAGGAGACCTCGCAGGGCCTCGCACAGGCTTATCAAGGCGGGGTCACGCCCCCGGGGGCCCGTGAGGCTGTGGACACTCAGCTGGAGCCGAGTCCAAGGGCTTCTGAAGGAACCATATTTAAATCTGAACCATCGGCTGGCTTATGCTCAGGCCAGACCCCACAGCAGCCAGGAGCCAGGCAGACACACACACACTCACACACCCACAAGCACACGCACACCCACAATCACACACACATGCACACGCACACACGAGCTGCTTCTCGTCCCAAAGAGACCCAATTCCACAGAAGCCCTGGCCGGACACCCAAAGCCCGCTCGTGGCACAAGGACGAGGGGCCTGGACTGCTCAGGGCGGAGGGAGCCTCAGCCGGGACCCGGGAGGCGAGAACACGGAGGACTGATCACTCACGTGGTGCCCAGGGTCCGGTTGATCTTCTCGATGATCCCCAGCGAGGGGTCGACCTTGGCGTACATGGTGGACATCACGCCCACCACGACGATGAGCCAACTGGAGGGACTGGCCGGGTACACGCCGGTGATGATGCCATTCTGAGGAGACAGGCGCCCGGAGCAGCGTCAGGCCGCGGGAGGGGTGTCTGCAGCCGGGACCACGCTGCCGCCACTGACAACCTCCCCCAGAGCCCCCAGCTGCGGCTGCAGGAGCCTCAGCATCCCTTCCTGGACTTCTGAGCCAGAGTGACCCAGAGTGACCCCAGGAAGTTAGAACCACTCGAGTTTATCATGCAGATTCCTGGGACCGACCCAGACGGAGCAACGACACCCAGGGATTAAGGATGTCATTGAGCCAAGCAGGAAGTGCTCTCCCGAACCTGCTACTCCCCTACCTGCTACTCCCCAACCTGAGATGCCCCGGACAGCCCTCTCCAATTCCACCCTTCTCTCCCCCTCCCTTCGCTCCACACCCCACACTCCCCCACCCCTCATTCCCCTGCCCCACACTCCACACCCCACTCCCACACCCCACACTCCCACACTCCCACCCCTCACTCCCCACCCCACACTCCCACACCCCACACTCCCCACCTCACTCCCCACCTCTCACTCCACACCCCACACTCCCCCACCCCACACTCCCCCACCCCTGCCCCAGATGCCCTGTTATCTTGAAGTGTCTGCAGGATCCTCACTCCAGGTACAGGATGTGGTGTAAAACACTTCAGACAAACCTCCCCTCCCCCCCGTCCAAAAAAACCCCCCAAAGAGTAGCAAGAAGGGGGGGGGGGTGAAGGAAAATGAATCAAAACTGGCAGAATGTTAGCAGTGGATCCTGGAAGGTGAGCAGTGTCACTCCTCTTTTTTTTTTAATTTTAATTTTATTGATTTTTTACAGAGAGGAAGGGAGAGGGATAGAGAGCTAGAAACATCGATGAGAGAGAAACATCAATCAGCTGCCTCTTGCACACTCCCTACCGGGGATGCCCCCGCAACCAATGTACATGCCCTTGACCGGAATCGAACCCGGGACACCTTAGTCCGGAGACCGACGCTCTATGCGCTGAGCCAAACAGGTTGTGGCTATGTGACTCCTTCTTGTGACTTTTGTGTAAGTTTCCAAATTCCAAGTAGAAAAATTCTTACTGGAGCCATAAATAAGAGATTGATTTGACCAAGACAGTAGATTTAAAAACTCTGCGTGCTTTATCTGATTTTTTTAAGAAGATGCTTGCATCCCTACAAGATTGTTTTAAAGGAGTAGAGTGGAATGGAGGGTTCTAGATAAGGAGGGTTCTAGATAAAGCGTCTCCCACTAACCCTGCCCACCCCTCCTCCTCCTCCTCCTCCCTCGGAGATGGCAGCTCCTACAAACCCTTTGGCTACAGAAGGCCGTGCGCTGTTCAGGCCATTTGTTTTCGTATCTATTGTTCTCCTTTCTCAGCTGACCGACCAGGCCTTTAAAATCAGGAACAGGCCAAAACCAGTTTGGCTCAATGGATAGAACGTCAGCTTGGGGACTGAAGGGTCCCGGGTTCGATTCCTGTCAAGGGCATGTACCTAGGTTGCGGACATATCCCCAGTAGGGGGTGTGCAGAAGGCAGCTGATTGATGACTCTCTCTCATCGATGTTTCTTTTTTCTTTTTTTTAATATATTTTATTGATTTTGTACAGAGAGGAAGGGAGAGAGAGATAGAGAGTTAGAAACATCGATGAGAGAGAGTCATCGATCAGCTGCCTCTTGCATACCCCCTACTGGGGATATGCCAAGGTACATGCCCTTGACCGGAATTGAACCCGGGACCCTTCAGTCCCCAAGCCGATGCTCTATCCATTGAGCCAAACCGGTCTCGGCTCTCATCGATGTTTCTAACTCTCTATCTCTCTCCCTTCCTCTCTGTACAAAATCAATAAAATATATTTAAATTAAAAAAATAAAATCAGGAACAGTATTTCCACGGGGCTGAAATGACGGCTCCCCTTTGCCCCCCACTTTCTATTTGGAAGTAAACTGGAGCTCTCAGCAAGGCCAGGAGGACAAACAAGCTTCCCGGTAGGTGGCACCCTCCTCCGGTGCCCGTCGGGGGACGGGGTGGGATCCCTCCGGGCCCAGGCCCAGAACCACAAGCTAAGCCCAGGCATACCCCTCCGCCTCCTACGTCACTGCTCTCACCTACTCCAGCTCCCGGGCCTTTTGCCTCCGTCTACTAGGGAAAATGAGTAAAAACACCAACTGGCCCTCGCCAGTTTGGCTCAGTGGTTAGAGTATCAGCCACGGACTAAAGGGTCCTGGGTTCCATTCCGGTCAAGGACGTATACCTGGGTTGCAGGGTCAATCCCTGGCCCTGGGCAGGCATACATGTGGGAGGCAACCAATCTACGTGTCTCTCTCACATCGACGTTTCTCTCTGTCTCTCCACGTTCCTTCTACTCTCTTAAAAAAAAAAAAAATGGATGGAAAATATCCTCGGATGAGGATTAACAACAAACGAAATACCAACTGTGTTGCCGAAACTGGTTTGGCTCAGTGGATAGAGCGTCAGTCTGCAGACTGAAAGGTCCCGGGTTCGATTCCGGTCAAGGGCATGTACATTGGTTACGGGCACTTCCCCGGTGGGGGGTGTGCAGGAAGCAGCTGGTTGATGTTTCTCTCTCATCGATGTTTCTAGCTCTCTATCCCTCTCCCTTCATCTCTGTAAAATATCAATAAAATATATTAAAAAAAAAAAAAAACCAACTGTGTAATCTACCCTGAGGGGAAAGGGAGAGGAGGACATTTATTTTCACTGGAAGCCCTTTCATTTGCTTGAATTTTTTAAACATGGCATTTATTTATTCCTTCTGTGATTTTTACTTTATTTTGTTTTCCTCTCTTATTTTTTCCTCCATCATCATTTACCCTCCTCCACCTCCCCCATGCATCTTCTCCACCTCCGCCCCTCCTGTGATTTTTATTTTTATTTATTTTATTTATTGTTTTTTTATAAACACCTTGCTAGTAATGTTCATTTCTTTTCTTTTTTAAAAAAAATATATTTTTATTGATTTTTTACAGAGAGGAAGGGAGAGGGATAGAGTTAGAAACATTGAGAGAGAAACATTGATCGGCTGCCTCCTGCACACCCCCTACTGGGGATGTGCCCGCAACCAAGGTACATGCCCTTGACCGGAATCGAACCTGGGACCTTTCAGTCTGCAGGCCGACGCTCTATCTACTAAGCCAAACCGGTTTTGGCCCTTCTGTGATTTTTTAAATAAACTAAATTAAAAGCAAGACAGGTGCTTAAGATAGTGATTAACTGTCCTCTTTCAGGAAACAGGACTGAGAACCTGCGAAGGCAGCTGCACTTGAATTGACGTGCGTGTCTGTCGATGTTTGACTGCGTTACCCACGAGGCACCTGTTGGTCAGACCGGCTGCACTTTCGCCCGAAACACCCTGTTTCCAGAAGGTGAGGGGGAGGCACCGGTCCTTACTCTGCTCCCTCCACGGGGGCCACTCACCCTCTCGGAGCCCCGACCTCCTCACCTGCCCCACAGGGGACCCCACCCGCCTCCAGAACGTCTCCCAGAATTCAGCGAGTCCATGTATGTCAAGGTGTGACATGAGCCTTAGGCGCCATGAAGGTACGAATCAGGTGCCGCAAACCGCTCAGCAATATGGGTACTTGACGCCGAGAACGGCCCCGTGTCTCAGGGGGGATGCCCCGGATTTGAACAAGTGTCTGCACACCTTGAATCTGATGAACTTCTTCTTCCAGGAGTGAAGTCCGGACAGGTAGATCTGCTTCAGGGCCTCATGGCTCAGCCGCAGGTCGATGCCGTCGGGGGTGACCGTGAACTGGAAGGCCACAGCCTGGTGCGCCTCTGCCATCCTGAGGATCTCCTGGGAGGAGACGGAGACTATTATATAGATTATATAGTGTGTAATTTGTCCTTAGCCTTGGCCCGGGCCCTCCCACCAACTCCCCTCCGGGCCAGCAGCCTGGGCCCCACCCAGTCGACAAGGGTAGGTGGTGGCTGGGTAGGAGCTGGTCCCATCCCTGCCCTCCACCTGGAGGCCACGAGTGAGTCACCCTTATCTCCAGGCGGGGCGGCGGGCTGACACCTTGGCCTCGGGTGCACCAGGCTGTGGAGCCGGAGAGTCAGACTTCCTCCCGGACAGACGGAGGCTGGGACTGAATTCAAGCCCCAGGGGGTCAAAGCACTTACCCTATCCGAGCACAGACCCCGGGCAGGATCCCCCGTTCAGTCCCGCCCTGCCCCACCAAGGAAAGCACATTTCATTTGAGCTGTTCAGAGTCTACAGCCTGTCTTCTGTCTCCCATCATCCCGCTCCCATCTGCTTCCTCTGCTTCCTCCCAGGGGCACGCGGCCCCTAGAGGCTGCCACTGCCCTCACGGCCCCCCCACCTGCTGGCCTCCTGAGGGTGAGCGAGCCCACCGTCTCCTGAATGGTCTGCACAGAGCAGCCTGTGGACAAAGTGGATAAAAAGGCAGTGAGGGCCGAAACCGGTTTGGCTCAATGGATAGAGCGTCGGCTTGGGGACTGAAGGGACCCGTGTTCGATTCCGGTCAAGGGCGTGTACCTTGGTTGAGGGCGTATCCCCAGTAGGGGGTGTGCAAGAGGCAGCTGATCGATGACTCTCTCTCATGGATGTTTCTAACTCTCTAGCCCTCTCTCTTCCTCTCTGTACAAAAATCAATTTTATATATATATATATATATATATATATATATATATATAAAGGCAGCTAGGAGCATGGGCTGGTTTGACTCAGTGGACAGAGCGTTGGTCTGTGGACTGAAGGGTCCTGGGTTCAATTCCAGCCTGGGTTGTGGGCTCGTCCCCCAATGGGGGGGGGGAGGGCAGGAGGCAGCTGATCAATGACTCTTTCATCACTGATGTTTCTATCTCTTGCTCCCTCTCCCTACCTCTCTGAAATCAATATATATATCTATTAAAAGGCAGCTAAGAGGAAAAAGCCATCACGCACCATAAGAACCTAAAATTGCATGGTGTTTTTTCTCCTTGTGTACAATTCCCCCTGTTTTTTACCCACGTAAGCCTATGACGTGCAGAGGTGGGGCTGTTACAAAGAAGCCCAGTTACAAAAGTCAAATTAGCCTAATCTTCAGCCGACCAGACCAAATGATGCCAGGAGCAGGTGCCAGGAGCAGGTGCCGGAAAGGCACCGGACTTTCATTCATTTGTTCCTCCCACAGGGCATGGGCCTTGGGGATGGGCCAGGGAAGCAAGACCAAGAAGAGGCTGGGGGTGCTCCAGGCGAGTCCTCGAGGGGGAACAGAGGGACTTGCTTGTTTTGCAGTAGCCACCACGGCTGTCCTGAGCCGGCCTCTCCCTCCTCCAGCCCGAAGCGGGATTCGTGATCGGCTGTCCAAGCGGCTTGGAGAGCTCCCGGGCAACTCTAATGAGCTGAATGAAACGCCACCTCAGTCCCAGGGTGCTCAGCAGCACTGGTCTCTGGAATGCGGCCCCCTGTGGCCATCGGGAGCATCAGGGTCAGAACCACAGCCAGCCCTGGCCAGGTGGCTCCGCTGTTTGGAGTGACAACATTGATTCTCTCTCAAAATCATCCAAATTAAAAATAGATAAAATCCATAGGAAACATCCTCAGGTGAGGATAACATACAAAATAAATTAAACAAAAGGCCATGTCATCCCCACCAACATGGCCCCAACCAGAAAGGCTGTGAGGAGGGCTGGGCGGGGGTGGGGAAGGATGTAAAACACGCAGCCTCATTGGAAAGCAGCCAGAATAAGAATGTTCCAGCTCAGACCGAGGCTCCCAGGCCTGCGGAAAGCCATCCTGCCCCCTCTAGACGGACAGCTGCTGGAGCCAATCAGATCAGCAGCCTCCCAGCACAGGGCGGGAGTGCCAGCAGCTGAGCCAGGCCCAGGCCACCTGGAGTGACCCCCCCCCCTCCCCACAGCTAATCCCCCTGCCTGCCTGGTGCAGCTCCCGGTGGGAGGAGGCAGGCCGTTAAATCCATGGCCAGTTAGGAGGACTGTCCTCTGCCTTTAAGTCTGGACACCGGCAAACAGGAGGGACACCTAACACCGGCCTCCCCTCCGGAGGGAGCAGCTGTGAGCATTCGGTGC
Source organism: Nyctalus aviator (assembly GCA_036971965.1). Taxonomy (NCBI): domain Eukaryota; kingdom Metazoa; phylum Chordata; class Mammalia; order Chiroptera; family Vespertilionidae; genus Nyctalus; species Nyctalus aviator. Next base: position 6,982,638 of record CM072929.1, on the reverse strand, counting down.
GCTGGCCTGAGACCCCGTCTCCAGCTCTCCCTGGCGTCCCAGGCGCACCCACCCCGGCCGGGGCTGAGCCCAGGTGGGAAGCCCCACTCACTGGGAGAGGAAGGCCTGGGGGCCAGTGGGCAGGCCGGGCCTGGGTCTGGATCCCGGCCACCTACCCTGGACAGCCCCTCCTCCGGATCCCTCCAGCCCTCGGGGGAGCGGCCGCCCCACCATCTCTGGGGCTGGGGCTGCGCTGGGGCCTCACAGGCAGGGCACAACTAAACCAGCAGTCTCGGCACCAGTTCCTCGTCCTGCATCAGGTCTCCAGGTGCTCAATGGTCTTACTCTGTACCTGCTGCTGTCACCGCCCTGTCTCCTGAGCTGTGTCACCTCTGTAACCCAGGCCCTGCCGGGGGCTTAACTTCTACTTGCGCACAAGGCTGACATCTCAGCACGTCTCCACAGAGGCCAAAGCGCGCGCACCGAGGATGAATCCTGCCACCTCTCCCCACCGCCCCGCCACTGCTTACAGCCCCGCCACTGCCCCCTGAGCCCCGCTCACCCGCACCTGCTGGCTTTGAGAGGCATGCACCCCCTACCCTCCCCGCCTGGGCACCTATCTGCTGGGGTGGAGAGAGGTGGCTTCCCTGGGGCAGAGCCACGCCTGCACCTGTGCCCGGGCTCTCAGGTGGCTCCAGAGAGAACGCATGGACTGGCACGAAAAGCAAGGAGAAGGGGCAAGGAAGGTCACAGAGAGGAAATGAGAAGATGCAGAGGGAGGGAAAGAGAGCTTAACCTCTCCCGTCACTCACTGCCCCTCACATCAGCACGTGGAGCTCCTGCAGGGAGCAGAGTGCGGAGGCCCCGCCTCCCGGGGACGGACACAGGTGGCTGCTCCTCCCCGGGGCTGGCTGGGTGACAGGAGGCGGCTCTGAGGGCTGAGCACCTTCACTTTCCAGAAACCACTTCTGGGGCGGCCGTTGGCGCGAGCCCACCTGGAGCTGCACAGACCTCCTTCCTGGAACACGCCTGGGGCCAAAGCCCCCAGCAGAGCGTGGGAACCGGGAGGCCACTCCGAGGGCCACTAAGGGAGAGGTTTCCGAGGTCCGCACAGAGCACTTAGCACCTCTCGCTAATTGGCTCTCGGTGAAACACCCAGACCCAGAATAAGAGGCTTCAGAGTGAGAACAAAGACCCATTTATCACCATTTAAAAAAAAAAAAAAAAAATCCACATCTCTTGCCCTGGCTGGTTTGGCTCAGTGGATAGAGCGTCGGCCTGGACGGAAAGGTCCCAGGTTCGATTCCAGTCAAGGGCATGTACCTTAGTTGTGGGCACATCCCCAGTAGGGGGTTTGCAGGAGGCAGCTGATCAATGTTTCTCTCTGATCCATGTTTATAGCTCTCTTTCCCTCTACCTTCCTCTCTATAAAAAAATCAATAAAATATGTTTTAAAAAAAATACACATCTCCATCCCATTGGGCAGCTCAGTGGTTAGAGCACCGTTCCCATAGGCCAGGGTTGCAGGGTTGAGCTGTTGTCAGGGCAGACAAGAACCAACCAATGCATTTGTAAATAAGTGGAGAAAAGTTGATGTTTCTCATTTCTCTCTCTCTCTAAAAATCAATTTTTAAAAATAGCCTGCCAGGCCCTACCTGGTTTGGCTGTGGATAGAGCGTCAGTCTACAGACAGAAAGGTTCCGGGTTCAATTCCCAGAGAAGGGTACATGCCAGGGGTGTGGGCTCGAGCCTACATGTGTGAGCGGGAGGTGTGAGGGGGGGCGTGCAAGAGGCAGCCGACGATTCTCTCCCATCATTGATGTTTCTATCTCCTCCCTCTCTTGCTCTCTGAAGTCAGTAAAAACATATTTATGTATCTATATCCACATAACATGTTGCTCTTAGCTGTTCCCTCCACCTCCCCAAGCTCAGTCTCCCGTCACCTGGGCCAGGCCTGGGACTCGGAGGGGAGGCCTGCATTCTCCATCCCTTTTTAGTTCCTGCCTCACACCCGCCTCACACCCGGCTGGCAGCGCCCTCTCCCAGGCCTGCTCTGGTCAGCCTTGGAACCGTGTGACCTCACAGGGTGAGCACATCACACATCCCTACCCGGGCAGGCCCCAGTGGGGAGCCAGGCCCCAGGCCCGTAACTTTCCCGTTCGTCTTCGCCCTGAGCAGGCCCCCTCCCTTGTTTCTGTGCAGCCAGGTTACCCCGTCTTTCCAGGGAAGTGTCAGTCCACAGCCCCAGGCACCAATCCTGCCCTCCCCTCCCGACCTCCCTCGGCTTTTCCCACCTCCGGTGACCTTCCACCCCCTCCTTAACCTCCAGGTGGCAGAGAAGCCTGCGCACTGGCTCCCAGGCATGTCCTGCGTGGTCAGATCGGCTCAAACAAACGCTCAGCAGTTCTCTTCAGGGTTAGCTGCTTCTCCCTGCCGGCGACTGATACTTGTCAATTATTTGTTTAATAATTGTCAGTTAAAAGCTACTCCAGGCCCTAGCCAGTTTAGCTCAGTGGATAGAGCCTCTGCCTATAGACTGAAGGGTCCCAGGTTTGATTCTGGTCAAGGGCACGTGCTGGGGTTGCCAAGCTCAATCCCAGTCGGGGGGAGAAGGGGTATGTGTGCAGAATGCAGCCCCGATTAATGATTCTCTCTCATCACTGACGTTTCTATCTCTCTCCCCTCCTTCCTTCCTCTCTGAAATCAATGAAAATACATTAAAAAAAAAAAAAAAAAAAAAAAAAAAAAGCTGCTCCAGGACACACACGCATCCTTGTTTAATTCTCTGAATCAGATCACGGGCCGCAGACAGCTCCCAACACTGAGCATCAAACGAGTGATCAGGGGAGGAGGGGAGCTCGTTCAGCTTCGGTAGGATGACCTTCAACTTCAACATTCTGCCCAATGCCTCCCCCAAACCCTGCGCCAATCACGGTGCTTTCCAAATGCATTCACTTTGACCTGCAGTTTCTCCTCACCTAAAACTTTCCACCTCAGAGGTCAGCGGCCTACAAATCCTGATCCTGCCCCAAAATCCAGAAGCCAGGTCTGTCTCCCTGGAGGAGGCCGGGCCCTCGGGCAGACAGGGGTCTCCGCCTCCCCAAATACCCTCCACCCTGCCCCAGGCCTGACCCGGGAGCTTGAACCTCGGACGGACAGGGAGCCTGTTATTGGAAAGAAGTCAAAGGTCATCACAGTGCGGTGTGGTGCTAGGCTGCGAAGCTCGAAGCTCGCCCAGGGGAGATGTGGCAATTGCCTCTGCAACATAAAACACACAATGAAACTGGCCCTGGGACTGCGGCGGGATCCAAGAATAGTCATTACAGTAACAGTAACCGAGCTATGTAACCGAACGGCGTGGCCGGAAGACTTTCAACAACATTTGCAAGTGAACAGAGAGGGAGAGAGGCCAGGTTCAGGCAGGTGGGAAGGTGCACACGGTGCGGTGCCTAGGGAGATCGATGTGGCAAACAGATTTTGTGCTATTAACAACCAAGACACAAAGTATTCTTTCCACCAAACTGGCATAAAGATCACATTTCACCTGCTCTGGCCCACATCGTTCCCGCTGCCCCCGAGGAAGGAGGTACTATTGTTATTGGAGGTCAAGAAACTTGCCTGAGGTCAGAGCCGGCAAAGAGGGGGCTACCTCTGGCCTACCAAGTGAGGTGGTGAGTCCACCACATAAAAAGTTCCAGCCCTGGCTCGTGTGGCTCAGTTGGTTGAGCATCATCCCGTGCACTGAAAGGTCGCTGGTTCGATGCCTGGTAAGGCACATACCTAGGTTTCTCGGGTTCAATCCCCGGTTGGGATACATATGGTAGGCCACCGATCAACGTTCAACGTTTTCTCTCTCACATGGATGTTTCTCTATCTCTCCTTTCTCTCTTAAGAAAAAAAAAAAAATTCCACTTAAGGTTCCTAAAGTTACAACACAGATATAAAATTAGGTCACCCTGTTGGAACCAAATGACATGACTGCAGCCAGCAATAAAAGTACAGTAACTGCACATGCGGCAGTGCCAGCTCTAAAAGCATTCGCATGCCCGCCTTCCCGCCAGAATGGCACAAGTCCCCACCGCGCGGGAGCTGGCCCTGCCTCTGCGGAAGTCCGGCCGACGGCCTCGTCGGGTGGCTGAGTTGGTGGGAGCATCGTCCCGTATATCAAAAGGTTGCAGGTTCGATCCCTGGTGGGGCACATGTGGAGAGGCAATTGAAGGATGTTCCCCTCTCTCCAAAAAAATCAATAAAAAGATATCCTCTGGTGAGGCTTAAAAAAAAAAAAAGGAATCGGCTGTCAGCGGGCCCATCTCATCTCACGTCGAGGTCAATTACTGTGCTGGAAATTCTCTAAGAAAAGGGTACCCACATGGAGCAACAGCTTAGCACAGCACAAGTGCCAGGCAGGGGCTCCAGAAGCACAGCCGGGGAGAAAGCCGGAGCCTGTGACGCGCAGGCCACCATCTGCTGGAAACACTGAGAGAAGCTGAGGAGGAGAGTGAACAGCGTTATCTTTAGTGAAAGGCAGCGCAGTTATTACAGCATGTGGTCAGCATGCACGGCCAGCATGTACAGTCAGTATGTACGGTCAGCATGCACGGCCAGCATGTACAGTCAGTATGTACGGTCAGCATGCACGGCCAGCATGTACAGTCAGTATGTACGGTCAGCATGCACGGCCAGCATGTACAGTCAGTATGTATGGTCAGCATGCACGGCCAGCAGGTACAGTCAGTATGTATGGTCAGCATGCACGGCCAGCATGTACAGTCAGTATGTATGGTCAGCATGCACGGCCAGCATGTATGGTCTGGTGAGCAATGCCCAGGAGGGTTCTGTTTGCCCCCGGAAGTACAAGCTCTCACGTGGGAAAACCACACCCCTGCCCTGCAGCCTACCAAGGTGGCACCCAGGCTGGCCTGGGCACTGCTACCAAAGCATTTCCAGGAAAGCATCAGGAAGGGTCTGGAAGGGTTTCCCTGAGGCCCGTCTGCGCAGGACTCCTCTCCCGCCCCTCCCCCCCTCAGCATGTGGCACTCCTGCGAGAAGTCAGGGCAGCGAAAATTCGCAGTAACAGGAGGAGGGAATAACAGGCGCTCCCCACGTTGTGGGCGAGAACCCTCCGTGCACCCCCACATGCAGAAAGAAGGGGTGCTCTGTGATTGTGCTCTAGTGTCTGTCTGTTTCTTCAGAAAGTGTGAACACAAACACCTACAAAACTCAAAACTCACTTTGTGTCTGGGAGGGCGGGAACTTTCAATGATGAAACATCTTATCTTCAACTCATGCCTGGGCCTTCAACAGTTGCATTTTTAAAAGAGCTAATTCCTTGCAATGAAGTATCTTGTAAGTAAACCATTTACATTTGCGCAGTACATGTGTAGAGTCAAGCCAGGTCACAAAAGGGAATTCTGAATCCTAGTCTGCCAAGAGTCGATAAAAATAAAGCAAATTCAAAGTTAAGCCTATGTTGCCCCACATCAACAATGGGGAAAGGTCACTGAGGGTCACATCTTTGGTAAGGACCCTGTAAGCATGACGGCAGGGAGAGGCATGCACCTGCCCAGAGATTCCCCAGGCTCTCCCCCTACCAGGATGCCGTGGTCACAAATGTTTCTAAAACCTTGGGGGGGGGGTGTGCCCCAATTTCCCACGCATTCTTCACCTTTGCACCCGGAAGTACAACAGAACCTGTTACACTGCGCATTCCAGTGGAGACAGGGCAGGACACTGTCAACTCACCCAACCCACCTGCAGCCCCGCCCTGCGTGTGCGTGAGGACCTGCGTTCATTCTCTGCCCTGAAAACTACTCCCACGCCGGCCTCACGGGACCCTCATAAGACCCGTGACAGAATGGCAGGGGTCGGGGCACCACTTCCCAAATGGGGAAATGGAAACCCAGAACCCTCCGCGGCTGATTCAGCACTGAGTCAGTGGGCACGGGGGAGGGGGGGGGGTGCCTGCACCGCGGTCTGGAAAGCAGCGGAAAAGGGAGGGAGGCAGGCTTTGGAGAACACAGATCCAACTCACCCCTCACTCAGTCGCACATGCACCCGTGTGTGTGTGTGTGTGTGTGTGTGTGTGTCCCCTTTGAGAAAATGTCACATCAGCCTTTTGTAAGATCTGTTTATGGGCTTATAAAGTACAGATGCTCCTTGATTTAATATCCCAATAAACCCACTGTAAGTTGAAAACGCATTTAATAACATCGGAGCTCCGCTCGCTCGCCGAAGGTTCTGTTCGCACCCACCTCCCCGCGGCTCCGGTTGCCTTGGCGACGGAGGGCGTGGATGGGACCCGCATGGCGCGGACCACCCTAGCCGATCCCCAAGCTGCTGACCAGTGGCTTTCGGTGCCGGACACGTTTTGTTGTGTCTCCGAGAGCCGTCTCGGAAGGCAGGCAGTCGGAGCATTTAAAAGGAGGCCAAACGGCTGGCGCATTTGCTTGTGTTTATATATAAAACCTCGAGTTTCTCTAATGAAATTAAACATCCAGTCAAAATGCAAATAAAAACTTGAAGTGAGGAAAAAAATAAAATAAAATAAAAATACCATCGGAGGTTAGCCCAGCCGACTTTGAGCACGCTCCGAACACAACATCTACTCCTTAGGCAAACCATCCCCATGAGTCAGGACCGTCTGCCTGTGTGATACCCACAACCTCACACCAACAGGAGAGCGAGTGACGCGACCAGGTCCAGAGTAGGTGTTCCCACAGGAACAGTCCTCCCTCCTCCGAGAATGTGGGCGGCCATTGGATGCGACTTCTTCCTCTCTCAGCGCCCACAGGTGATGTCTCGGTGGACGTAAACTTTCTGCAGCGTTGCTGATTTGTTTTACATATTCCTTACTGTACCTCCTATTACTCCAGGTGTGCTCGAGAAGGTAGAAAGAAATCCAAACTGTGCACATTAAATCTTTTTAAGGGCAGTGGAGGAGCTAACATCTGGGGAATCAGTGGCAAACACCTACTTTTAGAAATGTGCAATTCTTCCATAAGAAGCAAAGAGTTTAGCCAAAACCGGTTTGGCTCAGTGGTAGAGCAGTCGGTCTGAGGACTGAAAGGTCTCAGGTTCGATTCCGGTCAAGGGCCTGTACATTGGTTGCGGGCTCATCCCCGGTAGGGGGTGTGCAGGAGGCAGCTGGTCGATGTTTCTCTCTCATTGATGTTTCTAGCTCTCTATCCCTCTCTCCTCCTCTCTGTAAAAAAAAAAAAAAAAAAAAAAAAAAAAAAAAAATCAATAAAATATATTTTAAAAAAAAAGAAGCAAAGAGTTTAGAGCACATGACAATTCCTTAAAAGCAAGGTTATTCTGTGTTTGCTTTTAACACAAAGCATGCATTATCTTTAAAAAAAAATTTTATATATATATATATATATATATATATTTACTGATTTCAGAGGGAAAGGGAGAGGGGGGAGAGACAGAAATACCAATGCTGAGAATCACTGGTCAGCTGCCTCCTCCACATCCCACACTGGGGATTGAGCCCGCAACCTGGGCATGTGCCCCTAACTGAAATGGAACCCGGGACCCTTCAGTCTGCAGGCTGACACACTTTCTGTCCACTGAGCCAAACCAGTGAGGGCTACATGCATTCATTTTTTTTAACAAGGGGCGAAGGATTCTAAAGAGCAAATCAACCCCTAACTTGAAACCTCAGAAACGGAAAGAACAACACAGCCTTCGGAATGCTGTGTGTGTGCAGGGCCCCTCAGGAAGCCAGGACTGGTGAGAGCGAGAGGGGAGCTGTCCCCTTTGATGTGGGGAATGAATGAGCTCCCTGGTACCCAGACCAGACGCCCCTGATCACAGTGACAGAGTAAAGCAAGGTGCATGGCTAGGAAGGAGCCAACAGCTTCCGCTGCCTCTACCTGACTGGGCACCAACTTCCTGCGCCCCAAAGGACCCCCACCACCTTAGGGGGTCGCAGCAATGCGGGACAGATGGTTTGCGCAAACATCCTCCAGTTTGTTGGACAAATATCCAAATGCTGCTCTGGCTCAGGGAAATGGGAGGAAGGCCAGTTTAGGGGCCATTAGGAGGCAGAAGTAGCAGGTGGGCTGAAGAGACAGTCGGAGGGCACCCAGGGTGCCCCTCTGGTTCCCGGGACAGGTGGGAGGGTGAATGACCACACGAGGAGCATGGGAGCTTCTTTCCCTTATTACCTAGAGCATTAGTCAACAGAGCCGAATATCAACAGGACAACGACTGAAATTTCTTTTGAGAGCCACATTTTTTTAAACTTAACAACACTTCTGCAAAATAGACTCACCCAGGCCGTGGTATTTTGGTGGAAGAGCCACACTCAAGGGGCCAAAAGCTGCATGTGGCTGGAGAGCCTCAGTTTGCCCACCACTGGCCTAAAGATTGCCAACAATTGGTGGGTAATCCTTGGGAAGGAGGGCAGTAGCCAGCCTCTTTCCCAGCCCTCCAGGGGCCACCCTGCCATTCAACCGGGAGAGGCAGGCCTCATTCAGCACACCACTTCTTTCAATGATCAACTTTCAGGGAACACTAGCGCAGGACATAAAAATAACACGCACAGGAGCAAAGGTAGGCATTCCTAACCCTGAGGCTCCCAGTCACCCCCACACACACACAAGAGCAAAGCTGGACATTCTGTAACTCTGAGGCTCCAGGTCGCCCAATCAGGTCTCGTTGGCCCGAGTGCAGGGCCTGCTGGGAATCCAGCGTCCACCTGGTATTTGTTTGGGGTAAAAGGTGAAGTTCACCTTTTAGGCAACAAAGTATTACCAATCAACAGCAGACAACGTTCCTTACCCGTGTTAAGTAACAGGTTTTTTTTTGTTTGTTTTTTTAAGCACTCCCTGTACGGCCTCGATTATTTCTGGGATCATCAGAGAAACTGGGGAACAGTGGTGTGTTCTGCAGAGGGTACCCCGAGTGAGGAGGCCGACTCTGCACCCCACCCCCCATGCACCGTGTCCTTGGACTTACTTATCTTGAAACAAGAAAAGGCCTGGCTCAAGCCACTCAGAGAGTAGAAACCTCCGTCCAGCGTGAAGGTTATTTCTGAAACACTTTAAACACACTAGTTTGAATAACAATGTTATTCTCAAAAGCACACTTCTTGGGGAATTCAAGTCCAGGCTCCCATCGGCAACAAAATTCTGGCCTGCCAATAATAACAATGCAGAGTGACTAAACATTTTTTTTCCCCCAACAACGGGTTAAAAAAAAAATGCTCTTGATCAAAGTGCAGAACCAGCTCCGGGCCGGAGCGGGCGCGCGCGTTTCCGCCTCCCACCTTCTTCCCACCGCCTCTGGAGCTCGGGCCGCGCCTAATTGCTCGATTGGAACGCGTCCTCCAAGGCTCTGCCAGCAGCGGCGCCCCAAACACCCCGCCCCTCCCCCGCCCGCCGCGGGGTCACGTGACGGCGGAGAAAAAGTAGGGGAAAGGTTAGCGGGAGCCCCGCCCCCGGCCCGGCGCGCCCCGGGCGCTCAGATCCTGTTCCACCCGCCTCGCCTCCGGAGACCTGCCTCGGCTCTCGGGCGCGCGTCGCCGGCGCTGCCACCCGGGCGACGGCGAGCGGAACGGGGTGCCTCTTCAGGAGGCCGAGGCCTGCGTGCGCTCAGCCCCGGGGGCAGATAGGAACTCAGTGTGCCCGGGGGCATCCCACACCGGAACGCAGCCCCGCGCCCCCGCGCCCCCGCGCCCCCGCGCGCCGGGAGCGCGTCCGGAAGGGGCTCGCCGGGACGCACCCGGAAAGCCTAATTAACGGCGTTTCTATGAATGAGCACGCGGGGCCGGGGTTGCGTAAGCGCCGGCCTGCGCCCCGGGACTCCCGGCAGGCCCGGGCTTGACCGCTCTCGGTGAGCACTGGGCCGAGCCAAGGCCAAGGGCGCGGCGGCACCCGGTTTCTTCTCGGCACCCCCGGGGCTAGGCCGTTTGCGTTCAGTACATCCTCGAAAGGTTATTTTGACCTGTGCACGATACAAGTTTCAAAGTATGCGCGCTCCTAACCGTGGCCGGCCCTGTTTCTGGTGCAAAAAACAGCTTCTAGAAGGGCGATCAATGTGCAAGGTCCAGTGGGACCTCGCTGCCCGGGGAGGACACCGGGCGTTTGCTGGCAAACAGAGCCGCAGGACACACAGACAGACCCGGGTCCCAATGCGGCATTCCGTCCCCAGACACTCCCTCGCCTCCACCGCCGGCGCTATCAGCCTCCCCGGCCTCCTATCTGTGCGGCGCTCCCGCCGCAAGTCACCTTAAGCGATTGGGTGAGGGGCGGGCGACGCTGGCTGGCATCAATAAAAGACCGGCGAATTCGGCCATATTTTATTTATAAGGAAATAAACATGCTTGAATATCTGGAATGACCAGAAATCGGACGCCTGTGCAAAGAAAAACGGTGTAACAAAAGACACGTCTCAATAGGCTCAACTGATTTCCATTTCCTTCGGTCACTTACAAAGTTACCGGTTTTCTATTAAAAATCTGTCCTTGGGAATTTCCCTAATCCACGGAGCCCCAGGGGGACTGGAAGTTTATCCCGAAGGGGGAATATTAAATCTGTCCTGTCTTCAACTGGGGAATTACTTGGCATGTTTCACCGACGGTGTTAAAAAAGAAATGAAAGTAAAGTCGGTCGTCATCTTTGTTCTCTAGGTCTGTAAGGAGAGCCAGCCACCATTTACATTGTAAAGATGCGGACACACACACACAGCCCGGCGGCGAACAAACTAGCAGGGGCCTCGCTGGGGGAGAAGTTGGGGTTAGGGACTCGCCCGCGACCAACTCGCAGGCCCGGTGGGTCCTGGTCACGTGATGCCGCCCCCCCATCTTCACCACCCCCCCCCCCCCGGCACCGCAGCTCCCGGTCCTGCGCGACCTTGGGCAGGTTCTGCGCCCCCACCAGCCCCGGAACCCGCATGGCCCGGAGGGATGGGTGTTCGCAGGCGGAGACACCGGCCCAGCCCTCCATCCGGGCCGCTGCGGGCGCTCAGACCGGCCTGCAGGACCCATGCGTGGGGCGCCCGCGCCAAGGGCGTGTCCTGGAGGCTGCACTGCGGGGCGGGGGGGGGGGCGGCGGGTAATGTGGGGGGGGGGGGTCTGGGGTGCCCCTCGGAGGTCCGAGGACCTAGAGTCCCTGCCTCCCGCATGGGACTGGGGTACCCCAGACCTAACCAACCCACTCCGCAAGGTGGGTTCGGAAGACGGTGGGCGAAGAAAGCCTCGGCCCGAGTGTTTCCAGGCCGGAGTCGCCCTGCCCACGCCCGGAACACCAAGCGTGCCCCCCTCTCTAGCTCCTGAACGGTATCTGCCTGGGGATCGACGACCCGCGAGCGCACCCCCAGACCCATTCCCCTCCCGGGGAGCGGATGGAGGTGGGGCGGGGAAGGACGCTGGCGGCCCGCTGGCCCCGAGCCCGTGGCGTCTGGCCAAGTGCGGAGCGCCGAGCATCATCCCTCCCGCCGCAGCGCGGAACCTGCCCGCGTGCAGACAGACCCCCGGGAGGACCGACCCCCAGACCGATCCATTGGTGGGGTTGGGGAGCCCCTGCCCCGCTCCGGTTTGGGGTTCTCTACTGACCCCGCTGTCCAAGAGGGATCCTGGGGGTTCCCCTCCGGCTCCAGGCTCAGAAGGCGCCCCCTCCGTCCCCCCAGCCCCCCCGCCTGCGTCCGGGCCACAGCAGTCCCCGCGCGCTCCCCGCCCTGGAGCCCGCCGCCCCCACCCCCGCAGCGCCCCCCGACTCCCCACGGCGCGCGGCCTCGGCCCGGCCTTACCGAGTCCGGGGACGGAGTGCGGCGGGGGCTGCGGCGGAGGCGGCGGCGGCAGCGGCGGCGAAGTGAGCGAGCAGCGACCCGGCGCCGGGAGCTGGGGGACCGCGGGCACGGCTACTGCCTCCGCCGCCGGCCGCCGCCGATTGGCTGCGGCGGGGGAGGGCGGAGCCTCCGGGCGCCCGGCGGGCCGGGGGCGGGGCCGGGGAGGGGCGGGGCCTCGGCGGGGCGTCCCCGGGAGCTAGCGCGTCAGGTGGGGAAACTGAGGCTCTCCCTGGCGCTCACCACTAGGTTTCACCAGCCCGGAGCCTAGAGCAGGATTCCCCACGCTACCAGCCTCAGCTGCCTCCTCTGAAAGTGGGTCAACTCATTAAAGCGCTGAGCACGCGCCCAGCTCCTGCTCGCCCCTTGGAGCCATCGCCCTGTGTAATCCTCAGGGCAGCCCTATAAATAGCGGATCCCAGCCCGGGGAGGCGGGTGGAGGGGAGTCACGAAGGTGTCCACGATCACACAACTAAGAAGATGGAGCCCGCCGAAACCGGTTTGGCTCAGTGGATAGAGCGTTGGCCTGCGGACTGAAGGGTCCCGGGTTCGATGCTGGTCAAGGGCATGTACCTTGGTTGCGGACACATCCGCGGTGGGGGGTGTGCAGGAGGCAGCTAATCGATGGTTCTCTCTCATCGATGTTTCTAATTCTATCCCTCCCTCTCTGTAAAAAATCAATAATATATACATATATATATATATATATATATATATATATTTTTTTTTTTTTTTAAAGAAGAAGATGGCCGAAACCGGTTTGGCTCAGTGGATAGAGCATCAGCCTGCGGACTGAAGGGTCCCGGGTTCGATGCCGGTCAAGGGCATGTACACTGGTTGCGGGTACATCCTCGGTGGGGGGTGTGCAGGAGGCAGCTGATCGATGTTTCTCATCGATGTTTCTAACTCAATATCCCTTCCTTTCTCTCTGTAAAAAATCAATAAAATGTATTAAAAAAAAAAAAAAGTTGGATCCGACCGACCTTGGCCCCAGGACTGACTCCAGGGCCCACGCCCGAAATGGGACCATATCCACCCACCCTACCGGCCCCAACCGGCCCCAGGGACGGCTGATACAACGTGGCTCGAGGCGCCCTCCTCAGCTAAAAGGATTAAAAACACTTTTCCTGAGAGGCTTTGGTGAGATTTCATAAGGGAATTAAACAGGCGCCTAAGGCATGGTGCATGCCAGGAAAGGAGTGGCAGGAGGTGGTGACAGAGAGGCTGAGACTCCTGAGCCCGCTCCGGAGAGGGGCTGCGGGTGGAACCGCGCCGGCCCATCTCGGGGATCCGGGAAGTGCGCGCTGCCCGGGCCCTGCGCTGCCCGGGGCCAGCCCCCTCCCCTCCCCTCCCAGGCCCGAGCTGGTGGCGTGCAAACAGCAGGCGCCCCATAAGTGCACCTGTGCATGAACAAAGCCTCGGCTCTCCTAAAGGTCGCTCCCTCCCTGTGGTGTGGAAAGTCCAAGCTTGTCCCTGTCTCTCTGTCGGAATTATTGGGCGGTTACCGGACAAGGATTTGGCGGAGAAAATGAAAGTCCCCATCCGTTCCCGCCACCACGGCCACAGCTGACGGCTGGTGCACGCGGTCCAGGCTGTTCTCAGCCACGTCATAGGACCCGGGCTGCTTGCAAAACGTGTGTTTTCACTCGGCTTCTGTCGTGGACAGAGTTCCTGTCGAGGCTCCGAGATGCCCACGCTTTTCATGGTGTTTATCCCACCGCGTGGCCGGAGCCCCTCCCCCCTTCTCACCAGGGCGGGTGGAAATAAAGCTCCTTGGCCCGGATGTGGTAGTGGTTTCTCTCTCTAAATCCCTATTAGTGAAGCAGCCAGGTCAAGGGCAGGCACTTGACACGTTCAGGTGACATTGTGGTGCGGGCAGCCCTCCAAAAAAGCTATGGGAACCCCAGGATCTCACTGCGCAGGCTGTCTTACTCCTTTTAAAAATCTTTGCCAAAACAAAAGGTGGCGGTAGAGATCCCTCCTTGTTTTAAATTGCATTTCTTTGCAGTTAAAAGTTGGCCCCGACCCTCGCACTCTCCCCTCCTCCCCCTCCCCCCAGGTTTGGCGGCTCAAGGGAAGGCAGGTGATCCGCGCCAGAGCACACCTGCCACCCGCGGCTGCACCGCAGCTGCCTCTCCGGGGCCACCTGCCTGCCTCCTCCTGTCCTTAGACCTTCCAGGTTTGTGCCTTGGGATCTGGACTGCCACCCTAATTTCCAATGCCCTTCCTTCCTCTCCCTGGAAACCCGCTTCCTGCAGGTCCCGTCCCAAGGTCATGTTCTCCCTGGCTACAAGCTCCTCTGGCGCCCCGCTGGGATTGGCCGGGAGCCCGGTCTGTTCCCAGGGCTCTTACGCCTTGGCTGCGCCCCTCCCTCCCTGAGCACTGCCTCCATGCCACCTGCAGGCCTAGCGGTGGGTCAGAGCTCAGCCGCACCCACAGGGCGCCTCTCACCTGTGCCCCAGTGGCCCAGCTTGGGGCGCCGCAGGCAGGCTGCAATTCCAGCCGCGCCCAGGAGGCACCATTGCAGGCCCAGGAACTGGGCCCAAGGGGAGCTGTGAGCCAGGTCCCATCCTGAGTTCCCTCTACCCACACCAAAATGTCCCAGTCAGCCTCAGAAACGAAAGAAGTCTTTCTTGGAGAGATCCAAGATGGCTGCTCGGGAAGACACCTAACAGCAGCAGCACACAACAATTTCAATGGAATACAACTAAAATGTAGAGTGGACATTGCCCAGAGCTACAGGTAGTCGACTGACTGAAAATTCTACAACAAGAAGGAAAGAGAAAACCAGAAGAAAAATCAGAGGAGCTGAAAAAAAGCCTAAGGTAGAGAGACATGCTGCGCGCGCGGAGAGGTCGCAGCCGGAGAGGAGGAGAAGGCTGGGGGCCTGCCTGGGGTTCCCAGAAAGGAAATAAAACCCCCGGCCTGGGATGAACCCCCAAACCAGCAGCACTGAGCCCCAGTTATGGGCCAGACCCTGGGGACCCAGGCTCGGGCAGGGGGAAACCGGGCTGTGAGGTGGAGTCCCAGGGGAGCGTCGAAAAGCTGGGCCCCCGGAGTCGCGCGCACACTGCGCGCAGAGGACTGAATATTGACTCTGATGCTGGATTGCCCTAGCGGGAAGAAACAAAGCCTCCAGCGGCCTGAGCCCCAGTCCGGACTTTCGCCATTCTAGGCCAATTCCTGGGGACCCAGGCTTAAGCAGAGGGAGATGGGGCTGTGAGGTGGAGTCCTGGGGGAGCAGCGAAAGGCTGATCCCCTGGAATCGGCGAAAGGCCCAGCCCCCAGAGTCGCGCACATTGCTTGCAAGGGAAGAAATGTTGATTCTGATGCGGGATTGCCCTGGAGGGAAGGAAACAGGAGCCCCAGCCGAGTTGGGCCCCAGTTTCGACTGCTCTGAACCCCAGTCCTAAGCCAGACCCTGGGGACCCAGGCTCAGGCAGGGGGAGACGGGGCTGTGAAGCGGAATCCCAGGGGAGCGGCGAAAAACGGAGCCCCCAGAGTCGCGCACACTGCGCGCAGAGGACAGAATGTTGACTCTGATGCTGTATTGCCCTGGCAGGAAGAAACAAAACCTACGGCGGTGCTGAGCCCCACTCCCAACTGCCCTGAACTCCAGTTCTAGGCCAATCCCTGGGGACCCAGGCTCAAGCAGAAGGAGACGGGGCTGTGAGGTGGAGTCCTGGGGGAGCAGCGATAAGCAGAGCCCCCAGAGTCGCACACATTGCGTGCAGAGGACAGTCTGTTGACTCTGATGCTAGACGCCCCTAGCGGGAAGGAGAAAAAAAGCTCCAGACTGGAGGAATGCGACGAGGAGCAGGAGACCCTGCTGGACACCGGCCAGCTGAGCGCCAGCAAGGAGCTGGGCGACGGGGCCCCCAGGGGGCGGGGGTGCCCCTGAGCCTTCCACCACTGAGCGCGGGCAATGGAGCCCAGGCCGGGGGCTGCTTCCTGGGCGGCGCCGACCCCGGCAACAGGCTGAAGCAGCGCAGGAGCCCGCGGAGAACAAAGGGGTGCCACAGGCCAACCTGCTGAGCTTCCAGGACAAGGAGGAAGAAACCGAAGAAGTTTTCAATGTGAAGAAATCAAGTGAGATCAAAAGATAGTAAAATTACTTAAGAAAGAATACAAAGAAGATCTTGAAAAATCAAAGACTAAGTCAGAACTCAACTCACCAGCCAACATTGCAACATAAATGCGTTTAAAAAAAAAAAAAAAAAAAAAAAAGGACAGAATGTTGGAACAGCGGCGGCCAGGCCTAGAGTGGCCAGGCACAAGGCAGTGGCAGCCGGGCCTGTAGCAGCAACAGCCAGGCCCGAGAGCAGTAGCAGCCAGAACCAGAGCAGCCAGACCTGGGGCAGTGGCAGCCAGGCCTGAGGCAGAAGCGGCCAAGCCCAGGGTGGCCAGTCCAGGAACACCCAGACCCAGAGTGGCCGGGCCCAGAGAAGCCAGGCCCGGAGCAGCAGCAGCCAAGTCCAGAGCAACTAGGTCGAGAGCAGCAGTGGCCAGACCCGGAGCAGCTGGTTGTGGTACGAATGAGAGCAACAGAGGCCAGGCCCGGTACAGCCAGGCCCGAAACAGCTCGCTCCTCGCCTGCCCCCGCCCCAAGGCTGCCTCTCAGACATGGCTGGAAATTTTTGCTGGAACTTGAGGGTCTGCTGAATCAAGTGGTGAAGGCTTAGATCTGGATGTGTTGAGTTAGTATAGCGCTGGGGTGTTGATCTGTAAGCGCCTTGGGTGGGGCCTGGATGAGGTTGGTTGACCTATTTGGAAATGTCTTTTGTCTGAAGTGTATCATTGGGCATGTGGAGGTATTATTGATATGAGAAAATGCTAAGTAACTGATTTACTATCTGAAAAGGGATTTACTATCGAGGAAAGGGAGGGAGGAAGAGACTGAACGTAAACTGTGCACCTATGGATGAGGACAATAGGGGATGGGGAGGGGGCGGAGGGTGGGGTGGGAACCTGGTGGAGGGGGGAAGAAATGAGGAACCTTTGTAATAATATGAACAATAAAGATTGATAAAAAAAAAAAAGAAAGAAGTCTTTCTTAAATTTTTTTTCTCTCCCTCCAATTCTTCCCCAGTGTGAAACAAGCATACCTGAGCAGCTGCCTATTGTGGCAATAAAGAAACCTTAGAAGTGTTTTAATTCATATATTAATATTTTTATTTTCACTAAGAGATTTCCCCCTCCCCCTTTACTCTAAAAATATCTTTGTATGGAAAAATTTAAACCTTAAAAATTAATGAGGCCGGGACCGGTTTGGCTCAGTGGATAGAGCGTCGGCCTGCGGACTGAAGGGTCCCGGGTTCGATTCTGGGCAAGGGCATATTCCTTGGTTGTGGGCACATCCTCAGTGGGGGGTGTGCAAGAGGCAGCTGATCAATGATTTCTCTCTCATCGATGTTTCTAACTCTCTATCCCTCTCTCTTCCTCTCTGTGAAAAATCAATAAAATATATTTTTAAAAAAATAGACACTTTGCACGGTCTGTATTAAAAAATAAAAAAAAATTAATGAGAATAGCATGTTTGTATATAGGTAAATCCTATATAATCAAAATCAGGTTCAACAGCTACGAAGCTAAGGCCAAGGTGTTGTCTGTGCCCCTGCCCCCCGCCCCCTAAGGTCCTTAAAGCAAACCCAGAAATCCTGCCCTTTTGGGCCACAAGCTCTTTTTTTTTTTTTTTTTTTTAAATATATTTTATTAATTTTTCACAGAGAGGGAGAGGAATAGAGAGTTAGAAACATCAATGAGAGAGAATCATCGACCAGCAGCCTCTTGCACACTCCCCACCGGGGATGAGCCCACAATCAGTGGTGCTCACCCCGATGGCCTCAGGCAGGTAGAGACGCTCTGTGAAAGGTCTGGCGGTGTTGGATGCGATGTTTGAAGAGCAGTCTTTAACACCTGATTCTGTTTGCTTTATAACACCTGGGCCATGAGTGATCAGAATATTGTTTGAATTAAAAAAAAAAAAATGTCCCCAGAAATGAGGATGTTGATCTAAGAGAGTAATGACCAAACATTCACCACCATTTTTTTATTGATTGATTGATTGATTGATTTGAAGAAGCAGTAATCCTAATTGCTTGGTGAGGTGAACTCTAGAGCCAGATGGCCTGGGTTCAAATCCTGACCTTGCTACTTACCAGCTGAGTGATCTTAACCTATCGGTGCCTCAGTTTCCTCACCTGTAAAATGGGAGAGTGATAGAAGCTGCCTTGGGGAGTCTTAAGGAAAGTTGTATGAGTAGCCGAGAGAAAGTACTCAGAACACCCCTGGTGCACAGAAGCTGGGATAATTTTTTCTCTATGAAGTCCATTTTTAAAAGCATTTGTCTGTAAACAGTGAAATTCAATGAAATAAAAACTAATTTCCTTGTTTATTAACCAGAAATGGGGTACACCTGCCAGCCAGAGTGCAGTCCTGAAACAGATTCCTCCCTGGGGACCGGGACTGCAGAGACCCACAGAATCCAGACAAGAGCAAACGGTTCGACGTGTCAGATAAATGTGGAACCCCTTTCAGAGAGCAAGGGAGAGGGAAGAGAAAGATAGAAACATCAATGATGATGCTCACTGATCGGCTGCCTCATGCACGCCCCACACTGGGGATGGAGCCAGCAACTGGGCATGTGCCCCCACCAGGAGTCAAACTGTGTCTACTGCTTCACAAGTTGATGCTCAACCACTGAGCCACATAGGCTGGGCCCTTTAAGGCTTTTTGTAAAGGCCAGAGTAGTTCAAAGGTCAGGGTTGTGTCCTCTTCAGATCCCAAACCTCTGAGGCCCCACTAGTGCAATCCGCCTGAGCTTCTTGGTGTGACCACAGCAATGTGCTGGGCCTAGAGCTAGCTGGCAGCATCTTTTTTTTTTTTTTAAATAAATTTTTTATTGAGTTTTTTACAGAGAGGAAGGGAGAGGGATAGAGAGTCAGAAACATCGATGAGAGACATCAATCAGCTGCCTCTGAGGATGTGCCTGTGGCCAATGTACATGCCCTTGACTGGAATCGAACCTGGGACCTTTCAGTCCTCAGACCGACGCTCTATCCACTGAGCCAAACCGATTTCAGCTGCCCACAAGCTCTTGAGTACAAATCTCTAAAAGATAAGGGTTCTTTGTTAAAAACATGACCGCAATACCTTTGTCCAACCTAAAGAAGGGGAACAAAGTAACGTAAAACTTGTAAAGCCCTCTGCGCCTGCCAGGAGCCCAGCTGAGCCTTCTCTCTCTTGCCAGACTCTTCCTTGCTGGCAGCTCCCAGCAGGTTCTGGTCCAAAAGTGTGTGAGACTTTTTGGAACTCAGCTGCCATTTCCCATAGGAAATGGTTTTGTAAACTCAGCGTTCTGCTCTTCCCGCTCCTCCCCAAGTGCTTGGAGCCCCTCTGAACCTTGAACCCCTGCAGGTGGCTGTGCCACGTCAGGGTGGTGATAATGTTTGCTGAGACTATTTGCTCGGCCTGCATCCCCGGGTCTGGTGAGGAAAAAATGAGGTAATACAGATGCGAGCAACCAGAAGGCGGCCCAGAGGCAGCCAGCGGAGGCGGCTGTGAAAGGAACTCACAGCCACAATGACAATGTGTTCTTCATTGAATAGGCTCGCCCTCTGACCCAGTAACCCTATCCCTGGGTACACACACCAGAGAGCTGTGTTCACGGAAAGACTGGTACAGGGATGTTTACAAAAGATTCATTCAAGTTGACAAAAATCCAGAGAGCAATCCCACGTCCACCAACAGGAGAATGGGTAGATAAATGGTGGCTGCTCCCTACAGCATAATAACCTTAAGCAGCAAGACACACACAACACCGATGGAGCCTGCAGATCTAAGAAAAAGACAGCTAACAAGCACACAGAAAATAGACACACTGTGTGCGGCAAGGTAAGTAATGCACCTTAACTGGCCCTGACTGAGCACCCCATGAAGGGTGCCCGGGGGCGACCATGCATGGAGCTATTTGCTTAAGATTATGCACTCGGTGCTCTTTACTACTGTGTTAGGCCTTCATTTATTTTATTTTTAATTTTTTTTTTACAGAGAGGAAGGGAGGGGGATAGAGAGTTAGAAACATCCATGAGAGAGAAGCATTGATCAGCTGCCTCCTGCATACCTCCTACTGGGGATGTGCCCGCAACCAATGTACATGCCCTTGACCGGAATCAAACCTGGGACCTTTCAGTCCACAGGCGACGCTCCATCCACTGAGCCAAACCAGAAAGATGTGGAAGGCTAGTCAACTTTGAAGCTCTGAAAGGTCAGAACCAACCACTCCCTATCTAATTGCGAAAATGGCAACTGAGCCGAAACCGGTTTGGCTCAGTGGATGGAGCGTCGGCTTGGGGACTGAAGGACCCGGGTTCGATTCCGGTCAAGGGCATGTACCTTGGTTTCGGGCATATCCCCAGTAGGGGGTGTGCAAGAGGCAGCTGATCGATGACTCTCTCATCGATGTTTCTAACTATCTCTCTCACTTCCTCTCTGTACAAAATCAATAAAATATATTAAAAAAAAAAAAGAAGTACCCGGCACCCTGGTGGGCCGTCTTTAAGAGACGAGGAAGGTGGGCAGATGCCTGCCTTCCTGGGGAGGCCTCCCAGCACAGCAGCAAGATCAGCGCCCGGGAGTGTGTACGCTGGCCACCTGTCGGCTCTGCCTCTGGCTGGCTGCGTGGACGCCTCGCAACCCCACCTTGGCCCGTTTCCTCACGTAAATAAATGAGGATTCAGCTGGCCATGGAAGGCCACAGACTTTCCATCCCAGAACCATGGCCCAGTTTGTCTGTAACGCAGTGGGGAAGGCTGTGGTTGCTGGTAGACACCACGGTGAGTCGAAGCCGCGACGGGCCTTGTTTTGGCACTTACCACGGTTGAGCTGGTTCCTCCAATCCTGCTGAGATCCCTACAGCTCTTCGGAGCTTGAGAAAACTAATCAATGGTGCTCACACCGATGGCTTCAGGCAGGTGTTGTTGGATGCGATGTTTGAAGAGCAGTCTTTAACACCTGATTCTGTTTGCTTTATTATTTGAATATCCCTGGACCATGAGTGATCAGAATATTATTTGAATTAAAGAAAAAATGTCCCCAGAAATGAGGATGTTGATCTAAGAGAGTAATGACCAAACATTCACCACCATTTATTTATTTATTTATTTATTGATTGATTGATTGATTTGAAGAAGCAGTAATCCTAATTGCTTGGTGAGGTGAACTCTAGAGCCAGATGGCCTGGGTTCAAATCCTGACCTTGCTACTTACCAGCTGAGTGATCTTAACCTATCGGTGCCTCAGTTTCCTCACCTGTAAAATGGGAGAGTGATAGAAGCTGCCTTGGGGAGTCTTAAGGAAAGTTGTATGAGTAGCCGAGAGAAAGTACTCAGAACACCCCTGGTGCACAGAAGCTGGGATAATTTTTTCTCTATGAAGTCCATTTTTAAAAGCATTTGTCTGTAAACAGTGAAATTCAATGAAATAAAAACTAATTCCCTTGTTTATTAACCAGAAATGGGGTACACCTGCCAGCCAGAGTGCAGTCCTGAAACAGATTCCTCCCTGGGGACCGGGACTGCAGAGACCCACAGAATCCAGACAAGAGCAAATGGTTCGACGTGTCAGATAAATGTGGAACCCCTTTCAGAGAGCAAGGGAGAGGGAAGAGAAAGATAGAAACATCAATGATGACGCTCACTGATCGGCTGCCTCATGCACGCCCCACACTGGGGATGGAGCCAGCAACTGGGCATGTGCCCCCACCAGGAGTCAAACTGTGTCTACTGCTTCACAAGTTGATGCTCAACCACTGAGCCACATAGGCTGGGCCCTTTAAGGCTTTTTGTAAAGGCCAGAGTAGTTCAAAGGTCAGGGTTGTGTCCTCTTCAGATCCCAAACCTCTGAGGCCCCACTAGTGCAATCCGCCTGAGCTTCTTGGTGTGACCACAGCAATGTGCTGGGCCTAGAGCTAGCTGGCAGCATCTTTTTTTTTTTTTTTAATAAATTTTTTATTGAGTTTTTTACAGAGAGGAAGGGAGAGGGATAGAGAGTCAGAAACATCGATGAGAGACATCAATCAGCTGCCTCTGGGGATGTGCCTGTGGCCAATGTACATGCCCTTGACTGGAATCGAACCTGGGACCTTTCAGTCCTCAGACCGACGCTCTATCCACTGAGCCAAACCAGTTTCAGCAAGCTGGCAACATCTTAGTGGGCATGTCTTGAAGCCGGTGTCTTGACTGGCCCATGGCCCGGGCCTCGCTAACCTAGACACAGGTTATCAGAGGTGGAGAAGGGAGACATTCTTTTTATTTTTTAAAAATATATTTTATTGCCGGGACCGGTTTGGCTCAGTGGATAGAGCGTCGGCCTGCGGACTGAAACGTCCCGGGTTCGATTCCAGGCAAGGGCATGTACCTTGGTTGTGGGCACATCCCCAGTAGGGAATGTGCAAGAGGCAGCTGATCGATGATTCTCTCTCATCAATGTTTCTAACTCTCTATCCCTCTCTCTTCCTCTCTGTGAAAAATCAATAAAAATATATATTTTAAAAAATAAAATAAAATAAAAATATATTTTATTGATTTTTTACAGAGAGGAAGAGAGAGGATAGAGAGTTAGGAACATCGATGAGAAAGAATCATCGATCAACTGGCTCTTGCACACCCTCCACTGGGAATGTGTCTTCAACCAAGGTACATGCCCTTGACTGGAATTGAACCTGGGACCCTTCAGTCTGCAGGCCAAAGCTCTATCCACATGCCCTTAACTGGAATCGAACTTGGTTCCATGCCTCCTGGGTACCTGTTCTTGCTGTCTCTGCCGAGTGCCATGCCCTCCCGCTCACCTCCTGTCTGTGTGCCTGGCTGTGGGCTCAATGCCAGGAAGGGAGACAGGGTAGACCAGGACCCTTTCCTCATGCTTGGAGGCACCTGACTCCTGGCTCAGCCTCAGCCCTGCCCAGCTGTGAGGCCCAGCGCAGATAAACTTTCCTCCAGTGCAAAACCGGTAACAGTCAGATGGTGCCAGATCCGTCTGGGGCTCTGCCCGCAGTCCGACGCTCTATCCATTGAGCCAAACCAGCTTGGGCAGGGAGACATTCTTGTAGCTCATTGTCGCAGATGCCTGAGTATCCATCCACGTGAGAATGCTGACAGGAGGCTTCTGTGCCAAGACGCACATTCTTCTGCTTTGGAGGGAGAAGGAGCCAGGCAGTTGATACGGAGTCAATAGTTTATAAATTTGGGGGTGGGGGTGGGGTGGGCGTGCAGTCATTGAGCCTTTGAACACCTTCAAACGCTTTCCCCAGAAAAAACGGGGGGAGATAACTCAGTCTCCAGCCTCCCAAAGCCCATTCATGGACTCCTGACCTAAGGGAAATTCTTCGAAATTTGGAAATAAGGCAAAAGGATGTCTGAACGTCCTTCCCCTGGCCCTGGTCCAGCAGGCCTGCCCGAGGACCGGCTCCTTCTCCAGGAAACGTGTGGGGCCGGGCCCCACGCAGGGTGAGGTTGCATGGTAACGGGTAGACTTTGTCCAAGATCAACACAAAGGATTCCTATTGTTCCCGGGCAGGGCATATGCCTGGGTTGGGAGTTCAATCCCCAGGAAGATGTGTGCGGGAGGCAGCCGACCAACGGTTTTCATCATTGATGTTTCTGTCTCTCTCCCTCTCTCTTCCTCTCTGAAATCAATAAAAATAAATTTAAAAATAAAAATATGGGGGGTGGGACGCACCAAAACCGGTTTGGCTCAGTGGATAGAACGTCGATCTGGGGACTGAAAGGTCCCAGGTTCAATTCCAGTCAAGGGCATGTACCTTGGTTGCGGGCACATCCCCGGTAGGGGGTGTGCAGGAGGCAGCTGGTCGACGTTTCTCTCTCATCGATGTTTCTAGCTCTCTATCCCTCTCCCTTCCTCTCTGTAAAAAATCAATAGAATATATTTTTTAAAATATGGGGAGGGAGGGAGCAAATGGTAAGATATGTACACATATAATACCTTAATTTAAAAATTAAAATAAATAGCCGGGACCGGTTTGGCTCAATGGATAGAGCGTCGGCTTGGGGACTGAAGGGTCCCGGGTTCGATTCCCGTCAAGGGCATGTACCTTGGTTGCGGGCATATCCCCAGTGGGGGGTGTGCAAGAGGCAGCTGATCGATGACTCTCTCATCGATGTTTCTAACTATCTCTCTCCCTTCCTCTCTGTATAAAATCAATAAAATATATTTTAAAAAATTAAAATAAATAAAGTATTCACCGGAGTTATGGTTTATTGCCCTGTTTAAGGAAAAATTCAGATTTTGTCTACCTTTCTGTGTTGGGGAAAAAAAACCTACTGTGTTTCTTCTCTACTGTGTGTTTCTCTTCCTAACACAAAACACTTCATTTCCGCCACCTCCGCTCCCAAGCGTGGTTTTCCCCTACACTAACAAGCAAGTCAGCTCGATTCTGACACTGTCTTCCCCAAGACAGCGTCAGTTCCCACAAGGCAAGGGCTGGGTCCCACAACTCTGCCCCCGGCACCCCCTCTGCGAGGCCTGTGGGAACCCCGGTACAACCTACACCCCCAGGAAGCTGGCCTTGTCTCCAAGGCAGGCTCACAAGACCCAGGACCTGCACCCAAAGGACCACCCGGCGGTGCTTGTCACCTGGATGACCTCTGTGCCTCTTCCACGCAAGCTCTCCCCCACTTCCTGCTTCTGGGCACCCGTCCTTGCTGTGCCCGCCCTCCTGCTCACCTCCTGTCTGTGTGCCTGGCTGTGGGCTCAGTGCCAGGAAGGGAGTCAGGGTGGACCAGGACCCTTTCCCAATCGTAGAGGGCACCTGACTTCTGGCTCAGCCGCAGCCCTGCCCAGCTGTGAGGCCCAGCGCAGATAAACTTTCCTCTATTGCAAAACGGGTAACAGTCAGATGGTGCCAGACCCGTCTGGGGCTCTGCCTGCAGCTCTCCTCCCTTAAAAAAAAAAATAAAATAAATCTGCTGGGATATGACTCATGTACACCGTGAACTCCATCCTTTCAAAGTGTACCCTTCTGTGGTTTTTAGTGTACACACACGATTGTGCAACCATCCCCACAGTCTGACCCCAGAACAGTTCCCCTAAACATGCTCCCTTCACAGAAACCCCGACCCGTCCCCGTTAGCAGTCACTCCCCACAAGCCTCACACCCCCAGCCCCTGGCGGCCACCCATCCGCTGCCTGTTCCTCTGGGTCTCCCTGGGGGAACAGTTCCTATGGATGGCACCACACGACGTGTGTGCCTGAGCCTGGATCTTCCACCGAGCACCGGCTTTCCGGGCCCATCCAAGGTGTAGCCTGTGTCAGAGCTTCCTTCCTCTTTGCGGCTGGATAATAATACCCCATTGTGTGCGCGGACACGTTAGTCTAGCCACCTCCCTCGCCAGCCCCATCCACCTGCGGGGGTGGGCGTGGGGGCGCTCCCACACTGACCTTGACCCCACGGCTGCCCCTCCCCACCACCCCCTGGAAACGCTCACTTAGCCTCCAAGTCCAGCTCAGACGGCCAGCAGGCCCCCAAACCCTCTGACCCCCCTTCCTAGGAGCCCTTCTCCGGGGCACCGCCTTCTCCACGGCCCGGGCCTGCCTCCCCGCTCCGGATCCGGAACTGGGGCGGAGGCGCTGTCGGAGGACCCGGGCTCTGCCCCTCGCCAGGCCTTTGTGCAAAGCTGCCGGGGAGCTGGCTGGGCGCTCACGGGCCGCGGGGGAGCGGATCGCTTCCTGGCGGCCACTCGCTTTGGACGCGAGGAGAGACGAGCCGGGAACTCGGGGACGGGTGCGGGGAGAGGAAGTGACCGGGCCGCGGCGGAGGCGGGCCGCGGTGGGCAGACCGGAGGGTTTGGGCAGCTGCCAGAGCAGCTGCAGTAAAAAAAAAAAAAAAAAAAAAAAAAAAAGAAAAAGAAAAAGCGCCGTTGCCCTGCTCGCTGGCATTGGCGTTTCTCCTGCAGGAAGCTCGGGAGCGATGCAGACGCTCAGCCCCACCCCTGCCCGCTGGGTGCCCGCCTGGGGCCCGAGGGGTGATGCCCAGGGCGCGACCCGGGTCCCGGCTCCGTGCGCAGGCGCGGTGCTGCAGCCGGGGTAGCGGGAGGCGCCCCTCCCTCCCTCCCCTCCCCTCCGCTCCCCGCCAGCTTCCTCCGCTCACCCTCCCCACCCCCCAGTCCGGCTCCTCGGGGCGCCCACCCCAGCGCCCAGCGCCCCTCCTTTGCGCACGAGGCGGAGCCGGGGTGGGAGGGGGAGCAGCCCCCGCCCCCGCGGGCAGCCCGAGCCTTTGGCGGGAGGTAGGGGGCGCCCCGGGAGGTCGCTTCGGGTCAAGGTCGTCCGGGCCGTTCGCAAGGCCGAGTCAGACTGCAGGAGGGACCTGGGCCCTGGCGGACACCGGGCCGCTGTGGGGAGGACCGGGGAGGGCGGGGGGAGGGGGGGAGGCAGGCGCTCGCCCTGCGCCCTCCACGCCGGAGCCAGGACTCCCTCCCGGGCCGGGCGCCCTCGGCCCGCCCCGCCGCCCAGCCGCGGCCCGCCTGGCCGCCAGCGCCCCCAGGGGCCGGTGCAGGGGCCGGTGCAGGGCTGGCCTCCGGAGCGGGCTGCTAGGCCCCCTTTGGAAGTTCTAAACGGACGCGATTAAGGTGCCGTCCCTGTGGGAAAGAGCAAACACGGCCCCTAAAGCAAAAAGGGTTTACAAGCTGCCTGAAGCCTCACCGCCAGATACCCCTGGGCTGCATCTCCTGTGCGTCCTTTGTGCCACCTTCGGTGCCTGCACACTCCCACTTCCTGCGCTTTTACACAATGGAAGCCATGCACACAGTGCCTTTATTTAGGGGTGGCTTTGCTATAGGAACCCACAGGCGGTGTGTGTCCTTCTGGAACTCGTCCCCCGACTCCCCAACGGTACGATTTGGAAATTACTTGCTCTAGAGTCTAGAAGACTAACTCCTCAGCAGCTCCAGGGGGTGCCGGTGGAATGCTCCATCCCCCGCGGCAGGCGCTCTCCGGGTCCTTGTTAGTAGCTGGCTTCAGGTTTCTCCAGGCAGCCATTCCCCCACAATGTGCTTTCCAGCACGCGCTGTGTGGGGCCTCTCCGAGGTTGGCCAAGTACGGGAATGACCAGAGAGATGCCACCCTCTGAGGCCCGTTTCTAGAGGGAGTGAACAGGTACACTGCAGGTGGTTATCTTTTAAAAAAAAAAATTTTTTTTATTGATTTTTTACAGAGAGGAAGAGAGAGGGATAGAGAGTTAGAAACAGCCATGAGAGAGAATCATCGATCAGCTGCCTCTTGCACACCCCCTACTGGGGATGTGCCCGCAACCAAGGTACATGCCCTCGACCGGAATCGAACCCCGGACCCTTCAGTCTGCAGGCCGAAGCTCTAGCCACTGAGCCAAACCGGTTCCGGCAGGTGGTTATCTTTTTTAAAAAAATGTATTTTATTGATTTTTTACAGAGAGGAAGGGAGAAGGAGAGTTAGAAACATGGATGAGAGAGAAACATCGATCAGCTGCCTCCTGCACACCCCCCACTGGAGATGGGCCCACAACCAAGCTACATGATGCCCTGGACCGGAATCGAACCTGGAACCCTTGAGTCCGGTTAGGGCTGCAGATGGTCATCTTGGTTTTGAGTAGGGAATGTGTTCAAATATCAAACCAGTCTAAAAAGTATCTAGGGCAGTGGGCAAGGAGGTGCCAGATTGGTGGTGGTGGTTTTATATCCGACGGGAGCAAAGCAGACGTAGTTTTACTTTGCTAGTTCATCCTGGCTTGACGCCCGTGTTTGTGGCTGGAGCTGTTTCACGCCTGCGGCATGTTAAAAGAAGAATCTAGGGAAAAGTTTTACTCTCACCCCTGTCCCCATACCAACACACAGGTAACCACTCCTACTAGTTTCTTGGGTTGTCCTTCCAGAATTTCCTTCTGAACATACAAGCAAAAATGAGAATGTATGTATATTTCCTTTTTTTTTTTTTTTTTTTTTTTTAAATATTTCCTTCTTATTCATGTAAAAGTGTTGTAAGTGGCGGGACCAGCACCAGGTGTCTGACAGGTGGGGTCAGATGGAGCCTGGGTTCAGCAACCTCGATTCTTAGGGTTCTGTCTGGAAAAGAATTCAGAGCCAAAGGAACATTTATTTGGTATATCATGGAGGTAGAAGAAGTAATTTCTAAAAGAAATGGGCTTAGGAAACACGTTCTAGAGGCAAAGGAAGGGCCCTTGGACTTGGGAGTGAGGAAGCTAAAGGTATCAGGGAGGGAAAGGGGGGGAGGGGGGAAGGGCGGGCGGGGTGCTCTTGGGAGGGAGAGAGCACTGGGTCCTCTGTCCTGAGGGTTTTAAGGGTGGAGATTCTTGCTCTAATTCAGTGGGGCGGCACCTGGTGCTCTAGTTGGTCTAGCTCAGTGGATAGAGCGTCGGCCTGTGGACCGAAGGGTCCCGGGTTTGATTCCAGTTAAGGGCATATATCTGGTTGCAGGCTCCTCATAGGCCCAGGAGCCAGGGCTCCTGCAGGAGGCAAACAATCAATGCGTTTCTCTCACATCGACATTTCCCTCGGTCTTTCCCTCTCTCTAAAAATCAATGGAGAAGTACCTTCATGGGGGGGATTTAAAAAACAAACAACAACAACTCAGGCATAGATGTTATCTCTAGGGAGGAAAGGTCATGACCAGCGATGTGTTGTGGGAGGAAAATCTCCAGGGGATCAGGTCCCTCCCCACCATTGATGGTCTATTGCTTGGCACCTGGGACTGGTGACCTGTACCTGTCTGTTCATGTCTAAGTGCCCACCACAGAAGGAAGCTGCTCTAGCTCCCTGCCCTGTTTGCTTTTTAAAAATTTTGCTTATATATGTTGGTGCTATTTTGCTTTAAGGCACCAAATTTGTGATTTTATTGATTTTTTTTTTTTGAGAGAGCGAGAGCGAGAGATTTATGTGATATAGAAACATGGATGGGTTGCCTCCTGCAGACCAGCGATCAAACCCACAACCTAGGTATGGCCCTGACCAGGAATCAGACCTGCAACCTTTTGGTGTACAGGATGGCACTCTAACCAACCGAGCCACCCACCAAGGTTGTGGATCCTTTTATAAACTGAGATTGAAAAAAAATTTTCTAAGTGTTTCTTCTTCTTTTTTTTTTTTTTAAATACATATTTTTTATTTCAGAGAGGAAGTGAGAGGGAGAAATAGAAACCTTGGCATGTGCTCTGACAGGGAATTGAACCAGGGCCTCCTGGTTCATAGTTCAACATTCAACCACTGAGCCACCTCTGCCGGGCTGGACCTCGTACTCAGATGGGGCCTTATGCGTGTGTTTTTCCTGTTAACCGGTCTCATGGCAATTTAATTACTACATCACCTAGAAGAACCTAGAAGGGCAGAGGACAAGTGTCTTCTCCTGACACCTGCTTGAGCGGGGTCTTCCTCCTGCTCCTGCCCTCACGCGCTGCCAGAGGCAAAGGAAGGGCCCTTGGACTTGGGAGTGCTGTGGGGTTGGCTGGCCCGTGACCCCAACCAGCTTTCGCCTCGCAGTCCCCGGTGTGTGTGTGTGTGTGTGTGTGTGTGTGTGTATGCAATCTCCAGGGCGGCGGGTCCGGCTGTCTGGGAACCTGCTTGGCGCTGGAAGGAACGCGAGGCCCCGGCTCGGCCTGGGCACAGCCACAGCTGGACGCCCCACATCGTCCCCGGGGCGCACGCACTCCAGAGGCTTCACCTACAGAAAAAACTCTCCCCCATTTTGGAGGCTGCAAGTCTGAGATCGAGGTGTTGGCAGGGCCATGCTCCCCCCGAAGGCACTGGGGAGGGGCCATTGCCCCTCTCCTGACTCCGGCGTTCTCCCTGTGTGCCTGTCGGCGTCCACATTTCCAGTTCGGAAGGACACCAGCCATGCCGCATTAGGGGCCCGCTTTCTCCAGTGTGACCTCATCTTAATTAACAACATCTGCAAAGACCCTCTCTCCAAATATGGCCACATTCTGGTGCTGGGCCTACGGCTTCCACACAGGCATTTCCGGGGGGCACAGTTCAGCCCCTAACGACCAGAGCAGCTGTTCTTCCAGCCCAGCCGTCCTGTGGGTCCCGCCCTTCCCCGGGTCAGCCCTGGTGACAAGCAGACATGTGCTCGGGGGTTGGGGGGTGGGTTGGGAATCGGTGTCCCCGTGAGCAGCCCGAGGCCTTAGACTTGCTGCCTGGCCTCTGACCCCCTCCCTGGGCACAGGACATGCCCACGGGGCTGCCCTCGGAAGAGAGGCCACCACACCTGCCCTCCGCCCCTCTTCTGAAAATGCAAAGTGAGAGGCAGACGCGCTCCAGCTCTGTGACGCCCACCTGGGACGTGGGTACCCAGCAGGCGTGGAGGGACCCCGGGTGCACCCCAAGGCAGAGCTCCGCAGGACTGCAGCCTGGGTGCCACCCGGACCCCTCCCTCGCTGGGCTCTGCGGGGAGCTGGCCCACCCATCACGTTCTACCTGCGGCTCAGAATCTCATCAGGCGCTTCCCCAAGCCAAAGTCCCAGCCCACATTTACTGTTGCCACCAAGAGAGATTTTATTTATTTATTTATTTATTTATTAATATATTTTATTGATTTTGTACATAGAGGAAGGGAGAGAGATAGTCAGAAACATCAATGAGAGAGAGTCATCGATCAGCTGCCTCTTGCACACCCCCTACTGGGGATATGCCCGCAACCAAGGTACATGCCCTTGACCGGAATCGAACCCGGGACCCTTCAGTCCCCAAGCCGACGCTCTATCCATTGAGCCAAACCGGTCTCGGCCAAGAGAGATTTTATTAAGTCTGTGGCTGTGGCCATCTCCTCTGTGGGGACCGCCCGAGGGACAGCTCCCAGGACATCCTGGCTCTTTCCCGCCTCTGCAGTGCTGGGAACTTCACGCCTTTCGCATTCTGAGCGGCCTCGCTGTCACCTGACCCTCCCTCGGGGTCCCCTCCTGGTTATTCTCTGCCACAGCCTGTGATGCTCAGGGACCTGCCTGCGGGCTGTCCATTCATTGCAGAGTCCACGGCACAGGCCTGGGGTCCTAGTGAGACGGGGAGCCTCCCAGGGCGTGTGTGTGTGTGTGTGTGTGTGTGTGTGTGTGTGGCGGGGGGCTGCCCTCAGGAGGAAGGCCAGGACAGGGTTCCCCACGCTGGGCACCTCTATGTGACTCGTGCTTCAAACACGTCTGCGTGGGAGTTCACTCCTGGTGTTTGGGGAGATGGAGGTGCCGAAGGTCCCGTTTTGTGGCGCAGCCAGCATGGTCAGGCCGTGTGTGTGTGTGTGTGTGTGTGTGTGTGTGTGTGTAGGTGGGGGTGGGGATCTGGGTTTGGACACAAACGCAGTCTCTCCCAGCTGCCCGAGGGCACCTCTTTCTTTGTACTTTCCGTCTTCTGATTCTCTGGCATCCGGGGCCTTGCTGAGGCGGAGGGTGAAGGGATGGCCCAGCCCACGAGCTAATTTCTGTGGCCGGTAAGCAGCTGCTGAGAGCCCCGTTTAAGCGCAGACCAACCCTCCAGCGCTAAACCCGACCCCCTCCCGTGCCACACCCTCAGACCCTGTCCCCTGCCCTCAGTACCCAGGCAGGGCACCCCACAGCCAGGGATACTCCTTATGCCCCAGGGCCCCCTGAAATCACCCCAGCGTGCCCTGCCTAAACACGCTCACCCTGCCTCACCGGCTCCTTCCCGTGGAAAACACAGCCCAGGCCGCTGCCCACAGGCCCCGGCCTCCCCCTGCCCGAGGGCCCCTGCCCCCTGTGGGAACTGAGTGACAGACGTCATTGCAGTGGCAGCCATCTGCTGACCCGCAGGCCTCGGCACCCGAATGGTAAGAAAACTGTAGGACGGCATGTGCGGAGGCGCCACCACGAATGCCCTGGGAGGCATCGCCGCGGCGCAGGCTGATGCCCGAGGCGGTGCCCCAGGAAGCAATAGTGCTTTTGCCCCGTTTGGCTGAGGAGGAAGCCAGAGCTCAGAGGTGGCTCTGCCTATCAGAGCCGGGCCTCCGGACCAGGCCAGCTGACCTGGGAGGGTGGAGGGGCTGGGGAGAGGATTCCGCACGCCCGGCAGAGCGAGCCTGGTGAGCTCCATTACCGCTGCGCCACCATAGGAGCATTATAGCTGGGGAGGGGTCCGCGGGCTGTGAGAGGTGCGGATGCAGAGCGGTCAGTCTTCTGGGGTCACTGACTAGCCCCACTGCCCAGGATGTCCTCTGAGCCTCCTGGGACCTTGGGGTGCAATTCAGGCACTCCGGTGAGGCGGGGGGAGATGAGTGAGGAGGGGTGGGTGGTGGGGGTGGGGGTGGTGGTTTCAGGCCTCAGCGGCTCCGTTCCTGCAGTGAGCTCAGCCAGGCCTGGCAGCCGGGTATGCGCACAGGCTGGCAGGCATGGGCAGGAGGGACAGCAGAGGCAGCCAGACCTCCAGGTTCAGCCTCAGGCCGGCCTTCAGATCTCCTCATTTCGGAGATTTGGCAAGTTTTCTCAAGGATGACAGTCCTTCTCAGATGAAGCATCCATGTTAATGTCAAGGTTTAGGTTGACAGTTAAGTCATTAGCTTCTGTTTCCATGCATCAGAGCATTCTGGGAGAAATTTTTGTTGTTAATCCTCATCTGAGGGTATTTATTTCCATTGATTTTTTTTTTTTTTTTTTGAGAGTGAGTGGGAGGGAGGGGAGAGACACACAGAGAGAAACATTGATGTGTTGCCTCCTCATGCACCCTGACCAGGGCCGAGGGATTGAGCCTACAACCGAGGTGTGTGCCCTTGAACAGGTATGTGCCCAAAACCATGACCCTTCAATCCGTAGGTGGACACTCTAACCACTGCAAAGTCAGCTAGGGCAAGGAGAATTTTCTGGAAGGCAAAATATGTCAGTGAGCGTTGCCCTAGCTGGTTTGGCTCAGTGGATAGAGCGTCAGCCCGTGGACTCAAGGGTCCCAGTTCGATTCTGGTCAAGGGCACATGCCTGAGTTGCAGGCTCTGTCCCCAGTAGGAGGTGTGCAGGAGGTAGCCAATCAATGATTCTCTCTCATCATTGTTGTTTTTCTCTCTCCTCCCTTCCTCTCTGAAATCAATTAAAAAAAATATCTAAAAAAGAAAAGAAATGTCAGTGCGCTGTTAACAATTAGCAGCCACCATGATGATGACAATGATGGCAACATGCACCCTCCTGCCACTGGGGCAAGAAAAAGTGGGCACATTAGTCCCCACTTCACAGATAAGGAAACTGAGGCACGTGGCATGAGCCTCCTCGGGGTCACAGAGAGAGTAAAGAGGGAGGTGGGGGCTCAGCCCACCCCAGCTAAGGGGACCCCAGCAGTCTGCAGCCTGGGTG
The DNA here is from genome assembly GCA_036971965.1 of Nyctalus aviator. Lineage (NCBI taxonomy): Eukaryota > Metazoa > Chordata > Mammalia > Chiroptera > Vespertilionidae > Nyctalus > Nyctalus aviator. The sequence continues at coordinate 6,949,529 of CM072929.1, read as the reverse complement.
TGAAGGTGCAGGGGGGAAGTGCTCGGGGATCTGCCTGGGACAGGCTGTACTGTCAGCACTTCCAGAGCCACATTTTCCTGTGGTTTCGGGAGACACCAGTGCCCCCATCTCTCCCACAAACCACTGGGCTGTCAGCCTCGGTGATATCACTGGGCAGGCTCCCTGACCCCTACTCCGGGGGGCCCCCCCCACTCCCCCCCCCCCCCAGAGTCTGCACTGCGCGGGAAAAGCCACTCCAGCCCTTCCTGGGACTTGGGTCGTCCCTGGCAGTGTGGAATTAGGGGTTCGGAGGGAGGCATTCATTCGGAGCTGGGGCCCAGACTCCCACCCCGCAGCACTAGCGGGTGCTCCACCTTCTGAGGTCCCGCCCACCACTCTCTCAGCCCAGCGCCCGCAGCCAGGAAACAGCATGGCCGCCGCCCCCTGCTGTCCACAGACGGTACTGCTGGGGAGGGAGCGTCCCCAAGGCCTGGGCCACATCTCCCAGGGTGACTGGTACCTGAAGAGGGTGCAGGAGAGGGAGAGGAGAGGAGAGAGGCCTCCTGGGAAGTGCTGTCTTCATGTCCTGATCCTCCCTCACAGAGGGATCTGGCCAAGAAAGGATTTCCTCTGGTTTGTGCCATTGAAAGGCCCAACTATTGTCTAGGAGGAAGCACAGGGCCTGGGCTTCTGAGAGCCCCTCCTCCCCACAGTCCTCCGCTCCATTTCCTGGGCCACTCCGGTTCAGGGTTCGAGGCCCGTCCCTCTTTCCTGTTGGCTGCCTGCCTGTCTGCCCAACCCCAGGAGGCTGCTTTCAGGACCAAGTTCAAGCCTCGTCTGGCCCCGCTGTCTCTGCTGCTCCTCAGCACTGGCCCTCAAGCCCCGCCCCAGGCGGCAGTCCATCCTCCTTCCTCCACCCTCCCTCCTCCCACGATTCTGAGACGGAATCTGCCCATGTTTCTGTCCGTCTCTGCAGAAGTGGGATTGAGGTTGTGTCTCTTGGTGTCAAGCTCCGGGGTCCCAGTGGCGCCTCCAGAAGGGTCCCCGGGCCTGCGCCTGCGGTGCGGGGTGGAGGGCGGACTAGCACGCCAGCCCATCTCTTACGCTGCCGGGGAGGCCCTGCCAGGGATTCTCCCCAATTCCCGGCCTCTGACTCAGGAACGCTGTGCTCAGACCTGGCGCGCAAGCCAGACCGTAACAGGCATCGAACTCTGGCATCGGACACAGAAACAGACTTCTGGAAAACGGGTTTATTTTTGTTTCTGTAAATGCCGGCTCCACGATCAGCACAGACACGGAGCAATCTCAATGGAGTTTATCCGGAGGATGGTCTGCGCGCTCACAATAACTGGGAGAGAGAGAACTCGGTCACAGCCTGACCACAACCTGACCTTGTTCACCAGCCACCAGAGACCCGCCGCCCGACACCTCCTCTTCCCATGAGGCAGGGATTCCCGCTGTGACCAAGGGCTGTACACGACACGCATGTCTGAGACAGGACAGCTCAGCCTGTAGGGTCCCCGCCGGGGGAGCCTGTGACACGCGGGGAGATCCTCAGCGCCCTTCCTTGTCATACCCACAGGGGAGAAGCCCAGAGCAGGCGGGACCGCAGGGCACCAGCTCCGCTTTCTGTCACTTACTTCTCTTCTTCCTGTAGTTTTTCCTTTTCTTAAACTTCATGTTGATCTTGGGCCATGACTCTGTCTTTTCAATGACGGTGGCTTCTACGCGAACAAGATCCCTCCTGGAAATAAACGACAGACCTTCCCGATGAGCTGGCCACGCTGCCGATGCTTTACGTACGGTTTTCAAACATGAGGTTTACTTTCCTTTTTTGCTGATCATAAGAGCGCTATGTGACCCCTGCAGACATTTTGGAAGCTACAAAGAAGCGTAACAAAGACGGTGCAGGCTGTCCACAGGTCTTACGGGCTGTGTGGGAACGAGTTAGTAACAGCCCAGTGCCCTGGCATGGGTGTCCTGCCCCGGGGGCCCTTCGCACCCGCCATCATGAAGGACAAGCCTCTGGCGTTTGGCGATGGTTCGAGTGATGGACGCCCCCCCGCCCCCCCCCTCACCGCCCGGCCCTGGGCAGAGCCCCATCGGAGAGCACGTTACCCCAAGAGCGGCTTGCCCAGCAACGTGAAGTCGTCAGCGCCGACCAGCAGGACCTGCGACGTGAAACAGGGCGTGCCCGTGAGGAACAAACGCGGCGAGAACACGGAGGCCCGGAAGCACCGGGACCGGGAAAGGTATGAGCTGAGGGCGGGATCTGCTATCGCACTGTCGCTTTAAACAAACTGTGAACAGCAGGGGAGTCGGACGCAGGTCGGATAAAACTGGTTATCTGATGCGGCGATCACTTACCGAGTTGTGTCAACCTCCTGTGACAATGATGGAGTTTTATTTATTTATTTATTTATTTATTTTTATTATTATTTATTTATTTTATTTTTTATTTTTTACATATTTTATTGATTTTTTTTGCCCGCCTTCCCTCCCTATTTTTTTATTTTTAAAAAAATATATTTTATTGATTTTATACAGAGAGGAAGGGAGAGAGATAGAGAGTCAGAAACATCGATGAGAGAGAGTCATTGATCAGCTGCCTCTTGCACACCCCCTACTGGGGATATGCCCGCAACCAAGGTACATGCCCTTGACTGGAATCGAACCCGGGACCTTTCAGTCCCCAAGCCAACGCTCTATCCATAGAGCCAAACCGGTTTCGGCAATGATGATGTTTTAATTGAAACAACAAAACCTTAGCGAAGTCTAACACGCAGAGACACCCACACACATCAGACCACGTGTCTCTGAGGCGGTCGCAGGACCGCGAAGGCGTGAAGGCTCCGCTCAGGTGTATCTGCCGCCGCCGGCAGATCGCTGTGCCGCCACCACCTTCTTGGGTAGGGAAACCGGAACCTTACCTTCTCCAACCGAATCCTCTCTCCACACGCGAGGTCCAGCTCGTTTTCGATGAGGATTAGGTCCTCGGCGGTGACCTTCCACTGGTGGCTGGCGAAGTGCACCACGGCGAAGAGCCGGCCGTACTGGCCCCTGGCGATCAGCTCGTTCACCTTCCGCACGACCTCTGCGGGGAGGAGCCGCGGCGTCACCGGTGGAAAGGCAGTATCCACAGGGGCCCCCCCTCCGCTCTCCTGCAGCGGTGTGGAGGGAGGGGAGGAGGGGGGCGCCGGTGGGGTGGTCGCAGGGTGGTGACAGCTGGTGGCCGAGCCTCGCGCTCCCCGCCGCAGGCACAGGCGCCCGGGCACGGGGTCCCCTCTATCCCAGCAGCACTGGCCGCGTGGTATGCAGGGCACACGGCCCTGACAGAGGAAGCTCCCCACGCTGCCCAGGTGCCCTGCCTCCCGCCGCTCTCTGGCCTGAGCGCACAGGGTGCTGCCTCGGGTCTCACACCCTGTTCAGCTCCCAGTTGTTCTCAGTAAAGAGCCGGGGGCCAGGAAGGGTGCAGACCCTGAGAGGGAGAGCAGGCCTTTCTGTGAACACAGGAAACCCGGAACGCTGCCCTGCACAGCCGCCTGCTTCCCCCTTCTGTGGTCACTGCCTCTGCTCAGGTCACCACCCTCTGTCCTCTGACCGTTTACTGTCTGAGCAGCGTCTGCGGAGACCCCACCCGCGGGCCTCGCCTCGGCGGGTGCAGGGCGGAACCCGCACAGCTCCTGCCCTGAGATAGTCCCACCAGAGGCTGAACGAGGCCCAGGGCCGGGACCCAGACTGCGCCTTATTTTTCTCTGTCTTCAAAACAGTGTTTGAACTAGATGATTCCAGCCCTGGTTGGTTTGGCAACGTGGATCGAGCATCAGTCTGTGGACTGAAGGGTCCCGGATTTGAGTCCGATCAAGGGCACATGCCCTGGTTGCGGGCTTGATCCCCAGTGGGGGGCGTGCAGAAGGCAGCCGGTCAATGGTTCTCTCTCATCACTGACATTTCTCTCTCTCCCTCTTCCTTCCTCTCTGAAATCAATAAAAACACACACACACACACACACACACACACACAAAACAACTAGATGGTTCCATGCGTTGAGGCGGACCTCCCGCTTTCTGGGGAAACTGAGGACCTCACACTCCCTCCTGGCCGGGTGGCTGCGGTCACAGGCGCTCCAGGCTGACATGCCCCTGACACCCTGGAGGCTTCTCCACAGCCAGGCCGGGCCGGCGGCCACTGGCTGTCACGCAGCTTCTCTTCCGTGTGATGAGAAACCTGTCCAAACCCACGTTTCTCTCAACAGCGGGAAGACAGATGGACGGAGGCCTTCCCTCCCGAACGCCACCTGCTTGGAACACGGCCGGTGCGCAGGGGTCTCTGCTGAGTGAGCGGCTCTCGAGCCCGCTAAGCAGAGGCTCCCGGTGCGGGTCTGGAGCACGGAGAGCCGACACCCTGGCTCCGCAGCCAGGTGGCCGCCTGAGTGGGGGGTGCTGCCTGCCTCCGCCCCTTCCTTACCTGCGTGGTGTCTGGTCTCCTCCACGGGGTCTGGCAGAACGACTTCAGGCCAAGGGGGTGAACTCAGGGTTGTCTTAGGAACGTACCTGTAAAGAACATTTTATGCACACGTCACTCGTGTGAAAAGGCAGTTCAAAATCATAAGACATGGCTGTGTGCAACTGTCGGGAGGGACAGGGTCTAGCATGTCACCCGGTCACGTATGCAAACCCCCTTTCCTCTGGCTGCAGAGTCCCGGCTGCAGCCTGGGGCTTCCCACGTGTGCCCGCCACCTGGTCCTGCTCTTGTCTGTGTACACCCACCAGCCACGGGGACTTGGCCAAATCTACCTTCTGTAGCTGACAGTGCAGCTTCCTCCCTCAGGGTGACACTGAACACGGAATCTGCCGTTTCAAACGCCACAGGCTCCTCCGAGCAGTTCTGCCCCCACAGGCCCGGGTGCAACCTCCCGTTAGAAACCTCCCAGCGGGAGCCACAACGTCCCTTTGCTAACCAGAGCGCTGGGAGGTCAGGACACCTTATTCTTTGCACTCTTGACATTCTGTCTACATTTATTTATGTCAAGGATCTGAGAAAAACACTATCAAAACGGTCAGAAAACAGAAATATTCCTAAAAACCCAAATGCCTGAAGTTTTGTGTCAGAAAGATGGTGAAAGGAAGTCACCAAACCCATGTCAACCTTACCCTTCTGGACGCGAGGTGCTCTGCGACTGGAGCCTCCGGGAGGCGGACCACAGGGAGGCTGGGGACAGAGAAACAGGGGCAGTGACTCCGTGAAATGCAAGCCTCCCCGGAAGACACGCAACGCACAGCTGTCGCTGGTATCGCTTTAAATCGATCACTACTGTCTACAGAAAACCGAGGCCAACAAAGCTCAGAGCACATCACGTGCAGTCACTGGCTGTTACCATAGCATCGCGATGCATTCATCACACCACCCCAGGGGCCCACAACCGCACCGCCCGCCCAGTAACCCACTCCTTGACCCCCAAGTGCCTGGTAGTTCAGACCCTGCTCTGCCCAAGTGCAGGGGCCTCCAAGAAGGCCCTGTTGGGCCGGCCTCCGGGTATTCCCACCCCATTGTCCCCCCACATGGAGCTGGTTTCCGTGACCAATGGCATGTGACTGAGGTGATGGAACAGCTGAGCTCACTGCCAAGGCAGTGCCAGTATTTTGCTGAGAGTCCGCAGGAGTTTCCATTTCTTTCTTTCTTTCTTTCTTTCTTTCTTTCTTTCTTTCTCTCTTTCTTTCTTTCTTTCTTTCTTTCTTTCTTTCTTTCTTAAAAATATATTTTATTGATTTTTTACAGAGAGGAAGAGAGAGGGATAGAGAGTTAGAAACATCGATGAGAGAGAATCATTGACCAGCTGCCTCTTGCACACCCCCTACTGGGGATGTGCCCTCAACCAAGGTACATGCCCTTGACCGGAATCGAACCCGGGACCTTTCAGTGCGCAGGCTGACGCTCTATCCATTGAGCCAAACCGGTTTTGGCAGGAGCTTCCATTTCATTAGAGAAAAGGCAAAAGCGCTCAGGGGGGCCCACAGGGCGGTGGTAGGGTCACCCCATCCCTCTAACGCGCTTCCCCTCGTTCCCGGGCACCTGCCTCCATGGCCTCCTCGCTCTCGCCGGATCACGCCAGGCACGCACCCGCCTTGAAGCCTGTCTGTTGACTGCTCTTTCCCTGAAGCCCTTTCCCACCGCAGGGACCTACAAGGCTGATCCCCTCATTTCTTCTGGGTCTCCACCGAAACGCCCCCTCAGTGGAGGACTTCCCCGATCATCCTATTCAAAACTGTTATTTTTCTCCACAAGACTTATCAGCTCGTGACACACTATGTCATTTGCTCATTTAAAAAGCCTGTGTGCACACCCCCTCTCCACAAGAATGCTAGCTAGCCCCCTTATAAGCAACGGCCGTCGTCTGTTTATTATGGGTGTTTCCCCACCCTGGGCCAGCATTTGACACGGAACAGGCACTCAATGAATGACCAATGAAATCTGCTCTGCTCAGTCATCAAATGAAGCCCCTGGCCTGGCTGCTTTCTCCCACATTTATGTAATCTTCGTTACTTTCCTTACTTAAGTCCAAATGCATAAAATAAATTGCAAAACTGTTATTCTCCAGAGTATTTGAGATCTTGCTGCCCGGCAATTGTCGTTTTGACTCAAATTTTACATAATTCTACATAATAAAACGCCAAAATGCAAATCGACTGAATAGAGGCACAACCAGTCCCTATTACGTGCACTGACCACCAGGGGGCAGGTGCTCAGTGCCAGAGTTGCCCCCTCTAGTGGTCAGTGCACTCTCACAGAGGGAGCACAGCTCAGCCAGAAGTCAGGCTCACAGCAGGCAGGTGGTAAGGAGAGAGGGGTCCTGGACTGCAGAAGGGCATCGGCTGGGCAAGAATCTCATGCTCTGTGCCTCTAGTAAACTTATAATGAAAATTCTCTACAGGTTTGGACATTTATATGGACACACCAAAGATAAGTCGACCTTCAAAAGATGATTAAGCCGAAACCGGTTTGGCTCAGTGGTAGAGCGTCGGTCTGCGGACTGAAAGGTCCCAGGTTTGATTCAGGTCAAGGGCATGTACCTGAGTTGCGGGCACATCCCCAGTAGGGGGTGTGCAAGAGGCAGCTGGTCGATGTTTCTCTCTCATCAACATTTCTCTATATCTCTCTCTTCCTCTCTGTAAAAAATCAATAAAATATATTAAAAAAAAGATGATTAAGAATCATCTTAAATAATAAACAAAACAACATAACCATGACACTATTATGGCACCTAAAAAAAGGCGAAATTCTTTAAAACTGTCATATATACATTTAGGTCATTTAAAAAACATACATAAACATTCCTGCATGCAAACACACACTCCAACCATTTTCAGGCTGAATATAACCTTTTTGGAGCCTCATAACCCAGTGACTAAAACACAGCTACGTTTTTGCTGAATGGGTTAAGGTTAGGCAAGGGCATTCATCACCATTTTTCCAGATGAGGTCGATGGTGCTCAGAGAGCGGCTCAAAGCGGGTCCTGGCAAAGCACAGGTTTTGTAGCGGGACCGCTCGGTCTGAATCACTGCTCTCCCACCTTCCTGCTGAGTGACCTTGGGCAAGTTACCTAACCTCTCTGTGCTCCCCACTCACAAAGGGCCTGTACACAAGTGGAAGAGCTATCCTCAATGGTTAAGCTACTAACTAAGGACCCAGGATCTGAACCTCGGTTTCCCCCACTCCAAAGCCGGTGTTATAAAAAAAAAAAAAAAAGGCGATCGGCACCGAAGGACACACACATACACACATGGCGGGGTGGCGGAAAGCACCGCTTGCCCCACTTCCTCCCTTCACCCGCGGCCCTGGCCTCACCCGCTCCGGGCCCCGACGGTCTGAGGATGCTACGGCCGCACGCGGACACCAGCCGCCCGAAGGCGACTGGCAGGGCCGAGGCCGCCACGGCCGCCGCCATGTTCGACCGGAAGCGGAAGTGGAGGCGCCGCGAACCTGGTGCGTCGACGCACGGGGCCCGGCGGGGAACATCTCCCCGCGCGGCGACGGGACCTCGGCGGCCCCCGCACGGGTCGCACAGCGGCGGCGATGGCCTCGGCGGCGGTGGAGACCTTCGTGACCAAGCAGCTGGAGCTGCTGGAGCTGGAGAGAGACGCGGAGGTGGAGGAGCGCAGGTACGGCCGCCGGCCCTCCTCTCGGGGTCGGTGATCTGCTCTGACCCAGGCGGACCCTCCGGGGCCCGGTCTCCCCCAGAGGTGGAGACCTCGTCACCTCCCTGGGCGGCCCGTTCTGGATTTGGACCCTTTCGTTTTTCGGTCCGAAGTTCCCCTCCCCGAACTTTCATGCCGAGATCCCGCCTCTGCCCAGCTTTACTCCCATCGCCTGCTCAGCCCTCTTCCTCCTGGGTCCGCGCTGCGGATGTTGGCACCGGTGTGTGCCAGGCCCCATGAGCGTGGTTGGCATTGGGAGCCGGGGTATGAGCGCGGGGTGTGGGGTGGGGTGGGTTGGGGTGGGGCGGGGAGATAGACGCCTAAGCAGCCCCCCTCCTGCGTGACAAGTGGCCGGTGCTGAGGCTGTGCGCGGGGCTGGGGAAGAAACCCGGAGCCGGGAGCGGCGCGAGGGGCGCTTCAGGGAGGAGGTGGAGCCTGGACACAGTTGCAGGGAAATCCGGGTGCAGGTGGCTCCGAGGGGTAGCAGCCCTGTGTCAGAACGGGAATAGGCGTCTCACTGAAACACTCAGCGCACAGTGATGGAGGCTGTAAATCCTTCCCTCTCATTGCCAGTTCCTCTAACCCCCAGGCCGAGTCTACAAAGCACCGCTACTGATATTCTGTCAGAGGCGCTGAGGGGAGAGGGGAGGGAACCTGCCCAACGCAGTGCAGCCAGAGGCAGGACTGGATTCCAGAGCTTACACTCCACCGGTGCAGTCTATACATGTATGGGGTTTGTTGAGAGGTTTTGACAGTTAAGAGCTTGTGGGGAATCCCAGCTCCTTTATTTTTGGCTGTGTCGCTTTGCAGGTTATATCTCTGAGCCTTAGATACCTTATCTGTAAAATGGGATCGTTCCCACCTCACAGGTTTGCTGAGAGAATGAAAGGATTTTATTAAAAGTCATGTGCTCAGCTTGGTACCAAGTGCAGAGCAATTGGTACCCCCGTGAGAAGGTAAATGGGCATCAGGTTGAGAAGGGCCTTGCCGAGGGGCTTGTATGATATTCTGGTGCAGAGGATGGCTTTCATGGAAGTTAGGCAGGTTTTTTTTTTTTGCAAAAATAGATTTGCATTTTAGGAGGATCACTTGGGTGCTGAGAGCTTTTTTTGTTGTTCTTTTTAGAGAGAGTGGAAGGAGGGGGGAGAGAGAGAGAAACATCCATGTGAGACACATTGATTGGTTGTCTCCCACTTGCACCTGACTGGATCTGGGATGGAGCCTGCAACCCAGGTACCCTGTCCTTGACCGAATTGAACCCGGAACCCTTCAGTCCACGGGCTGACCATCTCTCCACTGAGCCAAACTGGCTAGGGCCAGGAAGCTCCCGTTTCATCCAGGCTGCCAGTGATGCGGGCTCTCGAGGGGAGAGGGAGAGGGAGAGGTGGATCCAGGCTGTAAACAGGAAGGACCCGATAGGACTCAGTGACTTGAACCAGGACGGGGGAGAGAGTAGAGAAGGGGAAGGTGGCGGAAGGTTCTGACTCAGGAGACTGGGGGAAGGGCTGAGTCATGAACTGCCCGCGGGCAGGTCTGAGAGGGACAGAGCCGGAATTGCACTGGCTCCTGTTTGGCGCTTGTGTCAGGTCTTCATTTTCTTCCCTTTCCCGTTTCTCCTGCCCAGGTGGGAATGACCACAGTGAGGACAGGGTGGGAATGACCACGGTGACTACAGGGTGGGAATGACCATGGTGAGGACAGGGTGGGAATGAGCACGGTGAGGGCAGGGGGGGAATGACCAGGGTGAGGACAGAGGGGGGGAATGAGCACGGTGAGGACTGACCACCGTGAGGACAGGGTGGGAATGAGCACGGTGAGGACAGGGTGGGAATGAGCACGGTGAGGACAGGGTGGGAATGAGCACGGTGAGGACAGGGTGGGAATGAGCACGGTGAGGACAGGGTGGGAATGAGCACGGTGAGGACAGGGTGGGAATGAGCACGGTGAGGACTGACCACCGTGAGGACAGGGTGGGAATGAGCACGGTGAGAACAGGGTGGGAATGAGCACGGTGAGGACAGGGTGGGAATGAGCACGGTGAGGACAGGGTGGGAATAAGCACGGTGAGGGCAGGGTGGGAATGACCACGGTGAGGACAGGGGGGGAATGAGCACGGTGAGGATAGGGTGGGAATGAGCACAGTGAGGACTGACCACAGTGAGGACAGGGTGGGAATGAGCACGGTGAGGACAGGGTGGGAATGAGCACGGTGAGGACAGGGTGGGAATGAGCACGGTGAGGACAGGGTGGGAATGAGCACGGTGAGGACAGGGTGGGAATGAGCACGGTGAGGACAGGGTGGGAATGAGCACGGTGAGGACTGACCACGGTGAGGACAGGGTGGGAATGAGCACGGTGAGAACAGGGGGGAATGACCACGGTGAGGACAGGGTGGGAATGAGCACGGTGAGGACAGGGTGGGAATGAGCACGGTGAGGACAGAGTGGGAATAAGCACGGTGAGGACAGAGTGGGAATAAGCACGGTGAGGACAGGTTGGGAATGAGCATGGTGAGGGCAGAGTGGGAATGAGCACAGTGAGGACAGGGTGGGAATGAGCACGGTGAGGACTGACCACGGTGAGGACAGGGTGGGAATGAGCACGGTGAGGACTGACCATGGTGAGGACAGGGTGGGAATGAGCACGGTGAGGACAGGGTGGGAATGAGCACGGTGAGGACAGGGTGGGAATAAGCACGGTGAGGGCAGGGTGGGAATGAGCACGGTGAGGACCGGTTGGGAATGAGCATGGTGAGGGCAGAGTGGGAATGAGCACGGTGAGGACAGAGTGGGAATAAGCACGGTGAGGACAGGGTGGGAATGAGCACGGTGAGGACTGACCATGGTGAGGACAGGGTGGGAATGAGCACAGTGAGGACAGGTTGGGAATGACCACGGTGAGAACAGGGTGGGAAAGAGCACGGTGAGGACAGGGTGGGAAAGAGCACTGTGAGGGCAGAGTGGGAATGAGCACGGTGAGGACTGACCACGGTGAGGACAGGGTGGGAAAGAGCACGGTGAGGACAGGGTGGGAAAGAGCACTGTGAGGGCAGAGTGGGAATGAGCACGGTGAGGACTGACCACGGTGAGGACAGGGTGGGAAAGAGCACGGTGGGACAAAGGGTGGAGTGAACACGGGGAGGACAGAGATTGACGTTCACTCCTGCCGTCTTCCAGGTCCTGGCAGGAGAACGTCTCTCTGAAGGAGCTCCAGCGCCGCGGTGTGTGCCTGCTGAAGCTGCAGGTGTCCAGCCAGCGCACCGGGCTGTACGGACAGCTGCTGGTCACCTTCGAGCCCCGGAGAGGCGCGTCTGCGGGGGTGCTTCCCAGCAACAGCTTTTCCTCCGGTCTGTGCCTTTCTGACGTGGGCACGTAACTGAGTGTGAGCAGCCTCAAGCTGGGCTCTGTCCTCGGAGGCTGAGAGGAGAGGGGCAGGGACCTGCCCAGCGTGAGGCAGGGAGTCAGGACCTGTTGCAGAGTTTGAGTTCACGTGGCCAGTGCCGTGGCTGCCATTGGCGGGGTGAAGGGGGTTGCTGAGTGTCTTTCAGGAGTGACGGAGCAGGGCCTGTCAGTACAGGGGGTTGGAGCTCGGGAAACCCAAAGGTAAACGTGTGTTCAGTTAATGAGCGCTGGGGAGGGAATGGCCGCGGAGACCGATGGCTCCTGGACAAACAGGAAGTGGAGGGAGTGGCATTTATGCTGAAAGCAGCCAGCTGAGGGTTGGGTGTGTTGCTGCAGCTGTGGGCAGGGTCAGGTGGAGCTGTTCTTCTGAGGAGCGGTTTTGAGGCTCAGAAGCTTCGAGATGCATTTGGAAACAGGAGCTCCTATTCTGGGCACTCATGGGGCGATCACGGGGGGGGGGGGCGCGCGGGGGGTCCTCTGCCCCAGGAGTACTGTTGCCACCTGATGTTTCTCTTTAAGAGTTGGGGAAGGTACATGCCCTTGAACGGAATTGAACCTGGGACCTTTCAGTCCGTAGGCCGATGCTCTATCCACTGAGCCAGACCGGTTAGGGCTCATGTGTGTGATTTAGATGTTAACTGTTCATTTTCTAAAGAAAGTGACAGGATATTTGAAATGACCTGGGACTTACTGTATAAAATAATTCACGTTTAGCTTTGCTCAGTGTTTGCATAACTTGAGCCTTTGTTTTGCAGGCGATATTGTGGGTCTGAACGATGAAGGAGGCCAGCTGGCCACTGGGGTCCTGACCCGGATCACCCAGAAGTCGGTCACTGTGGCCTTTGACCAGTCCTGTGACTTCCAGCTGAGCCTGGACCAGCAGAATTCCTACCGGCTGTTAAAACTTGCCAATGACGTCACTTACAAGCGCCTGAAGAAGTAAGCGTGTGACTGGACCTCGCGTGTAACGTTTTCCTTAAACACGGCTCGGGCTCAGCCCGCCACGCCTGGGCTGGGCAGAGAGCAGTGGCTTGGGGCTGGGCTTGTCCATGCGCCCTCTGCGGAGCTGGGGGCTGCAGGCGGAGGGGGGGCTGGGGCTCCGCCCTGACTTCCTAGCGGTGCTCCCTAAGCCCCGCCCTTGGCTTTTCTCCCCGGCAGAGCCCTGATCGCCCTGAAGAAGTACCACACGGGCCCCGCCTTCTCGCTCATAGCAGTCCTCTTCGGTGGCGCAGCCCCCAGCCCCGCCGGCGACACACGTAAGAGCTCGTGCTTTCTCTCTTCTGGTTGGAACCGCGCTGGAAGCTCTGGGGGGTGTCGTGGCCGTGAGGCCGCTCTGTCACGAGGTTGAGGAGGTACAGGTAGGAGAAATCACCTTGATTTCTTTAGAAAAATTCCTGGGAGTGACTCCGGTGAGCTGGGCTCTTTTTCCTGGGCTGAGCATCAGAAAAAGCTCCTTCCGTTGGCTTTTCTAGGTTCTCTGGCCCTGCTGCCTTTCGAGACGGCGGTGTCTTCCAGCCTAGTGCCCTGGAAGTGGGTGGCAGCCACTCACCCTGGAGGGCCACCTCACCCGTGCTCGAGAGCCTTGCTTTTGGTGTGAGAGTCTCCTGGGGTTGTTCGCTCCGCGCGCTGTAGACACTAAGAGTAACACACGTGTCATGGAAAACTAGGATATTCAGAAGCAGAAAAGCAGGGAGTCAGTCACCCCGAAGCCTGCCACTCGGTTCGCCTCACGAGCGCCTGTGTCTCATCTTCATCTCTTTCCTACATCCATATCCACATCCACATCCACACCCACATCCGACAGGTGTGTTACATGCACGCACACAAGCACACAGGCACGCACACACATTATTTGTTTACCCCTGTGAAGGAGAGTGACACGTCTTGATGGCGGCTGATGCCTGAGGAGAAAGGGGCACGGTGTGGAGCAGTGGGACGTGCTGGGACACGGAGGCTCTCCTGGCAGCACTAACCCGTTCGGGGCTGCGCCTGGGCCTGTGCTTCGGCGTTGCCACACCGTGGGGCGGGTGCCGTGGGAGCAGAGCCGGATACAGCGCCCCCTGCTCCCGGAGCACAGGGCACATGGCAAGTAATCAGTATGGCCATGAGAGTCGGAATTGGAACTCGGCGCTGGCATTTGTTAGTCCTCTTTTTTATTTTCCCTTTTTTTTTTTTTTTTGCTAGTATGCTTTTTTTTTTAAACAAACAAACAAACAAAGACATATCTTTATTGATTTCAGAGAGGAAGGGAGAAGGAGAGAGAAACATAGAGAATATTGATTGGCTGCCTCCTGCATGTCCCCTACTGGGGATCGAGCCCACAACCCCGGGCATGTGCCCTTGGCTGGAATCGAACCCGGAACCTTCGATCTGCAGGCCAATGCTCTATCCACTGAGCCTAACAGGCTAGGGTTCTTTTATCCTTTATTTTTGTCATTTTATGGGCACATATAAAGGGACAATAAGTTCCCAGAAATATTTACCTTGAAGAGTCTGTTATCCTGGAGCTTGAGTGGTGAGGGTTTTGAGTAAAGGGACAGAAGGCCCATGTCAGGCTGTGCGGGCTGGTGCAGGAGCAAGCCGGGGTTGGGGGGATGGGGAGGGAGGGGCGACGTGGCGGCGCGGCTGGGTCCCAGGAGAGCCCGGCTCATGCTGGATTTGGCCTGATGTGCAGCCTGCGGCTTCCTGTACTAGGGGATCTTTTGGAAACAAAGCAGGTTGATTTTGTGTCAGCCGGGTGCCTCACGGGAAGCCCCGCTCCCTCCGGTGCTCCTCAGCACCCGGAGAGCCGGCCCGAGCCTGTCGCCTCTCCCACAGGGGCGCCGGCCTTCCACAACGCCGCCCTGGACTCCTCCCAGCGGGAAGCGGTTTCGTTCGCGCTGGCCCAGAAAGAGCTGGCCATCGTCCACGGGCCTCCTGGCACCGGGAAGACCACCACTGTGGTGGAGTTCATCCTCCAGGCTGTGAAGCAGGGCTGCAAGGTGGGCTGGGCTCTCCCTGCACTGCCCCGCCCGGGAGGGAGGGCGGGCGGGTCCTGGCGTCCCTGACGTTAGCTGAGCACTGGGGGCCCTTTCTGCGTCCTGGCAGCCGAGTGGCACACGGGATGTGCCCTGGGCCACCTCGATGGGGGTGGCAGTGCCAGGACACGGGAGGGTGGGGGGAGGCCAAGGGCCCCTGTTCTTGGTGTTGATGGAGGAGGGACTCTCCTCTCCGCCGCCGCCTGCTGTAATGGTGGGACTGCTGTTCTGGAAGCAAGGCTGGGCCGTTCAGAGCGTCCCCGTCCGCTTGTTGGGTGAGAGCAGGATGTGATTGGTGATGAGACGGGGCCACAGCCAGGTTATGTCCAGGCCCATGGGTTTGTTCTTTCCAGTTACCAGTCCCCGCACGCCCGGTGCTCGGGGGCCAGAGGCTCTCCAGCCCCGATTCCCGTTGTGCAGACACGGTGACAGTGCGCATTGACGTGCCCCCGGCCCCGCAGCTGAGGCTCACCCCTTGGCATCCGGGCGCCCACACCACACCCTCTCTCCTCTCCGAAAGGCGTTCTGTTGGCTCCAGGGTAAACCCAGGCGGTTTCCTTGAACACGAGTCCCCAAACCCGACCTTGAGCTTTGCGCCCAGGTCCTGTGCTGCGCGCCCTCCAACATCGCCGTGGACAACCTGGTGGAGCGCCTGGCGCGGAGCGGACGGCGGGCGCTGCGCCTCGGGCACCCCGCCCGGCTCCTGGAGCCCATCCAGCAGCACTCGCTGGACGCGGTGCTGGCGCGCAGCGACGGCGCCCAGATCGTGGCCGACATCCGGAGGGACATCGACCAGGTCTCGGTACGTGTGTCCCAGCCGGGTGCCCTCTCGGAGGCTCCGGTTTGAGGTGGCATTTTCTCCTGTCCTCGGTCTGCGAGCTTTCTGGCTCCCCAGGCCCTGCGTTCGTTCCCTGGTTTCCTGAAAGGTCCCATCCTGGGCGGCTCTCCGAGCTCGGGTCTTACTGTGGCCTGGCGCTCCTCGGGGCCTGGCCTCCCGGGGCCGGAGCCCGGAGTCAGCCTTTCCCGCAGGGCAGCGGGTGGCGCAGGGCGGCCAGTGCAGGGCCAGCGGGGCGGGGACGGACCCGCGGTCCCTCAGCCCGGGAGGCGTGCAGATGTCTGCGGCGTGCTGGCGCTCCGTCCCAAACGCACAGGAGGGCCTGGCCCTGCTCCTGACTAAACCATGCCGTCTGCTCGGAGCTGGGCACAGTGGCCCTCCTGTCACTGCCGCTGGACCCTGTCCTTCAGAGCGGACATACAGGGAAGGAAGGGGCGGCGTCTCTTTAGTCCTCACCTGAGGGTGCTTTCCCGCTAGGAAGGGTGGGGAGAGAAGCATCCATGAGAGAGACACATGGATTGGTTGCCTTCCAAATGCACCCCGTCCGGAGCTTGGGGTTGAGCCTGCAACCGAGGTTCATGCCATTGGCTGGAAATCGAACCCTTGACCCTTTGTCTGCAGGCCGATGCCCTAACCACTGAGCAACCAGCCAGGGCAGGGATTACAGCTCTTTTTTAGTATTAAAGTGAGTTGGGGTTTATATAGTCATTTAATGGGCTAAACAAAAAAACATTTTTAAATCTCTTGACAAATGTGGGGTAAAAAGGAAGCTCAGCCGCTCTGTGTACGCGCTACTAAACCAGGTCCTGAGGGGCAGGAGCCTGTCCGTGACCCGGGGCGGGACTGGGCTCACAGATACAGCGCCCTCTGCTGCAAGGACCGGCGTCCTGTCTGCCTTGCCCTGTGCAGCGACACTGGCTCTAAGGCCAGGCCGGTGGCAGGTGCTTAGCACTTTGTGTATCTGTTGCTCCTTCAAGAAAGAGTTTGACTTTGTTGCCTTTTAATAAACTTATCGAAATGGACCAAGGGATTATAAATAAAAGCACTTTGTGAACTAAAAAGAGCTAACTAAGTGCTAAGTTGTGTCAAAGTGGTTGTATTTTCTGCCTGGCTGGTGTAGTGGTTGGCACACGAACTGTAAGTTCAAAGTTCAATTGCTCGTCAGGGCACATGCCCAGGTTGAGGGCTTGGTCCCCAGTAGGGGGCGTGCAGGAGGCAGCCCACCCAGGATTCTCTCTCATCGTTGATGTTTCTGTCTCCCCTGCTCCTTCCTCTCTCTGAGATCAGTTTTAAAAAAGGGGTTATGTTTTCTTTGCTTTCCTTTGTAGGTGAAAATTAGGAAGACCCAGGATAAGAGAGAGAGGAGTACTTTTCAAAATGAAATCAGGCTGCTGAGGAAGGAGCTGAAGGCGAGGGAGGAAGCCGCCATGCTGGAAAGCCTGCGGGCGGCCGACGTGGTCCTGGCCACAAACACTGGTGAGGAGGGGCCCCGCCCTCGGCCTCTGGTGTCCCCCTCAGTTTTCCGATTGTGTAGGACGGTGCTCCCTCCCTGCCGGGCAGAGCTCACCGGGAAGCCTTCTGGGCCTTGGAGGTTTCTCTGGGAGGTTTTTCACTGCACGGCGGATTTCCTTAACTGATAACGGGACTATGTTCAGGTTAGCTCTTCTTACGCGAACCGGTGTGTTGGAAGGAATGAATCCATTTAATCTGAGTTGTTGAGTTTATTGGCGCGACGTCGTTCATAATGTGGTTTTATCACCTTAAAGATGAGGAGCAGGCTCGGGGGTAGGAGTGTCTCTCGGGCCAGGTCTGCGCACTGAACTGTCTCAGAGCAGCAGCGGGGGCAGGGGGAGCTGATGGGCTGGTTCTGACTCGTGGAGGTTTGGTCTCTGGGTGTCGGTTCAGCAGTTAATTGTTCTGAAAACACTTTAGAGGAGAATTAGTTACATTTTATATTCAGAAAATGAAGGAGCGTTTATACATAAGATGGCCTTCCAAGGACTTGGGTCGCAGCCCCGAAGGGGTGATGGGTTTTGGTGATTGAGGCTGGGGACACACCGCCTCACGTAGGGCAGGCGCTATGGGCCTTTGCCGTCCTCGCCAAGTTATCATTCTGGGCTGCCCCTTAGTTAGGCTGAACATGAGGCCGGGCTGTTGGCGTCTCTGTCGGCGTCTCTGTCGGCGCCTGGCAGCTGTGCTCACAGCCTGTGCCCCCGTAAGCCCGTGGCTCCCTCTCCACCAGGCGCTTCTCCCGACGGGCCCCTGAAGCTGCTGCCGGACGGCTACTTCGACGTGGTGGTCATCGACGAGTGCGCCCAGGCCCTGGAGGCCAGCTGCTGGGTCCCCCTGCTGAGGGCCAGGAAGTGCGTGCTGGCCGGGGACCACAAGCAGCTGCCGCCCACCATCGTCTCTCCCAAGTGAGCCCTGCCGGGCGCCTCGGCCCCTCCCGTCACCCTTCGCTCTGTCCCCGAGGGCTGGCCCCGAAGCCCCGCTCACAGGAGGCCCTGGCGTGCCGCCCTCACACCTGCCCCTTTAGACGTCAGCCGGTGCTCCTGCAGGCCAGGGCTGGCGTCAGAGCAGCAGGGGCAGGTCCCTGTGGCCTGGGAACCTGGCCCGGGCTTGGATTGAGCACCCCGACGGGCTGCGGGGTGGACGGCCGGGCGCGCTCACCCGCTTCTGTGGGCTGTGCTGCCTGCCCGGGGGTGGGTCAGCACACGGCCCAGCATGGGTCCCGAGGCCTGGTCTGTGGGCACCTCCTTCCACGGGACGCCTCTCCCAGGCCTGCCTGCTGCGGGCACAGTGTCCCCCCCGAGCACAGGCTCCCCGGGGCCCTCCCCTGTGGGCTGACTGACTCTGAGGACACGGCCCGCAGGCCGGCCCCCGGTCAGCTCCCGCCTCGGAACCCTGGCTTCACCACATCTGCACGGCCCCCCTGCCGCGTTCTCCCAGCCCCAGGCTTAGGAGGCTGTTATTCAGCCGACCGCACCTTAGTTCTTGGTCAGAACTGGGGAGCGAGTCGGGTTCGAGGTGCAGCCCTCCCCGGGCCTGGCCTCACGCCAGCCCCCCTCCCCCGCCTCCCGGTGCAGAGCTGCGCAGGCGGGACTGTCGCTGAGCCTGATGGAGCGCCTGGCCCAGGGCCGCTGCGCGGGGGCGGTGCGGACGCTGACGGTGCAGTACCGCATGCACCGGGCCATCATGCAGTGGGCCTCGGAGGCCCTGTACGGCGGGCGGCTCACGGCGCACCCTTCCGTGGCAGAGCAGCTCCTGCGGTGAGTGACGTGGCCGAGGCCGGGTCCTGACGGAGCCCTGTGCCACCGAGGGGCCTGCGGGTTGTAGAGGAGGAGCCGGGGGCGGGCGGTGCTGAGGGCAGGGAGGGAGACGCGGCTTCTGCTCCGAGGGCCTCAGTGTCCACCTGTGCAGGGACCTCCCGGGAGTGGCCGCCACGGAGGAGACAGGCCTGCCCCTGCTTCTCGTGGACACGGCCGGCTGCGGGCTGTCTGAGCTGGAGGGGGAGGAGGACCAGTCTAAGGGGAACCCAGGTGAGCTTTTCTGTCTGTACAGACCCCGGGCTCCTCCGAACACACGCGTCCCTCTAGTTGCCAACCTGGGAGCGGAGGGGAGGGAGCACCGAGGGGCCTCGGGCGGTTGGGAGCCGAGGCTAAGCCTGAGCGCGTCGACTGCTCTTCTCCACGAGCAGCCGCGGGCGGGGCGGGTCCGAGGCGAGTGGAGGCAGCCAGGGTCTGGGCAGCGTTTTATCTTCTGCCCCAGCAGCATGGCCAGCGCTGCCGGGCTGGTCTTGGGATGAGGTCCTCGCTCAGCCCGCAGGACGTCCGCTCGGTTCCACTCCAGGGCGGCCACTAACAGGACTCGTGGCCCTGCTTACACGGAGAGTGATGGTTGTTTCTGGAATTCAGGTTGGCTGGGGGGCCTGTAGTTTTTTCATCCTTAAAATGTATTTGAGAGAGAGAGGAAAAGAGACCCCCACACAGAGACAGAGAGATATGGATGTGAGAGAAACATCAACCGGTTGCCTCCTATACACATCCCAGCTGGGGATTGAACCCGCAACCCGGGCATGCGCCCTGACCGGGAATAGAACTGGTGACCTTTTGGTGCACAGATGACGCTCAACCCACTGGCCACCCACTGGGGTCCTGCATTTTGTTTCTGAGTCTGGGGACGCTCCGACTCAGGTGTGGGGTCCCGGGATGACCCGGATCAGCTCGACAGCGTAGAGGGAGAGCTGCTGGGAGAAGCAGGGCCGACCCCGGGGTGGCTGCCCTGCCCTGGAAGCCTGCTCTCTGTGCCGCAGGGGAGGTGCGCCTCGTCAGCCTGCACGTCCAGGCTCTGGTGGACGCTGGCGTCGCGGCGAGCGACATTGCTGTCATCACGCCATACAACCTCCAGGTGCGAGCACCCCCTTCTCTCCGTGTCTGTCGGTGGGGCCCAGCCATGTCTGCGCTGAAAGGAAAAGGGCCGTTTACTGGTTCTTTTGACCGAAAACCCCAGGCTGGAGTTGGCCACGTCACGTCCGCGTTGAGGCTCAGAGACATCAGCAAGAGCCTCCATCTGTCCGTTTGTCCATCTCACTCGCTCTGCATCTCCTGCCTCATCCTGTGCCGCCGGCCAGGCTGCCTGTGTTGGCTTCTGTTTCCCGCCAGCTCTCCCCGCGCCCCCGGCAGCCTCGGGACGTTGCCCTTACACAGGAGCCCCCGGGAACAGAGGCCGTTGCCACGGGACTCCCAGTTTCCCATCTCGCTGATCTGGCTGTCCCCCTGCCCCAGCCAGTCGCTGTGACCTGGAGCTGGGTCCTCGCCCGGCCCTGGGAGCGGCCGGCCGGGCTTTCTGGAACCCGGGGACAGAGGTGGGAGGGGGCGGTTGCTGAAGGGAAGGCAGGTGCTGGCTCCCTGCAGAGGGCAGGTGGTGAGTCAGCAGAAACAGTGGCTGTTCCCTTCGGGCGTTGGTGTTGGAGGGGGTGGGGGTCCTAGATGGCGGGGGCAGAGGGGGGCAGGGGAGTGATTTTGTTGGCTCTTTTGCACGCCTGTGAGGAGGGCCGTGGTGGAAACTAGGCCGGGGCGGTTCTGTAGGCGAGGCCCTGTGCCGAGTGGAAGGACAGCGTGCCTGAGCCGCCTGGGCCCAGGCTATGGGGGCCCCGGTCTGAGGCCCCGGTCTGCTTGGTGCTTCAGGTGGACCTGCTCAGACAGAGCCTTGCTCACAGGCACCCAGAGCTTGAAATCAAGTCGGTCGACGGCTTCCAAGGCCGAGAGAAGGAGGCGGTGGTGCTGTCCTTTGTCAGGTCCAACAGGAAAGGTATGGCGCGCTCGCCGGGGTCCCAAAAGTGAGTGACACGCGGAGGCGGCTGGGCTCCCGCCGTGCGGTCCCCGGAGAGTGAGCGAGGGGTGCGGGCTGTCCTGCGTGGGGAGAGCCGCGGGAGCGAGGCCTCGGGTTACGGGCCCGCCTGGGCCCCGCGTGCACGGCGGGGGGAGCGGCCCCAGGCGGGAAAGGCGCTCCCGGCCTGGAGCAGCCTGCAGGCTTAGGGCCCGGGCCTGCGGTTGGGGTGGGGGCTGGGAGCCAGGCAGGCTGGGGGCCCGGGCACCGCCCAGGAGGTGGAGCCCCTCAGGCTCAGAGCTCGTCTTCTGGCCTCAAGGCTGCTTCAGCCTCCGGGCCAGCCTTGATGCGCACAGAGCTTGTGGCATTCCAACAGGTAAGAGAGTTAGTTGTTCCCGGAAACAGTGCTAATGGGCTTGGAACAGCTTTTGCAGTGGAAGGTTGGAGACGGGGGAGGTGGGGCAGCTGTGCTGGGCGGGAGAAGGCACTGGAATGGCCCCACTTCTCTCTGCAGTGTCAGCTGCAGCCCCGCCCCGCTGTCACCTGGCTCTGGCTCGGGAGGAGGAGGGGTACTTACTGGGAAATGAGTGACAGGAGGAGGGCCAGCGCAGTGTGAGCCGGGCCGCCCACCGTCCTGATGCGCTGGGGGGAGCAGGGCAGCAGCGGTGGCGTCACGGTGGGGCTTTGGGCCCCGAGTCCGTGGGAGGCCGTGCTGAGCCGGGAGCGGGGCCTGCGTGGGGTGCCTGCGGGGGGCAGGAGAGCCTGCTGCGGTTCCTCAGGCTGAGCTCCCACCCGCCCGCCCTGCCTCGTTACAGGCGAAGTGGGCTTCCTCGCCGAGGACCGGCGGATCAACGTCGCCATCACCCGCGCTCGGCGCCACGTGGCCATCGTCTGCGACTCCCGCACGGTGAGCAGCCACGCCTTCCTGAAGAGCCTGCTGGATTACTTCACGGAGCACGGGGAGGTGCGCACCGCCTTCGAGTATCTCGATGACATCGTCCCCGAGAACTATTCCCATGAGAGTTCCCAGGGTCACGGCCAGGCCGGTGCCAAGCCCCAAGGCTCCGCCGGGGCCGCCAGGAAGCCCGGAAGCCGGCGGCCGGAGGGGGCTGGGGAGGCCAGAGCGACCGCCAGGCTGGGCCAGAAGGCGCCGGACGGGAAGCCCGTGGGCTCTGAGGCCCAGGCTCAGCCCAGCCTCAACGGAGGCGGCCCCGGGGGGGCGGGGAGCAGGGACGGTGCGGACCACTTCAGGGCCCTGATCGCCGAGTTTGTGGCCAGCGAGCAAGTGCAGCTGGAGTTTCCCGCTTCCCTGAACTCACACGACAGGATGCGCGTCCACCAGATAGCGGAAGAGCACGGGCTGCGGCATGACAGCTCCGGGGAAGGGAAGCACAGGTTCATCACTGTGAGCAAGAGGGCCCCGCCGGCCACGCGGGCCACGCAGGCCATGCCGGCCCCGGAGGCCACGCGGGCCACGCAGGCCACGCCCGTCACGCAGGCCACGCCGGCCATGCAGGCCACGCAGGGCACGCCGGCCCCGAAGGCCACGCCCGTCCCGCCGGCCCCGAAGGCCACGCCTGTCCCGAAGGCCCCGAAGGCCACGCCGGCCCCGAAGGCCACGCCCGTCCCACCGGCCCCGAAGGCCACGCCCATCCCGCCGGCCACGCAGGCCACGCCGGCTCTGAAGGCCACGCCGGCTCCACCGGTCCCAGGGGCTCCACCCGTCCCACCCGTGCTGGCAGGGACTGACAGCAAAGCCCCTCTCCATCCCGAGCCCCCCAGCCCCACGCAGACGGAGCCCCCCGGGCGAGAGCCGAGCAGCGCGGACCTGAGGGCTGTGCACCTGGAGAGGCTGCGGCGGGAGAGGGGCAGGCAGGAGCAGCGAGCCAGGGAGGGACCGTGTGGCCCGGGGCTGCGGAAGTTACCAGAAAAGAAAAAGAAGAAAGATGCCAAAGGTGAGTCGGGTCAGCTAATGAGAACACAGGCTGGTGTCCCCTTCACTGGGCCGTTTGCCCCACTTGCAGCGCCCCTCTGCCCAGGCAAGAATCGGGACTCCCTCCTGGTGGGCCTGGCTCTGCACCCCGCGCTTCATGTTTAAGGGTTGGAGTGAGCCCTGAGGGTGGCGGCTGGTCGCAGAGACCCTCGGTCCCCGGAGGCTGGCATGGGGCCTGGCAGGGGAGGTGCGCCCCCTGGAGGAGCAGACGGGGACGGGAGGGAAGAGTCTCAGACCTCTGCCGTGGCGACAGTCCTCCTGACTCAGACCTTGAAGTGCAAGTGCTCACCCCTCCTGGCGGCGCCTGGTTCCTAGCTCTGAGGACGGACACCGTGCTCGTTGCCTTGACCCCGAGAACAGGGATTTGGCGTAGCTGCTCATGGGGCAGCCATGCCCCCTTCCCTCTCCCCGTCCCCGGAGACTCGTTCTTCCCTGTTTGAGTGGCACCCTTCTCCCCAGGACCTGCGGCCCTGGACCTGCCCTCCACGGAGGACTTCGACACCCTGGTCTCGGCCGCCGTGAAGGCTGATAACACCTGTGGCCTCGCCAAGTGCCGGGCCAGCGTCGTGACTCTGGGCCAGCTCTGCCCGCACTGCGGCCACCGCTACTGCCTCAGCCACTGCCTGCCCGAGGTGTGGGCCCCGGCGTAGCTCCCTCCCCGCGGCCCCACGCCTCCGTCCCACCCTCTGACAGTCTGCCAGTGTGGGGCAGCATCCTCCAGACACCCCCGGCCAGCACCGCCGAGTCCCGCACCGGGGTCAGAGGAGGTCATAACTCTGCTTTGGGCACATTTTGCTGCTGAGCGCGGCGGGTGGGCCTCAGCTCTGTGTGTGCACAACTGCGTCACCCCTCAGGGAGGCTGCCGACTGCCTGTGCTCACCTCCGCTCGAGGGAGGTCTGGGCCGGCCAGGCCCCGGGCGAAGGAAGGGAGCTGGGGTGAAGGGTCCGTGTGCGGGAGGGGATGGGGCCCTCCGAGGTCTCACGCTGGGGCTTCATGGTCCCCAAGCTCCAGGATGGGCGGGGCGGCGGGGCCTTGTCCCCACTCACCTGGCGCTGACTCTCGTGTCCCCCCAGATCCATGGCTGTGGGGAGAGGGCTCGCGCCCACGCCCGGCAGAGAATCAGCCGGGAGGGAGTGCTGTACGCCGGCAGTGGGACCAAGGACCGGTCCCTGGACCCCGCCAAGAGGGCCCAGCTGCAGAGGAGCCTGGACAAGAAGCTGGGCGAGCTGAGCAGCCAGAGGAGGAGCAAAAGGAGGGAGAAGGAGCCGTGAGCCCGTCCTCGCCCTCCAGCCTGGTCTCTTCGGACGCGGTGGAGGCCCGCGGCCGTCCTGGTGCTTCCTGTGCCTTGTAGCTGCTCCGGGTCATGTGACCAGGCTGCATGGGCGAGTGAGGGCCGCCGGGAGGGGTGTCCTCTGGCCCAGCGCGCCCTCCCTTGCGCTGGGGTGGGGACGGGCTGCAGTGGCTGTTCCCCGGACCTTCCTGGGAGAGGCTGCCCCAGGTCTCAGCTTTGCTGGCACCAGGCCCCAGGCTCTCCGAGGCCCCTCGCCAGCTGCTTTAAGAGAACCTCAGGTGGATGTATATTTCAACTGCAGAGTTTTATTTGCTCCAGAGAAATATAAGTTATTTAAGAATTAAAGATGTGCACACTACTGCCCACAGTGAGTTATGGCGTTCTTTCCCATCTTGCTCACTTTCCTGATGTTGAAGGTGGGGGGTCGCTGCGGGGGGGCAGCCCTTTCCTGTTAACATGTGACAGACAGGGAGAAACCACTTCCTGTTCTGCTTGGCTACCCCCTTCCTCTCGCCCACCCCCCTCCCGAAGGTCTGTAACCAGGGAGGAGCCAGGGCGGGCCTTTTCCCGGGGGCTGCGTGGGGTCAGAGAGGCAGCCTGTCTGGGGCCTGAGGGGTTGCCCTGTGTCACAGCCTGCCTCCCCCTCCCCCACAAGGCCCAGGCCTCACTTTCGGGGTGCCCTCCCCTCCCAGACCCTCCTTAAGTGCAGCAGGCCTCTTGGCCTCTGTGAGGCGGTCTCCTGACCAGGCATCGGGGCCTCCGTGTTTCAGGCGTGTCCCTCAGGAGCCTGTCTGGCCTGCACGGTTATGTGTCCTCCACGCCGGCCGACGCTTTGCTTTCGCCAGTGCGGGGCCGCCTTCTTGCAAACCCAGTGTCCTCCTGCCCAGACCCTCTGTGCGCCCATGGCCCCCTCTCCCCTGTGTATATGCCTTCCTCTCGCTCCCATCAAGTGTCTTTGGGACTAGACTGTTGGGGAGGGGACGGGGCAGGGACCCTGTATTTAAATGCCATGCCATCCCTCTGATAACGCGTGTGAGCAGAGAGCCTGCCCACATGCGTTTGAGACGTCATGGTTGCTGGGTGCTTGCTTTATCTTCCCGTCTGTGTGATGAGAAACTCTGATGCCCTGGCCACAGGGCGGCTGTGTATCCTTGGCCGGATCAGAGACCCACACCCGCCTGGCCACAGCAAGGCCAGGTTCAGGGCTGGGCCGGCATCCAAAAGGGCCCACCTGGTTCCACCCTGCCACCCACGCACAGACGCTCCTCCACTGCGGGCGCCTGTCTGCAGGAGAAACAGCCAGTGCAGAAACAGCCAACTATGGGGTGGGGACCCCTGACCACATTGCTGAGCACCTGGATCCAACCACACCTGACCCCTACCCCATTCTTCCCAGTGTCCTGAATAAAATCCCTTTTTTAGCTGAAGAAAGTCCGCCTTGGGTTTCTGTCTCTGCAGCTAAAAGGGTCCTTGCTGGCCCAGTGGCGCCCACATCTGTATATGTCATCGGTGCACCCCGACCCAGCATGGTGGGCAGGGCCAAATCCGTGTCAGAGAAAGATCAGGACCTGCGCCTTCATCCACATGTTCTTCCCACGGGCCAGTTCCGCCCGGAAGAGCAGGGGCAGGGCTGCTGGAAGGTCCGGAGATGGAGAACCCTGAGTTTGAATGCTGGCGCCCTCCAACGAACTCTGCTTCAGCGGGTCCCGCCCCCTCCCACCTGCCTGCTGCTCTGCACGGGGGTAG
Source organism: Nyctalus aviator (assembly GCA_036971965.1). NCBI lineage: Eukaryota > Metazoa > Chordata > Mammalia > Chiroptera > Vespertilionidae > Nyctalus > Nyctalus aviator. The sequence continues at coordinate 6,923,742 of CM072929.1, read as the reverse complement.
CGACAGCCTGCACCTCGCCCCCGGTGCCGAGAAGTCCCCGTGGGGAGCAGCTGGGAGTGTCCTGTGTTGGCCTGGGTCCGGGTTAGTGGGCTCCTCGGGGTACCTGGTGCAGTGTTCACTCACCTGCCCCCGCACCAAGCACCCACCCCTCCACCACCGACCTCCACTCCAGCCAGCACTGACGCATCGTTAAAATGTCAGAGTTGACGATTGCAATGCAAAACGTTTCCATTTCTCATCCAGAGAGACCTTGTTAGGAAAATGTTTGTAGCTGGTTGCTTGAAAAATGTCTCCAGTTGGCCTGGAGAGGGAGAGCCTTAAAAAAAAAAAAAAAAAAAAGGAAAAAAACACCCCAAGCCAAACATCTTCCCGGCCAGCGAGAGTGACCGGGTGTGACCACCGGGGACCGCAGGCCCAGCGGAACTGCTGAGCTTCCCGCCCGAGGGCGTGCCTCCTGCCCCTGGGGAGGCGCCCAGGAGCGGCCCGCTGGCTCTTTTTTTGGGGGCGGGGGGGGGGAGGGGGAGGAAAAGAGGGGGGCCCGGCACAGGACAGAGCCCCGTGTGGGAGCCTGTCTGGGCTCATTCCCATATTACCACGTGCAGCTGCGTGGCCTCCTACTCAGTCTCCCCGTCTGTGAAACGGGGACATCACAGGCCTGTCTCGAGATGGCTGTGAAGACGAACCATCTCAGAGAGAGCCCCGGAAGAGCCCTCCGTGCTCCGGAAACGCCTGCCAGGCTGCGCGACGGTGGGAGAGGCTCCTGTGGCGCCTCACGTGGGTTCAGCGAGCAGCCTCTGCTGCTCAAGGCCAAGGCCGGCGCCAGGGCCCCGGGAGCCGGGCGGCGGCCGCCTGCAGAGCGGCTGGATCGGGAGGGAGGCCTGCGGTGTGGGCACGGGCTTCCTCCCGAGCGGGTGTGTGCTCGCCACCTGCCCGTGGGCGGAGGTCGGCAGCCGGCCCGGCGGCTCCGTGTTTGCCTGGGTTTGTTGGGAGCGTCACCCAGGGGGACCTGCGGGGCCGAGGGGCACCGCGCTGCCTGGGGCTGTTTTCGGGCAGAGCGACAGCGTGGCACTTAAAGAGAACGGCGCTCTCCGTGCCAGGAGCGTTGCAAAAGCGGCGGCCTTATTTGGTCTGGAAACTTCTTTGCTCGGAGGAGAAGCGGAGGGAGTGAGCAGGCGTCTGCTCTGGGCGGGCAGGGCTTGAACGCTGCCAGGAAGGGTCGCCCCGTTTGTGAACTGCTCTGTCGATCCTCTGGTGCTTGGCTGCCTGCCTCGTAAGCAGCCGGTTTTCCCCTTTTCCTCCGCAGCCCCGCTCCGCTCCCTCTTCCACCCTCTTGTGCCACCTGCAGAGGTGCGGAGACCTGTGTGCGGAGACCTGAGTGCAGGGGGCGTCAGGGACCTGCAGACACCCGCAACCCCTGGGCCCCTGGGCCTGCAGTGGAGTTTCCTCCATTGTTCCTTTGCTGGAGGAATGATGTTTACTTGTACATTTTTCACTAGAGCTGTTTTATTTATTTATTTATTCATTCACTCATTTATTTATTTATTTATTAATATATTTTTATTAACTTCAGAGAGGAAGGGAGGGAGAGAGCTAGGAACATCGATGAGGAGAATCATTGATTGGCTGGCTCCCTGCACGCCCCCTACTGGGGAGTGAGCCTGTGACCCAGGCATGTGCCCTTGGCTGGAATCGAACCCGGGACCCTTCAGCCCGCAGGCTGACGCTCTATCCACTGAGCCAAACCAGCTAGGGCTAGAGCTGTTGTTTTTAAACCGTGAATCGGCCTTGGACTCTGTCATGTGCTTTTCCTGAGCCTGTTGGGATGGCCATGTGGGTGGGGTTTGTCCTTTATTTAAGATGGAAGATCGTCAATTGATTGTTGAATGTTAAACCAACCTTGAATTCCTGGGGTGCATCCCACTTGGTCTCTGGTGTGCCATTGTTATTTACGTTGTGGACGGGGGTGCTCAGAAATATCTGGAAACTGCTGTTTTGGGGTGTGCTCCCAATCCAAGGCGAATGAATCTCTTTAGGGCGGCCGTACTTAGATTCTTTTCGTGAAATGAGGTAGAGCTCTCAGGGCCCGGAGAAGCAGATACCCACCAAAGGGCTTCTCACGCCCCTTCACTTCCTGGTAAACACAGTGCCCACACCATTAGGTTGTCCTGTCACTCAGCTTAGTGGTCAGCCTCAGGGAGGGAGACTTCAGCCGGCGGGCGGTCCTGGCCCGAGCTGGCCCTGCTTGCCTCTCGGGGTGCACAGAGCAGGCCCTGCGTGAGGCTCTGCAGTCGGCTTTTTGGGGCGAGTTGGGCTGCAGGACTCGGAGGGAGGGCTCCTGGCCTCTGACTTGTGCAGAGACGCTGCCCAGGCAGCTGGGGCCCCGGATGGATGGAAGGAGGTTGTGGGTGGGGCTGGGGGCGCCCAGGGTAGATCCCACAGCCCAGTGGTGCTGGAAACTTCTGGCGTATCAGCAAGTGAAGGAGCGTCTTGGTGCCCCAGTTCCATTTGCACCCTGTCCTCAAGTCAAGAGGATGGAGTGTGCAGCTTGCTGGTGCCGTCTCCTCCCCCCGATTCATGGGGCCAGGGCCCGGCAAGTCCCCCAGAAGGCCGGCTCTCTCTCTGAATGGACTGGGGGAGGGGGACGCCTTAAAGGGCTCTGAGCTGGGGTGAACCTGTGCTGTGTCCCCATGCACGGGTGCGCCCAAGCAGCCCTGCTGCACAGCATGCTCAGGGCCACGGGGAGCCCCCGGCCCCCACCAGGGGGGGCAGCTGGTGTGCAGGAGGCACAGAACGGAGACTTCTGGTCAGGAGGACAATGCAGATCCTGCTTAGAGACTACAGCACCCCCATCCACATGTGACCCTCGGCTGTGACACCAAAACCCGAAAATGTTTTCAAAACGTGGAGCCTTTCTTAAAGGGAGACACAGACCCTGTGTCCCAGGAAACAGGCAGGACAGGCAGGCGGAGGTGGGAGTGTGGGCCGAGCCCTGCTCTGGCTGCGCGGGGGCTGTTGTCCTGGGGGCCACGGGGTCAGAGAGCCAGGGGGTCAGAGCCAGGGTGGAAGACTGCAGCCATCGGAGGGGGGACTGGGGCCAAGTTCCCGAGGGCAGGGCTTTCTGGCGTGTCAGAGGGAAAGAAGGCTGTGCCCGTTACTATGGCTGCATAACAGGTTTACCCAAAACCTCGTGCTTTGCTCCTGGCTCTGGGCTCAGGAATTGGGACAGCGCAGCGGGACCCAGAGTTCAAAAGGCGGCCCCCAGCCCCGAGGCCAATGACGGAGTGTGCCCAGGCTGCTGTGGTCAGGCTCGCTCTGCTCCCCACTCTTCCTCTGAGCGGCCTGTCCCCGAAAACCACACGCACCGGAGGCCCCGCTGGGCTCCCTTCGGGGAAACTGGGCCAGAGCCGCTTCCCCCGCCTCCTGGCTCTGCCATCTCCCCCAGCTCCGAACAGAAGCCACTCGCCGCACTAAGGGGATCCCAAACTCGGTGTGTCCGGTCTGAGTGCCTGGGACTGGCCAAGCTTGTGCCCTTCCACGTGTGGGGCCTGTGTATCTGGCGGGGCATCACCCAGGAACTGGCCGACACCAGAGGAGCGGACACGCCACTTGGTCTCGGTGTGCCATTTTTATTTTTGTTGTTGATGGGGGTGTTCAGAAATGAACACCCCCATCAACAACATAAATAAAAATGTTGTTCTGCCCCCCACCCCCGTCCCCTCTGGCAGACCCACATTCCGTCAGTTTTCTCCCATGTGCTGCCCAGAAGGCTGTTTCAACCTCTATCCCACCCCTGACAACCTAGTTATCACCTGGTATGTATCTCCATCTCCCCATGTCCTCACCCCCATTTTCATCTCTATCTCCATCCCATCCCCATCCCCATCCCCATCCCCATCCCCATCCCATCCCCATCCCCATCCCCATCCCCATCCCCATCCCCATCCCCATCCTATCGCATCCCCATCTCCATCCCCATCCCCATCCCCACCCCCATCCCCATCCCATCCCCATCCCATCCCCATCCCATCCACATCCCATCCCCATTCCATCCCCATTCCATCCCCATTCCATCCCCATCCCCATCCCCATCCCCATCCCCATCCCCATCCCATCCCCATCCCCATCCCATCCCCATCCCCATCCCCATCCCATCCCCATCCCATCCCCATCCCATCCCCATCCCATCCCCATCCCCATTCCATCCCCATTCCATCCCATCCCCATCCCCATCCCCATCCCATCCCCATCCCCATCCCCATCCCATCCCCATCCATCCCCATCCCCATCCCCATCCCCATCCCCATCCCATCCCATCCCCATCCATCCCCATCCCCATCCCATCCCCATCCCATCCCCATCCCATCCCCATCCCATCCCCATTCCATCCCCATTCCATCCCCATCTCATCCCCATCCCATCCCCATCCCATCCCCATCCCCATCCCCATCCCCATCCCCATCCCCATCCCCATCCCCATCCCATCCCCATCCCATCCCATCCCATCCCATTCCATCTCCATCCCCATCCCCATCCCCATCCCATCCCCATTCCATCCCCATCCCATCCCCATTCCATCCCATCCCCATCCCCATCCCACCCTCATCCCATCCCCATCCCATCCCCATCCCCATCCCCATCCCATCCCCATCCCCATCCCCATCCCCATCCCATCCCCATCCCCATCCCATCCCATCCCCATCCCATCCCATCCCCATCCATCCCCATCCCCATCCCATCCCCAACCCCATCCCCATCCCCATCCTCACCCCATCCCTATCCCCATCTCATCCCCATCCCCATCCCCATCCCATCCCCATCCCCATCCCCATCCCCAACCCCATCCCCATCCCATCCCATCCCATCCCCATTCCATCCCCATCCCCATCCCATCCCCATCCCCATCCCATCCCATCCCCAACCCCATCCCCATCCCCATCCCCATCCCCATCCCATCCCCATCCCCATCCCCATCCCCATCCCATCCCCATCCCATCCCATCCCATCCCCAACCCCATCCCCATCCCCATCCTCACCCCATCCCTATCCCCATCTCATCCCCATCCCCATCCCCATCCCATCCCCATCCCCATCCCCATCCCCAACCCCATCCCCATCCCCATCCCATCCCATCCCCATCCCATCCCCATCCCTCCCATCCCCATCCCATCCCATCCTCAACCCCATCCCCATCCCATCCCCACCCCATCCCCATCCCCAACTCCATCCCCATCCCCATCCCCAACTCCATCCCCATCCCCATCCCCATCCCATCCCCATCCCCATCTCCATCCCCATCCCCATCCCCATCCCCATCCCCATCCCCATCCCCACCCCATCCCCATCCCCATCCCATCCCATCCCCATCCCATCCCATCCCCAACCCCATCCCCATCCTCATCCCATCCCCATTCCATCCCCATTCCATCGCCATCCCCATCCCATCCCCATCCCCATCCCCATCCCATCCCCATCCCATCCCCATCCCATCCCATCCCATCCCCATTCCATCCCCATCCCCATCCCATCCCCATCCCATCCCATCCCCATCCCATCCCCATCCCCAGCCCCAGCCCCATCCCCTCATCTCCATCTCTCCGAATCTCCGCCTCCACCTCCCCATCTCTCCATCCCAGGCTCCGTGCTGACCTCGCCCTGCATTTCCTGTTGGAGGCACTTGGCACAAGGCCGGTCCAACAATGAACCGTGAGATTCGTCGTGTGGCAGCCGCTGCCCCTGCGGGAGTGCTGTCCGCGTGGCACGGAGCCTGGGCACACGGGCTCTCGGTGGGCGCTCAGCGAGGGAAGAAGAGGAGCACAGATTGTGGGCCTCGGGCCAGGAGAGCCCCTCCCGCCCGCCCGAGCCTCACAGCTGCCTTTGGAGGAATGTTCTGGGCCTCCAGGCCAAGCGGGGAGCTGGCTCCAGGCCTCTCCCTTGCTTCCAGAATAAACAACCACTCGGAGAGCCGTGGTGGACGGGGCTCTGCGACCCTTGTTTGTGTTGGTGAAACAGCACCGTCTACAAGAACAAACTTTGCCAGAATGGTTTTCCCCCCAATTACTCACAAACCAACCCGCCCCTCCATTAAAGGAGATGAAGAAAATCACTCCAGCCCTCGCCGGTTTGGCTCACTGGATAGAACGGCGACCTGAGAACTGAAGGGTCCCAGGTTCGATTCCGGTCAAGGGCATGTACCTTGGTTGCGGGCACATCCCCAGTAGTGGGTGTGCAGGAGGCAGCTGATCAATGCTTCTCTCTCATCGACGTTTCTAACTCTCTTCCCCTCTCCCTTCCCTTCTGTTAAAAAATTAATAAAATATATTTTAAAAAAAGAAAAAAAGAAAACCACTCTACTCTTTCGAGCCTGCTATCTTTTCTCTGAGCGCATAGAAGCTTGTCGTGTACTGGAAACCATCGGGCACAGGCCCATTCGCCAGGGCTCTGCTTTCTCAGCGGGCGTTTCCTCGTGCGGCGACGTGGACAAGCCGGCCGGCCCTCAGGGTGCCGTGAGTGTCTGGTGTCCTGTGGGCAGAAGAGGAGGGGGCACTGACAAAGGCCAGAAGAGCGGCCCAGGGCCAGCCAGGGGACAAGGGAGTGGCACGTTCCTAACCACTGGGCTCCCCTGCCTCTCACTCCATCACCTGCGCTTGGGCTGCGTCCTGTCCTGGGGGAGGGTCTCAGCCACTCCCAGGCTCCTGCCAGTGCCCATGCTGCTCCCCGGGCAGGGCTGGCTCAGGGGGCTCCTGGGGTCCGCCAGGTGCGGTAAATCGGGGCTGTGAGCACTGGCCTCAGGTGGCGAGGTGCCAGCCGTGTGGGTCCCTGAGGGACACTGTTGACGTCCCTGCTCAGCACTCTGTCTGTCTGTCTGTCTGTCTGTCTTAAAAGGGGAAAGAAAGGCCCGATTAAAGCCTGTGGAGGCTGCTGAACTGATCGGCGCCCAGAGAACAGTCTGGAGAATGTACGGGAACCCCTCGGGGTCAGAGCGGCCAGGGGCCTTCCCTGCTCGGCTACCTGCCTCGGCCTCAGTTCCCAGGGAGCGCGGGGGCCCCCTGATCCACGTAGGTGTGTCCTGGGGCCACCACAGCAAGTGACCACAGGCCCAGCGGCTTCAAACGAAGGCTGCGTTCTCTCCCGGTCCCGGAGGCCAGAGTCTGGGCCTACGGGGCCAGGGGTGTTTCCCTCCGGAGGCCGGGAAGGACCGTGGGACCCTCCCCCCTCCTACTCCCCCCCCCTCCCACTTCCTGGGTGTGGCCGCTCACCCCCTGCTCTGCCTCCTCTCTGTGCCTCTTTGTCTCTTCACATGACCCTCTCTTAAGGACAGCAGTCTTTGGCTTTAGGGCCCAGACCAACTCAGGGTGACCTCATCCTAACTAGTCACAGACCCTATTTTAACGTCCCACTTTGCCCGGCCCGTGTGGCTCAGTGGACTGAGCGTTGTCCCATGCATTAAGAGGTCACTGGTTTGATTCCCCCATCAGGGCACATGCCCAGGTTGTGGGCATGATCCCCACTAGGGGGTGAGCAGGAGGCAGCCGATTGATCTTTCTCTCATCATTTTTATTTATTTATTTTTTTAATAATATATTTTATTGATTTTTCACAGAGAGGAAGAGAGAGGGATGGAGAGTTAGAAACATCGATGAGAGAGAATCATCGACCAGCTGCCTCTTGCACACCCCCTACTGGGGATGTGCCTGCAACCAACGTACATGCCCTTGACCGGAATCGAACCTGGGACCTTTCAGTCCGCAGGCTGACGCTCTATCCACTGAGCCAAACCAGTCCCGGCTGATCTTTCTCTCATCATTGATGCTTCTCTCTCTCTCTCTCTCAAACCTATGAAAACATTTTTAAAAAGTTTAAAATCCCACTTTGAGGCTCTAGGTGAACTTGAGTTTTGGGGGACGGTATTCAGAAGCCACAGCCACACCCCTCAGTCGTCTGACGTGGTGAGAAGAGGGTTTGCAGGAAGGGGGCCCTGGGTTCCGGTGGCAGAAGGTGCCAGATGGAGACTGGGGGGGAACGGGCCGGAGGCAGCCACTGTGGGGGACAGCGAGGAGGCTCCTACGAAAATGGAAGCTGGACCCGCCTATGACCCAGCGGTCCCACGTCTGGGACTGTATCCAGAGGAAGTGAAACCAGCATCTCCAGGACCTGCCTGCACCCACACCCACCACCGTGTCAGTGATAGCAGCCGAGACGTGGAGGCGGGAGCAGCGTATGTGTCCGCGGACCGACCTATGCAGGGATAACGGAGGAACGGGCGCACCCAGTGCAACACCGTGCAGCCGTGCAAGGAGGGGACCCTGCCCACAGCACCCACATGGGTCAACTCCGGGGACATCATGCTCCGTGATCAGCCAGACACAGATACTGTAGGAGCTCACGTGGAGGTGGAGTCTGAGAAAGTCCAACTCATAGAACCAAGGTCCAACCATAGAGAGTAGGGTGGGGTCGCCAGGTGCTGAGGGTGGGGACCGGGAGACAGGCTGGTCAGACGGGAGATGAGTGAGCGCTGGGCGTGATGTGCACCCGGGGGCTCGAGCTTACAATGCTACATACACCATGAACTTGAACGTTGCTCTTTCAGATGTGTTCTCGCCACACACACACACACACACACACACACACACACGGCAGTGGTGGTGGACGTGTGATGGATGTTGACTTGATGGTGGTAATCATGTCACAATGCAAGTGTATATGAAATCACTATGTTGTGCACCTTTAAAAAAAAAACACACCACATCATACGCCCATAACTGGTTTGGCTCACTGGCTAGAGCGTCGGCCTGCGGACTGAAAGGTCCCAGGTTCGATTCCGGTCAAGGGCATGTACCTTGGTTGTGGGCACATCCCCAGTGGGAGGTGTGCAGGAGGCAGCTGACTGGTGTTTCTCTCTCATCAATGTTTCTGACTCTCTATCCCTCTCCCTTCCTCTCTGTAAAAAATCAATAAAATATATTTAAAAGAACAAATACACAAACCAAAAAACCACATCATACAACCTAACAACAACAACAACAACAAAAAACACAAAACAAAACAAAAAACAACAAAACAAAAAACCAGCAAAAAGAAAGTCTGGGAAGCCATTCCTGCAGAGGAGGCTGTGGTTTCTCTCGAAGGGGATTGGACGTTGGACCACCTGGCGGCAAGCCCGCCTGCCCGCCTTTTCCTACTGATCCACTCATTCCCAAAACATCCGTCCCCCACCGCCCGGTGTCCCGGCGAGTCCTGGCCTAGCACTTCCTGCTCCGGTCCCTCGGGGTCCTCCCCGGGGTCATGGTGGGCGCAGGGAGGACCCCAGGCCACATGCCCTCCTTTCCCCCGAGGACTTGGGGTCCTTCCTCCCATCTACGTGAAGCTGCGAACTCTGTTCTCTGCCACCCGAGCCCCTGGCCTGGGGGAGTTTCGGATTCGTGTCAACTGGCTTGCAAATGCCTAGGACCACGGCCAACTGCGTGGGCGAGGACTCGGGTACGGTTTCCATAAACACACGCGTATCGAGGCATTCCTCTTGGTCTTAGTAAGCTCTCCCCTAAGCCCGTTCCCTCAGAAGCCACCCGGGTGCTTCCTGGTGTCGTCGGAACGCCTGCTTTTCCCTCTGCCCCACCCCCCCGCACGCATGGGGGTCCATCCACAGCAGGGGGAGGGGGGCAGGCGGCGTGGGCCATTCAATGGGTGAAGGGAGCTCCCTCTGGAGCAAGGGCAGGAGGAGAAGCCGCTGGTGGGGCCACAGACGTGGGCTCCACAGGGCCAGGCTCTGCCCTGTGGCTTCTGGAACCTCCTCGAGGTCTCTTTTCCCGCGGACAGACGGGCAGCCCCCTGGGGGCCGCGCCTGGCCCACAGTAAGTCCTCGTAAACGTTTGCTGAGTGAATGACAGAATAGCGAGGTTGTGAATTGCACAGATTCGGCAAATTGCAGAAGTGCGTGGCTCTCCCAAGCCAAGCAACCGCCAGGCAACAGCAACCACCACAGCGCTGCTTTCAGCGTCAGGACTGAGGTGCTTGAGTTTCAGTCCAGATCACAGAACGAGAAGCTGGGGGTTTGGGCTGCCATTCCGTTGACCTGAAGAATTCAGCGTTGTCGGAAGCAGCCCCTGCCCAGGGCCCGGGGGCTGCGTGGAGGCCCCTCGGCTGACTGTCCCAGGGTCCTGCTGACCGCCTGGGGTCTGAATGGGAATCCCTCCCTCTGCCTTCCACGCACGTTAACCTTTGTGGAGCCCAAAGCTCCTCAGCAAGAGGGAGGGTGCTCCTTAGGAAGAAGGACGCGGCCTGGCTGCTGTGGTTGGGTTGGAGCGCTGCCCCGTGCACAGCAAGGTCGCGGGTTCGATTCCCAGCCGTGGCACGTGCCCAGGTTTTGAGTTCAGATCAGGGTACAGGAGGAAACTGAACTATGTTTCTTGCAATGATGTTATTCTCTCTTTCCCTTCTTCTCTCTCTAAAACAAAAAACTTTTTTTTTTTTTTAAAGAAAAAGACCAAGTTAGATTATATAACCATTTCTATTTATTTAGAACGGGAAAAGTCATCACAGCAGACCGCAGACTTTAAGAAGCGGGCTGATACCACAACTAACACGAAACACAAAACATTGTAATGTTTTTCCTGCCTTCCTTGGCCACACACGCTTTGACCGCCTTGTCACGTGTCAATAGGCTGGAACATGAGAGCGGAGGGAAGGCGTGGCCCACCGAAGTGTGTCTTCATTACCGCCAGTTTCACGGTGTTTCTCACTCCCGCCCTGGGTCTCAGTGACATCTTATACTTTCTCTGGATTGTTACAACCTGGGGAGACCCCTCTCAGGGGTACTCACAGTGAACGGCGAGACGGCAGGGCCTTGGAGGGTGCCTGTGCGTGTGTAACCGGAGGGGACTTTGCGTTGGCCACACCCTTAGCCCTGCTGTAGCCAGTGCCCGGCCGCCGTGGGAAGCTGTGTGCACAGGTGTTGACCAATCAGCACACGATTGAAATTCCCTCCTCCACCCCCCACCCCCTGATGCACTCCTGTTCGTGGATTTTATTATGAAAAACTCAAGAGTCCATTGATGCCTTCTCTTCCCAAATGGCCTCTTCCTCTTTAAAAAAAAAAATAAAAAAAATTACTGATTTTTTTACAGAGAGGAAGGGAGAGAGATAGAGAGCTAGAAACGTCGATGAGAGAGAAACATCTACCAGCTGCCTCTTGCACCGCCCCCCATCGGGGATGTGCCCGCAACCAATGTACATGCCCTTGACCGGAATCGAACCTGGGACCTCTCAGTCCGCAGACCGACGCTCTACCGCTGAGCCAAACCGGTTTCGGCTGGCCTCTTCCTCTTAATGAGCTTTTTAAATTTCTTAAAATTACAGTTGACATTCAAAATTAGTTTATATTCGTTTCAAGTGTACAACGTAATGATGAGGTGTGTATATAACTTACAAAGTGGTCCCCGGCTAGGTCGAGTACCCACCGGACACCACACCTGATTATTACAATATTACTGACTATCTCCTCTGTGCTGCACTTTGCAACCCCATGGCTGTTTTTGTTTTGTTTGTTTGTTTTGTTTTATTTTTTTGCCAGTCACTCTTTTTTATTCTTGGGCTCCATCAGTGAAGAAAATAGAACAAACAAACAAACAAACAAACATGTTTTTGTAGAACGTACATTTTTGTTGATGAAATTTCATTTATTTTATTTCTCATTTTTTTTTTTTTATTAAGATCCATGGCTGTTTTATTTGTTTACTTTAAAATACATTTTTATTGGCTTCGGAGAGGAAGTGGGAAGGGAGAGAGAGAGAGAAACATCAGTGATGAGATCCCTACTGAGGATGGAGCGGCACAGCCCGTCGAGTGTAGACAGGGCCACGTATGCCCGCAGGCGGGGGCGCTTGCTGCCATGGGCACATCTAGAGACCGTCAGTGGCTTCTCTAGCTTCTCTGAGGATCTGCCCTTTGCCCCAGCTGGCTCGAAGCCTCCCTCTTTGGGGGGAAGACTGGGGATTGCTTCAGCAGGTGCCAGTTGGAAGGACAGGTACCCTCTAGCTTCCGGCACTCCTAATGGGATTACCCAGCAAGATGCCAGCCCTGTGGGCGGGGCCCGCTTCTTTCTTTCCTCCTCCCTCCTCTCTGTGCAGGGCAGCCTGTGGTGACCCCTGCGAGGGGCCCTGCACCGAGCCCCCAGCCCCGAGGCTGGGAGGCTGGGCGCGAGACGGCAGCAGAAGTCCAGACCTTGTTTTGACCCAGGGAGGACGGCCGGCAGAGCGCGTGCCGACATCTCCCCCCGGGCTCTGTCCCCGGAGCGGCAGAGGGTGTGGGGCAGGTGAGGGGGACTCTGGGAAGGGGGGTTGATCAGGGGACAGCCCCGACCCTGCTTGGCATCGTGTGGGCCTCGGGAGGAAGCTGCCTCCAGGCACCGTCCGGGCGCAGTCCCTCCGAGCCCAGCTGAGCATTTCCCATGTGACCTCCGGGGAAGAGCGGGCCGGCCTGCCAGGGGTGCAGGGGTGCTGCACGGCGACCCAAAGGCAGAGGTCAGGGGTCGGGGACAAGGAGCAGGAGGCGGTCTCGTGGCCTGCAGCCAGCCACGGCGACGCCAGCAAAGGGGACGTGGCTGACGGGCTGCAGGCTTGGAGGGTGTCAGCAGGACACTGGTGGAGGGGGACCGGGGGCATCGCCAGGGGCTGTGGGTGCCGCCAGCACAAGCCCGGGGACCAGCAGGGCCAGGAGATCCGGGGGCCGCACCTGAGGGGGAGCAGGCGGAGAGAATGTGCTGGGCCAGGGCTGCGGCTAGCCTTTGTGCTCTGGCCGGAACATCCGCAGACACCGAGAGATTGCATTTCACCTTCCGGCTGAGTGGCCCGGGAGGTCCGGACCATGCAGGGAAGGGGGAGGGGAGGGGGCTCTGGCTTGTAGGAAAGGGACCCCACAGGGAAAGTGCAGGGTCCCCGGGGCTCCCAGCAGCAGGCCAGCTGGGCCTTCAGGGCATGGGGCGGGAGGGGCGGCTCAGACCCCCTCCTCGTTGGTGTGGACAGAGGGGGTCTCCCTCCCCTCCAGCACCAGGGCCTCCTCCAGCGCCCCCGCAGCACGGCCTCCAGGGGCTCCCGGGGGCCGGCCGGGCGGCTGCCCACCAGGAGGTAGATGATGGGGTTGGAGCGCTGCTCAGGGTGGCGGACAGGCACACAGGCCGCTGTACAGGAGCACCGCTGGGGCCGCCGGTGCAGCCAGCAGAGGAGGAGCCAGCAGAGGCCCCAGGGCAGGGCGCAGGCCGGGAACACCCGCCGGAGGCCGGGAGGACCACGCACAGCCGCGTGGGCCGCCTCCGCCCCGGGGGTCCTCTGCACCTGCCCGCACCGCATGGCGCCGGACACGGCCATCCTGGGGTGAAGATGCCCGGGATGAGGGCGCCGAGCATCGTCTCCACCGAGAAGCACCGCTTCCCATCCGGGCGCCAGTGCCGCCGCCGCCGCAGAGGGCGGTCAGCCGTGCGTCACCAGGGCCAGTGCCCGGAGCGCGGGCACGGCACACCCGGCAGGACAGGCCACACCCGGGAGGACAGGTGCGGGGACTGGGGCCGCAGGGGCCAGACAGGGCGCAGGACGGAGACGCAGGCAGCGTGCTGATGGCTGTCAGCAGGCTCGGCCGGCCGGCAGGCGAAGTGCCTGACCCTGCGCAGCCCCCTGGAGGCCCCGGGGTGCGCGGTGGCGTGCCGGCCTCCAGGCTGAGCACGGCGGCCATGGGGAGCAAGAGTGGGAGGTGGGCCAGGGCCAGGACGTCCTCCACACGGGCCGCTCAGAGCCGCACCCGCAGGCCGTGGCCAGCCTCCCCGCACCTGCAGGTGAGCGGGTCAGGGTGCTCGGCACCCACTGGGCCACGCCCAGCGCGGGGGCCTGGTGGTTGCTGGGCGCGGCGGGCGCGGGTGTCTGGCTGCCATTCAGAGTCCGGTTCATCCTGTGGAAGAAGACGGACCCGTGTGAGGGTCTGTGCTGCGTGGACACCCCCTCCCCGCCGGGGGACTTCGGGGAGCCCCACCCCGAGTTTCATGCTTCAGGGCCCTCACGCTTTTGGCAACAGGCCTTGCCCAGGAGGCGACCCCTTGCCCTCCCCGCGGCTCCCAGCCCTCCTGAACCTGCCACCAGAGCTACCCGGAGGCGCCCAGCGCTCTAGAGGCCCTCAGCCACGTTCGGAGGCTCCTCCGGCTTTGAGTTTATTTTTTTCCAATCACGGAGAGGCATGGATGGACTTTTCCCAAAGGCTTTTCCTACAGCTATCCATAACATCATCTTCCTCCTATACTCTTCAAGTCCCGTGAATTGTTTAAAGTGAACTTCAGCTGCAAAGAGCAGGATGAGTTTCACCCTCACTTCCTAGCACACAGGATCAGCAGGCTGTTCAAAGCCAAGGGAAAGCAGCCCGGCCAGCCTGGCCCAGCGGTTGAGCAATGTCCTGTGAACCGGGAGGTCAGGGTTCGATTCCCAGTCAGGGCCCATGCCCGGGCAGTAGACTTGATCCCCAGTCTGGGGCGTGCGGGAGGCAGCTGATCAATAATTCTCTCTCATCATTGATGTTTCTATCTCTCCCGCCCCTTCCTTTCTGAAATGAATAAAAATATATGATAAAAATTAAATCACCTAGTTTACCACTTCATCTCCATCCGAGGTCCCCCACCCCCTCCATTTGCCTGGAAGTGTTTTTAATTTACATGAATGCTTGCTGTGTTTTGTGTGTGTGTGTGTTTTTTTTTGTTGTTTGTTTGGTTGGTTTTTGGTCAATGCTATGTTTTAGGATAGTTACAGGTGATGGTATGGGAAAGCAGTTTTTTGTGGTTTGAAATTTTATTGTTCCAACCAACCGAGTCACTGACCATGGCTGTGGTATTGTCTTTTTTTAAAAAAAATATATTTCTTTATTGATTTAAGAGAGGAAGGGAGAGGGAAAGAGAGAGAAACATCAATGATGAGAGAATCATTGATCAGCTGCCTCCCGCATGCCCTCCTCTGGGGAATGAGCCCACAACCCAGGCATGTGTCCTTGACCGAATTCAACCCGGGACCCTTCAGTCCACAGGCCGATGCTCTATCCACGGAGCCAAACTGGCTAGGACTGTGGTATTATCTTTTATCAGGATGAAGAAGTTCCCTTTCTGGTTTCCTGACCGTTATCATAAATGAATGGTAAGATTTATCACAATTATTTTTCTGCATCTACTGAATCATTATTTTCCCCCTTCCTGAATCTGTTTCTGTGGTGAATATGCAGGGATAGGCTTTCTGATGTGTATTTATCCTTCCATGTCTAGGATAAATCATTTCCAATTTACTGTTGCTCCCTGCCTGAGTGCTTGGATTTTTTTTTTTTTTTTTAGCTAATTTTCCATCCACGTCCGTAAGTGAATTGGCCCGTGATTTTGCCGTCTGCTGCCGTCTTCCTATGCTTTGTATTCAAAGCTGTAAGGTTCCTCTGGCTTCATGAAAAGACCAGGTGAGCTTGCCCTCTTTCTCTCCCCTCTAGAGCAATTTCTATCACGTGAGGATTATCTTTCCTTGAAAGGTTGGCAGCAGGTGGGACCATCTGGCCTGGTGAGGCTTATGTGGCTGCGGACAGGCAGAGCTCAGATAAAACCCTACAACTCCAGTCGCTTACTTATGGGTGTCTTCCGATTTCTAGCCGCTTCTTAACTTAGAGTAGGTAACATTGTTTTTCTAGAAAATTGTTCCTGTTCTCTGGTTTCCTGTTTATTAGTATAATGCTTTTATAATTTTTTAAAATATATTTTTAATTGATTTTTTACAGAGAGGAAGAGAGAGGGATAGAGAGTTAGAAACATCAATGAGAGAGGGCCATCGATCAGCTGCCTCCTGCACACCCCCTACTGGGGATGTGCCCGCAACCAAGGTACATGCCCTTGACCGGAATCAAACCTGGGACCCTTCAGTCCGCAGGCCGACGCTCTACCACTGAGCCAAACCGGTTTCGGCTGCTTTTATAATTTTTAAAAGTTCAATTCTATCTGCCATTTTTAATTTGTGCCTTTGCTTCTTTTGTACTGTATCTGTTTTACTAAAGGTTTGTATTTTGAGAATTATTTTATTTAAAAAATCATCTCTATTATTTCATTGCTTCCAAGTTCCATAGGTGCCCTGTGGCTACAATCAGAAGCCTCTTCCTTAGGTTCAAGACAAAGTGAAATAATATTTTTCAAACTTATACTATGTGCCAGATACATAGTGCTATAAAGAGAGAACATACACTGAGTGGCCAGATTATTATGTTCTCTGAACGCATAAGAATCTGGCCACTCAGTGCATGTATGTTGTGTGTGTGTGTGTGTGTGTGTATATATATATATATATATATATATATATATATAGAGAGAGAGAGAGAGAGAGAGAGAGAGAGAGAGAGGGGCTTGGTGCATGAATTCATGCATGGGTGGGGTCTGGCCAGCTGGCCAGGGGGAGGGGACATGGGCCGTTGGCTGGCCTGCCTGCTGGTCGAACTCCTGATTGAGGGGACAATTTGCATATTAGCCTTTTATTATATAGGCTATACACTGAGTGGCCAGATTATTATGCGTTCAGAGACCATAAAAATCTGGCCACTCAATGTATATACATATACAATAATGTGCATATATACACACAGAAATATATATATATATTAGCACATAGGTAAACGTAGCACATACATACATGCACACATATACACAACATACAATACATGCATAGTACACACACACTCAGCACATACACAGCAGTGACCACGATGGACAAGGCCTACTCTCAGAGAGCACAATCCAGGAAGGAAACACACGTTTAGACGCAGCTGCCTGCTGTGACCACAGCAGAAAACTAACAAGGTGGGGCCTCGGAGGTCCTGAGGGCTGAGGGCAGCCGGAGAAACCGGGCGAAGGGATGAAGGAGCGAGCAAGCCCCCTCTTGGCCCCCCTTAGCAGACGGGACCCCTCCTTCTGTGCCACCCAAAGCCACACTCAGGGGGGTTAGGGCAGCTCTCCCAGGATGGAGGATGTGGCAGAGTGGACAGGGTGGGGATGCACCCCCAGGCCAGAACCTCCTCCACCTCCCCACTCCCCTGGGGCCCTGCCTGCCCCCGGTCAGGGGGTCCCTCGGCCTGGACAGGAATCCTGGGGCGCTGGGCCTCTTCCTAGTGGTCACTAGCTGTCCACCCGCAAGTGCTGCCTGAGGACAGACCGGGCTAGTGCTATCCCAGGTCCCAGGGCAGAGGGACCAGCAGACGGACACTGGGGGAGGTTGTCGGTGAGCAGGGAGAGTGTGGCTCTGACAAGAGAATGTCCCCAGGGGGCGGGGGCGCTGTCACAGAGGAGCTGCTGGGGAAACTCTCACAGGTCACGGCTGGACGAGGGGATGGAGCACCGAGGGGGGAGGGGCCGGTATTAAAAGTGGGGAGGCTCCAGAAGACCGCCCCCACGGGTGACACTCAGCAGCACAGACCCCCCCCCAAACGCACTGAGGAGCCCGCTGTGGAATCAGGGACTTGGTGACATGAATTCATGGACCAGGCCTCTCTCTTTTTCTCTCTCTCTGGTTGTGGAAATGGGAACAGAGGAATGAGATAAGGAGGCAGGGTTTTATTTGTTTTTTCTTTTTTTTAAAGAAGGGTATTACTGAATGCTGGTACGTGGATGGGAGGGACTCAGCAGAGAGGGAGAAACGGATGGTACAGGAAAGAGGCCACAGTTGCAGGAGGGGCTCCTGGCGGGTGGGAGGCGAGGGGACTTGGCATCGCAGAGGGTGGGCCCAGTTGGGAGCTGAAGCATCACCCGAGAGAAGCGGAGGATCCAGCCATGGTGGTGGGACAGAAAGTGGAAGGTGACACTGTTCTTTCTTAGGCACCCCCTTTTTCAGCAAAAGTAGAAGGGAGGTCAAATGCTGGGATTGAGAGGGATTTGGGAGGTTTGAAGAGAGAGGAGCCCTTAACCCAACTGCTGTGAACTGAATTGTGTCCCCTTCAAACTCACCTGTTGAAGCTCTAACCCACAATGCAACTGTTTTTGGAGACAAGGAGGTAATTAAGGTTAAATGAGGTCATAAGGGTGGGGCCCTGATCTAATGTGATTAGTGACCTATGGTGAAGAGATACCAGAGGGCGCTCCCTCCCTCCTTTTCACATGTGCATCTCTCCCCAACACTCCCACCCTCCTACTCCCCAGTGTGAGGACAGAGAGAAGGTGGCCATCTGATGCCAAGAAGTGAGCTCTCCATGCCAGCGCCTCGATCTTAGACTTCCAGTTTCCAGACTGTGAGACGTCTGTTTTTAAGCGGCAGCCTGCTGTGTTTTAATGTTTTGTTATGGCACCCGAGCGACTAATGCACTGACTGGCAGGAACTCAGGACCTGTGAATATTTCCTAATAAAAGCAAACAACACATGCTGGTCCCTCTGCGTGGGAACAGACCACACGATTCTCTCTTCCTTTTTAAAATACCGTATATTTTACTTGTTTGTTTTGTGTTCTCCATGGGAATGAAAGCTGCTTGAGCAGGGACGTGTCTGTAGTCCCTGGCACCTGCCGCTGTGCCTGTATACAGCAGGTGTTCAATGAATATGCTTGTAGCCTGGATGGGCAAGAGTTTGGCACATCTTTGGGGTTTCTGCGGAGGCTGGTACAGGAGAGGGGGCTGAAGGGGAACCCCGCCACTTCCCATCTTCACCCTTCAGTGTTGAAAAGTGGGTGGAGCTGGATCTAGTGGGGGGTCAGTGGGTGCAGAGGTGCCCCAAGCAGCCTTTGGGAAGGGATGGAGAACCTGGGTTCCTGCCTGTGGACCCCATGGTCTGGGACGGGCCCTGGACCTTAAGACAGAACATACACATTTGGGGGAGTCACCCTTCAGGCACCAGCTCCTGGAGGAACAAGAAGAATGGGCTCTCCTGGGGTTAGAGACACTTGGGGAAGGAGAGGGAAGGAGGGGGAAAGAGGAGAAAGAAAGGGGGAGGAGGAAAAGGAGCTGACCCCCCTCTCCCGCCCCAGCCCCTAATCTCTGCCAGGGCCCCGGCTCCCTCTGGGCTCTGTCTCACCAAGTCCTGCCCGAGAACCCCCAGAGGCTCAGGCCCCCGTCTGGAGTGGGGTCCCTCTCATGGAGCCAGAGTTGGGGTGCCGAGCCCAGCAGAGGTGAACCACACGATCTTAACTCTGGCTTCTCCACAGTGATGGGACCTGCATGGGGGTGGGGATGGGTGGTGGTGGTGGGGTGACGTGTCCCAGCCAGGCCTGAATCAGGTCCTGGCGCACAGTCGGCGCTCAATAAATGTGGAGTGGCCACTAAGCTCAGTGCTGTGCTCTGAGCCCCCAGACTCCCAGGCCCTCCTGCCCTCTGCATGGTCTGGCTGAAGTATGGTAGCAACCAGACTTAGGTGAAAACTGCTGTTTGAATTTTAACCCTGTTATTCTGGCTTCGGCACTCGCTTACTTGCTTAAACAATAGGGTACTTGCCCCAGCTTCCAGACTGAGACCTGGAGGCTGAGGCAGTTTCCCTGAGCCTGTGGAGCAGGACCGCAGGAGACTGATTCCCACGGACTCAGCAGCTCCAGGAGTTGAAACTGCAGATAACCTTTAGAGATTAACTGCTCAGCTCTGCTTCTGTACTGTCTGCTTTCGCAAGATAGGTCCACATTCCACATTCCATAGGTCCAGCAGGATGTGGCTGGGAACGACCCTGCAGGCTGTTCCCAGCCTTCAGAATTTAGAATTCAGAGCAAAGGAAAATGTTAGTGGTTTAGACCTTTAAAAGGACTGCCTACACCTGGTGTGGTCGTGAGTGTGGACTCCACCTGCGGGCGGTGGTCTCATGGCTGTCCTGGCCAGTTCAATAAATCCTTGCCTGCTTTTTTTTTTTAAATCAATTAGCAGCCTCCAGTGGTCTTATTTTTGACTCCAGGGTTCGACCCCACAACACGGACCACGCCTGCTCAGACGGTGTGCCCCGTGGACTCTGAGGCTCACCCTGGGCCTTCATATGACTTGACCCACCTCCGTGTCCCCAGCACTAAGCTGACATAGCAGACGCTCAGTAATGACCTGCTGATGGACGAGGGCTTAACACACAGACTCCACCGTTAGCTTTACTCTAAACTCCTGTCCTCCAGAGCCTTGTCTGAGTTGTTATGGAGTCCACGGGAGACAGCTGGAAATGTGTTATTCCCCACGACCGTTACCACAGTGTCCATCTCTCTTCGTGCTTTCAAGACCTTCAACATTTGCATACGTTGCTGAAACCGGTTTGGCTCAGTGGATAGGGCGTCGGCCTGCGGACTGAAAGGTCCCAGGTTCGATTCCGGTCAAGGGCATGTACCTTGGTTGCAGGCACATCCCCAGTAGGGGGCGTGCAAGAGGCGGCTGATGGATGACTCTCTCATCGATGTTTCTAACTCTCTACTCTGTATCTCTCTCCCTTCCTCTCTGTAAAAAATCAATAAAATATATTTTAAAACAAACAAACAAACACAAAAAACATTTGCATACGTGAAACACCAGTCTTACTCGGAAAGATCTGTATGCTCAGCCAAAAGTAAGCTCTTGCCCTGATCCCATCCTCACGTCGCTGTCAATGGTGTGATTGTGTCCTTGGAGGTTTCGGGCTGGGCGTTTACATATAACTTTGCTTTTTACGTCAGCGAAAAGGCATTCCCTCAGGTGTGCGCGCGGCTGGGCCTGACGCACACGGTGACACCCTCCCTGCGACAGGAGGCGGCTCCGCTCTGCTCCTCTGGCCGGTTGTTTTCATTGCTCCGAGGTCTCAGGGAGGCCGTTCAGCCTCGGCCCGAGCGGGGGGCGGAGTCCTGAGACCTGTGCTGAGGGAGCGGGTCCAGCCCCGGGTTTAGAATCACGGCCTGTGACTCTGCAAGGGGCCTGGTTTGGGTTATTACTTCATGGAGCTGATGGCAAGCAAGGAAGCCATGCGCCATTATGTTCCTTGCAGGCTATTGGACGGAGAGCCTGCAGGGGGTGGGTTTAGGTGAGATGGGCAGCGCATCCTTCCCAGGCCCCTGGCTCACCTCCCACTCCAGGGCCCTAGTGTGAGGGGCTCGGACAACCAAGTTCCAGGAGCAGATGGCTTCTAGAACCGCCCCCTCACCCCCCAACTTGCACCCCCCGCCACCCTCCCCCCCCAGGCTAGAGTAGAGTTAGGTTTCTGTGCTTGTCACCAAGCACCCTGACTGCTATGGTATAAACACCTGTGTAGGAAACTGATCTGTAATCGGTAATCGATATTCTCCAGTGGCATAAAGCAGAGCCTCTGGCTGCCTCCGCCGCCTGGGTTTGCGAGGAGATTTTTGCCGGATGACGGAAATGTTCTTTTCGGGGGTGGGGGGTGGGGGGGGGGAATGAACACATCCCCGTATTGACGCGGTGAAGCCACGGTGTGCGCACGGGCAGAGAGCATTGGACAGTGCATGAAGTGGGTGCAGACCGCAGGGAAACCCGTCAGAAACCCTTTGAAGACATCTCTGCGCGGGGAAGCCTGCGGGGTTGCCAGGAAACGTCGCTGGCATTCCGACGCCCTGAGCCGAGTTTTCCATGAGTCCTCGGGGGTGAACTGTGCCCGGTTGTTTCCGCCGAGCCCCTCGGGCTGCTCTCCAGCCCCTCGGGCTCCAAACGTGCTCTCTGCTCTCCCGCTCGGCTGTCCTGCTGGGAGGGCCTGCCGGGCGCTGGCACAGCCGTGGCCAGGTCAGCCCGCGTGGGGGGCATATCTCCCGGACCTGGCTTCTCCCCACGCACGGGAGGCGGGGCCAGAAGGCACCATCTGTCCAGCCTGCCTTGGGCCCGAAGCCCGTGGCTCCCGAGGAGTCCTCTGTGCCGGGGAAGCTGCGCTCACGCCGAAGATCTTGGGTTTTAAAATTCTGGCATTCTGCCCTAACCGGTTTGGCTCAGTGGATAGAGCGACGGCCTGTGGACTGAAAGGTCCCGGGTTCGATTCCGGTCAAGGGCATGCAGCTTGGTTGCAGGCACATCCCCAGTGGGGGATGTGCAGGAGGCAGCTGATGGATGTTTCTCTCTCATAGATGTTTCTAACTCTGTCTCCCTCTACCTTCCTCTCTGTAAAAAAAAAAAAAAAAAATCAATAAAAATATATTAAAAAAAATAAAATAAAATTCTGGCATACAACAGAAAAGCCAGGTTATCATAAACCCGCAGCAGGCAGGCATTCGAGAAAGCGGGGCGAGTGCCAGACAACATGCACACCCTCTCGGAAGATGAAGACAGGAAGAGGCCTGGCTGGCAGGCTGCTGGGAGAAAGGCGGGCCGGCCCCACCGCCATCACCTGAGGCTCTAGAACCGCACAGGGTCCCCCCTCTCTGCAGAGCAGGGCCTGGGGCAGGCGGGGCCGGGACTGTCGGACGGGGGCCTGAGAGCCATGGCCTGCAGTGGCCAGGAGGGCGCGTCGGCTGCCTCGGGGCCAGAGCTCAGGGAAGTGCATGTGGGCAGAATGCCAGCCGCTGGCGGTGCGGCTGCCTGGCTGAGCGGTCCACTCCGTTAGCCACCGTCCCCCCCCCCCCCCCGCGCCAGGCTCTCCACAGAGGAGGGCCCTGCCCTCCCTGGTCTCTCCGGGGGCCTGTGCAGTGAGCAGGCTGCCCCGCAGCGTCCATGGAGGGGCCGGGGCCCGTGCTGGACACCAGGAGCCCACGGTGGGGCAGACTGGAAGCCGGGGGGTAGTCAGGATGCATTTGGGCCTGGAAGCTACCTCCTGGGAGGGACCCCAGCCTATGCGGTGACGTAGGGGAGGTGCCGGGCAGAGGGGCGGCCCTGCTTCATGAGTTCGGGACGGGTGGGTGGAAGAGGGCAGGGAGGGCGGTGTGGCCGAGGAGGGTGGATTCCTTGCCAGGAGAGGGAGCACCTCAGAGGGAGGACAGATCAGCCGGCAGAGGACACACAGGGGCTGGGACAGAGCAGGTTGCATTGTGGGGAGGGAGGGTGTATGGAAAGGAATAAGACTGCCAGGTCAGCCAGTGTGGCTCAGTGGTTGAGCGTTGACCTAGGAACCTGAAGGTCACGGTTCAATTCCCAGTCAGGTCACAGGCCTGGTTGTGGGCTTGATCCCCAGAAGGGGGCATGTAGAAGGCAGCCAATCAGTGATTCTCTCTCATCATTGATGTTTCTGTCTAGCTCTCCCTCTTCTTTCCTCTCTGAAATCAATTAAAAAAAAATATATATATATATATATTTAAAGAAAGGAACAGGACCATGGATAGGACAGAGGAAGTAAGATATAAAACGTTTATTGATGTACATTTATTTCATAAAACTTCCGTTGGCTACGCTGGGCCACTGTGCTTGGAGGTGGGCTGGGTGGCCAGGTAGAGCCAGTCAGTGCCCACTTCCGGACGGTCTGCAGGCACCCGAGGCCCAGGCGGGCGGCAGCGGGCACGCGCCCTGTGCTCCGGAAGGCTCCCGAGGCTGGCAGGGAGCCAGAAAGGCGGGGGACCTCTCTGCGCTGGTGAAGGCCCTCCTGTCCCCCCCCCCCCCCCCCGCCCCGGCTGCCGGGACCAGAAACACGCCCGTGAACGTCCCCAAGGGCTCACCCGGGGGGCAGGGACATCACCTGCAGGAAGACTGAGCCGCCGGCAGGTTACCCCGGACCCCGCACAGAGAGCTCCCCGTGTCAGGTCTGCCCCCAGCGCCGCCCCGAGGGGATGGCGTGGCGGGAACAGGTGCCCCGCGGCGGGAGGTGCTGGCGGCCCACGGGTGCCCTGATGGCCGTGTCGCTTTCAAACGGGGCATCGCGTTCAGAGGGGCGGCAGGTGGACGGGGCTCGGTGGGCCCCTCCTCTCCTTTCCAGACCAGCCTGGGGCGAGCAGAGTCCCCCGCGGGGGAGGACACCTCTGTCCGGCGGGTGCTGCTCCTGCAGGAGAACGCCGGGGAGGGCTTGGCAGGACCGCCGGGTCTGTGTGCAGGCGGCCGCTCAGCCTCTCGGGCGCTCGCAGAGCCTCCGGCCCCGGGAGAAGGAGGCCCGAGGGGGGCCGGAGGCAGCCGTTCCTCCTTGTCCTCGGGCATCAGGGCGGCCGCCCGGGCCCCGTCCCCGGCAGAGGGTCTCCGGTGGAGGTCCCTGCGGTCCCCGCCTCCCCTCCGGGCGCCCCTCTCTCAGGAGGCGTTCCCGGAGGGGCCCTGCATCTCCATGGTGACCGTGTTGGGCGTGCCGCCCGCAGCCTCGGTCAGCTCGGCGCCGTCCCGCAGGGCGCGCTGGAAGACCACGCGGAGCGGCTCCCACAGCCGCTGGGACTTGTCCCTCCCGGCCAGGAAGTACACCACGGGCTTGGCGCCGCTGTTGACGCAGATGCACAGGTCGGTGACATACTCTGGGAAGGGGGCGGGGATGCGGAAGGCCCAGAAGAGGAACCAGTCGATGGCCAGGTAGATGGAGGACACGAGGAAGACGGACACCACGGCCAGGATGACGTGGTTGAGCTTGGAGGAGCGCTGGCGCTGGCGCCGCCGGGCCCGGCACTCCACGTGCAGGATGAGGGCCAGGCAGGGCAGCACCATGAGCGGGCAGAAGACGAGGAAGAGCAGGACGCCCAGGAAGATGTCCATGTGCGTGCAGGCCGCCCGGGAGGCCTGGCGGCCCAGGAACACGCAGAAGTAGTTGTGGACGCCGGTGACCAGGAGCGACAGGGCCCAGAGCAGGGCGCACACCACGGCCGACAGGCGCTTGGGCCGCTGCCGCCAGTACCAGGCGGGGAAGACGACCGACAGGCAGCGCTCGGCGCTGATGGCTGGCAGCAGGCTCACGCCGGCCAGGAAGGTGCAGAGCCCCAGGATGCGGGACGCCGCCCCCACATACCGGGCGAAGGCGCCCGGAAAGCCGCCCGCGTTCAGCACGGACAGCACGGCCTTGCTGGCCAGGTAGCCCACGTCGGCGCCCGCCAGGTGCAGGAAGTAGATGGAGAAGGGGCTCCGCTTGATGGAGAAGCCGAAGAACCAGAGCACCAGCCCGTTGCCCGCCAGGCCGCACAGGCAGAGCAGCAGGAAGATGTAGTTCACCACGGGCGGCGG
Organism: Nyctalus aviator; assembly: GCA_036971965.1. NCBI lineage: Eukaryota > Metazoa > Chordata > Mammalia > Chiroptera > Vespertilionidae > Nyctalus > Nyctalus aviator. Next base: position 6,898,730 of record CM072929.1, on the reverse strand, counting down.
CGGCAGCGCGGCGATCTGCTCGATGGTCAGGAAGCCGCGGCTGTGGAACTCGGGGGCCTCGCTCACGCCTGGGCACATCTGCGCGGGCACAGAGGGGGGGGGGGAGGCTCCGTGAGGCCTGCCGGGGGGGAGGGGAGAGGGCCGCACCCCGCACGTGTGTGTGTGTCCAGGTGTGCCGGTCCTCGGCACAGACCCTCACCAGAGCGGACGGCACCCCGGAGTCCGCCCAGCGCCTCCACTCTGTGACCCAGAGCCTGGAGCGAGCCACCTACGGGTGACACGGGGAATGCCCACCCCTCACAAGGGCACCGGGTCGCCCGCCTGCCAGAGCAGACACCCGTCAAAACGCGCCCACGCGTGCAAGGTAGAGGGAAGCCGAGGAGCCTTTATGGACAGAAGGAGAGGAGAGACACCGGGCCGGGGAATGCAATGCCGGGTCCGAGACTGCGAGGGGTCTGACCCACCGCCAAGGCTGTCCCTGGGACGGCTGCGGGGAGGTGGGGGCACCCAGCACCCATGACGGCCCTGCACCGCCGGGAGGGTGGGCGGCGCTACGTATGGGGGTGCCCTCGACCTTGGGAGAGGCAGGCTGTCTCGGGGCACAGGGGCTCGGGGTCTGCAATTCCCATGCACACAGTTCTGAGGGGAAAAGGGTAGCGAGAGGTAGGGATAGGGATAAGAGAGAGCGAGCTCAGTGGAGAAAGGCCAGCAGCGACCTGCTGAGGGTGTGTGCTGTGTGCCGTCCTCTTCCCTCAGGCTTTCTGTACACCTGCACTACTCCACACTAAAATGTGAAAATAGCCGGGACCGGTTTGGCTCAGTGGATAGAGCGTCAGCTTGGGGACTGAAGGGTCCCGGGTTCGATTCCGGTCAAGGGCATGTACCTTGGTTGCGGGCATATCCCCAGTGGGGGGTGTGCAAGAGGCAGCTGATTGATGACTCTCTCTCATCGATGTTTCTAACTCTCTATCCCTCTCCCTTTCTCTCTGTATAAAATCAATAAAATATATTAAAAATAAATAAATAAAATGTGAAAATATTTATTAAAAAATAAATCCACCTGCAAATGACGAAGAGTGGGCCTGGCTCGCTGTGGGATCAGAGAGACCTGGGGAGTCAGAGGCGGTCCCTGCTGGGCCAGGGGACCTCTGGGGTCTGGGGGAGGGGGGGAGAGGGGGTCTGGGTCTGGTGTGGGGGTCCCTGGGGAGGGGGGTGCTGAGGCAGCATATATTTATCAGCCCCCAGGGAAGCACTTTACTGATCAGGGTTTTCACAGTGGATCTGACTGCTCCTGTGTGTCCGGCGAACCTCAGCCTGGCCTGCAGGTGGGTGAGGTGGGCCCGGTGCGGGAGGCGTGGGGGGCGCGGAGGCACCCTGCAGAGCCCCCCGCCCCAGCCCATCAGCCTTCCCCGTCGCCAGAGGAGCCAGAGCTCTAGATGGTGATGTGACTCTCCTGACCTCTAAATGCTCACGTTTAGCACACACTGTGGGGCCGCACACTACCCGTCTGCACGCCGGATGCAGTTCTCAGGCTGCTGGTCCTGACCTTGACCTCGCAAGCCAGAGGCTTCCCCAGCTCTGTCACTCCGTCCCACCCCTGGGCAGGCATCACCAATCCATCTCAGACCCTTCACCACACGGCTGGAACCTGGCCGTGGTCCCTGCCCCGTTTCCCCCTCCTCCCCCTCTAAGGCCGGTGTCAGTCCCCATCGCCCATGACTCAGAGAACGAGACAGAAAAACAACCACAAATGGAAGGTCCTCGAGGCAGGACCGTTCTGCCACCTTCCGGATGGCCCGGCTCGGGCAGGAAGCGGGGCCTGGAGGATTGCTCTCTGGGCCTGGCACCCGTAACAAAGGAGTGGGGGGGGGCGGGCTTTCTCAGTCAGGCCGAGGGGAATCTACAAACAGGGACTGGAGGGTGCTGGCCAAACTTTGGAGAGCCTTCGCGAGGTCACTGTAAGCGGGTCCTGTTCTCCACCTGCCTCCCTATGAATACATTTATGGCTCAACAGCCGCCTGTCAGCCCCCAAGCCCCGAGCTTGCTCTTTAGTCAGCCTTTCCTGCTGGTGCCCTTGACCACGCCAGGCCCCCCGAGTAGCCTCCTGCCAGCCTCCTCTGAGCCGGGGACGGACCTAGTCATTCCTGAGGCCGGGGCCTGAACAAGGCTGTGGAGGACCGGCCTGGTCACCGGGAGGGGCTGGTCGGACGGAGCGGATCACAGGCTGGAAAAAGCCTGCAATCTGGTCCCGGAGTCAGAGCGGGAGGCCCGGGTGAGTCACTGGGCGGGAGCTGCCATCCCCAGACACATGCCGCCTGCAAAATGCCCGCCCTGGAGCCTGGCCCCTGCCCTGCCCCGCCTTGGCCAGGGGTTCCTGGAGGCTCCGCCCAGCCAGTCCCCTCTCCGCTCCCCTGAGGCTGCCGCTCCGCACGGTCCTGCCAGAGAGGGAGATGCCAGGGGCAGGCGGCCCGGCTCTGCCCCCTCCCCGGGCTCACCCCGCCGAGCCACTGCGCTAGTGGGAGCCTGTCTCCTCCTCTGACTCGAAGTTTCTCCCACCGCGAGCGCGCGTCGCCTGGGTCAGAAGGGAATCCCATGCTCAGGGGCCTCTGCGAAGAAGGATCCTGGGTGGGGTGGGGGTTGTGGTGTCTGAAGACAGGAGGCAGGTGTGACTGGGACCCCGGCCGTGGGTGACACGAGCGGGGTGACTCGGAGCAGGCAGCGCTCCTGGGAGCTGGCCTTCCGGGGTGGCCGTGGGAAGTGGCCATGCTCCCGTCTCTGCAGGGAAGAGCTGGAAGGCGGTCTCTGCGTTGGTAACGGAAGCCCCCCGGGATTGAAGGGTGTCAGTCCCGTGCGCGGGCCTCACTGAGGACCACCCAGGGGATGCGAGGGACCCGGCGACCAGTGCCAGCCCATGTGGCCCGAGGGGCCCTGCTGCCCGCCTGCAGCCTGTGGAGCAGAGCGGGTGGAGGTGGGGAGCTGCGGGGCGGGCCTGCTCTCCCCCCCCGCCCCCCCCCCGCACCGGTCCCGCCCACCCACGGGGGCACTTGCCTTGTTCCTGCTGGTGGGATGGGCCTCCCAGGAGCAGTTGGCAGCCATCACCGGGCCTGGGGCGTGCAGCTTCCCCGCTGCTCTGCTCACAGCTCACGGGCCGGCGCCCCCCACCTGCGGAGGCAGGAAGGGCCGTCAGGGCAGCAGTAGGCTCTGTCCCTTCCCGGGCCAGTCCCCAGGGCCTCCCCTTAGAGGAGGGGTGACCAGCAGTCACCTGGCTTCCTGAGAGGCAGGGCCATGGGGGCGGCCAGAGCAGTCACCTCCTCCTGCCTGGGCCCCTCGCTCACACCAGGCTGACATGCCAGTGAGACCCACACGTATTTCCTGGGTACCACCTCTGTGCTCAGCCCTGCGGGGGGACATGGGTCCCCCGGAGTCAGACCCAGAAGGCAGGGAGGCTTCCTGGAGGAGGTGGCCTCTGGCTGGGCCTGTGCCTGTCACATGCTAAGGGGTCTGGTCTTTCCCTTGAAGGTAAGCCAGCTTGGTCATCCTCAGCATCACTGTCACCACCACCAACCCCTCTGTCAACTGGGAGCTGGGAGCTGAGCACTGTGCCCGCTCAGCCACACCCATTGCCCCACATCCATCATCCCGTTTGTCCTTTTTCTTAAAAAAAAACAACAAAAAACAAAAAAAAACTTTTTGCTTTCAGAGAGGAAGGGAGAGGGAGAGAGATAGAAACGTCAATGATGCCGAAACCAGTTTGGCTCAGTGGATAGAGCGTCAGTCTGTGGATTGAAAGGTCCCGGGTTCGATTCCGGTCAAGAGTATGTACCTTGGTTGCGGGCACACCCCCAGTAGGGGGTGTGTAAGAGGCAGCTGATTGATGATTCTCTCTCATCAACGTTTCTAACTCTCTATCCCTCTCTCTTCCTCTCTGTGAAAAATCAATAAAATATTAAAAAAAGAAAAAAAGAAAAAAGAAAAAAGAAAGAAATGTCAATGATGAGTCATTGATCGGCTGCCTCCTGCACGCCTCCCACCAGGGACCTAGCCTGCAACCCAGGCCTGTGTCCTTGACCGGAATTGAACCTGGGACCCTTCAGTCCACAGGTCAACGCTCTATCCACTGAGCCAACCGGATTAGGGCCCGTTTGTCCTTGTGATCAGCTGTAAGGCAGGCATTGTCATTCCCCTTGGATGGGGCACAGGGCTCGGGGCGGGGGGGGGGGGGGGTCGCCTGCCCAGGGGCTCAGGCCACTTCCACTGCGTGCGCTGTGGCATTGCAGGCTTGTGGCCGGGACTCCAGCGGCCGTGAAGGCGGGAGCCGTTGTGGGGGGCCAGCCGGCAGAGTTCTGCCGTGGCCCTGGCTCCAGGCTGGTGGAGGGGCAGCTGGACTCAGCCAGGCAGGTCTGGGGGGCCTGGGAGGGGGGACAGTCTCGGGAGGGGGCTTCCCTGCCAGAGACAGGTTCACCCAGGCAGGGCAGAGCTCATGAGTCCCCCCGCTCTGGGTGCCCCCCTGAGCTCTGCCTCCCCAGGCAGGCACCTAGTTCTGCTGTGCAGGGGGGGGGGGAGGGAAACTGAGGCTGAGTGCAGAAGAAGGGTCTTGCAGGGGCACAGGTACGGGCAAAGGTCAGGCCTCTCCTCAGCTGGAGTAGGCGCTGGGCAGCCCACACAGCTCTCCTCCCCCAGAATTCCTTCCTCCGCAGGCCGGGCAGCCCCCTCCACACCCCCGCCAGCCGGGACGGAGGCCCCCGCAGCGGTGAGCCCATTATGGCTGGAGAGGGTGGCCACCCTTCCTTAACCCTCGGTAGCCCCCCCACGCCCCCCCCGCCAGCCCGCGGCGCCAGTGCAGCCCTCGGAACACCAGGCCAAGCGTCCCTGGACTGCAGCTCGTGCAGCGTGGTTGGCCAAGCGGCCCCGGACCGCAGCCGGTACAGCGTGGTGGCGGCGCAGGTGCGCAGAGAGGTGATTGCGGGGCGGGTGGGAGTCCCGTGGGCGAGTCCCTGATGTGTGTGTGATGTGGGCTTGCAGATGGCAGTGCAAGGAGGTGTGCCTCTTAAACACCCCCCAACCCCAACCTCCCTGGGTACCGCCTCTGGCTGGGCCACTGTACCCATCACCAGGGATAAGCCTCATGCCTCACCATCTACTGGGTTTGCCCAAGCTCTTCACGCCAGCCTGCAACCTCATCCTACCTGCTCCCCCCCAATCTTCCTGACCCAGGCACACCCCCTGCACCATGCCCTCACCTCTCAGTGCCTGGACCCAGGGTGTCCGGAGGCTGGAGGGCCCTGCCCTCTCACCGGGGCAAGTGAGACCCCAGCTACGCAGGGCCCCCAAGGGCAGCTGCTGGGACCTGCACATGGTGCCTGGCTTGGACGGGGCCTGGAGTGGGCCCCCCAGCCCCCCGCCCCTGCGGACCGATGGAGGGGTGGGTGCCCGTGGGTGCCTCTGAGCCCTCAGAGAAGAGCTACTGCACTCACACAGAGGCACCGGAAGCCAAGTGGACCCCAGATGGGCCCCAGAAAGACATGTGTGTGTCATGTGCCTGGGACATGCGTGAGTACGTGTGAATGTGTGTGCTCCTCAGGTTGGGTTGGGCCTACAAGAGCTAAAGCAGACAGAAAAAGAAAAAAAAGCTGCCAGCTCTGCTCACTCCCGCCCTGCTTTCAAAACCTAGCACCCAAGGAGAGGCCGCTGGCCAGTCTCTCCTCAGCCTCAGGAAGCTCTCATCTCCTCCCTCCCTCACCCCCCACCCCCAGCCCCGAGCCCGTGCGGGCCCCGGGAGGCTGTCCTCCAGGAGGCCCCGGTGGGGACGCAGTTCTCCAGCCGGCCTGCCAGCCCCTCTCCTTGTCCCCGGGCTGCCACCTGGGCAGGACGAGAGCACGGGAGCCACTCCCCGAGACGTCCCGCCTCTTCTCTCTCCAGCCTCTCCCCTCACCTCCCCCTCACCCCGCCCCCCTCCACACAACCCGACAATCCTCTGCTCACAACGCCTGTTGAAAGGCTTACTGGGGGAGTGATACCTTCCAGAAAATTCCACCAACAGCCTCCATCCAATGCCAACTCCACATCAGGTGTCTCAGGCCTGGGAAGGGGGCACCCAGCTGTGCACCCCCCTGTGGCTGCCAGGCTGGTCCCTCTGTCCACCCCAGCGCTGGCCCCACACTGAGCTGCCTGAGCTGGGTGCCCAGGGAGGGAGGCGGCGCAGAGCGGGGTGTGCGGAGCGCGGAGTGCGTGCGAGCAGGGAGCCCTCTCCCCGAGCTTGGGATGCTGCCCGCTGGGTGTTCCCTCCCCGCCCTTCCAGTTGGCCAGCTGCTGCCGAGGGTGGTGGAGGGACAGAGGGGGAGCCCACACCCACTGGCGGACAGAGCAGGGCCTGGGGCTGGAGGACAGCTTGGGAGGCGGGAGTTGCCAGAACACCAGGGTCAGCCCCACCGAGGGGGGACTCCCGAAGGTCCCCAGTGTCCCCGGGACTTCGGCAGCCTCGCAGGCTGCTGGGTCGGTGACAGCCCTCTCTGGGGTCTCAGGGCTCCTCCGTGGGGCTGTGGTTTCTGGGAGCTGCCTGTCCCAAAGGTGCTCACCTCATCCCCCTTCCCTGCTTGGCCTTCGCCCTGCAGCCTGGTTCCTGGCGCCCCTCCCCTGGGCCCCAGGGAGCTACCTGCAGCTGTCCGGGTCCTCCAGGGCCCCCCTCTGCGGAGCGCCTCCGGCTGCGATCCCCCGGCAACAGGCCAGTGTGGAGCAGGGCTGGAGCCTCAGCAAATGAGAGAGGAGAGAGGAGAGAGGGGAGAGGAGAGAGGAGAGAGGAGAGAGGAGAGAGGAGAGAGGAGAGAGGAGAGAGGAGAGAGCCGAGTGTGCAGAGCCCGCGCCTGCTGCTGGGGAGATGGCTTTGGAAGCAGAACCCGCCCCAAACCCAATTCCAGGCCCGGCAGGAGGGGAGGGAGGGAGGGAGGAGGAGGAGGAGGGGCGGAGCGGGATGAGGCTTGGGGAAGGAATGCCCTGCTCAGGAGCCCCCCCCCCCCCGCCCGCCCGCCCCCCCAGAGCCCCACTGGGAACTCATCTCTCTGCCTGGTGACGTCAAGTTGGCCCGAGCACTGTGGCCAGAGTCCAGCTGTTAATCTCCCGCGCGTCCCGGAGGGAGAGGCGTCCGCCGTCCACTTGCGGGTGCCTTCTCTCGGCGGCTCCCACGGGGCCTTTCGGGGGCACAGGTCCAGGAGGGGGACCCCCACGGATTGTTCCGATGAACTGAGGGGCGGGTAGGAGAAGCCGGGAGACTCCGCGGAGGGGGAGGTGTGGGCGGGTGAGAGGTGGATTTGGCAGGGGACAGGGAGGCCACCCAGGTGGCACGCCACTTCCCCCGCCCACCCAGGAATCTGCCCCGGGGGCCCCCACGGGCCCCTGGAACCAGGAATTCCCATGCGCTGGGCCCTAATGGCAATCAGATGGCCCAAGTGGAAAATCACTGCGCTGGCTCGCCGGGGCCGAGCCGGGAGCTGGCGGCTGCGGGGGCCTGGTGTGTGCGCTGTCCACGGGGCGGATGAGTCAACCTCTGCTCCCCCCACGAGCACCAAGGGGTCCTGGCCCCCCCCAGTCAGAGCCTGGGGGTGCAGGCGCTCCGGAGGTGGCATGAGGATGGGGGCGGGGAGGAGTGGCTTCCCGGCGAGCCCCTGGGGAAGGCCCCTCCTGGCCTAGTCCAGCTTTCTCATGGCCGGGGAGCCTGCGGGAACTCCACCAGCGTTTTCCCAGATAGGAGCATGCGGTGCCCCGTGTGTGGGCACCTCTGTGGGCATCTCTGAAGGAGCCTGGAAGGAAAGCTCCCCCTGCACCTGCCCTGGGCGGCGGGCCTCTGCCCGGAGGAACCGTGTCCCTGCCCCAGTGCAGACCGCCACGGGAGGAGGGGGCGGACTGCTCCCTGTGAGCCCAGCTGGCCTGGGGCGGGGCAGGCGGAGGCTGCAGGATGCTGAAGCTCAGGCCGCGCCTGGGCTGAGAGGCTGGGCGGGCAGCAGGCAGCGGGGACCCCCTCCCTCCCTCCCCAGGGCAGGCCAGCTGGGGCCCAGCTGGGCCACTTGTTTATGAGGGGAGGCCCAGGGGAGGCGGGGGAGGCTGGAGGAGGCCGCGTCCAGGCGAGTTCCGAGGGTAATTGCATTTGGACACTTAAAAGGAGCTGTGTGAGGTGGCGGTGGCTCCGAGGTCCACCGCCTTATTTGGTGTGGAAATGGGCCTCCTCTGGAGCGAATGAGAGGTGCTGGGGAGCGGGGAGGCCATCCGCCGCCCGGGTTTGCGGCTGTTGCCACCGGAGGCTGGGCTCCGGCAGGGACCGTGGAGCCGGCACGTGGGGCTCCTATGGCTGCTGCAGTCTGAGCGGTCCCGGGCCTCGGGTCCTCTCCTGTCGCTGGAGGAGAAGCGGCTCACAGAGTTGCAACGAGGAAGGAAGGGGTAAGATTCAGGAGGCAAAGCGCTGGGGGCACCTCAGAAAGCCTCTGCTCAGGAACTTTGTTTTTTATTTTTATTCATTTATATTTAAAAATATATATATTTTATTGATTTTTTTTTTTTTTATTTTTTACAGAGAGGAAGGGAGAGGGGTAGAGAGCTAGAAACATTGATGAGAGAGAAACATCTACCAGCTGCCTCCTGCACACCCATTACTGGAGATGTGCCTGCAACCAAGGTACATGCCCTTGACCGGAATCAAACCCAGGACCTTTCAGTCCACAGACTGATGCTCTATCCACTGAGCCAAACCGGTTTCGGCAGGAACTTTGTTTTTATTTTTATTTATTTATTTATTTATTTTAAATATTTTTTATTGATTTTGTACAGAGAGGAAGGGAGAGAGATAGAGAGTTAGAAACATCGATGAGAGAGAGTCATCGATCAGCTGCCTCTTGCACACCCCCCACTGGGGATATGCCCGCAACCAAGGTACATACCCTTGACCGGAATCGAACCCGGGACCCTTCAGTCCCCAAGCCGACGCTCTATCCATTGAGCCAAACCGGTCCCGGCAGGAACTTTGTTTTTAATCGCCCCCAACACGGGCCTCACAGGTGGACTCTGTGGTTCCACAGCCACGGCCCCTCAGGCCAGGACCCTCCTCTGATGGGGCTCCTGGGGGGTGGGGTGGGGGAGGTTCTGGGCAGGGCTGCCTGCTGCCATGGCTGCCCTCTGCAGGACGGCGGCCGTGGGGCAGAGCCTCTGCCCGCTCCTCTCACACCGTGGACGCCAGAACACCCGTGGGTGCCAGGCACCGTGCTCCAGGCTGATGAACCCGCTGAGGGCGAGCGAGCGGAGAGGCAGACCAGAGCCAGGCGATCCGAACACGTGTGAAACCGCACTGAACGGACAGCACCGCTGCCGGCTGGGCCCGGGAGACCAGGATGGGTCTCTGAGGAGGTGATCACGGAACCCACGAGGAGCGCTGGGCAGGAGGGGCTCAGGTGAGCAGGGGAAGGAGGGCACCCCGCAGAGGAAGTGGTGTGAGCAGAGGCCCTTGGGCGGGAAGGCATGTGCATACAGGGTCTCGGTGGATGAGGTGCCCAAGCTGGGCCGCTCCGACCTGCTCACCGGGACCAAGGTCTCACCCTCCTTATGGTGTTCTCACCTCTCTGCCGCCATTGGTCCCATCTGTCGGGGGACAGGTGCAGGGAGGGCAGCTATAGGCCACTCACTGTGTCCTGCGAAGCAGAGCCTGCATAAATGGGATCTCTTAATCTTCTCAACAGCCTCCTCCCTTCCGCCCCCCAAGTTTACAGATTCATCTAGCATGTGTTTACTGAGCATCTAGTGTTATGCCCAGATTTCAAGATCCCCAAGGACCACCAGGGAGCTGAGTCTGATGCAAAAGCAAAGAGCCTTTATTAGCCGGCCGGGCGAGTGACTAGCCGGGCGACTGCTCTGCCATTCTCCACACAGGGAGACCAGAGAGCAGCAGTGACCCTTTGTGTAGGACCACTTTTAAGCCCCTTAACCACATCCTGTTCATGCAAAGCAAGCAACCTTAGACAAAACAGTTTTTCCCAAGCAATGTCAGAGTCATGCCATTGAGGACCATGTTGTTCACAGGGTCATCCTGTTCTTCGGAAAGCTGATCATGTTCTATGAACAAGGCCCACATGCTGGGTAGGGGCCGTGAGACCCTCTCACAAGGCCTGGCCTGGTGTCAGCACTGACAACTCCATCTGGGGCACAGTCCACAGCCTCTCTGGAAGCATGCTCAAAAATTCCCACTCTTCAACACTAGTATGTGCCAGGCACTGTTTTAGGCCCTGGGAACCCAGTGGTAAACGAAACGGATGAAGATGAGGCCCACATTCTGGAAATGGGGAAACGGAGACCAGGGAGTAACTGTGTGTCCGTAGCACCTGCGCTCAGGGGCTGGGACCTGTCCGTGTCCACATCTCGGTGCTGGGCTTGGAGGCGTCAGGATGTGGGGAGAACTCTGGACCCTCGGATCCAGCCTGGTTCTGCCTCTGACAAACAGCGGGAACCTGAGCCGTGGTTTTCCCCGGCTGCGCCATGGAGAGGGTGTGGGATCTGATGATACTGTGCTCCATGCCCGGCCTCACTTTCCACGTTAGCGCCAACAGGCTGGCTCTTCTTTTTCCTCAGGAGGAGACAAGGCAAATGTGTGTGTGGTCTGGGTCTCCCAGGTCCATGCCTGAGGCCCTTTGGCTTCCACCCTTGAGATAAAAAGGTCTCTCCAAGGTCTAGCTAGCTTTCCTGATGGGAGGCCAGTGGGACCCTCTTCTCTTTCCTCTGCTCTAGTCAGGCTGGAGCGTTTGTGAGAGAAGCCGCATCATGGGACTCTTTGCCGAAGCCTACGTTTTCCTCTGTCCCTGATGTGGAAGACTGTTCATTTGTTCATCCATTCAACGTTCATCTGTTATCTCTAGAACTACAGGAGAATACATGTATGTTGTTTTAAGCCACGAAGTTTGTGTCTATCCTATATAATAAAAGTCTAATATGCTAAGTGTCCAGTCGTCTGGTCGGCCGTTCAACCAATCAAAGCGTAATATGCTAATGATATGCTAAGGCCACTCAACTGCTTGCTATGATGTGTACTGACCATCAGGGGGCAGACGCTCTGACCAGTAGGTTAGCTTGCTGCTGGGGTCCAGTTGATTGAGACTGAGCAAAACCGGCCGGACACACCATGGAGCCCTCCTGCAGTCCCTCCCTGGCTGGCCAACCTGACGCATTCCTCCTCTGCCCCAATTGTGCACCAGCGGGGTCCCTTGGCCTGGCCTGTGCCTTCTCACAATCGGAGCTGAGAGACCCTCCCCTCCCCAAGTGCACACATTCATGTACCAGGCCTCTAGTTTGTTATAGCAGCAATAAGAAACTCATGCAGAATGGCAGGTAGGCCTATTGATTGAGGGTGGGCTAGAGGCTGTTTCTGCTTGAGCTGAGACCAGAAAGGGAGAAGGAGAAGGAGAAGGAGTCAGGTACTCACTGAGCCCACAGGAAAGCATTCCAGGATTGACAGCAGCAGGTGCAAAGGTCCTGAGGCAGGAAAGATCTATCTCTATTTTTTAGAGAATTGTGTGAGTGAATTAAGGATCCAGACAAGGTTCATTGCTAGATATGCTTCTTCCCCCTTATTTTAATCTAGGGTTCCCCTGCAGCATCCCTCCCTCCCTGCTTCCTTATTTCCCTTCCCCCTCCCTCCCTGTCCCCTAGCTGGATCAGGAAACAGACACATCACACTCTCAGGGAAATGAGGAGTTTCATAGAGAATCATGTAAGGGCTGGGGCACGGAAATCGGATAGGAGAGCCAGTCACTAACCAGCCTGAAGCCGGGTATCGGCACAGGAGCTGCAGAAGCCGGGGAGGCTGCCCCCTCTGGCTGTTGGGAGCCCGAAGCAGGAGCTCCGGGAGATGTCTGCAGAGCCATGGCCTCCACTTCACTCCACCTCCCAGGCCTCCCAGGAGCCCTCCTCGCAGGCAAGCTCTAACCCAGTGTCGCTCTGGGAGGGAAAGCAGGAAAGCCGTTCTCAGCCGTAGGAAGACACGACGGGGGCAGACAGCCTAGCACAGTCCACCCCTTTGTGGCTGTGCTGTGCACACACCACCACCCCTTCCACCACAGTGAACTTGGGTGGGGAGAGGCTCATCATTTACTTGGGTGATGACCTGGGAAACATGGGGAAGTGAGGCAGGGGAGGAGGAGGATGAGAAGTCACAACTGCCTTGCTTTGATGGGCCTCGTCTTCAGCTCACCATCGCCCCAGCCTCCTTCCGTAAGTTATTGTGACACCTACCCAGGTGTCCCCGGCGAGGGGAAGAGACAGGCAGCCAGGGCGGCGGTCAGACCCTCACAGGGACTGGTGCCAACAACTCCTGACTTGGGGGGAATGGGAGGGAGGGAGGGAGGCCAGGGATGATCCTTCCTGCCCTAAATCCTGAGATCATGTTGTGCAGCTCTGTCCGGGCCGGCCGCTGGAGCACACACGTGCAAATACAACGAAAACCCGCCTTGACCCTGGTCCTGATTAGCTTCAGCTTTCCGTGGGCCGAGCGCAGAATGGCAGGGCTGTTCTCCAGTCCCAGGGGCTGGTGTCTCCTGCTGGTGGGAGGCCCGGCTTCCTAAACGTGCTGGCAGGAGCCGCTGTTTTCCAGATGAAAGTCCCGGCTGTCAGCTCCCTGAGCAGCGGTTTGATCTGGAACTTCCCCGAGGTTTTGTTCCATCTGCCAGCGGCACAGATTGCCCTGAGTGTGTGTGTGTGTGTGTGTGTGTGTGTGTGTTTCCAGTCATTACCGGCTGGCCTGGTTCAGTGGGTGAGCGTCAGCCTATGAACCAGGAGGTCATGGTTCATTCCTGGTCAGGGCACATGACTGGGCTGTGGGCTCTGTTCCCCTGTGAGGGGTGTACAGGAGGCAGCCATTGGTGATTCTCTCTTGCCATGGATGTTTCTGTCTCTCCCTTCCTCCCTCTGAAATCAATAAAGAACAAAACAGAAACCCCACCAGGATCTTTAAAAACGTTATGGCAAACGTTGCCACATTAGCCATTTTGAAGAGCCCAGCGCAGGGGTATTAGGCACAGCCACAGTGTTGTGCAGCCATCATCCCCACCATCATCTCCAGAACTCATTCTTTTGCAAAACGGAAACTGTCTCCATTAAACATGAACTCCCCATGGCCCCCTGCCTGGCCTCTGCCCGCCCAACGTGAGGACCTGGCTCACAGGGCACGGTTGATCTGGCGCCAGCATCTCAGGGTGGCACTCAGCCTGCTCTGAGGGGAGCCCAGTGCCTATCCGGCTTCCTGGTTCCAGCTGCTGGGTGTTGCTGGCTCTGAGAGGCTCACACTATCCACTGGGGACTTCTCTCCATCTTTTTTTTTTTTTAAATAATATATTTTATTGAATTTTTACAGAGAGGAAGAGAGAGGGATAGAAAGCTAGAAACATTGATGAGAGAGAAACATCCATCAGCTGCCTCTTGCACACCCCCTACTGGGGTTGTGCCCACAACCAAGGTACATGCCCTTGACCGGAATCGAACCTGGGACCTTTCAGTCCGCAGGCTGATGCTCTATCCACTGAGCAAAACCGGTTTCGGCATTCTCCTCCGTCTTGCAGAACAGACATTGGCCATGAGCTACCAGGTCCCCTGGCCTGGCTTACCCCTGCAGGCCGGGGACCAGCTCTCCCCAGCCTGGGTGACACCAGTCCCCCTTCAGCCTAGAAACCAGGGGCCTCCCCTTCCAGGCTCCTTGGTCCTGGTCATCTCTGTCCTTGGACCTGCGCCCTGCGAGGAGCTCTGGGCAGCTGGCCTGGCAGCAAGCTCAAAGTCTGGGCTGCTTTCCAAGCAGTCACGGGGCGGCTTCCGTCTCTGCCCTGCTGTCTCTCGCTCATCCCCATCTCCGTGCAGGAAGCTCCATGCCATAGGAGTGGCCCCCAGCTAAGGGCCAGCGTTGCAGGGGGTGGGGAGAGCACCCAGATTCCGTGCCCCGAGGGTCCCGCAGGACGGAGCTGGCTGCTACCAGCGGAAAATGCACCTTCTTCAGTTTCTTGCCGGCCCTGACCTACTTCTCGGTACCCACATCCACATGGACTCCTCGGCCCTGTCTCAGCAGCTGCCAGCCCAGGAGGAGGTCTGCGCCTCCATCTGACCTGGCAAGGCCCCAGACGCCATCTTGGCCGGCCTGTCCTGGGCCCTCACCCAGGCTCCCCGTGGACCTTCTGCCCTGAGCTGTGCCCCAACACCACAGGCCTCTGGGCTCGGCCTTCAGCCCTCTGCTCTCCCGCCTCCCCCCTGCTGACCCTCACCACCCCTACCCCTTACCCCCCCGCTCAGTTCCCACCACAATCTCAGTTCCCAACGCAATGACCCGGGTCTCCCCGGATTCCTGTTGCTGGTGCCACGTGAGAGAACTGGAAATAGCAAGTGCAGCCTGGGAAGCATGCCGTGTTCCAAACACCGTCCCCAGGGCACGGGCGAGGGGTTTGCTCGCCAAGGCCCCCGCTCAGGGCCTGCGCTCTGAGACACGGTGTCCTTCCAGTCCCGGGCCAGGCTGCGTGCCCCCTGTGCCCCTCACTCGCTGTGTGACCTCAGCCAGGGCCAACGGGCTCTCTGAGTCTCCCCGTTCCCACGAGCAGCAGCTGGATAACTGCTGAGGTGCCCGAGGCGGCAGCTCCGGGGCTGACGGGTGAGGGATCTGAGGATCCTCTGTGACTTTAAACACTGGCTCATTCTTCTCCACGGACGGTGTGGAGGGAAGTGGGTGAGGGGCCAGGGAGGGACAAGGCCCTACTGTGTGCCCTTCTTGCTGCAAGCCCTGCTCCATGGGGGTGGAGACTGAGGCCTGAGGCTGGGGGTGGGGAGGGGTGTGAATTCAGAACGGAAGGATTCAGGGCCCATGCTTTTCCCGGGTCACTGCACAGCTGGATGACTTTTACATTTTCCTATGTGCTTTTAGAATCAAGCTGAGCACCTTCTGTATCAGTTAACAGTGTCGCCCTCAGTTCCTGGCAGGTAGCAGGCGCTCAGCGGCTGCGTGATGATTGAGTGAATAAAAACCCCCGAGGCTGCCTTTACAAAGACCCCATGGGCACACGCGCGCTGCTCACGCCGAGGAACCCGGCCCCGCGTGGCCGGATGCACCAGGAAGGAAGTGAATGTGCCTGGACGGTGGAGCGGGCCCAGGGTGCACGGCCGGTGAAGGCCGGTGCCTCCAGGTGTGGGGACCCTGGCCCCTCGTGGACTCTCTATGCACCCCCATTCTCTCCCCTTATTTCCCCCCAGAAAACAAAGCGGGAGCCCAACGGGGCGGTGGCTGGCACTTTGCCCACAGCTTGGGGCGCGTGTCTGGGAGCTGAGGGAGCGTTTCTGGCATCCCGGCCACGTTTGGCGCAGCCACTGGCTGGGCATCTTGGGAGGAAGAGCTCTCTGCTGAGGGGGCCTCCCTGGTGGCCCGGCTGCGCCCGGAGCCATCCTGAGGCTGAGCCAGGCAATGTCCCCACCCAGAGGGAGCCTGTCTCCACTGCAGGCTCCGAGGGACACCTCGGGCAGCGGCCGAGAAGGGACACTGGAAACACTGCTGCGGGGGTGCTGGGCGGGGTCTTCGGCTACGTTGCTGTGAGGGGCAGGGGGCTGGGGCGGGGAGGGGTGAGGAGGACCCTGTGCCCTAATGAAGCTCAGGTTTGTTTTCTTGCCTGGGGGCAGGGCAGGGACTGGACTTCCTGCCAAGGACCCCCTTTCTCAGCTGTTTGCAAACCACTGGCTCTGACTTGGGGGGAGGGGGAGCGTCCTCCCTCTGGGCTGGCCGCCCCTGCAGGCGGAAGCTGCTGCTCTCTGACTGCAGGGCCAGCCCGTGCCAGGACCCAGCGTGGCCCTCCCCAGGCCTGCTGTGCTGTCCGCTGACCAGCTCGCTCAGCCAGTGCCCCAGGGCCTAGGAGACCCACACTGGGGACTGCTGTGAGGACCCAGCTCCCCAGAGCGCCCCATGAGCCCTTTCTCTCTCCTTGCAGGCACCGCTAAGTGCCAGGCCGACTTGCTGAACGCTAGTGATGGACACAACCCAGAGGGCATCTGCCTGCTGGCCTTCCTATTGGACCAAGCCGGACCTCCCCTCCCCCATGAATTTCCACCTCCCCTTTGGTGAGAGATCCTGTTAGCCTCCTATAGTTACACCAGCTTCAACACAAACACCGTACAGTCGAGGCAAATACGCACACTGTGCTGTAGCCCATCCGGCCTCTGTAAGTTTGTACACAAACACCGAGGGAGCCAAATCCAGTTTGGCTCAGCGGATAGAGCGTTGGACTGCGGACTGAAGGTCCCGGGTTCGATTCCGGTCAAGGGCATGTACCTTGGTTGTGGGCACATCCCCAGTAGGGGGTGTGCAAGAGGCAGCTGATCGATGATTCTCTCTCATCGATGTTTCTCTCTATCCCTCTGTCTGTGAAAAAACAAAACAAAACAAAACAAAAAAACCCACAAAACCATCGAGGAAATTCTTGAATTACAATAAGACAAGTCCTTAGGGGATGAGTCATTGTTGCTAAGAGCTGCGTGCATCTATTAATTCCTTTTTCAGAATAAAAATATCTTACTTTTGTCAAGTTTTAAAAATGTTAAAAAGAAAATCAAACCATGAACATATCCCGTGGCTAGCCACACCCTGGCCCTCTGAGCCCTCTGAGCATTATCACCTTTCAAACCTTGGCCAATTGATATGTTCACGTATATTATTATTATTATTATTATTATTATTACTATTATTATTGTTATTAGTGTACGAAATTTGTGCACCGTAGGGTCCCTAGACCTGGCCAGGGATTAGGGCAGATTGCGGCAGAGGAAAGGGGGCAGGGGGGTTCCTTTGCTCTGTGCGGCCCCCTAGTGGTCAGTGAAAGTCATAGCGAGCAATGAGCAATCAAAATCCCAGTCTCCCCATGGAACTCCACAGGGGACACACTGCATATTAGGCTTTTAGATAGATTAATAATGCTGAGGATATTTTTCCATTGATTTTTAGGGAGAGTAGAAGAGAGGGAAAGACAGAGAGAAATAGCGATATGAGAGAAACACATCTGTTGGTTGCCTCTTGCACTCGCCCTCACCAGGGCCCAGGCCGGGGAGTAGCCTGCAACTATAGTATGCGCCCCTGACTGGAATCGAACCCAGTACCCTTCAGTCTGCAGGCCAGCGTTCTAGCCACTGAGCCAAACCGGCTAAGGTTCATTGTTATTTTAACCAGCATCTCTTCTACTGAGGCGGAGCTTTGCTGCACACATTCATTGTTGATATATTTTCTTTTGTGAACTTTATATATATATATATATTTATATTTACTTTTTCAATCCTCACCAGAGGACACGTTTATTTATTTATTTATTTTTTGTTGTTGGTGCAAGTGATTGATAAGAGCCAATCGTTTATTTCACTGCCCCAGTCACAAGCTCTCCCTCTGTCCCACTCCTGCCTGCTACGGAGAGTGCCCTCACGTGCTCGCTCCCCCTCCTCCACATGCCTCCTCACTCTCCTTGGCATGGCTGTGTCAAAGGGTGACATTTCAGTCCTTTTCCTGTCCGACTGCAGGGTATAGGACAGGCAGCCCTAAGTGCTGCTTTCTGAGCAAATGGTTTTTGATTACAAATATCTAACTAGGTTTGAAATGTTTTATAGAATAAGACAATATTCTTTTCAACAAACTTTAAAAAAAATGTACAGTTTTGTTGTCTGTTTCCACCTCCCCCCTCCCCCACCCTTGCTTGCGCACCCTCCCTCCCACCACCCCTCCCCGGCAGCTCAACCCCACCCCGACAACCCCTGTTTTCAGAGGACATGCTTAGAAAGAGAAGCATCGGCTGCCTTTTTGCACAGGCCCGTCAGGGACCGCAACTGTCACCCAGGCATGCACCCCGACCAGGAGTTGAGCCAGCAACCCTCTGTAGCACAGGATGATGCTCAATCAACCGAGCCACTCTGGTGGCTTTTGTGAACTTCTGGCTCATGTTCTTTGCCTATGAGAGAATTTAATCTTTTTTTTTTTTTTTTTTTCTAAACTGACTTTTCTGAGCTCGGGAGGCAGAATTTTGGCCCCATGACCTTCACCCACTGGCATCAGGCCTGTAGTTATGATAGCTTAGAGGCAAAAGAGATTTTGCAGGGGTGGGTGGGTGGGGCAATGGGAAGTTATGTACATATGTAATACCTTAATAAAAGAATGGGGGGGGGGGAGGATTTTGCAGATGTAATTAAAGTTACTAACCAGCTGATCTTAAATATTAGAAGATGACTGGATTATCCGGGCTGCTCAGTGTAATCGCCTGAGCCCTTGAAAGCAAAGAGATGTGGCCGCAGGCAAAGCCAGACAGATCTCGGAAGGCGTTTTGAAGCCTCTCTTTCGGAGCATGAAAAGGATGCAATGCACTCGTGATGGTTTTGATGACGGAGGGGCTAGGAGTGAAGAGATGCAGTGAGTGGCCCCTAGGAGCGGGGAATGTCCCCTGGCCAACCTTCAGCAGTGGGGACCTCAGTCCTAACCCCAAGGGCAGTAAATTCTGCCAGCCGCCTACTGGAGCCTGCCCCAGGCGCTGACACCTTGACTCAGGCCTTGCCAGGCCCTGGGATGAGCCCTTGGTGCTGCTGCACCTCTGACCTCCAGGAAGGGAGTTGCTTTAAGCCACGTGTGTGGTAATGGGTCCCAGCAGGAACAGAAAACACGCTCTTTCTACATCCATGATGCAAACGCTTTCATACATGTTGTAAATATCTTCCTTCTCAAGTGTGTCATTTGTCCTTTAAGCCTCACCCTCAAATAAATCCAGTCTTCCCAATTTCATTATCAGAGTTCCATGTTGGGAGATGTCCTTTGCGGTCACCCTCACAGACCCAACTCGCCTGCAAAGCCCACCCCAGGCCCTGCCCCAGAGTTGCTGATCCAGAAGGTCTGGGAGGGCCCGGGCTTTGCACTTCTGACGCTGCAGGGCTGGTGGCAGGACCGGGGCAGTGGATGGTCCCATCCTTTGAAAGAACGCATCCCTCCAGGGCCTAGGAGGGTCCTAAAGGGCCCCTCCCGGGTGCAGGGAAGCTGAGCCCCACTCTCCCTGGAAGCCCCGCCTCCACACTCAAGAACTCCGCTCCCATTGGCTGCCAGCGGAGGGATCCCCTACGTCACAGTGCCGTTCACTTTTCTCGAACTCCAGGGGCGGGGGCTCTGCGCCTGCGCGGTGGAGCCGGGCGCTCTCCTGCGGAGCGTGTGCGAGGGTCCCGGCGGCGCGCGGAGCCCCGATGGCGGAGTCGGAGCCCCTCCTGAGCCGGGCCCGCGGCAGCAATGGGCGCGACTGCCCGGCCGGCTCGCTCGATTGCGTCCAAGTCGGCCCTGGTGAGCGACGGCGGGGGCCGGGACCGGGTCCCGCGGGGGGTGACGCGTGGGGGGCGCCCCGCGGTCGGCCCGCGCCGGGTCGCCGCTGTCACTGCGGGCGCGCCCCGCCCGGCCGCCGGGGTCCGAGCGCGCCCGGGCAGCGCGGGGCGCGGGGCCGGCCGCCTTCCGGGAGGCGGGGCGCCCCTGGCCTGGGCGCGGGGTTGGGGACGCCGGCGACGGGGAGGCGCTGCCCGCGGGGTCCTGCCTGCCCGGGACCAGCCGGGCGGGGAGCGCCTCGCGAGCCCCGCGCAGCCCCCGCGCCTCCAGCCCCCGCGCCACCAGCCCAGCCCCCTGCAGCCCCCGCGGGGTGCCGGGTGCACCCGGACCGCGTCCTTCTCGTGAGTCGCCGTGGTGACTCCTAGGAGGCAGCAGATCCATTTCCGCCTGACCCTTACGGGGGAAACTGAGGCATAGAGGGGAGGGGGGGGCGCATTTCCCTACTCAAGGTCATCACCCAGCGAGGAAGTGGCCCAGGTGGGATTCCTCTGGCTCCACCTCTCATTCTGCGGCCTGGGAGGCTCCCCGGGGGCTGGTCCCCTTCAGTTTGGGGGTTGGGGCAGGCCTCTCCCAACCAGGGCTGCTTCCTCCCCTTGCCCTCGCTCTCCCTCCCTCCTGGCCTTCCTGTTTACCCCACGGAGAGATTGCTGAATCCCCAGAAGGGAGCAGGGCTGGGAGGGCGGAGTCCATCCCCCAGGGCTCAGCCTCATGTGACAGAGGAGGACATTGAGGCCCAGAGCGGCTGTGGGATCTGTCCAAGGTCACAGCCCGGGCATCTCCTGCTGCTGCTGCTGCTTGCACCAGGCTGGGTGCTCCTTCCTGAGCCACCGTCCCTGTCCTGGCCCACTCTCCTCTGTCCGGGAGGGGTCTGCAGGGTGTACTGCCCATGGCACAGCGCTGGCTGATCTTGACGGGAGAGATGAGAAAACTAGAGGCTCTCAGGTGGTCGCTTGACCGCCCCTCTCAGAGACTGTCCCGGAAAGTTCTCCATCCAGCCCGTGCCAGGCCTTGAAGGACCGGGGACAGGGGCAGGTGGAGGCATTCAGGGGGCATGGACCTGGTGCCTGGAGGTCTGGGGAGACTCACGGATGCCCACAGCACAGGGCCCGGGCAGCCTGGGAGCTGGTGCGGGTGGCCATTCTAAACGGAGGCGCACGGTGACAACGCAGGTCCCCGATGACATTGGGGGTGGGGGAAATGCTCTTTGTCCCGACGCTGTGGCCTCAGCGAGGGCCTCTGAGAGTGCACAGGCTCTCCCTGTCAGGCTACCTGCTGGCTCTGGGGACCCGGGGGCAGTGGGAGCTGAGAACGGCTCATTCGGTCTCTGCCCAGCTTCTGCATGGGGCCTCGTGCTCGGTCGGGGGTGCATGTCCCAAAGCCGGATTCTCCTACCAGCAGGGGTGGGGGGGCCCTTTGCCGTTGGGTGTCCCACTGACCCCAGTGAACCCCACGGTCAGTCCTTCTAACTGAGCCAGGGCCACAGGGGGAGGATAGTGGCTTTCTCGTCTCCTTGCTCTTCCTGGGTGTGAAAAAGTCGGGGGACAAGGACTTGTGATGCTATAAAAGGGGCTTTTTAAGAATGAAAAGGTTTGATTCCCCGAGGAAGGGAGGGCGGAAGGCCCTGTGAGCTAAGGTGGCCACACCCAGAATTTTACAAAGCCACAACCAAAGCCGGCGATCGGGTTGGACGAGCGTCGGATGCCTCTGGGGTGCCCCATGCCCCATGCTCTCGGCCTGTAATGGCCTGCCCGGGCCCGAGCCCCGTCAGCTGCACCCAAGCCACGGGCCTGGCGCGAGCCTGGGCCGCCGACGCTTGTCTGTTATCTCAGAAGCCGTCTTGGTCCATCTCTCCAGGCCCAGACTCCATTTCTTCCCCGGGGGTTTGGTCACGGGGCAGGAACCGGAGCGCCTGGCACCCGGTGAAAAGCCAGTGTCCCTGTCCGGGCCCTGCCACGCACCGGGCAGCGCGCCCAGCGGGGCTCCCTTCTGGGCGGGGGTGGGCACGCGGCAGGTGAAGGCACCTTGACCCGGAGCCTGGGGGAAGAACCAGCCAGGCTCTTCCCGGGACGCCCGCCGTGCCGCGGGGTGAGCATCCTGGGACCCCTCCCCGCCCAGCCCGTTCCTCTCCGCTCCAGGCGCCGAGTCCCGGCGGGACCTGTGCTTCGAGCAGGCGGTGATCTTCATTGAAGACGCGATCCAGGTGGGCGGCGCCCGCTCCCGGCGGCTGGGCCTGGGCTTCCCGGGGGCTGTGGGGATTGGGCGATGGGTGCCCCCTCGGCCCTTCGCTCCTCGCTGTCCTGGGGTCAAAGCAGGAGTTGGTAGACTGTGTGGTCCACGTAACCCTCAAAGTGGGCGCCGGGGTTCCTTATTCCGAGTCCCCAGTCATTCGCTGGGTTGGTTTACCGCCTTCTGCAGACCTGTTGTCTGCCGCCTGGTCCCAGGTCCTGTGGAAGACGCCCAGAGATGGCAAGACCATCCCCTGCCTGCAGATGACACACAGGCCGGACAGGGAAATAGACCATGGAAGTGGGCAGTGCCCTATCTGTGGAACTGGGCTGCAGGCTTCCGGGGGTGACAGCTGACGTGCGGGCGGGGTGTGGTCCTCGCACACACATGGGCCCAGCTGTGCATTCAGGACACGAGTGTCCCTGCCTGGCCGGAGCCCTGTCTGCCGGGCACATCTCGCAGCCTGGCACCGTGTGGCTTTGCTGGGTCACGGTGGGGCATCTTGCCCGCCGGCTGAGTCGAAGCTCACCCTGCGATTCACAACCTGTCCCCCCACCCTGGGCCCGCGTGTGGCCGGCTGTGTTGTGTGGCACCGAGACTGGGGGGACCCTCACTGACGCCCCCTCTGTGACCTCACTTCCAGTATCGCTCCATTAACCACCGCATGGACACCCGGTCGATGTGGCTCTACCGGTGGTATTACTCGGACACTTTCCAGTGGTGAGGATGCACACGTGTGGGGTTCGGGGTTCTCGAAGCCTGGCTGGGGGGGAGGGCGGGTGGTGGTGCTGTCTCAGGGTCCAGGCAGGCGGGCCCCTGTCCCCCAGTGGGGAGGATGCTTTCTGCCCTCCTGGCTGGAAAGGAGTGGACGGTAGGCAGGAGGGCGAACACTCCGGGCAGCCCTGCTGATTGTTTCAACTGCACTGAGTTATCCGAGCACACGTGTAGCCAGAGCAGGGGCCGTGGTTCTGCCGGGGACCCCGGCGTCTGCCCTGCTGCTCTCTGGGTGTTCTGCCTGCCCCTCTGGGTTTTCGCCCGGCGTGTGGCTGGCTGGTTCTCACGTTTTAATCTTTGTTGTTGTTGTTGTTGTTCCCGTTCCAGGATTTTGGGCTTCATCATTTTCTTGATCCTGTTTTTGGCTTTTATTGAGACCCCTTCCTCGTTCACCCGCACCTCGGACGTCCGCTACCGCTCCAAGCCCTGGAACCCGCCCTGCGGCCTGACGGAGAGCATCGAGGTCCTCTGCCTGCTGGGCTTCGCCACCGACCTCTCCGTGAAGGTGCGCGGCCGCCCGTGCGGAGCCGGGCCTGCTCCTTCCCCGCTGCCAGCTGCTTCTCCGCCTTATCCGTTATTTTTATTTTCAGTTCTCACCCAATGATGTTTTTTTTTTTTTTTTTTTTAATTGATTTTGTGAGAGAGTCATTGGTGTGTCCATCCATCGGTTGCCTCCTGTGCCCACCCCACAACCAGGGATCGAACGCGCAGCCTTTCGGTGTACAGGACGTTTCACGGGGCCAGGGCTCTGATTTACTTATTTATTTATTTATAAAATATATTTTATTGATTTTTTACAGAGAGGAAGGGAGAGAGAGATAGAGAGCTAGAAACGTCGATGAGAGAAACATCGACCAGCTGCCTCTTGCACACCCCCCACTGGGGATGTGCCCGCAACCAACGCACATGCCCCTGACCGGAATCGAACCTGGGACCTTTCAGTCCGCAGACCGACGCTCTACCACTGAGCCAAGCCGGTTTCGGTGGCTCTGATTTATTTTTAACGCCCCCAGAGCTACCCGCCAAGTCTGCTGCCTGTGCACTTTGACCCGCTCAACAGAGGCCTGAGTTTCTTGGAAAACTCTGGGCCTTGAAGCAGAGGCTGTGTGGCTCTCAGAGTAAAACAGTCCAGGTGGAGCCATCAAGGGCTGCAGCCCTGCCAGACCTGTGGGCATGGCCAGGGTCTGGCCTGAGGGTAGATCCCAACCGCCCTCCCTTCCTCTTTTCTTCCCTCCTTCCCTCCCTCCCTCCCTCCCTCCCTTCCTCCCTCCCTCTTTCCCTTCCCTCTCTTCCAAGAGTAGAGAAGCTCAGGGGAGGAGGGGGGGAGGATGGAAAGGGGTTTGTTATGTAGCAGCTGCCGCCTAGTGTCTGACTCTCCACTCTGTCTGAGACCTGAGTCCATGCATAGCCGGGGCTGGCCCTGCCCTGCTCACTTGAGCTTCTGATTGGGTTAGAGCCTTGAGCCTTAAAGCAAGGAGGGCCTGGGCTCTCAGAGGAGGATTCTGCACTTCCGCCTGGCCCACAGTGTGGGCTGCTCCCTGCCTGTGGGCTCTGGGTCACACGGTGCCTTTGGCCTGACGGGCAAGGGTGGGTCAGCCTGGGATGCTGACCAAGAGAGGCGTGAGTGCGGGTGTGACTGAGGGCCCCGGGCAGTTTCTTATTTCTTCTTTTTAGCTCATTTTGTGGTTAGGAGGTCTTGGGGGTTTTTAAACTGGAACTGAAACTGTCGAGAAGTACTCGTTAGCATTTCTTGAATGATCTGGAAGTTGGGATATCTCAAAAGGTGACAGACAGTTCCTGGGGTGTCTGCAAGCCCTGAGCCCTGAAGGCCGGTGATGGTGGGGAATGGCAGTTGGGTGCTGTTTGCTAGTTTGTCGCACAGACTAAACACGTGGTTGGATGTGACACTGGACAACAGTGGCTCTGGGCTGCCTGCCACTACTTGGGCCAATTCAGCAGAGACAGGGCTGAGTCATGTATAAGCGTTCATTCCAGTAATGGCGGCAGCAGGTCATCCACAGAAATCTGCTCTGCCTGCCCCCCCACCCCACCCCCACGTCAACCCCCAATAAGCCAGCTGCTTAAGTTGGGTAGGATAAGGAAGTAGGCAAAAGGAATATGGATGGGTAGGCAAAATGGGCATTCCAGGCATGGGAAGTGGGCGGAGCAGGTTGGGTGGGCCTCCATGGTTTGGGCATCTGGGCTGTTAATCTTTCCGTGATAATAGGCAGTTCTTTTTTTTTTAATATATTTTACTGATTTTTTACAGAGAGGAAGAGAGGGACAGAGAGTTAGAAACATCGATGAGAGAGAGTCATCGATCAGCTGCCTCCTGCACACCTCCTACTGGGGATGTGCCTGCAACCATGCCCTTGACCGGAATTGAACCTGGGACCTTTCAGTCCACAGGCTGATGCTCTATCCACTGAACCACACCAGTTAGGGCAGGGACCGAATTATCGATGAGGAAACTGGTGTCTTAGCTGTTGAGTGCCAACTGTCTCTTGCAGAGCTACCTGGTTGGGTGGCCCCAGTTCCGGAAGAGCCTGTGGCTGGTGGCCTACCTTGTGGTGCTGGTCGTGTCTTTCGTGGACTGGATGGTGTCACTGAGTCTCGTCTGCCAGGAGGTAGGTGGTGAGGTGGCTCTGGGGCGGGAGTGGGGAGCTCTGGGCAGACTGCACAGTGTAGCTGCCCAGGTGAACAGCTGGCGTGCTGAGGTCCAGCAGTCATCCCACCCACCGACCCAGCTCCTGGCTCCCAGCTCCCGGCTCCCGGCTCCCGGCTCCCGGCTCCCGGCTCCCAGCTCCGCCTGCCCTGCATGGCCCTTCCTGCATGGTCATGAGTCACCCACTGCCCAGGGAGCCTGTTCCCACCTGGTGATGACCTTGAGACCCGGAGAAGGCGCGAGGACCGGGGAGCACGGTCCAGGGCCCCGATTCCTGCTCCCCTCCTTTAAGCTGCTTCCTTGACTGGGTGGGTCCCCCATGAAGCACCACCCCAGGGCCTCTCCCCAGCCGCACGCCCAGAGCTCTGTGACCCCGACAGTAGGAAGCCCATGGGGGCAGGCGGCCCTGCCGTCTGACTGCAGCCTCTTCGCTTCCCCTCGGGACATCCAGGAGCGCTGCCCTGCGGTTGGCGGGACGGAGCTGGGAGAGCTGGTTGGGGACAGTGTGCCCATGAGGGCTGGTGGGGCACACATGCCAGAGGCCCACCAGGTGGTTAGGGAGGAAGTTTCACAGGGACTGAAGCAGGGGCTGAGGCCCGTGGAACTCAGAACTGCAGGAATCGCCCCTCCTCCACACCCCGGGCTCCCAGAGCTGGGACCTGCCCTCTGACCTCTGGGGAGGGCACCCTGCACAGCAGGTGCTGGTGCCGCCCAGAGGTTCTGGGAGCACTGAAAGCAGGGGTGGGGCTGGCAGCCTCGGGCGCTGTAGGGACAACAGGTGGACAGAAAGGTCCCATGTCCCTCCTGCCTCCTGGCTCCCTCCGGTGCCCCCTCTGGCAGGACAGAGTGGGGAGCAGTTGATGGAGGAGAAATGTCAGTGGTGGGTCCCAGCACCCACACGCCACCTCCCTGTGGGAGCGCCCACAGCCCACGATTTTCCCTTATAGGGTGCTGCCCTCCTTCCACAAAGGAAGAGGCCCCCCTGACCCCCAGGAGCCCCCACTGGCCCCATTTCCAGGTGCAGTCATTGCGTCCGTCCTATCGGCCCCTCGAATTCTGTCACCTCAGGCTGAATGGTGACCCTCCCACCACCAGTCCTCGTATGCCGTTGGGAGGAAGATTGGCTAAGATACACAGACGCGTCTGTGCTGCTGGTCGCCGGCCCTAATGGGAATCTGTAACTTCCTTCTGCGCCCACCCACGTGCTCCCAGCTGGTCTGGGCTCGTTATCACATTCGCTCTTGAGGGGCCTCAGTGCTCCATGGTCCTGCCTCTGGTAACTGGACAGCAGCCCCCCGTCTGTCCTTGGAGATGGACCACTCACCCCGCTGGCACCAGCCCCTTTCACGGAGTCGTGGTGTGCCCCTGGTGGAAGCACCCCCTTCAGAGCAGACATTCCCAGCCCGCAGGCCCCGAGTTTGGGGCAGGGAGCGGAGGTGTTGCAATCCCTTTCTCCCTGAGTTCCTGAGCCCACCTGGGACCCTGGGCCCCCCCACAGGCTGCCTGCTTTGGGCAAGGGTCCGAGGCAGGACCGGCGAGAGCTGTGAGCTCTGTCCTGCTCGGAAGCAGGTTGGCCTGAGGCTTGGATGGACCTGGGCGGGCAGAGCCGCTCCCTGCATACCCGTCCGTCCAGCGTGGGCAGAGCAGCGCCCGGCAGGGGAAGGGCCGGGCAGTCTCCCGCCCACCGGGGGCCACATGGGGGCCGGCCTGGGCTCCGCTCCTGGCACGGGGGCCCCTCGGTAGTGGCCTCCATCCCTGGAGATTGGAGCGGGGTGTTGAGGGGCTCGGGGACACCCATGACTGCCATCCTGTCCGGAGGGAGAGCCTCTCCTGGGGGGGCCTTGGGGTGCGTTTCCTCCTGCCCACACGTGTCCTCCGCAGCCATCCTTGTCCCTGGTCAATGAGTCTGTCCCCCCCCTCCCCACCCCACCCAGCGCTCGCCACCACCAGGAGGCGTAGTGACCCTTTCTCAGCACAGTGACCCCCTCCCCTCCCCTCCCCGGGCAGAGCTTTCCCTCGGGGCGGTCTCTTAGGGCCTGACCTCTGCTTGGGGCTGGCCCAACACCCAGGTCCGTCTGCAAACCAGGCCCGAGGCTTGTCCGCGGGGCCGGCTGGCTGGTCAGCATCCGGGCCCTCGGGGAGGCCTCGGGGCCTCTGACCTGCTTGAGCCGGTCTCACTTCCATGTCTGCCTGACCCCCCGTTCCTCCCCCAACTTGAGGCCGGGTGGGGCGGGTACGGTGGGCTGAAGGTCACGGCTCAGCCTGGCTGTCTCTCACAGAGACCAGTCTGAGCTGTAGCCTCGTTGGGGGCTCCTCACAAAGCCTCGGGAGGGACCGGGCTGCAGGCTCAGGCGGTGCCTCCCACCTCCGTGAGCTCTGCTGGCCCTGCCCCGGCGTGGCCTCAGCTTGGGAAGCCCTCGGGCCTGGGTTGCTGTCTGGACGAAACCGCACTCTGGTCCGCGTCTGAGCACAGCCAAGGGTCAGAGACCACACCGTGTGTGTGTGTGTGTGTGTGTGTAGGTGCCGGCAGCGCCTGGAGGGAAGCTGAAGGACTGGTGTGGGCCTGGGATGGGAACTCCTATGCAGTGGGCCGTGGGCAGGGTGTGGGGGCGCGGGTGCCCGTGAACTGCGGGCCCTTGTCCTCTGGGGAGAGACTGGCGGTCCCAGGAAACACCGGATATGGAGTGGGATCTCGGTGCCAAGGAGAGGGACCCAGGGCAGCACTGAGGAGGTGGCTTCTCCGCCGGGAGGGAGGGACAGGGACAGGGACAGGGACAGCCCGCTGGCTGAGCAGACGGGCTGAGGGCCGTGCCAGCGGGATGGTGAGGGGCAGCGGGCTGGGCTGGAGGGCCCAGGCAGCCCCGGACGCCTGGGCAGGAAGGTGACAAGGCCAGGCTTACGTTTCTAAGACAGGTCACTCCCTAGGACGTGATTTGGGCTGAGAGCCTGGATTAGAGGCTGAACTTGGGAGTCCAGAGCATAAGGTGAAGGTCACCAGACCAGAGAGGGAAGAGGCTCCTTGTGGGCGGGACGGCCCCGGCCAGAGCCAGGTGCAGGCCCTCGGGAAGGGGCACCGTGTGTCTGCAGGGCTGGGCGCGCTGGCACAGCGAGGGCGCCTGGGCTAGGTCAGGCTGTGACCGGGCACCGGGCGGGAAGCAGCTTTGGCGTGTGGCCGGGAGGGTCTCTGGTTTGCCCACCTCCCCTGGCAGGTGCGGGGTGTGGGTGGCACTGGAAAGCCTGGCCCGGCGTTCAGTGTCCCGCTCTCTTCCAGCCCCTGCGGCTGCGCCGGCTGCTGCGGCCCTTCTTCCTGCTGCAGAACTCCTCCATGATGAAGAAGATGCTCAAGTGCATCCGGTGGTCGCTGCCGGAAATGGCCAGGTGGGTGTGCCCGGCTCGCAGGCAGGGCGGGCCCTCCTGCTCCCTGCCCTGCGGTCGGCATCTGGGGTTCCCCTCGTGGCTCCCGAGGCTGACCCTCACCTCGGGCCCCTGCGGTCCTTGGACTCCTGGGACATGCCCCTGCCAAAGAGGAAGGAGGCCTGGTTAGGGCAGGGCCCCGGCTGGGTGTGTGGCAGGCTATGGGGCAGCGGAGGGACCAGCCCTGGGGCTGGCTGCGGGAGCTCCCTGGTGTCTGGGTCCCGTTGGGCATGCGGGCCCCTGCCCGGTGCTGAGCCCGCGCCCGTCCTTCCAGCGTGGTGCTGCTGCTGGCGCTGCACCTGTGCGTCTTCACCATGCTCGGCATGCTGCTCTTCACAGGCGAGAAGGTACCGGGCTCGGTTTGGTGGAGGGGCGGGCCTCTGCGAGTCTGCCTCGGGGGCACTCCGCTGGGCAGTTTTCAGGCCGGCAGAGAAGAGGACTGCCTGCCCACCTCTCGGGCAGGGCAGTGGTGCCCGCCCGCAGTCCGCTGTCTTTCTTCAGATGACTGGGCTTAGAGAAGTCCCACTGCTCCCCTGCCCGGGCCTCCTGGGCTCCGGTAGCTCTGCCCCTGCCTGGCCTCTCCTCCCCTCCCCTCCTCTCCCCTCCCCTCCTCTCCCCCCTCCTCTCCCCTCCTCTCCCCTCCCCACCCCGGCACTGACTGGGCTTTCCTGCCCCCTCCTGGGCAGGCCCCTCAGGTTGGCACTGGGGGTTAGCGGGATGGCCCCTCACAGCACCTGTCCGTTTGTCCAGCAGGCACCTCTCACCATGTCCCTCTTGTCCAGCCATGGGCTTTGCCTGGTCCCCTTCGTTCCTGCCCGTGCTGCTTCTGCCCCCCAGCAGCTTGTGCCTGTCCCCCGTCACCCGGCTCGCCCCTATCCCCGCACATCTGTGGTCCCGTGTGTCTGTCCTCCCTTCCTGGCCAGGCCACTGTCCGCCTCAGGGCCAGAGCTGTCCTGCATTTCTGTCTGGGGAACGGCCAGGGCTGGTCCTCACTAGCCTGTGGCAGTGTTTGGGGTTGGTGCTGAGCTGCCCACAAGGGAGACAGGCCTGTGCTCCCCCTCCCCCTCGGGGTGTGTGTGTGTGTGTGTGTGTGTGTCTGGGTGGGACCAGCTGGCACACTCTCAGGCCCCAGGGGCCTACAGTGGCCGCCCTCACTGCTCTCCTGCAGAGCCCAGGACGGTTGGGCACAGAGAGTTGCTGATTTCACGGAGGGGCCTGGGCTGAGGAGAGCGGATGCTTGGCCGTGGGTAGGAGGGATTGGCCGTGAGCGGATGCTTGGTCGTGGGCGGGGAGCAGGCCCCTGTGGCTCCTCAGGCTGCCCCCTCTGCTCTCAGCAGGACGATGGGCAGGACAGGGAGAGGCTGATCTACTTTCGCAACCTGGCGGAGTCCCTGACCTCGCTCCTGGTGCTGCTGACCACTGCCAACAACCCTGATGGTGGGTGAGCAGCGGGCCGGGCGGGCCTGGGCTGGCCGGCGGGCAAGGCGGGGAGAGCCGGGGTGACCAAGGCCTCCAGCTCAGCAGGCGGCGGGGAAGCAGGGTGACCTGGATTCTCCCTTCCCGCCCTCCCTCCCTTTCTCATTTTCCTTTTTCTACCTTTTCCTTCCCTTTTCATTGTAGTTTCTCGCTCTCCCTCCTTTTGTAACTGTTCCCTGTCTCCTCTTTCCCCTCCTCTCCCGACGCCTCTGAGAAGCTAAACTCTGTGCTTTATGTGCAGTGTTCTGGGGTCCCCCGCTGGCCTCTGGGCCCCTCCATGTCCGCAGCTGTGGGCTGTGGCTCAGCCGTTGTGTGTGTGAGGCCGCGGGCTGTCCCCGGCCATGGCGCCCCCTTTGGGTCGCCGATGGGGCCTGTGCCCGCTCCGGCCAGGGGTGGGCAGGACGGGAGGCTGTCGCCGAGGGAGAGCCGGGCTCCTGGCCTGTGGGAATGGTCGCAGGAGCAGGCGTCAGCTCAGCGTAAGGGGTGGGCATCCCTGAGGGCAGTGAGCTCCCGTGACCGGTTTTCCTGATTTCTTTCTCAGTCATGGTCCCTGCGTATTCCAAGAACCGGGCCTTTGCCATCTTCTTCATAGTTTTCACGCTGATCGGTGAGTCTGTCCCCTGTAGGGGGGAGGTGTGCTGCCCGACCCTTCACCTCAGGGGGGCCCTGCCCTGCCTGCAGTCTGTGACCATGGAGACCGCTGTCCTCAGTGCCCGCGCTGGGCAGGCCGGGTGGCACCCGTGCTGTCCAGATAAGGACTGCGAGTGACGTGCCCGGGCCCACTTCCTACTCTGCGATCGTCCGGGCCCTTTCTACTGGCACCCCTGGGGTTGCTGTGCCGTGGGACCCTCTGCACCTCTGGGCACCGCCCCTGGGCCCCCACAGCGGCTGCTCCTCGCTGACCCAGGCGCTTTCTTCTTGAAGGAAGCTTGTTTCTGATGAACCTGCTGACGGCCATCATCTATAATCAGTTCCGGGGCTACCTACTGGTGAGCGAGGCTGCGGCCAGGCCAAGCAGCTTGTGTGTGTGTGTGTGTGTGTGTGTGTGTGCGCGTGTGCGCGTGTGCGCGTGTGGCGGGGGGGAGGGTGGGGAGGGGGGGAGGGGGCGGCCTGGCCCCGTCCCCATGGGTAGTGTCCACAGTGGTCTTTGCACTGCCCTCTGGCTCCCTCTTGTGGATGAGCTGGAGCTGTGCTGCCTCCTGTTCCTCTGAGGGAAGCCACAAGATTACAGCGCCCAGGGCCACGGCCTCTGGGCCTCTGTGTGGGAGAGCCAGGACCCCAGCTACACGGAGGAAACATATGCCTTAGGGACTGGCGCCGCCCTCAGCTCCTTCTGCAGAAATGTCCGCGGCGTCTGTGCCTGTCCCGACCGGGGAGGCGCTCAGAGGCTGCGGGCCCAGGGCTATGCTGTCCTGCTGGGCTAGGCCGGGCTGGGCCGGCCCCTCAGAGGCACCCTCTTTGTAGAAATCTATCCAGGCCTCACTGTTCCGGAAGCGGCTGGGGACCCGGGCTGCCTACGAGGTCCTGTCCTGGATGGCCAAGGGAGAAGGCGGCCCTCAGGGGTGCGTGTGGGCTCCCTGGGGAAGCGGGGCTGCCGCTGTGGGGCCGGGGTGCTCGTTAGGGCTGGAGCTAAGCACCACTCCGCGGGCTCCCTGCGGACTTCACTGCTCCCGCCTCCCCCGCCCGCTCGCCTGCTCGCCCACCCGCCCTTCCCTTCCCACACACCTGGGCCCCAAGCTGGCTGTTGGGAACAGGGGGACCCGGGCCATGTCCCCACTGCGCCCCGGCCGGAGGCTGCTCGGCAGCGCCCCGCTTCCCGCCTCCTCCGGGCGGGCCTGACAGTGTCTTGGGATGTTAGCGAATGGCTCTGATGGCTGTGATGGCTGTCAGATGGCCCGCGGTCGCTCCTCCTGTGGAGGCCTTGCTATCGCCCAGGGCTGTGGGGTTCAGGCCAGAGATCGGGCGCCGGGGGGCTGAGCTAGTGAGCTCACTGGGTGTGGGTGTCTTTTCCCCACAGAGTTGGGGTGAGGGCCCAGGACCTCCTGCACGTGCTTCATAAAGTCCAGGCTAGCAGCACCCACAAGCAGGCCGTCATGGAGGTACCAGCCCCATTACCCCCCACCCCCCAGGCCTCCCGCCCTCCCCGGCCGTGCTCCCCCCGAGGTGCTGTGGGCCAGCAGCCCCTGGTCAGGACCGTGTCCTCTCAGAGCAGGGGGGCCGGACCAGCCTGGGATGGTGGGGGGCTCACCCTCGGGCTCTGGCCTTGGCCCGGCTCGCCCGCCGACCCGTG
Organism: Nyctalus aviator; assembly: GCA_036971965.1. Lineage (NCBI taxonomy): Eukaryota > Metazoa > Chordata > Mammalia > Chiroptera > Vespertilionidae > Nyctalus > Nyctalus aviator. The sequence goes on along the minus strand of CM072929.1, from coordinate 6,866,516 downwards.
CCTCCCTGCTCTGCAGCAGGTGCGTGCCCGTGGCGATGGCCTGCTGTCGGCTGACGAGTTTCAGAAGCTGTTCAGTGAGTTTGACAAAAGTCTGGCGAAGGAGGTAACCGGTCAGGACCCCCAGGGTGAGGGGGACGTTTGCAGAGAGAGGCGGGGGGCTTGGCCACCCGGGTGACTTGGTGACCGGCGCCAGGACTGGCCTGTCCCGGGGTTCTGGCCCCTAGGACGGTAAATGGGACCGTTGGAAACTGGGAGTGTGGTTGCCCTCAGAAAGCCAGCGAGGAACCTTCCAAAGGGCTTTCTCTGTCTCCGGGACAAACAGCCTCTTTCCCGGCTCCTTCCGCGGGGGCTCGAGTTTGGCGAAAGCCGTGGCCTTTGGTCCTGACCCGGTTGGGGAAGCCCCCGCGTGGGCCGTGGTGTGCCGCTCAGCACCGTGTCCAGACGCCCCCTTCCCCCGCCCCCCGCCCGCCTGCGTTTTAAGTGGGTTTCCTGGAGATGCTGAGATTCACAGGCCCTTCGGGGTCGGGGAGGGGCTGCTGGTCCAGCCGCTCGGCCTTCGGGAGTGGGGTGTGGGCAGCAGGCGGCCGGGAGTCCCACACCTGCTGGCCGGGCTCCGCACAGCTCTGTGCCGCCGCCGCTCAGCCAGCGCAGCGGCCGTGAGGAGTGCCACCGCGGCGGCTTCCGCAGGGCTCACTGCCCCGTCCTGGCGGCGGAGTCCAGACTCGGGTCCGGGCTGGCTCCTCCCGAGGCCTCTCTCCTGGGCGTGTAATGGCCGTCTTCCCCTGGGCCCCCACGTGGTCCCTCTGTGTGTCTGTGCCCTGACCTCTGAGGGGGACCCGGCCCTGTGGGGCTAGGGCCGCCCACTGGCCTCCTGCGTTAATACCCTCCAGAGTGGGAACACACGGGGCTTCCTGGCCGTTCCCTGCCAGTGGCCCTCCATCGCTTCCCGCCCGTCGCTGGCTCCGCGCCACGCCTTGGTAGTTACTAGTGTAGGATGTGCCTGGGCTTTTGCACGTAACGCTTTCTGCATCGTGGCAAACGCTAAGAGGCTTCCTCTCGGTGCCAGGCGCCGCCCAGGGCACCCTGCCCCCCTTGAGTTACGGACTGTGATGGCGTCCCCGGGTGAGGGGCCGCGCCTGGGTTTGTGAGGAAGCCCAGGGGCTAGGGTAGACGGGCAGAGGTCAGGTAGAGGGGCGCCGGGTCCCAGGAGAAGGGGCACGGCCCCGTTTCTGAGCACGTGTCCCCTGCAGCACCCGCCGCCGCCCGAGTACCAGTCCCCGTTCCTGCGGAGCGCCCAGTTCCTGTTCGGACACCCCTACTTCGACTACCTGGGCAACTTCTTCGTCCTGGCGAACCTCGTGTCCATTTGTGTGAGCACCGGTGTGCCCCCCAGTGGCCCCGGGGGGTGTCTTGTCCTGGCCCTCTCCCCCCCATACCTCCTCCCTCCTCCATACCTCCCCCCCCCTCCCCCCCCTCCTCCCTCCCCCCCTCCCCTCTCCCGTGACGGCCACCTTGGCCTTGCACTGGGCGGGCGGCGAGCCTCTCCCTCCCGTCCGGCAGGTGTTCCTGGTGCACGACGCAGGCATCCTGCCCCAGGACCGGGACGACTTTGTGCTGGGGGTGAGCTCTGAGCCGCTCGCTGTCCCCTCGGCGGGGGCTCCGGGTCCGCTGGCGGAGGCCATTCCAGTTCCCAGGGACTGGCGTCAGGGGGTCCCCGAGTTGGGGGTGGCAGGCCGTGGGGGGAGCCTGGCCGAGGCTGGTGCAGGCCGGGAGCCAGGTGCAGGAAGGTCAGCCTAGTGGGGTGGCGGCTGAGGGAGGGTCCGAGAGAAAGTGACCCGAGGGGGCAGCGGGGGCGGCGGGGCCTGGAGACCGGACGGCCAGGGGGCGGTCGGGGAGGCAGAACCGGGACTGAGCGCCGGGCACGCGGCCTTTCAGATCCTCAACTGCGTCTTCATCCTGTACTACCTGGCGGAGATGCTGCTCAAGGTGTTCGCGCTGGGGCTGCCCGGCTACCTGTCCTACCCCAGCAACGTGTTCGACGGCCTCCTCACCGTCATCCTGCTGGTGAGTCCGCCGGCGCCTCCCGGTGGGCAGTGGGCGGTGGGCGGTGGGCACGCACAGCGGCGCTGCGCTGGTGGCCCGAGGGCCACGGTCCTGGGCTCCTGCCTCCAGGGACCACCGGGCTGATTCCCCAGCGAGATGCTGGGTGGGCGGCGGATGGGGCAGGGAGGGTCTGCAGTGTCTGAGCATGGGGGGGGTCAGGCCGCCTCTCGTGGGGAGCCCCAGATGGAACCCACAGATCCCCTTCTCTCTGGTTACCCCGCCCCAGGCACAGCCTCCGATGCCACTCAGAACAGTGAGACGGTGTGGGTGGAGGAGGGGGAGGTCTCAGGCTCCGGACAGGTCCCGTCGCTCTTCCCCAGATCCCCCAGGGGTGGGGTCTCCCGTGGGTCACAGTGACGTCAGTGCGGCTCGTGCTCCTGTGACTGCCGAGAGCCGTGGGCCCCCCGAGACAGTGGGGGTTCATCCAGCCCGTCTCTGACCACGTGGCTTCTCCCCCGGCCGCCCTCCGGAGGGCGCCCGGCTCCGGAGGCCACAGTGTCTGTCTTTCTCCGCCTCAGGAAGTCCCGGCACGTGGAACGAGCCCACGGGGACAGGCCCCAGGTCCGTTCTCCCCGGAGGCCCGTGGGGCGGCCTGGCTGGGCGGTTAGGTCCTCCGAGAGCCGCCGGTGAGCTTGCTGTAGCGATGCCTTCTTTTCTTTTGTAATTAAAGGTTCTGGAGATCTCAACTCTGGCTGTGTACCGATTCCCACACCCAGGCTGGTATGTGACTGGAGAACCGAGGGCGCTACAGCAACCGCCCGGCTAGCACCCGGGAAGGGCGGCCCCCGTCCCCCTGGGACTGAGGGCCAGACACCCGGTTGTTAGGAAAGGGGCTCCGGCCCCGCCCCCTGAGGGCCTCACTCGTGTTGACAGGAGGCTGTTGGTATCCTCTAACGCGGTGGCCCAGCCCTGGCACCGGCGGACAGACGTGTGGCCCCGGGGTGCTGGGCCGGAGCAGGGAGGCCCCAGCTCAGGGCTGGGTGACGTGGGCACTGGCGTTGGGCTGCAGCCCTCCTCTGGCTTGGAAGGCCTGTGCCCGGGGCTGGGCAAAGGCTGCCCCTCCCTACGGCGACGGGCCTGGGCTCGCCGACCTCACGCGGCTGTTTGAGCCCCAGGGCCCCCGGCTCCGGTCACACCGAGGGATGGTGGCTTGCTGTTCAGGGTCAGCCCCGTGGCAGCCGCTGGGAAGGGTTTATCTCGGAAGTCCGCTGGGCGGGCGCTGTCCCTGGAGGCTGAGGGGCTGGGCCCGGGGGGACCTGCGCTTCCTGGGGGCCAGCTCTCCTTGTGTCTGAGGTGCATGTTTGAAAGTTACAGGGCTGACATCCCGGTGAGAGTGGGTTTACATTTAAATAGAAATGAGAGCGTGGTGAGGCCACGATGGACACCAAGGGTCGGGATGGAGATGGGACTGGATCCGGGGCCCGGAGGTGGGGTCAGGCTAGGGCATGTGGTTAAGGCTCAGGGATAAGGTCAGCGGTTGGTGGCATGGGAGAGGGTCAGGAGACAGTGTGGAGAAGGAGTCAGGAGATGGGGTCGGAGGGCAGGGCCGGAATAGGATGTGTGATTAGGGGTTAGGGTAGAGTTGGGACAGGGTCAGATCAGGAGACAGGGTCAGGTGATAGGTCAAGGTCAGGGGCAGGATATAGGGTCAAAGGAAGGGGTCAAGATGCATGGTTAGGAGGGGTTGGAGGTAGGGTGTGAATATGGGTTGGGGGTAAGGGATGGAATCAGGGGCCAAGTCTCCCAGTTCTGCTGGGACCTGAGCTGGGTGTCCGGGTTCTCGGTGGTGTCCGATGTCAGACGGAGGGTCAGCTGGCCGGGCACCAGGCAGGGGGTGCTGTGGAAAGTTCGTGACCACTCTGCCCTTGGTCTTCGTGAGGGTTTCTGGCTGGAGCCCGAGACGGGGCAAGTTCTCATTGTTCCTCCTCTCTCTCTCTGTTCTCCCTCCCTCTCTCTGCTTCCCTCCCTTTCTCTGCTCCCCTCCCTCTCTCTGCTCCCCTCACTCTCTCTGCTCCCCTCACTCTCTCTGCTCCCCCACACTCTCTCTGCTCCCCTCCCTCTCTCTGCTCCCCCACACTCTCTCTGCTCCCCTCCCTCTCTCTGCTCCCCTCACTCTCTCTGCTCCCCCACACTCTCTCTGCTCCCCTCCCTCTCTCTGCTCCCCTCCCTCTCTCCACTCCCCCTCACTCTCTCTGCTCCCCTCCCTCTCTCTGCTCCCCTCCCTCTCTCTGCTCCCCCACACTCTGCTCCCCTCACTCTCTGCATCTCTCTTTCTCCGTTTAAACCCTGCGTGTCCTGTCTCCTCGTTGCTGGTGTCCTGGGCCTCTCCCGACCCGTCTGCCCGTGTCTCCGCAGGAAACCGGAGATGCGGGGGCTGCTGTCGCTGTGGGACATGGTGCGCCTGGTGAACATGCTCATCGTGTTCCGGTTCCTGCGCATCATCCCCAGCATGAAGGTGCGTGGCGCTGCCGCCCCCCTCGCTGCCCCTTCCTGCTCATTCTGCCCTCGTGCCCTGGAGAGGGGGGGCCCAGGCAGGGAGGGCCCAGACAGCGGTGGGCCCCCGCCCCTCGCCTGGCAGCACCGGGGGGAGGGGGCCTGGGTGAGGCTCTCGGCCAGTTGCAGGGGCCTGCCCAGCTCTTGGGGCCCCTGGCAGTGAGGGCAGGCGGAGCACGGGGACCACGTGCTCCAGGGCCTGAGGTTTCGGGGGGGCTCCTGGGGGGGCTCCTGGGGGGCTCCTGGTCACGGCAGGCTTGACCGCAGCGCTCACTTCCAGGACCCCGAGTGCAAGGAGGGGGCTGTGAGCAGCTCCGAGCCTCCATGTCTCTGGGTTCCCAGCAGGAGGGGTACCATCAGCCTGGAGGGGTGGGAGGAGGTGGTCAGCGGCCGGGCCCAGCCCAGCCCAGCCCAGCCCGGAAGTGAGATTACTGCTCCGTCTGTTTTCCCAGGGACATTCAGGGGAAGAGCCACGGGGACACCAGTCCTTCCTGTGTGTCCGGGGCCTTCCCCGCACACCGGGGCTCCCCCTGAGGACAGCTCGGGGACCTGGGTGCAGGTGGGGCTGCTGCCCGAAGTCTCTGTGCATGCCACACAGGCATATGTGGTCACATGTTCCTGTGAACACACAAATACCCACACAAGTCATGACCACACACATTCACACATGTAACCACACACATGTAACAAACTACACAATGTAACCAGATACATAAACACACACAATGGCATGATTATACACATGTCATCACAGACATAATTGTATACACACACACCCCCAGCAATGCATGTGCACATAACTAACACAATCACACACAACACACATGCAATCATACACCTTTACACTATACACAAATACAACTATATGCACATACACACAAGCCCCACACACGCACACATGCGCACACATGAACACACAGTCATCACACGTGCGCAGGTGCACTGGTTTCCCTCTGCCAGCATCCAGCTATGATATTCTAATGCGTCAGCTGGGAAAGGGGCGCAGGTTTGTGTGGGTGGGGAGCAGCCCTGTCGCCAGGGTTCCTGGCTGCGTCTCCGAGGCCCGTTTCCCAGACGTGGTCCCTAGGGGCTGACCGGGAGCCTCCAGGCCAGAGGAGCTGCCTGGCCTCAGGGGCTGGAGGGCAGCATGGTCTGGCCTGAATGTGGGCCCAGACCCAAGGCTGGGTGGGCAAGGTGTCTGGATGTGTGGGGGTGAGTGGGTGCCTATGAGTGGCTAGGGTGTAAAGCTGTGTACTACAGGTTGTGTGTGTGTGAGTGTGTGTAGGGGTGGCTGTGGGGTGTGTGCACAGGTGTGTGTATGCATGTGTGAGTGCATGTAGGGGTGACGGGTGTGTGCACGGGTGTGTGTGTGTGGGGGTGGTGTGCACAGGTGTGTGGGTTGGTGCTAATTCACCTGTCCTTGCAGAGGGAGGGTGATGGGCAGGGTTGGCGCCACCTAGTGAGGCCAGGAGGAATAGTGGCTCTGCTCTCCCTGTCCTCAGCTGATGGCCGTGGTGGCCAGTACCATCCTGGGCCTGATCAGGAACATGCGGGCTTTCGGCGGGATCCTGGTGGTGAGTCTGGCCGCCATGTGGGCCTGGGTGGGGTGGTCACGCAGTGGGAGTGGGGCTGTGGGCTGGGCAAGCTGTATGTGCGTGGGGGGGCGGGGCGGGAAGCCAGCTTCTGTCGTGCAGACAGCTTTTCCGTCACTTTCCAGTCCCGCTGGCCCAGCCCAGCCTGGTCAGGGCGTGAGCAGGCGGGCCTGGTGCTGCTCCAGGCACGAGCCCGGGGGCCGCACACTCGGTGGCAGTGAGGAGGCAGAGCCCTGCTGGCGGCCTTTTGTCCTTTATTTTGAACAATACCCGGGGGGCGGGGGTGGAGCCCTGGGGGAGCCCAGGCCCTCCAGGAGGCTAGAAATAGGATCTGGGCTCAGGCCCTGTCCCAGACCCCTGTTTGCACATTGGAGGAAACAGGCATAGGAGGGAGGCAGGGTTAGCCCAGGGTGTGAAGCCCTCCCCAATCCCCCCTGCCCCCAAATACCTTCTGGTTAGGCCAGGGCTCTGGCAGCAGCCCCTCTCCGAGGCTGCTGGGGGGTGCTCCTTGGACACCCCCTGGTGGCCGTGGGAAGCATGGTGGGACTTTGTCCTGGAGAGGCTTGGTCTTCTTCTTCCCTAGGACCAGCTCCTCAAGGCCCAGCTCCTCCCAGCCCAGCTCCTCCCGGGCCCAGCTCCTCCCCGGGCCCAGCTCCTCCCCAGGCCCAGCTCCTCCCAGCCCAGCTCCTCCCTGGGCCCGGCTCCTCCCGGGCCCACCTCCCCTCGGGCCCACCTCCCCCCCGGCCCAGCTTCTCCCTAGGCCCAGCTCCTCCTCCCAGGCCCAGCTCCTCCCGGGCCCAGCTTCACCGGGGCCTCTGGGGCAGGTGGTGGCCGGAGGGGGTGTCTGGGAGTAGAGACAAGTATGGTGGTGTTGTGGGGGGCTAGCAGCGCCCATGGTTGGGGGCCGTGGCCCGGCTGGGAATCCTCAAAGCCCCGCCTGGCTCTGTCTGTGGGGGGGCTGCCCTGCTGACCGAGCCCTGCCTCCGCAGGTGGTGTACTACGTCTTTGCCATCATTGGCATCAACCTGTTCCAGGGAGTCATTGTGGCTCCTGGGAACAACAGGTGAGGTGGGGCCCACAGGTGCCATAGGAGCCTGGGGGTGGTTGTGGGGGGGAGCCGGACAGATGTAAGGACAGGGTGAGGGTGAGGCCTCGGCAGCGTGGGGGTTAGCTCTCCCAAGAGGCGGCTCCTGCTCTTCCTCTTTCTTCCCTGTCCCCTGCCCTCCCTCCCGTGGGCCCTGGCCTGGAGTCTGTGCTGACTGTTCCATGTCTGCTCAGAGCAGCCCTCCCAACCCCTGCTGGACCCTGAGCCCCTCCACTCAGCTCCCCTCGGCTCCCCCCAGACTTCCCACAGTCCCCGGGCTGGAGCTGGCAGCGGTGTGAGTGCAGAGCTGACTGCTGGCGGGAGCTTCCAGAAGCTTCCTGCTGGCCGCAGGCCTTGACTCCCAGCTGCCCTCACCGACCCTCGGGAGGTCAGGGGCATTTCTTCTGTCTGTTTCTGGGAGCCCGGGGGGGTTCCAGCCATGCAGGGCTAAGGTGGCGTAGGGCACGCCTGGTGTGCGTGTCCTACACCGCCCTGACCCGCCTCGCCGTGTCCCAGCCTGGCCCCTAACGAGTCGGCGCCCTGCGGCAGCTACGAGCAGCTGAACTACTGGGCCAACAACTTCGACGACTTCGCGGTGAGTCCCTCTCCCCTCCCCCCGCGCCCGGGACCCCGCCCCCTGCCTCCCGCACCCCCTGGACCGTGCCCCGTCTGCTGCCCGCAGGCTGCCCTGGTCACGCTGTGGAACGTGATGGTTGTGAACAACTGGCAGGTGTTCCTGGACGCCTATCAGCGCTACTCCGGCCCGTGAGTGACCCGCCCGGCTCCCGCCCTTCCTCCTGTGCCCTCGCCCGGGGCTCTGGGTGGCACTTGGCATCGCTGGGGATGTGTGGGAGCAGCACAGGCCCTGGGGGCTCCTTGGGTGTCTGGTGGGCATCTGGGGGGCCTGGTTGGCGTCTGGCGGGGAGCCTGGAGCACAGCCCAGCATGGTCCTGGTCCGGGTCCCAGCCCGGGCTCCACCTCCTGCTGGCCCTGCCGCCTTGGGCAGCTCGTTGTCTCAGCTTCTGGTCATCTCTAAAGCGGGAGGATGCCGCGGGGTTACCGGGCAGGACCAGGGAGAGCTGTCCCCACCGCGCGGGTCCGACCGGCGGCGGGGTCTGCGCTCCCCGTGGCCTCGCTGTGCTCACGCCGGGCCCTGGCGTGCCTCCTCTTGGTCCTCGCAGGTGGTCCAAGATCTACTTCGTGTTGTGGTGGCTGGTGTCGTCCGTCATCTGGATCAACCTGTTTCTGGCTCTGATTCTGGAGGTGCAGGAGAGTCCCTGGGGGTTTGGGCGGCCCCTGGCTCCGTGCAGCTCCCCCGTTGCCGGGAGGGTCTGGGAACAGCCCTGACATTTGACCTGAGGGTGTCCTCAGGCCCCCGGGCCCGGGGGGCATGTGGCTCCCAGGAGCTGGTGGCCTTGCAGGCCCTGGACCCGGGCTTCCCGTGCCCCTGCAGTAGACACCGGGCGGAGTGGGGGGTAGGGGGGTGAGGCTGGTTTCACACAGGGCCGGCACCCACTCGCCTCCCTCCACCCTCCCACTCCCCAGAACTTCCTTCACAAGTGGGACCGCCGAGGCGACCTGCAGTCCCTGTCCGGGGACGAGATCACCACAGTGGACCTCTTGTTCAGGTGCGCAGATGGTGAGGAGGGAGGCAGGGGGTGCTGGGCAGGCGGCCTGTGACAGTGACACTCCCCACCAGCCCGGGCTCCTGACCTCCCTCTTGCGGAGCTCGACCAGGGCTCGGCGTCGGGTGCGAGTGTAGAGCTGCCTGCTGCCGGGAGCTTCAAGAAGTTCCCGGGGTCGGGGGTCGGGGTTGGGGTCGGGGTCCAGGGTTGGGGTCTGTTGCTTCTGCTGCTCCTGCCGCCCGGCCGTTCTGTCCTGTTCTCCGTTGAGCGTATTCGTGGGAACATCCTGCAGATGCTCCTGTGATTCTGTGGGTGGACGTGGTCAGGGACCCCTTGGTTCCTCTCCTGGTGGAGAAAGATGACGGTCTCCCTCGTGGGCCTCTGTCCCGCCCGCCCAGCAGCCCACCGGGGCCTTTGAGAGCGCCATACAGACGTCCCGCAGACGTGCCGAGTCCCGGGTCCCGTCCTCCCACATCCCCTGTGCACATGTGTGAGGCTGTCCCACGCCGGGAGCCGGCGGGGCTGGCTCCAGACTGCACGCTCGCTGTTCACGCACGCCTCCTCCCGATCCCGCAGGGAGGTCCTGGAGGAGCCGACGGAGGAGGAGCTGATGGCGAAGCTGCGGCATCACCCCCACCTGCAGCTGTGCAGGTGACGTCTGTGCGCCTCCCTGGCTGGGCGGATGGCGATGTGGCTGGGCGCCAGCGCGGGTCCCGGGAGAGGCCGCTGCGGCCCGGAGGAGAGGCAGAGCCACGCGGCCCACCGGGGCCGCAGCGGAACCCACAGGACGGAGGCCCCGTGCGCTGCGGGCGGGACTGGCAGCTTCTGTCTGCAGCGCAGCATCGCGGCTCGGTCGGCACGGCAGCAGCGTCCACGCCGCGTTACATGAGCTGCTTTTACTTGTCTCGGCGCGCGAAGCGGGTGACTCCACAGGACCCTGAGAGGGTCCGAAAGCAAGAAGCAGGGCCTCCTCCCGGCCCTGCGGTTTCCGTGGTGCCTTTGCTGCCGGCGGCCTTCAGGGACGAGAGGCCCCGTGGGCCGCACGGGCCGGCCGGCGGCTTCACACGCAGCGAGCCGGGGCTGTTTCCATTATTGTACGGGTCACACGGCTGTGACTGGGTGTTTCCTTACGGGTCAGAATGCCAATACCACTACGTCTTACAGAGAACGAGGTGTCGTCTTTCCCGCCACACGGCCGCCCCGCTCCTCCGGCCCTTTAAGCCGTGCGCGGCGCAGGGTGCCCCGTGGCCGGGGGCTGTCCACCCGAGGCAGGGGCCACCTTTCCCTAATTTGCATAAAGGCCTGTATAAGCCCGGAGAGGCCCTACCGTGTGTGCTCAGGGTGTGGCAGGAGGGGGCCCGGGGCGGCGGGGAGGAGTGAGCAGCGTGGGGAAGGCCGCGTTGCCGTGGGACCCACCGCAGATCCAGATGGCAAGTGGTTCCCTTGTGAACTGCCGGTCGGTGATTGGCGGTCGCTCCCGGAGGCCTCTGTTGGGGACCGAATCTCCGAGGAAAGCATTGCTGACATGGATTAGTGATGTCTGCTGAGGGCCAGGCGGTGGCCACGAGGGCACAGGTGCTGACCGCCTGGGAAGGGACACCGGTCTCCTGTCTGGGCAACGGGATGAGAGGAAAGTTTAACCAAAAAAGTAACTTCTGAGACGTCACGAACCCCAGTGATCGGGTTTGTAAACCCTGGGGATGGTTTACACGCTGTACTTCTTCTTTTTTCTTTTTTTAAATATATTTTATTGATTTTACACAGAGAGGAATTGAGAGGGACAGAGAGTTAGAAACGCCGATGAGAGAGAAACATCGACTAGCTGCCTCTTGCACATCCCCCACTGGGGATGTGCCCACAACCAAGGTACATGCCCTTGACCGGAATGGAACCAGGGACCTTTCAGTCCGCAGGCCGACGCTCTATCCACTGAGCCAAACAGGTCCCGGTTACGCACTGTACTTTCTGGTCCTGGAGTTGATCTGAGACCCCGGGCGTTTTCCTGAAATCCCTCAGGGTTGGGGGACCTTTGGGGGCTGTGGGGACACTCCCAGCCCGGGCCCCGCTGCAGCTGCCTCTCCGGAAGGCAGGTTTGGGGCGGGAGAACGTCCTGGAGCCGCGGGCCAGAAGCCCACATCCACCTGGCCCTGCAGGGCCTGCGTCGCGGTCATGGGGGAGGCCCCCTGCACTGCTGCATTGCTGGCCTTCCACACACTGCTCACTCCTCCCCGCCGTGGCCCCTACACGTCTCCTACATGTCTCCATCCCAGGTCTCAGCGCCCCCTCATGGCGGGATCGGGGTCTGTGTGCCTCATTTTTAATGCAACTGGACTCCGGGACCCCAGGACAGCTCATGGCTTTTCCCAGGCCGGCTAGCCGCAGGCTGCCAGTCTCCGGCTGTGACCCTGGCCCGGCGTCTGGGCTGCAGGCTGAGCAGGCACCACTGGGTGGGATGTTCTGTGCAGGTGCCAGAGCCGCACAGCGCGTCCACCCACCCCGCTTTACGTCCTGTCACAGAGAAATCTCCCTGATGTTTACGGTCCGAGCAGGTGACTCTGGGTGATCTGTGTGGGCCCAGGGGGACAGGCTGGTTGGAGGGGCTAGCTCCGCCCTCGGCGTGGTCATTCTGGTGCCTGCTGCCTGTGCAGGGTCCTGGCACGCCGAGGGGCTCCCTCTGCCAGTTTCCGAGGTGCCAGAGGAGAGGCAGGAGGACCCCCGGGGCCTTCAGTGTAAAAGGCAAACTTGGAAGCCCTTCACAGACCACGCACGTACAGAAAAGAAAATGCTGGTAAACTCGGGACACTTAAGAACTTTCTTTAAAAGGCACCGCACACAGGCACGCCGCCGCCTGGGAAAACGTGTCTGTAGCAGGCATAACCGAGTAAGGACCCATGTCTGGGCCATGCGCAGAGCTCCTCAAATTCGCGAGAAAAACGACAAGCCAATAGAAAACGGGCATGCACGGCTTTTCCACAGAGAAGCCGACACGGGCCGCAGTCGCGTGAAGAGGCGTGCACCCTCACCGGCGACCCGAGACACGCAGGCCAGGCCACGCTGGTGTGTTCCCAGCCTTGGCAGGTCTGGCCGTCGGAGGCGCTGGAACTCGCAGATGTGCTGGGAGGAAAGTCAATGGGCCCAGCCTCTTGGGAAAGTAGTCTGGCATCCTTCGCGGTCGGTCGTTGGGCATGACACCCGGAGGCATTGTGCTGGGCACACACGAAGAGAGGCCCTGCCCGTGGGGGCCAGAGGGTGGGATGCCCAGAGAGCGATGCGAGTGCCAGAGCTCCTCCACAGAGGGCTCACGTCCAGGAGCTTGGCGCACACCGGGGAGTGTCCCACACCGCCGCGCGTGGCCCCCTCCAGCCTCAGAGAGCTGCGTGAGGGAACCGCGGAGGCACAATGCGGAGAGAGCGAAGCAAGCCCCCGGGAGACTCCCGCGCGGAAAGGCAGCATTTATGCAAAATCCGAACCAGAGTTAACTAGGTGCCTTCGGGGCGCGCACCCATTGGCGATGCAGTCACAGCTCCAGGGCCCGCGAGTCTGCAGTCCCCCGGAGGGGCCGCCTGCTGGGGCAGCAGGACCGGGGGAAGGACCCGGGGTCACACGGTGCCCCTTCCGGCCAGTGTCCTCGTTCTGGCCGCGTGGGGTTCACGGTCATCGTGTTAAGAACGTTGTGACGTAGGCTTATGCCACCTGTTTCTTTTGTACATGCCAACTATTTTTTTTTTTAAATACATTTTATTGATTTTGTACAGAGAGGAAGGGAGAGAGATAGAGAGTTAGAAACATCGATGAGAGAGAGTCATCGACCAGCTGCCACTTGCACACCCCCTACCGGGGATGTGCCCGCAACCAAGGTACATGCCCTTGCCCGGAATCGAACCCGGGACCCTTCAGTCCCCAAGCCAACGCTCTATCCATTGAGCCAAACCGGTCCTGGCTGTACATGCCAACTATTACCTGTAGAAGGAGGGAGGGGCAGGAGGGAGGAATTGAGGACGAGGCGTTGGGGCAGCCCCTCCGAGGAATTTTCCTGCAAAGGAGAGCGGTGGATGGGTGACTACGGGCGGGGCATGGTGTCAGGAGCGTTGGGTTACGCACCACATGGAGAGTTATGGAGACCGCGGGGGGAGGCAGGCCCAGGAAGCAGGGAGCACTCCCGGGGGGCCGGCCCGCGGAGTCGCTGGAGCCTTGGTGTTAGTGGACGGGGGCTGTGGACGGTAGCAGGAGGCGCAGAGGCGAGGGCTGGGCCAGAGCTGCCACGGGTCAGGGTCTGCATGAGGGGGCCCTGAGGCCCCTCCGGGGCTCCCTCCCACACGCTGCCCGGGCCCTGGCAGCTGGGCGGGGGCCATGCCGGGGCCCAATCTGTCGCTGGAACCTCCGTGCAGCCCCGATGAGCGGGCCGGGCCTTTCATGTGGTCTCCTCCGCTCGGCACAGCAGGGAGGGCCCTGCCTCTCCCCGGCGCAGCCCGGGTTTGGTTTCCTGCCTCGGAGATAATTGCTGGTTCCTATGAAGAGGTTAGACAATTCCTCGCTGTAAAAAAGAGTGGGCAGCAGGCACACCGCACTGCTCTTAGCATGGCAGAAGGGGGCGTGGGGCTCAGGCGCCCGCACATCAAAGTGGCCAGCAGGCTCTGCGGGCAGCGCGCCCCCCCGGCCCCTGATCGCGGTGGGGGCCGAGGTGTTCCGGTAACACAGTCGGAGCCAGCCGGGGTGGTGGGCCCACACCCGCGGGCCCGGGTGCCCCCTGCCGCCGGGGACCCACGCCAGCGGCTAACCTGCGCTGGGGCCTTGGCAACACCTGTCGGCAGGTGAGGCAGACCTGCCCCGCCTCCCGCTCGGGCCTTTCGTTTCCCTCCCAGACCTGGGTGGGTAGGGACCACCGACGCCGGAATGCACAGCCAGGGGACCGCTCTCTAGCTGCATGCATCAGGCCAGCGGCCCAGTTGCATTATGGGGAGAGGCAGGGACGCTAACAAGGGCTCAGAGAGAGCGTGGATGGGGCCCGGGCCTCCGGGGGGCCCGGCCCAGCCCCGTGCAGCAGTAGCGTTTCCCTCGGCTGCGCCCCTCGGCCTGCCCTGCTCAGCAGGGGTGTTTCTGCTTCCTCTGCCCCGTGGGCACGGCGTGTGCAGCTGCGAGGATCTGAGGGGGAGGCTGTGGAACAGGACGCTCATCGCTCGAGCACGCGCTCTGCAGACACGGACCGGCTCCTCAGCCGGGCTGGGGGTGCAGCGAGTGGGATGGACGGGAAAGGCCGGGCCAGCGGAGGGGCAGGAGGCTGCCCACACGTCCAGGACCCGCTGCTGCCGTGGGCCAGCGCGGAGCTTCCTGGCAGCCTTCGGGAAAAGGGAAGAGGTTTCCATGGAGGAGGCCGTGGGCTGCTCGTTGGTGAGCTGTGCCCGACACCGGGCCCGGGAGGCCGGCAGACTTCCTGGCGGAGGCGCACTTACTGGGCGGGGCGGGGGCACGTGGGCCGGGACCCGCCGCGGTCTCCCCAGCCCCGGCCTCTCCAGCCTCGGCCTGTTTTGAAGGCTCCTCGTGGGGAACCTACGAAGGAAGGAGCTAAAGCGGCATCTAGTCTGCGGAGGTTGTCGGCATTTTATTTCCCTCACAGGCACCCTCGGGGGAGGGAGAGCGCAGTGATGAGTAGCAGGAATGGCAGCCACGTGTTTGAAGGCTTGCTCTCTGCAGGATATTGGCCTGTGTAACCCCACAGGGGCCACTGGCGTGGCAGCACGGACCGGCGGAGAAACCGAGGCACAGAGAGGTTGAGCAGCTGCCATGGCATGGCCGTTCCTCCTGGCCCAGCCTTTGCTCTGGTTCCATCGGACACACGGGAAGGTCCTGGTGGTCCCGGGGGCCTCTGTGGCCCCACAGGAGAGGGTAGGTGGCAGGTATGATGTGCTTCAGGGGGCAGGCGGGGCTCCTGGTGACTGTCCCCCGTCTTAGCCCGGGGCACCCGGCGTCCTCGGCAGCACCCCACCTGCTATGACCTTGTTTGGAAAAGGAGGTGGGTCGGTGGGGGCCTGGAAGAATGTCCCCGAGAAAGCCAAGGTGCCCACCGGTGTGTGCCCTGCCTCAGACACGGGGTTCAGTGCTGGCCCGGTGTGTGCCCTGCCTCAGACACGGGGCTCAGTGCTGGCCCGGTGTGTGCTCTTCCTCTGACACGGGGTTCAGTGCTGGCCCAGTGTGTGCTCTGCCTCTGACACGGGGCTCAGTGCTGGCCCGGTGTGCTCCCTGCCTCAGACACGGGGTTCAGTGCTGGCCCGGTGTGCTGCCTGCCTCAGACACGGGGTTCAGTGCTGGCCCGGTGTGCTGCCTGCCTCAGACACGGGGCTCAGTGCTGGCCCGGTGTGTGCTCTGCCTCAGACACGGGGTTCAGTGCTGGCCTGGTGTGCTCTGCCTCTGACACGGGGCTCAGTGCTGGCCCGGTGTGTGCTCTTCCTCTGACACGGGGTTCAGTGCTGGCCCGGTGTGTGCTCTTCCTCTGACATGGGGTTCAGTGCTGGCCCGGTGTGTGCTCTTCCTCTGACACGGGGTTCAGTGCTGGCCCGGTGTGTGCTCTTCCTCTGACACGGGGTTCAGTGCTGGCCCGGTGTGTGCCCTGCCTCAGACACGGGGTTCAGTGCTGGCCCGGTGTGCTGCCTGCCTCAGACACGGGGTTCAGTGCTGGCCCGGTGTGTGCTCCCTGCCTCAGACACGGGGTTCAGTGCTGGCCCAGTGTGTGCTCTGCCTCAGACACGGGGTTCAGTGCTGGCCCAGTGTGTGCTCTGCCTCTGACACGGGGCTCAGTGCTGGCCCGGTGTGTGCTCTTCCTCTGACACGGGGTTCAGTGCTGGCCCGGTATGTGCTCCCTGCCTCAGACACGGGGTTCAGTGCTGGCCCGGTGTGTGCCCTGCCTCAGACACGGGGTTCAGTGCTGGCCTGGTGTGTGTTCTTCCTCTGACACGGGGTTCAGTGCTGGCCCGGTGTGTGCTCTTCCTCTGACACGGGGTTCAGTGCTGGCCCGGTATGTGCTCCCTGCCTCAGACACGGGGTTCAGTGCTGGCCCGGTGTGCTCCCTGCCTCAGACACGGGGCTCAGTGCTGGCCCGGTGTGTGCTCTGTCTCAGACATGGGGTTCAGTGCTGGTGCGCCTGCAGGCGCAGCCTGTGCCCTTCTCTCTGCTGCCCTTAGTTCCCTGGGGGGTGAGAAGGCCCGGAAGTGATCTACCTCACGGGGTTTTGGGACATAAAGAGGGTGAGGCGAGTTACAGCGCTGTGTGCCATGCCGGGCACTTCCTCATGCGGCTGCTGTCCCTGAGCCTGGACACGGGCAGAGGGAGGAGTCTGTCCCTGACGAGCTCCCAGGTGACAGCCCCTGGGTGCTGCTGCCCTCACCCGGCACCTGGCAGGCAGGCACTGCCAGGGTGCGGGCCGGCCTCTCCCTCCTGGGCACCGCCTCTCGGGTCTGCACACAGGTGCTGGGCCTTTGTTTCAGGGCTGAGGTGGCACCTGCTGAGCCCTCGCCCCCCACCTTGGAGGTGGCACCAGGGACGCAGCACCTGTCAGACCCAGCACCTGAGGGTGGGCTTTGATGCCTGCCCTGGCCCCAGCTGGCGAGGGGGTCCTGTGGGCCTGGAGCGGGCACCTTGCCCATTCACAGACACCGCAGAGCCAGCTTAGATGACAGGAAATGCAGGATCTCTATGCTTCCCCTGCTGTCGGTGGGGTGGGGCCCCCAGAGGTGATTTGCATACAGGTGAGGGCCCTGCAGCGGAGGCCCTGGTGTCCAGAGGCAGGGCCAAGTAGGGGAGACACACCTGGAGAGCAGCGGCCTGGCTCACTCGCAGTCCCAGGGCCGGGCAGCGGAGGGCAGCAGAGCTCCACAGAAAGTGTCACAGGCGGTGCAGCCCTGAGCGCGGGGAGGGCAGCTACCCCAGCCTGGACTTCCTTCCGCATCTACTACGGCGTCTCCTCCTTCCGCACCTTCCTGGACCCCGAGGCCAGCTCTGGGAACTCCCTCTGCTCCTTGCAGCCTTCGCTACCTCCATCGGCGCTCACGCCTCACTATTTTACCCGGTCTAACGGATGCTGGGGACCTGTGGTGCCCTGGGCACAGAATAAGCATTCCCCGAATTGCAAGCTGGGGGACGGAGGATGGTTGGGCCTGTCTGATGGAGTCGCCTGGAGAGCAGGGTGCTGGCAGGGCCCCCTCTGGCCCTGGGGACGCCTGAAGACCCGCATTCTTGGAGAAATGGCCAAATAAACCTCTGGGCGCTGGGCCAGCGTCAGAGGGCTCTCCTGGGTGTCAGTGGGCCCATGCACACCCCTGCCTTCCCATTCCTGTCTCCCGGAGGAGGAGCTGAGGCTCAGAACGTTCTGGAACCCCCTCCCCAGCAGCATCCACACCCCACTCCCTGTGCAGGCCCGGGCTGGCTGCTTCCGGAAACAAAAGGATCGGACCCCACACTGGACCGAAGGAGCTGCACGGGCTGGGGGACTGTCGGGGCTGAGTCACCAGGGAGGCCAGGGATGGCACATTAGCTCGGAACCGGCAGAGGGGTCCCAGGTGGCGGGTGGGCCGGGCTGCCGGGAGCGGGCGGCAGGCAGGGGCCAGGCCTGGCCCCGGCTCCTGGCGAAGCCTCGGGTAGGGCTTGCGGAAGGTTCACAGGCCGGCGGACAGCCCTCCCCGGAAACAGTCTCACGCCGATCAGAGGCCTTGAGCATGTTTCTGAGGTTCAAGGACGTGCTGGGGCCGTCCGCGGGAGGGCCCCGCTCTCCGTCGGCACAGAGTTTGGCTGCCCAGCTGGGAGGCAGCGGCGCCGGGCTGCAGGGCCCCGGAGGCATGCAGGCCGGGATCTCTGCTCTGGCCTGGCCTGTGGATGGCGGCTGGGGGAGGGACTGCCTGGGGACCTTTGTGGGGAGAGGCAGAGGAGGGCTCCTGCTTGCTGGCAGGAGAGCCGCACACGCTGCCTGCCGGCAGGGGGCGTGCGCCGCAGCGTGGCCTCCCTCCCGGGCTCCCGGGCGAAGCGCTCTGGAATCTATTTCTCTCTCTCCCAGAACAAAATCCGTCTCCATCCCAGCTGACAGCACGTGGCAGGAACAGGAAGTTCCTGTGGTGGGGTGGGAGCAGACCAGCGTGGCCGCTCCCCGCGGGGCCATGGGGGCTGAGGTGTCGTGCCAGCTTCCTGGGGCGCTGTGACAAAGCACCACAAACGGGGGCCCGAGACAGCGGGGTCTCCCTCTCTCCCCGTCCGGGCCAGAACCCGAGACCGGCCCCAGGGGAGGCTGCTTCCCACCGCCTCCCGCCTCGGGGCGCAGGCGACCTTGGCCGGCACGTCCCTGCGGCCTCTCTCTCCGAGGCCACTCGGTCTCCTTCTCAGTATCTGTCATCAGGCCTCTTGTCTCGGGACTGAGGGCCCACTCTGCCCAGGGCGACCTCGCCTCGATCGTATCTGGGATCGTATCTCAATCGTACTCCGTATCCAGGGAAGAGCCCCGCTCCGGTGTCCTGGTTGGACCTGAATTCGCCCGGGGAAGACGAGTTCATAAGTGGGCAGCTCAGCTTGCTGTAGGTGGTGACCGCGGAACCCAGCAGGCTGCCGGCGGCCACGGGCTGGACAGGAGGGGGGGTGGGCAGGAATCTGGACGGTGGCAGGATGGACTCGGGTGCCCGATTTGGGGCCCACCCCGGGCCTTGCCATGGCCTCATGTGCATTTTTGAACCCACCTGGGCCTCAGTGTCTGCATCTGTCAAGTGGGCTGCTGCTCCCTCTGCTGCCCTGACGTCAGGCTGATTCTCTGGAGCAAATGCGGAGGGGGGTGGGGGGTGGGGGAAGAGGAGGGAGAGAGAGAGAAAGATGGTGGGTGTGAGACCAGGAGCACCGTCCTCGGGCACGGCCGAGGGCCCAGGTCCCACGCCCACTGGCTGCACAAGCGCTGCTCCTCGGTCGCCTCGAGGGCAGAGTGAGACACAGGCGTCGCCTGGCCAGCTTGCAGTGCGGAGAGATGGGACAAGGGCCCGGTGCCTGGCCACGGGGCCGGTTCCCTGTGCGGGCCAGCTCGCTGCATGCCCGGCTCCGGTCCCAGCCCCTTGGAGATGGCCAAGGGGAGCCCTGCCAACCCGCCCCTCCCCCCAGGGCCCTCCGTCCCACCACAGGCTTCACCGGCGCTCCTGGCCACCGAGGCAGCCCGGGTGGCCTGTCAGGTACCGGCCACATCTGGGGTGACCCGGTCCTAGAGGGGCCGCAGGGGGAGGTCGGGAGGGGCGGGGTCCGGCAGAAGCGACATCCCAGAGTCTGTCCCTTCGATGCCGGCTCCTCGGACCCGGGGCCGTGCGGCGTCCATGCTCACGGAGTCCCCACCAGAGACACACGGCAGGGAGAAGGCGTCCCGTGCACCCAGCCGCCCGCATTCCGGGGGCAGTGACTTGTGGCCGGTCCCAGGGGACTCCCTCGTGCCCACATCCACCGTCTTCCCTTCTGGATGCCGACGCCACGTCCGCTGGCAGGGCCCCGGCCCTCCGACGGCTCCTGCCCTCGAGGGCTCCTTTCGGAGGGCCGTGCCCGTGCCTCTGTGACTGTTTCACGGTCTAGCCGGCACGCCGTGGTCAGCCCCACCCCCTGCTGTCTGCTGGGAAGACCAGTCCCCCCTGGACCCAGGCCTCGGTGACCCTCGGCGGGCGCACCTGGCACAGAGAAGCAGGGATGACCAAGGGAGCACTTAAAAAAAATTATATATATATTATTGATTTATTAATTTTAATTTTATTTTTTAATTTTTTTACAAATGTGTTCCAATAAAACTTTATTTATAAAAGTAGGTGACAAGCTGGATTTGGCTCATAGGCCATAGTTTTCTCTTTTTTTTCTTTATTATTATTATTATTAGTTTTAGTTTTATTTATTTATTTATTTTTATTTTTATTTTTAAAATTTTTTATTAAATTATTATCTGTGTACATATTTTACCATTTAAAATATATTTTATTGATTATTTTACAGAGATGAAGGGAGAGAGATAGAGAGCTAGAAACGTCGATGAGAGAGAAACATCGACCAGTTGCCTCTTGCACACCCTCTACCGGGAATGTGCCCGCAACCAAGGATGTGCCCCTGAGCAGAATCGAACCCAGGACCCTTCAGTCCGCAGGCCGACACTCTATCCACTGAGCCAAACCGGTTTCGGCCAAGGGAGCACTTTTGATCTCGGGATGGCTGGCGCTTGTGCCCAGAGCCCCCCACCTCCGTGCCTGTGCCTGGCTCTGGCCCATGGCAGCTTCTCGGCGGCTCCTGGAGAAGCCCATGGAAGCACCTTTGACAAATGGCTTCATGCGGGGCCCGGGGGGCTGTGGACCCAGCCCAGGCTCCTGCTTGGCTCCCCGCCTGGGCCCCAGGACGCAGGGCCATATGGCAGGTTCAGAGCCTGTGCCAGGCCCCGGCATTCCTGCGTGGTGGCCCTGGAGGCCCCCAACTCTGCCAGCTCTGCCAGCCGCACCCCCCGAGCGGCCCGGGCACGGGGGTGGGAGGGGGTGTGGGCTTGTCCCCCCACAAAGAGCGTGTGTAATGGGGAGCCCACGCTGCCCCCGTTGGTGCAGCGACGCCGGCCGGGCCCCTCTCCGGCCGGCGGGTCTGGGAAGCGGATGGCCGGGCTATTTTTGTCCCGCCCGCGGCCTGATGAGCTTAATAAGGCCACGGTGAACGTTTCCTTGTGGGCCGCTCTGCGGAAATGTTTGCACACGGAGCACTTTCCCACAGCCCAGGGACAATGTGCCGGGCCTTGCCAAGGATCCCTTTTGCCACCCTCGTCTTTCCTGTCGCTGGAGGTGGCTGGAGGCCAGCCAGGCCGCGGGCCGAGCCGCCTCCGCCGATCACTATCCGGGTGGATATCTGACGCGGAGGAGGCCCGGCCTGGTGGCTGGAGCACCCCCTCCCCCGTCGGCCTGCAGGGCCGGGGGCTGGGGGCTGACCGGGCAGGGGCGGGAGTGGCCGTGTGGGCTCGGCCGTGGCCGTGGCCGTGAGAACCGGCCGCCCCTGCTCCCGGCTCTTTGAAGCGGCTCCAGCTGCCGGCCTGGTGTGGTGCCCGGCGTGGCCGCCTGCATTTCCAGTCCGTCCGGATCCACGTGGGGAACCTCGCTGTCCAGCTCCCGGCCGCGGGCCCTGCCGCCCGGGGCGGGCTCGTGGGAAGCTGCCTCTGGGCGATTCTCTGAGCCCATCGGCCTCCTGCCCTGGGGCCTGGCTCCGGGTCTCCGCTCGGGGCCATGCAGAGGCCGCGGCTCCGGCCGCTGCGGTCAGGCTCTGCCCGGCTCCGGGGCCGGCCACAGAGAGGCAGGCGGGCACAGCACGTGGCTGCCTTGGGGTTTTCGGGGCCCACAGCCTCTGGGGGGAGAAGGGATTCTGAGGGAGGATAATGGCAAAGGGCGTGTCCGAGGAGAGGAAGAAGGGGGTCTGGGCGTGTGTGTGTGTCTGTGTGTGTGGCTGTGTGTGACTGTGTGTGTCTCTGTGTGTGGGTGTGTGAGTATATGTGTGTGTGTGTGTGTGGCTGTGTGGCTGTGTGTGACTGTGTGTGTCTCTGTGTGTGGGTGTGTGAGTATATGTGTGTGTGTGTCTGTGTGAGTGTGTGTATATCTGTGTGTATGTCTCTGTGAGTGTGTAAGTGTATGTCTCTGTGTGTGTGTCTGTGTGTGAGTGTGTGTATACCTGTGTGTATGTCTCTGTGAGTGTGTGAGTGTATGTGTGTATGTGTGTGTGTATGAGTCTGTGTGTGAGTGTGTGTATATCTGTGTGTATGTCTCTGTGAGTGTGTGTGTGTATGTGTGTGTGTCTGTGTGAGTGTGGAAGTGTATGTCTCTGTGTGTGTCTGTGTGTGAGTGTATGTCTATGAGTATGTGTGTATGTCTCTGTGTGAGTGTGTGTATGTGTGAATGTGTGTGTGTCTGTGTGTGAGTGTGTGTATATCTGTGTGTGTGTATATCTGTGTGTGTGTCTGTGTGTGAGTGTGTGTATATCTGTGTGTGTGTCTGTGTGTGAGTGTGTGTGGCTGGGTGGGGGTAGAGGAGGCAGCGGTGGGGCTGCTGCCCAGGGAGCCGATGAGCAGACGGGTAAGGCGGTGAGTGAGTGGGTTTCCCCGGGCGAGTCCCGGGCGCTCTGGGAACTGGGGACCTGCAGCGGGGGAAGGGCCTGAAGAGACCCGCCCGCAGGCCCCTGGGCTGGGGAAGCAACACCAGGAGGCAGGGAGCGGCCCAGGCTGCCCGGCTGGGAGAGGCCCCAGACTCACTTGGGAGGGCCCCGGGCTGGGGCGGCCGGGCCCCGCTGTCCAGGATTCGTGCTGTCGGTGTGCTGGGCGCCGGGCGGGCCGGAGAGGCGGCAGGTGTGGGCGCGGCCTGAGTGCTGCTCCGGACGATAGCGTGTTCCCCGCGGCTCGCACCTGTGAGACCGGGACCGTGCCCACTCTCAGCTGTGGGGGGATCGCACCTTCCCCACCACTTTTTAGAGGTCCCCAGAGATGTCCACGTCCCACTGCTGAACCTGGGAATGTGGCCTTTTGGAGAAAAGGGTGTTTGCAGATGTGATCCAGGTAAGGGGTTGAATGATATGATCATCCCAGATGGGAGAAGACATTAGGGCCAGAGGGCTTTGAGCTGCGGAAATGGAGGTGCGGGCATTCTAGCAGGGGTGTGAGCAGTGAGTGCCCAGCCAGGGAAAGGCGGGACAGGGGTGGCCTGGTGGGAGCTCTGTCTCCAAGGCCAGGCGGGGAGACACTGCCTATTGGGGTCTCCTCAACTGAGATCCTTACTCAGCTCTAAGAAAGAAGAAGCAAGAAAAGCTAATTATTCCATCAAGATAACTGTCTTTTTGGGGGATGATCAGTGTTATCCACCCATCCATTCAAACTCCCATTTCTCCCCTCTCCCTTAATCTCTTCATTCAAGCATCCATCCATACCTTCACCCATCCAAATGTCCATCCATCCATCCATCCATCCCTCCTTCCCTCTCTCCCTCCACCCATCCAAATGTCCGTCCATCCATCCATCCGTCCATCCATCCATCTATCCATCCATCCCTCTCTCCTTCCCTCCCTCCACCCATCCAAATGTCCATCCCTCCATCCATCCCTCCCTCCACCCATCCAAATGTCTGTCCATCCATCCATCCATTCATTCATCCCTCCACCCATCCAAATGTCCATCCATCTATCCATCCATCCATCCATCCCTCCACCCATCCAAATGTCCATCCATCCATCCATCCATCCACCCATCCAAATAATCCTCTTTTCCTCCCTCCGTCCCTGTGTTCTATGGCAAGCATACTTCCAGACCCTGGTCCCTGCTCCCATGTTGAATGGTGGCCACAGACACTGACGAGATGATTGCACCCCGTGCGGGGAGCTCCAGGAAGGAAGGGCCAGTGCCCACTGGGTGTGTAGCGGGGCCTTGGCTCGCCTGGTGGGTCAGGGTGGGCTCTCTAAGCGGACTCTCGAGAGCGTGGAGAAGGGTGATCTGGATGGGGGAACAGAATGTGCAAAGCCTCAGAAGCAGAAAGGTCTGGTGAGATAGGAAGAGAAAGAAAGCTGGTGCGTGTGCGTGCACGTGTGCGTGCGTGTCAGGTGCGTGCATGTGTGCGTGCGTGTGGGGGTGGCGAGGAGGAGGCTCAGCATCGGGGAAGACGCTGACATACTCGGAGTCAGTCAGTCTCTCCGGGGCTCGGCTCGGGGCGGAACCCTCCGGTTTGGTTTTGCAAGCTTTGCTTTCTCAGGAGGTTGCTTGAAAGGGGACCTCAAGGTCAAGATGGGCCCTTGGAGGCCTTGGAGGCCGAAGCAGTTTTGTTTTGGCCGAGTCAGCTGAGGAGCACGCGGGCTCGCCGCGAGGCGCGTGTGTGCGGCGAGCGGGTTCACACGCCCCGAGCTCCGCGCGGGCGCTCCCCTGTCTGTTAACGGTACAATCTGTTCAGACCTTTGGAACATTCCTCAGCTTCTGTTTGATGTGGGAAGAATCATTTCTGGAATTAGCATATAAATTGGCCCAAGTCAGCAGCTCCTCTGGAAAGCCCTTCCCCAGGTGGCCACGGGCAGGGGGCCGGAGGCCGAGGCGAGGGTCCCTCTGCCCTCCGGCCCTTCCGCTTCCCTCCGCGGGGCAGACGGCAGGCTTTCCCCTCACACACGCCGCCCGGGAAAGGACGCGTGTCCCCTCCTCGGCGGACCCCGGAGGGGGCGGCGTGAGCCCGGGCGCCGGGATCCTTTCCGGGTAAAGGGCTCGGAGGGAGCGTTTTCCCACGCGCCTGCCTCTGGATCGCGGGCATCGGAAGGGGAAACGAGGAATGCCCACCCCCGAGCTGTCATGTCTAGTCTGGTGGGGGATATTTTACCCATTTTATGGCCCTATCAGCCCGGGTCTGATGGACAGGGGAGCGGTTGATCATTAACTGTTTGCTCCATGTGGCATTCCAAATTCTGGCCCAAATAGCTCAGCCCGGCGTGCTGATTCCACCTGCCCATCGGGCCATGGCCGGGCGGCGCCCCCTGCTGTGGGCGTGGCGAATCCCCCCACCCCCACTCCCATGCCAGCGGCGGCCCCGAGGTGGCCTCGGCTCCCCGGGGCACTGTTACGAGGGCTCTGTGCCCTCTTTGTGGATCCCGCTGCCCGACGGGGGCATCCATCCCTGAGAAGCCGTGTGCGATGGGCGTGCGGTCAGCCCCCACAGACACACTGTGTGCTGGCCGACCACGGGCCTGGTCTCCTCTCGGTGGCTCAGCCCCGGGCCTCTGTGCCTCGTCCGCCGGCGTTTTCTATGTTCTCCTTCTATATCCGATCCGATCTCCCAGGGCAGCGGAGAGGGGGGGGGAGTAGGGGAAGGGGGTTTGGGTCCGAGGTCTCTCAGAGGGGCTTCCCGAATTCTCAGCCAGGGTGAGGCAGGTTGTGGGGTAAGGGGTTGGGGGGGGGGGCACACTCATAATCCGTTGCTCATTTTTTTTGCATTCTTCGAATTTTCTATCAAACTTCCAGAAGCATCCTTTTCTTGCGGAACCCGAAGGCAATTGCAGGGCATTTTAGAAAGTGCCTACTGTGTGCAAGCGCCTGCCCACCCTGCCTGCCTGCCAGCCCTGCCTCCTTAGGACAACTGCCCGTGGTCCGACGTCCTCGCTCAGCGCCCCATCCTGCCCCACTCCGGGCCCCTTCTCCTCTGGCCACCGGGCCTTCAGGGGCACTTCCGAATGGCAAAGTTCGTCACTTGAACTTGGCACTTCCTATGGCTCCTCAGGACCCATGTCTGAGAGAATCGTCCCAGCACCTCGTTTGGTCCTAGCAGATTCTGGGACTTCCGCCTGCGGCCTCGGCACCTGAGTCCCCACGCTGTTCCCCTCCCTGAGGGCGGGGCTCTGGGGGCCCTCTCTCCGCTGTGCGTCTCGGGCCAGAGCCCCCTCTGAGCCCCGTGGCCGAGGACGGAGCACAGGCACATGCACAGGGTGGGGTGGGGGCTGCAGAGACCTGACCTCAGGCTCCGGGGCGGTGGGACAGAGGCTGCACAGATGCGGGATGGGGGGTGTGGGTGGGAGGCTGGGCAGCGGAGAGCAAGGGCAGGGGAGCAGCCGGACCTGGGCGCGGGCCTGTGGCCCAGCTGTGTGACCTCAAGCAAGTTACCTAACCTCTCTGTGCCGTGTGTTTCCATTACCGTGGAAGCAGGAGTGGCCACAGCTCTTCCGGAGGCCCCCGCCTAGTGGGGGCTCAGCGCCTGGGCTCGAGAGGAGGCCAGGGCCCTGGGGTGGAGGGTGGGGGGCAGGAATCTGGGGTAACAAGACCAAGCTGGCACCCAGGAGGGGGCTTTCTGGAAGATGCTGCCTTGCTTCTCCTTAGCACCAGCTTCCCGTCGGTCTCTGCTGGAGGAGGGGGATGGGGATGGGGGGCCCTGTCCCCGCTTTTCACACGGAGGCTGCCTCGGTGCCCTCGGGGGTTCCCTGGCGTTTGCCTCGGGCTGGGCAGGCCCCCCGTCACTGCCCCTCGGCCCCTTCGTGACCACAGCACAGACTGGGTTTTCCTCAGCCCCTCCGGCCCCTCCCCAGGCCCCCACCGGGAAGGGCGACGCCATCGGGGACCCACGGTGCCGGGTGCCCCTCTGTCGGGCAGCCTGACCGTACACGGTGACCCCGGAGGAGGCTGTGCCCGATGGGACTGTGGGCCCGCCGGGCACACAGCCGCGGCTCAGAGACACAGGCGTGCCCGTCGCTTATCCCAGGAGGGCGGCCAGGGACGCTATCTCACCAGTGTGCGCTGACGCGCGTTATCGTGTTTCGTTAGCGCCGGCCGATGCCCCTCACCCCGGCGTCATCGGAACAGTCCTCCCCGAAAGGTGGAAACCCGGAAGTGCCCCGCGCGGACGACGGAGAACACGGCTCCCCTCGGGGGCGCCGCTGTGCGATGCCCTGTGGCTGTGCCCGCTTTGGGAATGAGCAGCCTGAGGCTCGGGAGGAATGTCAAGGTCACAGCTGACGTCCAGGACTTACACGCTCAGAGGTGACTCCCCAGCCTGCCCTGTGACTTGGGGCTCTCCTCCCCCGATCCTTCCTGAGGGAGGGGGTGCCTCGGAGGGCACCGTGGTGCCAGGGGACCAGAGGGCCGATGGGGGCGGGGTCCCTGCCCTGGAGCCACGGCCCCAGGACGCCACCCGGCAGCCAGCCGCGGGGCCCAGGGGGGAATTCTGCGGGGAGAGAGCCTTTTCTCCTTGAAGGAATAAAACGCACACACACACATTCCTGCGGGGCAGAGGTGTGCCAGGGGGAAGGAGGGCAGGGCCGCTTGACGGGCCGGCCGCCAGCAGCCCGGCCACATGACAGCCCCGGACGCTGCTGGCACCGACTCAGGCTGGGCGCTTGCAGCGGGCGGCGGTGCCAGGGCCGAGCGGGCGGCCTTTCACCAGCTTGGCACCTCGGCCACGTGACGGCCGCTCCTCAGGGGCAGGCAGGTGCCGCCCGAGGGCGCCTGCGTCTGCCCAACCGCCTGGGCCCGGCTCTGCGCCCGGCTCTGCGCCAAGCACCGCCACATCTGACCGGGGAGTGGGGGTGGGGGGAATGGGGGTGCGAGGAGGGAGGGTGGTGTGAAGAGGGAGGCACACGCTCCACCACACCTGGAAAATGGGAACCAAAGGCCTTTCTGGAACCGCCCCCAGCCAGCCGGAGGGCGCTGCGCAGCGTCCAGAGCACAGGCTCCCGCCGTCCCCCTCGCCAGACATTTAATTAACTCAGCCCTAATGCCCTGGCGGGGCCAGGCCAAGTGATTTCACGGGCCTTAGATGGCCCGCAGGCCCAATGTTCCCCAGCCCCACCCCGCAGGGCGCCAGGCACATAGTGGGTGCTTTAACTTGACCGGAACATCTCGGCTGGGGAGGTAGAATGGCTGTCCCATTTCCCAGATGGGAAGGCAGAGGCTCAGATACCTAAGTGGCGTCCTGGACACAGCCGGGTGGAGGCGGAGCCAGGCCACATCTGGAACCAGGTCCCTCAGACCCCAGTCTGGCGCCAGCCTCTGGGACGGTGCCGTGTGTGTGCAAGGGTGGCTGTGCCTGGGCGCCTGGCTGCCCACAGGGAGCGCTGTGCTGGGGGCCCAGAGTCCCGGCCTGGAGTCCTCGCTCGACCTTGGCAAGTGCCTTCCCCTCCCGTGTGCTTCCCATCGCCCTGCTCCCGGAGGGCGGGGAGGACGCGGCCCGAGGGCTGGTTCTCCCCGTTCGGTGTGGATGGTTTACCCTCACGCCCGCTCCCCACCCAGCCCCGCAGCCCCCCGGAGCCCGCCTGCTCTCAGCTTCGGTGGACTCCCTGTTCTGCTCTGCATCCCGCTGGGTCCCGGGGCCTGCCCAGAGCAGGGGGGGCTCCCCCAGGGGACAGACAGGCAGCTCTCTGCGGAGCAGGAGGAGCGTGGGTCCCCAGGAGCCTCGGCCACTCCCCCTGTGCCTCCATGGAGACAGCAGGTCCCGCACCCGTGATCTCAGAGGCTGCGGGTGTATCTCCGGGTGGCCCTGGGGGTGACCCTTGAGTCCTGTCCACACCATGGTCCGGCCCCACCTGCTCCCGAGGGCTCCGTCCCCTCCTTGCGACAGACCCAGGGTTTACAGAAACGGTGGCCGCAGGGCGCTGCCTGCCCCGGATTCTAATGTGCAGCCCCATGGAGACAGACAGAGGTCAGGGTTGGAGAGCAGAGCTGGGGCCCAGTCAAATGCCCCAAACTCCCCACAATCTTCAAGGACTGACACCTCCCCCCCATGCTGATCTGCACTCCAGCCTAGGGTCCAGGTCGGCCCTGTGAAGCCGGATTGACCGGCTGTGCTGTGTTGAGGGTCCCTGGGCTGGTCCCAGCCCCTCCTGAGTCTGTCCATTGGGCCATAGTCCCTCCACCTTGGACAGGTGCCTGCCGACGAGGAGCCGAGTCCTTCGGGAGGCTCGCAGCACCAAGGCGGTGGCCTGCATACAGACGGCACGTAACTGGCTCTCTGGGGAGCTGCCTGGAGCTGCCCCTAGTTCTCCTGGCCACAGGGTGGACTGGCCATCCCAGGCTCTGCTTCCCACACTGACCGTCCAAGGGCCGGCCTTTCCGGTCACACAGATGGCCCCCTCTGCGGCGGGAAGACCAGGCAGAGAGGGTAAGCGGTGGCGTGTTGAGGGCACACCCCGGGCACAGCGTGCAGAGCCTGCCCGGAGGTGCAGAGTCAGCAGGTGGAGGGACTGGGCTTTGACCCCAGCCTGGCCACTCCCACCCTCCTGAGGACCAGGGAGTCTTATCTCTGAGCCGAAATCCCAGTCCCACCCCGGCTCTGGCCTCGGTTTCCCCCTGGGCATCGGTGGGTGGCTAACTTCCTCCCAACTCTCAGAGTCCCTGCATCACTTCCGTCTATTTTCTAAGCGGTTTCTCTGGCCTTGGAGCTGAGAGGGGGGGGGCGGTGAGGCCGAGTGGGCGGAGAGGCCCTGGACAGGGCCCCCAGGCCGCGCCAGGGAGCTGCCCCGCCTGAGCCCGATGCTGGGAGGAGCCCACTCTGCATCCTGGCACTCAGGCCTCGCAGCTGCCAGGGGCTGGCCGCGTGCGGTCCCCGGGCTGGCGCGGGTGGCCGGTGGATCGGGGAGGGCAGGCAGGGCGGGGGTGTGCCGAGGGGCACCGCATCCATCACTGCCAGCCGCTCTCGCAGGGCCTGCCAAGCCGTGGTGGAACCGGGCCCAGGTGCCCATGTGCCTGGTAACGCGATTGCTATGTGAAAAATTAACGTGGTGACAAGGAAATCTGACCTCCGCATTCGTATCAGGAGCCTGGGCGGGCGGGCGGCGCTGGGGAGGAGGGAGAGGCGAACAGCCAGCCCGGCAGAGAGGTGGCCGGGCCTGCCCCTCACCGTGGCCAAGACCTGCTCTGCCAGTGCTTAGCGCCTGACCGGCACCTACTATGCGCCCGGTGAACTGGCTAGGTCCCGGGGTGGCCAGACATCAGGGGGACGTCTCCAGGCAGGGTGGTGCCTGGGTTTACAAAGAATGTTTTATTTTTTTTATTTTTTTATTTTTTTTTAAATATATTTTATTGATTTTGTACAGAGAGGAAGGGAGAGAGATAGAGAGCTAGAAACATCGATGAGAGAGAGTCATCGATCAGCTGCCTCTTGCACACCCCCTACTGGGGATATGCCCGCAGCCAAGGTACATGCCCTTGACCGGAATCGAACCTGGGTCCCTTCAGTCCCCAAGCCGACGCTCTATCCATTGAGCCAAACCGGTCTCGGCTACAAAGAATGTTTTAAAGTCAGAATAAAAACATGACCTTTTACACGGAAGAAAATGTCTTACTGTATGAAGAGAGCTCGGGGGGTGGGGGTGGGGGTGGGAGTGGGGCTGTGAGAGAATCGATTTCTGGTTTGCAGCCCCAGAAAAGTAACACAATATACACGATTAAGTTGCGTTTGTCCCAATGCAGTTATGAACATACATTATTTTATTCCTATTGCTAGAGGCCTGGTGCACAAAATTTGTGCACGGGGGGTGGGGGGGGGGTGTGTGTCCCTCAGCCCAGCCTGCACCCTCTTCAGTTTGGGATCCCTCTCACAATTCAGGACTGCTGGCTTCAAACTGATAGTTTGCCTGCCTGCCTGATTGCCCCTAACTGCTTCTGTCTGCCAGCCTGATCAACCCCTAACCACTTCCCTGCCTGCCTGATTGGTGCTTAACTGCTCCCCTGCCAGCCCGATTGCCCCTAACTGGCCTCCCTTGCAGACATAGTCCTTCCCAACTGCCCTCCCTTGCTGGCCATCTTGTGGTGGCCATCTTGTGTCCAATGGGGGCAGCCATCTTTGAGCACATGGGGGCAGCCATCTTGTGTGTTGGAGTGATGATCAATTTTCATATTACCCTTTTTATTAGATAGGATTATTTTATGGGAGAAGGAGCCCTTGAAAGCACAGGTCCCTGAGGCTCATGGGAGTCTTCATTCAAGGTGAGAAGACTGGCCCTTCTCAGACGAATGCGGGTTGTGGCCTGGGGCGGCGCTGGCGGCGCTGGGGGCTCCCTGAGGGAGGGGACCTACTCTGCGCAGGGGGCCGAGGGGACCGATGGGCCCTGCAGTGAGAATCTTGGGTTCTGGGTCTGGCTCCACATTTCCTGGCCGTGTGACCCTGAGAAGGAACGTGACCGCGCTAAGCCTCAGTTTCCGTCTCCGTGAGCTGCCTGCTTTGGAGGTGCCCGGAGGAGGAGGAAGAGGAGGAGGAGGCAGTGAGGAAGGTCAGTGTTGTGTTCTGGAAGCCCGGCTTCAGAGGTCGGGCTGGCGAGGGCCGTGTGGCTGTGCCGGCGCTGTGGGCGGTGGCCGGAGGCCCCTTGAAGGAGGACATTCCTACCCTGGGCGTTCCCGCGTTTGCAAAGAGCCGGCCTCCTTCGGGGAGAGTCTGGCCGCACCTCCTTCCGGCCTCCTGGCCAGCACGCAGCCCCTGTCCCTGGAGGTTCTCGTCCCCGTGGTCAGCTCAGCACCATGCAGGTCCTAAACGGGGGGCCCAGGGGGCTGCCCCCTGCTTCTCCCGCCCAGAAGCCCCTTTCCTCTGGCCATTGGTCCGGGCCAGGCTCTTTCCCTGCCAGCGCCGGGGGCCTCGGCAGGCTTCGGGGACAGAGGCCGGTCCGGGCCGCGGGGCCTTCCCGGGAGCTGGATGACGCCCAGGCCCAGAAGGGTTCCCAGCCTGGGATATCTCGGCATCTTGGCACCGACGCCGACACCCAACCTTCCCTGGGAGACGGCCCAGAGGCACGGACTTCCAGGCCGTGGGCCTGGGCACAGGTGCACTCACCACGTGCCGGGCCTGCACCATCTCACTTTTCAGACCTCATGGGCGTTGAGCAGCGTGGAGAGATGGGTGCAGACAGGATTTCAGCCCTCGCCTTTCAGAGGAGGAAACTGAGTCACAGAGTGGCTCTTGGTCTTGCCCGTAAACCGTACAGCCAGGCAAGAGGTCACCGTGGGAGAGCAGGCTGCTCCCCGTGCAGCCCCTCTCCCCTGACCCAGGGGTTCAGACCAGCGGGGAGAGCAGGAGCCGGTGGCCCAGGGACTCGGGCCGTTCCCGCGTCTAGGTGGGGCTTTCTGCTCCTGCTGGGCCTGAAGCTTTGCACCCGGAGCTGCATGCTCAGGCTGAAGGGCTTGGCGCTGGGGTTTCCTGCTTCCAGAACTTTCAATCAGACTGGGATGGGGTGCAAGGGTCCCTCAGCGATCCCCCTCTGTAGCCCCTCCCTCAGACACTTGGCTGTGCTTCAACTGCAGGGGGTGCCGAGACACCCGCCGACCCTCGCCAGGGGCTGCCGTCCCTCTTAGACAGGCCGGACAGGCCTCCCCTGTACCTCCGCCCCTGGGGGAGGGGCAGCTCTGGCCTTCGTCACCCCTGGGGCTGAAGGGTGGATCTCAGGAAGGATTGTGGGGGTGTCTGGGCAGTCACCTGTCCTGTCTGGGAGGTCACTGGGGGCCAGATGCAGCTGGGAGCATCCTGAGGGCAGTAAGCTCAGGTGTCTCCCCTGGTCTTCGTTCCTCCTCCCATTTTGGGGTCTTTCCTGTTACCAAGGTGCTTGTAGGAGGTGGGTGCTGACCAATGAGACCAGGTTCCCTCCAGATTCTGTCCTTCCAATTGAGAGCCTGGAAAGCTGAGCGGTCAGTCCTCCCCGGAAAGCTGAGCGGTCAGTCCCACGGTCTCCCCCAGGAGCCTCCGTGGCCTGGGCCGTGGATGCAGGAGCCCCGACTCCATCGCATCCTTGCTGCCGCCGCCTCGTGACCTGCCTTCTCCAGGTCTCAGTCTACGCATCTGTGAGATGGGTCCACAGGACCCGTGAACGCTGACCACGGGAGACCCCGCCCCTTCGTCGCTGGCACGGTGTCTGCCGCGTGAATGAGCTCGCCCCTTCCTCCAGTTCCAGTGCTCCCAGTCAGGAGGACCCTTATTTACGGTGGCGCCCAGACAGGCGGAGCGCAGCCTGGCTCGGCCTTCCCCCCCGAACCTGTGTTCTCGAATGACCGTGAGCCGGGTGCGAGTTCTGATCTGGGGTGACACATACATGTTAGGGAGCAGGCAGGTTCGCAGATATGGAATGCACAAGCAATGAGGATGGATGGGTGGTGCTCAGTCTGTGGGCCTCTGCAGAAAACACAGGCAGCCTGGAGGCCGGCCAGGAGGCAGGTCAGCGGAGGCCTCTTGGAGAAGGTGACACTAAAGACGCAGCCTGAAGGCGGAGGAGGAAATGGCCCTGAAGCCTTGTAAGGCTCAGCAGGGTGCCGTCTCAAGGTCAAGCTCAGACGGTCATTGTTTCCTTCCGTGTAACCTCAGGGCAATGGGCCCTTTGTTTTGAGCTTGCCACGTGTGGTCGATCTTTTCCCACTCTCTTCTCTCCTCTTCTGCTATCTGAAACGTGTGTATTCAATTTCTGGTCTCTCAGTGGTCACCTAAAGTCTTTACCAGACCTACTTTTAACTGTCTACTACCCCGTTTCCCCGAAAATAAGACAGTGTCTTATATTAAATTTTTTCTCCCAAAGTTGCGCTAGGTCTTATTTTCAGGGGATGTCTTATCTTTCCATGCGCTAGGTCTTATTTTCGGAGGGTGTCTTATTTTCGGGGAAACGCGGGTTGTAAGTCTACCACTGTTTCATACTCCTTCCGAATGATAGGGGACCTTAGGACATATCCCCGCTCTTTTCTGACTTGTATGCGATGGTGTCATATAGTTTATTTCTAATTTAATGTCCCCAAGTTAGACCTGATTTTTCCTGCTTTATGCAGTTGGTGTTTTTTTCTTTTTTTTTTTTTTAGATTTACCTAGCTATTCCCCATGGCCTTTGCTCATGATGTCTTGCTTGCATTTTACATCTTCCTTTTGTGATTATTCCTCTTTGGCCTGAAATAGATCCTTTGGGTTTGTCGTGGCTGGTAGTCCGTGAGTGGCCAACATCCATTTCATTTGTCTAACTCTAATGGATCCATCTTTTCTGGTGGAGTTTGTATTTTCTGTGTTCGGATAAAGTGGTTTTCCTGTGTTGTCCTCTCAGAGGTGCATGCTCTTGTCTGTCACCTTTGTTGCTAAGCCACCTGGGAGGGATTTTTGTATAAAGTGTGGGTCCTGGCTCGGTGGCCGTCACCAGCGTTCTCCACGGAATGTTTGGGGCTCTGCATACCTCAGGCACACGATGGGATTGCAACCCCCCCCGAAATCTGCACCAGGCATCGTGCTTTGTAACAAACGGCCACGAACGCGGCGGCTAACGCCACGCCGGCTTCTCCGCTGGGCTCTGTGGCCAGGTTCTCGCCGGGGACCAGACTCGGGGACGTGGTCTCCACTGGAGGCTCCGGGAGAACC
Source organism: Nyctalus aviator (assembly GCA_036971965.1). Classification (NCBI taxonomy): domain Eukaryota; kingdom Metazoa; phylum Chordata; class Mammalia; order Chiroptera; family Vespertilionidae; genus Nyctalus; species Nyctalus aviator. The sequence continues at coordinate 6,832,804 of CM072929.1, read as the reverse complement.
CGCTTCCAGCTCCCGTGGCTGTGGGCAGAACTCAGCCCTTTGCCGTGTTCTCGCTGGTTGCCAGCGGGGGGCACCGTCCTCAGGTCCCGCTGGGTGGCCGGCTCCTCTCGCAACCTGGCAGCTCGCTTCCTCAGAGCCCGCAGGTCACCCTCACTCCTCCGCTACGACAGCGTCTTGTGTGACATAACGGGAGGGAGGGACCCTCCCGCACTGGTGTTGGGCGTGAGCACTCGGCCTGCTTTGGCCAAGGGGGTGTGAGCCTAAGCAGGGCAGGCCGCTCCCGAGGGGAGCTTGTCAGGGGCTCACTCTGGAAGAGGGACATAATGACAGCGCCGTGTCCTCTCCAATCTCGGTCCGTCCCACTTACCTTTCTTTCTTTTTAAAAATTATAACTTGTCTCATGTTTGATTCTGGGGCCTGCAATAGGACATGAGCTCACTCGCCTGGGGGAAATGGTGAACACCATAGACTGATGAACAAGAACAGACCCAGCGGAAAGGAGCCATGGGTCAGACGGTTGGACCTCAGAGGGAGGGTGGGGATAAAAGGGAGAGATCCACCAAAGGACTTGTGTGCATACATATGAGCCTAATCAGTGGTCAAGGACAATGGGGGGGGGTGGAGTGGGGTCGGGGCATGAGTGGGGAGGGGTAGGGGATTGGAATGAGGGGGTTGAGGACAAATATATGATACCTTAATCAATAAAGACATTAAAAAATTAATTACTTTTTAAAATATGTTTTTGTTGATTTCAGAGAGGAAGGGAGAAGGATAGAAACGTCAATGGCGAGAGAGAATCACTGATCGGCTGCCTCTCCTGCACACCCCCGACTGGGGATGGAGCCCACAATCTGGGTAAGTGCCCTGACCTGGAATCGAGCTGTGACCTCCTGGCTCCTAGGTCGGTGTTTAACCATGGAGCTATGCCGGCTGGTCTAACTTATTTTTCTTACCTACTGTCCCAGGTAGGGCCTCTAGTACACGTGATAAATTTGCGTTCCCTTCAGACCTCACGTTCATCAAAAGACAGCATAAAAAGCATGAAAACACAAACCACGAAGCGGAGAGGGGATACTGAGAACTGACAGAGAATTAGCATGAAGGCAGTGAGCGTTTTAATGTGGGTTTTATCACGGAGGTGTGGACAAGCACACAGACTAGGCGGCGGCTGCCACAGGATGGCCTGTGACTCACAGGTCCCCAGCCGAGGACACGGGCCACCCCACCCCTGGGGGCCACCCCACCCCTGGGGGCCACCCCACTCCTGGGGGCCACACCACCCCCTGGGGGCCGCGTGCGGAAGCACCGGGGCCGGTGAGGAGGCAGAGGAGCAGGGCGAGGCGGGCGGGAGCCTTACTGGGGTCTCCGTGGGAGGAGCACACGGGCAAGGCAGGCAGGTGGGGTCGGCTGGTCCAGAGCTCCAGGGGTCCCTGGGCACAGGTAGTCTGGTGGTCTGGTCCCTCCCAGGATGGCCAGGGCAGGGACAGAGGCCCTGAGCAGAGCCCCACACATGGAAGGCGGTTGGGGCTCACGCCCTGGGTGGCTGGTTTGTATCTGAGAAATGCTGGAGGGTGACTCACCCTCTGTCTCCGGGAATCAGCCCAGCCTGTGGCTCCATCCCAGGCCAGGAGCCCACAAATGCCACCAACCCTCGGGCACAAGGCCCGGTCCGAGGCCCTCAGACTCACCTCAGAAAGTCTTTCTGCCCCTGCCGGGCAGGCCCCGCAGGCGCCTCCCGTCCCCCCCCCCGCCCCCCACCCCCCACTCCCGCCACTTGCTTCTTATTTCACTCAGAGACCGAGGTCAGGTCACGCGTGGGAAACGGCCGAGGCCTTTTCCTCTCCCCGCAGCACGTTCCTTTTATACGTTTTATGAAAATTTAACGCCGCCAGGTCCTCTCTCTCTCTTTTCATGTTCGGGGGGAAAAAAATCTTTATTTTGTGTGTTTCTCAGGCATCTTGACATTCCTTCTCAGACTGAGCTCACCGCTTCCTTCCAGCTCCTCTCAAGCCCCTGCTGCTTTTGTCCTCGCAAACGCCCCCCCCCGCCCCCCCCTGCCGGGCTCTCGCCGAGGTCTCCGGGCGAAGCGGATGCACACCCAGAGCCTGCACGGTGCCTCCTGAGCCACACGGGCCTCTGCTGACTAACTCGCTCAGAGGGCGTGTGTCGGCTCTGAAAGCCGCCTGGGTTCATGGATCAGAAAAGGTGGTGTCTTTAGGGCCGCCGGATGGATTATGGAGCTGTATCGGAGGACAGTGCGTATTTGCAAAACGCAGTGGTTACCGTTCACCGGCTTGTTGCCTAGAAAGATGAGGGTCCGGGAAAGACACCTCCTGCTGGATGCACTTCACTGGCGAGGCCAGCGGGCATGTGCCCGTTGCTGCTCCTCCCCTCCTCCCCCCAAAGAATTAAGCCAAAGTGGTTCCTCTTCCTCTCTTTGGCCCCCCAAGTCCGTGTTCTAACGTCTGAACTTCCCGGCCTGGCGACAGCGTGCCTCCCCGCGCGCCGTGCATGGCTTCTGCCGCAGGGACCCTCCCGGCCCAGCTTCACAGACGCCCCCTTAGGCCGTGGGCACAGTCTGTGCCCCCGGGGACCCGCAGCCCCTGGCTCCCAGTGGGGTTCGCTCTCCCCCTCCCGCCGGGGGCTCCCAGCCCGAGGAGGTGAGAACCATGGAGCGGGTTATTAAGGATTCTGACAAGGTAGGCTGAATAAATTGCGTTTTCTTTGTGAGCCTTAATCCAGTGTTGTATCGGCTCCTCGGACATGGCTAATTTATTTGGAATTTCATTCTGTTCCTGACAGCGGCCCTGACTAGCTGTTTGATCACCGCGAGCGGAGTTACATACCAGCTTTCAACTGCCGAGCGGGTTTTCTCAAGTGCATTCTCCGTCTGGCTCTGCACTCCGGCCCCAGACGCGGTGGGGGACGTGATGGGGCGGGGGTGGGAGGGGGGCAGCCCGGGTGGGGGGCAGGCGAGCGAGGGCCGAGGGGCCCTCCCTCCCCGGGGAAGCACTGCGTGTTGGAATTGTAATCTGCTTTTGTGATGCAGGAGGAAAGTAAATCAGTGTCCACATTCCAGCCATGCACTCAAGACCTCAAAGGCCCGTGAGCGGAGGGTTCCGGTGGGAACGGGGTTTGCCGTGCACGTGCTGGGCGTGGAGATGCGGGGTGTGGGGGGAAGAGGCAGATGGACCCCGGACCCTCGCCCCGGGCCTCAGTGTCCCCAGCGGCCGGCGCCCGTCTCCGCGGAAACCGCGGCCCACGTCGATCTCTAACGCACACCCACGTCCCCAGCGACCGCCCTCCTTGTGTAATAGCAGCACGTCTTTTAAAAAATATGTTTTATTGATTTTTTTTTTTTTTACAGAGAGGAAGGGAGAGAAATAGAGAGTTAGAAATATCGACGAGAGAGAAACATCGATCAGCTGCTTCCTGCACACTGCCCTTGACTGGACTCGAACCTGGGACCTTCCACGCTATCACTGAGCCAAACTGGTTCGGGCAGCACATCTTGATTGTGCAGAAGGAAGACAACGCCCATGCTTTTCACGGGGATGCCGCTGCGGCCGAGACCCTCGGGCTGAGCGCAGAGCCGCCGGCAGGCTCACAGGCCCGGCTCACGGAGCACACGTGCTCCCCGTAACCCGGCTCCCCGCACTGAGCACGCAACGCCCTCCCCTGCGTGCCTTCCGGTGCCGGGAGTGGCGTCGGCCGGGGGGACGCGGTGAGGGCTCCCACTCCAGAAACACACCCCGGACCTCAGGGATGTTGGTGCTGCGATGAAAGCAAATCCACCCCCAGCCCCCGCCCCAACCAACCAACAAACCAACCAACAGCCAGGGCGACATGATGGTGGGTGGGACCAACCAACCAACCAACCAACAGCCAGGGCGACATGATGGTGGATGGGACCAACCAACCAACCAACCAACAGCCAGGGCGACATGATGGTGGATGGGACCAACCAACCAACCAACCAACAGCCAGGGTGACATGATGGTGGATGGGACCGGCATGAGAGGACTCAGCGCCACTCACAGTCCTGCCTCTGAGTCTGGCAAGTTCCCGGGTCCTTATGGCATCGGAGCAGTGATTTCCCCCTGCAGAGCGCTCTCCCTCCCCTTCACTCCCCCCCACCACCCCTCCCCGGCATGTGTACAGAGCCTGGGGGAGGGGCTATTGTCCCATTTTACAGATGAGGAAGCTGAGGCCCGGAGCACGGCAGGGACGCCGTGATGGAGGCCCGTCTTCCACAGAGCAAGCAACTGGAATGGGGCCCGTGGGGCTGGTGCCGGCACTGTCACCACGGCACCCCAGTGAGGCAGGTCCTGGGTGGGGACCAGGCGGTGCCTCCATTCCCAGCCCTCCACCACGGACTTCGCTTGTGGACAGGGCTCGGCTGCCGAGCGTCTTGTTAAGGGGCGACTAGGGAGGAGGTGCAGGTGCCCGCTTCACTGGGGGAGCCGGAGGGGGGGGGGCATTTGGGTGTAGAAAGGCCTCCAAGCCACCTGCACCCCGAGTTTAACCTGGGCCCCAGTCTGTCCTTGGCGGCCAGGGCAGGAGCGCCCCCCGACTCCGCTCCGGGAGTTGTAGCCAATGCTGGCTCCTGCGGACAGGGATGCTGGTCCCCTCAGTCCCCTTGGTCACGGGCTGCGTGCTGGCAGGGGCTCGGAGAGGTGGCGCACCGGGAGGAAGTGGGGGTGTGGGTGGGAGGGCAGGAGGAAAGGGGGGAAAAGCCAAGGAGGGGTGTGGATCGGGCACAGCCCCGGCTCACCATGGTCACGAGGGGCCTTCTGGCAGCTGAGCTTGGCCTTTGCGTTTGTCCTGGCCCAGCGAGCGCTCTCCTCGCCCGCCGTGTGGCCTGTGCCTGGTGACGGGCAGCCTGGGCGGGGGGAGGTGGTGGTGCCGATTTCGGGGGTGCTCCGGCTCTGTGTGCTCGGGGGCTCCCCCAGCTGAGGACATCCCCCCAAGAAGAGCTGAGCGGAGAGTGAGGGACCTTGAAGTCAGAGGGCGGGGCACGGAGGCGGTGACAGGGCCCCAGGCATGGGGTGCAGCCCTGATCATCGTGGCCCAGGCCCACCGTCACTGCTACTTGTGGGGTGTCTTGGGGCACTTCCTCCCCGGGAATGGGGAGCACCGGGTGCCCACTCCGTGGAGACGGGGTGCCCCGTGAGCAGTGCCTGCATAGCTGGCCCGTGTGCTGTGCCTTCATTGCCTCCTCATTGTGGTTTCCCCGTGGGTGACGCCCCCTCATTCACGGAAGGCCCTGCACCTGCAGCAGGCAGTTCTTTCCCAAAACGGCAGCCCCAGGCCGGCCGTGACCCTGCCCGGGGCAGGGCCATTCACTTCCTTCCCCGGAGGGCTTGTTGACCTTGGCCTCGCCTCCGGACTCCCAGGAGCCGGGACGTCCTAGCAGGAATTGGGGGGGGGGGGGCTCTGTGACCCTGAGTGTCCTTGTGCGATGTCACGTGACGGGGCGCTGTTGACTCCGGGAGCTGGGCAAACAGATTTATCCCAGGCCGCCTGTCGGCGCCCGCAGGGTGGGAGCTGTGGGGCGGGCGGCTGAGCGGCCGGCCCTGTGTGTGCCCGCGCCTCCGGCTCCCACGGGCCGCCCACCTGCCGGGGACCCGGCCTCCCAGGTACGTGAGGCCCTGCGGGGAGCCGGCCTCTTCTCCCACCGCCTTCCTGGCCGTCTTCCCGCCGGTCACCCCGCAGGCAGGTGGGCGTCTCAGGAGGGCACCCGGTGGGTGAGGCGTCTGAGGGGCCCTGGAAGCCCGTCAGTGCGTGTCCCGCGGAAGCTGGCTGTGATCAGAGTTCCCGTGTGTGTGTGTGTGTGTGTGATCTTCAAACCTCTGCGCCTGCGAATGGACCCAGAGCTGAACGCTGGCTGAGGAGGCCCTTCAGCCAATGCGGGGGACCCCCGCCAGGTGCAGGCCCGGGGCTCTGTACGGCCCCCCAGAGAGCAAGGCGGGCCCAGCACGGGGTCCAGACGGCCTTTGCCAGTGGGTGGGGGCTGGGCTGCCAGGGATGGCGGAGGAGCCGTGGGGAGCTCGGCGGGGGCCTGGGGTTCGCTGGGGTGATCGTGCGAAGACCCCGAGGGAGTGCGCCAGCCGGTCCCTCTGCCCACCATCAGGTGTGCTCCCATCCAGGCCTTTGCGTTTGCTCTGCAGAATCTTCCGGAAAGGCTGGGTGGGAGCCCATTGTTGTTTTGAAGGCAAAGGGCTCCAGGCACTGGCGTCAGGTTCCTGTGGGTCAGACCTCTTCTCGACTCCCGGGCAGGCCACCTGAGACCTGGGCTCCTCATGGGGCCCTGAGCGCCATGGGGCCCCTGCGAGTTAAGGGTGGCAGGTGGGAGTAGGGGAGGGACCTAGGCCGTGTCTCCCCCGACGAGCTTGGCTCTGAGAGGCCAGAGCTGAAGTTGGCGGTGGTCCGAGTCTGTACAGGTGTGTGTCCTGGTGAGTGTGCATGTGTGCATGCATGTGTGCATGCATGTGTGCTCATGTGTGTGTGAGGAGGGAGGCGGAGAGTCTGACCCTGGGCACCGTGTAGTCCTGGCATGAACACTCTCTGCCCGATCCTCTCGCAGGCCTGCAAGCAGACGTGTCCCTCGCCTCGCCCCCATAAGGAGTTTGTGGCCCCGAGTGGTTGAGCAGCCTGTCCGACGTCACTCAGTGAGCCTGCGGTGGAACCTGGTGTGGGGCTGAGGGTCACTGTGAGGGGTGAGGGGGGCCCCGCGGGACTGCCCCGCCCAGCCCCTGCCGGGGACCTTGTCCCGGCCTCAGTCCGCCGGCGTGGGCAGGCAGGAGGGCCCTGGGCATCCTTCTCTGGGCTGTGCTGTCTCAGACTGCACGGCCCCCTCACTGTCCCGGGCGGGAGTGGGCAGCCCATGTGCTAACTGAGCCGTGTTTGGGGTCCCCGTGGGCTCGAGGGGACCGCCCTCATTCTCTCCCCCTCTCTCCTCTCCCTCCCGTTCGCACAGCTCTCTCCCGGCCTCCCCGCCGGGCCCGGCGCCCACCCCACGGGCCTGCTGCTGCCGCGGAGCCGGGCGCTGGCCGGCGGCCTCCGGAGCGCTAGCTAATTGGGGAGAGAAAGGGCCCGATTGTCTGCGGGCGGAAGAGCGGCGTGGGCGGCTGAAAGAGCCGGAGAAGGTGGCCAGCTCCGCCCGGCAGCTGCCGCCGGGGACGTTTGCAGATTACGTCAGCGCCGCGAGCAGGGGCCGGGCGGAGGGGAGGCCGGGCGGCCGCCCGCCCCGGGCCCTGACAATGCGGTCATTGTCGGCCCCGAGCGCCGTCCGCGCTGGGTGAACGCCGTGCGGGCCTCTGACCACGGAGGCCGCTCGCCGTCCCCGGGCTGTCCCCTCGCAGCCAGGCAGGCCCCGGGCTGCAGGCCGGCCGCGCGGGGCTGCCGAGGGGACAGGGCAGTCCCGGGCCTGGGCGTGGCCCAGGAGACACCCTGTGTCCTGAGCCCCTGGCCCAGGCCCCCGGCCGCAGGGTGGGCACCTGGCAGAGCCCTGCCTGGAGCTCGGGGCCCAGCGGTGGTCTGGGCCACAGCACCTCGCTGCTGCCCGTGGGGCCGCCCGCCCTCGGCATGGCCTCCGGGGTGGCGGGGAGCGCGGGCCCCGACCCCCTCATGGTGCTGCTGGTGATCATCTTGCTGGCGCGCTTCCTCCTGTGGTCCTGCCTCGGGAGGTACATCGAGTACAGACTGGCCCGGCGGCACCAGCCCCCCAAACCCAAGGAGGACTAGGGCCTCTCTGAATGCCGGGCACGTCCCCTCCGGAGGGCGCTGTCCCGGAGATGCCTGACCCTGAGTCTGAAGGGGCCGGGGGCCGTGGAGCAGAGCCGGCAAAGGACCCCAGTGCCCCACCCACGGGCAGAGCGGACGATGGCCCACCTAGATGGACCGGGGCTACCCGATCACCCCCTCCATCCCACGCGGGGGGGCAGAGGGGCCCCCGCTGCCCGCCTGCCACTGCCCGGCCCCCCTGTTGGAGTGAGTGACCCGGGATAGGTCTTGCTTTAAGACGTCCTGTGCTTCCAATTCTTTGTGAACGTGTTTGCAGAAGGAGGTGGGGGTGAACCAGAGGGGTTGGGTGGGCGGCACAAGAACAGATGTGACCACACCACAGCCAGCCTGCCGCCAAGAGTCACCCCCTGTGTCCGTCACCTCCTGCCCCCCCTCCCCCACCCCAGGGATGAGTAAGTGCAGGCAGCTGCCTCGGTTCCCCCGAGCAGAGCCCCGGGAAGGGGTTTACTTGGGGCGGGAGAACCTGGCGGTGAAGCCGTGAGGCTGGCGGGAAGGGAAGTGGGGGCAGAGGAGGATGGAGACTGACCTTCCAGGACACACCGCACGGTCTGCCTCTCCCACGTCCCTCCTGGAGGCCGGTGACCCGCGGGAGAACCGGCCCCTTCGCCTCGTTGCTGCGGCCCTGGGCTCAGGAAGGAGCTCCCTGGTGGGTGCGTCCTGTGTCCCTGGGGCCGTGGGCCCCGTCGGCCCAGGAAGCGCAGCCCGATGGGAACCCAGGGCGCCAGGGCGTGGGGGCTCCGGTGCCAATGTCGGGAGGAGCCTGCTCTGCCGGTGACCGCGGGCACAGCCGATTCCGACCTGCGCTCTCTTGGCAATAAGCCGCACCGTGAGCACGCCAGCTGCCGGAGCATGAGTGCTCTCCCTCACGCTGACCGGAGGGTGACCTGGGGGGCCCCGGACTGGCCACGGGGGTCAGGCAGGGGGGTGGCCGTGGGGTGTTCCTGACCGCTTCACCTCCCTCCCTCCCCTTCTCCCGGGAAACCTCTAAGGGGCGTCCCGGGCACAGTGAGTCAGCCACCCCTCCCCCCGGCTCCCCCAAACGCAGCCCGTGGTGCCCCCTCCTTGGGGCGCATCTGGAGCAAATAGAAAAGTCTTCTCCCCCTTCTGCGCCTTCCCTGGGACTGTAGACTTCCTCCTGCTCTTCTATCGCCCAGATCGTTTTTTTTTTGGGGGGGGGAGGGGGCAGGGGTTTCTATTTATTTCTATGATGAGCATTTTTTAAAAGAAAGAAATAAATGAGTGATATCTATATCATCTATATCTATATCTATATCTATATCTATATCTATACCTATACCTATACCTATACCTATATATCTACATTTACATCTACATCTATCTCTATCTCTATCTCTATCTCTATCTCTATCTCTATCTCTATCTCTATCTATCTATTTATAGATAGATAGATATAGATAGATAGATATATTGATAAAGGACAGCAAGCGAGACTGTGGGGGGAGGGTTGGGGAGGGACTTGGGAGCGGTCAGTCATTTCCTTGTGTGTTTAGGGGCTGGGGTGAGTGGGGACGGGGTGCCTGGAGGGCGGGACAGGGCAAAGGGCAGTGTGGTCCCTCGGTCTGAGCACTGACCTCATCATAAGAACCTCCTCCCACGAAGGATGTCACACAGACTGGGCAGCGGCTCCTTCTGCCCCCCCACCCCCAACTCTGCCCCCTGGCAGCCCCCTCCCCCCGGCCAGGCCAATCTGTGTGTGTGTGTGTGTATGGGGGGTAGCGGGGAGGTTGGGAGCCATAAAACAGCTCCCTGGGCCCACCCTCACTGCCCCCAAGTGGGACCTGATGCCGCCCTCTGCCCGACCCTGCAGGTGTGCGCCTGGCATCCCGAGACCAGATGTTGGGAGGGCAGGGGGTGAGGATGCCCGCCTCTCCTCCAGCCAGGCCGCAGCCCAGGCTGTGGGCGGAGCAGCCGGCCCCTGCCCTCTCCTGCTTGGCCGAGACCAGCACTGCCTCGCAGAGCGTTCGAGAGCAGAGTCCCTGGTGGGGATGAGTCACTGGGTCTGAACAGAGAGACCCCGGGGAGGAGCGTGCTTCCTTCCCGCGCCCGCTGTGCCGCTGGCGTCCGCCGCCACGTGCTGCCGGGCAGGGCGGCCGGGCCTTCCACCAGGCCCACGGCGGGGGCTCTTCCCCCCGCTCAGCCCAGCCCGCTGGTATCAGGGCCTGTGCAGGCTCCACAGGGGTGCGATGGATGGAAGACATGGTCCCTGCCTCCGACAGCCCCCGGGGGAAGTGGGGACAATGGGTGGCACGTGACTAATGCCCTGGCACACGGCCCTAAGGGCCACACCAGAGGGTCAGAGGGCCACAGAGATACACCCAGGGGTCGGGGCACTCATTCTGCCTCTGTTTGGGAGGGCTGCCTGGAGGCGGTGCTGCGGAGGGGGCTTGGGGACTGGGACAGGCAGGTAGGGGAGGAACGGTGACCCAGGCAGAGGGAGCAGTATGAGCCAGGGCCCGGAGGCGGGACGCTCAGGGCACGTGTAGGTTGCCCAGCGGAGCCTCTCGGACCAGGTCTCCCAGGGGGAGGCTGTGGTGGCTGGGGTGCTGGGAGCTGAGCTGGGGAAGCGGGACGGGTGCAAAGGGTCACGTAAGCTGTCACGCTGGTCTTGGCAAGACCCGGGCCCTCAACCCTGCTGGCTCCTCCGGAGAATAAACTGTCCAAGATGGAGGTGTCCATGGATCTCAAAGGCATTCACCTGCCTCCCTCCCGGCGGCAGCCTCTTCCCCCCCCCGTTCCCAGGGGGCTTTCTGGAGGCGTCTTCCGTGCCAATAAGCTCGCTCCCCAGCCCCTGGCTTTCCCAGCCGCCGAGGGACCCAGCTTCCTTGGGTTTGCTCCTCGCCTTCCATCCACCTTCTGCAGTCCGGCCGCGTCCCGGTTCGCCCTCCGCGTCCTCGTGGGCGTGTCGGTAAAGCCCGGCGGCGGCGGCTTCGGCCCGGAGCTGGGAAGGGGCAGCGCCGGCTGACACCGCGCCGGCCGCCGCTCCCCGCCCTCGTGGCTCTGTCTCACTGGACGCTCTTCTCCCGTTTCATTATCTACGCTTCCCCGTCAGAGACCTTTCTCCCCAAGAGCATTCCATGAAATGCCGGCAGCTGTGCCAAGAAACCAAGATAAACCCCGTCGGGGTGTTTGGGGTGTGTGGGGAGAGCGGCGGTCCGTGCCAGGGCCTGGGCTCTCAGTCCGGCACACGCGGGGGCCAGCAAGGCCTGCCGCCCCGGCCGAGCGCCTCCCGGAGCCCCGGCCTCTCCTCGGCCCCCTCGCCGCCGACCCCCAGGGGTTCCCTGGAACCTCCGTGTGTCCCCCTGTTGCCCCCAACCCTCTCGCTGTCCCACGGCCACATCATCAAGCCCCCTCTGAAGCCTCCGGACTCTCGGCCCAGTGTCTCCTGCTGCTGTGGGTCCCCCGCCCCCACGTGAATGTGTTTTTAAAACCGAGGTGCAATTTCGATCTCATAAAAGCATCATTTTAAAGCGTTCATCTCCGTGTGTGTGTATCTGTCCCTGCAACCGTCACGGCAGAGATCACGGTACAGCCGTTTCCGGCACCCGGGGCTCGCTTGGGGCGCTCCAGCCACCGACACACACCCCCTCCCTCACCCCCTCCACCATCCTGATTTCTATCTGCACAGATCAGCTTCTCCTGGTTTTAAATCTCATACAAGAGCGGCAGTGGATGCTTTATTATTATTATTATTATTATTAAATATATTTTATTTATTTATTTTTTTTACAGAGAGGAAGGGAAAGAGATAGAGAGCTAGAAACGTCGATGAGAGAGAAACATCGACCAGCTGCCACTTGCACACTCCCTACCGGGGATGTGCCCGCAACCAACGTACATGCCCTTGACCGGAATCGAACCCAGGGCCTTTCAGTCCGCAGACCGACGCTCTACCGCTGAGCCGAACCGGTTTCGGCAGTGGATGCTTTTTAATAAACGCCTGGCTTCTTCCTCTCGAGTGGTGTCTGCCAGCGCCATTCCTGCCCCGTGTGCGCCCTGCCCGTTCCCCCGCGCTGCCAGGGCCCCAGGGCGGCAGGGGAGGGGGCGCGGGTTTATCTATCCATCGGCTGTTGGGGACACCTGGGCCGTTTTCAGGGTTTGATTACTTTGAGCAAAACCTCCGAACACGCGTGCACGTGGCTTGGGACGGCCACAGGCGCAGAGACACATGCTCGGAAGTGGGGCTGCTGGGTCTCGGGGACCGACGGTCTACTCTGTCGGCAGCGGCCGCGCCGTCCTGCAGCCAGGGCCGGGCACCCGCGTTGGGCCTGTAGGCAGCGGGCGCGGTCCAGGCGCTCCCCGTCTTCTCCGGAACTCGGTCGGTCCCTCCGTCCTCCCCGGCCTGCTGGGCGTGCGGCAGCATCGTGTGATCTGAGGTGTCTTGGATGCGACCGGTATCCACGGAGCACCAATCCCATGTGCGGTCTCAGGCCAGGTGCTGGGCACACGTCACCGCCTCCAGGAAGCCCGCCGGGCCTCAGGCCAGGCTCAGAGAACTCTGAGGGGCTCCCACAGAGCCCCTGAGCCCCGGGCACATCGCCGGTTGTGGGGGTACCAGGAAGGGCCTCTACCGTCTGCTGGAAGGAGGGAGGGAGGAGTCATGGAGGGAGGAGAGAGAGGGGAAGGGGAGGGAAGGGGAAGGAGGGGAGAGGAAGGTGGCTGGCGGGCACGGTGGGAGCAGGGCCGCGCGCCGTCCCCGCCACCTGCGCACAGACAGACACAGGATCCCGGGAGCCGGCGGGCGTGCTGCGGCGTGTAAACAGAGCCGCCCCTCCGGTGTCGCCCGTCTCCCCACACTGGCCTTCGCCTCCCACGGAAACCCAAGCCCGGCCTGGGACAAGGGTTGGCAGATGTCTGTGAAAAGGGCCGTCTGCCTTGGCCGATGAGAACGCTCCGCACAATGGGACAGAATTCCCGCCGGACGCGGGTCAGCAGGCCCAGACAGGCCCGGGTCACGGCTCCTCTGGCTCTCAGGCCCTCGCTGTGGGCCGGGGGCTTCCCCGGGCACCCCTGGCACCAGCTCCCCTCTCGTCGGAGCCCGTGGCCCTCGCTCTTGCAGGATTTCTCCCAGAGGCAGGTCTTTCTCCGAAGGCCCTGAGCGGGCGTGTGGGTACCCGTGGCTCAGCCTGCACCGTCGGGCCCTGGATCACGGGGGTCAGGATGGCCTGGTGTGGGACAGGGGACACGCAGGGATGGCAAATGGTTAGGGCTCACCTGGCTGGGGGCTCAGAGACGGGCAGTCCCCCGTGAAAGTCTCCTCTGATGTCCCCACGGGGAGGCAGCCACGTGGACGCTAAGGAGGTCACCGAGGTGGCCACGGTCCACGATGCTGTGCGGAGGGCAACTCCGGGGCTGGCTGTGGTCCCCCTGAGCCCATGGCCCGCTTCATCACTGCAAGAGCTTTGAGAGAAGGCAGGCTGTGGACAGTCAGGGTCCTTCCTTCCTCCCTCCCTTCCTTCCTTCCTTCCTTCCTTCCTTCCTTCCTTCTTTCCTTCCTTCCCAGAACTTCTCAAGAATGCCTTAGGAGAGGAGTAAGCAGAAGGTGATGGGTCCAGATTTCCGGGAGCCACACTGCTCCGTCCGTGCAGGGCCAGGAAGGCGAGGTGACAGGATCTCCCAGGCCTTGGCCCTCCCTGCGGGGGCTCCAGGGCCCCTTCCAGGAGCAAGAAAGGAGCCTAGACATGCCTTACAGAGATGCCGAGGCAGCCACACGGGCCCTTTCCCCTTTCTCCTCTCAGCGGCCACCCCGCCAGCCGGGCAGGCCCTGGGAACCCAGGCGGCTTTGGGCGGGACGGAGCCGCCTTCTCATGGGCCAAAGCTGACTCCTCACAGCTCCCTGAGGTCCTTGGGGCCTTTCCTCTGCGCTGGCTGCCCTGCCGGGTGCCCCTGCCCCTCGCTTCTCCTGCCTCCTGGTGCGCAGTGACCAGTGCTCGGCCAGCCGGCGGGGAGCCTGCACGGGCAGCCTGCGCTCCGCCCGCTGGTGCTGTGCACAGAGCCCCTGTCAGTATGGAAAGAATCGGCAGCATGGATGCTTTCGGGGTTCTTTTCACTTCTTCACCAGGCTTCATCACAGACGTAGGCGCCGCCTACGTCTGTCTGGCTGCTCGGCCGTTCCCTTCACCCAGATGAGGTCACGAACTGCAAACCTAGTTTGCTGCAGGTACTTTATCTTTAAACCCGGCGGGCCCGTCACCTCTGCGGTGTTAATGAGACCTGGGGAAGGCCGGGTTTGGCCCAGCAGCCGGCGCCGGCGAGTACGTCACCACACAGACCGCCAGCTGGCCTCCGGTCCCGCTATCAGCGGGCACCTTGCATATTACCGGCGAAGCCGGGGACGCAGCTTGTCATTCCCGATGTCCTGCACCATGTCAATCTTCGTCCGTCCCGAAATTTCACTTCAAATCTCCGCGTTTCTGCAGGAATCAGCTGGTGAGCTCATACGTCGAAATATGCACCCGCTTTTATCTCTCACGCCTGCACCCAGGACCTCCCTAAATTGGCCTTTATTGGCAGACGGCGCAGACCACGTCCCCCCTCGAACAGCGCACGGTGCCGGCTAAGAAATGAACCAGTTCGACGATGAGCCTCAGCCACGTTCCATTTTCCTCGGCCTAATCGGATGAGCAGATGCCTTATCGGCAGCGGCTGCGGACAAAGTGGGTTCCCGCTCCAGAACGGCAGTGGCGCCAAATGCATTTTGCTCCTTTAATGCTTCCTGATCGTTTCCAGAGCCGCTTCTGTCCCCAGAAGCTCCGGGGGTCGGGGCGACTCTTTCCTCCTGATAACCGGATTTCCCTCCCGGTAACGGGGAGGCAAGCCGCAGGGGCAGTGAGGCCTGTCCTTTTCTCTTTTCTTTCCTCTTCTTTCCTCTTCTTTTCTTTCCTCTTCTTTTCTTTTCTTTCCTCTTCTTTTCTTTTCTTTCCTCTTCTTTTCTTTTCTTTCTTTCTTTTTTTAAAATATATATTTTATTGATTTTTTACAGAGAGGAAGGGAGAGAGATAGAGTAGAGAGTTAGAAACATAGATGAGAGTCATCGATCAGCCTCCTCCTGCACGCCCCTCACTGGGGATGTGCCCGCAACCAAGGTACATGCCCCCAACCGGAATCGAACCTGGGACCCTTCAGTCCACAGGCCGACACTCTATCCACTGAGCCAAACCGGTTTCGGCTCTTTCTTTCTTTCTTTCTTTCTTTCTTTCTTTCTTTCTTTCTTTCTTTCTTTCTTTCTTTCTTTCTTTCAGAATGAAATCTGCCGAAACCGGTTTGGCTCAATGGATAGAGCGTCGGCTTGGGGACTGAAAGGTCCCGGGTTCGATTCCGGTCAAGGGCATGTACCTTGGTTGCGGGCATATCCCCGGTAGGGGGTGTGCAAGAGGCAGCTGATCGATGACTCTCTCTCATCGATGTTTCTAACTCTCTATCTCTCTCCCTTCCTCTCTGTACAAAATCAATAAAATGTATTAAAAAAAAAAAGAATGAAATCTTACCAGTTTTTAAAAAAATATATTTTATTGATTTTACACAGAGAGGAATTGAGAGGGATAGAGAGTTAGAAACATCGATGAGAGAGATACATCGACCAGCTGCCTCTTGCACACCCGCTACTGGGAATGTGCCCGCAACCAAGGTACGTGCCCTTTGACGGGAATCGAACCTGGGACCTGTAAGTCCGCAGGCCAACGCTCTATCCACTGAGCCAAACCGGTTTCGGCGAGGCCTGTCCTTTTCTGAGGAAGCCCTCCCAGGGCCGCAGCCCTCCTCCAGGGCAGGGATGCTGGCCACCCATCTGGCAACTCTAAAAACGGGCTTATTTTCGATCACTTATTTTCACTTATTTTCTCAAATTTCCAGCCAGGTGCTGGGTTCTCACCCCAAACGGTATCACGCTCTGCCTGGGTGTTGGTCCCAGATGCGCCCCCATTAATTATGGATGGAGAAGCCTGGCTGCTCAGGTGGCTCCTGGGCCAGGTCGGGCTCCGCAGGGAGAGGTGGAGCCTTTTCGGGGAGCGGGAGGTGAAGACGTGGGAGGTTGAGCTGGGATCACTCCGGGGATCGGGGGGAGGGTGTCATTGCTGGCTGAGTTTTAAAAAATAGCATGGCTTTATTTTTTTATTTTTATTATTTAAATATATTTTATTGATTTTTCACAGAGAGGAAGAGAGAGGGATAGAGAGTTAGAAACATCGATGAGAGAGAATCATCAGTCAGCTGCCTCCTGCACACCCCCTACTGGGGATGTGCCTGCAACCAAGGTACATGCCCTTGACTGGAATCGAACCTGGGACCTTCCAGTCCACAGGCTGACACTCTATCCACTGAGCCAAACCGGTTTCGGCATGGCTTTATTTTTGTTTCAATTTCTGTCTCCATGAAGAATCGGCTATTTTTATTCTCCCAGGAAGAGAGAGAACCTTGACCTGAGTTTTGTAACGTACAGGACTGATGTAAAGCGGCTCTGATGGGTTTATCACATTTCCGACAATTTGGGGGTGGGGGAAAAGGGGTTTCCTCTGCGAAATGGTGGTGGGGGGGTGGGTGGGGGGGGCAGGCAGCACCCCTGTCCCTGTCTCCTTCAGGTCGGTCTGCGGGGAGTTTGACAAACGAGGTTGGAGGGGTGGTGGGGTTCGAGTCATAAGGCCTGGGGCGTATGGCTCAGGCGACGTGAAGCCACGGAAAAGTCGGAGCGGTCCCTTGGGCAGCATCTCAGGCTCCAGCTGGTAAGGGTCTCGGGAGGACCGAGGGGACAGGTGGTGGCTTCCCCAGCAGGTCCCCGGCCAAGGCGAGGTGTCCAGGGTTGAGCCTGGGTTTTGGCTCCCGGTCAGGTGGGAGCTGGAGGTGAGCTGCCACGTTTCTCCCCACACCCGGGCTGGGGGCCGCTCAGGTGGGCCGGCCGGGGTCACTGGGAGGCTTGGGAGGGGGACCTGCAGTCACTCCGGCATCGCCGGGGCCCGTGAGCGGCACACGCTCGGTCCATCAGTAGGGACCCTAAAATTCCGCCAGCCCGAAGCACGGTGATCGCTCATGGAGGGCGGGAGAGGCTCCCCTGGGGCTCCCGCTCCGGGCCCCCACGGCGAAGGCCACGCCGTGCAGTCCCACCGTTGGGCGTAACGGTTTATCTTTGCAAAAGCGAGGCGCTTACTAGTAAGTGGCAGTAGCAGCGGCTGCCCCTCCCTCTCTGGCTTGCCTTGCATTGAGGGGGGCGGGGGGTGCCGGGGAGGCTGCTGGCATCGCCCGGGTCCAGGTGAGGGGTGGTGGGCTCGGGGGGGATGCGTTCGAGTGTTCATGGGGCCCCCTCACTTCCATAGGGAGTCGGGCGGTGGATGGCCTCTGGCTCAGACTGGCTCCCGGGGTTCACCTGGGCCCCTGTGAAGGGGTGGGGTCGCGCCCGGCCCCGGCCTGAGCCCATCTTGTGTGCGGGCAGGAGAGATGAAGGCTGGCCGGTGGGGAATGCATCCCGTCACCATGTGTGTCTCTCTGTGTGTGGGAGGTTCAGTTCTTTTTAAAATATATATATTTTATTGATTTTTTTTCAGAGAGAAAGGGAGAGGGATAGAGTTAGAAGCAACGATGAGAGAGAAACATTGACCAGCTGCCTCCTGCACACCTCCTACTGGGGATGTGCCCGCAACCAAGGTACATGCCCTTGATCGAAACCGAACCTAGGGTCCTTCAGTCTGAAGGCCGGCGCTCTATCCACTGAGCCACACCGGTTAGGGCGTGGGGTTCAGTTCTTACCGCATCTAGTCCGCAGGGAAGGGGCCTTTTCCAGGAATGTGCCTCAGGATGCGGGGCTGGGAGTGAACGCGTGCCCTACGCCATCTGGGCATCTGCTCCTTCGTGTGATGGGAGTCGTGACGGCATCACCCAGCAGGACCCCGGGGTTCGCAGGGCACAGCCCCCACAGGCGGCCGCCGCACCTCTGTGTGAGCAGAATGCGTTTTATCCTCTGAAGGTGCCAGGTCACCGCTTAGGACGTGAGATGCGCCTTGTCCTGAGAGGACTGCGCCCTGGCACGATGGCCGGAGGGCTTGGGGACGGAGTGTGCACACCCCATCCGGCACCCGGGGCCCAGGTGAGCGCTGGAGCTGGGACCCGAACCCAGGCTCTGGCCCCGGGGCCCCTTCGGCAGGAGGTCCGAGGGGGATGCCGTTCCCATTTGTTACCAAGGACGGAAACGCCCCCTCGATGGGAACAGGCACCGCTTATGATTCCCCTTCTCTGCGCTGGGCTTGGGGCCGGATTGCAGTCTCACGGCCGAGCTGGGAGGCGGGGACAGTTACGTTTCCGTTTTACGGGAGAGGAAACTGAGGCTCAGGGTGGGTAAAGTACTACACTCAAGGCAGCACAGCTTGGAGGCAGAGATCTGTGCTTTGATCTCAGGCCTGCGGGCCCCTGTCCTGTGGCTCCAGGTCAACTCTGGGCCATGGACGTGGACCTCGGCCCACCAGCATCCACGCTGACCTTCCTGAGCAAGCCGGGTGCCATGCCTCCAGCCTTTTCTATGCCCTCGATGTGGCCGAGGGCAGGGCCAGCTCTGTGGACGTGTGCCCTCCGTGGCCCTGCTCTCAGAGCCCTCCCCTCCCCCCCGTGGCTGAACTCTGTCACTTCGGTAAAATACCCCCTAGTTTTGAACGGGGAGCTCCCTGATTTTGCATTGAGCCCTGAAAGCGATGTCCGGACCAGGTGGGAGGGAGCCACCCCTGCCTGCACCTGACCCTGGCCTCCTGGGCAGCCATTCCCGCCAGCCGGATGATGCTCTCCAGCGGGGTCCACCAGCCTTCCCCTGGGGAATATTCCAGAATATTGTCTCCTGACCAGCACCCCCAACCCCTTTCCCTGACTCTGTTTGCAAAACGAATGACTAGGACGCAGGAGGAGCGAGCTGGCTCTTTATCTCCACGTGGCAGATGCATTAGGACCAGCCCCCTCCGAGGCCCTCGGAGTGGGTGACGTAAGCCTGTCTTCGGCGATTCGAACGGCGACCGCCGATAAGGAGCTCGGGCCCATCTGAGCAGCGACAGGGCACCCTTCCCGGCGGCGCCCGGGAATTAGCCGGCCTATCTCTCCATTTATCAAAGGAGGATGAGGCAATCGGGCTGGGCTGCGTGATGGCCTTGCTGTCCTCTGGGTTGGCCTGCCTGCCAGCTTGTCCAGGGTCCCTGGGGCTACGGGTGAGGCCATTTCTGCAGGAGGCAGCCCCGCCCCACTGATCTCTGGCGTCTCTTCATTTGCCTTCCCAACCCGGAAGACACGGGGCCAGGGGACCTCGCTGGTGGTCGCCCCTCCACAGATGGGGTCGTAGGCAGTGTTGCCAGTGGAGAAACAGCACCCAGAGGCTGGGTGGCAGCGGTGGGTGGGCCTGGTTCTGAGACCCACGGGCATTTGGAAGACCGGGGTGCATGCAGGGTGAGTGAGAAGAGGCTGGCGTGCTGTTGGGGGTCCGGAAGGCCAGGCTGAGAACTCAGGCTCTGAATCGCTACACAGGAGAGCGGGTTGTGCAGCTGAAGAAGAGGAGAGACAGAGAGGGCAAGTGACTTGGCCGACGTCACACAGCGCTGCGGCGGCGACGTGGGACGGGACAGGGCGTTCTGGTTCTCCGCCCGCAGCCTGGCCTCCGGAGTGCGGTCTTGGAGTGAAGGCCCAGCTGGAGTGCTGTTGGGGGTCCGGAAGGCCCAGCTGCAGCGCCCCGGCCCGTGTCTGGGTGGGGGCGACGCTGCCGAGGTGTCTACAATTTGCCTTGAAACCGGGCGTACGTCCTCTGCAAACAGGAAGCGGTGTCTTCGGGCCTGACGTGAAATAGCTTTGCTGTCTCCTTGAGTGAAGGAGCTAGGCAGGCCTCC
Source organism: Nyctalus aviator (assembly GCA_036971965.1). Classification (NCBI taxonomy): domain Eukaryota; kingdom Metazoa; phylum Chordata; class Mammalia; order Chiroptera; family Vespertilionidae; genus Nyctalus; species Nyctalus aviator. The sequence goes on along the minus strand of CM072929.1, from coordinate 6,813,140 downwards.
CCGGGGGGTGGTAGATTGAGATAGCGGGTGGGGTCAGTCTTGGACGGCACCGCTGATAACAGGGCCTCGGCCCTAAATACCCAGAATCAATCAGGGCCCCGCCGACAGCGGCCGTGTTCACATATCACAGCAGATGGGAAGGAGGCCGGGACGCGATTTGTCTTCCTTTCAGATGGATTTCCTGTTTTCTTTAGGCGGCGGGAGAGGGTCCATCTGGTGATCAGATCGCGGGCCGAGATAGCCGCCTCCGGTTCACCGGCCCCCACTCGCCGTGGCCCCTCCGCCCCCGCCTGCCCGGCCGGCCGGCCGGCCGGTGTCGCGGCGGCTCCAGCGCCCGCCCGGCCTCCACAAATGGGAGCCATCAGGCGGCCCCCCGCTCTGCGGGAGCTTCCGGAGGCGGTGGGGGGCCGCCCTGCTTTCATCTCCCCTCCACTTCCTCCCCGGGCACCTGGCTTTGCTCACAGCCATTTCATTACTTTCTTTCCTTCAAAGGCTCTTTCCAACGTGTGCAAATATGTGCAAACGTCCACAAACCCTGCACGTGTGTGAGCGCGCACGTGTGTGTGTGTGTGTGTGTGTGTGTGTGTACGCGCGTGCCCCACAGCCTTCCTCGCTGGCCAGCCTGGACCGCTTCGCAGCCACTTGCTGCCTCTGGCCTGTCCCGGGCTCACCGGCCGGACAGAGGGGCTCCGTGCTGAAGGAAGGCCCCGGGGGCACTGGGTCCCGCCTCTGAGCCAGGCCCCTGCTGCCAGCCTGTGACTGGTCTGCGTATGCCATCCCCCCCAGTCTCCATTTCCCTTTCTGCACAACAGCGCCTCCTCCTCCTCCTCCGCCTCATCCTCCTTCTCCTCCGGGCAGTTGTGCAGCCACGGGGAGCACTGAGGCGAGTCCTGCACGGTGAGCTCTGCGGAGTTCCTTGTTCTGGCCGTCTCATTCATGGCCACTCCAACGGCACCCGCCTCAGGCCTGGGAGCGGCGCCTTGGAGCTGGAGGGGCCGCCCTCTCCCTGATTCTCAGTGGGGATGCTGGACTGTCCCCCCGCCCCTTCCCTGCCTCTTCTACTCCCCCCCGCCTACCCCCCCACCTCCGGCTGTTCCCAGAGTGTGTCCTTCCGTGAGGCCCTGAGCCAGGCGGGGACACACGAATTCTCATCTTTTCCGGGAACTGCTGGGGATGCTTCTGCTGGGATCCCATCTCCGATGTACTCCCTGCCCGCACATATGAACTCTCCTGTCCCCCAAACCACCTCCAGACAGCAGCGGTAGCAGGCATCGCTCTCCCCCAGCCCCGGGGCCCACCAGCCGGTCAAATGGGGCGTTTAATTGGGAAGAAGCTGGCGGCCTGCCCGGGAATCCTGAAGAAAGGCACCGAGCGGGCCTGCTTCAGAGCCTCATCGCCCACCTTCGCCGTGGATTTCTGATTTGGATTCTTGACGGGGTTCTTGGGGCCATTGGAGAATTAAAAGCAACAACCCGAAGCCACACAGCGCCGGCCCCAGACCCTGGGGTGGTCATAAAACCCGTTGCATAGATGGGGAAACCGAGGCAGCTGGGGTGGGCGGGGAGGATCCCGTCCATGCAGCGCCGGTCTCCAGGTGTCCGAGGACTGCCCGGGAGGACCACACCGAATGCTTGCCGTTCAGCTTCTCCCCCCAAGCCCGAAGCCACCGCGTCCTTAGGGACATCATCCAGGATCCCTTCTCCAGTTGGGGTCCTGTGGGCGATTCCTGAGTCTGTGGGAGGTGGGCTTAAGCCAGCAAGCAATGAAGGATGGTGGTTCATGGGGATACTCACTCCTGGAGGCCCTGCAGGTCTGCCTGCCACGCAGGTGGGGTGTCTCCCTTCAGAGAGAAGCCCAGGTCTCCGGGGCTGGAGTCAGAGCCTGGGGTGCAGAGCCAAAGCCGTGTGTGTGCCAGAGAGGCCAGGAAAAGGGAAGGACCTAGTGCCCGAAGGCCAGGCGCTGAGCCCCCACGAGGTCAGCAACCTGGTGGCTGGGGCAGGGGCAGGGGCAGGGGCCGGGACCCCAGCCCCCTCCTCCTAGACACCATTCCTGGCTTTTTCCTCAGCAGCGGGAGTGACCACACCTGCTTTGCCAGGAGCCGTGAGGCCAGATGAGGCTTGCGGGCAGAGGGCTGTCCCCACAGGACTCAGAGAAGCTGGTCCCCCAGCCCAGGGGTCTTGTATGTCCATCCAGGGAGAGCCCAGCCTGGCTCTTTGTGAGCCGTCTGACTCTGGGCGACTTCTAAAGCCTTGGGCCTCACGGTCCCCACCTGTGAAATGGGACAGTACAGACCTACTTCCCAAAGCTGGGTGGCACGAAGGGTTAATCCATGGAGAGCACCCGGAACAGTGCCTGGGTGGCACTCAGTGTGGGTTAGCTGTCCTGGTATTATGATGGCGGTGATGATAATGGTGGTGGTGATGATGGCAATGATGACAGTGATGATGGTGGTGATGATAGTAGTGATGGTAATGATGAAGGTGATAGTGATGTTATGGTGATGATGATGGTGGTGATGATAATGATGGTGGTGGTGATGATAATGATGGTGGTGGTGGTGTTGGTGATGGGTGGTGATGATGGTGTTGATGGTGATGGTGATATTGGTGATGATGGTGATGATGATGGTGGTGCTGATGATGGCAATGATGACAGTGATGATGGTGATGATGGTGGTGATGATAGTAGTGATGGTAATGATGAAGGTGATAGTGATGTTGTGATGATGATGATGGTGGTGATGATAATGATGATGGTGGTGGTGGTGGTGATGATGGTGTTGATGGTGATGGTGATGTTGGTGATGATGGTGATGGTGATGGTGGTGGTAGATGGTGATGATGGTCATGATGAACTAAGCATTTGTTATATGTTAAAATCTGCCCCAGGCACACAGGGGTATCGCAATAAGCAAGACAAACATGGTCTCCACATTCTGGGAATCAGCACGAATGGGGTAAAGCCAGTGAATATGGAAACTGAAAAATTTACAAAATTATGTCCCAGAGGGAAGGGCGGGTGTGGCACGCCAGCAGGCCCCGCGGGGGAGGTGATGTTTGGATGCCTGAGGAGGGTGTTAGGGACAGCCCCTCCCTCTTCCTTCCCTAGGCCCCGCCGTCTGTGTTTTGCCGCTTCGCTGGGACCTCGAACCCGTGGCGCTCTGTGGCTCACTGGGTCTGTGGTCTTGGACGAGTGTGTCCTTTCCCTGGGGCTCGGCGGTGCCAACTGCACAGCGCGTGTGGGAGGCACCCAGACACGCCTCTGGCTTCTTCCATCTCTGGGATCCCAAGTGCGTGGGCCTGTGCCCGGCCTTGGTCAGCCACGGAGCGATTGGCCACAAATGGTCAGCAGGAGGCCCTCTCTAGGTCAGGGTCCTTGGGCTGGGGGGATGGTTTGAACAGTTCCGTTCCCAGCAGTCCTCTGTAGCTCACCTGAGACGGAGTCAGCTCTAGGAGCTATTTCCCCGGTTGAAACAGTCTGTGGAATCTACCGTGTGTCACTGGCCATGATGTCTTCTGTTTAAACTGTGGCAGCCGGTGAAGGTTATGCACTGAGGCTGGGTGTCCAGGAGGAGAGGACTGGAGTCCTGGCCCCTGCCCCTGCCCCTGCCCAAGGCCTTGCCCCTGCCTCAGGTCCTGTCCCTGACCCAGCCCCAGCCTCCAGTCACCAGCCCCAGCCCCAGCCCCAGCCCCCAGCCTCCAGTCCGCAGCCCCAGCCCCAGGCCTAGCCCCAGCCCCAGCCCCAGCCCCCAGCCTCCAGTCCGCAGCCCCAGCCCCAGGCCCTGCCCCTGGCCCTGCCCCTTGCCCCAGGCCCTGCCCCAGCCCCAGGCCTAGCCCCAGCCCCAGCCCCCAGCCTCCAGTCCGCAGCCCCAGCCCCTGCCCCTGCCCCTGCCCCTACCCTGGCCCCGGTGGCAGGCCCCGCTCAGACATATGGAACCCATTTGGGAAATTCTTTCTGCATAAACCACTTTTTCCAGGTAAGACACATACCAGCATTGACTGTGAAGATGAAATGGCTCTCGCGGAGCCGGCTATGTTTTTATGGATCTTAATTAAACACATGCCCTCACTGGGCCGGGAAAGGGAGCCCTCTGTGCGCGGCCCCTTCTCCAGAGGTGGTGCTGGCCCAGGGGAGGGCCAATTACAACCCCGTCCTCGCCCCCCTCCCCGGACCTCCCAGGCCCTCCAAACGTTTGGAAACGTGTGCTCGACAGAGGGGCTTTGATTCCACGCCTGGGGTGCGTTAGGCCTGTTTCCAGGCCCGGCACGAGGTGGTTGGAGTCCCAGGCCGGCTCGGGGGGGCTTGGGGGGAGGCGGGGAGAGGGCTTTCAGACATCACCGAGCACCAGTGCTCAGCTCCCCCACCCACCCACCCACCCACCCACCCACCCACCCACAGACCCCTGACACGGACCAGACAAAACCGCGGGGGGCCTCAGCCTTGGCCCCGGGAAAGGGTCCGGGTGCAGCTGCCGCCGGGACGGTCAGTGAGTGTCCGCGGCGCTGGGTTTGTGAGATTCCTGTGTTGTTTAAGCAGTCACAGCAGCCGAGGGGGGCAGGTGCCCCTGCACTTCACAACGGGGAGCGGAGTGACTGGCCCAGGGCCGCCCCGCCGGGCGGAGGAGTGGGGTCTGAGTCCCCGGAGCCCAGAAGCTGGGCTGCCTCTCGGGACGCGGCCGGAGCTGCAGATGGGCCCAGGGCTGTGCTCCCGGCTCTGGTGCTCTCCCTCTCCCGTCGAGGTGCCTGTGTGTCGCCGGTCTCATGACGTAGTTCCCTTCCTGCGCCGGCTGCGTATCTCCCCCCACGCCTCCATGTACCCAGCTGCACCTTTTCCAGCCGGGGACGGGGTGGGGGGGCGGGGGGGAGGGCGGGGGTAGAGAGGGACTCTGCACCCAGCTCCGAGGGCTGGGTGGACTGTCCCCCGAGGTTTCTCAGCAGCGCCTTTGTTTCGAGGAGGAGGCATCTTTGCCTTGTTCTCTTAGATACTCTGAGTTTCTGCTAACAGTTCATGTAAGAGACCCGCTGATCGAAACCCAGTTTGCTGACCTCAGGGCCATTCCTGTCGGGTGGGGAGAGGGCCCCGTCTTCCTGGCAGGGCGCCAGTTGGGACTCAGAACCCCAACCAGCCCAGGGAGCCGTGCCCACCCTGTGTGGAAGCCAGGTTCACGGAGGTGCGACTCGCACCCTGTGCAAGCCATCCTTTCCAGGGGCACCTCCCGGGCATCCTGACCGACGTGCAGCCCAGAGCCACCCTGTCCTCCGGTCACAGAGGGCTCCCACCAGCCCCCAGCTTCCTGCCGAGTCCCTGCTCCCGCGGGGCTGCGCTCTGTCTCCTTAACTTGCTTTTCCAGAAGGTCATGCCCAGAGAATCCCACAACGCGGGGTGCCGGGCGCCGGGGTGCCGGTCGGGATGTCTCCCCAGGTTTCCTGGGTGTGCCCGGGCAGCCGCCCTTCTTTTTGGAGAATCCGGGGAGGCAGGAGAGTGGCAGATTGCCTGGGGACAATGGGCCCCTCTCCTGTCGGGTGGCTGCCGGGCCCCACACAATAGGCCTGGGCCAGGCCCTCTCCTGCTGCCCACGGCCCGAGACAGATGCCCAGGAGCCCCCTGTGCGCGCCCCGGAGCTGACCTCTCGGGCTGCCCTGTCACTCCGAGGAAGAACCCCGGCGCGGGAGGGAGGCGAACAATGGGGGCCTCATGCCAGGCGCCGGGTCCCCGGCACGGGCTGAGGGCTCCCCGGGGAGAGCATGGCCCGGCAGGTGCTCTATTGTGTGTGGGCATGGGGGCCGTCCCCGGGGCCTCCCCGCCCGGCGGCAGGACCGGCACGGGGCTGGGGGGCCCTCTTGTTGTCCTGAGCGGGCCCAACGAGCTGATTTTGTTGGCCCCATTCGGTCCTGACAGCCCAGCCCAGCCCAGCTCAGCCCCGCACCGGCCTCTAAAAATGCCATTCAGCAAAGCAATGACCGCTGACCGGCCTCACACGGCACCGGGGGTTTGAGTGTCAGATTTTACGACCAGACCTGCGCAGGAAATGCCTGACTTGGACGCGACATTCTTTTTGAGTTGGGGCGCAGGGGGGGCGGGGTTTCAGGAGGAATGTCCGCTTAGGGGGGTGCTTGGCGGGTCTGGAGGGTTCTTGCCCTCGGAGAGCCTAGCCTCAGGGTCCTCGCCTGAGGGAGGAGCCGTGACCAGTGTGTGCACGTGTGTGCACGTGTGTGCCTGTGTGTGCCTGTGAGCGTGTGTGAGCACGTGTGTGGATGTGCATATGCACAGGGCAGGATTTCCCCCATGATTGCTCATAGCAGCTTTATTGGTAAGAGCCCCCACAATGTTCCTGGCAGGCAGGCAGTTAAACACAAGGCGGTACACACACACACACACACACACGCCAGGAGATACCCGTCAGCAGTAAAGAGCGCAAACCATCTACCCACACGACATGGGTTGATCACACATGGATTCCTCAGGCTGCGGTGACATCGTACCACAGGCTGGGCGCCAGCGGCAGAAACCCATCTCTCAGTTCTGGAGGCTGGAAGTCCAAGCTCAGGGTGTCGGCAGGGTGGGTTTCTTCTGAGGTCTCTCTCTCTCTCTCTCTCACCTGCAGGTGGCCACCTTCTCATGAGTCCCCACCTGGTCCCCCCTCTGTGTACGTGCATTCCGATGTCTCTTTGTCCAAACCTCCTCAGGAAGGCTGGACTGGGGCCCACCCGACAGCCTCATTTTTAACTCGGTCACCACCGTAAAGACCCTGTCTCCAAACACAGACACATTCCAAGGCCCAGGGGACGGGAGGGAGAGAGAGACACGCACACACACACATTCAGCCCACGGCAGGTCTCAGAGTGGTAGGCAGAGCGAACGAAACAATTTGCAAAGGTCCCGCCCCGCATGGGCTCCATGTCTGTCACATTCTGAGGGACCACATCGGGGAGCTGGCGAACAGAGCAGCGGGTGTCAGGGGTGATGGGTGGTGGGTGCGGTGGGTGCCTCTGACACCGGGTGGGAAAGAGAGACCGTGTGTGACTGCAGAGGGTGCCGGGGAGTTCTGCAAACACCTGTCCAGCTGGGCCTCAGAAGGACCCGCTGGAGAAAGGCGCCATCCTCTGACGTTGCAGGTGGGGAGACGGAGCCTCTGAGAGGCACCTCGTGGCCACACTGCTCAAATTCCTGGAGCCCAGGTCAGACCCATGTGTCACCCCAAGGCCACTCCCTTCCTCACCTCTGTGACTGGGCTCTGTGACCGGGAGTGTGCGGTGGCCGTGCACCTACCTGTGTGCCGCAGGGGGTGCCTAAGGGAGGGGGTGGATGATGCTAGGGGTGCCTGGGGTTGGAATCTGTGACCGGAAATTGTGAACGTGGCTCGGGGCACGTGGCAGCTCCCCCGAGGCTCTGAGCGTGCACGCCCGCAGACAGCACGGCGGCTCGCTTCGAAACGCTCCTCCCCGGTTCCGAGCTGCAGGCCCCAGCCCCTTAGCAGAGGCCCCGGGGCATTTTGGGGGTGACCACCCTGAGGGCGTGAGCCACCATGGGGCTTAATCACCGTATAAGGTGGATGGAACCGAATCCCATGGGAACGGGCCCTCCAGCCACGTGGCTCCTTTGGTTTGGAACAACAGGAAAACAGTTGTAGAGCTGGAAGGCCCATTAGGAAGGACTCCTCTGCTCAGGCATGGAGGCCACGAGGGGAGGGGCTTGTCGGGGTCGCCGTGGGTCAGGGCAGAGCAGATACCCAGCCCAGGGTAGCAGGCCTTGACTCCTTGGTGCTGGGGTCAGCACTGCGCTGCCCTGGGTGACACTTGATGATTCTCTAGGGACTTCTGTTTTGCTCATGTGGAGTCCCAAGGACCTTTGGGGTGGGCAGCACAGGGGCATTCAGCCTTTCTATAGAAGGGGAGACCGAGGCCCAGGAGGGAGACTTGCTCATGGCCACAGATGATTCAGGGGTAGAGCTGGGGTCTGGGGTCCCTTGGAATCATGGCCCTCAGTCTGGGCGGGCTGGGTGGCAGGTGAGGGATGCCGTGGGGAGGGGACTACCCAGTATGTTGGGGAAGCCTGGACCATGGCTGTCTTGGCTGGGTGCATGGAGACCCCACTCAAGCTGCTGATGGGAGGGTGGCTCAGCCTCCAGGCAGCAGCCCCTGCCCTGTGTCGATGGTGGCAGTCGCCCCATTTGGCAGGAGCTGTGCGGGGCCAGGGGAGCAGCCCCCCAGCACCTGCCGGGTGGCAGCGGACGGGCTGATTTCGGTGGTGCAGACCTTCAGGCGCGTCGCTTTGCCTGGTTGCTGGGCAGAAGACAAGCAGGAGGACACGGTCAGGACTGCGGCCTCAGAGTCCAGCCCCAGCTCCGCAGGCCGGGCAGCCTAGTGTCCTCGGAAAGTGGAGGGATTGGCGGGGGAGTGAGTTCATGTTGGAAAAGGCCTTCCCGCTATGCCTGGCCCGTCAGCTCTTCTCCTTAGAATAAGATGACCAGGCGTCCCGTTTTTGGCGGGACAGTCCCGATTTTTAACAATTTGTCCCGCGTCCCGAGGCGTTTTAAAGAAGTCCCGTATTTTGGAAAGAATCTTTTGGACTTTTTTTTTTTTTTTTTAAAAAAAACGCCGCAGGACGTGGGACAAATTATTAAAAATCGGGACTGTCTCGCCAAAAGCAGGACGTCTGGTCACCTTACCTTAGAAGGATGATTGACACTGGGCCTGTCTGCAGGGGAAGCTTCCCTGAATGTGGGAGAGAGCCCCCCTCTTTCCCCCGCCCCCCCAGCAGTGGTGACAGTGGGAGGGGGCGGCTGGGCCATGGAATCCATGGTGTTGGGGGTGAGCACACCTGGTTCCAGCGGGGCTGGCTCCCCATGCCTCTCCCCAGGGGCAAAGGCTCCATCTGGGGCCCGGCGGGCTGAGGGTTTGGTGAGGGCGGGCTGGCCGTGGGTGTCCCTCAGACACAGACCCGGGAGGGAGACACTGCCCCAGGCCTGGGCACTGTGTAGCTCAGTGACAAGGACCCTTGTCCCCGCTGGTTCGGCGTTCGCGGCTGAGCCGGGAGCACGGAAGCGGACTTCAGCTCTCAGGAGCCGGCCTGGGCTGCGCGCCCTCACAGAGAGGGCTGGGCGGGATGTCCGGACGACGCGGATCCGTGCCCCTCGCCGGCGTCCAGCCGGGCCAGCGCCCGCCAGCCGGCCCCGGCGAGTGGGCCGTTTGCCGGCGGGTGTCCTGCTCTGTGCGATGCTTGCCCCCTCCCGCCCAGCCGCCCGTGACAAGTGGGCTTTCAGTGGATATGACAGCCACCGGGGGGTCCCTGGCCTCAGTCCACGTCTCCACACTTGACTTGCTCAGAGTTCACTGGCCCGAAATAATGTCCCCAGTGTGCATGGGCGGACGGGACATGCGGAGTGGACGACCTGAGCCCCCCCCGCCCCCCCAGACCCCCCTTTTAATACATTAAACATGCATTACTGGATTTCTAGCCCGTTCCTGTGACAGCTGTGGAAAAATAAAGAAAATTCGGTTTGAACTTAAAAAAGCCGGGGCTTAATTTATGTCCCGCACCTTTGTCTTCCCCCGCTCTTTTTCCTCCTCCGAGGGCCGGGCCCCAGGGAGCGGGAGACAGAGGCCCGGCCGCCCCACGTGGCCCGTGGTGCCCGCGCCTTAATAGGGGCGCCCAGTGGCCGGCGCGGAGGGGAGTTTTCAGATGGAAATTCGAGGAGACAATGCAATCATCTGTCTCCCAATCTGTTTTGAAGGGAAGGGGGCGCGGGCGGGAGGAGAGGGCCGGTCCTGCGGGGGAGGCCGCGGTTCGGGGCGTTTTCAGAGGAGGAGACAGATGTCATGAATGCTGATGTGACGGCCGGCGTCTGCGGATGTTTCTGAAATGTTTCTGATTTGTAAAGACAAACTGCTTTAATGACACCGGGAAACACATGTTGGAGGGAGGGGCTTTAGGCTCATTCTGGTTTAGTTAACTCCCCTTCCCTCCCTCTTTCCCTCCCTCCCTCCCTCCCTGCCTCCCTCCCTCCCTTCATTTTTGGGTCAATGTCGTTGAAACGGTCCTTCCCCTGCGCTGAGGGGACAGAGGAGAAGGGAGCACCCGCCAGGTGAGCGTCCGGAAACCAGGAAAGGAGAGGGTTGTTTCCTCAGCCGGCCGTGGGGGCCGGGGGCATGAGAAACATGTTCTTTCTGCCCCTCGCTGGCCCACCAGCCCTGTGGAGCCCAGGGGCCTGCTTTTCTGGAGCACTGGCCTTCCATGGGAACCTCACGGCGTGTCTGAGTCCGGGGGCAGAATGGTTGAGCTAAAAGAGGCAACGGACATGTATGAAGCACCGACTGGGAGCACAGAGGCGGGTCAGACACGCTACCTGCCCTCAAGGAGCTGTGGGTCTGAGGGAGGAGGCAGGAGGTCAGACGAGTGAGGGCGAGGTCATGACCTGCTGGGAGAGCTCCCTGCCTCGAGCTCCCTCGGAATGGAGGGGAGCTGGGCCCACAGGGAGGTGCTGGGCCTGGCCTCAGAGCTCCGTATCGAAGGCAGCACGCCGGCCCCTCCTGGGCCCCCCCCACCCCCCCCGGACCTTGCCAGACCTCGACGGGACAGACAAGGAGGCAGAGAGCGATAGGCCACAGAGGAGAGGCCAGGACTGAGACTGGGCTCTGGCAGCTCAAGTCCAGGGCCTGGGTCACCTCCCACTTCCTGGGGCAGCAAAGTCCGCCAAGGGCATCAGACAAGACTGCCCAGGCGGACACATGGTGTGCACTGGCTCGGGCAGCTCCCGCCAGAGCCCTGTGAGGGAGCCACGGCTGTGACGTGCACGCGGTACACAGGAAACAGAGAGGGGACGTGACTGGCCCACAGCCACACAGCTCCTACCTGGTGGAGGCCCATCTGAGGTCAGACCTATTTTTTAAAAATTTATTCTAGGGAGAGGAGGAGCGGGAGAGAGAGAGAGAAATATTGACGTGAGAGAGGAATATCGATGTGAGAGAGAAGCATTGATTGGTTGTCTCCTGTATACTCCCCGACCGGGGATAGAACCCGCAACCCGGGTATGTGTCCCCGACAGGGAATCAAACCTGCCACCTCTGGGTATATGGGGGTGATGCTCTACCCAACCAAGCTTTTCTTTAAAAAAAAAAAAAAATTGTGGTAAACTATAAGATAATATTTCTCACTTTAACTACTTGTACGTGTATGTTAAACTCAATACATTAAATACATCCGTGACGTCCGGTAACCATCATTACCAGCCATCTATACCTTAACGTTGTCATCATCCCAACAAAAACTCGGTGCCCATTAACCAATAGCCCCCCAACCCCGGGGAGGCCCCCCTGTACTTTCTGTCTCTGAGTCTGACTCCTCTCGGGCCCTCCTCTAAGGGGATCACACAGGGTCTGTCCCAATGGTCCGGCTCAGGTCACCCAGCACAACCAACTCAGGTCCATCGGCGCTGCGGCCGCTGTCAGAACGTCCTTCCTTTGGACGGCTGACCGATTGTCCATTGAGCGGAGGGCCACGCGTTGTTTACCCATCTCTCTGCTGACGGCAGAACCTTTTCATTTTTTTTGGTAACGATGCTCTTCCCCAGCCGAGCGCCTGGAGGGCGGTGCTGGAACCTGGCCCAGCCGCAGGAGGCGAGGGGCCGGACCCTCCCGCCACGCCCAGCGCTCAGACGCTGCCCAAGTCCTGGCAGAGCCCGAGGTGCAGTCAGAGGCTCTGGTCGGTGCCCTGTTCCCTCCACCAGGACTCAGCTGTCAGGGGGTAGCCCTGTGCCAAGCCTGGGTGGGGATTCCGAGGCGAGCAAACCACTGTCCCCTAGTGGGGAAGAAGGGCGGTGCACCCAGCACACGTGTTCACTCGGCAAGTAGTGAGCGCCTTCTGTGCACACCAGCACTGGCACCCAGGATCTTCTGACCTGACTTCCAGCCCGGACCTAGGCCAGACCCTCTCTGGCCTCCCCTGCTGAGGGAAGGGTTGGGGGCGGGGCACCTTCCTCAGTTACCACGAGGATGGCCTGCTGGTGCATCTTCTTTCCACAAACCCTTTCCTCTGCTCCACTTCCCGGCTGAGTCTCCCCTGCTCTTCCAGGTCCCATCATCACCAGGTTCCTCACTGCTTCAGTGGGAAAAGCCAAGAGCCCAAAACAGGACTGGCAAGGTGCCTGTGAGTCATCTCAAGACCCCAAGTGATTCTTAAAAAATATAAAAATAAATAAACAAACAAACAAATAAATATATTTACTGATTTCAGAGAGGACAGGAGAGGGAGAGAGAGATAGAAACATCAATGATGAGAGAGAATCACTGATCAGCTGCCTCTTGCATGCGCCCTACTGGGGACGGAGCCCGCAACCCCCGGCATGTGCCCTTGACCAAAATCGAACCTGGGACCAAAATCGAACCTGGGACCCTTCAGTCTGCAGGCCGATGCTCTAGCCACTGAGGCTGGGGCCCAGGTGATTCTTAACCCACTACCCTTGGGGGCTGAATGGCTGGCATCCAGGTGGGCTTCCTGGAGGGGCTCCCCTGGAAGGAGGGGCCTGGAAGGATGAGGAGGTGATGAGGTGCTGGATGCTGAGAAAACCCCTGGGAGCCAGACACATCCTTCTTCCTCACTCACCTATGGCTGTGTGATCCCGACAAACGTTCACCTCTCCATGCCTCAGCGCCCTCATCTGTAAAATGGGTCTGAGGCGTCGCCAGGACCCCGCACAGCACCAGAATGTTGGCTGTTAGAAGACCAGAGGCATTTCTCCTTGGACACAGGGACCCTTAACAGGAGCTCAGGAAAGTGAGCTGCGTGAATCTGCTCCCACTGCAGGGCTTGGCTCTTGCCCCCACACTTCCTCCTCGAGCCTCAAACACGGCCCCTGCACTCCCTCCGCAGGGAAGCCCTCCCTGACTTAACGGGAACCCTTATCCTGCTCCCACGGCCATGTCCCACCTGCTCTCAGCCCCTCTTCCCTCCGTGGGCCGGAGCCGGTTTGGTCACTCCTACTGCGCCCCTGTGCTGGGGACTTGCTGACATAGAGGAGGGTTCTTGAACACAGTCATGTGGATGGACGGGCCAGTGTGGCGGGGGCTGACCGCCTGAACTGGCCTGTTTGTGAGCTGGTGAGGGACCGGGTTCTCAGGACGCAGGTCTGGGCCCTGCCCTCAGTCTCCCTGCCTGCCAGCCAGGGCGCCACCCGTGGGACCTGCCAGCCCCGCTGTTGGGAGTTCATGGCTGCGGGTCAGCTGGGTGGGGCTGCCGCAGCCTGGGAAGGAGGTTGCTTCGGGCGAGGCTGTGCGGAGGAGCAGTCGCAGTGTTTGCGGGAAACCGAGGCCCCTTGGGTGTGTGTGTGTGTGTGTGTGTGTGTGTCCCCGCCCAGCCGGGGCAGGTCCTGGCTGCCCGGCTTCCTTCCGGACCTTACCCTCCAGGGTGCTCGCGTGGCTTCCACCCACGTTGCCCACACGTGTCGCCGCAGCCACCAGACCAGGAGCGCGTACTCCGTCCGGCTTCCTGGAACGCAGGGCAGGCAGCGTGTGACGGGGCCACTGCACGGGACAGGGCTGCCGCCCGGGCCACACGCCGGCCGGAGACCACAGGTGGACACGGCCTCCTTCTGCTGGCGGGTTAGGTAAGGCTTCGCATCTGGGGCCCCTCAGAGCCAACTCTGCGCCCTTCCTTAAATTCCAAAAAGAGGAGTTGCTGGGTCAAAGGTCCATGCATGGCCTGGGCTGGGGTGCCTGCGTCCAGCTCTTCAGAAAGGGGTCCAGGCTAGTTCCCCAGCTGTGCCTCTCCAAATCTCACCAACCTGCTACTGCTGTTCTCCGCCTCTGCCGGTCTGGTAGGTGCAGGACAATATTTCCGGTGTCTTGTGTTTCACGTTGCATTTCCTTGGTTATTGGGAAAATGAAACATTTTGCTACCTGTGTTGACAAATTATACATTCCTCTTATGAATCACCCAATAGGTCCTCCCTTGACCTATTTTTCTACGATGTCATTTTTCTTTCTTATTGATTTATAAAAGCTCTTTGCATATTATGGCTATGAAGACGGGCCGGAGTTTATGCACGGATGGCATGTCTCTTTCCTGGAGAGGGCAGATAGGAAGTTCACCTTTTCCTCAAAGGCAGCTGATGTTTGACATTCTCACTGCCTGTTTATCCCCACCTCCCAGCTTTCTCCGTTTCTTCACGTTTCACAGCTGTTTGGGCACACACACCCCAAGGAGAGCTTGATCCGGGAGCCGTTGTGGGTCCCAATGGGCAGAAAAGGGTGTCTGGGGCCACGCTCCCTGGTGCTCTGTGGCCAGCAGACAGGGAGGGACCGAACCACAGCCATCCCCTCCCCACACGGCCCCGGCCCCCATCAGACACGCGGCCACTTCTCCGAGGACAAGCAGATTTTTCAAAACAAGTTTGCCAAACACACACTTTTTTTTTTTTTTTTTTTCCATCTAGGGCAGATGCAAACGGTCTCTTCAGAGCGGTTTGGAGGGAAGTAAATGAGCCCACGCTGGGGCTTCAATAAATCTTTGCGTAGCCACGAGGGCGAGTTCGGGGCCCGATGAAGGGCCCAGTGTGTGGCTTATGAATGATGCCCAGTGATGGCTCCCGCGCCCGCCCTCCTCCCTCCCCTCCTCCGCCCCCCACCCAATTTAAGATCGGACACTGATGTTTGGAGACAAAGGGACCTTTGGTGCTCTCCCTCCTGGAGGAAGTGTCCCCGTGACCTCTCTGTCTGGGCTGTGCCCGCCTGTGCCGGTCCGTGTCCCCGCGCCGGGGCCCGTCTGCAGATGGTCCACGTGCCCACCTTCTGCCCGCGGCTCGAGGACCCTCACCGGCTGCAGGCGGCTGTCGTCCCCGAGAGGAGAGTCTCCCCTCACGTCCCCCTGTAGGCACGGGACAGCGCCGGCAGCCGTGCGGCGGGCTCCATGGGCGCCATCTCCACCGTCTCCTCCTGCCGGTGCCCTGATGCGAACTCGGCACCCCCCACCCCAGCCCTCAGCACACGGCCCAGGCGGCTTTGCACCAGGGCTGAGCGCCACCCACCAGGCCACCCCCCCTCGGAGGAGCCCTTCCGGAAAGATTGACCCCCGACACTGTGACGCCCGCCTTGACTTCCATCCCGATGCCTGGCAGCCGGCCACACTCCCATCGCGGGCGGGCGTGGAGCTGGCACGCATTCCATCCCTCAGTTTCCACCGGGCGCCGCCCTGTTTGCTCACTCCATGCCTGTGGATTCCTTTCCTAGAGAAACATCGCGGTGCATTCCACAGCTGGGGGGGGAGATGGGGGGGGGATGAGCTGGAGGGGCTGGGCAGGGGCCGCTTGCCCATCCCTCCCGGTGCTGCCCTGGGTTGAATCCATCCCCCACATTCACATCCACCCACGGCCACAGAATGGGAACTTACCTGGAAACGGGGTCTTCGTGACTGTACGGATCCTGAGGCGAGAGGACCCTGGATTAGGGTGGGTCCCGAACATAAGGTGTCCTTCCTTATAACACTCAGAGAGGAGAGAGACACAGGGGAGACGGCCATGTGATGGCGAAGCCACAAGCCACAGGATGGGATGATGCCTGAAGTACCCCCCGCCCCCCCCAGGACCTCCCCCTGGCCTGCCCCCTGCCCCAGCTGGAGGAGGCAGGAAGGACCCTCCCCCCGAGCCTCCTCAGGGCACATGGGCCTGTGACACCTCCATTTCCGACTTCTGGCTGCAGAGCCCTGAGAGAAAGAGTACATTTCTGTTACCCCGTGTGTGGTGGTTCGTCACGGCGGCCTCGGGGCACCCCACGGGACGGGAAGTCCTCCCCGAAGGACACAGGTGGGGTTCCCAGTCTGGAGGCTCCAGGTGAGCAGAGCAGGTCTGTCCTGCCACCACGGACGCTGAAGGCTCTGCCTCTGACCCTCACAGTCTCCCTGCGGGCAGGACACCGGGCTGCCGGGACCCTTCGTGGGTGGGAGGCTGAGGGTCAGAGAGGCGCTGCACAACCACACCCCGAGAACTTGGCCACTGGGTTCGCTCCAGAGCGTGGCTCTGCCCGTGGGACTGGCTCCAGGCCCTGAAGTGGCACCAGAGGCCCAGAGCCAGACTCCCATCACCTGGTTTTGTGGCTCCAGACAGGAGTTGCACCTGTGCTGCCCCTGGCTGGGGAGCCACGGCGTTCCTGCTGGAGAGCGTGTGCTCAGGAGGCAGCGGGACTCGCCGAACGAAGGCGTGCCCGGCTGTGAAGGAGTGGACGGATGGAGGCAGCCAGTCTGTGAACTCTGGGGCCCATGAGCCCTGGGAGCCGTGGCCACCGCCCTCCAGTCTTTGGAAGGAAAGCTTCAGGGTCCCTGGAGTCAGGCTGCTCAGGGGCGGTGGGCGAGGGGCTCAGGGTCTCAACTGCAGGCCGCGCTGAATGTCTTAGACATGGCTCTGTGGGCATCAGAGGTCATGGCAGTCTGAGTGACGTGTTTCTGTCTGCCTGGGGGAGGGGGAGGCCAAAGGGAGATATTGGAGTGGGGGGGATGGGGGGACACAAGGGGAGGGGGGGGCCTCAGGTAGCGACTTGCCATGCCCAGGTGTGTGGAGAGCGGCTACAGCGTTTGGACAGGTTCAAGCCTCGGACTGATGACAGGGCACAGTCCTCTCGTGGCCATGTGCAAGTCCCAGCTTGGAGGGTAGAGCCTCCCCGCACAATGATAGCCAACAGCTGTAGGTGTGAGCGTGAGCTTATGGTCGGAACGCCTGGCCCCAGGTGCCTAAGAGATGTGGGCTTGATAGAGTTCAGGTGCATGTAGTTGAGTAGGATCAAAAGCCACGAGAAGGTTGTAAACATCTTGACCACACCCTTGCTTTGCCTCGTGGCATCTGCTATAAAATAAAGACACGGCTTGAAGTCCGTGGTGCTGTCTCTTTTCATCAGAGAGGGCAGCATCCCACCAAGACCCAGCTTTCTTCTCTCGTCTGTCTTTTCTCCATCCTTCACCACCCCCGCTCAGGGTCACGGAACCTGGCGGAGCTGGCCCGGCACGTAAGACGCCCTGGGGTTGAGTGTGCCATGGCCGTGCCAGCCTGCCACACTGGTGTCAGGGAGACCAGGCTGCAAGCTCGTCATTCATTTAGTTACTAACCGATGGACCAATGAACCAACTCCTTCCTCCCTCCCTCCCTCCCGTCCTTCCTTCCTTCCTTCCTTTTACCCTCTCCCTTCTTCCTCCCTTCCTTCCTTCCTTCCTCCCTTCCTTCCTTCCTTCCTTCCTTCCTTTTTTTCCTCTCTCCCTTCTTCTTCTTCTTCTTCTTCTTCTTCTTCTTCTTCTTTTTTTAAAATATATTTTATTGATTTTTTTACAGAGAGGAAGGGAGAGAGAGAGAGAGCTAGAAACATTGATGAGAAAGAAACATCGACCAGCTGCCTCCTGCACACTCCCTACCGGGGATGTGCCCGCAACCAAGGTACATGCCCTTGATTGGAATTGAACCCGGGACCCTTCAGTCTGCAGACCGATGCTCTACCACTGAGCCAAACCAGTTTTGGCCCTCTCTCCCTTCTTCCTTCTTTCCTTCTTTCTCTCCTTCCCTCCCTCCCTCTATCCTTCCTTCCCCTCTTCCCTTCCTTCCTTCCCTCAGTGGGGTGGATCTCACTCTCTTTTAATGCCCCCAGTTCACAAGTGCCTTTGTCATACTCCATCTGGAAGGATGAGAGTTGTTTCTGAGAACAGCCCCGGGGTGTGCCCCTTGGCAGTGCAGTGACCTTCCACCCACAGAGGTCAACCTGGGTCAGCGTACTCAGGATCCAGGCGAGCCAGGGCTTGCAGTAAGCTTCGGGGTCTACAGGCGCTGCATGCAGCTTGGAGCATCCCACGTCACAACAGGAACCATAGCTGGGGGCTCCCAGTTCCATTGCCAGACTCGGGCCCTGGCCCTATCCCACCACTGTGACCAGAGTTGGAGCCTGGACCTCGGAGACCTGAGGCCAGGTCTTCACCCAGAGAAGGGGCTTCTGGGCTTATACCTGGTGGCAATCTCTCTCTGGGAGGTCACTACTGCGACAGGATGGCCAGAACTCCCATCCTCCTCCTTCATATACAGGGAAGCCACGACTCAGAGAAGGTGAGTGACTTGCCCAGAGTCGTTCAGTCAGCTGCGGAGAAGGGAGCCAGGATTCCAGCTCTGGCCCGCACTCCGGAGCCGGGAGGTTCCCTGCCAGGCCACTGGGAGACAGCTTGTGTCTCCTGGCCCGGAGCCACCTCCCACCTCCCACCGCCTCACCGCATCCGACACAAAGGCTCGTCTCAGGGTGTTTGGCTGGTGCTCCAGCTCCAACCTGGCTCAGGATCCCATCTTGTTTGTTGGACCGGTTCCCAGCACAGAGGTGGGTGGGCTATTAACAGCAAGAGAAATCTGGGCTTTACCACCCATATACCCATTCACCCACATGCCCATCATCTGTCCATCTCTCCATCCATCATCCACCCTCCCATCCACCCATGGACAGATAGTTCATTTACCTGCTCACCCATCCATTTCTTCACTTATCCACATGCCCATCCATCTGTCCATCCATCCATCCATCCATCCACCCATTTATCCGTTCATTCACCCACTTACATGCCCATCCACCCACCTACCCATCCACCCACCCATCCATCTATCCATCCATCCTCTCACCCACCCACCCATCCATCCATCCATTCATTCACCCACCCACCTATCCATCCACATGCCCATTCACCCACCTGGATGGATGGATGGATGCATGGATACATGCCCATCTATTCATGCATCCATCCATCCATCCATCCACTCACCCACCTACCCGCCCACCCACTCACCCATCCATTCCTTCACTCATCCACATGTCCATCTATCTGTCCATCTATCCAGCTACCCATCCATCCATTTATTCACCCACTCACCTGCCCATCCATCCACCCACCCCCTCACCATCTATTCCTTCACTCATCCTCATGCTCATCTATCTGTCCATCCATCCACCCACCCATCCATTCATTCACCCACCCACATGCCCATCCATCCATCCATCCATCCATCTTCCCACATCTGTTTGCTGAGCACCCACTCACCTTCACTAGGAGAGGGGAGTTTCCTGGAGGAGAGCTGAAAACAAGTCCAGGGAACACCCACCCTCTGTCCCCAACATCTGGTTTCCTGTCTTCACTAACTGCACAGCCGCACAGAGCGGCCCTGTACGGGGCTCTTCTCACGCCCCACTTTCTTATTGCTGCCCTCCAGCGACAAGCAGCTGACAGCACGCCTCTCGGGGCCCCTCCACCCTTTCTGCGGGGGCTTCTCTGCTGCGAAGCCCACCTGACGCAGGCACAAACCTAGATGTGTGAAGGGTTCACCCCACTATGGCCGCCCTTGGCCGTGGGCGATGAGAGCTGGTGGGTGAACCCCTTTTCCGTCCCGGGGAGGTGCACTCCACACGGCTTTGCAGAGGCCCCCAGCTGGTGGCAGTCCCCGGTGCCCAGAGGGCACCAGCTGGATGACACAACCCCTGGTGAGTTCATCCTCCTGCCCTGTCTCCCTCTCACTTTCTGGGCAGAGCCCGTGCACTCAGCAACATTTTGGGGGATTCTGCCAATTTAGGGCAACGGGGATTACAAACAGGGAAAATGCAATCAGATCAACTTACAGTCAGAGCCCCCTGTTCATTTGTTCATTCATTTGCTCATTCATTCATTTCCTCACTCATTCATTCACTTGGTCGGGCTGCAACCTCCCTCAGGTCTTGGGCCACGCCCGACCCCCTCCTGGTCCCTGTGGTGACCGTGAACACACTGGGTGCTGAATGGCTCTGGGTGACTTGGGCGGAGGAGGCAGAAGACCTGGTCAGGGGACAGATGCTGGAGCCGGACAGATGAGTTCCAATCCTGCTCCCCCCACTTTGTAGAGGTGATATCTCGGGCGTGGCGTTCCATTTCTCTGAGCCTCAGTTTCCCCATCTGCAGAATGGGCGTGAGAATATGTATCTGAGGGGTCCCTGGGGCGGTGTGGCTAGATCTCACGCTCCAGGCGTGGACCCTGGCAGGCGGCGAGCTTGTGGTCAGGGCGAGGCATTGGCTGTCGCTAACGGTGAGTGGGCGCAAGCGGCTCCGGGTGGCGGGCTGGGTTGCTGGGACCTGGCACCCCAACTCCGTTCCTGAGGCTAGCGGGCCTTGGACATGGCCAAGAAAACCAGCAGCCCACAGCTAGTTGGTAGGAACCCAGAGAAACAAACACCTTGGTCGCCAGGAGGGGACGGCGCCTGCCCCTCCCGGCGGGGCCGCTGACAGCAGCCCGGCGCGCTGATCAAAGGCGCTGGTGGGGCGATTCGCCTCGCCCTGGATGTGAGAGACGTTTCCTTGGGAAAAATAGCGCTCCTTTATGTGCATGTCAGCCGGTTATGAAATGAGAACTTTCAGAGGCTTAGAGAAACCCACCCCGATCTCTGGAAATCTCTGCCCGCCCTCGTTCAAGTCCCAACAGCACTCCCCCGCCCGGCGGCCCGTGAGTCACGGAGGCTAAGTTGGTGACGTTCCTCCCCCAGAAATCGCCCCGAAAGATAATGAAAATGCTCCCAACGGGAAAGCCGCCTGGGTCCTGAGCACGTGCGAAGCCTCCGGGAGGGGGCGACGTGGTTGGGGCTGAGTGCCCGGTGGGTGAAGGCGGGCTTTCCCGCCGGGCCCAGGAGGGGTCTCCTTCCAGAAACGGTGGCCCCAAACCGGGTCATTCCTGATGCCCAGGTGGCGACGACTCGGGAGGGACCAGAAGAGACCAGATCATCTTTTCCTTTTCTTGTCATCCGTGCACTTCAGCTGTCTTCCAGGGAAAGCTCCCTGCACCTCACATCCTGCGTCGTCCTCAAACTGTCCCTCAGAGCAAGAGTCTGTCATTCCCTCCCCGCCCGCGTCACCCCCTCCCCCCTGTGTCACAGAGGTGACATCGAGGCTCCGGAAGGGAATGGGCCAGATAGACAGGGTGCATGCAGCTGGGAGGAGAGGGTGGGGAGTCCGCCTGCAGGGCCCTGGTGGAGGCTCCCTCGGCTCCTGCTGCCCTCTGTCTCCGGCCCCTGGCCCATCCCGTCTGAGATGAAGAATGAAGGGCTCGTGGGTGGCCTGCGGCCTCTGCAGACCTGGTCCCCGCCGCACCCTTTCTTGAGCTGCCAGGACCTTTCAGCCCCGGTCCTGAGGCCTGGTGAGTGGGGTGACTCAGGGACACGGGTCCTCCCGTGGCTACGGCCCTCATTCCTGAAGGGAGAGCCCAAGGAGAGGAGGGGTGGGGGACCCCTTAGAAGCCCCCTCCCCATCTTGCAGACCGTCCCCCACTGGCCAGGCTGGCCATGGGGCCGTCCTGCCTGGTGCCAGCCAGCTGAGCCTCGTCTGGCCTGCCTGTGCCAAGCAGCCCGTCAGACTGTCCCCATCTGTTTGCCCACGGAGTCCGGAGGATGCCCCCTGGCCCAGGGCCCAGCCGCAGCCTGGTAAACACCAACCTTCAGCCATGGCTCTTCGTTTTAGTGTTTTACCCTATTGGTGAGTGTAGGGCCTCGAAGACTATCAGGTTCAGACCTCTGGCCCTACCCAGATGGGGAAACCGAGGCACAGAGAGGAAAAGGGGCAGGTTGTTGGCAGAATTAGGGCTCAGTCATGTATTCTTCCCAAACCCCTGTTGACTAAGCCCTTTGTTCCCAGAAGCCCTTGTAGATGCTGGGATGGGGCTGGAGATAGAGTGTGGAGCCTTGGGCATCAGCTGGACCAGTTTGGGCTCTGCTGAGGGGTCCATCTCCCAGTGAGTGAGGGGACCAGGGGCAATGAGAATAGAGGGCTCAGGACCCGCCTCTCTCCCCCAATTCCCCCCCCTCTCCCTGGAGCAGCCTGTCTGCGGCCTTCTTAAGCAGGGTTTCCATATTTACACAGGACCCTGTCTTCCTCTCCACCCCCCGATGGGTACACACATGTGCCCAACATGTGTGTGAGCAGCGACTGCAGGAAACAGCTCCCTAACTGCCCAGACCTCCATCCCGCACACAGAGTCAGGGCTCAGAGAGGGACGTGGTCCCCTGAGATTGCCAGTCCGTGATTGTGTGCTGGGGGGGGATGAGATTTCACTCGGAAAAGGGATGGGGTGGGTGTGGGCATTGGAATGGGATGGGGGTGGCAGGTGGGATGAAGAGGAAGGAAGGGGTGTGTGGCTGGCAGCCTCCAGGTGGGTCCCATGGTCCCAGCCTCCTGGGGCCCACACCCCGTGTCACCTGCTCCCCCTGAGATGGCAAAGGTGATGGGATGTCACATCTGGACTGAGGTACGTTATGTGAGACTTCCTCAGGCCGTCCCACTGGCTCCAGAGATTCCCCTTGCTGGCGGGTGGGGAACCCCCATGGCAAGGAGCTGTGGGAGGCCTGCAGCTGATGGCCTGTGAGAGGTTGGGGCCGCCAGTCCTATAACCTCAAGGAAATGAATTCTGCCAACCACCAGAGTGAGCCTGGGAACCGTCTTCCCCGTCGAGTTCCAGATGAGACCTCGGCCCAGTGGACACTGGTGCAGCCTTGAGTGGCCGTGAGCAGAGTTGCCTGGGAGGCCGCACCTGGACTCCTAGTGTGGCAGCAGGTAACTAATCCAGGGAGGGGTCTGGGCCCTGCCACTGCCCGTGACGAGGCCCAGGGAAGACTGTCGGGGGAGGGGGGAGGGGCGGGAGAGTGACAGAATCACAACAATACGAAAACAGCTTATGGGAGGCCCTATCACTCCCCCATTTTATAGATGAGGAGACAGAGACACAGAAAGGCTAAGTTATTAGCCCAAAGCCACACAGCTCTTGTGAACAGGTACCAGTTCTATTCAGAGGCAGACCTGGGCCCTCCACCCTGAGTTCCAATTGTTAGAAGCACTTTGTAAACTAACTCGGAAAATCTGATCACGATCGACCAGTGAGTCAGGGCCTAGAGAAGCTCCCCGGGACTGGGGCTGATCCTCGAGTGACCTCATGCTAGGAATCCTCTCAGTTCAGCAGACACTCCTGCGCGGCCTGCTCTGTGCCAGCAGCGGCGCAGCCCGGGGCAGCCTGGCTTTTCACCAGGGACTGGCTTTCCCCCGTCTTCCCACGGAGCCCCCTACCGCTGCGGGTGCCCACCACCGCCCCAGCGGGCTGGGCTCTCCCACCCCAGCCTCCACCCTGCCTCGCCTCGCCCCAAGAGCTCACAAGTTTGGGCTGGGACCCGTGGCAGCCTAGGCATTGCTGCAGGTGGGGGAGGCCCCACCCACCTGTCCCCAGCCAGGCTCTTTGCCTGGAAAATCTGCAGGGTGCTCCCTTTTCTCTGCAAACAGGTGCCAGTGGTAAGGGCTGAGCCAGCTTTACCCTCAGATTCCTCACCCCCACCCCCCCACACACCCTTTTCCTCATGTTCATTCACTGAAAAACCACTCAGAATTATTTTTTAAGAAAATATATTTTATTGATTTTTTCTCTTTTTTTTTTTTTTTTACAGAGAGAAAGAGAGAGAGATAGAGAGTAAGAAACATCAATGAGAGAGAAACATCCATCAGCTGTCTCCTGCACACCTCCTACTGGGGATGTGCCCGCAGCCAAGGTACATGCCCTTGACAGGAATCAAACCCGGGACCCTTGAGTCTGCAGGCTGACGCTCTATCCACTGAGCCAAACCAGTTAGGGCTCAAAATTATTTTTTTGAGGTTGAGTGTTGCCACACCTATGAGTAATGTGCACAAGTTTTAGGTAGTCACTGGATGTTCATGTTGTTTACATCCGGGTAATGACCTCCTAGGTCAAAGCGAATGTCCCCAGCCCCAGCAAGGCTGCCTTGTATGTACCCTGCCTGTCCCAGCCAGTGCCCCACAACAACCTGAGGCGACCATGCATATGGTTCTGTCGCCATCGATAGCTCTGCCTGTCTCTGAACTTCATAAAAAAACAGAACCCTTCACCGCGATCTTCTTCTGATCAACAATCTGTGTATTTATCAATGGTTTGCTTTCTCTCTCAATAATTGCCAAGTAGAATCCGTTTGTATGAATTTATGACAAATGGTGCCCATTCATGGCCGTTTTTTCTTGTTCCCAGTCCTGAGCTGTCATTAGTAAAAGTCCACGAACCTCCCAGGACACGTCTGGGGTGGACACAGGCCTCCTTTCTCTGGGACTGGAAATGTCTGATTGGGCATCATTCTTGTTTCACTTCAGTAGACTCTGCCTCTCACTTCTCCAAAGGGGCCTGTTTTCTTTTACTCTCCCAACAACAAGCCACGAGAGTTCTGGTTGCTCCACGTCCTTGTCAACATTTGATATTGTCAGTATTTTTAATTTTAGCCATTCTGTTGCCTATGCAATTTGATGTTTCTAACTATCCCTCTCCCTTCCTCTCTGTAAAAATAAATAAATAAATAAATAAATAAATAAATATATTTAAAAATAAAATAAATCCAACCTTTTATGTTGAGATAATTGTAGATTCACGTGCCATTGTAAGAAATAACACAGAGAGATTCCGTGTACCTGCCCTCCCTCCAGTTCCTCCCAATGGTAACACTGTGTAATGCTATGGTACACCATCACAACAGGATATTGACATGGAACAGTATATTGACTGAGCATTCCATCAAGGATCCCTCAAGTTTCCTTTTATTATATATTCACTTCCTCCCCAACCCCTCTTAATTCCTGGCAACTATTGTGGTCAGAATCTGAATGATGAGAGAACCACAATCTGTTCTTCATTTGTATAATTTTTTTTTTTTTTTGTATAAAAAGTGTGAATGGAATTCTTAGGCAAGGATTCCATTTATTGCCTTTGGCAAATCAATCGCTCCAATATTTGTAACAAATGCTATCTTTCCTCTACTGTATTGCTTTTGTACCTTTGTCAAAATGAGTGAGGCGCCAACACCGGTTTGGCTCAGTAGATAGAGCGTCGATCTGCGGACTGAAGGGTCCCAGGTTTGATTTCAGTCAAGGGCATATACGTTGGTTGCGGCATATCCCTGGTGGGGGGTGTGCAAGTGGCAGCTGGTCGATGTTTCTCTCTCATCGACATTTCTAGCTCTTTATCCCTCTCCCTTCCTCTCTGTGGAAAATCAATTAAAAAAAAGAAAAGAAAAAAAAAGATGTGCTTTGCAAGGTTCACTTTTTTAAAAATGAGTGATGCCAAAACCGGTTTGGCTTAATGGATAGAGCGTCAGCTTGGGGACTGAAGGGTCCCGGGTTCAATTCCAGTCAAGGGCATGTACCTTGGTTGTGGGCATATCCCCAGCCGGGGGTGTGCAAGAGGCAGCTGATCGATGACTCTCTCCCATCGATGTTTCTAATTATCTCTCTCCCTTCCTTTCTATTCAAAATCAATAAAAAATATATTTAAAAAATGAGTGAGGCAAATTTATGTGGGCCTCTATCTGGGTTCTCTATTCTGTTTCATTAATCTATGTGTCTATTCCTCTGTCAGTAGTTTTGGTTGCTGTAACTGTATATAAGTCTTGAAACCAGCTCAACTAGTTTCTCCTGCTCTATTCTTTTTCAAAATTGTTTTCAGCTGTTCTAATTCCTTTTCCTTTTTTTTTTTTTTTTTGGTTCTAATTCCTTTTCCTTTCTATATACATTTTAGAATAATCTTAATCTATATGCAAAATATTCTCATTCAGATTTTGAAAGGAATTGCTGTATATCAATCTATATCTTTATATCAAGTTAGAGAGAATGGACATCTTTATTATGTTGATGCATTCAATCCATGAACATGGTATGGCTTTTCATTTATTCAGATCTCCTTTGATGCCTTTCACAGGGTTGTGCAGTTTTTGTGCAGCATAAAATCCTGCATGTGTTTTGTTAGATTTACACCTATGTTTGAGTAATTTAAATGGTATTATTTTTTAATGTTGATATTCCCCTGTTCTTTGCTATTTTATAGGAATACAATCAATTTTTGTATGTTTATCTTGTATTCAGTGGTGTTGTTGAACTTGCTTTTTAGTCCTAGGAGTTCCTTTACTCGTACGTGCACGCAGGTGTGTAGATTCCTTGGGAGTTTTGGCAGACAATCATGTCATTTGCAAATTGGAACAATTTTATTTCTCCTTCCTCAGTTTTATGACTTCTTTTTTTTTTTCTTGCCTGATGTACTTCAGCACTATCCTAAATAAGAGCGATGAGAGCTGACTTCCTTGTTTCTAATCTTGGGAGGAAAGAATTCATTTGAAAAAAATCTATAGCTAACATAAGTCAGTGTTTTCAAGGAATTTGTTGACTTCACCTAAGCTGTCAAATTTAATTGTGTAGAGTTGGTCATAGTAGTTCTTTTGATGCCTCCAGGATCTGTTACATCCTCTGCGTCGTTCTTGGTATTGACTGTATGTGTCTTTTCTCTTTTTAACTTGTTAGTCATAGAGTTTTGCCAAATTTATTGCTAGTCTCAAAGAACCAGCTCTGTGTTTCATTGCTTTTTAAATTTCTGTTTATCCGTTATCAATTTTCAGTGATTTCTGCTTTTATCTTTATTGCTTATTTATTTCTGTTTTCTTTGGGTTTATTTGCTCCTTCTCTCCAGGATTTTGAGTGGGAGCTTAGACTGTTGGCTTGAAACTTTTTCTCCTTTCTATCGCATGCATGGCATGCTATAAGCCTTCCTCTCCGCACTGTGTTGGCTGTGACGCTCGAATGCTGGCATTTTCCTCTTTATTGACTCCAATGTATTTCTCTGATTTCCCTTGAGACTTCCTGTTTGACTCAAGAATCATTTAAAAGCATATTCTTTTGTTTCCGAGTGTTCAGAGATTTATTTATTTATTTATTATTTTTTAAAATATATATTTTATTGATTTTTGTACAGAGAGGAAGGGAGAGAGATAGAGAGCTAGAAACATCGATGAGAGAGAGTCATTGATCAGCTGCCTCTTGCACACCCCCTACTGGGGATATGCCCGCAACCAAGGTACATGCCCTTGACCGGAATCGAACCCAGGTCCCTTCAGTCCCCAAGCCGACGCTCTATCCATTGAGCCAAACCGGTTTTGGCCAGAGATTTATTTTTTGTTTTTCTGTTACTGGTTTCTAGTTTGATTCCATTGTGGTTGGCGAACATACTCTGAATGATTTCTATTCTTTTTAAACGTATGGAGGTTTGTTTTATGGCCTGAATATGGTTTATCTTGGTACATGTTCCACAAACACTTGGAAATAATGCATTTTCTGCTGTTGTTGAGTGGAATGTTCTAGAAATATCGATGAGATCCTATGGGTTGCTGCTGTTGTCACGTGCTTCTGTTTCCCTGTAGGTTTTCCGCCTTGTGGTTCTATACATTGCTGGGAGAGGCATGTGCTGAGGGGACTGCAGTCAAGGGCTCTGGAAACCTCCAACTGTAATTCTGTTTTTATCTCTTTAGTTATATCAGGTTCCCTTTGGGTACTTCCTAGATTTTTTCCTTAGTTTTCAAAAGTTTAGTATGTGTCTTGCTATGGATTTCTTTGGTTTATCCTGTGGAGGGTTTCCTCAGTGTCTTGAAACTATAGGTTTATATCTCTCCCCAAATTTGGGAAGTTCTCAGCCATTATTTCTTTCGGGACTTTTCCAACCTTGCCCTCTTCCTCCTTTTCTTCTGGGATTCTGATGACCTGATTTTTTTGTTTTTTTGTTATAGCTCCATGGGTCTCCCAAGGCTCCGTTCATTTCTCTTTCACTCTGTTTTCTCTGTGCTGCTCGAATTTGGCTATTTCTATTATCCTATCTTCCACTTCACTGATTCTTTCCTCTGTCCCTTTCATTCTGCTGTTGAATCCATCCGTATGCTCTTATTTTATTGTATTATTTCTCTTACAGTATTTTTCAGTTCTAACATTTCCATTTGGTTCTTCTTTGTCTTCTATTTTTGCTGAGGATTTCTATTGCTTTTCATTAGTTTCCAGTGTAGTCATAATTGCTTATTGAAGCATTTTTTTTTCATGGCTGCTTTACAATCTTTGATCATTTCTAACAACCTTGTCACCTCAGTGTTGGCG
The DNA here is from genome assembly GCA_036971965.1 of Nyctalus aviator. Lineage (NCBI taxonomy): Eukaryota > Metazoa > Chordata > Mammalia > Chiroptera > Vespertilionidae > Nyctalus > Nyctalus aviator. The sequence continues at coordinate 6,785,186 of CM072929.1, read as the reverse complement.
TTTGTTGATTGTCATTTTTCACTCAACTGGAGATATTCCCGGTTGTTGGGATGATGATTGATTGTCAAATGAAACCTGTACTTTTCTGTATTATGTTCTGAGACTCTGGTTCATATTTAGACTCTCCCTTTGGTTTTGATCCTGCTCTGGCAAGATAAGGGGGGAGGCTGCCTCATTTTGCCAGGTGAAGGTAAAAGTAATTATTATGCATGATGAAAGTGAGAGGTAAAGGTTTATTTTTCCACATTGGCTATCTGGTCAACCTAGCATTGTCTTTTGAAAGACCATCCTTCCCTCCCCTGGATTGCACTGGTCTTGTGTCTTAAACCAGGTAATTGTGCAGGTATGGGTCAGTTCTAGACTCACTGACTCATCGTTAAAGTGTCAGCATCCAGGCAAGGAACTAAGAACCTCATTAAGAGGCAGCCTTAAAAAAGGAGCTATGTGCAATGGTGAAGAAGTTTCTAGGTGCACTGCAGGGGCATGACAGAAGGGTCCCACGCTCACTTGAAGTGGGGTAGGGAGTCAAGGAAGGCACTCTGGAGGTGACATCCCCAGAGCTGTGTGTGGATGACCAGTAGGAATCGTCCAAGAGAAGAGTGAGAGCCAGAGAGAGGGGACGACAGCTACAGAGACAAGAAGTCAAGAAGCATCCTGCAGCCGATGGGGTGCTGTTAGCAGTTCAGCTTTGCAGGCCCTCAAGATTCAAGGAGGGGGTATTCAGAGATGAGGCTGGAGACCTGGCTGGGAATGGATCCGAGGCATGACTGACCACCGCACATAGCTTGGGCTTTACCCTGGGGACCATGAGGAGCCAGGGCAGAGGTGACAGTGGAGGGGGGGGGCGGGAGGGGGGGCATGGTCAGAGGATGCTTGAGGATAGAAGAGAAGAGGCATTTGGAGAGACCAGGGGAGGGGCTGAAAGGGCCGCCACGTGACCAATGCAAGGATCCTCAAGGGGCGATGAAGAACCAGTCACGCTGTGGCATGGGGCTTGAGAATGGGGGCGTGGGTGGCACCCACTGCCCTTGTCAGGCATTTGTTAAGCCAGAGAAGGAGCAACTGGGCTTTAGTGTGGGTCCCTCAGGTGTCCTGGTTGCAGGACCAGAGTGGACACCAGGTCCCTGGACCGCTGTCCCTTCAGCACATGGATCAGAGTCTGCCCACAGGTGCCCAGGCAAATGGACCACCCGGCGGGGGAGATGGCTGAGGTGTTCGGCGGCTGCATTGGGGAGCCTGCTCCCTCCGAGGCCCTGCAGAACTTAGGCGAACTACGTGGAACATGGCTCAGGTCAAGTGCGAACGTGAGAACGATCAGATAAGCCAGGCGGGTGACGAGCAGCCTTGGATGGCAGGTTTGTAAACAGAGCTCTCCCCAGCACTCCGGGGCACGAGCGAATAAGCCGCCCAGTTTCTGCCTTTTCCGTGCGGCGCCGCACTCCGGCTCCGGTTCCAGGCGAGCCGCCGACTGAGAGGACGTGCCTTTCTAGCTCACCTCCCTTCGTTGAGAATGGTCACCTCCCTTCCTTTAGGACAGTCACCTCTCTCGGGCACCAAGCTCCTGACCTGTTCTCTGCTCTCCTCCCCTCCCCCCCGCCCCCACCCCTACCATAGGAGATAGAGCCAGGATGGCCATCTGGCCTCACCTGTGTCAATCATACTGACTCTGGACCAGAAGCGCTGGCCACACCTGGCAAAAGGGCACTGAGAAGCAGAGGGCAGGGGAGTGAAGAGCAGCAGAGAGCCCTTCCTTGGGTATAAGAGACGCCCGCGCCCCCATAGAGAAGCCCACCTGGTGTGGGGCGGCCTGAGGAGGTCTCTGGTGCAGCCTTCAGCAGCCACCTGCGGCTCTAGCCGTGGCTAACATCACGGCACCGACGAACGAACCACAGAATCCAAACTCAGCGTGTGCCCAGGAGACTTGGGGGCCAATGGAGATGCTGGGGCCGTGGGTCAAGGGTCTGGAGCATCGGGTCGGTGGCTGCCACCATGAAGGTTCAGAGTGGCACCTCATCTCCCAGCTCACAAGTGTCCATCCACCAGTCAAGCTGGGTGTCCGTGAGCTTCTCCACATCCCTGCCCGCAACCGTTGGCACCGATGGCACCAGCTCAACCGAAAGGGGCCCAGACCGGGATCGTCTTAAGGAAACAGGACTGAGACAAGCCACGTTGAAACCCGTGAGGACGCCTCTCGGGGGGTCTCCTTCCCACGTTGTTGATAGTTCTTGAAAGGCAAGACCCCTTCCATCTGCGACGCTGCCCGCCCCCCACGGAGCCGGCGCGGCCCGGCCTCGGCAGGGCCCTCGCAAACAGGCCTTCCCCAGCTGGTAGGCGTTGTTTTCTCTCCCCTCCGAGAGGTTTGTTCCTGGTCGTAAATCCCGCAGGCCCCCGGCCCGGCCAGGATGTGCGCGTTGGTAAACACGGAGGTTAAAGACGCTCTTCCCGGCTGAGAAAGGCGGCCCGACAATGGAGCCTTGTCCCGGGCAGCGGATCTGACAGCCACCGTCTTTGATTCCTTAACCTTGCTGCGGGCTCCTATGAAATTGCTCCCATTCTCCGGGGTCCATCAAACGTGCATTTAAACGACTTCATTAGCATCTCCCTCTGATCCGCAGCCACTCGCGGTCCCAGCGGCCTGGGCTGCCCGGCGCCCGGCTTTCTATCCGGCGAACGTCTAAAACTCCTTGACAAAGTTCCTTTTAGCATGTACGTCCTTTGTCCCGTCTTCGTCTTCTGTGGAGATCTTTAGTGGCCCATGTACTCGGAGATGACTTGGGGACAAAACTCCCGTCTGGCCGGGACAGTAAATCTAGCCTCCATTCAGACGGGTTAAATGCGTGCTTTATGCCTATTGTCGCCGGCTCCTCAAAGCTCCTGCGCCTTTAAGGGTTTCCTACAATAAATTAAACCCATCACACTGTGGTCCCGATCTCGGGAGGGGTCGGCCTGGCTGCGGTGCAGACGGAGGGCCAGCGTCGGCCCCAGGGGAGCAGCCAGGCCCGGGCCACTGAGCACAGGCACCCACCTTGGGGCACAGCTCACCAATCACCCTGGACTTTTGGGCCCGTGCTGTTGAGTCTTATAGCGTGGTGGCTGTGATGGGGCCACATGACCATCCCTGACCATGACCATCCCTGGGTCTGACAGGCGAGGCCCGGGCCCTGGGCCCTCCCTGCCCTTAGCCAGGACAGTGACTCACACTCAGAGGGGACCCCAGGACGGGGGGATCCGTCCCCAGAGGAAAATGGGTTCCGGTGCCCAGAAGGGGCTGAATGGCTGCTCCCTGTGGTCACCAGGGTCATGGGTGACACCCAAGGGCAGGAGTGGCCCAGACAGATACCGCTCCCTGCAAGAAGCTGCAAGGATGTTTCCGGTGCGGCCTTACAATAAGCAGACCTGTGGTGCGGTCAGCGTTTTGAAGTAGGCCATTTGTTACGGTTTCTTTCTCGTTCTAAATCAGCGGTCGCCAACCTTGAGGCCCTCATGGACCACCGCTGGTTGGCGACCGCTGTTCTAAATCACTGTTTTTGGACTCGATTTGCATTTGTAGTTTGGTGTTCTTTTTCTTAAATGGGCCTCCAGATTGACGAACCCTGCCGTGTGCATCCTCTCTCCTCCCGCCCGGGTGTGGGGTGAGGCCTGGGGTTCGTATTCTGGCCCCTCCCACAGGAGATCTGCTTAGAAGAACACTTCCCAGCCTTCTGAAAGGGGCGAAAGCTGTCGCAGGTATTCAATTCCCCGATCCCAAGGTTTGCGGGGACCTTGGGTCCCCACGGGGGCCTCCGCTGAAAAAGGAGGCGAGGGAAGCTGAGAGGGCTGGGGGCGGGGCTTGTGGGATGTGAGTCAGAGCAGATGGCAGGAGCAGGTGAGCAGGTGAGCCGGTGAGCAGAGCTCCAGGGTCTCCTCCCCCCCCCCTCCCCCCCCCGCCCTTCCCCTTTCCCAGGGTTTCGAGGCCCCGCTGTTGCCCAGTCCAGGACAAGATGGAGAAGAAGCTGCTTTGGGTGGCATTACTGGTCCCAGTGAGAGCCGACCAGCTCCTACAGAGCGTGGGTGCATGCCGGCTGCTTCATGACGGCAAATGCCCTGCTGTGTGGAGCATGTGGGAGTGCCATTGTGGGCATGTCCTCATCACATGTGTGCCCAGGCATGTGCACATGTTCGAGAAGGGGGGGCAGGTCATGGGGGAGCAAGGAAGAGGTATCATTGCCAGGAGGCAGATCATGCTGAGAGTAAGAACTTCTCATCAGCCTCGGAATCCATACTTGGTTCAATACAGCTCTTGGGTCTTGCTAGCTCTGGGGATGTGTCTATTGATGAATTCAGTCTCTCTTAGCCTAGGATTTCCAAGAAGTCCAAGCAGTTATCATGCAGAAGAAATATAGGAAACACCATCTACTCATCAGTTCATAGATCCATCCACTCATCCATCCACGCAGCATCCATCCATCCATTCATCTACCCATCCATTCATTCATCCATTCATCCATCCATCCACCCACCCACCCACCCACCCATCATCTATTTATCTATTCATCCATTCATCCATTCATCCATCCATCCATCCACCCACCCATCCACCTATCCACCATCATCTATTTATCCATCCATCCATCCATCCACCCACCCACCTATCCACCATCATCTATTTATCCATCCATCTATCCATCCATCCATTCATCACCTATGTATTCACCCATCATTCAAGCCATGCTTCATCCATCCATCCACCATCCATCCATCCATCCACCAACCACGAAGAACTGGGCCCTCGTACCAGCCTCAGGACAGAGCCGCCGCCAGCACTGCCCGGCCGCACCCCTGCCATGCTCCTGCCCCTCAGAAATCTGAGGACAACAAATGCTGGTGGTTGTTCTGACATTTTGGGCAGTTTGTCACAGCAACAGAGAACGAATACAGGTGGGCTGGGTCCTCTCTGTTGTGCTTTGTGCTGGCCGTCAGGCCGGTGCGCGTGTGCACGTATGTGTGCGTGTGTGCGTGTGTGGCGTGCACGCGTGTGTGGCGTGCATGCGTGCATGTGCCTCGGTGCACCCCTCTGCACAGGGGGTGTTGATCCCCACACAGACTCCCGTGCGGCTGTGGAATCCGGACTGTGTGGCCTCTGCACATCCTGAGCACGGCCCCATCCCTTCCGTGCCTTTTCTAGCTCCGGTGTGGGCTCCCTCACGGGTGGCGGCTCCTTCTCAGGGCAGCAGGGAGCCAGGCCTGTGTGCCCGCGAGGAGTGTGTGAATCAAAGCCACCGCTGCCGCCGCCGCCGGAGCGATCCGCCCGGATTCTTGAATGCGGACGCTTGACAGACGGGTTGTGTAACGTCATTCCTCCCGAGGAAAGCGCCTGCCCCTCGGAGAAGGTGTGAGAGCTTCCCAGATGCTGAAGGGGCCCCGCTGGGTAAATTAATTCTTCATTATTCCGTTCCCGGGGTCTCACGCTGGCCCAGTGCCCAGCACACAGACGCCCGCCCGCCCGCACGGGGTCGCCCAGACGCGGGGGGGGTGGGGGGCGCGTTGCAGGTAGTGTCTGCCGCCCCGCAGCCAGGATGCTTCAAAAATGCAAATACCCCATGTCCTCTGTGCTGGGCACAAAGGCCCGTTGTGGACAGACGAGCCTGCTCTCCGGTATCTAAATGTCTCCCCGCCGACGGCACGCGAGCTCACATCTGGCCGCACACCACGGCTGTGCGCCCTGGGGTCCGGGCGGGCGCTGGCTGTTTCCGGCCTCGGTGGGCCATTGTCTACCCTCATCACGACCGGAAATGCCGCTGCCGTGAAGACTTTGAGCGGGTTCATCAGAAACCGGCCAGTTCCTGAGGCGCCGAGTGTGCAGTGCTGGCCTTGACCCTCCAGAAGTGGCAGTGGGGGCGGGGGCGCGGCTGGTGTGACCCATCCCAGGCAGGACGGAGAAGGGGAGGTGTCCTTACCATGATGCCCCCGATGCCCTTCCCAGTGCCCCCTTTCAGCCCTCGCCCCCTTCATCCAGGCTGCAGAGCAGGGGTGGAAACACACCACCCGCAGCCCCCTCTCCTCAGTGCCCTCCTCTGTAGAATGGGGCCGCAGTCCTGCTTGCATGGGCGTGCGTGGGGCGATTAGTTCGTGCTGGGCCCCGGAGAGAGAGGCTTGAGAAATGGCGCCTGGGTCAGCCTGTTACCTTCCTGAGAATTTAACCAATAGCCCCCCACCCCCACCCCCACCCCCACGGCCTGCACGCCAGGGTCCCCGCCCCAGTGGGAAAGCTGTGATCAGAGGATCCCTTACCAGCATCACCAAAGGGCCCTGGGCGTGGCCGGGAAGGTTCACCACTCTGCGCCTTGGTTTCCCCAAATGTGAAGTGGAGGGGACATTCCCAGGGGCTGCCCACGCACTGGCTGCGTGGACCGAGTGAGCGTCCATAGGCCGCTGGGCACAGTGCCCGGCTGACGCGTCCCAGTGCCCACTGTGACTACCTGACTGCGCGCCCTGCTGGGGGCTGACATCACCGCGCTGGGAGGCTGGGGTCGGGACGTGGGCTGTGAGGGGGATGTGGTCCCCGGTGGGCCCCGATGGCAGAGTTTCTGAGAAACGGACCAGCAAGGGAGCCGATCCGCACGGGACCCTCTCTTGCGTAGGTGGCCAGGAAGGTGGCAGCAAGAAGCCCCAGGATGTCTTGTCCGTGGAGGCTGGTCTGCAGAGTCCTCCCCCGCCCCTCCAGCTCCTCCTCCGCTATCTTTGGGGTCCATCCCGCCCCGGCCTTCCCTCCGGGAAACCGGAGCTGCGGGCAGGAGGCGCGGGCATCCATCCCCGCGGAACAGGAGTGACTACAGGTGAGGCCATTGTTCCTGAGCGCAGGCGGGGATAATGCGTCCTGACAGCCTCCAGGATGGGCCCCCGGCGGCCCCGGTGGCCTGGCCCGAGCCCCAGGGCAGCCCATGGGCACCGCGTTACACAACATCCTGTGAGCGCGCCCCGCGGGCCGCCTCTTCATGTGCTTCCAACCCGGAGGCCGGCGCACCTGGGAGCCGCGCGGCCGGCTCACCCAGCGCTCCGGCGAAGGTCACCAGCGGCTGGGGACAGAGGGCGCATTGTCAAGGCTGCCAGCCTAGCCTTTGTGCCCCGGCGGCCGCCCCTGACCGCAGGAATCCCTCGGGCTCACCCTCGCGCACACCAGGAGCGCGCCCCCTCCCGCCGGGGCTGCCTGCCTCCCTCCCTCCCTCCCCTGGAAGCTGCTCCGGGCGGGAGGCTGGAGCCTCCACCGAGCAGGCCTCGCCCACCGTTTTCCTCCGAAGCTAATTGCCACTCTGTGTCTGCGATGGGCACCGGCCCAGCGGCCGGCCTGCCAAGAATTTCCCCGTGTGAATACCTGCGCCGGGCATCTCCTGTGGGAACCGGGAGTGACACGGGACCTGGCGTCTGCGCCCTCCTGTCTTATGACATTGGGCAGATCAAAGCCTCATTGTCCAAAGTCGTGTTCTCCCTCCTCCCGCCCTCCCCATCCCCCCCGGGAGCCCTTCCCTCCTCGCAGGCTCACTCCGGAGGGAGCTGACCACCGAGGCAGGACTCCTGCGGCGCCCAGCATTCCTTCTAGAAGGTGAACTTGTCTCCCGGGTCTCGGGCGGGCACACCCTGAGAAAGAATGAGAGAGCGCGGGGCAGCCCCGCTCCTCCCGGCGTCTTCAGGGAGACAAGCCCGCACTTGGCTCTACAAGTAACTGCCATGAGGGGAGAGAAACGTCACCCACGAGGCTTGCTCGGCCCGAAAGGAGCGGGGAGGGGGAGGGTGGCAGGGGCCACGCGGAGACCGGGCAGAGAGGCGGCTCTGACAAGCCTGAGGAGTGGGTGGTAAGGTCCTTCCCAGGGGCAGCTTCCCGGGCTCCCAGGTCCCACCACTGGTGGCCAATAAGGGGGCCAAGCCAACGATTCAACCGCCTGAGTGGCCATTTGTGAGCTAGAAAGAGCCTGTCACCTCTTATGTCTCATGGATCGGTTGGTGCGGGCTGCCTGGAGCACGTGCGGAGATGGGGAAGAGAGAGTGCCCAGATGGATTAGTAATGTCTGTCCAGGTGCCCGGCTCTTCGTGATGAGCCTGGCACCTGGTGTGTCCATGAGGATACAGATCTGCCACCTCTGGTGTGTCCGTGAGGATAAGCTAGGTTTTGCTGCGATAACAAATAAGCCTCCAAATCTCAAGGGCTTCATCATGCGAAGATTCGTATTGCTCCTGCACGGTGGAGGGGTGGCCTCTCGGGGGACTTGTCCTGAACCCAGTGGTCCTGTGATCGAGGGTATGTTCCATCTCACGGTCCTGCTGGAGGAAAGGTGTAGAGGCTTTCACTGCCTGGGCTTGGAAGTGGCCTCTTACCTGCTTCTCATGGTCCTGAACAGCTCCTGCGCACACCCTGCTTCCCCTCTCCCGGACGTGCGGGGAGTATCTGGAAGGGAGGAAGGGCTGTCAAACTTGACCTGGTGGGGAGAGAACGTCTCCTCTGTACACAATGAGACCCAATCTTTTTTTTTTTTTTTTTTTTTTTTTAGTTTATTTTATTGACTTTTTACAGAGAGGAAGGGAGAGGGATAGAGAGCTAGAAACATCGACGCGAGAGAGACATCGATCAGCTGCCTCTTGCACATCCCCTACTGGGGATGTACCCGCAACCAATGTACATACCCTTGACCGGAAACTAATCTGGGACCCTTCAGTCCGCAGATCGACGCTCTATCACTGAGCCAAAATAGATGGTTTTGGCACCATCTATTTTATTTTATTTCATTTCATTTCATTTCATTTCATTTCATTTCATTTCATTTCATTTCATTTCATTTCATTTCATTTTATTTTAAAGACACAAGGGCAATGGCTCCTAGATAGGGAAGTGGCTTGAACTGAGCCAACCAGGGAGTTGGCCGTGGTCAGAGGGGTTAGCCCAACTCACATGCCGGCATTTCTGGAGGGTCCACGGGCCACACTGACTAGATCCCCCTGTCCACCCATGTCTCATCTGTAACTTTTGTCACCCCCAGAGGTCCCTTCTCTTACCAGGCAGCCTATGGAGGGACCACATGCCTTGGCTGACTCTGCTGACGGGGATCCCCTCGGAAGCTCTGAGTCCGCTCAGCTGCGGCCCAGACCCTCGCCAGTTGGGGAAGGATGACTTGATGAAGGTGAGCAACCCTTTCGATAGATGAGTCCGAAGGCAGAAACTCCTGTCCTGGATCTCAGGGCTGTGTGATCAACCCTGGCCTTCCTGTAACCCCGCCCCCCATGTCCGGCGGTGGGGGGACGAGGGGTTGCCGATGTGCTGGGGGGCCTATGAGAGCCCAGCCACATGGACACTTGCTTCTTCATTCGGTCTCTGCTCCCGGGGAGAAGCTGTGTTTGGAGGCCCACAGATGTGGCCTGTGCCTGGCACAGAGGGGCACTCAACGGCGTTGGGTAAATGAACGCGGGAGGGGAAGAATGAATGGTGTGGGTGCCAGGAGTACACCCACCTGAGGGAGGCCCGCGGAGGCGCTGTCCTGTGCCAGGGCCAAGGCTGGGAGGAGGAGACAAGGCAGGAATGTCAAGGGGACCGGAAGGAGTTGGCCGGGGCTCAGCAGGGAACCTAAGTACGCAGTGCCCGGAGGATTAGGAAAACGCCAAGCGGAAGGAGGCGTGGAGGGCCCTTCTCACATCAGACGGGAAGCCAGAGGGGGTGGGCATGAATGGAAGAGGCTCTGGGTCAAAGGTCCCGCCGGGGAAACGGGGAGGCTGGAAGGAGGGGCCCTGGAATGGGGCCAGATGGCGCCCGCCTGGGTGCCTGCTGGGTCCACTCGCAGGCTGCTTGGGCACCTTGATCCGGGGCCTGCATTTCCCCCCCCCGCCCCTGTGGCTGGCAAGTGCCACCTGGGGGCACTGCCAGCTGGAGGCTTCTGGCTGAGGGACAGCACAGCAGACCTTGAGGGGCGTGTGGGCAGAGGAGCCACCTGCTTTCGTCCTCCCCAGGGTGTCACCTGCACGGGCATCTTGAAACTGCTGTGCTAGGCCGTGAGCTGCAGGCGCTGCTGGGCTGTGGGGCTGTGCTGGGCCTCCAGTCCCCGGAGGGGCAGCCATGTGGCTCCCACTCCTCCTTGATGGCGGCCTCATGGGCTCTGGGGCCACATAGTCCTGTGAACAAGGAGCCAACTCCAGGCTTCGCTTACTGAGGGGCGCCAGGAGCCCAAGCTTGGTACCTGGGGCTCTTGAGGCATCACCCCCTGACCCCAACCACACGCAGGACCGGGCCAGCACTCTGGACCCTAGCAGTTCAGGGTTTTGGGGGCAACTTCGTAGTGTTTATCAAAGAGGGTTCCAGGGAACACCAGTCCCACGCGACATTCAGAGAAAGGGGCTTCTGAGGTCAAATTGGTTTGAGAGACACTGCTCCCTCCTCTGGGAGGGTCCATGGCAAAGGCTCCGGCCGGTCTCCAGTGAGGAGACTCCCTGATCCCCAGACGTCTTTGATGCTATTGACGTGGAAGGAGGTCATGCCCCTGTGTGTCCTCGCTCTCCCACGTGAGACACCGTGAGCTTTATGTCCCTGCCCTTGGCCTTGCGAGTGGACTTTGGAGCTGCTGCCCCTGCTCCATGCTGCAGGCACCTCCTCCTCCCCCAGGGCCAGGGGTGCTCCCTCCGGAGACCTCCATGCTGGAGGTGTCTGCCCCCTCGGTGGGAGCGCAGGCCTGTGTGGTGGGAAGATAAATGGCCGGGCCACCGAGAGCAGTGAGCTCTGTCCCAGCCAGTGCAGTGACAGTGGAACGGGGCGGGGTCTCTCTTCAGGCTGCTGACTCCTGGGGAGGCTGGGGACAGGAGGGCTCCCCCACGCTGCCAGGGCAGGGGGAAGAGGTGACCCCTGGGCCCAGAAGTGCTGACCATGCCCAGGGGAGGCCAGGAGACCAGATGCGAGCAGAGAGGAACTCCCCAGACTCCGCTTTGAGGCCGGTGACACAGGGCTGAGCAGAGACCTAGGGAGGGCTATGCATGGGGGCGGGGCTGGGGAGGCTCAAGGGGTCGGAGTTGGAGAGCCAGACGGAGTGCAAGGGAATCTGGGAAGGGGAGGGGTCAAGATACTCTGGGGCCCTGGGGAGAGAACGGGGCTCATCCTGCGAGCTGCCATCGGGGCCCCCGGGGGGTGAGGCGTGGGAGGAGTATCAGTGGTCAGGGGTCCGGGAGACAGCCCCACTGCAGAGCTGTTGGCACCTGATGCGGGAGGGGTTTCAGCAGGAGCCGGGCTCCTCGGGCTGTCAGCCAGACACCAATGGCATAGGGTGGGAGCTGAGAGCATGGCCTTGTAGTCTTCATTCATTCACTCATTCATTCATTCATCCATTCATCCATTCATCCATTCATTCATTGGGCACCTACCATGTGCAAGACACAGTTCTGGGTTTGCATCTGAACTCTTCCCCGTCCTCATTCTGTGACCTTGGACAAGTCGCTCAGCTTCTCTGAGCCCGGTTTCCGCTCCATAAAATGTCTGTTTCCCATCTCTTGCCCACTGGAAAGTGAGTCTGAAAATGGGCCTCCAACGGCGCTTAGGGGATTTTCAGGCCCGTAGTCGGGCCAAAGAGGATGCTGTTGGTTTGGGGTGGACCCCTGCCCTGGCCATAGAAGGGGGCAGAGTGCAGGGATGAGCACGAGGAGAAACCCCAGGAGACAGCCCAGGTGCCCTGGGGCCAGGTGATCCCGAGGGCCGTGGGCTCGGCTTGCCGGGCGGAGCAACGGGAACGGCAGGGCCTCTGTGTGGAGAAGCTGGGCCCCGGGCCGTGACAGCAGGGACCCGCCGCACAGGGCCCCTCCTCGGCGCTGCGGCGGCGTGGGAACGCTCCGGCTCGGGCTGCGTACGCTCCGCAGATTGACAGGGTCCGGGGCCTGTGCGCTGCCTCCCAGGGGACAGGATTGACGGCTGGTCGGTGGGGGGCAGGCGGCCCGAGCAGGGTGTGCTGGGAACAGCGAGCCCCGACTCCCTCCGGGCCCCTCCCTCTCCCGCCCGGTCTGTCCCCGGCCCCTCCGCTAGGACATCTGAGGGGAAGGGGCTGAGGCCCACGGCGGCCTGAGGTGGTGGCAGGATCATGGCAGGAAGTCAGCTGGGCATCGGCACCACGAAGGCGTGGGGTGCACAGAAGGGCCGAGGGCTCTCTCTGAAGGGCTGGGTCCCCGAAGCTGGCCCCGGTGCCTCCTGCTGCCAACGGCACCCTTTCCAGCCCCCTCCCTCACTCTGGGGCGTGGGTGGCCTCCTCATGCCCCTCCATTCCTCCCACAGACCCCCACCCAGCTGGGCCCAGGACCCCCCTGGCTCTTGCCCTGTAAAAATCCCGAAGCTCCTAACCCACGCCGGCTCCCAGATGGGCCAGGGGCAGAGATGGGAGCACGGTAGCGGTGAGGGGCAGGCGTGGCCCAGCGCACGGCCGAGGGGGCACGTGGGCAGGTGAGATCAGGAGCCGGATGGACCGAGCATCTTCTCTCTCCAGCTGCCTTCCCATGCTGGCAGTGGTGACGTGGTTTTCATGGCCAGCATCTCAGGGTGCTGAGGCTGGAAGGACCCTGAGCGATGGTCCCCGCCGGTGGGTCCGGAGAGGCTCTGGGGAGGAGTGCCAGGGGCTGTGGGCAGGGCGAGGGCGAAGGCAAGGATTAGGGCCTCAGGTGCTTTGTCGGCTGCAGCAGACAACTCCCCCTGGCATCTGCCTGTGCTCCACTCCTGTCTGATCGCCCACCTGTGGCAGAGTTTCCGAGGTGGGCAGTGCCCGCCAGGGACACGTGCCAAGTCGGTGTCCGCTCTCCCTCTGGCTTCCTGAGAGGGGAAGCAAAGGGGCTGCTGGTCTACCTGCAGCCGCCCGGCCTCCGGGAAGGACAGGGGAGGTGGGGAGGGGAGGCCGTCCTGCTGGTGGTGACTTAGGAGCCTGGACTTGGTAAATTGGAAAAAAAATAAATAAATAAGAGGAGCCCCCACCCCGTGACCAGGGTCCTGCATGGCCCTTCCTCCCGCCCCACTCTCCTTCCTCCCGCCACAGGGCTGTGGGCGCAGCAGAGGGGACCCTGGCCCCATAAGGCGACTGGCAATGCTCAGGCAGCACCTGGACCCCGGAGCTGCACCTCGGCTTGAGGTGGGCGTCAGGTGTTGGTGCAACTAGAGTTGGATCAAGGACTGAGGTCCCTCCTCTGGGCTGCCTGTGCTCGGCCGGCCAAGGCCCTGCCTGGTGTCCCTGGGACAGCTCTGAGGCTGCCAGCCGCCCGGCCTGGTGGGGCAGCCAGGTCACAGTGGGCCCCCCCTCCCACCAGCCTCCCACTACCTCCCGGCATCACAGGACTTCCCTACACTTCCCATCTCCACTCAGGGAACCCCCGGGTGCCCTGCACAAGCCCACCGGGCTGTCCCCTCGCAAAGCCCCAAGGCTTGGTTTTAGGGCCTCTGTGAACCTCGGTCTCTTCTGCCACAGGAAGAGCGACCCTGAGCTGGGAGTTGCCTTGCAGATAAAGGAAGGAATCCGTGTAAAGCTCCTCCTGGGCCCTCCGCCCTCCGCACACAGGCAGGGCCCGACGCGCCATTCGAGGGTCATGTCGCAGGTGGACAGCTCAGTCCCCATCAGAAACCGAGGACTCGAGGCAGCGGCTCTGTCTGGTCTCTTCGGTCCGTACCCAGGGCTGGGAAGACCTGGGGGAGGAGGGCTGCATGGGGGAGCTCAGCGTGCATAGAGGGCAAGTTGAAAGAATGCATGGACACGTGATTTACTGGCGGGAGGGAGAGGAGGAGCAGGAGGCTGCAGAGAGAAGGAAGCGGTGGACTTGGTGTGCTCACTCGGTGCCCTCGGTGCCTGGCCCCAGCAGTCCCGGCGCTGCCACACCAGCGGTGTGACTTCGCTTCAGGTCTGCACCTCTCTGATCTCACTCTGCTTTTTATCTCTAAGAGGGAGAGTAGCTGTACCTGCCCCCGGGAGATTAAACAAAACAGTCATGCGAAGGCCTATCGCAAGAACTCCTGCATGTGCTCCCGCCCGCCTCCCGTCCAGGCCAAACCGGGCTCCAGGTCCCGGCAAGGCCAGCTCCCTGCACAGCCATTCCTGCTCTGGGCGTGCCCTGCCCTCCTCCCACCGGCCCCTCCACCTGCTGAAATCCCCTGGATCAGGCCTCTCCCAGGTATGTCCTGGTTATGTAATCGCCGCTGAGTAGTCACACACCAATCTGGGCTCTTCCCTCCCTCACCCCGTGTTTATTTTTTGGCTCAGGAGCGAGTTCCATTCAGAAGAAATTGCTATTGTTTCTCAGCCTTCCCATGAGAAAGTGGCCTTAGGGAGGAGCTCGGGAGCCAGCGGGAGCAGGTGGTGGGGAGGAGGAGACAGGGAGACAGGGGAGCAGGTCCTTGCACAGCCCAGGCCTTTTTTTTGATGCACCCAGCTTACCATGTCCTTTCTTTACAAGCAAAAGCCTCAGAGGATTTTTCTTGCATGACCTGATTTTTTTTTTTTTTTTATAAACTTGAAACATGGTGGGCCATTATCTCATCGACTTTTCTAGTCATGACCTTTTGCTTCACCTCTTACCATGTTTTGTTGAGCTTTCACTCACTCGTTTATGCATGCACTTATGCCTCCAACTATCCATTTACCTGTATAACAACCCAGCCAGACACCCCCAATATCTACCCATCCATCCATCATCCACCTACCCACCCATCCATCCATCCATCCACTCCCTCCCTCTCTGCCTCCATCCATCCATCCATCCATCCACCTATCCACCCACACATCCACTCATCTGTCCCTCCCTCCCTTCCTCCCTTTCCTCACCCGGGCCCAGCATATATTAAATCAGTAGACAAGAAATACTGTTTTTTGCGCTGGTCTCCATCCTCAGTGAAGCTACTGTGCTGAGGCGAGTGCCTGGTGCAGAAAGTGAGGTGTGAGAGTGTCATCTCCCCAGGTCGGAGTCCCAGGTCTGTCATTGTGTCTCCTGTCCTTGGCCAGACTCTTCCCCTCTCTGAGCTCCCGTTTCCTCATCTGTGAAACTGGGCAGGAGTGGTACTTGCCTTACTATTTTGAGGACACAATAAGGAAATGCACCCGGGAATTCCTGGAATCACAGTGGAGCCCATCGTGCTTTGAGTGGGGGTGCTAAGACAGGTCTAGAGAGAGCCCTTGCTTTGGGGGCTCCCTGGGCCGTGGAGCTGACGCAGATGCAGGCGGCATCGTGGGGTGTGTGCTGGAGCGGAGCCGGAGAAGAAGGAGGGGACCAGCCAGAGGCATCGCAGGGGAGGGTCGCATGGCGGTGGTGGGGAGACGAGGCTAGGGTTCCGAGCACCGTAGAACGTGGTGGGGTTGGTGTTTTGGAAAGACCTTCTAGCTGCTGTGTAGAAAGTGTGTTAGAAATGGGGTCCCACAAGGAGGGGAACCGGTTAGAAGTTGCCTAGGTAAAGACCAGGGGGTGTGGCCCTAAACTCCACAGACATTCTGCTAAATGCTAAAACCGTGCGGGCATCAGAATCAAGGACTGAGGCCTCCGGTGACCTCACTCACACCGGATCCCTAGTCATTCAGTGGTGCAGCATTCATGCCTTTTCTGCCCATCCCACGTCCCTGGCAGACATTGCTAATCGAGCGCCGTGTTCCTTCTCCTAAAGCCTAAAACTGTGCTGTCCAAGATGGTCACCGCTAGCCAGCATTTAAAGATGGCCATGTGCTCAATGGATAGAGCGTCGGCTTGGGGACTGAAGGGCCCCAGGTTCGATTCCGGTCAAGGGCATGTACCTTGGTTGCGGGCATATCCCCAGTAGGGGGTGTGCGAGAGGCAGCTGATCGATGACTCTCTCTCATTGATGTTTCTAACTCTCTATCTCTGTCCCTTGCTCTCTGTACAAAAATCAATAAAATATATTTTTTTAAAAAAATAAATAAAAAAGATGGCCATGTGAATAGAAATCAAATTAAAAGGAAATAAAATTAGCCATTCTGTGGCTCAGTCGCAACAGCCATATTTCGAGGGCTTTTGATACCTCCAGCGGCCGGTGGCTCCAGGTGTCCTTTTACTCGTCCAGGCCAGTGGTCGGCAAACTGAGGCTCTGTTGACTAATGAGTTTGCCGATCACTGACCTAGACTCTCAATCCCAATAATTACAGGCTGTTGTTCCTGGTGATTAAGCCCCTATGCCGGTGGTCCGCAGTTTGCCGACCACTGGTCCAGGTGTCTGAGGGTGCCTGGCAAGGTCACACTTAGAAGAGCCAAGTCCTTCTGGGCTGACCCTTCTCAACTTTCTGTCTCTTAAGAAAAAAAAAACAAACAGAAATAAGCCCCTTGCCTTGCTGCGTGGACGCAGACGTAGGTGGCCAGTGTCCCTTCTGCCCTGAGCTCACCTCCGTCTCAGGCTGGAGACTCGCTGCTCCTGTTTCCACGTCTATTTTTAGTGCCTCTGGGTGAATGTCATTGCCGCCGGAGGCTGACATTTCATACTCTGGGAACCTTGACCTGCTGCTTTTCCGGTTGTGAGCGGAACCTGTTTTTCATGCTCCAGGAGGAAAGAACAATGATCATTAATAATTGATATCTTCTGGAAAATCGGAAACGAAGCTCCAGCGATCCAAGGCTGTCCTTCACCCCAGCTGCGCAGCCTGCGGCGGCTCCTGCATGGCTGACCTCTCGAAGGCCCCAGGTCCACCCGGGGCCACCAGCCGTGCCACAGTGGGGAAGGCAGGCAGTGAGCAGGGGGCTGGCCATGTGGCCCGAGGGCAGAGGGGCTGAGACTCAGTGATGGGAACTTGGTGGAGAAAGCGTTTCCAATGGCGAAGAGACCCATGGCCCACCTCAGCCCGAGACGGATGCTGGAGTTGCACCGAGACGTGGTGCAGGGGGGGGGTAGGATGGGGGAAGGAGAGGGTACCTTGCTCTGGTGGGTGGGAGCATCTCCCCTGGGCTGGGGAGCTTGACTGATCCAAAATGCCCGAGCGTCTGACCCTGGGCTGGGTCCCAGGGGTGTGAGGACCAGGGAGCTATGGCCGGCTGCTGGCTCAGAGGTGGGATGGACATAGGGCCTCACACCTGCCGGCAGGGACACACTGGGCTGCGGGCCCCAGTGCACGCACAGGGGGCCCCTCCAGCCCCGTTGGGAGTGGGGGGCCCGGCTGGCCTGGCCTTCTGGGAAAAGGGGCGGAGCTTGCAGAAATCACCTCCGACAAGGAAAACAAAGGTCCCGGGAACAATCCTCCCCTTTCACTCCGGGCACCCTGGCTGGAGCTGACAGAGGGTGTCGGCCTTTCCGCGCTGCCCAAGACAAACAGGGCGGCAGGAAGTTCCCACGCTCCGGGGCTGGCGCCTGGGCCGCTGCAGCCTGGGGCTCGGAGGCAGGTGAGGCCTCAGCCGCCTACAGGGGAGCCAGCCGCCCCACTGCCTGCAGGCGAGGAGCCGGCACGTCCACTGAGCACCTAGTCCGTGGTGCATTTTGCAAACATCGTCTCGCCGAACCCTCGAACCCTTGTAGAGACCCTACTAGGTTCCCATTGCGACCGTCCCCTCCCAGGGCAGGGTCCCGAGACGCAGGAGGCTAAGTGACCCCCTCGGTCACAGTCCCTGGAGAGCGTCCAGACGTGGGTTCCTCTGGTTCTGAGGTCTGCGCTCTGAGTTCTCGCGTGTTTGCTCAGCAAACCTTTGCTGAACCTCCGCTGTGTGCCAGCCCTGCTACTGGGTGGGGGGGTGGTGGGGGGAAGTGGGGGACTGGGATAGGAACGCAGCGAGCCTGGCGGCCTGTAGGATTCCTGGCGCTCACGTCACAGCGAGCCCACCATGAGCAGTGACCAAGGATCCCATCTGCAATACGGGCCGCCGGGCCCCCTGTGCAAACCTCTGCGGAACATGCTAGAAGGCGGCAGGACGGCACCCCCAGCGCGGGGAGAGGCGCTGTGGGAACACAGGGTCAAGCCCCTGGTTTCGTGTTGGCGTTCCTTCTCTGGTGTGGGGGTAGCGAGAGGTTTCACTTGAAATCGGGGTCACGGCCGAAACCGGTTTGGCTCAGTGGTAGAGCGTCTGTCTGCGGACTGAAAGGTCCTGGGTTCGATTCCGGTCAGGGGCATGTACGTTGGCTGCGGGCACATCCCCCGTAGGGGGTGTGCAAGAGGCAGCTGGTCGATGTTTCTCTCTCATTGACGTTTCTAGCTCTCTATCTCTCTCTCCCTTCCTCTCTGTAAAAAATCAATAAAATATATTAAAAGAAAGAAAAGAAATCGGGGTCCCGGAGGCCCCTCTATTGCCCAGGAGCACCCGTTTCCAAAGAAGCAGATGATGTGAGGACCAGGGACCCCAGTCACTGGGGAGTCCGTGTCCCCTGGGTGTGAGGGTCGCCCAGCGCCTGCGTGCTGAGCCGCAGTACGCACCACGCGTTGTCACCACAGCCGAGCGCCCTCCCCTGGGCGCCGGCAGGTGCGCTGCCATCCGCGGGCGGCGCCGAGGGCCCGGGCCCCAGCTGATGGGAATGGCCTCTTGCTGCAGCTTGCCTCCCAGACCCTTTTGGTCCTCACTGGCCTTTTCCTTCCAATGGCTCATTTCTCTCATCTCAGCGGCCCCGATAACCCCTTTTTTGGTGAAATAAAAGCTTCCAGTTGAGATGAAGGGGCGCCGTGTCTCTTGTCAGTTGTCCCGGGCGGGGAAGGAGCATTCCGCGTCCCGTGTGATTTTCCCCGCAGGAATGCGAAAAAGAGGTGCGAAATAGCTGTCCGGGTCACGTGTCCTGAATGTGGTGTCCCAACAACCACAGCCGTGCAGGCACTTCCTCCCCAGCCCGCAGGAGGGCGACTCCGGCTGGCCCGGGTGCACGGGAGAACGCGTGCTCGCTCACCAGCTGAGCTGGGCCCGGGACACGCGTGTTCCACTGGTGTGTGTCCCCCGGAGGCAGCGGCTCCTGGGGCGGGCTGTGTCGGAGGCTGAGCGGGAGCTCGGGGGTGGGCCAGGCCTCCTGACACATGTGGCTTTCCTCTCTCTCCTGCAGGGGACAAACATCGATCCCGTTTTAGAGGAGATGGAGGGTCAGAGTGGATCTGAGACACTTACGCAGGGTCACGCCCAGTGGACACACTTCAGGTCTGCCAGGCCTTAGCTGCCACAGCTAGAGGGCGGCCGCTCAGCTGGACACTCTGTCCCCACGTTCCCATTGTCCGAGAAGGCAGGTGTCCGAGAAGGATGGCCCCTGAGCACCCACTCCCACCTGCCTCTGAAATCTCTCCCGCCCCAGGCACCACCGCACAATTGCCCGCGGGTCTGGTAGCAGTATCAGGTGCCCGTGGGGGAGTTGGACAGGTCTGGGCGAGGTGGGGGGGGAGGAAGGGGTGGCAGCCGGTTCAGGTGGCCTCTGGTGACCCTTGGCCTGCACCCTCAGGGAGCTCCTTCCGCCTCCAGAGGTGTCCTGACAACCCATAGGATGCTGTGGCGATGACAGAGCCAGCCTCCCCCGGCCCTGTCCTAAGAGGCGCGTGGCTTCTGCCCCGCTGCCTTCAACCACACGCCATGTCGTGAGGACACTCAAGCAGCCCTGGGGCGAGGCCTCGATGGCAACAGCCGTGTGGAGGAGCAGTCTGGGGGTGACTCCTCCAGTCCCAGCCCAGCCTTCAGGTCACTGCAGTCCCCCCGCCCCCAACCCCCACCCATCATCACCCACAGCATAGCTGTCGGGGTCAAATGTAGCCTTTGTAAAATGGGGAGCCCTCCCCCAGCCCTGTTTACACACCTGTTTATTCCTCTTCTTCCATCTCCTGAGGTTTGGTGAGCCGGGGAACAGAGTTGCTGGAGCGCACGCAGCCCGTTCGTCCAGACTAATTGGAGCTTTCGCCTTGGGTAGGACCTGCCCTGGGAAGATTTTGCTCTACCAGCCCTTGGTCTTTTCCATCCTGTGTCACCTGGCGAAGCCACAAGCCCCGGGACCACCTCCTAACTCAGAGCGCCCTGAGGCAGGTGCATACAGGCCCCCTCCCGCACCACCCCCCCCAACTTCACCGCGGTCCCTCCCAGGCTCTATTCCCAGGCCCGGCCTGGAGTCTGTCCTCCCCGGCCGCAGGCTCTGCCCGTTGAGTGACTGGACTTGGCAGGGGCCCATCTGTCCCCCACGTGCACATTCTTCTCTCCAGAGGCATGTCCCGGACCCAGGTTCCCACAGGGGTGCCTGAACCGGGGGCAGTGACTCTCCGAGAGCTGACTGTTGTTTTGCTGCGGGAAAAGGCATTCCTTTGAACTTGGCGAAGGGAGCCCATGGACGGAGCAGAGCGGAGCTGCAGGAATTCCTGGGTCAGCGGGCACCCGCTCGGGCAGGGGCTGCCCTCTCCCCGCGGGTCAGCAGACACGTTGTCAAGTGAAACCCATTCCAATTTAAGGGAACATTAAGCAGGGGCCTTTCAGACACAGCCATTTCCGAAAACTCTTTCTTGATGCCAATTAATCCCCCTGAGGAAGAGGCAGGGATGGTGGGTGGCTGCCAGAGCCCCTCCCGTGAGCCCAGTCCCCACTCTGCGTTTATCTGGGCCTTTATAGCAACAGGCATTTAAAGACTCCAGGCAAGCACGTCGGGCCCTGCTTCCCCAGCGCCCCATGGGCATGGCGGCCCACAGCTTCCACCCCTCTCACGGGAGGGATGAGAACCAGGAGGGCCTCTGCAAGGTCCAGGAGGTGGGCCACGGCCAAGAGGCAGTGCTGGGCCAGGATGACTGCCCAGGAAGCAGCCTGGACCCATGACGGTCCTTCACTCATCAGACATCAATTGAGCGCCTTCTGTGTGCAGGCATAGTCCTAGACCCCGAGACAGAGTGCCTGGCTTGTATTTCACTTGTCTTCAGACGACTTGTGTGCACATGACCTTGCTCTGCCTATGTTCCTGAGAGAGAGAGAGAGAGAGAGAGAGAACTGTTTCATTCCCCTTTGTACTGATTTCTATGGTTTCCAACTGTCTTGGCCAAAAGTGGCCAGAGGGCAAAAAGGAGGGTCAGATCCTGGTGGGCTTCATGACAAAGCTGAGTGTCCATCCCACTGAGAAGAACGGCCCAGATCCTGACCACCCCCAAGGATCAGTTGCCTGAGTACTGGGTTGAGGATTCTGTCATCGATTGGTCATGTCTGTCATGAGTACAGAATCTGGGAGCAATGGAGGGAAGCGGGGCTGGGACTGTCCCCATGGATTTGAGGTTCTGGGTGTGTAGGCGGAGACGTGAAGGGGCAGGAGGCCCGTGACCCAGGCACAGAAGGCCGCCTGCCCTGCCCCGTCCTTGGCCGAGGAGTAGGAGCTCTTGCTGACGAGGGGCCAGGCTCCCTTGGGTGCAGGGCCCACCCAGAAACCGAATGTCCTTCTCTGGTCCTAAATCAACCCTTAGAGCCTCCGATGATTTCCCCTGGCACTTAGGACAACGTCCGGCACCATGAGATCCCAGGGTTTGGCCTCCCTGGGCTGGTCCTGCCCACACACTGTCCCCGCCCTGGGCTCCAGAAGCTGCTGGGCCACCTCCCCATGCTCGCCCCCACGGGGGCCTCTGCCTGGCTGTACCTCCCCCTGAGCGGTCTCTCCCTCCTTCTGCCCGTCGGTTCTCAGGTTCAGGGTCACCTCTCGGCGAGGACTTGCTGACCGCCCCTGAGCAGCTGCTGGGACCTCTCCCTGCCGGCCCACGTCTGCCTCCTTCACAGCGACAGCTGCAGCTGCTGACATTTGCGCATTACGGCCTGTTCTCTTGCTCATTGCCTGTCCCCCTGGGGGACAGGGACTGGCTCCTCTGACCCACTGGGTGGGCTGGTGGACATGCCGTGGAGGGATCCAGGGCTGAGCCCCGGCTTCATCCTTCCCTCCCAGCCTGGCCCTGTGAGGAGACGTCTGTTTCTCTGGGCAAAGGGCCCCTCAGGGTGATGGCTGCTGCGGGAGCCACAAGGGAAGACAGAGGAGGAGGGTCCAGGTGGTGCGGCTTCGGCCGGAGGCAGGGTCCCGGACACACCTCGTACAGGCCACCGACGCCAGGAGCCCCCTGTGGAGTCGAGCCCCAGTGTTTCTGGGAACCGGCTGCTGCCAGGGTGCCAGCTCCAGGGCCCGAGAGGGCAGCCTTTGAGGTGGAGGTCGGCAAGGCCATCGGCTCATGGTGCGAGCAGGTGCACAGGAAGCAGGCCCCGGGTGGAAATGACCTGGCCGAACACGAGTGCAACGCTCGCTAACACCTCCCTGGGCCTCCTGGCCAGGGTCACGGGGACCCTGCACGGAGGGCGGGCCGGGCAGCAGCCCCTGGGCTGAATACAGCTGCCCGGGCTGTGAGGAGGGAGGAAGGACCGGCCTGAGGACGCCCACATGCTCCAGCCGGGCCCTGCCCAGGGGGCTCTGGTTGCTGGCTGAGTGCCTGGCGGGGTGGGGAGGGGCGTGGCCTGGGGCCTGTGAGTTAGGAGGACTGCCCGGGGCCAGGCCACCGTGCTCCACCTCTACGGTCAGGAACTCCTCAATGATGATGGCGATGCCTGTCACTGCCATCTTCACCCTCGTGCACAGGGACTTCCAGGGTACACATGCAGCCTCACCAATGGACCATGCCATGAGGCACTTACTAAATATTCCCATTTAACAGATGAGGAAACCGAGGCCCAAAGAAACCCAACAACTTGCCCAAGTCCATGTGCCTGTCCCCCCCCCTCACACCTGTCTCCTCCTCTGCCTGCCATTCTCCTCCCCCTCTTCTCTCTCCCTTCTTTCATTATTAGACATTCTGTTGTTTTTTTGAGCGTCCACCATGCACAGGGGTCAGCCAGGTGTTGGGAATTCCTCAGATGACGGAGGCCCTCCTGGGCCTCTCCTCAGCTGGTTATAGGCCTGGATGACAAGCAGGTTCATCCCCAGGCGACTCTGACACATTGGTGATGGCCCCTGGAGACTGTGTGGGTGGGGCCCTGAGGCAGAATGTGGCTGGGAGACTGTGCTGCCATCCATTAGTGATGTCTGCCAGGCATGCAGGTGTGGGGAGTGGGTAACTGCGCTACCTACCAGTAGATCCTAGACCAGCAGAGCTGCTCAAACGCAGGAGTCAGTGCTGGGTGCCTTGCCCGGCCCTCCTGACCGATTCAGCATTCTTCTCTCCATTTTCCGGTGAGAAAGCAGAGCCCGAGGCCTTCTAGCTCCTCCGAGCAGGGCTGTACTCTGAACCCAGGCTCCCAGGCCCCAGGTTCCCACCCCTGCCCTGTCGCCACATCCTGTTCCTCTCTTGCTTTGGCTGCTAGGGAGCTCAGGACAGAGACTCACGCTCGCTCCAGAATGCCACGTTATCCCAGGGTTTGGGGCATTGTGTCTCCCCGCCTTGGGGCCCATTCTCATCCTCCCTGCTGGGCCTCCGTGGAGCAGGCCGGACACAAGTTATCAACTATAAATAAAACCAAGACTTCCGTTCTGGCTCCTGCTTTCGTTTCCTGGTGCATTTTTTTTTTTTTTCTTTAAGTCCTTAATTCGTGGGGTGGGGGGGAGACGCCGAACGGGAGATGACATCAGCATCAGCTGGCTCCGGCCGGCTGGCCCGCGTGGGCCCTGAATGCCCCCATTATGAGGGGTAACCTCGTTACACTAGTCGTGCTGCACAGTGGAATTCAAATGGCGTTTTGTGGTTTCTGCCCTTCGCGGCAGAGCGCACACAGGGAGCTGCAGTCAAGGGCTCCCTCCGCGGCTGCCGCCCTGGCGCCCGGCCACCCAGGGACCACCCCTTCCATCCTGAGTCAGGCTCATTCTTAACTCTGACTCAGGGCCCTTTAAAGGGACAGCAGATCCGATTAGCCTGGGCGAGCAGAGTGGGGGGGGGGGGGATTCTGCCCGGAGAGGGGATGGGGGTCAGGAGAAAGTTTGGGGGGGATCTCTGGAAAGACCTCCAGAGCTGGGTGGGCAGCCCCTTCCTCCTCCCACCCCTGCCCCCCGCCCCAGGATGGAGGGGGTTTCCTGCCAACTCCCAGGGAGATGAGCCTGTGATTTCTCCCCAAGCTGACCAGCCTGCAGGACGGGAACCCCCGGGCATTCGGCGACCTTGCTCTTTGCTTGCCCAGGCACCCTGCCCAAGCTCTGGCCCAGAGGCCAGCAGGCCTGTGCAAGCCACCCTCTCCGTCCTGTCCTGCCTCATTCTCATCACAGGGGCCTCTGCAGGGCCTAGGACACCCCGAGCTGCCCCTGGGAAGCCCCTCCTGATCCCGGGAATGCCCGTCCTCGCTCTGAGGGTCTGCCTTTTCCTTTCGGACTCGTGCCACCTGCCCCATCAGGTCTTCCTGCCAGTTCCTGCCAAAGCCGGTTGCTCCCTTCTCGGTAGCACAGACTCCTCAGCCTGCTTGTGTGTTCACTTCCCCCCCCCGCCCCCCCCGGAGGACATCAGCCCCTGGAGGGCAGGGACCCTGTGTCTCTTGTTCACAGCACAAGGCCTGGCGCATAGTAAGGGCTCGATACCAAGTTGCTGGATTCATAGCGGGTGGAGGACCCTCGGGATTCCTACATCGCCGTGTCCTGTCAGGGGCCCCAGAGAGGGCGTGTGGAGTGGCCCTTCTCTGCCCAAATGGGGGGCAAGGGGACAGAGAGACCCCGTGTGGCCAGCAGGCCAAGAGGCTCCTACAGGGGCCCGTTTGTAATTTCAACTCTGGGGCGAGTCTCCGTGTAAAGTGTCAGTGAAACCCAGGAGGAATTTCTGTCTGTTTTGCTTCTGTCTGACTCATACTTAGATTTTGAAGTTCCCCTTTTGGTCAGCGCTTCTCCTGAGGTTACAGGGTGGTCAGGCAAGGCTGGCAGGAAGCTGGGCCATGCTTCATTCACAAAGACAGGACCTGCCCGACTCCCGTATCCTGGCTGGGTTTTCACCCCCCACCCCCTATCCTGGGGCGGGGTTTCAGTGTATACATCTGCCTGGCTGGTGTTCATCTCTCTCTCCAACTTCCTGGCTCACCCTCCCGGGGGCCGGGGCAGGGACCAGAGCCTGGGACTGGCCATAGGAGAGACTGGGTTCTCCCCTGCGGAGTGATTGGTCTTTGCCCCAGGCAACTGGGAGGCCGGGGCCCAGGTCGGGCAGCCGGCCCCTGCCCATGGGCCCGCTCCCCTCTGTGGTTTCCACCTCCCAGGCTGGGATGGATCCAAGGATGGAGGGAGATGAAGGAATAAAGAGAAAACGATGGCCCTCAGGGCACAGACTCCCAAACCCAGCAGTGTCTCTTCCCAGGGTGCCAGTTCCCATGGGCACACGGAGCCCCAGGGGGTCTCACTGGCATCACGTATTCTTCCCTCACTAGCTGGTCCCAGAACCCCTCAGTGCCAGGGACTCTGACGTGATCCCTGGGGGCACCTGGGCAGACCCCTGAGGGTGAGGAGACATCAGCTAGGGGAAGGGATGGCAGGGGGCGAGGCAGGGGTGGGGCTCCAGGAAGAGGACCATCAGCTCAAAGGCTTGGAGACAAGAGAGAATGGTGAGCTGCAGGGCCACCGGGCCGCCCAGAGGGGCGCTGGGGTGGGGCCCAGGACAGCAGGAGGCTGGGTGGGGTCAGAGACCCAGCTGACCTGGAAACCAAGCCTGGCTTTGGGCAGGTGAGGAAGGACTGCAGGGCAGGGGCCTGGCAGGGGAGGCATGCCTGCCCCTCTAACAAGGCCCTCCCAGAGCAGAGGGGCTGCTGCAGGGGTAGGGATACCCCCCAGGCCTGGTGGGCGAGGGTCGCCAAAGACATCAGCAGAGGGAAATCTAAGACCCTGAGCCTCGGTCAGTTTGGGAGGCACTAAGGCAGGGCCTCAGCCCCGAGCTTGAACCAAAGAGGACTGTTGGGGGAGAGGCCACTGCTAGGCCTTGTCTGCAGGTCTTGGGGGTTCTGGAGCCCAGAGGAACGGGCTGCGGAGGGGACCCTGAGCCCCCACAGCTCCTGTGCAGCTGACGGTGGAGGGTCCCTGACTGGGCATGGCCCACTGGGTCCCATCTGTCATTTGTGGAGACTATTTCCGTCATCTCGTTTCTGTCCCACGGTCACTCACACAGCATGACAATGCAGCGGAGAAAGGGACGGTGGTTGACCCTCAGGAGCCACCTGCAGGACGTGGGTAGAGGAGGAAGGTGCTGGATGTCGCCTTGGAGCCTCAGTCTGTGACACCTTCTGGGCCACTGAGGGGGTGTGATTTCTCATGGCAGGTGGACAGTCCA
Source organism: Nyctalus aviator (assembly GCA_036971965.1). Classification (NCBI taxonomy): domain Eukaryota; kingdom Metazoa; phylum Chordata; class Mammalia; order Chiroptera; family Vespertilionidae; genus Nyctalus; species Nyctalus aviator. Next base: position 6,759,063 of record CM072929.1, on the reverse strand, counting down.
TGGGCTCTGCCCCCCCTCGCCTGGCTGACCACAGGCTCCTGTATCACGCGCCCCAGGGCACTGGCTTCATTCCGACCTCATGCGCCCAACCAGGTGGGCATGCCCCCCCCCGACCCCGTACAGCTGAGGAGACTGAGGGTCACACAGTGCTGTGCCATCCAGCGGTCTCATCACGGCCCCTCCTGACCCTCCGGCCATGGCGGCTGCGGCACTAAACTCACTCATGGAAACGAAGTGCTTTGAAATGCAAAAGCTGTAAGGTATTATTATGATTATAAAAACACAGCCAATTATGGTTTTATGGGGCTGAGCTGCCCATCTGGAATTCCCTCTTATCCAGCAATCTCAAAGTGCGGGGCCCGTCCAGAATTAATTACCGTAGGCCCTGCAGCCAGGGACCACAGACTGCACCTAGAAACACTGGGAGGGGCGGGCTGGGGCCAGGCAGGAAGCGACAGGCATTGCTCGTAATCAGTGCGGCCCTGGAGTGTGGGGCCCAGGCCTTCTCCTGGCCAACTAGCTGTACAGTGAGGAGCTGGGGCCTCTCCCTTCCCAACCAGGTGAGGGATGAAGGTCAGCAGTGGCAGGAACAAGGCCGAGGGCTTCACCGTTGACAAGGTGGGAGGGAAGGAGAAGGGACAGTTTTGTCCGGTTTTAGCGTTTTTTTGGGTCCAGATCTGTCTGTCTGTCCCTTGGGACTGTGAGCTCCTGGAAGTCATGGGCCATGACCTGAGTCATGGGGTCTTGGAGATGGACAAGATTTGATAGCTCTAGAGGAAGGCGTGGGCATGGAAGACTGGGGGTAACGGGGAAGCCACAGGGCCTGCTACCTTGTCAAGGCTTACTAAGCTTGGGTGGGCCAGTGAATACGCAATTGATGGGTGAATGGATGGTCAGATTGGTATGGGGAAAGACAAATGGGTTGACAAATGTATGGTGTAGCAGTGGTTGGCAAACTCATTAGTCAACAGAGCCAAGTAGCAACAGTACAACGATTGAAATTTCTTGTGAGAGCCAAATTTTTTAAACTTAAACTTCTTCTAATGCCACTTCTTCAAAATAGACTCGCCCAGGCCGTGGTATTTTGTGGAAGAGCCACACTCAAGGGGCCAAAGAGCCTCATGTGGCTCGCGAGCCACAGTTTGCCGACCACGGGTATAAGGGAGGATAGATAAGTGGGTGGGTGCATGTGTGGATGGATGAATTAATTGATGGCCATGTGGATGGATAGATGGATGGATGGATGGATGGACAGATGATAGATGGGTGTGTGAACAAATGGGTGGATGGGTTAATGGGTGAATGGACAGATGGATAGATCTGGAGAATGGGGCATGGATGAACACAGGATGAATGTGTGTGTGTTTCAGATGCTGAGGTCATGGCCAGGCTGCAAGGAAGAGTTCACATTGGATGGATGGGTAGACAGGTGGACAGGTGAATAGATGGCTTGGTGGTTTGGTAGACGGTGCAACACACATCTGAGTCCATCTCAAGGAGGGACTGTGGGCAAGATGACCTGACTCTGGCAGAGATCTTGGTGGGGCTATCAGGTCCTGAGCAGAATCTTGGCTTGCCTGGCATTATGCCCATGCCTGCCACCAACGGGGCTGCAGCCTGGGGAAGCCCAGGGTCTAAGCTGGGCCTGGGAGATTTGCAGCCTGTTCTTCATTCAGCTTCCTCAGCCTCTTGACTTTGGCTGGTCATCTCCGCTTCAGGCCCCCTCCGTTTCCTTGTCTGTAACACCAAGGGGTACTGGGTGAGACAGGCTTCTAAGGAAAGCAGGAGGAGGTTCCCGGGTCCCCCAGGGGGAGGGAGGGCAGCCCAGCCCCTCTCCCCTCCTGCTCACAGGTCCTCCCCACTTCATTTCTGGGCTCAGCCTAGGCACCTGTCATGGGCCTTCTTCCCCTCCATCCTCCAAGTGTCCGGGCACAAAGCCAGGCTGAGAGATGGGTCCTGGGGAGAGGGGAACTGGCCCCTGCCTGAGGTGAGTGGGTGAGGCTGCTGTGGCCACAGATGGCTTCTGAACGGGCCCCTGGCAGGCTGCAGGCTGAGTCACCCTGAGTCACCACTGTCACTTCCTACCACACATTCCTTCATGCATGCAGTGTCTCATTCTTAAGGCCACCTCCCTGGAATCTTTCTGAGCAGTTGCCAAATGCCTGTGTGTGTGTGTGTGTGTGTGTGTGTGTGTGTGTGTTGGGGAGGGGAGGTGGATGGGGGCACAGACACTGCCTGCCCCAGCTGGATGGCCAAGGCCATGGCTCCTGGAGCCCTGCAGGGCGAGAGGGCTGGGCGGTGGGAGGGCTGCCTTCTGAGTCCTGTTCTGCCCAGAAGCTCTCTGACCCTCGCCGGGCCAAGTGCCCCCTGGGTGGGTTGTGCGGGTCCCTGCTGCTGTGAGGCTCCAGGGCTGCCGCCTGCAGACTTGGGCAGCTGGGAACACAGGTCCTCTCCCCGCACATGAGTTCACTGAGCCGGAGAGGAAAACAGCCCACCTGCCAAGGGCACCTGCCCCCTGCACGCCACTCATTCATTCCCTTAGTCACTCACTCATTCCCCCACATTTCTCAGAGGCGTGTGGTCTGCCCTGGAGAAACCCCTCGCCCGCTCTCTGAGGATCGCGCTCAAGGAAGGCGAGGCCGCCGCCGGACGCCACGCTGGTGTAACCGCTTTGCAAACCGTCCACCTTCTCCTCTCCTCCCTCCCCAACCCCCCCACCCTCCGGGAAACCCTCTACCTCAACAAGGCCACATGTGTTTTGTGCTCAAAGCCCCACTCGTTTCTCTGTGATTTGCATTCATGATCCTCTTTAACCGTCCGCGGGAACCGTGGGACGTTGTTACTCCTGCCCGGAGGTGGGCTCAGCACCCCTGGCACCGCCGAGGGCCTGAGCTCCGGGCAGACTCCCGGGACGACAGAGGGGGTTCGTGCCCGGTGGTTCGATAGAAATGACAGCCCTGACCATTCCTGGGCGGCTTGGTGAGCTGGCGTGGGTCCTGGTGTCTTTTGTTGGGATGGTATTAACATTTCACAGGAAGCTACGAGGTCCCTCACTGTAGGAGACGTTTCCTTGGGGTCCCTCTCCCAGGAAGGACCTGCGCATGTCATCCCCAGAGGAGAGGGGTGGGTGGTGACTATGGAAGCGAGGGGGATGTAGGAGCAAGAACAGGGGCCGGGGAGATAGGGCTCCTGTGTCTGTGTGCAGCCGGCAGCCTGCCATGGGCACTTCAGCAGGCTCCTGGCCTCTCTCTGCTTCGTTGGAACGGAGGCAAGGTGGTACAATGGTTAAGAGCAGAGGCTCTGGCCTCGGGCTGCCCCTTTCTAGCTTTGTGTCCTTGGGCAACGTTGAGCCTTGGTTTCTTCATCTGTAAAATGGGAATAATGCAAATACAACTCCCTCACGGGGCTGTTTTAAGAATTAAATGAGCTAATGCGCCGAAGCAGACCTGAGACAGATAATTTATGAGAGCAGCTGGCACGCACTGAGAACTCGGGTGGTACCAGCCATTTGTTATCAGAGTTGCCCACATGTCGGAGGAGCAGCCAGGGCCGAGGGCAGAATTTGCAGGGGGTTGCACGGGGAGGGAATGGAATGGTCGGAGCTGGGGGGGGAGGTGAAGTCCCAGCTCACAGATGGGAACACTGAGACTCAGCTCCCTGTTCTACAGGAAGTGGGGGCTCCTAGTCCCAGCACCACCCAGGCGGCCTTTCCACAGGGACCTCGCTGAGGGGGGCTGCACGGTCTCCCACATGGCAGCCTCCACCCTCATCCCCCTGGGACTGAGGCCCTCTCGGAGCCCCAGCCTGGGGGCAAGAGTGGTTGCCCATTACCTGCCTCACACCCTGCGGCGACCCTGTGTTGGCGCCTCTTTCACAGCGAGAGATCCGGGGGGTCTGGGGAATCAGCTGACTTACCCAAGTGCATGGGCATTCAGGGCTGGCACCCAGGTCTGCGCACCTACTACGTGCCAGCCCATCTCAAACCATTATTTTGCAAGCTGGCTAGTCTTAGTTGCATTTTTACGAACAAGAAATGAGCCTCGAGGAGACACCTCGTTGGGGGTGGGAGGCGGGCGGTAAGATTCCCTGGCCTGCCACCCCGGAGTCTCTGCTGGAGACGCCGGAGAAGAGACGCCGGAGAAGAAGGGGCCCCTCCCGGGGAGCTGGTCCCCCTCCCGCTGCCTCCTTTCTTCCCCGCTCCTGCCCCCGGGAAAATTAAGTGGTGAACGTTTTCAAAGTCCACCGTCAAAAGAAAATGGTTGGAGGAAGGAAATGTGCAATTAGGAGCTTCATCGTAATTTCCACCGTGTGGTTTGAGCTCGACTGTAAACACTCAGGATGGGAGGACGCGCTCCCCCCCACCCCCCCGGGGCTGGGGCTCCTGCCAGCTCTGCGGGGCCCCAGGACCAGGAGGGCCGGGGGGCGCCCGCGGGGAGGCGGTGGACGGCCGGCCTCGGACCGGGAGGTGCTGGGGGCTGTGGGAAGATGCCGTTCCCAAGAGAGGCTTCTTCCAGCAGAATGTGCCGGCTTTACCGAGAGGAAATATTAACATTGTAATTATAATTCTGTGTATTCAATTAAGTTATTAAACAGGCCTGGCCTGCGGGAGAGAGAGAAAAACCCCTCAGTTTCATTCTAATTGTTTCTCCCAGGATGTAATTAGAGACTTATAAAGGAATCAAGCCAGAAAAGGCGGCTGGCTCTGCTGGGCCTGGGTCTGGGCCCAGGGTCTGGGCCCGTGTCTGTGTCTGGGCCAGGGTCCGGGGTCTGGGCCTTGATCTGGGCCCAGAGTCTAGGCTCGTGCCTGGGGTCTGGGCCTGAGGTCTGGATCTGGGACTGGGTCTGGGATCTGGTTCTCGGGCCTGGAGTCTGGGCCTAGATCAGGATCTGGGGTCTGTTTCTGTCGTCTGGGGTCTGGTGTCTGGACCTGGGTCTGGGATCTGTGCTGGGTCTGGGTCTGGGGTTTGAGCCTGAGGGCTGGGGGCTGGGGGCTGAGCCTGGAGTCTGGGCTTGGAGTCTAGGTTGGGTCTGTGGTTTAGGCCTGGGGTCTGGTACAGGGTCTGGGATCTGGGCTGAAGCTGGGATCTGGGCCTGGGATTTGGGTGAGTGGGCAGGGCTGGTCCCAGTCAGAGGAGGCTGTCCTCTGAGAACTAGTTGCCACGAGGGCAGGGGTTTGGGCCTGGTGGTGTCCCCATGCCTGGCATGTAGTAGGTGCTCAAGAAATCACTGTGGGATGAGCGTCTAGGGGCCAGTGACCCGCTAAAGGGGCCGGGAGTGGCCATCCAGCTGCCGTGGAGATCTCGGCAGAGCTGTTCCAGGGACGCAGTGGCTTCCTGCTGGACCCAGGTCCGGGCTGGGCCAGAGCACACTGCTCTGCCTCCCTGGTGGCCAACACCAACGTCCACCCTGGCTGTGACCATGCTCTGCTGCTGGTCACACAGACAGACCCTCGCCTCTTCCTTTAGGCTCTGCTCTGGTCATTGGCACCTGGTGACCAAGGAGACCCGTGTCATCCAGGGAGGGGCCAGAGTTCTGCCAACCCCAGCCCTGTCCTAGCAACAGAACCCTGTCCCTCCCAAAGGGGTGGGCTTTTAAGCATTGGGTTCAGAGAGCAAATGCCCCTCCTCCAGACCCCCCATGTCAGGCCCCTTTGGAGCCTCTGCTGGGAGGGGGGGAAAGGGTGCAGACCCTGAGCAGGCCCCAGATCCGGCTCCCGCTCCTCCAGCCGACAGCTGCCCCCAGGCTCCGCGCAGAAGCTCCCGGCGGACGGGAAGTGTCTCGTTCCAGCTGGCACGGCCTTATCGAACAGCCCGGCTTTGTCAGCATGGACAGCTGCGGTGACGGGGGCTGGCTCCGCATTGGGCTGGGGGCCGGCTGGGGGGCTGGATTTGGGAGACCGAGGAGGAGGAGGCCGAAGCCAGCAGCATCTCCTGGAGGGCGGGCGAGCAAGGACCATGAAGATTTGGGTCAGCAGAGCCTCCTGGAAAGCTGAGTCCCTCGACCGGGTGGCAGGGTGTGAGGCCTGACTGGGGAGTGGCTATAAAGGGAAGAAGAATGTGCGTGGAGAAGATGGGAGGAGCTGGGCCTGTTCGCTAGGCCTCCTGGTCCCCCATGTCACACAAAAGAGCCATCCTTCCATGGTGGCACTGATGGAGCCACAAAAGTAATCAATTTGGAGGGATAAAAAGATGTGGGGACCCTTCCTATGTACAACCATCTATCTAGCCATCCATCCATCCATTCATCCATCCATCCAATTATCTACCCACCTATCCACCCATCCATTCACCCATCTACCTTTCCACTTATCCACTAATTTACCCATCCATCCATCCATCCATCCATCCATCCATCCATCTATCCAATTATCTACCTACCCATCCATTCACCCATCTACCCTTCCACTTATCCACTGATTTACCCATCCATTCATTCATCTACCCACTCATCCATCCATTCATCCATTTAATCATCCACCATCCATCCATCCATCCATCCATTCATTCACCCGTTCCTCCACCCGCCCATCTTGATTCCCAGGTGCTTAACATCAGCAGCTGAAAAAATGAGGAGTCATTTGCAGAGACCAGGATTACTTTGGAAGAAATAGGTCCAGACAACAGTGGGGCATACACCTCTGTCTAAACACACAGGCTCTGGAGTGAGTGAGACCCGGGTTTGACTGTGAGTCCTACCACTTTCTATCTTACCCTGGTGTTAGTCCCGAGCTCCTCGAAGTCTCTGGGTCCTCGCCTGGAAAATGGGGCTTGTTGCTTCATGAGGGCATTATGGTGAGCCACGTAACCTGCTCAGCACAGTGCCTACACGAGGTAAGAGCTCAGATAAAAACACTGGTAATCACTACCTGCCCCACTGCATGGGGAGCTCCTCACTCTCCTCTCAGCAGCCCTGCTCCGATTCCTGTCCCAGCAGGCCCTGACAGCAGCCACTCCCTCTAGGCCCCTCCTGAGGTTCTGGAGCCAAGGGTTATGGGGCACCCAGCAGGGCTCTGATGGTCCCAGAATCAAGCAAGGGTGGAAGAGAGCAGCAGAAGTCATCTGCCTGGAACCCAGACGGAAGCCCCATTCATGCTGGTTTCCCAAAGCAGCTCTACATAGCAGGGAAGGATCTCCAGGAGCCCTCTGCCTCACGAGGGGCTTGTAGTGAGCAGCTGGGTATCAAAGGGACAAAGTGCGGTGAGGCTGTTTCCTGGCCAAGTCCACTGAGAGGTGGGATTGAAAAGACTCTATCTGCAGTCACCTAAGAGAGCTCAGTGTGGTTGTTTGCTTGTCTGACCTCCCCAGTGGGAGTGAAGGCTTTGGCTCATTCTCCACAACCTACTCTCATCTCCATGCTGATGACTTTCTAATACCTTGCTCCCGACCTGGTCTCCCTCCTGAATTTCAGACCCAAAAGCTCCAACTGTGAATGTTAATGTCTCTATCTTTTCAGACTTAGAATTTCCACTTGGCTCCTTATTACAGTTTCCATTGCTCTGCCTAGATTCCTTATCTGTTTCCTTATTGAGACTATATTTTCCATTAATTCTTCAAGCATATTATCTTTTAACTTTTGGGAAATATTATAAGAGCTGTTTTTGAAAGATTTGTTTGCTAGATCTATTATCCAGACCACTGTAGGGTTGATTTCCATTGACTGTTGTTTTTCATTCTTGACTATGAGTCACATTTTTGTTTGTTTGTTTGTTTCTTGGTACATTTGAAATTGCTGATTACAGATTGGACAAGCCCTGAAGAGGGAGGGGATGTTGCTCCAGGCTGATCACCGCTGGCTATGATTTGGGGGGTTCTGGTCCCTAATGGTCTCCCACAGGGAAAGAGGGGATGAGGGGATGTGCAGACAGGGCTGTGGGCACGTTGATCCCCAGGTGATGCACTGGGGACCACCTGCAGTCTCCTGAGGACCCCGGGACCCACTAGAAGACCTGAGATTGGGTGGGTGTCCTGCCCCTCCCGCCTGCTTCACAGAGGGAAGCTCCCTTTGGCCACTATCTCCCTTTGGGAGTGGGAGAAGCTGTGGGTCCACAGGGCCACATACCCTGTGCTGGCACTTTCCCTTGACCCTCCAGGCTCCCTTTCTGCCCCGCTATCTGCCCCAGAGGCTGAGCCCCATGGGCCCTGTTCCTGAGCTCCATCACAGAAACTCCCCTTTGGGGTCACCGTGGGCAGGCTGTGTTCCTGGGTTAAAGGTCACACCGGCCCCCTGGGCGGCTCTCTCTAGGAGTATCTCCTTCCAGGTCCGGCAATGCTGTCTCCCATATCCCTTCGGCCTCAGTAAGGGGGGCAGTGGCCCGGAGTGGGTGCAGTGCCCTCCCTCGTGCTCCCCATCCTCTGCAGCTTTCCCAGCTTGAGTCATCTCTCTCCTGATGGAACCCTGACCAACACCTAGCCCTAGGCCCTGGCAGCACAGAAGCATCAGCCACGCTGCTGCTCCCACAGCCAGCTTAGATGGCTACCCTGGGGGCGCCCCCTGGACCACCAAGCCATTCTCCCAGCAAGGTGGGTGGAAGCCAGAGAGACCTCACTCAGAGCAGGGCCCCGGGTCCATGAGTGAGGCAGAGTCGAAAGGCCAGCCTGGGACAGCATGACAACCACTCTGGACAATGACGCCTGTGGGCTTTGGAGTCACAAAGCTTTGGGTTCAAGTTCTGCCTTTTCCTGCTGCTCACTGTGGACCCCTGGGGAGCACCTCTCTCTGACCCTCAGGTCCAGCCTGACGGGGTCAACAGGAGACAGCATGCACAACCCAGCACTGACCTCCGCTGCCAGTGGCCTGAGCAGGGCCCACGAGGAGGCATGTCCCAGCTTCCCCAGGCCTGGGCAGAGCACACCTCCTGGATGAATCGCTGCTGAGTCACGGTTATAGGTTCCCAAAGTAGAAACTTCGTCAGATCTCAGAGAATGTCAGCCCCGGTGACTCACGTGTGTTTCTCCCCCAAACAGGCTTGCAGGCCCTCGGGATCGCCCAGCCATCCCGGAGAGGCATTGCAGAGCTGTGAGTGGAACGCTGGGTTCCGGCCACAGTGGGGCTGCCAGGAGAGGAGTTGCCACTAGGAAAATCTGATTCAGCCAGCTTCTCTCTCCGTTAGGTTCCCCCTTGGCTGCAGCTAAGAACTGGGGCTCCGTGCTGGGTTGCCTGGCAGCTGGTGGGAGGAATGGTTTTGTTGTTATCGTGATGGTGTTGTTGGTGCTGGTGGTGGTGGGTTGTTTTTAATGAGGATGGTGATGGATGTAATGGTGGTGGTAAAGTTGATAATGGTGATGGTGGTTGTTGGTGGGTTGTTGGTAATGGTGATAGTGATGCTGTTGGTGGTGATGGTGGGTTGGTGATGGTGACGGTGGTGATGATGTTGGAGTTGGTGATGGTGGGGGTGGGGGTGGTGCTGGTGCTGGTGCTGGTGCTGGTGGTGACGGGATGTTGATGTTGAAGGTGGTGGTGATGAAGACCGTATTGACGCCTCACAGCCTGAGCCCAGGAGCAGAGCAGTAAGTACAAGAAGCATTGAACTCAGAGAACCTGACTGCTGGCCCCAGTTCCGCTACCGATGACCCGGTGAGCTGGAGAAGCAGACCCAGCCCCTCGGAACCGGGCTCCCTCATCGGTGAAGGGAGAACAATGTGCCTCCCTTTCCAGGCTGCATGGGCATCAGAGTGGCCGGGCGCTGTGGCTAAGTGGAGTCTCAGAAGCTGTGCAGCTCTGAGGGAGGGCTGTGTGGACACACGCGGTCACAGAGCAGCTGCCGCGGACGCGGCGGCTTTCTGTGGAGCAGGTCCCTTCCTTTTCACGGCAGCATGGAGCCCTTCCTTCGGGAGGATTTTGAGCACTTTCTCTCCCTCCTAATGTGGCGTGGAGGGGCCGGCAACCCTGGAGCCCACGCCCTCTGATCATGGGCGTGTGGCTCAGGCGGGGGCACATGGAGCTCCACTGGAGCTTTCCCAGCAGGAGGCAGCGTCATTTGGCTCAAGACTCACAGAGCGGCCTGGGGTCGCCTGCCACCATTTTTTATACCCCACAAGGGCACTTGTCTGCAAAGCCTAAGGTTAGTGAGCCGAGACAGGCAGAGAAATGCCTGGGAGAGGAAGGCAGGGAGAGACGGGAAGAGGGAGAATGTGCTGGTGGCCAGGAGAACCCGGGACTTGGTTGAAGCCCCTGGATCCAGCCACATCTGGTCCACTCCTGAGCCTCCAGCTCACACAGGCCACAGAGCAGTCTCTGTATGAGTTCAATAATTTCAGCCGGGACATGTCCTGGAAAGGGAATCACCCAGTCAAAGAGCATTAATCCTTTAAAGACAGTTGCGTCCACAAGCAGAGAGTCCATGTGGAGGAAGGCGCCCAGCTCCCCCTGGATGGCCACGCTGGGCTTGTTCAGCCCCAAAGCAACTGTGTGTGAGGTGGGAGGGAAGGTCGGTGAGAGGGAAGGTCGGTGAGAAGGCCCACGTTCAGGAGCTATGGTTCCTGGGTGTTCAGTCCAGGCCACTCGCCTCTTTGGGAAGGACAAGTGGCTGGCGGGGTCGGGCAGTGGCATGGGAGGGGGGGGTGTCTCTGCTAGACTTTCCTGGTTGGCTTTATCCCTGCACCGCCACCCCCTCCTGGGAAGCCTCCTCCCCTGGGCAGGCTGGGACAGTGGGTCACCTCCCTCTCCTCTGGGACTGGTTTCCGGAGCCCAGACATGCTGTCCGGACACTGTGTGCCTGTCGGTGGGACAGCAGGTCCCACTGGTGCCTTCAGTGGCTTCTGAGAAGGTGTGTGCTGAGAAGTGGCTGGGCCGAGTGCCCAGGCAGATTGGCCCCTGGCTACCAGCGGCTGGCAGAGCGGCTGGCCCCAGGTCCTCTGAATCCAGGAGCCAGGCTTTGGAAGGTATAAGGTCTGTACAAGAGTCTGGTGTGTGTGTGTGTGTGTGTGTGTGTGTGTGCGTGTGTGTGCATGCACTTGTGTGTGTGTGTGTGTGTGTGTTAACTGGGTGATGTGCTAGTAGCATTTTTGCATCCTCTTTCCATTCGCCAATAGGACGTCCCCATGGTTGCCTGGGAACCAGGAGAGGGGGCCTGTGCTCCTTCCCAGCATTCCTGGGCGTGGCCACTCGCTTCCTTGGGCCAATGCATTAGTCAACAGAGCCAAATATCAACAGTACGATTGAAATTTCTTTTGAGAGCCAAAATTTTTAAAACTTAAATGATATAGTACATTGGTATTATAAGCACATTGTTACCAACTTAATGAGGGTCCTCCTAAGCTGGCTTTTGCCAAAAACTCAAGGGGCCTAAGAGCCACATGTGGCTCTCAAGCCACTGGGCGGATGGAGCGAGAGGATCCCTTCTGAGCAGGGACGTGAAGGGCCATGGACCTTGGACGTGAAGCCCCGAGGACCGCACGCCCCCATCAGCTCTGTGCCTGCAGCTCGGACGCCAGTGGGACGGAGCGGGACAGACGGTGGCTACTGTGCAGCCCGAGACACAACCCTTCGCTGTTGTGGGCCTGTGAGAGGTAGCTCCTCCCCAGCACAGCTGCCAGGGAACAGCGTGGCTCTCACGGCCGTGGTGCGCCGGCCTGGGGCTCACCCCTTCCGCCAGTCCCCGGGAGCCTGGCGCTGGCCAAGCCCAGGGACAGAACGTTTACGTTTGGGCGTGAAGAGTCACCATATATTTGCTCGGGGCCGCCGGGGGAGACCGGACACCCGTGCCTGGGCTTTGAAACCAGAGGCTGGTGGAGGTATAAGGTACGTACGTCACGGTCCGCCCGTGTGAGTGCGCGATGTGAGGAGCTGGAAGATGTTCACAGCTGGGCAACCACCACGTTTACACTCCCGCTGTGCAATCCGTCAGCCCTCCGCCACCCACAGGTAACAGCCCACCGCTTCCTGCGGCTGCGGCTGGGTTCAGGTTGGCTGCCGTGGAGCCGTGCACCCGCGTGCCCCAGGCAGCTCCTTTGCTCGGAGACAGCAGCTGGGCCGCCGGGGCAGTGCAGCGGCTGCGTCTTGTTGCCTCCACTGCAAACACGTCCCGCACTGCTCACCCGTCCCCGTGCGGATGGCCACTGGGTGTGGGGTCCCACCCCCGCGGGCTCTCCTGCGGGAGTCTCTGGTGGGCATGCGTTTCCCTCTCTTTGGGGCCTATCGTCACGCTATATCCCAATTCCTAAGAAAACTGCCCAATTCTTCCACAGTGTCCCGTGTCCCGCCCGTGGAGGGGAGTTCAGCTGCTCGCATCCTTGCCAACACGGGGCGCGCCGGTCCTCGGGATGAGGCGCCCTGCGGTGGGCAGTGGGTCTCGCTGCGGTTTGGATGAGCTTCCCCCTGTTTCGGACAATAACGAGCTGCGTCCCAGGTGCTGCCCAGCCAGGCAGAGAGCTTTCTGTGCAGTGAGAGCTCCTATCCGTCGCCACGTTTTTATTGGTTGGGGGGGGGGAGGGGGCGCGGAGTTAGGGGGTGCTTATGACTGAGCTGTAAGAGTGCTTGGTGTGTGCTGACTCAATGCCCCTGGCAGTGCGGTGCGTGGCGAATATTCCCTCCCCGTCTGTGACTCACCTTTTGGGTGTTTTGTGGGTTTTGTTTGTCTGTGTGTTTGTTTTTCCGGCAGTGTTTGGAGTGCAGCGTATTGTAATGTTGGCGAAGTCCGTGGGTCCCAGTTTTCACTTTTGTGCTTCCGGCCTTTTGGGTCCTTGTGATGGCTCCGTTGGCCCGTGGGCCATCTTGCAGTTGGCTTTTATTGATTTAATTTTGTTTTCTCCTTTGCTCTGGGTCCCGTTTTTCTGTTTCCCCCACAGCCACTGGTTTTTTACTGCGTACTGTCCCTTTGCTCCAATGGGCAGCTCTATTGCCCTCTGCCCCGAACTGGTATGCACTTGACCTCACCCTCTGTTGGTGGGTTTGGGGGAGCCCTAGATGTTCCCAAGCCCCCGACACGGGGAGACTCGCCTCCCGCACTGTCCCCAGAGGCTCCGTCTGGGCCTGCGTTCAGTTCGTTAGGGGGAGTCTAACGTGGGCACAGCCCGAGGATGTCGCCTTGTCCCAGGCACGCCTTCTTGGTCGGCCGTGGCAGGTCCAGAGGTTAGTGAAGTGAGGCTCTGCCCCCTGCCTGGACCCAGCCCCGCCACTGCTCAACCTCTGGAATCACCCCATCCCTAGCTCAAAGCCCCTTGCTGGTCCCCTGCCCACAGCTTCCAGAAAGGTCAGCGCCTCCTCGGCTCGGTGGGACCACTGTGATGTCCGAGGACCCCAGCTGGCCGAGCCACGGCGGGAATTGCCCCGGAGACCTGCGGATCCCTCCCACGCTGTCCCCCCTTGGGGTCAGGGTCACGAACAGCTGGCTATCCAGCGCCCGTCAAGAGGTGCCTCAAACCTGTCATCCAGGTGTGTGGCTGCCTGTGGGGGGAGGGCCAGCCTAGAGCTTTTTCATTTTAAATATGTTTTTATCGATTTTAGCGAGAGAGGAAGGGAGAGGGAGAGAGAGAAGCACCGATGGGCTGCCTCCTGCATGCCCCTTACTAGGGATCAAGTCCAAACGTGTAACGAACCGGTGACCTCTGGGTGCATAAGACTATGCTCAGCCTCTCAGCCACCCCGGCCAGCATCCGCCTAGAGCTTCTTCACTCACCCGCTGGGCTCTCTGTTGGACTCTGAGCCAAAGGCAGACCCCAAACAGGTCAGCTGCTCCTCTCCATGAGGTGCAAGTGTGAGGGCGGGACAACAGGCCAGATGTGACTCCGGAATCACATCGGGCATATCTGCTCTGGGGGAGGGGCCAGCGAAAGGTCCCTGGGAGCACAATGCTGGGGCTCAGGCCCTGTTTGGTGCTGAAGTTGTCCCCTCAGGTTCAGTGCTGGGGTTCTAACCCCCAGGACCTCAGAATGGAAGGGTCACAGTAATGATGTGAACGGGAGGTCATTCGAACGCACCTTGACCCAGTGTGACCAGAGTCCTTACAAAAAGGGGAGATTGGGCCCAGCCAGGGTGGCTTAGTGGATAGAGCGTCGGCCTGTGGATAGAAAGGCCCCAGGTTCGATTCCGGTCAGGGGCATGTACCTTGGTTGTGGGCACATCCCCGGTAGGGGGTGTGCAAGAGGCAGCTGATGGATGATTCTCTCTCGTCGATGTTTCTAACTCTCTATCCCTCTCTCTTCTTCTCTGTAAAAAAATCAATAAAATATATTAAAACACACACACACACACACACACACACACAAAGGGGAGATTGGAGCTGGCCGGTGTGGTTTAGTGGTTGAACCTCAACCCATGAACCAAGCGGGGCATATACCCAGATTGTGGGCTCAATCCCCAGTTAGGGGGCAGCCAATCAATATTTCTCTCTCACCGGGACCGGTTTGGCTCAGTGGATAGAGCGTCAGCCTGCGGACTGAAAGGTCCTGGTTTGATTCCGGTCAAGGGCATGTGCCTTGGTTGCGGGCACATCCCCAGTAGGGGGTGTGCAAGAGGCAGCTGATCGATGATTCTCTCTCATCGATGTTTCTAATTCTCTATCCCTCTTTCTTCCTCTCTGTGAAAAATCAATAAAATATATTTAAAAAAAAATATTTCTCTCTCATTGATGCTTCTTTCTCTCTACCCCCGCTTCCTTCCTCTCTCTCTTCAATTAACAAAAACATACGTAAACAAAAGGGGGGAGGGACATTGGTCACAGCGCCACACATAGAAAGAGAAGATGAAGATGGCATATGCAGACCTCAGGGGGAACTAGCCCTGCCGACACCTGGATCTCAGACCCCCAGCCTCCAGGACTGCAGACTGTACCTTCCTGCTGCTGACCCCGGCCCCTGTCTGTGGTACTTTGCACAGCTGCCGGAGCAAACCCCGCAGACCTGAGGATGGGTGGAAATGAGTAAGAAGGGAGCTGGGAGGCCTTCAGCAGAGGGACTAGCATGGGCAAAGCCCAGGCAGGACAGAGTATGGGTGGTGGAGGGACAGAAGGGGGGCACGCTCTGGAGTATGGAGCACACGGGGTAGATCATGAGGCCAGAGGCAGGCATGGGCCAGGTCCTGCAGGCCTGGATGGCCATGCCTAGGTGGTAGGGAAGAGGGGTGGCAAGAGACATGACAGGGTCAGGGGCTAAGTCCAGGGAAGAGGGAGCCAGAAAGAGGGGCACCGTGAAGCAACCCTTCCTGGTTTCACAGCCCCGCAGGCCCCATGCTGTGCTCTGCCCAAAGCCAGGCCTGAGCTTGTGGCTGAGGGTCTGAACCTTGGGGGCCAGAGCTTGAGCCCCAGCATCCCCGGACCCTGGGGAAGGAGGTGATTAGCAGACCCCTTTGAAGCAGCCGCAGGCACAGGCAGGGAAACCACCTAACCACAAGCCCCACCTGACGCGTTGCATTTGAATTTAATAAGGGGGCTGTTTCTCTCCTGGAGGTGGGATGAAACGGAGCCAGCCGAAGAATTTTAATCGCCCGCATAAACGGTCCACAGTCAGCACTCTCCCAGCCACCTCTTTGCTATTTAATGTTCACTGTGGACGGGGTGTGGGTCCTGTGTGGGAGCTCCCAGCCCTCGGGTCTTTGCCGGTTGGCTGGGAGGCGTGTCTAAGGCACCTCTGTCAGCGGGAGCTGGACGGGCCCTCAGGTCCCTTCTGCTGGCCGGCTTGGCCCTGATTGGCTCCCATCAGGGCAGGCCGGCCAGATCCCACCTGTGCTTGAATTCATGCACCAGGCCTCTAGTTAATTATAATATGGATTACAGCTTTCTTCTTCTTCTTCTTTTTTTCTTTTTTTCCATAGATACCCTTTATGAGTTTGAGGATGTTCCCTACCATCTTTAGTTTGCAAAAACTGCCTTAGCATGAATGGGTATAAAATTTGACCAAATGCTTTTTCTATATCTATTTTAAAATTCATGAAATTTCTTTTAGTTAGTTGGTTATTTTTATGATGTACATTGATCAGTCTTCAAATGTTTAGCCAACTTTATATTCCTGGCTTAGCCCTACTTAGTCCTGATGCATTATTGTTTTATTTATACACACACACACACACACACACACACACATGAGAGAAAAACATCGACCAGCTGCCTCCTGCACAGCCCTACTGGGGTTGTGCCCGCAACCAATATACATACCCTTGACCAGAATCGAACTTGGGACCCTTCAGTCCGCAGGCCAACACTCTATCCACTCAGCCAAACCGGTTTTGCTACTTGCTAATATTTTAAAAGAATTTTTGTGGCTACATTCATGAGGATGTTGTTCTATACTTTTTAAAAAAAAAAATGTCTTTGTGAGGTTTTGTATTAGGATTGTGCTGGCCTTCAAGTGAGTTGGCAATGTTTCCTTCGTTTTCTGAAAAAAACAAACAAACAAAAACAAAAAACCTTTGACAGATTTTAGTTTTTTTCTCAAGTGTTTGATGAAACTAACCAGTGAAGTCATCTACCTTTGGAATCTCCTTTCTGGAGGCTTATTTTTTTTTTTAATAGAATGAGTTAAATTTTGATAACAGATGTAGGGCTATTCAGGTTTTCTGTTTCTTCTGTTAAGTTTGATTTTTCCCACAGTTTTCTGCATTTAAGTTGTGGGACTCGTTGGAATGAGTCCCACAACTTAAACCACAGAGTGTGGGATCTGTGATCATCTTCACCTCCTGGCATTACTAGTTTGTGTTCTCTGTTCACGACTTCAACAGTTTATCCATTTTGTTGGTCTTCTCAAAGAATCAGCTTTTGGCTTTGTTTCTTCCTCTTCTGTCTGCTTCCTCTTTGCTTGGTTTCTGGTCTTTTTGTTACTATGTCCTTCTTTTCCTTCACACGGTTTTACCCGGCTCCTCTCTCACTCGCTCCACCAGGGCTGCTCCCCTGGGAACTGGCTTCAGGATGCTACCGGTTCCTGACGTAACCACGTGCAGCTCTAAGTCATCCTTCGAGCCCTGCTTGGTAGCATCCCACCGATTTCCACGTGACACATGTTCATTGTCCTTCGGTCCAAGTTCTTTTCTAATTCCTCTTGTGATTTCATCTTTAATTCATGAGTCATTTGTAGGTTCATGAATCATTTATAGATATTTGGGGTTTTCCTAGATGCCTGGCTGTTAATTTCTAATTAGACTCAACTGTTGTCAGAGGACACACGTGATTTCTGTCCTTTAAGATGCACCGAGATTGTTGGATGGCCCGGCATATGGTCTATGTTGGCAACTGTGAAAAGCATGTGCGCTCTGCAGGATGTAAATAGCAATGAGATCCAAGAATCCAAGAGACTAATAGTGCTGTTTGTACCTTTCAAGTCTTTTTTTTTTTTAAGCTATTTATTGTTGACGGTATTACAGATGTCCCCCATTCTCTCCCGCTTTGTTCCCCCTCCACCCAGCCTCTACCCCCACCCCAGGCTTCCTCACTCTATGGTCTGTGTCCATGGGTTGTACATACATGCATATATGCTCTTTGGTTAATTTCTTCCTGTCCCCACCACCCCCTCCACCCTGAGACCTGTCATTCTGTTCCATGCATCCATACCTATTTTGGACCTATTTTTGTTGGTCAATTTATTTTGTTCATTAGATTCCACATGAGATCAGGTGATACTTGTCTTTCTCTAACTGCTTTATTTTGCTTAGCACAGTACTCTCTAGGTCCTTCCATACTGTTGCCAAGGGTAAGATTTCCCTCGTGTTTTACAGCCTCATAGTATTGCATTGTGTAAATGTGCTTTTTTATCCGCTCATCTACTAATGGGCACTTGGGCAAGCTTTTACTAAATATTTGTTTATTTTTCTATTGACTACTGAAGGGGGGTGTGTGTTCAAATCTCTCTTTATGATGGTAGTAATGTCTAATTGTTCCTTTTATTCTGTCAATTTTGCTTCATGTGCTATAAGGCCCTATTCTTAGGCACATAGAAATGTATAATTGTTGCATTTTTCCCAATGAATCATCCTTTCTATACAACAAAATGTCTCTCTTCTTTTAAAAATAAATATATTTTATTGACTTCAGAGAGAGGATTATCTCTGATAATCCTCCTTGTCTTGAGGGCTACCACTAACATAAATATTAATTAATATTAACCTTATCCTGTGTTAGATCTTATGATATTCCCCACAGATTCCTATGACCTGGTCATTTTCTTTCTTTCTTTTTTAAAAAATATCTTTTATTGATTTTTTACAAAGAGGAGGAGAGAGGGATAGAGAGCTAGAAACGTCGATGAGAGAGAAACATCGACCAGCTGCCCCTTGCACACCCCCTACCAGGGATGTGCCCGCAACCAATGTACATGCCCTTGACCGGAATCGAACCTGGGACCTTTCAGTCCGCAGACGGATGCTCTACCACTGAGCCAAACAGGTTTCGGCTGACCTGGTCATTTTCTTTCTCAATCCTTTTTCTTTGTGTTCTTCAAATTTGGGTATTTTTTTTTATTGGTCTACAAATTCACTAAGTTTTGCCTTTATCATCTCCATTCTGCTATTGGCTCCATTCTGTGATGTTTTAAAATTTCCAATATTTTATTTGATAATTCTAACATTTGAATAATCTCTTTTAGTACTTTTTTTCTGCCAAGATTTCTTATCTGCTTAGTCACCTCAGATGCTGTAGAAGCGGCTTTAAACCCTTTGATAATTCAATGTTCAAGTCATCACGGTGTTTGCTTCTGTTGGTTGTTTCATCCCTTGAGAATGCACTGAAATTTCCCATTTCTCTGTATGTCAAGTAATTTTGGATTATATGGGCAATGTGAATGCTGTGTTGTGCAGACTCTGAGTACCGTTAGCAGACTCTGAGTACCGTTAGCATCCTCTGAGAAATGTTTATGATTTTTTTATTTAGCAGGCAATGAACCCAGTGGAGTTTGGACTGTAATAAGATCCATCTCATCTTGGGGTGTGGGGTGAGGGTGGGCGAGGGGGATGCTCACATCTTAGTTCGGCGCTCGGTTCAGTATTGGCTCCGTGGCTTCAGGTCTGTCCCGCACATGTGTGGCCCGGGCTGAGACTTGTGTGGGCTTCCGCACACAGTTGGGTGAGCCCCAGGGTGCCTCCCTCACACCCCAGCCAGCTGGGATCCTTTCCTCCAACAAGACGGCGTGGTTCCCATCTCAGCTCCAGCTACACACACAGCACCGATTTGGGACTGAGGTGCACCAATGGAGCAAAGTGACGAGACGAAATGAATGGAGAAAAACATTCGCTAAGCAGGCCTCTGTCCTGAGTTATGACCAGCTTCACAATTTGCGTTTCACCAGAGTACACAGTGTAATCAGCGTGTGTGAGTGTGTGTGTGTGTGTGTGTGTGTGTGTGTGTATGTGGTGAATTATAGAGGGTTTACACCACCCTGCTGGGCCAGGCTCTTTGATGGGTTGGTATGTATGCGTGCATCCATGTGACCACCACCGGATGGTGGACTTCCTGGTCCCTCGAGGTCTCAAGCCACAGCAGGAACTGCTCCCGCACAGTAATCATTGCTCCCTCTTCTTTCACCTGGCTGGTTCGGCACAGTCTTGAGGTCATACATACACCTGCTGCAGCCCGTGGAGGCAGGATACCATTCTCACTGCTGAGGGATAGCACACGGTATGGTGTGAACACCCCACAGTTGGCCTGTCTGTTCTACTATTAATGGGCATGGGGGTGGAGGGTCCAGTGGAGGGCACCAGGCTGGGCATTTTTATTATTTTTTATTATTTTTTTAAATATATATTTTATTGATTTTCCACAGAGGGTAAGGGAGAAGGATAGAGAGCTAGAAATGTTGATGAGAGAGAAACATCGACCTGCTGCCTCCTGCATTACCCCGCCCCCCCTACCGGGGATATGCTGGCAACCAATGTACATGCCCTTGGCCGGAATCGAACCTGGGATCCTTCAGCCCACAGACAGATGCTCTATCCACTGAGCCACACCAGTTTCGGCAGGCTGGGCATTTTAGAAGGCAGCACAGGGCAGAGTGTCTGCAAGCATAGGCTTGGCTCTACCACAAAACAGCTGTGTGACCTTGGGCAGGTCCCTTACCCTCTCTGAGTCACAGCAGCCTCCTCTGTGAAGTGAGGACCGTATTTACAGGGTTGTCATGACAACCAAGGAAGGCGAGGCATGTCAGTGATGTCACCTGCTGCCTGCCAGTGCAGGCGATCGATAGATAGGTGGCAGCTGTTAAATTATCAGCGGTGGGGAGGGAGGGAGCAATTACGAATGTCGGCACCGGTATCTGATCTGGGTTCCAATTCCAGGTTAAATGAAGCAATTGTTACTAAACCCTCCGAGTCGGCTACGCAAATAGTAAGCTCACAGCTCATTATGCTTATTGCTATCTGGTGCTTTAAGCTCCAGTGACCTTGGTGACATTGCCCGCAGTCGGTGTTGCCATTCCAGGGAGAAGGGGACTGACTTTCTCAGAGATGTGAGGGGGGTGCCCAGGTCACAGAGCAGGAGGGGGTGCAGCTGGGACCCGGGGCCGGCCTTACCCATTCCGAATTGCCTTCCAGATGTGGGGGCCCGGCTCCCCCACCCCCTGCAGCCCCTCGAGTGTCAGAGAAGGTGGGCCACCTCTAACTGGCCCGCGCCCTCCCAGCCAGCCCAGCGGGGGAAATCCTGAGACTAAGAAGGCCGAGACAGCAGAACTTCTCTCGGCGTGTAAGCCTGCAGGCCTCACCGGGTGCCCGGCTCACCAGCCCAGGTCCTTTCGAGCGCCCCGTGGCTGGGTAGGGGGTGTGGGCACAAGTCCAGGGCACCATTCTCATTGCAGGCGGGAGCCCCACGGACAGACAGACGAACGGACGGACGGAGCTCCTTGGGCCCTGCTCTGTGCGCAGACCCACAGGCTGCCCTGCCATTTCCCCAGCACAGGCTGGTGATGGGGTGCAGGGCCCGAGGCCAGTGCACGGTGCCCGCACTGGCAGGGCTCCTAGGCACTCTGCTTCCTGGGCATTCGGGCTGTCTGGGGTGCGGAGCCATCAGCTGGTCTGCAGGTGCCAGGACCTCGTGAGGGGTGCCTCCCAGCTGAGGGGCCCTGAGGAGGGAGGGGAGCCGGTCCCAGGCGGTGCTCCGGGTGGTGAAGGCCGGTCTGGGTCCGTGAGTGATGGCAGGCTCGGCTTCCGGGCCTGGGTTTGAATCCTCCCACGTGGCACCCCGGTCCCTGCCTCACAGGGGCCGTGTGGGGATGCAGGCACGTGGCCCGGCTGAGGTGCTGCTGGGTCAGCACTGACGCCCGAGGCAGCCAGGTCAGGGCAGTGCCACCAAAGGTGTCCAGCGGCCACGCAGGCCTTTGAGAGGTGCCGAAGGCCTTGGGGCCACATACCGATCGCCACCCACACAGGCTGACGTCCCTCCGAATGGCGAATGGCGCAGTGGGGCTAAGGTCACTTGGAATCCCAGAGGGGGCGGGTGAGCTGGGGGTGGGGGCAGGACAGAGTCCTGGGCGGGGAGTGCTCAGTCACTCCCCTCGGAGGGGACCCCAGGCCACCTCAGGCCAGCCCAGGCTCTGTCCGGGCGTGGGAGAGAGACACGAGGGCTCCCCCACCGCCCACCATGTAACGGGGACCCCGGGGTGGAGGCTTGGGGCTGAGAGGGGAGGCAGGTTCTGGGGGGCAGAGCTGCACATCCCTAGGGCCGGCTCAGAGGGATTCGGTGTGACTTGCGGGGTGGGGTGGCGGGTGGGGTGCGTGGGGATCTGACCCCCCTTCCTGTCCTGTCCCCCAGCGCTTTCCCAGCCTAAAGAGAAGGGCTGGTGCTCAGCGAGCAGCCCTGTGTGCCAGGTGATAACCACGGACCCCCCGCCAAGTGGCTGTTGTCCCCCCACATGTTACCGATGAGCAAAAACAGGCTTGGGCTGCCCAGGGTCCTGGCCGGGGCCACCCAACCAGCAAATGGTGGAGCCAGACCGAACCAGGCTGGTCTGACCCCCTCGCCCCGCCACTGCCTTCCGGTCTCGGTGCAAAACTGAAGCCCCTTGGGTACCCCCAGCGGCTCCCCTCCTGGTGTCCGCCCGGGAGAAACACAAGCCAAGTCTGCGGGGACACGTGTGTGTGAGTGACCACGGCGGCGTGCTGCAGGGAAGCCAAAAGGACGCAGGTAAAACGTGGTCCATCCACACGGGGGAATATCATTCAGCCCTGACGAAGGCGCGAAGGGCTGGCACCTGCCACCACGTGGATACCATTAAAGAGAAGCCGGACCTGGCAGGACGAACACCACAGGCTCTTTAAGGGGAAGGCCCCTGACAGGCAAATCCATGGAGACAGACGGGGGACTGGCGTTGCCAGGGCTGGGATTTGAGGGGTGCGCAGCCCAGATAAGGGGGCCAAGAGGCCGTGGGATTTCGGGGGAGCAAGGTCTTGGGGGAGGAATGAAAATGTTCTAACATCGGCCGCACAGCTCTGACTGTGCTAAACGCCACTGCGCCGCGCACTTCCAAAGGGCAGCTTGCACAGCATGTGACCGTCTCAGCAAAGCTGCTGCAGATAACGGAGCTGAGGCATGTGGATAGCGCCTACCCCTCTTGGTCAATACGGAAATGAATGGGTAAAAGGTGATAAACAATCGTAATCAATGGACCAAGATCCCACAGAGACGTGCCCGCCCCACACACCGCCCCTTCGGGACGCAGGGAGCGCCGGTCTCTCCTCCTGTTCCTCCCGAAGTGCCTACTGCGCGCCAGGCCCCGGGGCTCTCAGGCTTGGCGTCCCCGGCGCGGGGCCAGGCCCCGGGCTGGGTAGGACAGGCTCGGCAGCCTGGAGCGCGCTTACTGTGCTGGCGAGACACCTCAGATTCACCTGCCAGGGTGAGAGACGCAGAGGTGGGTGCACGGACAGAAAAGCGCCCAGCGTGAGGCTTGAGGCGATTCTGTTAGTCAGCAGACAGCCGCGGTGTCGCAGAGAGAGCTGGACATACTGTGGCATAACCCTGACATGAATCCCTCACCAGAAAGCAGCCAGGCAGCCAGGCCTACCTGGGCTCCTTCCATCTTTCTGCTCAACTGTCCTATGAAGTCACCTCCATCGGATCCCAGGTGGGGAAGGAGGAAGCGAGGACACGCCTGCGACCTTATTCTTGGCCGGGGCTCGTTGCAAGAGGGTGTGAGAAAAGCGTGTAGCCGGCGGGGTTGGGGGACGGGGCATATGCCCAGCTCAGCCCTCCGCCGCTTGGCAGGGGCGGGGGGGGGGGGGGGGCGGGGAAATGTGGGTCTCCCGGCCTCTAGCCAATCAGCACTGGGCATCTCCGTCCGCCTTTCACAAGTGAGGGTCCCATATCGAGGCTGCTTGGAAGACAAATGACAGGAGACCGCACACCCTCCAGAAATGCTCCACTGGTCCCCTATTCTCAGGAGCCCCGTCAGGCGGGGGGCCAGGCAATCGGGGGAGGGGTCTGCCCGTAAGAGCCCCAGCGGGTGGCATGAGGACCTGGCGCACAGTGGGTCCTCACCGCGCCTGTAGCAATCACGCTGGGCCACGCGGAGCCCACAGGGAGCCCAGGACACTTGGCCTCTGCCACCCTCGGCTGGGACTGGACCAGCCAGGGAGGTCTCAGCGCTGCCCGCTGCCCACGGTCCGGCCAAGCGCCTGAGGGCACCGCCCAGCGTGTGATGTCAACTCAGCATGCCCAGCGCTCACAGCTCTTTCCGCTGCTCTGGCCCCAGACCCACTGGCCGGCCGGACGCTCGATACATTCTGTTTTGAAAGAAAACAAACTCTTTTGAAACTGTTGCCGGGAGCATAGACGGAGTCTCACCCCCTCCCTGTGGGGGCTGGTGGACATCTGACTTCCAAGGGAGCCTGACAGGCTAGGCCTCACGTGGGGCAGCTGCCCTGCCCCAACCCACGGGGGCAGCAGAGGCGGGCAGGGCCCCCCGCTGTGGAGGCAGTGTGGACCGAGAGCAATAGGGAGCCATTGAAGGTTGGAGAGGGAGAGTGGCCGGGTCAGGTGAGCATGCCAGCAGGTTCAGGCAGCGTTGAAGAATACCGCAGTTGAGGTGGGAGTTGAACTAAGGGTCCAGGGACTTCAGAGGGGCCCTGGGTTTTGCCCTGGAGAGCTGGGTCTTAAAGGCAGGACACGGGGCTCCTATTTGGGGGGGTCCTAGGGCCCTGGCAGAGTGGGGGTTTGGGGCAGGCCTGAGATGTGGCGCCCTCGCCATGTCCACAGTGGCCATCGCTGGCTAGGCTTAGAGCCCGGGGCGGGGTCCCGCTGGTGGAAGGCCCCGGCCCTCCTTCATCCTCACGGTGAGAGCGGCTGTTCCTGAGCTCGGGCGGCCAGGGGAGCTTGTCCCGCGGCCTGAGGGTCTGAGGAGGCCAGGCAGCTGGGCCCCCGGGGACCCCAGAACCTGGAGGTCGGAGAGCCGCGTCCCCAGCCCGGCCCCTCCGGGTGGCCCAATGCGGCTGTGACCCCACAGTCTCAGGGAAGTACCGACCCCCTGGGGCTGGGCCAGGGTCCCGGGGTGCAGTGTCATCCGGGTGACCTCCTCCTGGGCCGGCAGCTCAGCTCCAAGAACTTTTCCTGTGTCATCTGTGTCCCCCTTAGAGAGCCCCAGGCAGCGAGGGCTGTTCGGGTGCCATGATGCACAAGAGAAGGGGGTGCTGGCCTGAAGGGATGTAGGGGGAGGGGGAGAAGCAGGAGTCACCCCCACACCCCCGCCACGCTTTGCCCACAGCTGTATGCCAACCCTGAGCTGTAAGGGCACCAGCATGTGGTGTGTGTGTATGTGTGTGTGTGTGTGTGTGTGTGTATTGCAGCGTGTGTGATGTGCCTGTGTGTATATGCATAGGAGTGGGTGTATATGAGGTGTGTATGCGTGTTTATGGTGTGTGTGGTGTGTGTGTGTATTGCAGTGTGTGTGATGTGCCTGTGTGTATATGCATAGGAGTGGGTGTATATGAGGTGTGTATGCGTGTTTATGGTGTGTGTGGTGTGTGTGTGTATTGCAGTGTGTGTGATGTGCCTGTGTGTATATGCATAGGAGTGGGTGTATATGAGGTGTGTATGCGTGTTTATGGTGTGTGTGTGTGTGTGTGTGTATGATAGGTGTGGCTGTATAAGAGGGTGCATGTGTGTTTATGGTGTGTGCATGTGTGTTTACGGTGTGTGTGTGTGTGTGTGTGTGTGTGTCTGTGGTGGATGCATGTGTCTGTGTGTTCTAACAAAGCTCTCCCTCTGACTGGACACAGTCCTGGCCCTGGGACATGGAGCAGGGGTGACCACTCCTGCTGGAGCCACAGGCCAGAGCCGTCTCCCTTCGGAGAGGGTTTGTCCCTGTTCCCAGGGCAGGTGAGGCCTCAGCAGGTGAGCCGGGGGTGGGGAGGGGAGGAGGGGTGCCCCCCAGCCCCTGAGGGGAGCCCTGAGGGCAGTGGGAGGCTCGGTGGGAGGGAGGACGGGCAGGCGGCTCTTCCCGGTCCTCTCCTCGTGGCGGGCGGCCTCAGGCCGGAGCAGACAGTCACGGACAGGGAGGCGGGGCTGCCGTGGGCACCGGGTGAGAGCACAGGAGTGAGCGGGCCTGGCGAGTGCCTCCTGCCACAGGCCCTTTGCACCTCAGGCCTTCCCTCCCCCACTTCACTGAGGTGATTCCTGTTCCGGCCTCAGATCCCAGATCCCAGGTCCCAGATCCCTGCCCAGGCAGTCACTCTGCCTCCCCGGCTGGGGTCACCCTCGCAGTCCCCAGCCCCCGCCTTTGGGAGCTGCCAGGTCACTCATGCACGGGGCTGCCTATTGCATGTCTGTTTCCCCCCAGACTGAGGGCCCTGCGGGCGGGGCCCGAGCCTCCTCACTCACCACTGCGCCCCGGTGCCCAGCACAGGCCCAGGCCCAGGCCCACGGGGGACCTCACTACGCTTTGTGAGATGAGTGAAGAGGAATGAACGTCACCATCTCCTGTGCCCCAGCCCCTAAGCTCCGCCACCACGGGAGGGGGGACTGAGAAGCCTTCCAGGGCAGCTGTGGTGGCAGGTGGAGACGTGTTCACGGTCCTGGGTCATGGCCAGGCTGCCGCTGACCAGCTAAGCAGCCAGGGAGAACTAAGCCACCCCGTGCCTCAGTTTCCCCTTCCAGCAAGTGGGAGCAATGACTTCCCTCAAAGGGCCGATGCCAGGGCTAAATAAGAGAGCACATGTAAAGGTTTCTGAAAAGTGCTTGGTGCATCATAAATGCTGTGTGTGTGTCAACTTCCTTTATTTCTTTCCTATTTGCTCCGACGTTGAACGTCTTTAAAAAATAAAAAAAATTTACATAGCCCTAACTGGTTTGGCTCAGTGGATAGAGCGTCGGCCTATGGACTCAAGGGTCCCAGGTTCAATTCTGGCCAAGGGCATGTATCTTGGTTGCGGGGTGTGCAGGAGGCAGCTGATTGATGTTTTTCTCTCATCAATGTTTCTGGCTCTATCTTCCTCTCCCTTCCTCTCTGTAAAAAAATAAATAATAAATAAATAAATAAATAAAATAAAAAATCAAGTATATATATATATTTTTAAATCATATACATGAAACATCAACGTTCAAGGTGCAAACTTAATAGAACCAACCAACCAAACAAACGAAAACCCCACAACAATTTAAAGAGAAAATTTAAATACTATCCAGAAATCTCGCCAGGCAAAAGTAAGTCCGTGGGTAAGTCAGGGTCAAGTTCGGCTTGGGTAACAAACGACTTCCCAAAGAGCAAAAGTCGAACAGATGGAGCCGCGTTCCTCCCACCTGGGGCAGTCCATAGAGACAGGAGCGGTCCCGCCCTGGAAAGCCTTCGGAGGCTGAGGCCCTGGGGACCTGAGCCAGCGCCCGCGGGCCCAGAACGGCCGCGGGAGCGCCAGCCGTTGCATCTGAGTTCCGGACAGCAGGGCGGGAGAAGGGAGGAGGACCGTGCATGGCATTTAACTTCCAAGGAGGGCATTTGGAGGCTGCAATACGCCATTTCTTCCTCTCTCTCCCTCTCCCCACTCACTGCAGGAGAACCTAGGGTATCTGACCTTCATCACCGGTGAACTGTGTGCTCCGCTAAGAATTGTGGGTTCTGCTGTCAAAGAAGGGAGAAGGAATACAGGGAGATGGCCATCAATCCTGACACACTCCACCTGCACACTCCTCCCCCACTCTTGCAGTGTGCGCTCACACACATACACGCATGCACACACGCACAGACGTGTGCACAGCACACACAGGTTACGGTCCCACACGCACGGGAAAGCGGCTGTTGGCTCTTGCGTGGCTTACTTTGTCCATCCAGAGCAGACCACAGGTGTCTTTCTGCGTCCACAAACAGAGATGCCCATTTTCAAAGATGGCCGGTGACGCCGTCACGCTGGCCTTGGGTGCCCCAGCCGCGCCGGCGCCCGCGGGCTGCTGCCGTGTGGTGGGACCCACGCTGAGGTGCACGGGGTCGGCCTCGGTGCCTGGCTGGAGCACTTCCTGAGCGGCAGTTCCCAGAAGTGGAAATGCTGAGTCAAAGGGGGAACCCTTTTGACATTTGGACATGAATTGAGAAACTGCCCTTCCAAAAGGTTGTCCCAGTTTACACCCCACCCCTGGCCTGGTGTCGGTCACGTGCAGTGACAAGGGTAGAGCTGGGGATGTGCCCAGACCTGAGGCTCACCCTGCCCCGTCCCGGCTCCCTGTCCTTACAGCGCTGGCGCCCACAGCTGCTCCCCTCTCGGCCTCTCCCTTCCACCCTGGTCCTCCAGGGACCCTGGGCAAAGCTGACCAAAGGGTCCTGTCCTCTTCCGACAGTGGCAGCAGGGGCCTTGCCCAGTGCCTGGGCTGCTGAGGTTCCAGTTAAGCAGGGCCAGTGGCCCAGGGACCTGGACGAGGGGTGGGGTGGGCAGCTGGTGGTTGACAGGGCCCAGCCCCTCGACGGGGTTGGGGGTGTGGGGCGTCATGTCTGAGAACGCTCAGAGTGAGCCTCTGACCAATGGCTCCCCGCCTCCGCGGGCAGCAGGGTTGCCAGATTTAGGAAATAAAAATACGGGATGGCCAGTTAAGTCTGAATTTCGGATCAGCGGGCCTGGGGCACATGGTTAGCGCTTAGATGGAGTCATGTCTCTTCTGAGGTTCAACCCCCAGCACCTCAGAATGTGGCTGTACTTGGAGATGGGGTCTTTGGTGGGGTAATTAAGTTAAAATGGGGCCACTGGGGTGGGCCCGAATCCCATAGGACTGGTGTGTCTTTAGGAAAAGGGGAGATCAGGGTACAGACACACAGAGAGGGTCTCCCTGTGGGGGACACAGGGGAAAGCCCGCCGTCTACACACCAAGGGGGAGGCCTCAGGAGGAACCCGCCCTGCGACACCTTGATTTTGAACTTGCAGCCAGTGTCTGTGGTTCAAGTGCCCGAGCAGACATGCAGGGAGGGCTGCAGAACGGTGGCTGTGGAGCCGGCGTGGACCCACCCGGAGCACACGCTCTGAAGGCAGAGCAGGGCCAGAGCCCCTGGGGGTGGTAGCTGAGCTGGGGCAGGGCCCTGATCCTCTGGAGCCCACTTGTCCCGGGACACCGGCCTGGGCAGTGGACCGCAAGCAGGCGGCCTCTGGGGTGGCGGCTGCCTGGTGGCCTGGAGGACCGGCACTCCAGCTGTTGCCTATTTGCTTGGTTATGACCCGGGCCCCAGAGTCCGTAGAGGAAACCGGGCCGGGGTCACTGTGCACTCCTGCCCAGCAGCTCCCCGTGCCCAGGAAAGGGCACCTCAGGCCTCGAGGCTCCGCCCCCGGCCCGCCCCTCGGGCACCTCTGTGGAAGGGGTGGGCGCGTGAGGGCCACACGTCCACGCGGCCGGGCCTGCCGCGTTCCCACCCGCCGCTTCCTCTCCGCACGCCTGTTTCCTGTAGATCCCCCGCGCTCGGCTGGTTCCACCCTACGCTCCTGCCCCTTTCTCCCCCTCCCCCCTCCACCTCTGTGGGGTGGGCCGGTGCCCAGGGCCGGGGAGCGGGCACATGGGTTTGGGGTGCGCTGCCTCTCAGTCAGTTTGGGGCTGTCCGCCCCGGGCCAGAGGAGCAGGAAACGCCTGTGCAGCGCAGTCCGCTGACCGGGGCCGAGCCGCCCCACAGGGGATGAGGTAACGTCCTGCAGCGGCCATGCGGGAAGGGCGGTGCTCTCCCTGGCCCCAGGGGACTCCCACGATGGCCGGCCTTTTCCAGGGACCCTGGGGTGAGTCACGGCTCGGAGTGGCCTCCGGGTTAGGAGGCACGTGGCCTGGTGCCCATCCCAATGTGACCTTGGGAGTCAGGGCCCAAATCTGGACCCATCTGCTCGCAGTGAGCAGAGGGCGAGCGGGCCAGCATGTCCTGAGGCTCCTTATCCCGCCCCCGAGAGGTCGCCCTTCCCGGTGCCTGCTGCAGAGGCCTGCCTGCCTGCAAATGGGGAATCTTGTCAAAATAAAAATCTGCGAAAATGGGGGGAAAGGCCTGGGTCCCCGGGCCGCGCTCCCAGCTGTGTGGCCGTGCGGCTCTCCTCACGGTCACCATGCCCAGCGCCTGCGGTGGGGCCAGGGGGACCAGGGACTCACGACCGGAATGCAGGCAGCTGCCGGTGTCATCTCATCATCTTCTCGGCTCCACCCCTGCCGGGTCCCCCACGAAGGGGACTGGTCTCATTGGGGGGCCACGCCTCCAGAAGACCCTGCCCTCTCCCGTCTGGGGGCATCAGACACACGGGACCCATCGGGCCTTCAGCCTTCACTCGGGAGCGGCAGGCAGGGGTGAGGGGGGTCTGTGGTGGGCTCAGCGGGCAGGGTTGGAAGGAGGAGGCTCCGGAGGAGAGACTGGGGCGGGGCCCTGCAGGAGGAGGGGGCATCTTGGAAACCAAGCAGACTTTGGGGACCGGCAGAGGGGGCTGGAGTCCTGGCTGCCCTGTGCTGGGCGCCCTGCACACGCCTGTCCGTGGAGGCCGCCGTGCACGGCTCCGTGTGGAATGCTGTCAGCTTCCCGTGTGGGGTCTGAGCGGAAATGGTTTTCTCTGTAAAAAAAAAATCTACATGTGACTCAGTTTCCTCCCGCGCTTGGCTGAGAGGAGAGGACCCCAGATCCTGGTGCGGAGCCCTGGCCCCAGCCTGGGACCCTCTTGAAGGGTCTGCCCACCGCCTCCATGAGATGGCAACAGAGGATGGACGAGGTGGGGGTGCAGCACTCGGGTACCAACGCAAACCGGGGTGCATTTGGTGATGGCAAAGTGGGGGTGACGGCGGGTGACCATAGGATTGGGGTGAGCGTCAGCTCGGTGTGCGGAGACGGAGGGGGTTCCCAGATGGGGGACTTTCAGAGCCAGCCCTGGGAAAGCCCAGGGCTACCCGGCCAGCTGTCCCTCACCAGGAGCAGGGGGAGGACGGTGAGGGACACACGGCCATCAGCCAGGAGTGGTCTTCCAGCCCCAGGAGGCCAGGCGGGGCAGCTGGAGCTGGGGGCTGTGTTTCCAGAACGATAACTTACATCTGTTCAGCCCCAGCAGGCAAGGCCACCTTGAGCCCTCACCCCTGCCATAGTGGGGGGCCCCTGTGGACCTCAGCTCCTTTTCTGAAAAGGAGATGGAGCCTCAGAGAGGGCGAGGACCAAACTCCACCGGGCAGGACCTGAGGGGCCGCCAGGCTCGGCGGGGACAGGGCTGCAGCCTCCTGACTCCCCTGCCCTGGGCGGTGGCGGGCTCCGCGAGGCTCCTGCCCCCCCCCCCCCCCCCGCTCCGCCCCATTAAGCGCAGGTGCCGTCTGTCTCCTGGCTTCTCGGCCGCGGAGGCCGGCGGCCGGCTCCCCGCACACAGGCTGCGGTTTGTTCTCGGAGGCAGCCCGTCTGGGGTCCCCCTCCGCCTGGCCCTGCCCGTCTGGACGTGGAGAGCCACGATGTTTCCCCAGCGTGGGGCTGTTTGTTGATCTTGCTGGAGCCCGCAGAGGGGCCTTGGGTGGCTCTGCCTGGAACTCGGGGATGTGTGGGGGCTGACCGTGGCCAGCCGGGGAGCCAAGACCACACTCAGGCCGCAGACGAGGCCTCAAGCAGGCCAGCCCCGGTGACCGCTCCCTGGGGTGAGGTCTGAGGAGGCTGGGCGGCCACGGGGACACATTCCTGGGGCACCTTCTCAGGCCTCGTGACCTCCTCGGCTCTTGAACACCCTTCTCAGGGCCGGGAGAGCCGGAGCCCCCCCTGCCCCCACCCGGGAGGATGAGGAGACCTCGGAATGCCCAGCTACCCCTGCGGCTGGTCAGGCCTGATGCCCAGAGGTTCTGGCCACTGACATGTCCCGTCCTGATGACATCAGACTCCAAACAGACCCAGGCAGAGCCTCCAGAGCCTGGGCCACAGTCATGGGCTGTCCTCTTGGGGTCTGGGACTTAGGAGCCCAGCGACGCCGTCCTCCGGGTGCAGCGGGGACTTGGCATTCCCGGCGTGGCGCTGCTTCCAGTGGTCCTCCCCTAAAAGCACAGCCGGACTCGCTAGCACCAGAAGTGGCCACCAGCCCCGCAGGCCCCCAGGGGTGTCTCAGACATGGTGGGGGAGAGCCAGGCACAGGGTGCTCCGTCCACGCCAAGCTCCCGAGGCTGGTCCCAAAGGAGCCCGAGCTGAGGGTCAGGAATGGGCAGAGGGGACTCGACGTAAGTGATGCACAGGGAAGGGTCGGCAGAGGGCAAGGCCTCGTGACCTCCCCCTCTCCAGTCAGTGCACGCTGGGCTGGGGCACAGCCGAGGGGCCGGCCTGGGAGGCAGGGGCCCGCCCGCCCGGACACATCGGAAGCGTCGTCAGAGCCTCCGTGGGTTGCCTGTGTCGCTGTCTGCAGAATGCAGGCCTAACCCGCCACTCACCTGGGGACGCTTCATCCGCCTGACGCCGGGTGTGTCAGAGCCACCACCTGAGCATGGGGAGAGGGAACAATGATGGGAGGGGTGGGCGGGGGAGAAGGAAGACAGCAGGTGAGGCTGGAGACGAGTGGCAAGGATATTGCAGGACGGCCCGCATTTGCTGCCAGATCTGGCGTGAAGGCCGCCATCACGGATGTCGCTGTGGTTCGTCTCAGAGCCTCTGGGCTCTGCAGTCCAGGGCACGGTCCCAGCCGCAGACCCCCAGCCCCGGGCCCCTCACAGCACCGCTGAGTTGGGTCTCATATCCGTCAGGAACGAATGACATGAAACCGTAGCTAGCGGCTTGGAAAGCGAAGGCTGACTTCTGGCTCACATCACAGACCTGCAAGGGACCTGCTGACCGGAGAGCGGTCAGGCAGCCTAGACCTGCCCCGAGCCTTTCCTCCGGCTCCTCCACCTCCTTCTGTGCAAGGCAGAGGGGGTGGTCAAACCCACTTCGACGGAGGGCAGGCTGCAAGATGGAGAGCCTGCTGGAGACAACAGGAAAATTGTCCCGCAGAACAGCTCTGGGTTCCTCAGGCTGGGAAGCTGCTGAGAAAGCTCGGGAGTGGGGGCATTGCTAGGGGAAAGGCCAAGGTCAAGGGGCGGGAGGACACTCAGGAAGCAGAGGGTGAGATACAGATGTAAATCCATCTCGAGGAATCTCGGAGCAGCAAAGGATGCTGGGAGTATCCCATAGTCCATCACTGAAAGAGACCCAAAGAGGGAGCAAGGCTGACCCTCATCTCCCAGGCCAGCGGGGCTGAGTTGGCAAAGACACAGGGAGCAGGATCGTGAGCACCCCGGTTCTCCACCCTGGGGGCCCGAGCAGGGCCAGGACAGGCCATCGTGGGAATTCCAAGAGGCCCCTGGGAGATGCCTAGGGGCCCCGTTGCCTAGCGACCGGCTTCCTGCAGCCCCGGCGGGCCCCTTGCGCTGGGCGCTGCCCACTCCCGACATTGGCTGCGAGCGCGTTTCATTGTTGTTCTGCATGAATGAGCGCCAGGCCTCCTGCCGATTGTCCCCTCTCAAAAGGCAGCCCCGGCGAAAGGCCTTTTCAAGTGGGATCACGCCGTGCCACCCAGGCTGGGCGGGCATTGTTGGGGCCCGGGGCCCGGCGTGGCGGCGGCCGTCCGGGGCCACACAAAGCCTCTCGGTGGAGGCTTCGCGCACTCGGCCCCCGCAGCCCTGTTTCTTAATCTGCAAAACTCGCACCGCTGTCTTCAGAGGGGAGACAGGGAGACCGAGAGAAAGGATGTCTTTTCCCGAGAGCCTTTGAAAGCATGGACTTCGGCTGCTTACTAAATAAATATATATATATATGTTTTATTGATTTTTCACAGAGAGGAAGAGAGAAAGATAGACAGTTAGAAACATCGATGAGAGAGAATCATCAATCAGCTGTCTCCTGCACCCCCCCCACTGGGGATGTGCCTGCAACCAAGGTACATGCCCTTGACTAGAATCGAACCCGGGACCTTTCAGTCCGCAGGCCGATGCTCTGTCCACTGAGCCAAACCGGTCCCGGCTTACTAAGGGGCAGCAAGAACCCAAGGTCAGCCGGGCATACTCCATGGGGTGAGGCCAGGATTTAGGATGGACAGCAGGCCGTGGTGTGGCTGGGCAGGTGCCCCCAGTTGGACGGGTGGAAGGAGAGTGTTGTTGAGGTCCCTTGAGTGTGCATTTGCAGTTACACCCCCTCCCCCTCCACGCACACTCGCACAGCTGGGTCCTGGTGGCACAAACTGGAAAACGGGATGTTTTAGACCAGCAGGTAGAAAATACCAGGAAGCCCAGATGGGCTGGGCCTCAAGATCTGGGCAGGGATACTGAGGCAGGCCCAGGTGACTGGATCACAGAGGAGGGACCCAGGGACTCCCTATCACCTGCTAAGTAGCCCCAAGTCTGGCCCCCCCAGAAGGCCAAGCCCCCACGTGGGCTCTGCGGGGCCGAGTGCATGAATGCCAAGCCCCTCACTTGACTACCTGGGCCCTGTTCTCTGCGGGAGGACCCCCGCCTTCTCCCCGGCCCCCACAGGACGCTGTTCGGCTGCCCTTCCTGTCTGCTCCCCCTCGTGTGTGCAGGGCGCGCAGGAGGGTACCCAGCCCTTCTTCCCACGGGCCAGGAGAGAGACCAAGTCTGAGGCCTGTCCCCTGACCAAACCCCCAACTCGCTGTCCTCGCCACATGGTTCGCCCGCAGCCTCTGCCCTTCCTCGAGCCTGGGAACGGAGGCCGCTGCCGCTCCCAGCCCCTGAGGGCCACGGGGCCACGGGGCCACGGGGCCGGGAGGGAACTGTGGGAAAGGCAGCGTCCCCGGGGCTCTGACTGGATCCTTGTGGCTTCTTGCCCCAGAGAGAGAGTTTGTGCCTCCACTGAGCGGCCCCTGGGAGCAGGGTCGGAGTGGAATCCTGCCACCCCCTCCCGGCCAGAGCAGGGCAGGAGCGGAGGGCGAGGTCCAGGGCCCTGGGCCCCCACACGAGTATTTTCCGTGTGGGTCCACAGACAGCACTGAGGAGGCCAGCAGAGTGTGTGGTCACAGTCCCATTGGCAATCAGGGATCTGCTCCCCCTCCTCTTCCTGCCGCTGTCTCCTCCGCACTAGCAGCTCCAGGGGATGGGGGGACAGGGGAGGAGGGAAGGGGGGAGGACTTTGTCTCTCTCCTAACCTGTGGGAAGGAGGACTGGGTGCCCTCCTGCGCTCCTGGTACACAGGAGCGGGAGCAGATGGAAAGGGCAGCCGAGCAGCAGTCAATGGGGATCGGGAGAAGGCTAGGGTCCTCCTCAGCCGCCTGCGGTGGAGACCAACCCCGGATCGCTGCAGAGAACAGGGCCCACTAGTCGAGGCCCGGCCTCGGTGACAGAACCATCCAGAGCGGGGCCCCGGGAATGGACATCGGGACGCAAGCAGGCAGAGACCCCTGTGCACCCTGAGCCTCCTGAACCTAACCCTCCCCTCCCCCAGCCCCGCGCCCCCAAACAGAGCCCTCACCCCCCTCCCCCCCAGCCCAAAGGCACCCCCTGGCTGAGAAGGAACCTCTTTTGCTCCAGGAAAGCCACAAAACAGGAGCCCAGAAAGCTCATTCCCGAGCACCAAAGGTGTCAGGGAGCAGAAGAACGACCTCTGAGAACATCTTTCCGGAAACCTGCCGGAGCCATCTGCCCACACCGCCGCAAAGGCCCGAGGCCGCGGCAGCCGGACTCCCTCGCCTCCTCCCCCCGCCCGCGCGCTCACGGGCCCCCCCGGGGCTCAGCTGCAGGAGAAAAGTGTAGGACCGACTCGCGCCTCCTCCCACCTTGGCCACGTGCTCTGCGGGGTCTCACAGCCCCCCAGGGGCCGGAGGAGGACAGAGTCGCACCTGTGCACTGTGGCGAGCACAGACCCCGTGGGAGGGACAGTGTGGACGGGGCAGCTGGCACCGGCGGGATGGGAGCACTTCATTGCAGTGGAGAAGGCGGGCCCTGAGCAGGGGGCAGGAGAAACAGGGGGCAGGCCTGAGATGGATTTGGGGGAGCCCACCTGAGAGGAAGCGGGGGAAGGCCGAGACCACATACGGCACTGGGACGTGCCTCCTCAGACATGGCCACAGAACCTGTACAATGCACATGGCAAGGTGGGACTCTCACCCCGACCGGGAGCCTAGCTCGGTCCCCTCCCTCTCCCTTTACTCCTGCGGCAGCTATTTCTTCAGCACCTTCAGCATGCCAGGCTCTGGGGCTAAGGTGGAGATTCACCACAGACACGTCCCTTCCCTGACAAGTCCGGTGGAGGAGAGAGACACTAGCCAAACAGTAAATAGGAAATGCAAATCAACGTGAAATGACAATGGTGATAAGGTCTGGAAAGGGGTGTGGTGTGTGGCTCTCTGAAGAGCGGAAAGTAATTCATCTGCTGACTGATGCTGAGAGCTGAGCTAAAGGAAGAGGGACAGCACAGACACCCCGTGCTAAGGCTCTGGGACAGGGGGGAACGTGGTTTATTCAAAAACTTCCAGGAAGGTCAGCATTCAGGGAAGAACTCCTGGGGGAATGCAGACCTGATGCCGATGTGTCTCCCCGTCAAGAGCAGGGGGAAGGCCTCGCGGGTGCTGTTAGCAGGGTCACATTTCCTGGCTCACATTCCTCTGCTAACAAGTGGATTGATCCACTGGGTAAGAGTAGCAGAAACCAACTCCTAGTCATTGTGACAAGGCTGCCAGAGGACCTGTCCTGAGAATCCTTCATAAGAATCTCTCTAGAATCCCTCCCCGATCCCCTCCGAGAATCCCTTCCAGATTCCCTCCCAGATCCTCTCCCAGTTCTCCTCCCAGATGCCCTCTAGGATTGACCCCCTCCCAGGACCCCTCCCAGATCCCCTCCCAGAACCCCTCCCAGATCCCCTCCCAGATCCCCTCCCAGAACCCCTCCCAGATCCCCTCCCAGATCCCCTCCCAGATCCCCTCCCAGAACCCCTCCCAGATCCCCTCCCAGATCCCCTCCCAGAACCCCTCTCAGATCCCCTCCCAGATCCCCTTCCAGGACCCCTCTCAGATCCCCTCCCAGATCCCCTTCCAGGACCCCTCCCAGATCCCCTCCCAGATCCCCTCCCAGATCCCCTCCCAGATCCCCTCCCAGAACTCCTTCCAGGACCCCTCTCAGATCCCCTTCCAGGACCCCTCTCAGATCCCCTCCCAGATCCCCTCCCAGATCCCCTCCCAGATTCCCTTCCAGGACCCCTCTCAGATCCCCTCCCAGATCCCCTCCCAGAACCCCTCTCAGATCCCCTCCCAGATCCCCTCCCAGATCCCTCCCAGATCCCCTCCCAGAACCCCTCCCAGATCCCCTCCCAGATCCCCTCCCAGAACCCCTTCCAGATCCCCTCCCAGATCCCCTTCCAGATCCCCTTCCAGGACCCCTCCCAGATCCCCTCCCAGATTCCCTCCCAGAACCCCTCCCAGAACCCCTCCCAGATCCCCTCCCAGATCCCCTCCCAGATCCCCTCCCAGAACCCCTCCCAGAATCCTTCCTAGAATTCATCCCAGAACCCCTCCCAGAATCCCTCCCAGACCCCCTCCGGAATCAATCCTAAAATTTTTCCTAGAATCCTTCCCAGAATCAGTTCTAGAATCTCTCCTAGAATCCCTTCAAGAATCAATCCTAGAATCCTTTCTAGAATCCCTCGTAGAATCCCTCCCAGAATGAATCCTAGAATCCCTCCCAGGATCCCTCTTCAGGGTCTGTCCTCAGGGTCCCTCCTCCAAATCTCTCCTCGGGATCTCCCCTCTGAGCACTCCGAGCATCTCTCTTCAGTATCTCACCTGAGAATTCCATCTCAGGATCCTTCCTCCGGGCCCTCCTCCAAACCCCTTCCTGGCCATCGGCTCTCGGGGTGCCAGC
Source organism: Nyctalus aviator (assembly GCA_036971965.1). Lineage (NCBI taxonomy): Eukaryota > Metazoa > Chordata > Mammalia > Chiroptera > Vespertilionidae > Nyctalus > Nyctalus aviator. The sequence goes on along the minus strand of CM072929.1, from coordinate 6,721,946 downwards.
CATGTCTAGTTGGCTGCCCCCACTACGAGGTCTGCTCAGGAGAACGGTGAGAAATGGGAACGGCCAGCACCTTATGAGGAGGGCGGAGAAGAGAGGGGTGACTCCAGCTGAGGACAGCCAAGGTGGCGTGCAGACAGAGCTTCCGGAGGTCTGGAGCTCCGGACTGTGTGGGCGGCAGGGAGAGCCGAGAACCCTCAGGGCCAGTGCCTGGGGGGAGTGGTTAGGGGGACCGGAGGAGCAGGAGGGCAGGTTACCCAACGGTAGAGGTTGGCGAGGAGGGGGGCAAACTTTGCCTTAGCGACGCCCAGGCCCTGGAAGGGCCCCGCCAGCCAGCCATACTGCTTGCCCTTCCCATACCCACAGGAGGCTCGGCCCAGATAGGGCCAGGCTGGGCTTGGGTACCACACTTAGATGTTTAAATTATGGGGTAAACATATTTTTCCCTTCTCCCTCCCACTGCCCTGCATTCCTGAGGCCGGGCCTGGCCCTGGTTACCAGGCAGCCAAGGCACTGGGGAGCACCCACCCTGCAGGCTGGCATGAGTCTGAAGCTGCTGACGGCTCCGGTTCTTCAGCATCAATTAAGCAAGTTCCAACTGGCGACTGGGCAGCAGTGAGGCGAGGAAACGATCCACCACTGGGATTGCTTTGGGGTGATGGGAGTGTGTGTGGGTGTACATGTGTGTGCACATGCACGCAGGGGTGTGTTTGCCTGCCCGTGAGTCTGCCTATGCGCCTGTTATCACAGCGTCGGTGTGAGTTCCCAAATGTGCACCCAGCGCCTGTGAGCGTGCACGTGTCGGTCCACATGCACCTGGGTTTGTGTGTGTGCGCGCGTGCGTGCGCGATGTTTACACGGCGCAGCCTGCCGCTTACAGGCGGACTCGGGGCTGAGCTCACACACCCTGGGCACCTGTCACACACCTGGGCACCTGTCAGCTGAACTCACACCCCTGGGAATGGGTGTGCATGCATGTGTCTCGGCACGAATACCATGGGCTGAGGCCTGTGTACACGTGTGCGCAGTGTGGGGTCCCTGTGAGTCTGTGCTTGTGCCTGTGCGTCCACGCGATTCTGTATGTGTTTCTCCACTTTCATAGCAATCCACCCCTATTTTTTTTTATTGTGGTAAAATACACATGAAATAATATTTATTATTTTCATCGTTTGTAAGAATGCAATTCAGTGGCATTAAATGTTGTGTAATCATCGAAAATTTTTTCATCCCAAATAGAAAGTTTTTACCTATAAAACAATAATCTCTCTTTCCTCCTTCCCCTAGCCCCTGGCAACCTGTAAAGTGGCTAGAAAGGTCCCCCTTTTCCTATCTGATTTTACTTCCTGGTAAGTCCACCTTCGTTCTGGAGAGAAAGAACTTGAACTTGATCCAGTGACACCACTGGAAATGCAGTTCTTCCCCTCACCAGGCCCAGTGAGGCTTATTCCCATGCGGCACAGGCCCAGGGCCGCCATGGTCACTGTCTCTCTGTCCACCCAGCATGCCCAGGTACCTCTGCTAGCGCTTGACCTTGGGAAGTCCTCAGAGGGTCCTGTGCATGCGTGCACTGTTTCTGAGGTGGAGGTGGGGCCCATTCCTGGGAGGCCCACCCTGCAGGAAAGGAGTGCCACCCCAGCCCTGCTTCATACCTCGGAGGACCCCCACCCAGCGTGGCCTCCTGCGGTGCCCATGTGCAAAGCCCTACAGTCAGGTGGGGCATGTGGGCTCTGCCAAGAGAGAACTCACCGTCCCCCCGGGCTGCCAGCTCTCCCCGGGAAAGACATGTAGTCACTCAGGGTGGGAGGCAGTAAGTGGAGGCGGAATAAAAGGTTTGCACTTTCTAGGAATCATTTGAACAGGAGTTCAGAACATGAGAACTGGACATTGGCATCGTTGGCTCTAGAGGCTAAAGGCCATGGATTTCCAGACACGTGACCTGCCAGGTGGGGCCTCCAGAGTGTCCCTGAGGCCCATCCCTGTCCCTCCATGCCCACCGCTCTCCTCCACGTCTGCAAGGCGAGGCCACAGCCCTCTGTGGCCAGCCCGGCAGTCATGCAAGGCTCCTCTGCTCCGAGCTCTGCCACTCGCTGCGGAGAAGGGAGGGCAGCCTCTCTCAGCAGGCTCTCGTGTGGACTCCAGCGGGTATGAGCCCACAATCGGTTTCTGCCCCCTCAGGTACCCTCCCCCAGCAGGATGGGTATATTCTTGGCCGAATGCATAAGAATATGTGACACTCGGGTGTCAACACGCAATGTGTAAGCCCTGGAACCCAGAAGCTCCGCCTCCAGGAATATTCCCTACAGTAAATGTCCTCAAACGTAAAAGGCCCGTGTCCACGGGTGTCTGCACACGGGTGCTTATGGTGGGAAAGCTGGAAACAACCTCCATGTCTGTGAACAAGAGCACGATGAACAGAATCGCGATACAGCCGCACAGTGGATCCGATGTAGCAATTGCCAGGTGTACCAGTTAATAACTCGGATGTTGTAATCAAAGAAAACACGATCATTTCAAGAGAAACATCAAAAGTGCTTTATTCAAAGTCATGTTCATCACTAGCTACACATTTCCCCCATCATTTAGGTAATTTGCGGATACTGTCCCAATAGAACTTTTCTTGTTTTGAGGCAAACCATTCAGATACCCAATTTTCTTCGCACGTTTGAAGCGCTGCTCAGAAAGTGTGTGTGCGCCTTTGATCGGAACAAGTGGTCATCTGAAGGAGCAAGGTCTGGTGAATATGGCGGGTGGGTTCATACTTCCCAGGCAAGATCTTTTCATGTGCCTTTAAGTGGTTTTGAAGTGTGTGATGGTGTGTCATCATGAAGCAAAATTACTTGGCCGTGTCTTCTGGAGCATGCTGGTCCTTTCACGATCAAAGCATGGTTCAAATTGATTATTTGTTGTTTGTGGTGATCAGTATTAACGGTTTTACCTGGTTTTAGAAGCTCATCATACACCTCACCTTCCTGATCCCACCAAACGCAGAGCAGTGTCTTCTTTCCGAAGTGGTTTGGCCTTGCAGTCGATGTTAATGGTTGACCTGGATCAACCCACAATTTTGTGCATTTGGGATTCTCAAAGTGAATCCACTTTTCATTGCCAGTCACAATTCGATGCAAAAAAGACTTTCTTTTGTGCCGTTGAAGCAACATTTTATGGATGACTTTTTGGTTTTCCATTTGTCTTTCGTTCAGTTGATGTGGCACCCATTTTCTTCCCTTTAAAACAATTGGAAATTGTTTGCTGAGCAATGTTTAATCTTGCTGCAAGTTGTCTTTGAGTTTGACACGCATCTTCATCCAATAATGCTTGTAATTGTTGGTCTTCAAACTTTTTCGGTTGACCTGGACGTTCTTTGTCTTTCACATCGAAATCATCACTTTTAAAGCATTTAAACCAGCATTCACAAATATCTTGGGAAGGGGCAAGTTTACCCTAAGATTCCTGAAGTATACGATAACTTTCAGCAGCACTTTTCTTCAAAATAAAGTAATGAGTTAAAACTTCCCACAAATGCTCTTTTTTTTTGGCACGAAATCCAACATTTTTTAAAAAATATATTTTATTGATTTTTAACAGAGAGAAAGGGAGAGAGATAGAGAGCTAGAAACGTCGATGAGAAACATTGATCAGCTGCCTCTTGCACACCCCCTTCCGGGGATGTGCCTGCAACCAATGCACATGCCCTTGACCGGAATCAAACCTGGGACCTTTCAGTCCGCAGACCAACGCTCTACCACTGAGCCAAACCGGCTTCGGCGAAATCCAACATTTTTAAGCATAAAAATATCTAGGATGTTGACACCTTCAGCAAACTTGACATAGGAAGTTTTGAAGCTTGCTCTCAATACAACAAAATAGCATACATATCAAATCGCCTTTATATCAACATGTGTGTAACTCCACCTATTGAAAAAAATTCGCATTACTAACCGGTGCACCTGGTAAAACGATGATGCCAACCTTGGTCTATCGGCAGGTATGGATGACTGGCTTCTATGTGGGAGCAGCAGGCTGCCGGCCGGAGCAGCCCCATGTTTAAACAGTCAGTGCCTGCTTGCGGGGGCGGTGGAGGAGATTTTGGGGGCGATTATTTCTGAGGTGGGCTTTTAAGGACTTTTTACTTTCTCTGTTGCTTTGTGCAATGAGCTCGGGCCATTTTTACAGGACCTAACAAAGCCACTTTAAGAAGAAATTAATCTGTAACGCAAATGAAAGCTATGATTCAATCAAATTCAGATGCAGAAAGAAACAGTTCAGAGCCACATTTGGGGAGCAGGTGGGGGAATGGAGAAAGGAAGCCCTAGCCCTCCGAGTAGTGAGAGTCCTGGCACCGCCGGCTCAACCTCCCACTGAGCCCCTGGGGACCTAGCAGCTCCTCCCCAGTGGCAACCCGGAGGCCCAGCCAGGGGATGGGACTCGCTCAACGTCAGACCCCGTTTGGCGGGAAGCCCAGGGAGCCTGGAGCGCACAGTGCCCGCCTACAGCAAAGCGAAGCTGCCCAGCAACGCCTTCCCTGGGCTCTAAGGCAGCTCCCCTGGCCCCTCATCCCCAGGTGGCGTCAGTTCACACCTGGAGGCGGGGTGCTGGTGCTTTTCTAAAGCGATTCCGCTCCTGCTGACACACAGCGTGTCCCCTCTCTGGGGCCCAGGGCGAGCCTCTGCGCTGAGCCTGGGGCATAGTAGGTGCTCAGGAAACTGCAGACCCACTGAGAGCCCCCGGCTGCATGAAGCCCAGGCTTCCACTCACTCATTCGGGCCTCCTACCTCCTACAGTTATGACTCCAGCCTGTCACTTCCTCTCTCTCTCTCTCTCTCTCTCTCTCTCTCTCTCTTTCACACACACACACACACACACACACATACACACACCCTGCGCGAGCACACACTTATTCAAGGAGGTGCATAGAAGCAAGGACCTTCGGATCCGGCCACCTGTGTTTGGATCCAGGCCTGTTCCTTGCTTGTGTGGATCTGGAGGACTCACTCTCTCATTTTCTCATCTGAAAAACCAGGACGCTGCTGGCGCCCCCCTGGTGGGCTGCTGGGAGGGGAACCGCGAGGCGCATTCACTCCTCTCCTCCTCCATTCATGCCTGCACCCACAGTCCTTCCTGACGCCCCAGGGCCCGGCCCCTGGGAGGCCCGAGGAGCTGCTGGGGAGCAGGAAATCGGAGGACCCACATCCTGCCCAGGCCCAGCTGGCCTTGCGGATTCCAGAACTTTCCTCAGCGGCTGGCGAGCCTCCTCGGGGCCAGGAAGCGGAAGGTGCAGAAATAGAAACTCACAGCCAGCCGGTTGCTCCTTTTGCCGGGCAAGGAAGGGAAGCGGGGGGCTGGGGTGAGGCAGGAAGACGGGGTGCACAGGAGAGGGCGCAGGAGGAAACAGGGAGGGTGGGTCCTGGGGCCAGGAGGCCAAGGGTCTGCAGAGTCACGGCCTCATCGCCTCCGCAGCCACGGAGAGGCCATGAGTGTCCAGAACCAGGTCTGCCCTCCTGAACTCTGACCTCCCTCCCTCTCCAGGTGTCCCCACAGAACCTGCCAGAGAAGAGGCCTCCCGGGTCCCAGCTGGATTGGAGGGACACCTGACCCCACTCCCATCCCTCCACCGCCGCTGGCCGGGCAGCCTCCAGGCCCCGGGAAGGCGGTGCACACGCATGTGGAGGTGCCTGGCCAGGTCCGGGCTCGGCCTGGCTGCCCCTGCAGAGCCCCCTCTCCCGGCAGGGGCCAGATAGGACCCTGGCCCTTTGGTCTGGCCCTGGGCCAGGTCCCCTGAGCACAGGCATCCGGCTCTGGCCTCCCTGCTGGGTGCCCGGTGTGTGCGGCGGGCTGGGCGGGGCAGTGGGGGGGAGGGCCAGGGCTCAGTCCCGGTCTCCTGCCCTCGCTCCTGCGAAGAGGAGGGTGACAAGGGCCTGACGTGGGGTAGTCACACTCAGAGACCCCGCAAGGGCCTCCGGCTCTGCTACTCCAGAGCTTTGTTCTCCAGCCCAACTGTCAGGAGGAGACACTGCGAGACACCCCCCCCAGAGAGAATGCCTCCCCCAGGGACAGGCGGTCAGCAGGCAGACAGGGTCCTCGGGGGCCTGGTCACCCTCCCTTAGGACTGAACCCTGTTTCTCAGCCACAAGCCGGAGGCCCGCCCTCCCCACTGGCTCAGGAAGCCGGGATGCCTTCCACGCGGGGTCCCGGGAGAGCCCTGGGACAGAGGACATTTCAAACATGCACAGCTCATCTTAAAACGCACACCAAGGCCCGTGTCCCCAAGGCCACGCCAATCACATGGGCTCTTCCAACCAGGGCCTGAGCTCATAGTCCCTAAACGTCGTCTTTTTATTGGAATGATAAAAAAAAAAATTTTTTTTTTTTAAATGACATGATGTGTCTTTTAAATAGCACACGCTTTTCCGCTAATCAAGAAAAATGGGGCCTATGTTTTGCTGGAGTGACGCGATTTTTCCCCTCCATTTATTGTGCAGAGGAATCCGAGCGCCTGCAGCCTCCAAAGGCAGGAAGGGTGTAGGAAAAGTTCAGAATTAGCATTTCCCCAGGCTCCCTCCGAGGCGAGGGCCGAGCACCGGCCCAGTCTCCCGGCGACATTTTCCAGCTCGGAGCTCCGGCTTGTGTTACCGCAAGCTCATTTTTATGGCCCCGTTTTCCCGTAAAGCCGACAAGTTAAAAGGACGGGGTTTGATTGCATCTTGGCAGGGTCTGGGCTGGACTAGGCCCCTCCTGTCTCCCCCTGGACCCCCTCCCTTCCTTGGGCCCATTGGATGGTGAGGGGTCCGAGGTCCTGATCGATATATGGGCTTGGGGAAAGATAAAGCCAACTGTACTGCAGGCGAGTCATAGACTCTGTGCCCATTGGATGGTGGTGATTCACGAGGCTTCGTTAAACTTCAATGCGGTGGCGGGGGGGGGGGGGGGTGAGGGCATGGGGGGGCATGGACACATGTAACACCTTAATCATTAAAAAAAAACAACAACAACACAATGGACTTAAAAAAAAAGAATGACTTAATTATGAATATAGATTAGCTCATGTGAAGTGTTATGAATGTTCTTTATGAGAAAATTGCATATTCCAACTAAAATATTGTTCTAATGCAGTAATAAATATTTTTTAAAATGTTTTATTTATTTATTTTTTTTTACAGAGAGGAAGGGAGAGGGATAGAAAGCTAGAAACATTGATGAGAGAGAAACATCCATCAACTGCCTCCTGCACATTCCCTACTGGGGATGTGCCTGCAACCAAGGTACATGCATGCCCTTGACCGGAATCGAACCTGGGACCTTTCAGTCCGAAGCCGACGCTCTATCCACTGAGCCAAACTGGTTTCAGCAGTAATAAATATCTTCATGTTTAAAACATACACACACACACACACACACACACACACACACAAACAAACAAAAAACACACAAAAAAACCCCTCAACTCTACTGCTTCCTCTGCACCCACCACCTGAGACAGACCACCTCCCGCTCAGCCACTGGCCCCTCGGTGCCCAGGCACATGAGGCGGCAATGGAAACTTCCTGTTGACAACCTTGAACCTTGGCACTGGAGTTTAGGAGAGGAGCTAGGGGTAACAGTGCCAGAGGCCAAGACACAGCCAGGCATGCTTTCAGGAGGAGCGCCCCGGGCTGCATGGCCCCGAAGCCTGCTGTCCCCGGGCAGGAAGGGGGCCTGGGCAGGACCGGATGACAGGGCGGCGGTCAGGCATCAGGAGTCGTTGCTAGAATTTTCCCGGGGACACACCTCCCTGTCCCTGGGTACCCGGGTCTCTCTCACTTCCGCCCGGGAGAGGGACCAGGGATGTAGGAACTTGCTCACCAGGCACGGAGCTGAAGTTGTCCTGTCTACCTGCTCTGGGCCTGGGGACTCGCTGGGGTTGCGTCGACTGATGCAGCTCAGAGTGGCCACCGGGCACTGGAAACATGGCTGGTCTGCCCTGAGCTGGGCTGGAGAACAAAGGAGATGCAGCAGGGAAAAGGGAAAGTAAAATATTCCACTGAAATACTCGCCATGGTTCTTGCATATTGTAGCAATATGTTGGATATGTTGAATTAAATGGAATAGATGATCAGAATGTACTTTACCTGTTCTTTCTGCTTTTTCAAATATGGCCACCAGAAAGTTTTAGATATACATGAGTGGTCAGATTATTATGATCTCTGAATGCATAGTAATCTGGCCACTCAATATATATATATATATATATATATTAGAGGCCCAGTGCATGAATTCATGCATGGTTGGGGTCTGGCCAGCCTGGCCAGGGGGAAGGAACATGGGCGGTTGGCCGACCTCCCTGCTGGTCAAACTCCTAGTCGAAGGGACAATTTGCATATTAGCCTTTTATTATATAGGATATACACTGAGCGGCCAGATTATTATGTGTTCAGAGATCATAATAATCTGGACACTCCGTGTAGAGCTGATATATGAGGCTGGCATGATTGTCCTATTGCGAACACTGCTTAAGGGGAGCTGTCTCGAGCCTGGGGTCCTTGTCTGTCCCCAGGAGCTCTCCCCCAGGAGCCTCTCCCATCATCTCCTTTGTCTGCGTTCCTTTTCCCGGAGCACCTATCGCCACCTGACATACCACATGCACCTTCTGTTTACTCACTGTTTATCTGGTTATTGTTCATCTCCCTGCTCTACAGAATGCCAGCCCTTAGAGCCAGAGACTTGTCCTTCGTGCATCCTGGTACCTAAGGGTGTGTGGCACACACAGAATGCAGCCGGTATTCATCGAATGAATGGATGCATGCATGAATGAACCCTGGAGCTGATCTTGGACCAAGTTCGGGTGCAGACGACCCACAGATCGATTACCCCAAACACTGCAGAGACAGGAGAAGTCACCAAGAGGGAAAACTGGGGTGAAAAATTCCATCCATGGGCATGAATGACAGCTGTGGCCAGGTGCTGACGGGCAAGGGCTGGCCAGGAGCACAGGCAAATGGCAGTGGCTGCATCTGCGGGCCAGCAAGGACAGTGGACACATGTTCCTCTCCCTCTCGCTGAGCTTTCTGAGGGTCAAGGGGAACCGTCCACGTGGTTCAAATAAAACCTGACCACCCGGTGCTGCTGCTGTGCTGGAGGGAAGGACGGGACTGACCAAGACTGTCTCTGCTCAGCCACTGTCGGCAAGACCCTGCCAGCAGCTGCCACACGTCTCTCGGCCCCCCGTCCCGGCCACATCTGTCTCTGTGGTGCCTCAGTCCCGGCCGTGAATGCACCAGTCTTCCTCCCACTGGACAGTATCCAAACCAAGTGTTTTCCATTCCAACCTGGTCCACCCACGTAGGCGCCCTGCGTTAAGGCAGCCGGGTGGGATGGAGGGTCGTGGTAAGGAGCTGGCACGGGTCCAGCTGCGAGCTGGAAGCAGGGGCCAACGCCGTGCCCCGGAACCCTGCTGGCAATGGATTGTGCGGTGATAGGAAACCAGCACAGAGCGTCCTGAAAACCAGTACCTATTTGGTTCCAGAAAAGCTCCTGGCTCAGAGGGTTAGAGAGAGCCCCTTCCTTCCTTCCTTTCCTTCCTTTCTTCCTCCTTCCTTCCTCCTTCCTTCCTTCCTTCCTTCTTTCCTTCCTTCTTTCCTTCTTCCCTCCCTTCCTTCCCTCCTCCTTCCTTCCTTCCTTCCTTCCTTCCTTCCTTCTTCCCTTCCTTCCTTCCTTTCCTTCCTTTCTTCCTCCTTCCTTCCTCCTTCCTTCCTTCCTTCCTTCCTCCTTCCTTCCTTCCTTCCTTCCTTCCTTCCTTCTTCCCTCCCTTCCTTCCTCCCTTCTTCCTTCCCTTCCTTTCTTCCCCCTTCCTTCCTTCCTTCCTTCCTTCCTTCCTTCCTTCCTTCCTTCCTTCCTTCTTCCCTCCCTTCCTTCCTCCTTCCTTCCTTCCTTCCTTCCTTCCTTCCTCCTTCCTTCCTTCTTTCCTTCCTTCCTCCCTTCCTTCCTTCCTCCTTCCTTCCTTCCTTCCTTCCTCCTTCCTTCCTTCCTTCCTTCCTTCTTCCATCCCTTCCTTTCTTCCCCCTTCCTTCCTTCCTTCCTTCCTTCCTTCCTTCCTTCCTTCCTTCCTCCCTCCTTCCCCCCCTCCCTCCCTCCTTCCTCCCTTCCTTCCTTCCTTCCTTCTTCCATCCCTTCCTTTCTTCCCCCTTCCTTCCTTCCTTCCTTCCTCCCTCCTTCCCCCCTCCCTCCCTCCTTCCTTCCTCCCTTCCTTCCTTCCTTCCTTCCTTCCTTCCTTCCTTTCTTCCTTCCTTCCCCCCTTCCCTCCCTCCCTTCCTTCCTTCCTTCCCTCATTTGCCATTGATCCAAAACACAGTGGATCCTACTATGTGCTGGACATCAGGGCTCCCCAAATAGATCCGAAGTGGCCCTGCCCAGTAGGACCCCAGCATATGGTGATGATGTCACAGACCTACAGGACCACCAGCGCCGGCAGTGGGGAACCTGTAGAGGGCTCTCTCAGGCACACCGAGCTTTGGCCGCAGAGCCTGGGCTGGACCTCCCAGCAGAGGCTGCTCAGAACAGGCCACCAGGGTGAGGGGTCTGGGGAAGCTGGTGCCTGGCTGGTGGACCCTTGTCCACTCATGTCCATGAACAGGGCGCCCACTCTCCTGCCCGGACTCCATGCAGGCTTTGAGCTTCCCCCAAATCGTCTGTAGCTCCAGCCCCTCCAGGGAAGTGAGCTCTGCCCCTCTGTCCTCTCCAACTGCCCCTGTATGACTGGTCAGGTGAGTGACTAGCGACTTGTTATTCTGTCCCAGGACCATCCAAGTGACCGCCCGCCCACACCACTTGGACAGCTGTGTAGCCAGGAGGCACTGCCCTGGGCTCCCCCGCAGTTAAACATGACCCCTGACCCTGTCCCCTGCACCCAACACAGCCGTGCAGGGAGCAGGCCTGCCGCTCTTGTGGCCTCCCCACTTGTCAAGCCGACCTATGCTCAGCGGGCTTCTCAGACCAGAGCGGGCACAGATACATGCGGCAAGATACCCATGCATGTTCACATGCATAGACATACATGTGTGCATTCACAGACACATGTGTTCATGGTAGAGAGTCACACATTTACACTTGCACACATGTGCATGCCCTGTACATTCCCAGCTCCTTTTCCTTTTTTAAAAGAATTCTGATTATTTCTATAATTGTATTATTTACTTGTATGTTTAACCTGGGTGATTTTTTCTTTCCACCAAAATGTCGAAGGCAGAGATTGTTTCTCTTTTGTCTTCTATTTCATTACTAGCACGTGGCATGGTGCCTAGCACACAGTATGCTCAGTGGATGGATGGATAAATAGGTGAATGGATAGATGGATGGGTAGATGAATGGATAGTTAAGTGGATGGTTGATGGATGGTTGGATGGATGGATGGATGAATAAGTGTATGGATAGATGGGTAGAGAATGGATGGATGGTTGGATGGTGGATGGAAAGATGGATAGATGAATGGCAGAGTGGAGGGTAAATGGCTTTGAATCCTGGTTCTTCCACCTTTATTCTGTGACTATTGGTAAGTCAATTAAGCTCATTGAATCTCTGCTTCTTATTGGTAGAATAAATGAGTCCAATGCAACCCACCCCACAGGATTCCGTTGGTTGTCTGTCTTGCCCACTAGACAGTGCATCCTTGCTCCCAGCCCTATGTCCTGCACCGGGCTCTGTACCTACCAAGCAGTGAGCGATCAATAAATATTTTGTTGAAAGAATGAATATCCTGAAGGTTGAAGGAAAATCAGGGAAGACTCATTTGTCCAGCATCTTCTCCCTCACCACTTTGGCTTCTGTTTTACGCATCTTCTCTGTAAATGAACCGAAAACCTCAGTCCCTACGCGCTGGGCCAGGAGGCAAGTTGCCCTTGGAGCACGCTGATGAGGGTGAGGCCTGGAGGACTCCTGAGCCGCTGAGGTGGCGGCCGGCTGGACAGCCCCTCGCTCTCTGTTGGTTGTGAGGAAGCTGTGTGAGCCACATGGGGCCATTCTCTATGGCGGTGTGACCTCCCCTGGAGAACTGCTGTGCAGAGGCAGGCCCCGGGAGGGACAAAGACTGCCCTCTCCCTGCAGTGCGGCCTGTCCTCCTGGCTCTATGCTGCTGGGGGCTGCTGGGATCGGGGACTGAGGCGGGCCACAGGGTCAGGGAGGAGACAGTGTTGTGCAGTGAGCAGGGCTGCTTGCCATCAGGGGACTCTGCACCTCAATTTTCTCACCTATCACAGTGGGCAGCAGTGTCACCCTGATGTCCAACGCCAGGTGAAGAGCAAGCAGGTGCAGCCCATTCTCAGAAAAACAAGTTCCGTTTTGCTCTTGGCTGATCACACAGCTCACCAAGTCCAAGGGCCGTGGCTCCCGGTGCTGGGGAAACCCTTGGGGGCATCGTGGGTCTCAGCTCTCTCCAGTTCCCGCCCCTCCCAGGGCACTGGCTTCATCCTGGGCACGAGGCCTTGGGGCTTGGAGAGCAGCTATTCTGGGAGCAGAGAGGACTGAGAGGAGTGGTCCCTGGACCACTCTGGGTCTCTCCGCCTCTTCCCTGGGGAGTAGCTCCTACCCAAACCCTGCCTCCATTTACAAAGACCTCTCCCCTCCTTTTCTGCAGAGTCTCCTTGTGCTGTGTGGCTGGGCCTCTCTCTGAAGATGCAGAGGGTCTGCAGAGACTGGATGCTCAGGGTCTGGGGGTGAATTTCTGATAGCCGGACCACGAGGAGAGTGGGAAGGCTGTGGGTGGTGTGCAGGCTTCTGATGGAGCAAGTGGGGTTTGCCGAGATGGGAGAATAGGATGGGGGTGGCTGTGAGAGAACTGGGGAGAGAACCCAGAAGTCTGACATGTCTGGGAGACCCCAAAGGGAGATGTCAAGTGGCCGCCGGATACGAGGGTCGGAGGTCACAGGAGAAGTCATAGCTGCAGAGACAAATTTGGAAGTCGTCCGCTGGAGGATATATTAAGTCCATGGGAACTGATGAGATCACCCGGGGAAGAAGGAAGGGTCCAGAGGAAGAAGGAGAAACCAAGGTCCAAACTCTGAGGAGCCCCAGGAACTCTGCCAGGCGGAGTCTCAGGGGTCACGGGGCTTGTGTGTCTCAGGCACCGTGGTGTCCCTGACCTCGGAGCAGCACCTGGCTCCCACTAGCTCCTTCCCGTGGGGGGTCTGCAGGGGAGCAGTTGCAGGGGGAGCAGGAAGTGGGGAGAAGCCGGGAGAGGAAAAGGCTGCAAGCAGGCGTGGCCTCCTGGACGCACTTCCTCTGCCTGGGAAACAGAGGACGGAGAAGAGGCCACGCAGAGTGGCTGTCACCACTGCTGAGGGCCCTTCCGGAGGGGAGGGCAGGTAGACTGGAGCGAGTGTGGGGACCCGTGACGAGCAGAGAAATGAAGGCAGGTGGAGGGGGTGAGGAGGGGGTGGAGGGAGAAAGCTGAGTGGTGTGTGGGCCAAGAGGACCATTCAACAGAGAGGGAGAGGTGGCGGATGCTGGAGGGAGAGCAGAGTCGGGGGCAGGAAGGCCTTGAGGTGAAGGAGGGGTCTGAGCAGCAGCGGAAACCAGGGGAACAGACACTGGACAATGGGGAGACTGAGACAAATGGGGAGAAATGGCTGCCAGACCACACAGCCGGGGAGGGGCGCCCAGGTTTGAACTCGGGCCAGCCCAGGAGCTCGGTTAGGCTCAGGATCAGCGACCCCGTGGGCTCTCCTCCCCTGGTTTCTAATCGCCCCACAACGGAGCTTCTCGGCCTCTGGCTGTGATTGCAACTTAAATGCTCAGATCAGGGAAGGAAGCAGCAAAGCAGCTCCTCCATCTCATGCCCTCACCCTCCTACCCCCGACCCCGGCCAGCGCCCCTACCCCAAGCCGCCTCTGGGCCTGCAGGGTCCTCGGGACCGGACCGCAGCCTGCCCAGCGGTGGGCTTCTGCTGCTGGGCGCTGAGGCCCGGGAGGAGGCGTGGGAGGCGGGCTCAGGACAAATTCCTGGGGCCCAATGGTGCAGGGTGGGAAGTCCCACCTCCAGGAGGTCAGTGACTGAGGCATTAGAAGGACCCTCCTGACAGAGGTGAAACCTGAGACCAGGGCTGCTGGTGAAACCCCAGCCAGACAAAGGCTCCCAGCAGGAGGCCTGGGCTCAGGAATGGGGCAAAGCTTGGGGGGCTCTGGGAGGGTGGGCTGGCCAGGCTTTAGGCAGCGTGTGCCTTCACGTCACAGGTGCCCAAATACCGGCTCCATGATGCTCCCCAAAGAAAGGATGCTGGGAAGGAGGGACCAGAGCCTGGAGGGGAGGGGGGTCTGCAGGCCAGATGCCTTCCCAGACAGGGGCCTCCATCCTGAGAGTCACCCCCTGCCTGGGCTCCAGCAGATGTGGGTGTCAGACAGCCCTGGGCACTTAGACTGCTGCTGCTCTGTGCCCGGATGACCCTCTTGCCCTCTCTGAGCTTGGTGTCCTGTCTGTATGTGAACCCCCAATTTCGATGTCAGGGACGAAGGCACCTGGCCAACTCACCTCACAGGTGCCGAGATACCCACTCCATGATGCTCCCCATCTAACTGCCCCATCCGTATCCTGGGCCCTGGGCAGGAAGAGGGCTGCAGGCACCGGGCAGGGCCAGCTCCTGCCGCCTGGTCCCCCGCAGAATTCCCCGGGGTGGGCGGAGGGGCGGGAGGGTGCCGCCAGGAGCAAATTGCATTCTTGAGGGTTTTTTACAATCTGCCTCTTGTCCTTTCCCTTTTGTGCCCATCCCTTTCTTCTGCTGCCGCGCTCTTCCGAGGCCTCTGAGGAGCTAAACGCCGGGCGGCGGCGGGGTCTGGGGCTCTGCGGGCCGGCACTCATCTCCCCCTCTGATCCTGCTTTGTCCCAGGCTGGCCTCCGCAGCCTTCAAACAGCCCCAGAGCCCCCGCGAGCCCCTCTTTGCATAATCCAGTGGAATCTGCCAGACAAAGGCCTTTAGCAGCGCCTTGGGGTGATAGGTAACCAGGGAACGGGGAACCCGACCAGGAGGAGAGAGTCTGGCCCAAGCTGCCTGTTTGAATAGGTCCAGGTTATCCGAAGGGTCGGGAACGGGACGCGAATGCCGCCCCCCGGTTGCCCTGGAGCCTCTGGATTCTCCTGCTGGTGGGTTGGTTGGGCTGCCCGGCGTCCTTCTGGCTAACCAGAGGGCTGCTCGGTCAGCTGACCGGCTGGGCCAGGAGCTCTGGCCTCCCACATCGTCAACCCGCCGAGGAGCGTTAGAACCCCCGGCCACCCCACAGGCAGGGGACACCGGTGTCTTCCCTGGTGTCTTCCCAGCCGCATCAGCCGTGCACCCCTGTCTGCCCCGCGGCCCATGAGCCAGCGCTGGGAGAGCAGAGGCCGCCTCCTCAGGGGCCGGCCTCCTGTGGAGGAGACAGAGAAGCCCAGACAAGTACGCACAGCCCCACGGCCTGAAAGTAAGACTTCAGAAGGTGGTGTGGGCCGAGCTGTGTGTCCCCCCCACCCCACCCCGATTCCGATCCTGCAGGCCTGACCCCAGCACCCGAGAACGCGACCGTCTTCGGGGATGGGTCTTTCCAGAGGCGATCGAGTAAAAGGGAGGCCGCTGGGGTGCATCCCGATCCCACAGGACGGGCGTCCTTGTAGGAGGTCAGGACACAGATGTGCACGGAGGGACGGCCGTGGGGGAACACGGGGGGAAGACGGCCGTCGGCACGCCAAGGAGAGAGGCCTCGGGAGGAGCCAGCCCTGCCCGCCTCTGGATTTATTTATTTTTTTTTACCTCCGGCCCCTGGGACTGTGAGGCCATACATCCCGGTCATCTAAGGCCCATGAGCAGGTGAGCACAGGTACCAGAGAGCATGAGGGTGGCGGCTTCAGGGGGTGGGCTGGGACCCCCTCTCTGGTGATAAGGGCCAGCCCCGAAGAGCTGAGGGGAGTGGGGCGGTTCTGAAATGAGGAAGAGCTTGGCATGCCCCCCGAGCGAGCTGAAGGCCAGAGCCAGCGAGGACGAGAGAGGCAGGGGAGACGGGAGGCAGGTGGGAGGACCAGGCCTCGAGGGCCGTGCGAATGGATCCCAGGTGGGCACTGACCTGGTCTTCCCCTCCCACAGGCCACTTTGCCCACAAACACCCTTCCCGGCGAGGCTGCCCATCTGTGCAGAGCTGGTTTGCCTCCCAGAAGGCAGCTGTCTTCTGGAATGTTCTCCCACCAGATCCGCCCTCCCGTAGCTATGGGGTTAAGGACCACGAGAGCCTTTCCTTGGGTTTTGAGCTGCAACTGAACCCAGACCACGCTCCTCATGCCTCAGCGCCCCGCCTCCTCTCGCTCCCCCATCGCTGGTTCTTCTGACTTGCTCTTGGATCCCGGTTCTGGTCCCTGGTGCTCCCACGCTTCGGGGACTGGAAGGCTGTGCCTTTTCCTTCCTGCAGGGTGGCCGTTCTCTCCGCTCAGCCGCACTGAGGTTCTCTGGGTGCACTGTGCTGGCACACGGGCGGAGTCAGGGGGTGAACATCCAGTGGCCCCGCTCAGCACCCTGGGCCATGGGCTCCGCGTGTCCTGGGGCTGCAATTCCGAGCCAAACCCAGTGCGGAGGGCGCACCAGCAGCCAAACCACAAGCACAGCTCAGGGTCCTCCTACACCATGGCCTCCCCTTCCCAGGGAAACTGGGGCTCACAGAGGGGAAGTCCCTTGGGAACCCCCAGGCAGCCCCCTGGCCACTGGGCTCCGGGGGCGGTGCTCGCCCCTCCCTGGGTCCCGGGACGTGTCCCCAGGCCACAGCGTGGCCCCACGGTGCCCAGCCCCAGGGGCAGTTCCCACAGGGATAGACCAACGGGCTGGCCTAGCATCCCAGGAATGTGACGGCACCCGTGCCGCTGACCCCAGCCCAGGGACGCATTCTGTCCGCCCGGGGCCCTCCTGCCCGGCCCGCCAGCCCGCAGCGTCGCCGGGTTCCCAGGGCCACGGCATTCACCGTTAATTAACCAGGCGGATGAATGAGGCCCCGGATGAACCAGGGGCCGCGGAGGGGCCCGCGCTTCCCAGGCCTCCAGAGCGAGACTCAAAGGGCCTGGCGACAGCTGCTCTGCAGCCAGGAAAGAGGGACAGAGACGGAGGAGGGCGAGGCAGAGAGAAGGGGAAACAGGCTGAGAAGGAGAGAGACGGACAGACAGAGAGAAAGGGACAAGGACAGAGACAGAAAGATGAACAGAGACGCCAAGACAGAGGAATCTCCAACCCTAACGTTCTCTTCCAGTCTCCAACCCCATTGGAGGGTCCCCCGGTGAGGGCAGGGGATCCCCCTGTTGGTTGTTTGCTCCCCAAAGGGCTCCGGAGAAGCGTGGGTGCTCCCAGGCCTTCTGTGAGCACCTTTGCTGGCCTACTGGCTCCCACATGACCCCCAGAGGCGCGGGAGAACAGGACTGCAGGCCTGGCTGCACAGGCCCCAGAAGGCCTCGCGGCAGGTCTGGGAGCAGAGGAAGGACACAGCCCACTCCCCCTGAACGCTTCCTCCCCTCCCCGCTGCACTGGGGTCCAGCCCCCAGACCCAAGACCCCACCCAGAGCTCAGGTCTGGTCACAGTGGGGGCCACACGAGTTAGGCTCGGACCGGCACCCTCCCCATCTATTTCTCCCATCGGCCCTACAAAACCGGCAGGCGGCTCCATTTCCCGGAGAGGAGCCTGAGGCAGGACAAGATTAAAAAGACGGGGGCCAGGCCGGCGTGGCTCACGGTGGAGCATCGAACTATGAACCAGGAGGTCATGGTTCGATTCCCGGTCAGGGTATATGCCCAGGTTTCAGGCTCAAGCCCAGGGTGGGGTATGCAGAGGGGCAGCCCATCAGTGATTCTCTCTCATCGTGGATGTTTCTACCTCTCTCTCCTTTTCCCTTCCTCTCTGAAATCAATAAAAAATTTATTTAAAAAAAAAAAAAAAAGGCGAGGGTAAAATCACCAAGTTACAGGGGTAGCGTCTGCTGCCTTCCTCCGTGCACCCTGACTCTTCGAGGAGACGGAGTACATAACTGTGCCTGTCCTGGTGGGCACAGAGCCACGTCAGCCCGGGCAAGAGCAGAAGGAGAGATGGCGAGAACCACTTAGGGTGCTGGTGGCTCAGGCGTGGGCCGGTGTGCAAACCTCAGCCTTTCCCAGCCGAGGTGCTGAAGGCTCCGCTGTTCCCTGGTGAGCCAGACATTGGCTCCAGGCCCAAGGCGGGCGCAGCAGGGTCTGCATGGTGGGCACCGCTGCCCACGGCCCTGGCAGCCCTTGGCCTCATCGGGGAGCGGGGCAGGTGCTGGGGACCTGGCGAGGTGTCCTGGGGACAGGCAGGCTGTGGGAAGTGTGGACGCTCCTGGGAGGTCCTGGCAGGCCCAGCACCAGCCTGGGACAAAGGCCAGCGTGCCAACGAAGTCAGCCCCGGGACCCCCCGCTGGTGCCCAGGCGAGCGGGACACTAACTCTGGGAAGTCACATGCCCACCTCTTGGGTGTGCAGGAGGCAGCCAATGGACGATTCTCTCGTCACTGATGTTTCTTTTTTTTCTTTTTCTTTTTTATTGATTTTTTACAGAGAGGAAGAGAGAGGGATAGAGAGTTAGAAACATCGATGGGAGAGAATCATCGATCAGCTGCCTCTTGCACACCCCGGACTGGGGATGTGCCTGCAACCAAGGTACATGCCCTTCGCTGGAATGGAACCTGGGACCTATCAGGCCGACACTCTATCCACTGAGCCAAACCGGTTTCGGCTCGTCACTGATGTTTCTATCTCTCTTCCTTCCTCTCTGAAATCAATAAAAAATATATATTTTTAAAAAAATAAAGTGGGGGTGACTCAGCACTCCCGGGGCTCGTCATGAGAAGTAGCCAGGAGCCCAGGAAGCAGTCTGCACAGTCCTGGTGCTGTAGTTCCTGACGTGGTCAGCCAGCCAGGCACCGGGTGGGTGCACTGGGGGTGCATCCGCTGGTCAGGGGAGAAATGCCACTCTCCAGCTCCCCAAGCTCTCAGCCCTCCCCAGGGTGCACCCTGGCATTTAAGGCCTTCCCTGCAGGGCCTCCCCCTGTCCCAGAGTCTGCCGAGCCCGGTTTTCCCGAGCAACGGGGTCTCCCCGTGAAGAGCAGGCTCCGCTCCGTCAGACACTCGATCCCTTCATCTGGGGAGGGGAGGCCGGAAGCAGCCCCTTAGCCACGCTCTCCCCAACACGCATTTGTAAACACATGCCTCCTTCATAACATCAGCAAGCAGCGCATGTTTTCCTACTTAGCAGGATGTGCAGCTGAACGGCTGGGTTCCCCCATGGCGGCCCCAGCCCTCACATGCACCGGGCATGTGCAGCCAGGACAGTGGTCGGCAAACCGCGGCTCTCGAGCCACATGCGGCTCTTTGGCCCCTGGGGTGTGGCTCTTCCACAAAATACCACGGCCTGGGCGAGTCTATGTTGAAGAAGAGGCACTAGAAGAAGTTTTTAAGTTTAAAATGTTTGGCTCTCAAAAGAAATTTTAATCATTGCACTGTTGATGTTTAGCTCTATGGACTAATGAGTTTGCTGACCACTGAGCTAGGATAAGGCCAGTGATGTGTGTGTGTGTGTGTGTGTGTGTGTGACCAAACCCCTCCGGTTTGCAGAAGTTCACGGCAGTGTGTGCGTCAGGAGCCCCCTCCCTGGCCCTCCTAACCCTGGCCGGTAAAGAGGCAGCCTCTCCCCAGCCCCCCCTGCCTTTGTCCCCTGGGCAGGCTGCCTTCTCACGCTGGAGGGCTGCAACGCTCTCCCTGGAAAGGAAGTCCGACTGGACCCTAGGCAAAGAAATGCGTTTCTAACCACACACCCTGTCGCAAGATCTTGAATGTCCACAGTGACAGGGCAGGGAAGCCCAACGGCTATTGTCAGGAGCCGCTGCCAAGCCTCAGGATGACACAATTGACCAGAACCCTGAACGGTGGGGGAGAAGTAAGAAATCCCTCCCTCCTTCCCTCTGGTGGAGGGGGCTCCGCTAGGTAGGCGGTAGCTGCAGGCAGCTGAGACTGCCATTCATAGCTACGGAGACAGGCTCCACGCTGAGCCCGAGCCGGCCGCTGATTGGTCCTCCCCGCCGGCCGCCCCGCCAATCCGCTGTCTGGGAAGCTGGGCCATTCATGAAAGCGGTTGCGGAGAGGAAGCTGGGGGCAGGGGAGCGCTAGGTTATCTCTGTCCTGGTGGGGGCAGCTGGCCCTCCTACGGCCCGCACAGCTGGGGCCCCTCGCAGGGAAGAGCCAGGCTAGAGGCTGAAGAACAGGCAAGCTTTCTGGAAGCGTGTGTCCCCCCCCTTCGTCCCCCACCGCGGGGCAGAGCCTGGCAGCCAAACGCCGCCTCCTTCAGCCAACTGTGGCCATGAAGTCATTTTCTTCCCCTGCTGATTAAAATCATCTGTTTTCAGTTCCCTGACAAATTCATTGAGTTCCCTCCAAGTCTGGGGCCCCTCGGCTGCACAGTCTGCCTCTACCGCTGTGGCCCAGACCCACACAGTTTCGTCTCTTTGGATTCACACGGGTTCTGGTTTCCAGAGGCCCGGCGACAGGCCCGTTTGTGTGGGCCACGTCCCCCGCCAGGCTGCGTCTGTCAGGGCTGTTTTGCTGGCCCGGCCGTGATCCCCAAGATTCCTGGGGCCCCAGATGACAATGTGGCCAAGGAAAGGCCCAGAACCCTGCACATTTCTCATAAAAGGGAAACGGCCACGTGGAATGCTGGCTCTCCCTCCCTCATTTCCTCTTGGGATGCAGCAAGCGGTTTAAACACACACACACACACACACACACATTCCCGGGGCCCCACCTGGAATTCTATTTGGAACCGTCAGCACTGGGGAGGAGGGGCAGGGTGGGGTCTACCTTTGCATTTAACCACGGCAACTGCAGGCCTCGGAGGCCCCCTCTGTATCATGGGTGTAAAAACACCTACCCCTCTGTCACGGAGGAGCACAGGCCCTGAAGTCAGGAGCACAGGGCGCCTGGTGTGGGGAGGGAGCTCGGTCACTGGCTGCTTGCTGTTATCATCGGTGAGGTCGGTAGTGACTGCCCTGGAGGGCAAAAGGGAGCTCAAGTTCCATTTCTGGTGCCAGGATGGGATCACGACACTGAGCCAGCAGAGAGCAGTGGGCTCTGGAATTCTGGGGAGGTCCCTTCTTTCTTTCTTTCTTTTTTTTTGGCGGGGGGGGCGGCCCCTTCTCAAGTTGCAGACATCCCCACGCACACTGGAGCCACCAGGAGTGTGGGCACGGGGAGAATTTTTCTCAATGGAAAGATTTCTTCATGCCAAGTGTTTCGCAAACCCCTCCTGGGTGATGGATAATGAATCTTGGGCTCTTGATTTCCAAGTGCATTACATAAGCCTAAGAGGCTGCTTCCCCCCCCCAAAAAAAAAAAAAAAAATGTAGGTATGCAGCTAGAGAGAGCGGGTGGGCAGGCAGCTGTCCAAACGCTCAGCCACCTGTCCGGGCCAGCAGGACTCCCCGCCCTCCGGCCTGTCAGAACCGTGCTGGGAATGCGGAGTAGATCTGGGAAAGGGGTGCCAGAGCAGCCGAGGGCCGGGCCCTCTCACAGGCCTCTCCAGACAGCCGGAGCCCCTCCCCGAGGCAGGGGCCCAGATGGCACCCCCGGAGCTTCCGTGTTTGGGGCGGACAGAGAAGGGACCTCCAGCCCGTGTGCACCAGGGTTGACTCTGCAGCATCCATGCGGCGAGCGGGCGCACACGGAGGGCAGCGGCGTGGCCCCCCTCCGTGGCCCGTCTCTTAATACCACGTGAGCCCCGGAGGTGGGGGCGGCAGGGAGCAAATACAGGAAGTGGAAGAGGAGCTTGGCCGAGTGGGGGAGCCAGATTTCACCACTTCCCACTTCTGCTGGGATGAATGGGCTTCTCTTTTTATCTGTTTTCCTGAGTGAAAGGCGAAAGGAAGCCCAGGGCTTTCCTGGTCTGGCTCAGCGTCTCGTGCCTTCACCAAGGCAAACACTTAAAAGCACCCAGGGACCATCTTCATGCGGAGTCAGAGGCGAGGCGGAGCCCCCGGGAACTTCAGAGTGGTCCCTTACCTTCCCGGGCCTTCCTTTCTTATTGCAAAATGGTGACCCGAGCGGACACTCAGCAGCCACGGGTGAAAACAGGCTGGAAAAGCCTTCAATGCCAGCAAATGCAGGTGTTAGCGTGTTCTGTGGTCCCAGTGCTCACCCCAGGAGCGCAGGCAGGGCGTCTGGAAGATGTAGGTGTGCCCTGCCCTCCGTAGTTGAAGCCTCAACCCCCAATGTGAAGGTATTAGGAGGAGGGGGAGCCTTTGAGGTGATTATGTTGTTTTTTTTATTTTTCTTTAAATATACTATATTGATTTTTTTACAGAGAGGAAGGGAGATAGAGAGCTAGAAACGTCGATGAGAGAGAAACATTGACCAGCTGCCTCTTGTACACCCCCTTGACCGGAATCGAACCTGGGACCTTTCAGTCCGCAGATCGATGCTCTACCGCTGAGCCAAACCGGTTTGGGCTGGGGTGATTATGTTTAGCTGAGGCCATGACGGCGGGCCCCCAGGACAGGATGAGTGCCCTTGTGAGGGGAGGAGGAGACACAGAGCTGTCTGCACGCGGGCACCCAGGAGGCCATGTGGGTCGGAACCCGGAGGTGGGCCCTCCCCCAGCACCGACCCTGCCGGCACCTGGGCCTCGGAACGGTGAGGAATAATGTTCGTTGTTTAAGCCCCGAGTCTGTGTGCTGGGTTATAGCAGCCCAACGAATAGCACACCTGCATTTGGAGGTTTTTCCCCCAAACCCCCCAGGTTTTGAACCTCCACATCTAACCGTCACTCTGGTGAGGGATGGTGTGGGAGTGCCCGCTGGCTAAGCGAGTCTGTGGGAAGCTGGGCCCAGGCTTGGTCCCGGTTGGGCGGGTGACCCTCCAGGTAGGGGTGGTTGAGAGGGAAGGTCCGTCCATGAGGAGGGATGAAGCAAACAGGACAAAACAGACTGGGGTTGAGCCAATCCTGAGGCTGGTACCGCTCTGGCCACCTGTCTGGCCCCCGGAGGCCACCGGGAGGGGGCAGGGAGCGGAGCCTCTGACTGGATTGGGGTTCCGCCTCGTGCTGTCCCTGGGACCGCTCAGGAGCCTTGTCGCAACGGGGCCCGTGCATGCTCTCTGTCCTCCGCCTGCTGCATCATCACAGCGTGTCCAGGCGCCATCCTGCCTCCCTCCCTCAGATCTGTGTCTGCTGCCACCTCCTCCAGGGAGCCTCCCCTGACTGCACGCCCATCTGGCTCTCCGTAGGCCTCCACGGGGTTGTCTTCCCCGGAGCTCTGGTCGCCTTCCACGGATGAATTTATGTCACCGAAACGACCTAGCCACGAGCCACGGCCCAGCTCTGAGCCAGCTTTCAAAGGAGGAAATGAGACGTGCATCCCAGGGCGAGCAGGCCCGGCCTCCGGCCTGAAGCGTCCTGGCCGCTCGGGAAAGCCAAGCAGCCTGCTCACGTGTGCGGGCACTTTGCATGCTGCACCAGGTGCCGAGCCTCCTGGCAGCCCCCTGGCATCTGGTGCCGCCCTTGGGTGGGGGCAGGAGGTGGGCCGAGGCTCTCGCTGGGGCCCCCTCCCTCTGCCCGTGGCTCCTCCCAGGTTCCCAGGGCTCGTGGGAACGGCTGACCAGCTTATCAGTCGCCCTGACAGAGTCAATCATGAAAAATCAAGGTATGCCTCAACGTGGAGGAAAGCGATCAAGAATGATACTTGTCTTTTTTTTTTTTTTTAGTTTGAAAAGATTTCACCTTCGACAGGGGAAAACTGGCTGTGGGAGGCAGGGTGCAAGAAGGTCCCACAACTCTGCTGGGCCCGCAGGGACCGTCCTGCGGGGAGTCACTGTCCCAAGGAGCCGAGCCTGCGGGCGGGCGGAGCGTGGAGATTCTAAACATAGCAGCCGGGGTGGGGAAGTGAGAACCCTCGTTTCCTACCCCCACCGCGTGGTCAGCCCCAGCGCAACCCCATCCCTTCTGCTCCTGACTTTCGGGGGTGGGGTGGAATGCCGGGACGGCCAGAACAACAGGAGCGGCGTTTTTCAAAGAATCGTTGCATCAAGCATGCAGCCTGGTACAAGCATGCAGCCCGGTATAAGCATGCAGCCCGGTACGCGTGGCCGGCGTGCACGCAGGCGTGGGTTCCCGGGGCAAACCCCTGGGGCTCGGCTGGCGGTGCCGTGCCGACCATGCAGGGCCCAGATCTGAGAGCCCCTGACTGCCTCCATGCCCTCTCCTCCCCTGAGCACTATGTGTCCCTCTGGGGACATGGACTGTCCCCAGCTCAGACTGGGCCGTGGTTGCCAGGAGGAGCAGGGGCTAGCGTGTGGCGTGCTCAGTCGGGCACAAAGCTCCCGGTACGCGGGGGCCTCTGGGGGCATCACCGAGGGCAGCAGAGGAGATGCCACAGCCAGCGCTCAGCCACCCATTGCTGTGACCACAGCGCCTGTGTGGCCTCCCTCCCAGGCCTGGCTCAGGGCGAGGGGGGCCGCCTCCCAGCTCTCAGCTCTCCGCCCAGCTTGACAACAGAGGCCAATTCTGCCTGCCTTCAAGCCAGGCGTTCCCGGCGGCTTTTCCTGCCCGCGTCAGAGCGGGGGTGGGCCGAGCCATGGAGCCCAAGCTCCTAAGTCTTGCCCCCAAAAACAGGCCCTTTTCCCTGTGTCCGGAGCTCTGTGTCCAAAGCAGACGGAGCCTCTGGAAGCTCCCACTGGCCATCCTCTGTGGGTCAAGCCACAGACAGAGTCCCAGCACCCAGGGTGACACCTGGCCTGGGCTTCCTGCTGGCTCCTCTCCCCTCACTGGGCGAATGGCGTGCCCGTTGGGAGCCTGAGCGGGGCAGACTCTAGGTGTGTTGGGCCTGGCAGGTGGGGCACTCCAGGGTCAGCTCCTGCTGCCTTGACCCCAGGGAACCTTCCAGAACACTCTCCCCCCACCTCTCTGGGAGCCTGTGGCCAGCCAGCCCAGCTAGGGAGCCTGGGCCCCTGCCTTGGGAAGGCCATGCCCGCTGCGAGAATTGTCAGGCCACCGGGCGTGAGTCACAGGCTGCTCGGGCAGCGCCCGCACACTCAGGGCCCGGGCCGTTTCCTGCAGATAAGTGGTGAGCACAGGGGAACCTGGCCAGGGAGGGGCCCCCCTGGGAGCCGTGCTTCCTTCAAAGCCCCCGCGCGCTAATGGGCCATTCCAGGCATAGTTTCACCGGCATTGAGGGATTTCCTCATCAAAATAAACTTCCTCCCGAGCTGTCTTCATTTTTGGCATCTGATACAGGACCCTTTTTTTGGTCTCATTTATTTATTTTCCTTTCCGCTCAGAGACTTGAGGAGGGTGGAGCACTGGGCCGGGCTGCGCTGTGGGTGGATGGGCAGGTGAGGACGCAGGAATGTTCCAAAGTGCAGCGGCAGGCTCCAGCCGCCCCTCCCTCCCACCTCCTTCCCAGGGGCACCTGGCTCCTGGCTGGGAGAGGCATGGTCAGGGCGGTTGTGGAGACCTGCTTGGTTGGGCAGGGGCCCATGGGGCCATTGGGGTACCCTACAGGGTCCCCACCAGGCCACCCTATAAGCCCGGGGCCCTCAAGGTGAGGGTCAGCTGAAACTGGCTGGGAGGCAGCTGAGACATCGCAGGCCTCTGGATGGGTTTGCTCCCTCTGGCCCCAGAGGGTTTGCTGAGGGGCGCAGGGCATGAGGTAAAACCTGGAGCTGGAACGGGATCTCTTGGCAACTGCCTCCTGGAAATGAGCCCCGTGTTAGGGGCCCTTGGGCGTGTGGCCCTGAGGGACAGCGAGACTGGCCGTGTACCCATCTCCAGATCCGGATTGCTTCCTGTGCCTCCACATGTCCTCGAGGGCCCTTTGCAGCCACAATAGGCGATTTCCTGGACGATCTGCAGGAGCCTGGAGTTGACAGGCCTCACTTTGAGGATGAGGGTAGATAACACAAGTCTTGTTTGGGGCTGGACGATTCGTCAGGAAATGAGGTGGAACTGGTGCCACTGCTGGTTATTTGGGGGAAGCGTCCCTGGAAGGCCACTCTGGGCCTCTGAGGACAGCTGAGCAGGCCCAGGCCAAATGTTTTGGAATCAAGTAGTTCATAATATTCTTATCCTCATGTCTGTAGGGTCTGTAGTGATAGCCCCTCTTTTTTTTTTTTTCTTTTTTTTTTTCATGATTCACTTTTGTGGTTTGTGTTCTTGCTCTTTTTTTTCTTGATTTACTTTTCTGATCTTTTCAAATAATAATAATTAAAAAAAAAGCTTTTCGCTTTGTCAGTTTCCTCTATTATCTCTCTACTTTGTGTTTTATGCCTCACGCCCAAACCCTTTATCTTTGTGACTTTCTTCTTTTTATTTTACCTTGGGCTTATTTTGCTCCTTCCTTCTCTAGTGCTGTATGGAAAATCCTATGTCGTGATTTTAGACCTCTCTCTTTTCTAACGTAAACATCTAAAGGTACAAGCTTCCCTTTGAGCACGATAGCTGCATTCCTCACCATATCAATAGTTACACTGCCCAAGGCAGGTTATTAAAAAAAAAAACAAAAAACAATGAAGCTTCCACTCAATCTCTCCCCTCCCCCGATGCTCAGCCCTGGATGCCAGCCACCATCTTATGAGGAAGCCCAAGTCACAGGAAGAGGCCGTATGGAGGTGGTCCAGCCACCAATCCCACATTACCTGTTAGACGTGAGTGAGCCAGCCTTCCCTGCCTTGCCCTGTCCAAACCCCTGAGCCACAGTATCTGTGAGCGTAACCAATGGTGGGGTTTGTACCAGTTGTTTTGGGGTCATTTGTATACAACCACGGTAACTGGTACATGGGGTTTTACAACAGATTGCCAGAGCCAGCCCCACACGGGAAAAGGAGACTGGCCCTCAGAATAGAGAACCTGGTGACAGACGGTTCCTACCTGGGGCGGGAGGCAGGGTAAGAAGGAAGACCAGGAGTGGAAGGTCAACCTTCAGTTGGCCAACCCTCCCCAAGTCATGAGAAGGAGCCCATGCTTTCAGGGGGACAAACCCCATCCTGCACCCCTCTTCCTTGCACCAACTGGAGTCTGAACATGCAGAGAAGGAGCAAAGTGGAGCAATTTCTGGCCTGGCCAGGGAAGGGGGCTGCAGCTCTCCGCAGACACCTCCTTCTGCAGGTGAATGCAAGAACGGCTCAAATCCAAAGTGCCGCCTTGGGTCCAGTCTCTGGCTTCTTACATTCTGTCTCCCCCATCCTCTTTGCCTCCATGTCACGATGTCTATGCTACCTGCACCCTTGCTGCTCCACACCTGTCCTTCCACCAGCAGCACTGCATGGCTGGACAGCTGGCCAGAAAGGTGGGACCCTTGCTAGCCTCCAATCTGCTGAGTGAGAACCTGCAGGATTCCCCAGGCAATCTGCAGGCTCCTACGCTGAGTCGTCAGCAAATCGGCTGGCTGGAAGAGCAGAGGGACACCCAGTTCTGTGGGGAAGTCAGAGCACAGACACCCTGCTAAGCACAGCAGGTGCCCTAGGGAGTGCCAGCCCTACGCCGCTGCACGTGCACACGGATGTTGAGGGGAACCTCAAGTGGCATCAGCATATGGGGTGGCAAATGGGCTGGTGGATGTTAGCCAGTGCTCTGGGCTATGTGACAAGAGTGTCTAGACTCTGTAGGAGAGAACTCTGTGATCAATTAATAATGTCTGCCGGGGCCAAAAGAGGCATGGTGCTGTGTGCGTGTGTGCTCTTCGCCTAGAAAATGCAGAGTTTGTCTCCAGTTTTGTTTTTTTTAAAGACTTCTTCCTCCCTCCCTCCCTCCCTGCTGGAAGATCTCCCAAGAGATGTGACGGCTCCAGCTGGTCAGCCCACCTCTGCACCTGCCTGTCAGCCACCCGCCACTCCATCGACATTCACGTGGATGGGATGCCGGTGGTGCCTGGCCAAGGCCTAGCTTCCAGCCCTTCACGGCCACACGGGTTGCTCAGGGGACCACAGAGTCTCCCAAGCTGGCAGTGTGGGCCCCTGCCTGAGAGAGTCACCATTGGACTCACTCCCAGGGGCTGTGCTTAACGGTCTGTGAAGCGAGGTGTCCAGGCCTTCATAGTAAGGCTGGTCCCAGTTACGTTCTGAACTTAAAGGCAAAATGGCTGCGTGTTTTGGATCCGGGGACCCCCCCCGGGGAAATCCCTCTCCCCTCGCTGGGGCAGCTGTCCTGGCTGTCAGAACCCCTGAGCCCAGAGGTGACGCAAGAAGGGACGCTCTCACTTTATAGATCAGCAGAGCGAGGCTCCGAGGGGCACGGGGAGTGCTGGGTCGCACGGCCACCCAGAGGCAGAGCTGGGGAGCTAACAGAGCAGCCGCGCCCCATGGTGTCCTACGAGGGGCGCCGGATGCCAGCGGCGGGCCTGGGCCTGGGCACCATCGCCAACGGGAAACCTCCCCCAGCAGCTCCGAAGGAGCACGTGGGCTCCAGGCCCTCCCACAGAAGCTCTTGGGAAGCAAACCTGGTGACCTCAGCACATTTTTTCCTAACACATCCTTCCTCCCTCGCCCAAAATCTGTGTCTTTGGATCCCTTCGCTGTGGCGAGGCGAAGGCAGGCCCAAGGGCCGGGGGGCTCCCTCCCGGAGGCTGCTCCGTCTCCACCCTCCCAGCCTGGCCTGCGCGGCTGGGACATTCGGCAGAGAAACCACACATCATGTTGCTGTTTAGGAGAACATCAGTCTGGGTTTCCACGGCAACAGCCTCTGGAGCCAGCTGTGCCGGCGGCTGACAGCGCCGGGCCAGGCCAGCCCCGCCTCCGTGGGCACCGAGGAGAGCGGTCCACCATGGTTTCGGAGGTCAGAGAGGCACGGCCAGGGGGTCTCGGAAACCCGCCCGCACAGGGAGAGCAGGGTGAGTGCCTAGGAGGGTGAGGTCAGCAACCTCAGAGCAAGTCCCCACCCCAGCCATTGAGCATCTGGGGTCCAGGCATACACCTGGAGGGTCACCTGGCCACCCAGCCTCAGCGTCTCCACCATGCAAGGCGAGTCCACTGCACCCCTTCATCGGGCAGGTGGGGAGCAGAGGCCCCGTGGGAATCCGCAGCTCACCCTGCACACAGTAGGGGTCTAGATCCAGAGACTGTGTCTGCTCTTCTCTGGGCACCCACCCACCCTCCGACTCCCCACCCTCAGGGTGCAGACACCTCCAGGGCCTCTGCTTTAAGGAGCAAGAGGAGGGGCCTCCGCCCCAGGGGACGCCCCAGAGTAACCCAGGCTAATGTCTCAGGCTAATGCTTTCAGTATCCCGGGTCCACGGATGTTTTCTGCACCCGATCTCACGTCTCCCCGAGAGGGATGTGCTCTGACCATCCTGGTTATGAGAGAAGGGAGGCTGGTGGGGGAGGGGAGCTGCCCAGAGTCACACAGCCCTGGGTGACGGGGCCCAGGTGCAAGTCGGGCCCCCTCAGAGCCATGCCCCGGAGGCGCTAACGGTGGCGTTGGGGACACTGTCCTGACTTGGCCTCCCGGAGCTCCTCCAATCCCAGGACGCCCAGAATCATCCAGGTCAACCTCTGATCCCTGAGCAGAGCCCAGGCACAGGCCCTGCCACAAGACAGAACAGAGCTGTGGGGGATGCAGCGTCTCGGGGTCTCTGGAGCCCGGAGCAGGCCCCGCAGACAGCCCCGGTGCCCCGGGGTCAGGCCCTGGGCCAGGTGGCCGGGCACACGCCGTCCACGACCGCCCCAGCTCCAGGAGAGACTTGTGTGGACAAGTGGCCACAAAGCCACAAAACATCACCCGCGAGACCCAGGAAGTCTCCAGCCAGCAGCAAGCTTCCCGCGTGGGCGGAGCGGTGTGAGCCCCAGGTGTGTTGCGTTGTGACTGGGGAGTCTGAAACCAGGGCGAGGCCGGGCCTGGACCAGCAGGAACTGCGGTTCTGCTGGGGATGCAGAGGGAAGTGCTGGCCCCGGGCACACTGGACCTGCGCGGGCAGTGCTCAGAGAAGAGGCAACAACTCCGCATCAACCATCAACCAAAGGAAAAGGAGCCTGCCTCTTTCATTTGTTCATGCGAAGCTCTGTGTCCCTGCTTTGCCACAGAAATAGGATTGGAGATGCCTTACAAAACACACACAACCCCACGTGACTTGTAGGGGGTGAGGGTAGAAGACAGAGCATAGATCAAAACATAAGGTCCTCTGTGCTGCTTGTTGCAGCAGCTAACTTGACTCTGAGTTCCCTGGCAGCCAATGCAAAAAGGAAAACACACTTAGCGATTCCGTTGGCAAGGCCCACGGGGTGAAACAAACAAGCTGCTGAGCTACAGCTATTTCTAAGAAAGAAGAATTCCTTACCAAGGTTGTCTGGAGGATGCCTGCATGCATAGCAGCGGGATAGCATCCCTACAAAAATGAAGCCAGGCCTGTGGTGTCACCTCAAGGTGCCCCTGAGGACAGGAGTATGGCTCCAGCCCCTGCAAGGGATAGACCTGGGCAGACAGGCATGCAGCAATGTGGTGGCCATGGGTGGGACATATGTGAGCCCAAACCTGGAAGCTCCCTATCCCCACAAGATTCTGCAAAGCCATGCCCCCTTCCAAGCGAGACCAAGCTACAGCGCTCAGGTAGGCAACGCAAAGTCGGGGAGCACCGCTGCGGAACCTGGTGCTCAGACTTGGCCGCACGCTGGAATCACCAGGGAGTGTGTGCAGAGACCCTGGCGCTGGCTCCAGCCCTGATCCAGTCTGATCTCATCTGCTCTGGGTTTGGTCCAGGCATGAGAAGTTTTCTAAGCTCCCAGGTGAGTCCAGCGTGCAGCCACGGTTAGAACCTGGCTCCCGGTGAGCCAGATTACATGTCTTCTGTGCAGAGCTCAGGGCTGGCAGTTTGGCAAGCGTCCCATAGCAGAGAATTGGCGTGGCACCCTGAGGAGCCCAGTCCCCAGGGATGGTAGGGAGGGAGGGCACCCTCATGAAGAGGCCACCCACCTCAGAATGGGCGTTAACCAATAACTGGGGGGGGGTAAGGGATCCCTCTAAAAATAATTCAGGCTCCAGTTACATGGGTGACAGGACCCTTCATTTCACTCCTTAGATACACTTTACACTAAGGTGTCGCTCCACAACACACGGATTTCATGGGATTCCGGCAGAAGGTGTCCCATGGGCGAGGAGGTGAAGGGATGGGTAGCGGCAAACCTCAGCAGGGCCAGCCAGGCCGAACCCCCTCGCTCTGAACCAAAGTACATGCGGGTTTTCCCCAATTCCCTGGCATCAGGCCTGTTCCCCAGACCTCGTGTTTCTCAGGAGCTGGTCTCGTGTAACTGTTTCTCCAGCACGTTCGTTAACAAGAGCTGCTGTCAGCATTCCACACAAAGCCAGTTGTTTTTTAAATCCTTCCTTAAAGAATTCTCGGGGCCGCGCAGGTGCAGCGCCCACACTGCCTGGCGGGCCTTCTGAGATGGAGGAGTTGAAACAGGCCACCTGACTCGTCGGTTCGTTAGCACTCACCTCGTGCATGTCGAAAGAGGTTTGTCAGACGCGATGGCTCAGGTTTGGGACCAATGGAATCTGTGCCTTTCTTCCCAACGTACTGGGACCAATCACCTTCCCCGGAGATTTCCAGCAGGTGACAAAATAATCACGTCATTAGAAGGGTCAATATTTGTAGCATATCGCCGAAACCAGTTTGGCTCAATGGATAGAGCGTTGGCTTGGGGACTGAAAGGTCCCGGGTTCGATTCCGGTCAAGGGCATATACTTTGGTTGCGGCCATATCCCCAGAAGGGGGTGTGCAAGAGGCAGCTGATCGATGACTCTCTCTCATTGATGTTTCTAACTCTCTATCTCTCTCCCTTCCTCTCTGTACAAAATCAATAAATATATATATATATATATATATATATATATATATATATATATTTTAAAAAATATTTGTAGCATATCAACACCTCTGGAAAACGAACAAGGAAAAAACATGATAAACAAATGGGAAATGATAGGAACAAGAAAAAAAACGATAGAATCAAAATACAGCCTTTAGGAATGGTGCGTGCTAACTAGTCAAGGCGATGCTGCAGTAACAAACATCCCCCAAACATCCGTGGCTGAAAACAAACCAAGTTTATTCCTTGTTCAGGCAGCAGGGTCTGTGTGATCAGTAAGTCAAGACGCTTAGTTTCCAACCCACCTCGAAAAAGAGACTCAACCGCCTGTCCACTAAAACCAAAAAGACAAAACACCCCCACCCAGGAAACGTGTAGTCGTTTCCCATAGATTACAAAGACAAGAGCAAGAGTGGAGGGAAACCTGCCATCTGCCTTGAGGCAAACGCTTGTCTTTTGCTGCTTTTTTGTCTTTTTGAGTACTACGTACACTCCACACTATTATTTTTTAAAAATATATTTTATTGATATTTTACAGAGAGGAAGAGAGAGGGACAGAGAGTTAGAAACATCGATGAGAGAGAATCATCGATCAGCTGCCTCTTGCACATCCCCCACCGGGGGGATGTGCCCGCAACCAAGGTACATGCCCTTGACCGGAATCGAACCCGGGACCCTTCAGTCTGCAGGCCGACGCTCTATCCACTGAGCCAAACCGGTGTTGGCTACACTTCACTCTAAATCGGGGTCCCGAGATCTGATCAGCTGTCTCTTCTTGCACAGCCAGGAGCTACAGTTGCTTCTTACGTTTTAATGATGGGAAAATTTTTTTTTGGAGAAAAAATAAAAATAAAAAAAGAAGAAGGCTGTTTTTGTGATACCTGACAGAGAGCGAGGACTCCCGTTTCACCAGGCAACGGTGGGCGCAGCTCCCTCCTGCCAGGCGGGCTGAGGAGCTGGGACGGACGGGGCGGGGCCCCCGGAGTCCATATTACGCTCCGTCTGGGCCATGCTTCTCTCTCGGTGGGTGGGTGAGGGAGGGGCGCAGGCTGGGAACGGGACGAGAGTGAAGCTCATGAGTAAGTGAAGTGTTGGGGGGGAGCTCACCTGTCTGGGCTCCCCCAGTTGAGTGCTGACCGAGGCTTCACGGCAGGACCACGGGGCCAGGGCTCCGTCTTACAGTTCAGCCTGGAACCTCACACAGAGAGCAAAGGCCAACGGACGTGGAGGAAAGAGGCCGGCCCTCACCTCGGCCCTCCCGAGGGTATAAGGCAACAGGACAATGCCATTCGTAGGAAACTGGTATCGAAAGGCGGTGGGTCCCACGTGGGGGACCGGCCCGAGGAGGAGGGGCTGGCGGCGGGTAAACGAGGCTCCCTGTCCAGAGGACAGGGCCAGGGGGCCGGGCGGGAAGACGCCTGGCGTGGGCAGTCCAGCGGCAGCGGATCTCAGCGTCTCTGCGGGGAAAGCTGCAGATCCAAATCCCCGAGTCTCCACAGCTCCGAGCCCCGGGGTGTTCTTGGCATCAGAACCCGAGCTCGTCTGAAACGCTGCGGCCGCCACACTTCCCCTGGACGGTCAGTCCTTCCTGTCCTTCAGGGTGTTGTGGGCTGGAAAGGGGGGTGCCACTCAGCCCCCACTAGAAACATTCACGCTATTCCTTAGCGCTGTGTTTTGATTTGATTGTTTTTTTTCTTCTTCCTTGTCATTTCCCCTTTGGGCCGGAGGCTGTCTCTGCCGTGGTCCTTCCATGCAGAGGGTCGGGCCTGTCAAATTTGACCTCCTGAATCACACCCAGTTACCTTTCTAAAATCCAAAAAGCCTAGTCTTTTGACAAAAGAGGGAGGGTCTTTGGTCCCGCCGAGGATGCTGGCTGTCAGTCCAGGGGTCCGGAGTCCCCGGTTCTGGCCAGCCTGGCACTCCCTGCCTCTGCTGTCCCAGGTGTTTCCCGGCAGTGAGCGTGAGGAGAGGCAGCTGGCCCTGTCCCCCGGCGAGGCTGCTGGCAGGTACACAGAGGGACAGAGGGACGCTGTTGGGGACCCCATGGCATTTCTGGCACCGATGGCCCTTCAGCAAGCTCACTAGCCGATGGGGCATGGATTTGGATACCAGAGGCCCAGGTCCACCACCAAACCGCTGTGTGACCCCGAGCAGCTGTCCGCCCCTCCTCTGGGCCTCAGTTTCCCCTCTTTGTAACATCAGCGCCAGGCAAAGCCCAGCAGGCCTTCCCGCTTGCTCCACTGCTGAGCCACACACAGCCTTTTCTCAGCCCTCCCCCCCCAGCCCCTGGGGCCCCAGGATGGGGCTCTAGCACGCCCCCCCCCGCCGCCCCGTGTCTCTGCCCCCCTCTCTTTAATTGAAGGGGTGGGCAGACTGGCCTTTTTCATTCTCCAGGACATGTGCCGGCTTCGGGGTGGGAATCGGACCCTTGCCGGAGCCCCCGTTCCCACGGGTGGGGGCCCGGAGGGCGCCCCGTGCGGCTGCCTGCCGTGGGGGTGCCCGGAGCCGGCCGCGGGGCCCACTCACCCCGGGGCGGGGAGGGTTTCCACGGGGCTTAGGGTGATTTATAATGGGAAACCTCCGCTCTGCCCCGCCATTGTTCTCCCTGACAGAGCGAAGAAAGAGGCCCTAAATCTCCTCTCACCGGGCGGGACGATGCAGCCGCCGCCGCGCCCGTCCCCGGTGCCCTCGGCCGCCACCAAGTGCCCTGTTGTCATCTAGTACCTTTTCTTCTTCTTTCCAAAAAAAAAAAAAGTTCAGCCGCACACCGGCCCGCGCCATGTCCAGCAGGATCTTCCTCACGGTGTCGCCGAGGGGAACGGGCCGGGGCGGCCCGAGCGGTGCCCCTTCGGCCCTTTCCAGGGGCTGCGTGGGCTTCGAGGGGGCAAGCCGCCCACACTCCCCGGGCCCCTGGCCCAGGTGACAGCGCCTGTGCCCGCCGGGCAGCCGCACGCCGCTGGCCCACGGGCACTGCGGCCCGGCCGGTGGCCACCCCTCCTCTGCCCCACGTGGGCCTGGGCGTCCCAGTGGGGGTGGGGACGGAGGTGGGGGTGAGACACTCGGACAGGGTGGGCACCGGGGCCCGGGGCAGGTCGGGGAGCTGGAGAGGAAGTGAGGGGCAGGGGGTCTCCGTAGGCACTGTCCGCGGTCAGACGGGGCCCTGGCCAGCCGTGTCCGGGACAGACGGCATCGCAGAGGTTTTTAAAAGAACAGTTTCCGGCTGAAACCGGTTTGGCTCAATGGATAGAGCATAGGCCTGTGGACTGAAAGGTCCCAGGTTTGATTCTGGTCAAGGGCATGTACCATGGTTGTGGGCACATGCCCGGTAGGGGGTGTGCAAGAGGCAGCTGATCGATGTCTCTCTCTCTCTCATCGATGTTTCTAACTCTCTATCCCTCTCCCTTCCTCTCTGTAAAAAATCGATAAAATATATTTTTTAAAAAAACAGTTTCCATCACTTCCAAGCGTATCAGCAAAATCAAACCCGGCGAAGTACAATCGGTTGCTCACCCAATCACTCATTCGTCCCCTCACACATTCCTTCGTTTCCGCGTTGCTCAGCGCTTCAACGAGTTGTAAACGGGGTGCCGCTGCCTGCACCTCCCAGGAGATTCACTTGGGGAGGGGGCAGCGGCCAGCAGCCTGGGCCCCGCCCGACAGGATGCTCCCAGCACGGCGAGCTCTGGGAACCGAAGGCCCCACGCCCAGCGAGAGGGCGACTCCAGATCCAAAACAAGGACAGCCCGGAGCTGAACCCACACACACACAGCTCTTCTGGGGGTGGCCCCCGTGTGGGGGCGCCCCGCTGGAGAGCTCTCAGCACCCCTGTATCCTCTCAGCCTCTGGGCTCTCAGTGCCCGGCCCTGAGCCTGAGGAGGGCCCCGGAATGGTCTCTTCAACCCAGCATCCACCAGCCCCGTGACCTCAGGCAGGCCCCTGGCCTAGAGCGCGGGGGACGGTGGCCCCCTCCTGCGGTCACGTAAGCAAGGGGCCTCTTGGCACCTGCCCGGCACCTGCCCAGTGTTCAGGGGGACAATGCCACAGCCCAAACGTGCACGGGCTTCTCTCCGTGACTGCAGATGGGGCCACCCTAGCACTCCCCTCTCCCTCCCTCAGAGCACCCAGAGCCAGCCCCTCGGCTCCTCCCCGGCCCTCCCCGGCGCCCAGCCCCTGGCCGCGGGGCACAGGTGCCAGCTGGTGGTGCACGTGCCCGGGGAGGGGGAGCCGCGTCCTCACCACACACAGGCCTGACCCATAGCGCCCTCCGCCCCAGGCCTGCCAGGCGGGTGGCCCTGGCCCCGTCTTCACCCCACGCGCGTCCCCCCTCACCGCCGCCGCCTCCTCCTTCTTCCCCGGACCTCCCGGGCGGGCCGTTGGGGCCGGGGGCCCGTCTCTGCCGTGGTCCCTTCATGCAGAGGGCCGGGGCCTGTCAGATCTGACCTCCCGAATCAAGAGCGGCGATAAAACCTGTCCCTCCGAATTAGGCCAGAGGCCCGGAGCCCCGCTGATTGCGGGCACGCCGGGGACAAAGCACCGAGCAGGTCCCGCCGGGCCATTCACAGGGACGGAGGCCCATTGTTTCTTCAAATTAGGCCACGGGGCTGCTCCCCCTGGGGAAGCGCAGAGCGGCATCCACACGCCCGCCCAGGGGTGCTGGGCTCCGGGTTCCAGTCGGGCCCCGCGCTGCCGAGGAAGGAAGCAGGCCGTGCATTCCCAGGCTGGAGGCCCGGCTGCAGGGTCTTGCCCCAGGAGCAATCCGGAGAAGCGGTCGAGGGGAGCAAGTAGGAATTCTCCGCGCACGGGGAAGGTTCCGCTTCGCACAAAGCATTGTGTGGTCCCAAGGCCATCCACCCTGCCACACCCCTGGGAGGCGGGCAGCACTTCAGTTCACAACATCCTTCTCTCCTTCTTCCCTGGGGCCTTTGCAGCAGGTCATTTTTTATTTTCATTTTTTTACTAGGAGGCCTGGTGCACGAATTCTTGCACAGGTGGGTTCCGGCCGCCCCATCCCAATCAGGGCTGATCAGGCTGGGCTGGCCAGAGGGAGGGGCCGTGGGTGATTGGCCTGCCGCCCCCACCCCCTGGTCAAACTCCCGGTTGAGGGTACAATTTGCACATTAGCCTTTTATTATATAGGATTGTTATTATTTTTTTAAAATGAAGTTCAATGACTTGCCCAAGGTCACACAGCCTGGGAGCCTACCTGGAGAGGAGCAGGCTGACTGAACTCGGGCGTGCATCATGGCGAGAAGGAAGAAGGCCCAGCCCTGCCCTCCCTGGGCAGGCGCGGGCCATGGCTCAGGCCCCAGGGGTGGACCTGGGACCCGCTGGATGGGCACCTTCTCTGCAGGGAGGGCGGGGGACTCCTGGGTAGGGGAGACCAGGCTGCAGGCCCTGGGGGCTGCCCCAAACTTCAGGGCAGTTGTGGGAACCACAGGCCCAGCTACATCATGTGGGGGGCCCAGTGAAGGACGAAAAGGCGAGGAACTTGTTCTGAAATGATCAGAACATTTTAACCAAGTGCAAGGTCGTTCCGGGCCCCGTGTGCCTCCTGGAGGGGGTGGGCGGGGGCAGGTCAGGTGCACTCGACACCCATCTGCTGAGCACTTGCTTAGCATCCGGCACAGTCCCTCTCCCCCAGGAGGTCTCTCCCCCAGGAGGTCTCCTGAGGGGCTCGTGAGGACCGAGAACACCTCACTAACTGCTCCGAAGGAAATGAGCTGAGAGGTGAGGGGGAGTCGCCGGGATGCCGCTGTGCATGGGAAGTCCTGATCCATGAGACTCAAGGGTAACTCCGAGCTGGCCCTGCAGGACGGCGGGAGGGGAGGGGGGAGCTGCTCCCTGCACGGGCACCCAGAGGTGGGGGGGGGGCGCCTTCCCGGAGGCCCCAGCCCCCGTGGCCCCTGTCCTGAGCCCAGAGGCCCTCAGGGTCACCCCTGGGGACCACCCTCGGCCGCCCCCCTAACGGCCTCCTTTCTTAACTCACTCACACCTCCGCTTTGGATCCTCTCTTCCCAAATGGGCACATTTTAACATTTCACAAAAAAGGAATCTTTAAAAAGCACAATATCACATGTTGTTATGTGAAAACAAGAAGGTACGAGAAACAATACAGTGGTAGATGTTTAAAAAACAAACTGAGAGTGAGTACCTGTGTGTGTGGAAGAGGGGAGGGGCGGGGGGGATAGAAAAGAAGGCTGGAAGGAATTGCATTAAAACGTTAGCCTCCCCTAACCGGTTTGGCTCAGTGGATAGAGCCTCGGCCTTCAGTCTCAAGGTTCCCAGGTTCGATTCCGGTCAAGGGCATGTACCTTGGTTGTGGGCACATCCCCATGGAGGGAGTGTGCAGGAGGCAGCTGATCGATGTTTCTCTCATCATCGATGTTTCTAGCTCTCTAGCCCTCTCCCTTGCTCTGTGTAAAAAATCAATAATATACATATATATATATATTTTTTTTTTAAATGTTAGCCTGCTTGAGGATTTTTGTTCCCCAGTTAATACTCCTGTGTTTTCTGGTTGTTTTTGCAGTAGATTTGCATCAGTTTTACAACCAGAACGCACCCCCTTGCTCACGCCTGTGGTGAGAGGAGGTGAGGGAAAGCCCGAGGGAGCAGGGGGCGGCCTCTCTGCCC
The DNA here is from genome assembly GCA_036971965.1 of Nyctalus aviator. Lineage (NCBI taxonomy): Eukaryota > Metazoa > Chordata > Mammalia > Chiroptera > Vespertilionidae > Nyctalus > Nyctalus aviator. Next base: position 6,683,516 of record CM072929.1, on the reverse strand, counting down.
AGCGTGGCTTTGTTTCCCCTGCCCCGCTGGCCCCTGTCCAGGCCACCCTCACAGCTCTGGCCACCAGCCGGCACCTCGGACTGCCTCCCCCAACGCCCACCTCCAAACCTTTGCCCATCCATGCTCTGTCCCCCACCTGACCAGCGTCCTGCGCTTCTCTGCAGGTGCACATCTTAGCGTGTGGGTGTCGAAGCCTCCTCGGACGCCACCTCTAGGGTGACCCCACGCCCCCCAGGTTCCCATGCTACCTGCTCTGGCCTCTTGGATGAGGCTGCCCCCTCCCGCCCGAGCTCCAGGTGTATCTAGAAGCGCTGTCTCGGCTCTGAGGGCAACGTCTGCAGCGGACCCTTCTAGGCTGCCAGCCGGGCACACGGTGGGCACTGGGTAGACATTCTCTGCCCCCATCACTCCCCTCCAGGCAAACAGGACAGCGGGGCGAGGCCTCACGTGGCTGAAACTGCCACCTGGGTGCCCTGCCCCCGCCCTATGTCAGAATCCATGGTCCCGTGTGGCAGCTACGGGCAGCGGACAGCGAGGGGTCCTCGGCTGCCTCTCTGCCAGCGGTGGGCCGAGGAGGCCACTGGGAGGTGACCTGGCACGCCAGGCCACACAGCCAGGCCAGCTGAGCCGGCAGCCTCGCCACCGCTGGCTCAGGCCCTTCTGCACCCGCGGGCGAGGTCTCTGCCAAGTCCAAGGGTCTAAATTCTTTATACGGGAGGGAGGGAGGCGGTGGGTGCGTGGATGGGAAGAAGGAAGGAAGGGAAAGAGACATGTGATTGGCTTACATAGTTTAAGAGGCCAATTGTCGACGCCTGGAGCATACCGTAGTATGTATAGTATGTGCTCAATAAACTTTGGCTGAATGAGCCAATTCCGGCGTCTGCCAAACTGTATCTGCAACAACCACAACAAAATGTGCTCATGCACCTGCCTGCTGTTCTTTAGACAGCGCCCCCCTCAGGCCATGGCGGGAGAACCGTTCACCGAAGCCTGCTCCTGCTGCGCCTGAGCAGACCTGCAGACACTGGCCCACCCGGAGCCACACCAGACGGTCCCTCCCCCGCCAGCCTCCCAGGAAGGCCCCCCCTCCATCCGAGGGGTCTCCGACCAATGTCCCCTTCTTTTACAGACATCGTCGCCCTGGATCGGGGACCACCCTAAGGACCTCGCTTCAGTGACGTTACTGACCCCACGACCCTCCTGCTTCACAAGGTCCTGCCTGGAGGTACGAGGGTTAGGACTCAAACGGGTGAGTCTGTCGGGGGTACGTCTCAGTCCCTCACACGTCCCTGTCACAAAACCCTCGGAGGTCACGCAAGGAGAGGACCCTGGCCCTGGCTACGCCCCCGAGAGGGAGGACGGTCATTTGCGTGGCTCTGGCGTGGCTCCCCCTTCCCTCACTCACGGGCCCTGTGAGCCATCTCTCCCTCAGCCATCTTTCTTCCCAAGCCTCCCTCTGGCAAGAATAGGGTGTGATCTCGGCTCCTCCGTTGATTAGCTGTGCATCCTTGGGCCAGTCACTGTCCCTCTCTGTGCCTCGGTTTCCTTCTCTATAAATTGGGATAGTGATAGTCCCCCCCGTCGTGCGGTTTGGTGCGGATGAAAAGATGGGTATTTATCGGAGACGCAGTACGCGCTGGGTCCGCCGTGTTTGCTAAGAAAGCGAAGAAACGCTGCCCCCGGGAAGGCCGCCGAGCTCTCACCGCCCTGGGCGATGGGGAGGCACCCGGGGACTTGCCTATGGCCTTGGAGCCAGGGCCCTGAGCTCCGAAGGCAGGGCAGAGCCGGGGCTCAGATCCAGACGAGAGGGGCTGTGGCTGCTGAAGACTCCGCTGGCGCTCAGCAGGCAGCCCCGGCCGCACCCCGTTTTGTGCGTCTTACAGAGAAATCCCGTTTGTTTACAACAGTTGCTCAGGCATATTTCTGGAAAGGAAGCCGACAATAAGCCGAGGCCCAGGCGGCGAACGAACACAGCTGCTGCAGCGGGCGCTCCCCGGTGGGCCGGGGCTGGAAGCCGGGGCCGCGTCTGAGGCGCTTCAAAGAGGGGCCTTTGTCTGGGATGGCGGCGGGCGAGCGGGGCGGGCAGACTGGGCTCTCACTGCCCGCTCCTCGGGGACCCCGCACCCGCAGAGCGTCCCAGGCCTCCGTCTCCCCAGCCGCAGCGAGGGGGGCCGCAGGGACCTGTGGTTTCGAGGCAGTGGGGCTCCGGGGTGCAGCCTGTGTGCTGCAGCCTTCCCGGGAGAGGGCAAAGGGTCAGAGCCCTGCAGCTCCAGGCGACCGACAGCCGGGGGCCCAGGCCCTGGGGCGGGCGGGAGTGTCTGGGCTGGCAGGGCTGGTGAGAGCCTCACTCCGTCATCGGGCCAGCAGCCCCCACTGCTCTTCTTACACTTCCAGGGGCGTTTGCTCTCTGCACACCCTTGGTTGTTTTTTGTTGTTGTTGTTGTTGTTGTTGTTTGTTTATTATTATATTTTATTGATTTTTTACAGAGAGGAGGAAGGGAGAGAGATAGAGAGCTAGAAACGTCGATGAGAGAGAAACATCGACCAGCCCCCTGCTGCACACCCCTTACCAGGAATGTGCCCGCAACCAATGTACATGCCCTTAACCGGAATCGAACCCAGGACCTTTCAGTCCGCAGACCGACGCTCTACCGCTGAGCCAAACCCGTTTTGGAAATCTGTACACCCTTGTTGAGGAATGAATGAATGAATGAATGAATACCCTGTTTCCCCGAAAATAAGACAGTGTCTTATATTAATTTTTGCTCCCAAAGATGCGCTAGGTCTTATTTTCAGGGGATGTCTTATTTTTCCATGCACTAGGTCTTATTTTCGGAGGATGTCTTATTTTCGGGGAAACACAGGTAGATGAATGGATGAATCAATCAAATAATATATTAATGAGTCGATAGGTTAAACACAGGCGGTCTGGCCATTGTCCCGGTTGAAGCCCAAGTTCCAGTGACGTCAGCGAGCCCAGCCTCCCGAGGAACTACCTGAAGGGACTTCCGGGAGGGGTCCTCACCCTGGAGCTCCCTCTTTAAGGATCTACAGGGGGCGCTGTGTGTTTCAGGCCACGGAGGCCAGCCCCCGGGGGACATCGGCCCACGCCGCTGCTGGAGCCCACCGTTAAGCGGTGCTGTGGGATGCGTGGCCTGGAGCAGGTCCCGGGGCTCCTGTGGTCTCTGGCCGTTCACCGTCCCCTACCCGTTGGGCCCCCTCTGGGCACCTCGTCCGTGAAGCCACCCGCAGTGCCGGGAGCGCAGAGCCTCCTGCTGCGTGGCTGCCTCTTCTCCGCCACGGCTGACCCAGAGACAGAGGCCCGAGTCTGAGCCCCGGGCCCCTGCCTTGTCGTGGGCTACGTGTGGGACACGGAGGGCGGGGACAGCAAGGGGCATTCGTGGGCAGCCCCCTGAGCCGGGCACTGTTCCCACCAGACACTGGGTTTTACTTGACCTCCGGGCTGATAGGTGGTACAGTGCCCGGCTCACAGATGAGGAAACGGAGGGTCAGAGAGGCAGCCCGGCCCCCGCCCCCTCAAGGTTAGTCAGACGGGAGACCGGGGCGTGGGAGCTCCTGGAGTCGGGGCCGGTGATGCCGTTGACCCCGCTGGACTTAAACAACATCCATTCAACAAATATTTATCCCAGAGGAGCCAGGGAGGCTCCGCCCCGTGCCCCGGGTCCCTGCTGATGAGCTGGGACCCTCCCGAGGGGCCGTGGGCTGCAGGCGCCGGGAGGTGGGCAGGCGTTTGCTGCAGCGTCCGGCCGGAGGCAGAGGTGTCCCCTGTCTCACGGGGAGCACGGGGCTGGGGCCTGCCCTACGGCACCTCCGTGGGGTGACTCAGCTCAGACTGGCCAGCGCCCGCTGCCCGGCGTGCATGCTGTCCCTTCCGCCTGCCAGAGCCAATATTTGCGGTCAAGAGGCAGGTTCAGGTGGCCACGGGGTCCCCTCTGGGCTGTCTGCTGCCGCTCTGCTTCCTGGAGCCAGCCAGGGCGCCCCTGGACCAGCCTGCAGGGCACGGTCCTCCGCCTGCACCCACAGCGGCAGCGGGGAGCTCGCCAGGCGGGTGGCGGGCGGGCGGGCACCTCTCCCTGAGCCCCCCAGGTGCTCCTGCCTCAGGACTTCACTCGGGCCCCTTTCTTAGCCACCAGGGCAGGCAGGACGGTAGCATTCCTCCCACATTAGATGGGGAAACTGAGGCCTGGAGAGAGGGAGAGCTCGTGTGGTTCCCACGAGGACCACTGGTCACCTCCGCTGATGCCGAGGATGTGACCAGCATCCCTGGGGAGTCGGGGGGTGGCGCAGTTTGAGGAAGAATCCTGCCAAAGCAGGACACGTGCCCCCACCAGTCACACCATCTCAGAGCCAGACGTTGGGTTAGCTGCTGAGTGCTGGGGGTAGGGGAGACGGGGGCCGGGAGGGGTGCCTTAAAGAGCCGGCCTCAGCTGGTCCTGCCTCTGCCACCACCTGGTCCTCCAAGCTCTGCCCAGGTGGGCCGGCATCATCATGTCGGTCTGCCCACAGGGCACAGTCTCATTGGCCTTTGTCTCCAGCTGCCCCCTGACCTTGGGCTGGGCCTCCAGACCCAGGTGATGACACTAGAAAGTTATATGTCGGCCGAAACCGGTTTGGCTCAGTGGATAGAGCGTCGGCTTGCGGACTGGAAGGTCCCAGGTTCGATTCTGGTCAAGGACGTGTACCTTGGTTGCGGGCACATCCCTGGTAGGGGGTGTGCAGGAGGCAGCTGGTCGATGTTTCTCTCTCATTGTCGGGTCTAGCTCTCTATCCCTCTCCCTTCTTCTCTGGGGGAAAAAAAAAAAAAAAAAAATCAATAAAAAAATATTTTTTATAGAAAAGAAAGCTACACATCGGCCCCCAGGGGCTGTGGGACCCTGAGCCGTGAAGCCAGCGTGCTCAGTAGGTCACTCGGCCTTGAGTCCCAGGGGAGAGCCCGTCAGCCCTGGGGCATCCTGGGAGGCCTTCCTGGGGATGAGCCCGTGGGCCCCGGAGATGTGGGCGGCTCCATGATGCTCTCGGGATGGATGGGAGGCTGGGGCTCCAGGCAGGGCTCCTAACGCCCAGGACCTCTGCCAGGCCGTGTCCCCTGGCCCAGGCTCCTGGCCCTGCCCCCGGTCCCCAGCGCTGGGAGCCAGGCTGCAGGAAAATGTGAGAGTCAGCATGCCCACCACATTCCTGAGGTCTCCCTCCTGGCAGCTGCCGCGCCTCTGCCTAACCCCAAAAGCCGCCCTAGTGCGTAGGCCCTGCCCGCCGCCCCGGCTCCCGGCGGCCTCCTTCCCAGGAACACCCCTGCCAGCCAGCCGCTGGTTTGGCGGCGGCGGGACCGGCCGAGCCAAGGCTTTCAAGTGCATTCCCGGGGGCCGAGGCTGCCGCCGCCTCCGGCAGGCTGGGTATTTTGGGGGACGTCCCCTAAATGAAAACAGGGCAGGAATGCTGGAGGCTGAGCACGGCGTCCCCGAGGGCTGGGTGCGGCCTCAAAGCTGGGCAGAGAGGAGGAGGGGAGGGAGGAGGCGAGCGAGGGCTGGAGAGAGGGACCGCCTGGCGGTGACAGCGGAAGGAGAGACTCGGCCTCGGAGACCTCCAACCACGCAGGGGCACGTGACACCCATCCCTGGGTGGCCCTGCTCACCCGTTCCCCACCTCCTCTTCTTGTCTGTGAAAGGGGACCCCACAGGGGGCGGGGCCGGGCGGAGGGCCGATGGGGTGCTGGGCACGGGCCCCCGCTGCTGTCCCCTCTGCTGGAGAGAGAGCCTAGCCACCAGCTGTGCCTCTTCACGTCACCGTCCACGTTCTGGGGAGGTCAAGATGGAAGCACCTTCAGAGCAACATTCTACGGAGGGGGAAACTGAGGCACGGGCCTGGAGGGCATTTGCCAGGCCAGGGGTTCCTTGCTTCCTGGCTCCTGCCCTGTGGGTGTGGGATCGCAGCGCCAGCCTCTGCCCAGTTGGCTGGTCCCACTCAGAGGGCCTGGGGCCACCGAGTGCCACCTCTGAGGAAGTTGTTTGTTTGTTTTTAATGTCTTTATTGATTTAAGGTATCACATATTTGTCCTCAGCCCCCCCATTCCAATCCCCCACCCCTCCCCTCTCATGCCCCCACCTCCCTATTGTCCTTGACCCCTGGTTAGGCTCATATGTATGCACACAAGTCCTTTGGTGGATCTCTCCCTTTTATCCCCACCCTCCCTCTGAGGTCCAACCGTCTGACCCATGGCTCCTTATCGCTGGGTCTGTTCTTGTTCATCAGTCTGTGGTGTTCACCATTTCCCCCAGATGAGTGAGCTCATGTCCCACTGGAAATATACTTATAAGAATCAAACATGAGACAAGCCATAATGGTTATGCTGAAAGGCATATGAATCAGTCTGCAGTGAGCTTCTTTCTGGGCCACCCGTCGGTTTGGTTTCCTTGGCACCGCGAACATCGCAATGGCTGTGCGCCTGCGTGGCCAGGCCCGGCGGGCTTTCCTGGGCACAGGGTCCCAGGACCCCATGCACCCGCGCATCCTGAGCTCAGAGGGGTGACTGACCCGGGTTCCTGCCGTGGGACGCGGACCCGTCTTGAGTGCCAGCCCGTGGAGCTGCGGCAGGCCAGGCCGGGAGGCCACCTCGCTGCTCCTCCTCAGTGCACATCACACCCCCACGGCCACCCCGGCAGCGGGAGGGCTGAGAGGGGCCTCGGTTAAGGTGACCAGATCGTCCCGCTTTTGGCGGGACAGTCCCGATTTTCAACAATTGTCCCCACGTCCCATGGCGTTATTAAAAGATTTCTAATCTTTCCCCAAATCAGGACTTTTTAAAAAACGCCACGGGACGCGGGAAAAATTGTTGAAAATCGGGACTTGTCCCGCCAAAAGCAGGACGATCTGGTCACCTTAGCCTTGGTCCAACCCTGCGAGGGGGGGGAGGGGGGGGCCAGGCCTCACAGGGCATCCTCCGCATCCAGGCCTCCGGCCCCCCTGCAGAGATGGCTAATGAAGCCCAGTGGGCCCGGCACAACAGCACCTGTGCAGCCTGTCGCAGCAACTGTCCTGCTCACCCATCAGGGCTTGGTCCCTGGAAACACGTTGCTGACGGGTGAGCCCGCAGGGGCAGGCACGGGGGGTCTTCTCAGGAGACATGGCCCTGGGACCCCCAGGAGCGATGACCTTTGCCTGAGAGCACAGGGCCCTTCAGTCACCAGTGGGGGGAAGGGTGGCGGGGGACCAGAGCGCTGGCTGCTGCCCCCCAGCCCCTCCTAATCTTTGACCTTGAGCCCATCCCTCTGAGACGAGATTTATGAATCCCCTCAGAAGAGCTGCTAGCGGGCTCATGCTCCCGGCCCGGGGCATGTGGGGAGAGCTGGGGATGAGGGAGAGCTGGGGATGAGGGAAAGCTGGTGAATGAGGGAGATCGGGGGATGAGGGAGAGCTGGGGATGAGGGAGAGCTGGGGATGAGGGAGAGCTGGGGAATGAGGGGGAGCTAGAGATGAGGGAGAGCTGGGGGTGACGGAGAGCTGGGGATGAGGGAGAGCTGGGGAATGAGGGAGAGCTGGGGATGAGGGAGAGCTGGGGATGAGGGAGAGCTGGGGATGAGGGAGAGCTGGGGATGAAGGAGAGCTGGGGATGAGGGAGAGCTGGGAAATGAGGGAGAGCTGGGGATGAAGGAGAGCTGGGGATGAGGGAGAGCTGGGGAATGAGGGAGAGCTGGGGATGAGGGAGAGCTGGGGATGAGGGAGAGCTGGGGATGAAGGAGAGCTGGGAAAAGGAGAGCATTTTCCATGAGCCTCCCACCCAGTGCGGCGAGAAGGTGAGACCTGGCCTGAGAAGCAAGGGCGGTGTACAGCCTGCACCTGCCTCTCGGGCGGGTGGGCGGGCAGGGCCAGGCCGCCCAGAGCAGGAGCTGTGCCCTCGGGAGCCGGTTCCCTGCATATGGAGTGACTTCGGGCTCTGCGGTCTTCCCGGAACCCGCTGGCCCTGCAATCGGGCACCAGGGTCTCTGAAATGGGCAGGAGGCTCCGGTGTGGGCTGCGCGGGGCGCCGTGCCCCAGCCCTGGGAACGCGCAGGGGCCCGGGCAGCACCAGCCGCCGAAATAGCCGGGGGCAGCGTTCCCACAGGCCTCGGAGGCGGTATTTTTAGCCCGGAGCCCGCGGCTCCGGCACGTCCAGAATAGCCGGGGCAGTGGGAAAGCAGAGGCCCTGGGGGCGGACAGTGCTTCGGGGCCTCTGTCCGCCGCGGTGGCCTCCATCCGGCCGGGGGGAGGGGGGGGTGCAGGGAATCCGCGTCACAAATCAAACGGCGAGGTCCCGCAGGAAGGGTTCCTGGCCGCTCCCCAGAGGGTCCGTGATCGCGAGAGAGGGTGGCTGTCGTTGCAGAGTGCCCCCCGGGGGCCCCAGCCCAGGGTGGGGGTGCCTTCCCAGGCCACCCAGCCAGACCCCGGCCTGCGCACGGCCAGCTCCAGCTCCAGCTCCCAGGGCCGTTAGAACTCCCCCTCTCATCCTCTCCCCTGGGAGCTGGGATTGGTTCCCCGAGATCTAGGCTTCCCCCACCCTGGCCCACCTCAGGCTCCATCCCAGACCCCCAGCCTCAGTCACGCAGGTCCCAGGAAGGCCCTGCCAACTGGCCTTTGTCCCGGAGTTGGAGCCTCTGGAGAGTGGGGGGCCCGGGCTCGGGACATTTCGGGACCGAAAGACAGAGAAACTGGCAAAGGAAGGGCTCACACGGACGCCCCATCCAGTGCCTGCTCAGCTCCGAAGCCGGCCATGGCTCCCCGGCACCTGCAGCAGCTGGAGATGCTGGCAGCCGATGACGCGTTTTCCCTCCCAGACGAGGATACAGAACCAGAAGCCAATGAGAGTGAGGAATCCTGAATGCAGGTGACGGGGGGCGGAGGGCTGAGGCTGCTGGACGCCCCTCACAGGGCAGGGCGGCACGGGGGGCAGGGCGGAGTCCAGACGCCTCGGGCTCGCCTTCAGGCCTGGGGGTGTCACCCACATCGAAGCCCAGCTGTGCCGCCGCGGGCGTCCTCTCCGGGGTCACGGGAGGGGCCGGGGCAGAGGAGGCAGAGGCCGGTGACCGATGCATTGCTGGCGTCGAGGGCGGCGGCCGGGACCAGGAGCCACGGAGCGCAGGTGGCCTGCAGACGCGGGAGAGGCCACACCTGGTCTCAGCCCGGGGAGGCCCGTGTCCGCCTCCGGCCGCAGGAAAAGGACCCACTGCGTTGTGGTCATCGGTTACAGCAGCCGCAGGGAGCTAACGCCGGGCCGGCGTGACTTACCGAGCTTCCCGTTCACGTGGGGCCGTCCTCCGGTCCCCCGTGGGTTGTGACGAGGCGGGAGCAGTGCAGGTGAACGGGGCCACGCCCGGGAGGCCCGGGGCCGCACCAGGCGCGCAGCGCGGAGTCCCACGGGGGAAGCAGAGAAGGTGGCGGTCACAGAGCCCACACCCGGACGGGGGGGCGAGGGGGGGCCGTTCCCCCTCACCTTGCTGACGGCACTTCAGGTCTGGCCACGCCACATGCTTGTCGGGAATCTGTCGCTTTCCCCCCGTGGGCGTGACTTGCCAGCGTGCTGTGGCTCAGGGCTGCCTGGCTCAGGGCTGGGGGCACAGGAGAAGATCCTGATGTCATGTCTGCGCTGTTTCTGTAACATCAGGACGAAGGGATTTCAGCAAACACCAGGCCCACCGGCGTCTCTCCTTTCACGGATCCTGAAGAGACTCCTGTCTGTGTCCAGAGCTCCGGCTCTTTTTTTATTTTTATTTTTTTAATATATTTTTATTGATGTCAGATAGGAAGGGAGAGGGAGAGGGAGTTAGAAACATCAATGATGAGAATCACCGACCTCCTGCACGCCTCTCACCAGGGACCAAGCCCGCAACCCGTGCAGGTGCCCTTGACCGGAATCGAACCTGGGACCCTTCACTCCGCAGGCCAACTCACTCTCCATGGAGCCACACTGGCTAGGCCTCAGACTCACTTTTTTAAAAAAATCAATAGACTATTTCTTAGAGTAGTTGAGGTTTACAGGAAAACTGAACAGAGAACACAGGTCTGCCTTTTCCCGGGCGTCACGTAGCTGGAATCACGCAGCACGTGCGTGGGCTTTTCGGACGGCTTCTCACATGTGGTGACATGCGTGTGGGCTTTTCAGACAGCTTCTCACACGTGGTAACACGCGGTGACGGTTCCTCGCGTCTCTTCAGGGCTCCACAGCTCGTTTCCCTTCGGTGCTGAATGTGCTGGACGCTGTCCCATGGCTGGATGGACCCCAGGGTTTTATCCACCACCTGCTGCAGGAGGTCTCGGCTGCGTCCCATGTGGGGCAAATATGAGCAAAGCTGCGACAAACCTGTAAGTCAACCCTACCTTCTGTTCCGGTGACGTGTGGGGGGGTTCTTTAAGCCCCCAAGGGTGTTTGTGGGGAAGAGAGGTGGGCGGCCTCGGGGCTCCCGGGGTGAGAGGTGTGGGGGTGGGGTGGGGGCTGAGAGCCGGGCGGAGAGCTTTGTAGGAAGGGGGGCTGTCCAGCAGGGGGGGGGGGGGGCTTTGATAGAACGGACTCTCAAGGAGCCTTTCCCCGACATCCTGCCCTCCCCTCCCCTGGGAGGTCCGAGCAGAGGCTGGAGAAAACTGGCAGGGACACCGGTGGAGAGAAGCTGGAGACCCGAGAGCCCCCGGTGTGGGAGAGAGAACCCGCTGCCTCTCCTGGGTCCCTGTGGGGTCACCCAGGGGCAGCCCCTGGACAGGGAGTGAGTGTTTCACCCCAGCCCACTCCCCACCCCGGGGCCTCAGAGCACCCGCCGGGCGCAGGTGGGGGCAGGTCGGCAGCATTAGCAGACCCCGGGCCATCAGCTGTTAGCCACAGCCCTCGGCCATCAGCTTTGTCTCCGGGCGGGCGGGCGGCGGCCGAGAGAAGGAGATGGCACAGAGCTTCCACCTTCCGGCAGCATTCTCGGTATCCTCGGGAGGCACTCGCCCACGGAAACAGGAAGTGTTGGGAAAAGGCCTTCACCTTCCTCCCATTGTCATCGTCCGATTGTTCTTTGCCAGGAGCACCACCCGGCAGCATCACCGACATCCCGCTCTGCCGAGGCCCGAGGAGGCCCAAGGAGGCCGGGGCCGGGGCCGGAGGGGGTCAGGGCGGGGGCATGGGCCAAGGCTCAGGCTGCCGGTGCACAAAAAGACCTTGACCTCAACCTGGTCTTTCGGGGTGGACCCAGGGGGCTTTCTGAGGCTGCGGGGCTGGGAGAGCTGGCACGGTGGTGGGAGCGGCCCTTTCACAGTGCCTCCAACCTGCAGAGCGGCAGAGGCAGCCTGGGACACAGGGGAGCCACCCTGTTAGGACGACGGTGACCCTGGGTGAGCTGGGCCACTTGGAGCAAAACGGGTCTCAGCCCTGAGGGGTGACCATCCACGGGGATGGCTACCTCGTGCAAGAGCCACAAGGAGGAAGCGGGTTCCCAGGGGCCCTCCCAGCGGCAAAAAAGAGCTCCGAGGGCTGGTACCTCGAGGACTCGGTGCGGGGGGCGGAGGGGGGAAGAAGGGAGGGGGCTTTATCCACAGGCACTGCTCTGCCGGCCGGTGCGTCTCTGGGGTCCCCAGGCTCCGATGCGGGGGGCAGAGCGTCCGGAGGAGCAGCTCTCCACTCCAGGTGAGGACCGGGCTCTGCAGGCAACGCCACCGCCGCCGAGCACAAGGCGGGGAGGCAGCCCCGGGGCCCGCCTCTCCCCACATCGCCGCTCTGCTCCCCCACAGTTCGGAGTCATTCCCTCCTTCCCCCTCCTTCCCTCCAAGCAGGGGGGGTGCCCTGCGTGAGCTTCCCCAGCCTGGAACCCGGGGGGCCGCTCGAAGTTGCCCACGGACCTGGCCCGCGAGATTCGCTTGACCCCAAGGTCACGGCGTCCTCGCCACGGGGAAGTCCAGCCGGAGGGCCTGGCGTATGCCTGGAGGAGCTCGGGTTTGCTTTACTTCCTCTCTTCTCCCTGCCCCTCCCGCACCCGCCCCACGTTTCCGTCCGAATGCCAACCCAAAGGTCAGCTCCAGAGGCGGCCCCAGAACGCAGCCTTCGGACCCGCTCAGCCGCGCACATTGTTCCATGTTTGGAATTCTTCGGGGGTGAGAGCAGCGCTGGCTGTCAGCACGCTGGTTCACAGGGGAGAGGACGCCCTATTGTCCGGACGGCTGAGGCCGCAGGAATGCGCTGGAATGCCGGCCCCATGGCACGGCCCCAGAGGGGCCTGTGTGTGCCAACGCCGGGCAGCCCGGCCAGCCCAGCCCATGAATAACGATGACCTCACCGTGAGCGGCCGGGCCAGCCTTTGCTATCGGGCTTCAGCCCTGTGACGGGCGGGGCACAGGGTGGGCACGGCCTCCCCAGGGACACCTGTCCAAGGGGGGTCGCTTTGAGTCATGCCCCGTCCTCAGGGCTTGGGGCCTGAGACCCCGCAGCTGCTGTGAAGATGCACACGCAGACACAGAGGGAGGGACGGGGGACCCTCGACGGAGGACACCCACGGGAAGGCCGTGCCAGCTCGGCCCCAGGCGACGTTCTGCGGTCACTTCACCCCCGGTGAGTCAGGTTTTTCTCTGGCAGGAGGTCAAGGTCAAGGTCACAGCGGTAAGTCATGCTGACAGGAAGGATGAGAATACGGCCTGTCGCCTCTGAGGTCCTCCTCCGTCACACCCGCCACCCTGCACCACGGAGGGATACACTCAGATGAACCCCATTGAGGGGCATTCTACAAAATATGTGACCAGTCTCCCCCAAAATGTCAAAAATAAGGCAAGTCCGAGCAGGTCTCGGAACCAAGAGGAACCTGAGGAGACCTGGCAGGTCACGGCGATGGGTGCTGGCCTGGCCCTGGGAGAGGAACCAAGATGAGGTGGGAGACAGGGAAGGCTGGGTAAAGTGTGGACGTGAGTGGGCGATCGTGTGTGGACAGTGGTACGCTAATTGTGACAATCCTGCCACACCAGGATTAGATGTTCGTAGTGCGGGAAACCCAGGGTGGGGTCCACGGGGACTCTCTGTGGATGTCTGCAATTTTCCTGGAAATCTAAAACTGCTCCGAAATGGAACGTTTAGGCTAAAAGCTCCAGGACGTTAAGGACTCAGCCCATCCGTGGACAACTGGCAGTGCTCAGCAAACAGGAGTCCGGGTCCAGGCCCAGCCAGTCCCCGTCACTCTGGATTCGCAGCAAGCGTGCCACACTCTCATCCACCCCTCCCCAGCTCAGGTGTTCCCACTCACCCAGATCTGCCCCTGGTTCCGCACACCTGGTCAAGGGCTGTCTTAGTCTCCGTTGTATCTACAGGGTCTGGCACATGATAGACATTCAAGAAGTGTTTATTGAGTGGAAGGAAAGAAGGGAGGGAGTGAGGAGGGAGAAAGAAGGTAGACGAATAGAAGAATAAAAAGATGAAAACAGATGAATCATGGATAGATAGATGGATGATGAATGGATGTATGGTAGATGGATGGAGAGTGGTTGGATGGATAAATTGATGTATAAGTGGATAGTGGATGGATGGTGCATGAATAGATGATGGGTTGTGGATGGATGATGAATAAATGATGAAAAATGGATGGATGGATGGATGGATGGATGGATAAATGGATGGATAAATGGATGGATGGAGGGAGGGAGAAGAAATGAATGGATGGATGGAGAATGGAGGGAGGGAGAGAGGGAGAGTAGATGGATGAATAGATGGATGGTGGGTGGATGAAGGATGGCTGGAGGGATGGATGGTGGATGGATGGATAGATGGATGGATGGATAGATGGAGAATAGATGAAGGATAGATGGTGGATGGATGGAAGGATGGATGGAAGGATGGGTGGATGATGAATGGATGGAGATGTAGATAAATACTTTTGTGGAGTTCGACAGCATGGGAGTGGGTGGAAACTATTTACTCTCCACACTGATTGCGTCCTCCTTGAACACCTGAGATGCTCTCTGGGATGATTATCTACCAAACCCAGGGCATCGGCGTTTATCTGAATTGACTTACCCTGCCCCAGGGCGGTGAAGATTATTGTAAAGACCTAATTTACCCCGAATGGTGCTGTCACCGCTGGCAGCTGGGATCCCTCCAAACAAGACAGCGGTGTTCCTGCGCGCTCTGAAATCCCCAGCGCAGCGCGGAAAGCACCAGAATCCTGGGGTTTTCTGGAGTGGGCTCTATTTGCCCATGAGAATGAGTCTCAGTGGTCAGAGGAGAATTTCCAAAGCAGCGGCGACCTGCAGAATTGAGAGTTCCTTCCCATCCTTGGTCAGCCATCACCCTGACCACCCACCTTGACTGACCCCCCCCAATCCAGGAGAGGTGCCATCCCCCACACAGGGCCCCCCTTTGCCCTCTTAGAGAGCACGTCCCACAGAAACAGCTCTTACCAAGAGGCTCCTGCATTTAACTATGACTTGCCTGTCACGGGCGCAGCTGCCTGGGGGACCACTTCTGTGCTCAACACAACAGGACCCTCGATAACCCAGCCAGGCCACCGGCCTGACCCCTCAACACACCCGCACCTAGCCTCCACCCCCCACTTCATGGAGCTCCTTTTCTTGACCCAGCCCCCAGGGTCTAGGTGGAAGATGAGGGTTTTGAGATCCTCCACCAAAATATTAGAGCGTAATAATCAACAAATATATGCGCTGTTAAGTAGAGAGTAGGGTTACAAAGCCGCACGCACAATAGAACCATAGAAGTGAAGGGAGCATAGAAGTGAAGGCCAGAAGGCCGTAGATAGCAGGTTCCTACCAACCTCCACCTCCATAACGTTGAGCCCACAACACTCAGCTCTCGCTAGATGTGTGTCCATGGACGCCCGTGCCCTCTGACCACGCCCAGCTGGGGCTGTCCCAGGGCACCCTCTCATCCGCTTCCACCTGCACGCCCACCAGGCCCCTGCATTTAACATTTGGAGGAAGAGCCAAACTGACTGCACTAGGTTGCATTCCCACCAACAGTGGGTCAGAGTGCCAGTGTCTTCACGGCCTCGCCAACACTTGTAATTGTCTGCCTTTGCATTAGCCATCCCCGTGGCTGTGGAGTGGCACGGTGTTATGGTTTTGGTTTGCATTTCCCTGGTGACTAGCGGTGCTGAACCTCTCTTCGGGCACTTACAGGCCACGTGTGTATCGGTTTGGAGAAAGGACTGAGCCTGAAGGGAGTAGGCGATCAGAACAATATCAGAGCCCCCGAGGGAGAGCCTGGTGGGCCTGGCCAGCGACTCCGGCGGCTCTGTGTGGGAAGGGGTGCCGTCAGAGGTCGGTGCCGAGGAGGGACAGTTTTCTGAGTGGAGGCCACGCTGCAAGGAACAGACTGCTCTCCAGGCTGGAGGGGATGGCAGTGATGGAACCAGCGATGGTGGTGGGAATGGGGTTGGACGCAGGGGAGGTGTCGAGGGTATATTCTGAGTGTTTGGAGGCAGCGCCCAGAGGACTTGCTGACAGACCGCATGTGAGTGTGAGAGAAGAAAGACTCCGAGACTTGGCCCATGTGACAGAACCAACAGGCCACCCCTGGGTTTGGGGAGAGTTTGGGGGGCGGATTAGAGAAAATCAGGGGTTTGGAGGCCACGCCCATGAGACACCCGGGGGGGGGAGGGGGGAGATGCAAGCAGGGTGCCCCGCGTGTGGTTCACAGGAGGGGACGGTATCCCATCCTGGGTCTAGCGGGTGGGAATGAAAGTGCAGACCCCGCAGCACTGGCTCTGTCCGTCAGGAGCAAGCAAATAAGCTCTTGTTCACCACAGCCGGTGCCCGAGGTCACCCAGGCCATGATGATAAAGTTCAGGATTCGAACCTGGGCCTCTGTGCCCCAGGCCATGTGGCTTTCCTGAGCAGAAACCCAGCCGGCTGGCCTGCCCGGCCCTGCCAATGGAACCAGCCACTAAATCGATACTTTGCAAAACACGCGTGTTTTCCATTGCAGCGCGTCCTTGTGGCGTGGAGGCAGCGTGCAGCCTCCCTGATGCAGTGGAGGACGGAGATGGCGGGCGGGTGCGGAGCGGGACCTCAGGGAACCCTCCGCAGCAGCCCCGGGCGCCCGCCCGCTGGAAGGAGATCAGAAAGCCGCCTCCTTCTATACCGAGGCCGCAGGCAGCCGGCTCCCCACTTGAAAGGGACCTCGTATCAATTTCACTTTTTTTTTTTTTTTTTTTCCTTCTTGGTGCCTCCCTAATGAGATGATGTTAGAGTTGGAAATAAATAGATGGGTGGCTGGGTAAACAGATAAATAGATAAATAAAGCCTGGGTCTCTTCCAGGGGTGCCGGCCCTCCCCCCTCCCGGGGGCTGGCGGGGCGTGCGTTCCAGTGCGGGGCCGCGCGCTGGAGGCTCCGGGGAGGAGCCGGTGAGAACAAAACTCCCAGCCGCCTTCCTGAGCACCTACTAGGTGCGGCCCCTCTCGCCGAGTCTTTGCCGGGACCGTGGACTAGGCAGGCATCTCTCCCAGATGGGTGGGTGCTATTCTTCTCATGGCTTCTGGTCACGGCATAGGAGTGGTCACACTGAGGAGGGCTGGAGGGCTGGGGAGGGCAGCGAGGTCACCTGGACAGTGAGGTCAGCTGGCCGGGCAGCATAGACGCCCAACGGCAGGTCCATGGTCCCGGTTTCTTTTCTTTTCTTTTTTTTTTAAACATATTTTATTGGTTTTTTACAGAGGAAAAGAGAGAGGTAGAAACATCGATCGGTTGCCTCTTGCACACCCCCTATGGAACTTTTTTAAAACGCTGCGGGACGTGGGCCAAATTGTTCAAAATCAGGGCCGTCCCGTCAGAAGCGGGACAGCCAGTCACCTCACCTCACCCAGCCCCGCTCTGTTCCCAGCAGGACCGGAGCCAGGGCAGAGGGAAGAGCGGGGCCCTCTACCCACAGCTCAGAGAGGGCCAGGGCGGTGGTGGCGGCTGCCGGCCAGGGCTCGGTCAGTGTCAGGGGCCAAAGGTGGTGCGGGAGACCAGTGGGCCTACGGGGCCTCCTGGGCTGCACCCCTGGGAGGGGACCCTCCACCAGCTGCTCTGGACCACGCCTGGCGCTCAGGTTGCACCTGCCCCGGACGGTTCGGGACTAAGACCCAGGGCCCTTCCTGCACGCCCCTCCCGGAGGGTGAACAAAGCTTCTCTTTGATGAGCCTTTCGGGGACGGAGTCGCATTCCCACAGGGCCGGCCGTTCGTGCCCGCCACCCCCCCACCCCCCACCCCCGTCCAAACGCAAGTTGTCGGTGACCTGACCCCGGGGACAGGCCGCTCTGTTATCAGCCACCAGCCCGCATGGCGGAGGCTTATCAGGCGCTCAGGTTACCCGCAGAGTGCTGGGCCACTGCCTGCCCGCTTTGTCCTCCCAGCCTCGCCCGCCTGGCCCGGCGCACCGCCCCCCACACACACACCCTCACTCCACCCCCCACCCCTGGTTCCCACTCCCTGGCCCGGTCACTAATCCCAGGGTATCACTTGCAACTTCCTGGAGTCCTGGGGTTCTGCAAAGGTGCCCCAGGGACTCCCCGGAGGAGGGGGCTCCAGGCCCCCAGTTCCCTTCGTGACTAGGATATTGAGACACGTTGCAGAGTTTCTTTGAAAAGCGATTCTGACCACCACATGGGTGAGCCTTGAGGACACTGTGCTGAGTGAATGAGCCGGTCACAGGGGGCGAACCCTAGATCCCGCTCCGTGAGATTCCTTCGCCCTCAGAGGGGTCTGCGCACCCGCCGGGTTCCCGGCTGCTGGTCCCCTCGCGCACGCAGCGAGCAACGGGTTGAGGCTGCTCACGCCGCGGGAGAGGGCGTCTGGACGCCCCGAGAGCCCCCTTGAAGTCCCAGGGTCCTGAATTTGAAGCGGAGCGCAGCCCTTCCGGTGTCCGAGTTCATCCGATGTTGGCAAACCTCAGCTTCCTGCTCAGCGGGCCAGCGGGACCGTGGCAGGGAAGCCTGGGCGGGATTCCGCGGCGCAGACACCGCGGAGCTGATAGAGCCCGCTGGTGAATGAAGCATCGATGAATCAGAAGCGGGAGGGTGACCTTGCCCTGGGAACGTGCCCAGGTTTACGAATTTAAGGAAAAGAAACTTGGCAAATAGATGTGGGTTTTTGCTGAACCCGAAATGTTTGAAAGATGTTTGGCTAACGCCAGCCCTGGGCGTGGTGCCTCCTCCCCCCCCCCTCCCCCCAGAGGCCAGGGGTCACCGCGAAGGTTTCAGGCCGAGCACCGCAAGCCCTCTGGCTAGGAAGCCCGCTCACCCCCCCACGGCATCTCCTGGGGGGGCTGATTCCTGAGGATTTTAAAGAAATATTTTGGATAATTCAATTGCTTTCAAGACTAGAAAGAAGACTTTGGATTTTGATTAACAACAATAACAACAGCCGGCACCGGTTTGGCTCAGTGGTAGAGCGTCGGTCTGCGGACTGAAAGGTCCCGGGTTCGATTCCGGTCAAGGGCGTGTACCTTGGTTGCGGGCACATCCCCAGTAGGGAGTGTGCAAGAGGCAGCTGGTCGATGATTCTCTCTCATCGACGTTTCTAGCTCTCTATCCCTCTCTCTTCCTCTCTGTGAAAAATCAATAAAAATATATTTAAAAACAAAACAACAACAACAAAAAAACAACAACAATAACAACAACAACAACAACAAAAAGAAACAAACAAAAAAACGAAAAGCAAAATTTGGCCAGCAACACGTGCCTGCGGCCGCTCCTCACCGCCAGGAGGCCCGGAGGGCACGGTCCCAGACATCGCAGCTGTTTCCAGGAAATTCCCCGCCAGCCTCTGCCACGGAGAGAAAGAGCGGCCCTGGTCCCATTTCTGGGGCAAAGGCAGCCCTCTGGCCTCCATGGCTCCGGCCGGGCGCCATGCCTGCATCTTTGCTCAAAACCTCCCTCCCAGGAGCCTCTGCTCCTCTCGCTGCGTGCGGGCGGCCAGGGATGGTCACAACAGTTTCCACACTCCTTTCCCACCATGCCTCTGGCCTCAGGGTGTGTTGGCTGCCACGTTTGTGAGGTAGGTCTTTGTGCGCCCCTAGTCACCAGCCTGTATGCCCACATTCCCACAGGCATCTCTGGGCAGACATGGCACAGCCTACTGGCTGCCAGAGACACCTGGACTAAAGTCACAGCCTGTGCTTGAGCAACTCACAGTAGGGGGCTAACCCAACAGATACTTATAGACCTCTGTAAGCACCCATCCACTCCCCCATCTATCTGTCCAGCCACTCATCCATCATCCATCCATCCATCCTCACATCCATCATCCATCTATTATCCATCCATTATCCATCCATCCATCATCCCATCTACTCACTCATCCCCACACACATCCTTCCCTCCATCCAGCCATTCATCTACCCACCCAGCCAATATGTGTGATGAAGTATATTCGTTTTCCATGCTTGCCGTAACAAAATACAACAAACTGAGTGACGTAAAACAACAGGAGAGGATTTTCTCACAGTCTGGAAGCCAGCGGTCCACACTCAAGGTGCTGGCAGGCCCGCGCTGCCCGTGAGAGCTCTGAGGTGGAGGGCCCTTCTTTGTCTCTGCAGCTTCCGGTGGAGGCTGGCCGTCCTCAGCACTCCTTGGCTTGTGGCAGCATGACTGCATCCTCTGCCTCCATCGTCACATGGCCCCAGAAGCTCCCCTCACAGGACAGTCTGAGAAGCCTGCTCTTAAACGCAGAGCCTGGGAGGGACTTCATACTGACCCCTTCTGAGGGAGGTGCGAGCCTGGGGTGGTGGGGTGAGGAAAAGGGTGTGGAGCAAGGCCAGGCGCCAGGAAAGGGGGGAACACAGCAGGTGTCTGAGCAGGACCCGCCCTCACCGAGGCTCCCGCCTCCTGTTTCCCACAGTTCGCCTGGTCGTGGGGGTGGACCAGGGTGGGGTTGCGGGCTCAGGGGTTGCAGACTTCCTTCCAGGGTGATGCATGTAGAGAGATGTGATGGTCACACAGTGTTGTGGGTGTACGAATGGCCATTGAATTGTTCCTTTAACATGCCTCGTTGTATGTTATGTGAATATCTCCTCAGTCAAAGAAAAGCTCAGCTGTGGCATGCTAGCCTCTCCTCCAGCCCTCGGGGCACCAGCATCCAGCCCACGGTGGCGTGCAGTTCAGGCACCACCAGGGAGAGAGTCCCCAAAGGCACAGGCGTACACCCCCGTTCGATGAGTCTTTCCTTACTACCATCCTTCTCTCCAGCGCGGCGCCGGCTTCGTGGCGGGTCTGGCCAGGTCCCCAGGAGCGTTCTCCTTAGCCCAGGGCAAACGCAAACCGCCCCAAGGAGGCGCAGAGGGAGGACACACCTGTGCGTGTGCGGGGTGGAGGGAAAGGGCTGCACGCCTGGGAGACGGCATTCATCCTTCCGTCGGGGGAACTGAATAGAATATTAAACGGCTTAAAATTTTGCCGAACCCAGTTTGGCTCAGTGGATAGAGCATCGGCCTGTGGACTGAAAGGTCCCAGGTTCAATTCCAGTCAAGGGCATGTACCTTGGTCACAGGCACATCCCCAGTAGGGGGTGTGCAAGAGGCAGCTGATGGCTGATTCTCTCTCATCAGTGTTTCTAACTCTTTATCCCTCTCTCTTCCTCTCTGTAAAAAATCAATAAAATATATTTTTAAAATTTTAATAATAATACTCAGTGTCCAATCATGGTTTCAGGATCTTAGCAAAACAGGAATAAAAGGGAAGTTCTTTAATCTGACAAAGAACATCTATTAAAAATGCCCACAATAAAAAAAAATACCTACAATAACACTAATACATAATAGAAAGATGCTGATAGAATTCCTTTTAAAATCTGATATTGAAAACTTCTATATAACATCCACCCTGAGGTCCTGACCCTACGCAATAAGACATGAAAAAGTATTAAGGAAGAAAGCTAGAGAAAAAGCTCTTATTCGCTGTAGATGAAAATATTGTCGGCATAGAACACCCCAATAATAACCTGTGGGAAAAGCATTGATAAGCGAGTTAAATTAGGTGAGTGGATACCAAACCGATATGCAAAGGTCACCTGCATTCCTATAAAGCAGCAACAGTGAGTTAGAAAACACACGTTTTTAAAAGATGCCGTTTGCAATAGCAACAGAAACAAAGAAACACAAATGATACCGCCCAGAAGTGGATCTGACAAAATCGTACCTATATGTCGGACAAAAGACTCACCGTCATAAAGGTATGGGTTCTCCCCCAAATTGCATCTAGATTCAGGGCTGTTTCAATACAGAGGAGCATGACGCTATGACTCTTCTCTAATGCACTCCCGTGAAGGTTGGTCATCGTCACCATAAAGCGGTTATGACGCACTCGGCCTTGGACAAGGCCTGAGTGTCTTCACCTGGAAAACAAAAGGATGGAAATGGATGCTCCCTGCCCTGAAAAGACCTCGGGGCTCTCGGGAGGACACACCTGTGCGCGTGCGTGGTGGAGGGAAAGGGCTGCACCAGGCCAGTCAGGTCCACGGGCCCGTCCCTGCGGCCCCTCCCCCGCACTGCCCACCTGAGGGCGATGAAGTAAGACCGTGACGCTCGGCGGGAATGGGCCTGAGACTCCACCCCGAAACCTTGGTTTCTAACAGGACGGGAGGGCAGAGCGAATCACGACACGTCCGAAACGTTATGTAATCACGGCAAACAGCTCCTGGAGGCTTACGTAAACACGGAAAGTATGCGCGCCACGTTAAGTGGGGAAACGGCACCGACCGGGACCGTAATTACCGTTCTGAGCGCAGAGACAGGACCCGGGGTGCGAAGCTGTCCACACTATAAGTGCCCCCCTTATAGTGTGGACAGGTAGTGATGGGCCTGCATTTGATTATTATTTCTAATCATTCGCCAATATTTAAAAATCTGAGTATTTCACATAAAGGTCCAGATTTCTGGTGTCCCTTAAAAAAGGTAAAAACTGACAAACACCGGAGCAAATTCCCACGTGGGAAACGGGCAGGCGTGCGCTGGGGTTGCCCCTCAGAAGGGGCCACCTGCTGCCCTGCTGGTCACGGTCTCCCCCACCTCACCCCCCGGCCCCGTCCTGCTTCCCCCCGTCCACGTGAGCGTGTGGCACCTGGATCGGGACTCTGTGCCGACGTGGTCATGCTTTGTTCGTGGACAGAGACACCCACTCATGGGCCGGACACCCGTGCGTTCTCGTTTTCTCCTGGGGGGTGTCTTACAAACACCACCTGCTCTCGAACCGTGAGCCGCGGCGGCCACTCGGGCATCTTTCTGTCTCCGTCAGGTGCCCAGCCAGACGAGGCAGAGCTCTTTCCTCCCGGCGTCCTCTGCCCTGCTCTCTGCTTTCCTTTCTGCCTCCTCCTCCTCCTCACGGCCTCTGCCAGCATGACGGCTGTCTGTCTGTCTGTCTGTCTTACCGAACACGTTGGTGGGCGCTTTGACCTACAAATCACAGGATGCGAGGAAAGGTTTTCCCAAGGCGGGATGAGCGACGCCACGAAAAGGACACGCACCTGAGAAAACACTGTCTCCCGGGCCCCACCCGTCGCCCCCCCATCCCACGAGGGCCGGCTCCGGGGTCTCTCCTGCCCTGTCCCCCTCAGATCGGCGTGTTCCCTGGGAAGGAAAGCCTGCCTGTCGGGAGCGAGGGGGAGGAGTAGAGGAATAGGAGGTGCGCCGTGTACACGGAGAGCGGGCAGAGGCAGTCCCGGGTCTGGCCCGCCTGCCGATATGGAGCATGGGAGCGCCAGCCGGGTCAGCGGGCACCCTGAGCGGGTCTGCAGGTCCGAGTCTACGTCTGTGGATATGTCTGGCCAAAAATTATTAAACTGAGCGGGAAGCAGCTGGGGCCTCTTCGGAGGGCCCGGAGGACACACAGAGGAGCGGGGAAGGGCAATTACAGCCCCGAGGCGGCCGCTTCCTCCAGGGGCCATTCTCCAGAGAGAAAGAGCCGGATGGGGCTGAAGGGATCTGGGACCGGCCAAATGAGCTCCGGCCTGATTGAAGCCTAACTGCTCCCCTACCAGCCTGATTGCCCCTAACTGCCCTCATCTGCTGGCCTGGTCACCCCTAACTGCCTTTCCCTGCAGGCCTGGTCCCCCCACAACTGCCCTCCCCTGCAGGCCTGGTTCCCCCCAACTGCTCTTCCCTGCAGGCCTGGTCGCCCCTAACTTCCCTCCTCTGCTGGCCCAGTCACCCCTAATTGCCCTCCCCTGCAGGCTTGATTGCCCCCAACTGCCCTCCCTTGAAGGCCTGGTCCCTCCCAACTGTCCTCCCCTGTTGGCTATCTTGTGGTGGCCATCTTGTGTCCACAGGGGAGCAGCCATCTTGTGTGCTGGAGTGATGGTCAATTTGCATATTACTCTTTTATTAGATATGATAATAAAAGCATAATAAGTTAATTAGACCAGACTTCCTTCCGGACAACCTTCAGGATGAAGCCTAGGTCCTGGGTGCCAGAGAGAAGCCGGTGCCGGCAGCTGGGGGCAGGAAGGCTTACTCTTGCATGGATTTCATGCATCGGGCCTCTAGTGCCGTGTTTCCCCGAAAATAAGACCTAGCGCATGGAAAGATAAGACATCGCCTGAAAATAAGATCTAGCGCAACTTTGGGAGAAAAAATTAATATAAGACACTATCTTATTTTCGGGGAAACAGGGTAGTTTTATATTTCCTTTCCTCTGTGTCCTGACTCTAGTTTCTGATAGCTGTTTCTTTCCCTTTCCGGTGGAATTCGCCCGACAGAAAATGGTCCATTTTAGCGTGAACGGTGCACCAGGCCTGTCGAGTCCCAAAACGTGTCATCACCTTCCCCAACAAAACCGCCCCGTCTCCTCAAGCCCCGTTCCCCCGCCCCACCCCAGCAGCCAGCCACCTGCCTTTATCTCCGTGCATCTGCCTGTTCTGGGCATGTCGGGCACACAGAACCTCACGGAGTGTGTGGTCTCCGTGTCAGGCTTCCTCACGGAGCACAGCTTGGGGTCCCTTTTGGCAGCTGACTTCACCTGCCCCACTCAGTCTCCCTTGGTGCCCTGAGTTTGACAGCCCAGCTCTCCCCGCCCCCCTTCCCAGCACCCTCTTCGGCATTGACGTGTCCCCAGCCAGCTTCCCACTCTCTGCGGTGCTGCGTGGCCCTGGGTGAGGAGCTGAGCCACCACGCGCAGGACGGGGAGGCTGGAGGCAGGGGCTTGCTGGATGCGGGGGCCTGGGCTGATGATGGGATTTCCCTTCGTGAGCACAAAGAAGAGAAGAAAAATGCTCCTTCAAGCCACCGTCTGGCCACCCCAGACACGGGGAAACGAAACAGCCCCCCCTTGTTTTCTGGGTGCTAACTAGCTACAGGTTCCCCCAGACAGTCCCCCAGAGCAGCCACGTTCCCCACAGCCCTTTCTCTGCTCTGCGCCGCTCCAGACTCCTCGCCAGTGTCTGAGAGATATTCAACCCTGATGTTCTCGATTTATTTATACTGAAATCATCAAGATGCTTATTGGTCTGTCTAAGGGGGTTTGGGGTTCTTTTTATAGACCCTTGTAAGCCATGTTTGCTTTCAACCATTTCTGGTGGCTGTAAATGAATGCATACAGTCTCCACACACATCCCCTGCCACCCTGCCCCCCACCCCCCAGCTACCCCTCTCCCGCTCTTTCATTGTCAGATCGTGCACCTCTGCACAGTGCACGGAGCCGCCCACTGAGCGCCAGGACGGGGAGGATTCCAGGCTCCGGCTCACCCTGAGCATCCTCTGCGCAGCCTTCAGGAGGCGTTCTTGGGAGGCCAGTGCTCTGAGAGGCGGCGACGTATTCCTTGGAGTACCCCCCGCCCCCTCCTCCACCCCCCATACCTCTGCCCCGGGGAAACCAGATACCTCAAGACGCTAAACCTCGGATGCCTGTAATTCCACGGCTAATGCTTAGCTTAATTAAGACATCGACCGTAATGGCCTTCTCACCGATTACCTGAAGAAATGGCAGGTCCGTAAGGTGATATTTCCTGGTGTGTGCACGGATATCACAATGAAATCTCCAAGTCATCACTTCAACACAGGAAGTCATCGGCTCCCCGCGGCAGCGCCCGGCCGGCCGCACAATCGGCCCGCTGTTCGGAGCGATATTCAAGAGGCCAGGCATCCCCGGTCCCCAGCGGTTGGTCAAGGGGGGGAAAGGGATCAATTGAGTACTCGAGCTCCGCATACAGAGCTTCTCAACGCTTGGTTTGCTTTGATGCGGGCGGAGAAGTGAGCCCGGTACACTTGAACTGGTCGCCTTATCTTTTCCAGATTTCTGTGGGCCTCAAAGTCAGCTCGAGAACACAGCCAGCTCGAGTTCAATCGGCATTCCTCCATTTCCTTCTCTGGGGGTCTCTGTGCCCTTCCGTTTTAAAAGTAAGCTCCGTGTTCTTATAGATTCGTGAGACCGGGATGCGTGCCGTCCAGTGGTCACTCAGGGACGCGGCCACCACGCCGGGGCCACAGGGAGGCCCAGCTGGGCCTCGAATCCGGGACACGTGGCCGTCCACCTGGTGGGCGGAGTCCTGGGGGTGGGGGAGGGGAAGAAGAGGGATGTCCAAACAGAATTGAATACATGGTTTCCAAAATGAATTCTCTCTACCACGCGGGCGGCGTCTGCCCCTTGCAGGATAGTGTCTCTGCGGCGTGCTGCTGCCTTTCCAGAGAGGACCAGCTGCCAGCCGGGAGCTCCTGTGACAGCGCCCTGAGCTGCCCACTGGGCCTTTCCTGGGACCCTCCTCCGTCACCAACACGCGTCACAACAGGGTGCTCTTAGGGCTGGGCCAGCGCCCACACCCGCCACCCTCGCAGCCCCGGGCAGGTGCAGTGGGATGGCGAGTAGAAGCTTCTTGTTTCCTTCCTCAGCCAGCTCTCCACCTGGGGTCCTGGAGAACTGGCCCGCCGGTGCCCACGTGGGAACAGAGCTGCGGAGTGGGCCCGACCTTGTGCCTGTGTCTCTCGTGAAGCCTTAACCCATATTGACTTAAACCATGCAGTCCTAACACGTTGTCACCATGACAACCCCCCCCCCCGACACACACACACACACACACACACACACACACACACACTGGCAGTCAGTGTCACACGCAGGCCTGGAGACACTAGTGGGAGCTTGGGAAACTCAAGTGCGTTATCATTCCCCCAACACGGTGCTGACAATAAGGACACTGGGAGACCCTCACTCAAACAATGAATGGAGCTGAGCGTGCAGTGTAGACGGGACCACCCCAGGGAACTGGGAGGAGCTGAGCGTGCAGTGTAGACGGGGCCACCATGGACAAACTGGGGAAGAAAACAAACCCAGTCAGTATCTGTCCCTCCCCCTCCCTCGAACACCCTGGGTTCGATGCCCCAGCCCGTGCCCCTCTCGTCTCTCCTGGAAGAGGAGCCGGTACCGGCTTTGACCCGGGGCTGCGAAACGCAGGGACCCATTATCCACTCAGTCCGTTTGATCTATTTATCAGATTTAAATAACTCTTTTTGATAAGAGCCCAAAGCGTGGGGGTGGCAGCTCTCAGAAGCTGAGGTGGAGCCCCAGCTGGCCCACGTTTTCTGGGAACCCCTCCGGCAGGTCCCTGACACGTGTGGGGCCCCTGGGTCGGCGGGGAGAAGAGGGAGAAGGAGGTCAAAAGGAGAACCTGGCCCGGGAGGGACCCAGGCGCAGACCAGCAAGTCCCTGGGCAGGTCCTCTCCGCAGCCGAGGTCCTGGCTCCTGCTTGGCCAACTCTCCCCAGACCCAATGCTCCCCCAGCCCCGCCTGCCACCTCAGGCCCCTGTGGTCAACCCCCCACAGGCCACTCCCCTGGCCCCCAAGCTCGCTGTGCCTCTGGGAAGCTGAGGGACCCACCCAGGACCTCCTATTGGCTTGGCCACCATGAGCACCGGCCTGGCTACTACGAACTCCCAGCCTCCTCCTTGTCAGAGGGCTGCGTGAGAGCCACTGTCCCAGAAACCCCCTGCAGCATCAGCCTGGGAGCCCCGGCAGCGCCCTGCGCGGGGGCCACGGCCCATGCCTCCAGGCGGCCAGCTCTGGGCACGACGGTCAGACGCTTCAGCTCCCCGCGGGCTCAGGCGGAGGCCAGTGCACGGACGAGGCCCATTTGCTGAGCCTTCCCCGTTGCCCCAGCTGGGCCTTCCTCACTTCCTTCCTCCTGAGAGCCCTCCCCCACACGTCGCGTGGACCAGACCCTCGCCGCAGGCTCTGCACTCAGGAAGCCTGACCCCAGACGGGGCCCTTTTAGATCTGGCTCTGCTAACAGGGGAGAGAGACATCCTTCTACTCTGTCAGGGGCTAAATGGCCTCTTCACGTGCCCGTGCACTGAAGTCCTAGCCCCAGCCCCGCCGTGTGGCTGTGTTTGGAGGCAGGGTCAGGACAGAGGTCATCCGGGTTAAATGCGGTCAGGAAGGTGGGTCCTCGTCCCACGTAACTGGGGTTCTATACGAAGGGGAGATGAGGACACACACGGGGAAGACGGTGTGGGGACACAGGGAGAAGATGGCCGCCGAGCCCTGCAGACACCCTGACCTTGAACTTCCAGCCTCCAGGACGGGGACGGTCCCTGTCTGCTGCTCAGCTCAGGGTCCGTGCTGGCAGAGAGCAGACTCACCCACCCACGCTGTCTATCCTTCTGCACCCCGCTGCCCCCCCAGCTTCCCTTGGGACAGAAGAAGGTCCTCATCCGGAACATTCTCGTGCCTCCCTTAACATCGATGGCACTCCCACCATCACTTCCCACGGGGGGGTTCCCTTTTTAATGTGCATTCCGCACGGGGACCTCGGAATTCCCAGCCTCTGTGGGCACGCTAAGCGCGCGGGCCGGGATTAAGTTTCTCGCCGCCCCCAGGCAGGCCGCCTCCCCCTTCCCCAGCAGACCCAGATCAGGGGCAGCCCAGATGCTATCGCAGACTGGCACAGGACGCGATCCTGGCCGGGCCCCCGATGCCCGCCGGCTCCATTCCGGTGGCCCTGGGGACGGCTCCGGGAACTTCAATTTCTCCGCCTACAGCTGAGCCTTCCTGGGAAGTCGCTGCCTGCACACACTTCGCCCAAAAGGTTACAGCGAAACCGGGCACCAAGGCAGGCGGTCTCGGTTCCCGGCGGCGGAGGCCCCTTACCCTGCAGGGCCGGCGTGCCCTGCGATCCACCCCCCACCCCCCCCACCCCCTCGAGGCTGCTGGGGGTCCCCTCACCCACAGGTCAATTGTCCGATAGCGCCGGGCCGGAGCTATCTGCCCGCCAGACAGCCTATCTGCGCGGCGGCCCCGGCGGCCGTCCACCAAGATGCCGGGGTTTTCTCCCGCGCTGAAATGGATCTTTTGAGAGTCAGTCAAGAGGAAAGAATGTGGAAGGATGGTGTGCGGTGGGTGAATGGGGCCCTTGATGATCCGGGGAACGCTATAGGCGGGACCGGCTCTCCCCGCACAGGTCCTTCGTGTCCTCTAAGTCTGGCTGCCAGGGGAGCTGCCCGTCGGTTTTCTCAAAGAAGGTGTGTGTGTGGGGGGCGGGGAGGGGGCGTCCACCCCGGCGTTCCCCATTGTGGAGGGCGCGGGTTTGAAGGCAGTGAGAGTGCAGGGTTCTCCGGCCCCCGCGGCCCCCCCGCGCCCTGAGAATCCCGAGCGCTGCTTTGCATAAGCTGCCTGTCGGGCAGAAGGGAAATGCAAATACCGTCGGGTGGATTAGGGCGGCCCGGCCCCCGCCTGCTGGACAATGGACTTCTCGCCAGACCCAACATCGGCGACAGCCAGGTTGCCTTTTTAAAAGGACTTTTGTGCTTTTTTTTTTTTTTTTTTTCCTCTCCTCTCCCTCGTAGGACTTAGGAGTCCCGTAAAAGACATCAAAAGTGTTTGGTGCGGATACTCAGAAGAAACGAGACTTTTTTTTTTTTTCTTTTTTCTTTCTTTTTTTTTTTTTTTCATTTCCCCCCAGTGTGGCCGCCTTTGTAATAACAGTCTTCTCATGTGCTGGGCACTTATGTAACCTAAGATGAAACGACATTTTATAGCCTCCTGGCAGCAGGACGGGGACCGAGCGGCATACCTGGGGATCCGGGTGCCAGGGGGTGGGGGGGGGGTCTGTTTGGGGCCATGGGAAAGGGGCTCCTTGGGACCCACCTCCTGTTTTGGGCTCTTTCCATACAACGACTTTTCCTAAAGGCATGTAAAAAAAAAAAAAAGAAAAAAGAAAAGGAAAGAAAAATACCTTGGTTCGCGGTGATGAGAGAACGCGGTAGCCCGTGGTCTCGGAGACCCGCCGAGGATTTGCCCAAGAATCCCTTAAGTAAATGGTTTCTGAGCAGATGTGTTTACATGCCTGTGCCCCTCTCTGATTGGGAGACATTAAAACGAGCCGGGCACGCAGGGGCTGGAAGCAGCGGAGCCCGAAGCCCCGGCTCTTAACTGTGCGCGCCGGCTCGTCCTAATGGGCCTCGGATGACCCGGCTACGAAATGGGTCTAATTACACCCACCGCGGCGGCCGTTTTGAAGTTTAATTAACGCCTGAAAATGTTTTCTCGATCCTCGGGCGATCGCAGACCGCAAGCGCAGAGGGTTATTACGGGCCCGATGGGCCGCCTTCCTTCCCGCAATCAAGTGCTGGGGCTCCGTCTGAACTTTGTCCCTTCCAGCGACGGCGGTTCCCGGGAGGTCCCTCTGTCCCCCGCACCTGCCCCCCCGCCCACGGGCGGTCTCTGCCGTCTGCGGGCCCCGGCCCCGGGGTCCTCAGCCCCGGGGTCCTCAGCGCCAGCCCGCTCCTGAGCTGCCCCCTTCCCAAGGGAAGGAAAGGCACAGCGTTGCCGTCTGCTCCAGACGCGTGTCTATTTCTCCATCGTCACCCGTATCATTTGGGGGCGGCTGGGGTACCCACCCCGCCTGGCTCAGGTTGCCCCATGTCACCATGGTCTTTCTTAGGGAGCAGCCAGGGAGAGGCTGGGCCATGTCCTCTGCCCCATCCTGCCCCATCGTCTCCTGGTCTTCTCTCCCGTGGTAACAAAGCAGCCGGACTCGACGGGTGGCCGCTGACGCATCTCTAATGCAGGGGTGAGGCAGGCGGGCCGTTCTGCGTGGCCTCTTGATCTGCCATCGTGGAGCCCTGGCTGGGTTTTCTGCCCGGATCGTGGGCCCCGGGCACGGAAAGCGGGCGGAGGCTCCTGTGTGGTCGGAAGCTCGGGGCCGGCGGGGGACCGGGGGCTGCTGGGTAATCCCGCTGAGCCATTTTCTCAGGGGTATTATGTGAAATGGAATAATTTTCATCTCCAGCCGCTGAATGGGCGGGAAGGAACGTGACGCTGCTCACTTCCCTCGTGTGGTCGCGGGCTGTCCCCCCGGCCTGGGTCCCGTCACCCCCGACAGTCACTCGATTCCCTCCTTTGTCGCACTCGGAGCTCCACACAGACGCCCCGCGACCCCGTCCCCCTGCCGCCATCGCCCGCCATCGCCCGCCATCGCCCGCCATCTCTCGCCATCTCTCGCCTAGCGCCGTTTCCCCCCGTGCGCGCTGTCTCCGCTCGAGGACGCGGTGTCCACGGGGCAGGAGGGGGGATAGGGAGTGGGCTGTGTCGGGTCCATTGCTGTCCCCGCCCAGTGATGCTGCCTCGCGCATCCTGAGAAGGAGAAACGGCGCCAGCGGCCTGGCTTCCGCTCCGGGGCCTGGGGCAAACGCCGGCCCTGCGAGCTCGGGGTCCTCGGAAAGCAGGACAGGAGGGGCGGGGCGGCTGCAGGGACCTGGTACGGGATCCGGGACCGCTGTGGTCGCCGCGTGCTCCCAGGTGCCTCCGGGAGCCTTGTGGCCGGCGTTCCGGAACCTTCCTCTGGAGAGGGGGGCTGTCCGTGCCGCCGTGGTCCGTCCCGGCCACCCTCCCCGGGACGGAGCCAGCCCCCGGTGCTGTCCTAGCAATGCCAGATCGCAGTGTGAGTGCCAACGCGTGCCCACAGGAGCCCTCAGAGATGCCCGAGGCAGGGCGGCAAGGCGGGCAGCGTGCACCTGCCGAGGGGCGTGCGGGGGCGCGACCCCGACAGTGTCACTCCCTCTCCCGGCCTTGGCTCTTGACTCCGTGACTCCCTACCTTTGGGGTCACGGCCCCAGAGAACGGCCGTTGTGTGGATGCATTCGCCACGCGGGGCGAACGGAAGGAAGGCGGGTCCCCAGTTCTGCCAGGTGCCCCCCCTCCGCTGGGTCCCTCGGCCTGGCTGCTCCTGCTGATGGGGGTGCGGACAGAGCTCCGGTCCCCGCTGGGCGCTGTGTCCCCCGGCTGTAAGCCGAGTTCTTGGTCCAGGCCCGTGGCCGCTTCTGTCGGCCCTGCGTGGACACAGAGCCCTGGGCAGTGTCCCTCCCGGAGCAGAAGGGGTCCCACGTGATCGCTCGTCACCAACCGGGGGGCTGGTGCCCCCAGGAGTGGGCTCTAGCCAAGGTCCCTGGTGTGTCTGCTGCTGAGAGGCTGGGCACCCCCATGACAAAGACTGGCTGGCCCCCCGCAGGACCGCTGCCCATCCACCTGGTGGCTGAGAGCGGCCTGGGGGACAGGCCATCCGGTGGCATCGAAGGCCCAGCGCTCTCTGCCTCTCCTGCAGGGGCAGCCCCTGCTCTCCAGGCTAACGCTGAGCCAAGTCCATTCCTCCAGGCTCCTCTCCCATCAGCCGAGCTGTCTGCTCCCGTCCAGGAGCCGGAACCTCTCACTCCCGGACCTCTCCCTCCCGGGCAAGTGAGTGGCCGGGGATGCTGCCTGAGACCCGCCCGGCGGCCAGGGAGTGCTCCTCACTCAGCAGACCTCGGGAGCCGGCGTGATCGAGGTCTCAGGCCGGCGTGATCTGCGGGCGGCGTGACTCTGGTCCCTGCGGGGGGTCTTGCTGGCCGCCCTCTCCTTCCTCCCGGGGACTCTTTCCCTCCTGTAGGTTCCAACTGTGCTTGACAGGACACCCCCACACCCCCAAACCCGACCGCCCTCTCCTCTCTCTTGATCATTTTCCATTGTTTTGTGACGATTGTGTAGGAGTCCAGGTCCCACCGGCTGGAAGCCGGTACCGCCCAGCCCAGCCCAGGATGCAGGAAGGTGCAGGAAGTGACTCTCAGGTGAGCACCTGACTCAGGTGCCAGGGACTGTGGCCCAGGGCCCGGGACAGACAGGAGAGGGGCCGGGAGCATCAGGAGGGCCCAGGGTGGGGTGGGAGAGGCACAGACACACCCAAACCCACCCCGCCCCTCTGAGGTCCCAGGCCGGAAGGACAGGGTCCCAAGGATGGACCTACCTTTGAAATCTTCAAAGCTCCGAAAGCCGTAAGACAAATAGGAAGCTTGGAACACCCATGCTCTCCTCTCCACCACACACCCCTCAATCAATCTAACTCCGTGTCCCCCACACACCCCACACCCCCCCACACCCCCACACACCCCCACACACACACACCCACCCACACCCACACACCCCCCCCCACACCTACACACCCACACCCCCCCCCACACCCCCCCACACCCCCACACACACCCCCACACACCCCCACACCCCCCCACACACACACCCACACCCCCCCACACACCCCCACACACCCCCACACACACACCCCACACCCCCCACACACCCCCACACACACCCCCACACACCCCCACACACACATCCACACACCCCCACACACCCCCACACACACCCCCACACACCCCCACACCCCCCCCACACACCCACACACCCCCCACACACACACCCACACACCCCCACACACACCCCCACACACCCCCACACACCCCACACACACCCACACACACCCACACACACACACCCACACACCCACACACACCCACACACACCCACACACCCCCACACACCCCCACACACCCCACACACCCCCACACACACCCCACACACACCCCACACACCCCCACACCCCCCCACACACCCCCACACACCCCCACACACACCCCCACACACACCCACACACACACCCCACACACCCCCACACACCCCCACACACACCCCCACACACATCCACACCCCCACACACACCTCCACACACACCCCCACACACCTCCACACACCCCCACACACCCCCACACACCCCCACACACACCCCCACACACCCCCACACACACCCCCACACACCCCCGGGCAGGGTGAGGGCCCGGCAGGCTGGTTGGCTGCAAGTGGAAACTCTGCTGAGGCGGGATGCTGCGGTCTGCTGACCAAACCGAGCCCTTCTGCAAATTGGCAGGTGGAATTTGCCCTGCGAAGATAAAAGGCTTGATTCGGGGGTTTGAAGAGTTGGTTAGATGTTTTTATTAAGTGCAAAAACAAGAAGGCGGGAGGTGGGGGGGGGGGGGGCGGGGGAGAGAAAAATTGACTTAATAAAAATTTTACTGAATTAACTCAGAAACAATGGTAGTGTTTGAAAGTAACCACTTCCATTGAGGTTTTTTATAACAGATTTTACAAGCTGTTTCTTTTCCTTTATAGATATATATATATATATATATATATATATATATTCTGTTTTAAAACTTGCTCTGTGAGGAGCCTTCTAAATTGCTGTTCACCACATAATTTTCAATTCCTGAACCATGATTTTCCCTGCGCTGGGAGAGGGGGGGACGGGGGAGGGGGGAGGGGGGGCCATCTCCGCATTCACAGACGGCGGGCAGGCCATCCACCCATTGAAGGGCAGCTTCCACGACGTTCTGTGGGGTTCGTCAATCGTGTCTGCAGACGCCGCACTCCCTCGGGTGCAGGGGCCTCAGATGGGAGACCTTCTAATTACCCAGGGGCCCACCTCCTGTCTCCTAACCCAAACGTGTGGAGGTGGAGTGAGAAAAACCCCATTTGTGGCGATGAGATGTTTGAGACCAAAGCAGAGACACGCACTGAATGTGTGTGTCCCCAAATTCCTGTTCAAGGATAGCTCCCCCCCCCCCACTGCCCCCGCTGATGGTGTTAGGGGGTGTGGCCTGAGGGAGATGAGGAGGCCCTGGGGGTGGGGCCACCTGCCTGGGACCAGAAAGACAGGCAGAGCCAGGTGCTGGGAGGGGAGGGTCCGGACAGACTGGAAGGTCTCCTTGGAAGGACCTGCTGACACTTGGGCCTGCGGCTTGAGGGGCCCAGGCCAGTGAAGGATGGCTGCAAGGTTCGGGGCTTCCACCCGCCGGGATGGGGGGCCCGCAGGTGAGGAGGGGGTGAGGGAAGGCGGGGAGGAAGTCGGGAGTCGAGGACGCCTTTGGGGTTTTTCAAAAACATTAAGCCTGGACATGAGCTGGTGGCCAGGCAGATGCCACCCAGCAGCCCCGTAAATGAGAGTGGGGACTGGCTGGACAGACCAGCCTGGGAGTGGCCAGCGTCCAGCTGGCATCCACAGCCCTGGGCGGGGATGGGCATTGCCGGGACAAAGATGAGATCCGAGGATGGTCCGGGGGGTGTCGGTGAGCATCATCCCTGTCGCACTAGCGAGCCGTGGGGAGGCTTCCTCGGCTCGGGGATGGGAGGGAGGCCGCCTGTCTTTGGCCCATCCGGGTCCAGCGAGCTGCCCCCACTGGTCACGTGGAAGTGGAGCTCCTTCCTGCCACGCATGCCAGGGATGGCACAGGGACCTCTGCCACCGCCAACTCCCCTCCTCCGTCCCCCGCCCTGGCGTTCGGGGGCCACCCCTCAGAGGGTGCTGTGCGGGCCCAGGGCACGGGTCTTTCCCATTCTCAAAATGCCCGCGCAGCCGGCTGGGTCCGGCCCCTGATGCAAACCTGAGCCTCCCCTGGCGCTGGAGCGGGTCCTCACTTTGCTAAAACCACGGCATTAACCCTCCCGTGGGGTCCGGAAGCCCTTTCCCACCCAGGGACCTGCCTGCCCTCCGCAAGGAGGACGGCCCTCATTCCTGCGGGTCCCTTCAGCACAGCCAGACTCAGGCCATCATGCCGTTAGCCTTCCACATACGCTGTCCACCTGCCCGCACTGTGGGAAAGTCGGTCCTTCAAGGAATAATCACTCCTCCGCTCAGAAAACGAGTGTAAGTCTATGAGACGCGGTGCACCGAGGGAGGAAGGAGCACGTAGACTTTTGAGTCCCACCGGAAAGAAGAGGAAAACCGTCTGGGTGAGCTTCGACCAGAGACACGGGCCAGGCACCGAGCACAGGGGGACACGCTGCAAATGCAGCCACGCCCGGCGTTGGTCACACCTGCCTGTGAGAGCGCGGGTGTCCACACCTTAAACACGAAAATTAAAAATACTTTTAGCCGAAGCCGGTTTGGCTCAGTGGTAGAGCATCGGCCTGCGGACTGAAAGGTCCCAAGTTCAATTCCGGTCAAGGGCATGTACATTGGTTGCGGGCACATCCCCGGCAGGGGGTGTGCAAGAGGCAGCTGGCCAATGTTTCTCTCTCATCGACGTTTCTAGCTCTCTTTCTCTCTCCCTTCCTCTCTGTAAAAAAATCAATAAAATATATTTTTTTAAAAAATACTTTTAAACTTGTACACAAACACCAAGAAAATGCTGGAAAGACCGACAAAGCTATGTGACCATTGCCAGCTGGTAGGGATGTGGCAGGGTTGGGTTGTTCCTGTTTTGGCTCATTTTTATTTCCCAGGATAAATGTGAATTATGTATCTGAGGAGAAAACACACTCCCCTCCCACCCCCACCCCAGATTTATTTTAACAAGCTAGAAGAAAATAGAATAACCTTTCCCCCATCTGTGGGAAGGAAACACATTCTGACTAAAGACATGGAAACATCTCCTTGAAGGAGCTCGAGGATGTAAAAAAAAGAAAATTAAATCTGTCACACGGGTGATAGAATACAGAAAGAGCAACGGCAACAGGCAAATGGGAGATAGATGCAAATACAAGCCAACTCCCCACGCAGATGAGGCATTGCTATACAATATACAAGAGCCGCATCCAGTTTCAATTTCCTAAGCGATCAGAGAGGAAGAAGGAAATACACCCCAGAAAATTTGGGTAACAAATCATCGCACGGAAAAATGCAAAGCTTCTTCACTAGCAATTAAAGAAAGAATCACTAAATGATATGAGCAGTGCGGCCTCTCCCCCTCCCCCCGCCCAATCCAGCTACAAAATAAGACCCTGGTGTGTGTGTGTTTTGGGGGGCGGGGGGGTGTTTAAAAAACAGTACTTTTCCGGGTGTATCCTTAGCGGCCGCAGGTGGAACCGGTGCGATTCCGCTGCGCGGCGAACGTGTGGGACTGTTCCCTCGGCTGCTGGATCTCCGCTCTGCCCTCGTGAGGGTGGACTTTTCGGTGAGAGGTAACGTGGGGAGCCGGAGGTGAAAGGCAGTGTAAAGAGGGGAGGGCGAAAGGCTTTGGAGACTGGGAATGCTGAAGGGGGCTGGCTCGCCTAGGCCAGGCAGGCCAGAAAGCAGGCGGGCTCCTTGTCTCCGAGCCTCCCTGCCACCCTGTCACTCTGCCACTCTGCCCACGGGTCCCGGGTGGGCGCAGGAGTCCCGGTAAGGCTAGGTCTGTGGCGGGGTGAGATCCTGGTGTAAAGAGGGCCGCGGACTCAGAGCCTCTGCAGATGACGGGTGACTGCTGCCTCGACCCGGAGCAGGAACCTATCCGGGGACAGAAGCTCCCTGTGTGAATGACAACTTCTAGGACCGGAAGCGATGCTGACGTGACTTCGCCGCCCTCCCTGGGATTCCGGAGTGACTTTGAGGATGAGCAGGCTGGGAGGTCTTGGTGGGATTTCTCGCTCCCTGGGTCTTACGTTTGTCCCTGCAACAACGCCTGTGCCTGTTCTCAGGAAGGGATGGTGGGTTGCGTAGTCCTTGATCTCGGGGGTTGCTGTGGATAGAGAAGGGACATATCTCAATTTTCACTTTCTACAGTATAGAGAGATCTTTAAATGGGTATCTTAGGGTTTTTTGTGGTGGTGGTTGGTTTTTTGTTTTTGTTTTGTTGTTTGTTACTAGCCTCGGGTGTAGAGTCTTTGGTTTCTCACTTAAATGCTACCTATTTTTGCTGAAAATAATGTTTCCCTCATAAGATCAGAATTCCAAAAATATTTAAAAAAGGATTCATGAATTTGCATTAGTAAAGCTTTTTAAAATAAATAAATAAACAAATAAATAAATAACAGTACTTTTCCACATGGCTGGAGGGGCTGCCCCATAGTCTGGTTCTGTTTGGCAAGTTTTCTAACAGCCGCTTCGTTTTATTAAAGAGAAATAGACAACAGCTATCAATAGATGTGACATCAAAAGTGTTCTGTTTGCCAGCCAGCATGTTCCTATCCTGCAGGACTTCTCAGTGCCTTTGCAAACGTGCCCTAGGAATCTCGCACGTACATAGCCTTTAGCCAACTTGTTTGACCTCGGAATCTTCTTTCCTGATAACTTTAGGAAGATCTCACAGAGCACCAGGCGACTGGGAATCAGGCTGAGGCGAAGAGAAATATTCCTCGTGAAGCTGCTATTTGTAAAAGCGAAAACTGGACCCACCCGAGTGTCCCAGAGCCTCAGAAAAGTCCTCCAAGCGGCTGTGTTCCCTGAGAATCCCTTGGAGGCAGTCCCTCTAGTCCTGTGGTCGGCAAACTGCAGCTTGTGAGCCACATGCGGCTCTTTGGCCCCTTCAGTGTGGCCCTTCCACAAAATACCACGGCCTGGGTGAGTCTATGTTGAAGAAGTGGCGTTAGAAGAAGTTTAAGTTTAAAAAATGTGGCTCTCCAAAGAAATTTCAAACGTTGTGCTGTTGATACTTGGCTCTGTGGACTAATGAGTTTGCCGGCCACTGGGCTTGTCTGCGATGAGAAACGCAGGCTCTTGGGACTTCCTATTGCAGTCATGGAGCCCGTGGCTCCCCCATTGGAGTCCCACTTGGGGACTCAGGGGCCATGGCTTGGGGAGTCCCTGTTTCATTGAGAAAACCAATCGGCTGCGTTATCATCCCGCCCAGAGATGGTATCTGACATCACACGGCCGGCTGCAGCCCGCCCGGAAGGCATGCTGGGCTGGACGTTGGGTGTCGGTGACCGTCAGGAAGGCGGGGCACGGGCCCGGCGGGTGGCAGCAGCTGCACTGGCCGGCCCTGCTCCACTCTTAGCTCCTCAGGGTCAGGACGTGGGCGCGGTGAACTCGTTCCCGTCTCATTCCGCCCCCTGTTCTGCTGGCTTACTGACCTGCTGTGTCCCAGTAAGTGTCCCTGTTTGAAAATGTCCAGCATTCTCCTGGCAGAGGAAGGGGAACAGGGATTCACCCCACTTTGGTCACAGTGCGGGAGGAAAGGTTGAATCGAAGAAAGAGAAGAAAGAGAAATAAAACCAGAGCATTGAAGGCGACATACACTGAATGGCCAGATTATTATGATCTCTGAACTCGTAATTATCTGGCCACTCGGTGTATATTCTATATAATAAAAGGCCAATTATGCAAATCGTCCCCTCAATCAGGAGTTCAACCAGGAGGCAGGCCAGCCAACTGCTCATGTCCCCTCACCCTGGCCAAGGCTGGCCAGACCTCACCCATGCACGAATTCATGCACCAGGCCTCTCATTTGTGTACGTATAAATACACACACACACACACACACACACACAGAGAGATTATTATGCGTTCAGAGATCATAATAATCTGGCCATTCAGTGTAGACGCCAAAGGATGTCATATGTTCACAAGGACGATGGTGGTGAATGCAGTCCTGGGGACACTCGGGAACACAGAGAGGCTGGGGACCCACGGCTGTGCATATTGATTCTTCCTCCCATCCCTCCCACATGCCATCCAAGCATCTAACCCATCCTCCCAATTCCCCCCCACCCATCCCTACCGCCACACACACACACACACACACTCACACACACACAAAATCAGTCTGTCTTCTCAGTAGCCTGATCTTGGTGATTTGGGAAGCAAGAAAAATATAACAGGAAGACCCTCCTGCGATAAACCTCTGCCTGGAGTGGCCCGGCTCTTCAAGCCAAAAACATGTCTTTTACACCTTCGTCCCGTTCATTCCTTCGTTCCTTGGCCCAACGTGTCTGTGCGCAGGCCCTGCGGTCTGTCGGGCCTCCGGGTCGGGTAAGGGTGCCTGCCTTCCTGCCTCCCGGAGCTCACAGCCTGGGACACGGACAGTCTCAAACACTGATGTCTGACAAAGGTGACTCCGGAGCCAGCGTGTGCACGTAGCAGGGATGGCGGGCGGGCGAGGACCTGCACTTCCCAGGGTCCGGGGCCGGCCTGGGAGACAGCCTTCCCGCCGCCCCACCTCGGGAGCCCCACGCTCGCCGTGCCAGCTCTGGTGGCTGCCTGGGGGCCGGCGCAGCATCTGGTCACAAGTGGAGGTTTGTAAGTTTATCACATTAACTGCGCCTGATCCCCGAGTCCAAATTACAGGCCAAAGCCACAAAATGGTCTCCCAATCAGAGGCCTCTTACCGACCGCCCCCACAAACACCGATTCCCCTTAATCAGGGCGGTGGGAGGGGCCAGCGCACTCTCCACGGCAAACACGCTCATTTTTCCGATTTCTCCAGGTTCCTCGGCAGCCTCCCTCCGATTCCCCTGCTCACGCTCTTTTGAGGAGCTTTGGTGCCCCGAGACCACGACTTCAGGGCCCACAGGACAACTGACAAAGTGCCGAGCCTCCTTCTACCAAGGCCCCGAGGTCTGGCACACTGCACCGTGCGGGGAGCCGGGGGTCGGCCCCCTGTGTGTCCCCACCGTCTCCAAAGAGCCGCCTTTGCAGGCCGACCCCCCTTCCCCGCGCATCCCGGCTCCGCATCAGGACTCCGGGCACGTTCTCCTAACTCCACGCACTCCCAGAGAGAAGTCTTCCCTGGCATCTCCCTCCCGTGAGCTCTGGGCAGGCCAGGATGGGGGTGAGGGGACCAGTGCCCTTGGCTGAAGAGCAGGCTGACCCGGTGGAGGGCACCGGAGGTGGAGCGGGGATTGAGCATTGGGCTCCCAAACCAACTAGGAGTGTGAACGCCTTAGGTTTTCCTGAGGCCCTGGTTCTAGCTCTGGGCTAGCTTCTCGTGGCTGGGACAGAGGAGACACACCCGAGGGCCACATCCTTCCCCTCCCCCACTCCCACCCCCTCGCCCCCGCTCCACCCCAAGGCCCAGCCA
This sequence comes from Nyctalus aviator, assembly GCA_036971965.1. Lineage (NCBI taxonomy): Eukaryota > Metazoa > Chordata > Mammalia > Chiroptera > Vespertilionidae > Nyctalus > Nyctalus aviator. The sequence continues at coordinate 6,643,526 of CM072929.1, read as the reverse complement.
AGTGAGGAGCCCTCTGCTCCCAGTGAGCGGCCACTACGGGCTCTGCAGGCCCAGACAGGGAGCCAGGGAGAGAGGAAGACGTCAGGAGAAGGTCTAAGATGATTTTCTCTTGTCACTGGTACAGGTCAGAGTCCTGTTGCTGGGATACTGAAGGCGGAGGTGTATTCAGTGAAAGTCAGAGCTGACGCCCCCCCCCCCATGCCTGTGCCCAGGTCCCCAGTAGCCACCACTCTCCCCCATCGCCCCAGCACGCTGACCCACACAAGCTAATTAGGACAATGTGTCCATCCTGTCGAGTTTCTCAACTCACAGGGGGAAAACACACACACACACACATATCTTATGCAATTTCTAATTGTCTGTGGTTCCAGACATGAGACCTCCCTGCAGAAGGAATGAGAGAAAAGATCAAAGGGAAAAAATAGCACGAGGAGGAGGAAGAGAAGGGCAGGGCAGGGGGAGTGAAGTGGCTGAGCGGTCCTCATCAAAAGTGTCGGTCTGTCCTGGCCTTCTGGGTCCCAGAGAGAAAACCCCACAAGGTTCTCCCTCAGCTGGAGCACCCGCTAAAGCCGAACCCCCCCCTCACACACCCCCCCCCCCCCCGCTTTGAAAGAGAAATGGAGCTGAGACCTGTTTGGCTCAATGGATAGAGCGTCGGCTTGGGGACTGAAGGGACCCAGGTTCGATTCCGGTCAAGGGCATGTACCTTGGTTGAGGGCATATCCCCAGTAGGGGGTGTGCAAGAGGCAGCTAATCGATGACTCTCTCTCATTGATGTTTCTAACTCTCTATCTCTCTCTCTTCCTCTCTGTACAAAATCAATAAAATATATAATTTAAAAAAAAAGAAAAGAAAGAGAAATGGAAGGTGCCATGCAAAAAAATACCATTATTCTAGCAGGCAGAACTCACGTGGGCACGACCCACGTGTCCACCGGCTGACGGACGGATACATAAAACGTGGCCCATGGGCACGGTGGAATATTACTCGGCCGTGAAAAAGAATGGACTGCGGACACATGCACAAAACATTGGAGGAACCTGAAAAACATTCTGCTAAGTGAAGAAGCCGCCACAAAAGGCCCAGCTGTAGGGGTCCATTTAAATGAAGGGTGCAAAGCAGGCACATCCACAGAGACAGATTGCCGGTGGGGGGGTGGGGTTCTTTGGAGTGATGAAAATCTTCTAAAATTGATAACGGAGGTGGTTGCACAGCTTTGTACTCACACCCTGACTTGTGCACTTCCAATGCGTGAACTTCATCGTGTATAAATTATATCCCAGCACAGCTGTGTTTTCTTTCTAAAGGTGAACCTTGCAATTTCTAGGTGCTTTGTAATCTGCCTTCCCCCCCGGGGTTTTAGAATGAGACAGCCAGAAGGCCTCCCGGCTCTGTGGGCCTCCATTTCCCCATCTGTGAAATGGGAACCCGATGGCTGTTCTCGGGCCGCTGGGAAGATGAGTCAGGTACCACCTGTGAAGATGCTGTGCAGGCCGGAGGTCTCCGAAAGCAGGGTCACGTGATCAGCCCCATCAGCATCACTGCTGGTCTCTGCCCTGAGCAGCCCCGGGGGGGACCAGGAGGGTGCACTCCTAACTTTCTTTTCTCCCCCTGCCTGCCTCACCCCGCCAGCCTCCTGGCCTTTTGACCTCCCCCCACTGAGACTCCCCCTCCGCCCCTGCCTGGAACTCTTACCTTCCTCACTTCCTTATCTTTCATCTCCTCTTTCCAAACAGCCTCTATTACCCTGAAACTTGCCTGGGAATTCGTTAGTGGGTGGATTCTGAGCTCGGCCTAATCAGCCAGGAACCAAAGGGCAGGAGAAGGAGTGGGTGAGGCCCGGGAAGGGGCCCCCCGCTGGAAGAGCCCAGGTTCATCTCCCCAAGCCCTGCACCCGGGGGCTCCCCACCCTGCTCTCTGCCCTCCATGTCCCTGAGGCCTCCCCCTCGCAGCTGTCAACGGGCCTGCGAAGTGACAGGAGGCACCCTGAGACCGCTGTTGTTCAAGTTCCGCTGTTGTTCAACTGTCTACCCCTCTCTCTTCCTCTCTGTAAAAAAATCAATAAAATATATATATTTTTTAATATATTTTATTGATTTTTTACAGAGAGAAGGAAAGAGGGATAGAGAGCTAGAAATGTCGATGAGAAACATCGACCAGCTGCCTCTTGCACACCCCCTACAGGGGATGTGCCCGCAACCAATGTACATGCCCTTGACCGGAATCGAACCTGGGACCCTTCAGTCCGCAGACCGACGCTCCACCACTGAGCCAAACCAGTTTCGGCCAATAAAAAATATTTTTAAAAAGAAGAAGAAGGAGAAGAAGAAGAAGAAGAAGCAGAAGCAGAAGCAGCAGCAGCACACAGGAGACAGCCCGCTCCCCAAGGCCAGACTCAAGGAAAACCTTGGAGACCTCTCTTTTGGCTGAACCTGGGCACAACAGCCCTGCTAGTCTGTGTCGATCTCATTGGCAGTGATGTAAACTTTTTATTTGTTTGTTTGTTTGTTTAATGGAGAGATAATTCGGTTGTGACTTAATGAAGTCATAGTTTCAGAGTGTGGGATCGGTGCTGGCTCTTTGCGAGCACGGAGGGACTTGACCTGCACCACGCCATCTAATCTCCGTGAAGACCCGTGAGGTCAGGGTCATGGTTTCCGTCTGACAGGCGAGGAGGCTGAGGCTGGAGAGGGGCCGGCCACACGGAGAGCAGGTGCAGAGCTGGGAGTCGAGCCTGCAGTTCCAGAGCCCAGCCTCCCCGGGGCGCCACACATCAAACCCTAGAAATGAGTCAAAGCCACTGCTCCTTCGGCGTGTCCACCTGCTCACCGCCGCCACCCGGACCTGTCAGTTTCCACTCTCTCTCCTCTCCTCGGAACTCTGCTGGCGGCTGGGGCAGAGAGGACACGCACAGAGAAGTTCCAGGGATGACGAGGCAGAGACGGGGGGGAGGCAGCCACGGGCCCGGCACCTGGAGCCGCCAGGAGATGAGGGGGCAAGGAACAGCCCTCCCCGGCTCCCAGCGGACACACCCCATAGGCATTTTGCTTAAAAGCTTTCCAGTTGGTGCTGCCAGCTTCGTCTGTGGGTTAGGGGATGACTAGACAACCCAGACAAAAGGGGCCAAGGACCATGGATGCCCACCTTCCCGGGGCACAGAGGGTGCCCTCCAGGCTGAGGGTCCAGGAGCCCTCTCTCCCCAGGAGGCTGCAGCGGTGCCTAATGCTGAGACCAGCCTCCAGGCCCCCTCCCCGCCTGGCGCTGCAGTGGGACCCCGAGGGCAGGCTGTGGGTGTCCAAGCCGTGGGCTGACAGGAGCTTCGTGACCGAGACCCCTCTTTGCATCCAGCCTTGCCACTGACCCACACCTTGAGCCGGTTTCACCTGCGGAATCTCTTCCACTGAGCGGAGAGGGGCTCCTTCTATGCAAATGAGCGGCACCGGGCCCCAGAGGCCCGATGAAGGCCTGACACTCTGGCCCTCTTTGACCTGGCAGGAACCGTCCCTTTTAAATCTGTCCCTCACACCTTCATTGACACGTAGGTCTTAATTAACATGCTTCCTTTTTATTTTATTTTTTTAAATATATTTTATTGATTTTTTACAGAGAGGAAGGGAGAGAGATAGAGAGCTAGAAACGTTGATGAGAGAGAAACATCAACCAGCTGCCTCCTGCACACCCCCTGCCGGGGATATGCCCGCAACCAATGTACATGCCCCTGACTGGAATCGAACCCGGGACCTTTCAGTCCGCAGACCGACGCTCTACCACTGAGCCAAACCGGCTTCGGCTTATTTTTATTTTTTAACATATCTAGATTTTATTGTCATATAATAAAACAAAATAGGACGCTTAGAACTGGATCACTGGACCCTTTCTCCTATCTCCTCCCAGTTCAACATGCTTGCATCTCTTCCTAGTCAGCATCCTCTGAGATCCGCAGTGAGGCTCAACGCATTCAGGCCTCGGCACGATCTTCTGTGTGGTTTTAGCTCTTTTTTTTTTTTTCCCCCCCGGAAAATAGGCTTTGTCTGCCCACCACGGCCACTGTGCCTCCTGTGACAGCGCCGCCTCCCCTGAGCACACAGAGGGTCCTGGCCCTTCTTGTATGTGTTACTGTGTGGGGCGGGTGCTTGCCACGCTTCCCACAGAAAGTTGGGCGAGTCTTAGGAACGTTCACCTTGCTTTCGAGCGCTACCGGCAGCGCAAACAATATGCTTCCTTTTTTAAATCAGGTGTTTGACTTGGGCAGGGTGAGAAGGAAGAAGAGAAGATTCCTGGTCAAGCGTTTTAAAAATGTATTTGTAAGTACATTCTAGGATTTATATCTATCTCACAGGTAGACAACTCAAGAGAAGTCAGCAAATACAAGTGAGTCGATAAGACCAGGAAGCCATGTTCTCAATTCTCTTTCTGGTTATAAATTGAAATGTTTCTTTCGTTCATTCCACAGTCAGCGTCCATCACACGGCCTTCATCTGCACGAGAACAACTGCATGAGTGAGTGAGCCTCAGTGGCCTCGGCAAACGCCAGGCACAGCGCCACAGGCCTCACACCCGTGACTTCCCTCACTCTTCCCCTCGGCCTCGGGGTGGGCACAATCACAGACGGGGCCGGCGGTCTGCCCCGGGCTGCACGCTGCTGGCGGAGGTGGATCTGTGTGTGACACTCGTGTGCAGTCTCCCACGTGTGGCTGCAAGCTCCCTGGCAGCTGGAGGCAGTGGCTGGCTTTTACGAGTTCTTGAAAAGGGAGATTATGATCCTGATCAGCTTGGAAGGACCCAGGACACAGAGGGAGGCACAGCCCAACCACTCCGGGTATGGGTCTGACAGGCAGCTCTTCAGGGCTGCCAAGGCCGTGGCTGGACAAGGGGACTGGACCTCCGTTCCCTGACCCATTAGGTGCGTGGAGGGAGAGGCCTCTCTGAAGATGAAGTGATGATGATGACGAGGGGCTTTCTCGGGGAGAGAGGAGCACTGTGGAGGAGAAATGAGGAGCTGAGGGTGGGGACATGAGTGCAGGCTTTTCCTCCAAACCTGTGGGAGTTCAGAGCAAAGGGGCAGCTCCCTTACACCACTGGGGCAGGGAGGGAGGGCTGTCACTGTGATGGGCTGGTCTGCAGCATGTTCCCAGCAGCCTTTTCTGTCCACATCCCCACGCCTGCCTCCAGAAGGATGGCAGCCAGCGCTCTGTCCAGGCCAGGATTCCAAGAGGTGACCCAGCCACGCCTGGGGAGGGGAGGAGGGTCACAGTGGGCCCCAGGAGGCACAGGGCAGGCATCCTGCTAGTTAAGGTCAGGTGCTCAGAACGTCCTCTGAGGAAGGAACCTGCAGGGCATTTTTTTTTTTTCAGTTGTGGCGGCTAACAAATATTTTCCTCTGTGCTAAGCACCCCCTGCATTCCGCACCCCTAGCACACCATTGGACCGAGACACGAATTGATCTTAATTAATGTAATTAATTAATTAAGAAAGAAAAAAGAGGGGTTTTTGTTTTGTTTTGTTTTGTTTTAAAGCAATCTGACAGCTGCAGCTCCTCTCCTGCCCTGTCACTGCTGGGAAGCCATAATGGTCACTGGTCCGGTTCGGTCAGGTTCCTCCGATGGACAGTCAGCCACCCTATTCCGGGCAGCCGTGGGGCCTGAGCACCCTTCCAGCCTGTCTTTACAAAGAAAAATGCCATTGCGTCAGCAGTGCTGCTCTCCTGATTACGTAAAAAAGCAGCCTCTATCTATACTGCGGGAGAGGGCCGGCGGGGCACTTCGGCTGGGGCCTGCTTCCTGTCCTGCAGTCCTGCGTGCTGGGAGGTCCGTTGCGCTGGTTCCGGGGCCGCGAGTGCGTGCCTTCTCCAAGCCTTACGGTAGCGCAGCGCGCGGAGCGACCACGTGGCGGCGGAACCGAGGCCAGGCGGGAATGCGTGGAATGCGGGGGCGCAGCCCGCGCGGCTCCCGAGCCAAGAAGGCCTGGGTTCCCGCAGCGCACGCTCCCCCCTTCCCTGTTTTCCCAGCCCGGCCGCACCCCTGCCCCAGGCCCCGACCCCCAGGACCGCAAGGGCAGGGCCAGCCCCAAAAGAGCGCTCAGGCGGCCCGTTCAACCCGTCAAACCCCACGCACCCAGGGCTCCCCCGTGGGTCCAAACTCGCGTCCTGCCACCAGGCCCCGCCGCGTTGGGCCGAGGGAACCATTAAGGGCGGGGTGCAGGGCGTTAAGCGTGGAACCGCTTCACTCACATGAAAAAGTCCCTCCGCCACCCTCCTGGCAAGTGTCCGGAGCCCCGGAACTCCGAGGGTCCCCTCCATCCACCCGCCCCCAGGGCCACGGCGAAGCAAGGAAGCCTTTCCAGGGCAGAACAAAGCTGACTGGAAAAGCAGGGAGATGCGGGGGGAGGAAGGGGCCCCCAAGTGACAAGCCCTAGAGGTGAGGGAAGGGGCCTCGAGCCCTTCGTGGGAGGGTGGGCGCGCCGCAGGAAGGTGTTGGAACCCGTCTTCCTGCAGAAGCCGAGAGCCACAGCCCAAGGTTTCCGAGTCCCCGCAGCGGTTCCCCGCGCCTTCGTCCGAGGCGGGGGTCTGCTCAGCCCGGATGGGTGGGCCGTGGGTTGGCCAAGGGAGACGCGAGAAGGACATGGCTTCCCAGGGCATCACCCCCGATCAGCCTTAGCTGGAGGTGGCTATCTTCTCCCTCCACGGCACCGGGTCAGCCCCTGGCCAGGGCCTGAGCCAGGAGGCCGGGACATTCCTCTTGCGCTTGGTGTTGCCTGCTGCTCAGGGAACCAGGCCATTTCGAGGGGTGCAGATCCAGGAGTTAGCACCTTCTTACCTCCTCCCTCGGGATCCCAGAGGCAGGGGGAGCCAGCCTCCTCCCACACCTTGGGGTTTGCTTTTCAAGCCCCCACGCACGCCTCGCCTGAGGCCTCCAGAGGTGGGAAAGGGGTGCCCCGATCTGCATCCTGCCACACTGGGGCTCGGAGGAGGGGATTGGTCTGTGTGTGGCTGAAATGAATGGATCAGGGGCAGAAACGCAAGCCAGGGGCCTGGGGAGATGGGAGGTGCGGCTGCCCCCGCGCCCAGCTGGTGGCTGCCCCGGGTCAGCGCCCGGGCCAGGGACCGCAGCCTCGGGGCGCCGCGGGTCCGGGTCGGCCCTGCGCGGCCCCGGCGGAGCCACAGCGGCACGTGGACCGCCATGCGCGCCCCCAAAGCCAACAGCCCCTTGGGGGAAGGGGAGCCCGGGCGCCTCCGGAACTCCGCGGCCCTCATTCGGAAGCGTTTTTCTAGGGCTCCTTAAGGGCTTAACAATGAAAAACTCGCGGAACTGGAGCCAAGTCCTTTCAAGTCGCCGCAGGTATGCGGCTGCAGGTGACCCCACCTGGGAACGCCGCCCCCTCCACCCCTGTCCTCCGGGGGGGGAGGGGGGGGAGAAAGCGGGTGCCGGAGGTCAGCACCCGTGGGAGATCTCCTCCGGGCCCTGCACCCCCTCCCCAAGCCCCCCCATCCCCCCGCGGAGCAGCGCGCAGCCGCGGAGCTGGTCAAGGACGGCGCCGCGCCGGTTCCTGAATGAGCGCGCCCTCCCCCGCCTGAATGGAGGTTCCCACCGCCGCCAGGGACGGTGGCGAGCGCGCTCGCGGCGGAATTCGCCCTCTGGAGGCCAACCGTCCGCCCCTCCGCCGTCACCCCGGCTGGGGGCCAGGGGCCGGGGAAAAGCGAGAAGGGATTTAAGTTACTTTTAGATTTCCTTCCGAACCAACGTGGTTTCCCTGCCGATGGGGCTATCAGCCTTTTGTCTACACATGGTCACCGAGAAATGAGGGCAGAGTACTTTCAATGAGCCCAGAATTCGCAGTTCCTGCTTCGGGGTGGGTTTTCTTTTTCTTTTTCTTTTTCTTTTTTTAAGGCAATGCAAAATTAAACTGCAACCGGAACGTTTTTTAAAGTTACTTTTCTGTTAAGAAAAAAAAAAAGTTAAAATTAAAAAAAAAAAAAAAGCCTCCTCTGCTCTCCTAGAAGGAGCAGCCCCCAAGGGCCCCCGGTTTGGGGGACCCCTCGGGAGTTCTGGGGAACGCAGAGCTGAGCTCCCCGGTGGGGGCTGGGCGGCGGGCGCTCCTCGCCCGGCCCCACATTCCAGCGCCTCCCCCGCGGGTTCCTGGACGGCTCTGTCTCCACGCCCGGCGGCCGGGCTTGCACTTTTGCGCCCGTCCCTGAGCGGGGAGCTCAACGGAGTTCCTTGTTGAGATCTGCCTGGTCCGCCTAGTAACAGCGCCGCACCCCCATTGGCTCATGCTAATTCCAGTTTCCTCTGCCTCGCTCCCGGGTGGGGGGGTGGCGGGGAGGTGGGGGGAGCTCCTCCAGGACCGGGAGCCCATTTTGCCGGAGTGGGCGAACCTCTGTATGGCCCGCCGCCCTGGCGGTCGCTGGCCCGCCTCGGGCCGGCCAGGGGGGATGCCCGCGGGGCTCGGACCCCGGGACCCCAGGACGGGAGCCGCCCGGAGATAGCGCGCAGCCTCATAAATCACCCGGGCGGCCACCGGGGCGGAATTTTATGAATGAAAAGCAGCCCGGCCGCCCTCGTGCGCGGGCGGATGCTGCGAGGCTCCCGGGCACCCCGCGCCAACGCGGGCGTGGGTGCCGCGGGAGGGCGACGCGCGGTGGGCGCTCCCCGCCCGGGCCACCCACGGCCGCCGAGGCGTAAGCCCGGGGATCATGACCGTCCTGGACCCCGAGTATTTGGGACCCTAAATCCCGGCGGGGGGAGGGGAACGCCGGACGAATGGGCCCCAAAAGAGGGGGTGTCTTGCCTTGGTGCGTGCCCCCTTGCGAAGGGAAGGGTCTTTTTTTTTTTTTTTTTTTTTTTTTGTCCTTTTTCTTTGAGCCTTGACTTTTAGGGGATACAGTGGTTTGATGACACAGGGAAGTAAATGAACATTTTTCTTAATTTGGGGCAGGTAATGTGTAAAACTTTTTTTTTTTTTAATGTTAAGATTTGGTAAAATGTCCCTATGGTTAAAAAAAAAAAAAAACACCTATAAAGACGGAATCTAACAATAAAGCACTTTATGTATTCTTTTATATATCTTAAATTTTGTGATCATATTGAGGACCCTCTCCTGTAACCAGGAACATGTAATAGATTTTTTTGTTAAAAACCATCAGGTCAGTACACCCATTTCTTTAACTTATAATTGTTCTTATTTTTTGTTGGCCCCTGCCACCCCCTTGGGGCTCCCGAATGCAGTCCCAGCGCAGATGATGGTGAAAAGGCGTCCACCCCCTGCCCCCCCCCCAACAGAACCAATTAGGGAGCTTCCGGTGGTCTTGTCCCAGACAGAGAAGCGACTGATATTTCCAGAGATTTATTTTACTTCTTCATTTTAAAATAAGCCGGACAGAGACCCCTGCTTTGCTGCTATAAAGGGTGTTTTTCTAACAGTTAAATTGTCGGGTTGGGTGGGTTGGGTTTTGGGGACCCCCTCAAGGACGGACTTGGCCCAGGTAGGGAGACAGCCCGCGGATCCCCCAGGCGAGGACGACAGGATGAGGGAAATGCTGGCCACCATCTTGGGCTGCTGCTGGAATTTTCGGGCATTTATTTTATTTTATTTTTCTCGAGCGAGCGCACGCTAGGCTGAAATCTCTTAAACGTTCAGTGTTCCCCCCCGGGCACATGCAACGACCCCCTCCGCCCCCGTGCACCGGAATGAAGCCTGCAGCCGGCTTGCGGGGCTCTCTGCCGGGTGTCCCTGCATGTTAAATGGTTCCTGAAACCTACACGTGTTAATGAAAATGAAAGGAGATGCGGGCGCTGAGATTCCTCGGCCGCCGCTCCGCCCGTGGGTGCCTCGTGGCGCTCTCTGGCGCTCTCGGAAGCGCGCCCATTCTCCCGGCTCCCATACAGGGTGTCGCGGAGCCCCAGAAGCCCCCTTCCACGTGGTCTTCCCCCTCCCCCCGCCCCGGCTGCGTGTGGCCCGCCCGCCCCTCCTAGCTGTCCCCCTCTGCAGAACCACCTCCACCCCACCCCACCCCCAAAAATCCCAGGGGGCCCATTCCGGGAGAACAGCCCCCCTTGCACCCCTCTTCCCCGGCGGCGGGGAGAAAGGCTGCCCCGGGGCGATTTGCATTTCTATGAAAACCGGGCTTCGGGGGCCACTGGGCTGCGGGACTCAGCCCCTCGCCGCTCCCCCGCGCTCCGCGCCCGCGCCCGCGCCCCCTCCCCCTGAGCCCGCCCCCGCCCCCTCCCTCCCATTCTCCGCGCGGCTTTGATCTCGGAACAACAGTAACGTCACACCGGCTATAGGGGAGTTTTGTTGGAAGTTGCAAAGTCCTGGAGCCTCCAGAGGGCTGTCGGCGCAGCAGCAGCGAGCAGCAGCATCCGCGCGCTCCGGCGGCGAAGGGCAGAGGAGCTCGCAGGAGGCAGGAGCGCGGCGCGCGGGAGCTCGGAGCCGAGCGCACAGCGACCCCCCGACCCACCGCTCGCCCCAGGCCACCCCGGAGAGCCCCAGCCATGGCACACCAGCTCCTGTGCTGCGAGGTGGACACCATCCGCCGCGCGTACCCCGATGCCAACCTCCTCAACGACCGGGTGCTGCGGGCCATGCTCAAGGCGGAGGAGGCGTGCGCGCCCTCCGTGTCCTACTTCAAGTGCGTGCAGAAGGAGATCCTGCCGGCCATGCGGAAGGTCGTGGCCACCTGGATGCTGGAGGTGCGGATCGGGGCGGTTCTCCCGAGACCCCCGCAAGCCTGTCGCCCACACTCACGTCTCTTGGCCCCTCTTCTCCCACTCCAACTTTGAAGTTTGCCGGGGCTGCTGCTAGGAATCCTATTTTCAGGACGTAGAGATGTTGCGGGCATTTTTTTTTTTTTTTTAACTAGGAAGGCGAGGGGGCGTTAGAAATACCCTTTCCTGGGGGGAGGGGAGCGGCCGGCGAGGGGTCCCCTGGGGAAAGCCAGTGCCAGGCGCACCCCAGTTGGCCAGAGGGTGCGGGCGGGGAGCAGGCTGGGCGCCCTTGGTGGCCCCGCTGCGCCTCCTCTCCCGGCCGCGCGGAGCCGCCAGCTTCGTGGGGAGAGGGGCGCGTATTTGATTTTTTTAAATGAATATTCTGGGACACGTATGCAAGGGCCGCCCGTGCCAGTATTATGCGCCATCTTTGTTCTTTTATTGCAAAGCTAAAAGTTTATTAATAATTGGGGGCGGGGTGGGGGAGGGGGACAGCCGGCCAGGCGCTGGGGCCGCGGCTAGGGGCCCTGCAGTGGCCGAAAACTGGTGGGAGGGGTGCGGGGACCGAGCGCGGGTATGGTGGGGGGGACCCCATTCGGGAAGGGGGGGTTCTTTGTTCAAGCAGCAAGTCCCGGGGTGCCCTGCACGGCCAGCCTGGGCCGGCGAGCACACCGGACTGCAAGGTCGCGTGGCCCCCAAGACTCTGCGGACTGACCCTCGTCCGCAGGGGTCTCCGCTTGGGGGATCTGTCTGGAGCGAGCCAGAGGCTCGGGTCACATTTTCAGACTTTGAGGAACCCACAAGTATTTTTAAAAGAAAAATTTTTAAAGTGCGGCGTGGTGCCCTTGCGCGAGAGAGAAGCGGTGCCCGCGCCCAGGGAAGGGGGGGTGCCTGGTTTTGAATTCCTGGGGATCTCCCCGGAGCCTGCAACGAGCTCCCGACCCCCGGCTCGGGTAGAGGGCCGCCCAGGGGTCATTTTCAGGTATTTTTTATGCACCCAGGTATTTTTTTTATATTTTTAAATATTTTTTGAAAAGATGACGTCTGGGGAAATGCGGCGCGGCAGCCTGGGACGCCACCTTTGTGTCTCGCAGACGCTGCGAGCGTGGCGCCCAGCCCCCCGGCCCCACACCCCATCGGATGCGACCCTGGCCTGGGCGGGGCCCCGAGCACCCACCGGGGCCAGGGTCCCCGGGGCCGGCCGCCCGCACACCGCGCACGCCGCCCCGCCGTGCCCGCTCCCGCCGGGCCGGGCTTCCGAGGACTTTCCCTTTCAGTTTCATTCAGTCGCTGGGTGTCGGGGGAGGAGGCAGCGCATCAACCGGAGCGTCTGCCTCCCCCTCGCCGGCCCTCCGTGCGCCCGGAAACCCACGAGCTGGGTGGGGGGCGCGGGGTCCCGCACGGGGTCCCTGGGGCGCTGGCAATGACAGTCCCTTGTTCTTCAGCAGGTCTGCGAGGAGCAGAAGTGCGAGGAGGAGGTGTTCCCGCTGGCCATGAACTACCTGGACCGCTTCCTGTCGCTGGAGCCCCTGCCCAAGGGCCGCCTGCAGCTGCTGGGCGCCGCCTGCATGTTCGTGGCCTCGAAGATGAAGGAGACCGTCCCCCTGACGGCGGAGAAGCTGTGCATCTACACTGACCACTCCATCCAGCCCGAGGAGCTGCTGGTAACCCCGCCGCCCCCCGACTCCCCGCTAGCCACAGGACCCCGGGGGGGGGGACGGGAGACCCTGCTACCCCGAACCCCGCGGCCCCCCGCCTCATTTTTGCTTCGACTCCCCACGCGGCTGAATCCCTAGCGCGGCCCAAAAATGGGCGGCGCGCGCCCTCTACCGGCCACGGCGTGGGCAGCGCGCGCTAAGGACAAGGTCTTGCGTGCGTTCCTGGTGCGGGAGATCTTTTTTGTCGCCACGTGTGAACTGTCATCTGAATAATCAGCAGGAGCCTTTTCACGCGTCACATTCGCTTTTTTTTTTTTTTTTTTTAAATCTGGGATTGCATGCTGTCCCCCATCCATGTCCTGGGTCCCCAGATCCCCATCACTTCTCTCCAAAACCCTGGTCCCACCACTCCCTCCCCCTCCCCCCACCACCTCCCGGGAGCCTCCCTGCACTTTTCATGTTTGGTCACCCGTTTCCACAGCAAATGGAGATGGTGCTGGTGAACAAGCTCAAGTGGAACCTGGCGGCCATGACCCCCCACGATTTCATTGAGCACTTCCTCTCCAAGATGCCCGTGGCCGAGGTCAACAAGCAGATCATCCGCAAACACGCGCAGACCTTTGTTGCCCTGTGTGCCACAGGTAGGCTGGCTGGCTGGCTGGCCGGCCTGATCTCCCTGGGTGCTCCCCGGCATCTGCCTCCGTTTCCCCACCAGGCCCCTTCTGTTCTCAGCAGTGCTCCTCTTCCCCTGTCCTGTTGAGCAGAGAGAGGGCTTGGCCTGTAGGTGAGCTGGCGGGGGGGAGGGGTTGTCCTCCCGGGGCTGAGTGGCTGTCTGCCTGTGTCCAGCTGCCTTGGTTTCTGCTCCCTCCCTTTCTTCCCCTCTCTCCTCCCCCTCCTGCTTCTCCCCCTCTCTCTCTCCAGTCCTTTCCTATGTCCTCAAGGAGTCTGCGCTGGGGCCCCCTTCTGGCCTCTCCCAAGTTGGGCCACCTGCCAGGGGCGCCTACAGGGGTGGGGAGCCCGGCTGGCCGCCAGCGCCTGCACCACGTGCTCCGGGCAGCCAGCTCGGCCCGCCCTGAGGCCCTATTAGGGGCGCCTCAGCCGAGCCTGGGAGGAGCTTTGGAGCGGCCCGCTGCTGTGGTTGACGGCAGGGGGCAACATTCCCTGCCCGGGCCCCAGATCCCAGCCGCAGCCAGCCTTGCAAAACCGAGGGTGGGGACACACACACACACACAGACACACACTGCTGCCTCCAGCTTCCCCCAGCCCCGATCCTGACACACACACACACACACACACACACACACACCCATGGCCGCTTCCTGTTCTCCCTGGAGACCCTGACTTAGGACGCAGGCCCCATCCCACGTCAGACGTCACATCTCCTCGGGACTTACGCTGAGGGCCACTTCATCAGAGGGGGAGGCTGGCCTCCGGTGTCTTCCCCACCCCCATGCGGCAGAGCCCCCGGCCTGGCAACTCCTTGCACCCTCCTGATGTCCGGGCGCCCTGGTGGCTGGTATTTCTGGGTTAGGCAAGAGCTGGGAAGATTCCACAGGTCTCCACCCCCTCCGAGTCCTTCCACGTGAGGCATGGGGGCCCAGGAGGAGAAGCCAAGCACACTGCTGGCCTGGCCAGCCGGCCTGGGGCGCCCCCTCCCCAGGCCTCCCGCTCTGGCCCTCGGGCAGGGGTGGGGAGCCTCTGGGAGGGGCCTCCGGAGACTCCCAGACAGCCTTTTATGGAGCTGAAAGTTGTTTGGAAAAATAGCAAGTTTCCTGGAGATCACACAAGGAGTGGTTCTTGCACACCCTCCCCCCAGGGTAGCTGGGGCAGCCTGGAGCTCCCCCTCTCCCCAGATCCCCAGACCGCGGGGGTGTGGCCTGCGGGTGCTGGCAGTGAGGGAAGCAGCCCTGGCACACAGTCTGCAGACGTGGCTCTGGTCCAGCTCCCAAGCTGCCCACGCGGGGCCCAGCAGGCCCCCCGGCCTTCTGCTCCGATGCCTGCGGGGACCCAGGTCGCTGCAAACATTAACTCCGGGGCGGGGCCCCAGAGGGAGCAGCAGCCAGCCGGGCCCTCGGAAGATGCTCAGGCCCTGGTCCTGACTGTGCCCCCACAGTTTGGGGGTGACTGAGATGCAGTCGTGCCCTTGGTCACAAAGGGGCCTCTCAGAAGGGAGTGACGTCATTGAGCTCAAAAACCAACAGGTTATGTGAGGTGGGCGTGAGCAAGGGCCCCCTGAAAGGCGCCATGGGGGAGCGGGGATGGGGGGGAGGGGGCTCTGCTCTCCCTACACCCGGAGACCGGGCTTCCCGAGTCCCTGCACGTGTGCACACACCACCGCCTGGCTCTTTCCAAACGTGTACGTGCATGTACACTGGAGCCTTTCCCTTTTTTTTTTTTTTTTCCCCTTTGTGGTTAGTCTTCACCCGAGGATATTTTTCCATTGATTTTTAGAGAGAGTGGAAGGGAGAGGGAGAGACAGAGAAACATCGGTGTGAAAGAGACACCTCGATCGGTTGCCTCCCACACTCACTCCTGACCAGGGCCGTGGAACCTGCAACCAGGGTACATGCCCTTGACCGGAATCGATCTGCTGAGGAAGAAATCACTAAGAAATTATTAAAAAACAATAATAATATGAAGTGATGTGGAAGAAAAAAATAGCAACGTTTCAAAACATAGAATAGAACTGAAATGCATAGACATGTCACAATATAGGTTTATGTGCTGCCCACGAGGTCCCTAGAACCATAGGAAATGCCACAGATTCACTGTGAGTCACTCCTTCTCCAGTCGCCCCGGTGGGGCGTGTGCCCCGCGCTGGGAACCGCCGTCCTGGAGGATGGCAGGCCTCCGTCCCTGAGGGGCGACGCCTCTGCTCCTGGTGGGTTCTGTCACCTTTCACTTGTGCCAACGGGCTCTGTGTTCACAAGGCTCCCGCCAAAAGGACCAGATGGGGGTGTTCACTGTCACAGGGTAGTGCCCTGGCAGGGCCTCTGCTGGCCGTTCAGACGGTGGCACTGGCCAGGGCTGCTTCCGGACTTCGTTAGTGAGTGAAGGCACCCAGCTCCCGCCTTAGGCGCCGGAGGGGGTGGGGGTGGGGGCGGAAAGGTGCTGGGTGGCAGGGACGCCCGCACTTCCCCAGCCAGGCCCCTCGAGTGAACACCCAGGCAGCTGTTTGCTGGGACAGGCCCTGTGACCAGGGCACAGGGATCCTGCAGCGTCCCCACGCCCCGCCCCTTGCCTCTCCCCCTGCTGCAGACGTGAAGTTCATTTCCAACCCGCCCTCCATGGTGGCTGCCGGGAGCGTGGTGGCCGCAGTGCAAGGCCTGCACCTGGGAAGCTCCAACAGCTTCCTGTCCTATCACCGCCTCACGCGATTCCTCTCCACACTGATCAAGTGTGACCCGGTAAGTGGCCGGGCCCCCCTCCCGCACGGGGAGGGGCGGGCCTGCTGGCCTCGGGGAGGAGGTGCCCAGCGCTGGGTGCTGCAGCCGCAGTTGGCTCCAGGGGAATGCTCTGACTAGTGCCGAGGCCCCCGAAGATGGGCGGGGGGCACAGGACCAGTCTCAGGCGGACAGGGCCAGCTTCGCCCGCCTCTCCCGGGGGCTCCTGTGAAAGAAGCATCTCCCAGAACTGGCAGACGGGCCCTCAGGGGCCACTGAGGCCTGGGTGTGCAGCGGGCCCGGGCGAGCTTTGTCCGGCCACAATGTGGATGCCAATAAGCAGCTGCCGAGAAAGGGCTCCTGTGGGGTCTGAGGTCGTGACCGTGGGCTCCAGGAGCTGCTGCTGCTGCAGTCAGAGCCAGATTTTAAAATGCCATTGTTTCGGCCCCACTTTATTGCTTTCCTTAAGGAATTAAAATAACAATGACAAGGGTTTATGGCATTTACCAAATTAGACCAGGGCGGTTTGGTGGGAGTGAGTGACCGCCTTGACCCCGGTCCAGGTCACTAGGCTGTCCCCAGAGGACCGTTCTTGTCTATAGAGGCGGACTCCCCTCTGCCTCATGCTCACTTCACTCTCCAGTAGCCAAGCTGCGGGGGGGGGGGAGGGGAGGGGGGCGCACGACGGGGAGCATGCTCACTAGAAATGCCACTAGCCAATAGGGTGGGCGGGGAAGCGGTTGAGGCTGAAATGTCAGTCTGGTTACCCAGTGACAGGCATTGCTCAACCCCGGGGGGTGGGGGTTGGGGTGAGGGGGGTGAAGCCCACCTGGTTGTCCGCCTTTCTCCAAAGCTGGGCCTCAGGGACCAAAGTCAGCCCATCACAGGACGGGGCTGAGGTCCGGGTGGGCACCGCACAAGGCCAGGGCACCTCCAGGATGCAGGCCGAACAGTGTAAGGAGCCCCAGGCCACCCAAGTCATTTGCAGTCATGCACGGCTTAATGCCTCTAATGGCCGTTCACCACAGGAGGCAGAGGTTAAGTCCGAAAGGCAGGGCTCAGAGGGCCTCCCTGCCCCGCATGGAATGGCTGGATTCACCCCGGACAGTGGTGGGGCCAGTGGGAACGGCGGGGGCCAGAGACCAGAGCCTGGCAGAGGGATTCCAGCCAGAGGCCGGGCCCTGCTGCTGGGGACACAGGGACAGGCGGGGGAGGGGAGGGGCATGGGACAGGCGCATCCATGGCCAGCAGCCCTGTGGTCCTCAGTCCTGAGTGGGGCCATCCCTGTCCAGCTGGCATGTGGGCGGCTCAGGCTGGCAGCTGCTGGACACAGGCCCATTCGGGTCTGGGGGGGGGGGCGAGGAGATGGCGGGGGGTAGCAACTTCAGGTCAGCCTCTCTGCTACGCTAATCACCATCCGGGTCACGGTGTTTGGGGGACGGGCCTTCCCTGTGGGCCTCCTTCTGAGGCCCTGTCCCCCTGCCGCCTGCCCCCTAGGACTGCCTCCGGGCCTGCCAGGAGCAGATCGAAGCCCTGCTGGAGGCCAGCCTGCGCCAGGCCAAGCAGAGCCTGGGCCCCAAGGAGGAGGAGGAGGAGGCGGACCTGGCCTGCACACCCACCGACGTGCGCGATGTGAACATCTGAGGGGCTGGCGGAGGGAGGGCCGCCCCGGGGCTCCCCTGCTGGACGCGCCCCTCCCGGTTGGCCGCGCCAGAAGGGAAAACTTTCTCCTGTTTTTTTTTTTTTTTTTTTTTTTTTTTTTTTCCTTTGCTCTTTCTCCTCTCTATCTCTGAGTTAAGCAAGAGAAAAAAGAAAGTCCCCAAAACTGTCTTTAAAAAAAAAAAAAAAAAGTAGTAGCTGCATAACCCCAAGCTCTCGTGGGGAGGCGGGTTGTGCTACCAACGTAGAGGACGTTCTGGCCCATAATCGACTTAGTTGCGTAGAACTGTGTGTGTCTGCGTTGTAAGGGTAGGTTTTAACACAAGGAGCGAGTCTGCAGGGGGGGAGGGGGGACTCAGATGTGATGGATGTGTTTAAAGCATAAAAATGTTTCTAAAAAAAAAAAAAAAAGAAAGGAAAAAATGCGACAAACCATTGTTAGAGGAGGGACTTTTTTAGATAGAAAGATGTATTCTTGTGCTCCCCCGAGGAGCACGGCTTTAAGGCGCGGTAGGCATCCCGTATCCCGCTTGCTCATGCATGTAGTCACTTTATAAGTCATTGGTGCGTGTTTATTCCGTAGGTAGGCGTGTAACCTCTCCACCTTGTTCCACGGCTGACGTAACCTGTCGGGTAGAATAGTGTCGCCGAGCTTCACCGAGTGCTAATCCTCTCCCTCCCCCGTGGACCGGCCACCTGAGCGGGCCGCCCGGCACCGGCCAGCGCGCACGCTCTTAAAGAGGGAAGCCGAAGTAGCAGCGTCACAGATTCTATTTTTTTAAGCCTCGTATTTTTGTAGCTCACTGTTTGAGGAGACGCTGCCGGCCACCAGGCCTGCAGCCTGCTCAGATCCAGGCGGAACCCACAGCTCTCGCTTGTTTTCGTCTCCTCCTCGACGTTCCGAAACCCATTCCATTTCAAAGCACTTTGGGTCCGGCAGTCCTAGGGAAGGTCTCTTGTTGGTGGGTGGAGGAGCGGGGTGGTTCCCAGTGGAATGGTTGGGATCGCAAGGTCGCCATGGCGGCGTCCGCCAAGGGGGTGTTGTGGGAGGTGAGGGTCCAGCCAAGGAGAGGGTGTGCGTTCCCCCGTAGCCAGGATGTGAGGTCCCTTTCCCCCCCCCCCCACCCCATAGAGAGGTGCAAGGGTAGGGACCCTTTGGTGCCAACTGGCGTCCAAAGATAGGGAGCCTGAAAGGTTTGCCTAAAGGACGTGCAGTGTAAGGGTTAGGGAGGTTTTTAAACACTAAAATATGTAATTTATAGGTAAGGCTAAAAGGAGTATTTATTGCAGAGGATGTCCGTTAAGGCCAGTATGATTTCTCGAGTAACGCACTGTCCCCTGATTCAAACACACAGCCCGCTGCCTTTCCGGGACGGGCTCGGTACCGCTTAGAGAAAGGGGCAATCCCCCAGGAAGAAAAAAAACAAAAGACAAAAACGTTGATCCGGTCTGAGCCAATCTGAGAGGCATCAGGCCCAGGAGAGTGAGGGTCCCCAGAACCAAGCTGTTTCAGCATAGTCCCACGCCCACCCCTCCTTTCCAGAAATGGTAGCAACCGGTAGACAATGCACATCTTGGCTGTGGACCTGGGAGCAATGACTGAGTGGGGAGTGCGGAGGGAGGGAGGAGGCGAGGGAGAGGATGTGAGGGCGGAAGTGCGGGAGGGAGGGAGGGAGGGGGGGGGCGGGCGGGACCACGGAGGGACAGGCTGTGCACCCCGTTTCTTATTCGCTGCTATGGATGACTTCCCGGCGTGTTCGGAAACAGACTCACCACGCTTCTCTGTCTCTCTCACATTGTTTTGCTGCTATCGGAGGATCAGTTTTTCTGTTTTACGATGTCATTATTACTGCCATGTTCGAGTTTTAATTTCCTCATAGAAAAAAAACGTATTACGGATGCCTTTTTTTTTGTGTGTGTGTAGTTTGTTTTTTTTTTTTTTTTTCCTTTTATGTGATCAATTTTGATGTAATGTGATTACTGCTCTATTCCAAAAAGGTCCCCGTTCCACGATACCTCATGCTTCACTTAGCCATGTGTAGACCGGCGGTCCGAGGCCTCCCGCTTCGGCAAACAGACACTCGGCCGAGGTCCCCGGCGGGCCCGGCGGGGACGGGCGCCGGGTTGCGTGCGGGCGGCCACCCGGCATCTGAGGACCAGCCAGTGTCCGTGTCCACGTCCCTCCCTGCGCCTGTCGTGCTGGACTCTCCATCTGCCCTAGCATTGACCATCCTAGTAGCTTTGATGGCTGTGTTGTTTTGCATATAGCTATGAAACCTGCGTTATTATTATTATTATTATTATTGTTGTTGTTGTAACAAGTCTGTCTTGTGCGCCGTGGTGGTGCTGTGCCCTGGATTGGCCCCGGCCTCGAGTCGCCGTTTCCGGGCTCCGGAAGCCGTCGTGTCCCCCGTGCTCTCCGTTCTTTCCAGGGCCGCGTGATGCCAGCTCTAAAGAGGCTGCAGGTCTCGCCGAAGCCAGCCCGTGTGTTGCCGTGTGCCCGCGCTGCCGAACCGAAAGAGCGTGCGCCCTCGGGGGCCCTGCCCGGAGGGACGGCCGTGAGCGGTGAGGTCCGCTTCCCTCACCTCTCCTGGCTGCAGCCTCTGTCTCTAAACCAAACCGGGTCCCTGGGGTCGGGAGCACCATGGAGTCTGTGAGGGTCCGGCGGGCGGGCACCCGGTCTGTGTGTGGTTTTCGATTGCACGCGGCGGCGTTTCCCAGCATGGACATGTAACCAGCACGTTTCCGGCGGAAAACAAGACAAACATGAAAAGTCTAGAAATAAAGTTAGTAAAAACCCCGGGGTGGTGCCTGTTTCCTGGGGCAGCGGGGAGCCAGGGCACGGAGCCTGGGCACAGGGTTCCTGGGCTGGGGGTGGCAGGCAGGCAGGATGCCAGGCCCTCCATTGGGGCAGGGAGGGGGGCTGTCCTGAGCACTGTGCTGTGCAGCTGCATCACCTCTACCCACCGATGATGGCACCTCCCCTGGTGTGACAACCAGCCAGCGATCCAGGAACGGGTGAAGCGCTCACAGTATGCGGGGGGGGGGGGGGTGGAGGGGGCAGGGTGAGAGGGGGTGCACTTGGGCCCCAAGAAGACTTTGGGGGAGCGATTGCTCCTGGCCGGGCGATGTGACTGCCTGGTGAGCCCGCA
This sequence comes from Nyctalus aviator, assembly GCA_036971965.1. Taxonomy (NCBI): domain Eukaryota; kingdom Metazoa; phylum Chordata; class Mammalia; order Chiroptera; family Vespertilionidae; genus Nyctalus; species Nyctalus aviator. The sequence continues at coordinate 6,622,971 of CM072929.1, read as the reverse complement.
GCCCGCCCTCCCAGGCTGTCTGCAGATGGGGGAAAAAGCGGATCCAGCCTTTGCTAGCCCTCCCCTGGAGCAAATGGCTGCTTGCTCTGAGTCATGGTCCCCGGGCCCCGGGGCCCCAGGCTCCTGGAGAGCACAGCGTGTGTCTGGGCTGCGTTCTGGTGGCCGCTCACACGGACTGTCGATGGGGAGGCCTGGTGGACAGCTGTGGCCGCTACCTGGGTTTCGGCGCCCTGGGCAGGTGTCCGCAGGCCTGGGTCCCAGCTTCCCAGAGCGGGGTCCCCGGTGTGTCCTTGCCCGGGGTTGTCAGATAATTCAGGGAGTGCTCCAGCCCAGGTTACCTGCCAAAGGATGTCACTACCTGTCAACTCACTGCAGCCTTTGAGCCCTGCCCAGCAGGGCTCTCCCCCGGGGCACCCGCGAGGCTGGCAGGGCACTGGGACTCCTGGGAGGAGGTGGGAAGGGACAGGAGGCGAGGCTGCCTCCGGAGCCTGCGGGGTGCTCCAGAGGGGATGGCAGGGGGTGGCAGGGGACCAAGGGACAGTCAAATCCAGAGAAGGCGCCTTGAAGGCCAGGCCCGGTCCACGCCATCATGGCGGCTCAGCCCGGGACGAGCTCAGCGTGTCCCTGCAGGGGGCCCGGGGACGTCTGTGGCCTCCACATGTGTGCAGGGGGCTGAGCAGAGGCTGCGACACCACCAGGGCCCGGGTCATGTTGAGGAGCAACAATCCTGGGGGAGGGGCAACAGTCTGAGTGTTGAGTTCCGGCAAGAACAGGGAGCGGGAGAGGGAGAGCGCCCTGCCCTGTGCAGGAAGGGAAGGGGGGTTGGGTGGGGGAAGAATGCCTGGGGCTGGGCTGTGACACGTGGCATTCAGTGTCCCTGAGCAGATGGTGGGTGAGGGCTGCCTGGTGGACAGAGTGGAAAGCAGAGCCATGACCCGGACACAGTCCCCGACGGGCTGCACAACTAAAAGCACAGAGGTCTGGGCCGAGCAAGGGGGGTCCCGTGTCCCCCACGGCCCTGGCTCCTCTGGGAGGCCCCCAGGGGAAGTGTCTAGAAGGCTCTTCCTCTGGGTGACGCCTTGAGCTGACCTCTCAAGCCGCCCACGGCCCCTCGGGTGCCCGTGCACACTCAGAGATGGCAGAGAAGGCCCGTGCCTACGGCGGAAATAAAAACTGAGCTGTTAGGGACTTCACTGCCCCTGCTGCAGCCCTCTGCCCGGCCTCCACCCCAGCTCTCCGCCTCAGGCGGCCATGCCACCCTCGGCTCACCCCTCCTGGGGCTGCTGGCTCCTCTGGCTCCATCCAAGGTCCTGACACCTGGTCCTTCTCCCCCCTTACTCCCCATCTCACCCCCTCCTCCATCTCCCCTAGCCTGTTTCCGCCGCCCCCGCCCCCCCCAGGCTCCTGCCAGGCCCCACCACGGGTGCCCGGGTGTGAGCCTCAGGACAGGCGTCCTGCCGATGCTCTCTGCCCCAAAGCCAGCCTGGCAAACACAGTGGGAGCTGAGAAGTGGGAGCCGAATGGAAGGGGCGCGAGTGTTCCCACAGGTCACCCAGATGCTCTGAGTCAGAGAAAGAGGCCGCCCTGCCTGACCCAGCCCTGGGTGGGGGGAGGATAGGCCCAGCCTTGCGAGGAGGTGGGGGGCAGGGGCCCAGCAGAACCAGAAGGCCCCAGAGCCCAGCAGAGCTACGAGATAAGGACAGACAGTTCCTCGCTGGGGCCACGGAGGGGAGAGGTGGGGCCCCAGAGCAGGCAGCCCCAGCTGAGATCACAGAGTGAGGCCCCGGGGGCGGTGCAGCGCCGTGCTCCCCACACCCCTCAGCCCATCCTGCAGGCCATCCATCCCGGCGGCAGCGGGCTCTGCTGCGTGGGGGCCCCGCTCGCTCGCTGGGCAGCCTCTAAGCACACAGGGCTCTGTCATCCCAGGAATGTCTTTGATCAGGTTTACACTGAGGGGAAGCAGAGCAGGGCCTCTAATCCGTTCCCACAGTCCCGGCGCTGGCCCCCAGCCCTGAGCCACACCAGGGCCCAGCACACAATGGCCAGGGGGCGGGGGCGGGCAGCTCCGGGCTCGGGCCTTGAGGCCCACATCCGGGGGCACGGGCCCTGCCGCTCTGGAGGGGGTGGGGAAGGGAACTCTGCAGCCCTCCACCGTCCCTGCGGTCAGCCCTGAGCATTTCAAAGACCACAGCCACCATGAATCCTTCTCAGCCTTTTCAGTCTCAGGGAAGGCAGCTGGGACGAGTCTCCTCCGCAGGCCGCTGAGGGCCCAGCGCTCTGACCCCGGGACCCCCACGCTGAAGCCGGGCCGTCCGCGTGTGTGAGGGCCCGTGCCCTCCCAGCTTCCATCGCGAGAAGAGAACCACTCACGTTCCCTGAGCACAGGCTGGCACCAGGCACACGTTACGTGTCCTATGGTCAGGTTTCTCCCTAAATCTTGGAACAACCCTCCAGGGTAGGCAGCAGCCCGGGGCATGCCTTCCCACGGGTGTAATTCTCCCCTTTGCCAGGTCAAGGGCCAGCAGACTGGCCACCGGTCTCTGTCCAACCTCAGCCGCTGAGCAGAAGCACCGCAGGCGACGGCACAGGCAGGAGCATGACTGCGGCCTGGCGAGCCTTCTCCGCCGAACGGGCAGAAGGCTGAGGATGGGCTGAGGGTGTTGGCTTTCTGGTCCCTGTTGTAGATGAGACGCGAGGTCACCGAGCCAGGGTCACACGGTCGGGAACTGCGCCCGGGCCCAGAGCGGTCTCAAGAGCCTGCCCTCCTGCCAGCTCATGGCTCCTCAGAGAAGAAAGGGCACACGGTCCTCAAAAGCGGGCTTGAAAACACACAAAGCCTGCATCTGACTCCACCCAACGCCGCGCGCACCGCAGCCAGCCAGAGAAAGGGGCCCGGGTGGTGTCCCGGGGCTGCCCAAGCAGATGCCCACAGCCGGGGGGGCTTCCAGCAGCAGCAGTTCTCACAGGGTGAACGTCTGAAACCAAGGTGTCAGGCTCCTGCTCCCCCCCCCAGCTCCGGTGGCTGCGGGCACTCTCCCCCAGTCCCTGGCTCATAGCTCATGGCTCTGGTCATGGCCTCTGTGTCCTCATGGCCGCCCTTCCTCTGTGCGTCTGTCTTCGCGGAGCTGGGGAATGAGGGAGTGGGAAGAGGGCAGGGATGGCTTCCTGGAGGAGGTGACCATTGCACAACTACTTTATGGGTTTTCACGTGACCTCAGCATGACCCTCAAAACACCACTGTAATTTAGAGATATCAAAAACTATGATTAGCAAGCCAGTGATTGATCCCAATTCCCAGTCATTTGGGTCCTTGATGAATGGAGGAATTGGCTTGGGATCCGGGGGGATGAGTCACGGAGCCCGTGTCATTGATCACAGGACCCAAGAGGCCAGAAGTGGGGCGTGCTGACCCCTGACCGGCAGCAAGGCTTCCTAGAAACTGGGTCTGGCTCTCCAAGGAGCTGGGCGGGCACAGTCCAGTGCAGTGTCTGAAGACCCTGAGGATCTCTGAGGCAGCCCAGCCCTGCGTGATGGGAACAGAGGACTGAGTGGCTGCCCACACTCACACTGACACCTGGATGGGACAGGCTGAGCCTGAGACGGGGAGGGAGAGGGACGTGTGGGCAGGAGGGGTCAGTAGTAACTGCTGACAGGCGGCTGGGCCGGGGCAAGGGGAACTGACCTAAGCATCATGGGTACCATTCAGTTTCTGCACGTGCCGGGAAACAGGTGGACAGAACGCCACACGGGGCTGACCCTACGCCTTCTCTGTACCCAGATCCCAGAACCCCAAGAAGGTACTGGCTGGATGTCGAGGTATAAATAGTCCCAGACGGCCTTTTGCTTTAAAACACCCGTTTATTTTTTTTCTCCAATTGTAAAAATAATACATTATAAAAGCAGATAACAGAAGACACAAAATCCACCAAGGAAAGCAGCAGAAACTGACTCCCACCACTGGAGAGCCTGGTGGGGTGTGCGCCCCCAGGACCAGCGGAAGGCAGTGCCAGGGCAGCCCTCAGGTCTCCTCCCCCCACCCCCCGCCCCCCTCTCAGCACTCAGCAAGGGCACGAAGTGAGGGAAGGAGATGCCTGTCAGCCCCGCAGGGACCCCCAGCCCGGTCCCCACGCCCAGCAGGAGGGTTCATAAGCCGCTGTGGAAGGTCTGTAAGACGGGACTCCCTGCTTTCAGAGGCACTCCCTCCAACAGGGGCAGATGGGAGCCAGCATGCCATCCCCCTGGGCACGTGGTGGGGAGGGGAAACGCACGAGCACAGAGAAATGTGGAGAACCACTCAGCTCAGAGAGGACTGGCCGGGCCTCTCCCTGCGCGTACCCTCCGCGTGAAACAAACACGGGGCCTCCTGCCCACAGGACCGCAGGGTCCTGCACAGGAGGGTGCGCCCAGCGGAGCCCATCGCTTTGTCTCCAGTTTAACGCGCTCCCCGTTGACCACTCTGAACGCTGCCACGCCCGCCCCGCCTGGAACACCTAGCACGTCCGGCTCCGAAGTCCCGCTGGCCTCTCCTCTCAGCCGGGCCACAGGCCTCCGCTCCCGCCCCTGGAGAACGGGAATGGCCCGCCTGGTGGGCCACAGAAGGGATCGAATACAACAGGGAGGCAGGTGCTGGTCCGTCCCAGGGTTCAGTCCATGTCACCGCACACGTCACTACTTCCCGTGCACTCGCTACATGGCAACCCGAGGCTCTCGTGCCTGTAAAACGGGTCCTGAGTGTGGGGAACCCGCCGGCAGGACCAGCGAGGCCAGCCGCTCTGCGCAGACAGGAGGCTCCGCCAGGGCCCCGCTCAGGCCGCAGGGCAGCCGGGCTCGGGCCAGTGCGGGCTGCGGGGGCACCGAGGCGCCACGGGCAGGCCGCAGGGGAAGGAGCCCTCCCTCCGGAACAATGAACGCCCCATCATTGTCTTCCTTTCATCGCAGTTTGGAACACTTAGCATACGGACATCTGTTCCTTCACGTTTCATCTTTGTTCATCTGTCATCCTCAAAATGAAAGTCCAGAACCTTCCGCACTGATTTTAAAGTCCGGCTGAACATTTAGTAATGAGCAAAGCTGAAAACACAAAAGAGAAGAGAGGGTTTCTATAATCTTGTGTATTTTGACTCTCAGTTGGAGCATGACTGCCTCTAGCCGCAGCTTCGCCCTCCGCCACGGGCCCTCACGCAAGTCCACGCCGACCCCTGTCGGCCCGAACAGCCCCCAGGCCACCCGTCCAGTGACCCCGGGCCTGCACCACTCCCGCCCCAAAGACACACACGTGGACAAACCTGTTTAAACTTCCCTCTAATTCTGTCTAAGTCTTCGTGAAGGTTGGCGTAAGTAGGGTCACCGTAAGGGAACTTCTGAATCATGCCGATCAAGGATTCTAAGACCTTCATCTTCTTGCTGTAAAGCACAGAGACAAAGACTTTTAGACCTTTGCACACACGGGCTCCGTTGTTACATAACCTCGGCCATCACTCACTTAAAAGCAACAGGCGTGCTAATGGGCCCAGAGCAGAGGCTGGATGATTCATTTTCTTATTACACTGAACAACATTTGTTTACCTAGCAACGTGCTCTTGCCCACTCCCGCGCCTCCACATCAAGTGCACTGAGCGGACAGACATGGAGCCAGGTGACTGGGACAGCCCCCGACAAGCACCCGACCGCTGCTTCCCTCGGTCAGAGGCGTGGGAACAGGTAAAACCAGGCAGGACGGAGCGCCGGCACGATGGAGCCTGCTCTGGACCTGGGCGGGTTCCAGGACCTAGACACCTCGCTCCCAGAGTTCAGTGGGGGGTGAACCAGCCTGCCCCTCCCTGCAAAGGGCAGACAAGGCGTCTGGTGTGTGAGTCCGCCTCCCGTTCCTCTGGGCGGCGGGTGGTTCTGCAGGAAGAGCAGCCCTGAGCGACCGCTCCAAGCTCAGTCACGTAACCCCTGGGCCTCAGTGTCCTCGTCGGTAAAGCGGGGAGTTAGCAGGGACCCTTCCGGCTTTTGGGGCCTCAGATAATCTATGGGAAATGCAGAAACTAGTACAGAGTAGCTGCTCAGTAAATTTAGTCTCCTCGCTTCCACCAGATCCTGGAGGCCGGGCTCCCACCTGGGGAAATTCAAGGGTGAAAATGGTCATGAATGGGCACACCTGGCTAATGAGCCACAAGGGACCCTGACGGCACCGCCTGGAACCACATCCGATCATCTGCTTGTCTAGAGTCTGCTAGTGCCTGATTCATGGGAATTTCAAAGAATTCACCTGGAGGTGGATCAATCGCAATTCGAAGCAACCAAGGCCTCCTGCGAGCCTGCTGTACTGCCGGCTTCAGATGCAGACGTGAGGGAGTCTGCCAAGCAAGCCGCTGGACCAGGACCAGGGTGGCCACCTCTCTGAGAAAGTGCAGCACGGTGAAAGGTCAAAGCAAGTTAATTAAAGCAACAAAGCGCTTGGTTTCCAGGGAGATCGCAGACGGAGGCCAGCATGTGGGAAACAGTCGTATTCGAACGTGACGTGAAGAACACCACCGTTTCCAACTTTGCAAGCAGCGACTTATTCTCCCCTGGTCAGTGATGCTGCTCCGAACACACCCAGCGAAGTCAATGTGTGCCAGGAGGGCGTGGGCCGCTCTCAGCGCCCAGCTCAGCCCCGGCTAAGTGTCGGTCTGTGTGAGGCTTCGCCAGGCTGCTCATGGGGCAGAGCAGCAGCTCAGAGTTCATGGAAAAGCTGCAGCCGCCAGGAGTAAAGCACCGTCCTCAGTCTGAGATGCTGCCATCCATGGCTCCTCTGCTGTAAGGAGCCCAATTCCACTGAGTGCTGATGCGGACGCAGGTGTCTCTCTCAGCACCCTCATTTGGGGCATAAGATCCTCGGTCAGCTTTCTATCGTTTTTCAAAACTGTACTGACCTACAAGAGCCAGAAGCTGCAGGCTGTTCACTGGCCATTCTGCCAGCCAGGGCGCTGAAATAGAGGCCTCTAGGTTGTGTGTCAGAGACCCTCAGGCACTGCTGGCAGGGTGGGGGCGGCCGCAGGTGGGCTGTGGGCATCCGCCTGCCGGTGCCAAAGCTGCGGTTCCTTCTCTCTGATAGGCCAGGCACAGGGAACCCCTGCTCTGGGCAAGGATTGGAGCCCTAGGTGTGGGCACCAGGGCAACATGCCTCCACCCGCCAGCAGACCTGGCACCGGGGAGACTCGTGGAGAACTCCAGGAACGCACCTCTCCTCGCCCCTTCATGGGTCGGAGTGGAGAGCCAAGCTCAGCTGTGACTGCCACCCAGTGGTGCCCCAGGCTGCCAGCCACTGTTCCAACCAGATCGCCAGCCACCCTGCGCTCCCGCTGGCTCCTCAGGGGAAAACCCCAGCAAAGTGCGCCAGAACCTGGTCAGTTTCCAACTCTCCATGCGGATGGAGTGGCTGGTGAGCAGACAAGCCAGAGGGCAAGCAACTTAGGACCAGCCGCTGGCTGCAAGCACCCTGCTCTTACATCTGAACACAGGGGCGCCCAAGCTCCAGAGACTCAAAGTATCTCAAGTAATACCAGTCACAGAGACGGGAATGCCACCTTCTCTGCTCTCCTCACACCCCTCCCAGGCTGGGCAAGGCCGCCAGGCATCAGCATGAAGACAGATGCTACGGGCCACACAGTAAGAACCATTTAAAAAGCCTGTGACAGCCAACAGCACTTAGTGCTTCCAAGTGTAGATGCCTGTTAAACACATTGAACACGCATCTCGTTAGCAGATCCGGTTGGCTAGGTTAAAAAACTGGGGATGGTGAAGCGAGCATTTCCGAGCCCTCGTCATACCGTTACTGTTGTACTTTGTTCGACATTCAGGTACAAGGGAAAGAGAAGATATAATCAATTTCAACATTACTTTATTGGCCGGGTGCCCGAAGGCCATCACTGCTCTAAATGACGCCATGAAAAGCCAGGGGACATGAGAACTCTTGAGAAGTAGTAACAACCGGTGTTCCAGACACTGGAAATGTGCCCAGGACTGTCTCTTACGGTAATCTCCCCTTGCCCTCGGGGGAGACAGTCCAAGACCCCCAGTGGGTGCCTGAAACCATGGATAGTGCCCAGTGCCACATATATTGTTTACACACACACAATCACACACACACACACACACACACACACCTTTTCACTTAAAGGAAACTCTTATGGCTTCTCCATGGTGCATCCTAATTGCTGGCACCTCCACTCTTGCACTCCGGGACTATGAGTAAGTAAAATTGGGGTTGAATACAAGCACTACGATTTCAGGACAGTCCATCTGATCACCGAGATGGTGACTAAGTGACTAACCCGCAGGGAGTGTCTGCAGCGTGGACTCGTTGGACACAGGAACCATCTGTGTCCCAGGTAGAACAGAGCAGGACGGCATGCAATTTTGCCACACCACTTACTATGGTGCACAATTTAAAACTTATGAGCTGTTTCCGAAGCCGGTTTGGCTCAGTGGTAGAGCGTCGGTCTGCGGACTGAAAGGTCCCAGGTTCGATTCCGGTCAGGGGCATGTACCTTGGTTGCGGGTGCAGCCCCGGTAGGGGGTGTGCAGGAGGCAGCTGGTCCATGTTTCTCTCTCATCGACTTTTCTAGCTCTCTATCCCTCTCTCCTCCTCTCTGTAAAAAAAAAAATCAATAAAATATATTTAAAATAAAATAAAATTTTAAAATAAGTAAAAATAAAACTTATGAGCTGTTTATTTCTGGGACTTCCCATTTAATATTTTCAGACTGCAGATGACTGAAACTGCAGACAAAGGAGAATTACCACATTACTTCCTATTCATTTCACGATACCATGCAAGGTTGGCCTGGTTATTTTCTCCATTTTGCAGATGAGAAGACTGAGACATTAACTGCCCAAGGTCATAGCAAGCTGTGGAAGCAGCACACTTGGTCCATACACGGAGAAGGAAAGAAGTCTGGGACTTACCTGTCTTTCTCAGTTGCACAGCTGTGCAGGAGACATCTCCAAGCAAACGCAAAACCTTGGTAGCACCCGATCTGCGAATTCACAAACATTTAAGAGTAAAATTAATACACAACTAGCTACACTCGATTTCATGATCAAGCTCTCTAAACAAGAGCGGGCAGTGGTGCTTCTTGTGTTGCTATTCTGGAATGAGGTGTCGAGCATCAGGCAGGGGGAGTTAAGTCAAGTCATCAGTGGGGCAGCCAATCTCCAAGCTGGGCCCATGGATCCCACCCCCTCCGACTACACCAGGGAGGCCAGAACATGGAAGAAGAGGGAGCACATGACTTCTGACGTTAGACACACAGACAGCGTCACCTGTACCTTGCTGTTTTGGATCACTCACTCACTCAAGTGTCACGAGGACATTACAGCAGACCCACTGACAGACGAGAACCGCTGCCGTGCGAGCCATCTTACAAGTGACTCTTCCAGCCCCAGTGGAGCCCTGGCTGGTCTGACACCATCATCAGGAGAACCCGAGCCGTGAGCACCCAGCTCGACTGCTCCTGGCCTGCTGGCCCTCAGAAGCTGCTGAGAACCAATGTCTGCTGACCTCAGTGCATACGTGTTGTGCCGATTCTTTCTGCAGCAGCAGATATCTATCTCATGGCCGTGACTGCCTAACTTAGCGTTCAGGGCCAATGTAGGACGAAGGGTAAAGAGAAGGAAAATCAGGGCATTTCGACCTAAATGAAAATGCAGTGCTCCCACATGACACAGAGCAGTTTTTCTGAGTGAGGACTCAGCTGGCTAAAAACACGAGGTGGCCCTGTGACCCTCGCCCACATCGGAGGTGACCATGGACTGCTCTTCTCACTCCCGGCCACACGCACAATGCATTACGTCCATCAGCAATATGTGCCGGCGGTTCTGTGCTAAGAATATTTCTCCATCAACTTACGGTCTCGTCAGGGCCATTGTAAGAGGCCTGAAGTGCTGGCTCGATCAGACTGATCATCAAAGTAAGCTCTAACCGGCCCATGAGCAGGATTCATTGCTGCCGGGGACAGCCACTTACCTCAGACCCAATCTTTGCTCCATATACTGTGCCGTGCTGCCTTCCTTCAATTATGCCCAAGCCGCTGCCTTCTTCGTAGCCTTCCTGATACCCCTCCCCGCGGAACCTGTGGCAGAGAAGAAGCGGGTTTGAGCAAACAGGAGAGAGGGCGTTTTTCCAGGAAAAATGCTCCAGACCCAGCAAGACAACAGAATAATAGATGAAATACAGAATTTAAGTCAGAAGACTTAGGTTCCTATCCCGGCTGTACCCCTTCCTAAGTCTGTCCTCTGGCAAGTCACTGGACCTCTCGAAGCCCTGCTGGCCTCTTCTGCAATGAGGAGCGTGGCCTCGTTAGTGATTCCCAAACCTGGTGGCCGGCCAGAGACACACAGGAAAATTTCAAAGATGCCAATTCAAGAGCCTCGGCCCACTAGTCACTGAGTCTGGAGTACGACTTAGGAATCTACTTTTTGAAACCTCCTCGGTGATGCTAGTCTGTAGCCACGGTCCTATGAGTCTGTGAGAAATACACTCGGCCAATTGTTTCAAAGAACTCTGGGAAACACACTGGGTTTCCCATCACATCAGGGTAGACTAGCAGAGGAAAATGTCATTAGATCACCACAAGGCATATGTGGGGCCTGGAGTATAATACCAGCTCTGATTTTGAGGGCTCAGCAGTAGAAATGGCACCATTTAACCTTCAGCCACCAAAAAGTAAAGTTGTTTGCCGGAGCCCCTAATGAGGCAGAGTATATGGGTCTGGCCTATTTTGGTTGTGTGATCCTGGACAGTGACCCTGCCTCATCTGTAAGACAGGGTGAATTACAGAATCTACTAAAACAGATAATGGGGGCAGGAGTTTGCAGCACTCAAGTCAGAGTCGGATTCACAATAAGCTCCAAATAAAAGTCAGCAGCAACTGATTGACATCTATTGCTGTCTCAGAGAGGCACAAAGCAATTCACAGCTCCTCTTGTCACAGCCCCAGGCGCTCCCAGAGGATCTGGGAGGTCAGGGATGACGTCTGACACATTTATCAGCATGTCCATGAATGCTGCCTTATGTCCTACCACATAGAAACAAGAGAAAGGGGCAGTGCCCAGATGGCAGAGGTCTGTCCCGGCCGAGGACGGGGCGTTCCTGGACGAAGACAGCCAACAGACCGAGCAGATGCCTGGGGCAGCCCCGGGCGCGGAGGCGGGTTTGGAGGAGCAGCTGGGCACGTGGGCCCGCCCCGCCCCAGCGGCCGAGAACTAAAGGGGAATCAACCATAGCTCGGCCCCCACACGTGTCCGCTGCTTCTAGGGCCACACAGCGTTTCCTCCAGCGGCCACTGCACCCCAGCAGCTGAGAGCGGACCCGACAGGTCGGGGACCCACCTGTCATCCGCCATCACGATGGCGTCGAACAGGTCCTGACCCTCGGCCATGGCGGCAGCCCGACCAGCACCTGCCTGCGGGCTGCGCCCACCGGCGCGGCTACCACCACCGGCACGGACGCACCTGTACCGAGAAGGCGAACCCTACTTCCGGGTTCGGTTGCGCGGGGCATGCTGGGAAAGGACGGCACGCCAGAGGGTCCAGTAGCGCCGGCGCGGAGCCGGAACGCTTGCGCGCCGGGACAGCTTCGGGCGGTGCTGGGAGATGCCGGGACAGCTTCGGGCGGTGCTGGGAGATGCTGCGCAGGGACGAAGCCCCGCCCCCGGTCCCGCAGCCCCGCCCCCGGTCCCGCAGCCCCGCCCCCTGCTCCACAATGGGCTGGAAGGCCCCAGCAGGGAGCAGCCACCTCGCCGCGGGGGCCGTGGCACGTGTTTTAGGTTTTACAAAAGCGAGCAGATGGGATTGAATTACTCGGGCGGCTCCAGAAAGGACCTGGGAAGAAACTGGAAAAGCGAGGCTCTGCCCCGGGGTGTTGAGGGTGAAAAGTTCCAGGAAGGGCAATTCCGGGTGGTCACGGGACCGCCCCTTCCCACCTTCTCCCACCTCTCACTGACCCGGCTCACAGCGGGGGGACAGCGCCCTGCACGGCGTTGGACCTCCGACCCCAGCCTAAAATGCCTCCAAGGCCCACGTTAGCCCAAGGTCTGCGGGCCTAGGTTCCAGAAACGCGAGGCTGGCGGACGAGATGGCTGAGAAGGCAGCCTGGCCTTCCTCACGCTCGATGGGGAAAGGCAGTCAGTCATAAATGTTGGCATCCCCTCTTGAACTTCTAAGTGATTTGAAAACTGGATATAGAAATGTTTGTGTGTCCCCCCCAAACCCACCCCACCCCTTGCTGTTGCTTGATTTTAAAGCACAGAGTAATTCAGAATTAGTGCAGGGTCCAGATCCAGTAGTACAGGAGGATGTGTAAGAGCACCCAGAGGCATCCTCCTCCCAACCCCCCAATTTAAAAATTAGTGTCTGGTTTTACTTCCCCCATGTGTCATTTCCAGGAGACTTTCTGTGCAGGATAATTTAAAAGGTGCTTCAAACTTAAGGTGACCAGACGTCCCGCTTTTGGCGGGACAGTCCCAATTTTTAACAATTTGTCCCGCGTCGTTAAAAAAAAAAGTCCTAATTTTTGAAATCGGGACTTTTTAAAAGCGCCGTGGGACGCGGGACAAATTGTTAGAAATCGGGACTGACCCACCAAAAGCGGGACGTCTGGTCACCTTATAAATCATCAGTGGAACATAGACATGGGTGCCAGAAGCATTCTCAAGGGAAAAAAAAAAAAAAAAGCCTAAAGCAGAAAGGCTTTCCTCACGGCCCATTGAACATTCATTCTCTCCAGGCCACACACAGCAAACAGCAGCAAGAAGGCCACCCAAGGATCAGGAAGAAGACACCAAAGTATCACTAGTTGTATGTGTGGTGGCCCATCTAGAAACCCCAAAATACCGTCTTTCCCCGAAAATAAGACATCCTCCGAAAATAAGACCTAGCGCATGGAAAGATAAGACATCCCCTGAAAATAAGACCTAGCGCAACTTTGGGAGAAAAAATTAATATAAGACACTGTCTTATTTTCAGGGAAACGGTATTTAAGACATTCTCAGAATTGGTAGTAGCAAAAAAAGAGGGGGGAAAATCACTTGCTTTCTATTATTCTAACGATGATTAGTAGTAGCCAGAGCATGGTGGGCGGGAAAATCCACTCTCAATAGTCACAGTAAATTGCTTGGAAATAACAATTGAACAGAATCTACGTGAAGAAAACTGCAGCAGCACCCTGATCCTTGGTAGGAACAATTGCAACCAAAATCCCACATGATGGGGGGATGTGTCAAAATTCTAAGTGTCATCTGGATGAATAAACTGATAAAAATAGCTAAGATTTCTTTAAAAGAATGATAGGAGAACTTACCATACTAGATCTGAAAAATATAAAGTTGCAAGTAAAATATTATAATACGTTAGTTAAAGAAGAAACCCAATGAGTGAAATAGAGTAGAATCAAAACCGATTTGGCTCAGTGGATAGAGCGTCATTCTGCGGACTGAAAGGTCTCAGGTTAGATTTGGTCAAGGGCAGGTACATTGGTTGCGGTCACATCCCCAATGGGGGATGTGCAGGAGACAGCTGGTCTATGTTTCTCTCTCATCGATGTTTCTAGCTTTCTATCCCTCTCCCTTCCTCTCTGTAAAAAATCAAGCCGAAACCGGTTTGGCTTAGTGGATAGAGTGTTGGCCTGCGGACTGAAAGGTCCCATGTTCAATTCCGGTCAAGGGCATGTACCTTGGCTGTGGGCACATTCCTGGTAGGGGGTGTGCAGGAGGCGGCTGGTCAATTTTTCTCTCTCATCAATGTTTCTAACTGTCTATCCCTTCTCCCTTTCTGTAAAAAAAAAAAAAAAATCAATAAAATATATTTTTAAATAAATAAAAAATGTATTAAAAAAAAAAAAGAAATAGAGTAGAATGGCCCAGGAAAGGGATTCTCATATAAAAAGAAGTACAACTTAATAGGGAAAATAAATATGAAGCAGTTACTATAATGGAAAAATGGGCTGTTTGGGGAAAGTCCAGTTCCATTTATATCTCACCGCATTCATTAAAATAGTTCCAAACAAATTAAAGACTTCTTTAAAAAAAAAAATGGACCTGTAATAATCTAGTGGGACGTTCAGGTGAGCCTGGAGGTGCATTCGTGATGTGTAAGAGGCTACGGAAAAAAACCACAAAGAAAAAAACTGTGACGATGCAACCCTCTGCACCTCAGAAGTGGTAATAACATTAGAAACCAAAGGACAATCTGTCATATTTGTCTGTATATTTGTATATTTTTGATGTGAGGGAAACAAATACATAGACAAGTATTTGTCTCTATATTTGTATATTTGTCATATTTGTCTGTAGAGCTGTATATTTGTCCTAAATTTGGTATCGAAGGGCATGCTATTTCTACTTTATAAAGAACTTGTGCAAGTGAACAAGAAATAAATGCATCCTCAGAGAAGGAAAAGATGGGCCCGGGGCGTTTTCTAACTCACAGAAAAGCACCAGGAAGCAAGGACCGCCTCAGGGCAAATGAAGGAGTGCCAATAGAAAAGTACAATGCAGCCGTTACCTTTTACAATAGTTAAAAAAAATCCTTTTTTTTTTTTTTTTTTTTTTTTAGAATGGAAAGATACTATCATTGCAAATTGCCCGCAGATGCAAAATTGAAAGCCACCTTTCATTCTGGCAGTGGAGAAAGATAATAGCAAGGGTGTTTTAAATGTTTTTTTTTTTTTAACTTTGACCTAGTAATTTCATGTCTAGGACTTCCTCTCTAGGAAATAACCGGGAAAAAGTGACCGTTTTTTTGGTACGGTGACGTCCAGGGCGGCGTGATCTGTAATAGCCGGTGGGGGGGGGGGGAAGAAACAGTTTACAGCGACAAGATGGTAAACCGACAGCACCTCCCCGCGTTCCGCGGTGCACGGGGCTGCTCTGACCAACCCAGCCACACCGGCCGGGGCTAAACAATTATGTTTTTAAAAATAAGGACGGTAAGCGCTGGCCTGTGTGGTTCAGTGGGTTGGGCGCGGCTCCATGCACCAAAAGGTTGGTTTGATTCCTCATCAGGGCACAACGCCAAGGTTGCAAGCTCGATCGCTGGGCTGAATGCGTGGGGAGCGTTTCATAGATGTCTCTCTCTCGCTTTCTCTCTCTCTCTCTCTCTCTCTCTCTCTCTCTCTCTCTCTGACATCGATGTTTCCCATTCAATTAAAAAGTATATTTTAGCACTAGCCGTTTTGGCTCAGTGGATAGGGTACCAGCCTGCGGACTGAAGGATCCCAGGTTCGATTCTGGTCAAGGGCGTGTACCTCGGTTGCGGGCTCTTGCAGGAGGCAACCAATCGATGGGTTTCTCTCACATTGATGTTTCTCTGCCTTTCCCTCCTTCTAAAAGTCAGTGGGAAATATCCCCAGGTGAGGATTTTTTAAAAGTATATTTAAAAAATAATGAAAGTGTGAGTGGCCATGGTTTCCCGCTTCAATAGAGCTCGGACGAGCCCGGCGCTCACCCGTCCCCGCCAGCCGCCCAGAGGCAGCCTTCGCCGCCTCCTCCCGGCGCCTCCGGCAGCCCCCAGGCCCGCCATGGCCACCGCGACCCAGCGCCAGGCAGGCACTTCTCCTCGGCCTCCCGCCACGACGACCACGCAACGGGGACCAACACAGCGTGACAACAGCGATGCTGACCGTGGGGACAGCCATGCTGACTGCCGCCGCATCCACCGCGCCAGAACTGCTACCCGGATTCGGAGGTGCCATGGCCCAGCAAATGAACGGGAGCTCCCCCGCTTCTACTCCTGCTTGTCCCTGTCTTGCTACCTTGACCGCCATGACATGGCTGTGAAGCATTTGGCCAGCCCTGGCCATTTTGGCCCCGCGGCTAGAGCGTTGGCCTGGGTTTGACTCCGTCAAGGGCCCGTAGCTCGGTGGCAGGCTGGGCAGGCTCCATCCCTGGTAGGGGGGAGTGCGGGAGGCCATCAACCAATTGTCTCTCACACGAACGTTTCTCTTTCTACCTCCCTTTCCCTAGCCCCCCTTTCTCTAAAAACCAATTATAAAATTAAAAAAAATAATAATGCAAGTGACCGTCTCCGCGGAGAGGGGCCGTGGTTTTCCGCATCATCAGAGCTCAGACGAGCCCGGGGCTGTGCCCGTCCGGCCAGCCGCCCAGAGGCAGCTCCCCACCGCCTCCCAGCGCCTCGGACAGCCCCGAGGCCCCGCCACTCAGCGCCACGCAGCCGCCCGTCCCTGCCGCCCACCGAGACGACCCCTCGATGGCGGCGGCGAGGACCACGGCGACAGGGACCACCACCACATCTCGCAGAAGTGCTGCCTGGACTCGGAGTTCGCCAGCAGCCGAGCTCAGCCTGCAGCTCCACACTTCCCGCGTCTGTCTGCTTGTCTGCCTGTCCGCGTCTCACTACTCTGACCCCCAGTGACGTGGCTTTGAGGAACTTTGCCAAATACGTTCTCCCAGCCTCCTGGGGTCGGGGGTGAGGGGGAAGGCGTGAGCTGAGAACTGGGGGCGCTGCAGCCCCGCTGAGGGCGTGCCTCCCGGCGGCATCTCCAGAAGCAGGAAGCGCTGGCCGGCGGGCTCAGAGGGGTCGCGGCAGACACGGGGCTCAGGAGTGCCAGCCACACCAGTCAAGGGCGCCTTGCTCCATGGCAGGCTCCATCCCCTGGTCAGGAGTGCGGGAGGCAACCGATCGATGTGCCTCTCTCACATCCGTGTTTCTCTCTCTCTCCCCCTTCCTCTCTACCTAAAATTCAATTGGAAGTATATTTAAAAAAAAAAAAAATGAACGGGACAGTCTTTGCGGAGAGTGGCCGTGGTTTCCTGCATCAACAGAGCTCAAACGAGCCCGGCGCTCACCCATCCCCGCCAGCCGCCCAGACGCAGCCTTCCCTCTGCCTCCCGGCGCCTCCGACAGCCCCAAGGCCACGGTCTCAGCGCCACCACCATCCCAGCACGCCCCTCCCCCGCCCCATCCCACTGGCCACCAGCCAGCGCCATGTGGCTGCCTCTCCTTAGCTGCCCACCAGGATGACCACGCAACCAGGATGAGGAGGGCTCGGCAGTGACTCCCGTGATGATGATGACGACGACGAAGACGGCAACGGCGGCGATGACAACCACGGTGGCAGGACCACCGCCGCACCCACCTCGCCAGGACCACCACCGCACCCGTCTCACCAGGACCACCACCGCACCCACCTCGCCAGGACCACCACCGCACCCACCTCGCCAGGACCACCACCGCACCCACCTCTCCAGGACCACCACCGCATCATCTCGCCAGGACCACCACCGCACCCGTCTCACCAGGACCACCACCGCACCCACCTCGCCAGGGCCACCACCGCACCCACCTCGCCAGGACCACCGCCGCACCCACCTCTCCAGGACCACCACCGCACCCGTCTCACCAGGACCACCGCCGCACCCACCTCGCCAGGACCACCACCGCACCCGTCTCACCAGGACCACCGCCGCACCCATCTCGCCAGGACTACCGCCACACCCACCTCGCCAGGACCACCGCCGCACCCATCTCGCCAGGACCACCGCCGCACCATCTCGCCGGGGCCACCACCGCACCCATCTCGCCGGGGCCACCACCGCACCCGTCTCGCTGGGGCCACCACCGCACCCGTCTCGCCAGGACCACCACCGCACCATCTCGCCAGGACCACCACCGCACCCACTTCGCCAGTGGCTCCAACGACTGCTCAGACTCAGAGGCCGCCGGCAGCCCGGCTCGCCGGCAGCGCCCGCGTCCCGCTCTGCTGGTCCGTGTCTCACCGCGCTGGCTGTGAGGATGTGACCGCGCAACGAGGACGGCGCGGCAACGGCCCTGGTGACGGCGACGGCCCTGCATCCGCCCCGCGGGCACCGGGACTTCTACGCCTGCCGGCGGTGTCTCACCGCTCTGGCCGCCACGGCGCTGCTGTAAAGAACTTCGCTGAATGCGTTCTTCCGCAGCCTCCCGGGGAGAGGGCTGAGGGCTCGCGGGTTCGCCCCCACAGACCGCGGGGCCCCAGGTTCGATCCCATCCACAGAAGGCACTCCAGTTTGATCCCGGTCAGGGGCACGTACCACATTGCAGGCTCCATCCCCCGGTCCCGGTGAGTGCGGGAGGCAACCGCTGGGGGCAGCCCGTGCCTCGCACTCCGATGCTTCTCTTTCTACCCCCGTCTCCCGTCCACTCGCTCTAAACATCAATTAATTTTTTATAATAGCGAACGTACAGTCTTCGCGGAGAGTGGCCGTGGTTTTCCCGATTCAACAGAGCTCAGGCGAACCCGGCGCTCACCCATCCCCGCCAGCCGCCCAGAGGCCGCCTTCCCACCGCCTCACAGCGCCTCCGACAGCCCCAAGCCCGCCGTGGCCACCCCATCCCAGCACCCTGCCCCGTCCCAGTGCCCCTGTCCCAGCACCACTGTCCCAGGGCCACCGCCACTGCCACCACCACCATCACCATCACCACCGCCATCACCGCCATCGCCCCCTCCCAGTGCCATCTCCCCGTCCTACCACCACCACCATCATCATCACCATCACCATCACCGCCACCATCGCCATCACCACCACCACAGCCACCGCCATCACCACCGGCATCACCACTGCCACCACCATCACCACCGCCACAGCCACCGCCATCGCCACCGCCATCACCGCCATCCCTGCTCCACTGCCCCGTCCCAGCCCCACGCAGTGGCCTCCCCTGAGCGCCCACACGGTGACCACACCAGGAGGAGGTGACGGCACAGCAATGACGACCGCGGTGATGGCAGCAGCGATGGCGATGAGGACGCCGTGAGGGACTGCACCGCGTCCACCTCGCCGGCGGCTCCACACCGCCCCGGCCTGAGGCCCCGCAGCCCGGCGCAGCCCGCGGCGCCCGCTTCCCGCGTCTGCCCGGCCGTCTGCCCGGCCGCGTCTCACTGCATGGCCGCAGGGATGTGACCGCGCAGCGAGGACGGGCCGGCGCGGCAGTGCCGACCCGGGGATGACAGCGCGGCAACAGCGCCAATACCGACCCCAGTGGTGACGGTGCAGCAACACGGGCAAGGCCGACGTGGTTATGACGGCGCGGCAACGACAGGCAATCCGACCGCGGTGATGATATTGCGGCGACGAACGGCAATGCCAACCGTGGCAACAGCGACCATCTCCACAGCCACCTCACAGGCTCCAGGACCGCTACCCCGACCCGGAGGCCGCCCGCAGCCCGGCTCAGCCCGCAGCGCCCGCTTCCCACGTCTGCCTGTCCATCTGCCTGTCCGTCTGCCTGTCCGTCTGCCTGGCCGTGTCTCACTACTCTGACCGCCGAGCCGTGACCTGCCTTTGAGGAACTTTGCCAGGTGCGTCCCCCAGCCCCCGGGGAGGGCGCGAGCTGGGGAGCGTGGCCTGCAGCCCGCTGAGGGTGCCTCCGGCGGCTCCAGAAGCCGGAGCGCTGGCCGGCGGGCGTGGTGGCCCGGGCGGCGGCCGCGGACGGAGGCTCGCCGGTTCGATGCCCCGGACCGTGGGGTCGTGGGTCCAGTTCCACAGACTGAGGGGTTTCAGGTTCAGCTCCACGGACCAGGGGCAGCGGGTTCGATTCCGGTCAAGGGCACTTACCGGCTGCAGGCTCCATCCCCTGGTCGGGTGAGTGCGGGAGGCACAATGGAGGCAGCTTCTCTCTCTACCGCCCTCTCCCGCCCACTCGCTCTAAAAATCAATTAAATATTTTATATAATGAACCGGACAGTCTTCGTGGAGAGTGGCCGTGGTTTTCCCGCATCAACAGAGCTCGGGCGAACCCGGCGCTCACCCATCCCCGCCAGCCGCCCAGAGGCCGCCTTCCCACCGCCTCACAGCGCCTCCGACAGCCCAAGCCCGCCCCCGCGTCCGTCCCAGTGCCCCTGTCCCAGCACCAATGTCCCAGAGCCACCGCCGCCATCACCGCAATCACCGCCACCGCCACCGCCACCGCCACCGCCATCACCGCCATCCCAGCACCACTGCCCCGGCCCAGCCCCAGGCAGCGGCTCCCCTGAGCGCCCACACGGTGACACGTCAGGAGGAGGTGACGGCACAGCAATGACGACCGCGGTGATGGCAGCAGCGACGGCGATGTGGACGCGGTGAGGGACTGCACCGCGCCCACCTCGCCGGCGGCTCCACACCGCCCCGGCCGGAGGCCCCACAGCCCGGCGCAGCCCGCGGCGCCTGCTTCCCGCGTCTGCCCGGCCGTCTGCCCGGCCGCGCCTCACTGCGTGGCCCGCAGGGATGTGACCGCGCAGCGAGGACGGGCCGGCGCGGCAACGCGGGCAATGCGGACCACGATGACGGCGCGGCAACAGCGCCAGTTCCGACCCCAGTGGTGACGGCGCGGCAACAGCGCCAATGCCGACCCAGGGATGGCGGCGCGGCCACGACGGGCAATGCCAGACTGCAGTGATGATGGTGCAGGAACGGTGGGCAATGCTGACCCCGGCTATGATGGTGCGGTGACAGTGGGACAATGCCGACCGCGGTGATGACGGCGCGGCAACAACGCCAAATGCTGACCGCGGTGATGACTGCGCGGCGACGACAGGCAATGCCGACCGCGGTGATGACGGCTCCGGGACGGCAGGCAATGCCGACCGCGGTGGTGACGGCTCCGGGACGGCGGGCAATGCCGACCGCGGTGATGACAGCTCCGGGAGGGCGGGCAGTGCCGACCGCGGTGATGACGGTGCGGCAACGACAGGCAACGCCGACCGCGGTGATGATATTGCGGCGACGAACAGCAATGCCAACTGCGGCAACAGCGGCCATCTCCGCAGCCACCTCACAGGCTCCAGGACCGCTACTCCGACCCGGAGGCTGCCCGCAGCCCGGCTCAGCCCGCAGCGCCCGCTTCCCGCATCTGCCTGTCCATCTGCCTGTCCGCCTGCCTGTCCGCCTGCCTGTCCGCCTGCCTGTCCGACTGCCTGTCCGCCTGCCTGTCCGCCTGCCTGTCCGCCTGCCTGGCCGTGTCTCACTACTCTGACCGCCGAGCTGTGACGTGCCTTTGAGGAACTTTGCCAGGTGCGTCCCCCAGCCCCTGGGGAGGGCGCGAGCTGGGGAGCGTGGCCTGCAGCCCGCTGAGGGTGCCTCCGGCGGCTCCAGAAGCCGGAGCGCCGGCCGGCGGGCGCGGTGGCCCGGGCGGCGGCCGCGGACGGAGGCTCGCCGGTTCGATGCCCCGGACCGTGGGGTCGTGGGTCCAGTTCCACAGACTGAGGGGTTTCAGGTTCAGCTCCACGGACCAGGGGCAGCGGGTTCGATTCCGGTCAAGGGCACTTACCGGCTGCAGGCTCCATCCCCTGGTCGGGTGAGTGCGGGAGGCACAATGGAGGCAGCTTCTCTCTCTACCGCCCTCTCCCGCCCACTCGCTCTAAAAATCAATTATTTTATTTTTAAATAATGAACGGGAGAGTCTTTGCGGAGAATGGCCGTGGTTTCCCGCATCAACAGAGCTCGGGCGAACCCGGCGCTCACCCATCCCCGCCAGCCGCCCAGAGGCCGCCTTCCCACCGCCTCACAGCGCTCCGACAGCCCCAAGCCCGCCCCCGTGTCCGTCCCAGTGCCCCCGTCCCAGCATCAATGTCCCGGTGCCACTGCTGCCGCCACCACCACCATCACCGCCACCGACACGACCATCACCATCACCGCCACCGCCACCACCCATGCCAGTGCCACCTCCCCATCCTAGTGCCCCTGTCCCAGAGACGCTGTCCCAACGCCACCACCACCACCACCGCCGCCGCCATCACCGCCATCCCAGCACCACTGCCCCGGCCCAGCGCCCCCGGCCCAGCCCCACGCAGGGGCCTCCCCTGAGCGCCCACACGGTGACCACACCAGGAGGAGGTGACGGCACCGCAATGGTGACCGCGGTGATGGCAGCAGCGACGGCGATGAGGGTGCAGCGAGGGACTGCACCGCGCCCACCTCGCCGGCGGCTCCACACTGCCCGGCCGGAGGCCCCGCAGCCCGCCTCAGCCCGCGGTGCCCGCTTCCCGCGTCTGCCCGGCCGTCTGCCCGGCCGCGTCTCACTGCGTGGCCCGCAGGGATGTGACCGCGCAGCGAGGACGGGGCCGGCGCGGCAGTGCGGACCCGGGGATGACAGCGCGGCATCGGCGGGCAATGCGGACCACGATGACGGCGCGGCAACAGCGCCAATTCCGACCCCAGTGGTGACGGTGCAGCAACAGCGCCAATGCCGACCGCGGTGATGACGGCTCCGGGACGGTGGGCAATGCTGACCGCGGTGATGACAGCTCCGGGACGGCGGGCAGTGCCGACCGCGGTTATGACGGTGCAGCAACGACAGGCAACGCCGACCGCGGTGATGATATTGCGGCGACGAACAGCAATGCCAACTGCGGCAACAGCGACCATCTCCGCAGCCACCTCACAGGCTCCAGGACCGCTACCCCGACCCGGAGGCCGCCCGCAGCCCGGCTCAGCCCGCAGCGCCCGCTTCCCGCGTCTGCCTGTCCGCCTGCCTGTCCGCCTGCCTGTCCGCCTGCCTGTCCGCCTGCCTGTCCACCTGCCTGTCCGTCTGCCTGTCCGTCTGCCTGTCCGCCTGCCTGTCCGTCTGCCTGTCCGCCTGCCTGTCCGTCTGCCTGGCCGTGTCTCACTACTCTGACCACCGAGCCATGACGTGCCTTTGAGGAACTTTGCCAGGTGCGTCCCCCAGCCCCCGGGGAGGGCGCGAGCTGGGGAGCGTGGCCTGCAGCCCGCTGAGGGCGCCTCCGGCGGCTCCAGAAGCCGGAGCGCCGGCCGGCGGGCGCGGTGGCCCGGGCGGCGGCCGCGGACGGAGGCTCGCCGGTTCGATGCCCCGGACCGTGGGGTCGTGGGTCCAGTTCCACAGAC
The DNA here is from genome assembly GCA_036971965.1 of Nyctalus aviator. Taxonomy (NCBI): domain Eukaryota; kingdom Metazoa; phylum Chordata; class Mammalia; order Chiroptera; family Vespertilionidae; genus Nyctalus; species Nyctalus aviator. Next base: position 6,600,124 of record CM072929.1, on the reverse strand, counting down.
GGAGGGGTTTCAGGTTCAGCTCCACGGACCAGGGGCAGCGGGTTCGATTCTGGTCAAGGCACTTACCGGCTGCAGGCTCCATCCCCTGGTCGGGTGAGTGCGGGAGGCACAATGGAGGCAGCTTCTCTCTCTACCGCCCTCTCCCGCCCACTCGCTCTAAAAATCAATTATTTTATTTTTAAATAATGAACGGGACAGTCTTCGTGGAGAGTGGCCGTGGTTTCCCGCATCAACAGAGCTCGGGCGAACCCGGCGCTCACCCATCCCCGCCAGCCGCCCAGAGGCCGCCTTCCCACCGCCTCACAGCGCCTCCGACAGCCCCAAGCCCGCCCCCGCGTCCGTCCCAGCGGCCTGGCCCAGCACCAATGTCCCAGAGCCACCGCCGCCGGCACCACCATTACCATCACCGTCACCAACACCACCGCCACCGCCAGCACCACCACCGCCACCACCACTGCCATTGCCACCTTCACTACTGCCACCGCCATCACCGCCGCCATCACCGCCGCCATCGCCGCCATCCCAGCACCACTGCCCCGGCCCAGCCCCACGCAGCAGCTCCCCTGAGCGCCCACACGGTGACCAAGCCAGGAGGAGGTGACCTCCCCGCAATGGCGACCGCAGTGATGGCAGCAGCGACGGTGATGAGGACGCGGCGAGGGACTGCCCCGCGCCCACCTCACCGGCCGGAGGCCCCGCATACAGCGCAGCCTGCGGCGCCCGCTTCCCGCGTCTGCCCGGCCGTCTGCCCGGCCGTCTGCCCGGCCGCCTGCCCGGCCGCATCTCACTACTCTGACCGCCATGACATAGCTTAAAGAGCTTTGCTAAATACATTCTCCCAGCCTCCGGGGGAGGGCGCGAGCTGAGGAACCGGGGGTGCTGCAGCCCGCTGAGGGCGCATTCCCACGGCGGCTCCAGAGGCCGGAGCGCTGGCCGGCGGGCGCGATGGTTGGGGCGGCCCGTGGACGGACAGAGGGCTCCCGGGCCCATTGCCGCCCCGATCCCTGCCCCTGGCCCAGGCGCCCGTGGGAGGCAACCAATCCATGCTTGTCTCTGACATGGATGTTCCTCCGTTTCTCCCCTTCCCTCCACTCTCTCCAAACATCGAAGGAAAACGTGCTCCGGTGAGGACTCAGCGGCGGAAAGAGCAGCCCGGACGCTGGCGAGGAGGGCGGGACCGCGGAGTGTGCGTGGTGCTGGCGGAAGACTGCTGCACTGGCAGAAGCAGAGTGATGTCACGGAGCGCACCCCGGAGGAGCAGAGGAACGCGTCAAAGAACTGGTGGATCCCACTCCAACCGCAGGCGGGCCCCTCGCTCCCTTATCCGCCCCTCCCCCCAGACAGCCCTGCCGCGCAGCCCCAGGGGCCGATGGTGTTGGTGATGGTGGTGGTGGTGGCGGTGGCAAAGATACCAAATCATTCACTCATGTCTTTCATTTGTCCCATCCCTTCAGATAAAAATGTGCTACCAACATAAATAAACAAACAAAAATAAACAAAACCAGCCGAAACCAGTTTGGCTCAGTGGATAGAGCATCAGCCTTTGGACTGAAAGGTCCCAGGTTCGATTCTGGTCAAGAGCATGTGCCTTGGTTGCGGGCACATCCCCGGTGGCGGGTGTGCAGGAGGCAGCTGATCGATGTTTCTCTCTCATTGATGTTTCTGACTCTCTATCCCTCTCTCTTCCTCTCTGTAAAAAATCGATAAAATACATATTTAAAAAAATAAAAAAATAAACAAAACCAGAAGTATGTTAACGTTGTTAACGTGCTACCGGCGACTTTATCCAGATTCTTCCTTCCTGTTTTTCTGAGTGGCCCCTGTTTGTACAGTGAGTATGCGGCTCTCAGAGGAGCATGCAGAAGTCCGGTAAAAGATATTTTTTGGAAGATAAAATTAAATGGGCTTTGTATTATTTTGTTCTTACAATGCCTCTTCATTTTTATTTGATTTGTTCTAATCCAACAAAAATCACAAAACATTTGGAATGTGGACAAAAGGGCAAACAAGCAAACAAAGCCGCTCATGGTTGCTAATTTTGTTTCTTTGTTTCCTTTGAGTTTTCACATAAAAATAATCTGGGAGGGAGGAGGGAGACAAAAGCGCCTACCCAGGTGTTCATATGGAAAATAATGCGGTAATTAATGAATAATAATTCAAGAATAAACTCTGGAGCACCCCTTTTCGGGATCCCTGCAGCGTGCCCTGAGCTTTGTTACTTTTGCCAGCAAGAACTCCGCTTCCCTTTTGCTTTAAAAAAAAAAAAAAAAGAATAAAGAATAAACTGTATTTCCCATAGTCTCAACTATTAAGCCTACTTTTGCCCCAACTGGTATGTACAATTTTATGCCCATTTAAAATTATATTACAAACACCTTTGAAATAAGGGAACTCTTATTCCTATAAAATACATCCTTGGACCCTACACTGTGTCGGCTGAGAGAAAGTGAAATAGGCTCTCTCCTTGGGCTCAGGAAAACAGATATGCATGGTGAAGGGGAACTCGACCCGTCACGGGGTAAAACTCCTGGTGTGAGAACTTGTGCCGTCAAACCCCAACGTGACGGACTCATTGGGACTCAGTCGGGTGAGAGGGTGTCTATGAAAGCCCGAAGCCCGTTATATAACGAAGTGGATGTTCCCCTTGCGTTCGTTAAAAGGTTACCTCATTTTGCGTATGTAGACACGTTTGCGTGATTAAAATTAAATGTGCACGGGAAGTCTGATGTCACAGAAAAGTTTTCCACGTGGATCACCGTAATTTTAAATTTTTGCTGAATATAGGCCTAGGACCGTGGTCAGCAAACTGCGGCTCGTGAGCCACAGGCGGCTCTTTGGCCCCTGGAGGGTGGCTCTTCCACAAAATACCACGGCCTGGGTGAATCTATTTGGAAGAAGTGGTGTTAGAAGAAGTGTTAGTTTACAAAATGCGGCTCTCCAAAGAAATTTTAATCGTTGTGCTGTTGATATTTGGCTCTGTGGACTAATGAGTTTGCCGGCCACTGGGCTAGGAAATGCGTGCGTTCCACGCTCACCTCCAATCAGCAGATGGCTCGGCAGAAGGGCAGGCTCAGGGCCCCGGAACAGCGGTGCCAAAGGCCCAAGGTCAAACACGGGCGTCCGGCTGCTCGCGTTACAAAAACGACAGGAAGTCAGCCCCGCAACCCAGGACCAATTACTGCGCGATGCGGTAGGACCGCGTGCTGATCATTCGCCAAACCTTGTCTGCAAGGCTGACTCTTGGATTTAAGTATTAGACTGTCGTGGATAGGTAGTATTTCTTTACGTCGGTGAAATTACTCGTGTTCGCCCCCCCCATGGCCTATTTACTAAAATTTGTTTAAAATAACAGTGAATTAACAACAACAACAACAACAACAACAAAACCTGTCTCATTGTAAGCAAATCGTGGTTAAAAGCATTTTAAAATTAGCAGGGCGTTAATTTTTGCATATGACATACGGATTGGGAATGTGGCCGTGAAACCCCAAGTCCCATAAAAATCGAGGTCCGCAAAATCCAGGGTTTCCGTCTGCCCTGCGGGAGTGGCTCGGTGGGTGGAGCACGGGCCATGCACTACGGGTGGCCCGCTGATTCCCCAGCAGGGCACGTGCCTGGGCTCTGGGCTCCATCCCCAGTGTGGGGCGTGCAAGAGGCCGTTGATCAATGATTCTCTCTCATTGATGTTCCTATCTCTCTCCCCCTTTCCCTTCCTCTCTGGAATCAGTAAAAACATACATTAAAAAAGAGAGAGAGAGAGAGAGAACCCAGGTGGCGGTGGTGGCACAGACACCCTGCCGCTGGGAGCGGGAGGGCCTGAGGCCAGCAGGGCTGTTTGCCCACAGCCCCCAGTGCCCCCCGCGGAGAGGTAGGCGTTTCTTTGCAGAGCGCTAAGTCCTTTGACCAAAACGGGACCAGAGCTGGGTGCGCGTCCCTCGGTGTGTACCCTGTTTCCCCGAAAATAAGACAGTGTCTTATATTAATTTTTGCTCCCAAAGATGCGCTAGGTCTTATTTTCAGGGAATGTCTTATTTTTCCCATGAAGAAGAATACGGTACACATTTATTGTTAAATGAAAATAAAGGAAATTTATGACTTATGTATGGTACGGTAGTACGGTAGTTCTCAACACAAACCAGACAAACTGTGAATCCTACAGTATCAGGAATTTACTCATTTATTCAAGGACAATCACGTCATCGTCTTCTGGAACATCCTCATAACACTCCGATTCCTGAATTTCCTGGTGAATTTCTTGTGACTCCATCTCTTTCAGAATCAGTGGGCCAAACCTCTCATGTTTACCAATAGCATTCTGAGACAAAGCCTGGGGGGGGCCTTATTTCTCGGGGGGGGGGGGGATGCCTTATATTTCACTCAGAAGGAAACCTGTAAGTAGGTCTTATTTTCGGAGGATGTCTTATTTTGGGGGAAACACGGTAGTTGAGGAAGTGGAAGGACAGAGCGGGCCATGACCGTCTGGGCTGGCTGCCCTTCCTCCCGTCCACCTCGGAGAGGGAGCAGAGGCAGGACCCAGCTCTGTGGCGTCCCCGGGCCCCCGTGCAGAGGCTCTGAAGGGTTTCCACATGGGGAACACCCCTTCCTTTCTTCAGTGGCCTCAGCTGGGGACCCTCAGTGTCTGCCTTCCCAGAGCTGTGTCCCCCTCTGGTCTGGACCCCACTCTGGGCTCCCCTTTCCCCCTTGGGCCCTCCCCCAACCCTCCTCCCCCCCCACATCCTGCAGGAGCTCTCTCCTCTCCCCTGCTGGGCTCCTTCTCGGGCCAGACCAGTGGGGTGTTGCCACTTCCTCCTTCTGCCCTGAATACCACTCCCCAGTTATCGGGCCACATCCAGAGGCCTGTCTGGGGCTCTCGCTAGTCCACCACGGAACCCCCATGGGGTCCCCGCCAAGGAAGTACCCTCATCACTTGGTGGGAGGGGCTGGTCCAGCAGACCGGCTTCTTGGGCTCCCGAGAGGTGGGCTCACGTGTGGGGTTCCTCTCAGGCCTCCGTTGGCCCATCTATGAAACGGGAGGGTGAGTATCCCGGCATGGGGGAGGCGGAGTAAAGATGCGGGTAAATATTATAAATACAGTACATTCCTGATACACTGAATGTCAGGCTGCAGAGGGATGGCACGAGCCTTCCTCCCCCTTCTCCCTCCTCCGGAGTCCTGTATCCCAGGTTCTGTGGCCTCCTGGGTAGCTTGTCTGCCAAAGTGGGTGGGTGATCAACCATCGGATGAGCCCACACACCAGGCTGGGTGGGACCATGCCCAGAGCCGCCTCCTGCCAGAGCAGGGGGGCCCGTGCCACCGGAGAGTGCCAATATGCTTCGAACCGCCTCCTGCCCGCTCACACCACCGCCGCCGTCACCGCCATCGATCTCTGCTCCTGGCCATCCCCTCCTTGCTGCCCTTCCGAGGGTGCTAGAACATTCTTCCCGTGAACCTTTCTTTCCCCACTCGGTGGTAATAATGATGATAAGGACTCGCTGTGAGTCAGAGCCTTTTCTTAGGTTATCACTTTAACTCTTAAAAACAGGCCCCCGAGATGGAATTCACCAACATGACTCACCGAGGCTCTGGGCCGGCTCCCGGCTCCTGAGGGGCAATTGTCACAGCCAGTGCTGGGACTGACCGCCCCAGGCTGCTTGCCAGCCGCCCAGCCTCTGCCTACCCAGCTCGTTAGAGGCGGGTGCAGCTGAGCCCCTCGCTACCCCATCCTCTCCCATCACTTACCCATGATGTGGCTCTAAAGCTAGGGCTGCCGGAGCAAACACAGGACACCAGCTCAATTTGAATTTCAGATGAGCAATGGGTAATTTTTCTCTGTTAGTAAGTCGCAAAAATTGCATGGGAAATATTTATACTTAAAAAAATGCATTGCTTACTTGAAATTCAAATGTAATGGGGATCTGCCATATTTGCTAAATTTGACAACAATACTTAGGGCTGGTGAGGGAGACGCAGCTAGGGGCCAAGGCCAACTTCCCAAGAGGAGCGGAGGCCTAGCAGTGCCTCCCCCACTAACTGGTCAACCCAGCCATCTCAGCTTCCAGGGGTGGTGCGAGCAACCAGAGGCTTAAGGGAAGCAACCCAACTTGCTTTATCTAATTGATGGACGAGTGGGTAAAGAAGTGCCCTAACTGGTTTGGCTCAGGGGAAAGAGTGTTGGCCTGTGGACTAAAGGGTCCCAGGTTCGATTCCCGTCAAGGGCATGTATCTTGGTTTCGGGCACATCTCCAGTAGGGGATGTGCAGGAGGCAGCTGATCGATGATTCTCTCATTGATGTTTCTAACTTTCTATCCCTCTCCCTTCCTCTCTGTAAAAAGATCAATAAAATATTTTTTTTAAAAGAAGAGGTGGTACATATATGCAACAGAATATTAGTCAGCTATAAAAAGAACGAAATCTTACTATCTGCAACAACAGAGGCGGACCTAGCTGGGGTGCTGAGTGAAATAAGTCAGACAAAGACAAACGCTGTATGGTTTCACTTATATGTGGAATCTAAAGAACACAGTAAATGAAAAAGCAAAATAGAAACAGGCTCACGGTCATATCATCGACGCAAAGAGCAAACTGATGGTTGCCAGATGGGGCGGGGGTGGGGTGCTGGGGGGCTGGGTGAGAAAGGGGATGGGAGTTAGGAGAACCAATTGCCAGCTATATAAGCATCACAGGGCTGTGGAGCACAGCAGGGCAAACGCAGTCAATCATATTGCAATAACTACGTGCGGAGTCAGGTGGGCACTAGATTTATCATCTCATAAATTAAATGTCTAACTATGCTGTACACCTGAAACCAACATAAAATACTTAAGTTTTCTTTTAAAAAATATGTGTGCATTGACTTTGGAGAGGAAATCACGGATGTGAGAAACATCAGTCTGTTGCCTCCCTGACAAACTCCGGCCAGATATGAGACCCGGCGCCCGGGGTGTCTGGGGGAATCGAACCAGCGACCCTTGGGTGCACAGGATCACGCTCCAACCAACCGAGCCACACGAGCCAGGGCCCAATACGAAATATCGAATAGCGACTATAATGAAAAAAGAAGGCTTGCGGAAGGCAGTGTCGAGTCCTGGACGCAGCAAAACCACGGCACTCCCACCTCCTCCCCATTCGCCTCCCTCCCCCAACATTCCAGTTGGTAACAAAGCACCGCTTGATACAAACTCACTTTAATGTAAAAAAAAAAAAGCCAAAAAAACAAAAACCCAAATTCAGGTACACACATAAATACAATTTGGGGGTATAAATAAACAAGAAAACGAAGGAGATGTGCCTGTTGAACGAAATAAATTAGTCGCAAGTACACGTTGGCAACTCAGCGCTGGGGAAGCTCGGCGTCCTTGCTGCTTTCACAGGCTCCTGGCGAGACGCGGGGCCTTCGAATGGACGCGGGTGTACCTACGGTGGAAGCTGCCCCGACCCCGCAGAGTGCCGCTGGGACTAACGGGCCAGTTAACGGACGCAGCCTCCTTTTCAGGGCAAAATCCACAGCGCTCAGGTCGGGGGCAGAGCCCCAACGTGATGGGAGAGCTGAGGGTGGTGGTGGTGGTGGTGGGACAGCTGAGGAAGAGGGAGGGTCCATCTCAAAGGCCCTCCCGTGAAACCCATTCCCTGATCAGATCAGATGAAACGCATCGTTGTGGCACGGAGGAGCCCAGGGGACGGTGCCACAGAGCTGATGGCAGAATGGCCGGTCTTAGCGGGGGAGTGAGGGGGGTGGGGGACCCAAACAAGTACTCTGGGTGTGTGTGAGAGAGAGAGAGAGAGAGAGAGAGAGAGAGAGAGAGAGAGGGCCAGGGGGAGTGGGTGGACAAAGTAGTCTGGCAGGTTCTCCATCCCAGAACCAGCCCGTGTGGGGCGTTCTCAAGTTCTCCCCCGCTGGAGGGCAGCCTCAGAAGCCTTCCGGGCCGGGCCTGCACCCGGTCAATTCTGTCCTGCAGGACAGACCCATTCTCGCGTGAGGTGGGACCCTTCCCGCTAACACTCAGAGCTGACCACTCTTCCCCTAGCGGTCCCTGCCGGAGGCGATGGTGCACCCACAGGGAACTTCAGCCTGGCTCCAGCACTCCCCCAACGATAACGAGTTCCGGCCATCGGAGGTGCCGGTGGAGGTATTCAAATAGAACTGGGGCGGCAGGTGGGAAGCAAGGACCAAATTCGGGGTAGGGAGCTGGGATAGCATCCGGGAGGGGCGGGGGGGGGGCGGCGGCGGTGAAGGACTTACACTTTTAGGATCATACAAGTCTACCTCTAGAAACGGGCACAGCCAAGGTCAAACGGTCTGTGTACACATTCTACATGTTTCTTCCTAGCGCTACATATATTAGTTGCAGAAGCACGGCCAGCCGAGGCCATTCTGCAAGCACCCCAGGCCTGGGGGGGCCAGGCCTGGGAGGAGACCGGAGGAGGCCCGGTTATTTCTGGAAGCTGGGGCTCTTCACCAGCCGCAGGCTGCTGGCAATCCCGAAAGGGTCCATGCTGTCGGTTTCCAGGGGCGAGGAGAAGGCGCCCAGCTCCCCGGGACCCTCGCGGCGCTGGGGCTGGGCGGGGCTGCTGGGCAGCATGGGCAGGAAGTGGGACATGGGCAGGAAGCCCCGGGGTTTGAACAGCTGCCTCTGCCGGGCGCTGCTCAGCGAGACGGGCAGCTGGTGCTTCTGGGACCGGTACACGTTGTAGCCGTCGGGGCGGATCTCCTCCTCAAAGGCACAGTCCTCGGGCGAGAACTGAGGCTGCGGAGAAAGCAGAGGGCCGTGAGCTCCCGCGGGCGCCCCGACCCGCTCCCCGTCGGTCCCGTGTGAGCGAGCGGCCCCAGGCCACAAAGCAGGACATGAAATAACAGGGCGCTTCGAGTACCTGTTTTTATAGAGAGGTGTACGCTCACTACACTTCGGTATACATTTGTAGCATTTTTATCACGTCATGCAATTTTACCCATTTTTTATTTTTCAGTTGCAGTGGGCATACCACATATTCGTTTCGGGTGTTCAGTTAAAATATAAAACGGTGATTTATATTTTACGTAATTTATAAAGTGATCGCCCCCCATAAGTCCAGCATTCATCTGGCTCCATAATGACAATATTACTGACTAGATTCCCTGTGCCGTACCGTGACGTTTATGTTACGTGTATGTCAAATACATTAAGCATATATGCTAAGTATAGGTACTGTATATAGCTTTACATCTTTACTTTGTATACCTTCGTAATTTACAACCTGCAAACACACACACACACACACACACACTTAGATTGCATGATTACTCAACATCTGTATATACTTTGCATCGACCCCTTGCAATGTCACTTTTTAAACTTAGTCGCGTTCTGAGGCATGCTATCCCTCTACAGTAAATACATGTAAGTATGGACCTTAAAAGCTCCCTCGCAGCCCACAGGCACGCCGGGAGACACTGCCGAGCTGTGATGCTTTAGGATCCGCCTTTTAATTAAGAATCACACACGCTCTGACCAGGGACCCAGATTACAGACTAGTCCCCATTTAGACGCGAGGTCCGCAGGCCTTTTTGTCTGGTGCCCCTGGGAGAGACACCAGCCCCCTCCAGTTCCATCCAGGCAGCCTGCCAGGATCCTCCCGATAAAGACATCCCCCTCCCCCCAGGCCCAGGGCAGCGCCTGCACCCAGCAGGGGGTGGGGTGGCCGGAAATGTGCGGAGAGGGGGGGGGGGAGGAAGGAGGGAGGAGGGACACCAGGGCCAGGGCCCAGACCATTCATAGTTGACTGAGACGTGTCAGCGGGCAAGTTCTGCCTCCAACTCCAACTCGTGTCATTACCCCTTTGGGACCCAGAAGGGCTGGGCAGTAAACAACCCCAGGAGGCACCCAGTCTCATTTCTGCCCGAGCCTACAAAGGTCGTTGAACTGCAGGTGGGTGATCGCTGTGCTGATAAAGGCCCTGATAAGGCCCGCAGCGGCCCAGGCACCGGGATAAAGCCACCAGACGGCAGTAGCGGTAAATATACAAATAGATAAATAAAACAAGGGGAGTGAAACCAAACGAGGGGCTGCAGTAAGTTTACGCCCGTGAGAAGTTAGCATCTCACTTTTCCAGACAAATGAAAAGATTCCACGTTTCTAGGAGAAAGTGGAATGTCTTTTTTTTTTTTTTTATCCTCAATTTTTGCTAAACTATGCTCATGGGATCAAGAGGCAGACTGGATGTTTTAGGTGGGACCCCTCCTCCCACCATCCCCTTTTGGATGAGGCGAATGGTAGGTGGCACCCACCAGCTCCAGCAGGCCCTCCTGCCATTCTCTGACACCCCCCCACCCCACCCCCCAAGCTGTAACTCAGGGTTTGAGCGGCTTGGGGTGTGGGCTTTCAGCAAGCACATCGCCTCCTTTCTTTGCCTCCCTTCGTGTCCTTTTCACGCAGGACGCGGCCATAAAACCTGGCTCGGGGCTTGGGATACATGATGGGCTACACAAGCCTCGAAGCCACAGCCCTATTCCGGGGAACTGAAAAGAGGAGAGCTGCCGGGGCGGGGGCTGGGCGGCCAGGGGAGCCCTCCCCGAAGCGCAGGCCCCGCCCCTGGGCCGCGGCGGAGCCCCCAGGCCCACACACAGACTCCTCAGGGCGGGGGAGGGGGCTCCCTTTGAACTCGCAGTCTTTGTTCGGGCACTTCCTGCCCCGGGGCTCGTGGGCAGCGGGGGCCACCCCACCCCTAAAGGTGAGCCGGACTCCGGGATGGACCCGAGGGGGAGGACGCACGGAACATTCCTCGGGTGGGCCTGCAAAACGTTTTCCTTGTAGATAAAAAATTAAATTTTTAAAAAAATATTCCCAATCCTAAATGTCACTTTCCCCTGAGTTGTCGGGAGAGTGACCTCTTGTAAAAGATCCGAATTTTCTTTTATTTTTAAAATTTTCTGCGGGAAGGGGAGGTGGTCCGATTCGAGGGCCACCCGAGAGCAGGCCCAGCCTGCAAAGGCCCGCGGTGGGTTTTCCTGTTGAATCACAGACAGCCAAGGGACGGGGCCGGCCTCTGGCTCCACTGGACGTGCAAAGGGGGCTTTGACCCATTCTCCCGCCGCTGGGCCGCTGGCCGGGACCCCAAACTTCCACCGAGAGGCGCCGGACGTTCACTGGATCCAGCCCTTGCAGCCAGACAGCCCACCCCCACCCCCCCACCCCCATCGGCGCTGCGGGCCCCGGAGCGGCAGGAAGCCAGGAGCCTTGGCTCCGGCCCAGCGCCCCTCCCCCGCCCCGCTGGCCCGCTGGCCCCCGGCCAAGCGCCTCCCGCCCGCCCGCGGGCGGCACCTACCAGCCCCAGCATCCTGCCGTCGGCCCCCATGCAGAGGTACAGGCCGCTGTGCACGCCCTTGATGGCCACTTTCCGCAAGGCGACGGCCCGGATTTCCATCAGACCTGGGGCGAGAGAAGCAGGAGCCGCAGCCGGGGCCGCGGGACCCACCATGGGTGCCTGTGGTGGGTGCCCGTCCCCTGCCCCCCTCTCCCCTCCTCTCCCCCCCCCCCGCTATTGGGGGGCCCAGGGCGGGAGGGGAACGCCGAGATGCCAAGTCCTGGGATTCCCACGAGGGAAGGGTCTGTAGGAGTCAAAGGGGGTGGTCAGGGGAGGGCAACCCATGGACGTGCCCCCTCCCCCAGTCCCCATGCTGTCGAAGGGACCCAGGGAGGGTACAGGACGAGGATGTGCCCAAACCTGGTGGTATCGGGAGTGGGAAGCCCGCGGGAGGAGGAGGTGAAGGATGTAAGGGACCCTGGGCAGCAGGAGGGGGGCCCTGGGCAGGAGGGGACCTGGGCAGGAGGGGGGGGACCCCGGGCAGGAGCGGGGGGACCCTGGGCAGGAGGAGGGGGGCCTGGGCGGGAGGAGGGGGATCCCGGGCAGGAGGAGGGGGATCCCGGGGAGGAGGGGACCCCGGGCGGGAGGAGGGGACCCCGGGCGGGAGGAGGGGAGCCCTGGACGGGAGGAGGGGGACCCTGGCAGGAGGAGACCGGCGGGCACTCACTGTGCGCGCTCCGGCCCCGCGCGCAGTCCACGGCGCCGGTGGCGCGGACGCGCAGGAAGCAGCTGGCCGGGCCGTGCGGGCCGGAGGTGTACAGGTGGCGCAGGCGGACGGACTCGCCCCAGCCGTAGTGCACGTGCGGCCCGGCGTCCGAGAGGCCCAGGGGCGTCCCGGCCGAGGCCAGCCAGAGGCCGGCCAGCACCAGGGCGCGGGCCACGCCGCGTCGGCTCCACGCGCTCTGCATGGCACCTCCTTCGGGCTCCGGGGCGCGGTTCCTGGCGGGTGCGGGGTGCGGGAGGAGGCGGGTGTCCGCGGGGCGCTCCGGCTGGCTGTGCGCTCGGGGTGCGCTGCTCCGGGCCAGCCGCCTTATATAGCGCGTCTCACCCTCCCGGCGGGTGGGTGCCCCTGACACCCGAGCATTTCTTATCGGGATTGCATCAGGCCCCCGCCCCCCAACACACCCACTCACACCCCGCCTCCGGCCCCAGCCCCAGCCCCCTCCCGGGGCTGGCCCGGCGATCCCGCCCAGGTCGCCGGATGGATCCGGGGGCGGGGGAGGCCCCGATTCAGCGTTCGGAGGAGCTCCTCCCCGCGGGTCGGTGGCGGGGTGGGCGGCCGGGTCGCTGGACTGGGCGAGTTTGATTTTCTAAAAAAGCCATCAAGGGGGTGACGGGGCCCCGCCCCCGGCTGCGGCTCCCAAGAAAATGCTAGCTGGGGGCGGGGGCGGGAACGCCGGGACTAGAGATTGTGGGGCACTGAGCTTTGCATCGCTCGCCCCCCTGTTCGGCGGAGAAACGTTGCCTCGCTTCAGGGCCCTCTCCCCTTAAGGGCCCCATTCGCTCCCTCCCGCGACGGCGCCGACCCCCCCACCCCGGCGCGGGGGCTGGAAAGCCGCGCGCAGCAGCGTTTCCCCTGCGGCTCGGACCCGTTCACATCCCCCCAGCTCGCGTTCTCCAGATCCTCGCCCCTCCTCCACCCGGGCCCCCTTGACTTCATAACCATAAATTGTACCCCGACGGGGGGGCGGGGCCGGGCTCGAACCCCGCCCTCCCGAGAACAATAGGGCGCCGCGCGCGGGAGCCGCTAGGTGGCGCTTCCGCCCGGGTTTCGGCTCTGCCGGCCGCGCTCGCGGGCGGTGTTGCAGGGGCTTCTGGGGCTGGGGGGGGGGGTGGCGAGGGGGGGCGGACTGGCAAGCTCTGAGTGAGAAGCTGACTTACGGCTCAGGCCCGGGCGCTGGCAGAAAGCCGGGGGCGGGGGGGTCCCCTCGGTTTCTGTCGTTGGTGGGTGCAGTCCGGGGGCCCCTGAGCACAGCGCGGATGGAGAGCTCGGGGAGCCCCTGACCTGGGGCAGCGGAGCCACGCGCACGCCGCCGGGGTGGGGGCCGGCTCCGGGTGGGGACAAGGGGGCCACCCTGTGACGTGGCTCCTGCAAACCGGAGGCCTTCCCTAAGGGTGCTCTGAGCATCCTTAGGGAAGGGGTCCTCCCCGGGGGGGCTTTGGCTCAACAGGGATCCTTTCTCCTTTTCCCTCCAGCCTTTCTCCACCGCAGCCCCGGGGTGTGGGGCCCTGGCTCGGCGCAAAGGCGAACGGCGGCGGCGGCGGCGGAGACTCCGGAAGGGAACCCGGCGCCCGGCCTGATGAATTTCAATGAGCCAAGGCCACGTTCACACCTCAGCCAGCCTGTGACTGGCATTAATGACGGGGCACGCCCCACATGTCACCAGGAGCCTCTTTAAAAAAAAAAAAAAAAAAAAAAAGACCGCATCTCCCAGGCCTTCTGGAGCGGGGACCCCCACGCCGCGCGTCTGGTTCCGAAAGCCTCGGCGCTTCTGTGCAATGCCATTACTTCCCCCCTGTGGCTCTAAATCGAAGGCGGCTCCCATTAGAGTTAATTGCCCGCCCCTGCCGCTCCCGTGTTTAAAGATCCTGGATGAATGCGGGGACCTGGGGAGGACGTCAAGGTCTGCACGGGGACATGTCCCCATCAGGCTGGGGGAAGTAGGGGGACAGGGACGCCAGCCTCTGGCTCCACCCCCATCTGCGCCCCCCCCACACACACACACCCGATACGGTGGGGAAAGAGCGTCCCCCGCCCCCAGGCCTTGATCTGGGAGCTCAGAAGGATGGCAGAGGAGGCAGCCTCCTATTCTGTTACAAGCACGTTATGGGTGTTTACAAGCTTAACCCTCCACAAGAACCCCCCATGACATCTTGTCCCCCTTCTTCCTCCCCATGGGAGAGTGACCCCAGGATGCACCCCATGTTAAGCGGCGGACCTGTAATTTGAGCTCAGGCGGACGGGCTCAGGCCATGCGGCATCTGAGGGAGGCGGTGTGGGCTCGCGTGGGCTTTGGGGTCAGACTCTGGGCCGCACAGTCCGCCCCTGGGCAGGCTATGGACCTGCTGGGCCCGTTGCCTCCTCCTGCCTGATTTCAGCCTCGTGCTGGGGTCCTGTGGCAGAGTGGACATGAGGTGCCCGGAGTGTGGTTCCTGAAGAGTGATGATCGAAACCGGTTTGGCTCAGTGGATAGAGCGTCGGCCTGCGGACTGAAAGGTCCCAGGTTTGATTCCGGTCAAGGGCACGTACCTTGGTTGTGGGCACATCCCCAGTAGGGAGTGTGCAAGAGGCAGCTGATCGATGATTCTTTCTCATCGATGTTTCTCTCTTATCGATGTTTCTAACTCTCTATCCCTCTCTCTTCCTCTCTGTAAAAAAAATCAATTATATAATATATATATATATATATATATATATATATTAAAAAAGAGTGATGGCTGTCCCCCAAAGCTCTGTCAGGAGAACCAGGCATTTCACAGTCACAGCAAGTGCTCAGAGTTTCTTGAAATATATTTTATTGATTTTGTACAGAGAGGAAGGGAGAGAGATAGAGAGCTAGGAACATCGATGAGAGAGAGTCATCAATCAGCTGCTTCTTGCACACCCCCCCACTGGGGATATGCCTGAAACCAAGGTACATCCCTTGACCAGAATCGAACCCAGGACCTTTCAGTCCCCAAGCTGACGCTCTATCCATTGAGCCAAACCGGTTTCGGCAAGTGCTCAAAGTTTAGAGGCTCAATCTGAGTTACGCATGAGGAAACGGAGGCTGAGGCACCAGCAAGGGTTTGCACCCCTGTGAGCTGCCAGGGGGAGCCTGGGCCGGCTTGTGGGCGCCCCGGTCCGTGTGGTTGAAGTCAAGAAGGGCAGAGACAAGGCATCACTAGCCAGCAGGGGGCGCTGCGGCTAAGGCTGTCCAGGTGAGAGCTGCCAAGTTGAAGGTGAGGGCCAGTTCCCCAAACTTCCTAAGCACCCGGCCCCCTGCGGCCCCCAGGGTGCTGGGTTGGGCTGGTTCTTCTTTTTTCAGACTGCCCTTGATGTGGTCCTGGTGCTGAGCCAGCTGACTCACCTGGTGAAATTTCACTCACCGAGCGGAGTGGGCAATGCCAGCCAGCTCCAGTCCCAGTCATCCCAGCTGCCCCTTCAGACCAGGCCCGGCCCCACTCAGGCGCAGGTGGCCAGAAGGGCTGGGCTTGTGGCTTTGTTCTGGCTTTGGAGTGAGCTGGGGTCTTCCTAATGGCCCCGAACCCTTTCCTTGGGGTCGGCCTCCTTCAGCCAGCCTTGTCAGGGTAGCTCCTGGGGATGGTGGTGAATGAGCCTGTCATTGTTTCTGACCCTCGCCCAGCAGTGAAGAAAGTGTCGCTCAGCTTCCCTTCCAGTCCTGGCATTAGGAAGAGAATCGCCTTTCTTTTCACTCTATGGTTGGAAATTTACATGACAGAGTCCAACGCGCCTTCTTAAGCACTTCCCCACACCCCGCCCCAGCCCCCCGGCCCCACCCATGGCTGAGAGGTACTTTGTAACTGCAGAAGCTCCCGGTGTTGGTGAAAATCTTCATCAGAAAAAGGAGAGCTGTCCTGGCGAACTGGGAGCTGTGAAGACTTGGGGGGGAGGGGGGTTGCGGGAGGGACAAGCCGCCCACCGGCCTGGACAGCGATGGGTCCGTGGCAGAGTGGGAAAGGACAATTCCTCTGAGCCTCCGTTTCCTTATTCGTGAAAGAGCAAAAAAGGAACCTAATTCTCAGGGTTAACGTGAGAATTAGAAAAGGTTACCAATGGAAAGGTCAAAATTTGTCTTAAACAGGTCACATCTCTTTCCTTTCTTTCTTTCTTTTTTCTTTCTTTTTTTAAAAAAATCAGTTTTTAGAGAGAGAGGAAGGGACAGAGAGAGAGAAACATTGATGTGGAGAGGGAACATGGACCGGCTGCCTCCTGCAATGCTCCCTACCAGGGATCAAGCCACCCTGACCAACCAGCAACCTTTCAGTGCACAGGACGACACTCAAGCCACTGAACCACACCGGCCAGGGTAAGAGATCAATGATATAGAGACCACCTGGCATACCGAGATGTGCAGCAGAGGAGTAGCTATTCATTTAAAGGCCATCTTCGCCACACTTCTTCTTTTTTAAATTGTATTGATTTTTTACAGAGAAGAAGGGAAAGGGATAAAGAGTTAGAAACATTGATGAGAGAGAATCATCGATCAGCTGCCTCCTGCACACCACCGGGGATGTGCCTGCAACCAAGGTACATGCCCCTGACCGGAATTGAACCCGGGACCCTTCAGTCCGCAGGCAGACACTCTATCCACTGAACCACACTGGTGTCAGCATTTGCCACACTTCTTATTTTTATTTTTTTGCCGCAAAAAGCTTTATTGTTTCATTCGGTCCAATGCATGGGAGAGGGCTCCAGGGCGGTTAAAAGAATGACTAGTAGTTTTGGGAAGAGGCTCAGGTAAAAGCCAGAGACACCAGGGGAACCCAGAGGGGCCTCTGGGCTCCAAAGGCTCCTTCCTAGTCGTGCTGGAGGGTGAGCCTTTCGAAGAGATACCCGCCCAGCCCAGCCCCGGGAGCCTGCAGCTTGCGGAGGTCAGTCAGGTGTCGCCCATCTTCTTTTCTTTCTTTCTTTCTTTCTTTTTTTTTTTTTTAAATATATTTTTATTAATTTTTTACAGAGAGGAAGGGAGAGATAGAGAGCTAGAAACGTCGATGAGAGAGAAACATCAACCAGCTGCCTCCTGCACCACCCCCACCGGGGATGTGCCCGCAACCAATGCACATGCCCCTGACTGGAATCGAACCCGGGACCCCTCAGTCCGCAGACCAACGCTCTACCACTGAGCCAAACCAGTTTTGGCTCGCCCATCTTCTTGATGAGTTTCCCCTACTCGTCCAGGAAGTGGTTCTCCAGGAAGTCGCAGAGACGGGGGTCTGTGGGTAGAACCCGGGGCCTGCGGCTCCCGAAGGGTTCAGGCTTCTCTCCAAGGCCAGGGCGGCCTCCATGGCGTCCTGAGTTCTGCCCACTCACCTGGGGAAGGTTTCCGCACGTCCTGGATGAGCGGGCGGCCGCCACGCTTGTTCTGCAATGTTAAGAGGCACTCAGCACCCTCGAGCTTCTACTCTGCCATCTCCTCTGCCATCTCCTCTGCCATCTCCTCTGTTACCTCCTCTGCCATCTCCTCTGCCATCTCCTCTGCCATCTCCTCTGCCATCTTCTCTGCCATCTCCTCTGCCATCTCCTCTGCCATCTCCTGTTACCTCCTCTGCCATCTCCTGTTACCTCCTCTGCCATCTCCTCTGCCATCTCCTCTGCCATCTCCTGTTACCTCCTCTGCCATCTCCTCTGCCATCTCCTCTGTTACCTCCTCTGCCATCTCCTCTGCCATCTCCTCTGTTACCTCCTCTGCCATCTCCTCTGCCATCTCCTCTGCCATCTCCTCTGCCATCTCCTCTGCCATCTCCTCTGTTACCTCCTCTGCCATCTCCTCTGCCATCTCCTGTTACCTCCTCTGCCATCTCCTCTGCCATCTCCTCTGTTACCTCCTCTGCCATCTCCTCTGCCATCTCCTCTGCCATCTCCTCTGCCATCTCCTCTGTTACCTCCTCTGCCATCTCCTCTGCCATCTCCTCTGCCATCTTCTCTGCCATCTCCGCTGACATCTCCTCTGCCATCTCCTCTGCCATCTCCTCTGCCATCTTCTATGCCATCTCCTCTGCCATCTCCTCTGCCATCTCCGCTGCCATCTCCTCTGCCATCTCCTCTGCCATCTCTTCTGTTATCTCCTCTGCCATCTCTTCTGTTATCTCCTCTGCCATCTCCTCTGTTATCTCCTCTGCCATCTTCTATGCCATCTCCTTTGTCATCTCCTCTGCCATCTCCGCTGCCATCTCCTCTGCCATCTCCGCTGCCATCTTCTCTGCCATCTCCTCTGCCATCTCCTCTGCCATCTCTTCTGTTATCTCCTCTGCCATCTCCTCTGCCATCTCCTCTGCCATCTCCGCTGCCATCTTCTCTGCCATCTCCTCTGCCATCTCCTCTGTTATCTCCTCTGCCATCTCCTCTGCCATCTCCTCTGCCATCTCCTCTGCCATCTCCGCTGCCATCTCCGCTGCCATCTTCTCTGCCATCTCGTGGAGGAAGTGGCCATACCCTCCAGAGCCACGCCCTCAGGGTGGAGATAGCAGCCCAGAGAGAGGCGGTGGGAGGCCACAGCGCAGGCTGGCCAGGCGGCTGACCACAGCCTCCACCTTGGGGGAGTCATGTGACGGATTTGGGAGCTCATGGCTGTTGGGCAGTGAGGAGTGGAGGCAGGAAAACATCCGGTGTGCTGGCTGGTCCCAGAGGTGGTTCTGAAGGCGGTGACTGGATGAGTCTCAGGAGAGCGGTCCGAGGATGGAAGTAGGGGTGTTCCTGGGTCAGTTCCATTCAAACACTGTTGAAGCAAGAGGCGGATCAGGAACCTCTGAGGGCACTGCCTTATTTTTATTTTTTAAGATGCAAAAAACACGTGTCCACCCTCACACCTCTCCACTCTCTCACCTGTCCGCTCTCACACCTGTCCACTCTCTCACCTGTCCACTCTCTCACCTGTCCACTCTCTCACCTGTCCGCTCTCTCACCTGTCCGCTCTCTCTCCTGTCCACCCTCACACCTGTCCACTCTCTCATCTGTCTGCCCTCTCACCTGCCTGCTCTCTCACCTGTCCGCTCTCACACCTGTCCACTCACCTGTCCTCTCTCTCTCCTGTCCGCTCTCACACCTGTCTTCTCTCTCTCCTGTCCATCCTCACACCTGTCCACTCTCTCATCTGTCCGCCCTCTCACCTGCCTGCTCTCTCACCTGTTTGCTCTCTCACCTGCCCGCTCTCTCATCTGTCCGCCCTCTCACTTGCCTGCTCTCTCACCTGTCCGCTCTCTCATCTGTCCACTCTGAGAGCGGGAATCTCTGGCCCCATAGTCTCTTTCCCAGGTGGTCTACCTGCTGGCCGGGGCAGGTGTGGCCTTCCTCCTGAATTCAGGAAAAGACCCTGTTTCTGCCTGTCCTAAGGGCCGCTGGCCTTCCTCAGACTCCTCTGGCCAGTCTGGGACTGTGTTTAAGGCGCAGCCACCAGCAGTGGCCCGTGTGGCTTAGGACCTGGGAGTGGAGGCCTTTTGCTGCCAGTTGGGCCCCCCACTTCCCCCCTGCAGCCTGAGAGCCATTGCTGGCCCAGCTCCCCCTGTTGGGCAGTACCGGTGTGTGTGTGTGTGTGTGTGTGTGTGTGCGCGCGCGCGCGCGCGCGCGTGTGTGTCTCCGGGTGACTCCAGTAAGACAGCGAGTAAGGTCCCCCTTCTAAGTGTGGCTGGTCCAGTCGGCTTCACTCCCAGCACACCTGTCGCCCTCTCTCAGGGGAGTAAATGGGAGGGCAGAGAGGATGTGGCCTCCTTTGTCCCACTTACCACAACGGCTGTAAAGCGATGACATGCAATTTGTTCAAGTCCCCTGGGCCTGTGTCTGTAAGCTCCGTGGTGGGGTGTGGAGATCTTGGTCACCACTGTGCCCAGCCAGCCCTGTAACTGACAGAGGAGAGAGGAGAGAGGGAAGGAGGAGGCAGGACAAACCTGTCTTTGGCCTCGAGGCCTCCAGCCCAGCCTTCCCGGCAGGTCAGCGGACACCAGAGGCATTTAAACACACGAGCCAGCTCAGTTCCGGTGAGGGGTTCTCACCACCCCTACCACAGTCCTTCCAAGCGCCTGACCCAGTCTCCCCATCTAGGGAACGGGACAGGTTGGCTCAGAGGATGGTGTGAGAACCGAGGGGCTGCAGCAACGGCTGGAGTCTCCCGGGGGCCCTGGGTGAGCCAGGCCAACAGGGTCTGGGCACCTCTGGAGGGTGGGTCCTCCTGAACCCCGACCAAGACCTCTCAGTGGGGTTAGCCTGTGATGAGGGGAGTCTCCCTGAAGCCCCGTCCAGAACTGCTCTGGACCATTTCCTCACCATCTACAGGACCCAGACTGTGCTGGACCTATGGGTACCCAGCTCCATTTTGCAGATGGGCAGACTGAGGCACAGGGACAATCAGCAGGAAAGGTAGAGGGGCTCCCGGCCCCTGTGCCTCCTCTCACTCTCCACTCTCTCCCCTTCTCTTCAACTGCCCAGGACCCCTTGGTCCAGTGCATAGCACCTGCCCCATTCTGGCATCTGTTCCCTCCCCACCCCACCCTTGGGTAAACCCCATCTTATGCTGAGCCCCTGATCACAAACCAGGAAACTGATCAACAAAGCTGCTTCTTCTTCTTCTTCTTCTTCTTCTTCTTCTTCTTCTTCTTCATACTCTGTGGCCATTGTAATTTCTTTATCATTAAGATGATTGAATTTTAAAAAATTATTTTTATTGATTTTTTTTACAGAGAGGAAGGAAGAGGAATAGAGAGTCAGAAACATCGATGGGAGAGAAACATCGATCAGCTGCCTCCTGCACACCCCCCACTGGGAATGTGCCGGCAACCAAAGTACATGCCCTTGACCGGAATCGAACCCGGGACCTTTCAGTCCGCAGGCCGACACTCTATCCACTGAGCCAAACTGGTCAGGGCTGATCAACAAAGCTTCTGAGGACCAGTGTCTCCCAGGCCCCCTCCCAGAGCACCGGCATCAAGGATGAACCCTCAGGGAGTCAATGCCAGCCCTGCTGGGTGGCTGGGAGCCGGGCCTGAAAGCAAGCAGAGCGTGTGCACGCACCATTGCATCTACAGCTCCCAGTGGCCATGCTCCAGAAACCAGGACACTGAGGCTCAGGGGCCAGGGAGCATCCCACGCAGGTCAATGTCAGACCCAGGAGCAGCACGCGTTCCCGCAGCCCCTCCACTGTGAAGGGGGTCCCCCCCTCCCTCCCCTTGCAAGAACCACAGGGGGCGGCCCCCAATTTGTCCCCTGCCCATTAACAGCCCAGCTCTGAGCCATACTGGGCGTCAAGGCATTAGAGCGGAGAGATGCCACCTTTTGGACACCGACACCCTCATTCTTATTCAATCCCGCCCTCCTCCCCGGCCCCTCCGAGTGTGAGCTGACAAACATCTGTCCCGTAAATCAAAGAGCTGCGCCTGCACTCACGGGGTTGACAGGCCTCTGAGAATTTCATGGTGCCCCCGGGAGAAGGCACCCTGGGAGCTGCGGGGGCATTTGAAGAGTTAGAAGCCTCCTTGGCCACGTCAGAGGGGCCCGGGCGGCCGCGGGCTGGGTGGCTGGGCAGGAGGCGGCTCCATTGGAAGGCAGTGCCTCTGACCCTAAGGGACCGTGGGAAGGGTCCTGTCTAGGTAACGGGTGAGGGGGGGGGGGAGAAGGGTGTCAACCAAGGGGTGGGTGGGGAGGGAACAGACGCCAGAATAGCCGTCCAGTCCCAGCACAGCAGAAAGGAGGCCTTTATTATTTTTAAAAAATATATATTTTATTGATTTTTTTTTTTTTTACAGAGAGGAAGAGAGAGGGATAGAGAGTTAGAAACATCGATGAGAGAGAAACATCAATCACTTGCCTCCTGCTCCCCCCTCCCCCCCTCCACTGGGGATGTGCCAGCAACCAAGGTACATGCCCTTGACCGGAATCGAACCTGGGACCTTTCGGTCCGCAGGCCGACGCTCTATCCATTGAGCCACACCCGTTTCGGCGGGAGGCCTTTATTTATGTGCTCCCTTACTCCGTGTGCTTCCCTGCACACGGCTCGCGGGGCAGGAGCCTTGCCCACCCGGAATACCCCTGCTTCTCCAGTGCACAGCTCCGCGCGCAGTGGACGCATGGTAGTGGCCCAGAAAATACTTGTGGCAGAAATGAAGCGCGTGCGCATGCGTGCGTGCGTGTGTGTGTGTGTGTGTGTGTGTGTGTGTGTGAAGAAGGAGATGGGGAAGCTTGGTGGAGCTCCAGGCAGGCCCAGCATCCCCAAGGACCCGGGTCTAAGCTGCCTGGACATTGTGCCCCAGCCCGGCGGGCTCACCTGCTGTGGAGAGAGTGGAAGGAGCAGGGGTGAGGCTCAGACTCCCGTGTCCACTGCGGAGCAGATGTCCCCCCGCGTGACCAGTCTGTTCTGAGCAACTCCGTCCTGTAGCCCCACGCCAGCACGGGGCAGTGTCCTCCAGCAAGGGTACGAGGGAAGGCCCCGGGGCACAGCCACGCGGTGGAATAGTAGACAGCAGAGAAAAGCGGGTGGCCGAGAGGGTCACAGGTCGACGCAAACAAATTCCCCCGCCGTAGGAAGCGGACGAGGCGGGGCGCAGAGAGGGGCTCCGTGGCGCTCCTGAGGCGGCGGGTGCAGGGGAAGCGAGGCAGGACGGCGGTTCCTCCGGGAGAGCTCTGGCGCCGGGCCGGGCCCGTGCGTCTTCGCCGTAAAACCGCCGGTGAGACGGCGCGCTCTCCCACAGAGGGAGGGGGCGCACACCCCCGGGGAGGCTCCACCCAGCAGCACTGTTCTCTCTGGAAGGTGAGAGTCTGCGTAATTGCCACTTGCATGTTAATAAAATCATAACCATCCACGGAGCACTCGGCATCTGCCCTCTAATGTCATGCTCACAACAGTTTTGGAAAGCGGTTTTTATTACCCCCTTTTCACACCTGAAGAGCCTGAAAAAAAAAACAACAAAAAAAACCCTCTATGCAGGAGGAAGGAGGCAGTGCGGCCTGTGGCCAGCCGGGCGGGGGCTCCAGGTGGCAGGACCTGGGCGTCCCTCCTGCCCCCACCTGGGTGCCAAATGGCGGGCCACCAGGGCCTCAGCCGTCCCTGGGGGGCCTGCTCCCTTCCCTGGTGCTAGAAGCAGGTTGTAAAGCGCTTTGGGGCCAATTGGTACCAGGGCAGGGAATTGCACCCTCGAGATGGTTCGTGACCCCATAAATTGCCCCAGGTGAGAGGCAGCTGGGAGGCGGGGAACAATGGCGGCCAGTTCACTGGGGGCTGCAACTCTCAGAGGTGTGGCATTCCACAGGGATGGCTCTGGGCTTGGGGCTCCGGCTGGGGGAGGGCCTTGAGGTGCTCCGCAGCCTGAGCGCTGTGGCTCCGAACCTCCAGGGTGGGCCCTTCCTGGGTGCTGGAGCCGCAGCAAAGGGGCTGAGGTCCACACATCAGAGCCCACAGACAGCACCTGCCCTCCCAGGTGCGGGGAGCCGGCGGGAGCATCTCGTTGTTGCTGCAGAGGGGACCGAGCCGGCCCCGCGGACACCTGCCCCGCCTGCCGGCTGGGTGGACAGAAACCGGCCCGCCTGCTGGCTGAGGCATAGAAGGAACCCCGCAAGCTCGCGTTCTGAGGGGGAAACTGAGGCCCAGGGAGCAAGCCTGGCTCACCCGAGGCCGTATCCAAGGCTGTGGTTAAGTGGGGCTGCCCCTCCTCCACCGGGACCAGCTGGGCACGACCTGCCTGGCTATGGGATCGAGGCCGACCTGCCCGGACTGGTGCCCGGACCGTTCACGCGCGTGTGCGCGCTCTTCACTTCCATCAGGCCCTCAGCGGGCAGTGACCTCATGACAGGACGGTGAGAGCGATGGGGCAGGCAGGCCCCTGAGCCCACGGGGCTCTCCGGCCGCCGTGCCGCCCGCCTGTAGCCAGAACACGGCAGCCCTGGGGCGCGGGAGCTGCCCTCGTTTCTCAGACAAGGAGACCGAGGGTGCAAACTTGTCCAGGTCCAGGTAGCTGGGGAGAGGCGGCCTCTGCCAGCCGAGCCTCACGCCCATGGCAGAGGGCATCCCGGGCACGGTGGGGCACGTGCAGAGATGGGTGTCTGTGAGCGCGGGGCTGATGCCTGCAGGGTGCAGGCGGAAACGGTGCCCAGCAGACTGCTGGCCACGTGGGGCTGCAGGCTCCTGCGGGCCCCTGCTCATGGCAGCGCACACCCCGACGACCCCGCTGTCAGCGCCGGGGCCTCGGGTCTGATCGCCAGGGGCAGGGGTAAGAGCCAAAGGTCAGAGGTTGCCCAGGCACCCGTGCCAGGCCAGAGGGCTGACCTTTACATGACCAACTCGGAGGACCCGGGGACCCGACGAGAGGCTGCAGCCCCCTGGCTGCCATCTGAAATGCTGCTTGCGGGGGTGATCCTAATCGCCCCTAATTTAGGAGCCAAATGGCCAATTAAGGGGCCATTTGAGAGTCAGAGAAGCAGAAGATGAGCTGGAGAGACAGATGAAGCTGAGCCGAAGTGCCGCGGCAGAGCTGGTCAGGGGCTCAGCTCGGACCACGCAGACCCTCCTGCACGCATCGGGGTCCCGGGGGCAGGAGCCACGTGGTGCTGACCCACCTGGCCTCGCCTGGCGCCGGGCTTTGCACACAGTGTGCGCGCTGGGTGCCTCCTGAGTGAATGAACGAATGAGTGAATGAATGAATGAACGAACGGGTGAATGAAAGGCAGGAGAGAGGTAGGCTTGGTTGTCGAGGGAGTAGACCTGTCCCAGCTCTGCCACTCTGTAGCTGGGTGACCCAGGGGGGTCCCCACCCCAGGACATAGGACTTCCACCACTAAGACCAGGGTCAGTTAGTCTCCCTATTTGTGACACGGCCCTGGAGGCTCATTGCTCCCCTGTCACCATGCAGGGGGCAGAGCCCCGCCCAGGGCTGGGCTGAGTGTTCTGGAAACATCTGCCTCCACCCAGGGAGGAACACCCTCCGTCCATCCCTATCCAGAGAGAGGACCCCTCCATCGACACGGGAGCCACAGCGTGGCCAGGAAATCACCGCTTGGACGTGACCCAGGGTCCACCCCCCCACACCCCCCACTCCCCACTCCCCACTCCCCACCCCAGTCACTGCCTGTGATCAGCCTGTGTCCCAAGAACCTGGAGACCAGAGGTGGACCCTTCAGCCCTGCCTGACTCCCGAGCTGTCAGCGGCTCTGCTGCCTTAGGGTCTGGTCCTTTACTCTCTGCTTGAATGTGTTTTCATTTGCTTTCTAGGCTAATTCAGTTATCCCCTGGGGGCTTCCTCCTGTCCCCCAAGGCCACTCACCATTACCATCCATTACCATAAAGACCCTCTTCAAAGGGCAGGCCTCCCACCCCCACCCTCACCCCCAGGCCTGTCCGTTAGGGCAGGCCTGAGACCTTCTCCCCACCTCTCCCCCCTCCCCCCGCCCCTGCAGGCAGCAGTAAATGTTACACGAAGGCTGGAGTGTCAGACACCTGATGCCTGATAATTGGGGTTGGGGCCCGGGGTGTGTCTTCTGAATCCTCCTAGCAACAGTAATCTGTGCCCACGCCACAGATAAGGAAGCTGAGGCTCGGAGAAGTGAATGGAAGCCACCTGGTCCTGGAGCAGGTCTGGGTACCCCTGACTCCACCACGAGACCATGAGACTTGTGTCATGTCAGGTGTGTGCCCAGTGCGTCAGCCTCAGAGCCATCCGGGGGGCTCAGGCTCATGGCTCGCTGGCCGGATCTGTCAGCCCAAGCATCTCCCTCTCTCCTCAGCTCCGAAGGGAATGGGGAGCAGAGTGTGAGAAGAGGCTGTGAGTGTATGTGTGTGGGGCGAGGGGGGGGGGGGGGGAGGAGAACAAGGGAAGGGGGATGACCAGACCTGTCAGAGGCTGGGCCACCGCCCAGGCAGGTCATGTGAGCACTGGGCAGAGCCCTGACTTCAGTGGAGGACCGGGGGTGAACGGGCCCCGCCCATGGGTCCCCACCCCCTCCAGGCTCTGGGGCAGGGGACCAGGGGACCTTCCGAGACATTCTCAGCGGAGTGACACCCTGACCCTGGTGCCCGCTGAACGCTGTGCAGACTTCAAACCCACCAGCGACAGGAAGAGAAAGGAAAGCCGGGCCCCTGCCCGGGGCCCCGAGTCCACCCTGCGCTGCGGCGGGCCTGCCGGGGTGGGGCGCGGGGAAGAAGAATGAGGACTTTCATAGATTCCCGGGCGGCTGCAGATGCAGGGCAGGAATGCACAAGACGGTGACCTTTCGCAGGAGAAATTCTCCCTTCCCGCCGCCCCAGGCTCTGCTGCTCTCCCGGCCTTTTCCCGGCTTTCCCTGGAGCCACTTCCTCTTCCTCCAGCTGGAATGTCTGGGAGGAGAGGCCTCTGACGGGGGACTCCTGGGCTGGGGCACATCCTGGGGACCCTCCCAGGCCTCCCTCCTTGGAGATGAGCCTCGAGGCGTCCGGAGCCAGCGCTCCCGGGGATGGAGGATCGGGCCCGTGTACTTGTACTTGAACGGTGGGAGGGGGAGATTCTAACTTTACTTAACGGGGGGTCCAGGGCAGGGCGAAATCACAGCTTCTCTGATTCCTTGACCAAACTTTCGGGGTGTTCACGGGCTGGCTGACATTCCAGTGGTCTCTCACTCCGTGACTAACCGTTCCCAGTCCCGGGGTTCCCCCTGATTGGACAAACTCAGGTCACGTGTCATCTCTAAATCAGTCGGTGTGGCCAGGGGAACGGGACGCCGTGGTTGGCCAGGCCTGGGTCACATGAACTCAGGTTCCGGTTGCCTCGGTAGCAATCCCACGTGCACACCGGCACCTGCGCACATGTTGACCGCACGCACGTGTGCATACTGTGGGAGCGCAGAGACACTCAGGGGCACTGCTGTCAGACCCTGGTGCCGGGGTGTCTCAGATCTTGGGGCCCTGCGCCTGGTGCAGCTCCAGTCTTCAGGCCGAGCTCCGACGGGCGGGGGCAAGGCCTCCCGGGTGCCTGCTGACGAGGGCCCCGGGCCAGCCGGCAGGCCTGCAGTAATGAGCTCCGTGACCCCAGGACGAGGGGAGGAAGAGGCTGGCCCTGCGCGGCCCTCTGAGGGAGACACATCAGGACATGGAGAAGCGTTAGACAAACCAAATTACAGCCCCGCTGCAGGAGGCTGGACTCAAAGGCAGTTCTGCAGAGCGAAGCCTCTGCTAGTGTCCAGTGTCCCCAAGAACATCCTGGTTTTCTTAGGCACCATGGTAACCGGCCTCCGAGATGGTCCCCAGTGACCCCATTTCCTGCGATCTGTGCCCTTGTAGTGTCTCTTTCCACATCTAAGCACATTAGCCGGGGTGACCAGCAGAACGTGGCAGGAGTGACTCTCAAGGCGTGGCTGCTCCAGCCTTGTCCCCTCTCTCCGACCACGTGCTCTAGGGGGAGTGGGCGCCGTGTTGTGAGGCCACCTAAGTAGCCCCATGGAAAGGTCCACACGCCGACAGCCAGGTGAGCGAACCGCCTCGGAGGCACAGCCTCCAGCCACAGCCAGGTCTTCAGATGAGACCGCAGCCCCAGCCGATGGTTTGGCTCCCTCTTCTCGTGAGGCCTGGAGCCAGAAATAGCTCAGCTTTCCCCACATTCCGACGCAGAGCTCCTGTTCACAGGTGAACAGGTGACAGCCTTGGGACAGTTTGCCATGCAGCATAAATAACTAATAGACACTCTACTTACTGAACACCTACTATGTGCAGGATGCTTTATATCCTGACATAGTGTCATCATCACGGAGGCCCTGGAGGTGAAAGTAATGGTCCCCACTTCATAGATGAAGAGACTGAGGTTCAGAGAGGAGTAGCGACTTGTCAAAGGCCCACAGCCAGGCAGAGGCATGGAGCTACACTGCAAACCCAGACCTGCCAACTCCAAATCTCTCTCCCTTAGGCTCCGCCCCCTCCTTCCTCCCTGGCCCTCCGCAGAGGCCATGGCTGATGTCAGGCTTGGGTCTCTGGTGAGACATTACAGCTGCACAGAGAATTTCTTAGCGTGAACACAAGGACAATAACGTAGAGCTTTTATTTGTTTCCCAGGGCCACCCTATCAAACCACTGCAGACTTGGAGGCTTAGAAACCTGGGGTGTATTCTCTCCCTGTTCTAGAGGGCAGAGCCTAAATCAGTGTCGCCAAAGGCTCCGGGGCGGGACCTTCCTGCCTCTTCCATCTCCCGGGGCTCCCAGGCTGATGGCCACATCCCTCCAACCTCCATCGTCACATGGATGTATCTCAGTGTCTCCTCTCTGTCTCTTGTAAGGACACTGCCATTGGATTGCGGGCTCACCCTAATCTAGGACATGCATTGGGTTGAGGGGAGACACTCTTCAGCCATCTACGTATTTGTTTGCTGTATTGTTATCATCCATGCCGGCACTTCCCGGCACACCTGCACGCTAGGTTCTGGTATTCGTTGAACCTGCTGCATCTGTGAGACAGACAGCCTGGCTCCGGGGCCTGCCCCTGGTGTCCAGCCAGCAGGTGGAAGAGTCGGGCTTCTTGCCCCAGGAGCGGGGCCTCATGCCCACGCCCAAGACCCGGGCAACCTCTGCGCTCCCGGTCCACGCGGCGGCTGGGTGGGGACCCGGCCTTCCCCCGAGAGGGCGCCCTGAGCGCGCAGGGCAGGTGGCTGCGGGCGGCCTGTCCAGGTGGGCTCCGAGGCCATCAGAACCTGGTAATGATCGGGAGCCTCCTCGCCAGGCTCCCTAATGGTCCATGAAAGGCACGCTGGGCCCTAATGATTACAGGGAAAGCTCAACGGGCTTCTCCTTTGAAATGCACAAAGGCTGCGCAGGTAATGGGCGTGCGCGGGGCGTTTGAAGTGGCGGTCCTCCCGGAACATCTGGCAGGCTGCACCCCGCACTACAAACGCGCCGGGCACAGCTGGCCCTCAAAGGCGGCCGGGCCAACCTTCGGGGCCGGGCTCCGCTTTTTTCTCTGGGTTTGGATTCACCCCAGACTTTGGGATACTCCCATGTGCCTTTGCTTTGGTGGGAGGGAGGGTATAAGGGAGGGAGGGTGTCTTTCTTTTTGTTTTTCTCCAAGTGGAACTTCAGAGAATATTAACACCAAAGAACCAGTGTTGCCTCGTTAATTCGGGATTAGTGCTGAGCCCGGCGATTACTGCGGGTTCTCACAACAGTTAAAAAACAAGCCAACCAACCAACAACCCACGGGCAAGCCCAGAGAGCTGCTTGATAAGATCCCCCGCTACTGCGGGAGTTCAGGCAGTAATTGGGGGATCGGAGCAACCCCCATTTTTCTAACGGCTCATGAACTCAACCAATGCTTATAAAGCAGCTACTATGTGCCAGGGGATTGGGAGCAGCACGTGCAAAGGCCCTGGGGTAGAAAGAGGTTGGCGCAAAGAGGAGAACCAGCCTGAAAGGGCGGTGTGGCTGGAGGGTGGTGAGGCAGGGGGAGCAGGTGGGACAGGGAGCTGGTGAGCAAAGCGGGGCCCCATTCCACCGGGGTGTGTGGGTCTGATTTTGTGTTGGGCACCAAAGGACGCGTGGGGTTGGAGAATAATGTATAGTTTATGCATATTACCTATATCTGATTTCTTTAAAAGAAATTTTTTTTTAATGTATTGATTGATTTGAGAGAGAGGAAAGGCTGAGAGAGAAAGAGAGAGAGGAAAACACTGATTAAGAGAGATGCATTGGCCCTGACCAGTTTGGCTCAGTGGATAGAGCATCGGCCTGGGGACTGAAGGGTCCCAGG
The DNA here is from genome assembly GCA_036971965.1 of Nyctalus aviator. NCBI lineage: Eukaryota > Metazoa > Chordata > Mammalia > Chiroptera > Vespertilionidae > Nyctalus > Nyctalus aviator. The sequence continues at coordinate 6,570,387 of CM072929.1, read as the reverse complement.
TTCGATTCTGGTCAAGGACATGTACCTTGGTTGCGGGCACACCCCAGAAGGGGTTGTGCAGGAGGCAGCTGATGGATATTTCTCTCTCATAGAGAGTTTCTAACTCTCTATCCCTCTCCCTTCCTCTCTGTAAAAAAAAAATCAATAAATATATTTAAAAGAGAGAGAGAGAGAGATGCATTGATTGGTTGCCTCCTGCACATGCCCTGTCTGGGCCAGGGACTGAAGCTGAAACCCACATTTATACCCTTGACCGGGAATTGAACATGCAACCCTTTGGTGCCAGGGCCAATGCTCTAACCATTGAGAAACACTGGCCAGGGTTACATCTGGTTTCTCAGATGGCTTTCCCGAAAAGCACCATCGGTCGGAAACTCCCAGCAGGGCCCGTGTATGACTTTTATGTGAAGCCCCAGCACCAAACCCTGGGCCTGGCACACAGTAGGGCTTCAGCACTTGTCGACCTAACCAAATTAAAGCCAAGTCCAGTGCAAGGGCGCCAATGGGCCTGGGGGTGTTCTCCAAGCTGTTTGGGGAGCAGAACGCGGCTGGTTTGGAGGAGACTCAGCCCCTGCCTGGGAGAAGCCCAGGGCTCCCTCTGAGGGCATGCGGCCACCATCCCCTTTCAGTCCAGGCGGCAGCCCCGCACTCCACCACCACCAAGGCAGTCAGGACACTGTTTGGAGGGAATGGGGGCTGGTGCGAAGGGCTGAGGTGGACTTCCCGTCCTCCCCTTCCCTTCCTGCATCCTCCTGCCTCAACCAGCCTCCTGGGCTTCCCGGACCCTCAAGGGGGGCCTGAGGAGGCACTCGGCAAGTGTTAGGCCTACCAGAGCCATAAACGAATGAATGAATGAGTGAATGAATGAATGGATGAATGAGTGAGTGAATGGATGCTAGACCACTGGTCCACAGAGGAAAGCCGTTGGTCTCCCTGGCTCTGGACTACCTTTCCCTCCCCGCTTCTTCCAAGTTCCTCCTCGGCTTCCGGAGTTCTGGGCGGGAGGGACAGTGGCTGGGAGATGCAGGGGCCAGGTGGGCTGGGGAGGGGCTTCCCAGAGCCCCGTCCTCACTTACCGCCCTCCGGCCTGCTTGGAGGGCTGGCTGTGCCGACCCCCCCCACACACCTCCCCATTCCGTGATGGGCTGGCAGGGCTTTAGAGAATCTTGTTGCTTTTTTTTCTTTTCCGTCTCCAAAATGGTTTCAGGCGGCAAAAGTTTGCTGTGGACGTTTTTTTATTTATTTAAATTTACTTTTATTTTTTTCATTCTTTTTTAAATTTTTCTTTATTGATTAAGGTATTACATGGGTGTCCTTATCTCCCCATGGCTCTCCCCCCTCACCTCCCCGCTCATGCCCTCACCCCCTAGTGTCTGTGTCCATTGGTTATGCTTCTATGCATGCATTCAAGTCCTTCGGCTGATCTCTCCCGCTGTGCACTTTTTAGAAATAACCGAGAACACACACACACACACACACACACACACACACACCCTCCGTCGTCCATCACTGAGGGGTACCCAGTTGGCACTGTGGGGTCTGTCCTTCCACAACTTCCGTACATGTCACACACACACACACACACACACACACACACTTCTATTTTTCAAACACCTTTCCATCCAAACCTCTGACAGCCTGCAGCCGAGAGACCCCGCCCGGCCCGTGTTCGGGCCAGATGACCCGGGCCCCTCCCCTCTCCCTGCCCCGTCCCCACTCCTGCCGGGGCCTGAGACCGTCACGGGAGACACACTTTGTAGTTCAATCGGCGCTTTCATCTGCTGGAGGCCTGTGCACGCCGGGTAATTAAGGCTCCCAGCCAGGCCTCCTAAGTGCTGTTTTGCAGCTGGATGGAGAACAGAACAGAGGGATTAAGTGATTTGTCCGAGACTGCACAGCAGCGCTGGGCAGACCCTCTCCAGCCCCTGCCTGCCATCTCCCTCTTGTTGGGTCTGGTTCTGCGGGCCCTGAGCCCCAGCGGGCCGAGGGCCGGGCACCCGTGCTGCCCTCTGCTTGCCGGTGGGGCGGGCCCACAGGGGCGAGCGGGGGGCCTCTCCGGGATGCCATGGCGGAGGGCGAGGGTGGCTCTTTGGACCTGGAATCTGCTCCCATGGGGCCCTGCAGGGCTGTCACTGGCTCAGGCCTGTGGGCGCTGGCCTGGCAGGGGTGAGGGGGCCGGCAGAGATGCCTGGCTGAGGGGTGGGGGGAGAGATTGCCTCCCCCCCCTAGGAAATTCCTGACATTCTTCCTTTGGGTCTGTGAGCTCATGAGCAAGTGTGGTGGGTGCATTTTATAAACCGGGAAATAAGTCATTCATTGAAAAGGAGGAAAACAAATGAAGGGCAGTGGTCACCAAAGGGAGGGGCACGGAGGCGACCTGGCCGTCCCGTGAGCTGGGCCAGGCGGTGCTTGCAAAGCACTAGCTCTCCGCCAAATCCCCGCCCCCCGCCCCCCCCCCCGCCCCCGGCTGGCTCCCCTTGGTCCGGGCACCCACCTGCCGCCTGGGTGATGTCCCGGGATGGCCTGGTCCCAGCCCAGCAGCCAGAGTGGGCCCCTGGCAGTGCAGGTCACAGCAGCGCCTGCAACGTCCCAATGGCTCCCACGTCACTCGGAGTGAAAGCCCACGTCCTGCCACGGCCCCCAAGGCCTTGTGCCCCCTCACCTGCTCCTCCCTCACCCGCTCCTGCAGCCACGGCCTCCCTACCCTTCCAGGCTAGCCAGGCCTTGGCCCCAGCCGGGCCCCTGCCTGGCACCCCCTCACTGTCCACTGGCTGGCTTCCGCCCGCACATCGACGCTCAAAGGCCACTTTCTTCTCAGCAAGGCCTTCCCCACCACTCGATCCTGCCCGCGCCCGGCCCTGCCCACGCCCTCCTGCTTCTTCCTCCTCTTCCCCCTCACCTTCTCCGAAGCATGGCTTCATTTGTTTTGTTCGTCGCCTGCCCCCCAGACGGCCCAGGGCCCAGCGTGTCTTGCACAGCCTTGCTCTCCCCACAGCCCCTGAGCTCTTTCTCAGGCATGCAGCCCATCTGGTCTCAAGAATGAGTGCCCGTCACTGGGAGGATTCAAGGATTCTGTGTTATGCAACAGATGGCGGCCCTAAAATTCTGCAATTTTCAGGGCCAGAAACAAACAGAAGCAACCAGACCTCCTTTTACGGATGAGGAAACTGAGGCTGGGGAGGTGGGCTGACCGGCCAGAGACCTGACTCCCTGCTCTTTCGGCACAAGCTTCCCCCCCCCAACTTCAATCCCCCACACCCCCCACCCCCCGCTGCCTGGAGTGGGTGTGAACAAGAGGTCTAGCACCACAGGGGCCAGAGGCAGGGCCTGCAGCAGCCTCATCCCCACGCCCAGCAGCCAAGGCCCCATGGGGGAGGGGCTGCGGCCCAGGACCCACTGGACTCCCGACCTGAGTGTCTGCCTGGCTCCTGGCCCCTGAGCGGCCTCAGGCCCCTGGGCTCCTCACTCCCACCGACCCTTGCTTGTCAAAGCCCCAGCATTTGCACATGAATGGGTCGAGATTTCCTGAAACCATTTTGCCCACCAAAATGCACATTTCTCACCAAAAGGCTCCAGGTCCGGTGGCACAGGCTCCAGCAAGCAGCCAGGCTGATCCTGTCCCCCGGCGCGGAGGGGGCTGGGCCCTCCTGGGGCTCTACCTGGCTCCGTTAGACCCGGCTGGAACAAGCCTGCAGGGGGCCAGGATACTGAAGCCCTCACTGTGCCCTGGGTCTCGGGGGCAGGCAGGAGGGGATGGGCGTGGGGGGCCCTCTGGGATTGCCGCTGGCGAGCAGACCTTCAGGGCTGTGGGTGAGTGACCCAGGCCGGCCTGTGCTCACTCCTTCACTCAATAAACACCATCCTTGTCCCCTTGCATTTATCTGAAGAAAATAAAAACACTGAATTGAAAAGACATATGCGCACACCCCTATGCTCAGGGCGGCATTATTTATAACAGCCACGCTACGGAAGCAACCTACGTGCCTGTCCACAGACGGGTGGACATAGAAGGGGCGTCCATATACCACGGCACGTGACTCAGCCACCGAGAAGCGTGAGGTTGCCATGTGCAGCAGCGCGGACGGAGCGGAGGGTGTCACACTCAGGGAAATAAGCCCGAGAGAGGCGAAGGCTGCACCGCTAGGTGTGGGATCTGAAAAATGAGACCAATGAACAAGCAAAACAAAGCAAACAGACGCATAGATACAGACTGGCAGTGGCCAGGGGGTTGGGCCGTGGGGGGTGGGCCAAAAGGGGAAGGGGAAGAAGGGGTATGTATTTGTAACCTAAGATGGGCAGCAAAAAAAATTTAAAAAATAAAAATAAAACACACACACACAAAAAATAAAGAACAAAAATAAATAAATAAATAAATAAATAACATAAATTTAAATTAAAAAAAAATTAAAAAAAGAAAGGATGTACAGCACGGGAACACAGCAGTGACTGTGTCCAGTGGCAGGTGGGACTGGCCTTCTCGTGGTGACCACTTCTTAAGTAAATAAATGTCCAATCACTGTGTTGTGCACCGGAAACTCAGGGAACATTGTATGTCAACTATATATATATATATATATATATATATATATATAATTTATTGATTTTTTACAGAGAAGAAGAGAGAGGGAAAGAGAGCTAGAAACACAGATCAGCTGCCTCTTGCACACTCCCCCACTGGGGATGTGCCCACAACCAAGGTACATGTCCCTGACCAGAATCGAACCCGGGACCTCTCAGTCCACAAGCCGACGCTCTATCCAGGGAGCCAAACTGGTTTCGGCTCAACTATATTTTAAAAACAGCTTCACATCCCAGAATGAAAGTTCCAAAAGAAACGAGCATTGCTCCGTCCCTGCCACATATGGGACGCTCTCCTAGGCCCTGGGGATGCTAGGGTGATGGAGGCAAATGAGACAAAGACCGGCTCTCGGGCTCAGAGCGTGGGGGGACACACAACAGACGTGACCTTGATGTTTTTCGTTGCTAATAGGGGCTGGGAAGATACCAAGGGCAGGCTGTGGGAGGGAGACTTCCCTGGGGCCGGGGATATAAAGAGGCCTGTCTGTGAAGATACGGGGCAGCACCCCAGGCTGAGGGAGAGCCAGTGCAAAGGCCCTGGGGTCGGGTGGTTTGGCATGGTCAGGAAGACAGGGTGGGAGGTGAGGCTGGGTGGCGGCAGGGACCTTGTGGGCTGAGTGACCACGGCTGGCAAGAGCTTCCTTCCTCCAAATTCTGTCTCTGCTCTAGGGGCTCACCCTGCCCCTCCCGGGCTTGCTCCCCCATCAGCTGGAGTCTGGGCTGTGGCACTGGGTGGGGTCAGAGTCCAGGAGGGTGGCTCTCAGCCCGGCCGCCCGACTGGCTAAGGAGCAAGCCCATCCCCACCTGGAATGGATTCCATGGTGTCCCCCAAAGATCTGTCCAAGGCCTGGCCCTGGTCCCTGTGAGGGAAACCTTACTGGAAAGAAAGTCTTTGCGGATGTGGCGAAAGTAAGGCTATTGAGGTGAGCTCATCCTGGATATTTTTTTTTTTTAAGTCTTTTTTTTTTTTTAATTAATATATTTTATTGATTTTTTACAGAGAGGAGGAGAGAGGGATAGAGAGCTAGAAACGTCGATGAGAGAGAATCATTGACCAGCTGCCTCCCGCACACCCCCTACAGGGGATGTGTCCGCAACCAATGTACATGCCCCTGACCGGAATCGAACCCAGGACCCTTCAGTCCACAGACCGACGCTCTACCACTGAGCCAAACCGGTTTCGGCTCATCCTGGATTTTGAATGGACCTTAACTCTAACGACGGTGCCCTGGACAGAGAAGACAGGGAGAAACAGATGCTGACAGGACGGAGAAGGCCAGGTGATGACGGGAGAGGTTGGAGGGATGGGGCCACCACCCAGGACCACCTGGAGCCCCCGGAAGCTGGAGGAGGCAGAAGGACCCTTCCCTGGAGCCTTGGGTGCACCTCGATCTCAGGCTCCGGCCTTCAGACCCGGGAGAGAATACGGGTCTATCGCCTTTAGCCCCCGAGTGCGTTACAGCAGCCCCAGGACCTCACACACCACTGCGGGCCTCTCTGACGTCATCACTGACGATGAGGCCCAAACACACGTGAGCCTCCTTATCCTCCCTGGACAGCCGCTCCCTGGGAAAAGGGGACTGAGGAGAGTCTAAGACCACAGGACCTCAGGGCTCACTGTGCTCCCTCCACCTGCTGCATGAGCTCTCACAGGCACCTCCCCTTTGACCCGAAATGAGGTGACCACTGCGCCCCCCTCATGGGGCAGCAGGGTCCCTCCCAGTGACCCCAAAGCAGGGATCTCAGCGAAGTCCTCTGCTCTGGCGATGGCAGCCGGGCTGGGCTCTGGGCCCTGTCACCCCGGGGCCGGGCCGCACCAGGAAGGGCGATGGGGGCTGTTGGAGACATTAGCATATTGTGGCAACAAAGGTGCCCCTCATCACATTAGCTCTGAAGTACAAATCAGGCCGGCCGGAGCCGGTTTCAAAGAGCCAGGGGCCTGTGGGCTCCGGGGCTTTCCAGGGCACTGTTTGCCCTGCTCTGGAAACCCACAGCCTCCTGGGCTGGTGTCAAGTGGCTGGGAAGAGGCCAGGAGATGCCCTGGGAAGTGTGACTGGGTTTGGGGACACCACCCACAGAGAGCAAGACCGGCTTCTGTGGCCTGGAGCCTGCGGCGCCGCACCTTGTCCCAGGCCCCGGCCTCCGTGTAGACGCCTGCACACGTCCCTCTCCCCCTGGATGATGTCTGGATAGGGCCTCCCCGCCACGCGTGGGCGTCTGGCCGTGGGCAAGCGGTCAGGACCGGGCCGGCATAGCTGGACCGTGTCTCCTTCTCCCGCAGGCCTGCCTGGGCTTCCCCTGGCTCCCAGGAGCGGCCAGAAAGAGCAAGGTCTTTGCATCACGTGGGCTACTGTCCCGTGGACCCCACGGTCACACGGCCACGCCCAGCGTCACGCAGCGGGGAGAACTGCAAAGTCATATCCACATGGAAGAGCCGAGGAAGGCGGCGGACCTGGGACGGCGTCAGCAACCTCAGAGCTTTTACACGGCCCAAGTAGCAGGAGTGTAAACATTCGTCTCAGTATTGCTTACGTGTTGTTCTGTCACGTTATAACTGGGGGGCTTAGTAAGCTTCCCTTGTGGCCAGATGCACAGTCCCGCCCGCCTCCAGAATATTCCGTGGGAGGGAGGACCTCCCGGAGAAGGGGTTTCCCTGGTGGGTGGATGGGTTGCTCGGGTCCGCGTCCTTGGTGTCTTTGCTGGTTTGGGGGTTCCATTTCAGCGTCTCCGGAAGTGCGGGCCACGCACGCCTGCTGGATTGGGAGGCACGGCGAGGAGTGACAGCCAAGCTTCAGTCACTCTGACTCACGTGGTGTCACGGGAGTCCCTCCTCTTCTCCGTCCTCTGGTTGGAGGTGGGAGGACTCAGTGCCGGTGCAGCCGGTGCACCTCACCGGGACTCACCAGTTTGGGCATTTTTATGTTACCGGTATTTTACCAAAGTTAAAAAAAGGTTTGGCAGGGGGCGGGCATGGGGCAAGTAGCTGAGTGGGGCTGCTAATTTCCAGGCTCTAAATCCAATGACTGCTGTGCCTAGAAGAAGAGGCACATTTGGATGGAGACACGGAGGAGAAATCACGTGACGACGGAGGAAGGCTGGAGGGAGGCAGCCGCCAGCTCAGGAGCCCCTAGAGCCCCAGAAGCCGGACGAGGCGGGAAGCACCCTCTGCTGGAGCCTCGGGAGGGACACAGCGACTCCAGGCCACCCTCCATGTGGTGAGACCACAAGCGTGTTGTCTGAAGCCGCCTGCTCTGTGGCCATTGTCAGGGCAGCCCCGGGGCCCTGACACGCCTGGGCGAAGAGCCGGGGCGGAGGGACGGTCGCTCCAGGCTGGGAGGCAGTGTGTGCAAAGGCCCTGTGGTTGAGTAGACAGTGCCATCTGGCCTCCAGGGGTCGGAATGGCGGGGGCAGCAGGGCCAAGCACTGGGCTTGGTGGGGGGGGGATAGTGGGATGGTGCAGGTGAGGGCCAACAGGTGAAAGCTGCCTGCACATCCTGTGCTGTCCTCTGCCCCGGAAGCTGGGCTGGCCTGGCAGTTTGCACGACGGACGGCAGAAGCCATGTTCTGGAGCTTCCAGGCCAGGCCCTCCGGGGCCCCGGGGCTCTCGGAGCACTGTTCCTGGGAGCCCAGACGAGCCCACCAACAGCTGAGTCCTTCACGGCACGAAAGGCAGAAGAATCACCCGGCGGGTCCTGTCCAGATTCCCAAGCCCCGGCAGCGAGAGGTTTCATGAACCGCTGTCTCGGCCTCCCGTTTGGGGGAGGTTGCTCCGTAGCAGACGGTCATGAGAACAGCCCCTGGCCGTGCTTCGGACTGCGATCTCGACCCTCATGGTGACGGGGGGGCTGCGGGAGGGAGGACTCAGCAAGGGCGGCAGGGAGTGAGGCCACAGCGTCCAGCAAGGGCGTCCGAGGCCTCGTCTGTCGGGGTTGGCCGGTTCCCGGCAGTCTGTCGGGGTCGTCCTGTCCCCTCCCGTGTGGCCCGTGTGGACACCCCTCCTGCTCCACCCTTAAAACAAGAGGAATTGATGCCAAAACAGGTTTGGCTCAGGGGAGAGAGCATCAGCCTGCGGACTGAAAGGTCCCAGGTTCGATTCCGGTCAAGGTCACTGGGGACGTCCCCAGTGGGGAGTGTGCAGGAGGCAGCTGGTCGAGTTTCTCTCTCATCAATGTTTCTAGTACTCTATCTCTCTCCCTTCCTCTCTGTAAAAAATCAATAAAATATATATATATTTTTAAAAAGACAGTCATTTTAGCCAAAACTGGTTTGGCTCAATGGATAGAGCGTCGGCTTGGGGACTGAAGAGTCCCAGGTTCGATTCCAGTCAAGGGCATGTACCTTGGTTGCGGGCATATCCCCAGTAGGGGGTGTGCAAGAGGCAGCTGGTTGATGCTTCTCTCTCATCAACGTTCCTAGCTCTCTATCTCTCTCCCTTCATCTCTGTAAAATATCAATAAAATATATTTTAAAAAAAAAAAAAAAAGACAGTCATTTTAAAAAAAGAGAGAGAGAAAGTGACGATTCAGATTATGAATCAAGAACAATGACAAGTTATTAACATTGAAGGAGGACTGAGCTCAGGAGCCCCCGACCCATCCTGCCTCAGGGCAGAGCAGGCTAAGGGGACGGGCAGGTGTCTCGGGTCCCGGGACTCAGCAGGGCAGCCGGTGCAGGGCCCTGGGCCGTGTGCTCTGCATGACAGTGGCTCCCAGCGGGGACAGCCGATCCTCCAGGCGGCACAATATAAAAAGGGTCTGGACCTTAAGACTGTAATTGAGTCACTTAGGAGAATAACAATAACAATAGGCTCCCGTTCTGGTTTGCTATGGAGGATGCTTCTCAGGCCCAGGAGGTGGGGAACCCGAGAAGCGGGAGGCACAAGGAAGTCGCCGGGTTTGTCCAAGGTCACAGCCAGGAGTCGGTGGGCTGGGCCCGAGCACGCCCTCACCAAGGAGAGCGGATGTGAGAAAACCAGAGCAGAGCGGTAGGTGCCACCATGCAGCACAGCCCCAACCCCCACCACCTTCCTCCGCCGTCTAGTGTCAGCCAAAGGGCAATGCCCACGCCTCGGAGATGGGCCCTGTGACCTCACCTCCTCTCTGACCTCACCTCCTCCTGGTTCCCTCCCCGGACTCCAGCCACCCTGGCCTCCTCTCAGCTCAGCACCTCCGCATTGGCTGTTCCCTATGCTTTTCCCTGCACGGCCTCCTCCTTCAGCACCTTCAAGTCTTTGCTCGAAAGTCCCCTTCCCAGGGAGGGCATCTGGTATCTCCCCTTCCTGCTTCTGTTTCCTCAGGCAGCCGGCACCGTCCACCCTGCACGTCCACCCCCTCCTTACAACCAGGGCCCGGTGTGGACGGGACTTCATTTTCCTCAGCGGGGGACCCCCAGCTCTGGCAATAGATAGATACGTGTGAAGGGGTGACTCTTCAGTCCCACTTTGGACCTGTCTGTGCTGGAGATCGGTTTTCATGCCAAAGCTGGATGAGGCCTCCTGTGCCTCTGGCCAACAGGAAGCTGGGCAGGAACCTTTGGGGGCCACAGGATGCAGCAGGAGGGGAGGCCACAGCTGGAGGTCTTCAGGGTTTCACTCCCCCCCCGCCATTCCCCCCACCTCTCACCCGCCTCGTGAATATGACTGGCTGCCCACACTAGATCAAGGTGTTGGTAGGCTGGGTGCTTCTGAGGCAGGAGCCCCTGGCCCAGGCCTCTTCTGGCTGCCCGTGGTGACCTTCAGTGATCCTTGGCTTGTAGACCCACCATGCCATCCTCCTTCCCAGGGCTCCTCTTTCCAGAACCTTCCTTTAGGAGCATAGCCGCAGAGCCCACCCTGGTGACCCCCTTCCCCCTTGGTTACCTCTATAAAGTCCCTGTATTTTAGGTGCTGGGGTTTGGAACACCAACATCTTTTTTGGGGGCCCAAGATGGAGCCCATAGCAATGCCCATGTGTTTGCCGTCCCTAGATGGTGGCATCAGAGAAGGGAAAGGCAAGGTGAGGTCTTGGAGAGAAAAACAGGTGCATGGCTTCTCAGGGTCTTTTTGGCAAGTGATTGGCCTGATCTTGTGGAGGGGGAGACCCAGACTCTAGGCCCATTAGGTCATCGCTTTCACTGCAACCCACACTCACAAACACACGCCACATGGCATCGATAGACAGTCTCAGAGCACGGGAACTGTCCACTGGACCAGCGGCCACCCACCACCCGTGGTCCACAGACCACCTCTTCCTCGCTGGCTTCTCTCCTGCAGGATTTACTGTTTCCCGTTGATGGGAGGCTAGTTGGTGTTCATGATGACGATTTCTAGATTCCCCGCCGGGGAATCCCCACAAGTTTCAAGTCAGTCTTCTGATGGCCAGCCAAGGGGGGGGGGGGGCGGGGGCTTCACCCCCACTCCCAGGCAAGTGCCAAGGCCAGGGTTGTTGAGCTCCCGTGGAATGGTGTGTGGGAAAGGCGTGAATTAGCCCATCATGAGAATAAACTGCAACATTCAGACTCATTGGGAAACTTGGTGACACTAACACCACCTCCCCCCCACCGCCCTGTCCCCCCACAAGGCTCCCGTCTTTAAGACCACATTTGTGTGGACACAGCTGGCTAAAATTCATCTCCCCCGACCCCAGCCCCAGCCCCAGCCCCACCCCCAGCCACGTGGGGCTCCAGGCCTCAAATAGACATTGGGAGACAGGGGGAGGGAGCCACGTCTTGGCATTTCAAGGCAGGTTTTAATGGTTTTCAATACCTTCCCCAATTATTTACACATCCAGCCCGGTGGGGCTCTTTCACATGACAAAGGTTCTCCGTTTATTCTGCATCTCGGTGTGCACAGCACATACATGACAAGACCGTCGGCACCTGTATAAAACTACAGTCTGGAAACAGCGGTTCCCGCAGGACCCTCAGCCCCCATCACAGCAACAGAAATGCCTGACACATGTGCCCATCCCATCCCCACACGCTCCATGCGTGATTCGATGAACATATACCAGAGGTCAAGGGTGACCGGTTCTGCACTTCAGCCATCTTCACGCCTAACACTGGATCGGGCTCGGGGACAAGACAAGACGTCCTGCAATAATTTAAGGCACCTACGGCCCACGTGGCTTGTTGCTAGGCGACCACATTAAATACAGAATGACCACAAATTCCACGCCGCCCAGTCCTGCAGTCCACAGGCGATCTGCCGGGAGCATCACCTCTCCTCCGACACTCCCGGAGTCCAGGGCGTGGTTTAAAAATTAAAAAAACAAAGCGAAACGTGTTTATTCCAGTGCATGAATAGCAGGTTTAGGATGTGCGGTCCTGGTTTACCAATGGCTTCTTTCTTCCGGGACTCCTTGGGTTTAAGAATAGTATTTTAAAGAGATGATTTGCATTCGAACAAAGAGTTTTAGGGAGGAATGTGAAAGACAAAAAAACCAATCCGAGGGCCCAGCCCCGCCGCCTGTAGACTCCCATAAAGTTAATTTGGGAGGCAGTGCAGGCGAGAGTATTCGAGTCTGGGAGACAGCCCCGGCGTCTCTGGTAGCAGGCAAGGGGCGTTTTGCATAAACCCTAAAAAGTCATTCATTAAAATTAAATGTTTGCCATCACCTCGGGGACCTTTTTTTAACCATCCCCGACCCTGCCGCCTCCTCCTCCGTTCTTTGCTTCCCCGACAGGGGTGACATTTGTAAAAATATATAAAGAAAAATATAAGGTTACTTGGTGACCATATAGTGCACTGTAACAGCTGTCTGCAAATATTTTCACCATGATTATCCTTACTAAAAGTAAATCACGGGGTAAAGATAGCTCAAACGTGACAAGGTTCGAATGGGTCGCACCGACGCTCTCCGCAGTCCTTTTTGGCTACATATGGAAGGGAAGAGAAGCCACTCGGGGCGGCGAGCGCTCCCCGCAGGTTCCCGCCAGGTGAGTGGTGTGAAGGCTGTCGAGGTAGATGGTAAAGCCACTCACCCGGGGAATGCAGCTTGAGAGAAGCAGCGCCTCCCGCGGGCAGGCCCTGCATTCAGTGTTTCGTACAATTGCAGGGGATTCCACCGAAACCTAATAGCCAGCCAGCACTAGCCCGAAGCTTCCCGAGCACGGGGAAGCGTGCTTTTAAATATGCACCCAGGCAACTCCCCACCAGAAGTCTCTGCTGTCAGAAGCTGTATTTCATCACCCAGGTCTTGTCCACTTCCAGCCTCGCAGCGGGAGAGCCATGATGCCTTTTGGAAATCCAGCTGATTTACAAAATAGCTGGTTTTTTTTTTTCTTTTCTTTCTTTTTCTTTCGCTTTCCCCCCCTCCCCCGAGTGGCCGCAGAGCCGTGGCCGCCGTGGCTGTGGCTGATCCAAAAAAGGAAAACTGGAGTTCATACCGTGGTCTAAAGGTCTCTCCCATCTGGTAGATGGAGGAAGATTGACTACAGCAAAGTTCAAAGGTCAGTCTCAGCAGATCTAAAAACGGAGCGGCAGCGGTGGGCTCCACAGCGTACTCTCTGTCCCCGAAGTAAACCGATCCGCCCCAATTAATAGCAACAGGGCACAAAGGGAGCGGGGCGCGGAGGGTGCTGGGGGAGGAAGCCCGCCGGGAGCCGCCGGCGCTGGTCTCCGGAGCCCCGAGCCCCCGGAGGGCCTCGCTGGACGGACGCAGGGCCGCCGGAGGGTGCAAAGCAAGCGGATGTCCCGGTCCGACATCACTGGCTTTCACGACACAGAATAGCAGCACACGTGTGACAAAGTTTCTGAAGTTAAATACGTCCAATGGAGGGGTCTCTCCACTGTTTTACCAGAAAAGTCAGGGTATTTTTTTTTCTCCTTTCTCTTTTTGTCCTTTGTCCTTGGTTCCCCCCTCCCCCCACCCCCAGAAAAAATACAAAACACACCCACAGAACCATAAATAATCTGGTGGCCGTATATACATATTTAAATAATTAATTTAAATATCGTACACCTACTCTGGCATTCCACGTGTCCATGGGAAGAAAGTGCACGGAGGTGGCGGCCCCGGGCGCTCCCCTCGCCGGGGGCTCCCCGAGGCGGACGGAGGCAGGGCTCCTCCGGGGTCACAGCCTGGGGAGGAAGTGGGTGACCTTCATGGTGGGGGACACCCGGTTCCCCTTCTTGGTCTTCCCGTTCTTGCTCAGGGCGATGAACATGCCGGGGTAGCGGTAGCACTCGTAGGCGTTGTAGTTGTTGGGGAGGAGTATCTCCTTGAACTTGCACTCCTCGGTGAAGAAAGGCTGGAAGGAAGGAGGAACCATGTGAGGTCAGAGGGACCCTGGGGCCCGGGGTCAGGGGTCAAGGGCTCCCCTCAGTGGCAAGTCCCACTAGGGTGACAGGTCTCTCTCTCTCCTGGGAAGTCAGGGGCCAACACCCTCCCGGGTGAGAAGAGGGACACGGCCAGTCACAGCAGCTGGTGTCCCGGCCACCTGCCCAGCACCTGGCAGCCTGAGGGTTCATCTCTGCTGTGTCCACCTTCAAGGCTCCAGTCCCGCTCATGGGACACAGCCCATGGGCTCAGAGAGGGGCTCCCGATGGCACCCTTTGGTGGACTGGGAGGCGCCCGCTCGGGGATGGCACAAACCTCAGCATTACTGTCTCGAGGTTGCGCTCCTTGGCGGGCCCTGGTCGTGGGCGGGCGCTGTCCCAGGGCTCTGGGGGGTGAGGGGCCGCCGGTCCTGGGACCCCGCCCCGCATTTCCGTCGGCGGCCTGGAGGGTCAGGATCCTGCCTGGGCTCCCCAGCCGGTGCTCGGCGGGGCCCCGCGGTACTCACCGAGCCGTACAGCTTGCCCTTGTTGCTCATGGCCACGAAGAAGCGGCTGGCCACGCCGAAGATGCTCACCACGCCCCGCTCCACCGGCGAGAGCTCCAGCAGGCCTGGGGGGAGGGCGCGGGTCATTTCGGGGGGAGGGGGGGAAGGGGACCCTGTGCCTGCACCGCTCTGAGACCCCCATTTCTGGGGATGAGTGTCCAGGGCCCGGGCTCCCCAAAGGGCCCCAGAGCCCGGCGTACGCGGGTTTGGACTCGCTTCCCTCCGCCCCGTGCCCAGCGGCGGCCGCGCCCCGTCCCGAGCGCGGATCCCCGGCGGCGCCGCCGCGCGCCCCGTGCCCACCCACGTGCCCACGGGCGAAGTCGCTGGAATGCCGCGCCGGGAGCCCAGGCGGCCGAGGGCGGGGAGGCGGGGCCCGGCTGCCGGGTGCGCAAAGGTCCCAGGAGCCAAGATGGTTTGCGCCCCCTCCACCCCACGCTGCAGGACCCAGAACCTCAGTCTCCCCCGTCCCCTCCTCCCCTTTCCCTCCCCCTGGTGCCCAGAGCCCCAGGCAGGTGTCCGCCGGGGGCCCCCGCGCGGCTGGACGCGTGGGAAGCGGTGGCCGCTGCTCCCGCCCTCCCCGCCCGGCCGCCCCACTCACTGTCGCCCGTGTCGGCGTGCACGCCGCCGATGCGGCCGTCGCGGAGCACCTGGAGGTGGAAGCCGATGCCCACGTTGCAGTAGAGCCTCCGCAGCCGCTTGATGCCCAGCAGGTAGTCGCCGGCGCCGCTCTGGACGGCGGCCTCCTTGGGCTGCGAGGCCGCGGGCAGGCGCGCCAGCGAGCGCGCCACCAGGCTCTCCCAGCGGCGCCCCAGCTCGGCCTCCAGGGTGCCGTTGGGTGCGCCGGGCGCGGCGGCGGCGCCCCCTCGGCCGGCCCAGGGCGCCAGCGCGGCCAGCAGGACCGCCGGGAGCAGCGCCGCCGCGGCCGCCCGGGGCCCCGGCATCCCCGCCCTCGGGCCGCGCGTCCGTCCGGCGGTCCGTGCGCGCGGGCCGCGGGGGACCGAACCGCGCCGGTGGCGGCGGCGGCGGCCGGCGGGAGCTCCGGACCGCAGGCCCGGGAAGGGCGGGCGCGGCCGGAGGAGGAGCGGGAGGCAGGCGCGCGGCGAGGCCCCCGGGCGCGGGCGCGCTATCCGGGCTGCATGGAGGGGAGGGCAGCGCGGAGGGGCCGGGGCCGTGCGGAGCGGTGCGCGCCGGGCTGCGCGCTGGGCCGGCCCCGGGCTGAGCCGCTATATATAGCCCGGCGCCCCCTCCTGCTCCCGCGGGGGGCCGTCCGCGTCCGCCCGGGCGCCCGGGGCGCTGTGGTGCTCCCGGCTGGTCGCAGGCCGCCTGCCAATCAGGAGTGGGGGGAGGGGAGGCGCTCAGCGACGAGCGGCGGCTGCGAGTGCCACCTGGAGGGTCCCCCACCCCCGGAGGGTCCCCCACCCCTGGCCTCGCCCGGCCCACACGAGCCTGTGTGTCCCGCCCCTCCAGGCTCCTCCACTCCGGCCGCCAGTCCCTTTGGCCTCGTTCCCTGCCCCTGCCTGGGCTCCCCTCTCCGTGTGTCCCCTCTTCTCACTGCCGGAGCAGCCCGGGGGCCGCCCTATGTCGGCGCCCCCAGCTCCCAGCAAGCAGCCACTCCCTGCGCCCTGCCTCTCGGGGGCTCCCGGGAGCCTGATTCCTTTAGGACCCTGCAGACCACCTGAGGACGGCGGCTGGGACGGGCAGTCAGTGACAGGAGGGCAGGCGTGGGAGGGGAGAGCTGGGGGCTGGGACTGGAGGGAGGCAAGGCCCTGGCTTTGGCCCCTGCTTGGGCCCCTGTGCTGAAGGTGATTCGGGAATAGGTTTTTGTCCACCAGGTAGAGGCATCGCCTGAACTGGGTGGGGGCGGGGGGGGGGGAGAGGGAGTCCCTGTGCGGGTATTGCTAGGGGTGTACCCACCCACACCTCTGCACCCCTACACACACCCAGCTCCCTGCAGGCACAGGTGCCAGGCACAAGGCCTCGGGGGACAGTCACTGCCCTCCTAGCCTTCGATTCCACCGCAGGAAGAATCAAGTGCCCACAGAGACCCAGGCCTGGGCCCGGATGGCTCCCCTCCCCCACCTGCTGTCCCCGCTCCCACTGTGCCCATAATGGCCTGATGGGGGCAGGACTGGCCAGAGGCCCAGCGAGCTGCTGGCTCACCTGGGTGTGAAAATCCCTGTTCTCTGGTCCCCGAGGAGCCTTGCTAGCCGTCCCAGCCACAGCGTCAGGGGGCCTGGAGCACACATCACGTCCTGCTGCCATCAGTGCCTGTGACTGGAGACGTCCCAAGCCCTTTCAGCCTCCCCACCTCCGCCCATTCCTGCCCTTGAACTTTACCTCTGAATCCTGGAGGGGACCAGGGAGGTGTGAGATCTCTGTCCTAAGGCCCAGAGAGAGAGGGGAACTTGGGTGTCAGTGGCCTTGGCAGGACCACGTGGACTCTGGACTACTCCACGGGGCTCTGCTCACCCTGGGTCTGCAGCCAGGGCCTTCCTGGGCCATGGGCTGTCACTTCACAGCTGCTGCTGGGACCCTGGGCACCCCAGATGGGTCTGTGTGTGGGGACCGGGAAGACAATTCTGGCCAAGGTCAAGCAGCAGACCTAGACCCTGCCCCAACTCTCTGTGGGGCCCTAGCAAATCCTCTCCATCTCTGGGCCCCTGACTCCCCGTTTGCTAAACAGCATGAAAGGTGGGTTCCCTCACCTCCCTCCGGGTCCAGGCGGGCCCCTCCATGTCTTCTCCAGCTCCTGGCAGAACCTCACCGGGACCTCCCTCCCTGCCTCTCCTATTTGCTGGTAAGTTCATTGAAGGACCCTGGCACTGGCTCCTCTCCCAGACCCCCCCCCCCCACACACACACACAGTAGGTGCTCTCAGTGCCTGTCCTTGAAAGGGCTGGCAGCCAGCAGGGATGTTAGGAGCTGGGGATGATGGGGTGCCCCGGCCTGAGCCTGTCCTGACCTCTGTAGGCCGCATCTCCTCAACTGTCCAGTGGAGCCCACCAAAGCACAGTGAGGGTCAAGGCAGCCATGGACGGTGAGGGATGCCAGGGGGAGCACCTGGAGCTGCTGAACGCCCCCCTCCCTTTCCCCCAACCTCGCCATTGTGTACCAGCCACACACCTTTCCTCCCTCTGACCTTCTCACTGGAAAATGCTCCCTTAGAGCTCTCCCCAGGCAGATAACAGGCCTGACCTCCTGTGTCCCCCCACCCCCCACACACCAAGGCAGGTGTCTCCTCTCCCCCCCTCCCCGTGTCCCTCTGGTCATACCTTCCTCACAGACCTCAAGGACCCCTCTTCATGCATTTGCTGCCCTCCAGCCATTAGCCGGTCCCCTCCATGGAGCTCACTCAGTTCTCTCGCTCCCAGCTGTGTCCCCTGGGCCTTCAGCAGTGCCTGGCACACAGGAGGCGCTGGGTGGGTGTTGGAGAGTGAATGCTGCCTGCCAGGGGGCAGCTCAGAGCTCCTCACTGCAGACCCTCTAGTTCGGGGAGCAGTGCCAAGCCCTCACTGAGCCCGGGCAGGGGTCAGGCGCCTGCAGAGGCTGCAGGATGGGACCCTGGGCACCCCAGATGGTAAGTGACTCGTTTTTCCAGATCCAGCTCCCCTGAGGACTTCTCGCCGGCCCTGCTGCGCCCTGGGGAGCTTGGTTAACCAAGAACTTGGGGTGCAAGAAGCCTGCGGGTCTAGTCTCCAAGCCTCAGGCTCTGTCCCTGCCAGCTGCAGGACTGATCACCCTGAGTTTCTCCATCTATAGAATGGGCAGAACAGCAACTACTTTTTGGGATTGATGGAGAGACCCGAACACCACTGCTGGGCGTAGGAAAGGCTGACCGGGTCAACCCTTCAGACGGCTAGCCTCTCTGGGGGCACTCCTGACCGGCCGGCGAACAGCAGATGCTGGGCACTTGTGAAATGAGCAAGCCCAGGTTTCTGTCGGGAAGCTTCTGAGACAGAACAAAGGCCCAGACGGAAGCTGGCCAGTGGGGGCCGACACACTCTGAACTGTGACCTTTCTTAACCTACAAAGAAAATCTACCCACCGGTAGATTTCTTTGTGGATGAAGGAGTGACGGGGCTTCTCAGCACCAGCAGCCCGGCTGCTAAGAACTGACTGGGCCCAGTGGTGACAGCACTAACGGCCGGAGAGTGCTGCCGCCTAGGAATTCCATTGTAACCCTCGGGCGGGCGGCGTGACCCGCAGAGCCTGGGGCAGGTTCCCGCGCGGGGACTTTGCAAAGGCCCGAACTGTCTTCTGGGCTTCACTTCCTTTTCTTGGCGGAGGCCAGCAGATCCTCACAATAGCATCTTCCTGCAAAGTCCAGGGCGGGGAGACCATGGGTGTAGAGCAGGGGTGGGAACCTTTGTCTGCCCAGGGCCATTTGGATATTTATAACATCATTCAAGGGCCATACAAAATCATCAGCTTAAAAATTCGCCCGCTATATTTGGTCATTTAATTACCTCACCCCTAATGCCTCGGCAGGGCCAGGCCGATCCCGGGCCTTAGACGGCCTGAGGGCGGGGTGTCCCCCAGTCCTGGTCTAGACCATCTCCACCGTGCCAAAGCACCCTAATAAACCTCCCTTCCCCCCCTTTATATACTTTTTCCTTTAAAACACCAAAGAAAGAGGCGATGGAGCCACTGTTCTGCAGCTTTTTTTTTTTTTTTTTTTTTTTTTTTTTATTCTGGTAAACGTCACATCCCATGGTTGAATCACATAGCCACCTCTAAGGGTGCAGCTCAGCGGCATGAAGTGCATTCGCATTGCTGGGCAGCTGTCCCCACCATCCCATCTAGAACTTTCCATCTTCCCACACTGAAGCTCTGTCTCCATTAGACATGAATCCCCGCCCCGGCCCCAGCTCCTGGCACCTACCATCCCACTTCCCGTCTCTATGGATCTGACTCCTCTAGGGGCTCCGGAGTGGGACCCCACAGGAGCTGTCCTGCTGTTACTCGGCACCAGGTCTGCAAGGCCCATCCCTGCGGCAGGGGTCAGGACCCCTCCTCTTGGAGGCTGAGCGGGACCCCACAGGATGTGCGGGGCAGGGTAACCGTGGGCTTACAGTTGTGAGCACTTGAAGCACAGAGTTTACTCTTGTGGTATCACTTTAAAAAAAAATATATTTTATTGATTTTTTACAGAGAGGAAGGGAGAGAGATAGAGAGCTAGAAACGTCGATGAGAGAGAAACATCAACCAGCTGCCTCCTGCACACCCCCCACTGGGGATGTGTCCGCAACCAACATACATGCCCTGACTGGAATCGAACCTGGGACCCTTCAGTCCGCAGACCGACGCTCTACCACTGAGCCAAACCGGTTTCGGCATCTTGTGGTATCACTTTTTGATTATTGGGTTATTTTCCACACGGACGACTGGAAACCTACCGCTGCCCCACCCTGTATATCCCACACGCGGCTCCTCCATTCCTCACGGATGGACACGGGGTTGCTCCCGCCTCTTAGCTACTGTGAGGAACACCGCCACGGACGTGGGTGGACATGTGTCTCCTTACGTCCCTGCTCTCCCTTCGTTTGGGTCTATCCCCAGGAGTGGGATTGCTGGGTCATATGGTAAATTCTGTCTCAATTTTTAAGGAACTGCCGAATATTTTCTGCAGATTTTTTTTAAAAGTCACCCAGACCGTGGGGCATCGAGGAGATGGGGCAGCGGGTCCTTCTTGGCTCGCAGAGGTGCCCTGGGGAGACAGAAGCTGCCCAGAGGTGGCTCTGTGCCCGCTGGATGGTCCCCTCTCTTGTATTTCTCTGGCTTCTCTCTCACCCAGAAGCTGAGCTAGCCAGGTCTGAGTGACAGGCGAGGGAGCGTGTTTACACCCGCACGTCCGTACAGCAGTGCACGTGCAGCTCTACACCCAGCGAGCCCGGGGGCGTTGCTGAAACCGTGCCTCAGTTTCCTCGTCTGTGAACGGAGGACTCGGCTCTCACCTGGGAGGGCACCTGGGAGAATGAATGAGCCGATCTGCGATCACTCTGCCAGGACAGGACACAGCCGCTCAGGGCCCGTGCTGCAGGCGCAGGCTCAGCCCGTATCTCTCTCCGTGCAGAGAATTAGGAGAATTAGAGGTGTCAAGTGGGGGTGTGTGACCCAGGACGGGGGAACCCCCGGGGACAGCAGCGCCTCTCGGGACAAAAGCCAGGCCAGGGCGGGTTACGGAGCGCGGCGGGGAGCCAGGCGGGGTGCGGCCCGCTGCGGGCTCCTTCCCGGTGCTGGAAGGTGGGGCCCGGCTTACCATCACGGTTTTACAGAAGAATTAACCAGAGCTCAGCCTCCAGCGGCTCACTCAAGGTCACGGAGCCAGAACTCAAGCCCCGCCCAGCTCTGGATGCCACGCCCAGGCTCCCCGCCGCTCGGCTCCCTGCCTCAGTTTCCTTTTCTGACAAACAGAGTTTGCGGCCCCAGCCCTGTTTGCCATCCGGGGATCTCAGGGATCTGAACGGAAACGTGCAGGTGAAACGTGCTTCTGTCTGAACAAAACGGCAGGGGCCTGCGTTCTCGGCGAAGGTGCGTTCCACAGCCAGGCCCCGGCTTCTCGGGCCCGACCCGCAGCCCTGGCCGCAGCTCCTCCCTGCGCTGGCCTGTGGCAGTGGGACTGGGGCCTCTCAGCCTCCCCCTTCCCCAGTTGCTGGGGTTCAGGCCCCTCCTTGGGAGAGGTGCTGCCTGGGACCCAGACGGGGGAGGAAACCCCGGGGAAGGGTCTGCACTCACTGAGGCTGGCCATTTCCCTCCGCCCCTCGGGGTGGGGGAGGCTCAGGTGGTCTCTGGGGCTGACCCGCGCCCACCTCGTTCACACAGGAGCCAGGTGCCCTCTGCTCCTGCGCGGTCAGACCTCCGCGTGGTCACAGCCCGGGATGCTTCAGTCTGGTTAGGAATGAGTGTACCCCTGAAGGAGTAGATAAACACCCCCCCAAATTTGGACTGAGATTGACCTCGGTGTGAAGAACCTTTTTCCTGAGGAGGCACATGTCTCTTTGTTCCAGAGAACAGAAGGTCAGGTGAGAGGGTGGGGAGGGGAGGACGGGGGGATAGGGGGCAGACAGGGTCTCTCCTGGCGGGGTGGCCTCGCTCAGCCCAGGCGGCAGGTGTCCAACCGGGACCCCAGTCCCCCGTCCCCAGGGTCAGCTGCGCGTGGGTGAGCTGCCTCCTTCGTCCTTTTTCAAGCTGAAATCCAAAGTTTGCCGTAAGTCGTCGCAAAGATTGTATAATCTTCAGTGTGTTCTAAAGATTGACGTTTTAAAAAATGAAATTTCTGTCACTCTTTTAAACGTATCCAAGGATGTCTAGAACGATTCGATATCTGCCAACTTCTATTAAAAAAAAAAAATAATAATAACGAATGACCAAGCTTTATTCCAACCACCCAAATTCCCTAAGCCTGCCAGTGTGGCTCAATGGATTGAGCACCGTCCCACGCACCAAGAGGTCACCGGTTCGATTCCTGGTCAGGCACATCCGGCAGGGGCCAGGCTGCCCCCTCTCTGCAGCGCCTCCCCCAGCAGGCGGCTGCCCCCTGGTCTGGGAGTGCTGGAAGGAAAGCCACCTCGTCTCTTTGTTTGCTGCCTGGAGGCTTGTGTGACTCAGGCGAGTTCTGGGTGAGGTCTGAGCAGGGGGCAGAGCTCAGTCTTTCTCTTGTAAAGTGGGAGGAAGGCCGCTATGAAGGAGGGTGGGCCAGGGGAGGGGCCTGGGTCAGTACATATTTGGCCTTCGGTCATCTGTCCCTTCTGCTCACAGGCGTGACCTGGGGGATGGAGCAGAGATGGTTTGGAGGCATCCATTCCCTTCTTGCCTAGTTAGCTGCTCACCTTGCAGTCCTCAGCCCAGCCTCGCCTGACTCTCCAGCCCAGCGGCCATCACAGGGTGACCCCACGACCCAGGACAGACCTTTGGATCCAGAAAGGGGACACTTGGAGGATGGTGCACACCTGGGGGGTGACACTGGGCCCCATGCACACCTGGGCAGCTCTGGGCAGAGAGGGGCTGTGAGGACCGGCTGGCTCTACCCCGCATCCTGGCTGTGAGGCCTCGGGCAGGTTCTTACCCTCAGTCTTCCCATCTCTGAAATGGGTGGCCCTGAGAGGATGACGGGAGATAAAGCCTAAAGGAGCTGGCACCCACCTGCCTTTGCTCTTCTGAGCCAGCCCCGCCTCTGACATCACCCTGTGGGACCCTCCTAGCCCTTCAAGACCCGGGACGCTGGCCTTCCGAGGAGGAACGAGGCCATTCCTGGCCTCTGGCCTCGGGACGAGAGGCTCGCCCCGGCCCCGGCTGCCTGCTCGCTGACGCCCCACACGCCTGCCTCTAAGCCCGCGGTGCGGCTGTAAGCCGGGGCAGACCCTGCCTGCTATTCTGGGGTCTTCTTTCAACTATTTTGGCAAAGACCAAATGGCAGCGTCCTTTAAAATAGACGCTCCCGGCCCCGAGGTCATTTCTTGAGGACCAGGTCCGACTGGCCAGGCTTTCTCCCAGCCGCTCATGGAAGTCAAACCCAGACCCGGCACGCGGAGCTGTGACGAGGGTCCTGCCGAGGCGCCCACGGCAAACGTGGGGCCGAACCAAAGCGAAACCTGCCCACCCGCCAAGGTGCCTCTCGGGTTCACAGACCACCTTACTTTCGTGGTGAAAGCACAGGGCCGATGTGGGGAGGTGGCCATGAGGCCCGAGTGGATTAGAAGCGGCGGTGGCCAGGCCAGCTCCCCTGCAAGCCCGTCCATGCAGGTGCCTCTGGGGAGGAAAGTGTCCGCTCAGGACTTCCCAGAGAATGGCCCCTCCCTGCGGCCCAGCTTCTGAGCACCAGCCCTGATCCACGGGCCACGCCACCTGGGTCCCCACGGCCAGCGGAGCAAGAATCATTTGTGTCCTTCGATATCAGACGCATTAGGAATTCTGGTGCTACTTGACCTTTGACTAAAGATGCGAGACCGCCTTCCAACGCCCATCAACTTGCACCCTAGCGGTTTTGCTCAGTGGTTAGAGCGCCAACCCTTAGTCTGGCCAAGGGCACGTACCTCGGTTGCAGGCACCATCCCCTGCCCTGGTCGGGGTGCATGTGCAGGAGGCAAACAATCGGTGTGTCTCTCTCACATCAATGTTTTTCTCTCTGTCTTCCCCCCTCCCTTCCACGCTCTCTAAAACTCAGTGGAAAAAATATCCTTGGGTGGAGGGTAAAACAAAGACATTTTTTTTTTACGGCTCAGGTGTGCCACTTGCCCCCGGTACCTGAAACACTGGACATCCACTAAACTCACCGGGACCCCTTCCTTCAGCCGGAGGGCTTTCCCGGAATACCTCACCCGTCTCTCCACCCCCTCCCCACATTTTGCCCCGGGTCATCCCAATGGCCCTGCGGCAGGCGTAGGGCTCCGGATGAGACGGAGCCGCCCCACCGAAGGGACGTGCAGATGCCCCGCAAGGAGTGCCCACAGCGTGAGGGTGTAGAAGGGGAATCAGAGTCTGAGGGGGGCGAGGCATCTGGTCACCCCGAAGCTAAGGCTGGCGTGGGGGGGGAGGGTGACCTGGGCAGAGGTGGTGCAAAGCCCCGAGGGGGAGGGCAGGCAACCCAGGGGCACCGCGGGGCTTTGCGAGGCTGCTGGGCGGGTTTGGGGGGCACAGGGCTTGTGTTAAAGGTAGAGCTTTCTGCCAACACCGGTTTGGCTCAGTGGATAGAGCGTCAGCCTTCGGACTGAAGGGTCCCAGGTTCAATTCTGGTCAAGGGCATGTACTTTGGTTGCGGGCACATCCCCGGTGGGGGGGGGTGCAGGAGGCAGCTGGTCGATGTTTCTCTCTCATCGATGTTTCTAGCTCTCTATCCCTCTCCCTTCCTCTCTGTAAAAAAAAAAGAAAGAAAGAAAAAGAAAAAAAAGAAAAGAATCAATAACACACATATAAAAGGCAGGGCTCTTGAGCTGCTAACAGCGCCTTCCCGTGGGCCAAAGGCTCCCGCCCAGCTCCCAGCACCGGGCCAGGCCTGGGGCAGCGGAAAAGGTCTCACCCTTTCATCTGACCTTAAGCCAAACCTGCAGAGGTTTCCGGGCCCCCGATGGTCGTCGTCCTGGCTCCTCCCTCTGGTTCTGAGAGTCCCGCAGGTCAGGCTGGGCCTCGGGCCGGTCCTCGGCCAGTGGCCAGCCCGGCCTGCCGCTCCGGGCGTGCTGGAGGAACTGGACGGTGGCGGTGTGGCCACCCGCTGGGAAAAGGGGGCCACGGGGATCTCGTGAGCCTGGGAGAGGCCTTATCGGGGAGCCAAGAGGAGTGGCTGGAAATTGGGGAAGGTCCTTGCTGCCACGGGCTGGGGCAGGGCCCGCTGCTCTGGAAGGAGCCGGGGAAGACGTGTGCAGCCCATGGGGCCGCCCAGCCCCGGTCCCTACAAAGGACAGGTGTGGCTGCACCTGGAGAACGCCACGTCCAGGAACAGGCGGGAGCACACGGGTGTGCAGGGCCGTGGTGGACAGAGGGGTCACGTGGCCTCACTTCACCCCTGCCCACGCCGGCCTCCCCGAATCTGCGTGGCTGCCATTCTGCCCCTGTAGTCCCAGGAACAGCAGGCCGGGGTCCCCATCGCCGTGGCCCCTGACACACCCCACGGGCGTTGGCTTGTCTCCTGTAGACCCCGCAGGTCCTGGGGGCAGAGGAGTAAACTGAGCCATGCGGTCAGTCCTGTGCACCCAGGGGGATGGTCCCATGTCACTCAAGGAGCCGAGGTGGCCGTGCAAATCCTCCTGGAAACTGGGCTCCGTGCCATCAACATAACAGAAACCCTCTCGGACGGTGCAAATAACCAGACGTCAGCGCGGGACCTGGGAGCGAGGCGCCACACTCTAGTGAGTGGAGGGCAAACCACTGTCAGATGTCACCAAGAAATGGGAGCTCCAGCCCTGGCCGGTTTGGCTCCGTGGATTCAGAACATCGGTCTGCGGACTGGGGGGATCGCAGGTTTGATTCTGGTCAAGGGCATGCACCTTGGTTGCGGGCATATCCCCAGTGGGAGATGTTTCTCTCTCATTGATGTTTCTAACTCTCTACCCCTCTCCCTTGCTCTCTGAAAAAAAATAAAAAATAAAAAAAAAATCAATAAAACATATTTTTTTTAAAAAATGGGAACTCTGACTTCTACGTGAATTTTCCCTCGGCGGCTCCTGGGGTCCGCCCATCCCTAATCTGACGGCATTGCTTCTCAGTGAGTCCTCTTGACTGAATCCTTCCTTTTCGTAGACACATCACCTCCATTTTGCATCATTTCTGTCGCTGTGCTTTGCAGCTTGCTTCATTTCCCTGCTGCTCTGACCAGGGCCATGGAGCCAGGCTGGCTTTTGAACAAACTCAGCCGACCGACCGGGGCTGCGGGGCTGCGAGAGGATGTGAGCGCACTAATGGGAGACCTCTGGGGAGCCCCGCCCCGCTAACCCTTCGCTGCGTGACCCTGGGCAAGCCACGCACCCTCTCTGAGCCTCTGGCCCCTCCAGCCCTCCTGGTGGGGACCCCACAGAACCTGGGCGAGGAAGGCAAGACCCCTGTGGGAGGGTGGTTGGTGGTCTGAGCCCCTCCCTGGGCACTGTGGGCCACGTGGTGGCAGGGCCCAGGGTCCTCGTCAGCGTGGAAGCTCTGTGGCAGTGGGGAGCGGGCTTCCCGCTGCCCTCGGTCACCCCGGGCGCCCTCACCGCGTGACGCTGCTTCCCAGAACCCAGGGCCGGGCCGAGGACGGCTGTCCGGGCGGCCCCGGGGATGTTTGGATTCTCACAGGCCCTTGTGGTCCCAGGGGGCGGCGGAAGAGGATGCACCAGAAGCAGTGACCGTGGCGCTCGGGAGGGGCCCCGCTCGTCCATCTCGCTCACCCAGGCCAGAAATCCGGCAGCGGTAAGGCCCCCTGAGATGGCGGCCCTGATAGGCCCCGAGGGGAGGGGCTGCTTCCCCTGGCCGGGGCGCGGTCACGGTGAGTGGGCCCGCCACAATGCGGGAGGGAGGCCCCCGGGGCCCGGGCCCGGGCGGCGGCTCCTGAGAGACGCGGGGAAGCAATCTGATCTGGCCGTGGCCTCCGTGACCCTCCCGGCTCCCCGCGCCCCACGGGGAAGAGATCCGCTGGCCTCGCTGGGCCTCCAGACCTGGTTTCCCTGCACCGTCCCCCGAAGGGCAGCCGGCCTGGCTTGTAGGACTTCATCCCTTCCATCCTCCCCTGCAAAGCCCATCACCCCTTCTCTGTGAGGCCGAGGTCGGCTCAGAGGCAGCCATTTCGGAGGCTGTTCAGCCCCTGCACACCCTCCCCATTGGCATTAGAAGCCCCTGCCCCGGCCCCAGAGTCCGGTGTGGGCACCTCCTTCTGCCCCCTGCCCCCTGCCCCCGGGCACAACGGCAGCTCCTAAGTGCAAGGGGCAAGCCCTCACTGAATATTCACTTGCCGAACGAACAGATGAGTGAATGAATCGTTTGCAAACATACGAGACTTTTGTTTTCGTGGAGGAAGCACACCCGCCATGTTCCCACACTGTCACGTGGTCTCTGGAGCCGGCGTGGCTTCGGAGGTTGACTTAACCACTCGGCTCTGTCTCCCACGTCCGGCGGCCTCCGGGTTCTTCCTTTCCATCATAAACAACGCGGCGAGGAACATCTCTGTGCGTAAACACTGGCCTCTGTGTTTGGGATGTGGTCGGTCTTCAGGCCAAGGGTTTGGGCAGCAACCTGGCCAGTGTGTGCTGACAGCAGTACGCCGGGGCTGTCCCTTTCACCACGTCCTCACCAGCTCTGGGGCAGTCGGCGTGTTGTTTTGTGGTGTTCCTTTCCTGCAGGACTCATCTGAGAGGCGAGCAATGGTATCGGACTTTGATTTTGTTCATTAATAAACTCTTTAAAAAAAAAAATATATATATATTTTTATTGATTTCCGAGAGGAAGAGAGAGGGAGACAGAGATAGAAACATCAGCGATGAGAGAGAACCATGGGTCAGCTGCACGCCCCACAATGGGGATCGAGCCCATCACCTGGGCATGTGTCCTTGACCAGAATCGAACCCAGGACCCTTCAGCCTGCAAGCTGATGTGCTCTATCCACTGAGCCAAACCGGCGAGGGCCATGAGTAAACGCTTAATGTTATCATCGTTTTAGATTCGTAGAAAAGTTACGGAAGAGTGCAGAGTCGTGTGTACCCCCCACTCCACCTCCCCTGTTAGCAACGCCTTGCGTTGAGTGTGGGACATTTTTGTTCCAACCAGTGAGCCTCTATTACTGCGAGCCAATGGCTGCGCTTTAAGCAGACTTCCTTTGTTTAGGGCGACTGTCCCTTTTCCTGTTCCAGGACCCCGTCCGGAACCACATTCAACTGTCCTGTCCCCTGAGGCTCCACTTACTGTGACCGTTTCTCTGACTTGGCCTGCTTGGATGACCTTTGATTGTGGGTTTTGATTCCCGTGCCTCTGATGACCTCCAGGCTGACCACGTCTCCATGAGTGGCTGAGCGGCTCCTCCAAGGCCTCGGTACCTCACAGGGTCCAGCCGGCTTTCCTGGAAGTCCCAGTGATGGCCACTGTCCACAGGAGCCCGCTCCCTACACACGTTCTCCTTCTCACGCGGGTATCGAGTCATGTTACTTGCTCATGTGCTTGGGAGGAGATGGGCGCCCGGGCTTAGTAGGAGGTGCCCATTTGAGTGCCCCCCCCACCCCCCAGAGAACCCTGTGAGAGACACTCGGGCGAGAAGGGCCAGGTCGGCATCTGGGAGCCTGGGGTCCTGTAGGAGGTGCTGCTGAGAGGATGAGGCTGGGATTGTGGTCCTAGTTGAAGAGAAAGGAGGTGACCCCTGTTGGGGTGGGGGGGTGGGGGGAAGCACCACAGTCAGTGCCAGGACCCTCCCTGTGCCCCCGCTCATGCCTTACCACAAGGGACCTGAGCCTCAGTCTCCCCATCTGCAAAATGGGGATCATGATGGCCAGCCTTGCAGAGGGACTGGGAGAATCCATAGTGATTATGGGGGGGGGGGTGAAAAGCAAAGTGCTTTATGTATTATCTTAGTGTGAGTCACTGATGGGGATGTCCCTTTAAGGCAGGGCTCACCTGGAGGGCTTGTAAGCACACAGGTGGCTGGGCCCGTCCCGGGCTCTGGCTGGGCAGGTGTGCAGGGACTCGGAAACACACTTTTAGCCCAATCCCGGGTCAGATTAGCACATTGTGAGAACCACGGGTTTAAATCAAGGGCCCTGAGACCAAAACATGATGTGATCTCCCCCTTATGACAACCTGAGCCCACGGCCAGCAGGGCCCCAGAGCCAGGCCCTGAATGCGGGCTCCGCCCCTCGGAAGCGGTGTGACCTTGGACAAGACGCCTCCCTTCACTGAGCCCTGGGTCCTCGTCTATCACACAGGCGGGAATGGGAATCCGACCCAGGTTGCTGATGGGGAGAGCAGTCACGGTGACCGGGTGCGAGCTGGGCAAGGGCCCAACACATTTCTCATCCTCCCCTTCCTCTCCCATCCTCACCGCTACAGGTAAGCACGTTCTCAGCAGGGGAAGCAGCTTTTCGTGTCCTGGCCCTTCAGCAAGAGCGGGAGCCTGCTGCATACCCAGGCCTTGCCATGCTCCGGCCCCTGTGCCTGGGAGAGAGCCCTCTGCCCTCCATGCGTCACCCTAGGCGGGGATGTTGGGGTGGTCGTCATGGTTCTGTCCCCTCAGGCTTAGCCAATCCTGAGCTGATGGCCGGCTCCTCTCCTCCTGCCTGGCCCAAGGTGACCCAGCAGGCGCTGTGAGCATGCCACCACCCACCACCCACCACCCACTGGATTGGGCAGAGCAGGTCCTCAGTCAGCAAGGTCCATCTGGGGCTTGTCCTGAGGTCGCTGCCATCTGCTGGTAAGACTGGGTATTGCAGGCAGGGGTTCTCTTCCAGACCCTTTGGGAGGACTCAGCCCCCATCTCCTGTCTCCCGCTTGTCCCCAAAGCCTGGGAGGTAGGGGGGAAGGGGGAGGGGGGGAGAGGAAGAGAGAGGAGGGGGGAAGTGCGACCAGTTTCACCACACCCAAAGAAAGACTTTCAGACATGGCTGTGACAAGGACATGCATTGAGATATAATCTTCCGACCATACAGTGCACCCACGGAGGGCGTACAACTCATTGGGTTTATATTCAGAGCCTCATTCAGCAGCATCATATCCGTGTTAGAACATTCTCATCATTGCCATTGTCAGTCTCCCTGCAGCCCCTGGCAACCCCCAATCCCCTTTCTGTCTCTATGGATTTCCCAATTCTGGACATTTTATAAAAACAGAATCATTGAGCCTTCAGTCAGCATCATGTTTTCAGGGTTCGTCGTGTGGCAGGATGCACTGGCATGCCTGCAGGCTTGTGGCCGGGGAATGGTGCCTGGAGGGAGCACTCTGCTGCTCTGCTCGCCAGTGATGGACAGCTGTCTTCATCCTCTGGACGCTGTGCATGGTGCTGCCATGAGCACGCGTGCGCAGGTTTTTGCGTGGACATGGTTCCCGTTCTCATGGGCATGTGCCCAGGAGTGGCATTGCTGGGTAACATTTTGCAAAACTTCCATGCTGTTTCCGGAAACGGCTGCACCACTGTGTGGCCCCTCTCCCCGCCGTCCCCTGTCCCGCCTGCCCTGGGTCCCACGTAGGTGGTGGTGCAAGTGTTGGAGCCCGAGTGACCTTAGGACCAACCCCGACATGCCCCTCGTTAGCTGTGAGACCTTAAGAAAAGGGTTGGATCTCTCTGAGCCTGCCTTCTCACCTGTATGGGGTAGTGGCAGGGAGTCGCAGCTGCCCTCCGTGTGTCTGCCCACATCCCGGGGCCCTCGCGGGCCAGTGCACGTGGACCCCAGAGCTTCCCGCCACAGGACCCGTTCTTGCCCCAGGGGAGTGGGCCTGGGGTTCGAGGAGGGACTGTCTCTATGAGCAAGCTTCCGCCAAAGGCAGGTGTGGTTTGGAGGGTGAACAGGCCAGGTGCCGCCCCCCGCCCCAAGGTGGGTGATTGGTGGGCACCTGCAGGGACTGTACAATTAACCAGATAATTATAGATCGCGTTGGGATCTGCAAACAAAATAACAAAGCATTGTGAGGGAAAAAAATCGAGGGGACCCGATTTTGACAGGACAGTCACAGGTCTCTCTGAGGAGGGGCCCCGAGAAGTGGAGGTGGACAAGCAGCGGGCCGGGTGACGCGTAGAGGGCAGAATGGCCCGGTAGGGGCATGTGCAGAGGTCCTGGGGCAGGGCAGGGCTTGGGAGGGGGAGGCAGGGGTGCCTGGCGGAGAGGCCACTCCTGGAAAAATCACCGAGGCTGGCCAAGTGCTTGGAGGGCCTGCCTGCTCTCCTGAGACAAGAGTCGGAGCGTTCACAGGAACTTGGGGTGAGAAGCATGGAGGAAGGAGGTCAGAGAGGAAGGTCTTATAAAGAAACAGGAAGCCCATCCTAAGGACCGAAGAGCCAGGGCAGGTTTCCCTGACAGCCCCTCCTCCTCACACATTCAGCCAGCGCCCCCGGGGCTCAGGGAGGGCCGTCTTCCTGGGAGAGCCCAGGAGGCCCACCTCGCTGGGTCTGGGAGGCCTGGCCTGGTGAGGTGCTCTGTTCTCTGAGAGCATGGTGGGCAAGGGGCCATCAAGCCTGTGCCAGCCCCATGGAGACCCTAACTCCAAGGCCTGTGACCCTAAACACCTCTCACCTCGAAGCCAGTTCTGTCTCTGCCCCATCTCCCCTGACCTTGTCCCCAGCCCTTCAGCCTGGCCCTTCCCATGTCCGGGGTCCGCTCTGAATGCAGGTGAGGATGTTGTCAGATTGTCATGGGGGGGGGGGGGCTGGCTGGCCACAGGCACTGGTTCTCAAGAACAGGGGCTTGAGCCCAGCCAGTGTGGCTCAGTGGTTGAGTGTCAACCTATCACCCAGGGAACCAGGAAGTCACGGTCCGATCCCCGGTCAGGGCACCCGCCCAGGTTTCGGCTTCGATCACCAGTAGGGGTAGTGTAGGAGGCAGCTGATCAATGATTCTCTCTCAGCATTGATATTTCTATCTCTCCCTCCCTCTGCCTTCCTCTCTGATATCAATAGAAATGTATTTTAAAAATCAAATAAAATAAAGATCAGGGTCTTGACTGCTGATGTCCCCTTTGTTCTCATTAACAGGGAGCTGGCCCAGTTTTTCCTGAATTTCTCCAGGTCACTGCTCCCAACCTGCGCTCTCAGAGCTGTGTCCCCGGAGGTTGCGAGCTCCTCAGAGGCAAGGCTAAGCTCTGCTACCTGTGCAGCCACCTGCCCAGCAGAAGGTCTGGTGGAGGCTAGAGGAGTGGATGGCTGGGTGGGTGGATGATAGATGGATGGATGTATGGATGTATGGAGGGATGGATGGGTAGATGGATAGATGGATGGATGTATGGATGTATGGAGGGATGGGTGGGTAGATGGATAGATGGATGGATGTATGGATGTATGGAGGGATGGATGGGTAGATGGATAGATGGATGGATGTATGGATGTATGGAGGGATGGGTGGGTAGATGGATAGATGGATGGATGTATGGATGTATGGAGGGATGGGTGGGTAGATGGATAGATGGATGGATGTATGGATGTATGGAGGGATGGATGGGTAGATGGATAGATGGATGGATGTATGGATGTATGGAGGGATGGATGGGTAGATGGATAGATGGATGGATGTATGGATGTATGGAGGGATGGGTGGGTAGATGGATAGATGGTTGAGTGTATGGATAGATGATAGAGATGGATGGATGGATGGGTGGATGGATAGATGATAAGAGATGGATGGATGGATGGATGGGTGGATAGATGGACGGACAGTTGGATGGATGGAGAATTACGGTGCCATTCTCCTGAATTGTACAAAAAGCAGATAAATGTATTTATTTATCAATGACAATACATGAGTTTTTGAAATCTCTAACTTGAAAATAACCTTCCCAAGGCATGCGATTTCCAAGAAATTCCCAGCGTGCCTTGGGTACGCCCTGTGTGCCATGACTTCCCGCTGACGCCACCTCTGAGCTCCACAGGGGAGAGCACCCAGGACAGGCACCCTGAGGAGGCACACTGCTCCGTGCACGTCCCTGACCTTTCTGGGAAGAGCGACGCCAGCCCTCCCCCCATCCACTCCCGGCTCTTCCTTACGGACCGGACCGTTCCACGACGGAGTCTCTCAGCCGATCCTGGCGACCACTGTGGGAACCCATTGACAGATGGGGAAACTGAGGGTGAGGAGAGACAGAGGCTGGTCCTGGGCTCTCGCGACCAATTGTGGCAGAACAGACGTAGCCGAGGCTGTGTCTGTGTCCAGCACTGGGCTGCGTCTCTCCCCACCAGGCAGCCCGGCTCCCGGCTCCCGCTCCGAGGTGTGGGCTGCAGCCTGGCGGGGGGCTCGGCTCCGTGTGGGCCGCCCTGGTCGTCCAGCTGTTGCAGCCTGAGGGGGGACGGGGTCAGCGCCAGGCACTATATCTGGCTCAGCCCTGGAATGCGACCCCGGCAAGGTCACCCTCCGATGGGTGGGCGCTAAGTATAGAGCCGCTTGCTCATCTTTCCGGGTCCTCAGCCCCCAGGGAGGCAGGAGGCCTCTGAACCCACGGAGGGGTTCAAAGGCCCGCGCACAGCAGCTGAAGCCCCGTCACCCGGGCTGGTCCTCCTCCCTCATCAGAGGGGCCCCCCGGGCTGGGGCTCAGGGGCCGGGCCCTGGGTCCCAGCTTCACACAGGCACGGCCGCCCTTTCGGGGGGGACAGGTGGGGAGTGGGCCGGGTCAGGGCGAGCAGAGTGGCCACCTGGCCGCCTGTCCTTGCCAGCTCTGCGAAGTCAGGGTGGCGGCTGGCCAGCCCTGAGCGGCTCCGGTGTTTCACTCAGCACCGTTAATCGAGCACCTCGGACCCTTCGATCTGTCTACTTCTACGCAGAAGGCACCCGACTCCCGGAACTGAGATGTCACCGTGTTTTTATTGTTGTGCAACCACCAGTCACTTCTTCACCTTCCCAAATGGACACTCCGTCCCCATGGACACACCCCTCCTTCCTTCCCCGCCCCAGCCCATCTATGAACTTGGCTCCTCTTGGGCCCTCCTCTGCGTGGACTCACACAGGATTTGTCCTTCGTGACCGGCTCATTGGACGTCAAACGTCCTCACGGTTCCCCCACCTGCAGCAGGTCCGCGCTCCCTTCCTTCCTAAGGCTGGGTGACGTTCCATCGTGTGGACGGACCACATCCTGCTCGTCCGTCCGCCCACGGGTGGACGTGGTCTGTTTCCGCCTTTTGGTTCTTGGGAACAGGCCTGCTACGCACGTGGGCGCGCACGCCTGCGGGACTCCGGCGGACGCCGCCGCCGCTCCAGGCCAAGGCCGAGGCGCAGGGCGGTCTGGAGGAGCGTCGGAGCAGGCGCTCACAGCTGTCCTCGCCATGCAGGGCTTTGGTGGGATTTTACACAAAGCACACCCCTCTTCCTCTTCCTCACACGCCTGCGCCATACATCCACATACAACCAGATCACACAGACACACGCACACTCGTGTGTGTGCACACACAGATGCCTGCAGACAGGCCCTGAGGTCACGGACACGTGCCCCAGGTGCATCAACCTTCCCTTCCATCCATCGTGTGCCCTTCAGCTCTGAGCCGGGGGACCGAGTGCCTCTGGGACCCTGCTGCTCCGCACAGTCTCACACCCGAAAGCGGCCGTCCTCACAAGCGAACGCGTTCGTGTAAAAACCGCCTGTGATCTACTGCATAAAAGGAAGAGCAAAACACTTTAATGTTCCAGTTACACATCCCCCCCCAGCGGCTCTTCGGGAGCCTCCTCGGAGCCAAGACCCCGCCCTCAGCTGCTCTTCCCGGCCGGTGGGGGCCCCTGGTCAGCACAGACCCACGAGTGTCTTCTTCACAGCAGTTCCTCTCCTGGGCCCCTGCTCGGCCCCATCGTCCTGACTGGACGGGCGCTGGTCGGAGAGGATCAGCAGCAGTAGCGGGGACAGCCGCTTGCGGAAAGCTGCCCGGCCGGCATGGCCAGCTCTGATGGACGGCAGCAGCTCAGCCACGGGCTGGTCCACACCGGCCACGGCCGGCCGTGAGCTCGGCGCCCAGGCGCGGGGCCTCCGCTCCGCCCGCCCGCCGGGCAGCTAGGCGAGGCCTCCCCGGTGCCGCTGCTGCCGCCGCCGCCGCCGCCGCCGCCGCCGCCCCGGGGACTGGGTGCCCTTGCCGGGCGGCCTGGGCAGGCCCCCGTGGAGCCCGGCCCCGCCCTGGAGCAGCCGCACCATCTCGTGGTCCTTGTGGTCCAGCACGCGGGGCAGGAACAGGGAGGACTTCTGGGTGCGGCGGGTCTTGAAGCCCCTGCGGGGCCGGCCCTTGCCGTTGACCGACACGTACCACAGTCTCTCGGCGCTGGGCTGGTGCCGGGCCCCCGGCCCGCTGGGCGCCGTCCGGTAGAGCCGGGAGGCGTACGTGTTGTAGCCCAGCTCGTGGATCCGCTCCACAAACTCGCACTCGGCGTTGTAGGTCTCCTGCGGGTTTGGGCGAGACGCCTCGGTCAGTGGCCCCGGGGCCGCACGGACACGGGGGGGTCAGGGTCCCAGGGACAGCTACTCAGCCTGCCCAGGCCCGAGCACGGCGGCCCTCCACAGCTGTGCCAAGGCTGTGCCTGCCGCCCGGCGTGCCCTTCCTCCTCCCACCTGTGTCTGGTGAACTTGGCCTTCGGGATCGGCTCAGGGCCTCTTCCTTGGCCAAGGTTTCCTGAGCACCTTGGGGGGAGGGGCTCTCTCTCCCTGTCTCCCCTCCTGAGCCCCAGCCTCCCTCAGCCTCCACAGTGCTAACCCTGGAGGGTGTCCCCAGCACAGGGCCAGCAGGGACAGGGCCTGCCCGACCCCTCCGCCGCCCTGTCTGCAGGCAGCACGGGCGTGAGCAGGACTGACCATCTGGACGGCGGAAGGGGAGGGCGCCCCAGAAGGAACAGCACAAACGAGAAAGAAGGAAGAACGCCTGAGACAGGAAGGGAAGGGAGCACAGCCGGGTTCTCCCTGCAAGGCTGAGCCTGGACCCCAGCCTTGGGCCTGGGCCTGGGCCTGAGGAAACCGCTGGCCTGGCCTCTGTCCCTGCCCCCACGGGTGGAAGGAGGGACGACACGCACGGAGCGGGAGCCAGGAGCCCAGCGGGGCCAGCGCTCCAACTCGCAGGTGCTGCTCTCAGGGCCACGGAGGCGCTGCCCCCACACCAGGGTGGGAAGGAGGTTGACGTTGTCGGCGGGATGCAGAGACCCACGTCAGCATGGGACAGGGCGGGGTGTGGGGCGGGAGTCCCTGTCCTCTGGGAGGCAGGCATCTGGAGGGTCGGAGGGGAAAACTCGGAATTGAAGGAGCTTTCACCAGTGTCCCCCCAGGCACCCTGCGGGATCTCCCAGGTGTGTGTGTGTGTGCGCCTCATGCTGACTCAGTGGAGGTTTCCGTCCCATCTGCAGGCGGGTGGGCATGCCAAGGCCCCCCCCATTTCTCCCCCCGCCACCAGGGCTTCCCTCCCTGAACCGTGCCAAGGGGAAGGGCTGGGGGTAGGCAAAGGTGGGCAG
Source organism: Nyctalus aviator (assembly GCA_036971965.1). NCBI lineage: Eukaryota > Metazoa > Chordata > Mammalia > Chiroptera > Vespertilionidae > Nyctalus > Nyctalus aviator. Next base: position 6,534,457 of record CM072929.1, on the reverse strand, counting down.
AAGGACCTGGCCTCTCCCCTGAGACTGGCCACTCAGCAGGAGCAAGAGAGCCTTGGGGTCCGCCTCTGAGAGCAGGTGACCTGCAAGCCCATTCTCAGGGGCCTCGGGCTGACGGGGGCCAGAAGGACTCGGGAAGCAAGGTGTTTAAGCATCAACACCTCTTTCCCGATGGCTTGGAGATGGGGGGCGGGAGGGGGGGAAGGGGTGTGGCTGAATGGGGGGGGGACACCTCTCCCCATACGCCTGGCCCCTCTCTGTTCTTCCACCTACAAGTGGGGGCTCAGGACTCAGAGCTCAGTGGCAGCCTCCACGCTGTACAGCTGTGAGGGCGGCTGCACTGCAGAGAGACCCTCAGCGGGACCGGACACAGTGCGGCCCACAGCACGGGCCTGTGCGGGAAGGGGTGAATGCTGGACGGAGGGAGCAGGGAGGAGGGACAGGCGGGTGGATGAATGAGTGGATAGGTAAGTGGGTGGATGTGGATAGATGGGTCGATGGACAGAGGCCTGGAAGAGGGGGCGAGGCTGGAGGCCAGTCGCCCCGTCCCCAGGCTGCGATGGTCCCGGTGGGAGGTGATGAGGCCTGAGACAGGAGGGCGGCAGCACAGGCAGGGGAGGTGAGGGGAAGGGATGGAGATCTGGAGGTCTCGTCTAGGACGAGAGGGACTGGAGGTGAGACTGAGAGAGAAAGGAATCCCCCCCGACTCCCTGGGCTGAGAGGGTGGCTCGTAGGGGAGTGAGGGGAGCTGCGGCGTCCAGCTGGGGGGTGCTGCCCTCTGCCAGGGCCTCTGAGCCACCAGGGCTTACAGGGGTGACCTCTAGCTCAGAAAGAATCAGGGGCAGGGAAGTGTTGAGCTGGCCTAGGGAGGGGACCGGCAGGCCGATGGCGAAGACGAGGGGCCCGGACAGGCAGCAGGGCAGTGGGCTGACTGGAGGCGCCTCGGATGGGGACACGCGTTGGCGGTGCCAGGGCGGCGCCTGGCTGCCGGGCGGGGAGATCTCTCCTGCCCGTGCTCTGCAAAGCCCCACCTGCTTCCACTGGACCTCCTGGCCGTGCCTGCGGGGAGACCCTCTCTCCCTCCTCCTCCTTTCCCAAAGACAACGCCATGACACGTGGGGACAGACGCCACAGTGGGCTCTGACCGCCCGGGCTCACTCAGGCCAGGCTTGGTTCTGCCTCCAAAGCCCAGGGCATGGGCTGCCCAGGAAAGAGACGGCAGTAGCCTTCGATTCAGCCTTCCCTGCCCCACTCCGTGGATGTCACCAGCGTGGACGGAGGCCCTCAGAGGTCAGACCTGCCTGCACCATCCCTGCCGGCCAGCGAGACCTCCTCCCTGGCGCCCCCGCTCTGTGCGGTACAGGCCCGAGTCCTTTCGAGACCAGAAAGTCAGTCCCACCCACGGGGGGCACCGAGCCCCAGGGCATGGAAAGCCACGCTCCACTCCCTCGGGGCAAAGGCAGCCGGGCTAGGGGCACGTGCTGCAAACCACAGCCGCTGGGTGAGAAGGGCTGGGCACCGAGGTCCCTCCTCCCGGACACGCCCCTAGCCCGCGCCCCGCTGGGCCAGAGCGCCCGGCTTCTGCCTTTCCCCCGCAGCAGAACGGTGACACATGAGCGATGGAATAATGGGCCTAGAGGCGGGTTTTCCTGCCATTCTTCTGCCCGGCGCTGCGCCTGGCGGCACAAGGGGCAGGAAGTGGTGGTGTGTTTCCCTCCTGAGCGCCCGATGGAGGGAGACAACCTCGTGGAGATGGTCCTGGGGCTGCGTTGCCTAGGCGACGTGCGGACGGAAAACCTCTCATTGCCCAGGAAGGTATCGGCCGAATTGCATGTAATGACTAGTTGGCGGGAGCAAATCTCCTGGTTCCATGTACTTTGCTCCGTGCGTCCCCCGCACCCGCCCTTGGGGAAGGACATGCCAAGGCCCACAGAGTCCCAGGCGGTGGACACACTGGGTCCCCGCGGGTGTGCCTGGGACCCGGGTCCAGTCTCCCTTCCTCTGGGTTCCCTCCCAAGAGCTAGCCGCTCGGCCTCCCGCCTTTGGGGAGAACTGGCCTCCACACCAGCGGCCGGCGGCTCCCTCTGGGCCCACCCCCCGGGGAGACCGGACTCACCGATGCGTAGAGCCGCCCCCTCTTGTTCATGGCCAGGTACCGTCCGGAGAAGAGCCCCTTGATGGCCACAATGCCCACCTCCACCGCCGTTATCTCCAGGATGCCTGAGGGGGGGGGGGTTGGGAAGGTTCAGCACCCCCTCTGCCTCCCAAGCGGCACAGAGGGGAGGGGCCAGGGCCGCCAGCCTTGCCCGAGGCTGCAGCACCCGCCCCCCCAGGAGGGGGACTTTGGGAGTTCAGGGGAGAGGCATGACTGGGCGGGAGGTGAAAGGGGGGGCACCAGGGAAGGGGCTCCAAGGAGAAGAATTCAAACCTGGAGTCAGGGGAAAGGGGCAGAGGGGGCGGGAGAACAAAGCTACCATCGCCACACACTGACTCCAGGCCTCCGAGGGCCCGGGAACAGCCCTGCCCGCTGGCTTCCTACGACTGCTGGGCCCCGTGACCCGCCCGAGACGCGTACAGGCGTCTGAGCCCGAATTCAAACTGGGCTGCAGACGCAGCTCCCCTGCCTGGACCGCGGTGCCCTGGGTTCCCGCATTGGAAAGCAGGACGCCTTGAGTGAAGCGGGTTCATCATATAATCCCAACAACACCTTAGGGTGCCGCCTAAACCCGCTGGCCTTGGCCCGGGCAGGAGTACCTGTCCCATGGGGTCGGAGGGGCACAGAGGCTGGGTTAGACCGGAAGCCACAAAGGGACCCGGGCTGGCTCCCCGCTGCCCTCGGTGTGTAAGACAGTTTAACTCGCGCCTAAGCGCTCTTCTGGACACGGGGGCGCTTTTCCTTGTGGGGAGGGGCAGCAAAGGCAGGGGGGGGGCGGGCATTGTCCCGAATGTGTCCATGGGGGCTGGGAGCGGAGGGTACCCTCTCCAGGGGGCCCAGCTCGTGACCAGGCCCCCGGCCCCCAGCAGGGACCGCAGAGCAGCCCCGGGACGCGGGAGGGAGCGCCTGGGCGGGAGCGCGCGGGCGTGCAGGCTGCTCTGCGCGGATGAGCGGCGTTGGGACCAGAGAGACGCCGCCTGGGTGTTACCCCCACGGAGCTGGATGCTCTGAGATCGGAAGCGGAGCCGGGGCTTAGCGGGAGCTGGGGGCTTGGCGAGAACTGGGGTGTCCTTGCGAGGCGGGCACGGCACCCCCCGAAAACGCCCTCGCGGGGCTGCGGCTTCCCCGAGGAAGCAGCGGTTTGCCGCCGCCGCCCGGACCCACGGAGCCACTCCCTCCGCCCCCCACGCCCGGCAGGAGGCCTCGGCCGCCCTCCCACGCTCCCCGCCTCGGCCCCACTAGGCCCCGGGCCGGGGTCTTGGGCTCCCCGCCGGGCGCACCGCGGCGGCTCCCTGGCTTTGCGCTCCCCGCGGGAGGGACTCGGCCCGGTGACCGGAGGGGCCCAGCCCGGCAGCCTCGCCCGGTTCTGGCTGCGGACCCTCCAGGCGGATGACCCTCGGGGCTCCCAACCCGGACCCCGAGGCCCTGGCGGTCGCTCGGTGGTCAGGGACGGAGGCTCGGAGGCTGCAGGTTCCACCCGGGAAAGGGTCCAGCGGGGGCGGCCCGGGAGCCGGCCACTCTCGTGGGGCGGCAGGGAGGATGCGCGCCCCGAGACCGGCAGCAGGAGGAGAGGCCGTCAGAACCATCCAGAGGACGGTACATGTCCCTCCCGGTGCTTTTCCTCCGGGAAACTCAGAGAGCGCCAACGTGCCCGGCCACCGGATTCGGCCAAGCGGGGGCCCCGGGCCGCCTGCTGCGCGCCCCTCCGACCAGCGGGCGGGCCGGGCGACAGGGCTGGTCCACGAGAGGCAGCCGCCCTGGCCCTCGGAGGTCGCGAGCCCCACCGCATCCCACCCCCACCGCCCCCTCAAGCTCTTCTTCCGGGCCCGGCGCGGGGCTCCGGCCGCGGGGAGCGCTTCCCTCCCCGGCACCCCTTCCGGGCGGCACCCTTCGAGCGCCGCCGCCCCTGCCCGCGCGCCCCTCCCGCCCTCCGCGGGGCCGGCGGCGGCGCGGGCCGCACTCACTGTGGGCGCTGTGCTCCAGGCTGCCGTTGACGCGGCCGCTCGGGAGCAGCTGGAGGTGGAACTTGGTGGCGCAGTAGAGCTTGCGGCGCCGCGGGGCCCCGCCGAGGTGCTCGTAGACGCCGCCGCGGCCGCCCGCATCGCGCCGCAGCCGCGCGCCGGGCCCCGCCGGCCAGCCGGGCTCCAGCAGGCTGAGCAGCAGCAGCCAGATCAGGCCCATCGCGGCATCGCGCCCGCCCCGCGGCGGCGGCGGCTGCAGGCGAGCGCGGCTCCCATGGAGGGGGCGGCGGCGGGCCGGGCTGGGCGCGCGGGGCCGGCTCCCTCCCGCGCCCGGCGCTGCGGACTCGGGCTCGGCCGCAGCGAGGGGAGGGAGGGGAGGGGAGGGGGGAGGAGGGGCGGGAGGGGTGAGGAGAGGGGGGCTGTCGTGGGGAGAGACAGGGAGAGAGAGAGAGAGGGAGAGGGAGAGAGAGGGGCAGGAGAGAGAATGGATCTCCTCTAATTTTCACCCAGGCTCGGGTGAAATTTCCGTTGCTGCGCAAAACGCTGTAAGAAAAGACGGGGGTACGGCAACAAAAGGGCGACGTGGTCCCCCGGGCGGAGGCGCGGGAGGGGCGGGAGGCCGCGCGGGTGGGGGGCCCGGCGGGCGCGGGGTCCGGGCCGGCGCCGCCCGCGCGCACTCGCCCCCGCGCACCGCCGCCGCCGTCGAGCACGGCTCCGCTCCGCCGCGCGCCCCGCGCCCCCGCCGCGCCCGCCGCGCTCCGCGAGGTCCCTCCCCCGCGCCGCCCCCGCCCCCGGACCAATTACGCCTCCGAAAATTATAGACCGGGGCCTGGAGGCGGCCGCCCCGGGCCCCGCCGCCCCCGCCCGCCCCCCGTCAATCCCCGGCACAATGGGGCGCCGCCTAGGACTGCGGTCCGCGGAAGCGACTCGCGGGGAAGTGGCGCGGACAGACGCCCATCGGAGGCGGCGCACAAGGCGGGGGCGCGGGGCGCGGTGCTGGGGGGCGCGTGGGGAGCCCCGGGCCTGTGTCTGCGCCCGCCCGTCCGGGAGCTCCGCCGCAGCGCGGTCCCAGGCGGCCCACGGGCGCGGCCCGGCCGGCAGAGAGACGCTTTATCCTGTTTCGCACCCCACCCATCAGATCCGGAAGCGAAGGTTTTCGCACGTGGGGTGGGGGTGGGGGGGTCTCAGAGGGTCTGGTCCCGGGGCCTGGCCGGAGAGGGGGCTGGGAAGGAGAGCAGAGAGCTGGAGAAAGGGGCCGAGAGGCAGAGCAAGAGAGAGACAGCGCAGAGAGAAAGGGAGCAGGAGAGAGGGACAGAGACCAAGAAGTAGACATGGAGACTGAGACCAGGGAGGGGTCCCCAGAGAAAAGCAGGGGAGGGGCAGTGGCCTCAGAGAAGGGAGAGGAGAGAAGAGAGGGGTGGCCGGAGGAGAGGGTACGGAGGCCCCTGCCTGGTGGGGTCAGGGGCAGCAGGGTAGATGCCCCCGATGGCCCTTAGACTGTGTGTGGGACTCTCGCCCCTTGGAACCCCAGTGAAGAGGGGCTGTGGATAGAGTGCTGGGCAAAGCCACACCCTCACACCCTTCTCAGTTCCCCTGGCCTCTGTTCCCCACAGCCCTCTGGCCTCTGCCCCCCCCCCCCCACACACACAGTCCCCTGGCCTCTGCCCCCCCACCAAAGCTCCCTGGCCTCTGTCCCCCCACAGTCCCCTGGCCTCTGTCCCCCCATAGGCCCTGGCCAGCGGACAGCAGATACTGACACAGAAGCTCAAGCAAGGGGCTTGTTCCATGGCAAGGGGGCGGGACAGGCAGGGATGGGGACAGACCCTGTGAGATCTCTCGTGGACTAGCCACAGTCTTAGCTCCAGGTTCAGGGCTTCTGGAATGACCCATCTCATCCACCTGCATCAGGATTTGGGATCTTGGCCCTGCCCAAGGGAGGGGCAGGCTTGCAGGGCAAGGGGACCCCCTGAGCTGCAGGAGCTGCCGCACCCCACATTTCTCACAGTGTGGCCTCACACAAGGTGCCCTCAGTGAGCCCACCCTGGAATGGTCAGTGCCAAGGGCCCTGGGGGTGCCACCCGGTACCTCAGTTCCTGGGGAGGCCAGGCTCTGTCTGCCACCAGAAGGGTCTAAAGACCAGGCCACCGATGGCTAGAGGCCCAGACTCCTGGAGCCTGTTTTGCTGGGGACAGAGGACAGACCCAGGGACAGAGCTGGCAGGGGACTGGCCCGTCCACCCACAGAGCTGGCCTGAGCCTGGGTTTCCTGTGAGAGCACAGAGGGGCACGGCGAGGGCTGGGGCGCCCTCCGGCCGTCAGCGCTGCTCTGCTCTGGACTCAGGCAGCTCTGCTCTGGACTCAGGCAGGTCCCTCCGGAGGCGGCGTCCGTGTGAAGAAGCGAGAAGAGAGGGAGAATGGGCCTGGGGTCCAGAGAGAGACTCGGTTTCGGAGGGTGAAGCAGGCAAGACCTGCGGGGTCAGGGGGAGGGCAGGATTCCCGACCGCCTTTGCTGTGTAGGCCTCAGCCTCCTCCCCTGGACTCCCCTCGGGAAGATGGGGAGGAGCCAGAAAATTCTATGGCAGAAGCTCAGGGTTTGCAGCTTCACTCCACTGCCCGTTGTGGTCAGCCGTGGGGACCCCCAAGTGGACCTGCCCCCGGAACCGGGAGAGGGGCTTCCGTGGAGCGGGGTGGCGGGAGGCGGGAGGCGGGAGGAGTTCACTGTTGTGCCCACAGTTCCTGGGGGGCAGTCCCTCAGTGCCCACTCCCTGAACGAAGGGGAGAAGGAAGGAACGAAAGAACCAATGGCCCCGCAGCCACTTCCCTGCCCCGTGGACTTGGCCACGTAGCTCCTCTGAGATGCTGGTTCCTGGCACATACAACGCCTCGGACACAGGGAGAGGCTCCGCAGAATGGCCGGCCCAGAGCGGGCCCGTCTCCGGGGGCCAGTGTCCGATGGAGCCGTGACGCCTCTGAGGGTGGGACAGAGCCCTCGTCACGGTTCTGCGGGCACAGTGGGCACCCACGGCGTGCGGTCCCTTCAGTGTGACTTTGCCAGGACAGCCACGCTCGCTGGACCGCGTGGGCGCCTCTGTCCTGGAGCACCCTGAGGTCAGAGGGAGCAGCAACCCCACCCTGGGCTGGCATTGGGGGCACTCGCCCACCTGCCTGCACCCCCAACCCACTGCCCATCGCCTCTCCCTCTGGCTCCAGGCTTTGTTCGCTTTCCTCTTGATCTGAGTCTCCCTGACCCAGATCTTTCCGGGCCCAGGAAGCCCCTGGCACACCTAGGGCCTTGGCTGGGCTCCGGACATCGCAGGGCTGAGGTGCAGCCAAGGGAGGGGCACCTGGTTCCGGGCATCCTCCTGGCTGGGCATGGATCCCATCACAAAGCCCTGCTGGGCCGGCTGGGCTGAGGTACCACGCACCCGCCCGGGGCGACCTCCGCCCCTCCCCTCCAATGCGGAACCAGGTGGGGGGTGTAATGTGGTAATAGCGACCCTGCTAATTGCTTCCAAATGGTCACTGTAGCCATTTGACTAATTGGTCTCTTCCAGACCCCGGCCTGGACACCCCCAGGCCTGGCCCCAGCCCACCTCACCAGGATTCCCGAGACCTCCGCTCTGGGGACCCCAACCCCCAAACCCCCTCCCAGCCTATCTGGTACGTGTGACCCCGCCCTCGGGTTCAGACTTCAGCTCTCCAGAGCCTTCCCCAGGAGTGGGAGCCGAGGGAGGGGACGGAACACAGAGCAGGGTCCTGTGACAGGGTCCCAGCCTGCCCACAGGGTGACTGCCAAGAGGGTGCTGGCTTCAGGCCCCAAACTCTGTCTAACTGTGCCCCACCCCCGCCCCCACCCCCAGAGCAGTGGGAGAGAGCCCAGGCCTCCAGCGCCACCCGGAGCCAGCAGGCCCTGAACCCCTGAGGCAGCCCTGTCTTTGGGATGAGAAACGGAGGCTCAGAGACCTGATGAGACTTGTCCAGGCTCCCCAGCTGGGAGGTGAGGCGAGGCCGCTGGGACCTCCATCTGTCGGCTCACCTCTGCCACCTGATCACTTCATCCCCACAGGCCGCGGACGGTCCCGGGCCGCGCGGCAGGCTTTTCTCTGCCTCTGCCGTTGCTTCTGGCGAAGTGAGAAGCCATGGGCACCAGGTGTGGCACTGGAAGCAGCATTACCACACACAGCCCGGCTAGGTCTCTGCTGGTGGGTCGACCAGCTGGCTGCCCTCCCCAGCAAGGCCACCCACTCCTAAGGGCAGAGCCTGGTCCCAGCACCTGACAGGAACCGACTGGTTAAGGCGGCACAGCTCCCTCTTGGGCTCCCAGATGGCACCAGTGAGGGGCTCCTTTAGAGCCCAATGTCTCAGGAAGCCAGGCTGGACCACTGCCTGTGCCCAAGGACAGTGAGGGCTGCTGGGTGGGAGAGGAACAAGGACCCCCTCCTCTATGTCAGCCGGACCGTGGGCTGCGTCCAGCTCCAGAATGGGGTCGCCGACCAGGAGCACCCCCGGATCATGGCCTGGCAGTCCTGAGAAGGGCTATCGGAGTGAGCCCCAGCGACAAAATCGCCCCCTGCCCCCTTTGCCCGTGCTGCTCACTCCACCTGGGGCACCGGTTGCCCTTCCCTTCTAGAAACATCTGCTGTTCCTGAAGACCCTCTGCAGCACCCCCGGACGCTCCCACCGCCTCACAGAGCGGGTCCCCCTCCCTCCATGCGCCCCAGTCCAGACAAGACGGTGAGGGGCCGAGCCAGGAAGCAGCCGGCAGGGTGCACGCTTGCTTCTGTTCACGAGAAGGGTCTGTTCAGCACCCCAGGGTCTCTGTGCTGCTTGTCCCCACCCTGGCAGCACCCCCTCCCCTCCCTTGCGCCCATTTTGGACTTGTTTAGATTCTCCTTGTTCTTGGTGATCCAGCTGAGAGAGACCCTCTCTGCATGCCATCCCCTCCGAGACTCCCTGGTGGCGTCCCTCCTCCCAGGTCCCTGCATCCAGCTCTGCTGTTCTCTGCTTTCTCAGTGCCCACTCCCTGGGCTTGGCCTGAGCCAATCACTCCTAGATCATGAAAGAGAGAGAGGGAGGAAGGAAAGAAGGGAGAGAGGGAGGGAGGAAGAGAGGGAGAGAGGGAGGGAGGAAGAGAGGGAGGGAGGGAACTCCCCAGCATCCCTTGTCCTGATAATGTTGGTCGTTTGAATGAAGAAAGCAGAGAAACTGTAGGGTTGGTAGTGATGTCTGGGAGAGGAAGAGGCATGAAAGGGGTGAGAGGGAGGAAGATGGTTCTGCCCTTCATGTTGATTTCGCTGTTGTTTTGATTTTCACTGCCTGGGTATTGTGCTGGGGAGTCATTGGGAGGCCCTCCAGCTGGGACAGGTGTGAGGATCGGGACTCACGTCTGCAGGTGAGGAGGAGGAAGGAAGCGGGCGGGGCAGCGGGTTCCTACCCTGCGCCCTGGCCACCGGCTCTTTCCCGGGAGCCGCTGGTGGGAGCCGGTGGCATGAGCACATCAGGTGTGCGCCTGGGGCTGGATCCAGACGCTACTCTTCAACGTGAGACCTGTGAGCAGAGAGTCAGCACGTCTCAGTGTCCCCACCAGGTGACCTCAGGTGGACAGCGCAGCTCAAACAAGTGCCTTCCGCTCCCCAGGGAAGCCATGACCTCAGGGGTAGGCCTTGGGCCCTAGACCAGCTCTCCCAGCTTACACTCCAGACACGGACACAGCACGATGAAAGCAGGTCCAACTCTGGCCGGCAGACAGACTGCCCGACTGAGGGACAGGCTTGAGCGGAGCTCCCCCCTGACCCAGAGGGGAAGTTGGGGCCCAGGAGCCATGGCCTCTGGCTGTCTGAAGCCTGCACAATGGAGCTAATTGGCGGCTACAGTTTTCTCTCTTGAATTTTAAATCCTTTTAGCAGCAGATTAGGTGGGACAATGGGCTGAGTTCAGGGGCCATCATTAGGCTCGGGAAGCTCTGCCTGGGTTATTGGGGTGCCCTGGGTCTCTCCTGGGGACATCCCGCAGGTGGAAAGAATGCCTCTGAGCCACAATGACAGCCCACACCCCCGAGGTCCCTAGCTGGCTCCTTGCTCTTGTTTGGGGTGAACAGAGGCACCCGGGCCCAACCCACACCTCTGACCTCTGCCCTGCGGTCCCAGCCTCCAGGGCTCCTATGGAGGGGGGGAAGGGGTGAGGGGGGCAACGATGGCTGCTTCTCTCCCAGCTCGTGCCTTTGGTCCCTCTTGTCCCTGAAGCTTTTGGTTTTGGTTTTACCTGCCTGTCCCCGCCAGTCTACAGGCCGGCAGCCACTGTCCCCCCAGGCACGCTGGCATGGCTCTTAACCCTTTCTGGCAGGCCTGCCCCACTGCTGCTCTGGGGTGCAGGAGCCAGGCACTGGGCGGGGGGCTCTGGGCCCAATCAAACCGGGACTAGGAACGGAACTCTGCCCAGAGTGCTAGGCCTCTCTCCACACGCGCTCCCCCCCCCGCCCCCCGCCACACACACACACACACACTACGAATGTGGGGCTTGCTGAAGAATTTGGGGAGCCTGGGTTCCCTAAAACAGAACCCCTGATAAACGGTAGAAGAGGGGCGCCCCTCCCATGGCTGCTGTCCGTTCTGGGGGCTCTGCAGCCGTTCGCCAAACTTGGATCGGCTCGCCTGCATTGCGACCACCACCGGCGAATGCCGGGAGTGGCCCGAGCCTCTGACAGGCCATCTCTGGCCGGGGATGTGGCCCGCCGCTGGCCCTGGGGCGGGGGAAGGACAGGGAACCACAGATCCAAGGGAGACCCAGCTTCCGGGACCTGCCCCCGAGGGACCAGAGGTGCAAGGCCAGACACTGGGGAAGGAAGTGGCTTTCTCATCACGCACTCTCTGCGAAGGTGTCCTCAGCACCGGACTGTCACTCCTTCCCAACTGGGCGTGTGTGGAGAGCAAGTCAGCTTATGTCTCTACGTCTCCACTGCAGGGGCCGCCTGTCCAGGAGGGTGCGGGAGTGTTTGTGCCAACACTGGTGGCTCCCCTGTGTGACTGAGAGCAGGCAGACCACACCCGGAGGCCACTGCCCCCCCTCCCTGGAGGCCACTGCCCCCTCCCCCCCACCCGGAGGCCGCTGAATCTACCTGGAGACCCCACTCCCTGCAGGGCTCTCTGAAGGGGTACGGTGAGAGCAACGAGGAGCCGCTGCCTCTTATGATGAGCACCCCAGGCTCCCGCTGCTTCCAATATCTGAGTCCATTCTCCAGGCCATCTGACGCCCACCAGCATGGGAACTGCCGTCGGAGATCCCCCGTGAGAGGAAACTACAGCCAGCTCCTCCATGAACATGTTGTGTCCTTCACTCACCTGCTCCTTCAAACACTCATTCATCCATCCACCATGTTCTGGGTTCCAGCTTCGTGCCAGGCCATGAGCTAAGGACACAGACGAACCCATTGTTTCCTTGGGGGAGGCCGGTAGGGCAGGCAGCAACCATCTACTGCCAGGGAGAAGCTGGGTGACAAAGGTGAGTGGCACACGCAGGCTGTTTGGGCACGGGCAGGGGTACACACTGTGCCTGGGTGGGGCCAGGAAGCAGCCCCCCCCCCCCATGCTGGCTTCCTTTGGACCCTCATTTAACCGCTCAGCAAGCATCATGGGTTCCTCCTCTGCTCCAAATCTCTCAAATTTTATCTCCCCACCCCCCCCAAGCTGCCCCAGGTTTGGGCCACACCTTCCCTGTCACGCGCACTCTCCGCTGTATCACACCTGCATTTCGTGAACAGACAATGTTTCATTTCACAGATGAGGACACCGAGGCCCAGACAGGAACCCGTGTGCTCAGGAGCGGATGAATCCAGCACCGAGAAAGAGCCAATGGGCACAGACGGTGGTGTGGTGAGGGCCTGGGGCGAGAGGGTCTGGAAAGAAGGGAGTAATGGGGGGAGGGGGGGAATTAGGGGACGTCTGTAATACTGTCCACAACAAAACGAGAGAGAGAGAGCCAGACAGTGCTGGTCCCTGGTTGTGATTTGTGATGAGCACACCCAGACTCTGACAACAGGTGAAAATCCACGTATCAGACACGATGGATACAGTGTTCTCTACACACCACGTGACCTTCTAAGCATCTTCTAAGTATTAATTCATGTAATCCTCCTCACAGCCCTAGTGGGTGCGGACTATGAGTAGCCTCGTTTCAAAGATTAAACAAACAGACAAACCAAAAAACCCCCACAAAGGCACAGAGAGGGGAAGCAACTGGCCTGTAAGTGTTCAGCTTTAGGGGCAAAGCCAGGATTTGGGGCAGAGCGGCGGCTCCGGAGTCTGTGCTGAACCCCCGGTCCTCGGCCCCTCAGGTGTCCACCCTGCAGCTTTAAGGAGACTAAGATGAAGTGCCCTGTGGGGAAAGCTCATGGAAAAAAAAAAAAAAAAAAAAGAGTGAAAAGCAGCATTCAACTTTGCACACACACTATTTTGTTTGCAAACAGGTGAACATATAGACGTGTTTTATATTTTAAGACCCTGCCCTGGGTCTGTTCCCGGGGGCCAGGTCCTGGCAGGGGGCAGACACCAAACACCAGACACCAGAGTGACTAGCGTGGAGGAATGGGGCGGGAGGGGCCTTCCTCCGCTTCCTCTCCTGCCCACTCGCCATTGTCTGCACAACAAAAATAACTCACTCGCCGGTGAATGGGTTTCTTTCAAGTGTCACTTTAGAATTCCTTCTGGATTCTCCGGGCTCGCTCAGGTGCCTGGAATGAGAGGAAAGGGGTCCATCCTCCGGGCTCAGGACAGAGAGGGGGACAGGAGTCCCACCTGCCTGCGCCGGGCTCTGAGGCTCAGAGTGCGTGGCCTGAAAGAAAAACGGCATTTCCCTAGGCACGTGGGGACATCCAGGTAACCAGACGCCAGGTACACCGCTCTGTGCGCGAGGCCGGCCGCTCGGACGCTCCGCAGGCTCCAGCTCTGCGGACACTTCCCCAACCCCAAACCCACCAGGCACTGGCTTTGTCGAGGGGGCGGGCCAGCAGCTGTGCTTCGAGGTGGAGGCTGAGGCTCTCGGCCTCTGTTCTGCAGCCCCTGGTGCTGTCGACATGGGTTTGCAGAGCTTGGGGCCACTTCTGTCACAGCTGAGGTGCGTGGCGTGGGCTCGCTCACGGAAAGCTACTTGCTCCCACGGACGAGTGCCCACCTGCCATGGGGAGGTGGAGCGGGGTCTTGATAGCAGCTTGGGACCTGGGCCTGGGTTCCAGGGTTCCAGGGTTCCAGTGCCAGGAAGAAAAGTCCCCACAACTCCTGGCTGTAAGAACCAGTAGGAATTGAGGCGGAGGGAGATGCAGGCTGATGGAGTTCCAGGCAGTTCCTCTTAAAGGGCCCATGCACCGACTTCCTCAGATTCGCTCCCTCTGAGTTCTAGCGCTGGCGCAGCAGCTCGGAAGGCACCAGGGACACAGCGTGCTCAGTGCAGTCAGCCTCTGCCCTCAGACCAACCCATGCTGTGACCGGACTGCTCTGTGCCTCAGCTTCTGTGTCTGTAAAATGGACACATAGTAACACTCACTTCATAGGGTCTTTATGCTGACAAACCCCTTCGTAGGGCCCCACAGGTAGTGAATATGGGAATGATGTCATGAGCTATAACTCCTCAACCCTGACAGCACCCCTGGGAGGGGTCTTCTGATCCTCCTTTGCAGGTGAGAAGCATCACTCGCCCTAACTACAAGGTAACTTTACAAGGTAACTTTAAAAATAAATTCAACAAGGGGGTTCCCGTTAAATGGCGGTGTATGTCCATGCAGTCCTTGCATCGCCCCATGACCACATCAAAATTGCAACTAAGCTACAGAACAGCCATTTCTCAGGACCACCTGAAATTGAGCTTAATAGAAGCTCTACGATTAAGGATGTAAAGAAGAAGCCACATGGAGGCTGGTAGGAGGGGCAGAAATGCAGAACTGGTTGGTCTAAGACCCACGTGTGGCGGACAAAAATTGTGAGACATATCTCCCCGGTGAGGTCCCGCCAGAGGAGACACAGGAAACAGCTTGGGTGGGTGGGAACGTTGCATGGGGTGGGGTCTCAGGGTATCACTAGGGCCTGGCAAAAAGCATGAGCCAGGTTGATGGAGACTGAGAACCTGCTGGCTCTGTCGGGGGAAGGCTCAGAAGAGGAACAGTGGCCTCTGCCTGCACTTCTGTCTGGAGAAAGCTGTCCGTCCAGCCCTCACAATTCAGTTCTGCTCCGTTTGTCCCTGGTGCCTTTTGAGCTGCTGCACCAGCGCTAGAACTCAGAGGGAGCGAATCTGAGGAAGTTGGTGCATGGGCCCTTTAAGAGGAACTGCCTGGAACTCCAGCAGCCTCCATCTCCCTCAGCCTCAGTTCCTACTGGTTTTTATAGCCAGGAGTTGTGGGGACTTTTCTTCCTGGCACTGGAACCCTGGAACCCTGGAACCCAGGCCCAGGTCCCGAGCTATTGTCCTCCCTGGGCCTGCCCTCCAGTCCTGGGGGATCAGGGCAGATAGACGACACTCCTCCTTCAGAGCATTCTGGACCCCCAACCATCCCCACCCCCGTTTGTCTGGTTTTAAAGGAACACTGTAGTCTTTAAAATTCATTCATCCTCAAAGTCAGGGAAAAAAAAGGCTGTGGAAGGGCCGAGCGGGCACGGTGAGTGGCTGGGAGGACTTTGTGTAAGCACCTGAAATGATGACTAACAGCCTCCCTGTGACCAAGGAGTTGGTGGTCTTGGGACACCGTCACTGGAGGAGCTGATCCAGTCTGAGGGGGTTGGGGATGGAGAGGCAGGGCAGGCAGGCAGGTGGCACCGTGTCCCCTCCCAACAGCTCAGCTCAGCAGCATCTGCTGCCTACATCAGACCCTCAGATGTGGAGCGACCTGCGAGGCTGCTCCTGGGCCTGGAATAGTGACGGCTGCTAGTAACTGCTGGTCGTAGTGTCTGCGGCGGCTGTAACGAATCTCCACAGACTGGGGACTGAGAGCGACAGGAATTCATCCTCTCACAGTTCCAGAGGCTGAAGGTCTGAAATCAAGGTGCCAGAAGACTCTGGGGGAGGAGCCCTCTGTGTCTCTCAGCCTCTGGGGCTCCAGCGTTCCTTGGCTCATGGCCACATCCCTCCAGTCTCTGACCCCATCATCGCATGGCCTTCTGTCCTGTGTGGGTCTCTACCTCTCTTATCTCTTTTCCTAAGGACACCCGTCGAAGGGGAGGAATTGGGGGGTGGAGGGGATGAGGAATGAAAGAAGGGGAAGGGATTAGCCAAGGAACATATATGCATAACCCATGGACTTACACACAGTGTGGTGATGGCCAGAGAGTGGGGGGCTGGGGCAGGCTGGGTGGAGGGGGGCAAAGGAAGGGAAATGGGGAACAGAGGTAATAGTGTCAGTAGTTTAAATACAGGACACCAGTCATAGGATTAAGGCCACCCTTCTCCAGTGTGACCTCACCTTAATCTGATTACCTCTGTAAAGACCCTACTTCTTTTTCTTTTAAAAAAATATTTTTCATTGATTTCAGAGAGGAATGGAGAGAGAGAGAGAAAGAGAGAGAGAGAAAGAAATATTAATGATGAGAGACAATCACTGATTGGCTGCCTTCTGCATGCCCCCTCCTGGGGGTCGAACCTGCAATCTGGGCATGTGCCCTGACTGGGGAATCAAACCGTGACCTCCTGGTTCATAGGTCAACAGTCAGCCACTGAGCCATGCTGGCCTGGCAGGACCCCATTTCCAAGTACGATCCCATTCACAGGTTCTGGGACTTGGGGCTTACAGACATTTTTTGTGGGGGTACAGTTTGGTCACCATTTTCCTCCCAAATACCATGCAGCTGCCCACTCCCCAGTCCCTCCCTGTCAGGTGGGCAGCCACGGGCGAGAGAAAAGGAAAACTTATCTGCCTGACTTGGAGTGGGGCAAGCCCATTGCCCTCTGCCCGTTATGTTGTGGCCCAGAAGGGGGGAGGGGGAGGGGGCAGGGGATGGGGAAGATCTCTAGGAGCCTGACAGCCAGAGTTCCAATTCCGTTCTGTGCTTGCTGGCTGCATGGCCCTGGGCAGTCCTGGCTACCAACCTGTGGCCTCCAACCAACCACAAGTCGGCCCACAGCCCTCCGGACAGGCCGTCAAACCTGTCATCATTGAAACAGCCCTGTGGGTCAAGGGCCCCGAATGGGCCAGGCCCCGCACCAGACTCTCCTCCCAAAATCCAAGGTGGTCCTTCCACACCACCTCGGGTGGGTATCATCACCCCGCCTGGTAGAGGAGGGGCCTGGAGCAGAGCCGGCCCCGAAGCCCCAGGCTCCCCATTGGGGTTTGCGCCTGGAGGGCTGGTCTCGGGTCCTCCGTCCTTAGGCCATCCTGCATGGCGTCTGGCAGGAAGGTGGCTGGGAATAACCAGCCAGCCCCAGACGAGCCCCTCTGTGCGGACTCATCGCGAGTCTGGCCAACACCGAGGGGGCCTTATCGACTCACCCTCACAGAGCCCATCCTGAGACCATCCTACAGATAAGGAAACCGAGGCACACAGAAAGTCTAAAGGCCCATCTATGTCTGTTTCTGCCGCACCCTGCACGACTCACAGGCAAGCGTGACAGCAAAGCGGGAGAGCTGTCTGTCTTGTCTGCTCGGTAAGTCTCCAAGTCTATGTCGGCCGCTTCCCACCAGGCTCCTCCCTCCTGGTCACGTTCCCCTGGACTCCAGGGCCTCCAGGCTGGCTCCCTGAACCGGGCCAGGGGCTCCCTGAACCGGCCCAGAGCCCCGCCAAGAGCCCCTCTGCCTGGAAACGCCTGGCCAGAGCCGCCTGCTGCTCCCCGTGGGAAACTCCCGGGACAAAGGGCAGGTGAGGAGGTGGCTGGGTGGGGGCAAGGAGCTGACGGCTGACTCCCCACCCCACCCCGAAATGACAGCCCCGCTCAATGTCACCCTCAAGAGGCTGGGGTCACAGGCCAGTCATCCCACCGAAATGGAATAGTCCTCCTGGGAGAGGGGCCTCCTTTCAGCGGGCGAGCCTGAGAGGGCCACGCCATTAAGAGCCCCTGCGAGCGGCATTCCCGCCCCGCCGTCCTGGCTCCCCTTTGTTGCGATTCCCACTTAAAATATCAAAGCCGCGGGGCCACAATGCCCACTGAAAGCTGAGTCACCCAGGTTTTGTGACACCAGCAAATCCCTCCCGCTATCTCGCTCCGAGCCCGGGCCCCCTCGTGCCAGATGAAAAGGAAATCCCCAGCCTTGGGTGGGACGGGGAGGCCTGGCCAGGCCCGGTGCCACATAAAGGGGCCTTGTTCCCAAATCAAAAGGGCCCGAACAAAAAGGAGAGAGAAGAAAGGCCGGGGGCGGGGGCCAGCTGCAGTCTGGCGCACCTTGAGCGGCACGGTGTGCCAGGCCGGCCCGCAGCGCCCGCTGGCAGGGGCAGCCCCTCCCTGGCAGCCCTGGGCTTTTCCAGAAGCCCTGGAGTGGGAGGGAGAGCCGGCTAGTGGGGTCACACACAGAGCCCAGAAGCAGCCTCCCCCCCGGGGTGGGCACCACAAGCAAATGACATGGCCACCTACCAGCAACCATGTTGACACCATCAACACCTGAAGCAACAGCAACACCAGCACAGTCAGCAACACCAGCAGCCACTGCAGCCCATCCCTCAGCTGTCAGAGGGGCGATGCTAAGGTGCCCGCCTTGCAGGGCTGTTGTCAGGATCACTGGGTGGGTTCAAGTCAAGTGGATCCAAGTGGATCCAAGGAAGATCCTTAGAATTGTGTGGGCAGAGGGTGGCCAACATCGAGAAAGATCTGCCCAATGCCAGACTCACTGTAAACACTCAGCTGGAGGACTTCCCTCCAGAGTGTGGTGCTGTCACTGTATTTCCTGTTTCACAGGGGACACTGAGACTGGGAGAGGCTGAGGAGCTTGCCCTCAGCTGTGACTCGGGGCACCCAGCATCTGAACACAGGTGACCTGATTCCAGAGCTTGTGCCCAGACCAGGATGCCAGGCTATCTCCCAAGTGGGTGAGCCAGGTGGGTCCAGGATGCAAAGGAGGCCATGTCCTGGGCGGAGCTGACCCTGAGCCTCCATGTGGTACCCACACACCACTGCACTCCACGGCTAACAGGAACTATCTGTCCAGGAAATGGAGTCATCGAGAAGTGTTCCAACCGTGGGCTCCCATGCAGAAGCAGTCAGGGGTCTCCAGCTGTGGCCTGCCCTGTGGCACTCAGCTAGCCAGCCTCACAATCACAGGAGCTGGTTCCTTGGCTAAATCAAGGATATACTAGTATCCACATCTACATCTACTTCTACTTCCTCATCTACATCTACTTCTATATCTACTTCTACTTTCTCATCCACTTCCTCATCTACATTTACTTCCTCATCTACATCTACTTCCTCATCTACATCTACTTCTTCATCTACATCTACTTCCTCATCTACATCTACATTTACTTCCTCATCTACATCTACATCTACTTCCTCATCTACTACATTATATCTACATCTACTTCCTCACCTACATCTACATCTACTTCCTCATCTACTTCTACATTATATCTACATCTACTTCCTCATCTACATCTACTTCCTCATCTACTTCTACATTATATCTACATCTACTTCCTCACCTACATCTACATCTACTTCCTCATCTACTTCTACATTATATCTACATCTACTTCCTCACCTACATCTACATCTACTTCCTCACCTACTTCTACATTATATCTACATCTACTTCCTCACCTACATCTACATCTACTTCCTCATCTACATTTACATCTACTTCTACTTCCTCATCTACTTCCTCATCTACATCTACTTCCTCATCTACATCTACTTCCTCATCTACATCTACAGCTGTATTTCCTCATCTACATCTACATCTACTTCCTCATCTACATCCACTTCCTCATCTACTTCTACATCTATATCTACATCTACTTCTACATTTACATTTACTTCTACATCTACGGCTACGTCTATGTCTACATCTACTTCTACTTCCTCACCTATATCTATACCTAGTCTGACATTTCTATGTAGGTTATTAATTAGCACAATCATTTTTTTTCTGAGCAATCAGCACACAACCCCTGGACTGACAGGTTCCCACAGTCCAGCTTGCAGCTCCCTGCCTGGTGAAAAACACATGCTTTCGCTGCTTTGCAGCACTTCTCAGACCCATCAAGAGGCAGCCCCATAATGTCCCCGGAAGCCCAGGTCCCTGTGTCCTCAATGTGCTAAGTCTCCACTGAGACTTTCAAGATGAGAGGATGGTTCTATAGAAGCCTTCATCGTCTTGCTCATTCTACCAACTTTGCACCTAGAGTCGAGTCCGCCATGGAGTCCCTGCATCAGCTTGAATCCAAAAGCCATGGAGCAGATGGGTGGAGTCCCAGTCCTGACCCTGCCACTCACCAGGGCCCACTAAGTCAGGTTCAATGACTTAACCTATACAAAGGCTCTAGAGTAGTGTTGGTAGAGAGCAAGCATGATCTTAGCTAATAACAATAACAAGAACAATAGAATGATGATGGTGATGATGATGCTGGAGATGGCGGTGATAATGGTGATGATGGTGTGATGATGGTGTAGTGGTGGTGGTGATAGTGATGAAGGTGATGACTCAGGTGTTCAGCCTATTTTATGTTATCAGAAAATCATAGCTGCTGTCAATGCAAGTAGGAAGCAGGCTCCAAGACAAACCTGACTTTCCGGTGAGGGCCACCACGAGGAGCCCAGCGCAGGTGCTGCACTTAGCAGGTGCTGAACTGAGGAGCCAAGTGAACGTGGTAGGCCCAGCTGTGAGCTCAGAGGAGACAGAAAGTGTAGGAGCTGCCTCGTAGCACCCTGACGACCCCTGCAAAGAGCCACAGGCCGAGGGCCTTTATCCTAGTGACTCCTGGGCGGCTTGCACCCAAGGCACTTGCAGTTGAGCCAAGGGAGTTGCAGCTGCCTTTCTGGATCCAGAGGAGGTGCCGGCTTTGCACCTGACATGGTTTCCCTGCTCCCATGGAACCAGAGGCTTCCCCTCCTGGTACCCAGGGGCCTGCACGGGCAGGAACAGCCTGGAGCCCATGCCCGGCGGTGTTGGTTATGCTGAGGGGGGCCGGAGGGAGGGGTTCTGTGACCTCTCACTTTTAGCAGCAAAACCAACTTAGCCAACACTTTCAAGCAGGCCTTCGCCAGCCCACCGGCCCCCACCACTCACCACAGCCCAGGCCTCCTTTTTTGTTTTGTAAATTGCTGTCTGAAAGCCACCTTGGCAGGCTTTGATGTGGCCCTTTGATAATTTGGCATCATCAATAGGCAGGCCCTGCATGCACGAGGAGGCTGACTTTGAAGCAGGGAGCCCTCCCATCCCAACAGAAGGAAAGGAGGGGCTCCTGTCTCAGGCTTTGGGGAGCAAAGGAGTGGGCCCCGGGACGGGCTAATTGGCTCTGAAGCAATTGGCATAGAGGCTCTGTCAGCACTTGGGCGAGGTCAGGGCTTGGAGGTCACGGGTCACAGGGTGGGTGGCGGCTGAGGATGGAACCTCACAGAGAAAACCCAGCATTGGGCCTTTGGAGAGAGAGAGAGAGAGAGAGAGAGAGAGAGAGAGAGAGAGAGAGAGAGAGAGATCTGGTTTGCATTTTGGCTCTGGCACTTCCCAGCCATATTCCTGTGGCCAGGTCACTTACCCTTCATAAGCCTTGGTTTCCTCATTGTAAAAGTGGACATGATGGCAGAAAGTCATGCCTCCTGGCACCATTGCAGTGAGGATGAAATGAGGTGATGCAATGATGTATGATGCCTGATCTACACCGGCTGCTCCAGATGAGCTGGGAGGATGGTGGTGGTGACAATGGTGACGAAGATATGACAGCCGTGACACAGATGGTGCTAGCGATGTGAAGATGATGATGGCGGTGATGGATAGGATGATGAGGAAGAAGATAAAGATATCAGTGAAGATGGTAAAGATGCAATAATGGTGAAGATGATAGTGGTGGTGATGATGATGATAAAGATAGAGAAGTTGATATGATAATGGTGATGATGAGGATGAAAACAGTGAAGATGATAATGATAATAAAGGTGGAGGAGGAGGAGAAGAAGAAGATAGTGAAGACAATGATGAAGATGATGAAGATTAAGAGGCTACGCCTGCTGAATATATCTATTCCAATTTCCTCTTTAAAGGCCCAGAAAGGGGAAGGAATAACCCAAAGTCACAAAGCAATCAGTAGTAGAGCCAAACTGAGCATCCCAGGCTCCTGACTCCCATTCTAGTGCTTTTTCCAATGACTACACACCCCTTGATACCACCTTGAAGTGAAGCAACTGCTTCTTAATCCAATTCTTAAGTGGATTCCTGGTATCCAGAATTAGATGACTTGCACTTAAATCCCCACATGTGCAGAGCCAGCCAATTACCTCCTCAATTCCTTTCCCATTTCTTTGGTAACAAAAGTCCTCTAGGTGGATGCAGCCAATGGGACATGAGCAGAAGTTATTGGATGAGGTTTTAGGTTTTTAAGAAAATCCTTCTTGTCCTTCCCTTTGTCATCCTTTCCCTGACTGGGATGCCAGTAGGATGGCTGTAGCTAGAGCAGCCATCTTGGATCATGAGGCCACAAGAAAGGAATTCACATGCTGAGGAGAAAGGAGCAGAAAGACAGAAAGGACCACAGACCATCAAGTGCCCACCTGTGCTGCAAAAATGCTCACCTGTGCCCCAGTCCTGTGGAGCATTCATCCTGGTTGAGGGAGACAGGGGAAAAAAAACAACCCCCAAAAACAGTAAACATGCGAACATGTTCAAGTCAGGAGGTGATAAAGACATAAAAAGAATGAAGACTGGGTTGTGTTGTCTAGAAGTAGTAGAGGTGAGCTCTAAGTCCTGCATAAAGGGCTAGAGCAAGCCACTAGAGGTGGGGTTGGGGCGGGGCACTCTATTAGAGGGGAGAAGGGCCTTGAAAATGTGCTTCATATGTTTGAGGAACAATCAGGAGACAGGGAGCTGAGGTTGTGTGTGAAAATTGGAGTGTGCACGGAGTTGAATATGACCTCCCAAAATATATGCTTATGTTCCTGGAATGTGAGAATTACCTTATATGGTAAAAGCATGATGCAGTTAAGGCTCTTGTGATGAGGCATTTATCCTGGGTTTTCTGGGTGTGCCCTAAGTGCAGTCACACAATTTCTTAGAAGAGAGACACACAGAGGGGAGACAGAGAGGAGCAGGAAGCCACATGACCAGGGAGGCAGGGATTGGAACCAAGACTTGCAAACAGCCAGCTGAGCTGCAAGGGATAGGAAGCATCTTCCCCTGGAGCCTTTGAGGGGAGCACAGCCCTGCTGGCAACTTGAATTTGAACCTCTGGAATTTAACTGTGAGAGAATAAATGTAAGTCGCCAAGTTTGTGGTCATTTGTTACAGCAGCCACAGGGTGAATGGTGGTGCTGAGGTCTGCACTGAGGTGGGGGACATTACACAGACCATCATAAGCCACTCTAGACACTGTTCTGGGTGTGAAGAGAAGTCACTGGAAGAGAAGTCTGTGGTCATCTAGATATGAGAGGGTGGTCCTGGCCTCAAGAAGCCCTGCCCAGGAACTATCTCAGACTCAATCTGGCGGTTACACTCTGCGTTCTGAGTGCTCTGGGGGCAGAGAGAGGGCATGGCTAGGCTCCTCTGATCAGCCAAAACAACCAGATGTGCTTTTAATGAGGAACAAGAGGCCATGTGCCCGCAGGGCAGAGACATGGTTATGTGTAAATATTTAGATAAATGGGTGTGATGTGTTCATATAAAAGCTTCACTTCCTTCTCTTTGAATGATTCTTTGGATAACAAAGTGGTAATCCAATTATTTTTATGCCAATTGCAGGCAGGTCAGAGGCCTCCAGTAGGCTGAGGCAGAGATTTCAACCAGCAGCCCTCCATCAGGTGATAGCTGAGCCTCAGAACTTATGAGGCACAGTCATCAACAGGAGCTGCATGGACCAAAATCACCTGAGAGACATAGAATCCACAGGTAAATGCTCTTGTTAATCAAGTGGAATCAAGAGACCTATGCAGCTGGGGGAGGAGGCAAATCTACCTCACCTAAAATTAGTTTGCAGAAGAGACCATTTTTCTCCAAATGCCTGCCTCTTCCCCTTTGCAAATACCACATCACTTCTTCTCTGTTCTTCCCCTGTCCAAATCCTGGCTTGAGGTAAGCAGATAGCCAAGGTGGGTTCAGTGTTCAGGCAACCCTGGGTTGTGAGGACTTTTCTTGGTACACTCAAACAGGCTAGAAAAAACATCAACCCATTGAATTTGGAAAAGCACCTGATGTGTCTAGCTAAGGGTGAACGTGGAGCTGAGAACTGCCCTGTACCTAAGGAATATGGTTGCTGCAATCCCCACAGTGGGGGAGCTTTTAAGGGCACGGAGGAGCTCTAGCATTGCCCAGACTGTTCTCAGCAACATCCAAGCTTCTGGAGCCAGGCCACCTCTCCATAACATAGCACCCCAGATTACACTAGAATTCTTTTTTCTTGTGCAACTTTAGCACTCACATTCACATGTACTGAACACCTATTGTGTGCCAGGCTCTGTGCCAAAGTACATATATATATATATATATATATATATATATATATATATATATTATATCACCTAATTCTTACCACATCTTGTAAAACAGGAGCTATTGAGATCCTTCTTGTACAGGTGAGAGAATTGAGACCCAGAGGAGTGGAGACTTTCCCAGATGCACTTGCCTGTCCTCACATTACATTGTATAACCCAGTCTCAGAATTCCTCTTATGTCCAGGTGTCCATCAAATGCTGCTTAAGGCCGGCCCTGTTCCAAAGTTATAGTACAGATCATAACAGACACAAGCATAAGCTCCACTTCCTAAGTGAGGCCTCTGGTGCTGGAAACATTCTGATTCTCAAACACAAGTGTGTTCAGTTTGAAAATCACCAAGGTGTGCTCTCATCATTTGTGCATAAATGTACTTAAAGAAAAAAAAATGTAACCCCTGCCTTCATTGAGGTTTCATTCCCGTGTGTGGGGACAATATCGACATGTAGTAAGCTGAGTCAAGGCCCCCAAGACATCTCTGGACCCTGCAAATGTGGCCTTATCTGGTGAAAGGGACTTTACAGAATTGATGCAGTTAAATGTATTGAGATGGGAGTTTACTCTGAATTATCCGGGTGGACCCTAAGTATAAACACAAACGTTCTAGTAAAAGAGAGGCAGGGGAGTTTCATCACATGCCATTGTCACCTCAGAGATGCTTTCTCTACCACTTAGCAGGCCACCAGCCTCGCCTGGCCGTTGCACTGGACACACCAGGCACTTCACCCTGTCCCCTCTGGAGCATGTGTCCCTGAGCTCAGTCTGCCCTGCTCACTATATACCTGGAGCATGGCCCAGGCTGAGTAAAGACCATGGAGTGAGTGGTCTGCTCTGCAAAGTGCTAGAGCTGGAGGATTAGAGCCAGGAGCCTGGCTCTGGAGCCCTCTAGGGACCGCCACCATGAAGCAGGTCAGAGCTGTGCCATACGGCCCAAGAGCAAGACAGTGACCAAACCCAGGAAAAGGGCACCTGCAAGTCAAGTCTGCAAAAGTTAGCTGAAACCAATGAAAATGTATTTTTAAAAAACAACAAAAAACATAAACATTAAAAACAACACAGATTTATTCTTTAAACACACACACACACATATTATTGACTTCAAAGAGGAAGGGAGAGGGAGAGAGAGATAGAAACATCAATGATGAGAGATAATAATTGATCAGCTGCCTCTTGTATGCCCCCCACTGGGGATGAAGCTGCAACCAGGGCATGTGCCCCTGATCGGAATCGAACCTGGGATCCTTCAGTCCGAAGACCGATGCTCTATCCACTGAGCCAAACCAGCGAGGGCCAGATTTCTTCTTCATGGGCCTGGAGCTCAGAAGCCCTAAACACAAGGTGTCTGTAGGGTCAGCCCCTCCTGGGCGCTCTCGGGAGGATGTGTTTCGTCCCCGAGGCCGCCTGCATCCTTGGTCCATGGCCCCTTCCCGACTTCAGCTTCTGCCGTCACAGTTCCACTCACCCTGACCCTCCCGCCTCCCAATGGTAAGGACCCTGTTATGACATTGGCTCCACCTGGCAAATCCAGGACTAATCTCTGGGGATCCTTAACTCCATCAGACCCGCCAAGTTCCGTTTGCCCCTCAGGCTCAGGATTCACGGTTCCGGAGACTAGAGCGTGGGCACCTCTAGAGGGCCTTTACCTTGCCTTCCTCAGGAGACATTGTCGAAGAAGTCTGGCTTCTATCCCTGCCCCCCTGCCCCCAAGAGAGATCTCCCCCCGCTCCCCCGAGAGATAGCCAGTCTTTAAATCCCCTCGGTGATGTCCACCCCAAGGTGGAGACCAGAACACTGCTTGGGGACCAGGGGAGGTCCTTTGGAGCCCAATCGGCCTCTCCAGCAAAGAGAACCCAAGGCCGGCTGGAACCAAATGCCAATCAGAACAGCCCACGAGGAGTCTACGTCCCCGTGGGAGGGAGGTGCCAATCAATCCGAGATCCAGTTCACTCCTGGAGGACTGCAGGGTGGGACCGGGCACTGCGGGGACCAGGCGCTGTCTGGGGCGACGGCGGTGATGGCAGGAGCCCCTTTCTGGAAACCAGCGCAGGCCCGGGGACCAGGGCACGGGGGGAGGGGTGTGTGTGCCCAGCTACAGCCGGGGCTTTTGAAACCCCATCAGAACGAGGAGCGGCCCTGTGTGTGCTGCTCAGAGGGCTGGTGGCCTGCGGGGCATTCCCAGAGACAACGGGAGCCGGTGGCCCTTTCTTCAGGCCCAAAGAAAAGCCGACCTCAGCGCCACAAAGAGCGGAGCGTGAATCGCTTCTGCAGGGGCTGCACTTCCTTTGAGGGCCTGTCACCGACCCGGGCGGGAGGGCGAGCAGAAGACATTTCATCATGCACGTCCCGGCCCCGGGGGTGGCCCAGGGGCTGCTGGCCTCAGGGACCGCTGACCGGCCCCGCGCTCATCCATCAAACTCAGAATGAGGTGACAAATTGCTGTCTGAGAGCTGACTACTTCGCCTGTGTCCAGGGAGGCGGCAAAGGCGTGTCCCCGGGGGTTCTCCCCCCCACCACCCGGAGCCTTTCTGTGGGGACAGAATGCAGGGGGCTTGACTGATCACTAAGGAAGTGGCCACAACCACCAGCAACTCCCTGGTTCCCTCAGGGTCTGGCTGTGGGAGCCCCCCTTCCCGTCCCACCACGCCCAGGGCTGTCCCACCCTCTGAGGACACCTTAGCCTCAGAGCTGACCTCCAGCGACCCAGCCGGTGGGTGCCCCTTCGGAGGGCCTTTATCTTGTCGGCCTCCACCCAGCCTGGCACCTTCCTCCCCTCCATGCCCAGGCGCGGACAGGGCCCTCTCCCTTCTTTTCCACACTCGCACCTCCCTCCCTCACCCCCTGCCCCCCTGAGCTCCAGCACCTCACACCGCCCAGCAGAGCGCAGACAGGCCCTTCGGGGGCATGTGACCTAAGACCGGGATGACAGTGAGGAGGACGGGAGGAGAGTCCTGGGGGACTGAGCCCCCACACACCACCTCCTCCGACCCTCACGACCACCCAGCAGGTACGTAGTGCCGCCTCCCGCTGCACAGAGCAGGCCTATCTCATCCCCAAGGCCGGGCACGCACACGCTCTCCGGAACCATTTCATGGTCAGCTGTGAGGTAGCACCCACGGAATCAATCCCTGGCCCCTGGGGACTCCTGGGTGACTGAGTGGAGGAGTAGGGCCTCCGCTCCAGCTTTCCTCCTAGTCCTGCCGGCTGGTCGTCCTGTGGCTGGGCAGGTGGGGAAGCAGGGGAGGTGGGTGGGCTGGACAGGTGGGCAGGTGGGCAGGTGGGGGAGGTGGGTGGGCTGGGCAGGTGGGCAGGTGGGCAGGTGGGGAGGTGGGTGGGCTGGGCAGGTGGGCAGGTGGGGGAGGTGGGTGGGCTGGACAGGTGGGCAGGTGGGCAGGTGGGGGAGGTGGGTGGGCTGTGCAGGTGGGCAGGTGGGCAGGTGGGGGAGGTGGGTGGGCTGGGCAGTGGGCAGGTGGGGAGGTGGGTGGGCTGGGCAGGTGGGCAGGTGGGCAGGTGGGGGAGGTGGGTGGGCTGGGCAGTGGGCAGGTGGGCAGGTGGGGGAGGTGGGTGGGCTGGGCAGTGGGCAGGTGGGGGAGGTGGGTGGGCTGGGCAGTGGGCAGGTGGGGAGGTGGGTGGGGTGGGCAGGTGGGGAGGTGGGGAGGTGGGGGGGGGGTGGGCAGGCGGGCAGGTGACTGGCCTGTTCTGCCCGCAGCGCTGAAGTCACACACAGACATCCCCCTTGCCAGTGGCCAGTGAGCGCGGGGGCTTGTGTGCGGGGCCGGGAGCGTGGGGTCCCGTCAGCCCTGCATCGGGCCCCGGGTCACATAGAAATGGACAGAGCCCAGAAAACGTGCCCAGCCCCAGACAGGCTGTGCCAGGGCGACTCCTTCCCATCGGCCACCGCCGCCCGCTGAGGGTCTGTCATTGTTCGGGTCTGTCGTGGACCTTGAAACGTTCAAAACCACAGTTCCAGTCCCCAGATCAACCTGCTGCTCAGAGAGGGGCAGCTTCTTACCCAGGGTCACACAGTAAGCAAGTAACAGAGCTGGGTCCTCACCTCTCTCCTATCTCCTGCCCCACCCATTCCGTGACATGCAGGCACCCTGCGGAGGAATAACCCGGCCCACCCAGCACTCAGCCCACCCAACACGGCTGAGGATGCTGAGGAAACCAGGACCAGAGCTGATCGAGGCCCTGCCAGGAGTGGGAGGCGCCAGGCTCCCGGACCAAGCCCTGGCCGTACCTCCATCCGGAGGCCTGGTCTGCTGCAGCCAACCCACTCCCAGGAGTCCGCCGGCCATAGCTACCTCCTCCAGGAAGTCCGCCCGGCCCTCCCCGGCTGGCACTCCAGGAAGCTCCTGCTTTTACCCGTCCACCTCTCCTGCTGGACCGCGACTGCCCGGTGCTCCTCCACCTCCACCAGCAGACGTGACCATGAAGGGGCCTCCGCTCAGAAAGGGCCCGTCGTCACCCACCGAGAGGAACTTCCAGCAGAGCAGGTCCCCCTGCTGTCCGGCCGCCTGCCAGCCTGCGCACAGCGTGGCGGGCTGCGGTCTAGAGCAGCGGTCAGCAAACCGCAGCTCGTGAACCACCTGCGGCTCTCTGGCCCCTTGAGTGTGGCTCGGCGTTAGAACCCCTTCTTCAAAATAGACCCGCCCAGGCCGAAAGCCGACGTCGGTGCGCGGGCCACGAGGTTCCCATCGCCCTGTGCGTGCGCACGCCCACAGGTGGTGTTCTGTGGAAGAGCCACACGCAAAAGGCCAAAGAGCTGCATGGGGCTCGCGAGCCACGGTTTGCCGACTGCTGGTCTAGAGGGAACAGGTCGATGGGTGGATGGAGGCGTGGATTGCCCCTCGGGGAGCACATGTCTGTGAGCTTTAGGAGCATGGGGGCACCTGGCTGGGACGGGGATGGCATGGTGTCCAGTCGCCGTTTCCTTCCCTGGCCAGTTCCGGCCACGGCAGCCTGGGAGGGGCCGGCGTTCCATGCCAGATGCCGGCATAGAGTGCAGAGGGCGAGGAGCCGGGCGGGGTGACCCGCAGGTGTGTCTGCTCCTGCTCTGCCGCTCCATCTCCCCTCCCGTGCAAACTGCGAGCTCGGGCTGCTCCACCCCGGGAGCAGCGTCCGGCTCCCGCAGCAGCCAGGCTTGGTCTGATGTCCATCTTCCCGAGGACGCAGCTGGGCAGGGTCTCTGCGGGGCCCTCCGTCGCCAGAGGCAGGCTGGGCGTCGGTCCCGCCCATCGATCCGATGGGCTGCCCCGGCTGGCAGAGGTGCCACCTCGAGCAGGTCCCCCAGCCCAACTGTGAACCCGTGGGTATGGCCTCGGGACAGTCCCTGAGCCCAGGCTCGCGTGCCGGGCTGGCCCAGGGCCTCCCCCCACCACAGGGGAGGCAGACAGTGTCCTCGCTGCTGTCCTCGTCTGAGCCACAATGGAACTCCCTGTGAAGGGGCTCCCTCCGCCCCCCCGCCCCGGGCGGTGGGCAAGCCAAGCCCTGTGCGGGGAACAGGGACCCAGGCCCCCGGGCCCTTGAGGGCACCCAGGGGCCCCCTGCGCCACCCCACTTGGGCCACAGGCCGTTTGCATCAAGGGAGAGATGACTCCTCTGCCCACCTCAGGAGCCAGGTACCCACATGAAAAGGGCCCTGGTGGGCGAGGGCTGCGTTGTCATCTGATGCCATTATGTCATTATGTCGGAATTCCTCGTGGGAAAAGTCACGCTTTGGCTGCATAAAAGGCGGCGGGGGGGAGGGGGGGGGTGCGCGCAGCGCGGCCCCGTGGTTCCAGGGGCGCCCGCCGGGCCCGGGGCCCCTGAGAGGCCACCGTTATCTGCGCCGGGGCTGTTTGGCTCCTGTGTGGGGCATAAACAGGGTGATTGAAGTGGGCGGCCGTGTCTTTCCGGACGACAAAAGTCCCCTCGCTAATTGCCACATCAAATGATCGGGAACCCCCCCGGTGGAAGCCCTCAAATTACCGTGGACACACACTGCAGCCCGAAGGCCGCCGGGGCGCCCCCACCCCGGCCCGGCCCTGCTCCCCGGATTGGGTTTCTCCGGAGGGCGGGGGGACAGGAAGTTCCGCTTCCCTGGCAGCCCGCTATGCCAGCCCCGCCGCAGCCCCCATTGTCTCCGCGCCCTGCACAAAGCCCCGGGCCGCGAGGGGAGGCCCTCTCCCCGGTCACGCCCCGGTGACGGGGTGCCAGCTCCCGGGCCGAGCCCCACGCCGCCCGCAAAGGGACTGTCAGTCTCAGCGCCTTCAAAGGGGTCATCACAGCGCTGAGGTGACACCAGAGCCTGCCGAGGCCCCCACCCCGGCTCCTCCCGGGCCTGGCCGGCGGGGGCAGGGGTGACTGGAGTTCGCTGGCCGGCACCCTTCGCTGTCCTGCTCCCAGCGGCTCTGGCCCCTTTATCAAAACTGGGGACGCACGTTAGTGAATGGCCCCAACGTACCCAGTGCCAAGCACCAAGCTGCAGACCCTTCCCCTGATGCCTCCACCAACCCTATTGGGGGGAGGGGGGCTGGCATCATCACCCCCATTCTATAGGTGGGGAAACTGAGGCTGGAGGAGGTCAAGTGACTTGGCCCAGGACATGCTCCCCACCTGCGCTCTGTGGGCACTCACGGGTTGGCAGGGGAGCGACCCTGGTCACCCCACGGTGACAGATAACTCCTGACTCACCCATGTGGGCACAATGTCAGGGTTGTGTGGCAACCAGGGATGCGGGCACACAGCTCAAATCTAATTCCATTTGAGTAGCCCTGGCCTCCCCTCGGCTGGCTTCACCCCCTCCTGAGGACCCCATGGCAGTCTGATGGGGGAGACGAGGTGACGGCCAGCTCTCAGCTCTCCCAGCAAGCGGCAGGTGTGTGGGTGCCGAGCGCCTGCTGTGCGTGAGGAGGGGTGGCCCGCGGGTCCGGGAGGAGGAGGGCGAGGACGAACAGGAAGGCCCCCAGGTCCGGCAGGAGCTGGCCGGATGACACACTACCGAGAGAGACAGACAGCTCTCACCAGAGCCGGACACCAGCCTCCTGCGGCCGGCGGAGCAGGACGCAGCTGGTTTGGGGAGGGGGGCATGGACCCCACGCGGCCTGTGACAGGGAGGTCCCGGCGAGGGCCAGGCCACTCGTGTCCACTTCACTGGTGGGGTGACTGGGGTCAGGGCACCAGGGCCAGGTGGGCAGCATGGGCTCTGGCAGTAGTGGGCTCCCTCCCAAAGCGAACGCTTCCGAGCCTTGGACCAGCCACTGTCTGTCCCCAGGGCTCAGGCTTCTGATTTTTAAAATCGGTTGCAAGTGACTGTTTAAAGGTGTTTCTTTGGCAGGAGGGCCCGTTTCCCAAAGGACAGAGCAATCACGGATAAAGCAGAGGAGACTAGGGGTGGGGGGGGTGTGCACTGAGGATGGGGGAGGGGTGCACTGGGACAGGGAGCAGGTCCAGACGCCCACCCCACCGGACTGTGGCCGCCCCTAGCTCCGGTGCCCCTCCCCGATGCTGGACAGCGCGATGCCCAGACCTTCGCCGCCGCCGCCGCCGGGGTCCCTGCCCCACTCGCTCTGCGATGCAGGCTGGGGAGCTCGCACACGGCTCCTGGCCTGCCGCAGAGTGCCAGCGGGCATTTCTGCCCGGAAAACAAAACCAAACCCCAACAGCCACGTTCCCTTCCCAATGACACCTTCCAGATGGGGTCCTTGTGTTTGGAAAGAATCAGGACCGCCCCTGTCAGCCCCAGCACCTCCCCAGCAGCCGGAATCGGGCAGTCCCGTACACCCTCCCCGGTCTGCAGGGATAGCTGAGGCTTAAAGAACTGGGGTGACTGGCCCAGGCCACAGGGGCCCTGGCAGGCGCAGCTGCTGTGAGCCACCGGGGATGTGGGACCCCAGACCCGTGCGCTCGGAGGCTGCCCGCCTGCCACCCACCTCTCCTGAGGCACCTGCCCGCCTGCCACCCACCTCTCCTGAGGCACCTGCCCGCCTGCTACCCACCTCTCCTGAGGCACCTGCCCGCCTGCCACCCACCTCTCCTGAGGCACCTGCCCGCCTGCCACCCACCTCTCCTGAGCACCTGCCCGCCTGCCACCCACCTCTCCTGAGGCACCTGCCCGCCTGCCACCCACCTCTCCTGAGGCACCTGCCCGCCTGCCACCCACCTCTCCTGAGGCACCTGCCCGCCTGCCACCCACCTCTCCTGAGGCACCTGGCCCTTTGCCCCTTTGCTGTTAGAGACGCCGACTCCGACAGACAGCCGGCAGCTCCGTGTTGCCCGGAGCCTGGCTTTTTGCCCGCTGTAAGGATGGTGTGAGCGGAGAGATTTGGGACCATGGAATACTCTGTGCGACACGGGGTGTGCCCTCCTACGTTCGGCCAACCCGCCGGCCAGCACCACACAAGGAGGGAGCCCTCCGGTGAACGGCAGACTTCCGCTGACAACAATATCAGCATCGGTCCATCGTTGTAACAGGCATCAGAGTAATGTGGGATGGAGTACACGGAACTCTGTGCACTAGCCTGTTTCCCCGAAAAGAAGACGGTGTCTTATATTAATTTTTTTCCTCCCAACGTTGCGCTAGGTCTTATTTTCGGAGGATGTCTTATTTTCAGGGGAACACGGTATTAGCTCCATTGCCCTGTACATCTAAAAATAGTCTGTTCACTGTTTAAAAACAAACCAACCCAGCGATAAAAGATGGCACGGAGAATCCGAGGCCCCGATGAGGCGGAGCTTGACCTGGGAAGCAGGGGAGCCCGCAGGCCCGGGCACACTTACAGCCGAGCTCCGTGGCCACAGCTGCGGGCGATCCGATGATTCTCAGCCGGACTCACCTGGGCTGCAAAACGGCCCCTCAGCACTTAGCACTTAATAGCGTTTATTGGTGCAGCTCCTCTCCACTTACCAGCAGCTTCTCAGCAAACAGCTCTCAGGCATATTCCTGGGGTGCCCGGGAATGCTGGAGTTGTAGGAGCAAGCTTCTGGAGACTTTGGTCTGCAATTTAAAAAAAAAATTTTTTTTCATGCAACTTTATTTTTTTAATTTCTTTATTGATTATGGTACCACATAATTCTCCTCATCCCCCCATTCCCATCCCAAACCCCTCCTCATGTATTCCCCACCCTCCCCTGTTGTCCATGGCCACTGGTGAGGCTTATATACATGCACACAAGTCCTTTGGTTGATCTCTCCCTCTTACCCCCACCCGCCCCTACCTTCCCTCCGAGGTTTGACAGTCTGATCGCTGCTTCTCTGTCTCAGGGTTTGTTTTTGTTCATCAGTCTATGTTGTTCGTTATGTCCCCTAGATGCGTCCGATCATGTGATACAAGAAACATACTTATAAGAACCGAAAATGAGACAAGCCATAATGGTTATGCTGAGAGGCAAATGAATTAGTCTGTAGAGTTTCTTTCTGGGCCAACAGTTCTTTTGAGTCCCAATTTCTATGTCAAATAAAGTTCCTTATGTGTACATGCCAGCCATGCTATTTCAGTTCTGGATGGTGGACAAATGGTGGCCCGCAATTTTGCTTCAAGCCTGCCGAACCTTAGTGTCGCCATGCCCCCTGGCACCAGGCCCACAGGCCCAGACGGACAGACCCTCAGAGCAGTGTCTGCGAGACATTGTGGGGACGCAGGCCCCCGACATGGCCAGATGCTCCAGGCCCTGCCTCGCCCTGCCCTGCCCTCCAGCCCCCGGCAGCCAGGAGGCCAGGGTGAGGCTGGGCTGGTCACAGCCTCTCTGTGCTCGGGTCTGATTTAAAGGTGGCCCTGGATCTCAGGGTTAGTGAGGACCGTGAGTGGCCAGCACATGGAGGGAAAGGACAGATGTCCTTTCTATTGGTCCCTCATAGGCCATGGTGGGGGTGGTGGCAGGGCAGACTGCTGAGAGAGATCGGAGGTCAAGGCCAACATGATCCTAGCTGTGCGTGGAGTCAGCTCAGGTGGCCACGGCCACGTCCCACAGACTGGAGGCTTTACACTAGACACTGACTGTCCCCGGCCTGGAGGCTGGAGGCCGAGACCCAGGGGTCACAGAGCTGGCTCCCCTAGGTCCCTCTCCTTGGCATGTGTCCCCACACGGCCCCTGGGTGCGTCCTCTCCTGATCTCTTCTAAGGACCTCAGTCACTGGGATTAGGATCCACCCTATGACCTCACTGGACCTCAGTCACCTCTGAGAAGGTCCCATTTCCAAATATGATCGCATGCTGAGGTCAGGCCTCCAATATAGGAATTTGGGGGGGGACACATGTCAGCCCATATCACCAGTGAAAGCCTAAGATTTGCCCATGAAATGACCCCATCAGGGAGGATGACAGGGAGCAGCTGGGAGCTGGGGGGGTGGTGGAGACAGGGGCTTGAGGGGGGTTCTGTCCAGGGGTGAGGGAGAGATGGAACGGTGAGGCGTTGAGTCCTGGGCCTGCCGAGTGGCCAAGCGGCTCTGAGAGCTTGTGCCGGTGTCTGCTCCTGTGGGAGGGGCCCCAGCTCGGCGGGCCGCCCTGCATTTTGTAAAGGTGCAGGGGACTGGGAGGGCCGAGCATGGAGACCAGGCAAGATCCTTACTGTGAACCAGCACCTGGCAAACGGTCATGGTGGCCAAAGCCGCCCTGCCTGGACCTCCCTCTCACCAGGACGATCCGGACCAGGATGCCTGTGGGTGTCCGGACAGCATCCAGACAGAGCTGGCTCGGGCCTCCGGGTACCAAGTGCCAAACAGAGTGTTTTATATATAATCCCCTGGAACCCCTGGACAGACCCCATTTTACAGAGCGGATAGCTGAGGCTCTGAGGCCACTGGCGGGGTGTGGGGAGTGGCTCTCCTGGTATTTTCCGGGAGGTTCTGGAGGGGCAGGAGGTCCGCTCGGGAGGGACCCGCAGGCCGGGATCCCCCAGGCCCCGGGGGAGCGGTTCAAGGCCGGCCGGCGGGCGGGCGGGCAAGCGCACCTGGGCCGTTGGGCGCCGGAGGAGGTGGGGGCTCGGTGATGCGGTGTGCACGTCTCTCCGAAGGGCTTGCCCATACGAACGTGGTCCTGTGCTGGGCCTGCGGGGACGTCCCCTCTGTCCCCAGCGGCGTCCCGGCCGCCGGGAGGGCTCTCGTCCTGCAGGGGGCTCCGGCCGCCTGGCCGCCAGGCGATGGAAAGAACGTATTTTAAGAAAATGGGGAACCACCTACCACTTAACCAGGAATCCGGGCTAATTGTGAACTGTTCTTCGTCGCTTTATTTAGCTATTTATTAAACCGGCTCCAACTGGAAGCGATGGCCGGGCCAGCCCCACGGCTCCTCGTGTGCGTGTGTCCTGGGGCGGCCGCCGCAAGGGCAGCCGGAGGGCCAGCTCCGCGGCCCGAGCCCTCGGACCCAGCGCCACGCTCGGGGCCAGGACCGCGTGGCCCGTGGCTCCAGCCTCGCAGTTTGCTTCGAAACCCACGCCCTCGACCCCACCCGCACTGTGGCTGCTGCTGTCTCTCCGTGGATGCCGGCGTGGCCCCCCAGCGCTGAGCAAGCCGGTCCCCTGCACCCACCCGGGGCCTCCCGGACACTCTGCATGTCACCCCCGGTGGCTCTGGGGCGCCTTCCACCCTCTGAACCTGATCTGTGTGTCTATTTTCCTGCCCCTCCACATGTGGGGCCCAGGACATCACCTCGCGCTCACCGGGCACCTCTGGGTGCTGGAACGGCGCTGGGTAGACAGCGGAGTTTCTGGCTCCTGTTTGGAAGCCGGCGGCTTCTGAGCCCAGCTCCCGAGAGCAGCCACAGGGAAGGAGAGGCTGCTGGGCGTGGCGGCCAGGTGGCCCCAGCCAGCCCGGGGCTGTGGGGGGACCCGGTCCTGTCCCCCAAGGGACCTTGCCAGACGCTGTCCCACAAGGGCTCCCCCATGTGGGGCCCCGCCCGCTCACACCCGCCCTGGGGTCAGACAGTAACGGTGAGGACGTGGGGAACTCCGAGCCTCGAGCGCCCGCAGGAGCTGGACCGGCTGCAGCTGCTTTGGGAAGCGGCTGAGAGCTCCCCGCACGGTGAACCTGGAGCGAGTCCGTGGCCCGCAGTCCCACCCCCAGCAGTGAACACGCAGGTCCGCGCGCACACGTGTGCACACAAGCTCACAGCAGCAGCCTCCCGCGGAGCCCGCAGGGAGCCGGCCCGGCGTCCCTCCACCCACAAAGGACAGGCACCGCGCGGCCCACCCACGGGACGGAGTATTACTCGGCCAGGAGCAGGAGCGGAGCCCCGGCAGGCGCAGAGTGCGGACGGCACGGAGGCCTGCGCGGCGAGCGGGGCCGGGGCCGGGGCCAGGCGGACGTGCAGCAGGAGGCAGACTGGTGCTCGCCAAGGGCGGGCAGGGGCGTGGGACGGAGACGGGCGGTGGCTACGGGTCCGGTGCCCTGGGCCGCTCGCTCGCCTCCTGCCGTGTCTGACTGGGGCACATCCAGAGCCAGGACTGAGCCCAGTCTCCTCGTGGGGTTGTGGGGTGCCGTGGAAACTAGAGCCCCCGCTCATCACACTCCGGACCTGGAGCCAGCGCTCCGCTGGATGGACCCTGGCCCACGGAGGGCCCCCTCCTTGGCCGTGTCTGCCTCGGACCCTCTCGCTGCGGTGGGTCAGGGAGGCAGGGTGGGGGGGCTGGCTCCTCTGTGGAAGGATCCCTGTGGGGGAGGGGGGCGCCTCGGCCTGTCAGCACAGCAGGCCCCACGTGCTCATCCAGATGCTCGCAAACATCTCCCAACGCCCTCCCTCCCCCCCGGAGGTCTCTGGGGCCGGCTGTCCCCAAGGCTTGCTGGGGACTGGGGGCATCTTCATGAGCAAACACCAATGGGGGCCCCCGCTCCCCGGGAAGCCCAGGACTCCGCTGGGAAGACAGATGTTGCAACAATGAAATCTGGGCTGAGAGGGACTTAGGAGGGCGTGGTGGGCAGGAAGATAGGAAGACCCTCCTGGGAGGTGATAATTAAACTGGGAGGGGGCAGAACAGGGCCTGATCTTGGGGGGGGGGGGGAGGCAGGGCAGGGCAGGGCCCTGTGAACCGGGGGAGGGGGATGAGGAAGAGACAGCCGGGATTCGGGAAGGCTCCGGGAGGCTCTGAGCTGGGGTGTGTGACTCAGCCTGCTTCTGGAAAGATCTCCAGCTGCCCTGGGCGACCTGCTGGGGGGAGGGGCCGGCCATCCCCACCTGTGGCCCCTTCCAGGACTGTGACCCTGAGAGCTGCTCGCAGTGACCTCCCTCCGCTGTCCGGGGTGGGGCGGGGCCCCGCAGAGAGGGGCAGACCCCAACACGAGGCTCCAAAAGGTACCGCCAGCTCTGCGGCCTCCAGGGGCCGGGCCAGCCCAGCCCCTCATAAAGCCGGCCGCTCCCCTCTGCCGGCAGCCAGCGACCTGCGAGCAGGTGTGAACCGGGCCGGCCAGGGACAAAATGGCTTTGATGAGCCAAATGGCGCCCTTTCTGGAGGGAGGCATCGGACCGGCCCCAGGCACCAGGCAGGGCGCCCTGTGGAGACCAGGCCCAGGCAGGGGCGGGAGGGTGTGTTTTATGAGCCCCCTGTCCCTCCCCAGGGCAGCTGCTACCGTGACCCTGGCCAGGCCTTCCGAGAGCAGGGGCTGCCTTCCCTGCGGAGGGCTTCAGGGAGAAGGGATAGGCATCCCTGAGGGACGGAAATGTTCATTAAAAGCAACCGGACAGCATTGCATCGTGAGGTCTCCTCCGGGGCCTGAGGAGATGCCGGGGAGCTGGGGGTCCCAGCCCCTCGGTGGAGGAGGTCACGGGCAGGTGTAGCTTCCTTTGTTCGGTGACCCAGGCCCTCCCTGGGCATCTCGATGCCGTGAGGAGGGAGGCAGGGCTGGTCCTCGCCCATTTCACAGACGGGGAAGCCAAGGCCCGGAAGGTGGGAGCACCAGGCCGTTCCCCACCCTCTTTGGAGCCAGACGTTGCACCTTCCCTGGATCAGGGACTCTCATCGGCCCCTCCCGTGGGCCCTGCAGACAGGGGGGCAGGTGACTTGGGGTGGTTCTGAATGGGGTGCTGGTGGGCCCGGGCTTTCCTTAGAGGAAAGCATGATCACCCCCACCGGGCCACGCTCAGGGAGCTCTGCCTGCACACCCAGCGCACAATCCGCTGCCCTGGGCAGAGGGGTGCCCTCTGAGAGCCCACAGGGCCAGCTCGGATGGCTTGTGGCCCCTAGAGCAGCCTCGGTCCCCAAGGGACAAAGCCACCCTCGCCACTGCGTTGGATCCGGCAGCTTAGCTGGTTCCTTCTGCCCTGGTGTTCCAGACACTTCCACCAGGCTGGGCCAGTGCATTCCCGGGAGCCGGGGGTTTCCGTTCCGGGCCACAGGGGCGGCAGCGGCAGGGAGACCCGCGCCTCCCGGAAGGCATCAGGGCCCTGCCCGGGGGCTTTCTGCTCGGCACGCTCCTCCCAGGGTCCGCGCTCCAACCAAATGTTTTTGATTCTCCGGGAAGCAGAGCAAGGGGCTAATCTGAGTTTAATTCCTGAGGCCAGGCCTTTGATTTGATACTTATTCATCTAAGTAATTAATGCCTGGGTCCGGGTCAGAAGGCATCTCAGCTCAGCTCTCCTCTTTCCGCACACGGACGCGGACCGCACGCACTGGGGCCTCCAAACCGTTAATTTGTACCCACTGGGACATTCCAGGGGCCGGAGCGGGAACCACGTGGGCCGCTGCGGAGCGCTCGCCGTCCAGGGTGAAGCCCCAGTGTCACAGGGACCTTGGCGCAAGCACCTCCCTTTCTGGGAGGGTTCTCCCCTCAGCCTGGTCCTCTCCCCAGGCAGGGCCCGCAGAGGGTCTGGGTATGGAATATTCTGGACTTGGAGGCTTTTTATTTCAAACCCAGATTGCATTCAGTCAACAAACCTAAGAATTTGCACACACATACCTCTGCCTACCTAAGCACGCAGGCACAGGCAGAGACGCACACAAAGACAGGAGCACACGTGTAAGCATATGCATGCATGTACACAACAGCCGCACAGATGCACACAAGGACATACACCACGTGTGGAAACGGAGATGTACACGCCACCGTATGCACACGCCCATGTGCTCACACACGTGCCCCTCACCTCATGTAACCTGGAGAAGACCCCTGAGGTCCGTGCTCTTAGTTTGCAAATAAAGGGAACAAAACCCACAAACCCCGCAAAAGAGCGCCATCTTCTGGTGGCATCGGGACCAGGCCTGAGGCAGGCGGCCCTCTCTTTCCTTCGGGCACGTTTTTCCCAGAAGACACTTGGGAGGTGGGCCGACATCACTGTCACCGCCGGGCTGGATGGGACCCTGGGGCGGGCGCTCAGCCACCCTTCGCTTTGGGAGAGTCGGGTGCCCTGGTCTGGACCCATACCCCTTCCCTCCCCGCGGCCGCATCACCTGGCACCGCTCTCCCTGAACTTCCCGTGCCTCCTCTGGGAAACGGGCCGCTGCTTGGCACGCCTGTGCCTGGAGCTGCCCGTGCTAACCCAGGCCGCCCCCTCTGGTTGCTTAGAGATTAGCTGGGCGTTAGCACCGGGGGCTCTGGCTACTCTGCACAGCACCCGGGACACGCGCTCAGAACTATTCAGTGAGCACATGACCAGGAAGCCCGAAGGCTGGCCCAGGAGGCATCGCTCCGGCTGCCCGTCCGCACCCTCGCCAGGCCGACAGGACCCGGCTCTGAGGCGGCCGCTGGGCCATTCCTGGTTCCGTGGCTCGGCAGATGGGGGCCGGTCTCTGTGCACCCGTGTCCCCATCCACAGCGTGGGAACGGTGCCAGAACTCCCGCTGTCAGAGGAGTCCGTGCGTGCTAATTCACGCAGCATGGGGCCCCGCGAGTGCACAGTACAGGCTGCTGAGCGGAGCGGGTGTATGTTGTGTACATACATGCATATGCTTACATGGGTTGGATACATACATGCATATGCCTACATTGCCCAGCTGCCCTCCCCGGTTCTAAACACGTTGCCCTTTAGGCTCCGCCTCCGGAGCCTCGGCGAGGACAAAGGAGCCCCGCCAGGGGCCTGGTGTGTGCGTGCGGGACCAGGGACCCCGTTTCAAAGGCATCGGAGGCGGGAACAGCTCAGGGCACTTCCATAATTCGCTCCACGCCAATTAATCTCTCGCCGTCGGTACGCGCGAGCGTCAGTCCTGCGGCGGCTGAATTCCCTCCCCGGGAGAGCGTGACACGCGCAGGCTCCGGGCCTTCCTCGTCTGGCGTGCTGTTAATTTCCCCCGGGTGCCCGGGAACGCGGTGTCAGAACGAGACGCGGAGCCTGGCGGGCACCTGACGTCGGAAGCGGCCTGCGCGCAGAGAAGAGGGTCGTGACATCTGCTAATTGCCAG
This sequence comes from Nyctalus aviator, assembly GCA_036971965.1. NCBI lineage: Eukaryota > Metazoa > Chordata > Mammalia > Chiroptera > Vespertilionidae > Nyctalus > Nyctalus aviator. Next base: position 6,494,446 of record CM072929.1, on the reverse strand, counting down.
GCGGGCGCTCCTGTGAGCGCGGAGATGCTTGGAAACGCGCTTCCGTCGGCGGAGCCCGGGCCGGTTTCCTGGAGGAAGGTATGCCAGGGGCCACACCCAGCTTTGCCCTTGGTCCATCTCCTTATTGGATCTAGGAAGAGAAATAACAGGGAAAACCGGGGCATTCTGGGAGGCTGGTGTTCTAGAGCCACCTCTGCTAACGACTGCCTGGGTGACTCGGCCAGTGTGGCTCAGTGGTTGAGCATCGACCCATGAACCAACAGGCCACTGGCTGGTTCAGTTCCCGGTCAGGGCACATACCTGGGTTCCAGCTCAACCCTCAGTGGGGGCCGTGCATGAGCCAGCCTATCGGTGATGTTTCTCTCTCGACCTATCTCCCTCCCTTCCTCTTTCTCTAAAAAATCAATAAAAACGTATTAAACAGAAAAGACTATCTGGGAGATGGAGAACAAGGTCCTGGCTTGCCTGAGCATCTGTGAGATGGGGCCCTGCAGTCCGCGGCTCTCGCTGTCCTATCTCCCAGCCCCTGGCTTTTGGCTGGAGGCTCTCTGGTCAGAGGATGGGCAGAGCCAATTTGGTGAGCTTCAGAACCTACATCCAAGCCTCCCCACAAGGATCCCCATGACGGCCCTCCCACCGTCTGCCCATGCGGGGGGCATTGTGGTGGCAGAGGCAAGACAGAGCCTTCAAACCAGCTCTGAGGTCATGTGCAAACTTGGCTTTTAGAAGTTAAGATGTGCTGTGTTTGCTGCAGGGAAGCCGGGCCTCGGAAGGCAGAGGCGTGGAGTAGAAAGGCCCCGTGTCCCTGCACACACTCCACCCCAAGTAAACTGCTGTGTAACGGGACCAGGGGCTGGCTCTGCAAGCGGCCTGCCTGTCCCTGCAGGAGCCCCCTCCCAGATTGCACCCTGAGGTGCCCCCTGCAGAGATTCTGGGCCCCTCCCCCACCTGGGGAACTGCTGGGTGTGAACCGGTGCCCCCCCCCCCCCACCTGGTGAATGGGCAGCACGCGGAGGATGCAGGCCCTTCGGGTCCAGCTCTGAGCTCCTCTGGCAACTTCCAGCAATATCGCAGCGAGGATGCCCCAAGACATCAAGTGCAGACAGATCCCGCGCACACCCAGGGCACGCTTGCTCCTGCCCGCGCCCAGGAGACGCCTGGCGGCCTTGTGGGGTTCTCTGTGGCCATGACTGGTCTCCCCGGGGCCCGACAGCAGCTCCGAACAATCACAATTTGAGTAAAAAGAGCTCACCTCTGCCACCCTAAGAGCCCAGGCCCTCCTGGCACCCGCACCCCCCCTCCCCCCAGGCCCTGACAGCCCCTGCAGAGAGCGGGGTCCCCGGGGGGGGGGGGCGTGCCTGACTGCCCAGGAGCAGTGATTGCAGCGCATCGTGCAGGCTCATGAGCGGGAGCCTGAGGAAGGCACGGGGAGCCGACCTCCGTGCTGCCTCCCGATTTCCTCCTGAGCGTGAAATTAGCAAAACGGCAGCCGTGCCCATCACAGACACACATGTCCATGGTCAAGCACCCCCTGCACGCGAGGCCCTGTGTGGGCACTGCCTCCTATGGAATCACCCGGAATCTCCTCAATAGAGCAGGGAAGCAGGCTCTGTCATGGCCCCAATGGGACACACACGGAGACCCTCAAACCACTGAGACAGTAACCGGTGTATTTATTTTTGATTAAAACCCCGATATGGAAGACCAAACAGCTGGCCCTCCCCCAGCCCCCCAGCGCGCACCCACGCCCTGAACCCCGCCCGGGGCAGGGGTGCCGAGAGGCCCCCTCACCGGATAGCACTGGCTCCCCGGGCGGGCGCGGGGTCCCTCTCTGCCCAGCCCAAGAGTTCACGCTGATAACACGCCTGGAGTCACCGGGTAATAGCGACGCCGTAATTGTTCTGGCTCAGATAAGAAGCCGCCTCCCCGCAGGAGCGGGTCCCGTCTCAGCTCAGCGCCGCCGCCGCCGCCGGCCGCACCTGAGCCGGGGCCCCCGGGCCCCTGTCCGGAAGCACGTGGACGGCTGCTGGCCGGGAAGCGCAGCCTCCCGCGGAGGGTAATGACTCGATGTGGGTCACGGGGTCCTTACCCAGCAGGACACGGCCTGCCTTTATCTCGGGCACGGCGTTCTTCGAGCAGCCGGCCCATAAACGGCGGCCTTGGCGCATCCGGGGCTGCCGGCGCGCGGCTGAACACTGCCCCGCTCTGTTTGTTTATGGCGGGTATTTTTAGCGGCCCCGCTCCCCCTGGGATCTCCTTTGAACCCTCTGTCTGCACAGAAAGGAAACAGAAAGAAACACGCGTGTCCCCGGAGCGCCAGGGTCACTATCGGGCAATGCTCGCTCAGGCCTCCGAGGTCAGGCTCCTGCCAGCTGCCACCCCGCCGCGGCCGGCAAACGGCGCCCAGCCTTCGGGGAGTGGGCGTGGGAGCTGGCACGGGCCTGGCCAGAGGCAAGGGTCCGGTGTCCATCCGGGGGCCCACTGAGGGCCCGGATTGGAGGGGGTCTGGTCTTTGGAGAAGGCCCCTGACTTCCTCGCCATCCCAGATCCTCCCTTTGCCTCCTGACCCTGCTGCTCTGCTCCCGTTTCCATATTTATAGACACTTGTTTGTCACTTGTTATTGTTAGTGCCAGGGACACGTGTCATTCAGGGTCCTGGCAGAGGCAGACCTGAGGGGGGTCGGTGATGGAACCTGGGTACATCCCGACCAGGAGCGAGCCTTTATGAAACCCGGTGAGAAGGGTGGCAGGAGGGGTGCAGACAGGAGCTCGGCCTTGGGTGGGAGGGCTCCCGCCGCCCCACGGCCCAGCAGGGAGGCCGCCAGCCCCTCTCCCCTCCCACACTCTGCTCTGTCGCTGGCTCCTCCCGCTGGCTAACCTGGGGCGGGCACCTGCTTTAGCTGATCTGGGGTGGGGGGGTGGGGGGCGCAGCAGAGACTCGCCAGCACAGCACTTGTAAGGCACGGGGATCATCTTCGGCACCACTTTGGGGGCCACCCCTCGGGCACACCCCAGGGTCTGCACCAAGAAGGACCCTGGGCCTGGATCTGGGGAGGCCAGAGCCCAGTGGGCAACCCCTCCCCCCACCCCCCACACGGCTCACTTATTGTGATGGTTCATTTCACGGGTCAGCCTGGCCAGGCCACAAGGCATTTGGTCAAACACGAATCCGGGTGTTGCTGAGAAGGTGGTTTGTGCCTGAGGTCCAGGTGTTGCTGTGAAGGTGGTTTTTACCTGTTGTCTAGGTGTTGCTGTGAAGGTGTTTTGTGCCTGAGGTCCAAGTGTTGCTGAGAAGATATTTTGTGCCTGAGGTCCAGGTGTTGCTGAGAAGGTGGTTTGCGCCTGAGGTTAACAGCTGCAATCGGTTGCCTTTAAGTACAGGAGACTGATCTTCGTGCTGAGAGTGACACTCATCCAGTCCGCTGGAGGCCTAAAGAGAAAAACACAGGTTTCCCAGAGAAGGCATTCTGCCTCAAGATTTCAGTCGTGCCAGCCCCCAGCATTGCACGAGCCAATTCCTAAAGTTAAACCGGTCTCCGTGTAGCTGCCAGGCACGGAGCTCCGCTGGCGGGTAACACAGACGCACCTCTGCCCCAGGAAGCATGCCATCCAGTGGGGTGTCTAGTGAGCTTCCTGTCTTCAGCGTTTCTGCACCTGCCCAGACCAGAGTGAGGTATTTTCTGGGCTGGGGAGGCTCAGTACAGTGAAAATGTCAATTACATCAAGTTGATTGATAATGTTGTGGTGCGCCTCTTGTATATCTGTCTGTTCTGATATTAGTAGAGCCACCTCAGCTTTATCACGATTAGTGTATGCATGAAACATACATCTTTTCTCATCTTTGTACGTTTAACCTACTTACGTTTATTTTTAAATATATTTTATTGATTTTTTTACAGAGAGGAAGGGAGAGAGATAGAGAGTTAGAAACGTCGATGAGAGAGAAACATCAACCAGCTGCCTCTTGCACACCCCTACTGGGGATGTGCCCGCAACCAATGTACATGCCCTGACCGGAATCGAACCTGGGACCTTTCAGTCTGCAGACCGACGCTCTACCACTGAGCCAAACCGGTTTCGGCTAACCTACTTATGTTTAAAGTGGGGTTCTTTATGTTTAAAGTGAGTTTCTTGTGCACTGCACAGAGTTGATTTTGTGTGTTTTTATTCACAAGGACGATCTCTGCCATTTAATTGGGGCATTTGAATCATTTACATTTAATGTAATCATTGATATGGTTGGGTTATGTCTGTCATCTTGCTATTGCTTTCTGCTTGTCCCCTCTGTTCTTTGTTTCCTTTCCCTTTTCTCCTGCTAATTTTTAAAATTAACTGAGTACTATTTTGTGATTTGATTTCATCTCCTTTGTTTCATTATTAGCTATAAACCCCGCATTTTGTTATTTTCGTGGTTGCTTTACAGTTTATTGTATGTATCTTAAACTTATCATGATCTACATTCATTTGATATTGCTTCATTAGTATAAAAATCTTACAATAGTGCATTTCTTTTGAGTTTCTCCCCTTTATCCTCCCATTGCCATACAGCTTATGTATACATATGTTAAAACCCCATTACATTATTTTTGTTTATATACTTCATTTGCTTTTAAAGGCATTTTAATAGTAAGAAACAACTCATACATTTTCTCATGTAGTTATCGTTTCTGATACTCATTTTCCTTTTCATAGATTCAGCAATCTACCAGGTATCACTTTCTTTCTGCTGAAAAAACTTTTGACATATATTGGAGGGTGGGCCTGCTGGTGATAAATTATTTATTTTTATTTTTATTTTTTTGCTGTATCTGAGAAAGTCTTCATTCCAATTTCATTTTTGGGAAGTATTTTCACTGGGTAGAGAACTCCCACTAGCACATTTTCCTTCTTGTGTTTTATAGAGGCTGCTGCAGAATCCTCTCGCTCAGATGGTTTCTGAAGGGAAACCTGCTGTCCTTCCTATCTTTGCTTCTCTGTGCAAAATATCATTTCCTCTGTCAATTTTAAGATGCTCTCTTTATCACTAATTTTGAGCAATTTGAGTCTGATCTGCTTCAGTATAGTTTTCTTATGTTTCTTATTCTTGGGGTTCATCAAGGTTCTTGGATCTGTAAGTTTAAATTTTTATCAATTTGGAACAATTTTTGTCATCACTTTTTCAAAACCTTTTTCCTTTTACTTCCCCTATTCCCTTGCTTTGGGGAAATTTATTTTACATGTAGCAGTCCCATGGTCTACTGATTCTCGGTTCTATTTTTTCCATTGACTCTGTCTCATTGTCGATGGTTTCTATTGCTATATCTTCAAGTTCGCCAATCTTCTCACCTGCGGTGTCTAATCTGTTAACCCCATCAAGTGCATTATGCATCTCAGACATGGCGGTTTCCACCTCCGGAGGTTTCGTCTGGGCTTGGGGTAGGCAGCCTCCTGCTGCTCACACCTGTGTAAGTCCTCTTCTTTGAGTAGCATCTTCTTCTAGTGAATAAAATACGGCAAAGTACGCATGGTCACTTTCAAATTTGGGTTTCATAAAAGACTGTGACTTCCGTCTCGTTTGCCCTTTCCTAGCCCCATTTCTCTCGGAGTCATCCCTGGAGAAATCAGGTTGCACATCGTGCGCTGCCCCGTGGAGAGGCCCGTTGGGAAGAGGCCAAGGAGCTGGGGTCTCTGGCCAATAGCCACTGAAGGCCCCAGGGCTGCCGGTCAGCCTCGAGGTGCCTGCGGCCCCAGCTGACCCTCTGCCGGTGGCTTGCGGAGTGACCCCGTGTCACGGGAGCCTCCGTGTACAGGTGTGCAGACTCCGGATGTCTCACGGGGCGCTCCCCAGGATGGACACGGCTGATGCCAGCTCACACGACTGTCAGACCCCCCAAACAGACACGGGCCTGCCTGCTCCCCAAGGACAGAGCTAGGGGAGGGGACCTGGGTCCCTCCTCTTGCTGTAACCATTTTCTGCCGCCTTTTCTGAAAGGGGTTAATGACCCCCGGGGTCCAGGACGGCCTGGCCTGTGCAGTCCCCAGTGGTGGCCACGTGCCCACGTGAGGCTGGGGAGCCTGCACGGAGGCGAGTCCGAACTGAGACAGGCAGGCGGCCCGTGTGACACGCACCAGGTTTTACAGACTTTGGAGGAAAACCGTCTCTTTAATCAGGCTTTAATGCCGATTATATGTCAAAATGAGAGCACGTTGGACATACTGAATTAAACAGAACGTATTATTTAAGTTAGCCTCATCTACTTTGTTTTAGTATTTTTTTTTTTTTTTTTTGTTAACGGAGCTTGCAGAAAATGTACCATGGCCTCGTGGCTCCCACTGGGTTTCTGCTGGGAAAAGAAAGGGTAGACATGCCCCTCGCCCCCCGCTTGGGCACACGGCCTGGGCCCTGGCCCCCACCATCCCCCCACCAACCCCTGGTCCGATGGTGACACCCACGAGATGGCCAGGGTGAGTACGCAGAGCTGGGCCAGGGTCGGGACTGGCTCTGCGGTGGCTGCAGAGGGAGCTCCTGGGTGGCGGGTGGGATCAGTGACCTGCAGGGCATGGCCTGGCTGCCACCAGGTGCCCGGAAGCCCCTGCTGAGTCACGGGAATGAGCCATTCCTGGGCCAGGCTAACAGGGAACTCCTTCCCCCGGCTGCTCTCTGCTGGCTGGTCTGGTTAATAAACAACCCGCCAGTGCCACCTCCAGGAATGCAGGCCTGGGGCCCCACACATGCCCATGCTCCTTCCGGGGAGAGAGGAGGGGTGGGGAGTTATGACAGTACTGGAGGCTCGGTGCCCGAATTCATGAATGGGGGGTCCCTCCGGGGGGCTTGCGGGGATCGGCTGCAAAGCCGTCTGCAGCCCCTACCTGCCTCTCCCGCTCATCCTGGCCCCGCCGCACCTGCCGCGGGCTCACGCCCCATCAGCCCTGATCAGAGGGGCTCCTGCCACCACAGCAGCGCTCATCAGCCGGGAGCCCTGCGTCTGGCGCCCTCCCAAGGGGAGTGGCCTGTTAGATCCGACTGACACGGGCTCTCTGACATCCTCCTAGGGGTCCCGGATTGCAAGAGAGTGCAGGCCAGGCTGAGGGACCCCAGCTGTGCAAGATTGGGCCAGGGAGGGACCCTGGGAGGATTAGAAGGCATCTCTGGGCCCGTCTCACTCAGTCGCAATTGGCCAGACCCCAGCAGCAAGCTAACCTACCAGCTGGAGCATCTGCCCCGCTAGCGGTCAGTGCACATCGTAGTGACTGGTCAACCGGTCGACTGTCTGTCTCCTGGTGGTGAGTGCATGTCATAGCAATTGGTTGAGTGGCCTTAGCATATCATTATAACATTACGCTTTGATTGGTTGAACAGTCGACTGGTCACCAGACAACCAGACATATTAGGCTTTTATTATATAAAATGTTTTATTTTATTATTATTATTATTATTTTAAAATATATTTTTATTGATTTCAGAGGGGCAGGGAGAGATAGAAACATGGATGATGAGAGAGAATCACTGGTCGGCTGCCTCCTTTAGGGGCCAGACACTCTGCCAGTTTATCTGGTCCTAAAGGTCCCTCCTCTCTGCCGCCGCCGCCACGGCCCATCCCTGGTTTATGCTTTTACGAGGGCAGCTGGCTTCTGGGGAAGTGGGAGCCATCTCCGACCTGCGAAGGTGCCTGGTGGTGGGGGTGGCCACGGTTCCTTCCTTAGAAAGGGACGGGCCCTGTGCCAGCCCGGGCGCAGCAGCCGCACGGCCTTGTGGGGACCCAGGGTCACCCGCCCGGAAGTGGGAGCAGAGCCAGGGGAGGTGGCAGGAAGAAGGGCCTCTGGACATTATGTCTTACGTCTCCCTTCGATCTACGGCCCCTCCTAGCACCCCCAACTCTACCAGCCTGGACTCCACCATCCTGCCTGGGGAGAGGACACAGACAGGCAGAGCCCTGAGCCCGGTGTGTGTGGATGGGTACCCGGTTGACCTCCAGCCAGACATACCCAAGGACCGGAAGTCAGGCCTGGGCCCTTGCCTCTGGTCCCTCCCCTTCCCAGACCCTCCCGACTCTTCACTGCTTGTGCCTGACAATGACCTCCCGGGACCGCAAACCGAGAGCCAGGCACAGCACTGCGCGTCCCACAGGCTTTCCTCATGTCATCCCGCCGCTCTGTAAAAGCATAAACCACACGTCCTGCAGGGTTCAACCGGCCACGTCTGCCAGGGGGTGGGGGTGGAGAATGAATGAGAAAGAAAAAAAACGAGAAGAGAAAGTATTTTAGACACATTCTTAAAAGACACACGCACAGACGCAAACATTCTTTCAACGGAACTAATCGTGTAACCGTATTTTCATCTTGGGTTTTGAGAGAGGGGCCATATGGGCAGCGCTGTATCCCCTTCCCCCTCAAGACACGTCACACGGAACCGAGTGACAGGGATGTGCTCTGGGAACATCGCATGCACGTGCACACACCTGCATGGCACAGCCCACGGCACGCCTGGGCGGTATGGTCAACTGCTCCCACTCTGAGGACTGTAGGCGGTGGTAACACATGGGAAATGGTTACGTGTCTAAGCGCACCTAAGTGCGTCTAAGCGTGTTTAGGCACGTCTAAGCGTGTCTAAGCGTGTTTAGGCGTGTCCAAGGATAGGAAAGGCACAGCAAGAATGGGATGTAAAAGGTGGACACGGTGCACCTGTCCATGTCTTCCCCCCCGCAACCAGGCGACTTTGACGGAAGGTTTCGTGGAGCTGTGACAGAGGTCAGGGTGGCGATGAGACCTCCCTGGGTGAGGGTGGGCCCTAAACCTAACAATGAGGGTCCTTGTAGGAGACAAGAAGGAGAAATACACAGACATGCCGAGGAGGCTGTGTGGAGAGGGAGGCAGAGGCTGGAGGCTGCAGCCACGGCCCAGGGACGCCCGGAGCTGGAGGGGCAGGGGGGCTCCCCCGGAGCCCGCACAGGGGGCCCTGCACACCTCGGCATTGGCCGCCTGGCCTCAGGACTGCTGAGAAGATACATTCCTGGTGCTTTGGGTCCAGCCTGTATGTGGTCACTTGTTACGGCCGCCCCAGGACACCAGGCGGTGCTGCATCTCACAAGTGGGGAAACTGAGTCTGCGGAAGAGATATTGCAAGGTAACACCGCTCTGTGGGCTGCACGGGCAGCAGGTGGCATGTGCCCTGGTGAGGAAGACGGGGCCCAGACACAGAATCCCCCAGCCGGGCAGGCCCCGGGTCTGCCCCCAGCGTGCTGTGTGACTCACACAGGTGGAGTAATCTCACCAAGTTACTGCCTCTTCTTCAGAAAAGGAGTCTGAGGGAGGCAGCGCGGGCCCGGCCCCTGCGGGAGCTCCGGGGTAGCCCTCCCATCTGAGCAACGGCACTAATTAGTAAGCAGGAACGTGTGCCCGGGGCCCAGTCCTTGGCCTGCAGTGACTCAGGGAGTTGGCGTAAAATGCCCAGGGGGCAGGTGCTGCCATCACCCCATTTAACAGAGGAGGAAACTGAGGCACCACACGTGAAGACTTTGCCGGTCACCGGCAGAGGCGGCCAGGTGCAGCGGTCCGGGGGGAGCCAGGACGGGCTTCTGTCTGGGAGCAGACAGGCTGGGCAACCGCGCCGCTTCCGGAGGGTCCCCGAAGGCGGACCCCTCAGACCCTCGCATGACACCCCTGCACCGGCATCAGGCAGCCACCGCCCACCAGGGGCCCCTGCCTCTGAGCCAGCAGGCACAGCTTCCCGGTGGGACCGGGGGCTCGAAAGGGATGCACATCCAATGGGCTGCTCCGCGGCCCCTCTGTCTGGGCCGGGACCGGGCCTGCAGCAGCTGGGGGAGCGGGGCCAGCTGCGAGCCGGGGCCAGGGGCCCATCTCTGGGCTCCCCCGGGATCAGGCCAGGGCGTCTTCGAGCGGGGTGGATCCAGAGAGGGTTTGGGGAGACCCAGCGCTCAGCTCGGTGGGCCCCCGGGGCTGCAGCTGGGGCCACCCACCCTCTCTCCCCGTCCAGGGCACAGAAGGGCCTGGTGGCCCAGTGTGCCCTCACCCACACCCCCCAGTCCAGAGGGTGGGCCAAAGAAGGCATTTTCCTTGGTCCACAGGGGCCACCCACCCAGTGCCCTGTGTCTCCCTCCCCGGGTGGGAAGCAGGGTCCGGGGACATCACACAAGGATGGAGCCCCCTCTGCAGACGGCCACGCTGGGCCTCGGAAAGGAAGCCCTGGCCCTCAGAGCTGCCCCCACGTCTGGGGGTGGGGAAGGGGTGCCACCCTGAGTCCCCAGTCCCTTTGGCTCTGGGCACTTCCCTGTGGACCTCTCCCTCCTCCTCACCCGCTGGCACAGAGGCTGCCAGCCTGTTCCTGGGGTCCAGGCCCTTGAGATTCATCTTCTGAGTCTGGAGGGAGGTCATGGCCTCTTGAAGGTTGGTCCCCAGGCAGGCACTGCCCCCTGGAGGGCAGTCTCGGAACCGCTAGAGCAGGGCCGGGTCTGATCCGGGCCTCCAAGCAAGCAGGCAGCTGCCTGGAGTCTCATTTCCTGGGGGTGTCAACCTCGGCACAAGAGCCGCCCAGGTGGGCCCCCGAGGCCACTCACCGGCCGGAAGACCTCAGAGGGCTCCTTGCACCTCCTGACCCCAGAGCCCGCTGTGGCGTCGGGGTGGGGGGGAGGGATGGGGCCGGGGAGCAGCCTCCCTCCCTCACAGGCCAAATGGCATCTGCCCATGTGCCCTGTGTGCCCAGCGCTGGGTCTGGCTGGGGGGCCCGGGAGCATCACCACCCTGGACTCCCCCCGCTCCCCAGAGCCAGCAGCCGGCCACCCACCCCGCAGGATGGGAATCTGTGGGGCTGGGCCCTGGGGACCCCCTCAGGTGTGGGGGGACATGGGCGGGGCTCGAACCGGGGCTGGCACATTTGGGCCTGGACTGAGCTCCCTTGACTCTCCTTCTCATACCCAGGACCAGTGCTGGAAGGCCCAGCCGACGGAACCCCCACCCCCACACACTGCAGAGAGGTTGGGGCCTCGACATAAACTGAACACCACATCTGTCACCATCATCCCTAGCCTCCCCCAGCCCCCAGCAGCGGGACAGTGGCCTCCAGCCCTGTGAGTCCCCTCACTCAGGACAGAGGGTCTCAAATGAGGGTGGCTGGGCCCAGATGCCCAGCTTAGGAGCCCGTGGGGGATGCACTCAGGAGTCCCCCTGAGCCACCTGCGGCGGGAGCACCACACCCCGCAGTTCACAGGGCACCTCCACGAGCGCTCTCCCCCGGCCTCACACGCACGAGGGCCCAGGAGGCCACAGGGCCCCGTCTGGGTGGGGCCGGTTTGGAATTTCCTGTGCTCCGCACCTTTGCAGGGTGCCAGGCTGGGAGGCTCTCCGGAGGGGCCACACCCTCCCGCACCTGGCATTTTATTCCCGAGTACGTCTGCCGCCGGAGGAAGGCGGTTCGAGCTCTGATCCCTCACGTCCGGGGTCAATGATCCTTATCGGGAGAGATCTTATCAGCGTGTCCTTTCGGGGACCTCGGGGCCGGCTCCCGGAGGCCCGGGAGGCCCAGGTGGGCAATCACCGGTGCGGCGGCTCAGCCGGGAGGGGCCTCTGTCCCTGTCCTCGGCACTGCTTCCCCAAATGCCTTTCCTCCCGTCCTGCTGGTCACCGGCCTCCGCTCCGCAGCGTCGGAGGCGGCAGGGATGACAGGCAGTTAGAGAGGAAGTCAGGGAGAGCAGGAGCAGAGCAGGGAGGCGGCGAGGGCAGAAGGCCGGTGGCTCCTCCAGGGCCTGAGGGAGATACCACTGCTGTGGCTACCCCAGCCGGCTCAGAGCTTCCTAGCGGCCAAGGCAAAAAGGGAGGAAGTTGGATGAAGGTACAGGTGGTACCTTGATGGTACTGGTTGCCTGGAACGCCCCCCCAGATCCTGACTCCTGTCAGCCTCCCCTGACATGAACCTTCTTCTGACAGAATGAGACAGAGCCGTGTCACTTTTCTGACAGGGTGTGTGTGTGTGCGTGCCCCTGCGTGTGGGTTCACACATCCTCTCATTCAGCAAACACTCACTGAGCCCCTGCTCTTGGCCAAGCCCGTGTGAGGTGCTGGAGACAGTGGTCCGCAAGACAGGCATGCTCCCTGCCCTTGGGGACGGAGTCTCTGGCCTCAGGGACCTACCCATCCTGAAGGGGGAAAAAAAAAAAAAAAAGCATGCCGAAACCGGTTTGGCTCAGCGGATAGAGCGTCAGCCTGCGGACTGAAAGGTTCCAGGTTTGATTCCGGTCAAGGGCATGTACCTTGGTTGCAGACACATCCCCACTAGGGGGTGTGCAAGAGGCAGCTGATGGATGATTTTCTCTCATCGATGTTTCTAACTCTCTATCCCTCTCTCTTCCTCTCTGTAAAAAATCAATTATATATATATATATATATATATATATATATATATATATATATATAAAAGCAAAGAAAAACAATCACATGTCATCAAATATTTGACCTGCTGTTTCTCAGCCCTGGGGGAGCCGAGGTCCCCAAATATCCAGAACGAGAGGGCAGAGAGAACAGAGCTGAGGTGTGAGTAGCTGGGGGCCAGGGCTGGGGGCTCTGCCAGCGCAGGGATGGGGAGGGAGGCAGGAGCTCAGGCCCCTGCATCTGAGAGGCACAGGGGATGGGGGAGAAGGCAGCTTCACCCAGACCGCCGGGCACCACCTGCTTCAGAGCTTGGGCCGATTGTTCAACCTCTCTGTGCCTGTTTCCCCGCCTGTAAGAAACCATGCCCACCCGAGGAGCTGGTGGGCCCTCGGTGAGGGGACACAGGCAGGGCACCTGGGTCCCATGGGGCCTGGGCGTGGTGGGTGCACCTGAGCCGAGGCTGTTTCCGGGGCGGACAGTGTCTGGTCTTGGGTCCGGAGTCCCTCCCGCCCTCGCTCTCTTTTCTTCCAATTCTCCCCAAACCTGAGGCTGACACAGGAGTCAGGACGGCTTAGAGCGCAGGTTCCCAGCAGGGGGCAATTTGGTTTTTAAGGGGGAAACTCAAGAATGAGTTACTAACAGTGGATTTTTTTTTTGCATTTCTCGTGGCTCTAGCCTCAGGTATAGTATATGAATATATTGTGACATATTTATGCATTTTAGTTCTCCATTATATGTTTTGAAACGTTATTTGCTATTTTTTCATATCACTTCATATTATTATTATTTTTAACAATTTCTTAAGTGGTTTCTCTCTCAGTACTCCAACTGTTCTTCTTTTTTTTTCTTTTTTTTTTCTTTTCTCTTTCATGGATGCCATGTTCTTTGGAAACTTGTTTAGATCAAGTGATGGCCTTTTAGGCCTCTTCCACAGGAATGGGAGTTGACTTTTTTAAAAAAAATATATATATTTTATTGATTTTTTTACAGAGAGGAAGGGAGAGGGATAGAGAGTTAGAAACATCGATGAAAGAGAAACATTGATCAGCTGCCTCCCGCACACCCCCTACTGGGGATGTGCCCCGCAACCAAGGTACATGCCCTTGACTGGAATCAAACCGGGGACCTTTCAGCCTTCAGGCCGATGCTCTATCCACTGAGCCAAACCAGTTAGGGCCGGGAGTTCACTTTTTGAATAGCACCCTCTGCGTCTCAGCCTCCAGACACTGCCCCTGGAGTCCTTTCCACTATCGCGAGGCCATTTGGATCCAGGCCCCGCACATAGTAGGACTCAATAGATTGTCATTCAGCAGAGACACATCCACTGTCACATTTCCAAGGCCCCATGTGGAAATCAGTTGCTGCCCAGTTCCCAGACTCCTGCAGTCTTGCTCTGCTCACTCCCCGCTTCCCCCACAGAGGGTGCCAGCTCCCGGTCCCCCAACATGGTGACCCTCGGTGTTCCAGCAACACACACTATCCCCTGAGTAGCCCATCACGTGCCCCCGGCTCTGGATCTGCCCATGGGAGCTGGGGAGGGATGGTCGGCTCCACTCCCTGGAAAACCAGGCTCACCTCTAGGGGGCAGCATGGAGTCAGGGGAAAAGCCAGATGCTGGCTTCAGAGCACTGGGTCTGGGTCAATGCAGCTGCTTCCTCTCCGGAGCCTCAGTGTTCCCCTCTGTAAAGTGGGACTTAGAATCATACGTGCCAGGCAGCCCAAGGGGAGGGGTGGGCGTGAAGGGCGGGACCCTGTGCCACCTGAGATCACTTCAGCCATCACATTCAAAAGTTACGGGACGCAGGCAATGGTATAAAAATAGGAGGAAGCGTGTCCAAAAGGACGGTCTATTATTCCCGCGGGGCCGCTCTGGGCAGGCAGGGCCTGGCGAGGCTCTGCCCATGAGGCTCTGCAGGGCTCTGAGCGCTAAGCCCGGGCCCCAGCCTCCAGCCTCCTCAGGCAGCCGGGCAGATGAGCGTGGGAACAGCTGCCTGCTTCTCCGGGAAACTGAGGCTGCTTCAGCTCTCCCCGCCCCCGCGGGGCCACCTCCCCCGGCGTTGGGGTGACGGGGTGCTATGGAATCAGCCCCAGTGCCCGTTTCCCTGAGAGGACACGGAGCCATGCCCTGGAATGGCACCCGCGTTAGTTCCCTGTCTCTGCCGACACAAACAACTACAGACTTCCTGCCTTCGACCATCCCAGGTTTCCTCTCTGATGGGCTGGGGCCGGAAATCTCATGGGCTAACACCAAGGTGTCACAGGGGCCCTAGCTGGTTTGGCTCAGTGGACAGAGCGTCGGCCTGCGGACTGAAGGGTCCCGGGTTCGATTCCAGTCAAGGGCATGCACCTTGGTTGTGGTCACATCCCCAGTCGGGGGTGTGCGGGAGGCAGCTGATCGATGTTTCTAACTCTCTATTCCTCTCCCTTCCTTTCTGTAACAAATCAATAAAATATATTTAAAAAAGAAAGAAAGAAAGAAAGAAAGAAAGAAAGAAAGAAAGGTCCCAGGTTCGATTCTGGTCAAGGGCATGTACCTTGGTTGCGGTCACATCCCCAGTCGGGGGTGTGCAGGAGGCAGCTGATCGATGTTTCTCTCTCATCAATATTTCTAACTATCTCTCTCCCTTCCTCTCTTTAAAAAGTCAATAATATATATATAATATATATTAAAAGGTGTCACAGGGCTGGTTCCTCCCCAGGGGCGCCAGGGGGGACCCGCTTCCTGCCCCTTTGGGCTCCCAGGTGCTGGCGTTCGTTGGCCAGTGGCCCCGTCCCCCATCTTCGACGTCCTCAGGCCACGCCCCCTCGCGCTGGCCTCTGCTCCGTGGTGGCATCTTTTCTCTGACGCCGGCCTCCTGCCTCCCTCGTACCAGGACCTTGTGATGCCCTGGGCCCCACCCAGGAAACCTGGGCTCATCTCCCACCTCAAGATCCTTAGCTTCCTCTCCTCTGCAAAGCCCCTTCGCCGCGTCAGACCACATACCCACGGTCCTGGGTGCTCAGCTGTGGACCTCCTTGGGGGACCCCCTTCTTGCCTGTCAGAGACCCCGCACACAGTCGGTGCTCAAGGAACTTAGAATCATGAGCACCGGCTGTGTGCCCGGACGTCCCGCCACACGAGCTGGGGGAGGCAGGCGGGGGTATTCCTTTCTCAGGGAGAAAGAGCAGCTCAGTGGGACTGTGTTGCCCGGCCACAGACACACCGTGGGAGCCAGCACCCACTCTGGGCTTCTGCTGAGGGGAATGCGCCCGCCTCCCCTGCCCCCCACCCAGGGAGCATGTGCCCCCACCCCCAGGGATGTCCAGCGCGTGGCCTCTGCTCAGTCTCCAGCTCCTCGGGGTCCTGGCCTCTGGGGTCCACCGCGTAGGGCCGGGCAGTGCCCCAGGCTGGTGGTCCCGACGGCGGGTCCTCCCGGGGAGCCTCGTTCTGTGAGGTGACACAGGCAAAGCGAATGCACGTGAGCCGAATACACGTACTCACACGCCACACACACAGCTCTCCCAGAGCATCCTGCTCAAGCAAGGGGCTCTCTGTTGCCACCCACGCTATAACATGTGAGGAGCGGACTACTGTGGGGCCAGGTGAAGAGACGGGGGTTCAGGCCTGGATCCTGTTAGCTCTCAACAGAGCCATGGGGACACCCGAGTAAACAGCCCCGTAGCCCCTGCTCTAGAGGGCGTGTGGGGAGTTAACGTCCCGGTTCCCCGGCTCCCCGGCCCCCAGGGCCAGGCCACGGGCCAAGCCGCCTCACCTGGAAGGTCTGGTGCTAACGCATCCCACCTTCTAGCAAGGCCTCCTGGCTCTGTGGCAAAGTGGTGCGATGGAGATTTAATTACGGACCGCAGCACGGAGGCCACCCACCACCAGGGGGCGGCATCGGCTCTCGCCTCGGAGTCTTCAGCAGGCGCCCTGGCCGGTCTCAGTTCACCGCCTGGGGGCGGTCAAGTCGTCCAGACCCACTTCCAGCTCCTACAGACCTACAGAGTCGGGCGGCAGGTCCTCCGGCCTGGGTCCTGCTGGGAGAGTCTTCCCCTCGGTGACTCGCCTCCTTCCCGGGCCCGGGCCCTAGTGTTCCGGCTCCCCCCGCACTGTCCTCCTCACACCTCCCGGAGCACTGGGAGGACCCACCGCCCCGATGAGACCTGGGATGATGGGACCTGGGAGGGGACGTGCCTGAACCACTTTTGGCCTCACAGTTCCTTCACTCTACCCGGGGCTCCCACAGAGACACGCACTCACATGTGCACACATGCAGACACACGCCCACAACATAGCATGTGAACACACATGTCTCAAGGTGTCACACATGTACAACCCGCACAAGTGCAGACACACTAACACACCCCCCCACAAATCCATTCACTTTTACACATATGTGCACACATTGACAGTGCTCACTCACACATGCATATAGTTTGTGAGCACACATGATACACTCACGCACACACACACACACACACACAGAGACGTACCTGGACATGCGTGCGCATCTCCTTACATGTGTACACGTACTCGCGCGCACACACATTCTGTGAGGTGACACAGGCAAAGCACCTGGGTTTGGGCCTGGGCGTGGTGAATGCACGTGAGCCGAATACACGTACTCGTGCGCACACACACAGCACTTCCAGAGCATCCCGCTCAAGCAAGGGGCTCTCTGTTGCCACCCGCTGCCCCAGGAGTCACCCCTCCCCAGGGACCCTGGAGGCTGCCTGCTGAATCCTCCTGCCTCAGGGGGCTCCTCCTGCCTGGGTCCTTCTCCAATCACCTCCCCCCTCACAGCCAGCTTCCATGGGGCCTCCTCGAGGTTCCCACAAACCGCACGCACCTGGGCCCCAGGGCTCCCTGAGGGGCGGAGCTCAGCCACGCAGGCTGGGACTGTACATTCCTGAGGAGGGTGGCACAGCGTGGACAGGCTGGAAAGCTCGGGCGCGCCCAGAATGGGGAGCACGTGGCTGAGGCAGGAAGTAGATGTCCTGTCCCCACGCCCCCGGAGCCATTCTTCCCAGGGAGTGGGGTGTGGAGAGCTGGATCTTCGTCCCGAGGGCTGGGCGTGGGCTCGATGCCCATCGGGGAGGGGAAGGCGATTCGTGACGAGTGGCACTGCCAGCTGGCCTTGCCCCACGTGTCTCCTGTGTGGGTTTCCTCAGCTGGCATCCCCTCCCGCCCGACTCCATTTCTCTGAGTGGCCGAGGGGGGTCTCGGCCGGCTGGTGGCCCAGGGCACAGTTCTTGGCCCTTCAGAGTTCCCAAAGCCCACCGCCCCCAGCAGGGGTGCACCCGCCCTGAGCAGCAGCAGGTGGAGGGCCCTGAGGACCCGCAGAATCCGGCCCAGGAACCGGCCCAGGAACCCGGCACTCTTGGGTTGGTTCTGGAAATGTGGACACCAGAAGCCCAGGAGGACCCGAGGCTGCTGGGAATGGCCTGTGGGAGGCAGAGCTGGGTGCTCTGGCCCCAGCTGGCATCTTCCCCATAAGAGGCCCCGTAGGCTTAATGGGGACCCCAGCCTGAATCCCCCCTGGGCTCCGGGTACCCTGAGCCCGTAGGTCTTGGGCTCTGGAGGTAGCAGGGAGGAAAGGCACCGGAGCTGTGGTTCCTGAGAGCTGCAGCAGAATGAGCACCCCCGCCCCCCTGAGCACAGCCCTGCAGCTGCCCCACCCTGACCCCACTCCCCTTTGCATCCTCTAACACTGACGTCCCCTTTCCCCACGGCCACGGGGTTCCCTGGGGCACCATTCCCTTGAACCTGTGAGGTGTCCAGTCCATGGAAACATCTGAAATGATGGTGCCTCATGGATGGATGGATGGACAGTTGGACAGGTAGACAGGTGGGCAGATGGATGGATGAATGGATGGTTAGATGGGCAAGTTGATGGATGGATGGCTGGATCAAGGAGTGGATGGATGGATGGATGGATGAGTGGATGAGTGGATGGATGGGAGGCTGCTTGACCTGTGGTCTCACCCCTGCATCACTTTGCCATGGGAAGACTGCAGGTGCACACACGATAGCTCTTCATCTGGAAGGCGCTCTCAGCTGAGTACCCCGTTGGCCAGCTCCATCCCAGTTGGCAGGTGAGACCTCCCTGGCTTGGAACTCTGGAAGGTTAGCAACCACCCCAGCTGGCACCCTGCGGGCCCAGGTGCCCCAGGGCAGGCTGCTGTGAACACCCGCCGAGGGGAGAGCCTGGCCTCGCTGGCCCATGCTGCCGGACAGACTTCCAAACTCAGCTCCAGCGAGAACGAAACGAATGACAGAGTTTATTTAAAAGAGGAAGGAGCAATAAAGTGCGACACCCAGGCAGTGATGAGCAGAGGGCTCCGCAGGAGACACAAAACAGGTCCTGACAGAGGCGAAACGCGCTATTTAAAATCCCGGCCGCAGATGGGCCAGACGCCGCTGGGGAGAGATGAAAAGAGTTCATTTCCTTCCTCCAGATAAACACGCCAGCGGCCAGATCCTTCCGGGATGATAAATGGCTTCCTCCTGCCACCAGTGGGGGGGTCATGGCTCACGACGGGCCGGAACCTGTGCCCGTCCACACCCCGGGGAAGACCAGGGGCTGGAAGATGCTCCTGACTCAGGATTCCTCCAATCCCGTATCTCCGGGCGCCAGGACACCGCCCACCCACTCCTGGTCCCCGAGATCCTCCCAGCACGGGAGGACACAGAGGGGACGGGGCAGCTGGGACATCCTGGGCGGTGGGCCTCGGGGCCTCGGAGGACAGGCTGGATCCCAGCTGGAAGGAGCCAGGCACGGAGGCGCTGTGCCCACCCCAGGGGACAGCAGGGTGGAGGCCCCCCTCCTGGACGTCAGCCCCCAGCACCGGCTTTGGTCCAAGTCCCAGCGCCCATGTCACACGGGCCTGGCTGCCCGGCCCCAGGGCTGCAGTTGCAGGAGGAAGTCAGACTGAAGGATAAGCAGGGCTCGGAGAGTCCTTTCAAGCTGAGTCCAAACACGGGCGGTTGCTGTAAAGGCCAGAGAGCTGGCGGATGCAGGGCCTCCGGGCCCGGAGCAGAGGACGGAGGTGGAATCCCGCCTGCAGCTTGCAGCGGGCACATCCGAGCTGCGGTTTCCTGTCCCCGTGCTCACCCGGGGATGGGGGTGGGGGTGGGCAGAGGGCAGGGGAGGCCTGGGGCACTGACAGATGCTGCCATGCGGGGACCACGAAACCAGCGCGCCCATGGAAGCAGCCAGACTCACAAGGGCCGCACGTTGCTGCCTTGGTCCAGAGGAGGTGTTTCAGACGGGGGTCCAGCCTGACCCTCCCCTGCAGACGCCAGCTTCCCAGGGACAGGGCTGTGTCTGGCTGGCCTCACTGTCCCCTGCAGCCCGGCTTCCCCAACGCCAGGCCGCGGACGGACTGCGTCAGCACCCCCCGGGGGCACCTGCTGGGCCTCAGGCGTCTCAGCTCCCCCCTGACCTTCCCCATCCGTGCAGATAGGTGGGGCCTGGAGAGCTGCATCCAGCACGAGCCTCCCCCGGTCTGGGCGTGCGGCCAGGCCCAGGCACCTTCCGCCCGGTCCCCCTGGCAGCGGCCAGGCATGTGCTCGGGCTTCAGGCGCAGGCGGCCTGCGCGCTGTCACCCCAGCCTCGGGGAGACCCCGTCGGAGGATTGTGTCACATCCCCGACGCCTAGAAGGACCCCGTCCCTGGCCCCAGCAGGGTATAATCCTCCTGGAAATCAGGGGTTAAAACATAAAGTGCTATTTAAGAAACGTGTCAGGCTTCTTCCTTTCTTCCTCCCTTCATTTCTCTCTTTTATATGAAAGAATGTCTGGAGCCTTCCCAGGGAGGAATACTAAGATTAAGGGATTTAGCAGAGCTGGCTGTGCTGACACACGCTTAACGCTCTCTCTCCACGGGGCGGAGGGACAGGCCTCTCTCAGGATTTCAGAGTGGGTTTGATGTGACGTGTCCAGAACGACCACTGCTCACCTCGCCGCGCCCTCACAGGCCTTCGCCCACCACCCTTCCCGGTCCCCCCGCAGCTGCAGGCCCGATCTGCGGTTACAGGCGCCGGTCTGCCGTTACACGGGTCTGCCGGCATGCGGACAGAGCCCAGAAGGTGACCACGTGTGCTGTGGCTCCCGATGCCCCAGCACGCTGGGACCTCGTTTCTCTGACCCGTACTTGCTTCTGCGTCTGGCTGGCCTGGCGCTGAGAGCACCTTCCCCCCCCCCGCCCCGCAGCCAGCTCCGTCAGACCCGGCTGTGTGCGGTGACGGAGGGGCAGTGAAGGAAGGGGCGGCCGAGAGGAAGATGAGGCAGGCCAGGAACCACATGGGCCCTGGGGCCCAGGGACCCCTCTAGGAGGGCCGCTGGGAGAGGTCTGCCCCCTGGGCTGGATCCATTGCCCCGCTGCCGCCGCCTGGGCACTCAGGAGGCTCGGAGTCACACAGGCATTTGCACGCAATGAGCTCGACCTCTGTGACTGAATTTAGACCAAGAAAGCTAAACCCCAGGGACAGGACACCTGCCTGCCACACCGTGTCTGCCTTCAGTGGGCGGGGCGGGCAGTGTGGGACTCAGATTGACCTGGGTGGCAGGAGGCAGGCCCTGGGTGCCGGGAAGACCCCCAGCTGGCCTCCCCTGCGTCCCTTCTCTGCTGAGCAGCTTGAAGGCCAGGCGACTGAGATGGTGTTTGAGGTTCCTTCGCACCAAAATATTCTATTTTCAAAAAGCGACGATGCACAGGATGGCCAAAACAAACAAACAAAAACTAGACAGCACAAAAACACACCTGAGAAGTAATGGGTTTTTCTAGGTTTTTCTTTCAGCATAGGGGGAAGGTAGGCTCGGGCCACCAGCCCTCCGGGTGGCTTACCCAGGCCTCATCAGAGCTGGCCAGACCCTCCCCGAGCCAGCTGCTGCCCCTGGCCTCCACACGCAGGCTGTTTAAAAACATCCACTGTCGCCTTCAGAGCCAAGTCTCTCTCTCTCTCTTTCTCTCTCTCGTCTCTCTTTTTTTCGTGCGCAAGATTCTGTAGAGATCTGATGGGAGGCAAAGCTGACAGCTTGTGAATAAACATTTCAAGCCTGTCTTCAGTTTTGTAGCTTTGCCTGATTCCTGTGATCCCGGGAGGAATGTTAGAGCAATAAATGGTAAAATGTAAGCTGTGTGCTTTGACCCCCAAATCCTGACAATCCCAGAAACTCTCAGACTTCCCCCCCGTCCCAACCCTGTTCATTCCCTCCCACTCCCCACTTTCTGGGGTCAGGCCATGGTCATGGTCAACAGCTAGGCATCCTCACTCCTTCTAGTCCATTCTCCGCACTGCAGCCAGGAAATGACTGGGCCTGCCAAGAGCAGATACAAAGATAAGATTCAACCTAGGAGGGGAATTATGGAGGGAGGGGGAGGAGAAAGGGCAAAGAACTTTGGACCACCGTGAGGCAGACCCCTGGAGAGGGAGAGAGGGACAGGAGGGCAGTGCAGGGTGAGCCTCGAATTGACCCATGCCAAGAAACCGTCAGCCAGGCAGACTCTCTGGAGGGAAAATGCAGTTCAACACATTAAATTCATCGAGACACAAGGAAGGGTGCACACGCATACATGTGCACAGCCAGAACACGCAAAGAGAGAAGTAGCGACAGACAGGAAATGAAGAGCCACAGAAGATGCTTTGACTTGGTCAATGCAAATATATTTGTAAACTTGGATGCATCAGATTCTTTCTAAGAAAACATGTATTATAGTAAAACTTAACCCCAGAAGAGACAGAAAAAAGAAAATGACCCAATCACCATAAAAAAAAAAGAAAAGAAAAGTTCTGAAATAGATACTTCTATCCTGTGCCAAACAGCACCAGCTGTGTGGGTTCCACATGGGAATTCTAACACAATTTTTTAGGAAACGGGCCATTCCAATACCATTTAAAGCATTTCAGGGTGTGGGAAAAGTAGGCAACTTTTAAACTCTCTAGGAATCACCACAAGAAAAAATATTTTTGTAGTTATATAAGGTGACAGGTGTTAATTCGACTTACTGTATAACCATTTCACAATATATGTAAATATTGAATCCTTATGTTGTACACCAGAAACTACCACAATGTTGTATGTCAACTAAAAAATAAAATAATAAACTAAAATAAACTCTCTAGGAAAAGTTAGTGTGACGCAGATACCGAATTCAATAAAAACAGAACGAGATTTTAAAAACCATAGACCACTCTCAAGAAGATCGATGCAAAAACCTGATGTGCAATATTCCCAAACACTAAACACCTTTGTGAATAGAGGTGCAAAGACCTGCAAGGAAACACAGGCAAACCAAATCCAGCAACACAGGAAAACATTTAAAAACCTATAAAAACATCCAAAGACTGTATACCATGAGCATGTGACATTTGTCCCGGAATGGCAGGTGGGGTTGACATATGAAAACCATTTAATGTAATACACCATATTGGAGAGTAAAAGAGAAAAGCCACAGGTTCGCTTCGCTAGATGTGGGGAAAGCGTTCTTTCGTGGTGAAGATACCAACAAACCAGGAATAGAAGTTCCTCAACCCGATGAGGAAATCTATGGAAAAATCATATCTGACATCGACTTAATAGGGAAAGACAGAATGCTTTCCCCTTAAGATAAAGAATAAGACAACCATGGCTACGCTCACCACTCTGACTCCATGTTGGACTGGAGGTTCTAGCCACAGCAATTAGGCAAGGAAGAAAAACAAAAGGCATCCAGATTGGAAAAGAAGAAGTGACAGTATCTATTCACAGATGATATGATCTTATGTGTAGAAAACAGGAAGAAATCCACTAAAATTTTAAAACTAACAATCTCATTAATGACAGGAGACAAGATCAATATATATTAAAATAATGTATTTCTACATAGCAGAAACGAACAATCTGAAAACAGAATTAGGAAAACAATTCTGTTTGTAATAGCAGTAAGAAGAATAAAATACGTAGGAAGAAATTTAGCAAAAGAAGGACAAGATTTGTACACTGGAACATGACAGAAATCTAAGAAATTATAGAAGATCTAAATATGTGGAAAGGCATTCCATATTTATGCATTAGAAGATTCAGCGTTGTAAAATGTCACTATTCCCCAAATTGAGCTCCAGATTCAATATAATCCTTATCAAAACCCATGCTGGGTTTTGTTTTTGTTTTGTTTTTTTCTCTTTTTTCAGATTGACAAGCTGATCCTAATATTCATATGAACCCAGAAGGGCCAAAACAATCTTGAAGAAGGACAGTGTTGGAGGGGTCACAGTTTCTGATGTCAAACATGCTACAAAGTATGGCGTTGACATGAGGACAGGCTTGGGGATCATTGGAACAGGATGGAGATCTAGAGGCAAACCCTCACATTTGTAGCCATTTTTTTTTTTTTGACAACAGTACCAAGACCATCCCTAGCTGGGTTGGCTCAGTGGTACCAAGGTCATTCTATGGGGGTCGGGGGGAGCAGGGCGCCATCAGGGCTGAAGGAGAATAATCTTTCAACAAATGGTGCTGGAACAAGTGGATTTCTACATGCAAAAGAGTGATGTGGAACCCTTTCCTTATGCCCTACACAAAAAGTTAACTAAGCATGGCTCCCAGACTACATGGAAGAGCTAATATTACAAAACCCCTAGAAGAAAATACAGGACTAAATCTTCATGACCTTGGGTTGGGCAAAGCCTTCTTGGACAGAACACCAAAAGCATGAGCAACAAAAGAAAAAGAGATAAATTAGACTTCCTCAAAACCAAACACTTTTGTGTTGCACACAACATCATTCAAAAATGAAAACACAGCCTACCAAAGGGGGGGGGGCGGTTGTAAATCATATACAGAACTCTGACAACTCAAAAATAACAAGATACATAGCCCAGGTGAGAAATGGGCAAAGTGTCTGAATAGACATTGCTCCAGAGAAGACGTATAAACGACCAATAAGCATGTAAAAAGGTTCTAAATGTCATGATTCACTAGAGAAAGGCTAGTCAGACACACAATGAGAGATAGCTTTATACTCACTAGGATGATTCAACGTTTAAAAACAAGGGTTGTTTTATCATTTAGATTTTTTTTTTAATCCATTGTACCCAAGTTTACAAGAGCACTTTCTATTCCTGGTTTGCTGTGTGTTTTTCTCATAAAAGGGCACTATGTTTTCCTACATCTATTGAGATGAACTACGTATACGATTTTAATTGATTTTCACATATCCAACCAATCCAGCATTCCTAGAATCAATGCCGTGTGGTCACTGTGCAGATCCTTTTTATATAAATGTCAATAACAACTGTTAGTGAGAATGTGGAGAAGTGGGGACCCTCATGCACTGCACGTGGGAATGCACAAGGCTGATTTGAAAAGCAGTCTGGCAGTTCCTCAAACTGCTACACACAGTTACCGTATGCCCACCAATTCCAATACCTGAGAGAAATGCAAACACGTGTCTGCACACAACCTTGTACATGCATGTTTACAACAGCATTTTTCATAATAGCCCTAAATCGGGAATAACCTAAATGTCTATCAGTGGGTGAAATGGGGTATCGTTCAGCCATACAAAGGAACAGAGCACTGATACATGCTACAGCATGGAAGAAGCTCAAAATGATTATGCTAAGTAGAAGAAGCCAGTCACAGAAGACCACAAAGGGCACGATCCCGTTTGGTTAAGAATATCCAAAGATGCCAAAACCGGTTTGGCTCAATGGTAGAGCGTCGATCTGTGGACTGAAAGGTCCCAGGTTCGATTCAGGTCAAGGGCACATACATTGGTTGCGGGCACATCCCCGGTAGGGGGTGTGCAAGAGGCAGCTGGTTGATGTTTTTCTCTCATCGACATTTCTAGATCTCTATCTCTCTTCCTTCTTCTCTGTAAAAAATCAATAAAATATATTAAAAAAAAATATCCAAAGAGCCAGAAAGTAGACTGGTGGTTGCCTGAAGTTGGGGGTAAGGCAGGCACAGGAAGTGACTACTAATTGGGACCAGGTTTCTCTTTGGGAGGGTGAAAATAGGCTGAAATTAGATCATGGTTACGTTGTACAACTCTGTGAATTTACACTGGAAATGGCTATATTTTATAGTTATTTGAATTGTCTC
The DNA here is from genome assembly GCA_036971965.1 of Nyctalus aviator. Classification (NCBI taxonomy): domain Eukaryota; kingdom Metazoa; phylum Chordata; class Mammalia; order Chiroptera; family Vespertilionidae; genus Nyctalus; species Nyctalus aviator. Next base: position 6,469,017 of record CM072929.1, on the reverse strand, counting down.
TCAATAAAGTCATAAAATGAAAAAAAAGGAAAACAGGAAAGGTGTCTTTTTTGTTTTGTTTTAAGTAGGCAAGTCCTTCCTATATCCTCCCTGCGGGGGGGGGGGGGAATGAAAAAGTTAACTATACATCATGGTAATCTTTGAGTGGGAAAAACATCACAATGCCAAGGAATAAATATAAAATATTGGGCATTCATATAATAGATGAAGAGCTAATTTCCTTAATGCATAAAAATCTTTTATGAATCCATAAGAAGATGGACTAGTCAGTCTAGCACAAGTCATGCTACAGTGAGTAACAAAACAACCCCAAACTGTTGTGGCTTAAAGTGACAATGGCTTATCTCTAGCTCATGGTACAGGTTTGTCTGCATAAGCTCTGAGGAGGTCTTGATCTCACCAGTTACTCGGGGCCCCTCTTGAACGTCGCAGTCTGCCAGGCCAGGCAGGAGAGGAGGCTCCGAGGGCCTCAAACAGGCCATTGGATGCTTGTGCTGGTGGTGACAGGGACCTTCCCTTTGCAGCATGTGGTCGGGCCTTATCCCTGCGTCTCTTCAAAAGCACGAATTACAGTAAAAGAGCCACCTCCACAATGCCACAGCCGTCTGCATTATCACAAGTGCATTCACTCCTCTTGCCTTCGGCTAACATTGAGCACCTACTTTGTGCTACACTTAAAGCTGGCAAAATCATTCTCTTCATTTTCTCAGCCAGCCTCTGCCCCCACCTACAGACATACAGCCACACATACACACACATACACAGACACACACACAGACATACACATACACATACACACACAGACATACATATATACACACACAGACACACACAGACATACATATATACACACACAGACACACACACATACATACATACATATATATACACACAGACATACACACATACACACACAGACACACACAGACACACACAGACATACATGTATAGACACACAGACACACACACACAGACACACACACATACACACACAGACACACACAGACAGACATACACATACACATACACACACAGACATACATATATACACACACAGACACACACAGACATACATATATACACACACAGACATACACACACACAGACATACATATATATACACACACAGACATACACACATACACACACAGACACACACAGACATACATGTATAGACACACAGACATACACACACAGACACACACACACAGACACACACACACACACACATATACAGACACACACACACACACACACACACACCCCAGAGGGACCTGCAGCCGGGAGGCCTGGGGGTGGGGGGGGGGTGGGCGCCAGCACTGGGAGGCTCTCACAGGAGACCCAGACTCCCCAGCCCAGCAGCCTCCACGTGCTCGGAGGCATGCTGAACGTCTAGAGGTCGTGGTCCTCAGAAGCCAGCCCATCTGGCTTTAGACCCCGCTGCCCTGGGCTGGACGTTTGGAAGTTCCAAGCCGCCATCCCCCGGCGTCCGAGCAGCCAAGTTCTCTGGAGGCCGTAAAACACAATGTAAACAACTTTGCAGCTCCAACCACCGCCGTCCAGTTCCCGGGAGGGTTGCTAGGATATTATCTCTGCCGGGAAGTTCATCCGCCGAGTTTGAAGACCCACAGTGGAGCCGAGAACACAGAAAAGGCACATATCCCCCATGAGCGCCAGCCTCCCCCGGTGCCCGGCCTGCGGGGTGCCGGCGGGGGGATGCGGCGGACCACGGGCCGCTCTGCTCCAGGAGAGCCTGCAGGACGGCTGCAGGCGCCCCAGGCTGCGTTTCTGGCCACAGAGCGGGAACGGGGGTGTCCTCTCGGTGTCCTCGGGCCAGCAACCCCGGCGCTGGCCCTTCCTTTCATGTCGAAAGCCCGAGTTGATGGCCTGGCTGCCGCCAGCATTCTTCCCCCGGAGATAGCGAGGCGACAAGGCTGGATGGATGTGGGCTGGGGACCCGGGCACCCGGCGGGGCCAGACGCCTCACAGAGCAGCCGTGGCCTGGGCCTGAGTCTAGGGTTTGGGGGAGGGGGAGGGAGGGGAGCGGGACCTTTCCCTCTTCCCACTTCCCCGCTCAGACAGGTGTCCACCCATCAAGCGGTCACTCCTGAGGGCCTTTGCACGCGCCATGTCCCCTGGCCCACCCCACAGCCACACCCAGGGGGCGGGTCCAGGCTCATTCAGGAGGCTGCCCCCTCACCGCGCGGGCAGGGCCCCCCCCGGAGCCGTCACGGCCCTGTGCTGGGCTCCGTCTCCCCTGACGCCGGCTGCCCCTGCCCGCGTTCTGGTTTTCGCCCTCCTGTGTCCAGTCGTGCAGCTCAGAGCCCACAGCGAATCCTAATGGAGACAGAAACACAGCGGGCAGCGCCCTCATCCCACAGGGGCCAGCCCAGTGGGTGCCAGAGCACAGGGACCCCAGCATCGACCCACCTCTGAGGTCCTTCCTGTGAGACACTGTTGGTGTTTGCAGCCAGAACATCATTTGCTGGCGGGGCAGGGGAGGGGCTGTCCCGGGCCCTGCCGGGTGCTGAGCAGCATCCCTGGCCTTCACCCACTAGGTGCCAACACATTCCTCCAGACAGCGCCCCGTGTCCCCGGGGGGCAAAGGTCACGGCCCCAGGGAAGCCCACCTGTCCCCTGGGAGGGAGGGAAGGCGGGTCCACCCTGACGTCACATTTGGCCCCTCCGTGTCCAGGGCCACGTGACAAAGAAGGGAGTTCGGGGCAGGTAGGTCCGACGGTGACCCCTAGAGACCGCCACAGGCCCCACCCTCAGGCCGGCGGGTTCCAGAGGTCCCGGAAGGAGCTGAGGACGAGCCCTGAGCCTGTAAGGACCTGCCCCAGAGGACAGGCCGCGGCTGTCCCCCATGACTCAGCAGGAGTCCATCGCCGCTCAGACCCCGCGGACGCCGGGGGCCGGCCTTGCAGGGGGCAGCAGAGGCCTGAGGGGACCTGCAGGAGAACAGCTCTGTGGAGCTCCTCGGCGGGGGCTCCGGGGGGGCCCGGGGCTGAGGGGGGACCGGCCAACCCCACGGCACACACGGGAGATTTTGGGGACAGGACGCTCGCTCAGCCCGGCTTCCTCTCCCCTCCCCCGGGGACCAGGCCGGCGGGAGGGGGTCTGCCCCGGAGCGCGCCCTGTGGCCGCGGGGCTGGTTCCCACGCCGCCCCCTCCTGCAGCGCCGAGACCCGGTCCCCCGGGGAGGCTATTCCAGGGCTGACCCAGGCCAGACCAGGAAGCGGCCCTGGGAGTCCCTCCAGGACAGGCCCTGAGAGAGGAGCAGCAGCGGAAGCCTCTCACCCAGAGGCTCCGGGACGGCCTGCCAGGCCGCTCCGCTCCACACGGCGGCCCCTGGCAGGGAGGGCCCACCCTGGGTGCCACCCCCTCCTCCCCCTCTCCCCCTCCCCCTGGCTCCTCCCAAGGTCCTGATTTCATAGCTCTGCGCTGTCACTAAAAGACTCACAAACCTCCCTCCCCATCGGGCACCCCCCTCTGCAGGGGAGAGGGTGCCTCCAGGGCGGGCACAGGGTGACACGCTCTTCCCCAGCAGCCCCTGGAGGCCGGAACCCACCCTCTAGGGAGGGAACAGAATCTCTCCCTCTGGGGCGAGGCTCCTGGGTCACCGCCCCTGGGATGTCCCAGCCTCCGAAGCACACGCACCCCCTGCACACCCTCCCTCCCGCTGTAAAGCGAGGGCGCCTGGCGCCCCAGCACCGCCTCCTTCAACTCGCCCCGGCGCTGCTTCTGCTCAAGGGCCTGGGCTGGGTGGACGGGGCAAGAGGGTCCTGTGCCTGAGCCTCAGCAATGGCGGCAAGGGCTGGCCAGAGCCCCCCCCCCCTCCAGCCCCATCAAGCTGGGAAGGGTTCAAGGGACAGTTCCCAGCGCAGGTGGACAAAGGGGCGGGGACGCGGGGGAAACGGAGGCTGGGCCCAGGGATCAGGATGAGCACACAGAGTGGAGGGCCTGGGTGGCACAGGTTCCCGCTGAGCTAACCCGCACCAGCCCCAGCCGGGCGCCGGGGCCAGGGCTCTGGACCTGGCCTCCTCTGGCCAGAGGAGGCTGGGCCGGGAGAAGACTGCACCCCACAGCCTGGAGGAACAGTGCACTCTTAGGAACCCTGCAGCTCTCCGCGGGCAAAATGAAGCCGCTTCCTCAGGGCACCTGCACCTTCTATGGGGCCACCCCCCCCCCCAACTTCCGGCACCCTCTCCTACCGGGATCACCTGCCTTCAGGGGTCAGTGGGTGGAAGCCGAGTGACAAATCAAACCTGGACTGGCCACAGCTTAGAGAGCCAGGACTACGAGGCAAAATGTGACTACACTGAGTGGCCAGATGATCTCTGAACACATAATAATCTGGTCACTCTGTGTATATTCTATGGAATAAAAGGCTGATATGCAAATGGTCCCCTCAACCTGGAGTTTGACCAGCAGGCAGGCCGGCCAACTGCCCATGTCCCCTCCCCCTGGCCTGGCTGGCCGGACCCCACCCATACTGGGGGACACAGGCCAGCATGCCTGGGGGGACAGACATTCAGCCGCGGCAGCGTCTCCTGTGGCCCCTCGTGAAATTGTCCACGGGGGCACCCAGGGCCGTCAGAGCCGCAGACACCGCAGGCCTGCCCCTGCCTGGCTCTGTCAGGTGGGAGGGGCCCCCGAGCCCCACGTGCATCGAGTTGCCACATGGCTAGCGGCCGCCCCGGACAGAGCCCAGCAGCGTGGACCAGGGGTCTCCCGTGCGTTCGGATCCCGGCGTTTTCTAGCTATAGAAACCAAAGAGATGAAACCCCAACGTGGCTGTGGTCCCCTCCAGGCACACGGAACATTCCGGAACATTTCAGAACATTAGGAAACCCCAGTCCCCGACGTTCCCAGCGCTCCAGTTCATGGAAACGCCCCCAGGTCTCTCTCAGCCTGAGCTTCTGAGTAACCACCCTGCCGGGTGACTCAGGTGTTCTTGGCACAGGGCGCCCTCCTGGCCTCGGCCCTCTCAGCGCTGACCGGCCCCACCCAGGCCCCAGGCCCAAGCCCTCCGGCGTTTCCTTGAAATCCCTGGAGAGCCTGGCTCTGAGTGACCTTGGACTGGACTGGGCACCTCTAAGTGATTCCAGTTCACAGCCGGGGCCAGCCCAGGCCGGGCTGCAGGTGGCTGAGCAGGGAATCCTGAGCCGACAAACAGAACCTCAGCCGGCCCTCCCCCCACCCCATGCTCCACACACACACTGGCCTTTGGATAAGGAGGGGTGCCCCCCAGCCCTGCCCCTCACCCCGTCTCCAAGCCCCGGGCTCTCCCCCTAGGTCTGTGCCCCACAGGGCCTGGCATCAAACAGGACGACACACGCTCACGGCTGGGCCTGCCCGCCAGGGACCCTGAGTCACCAGGTGTGCCCGGAGAACAAAGACAGGGCAGGGCGGGGCCGGAACCTCAGGGACCGCCAGGCTGGCGGGCGGGAGCCAGAGGGCCGGCACGGCTGTCCCCCGCCGCTTACGGGGCTGACTCACGGCAGAGAGCGGAGGGAGGCAGGTCTGGCCTCGGGACAGGGAGTGGCCGCAAGGCAGGACAATTTTAAATGAGAAAAGAGCCCTTTTGCAGCCTGCACTGCCCGGCCCCGAGCGGACCTGCCTCTCCCGGGGCTGAGACGTCCCAGGGACACTCAAATGAAGAGGTGACGCCCACTCTCGGAAGGGGGTCCGAGTGCTTAGCGAAAAGAGACACAATGGTGGGGTGCCCAGGGCTGGCAGCAGTGAGGGGGCAGCCCGTGTGTCCCCAGCATGAAGGGGCCAGCGATGGGCTTCACCAAACAGGATGATGCTTTGGCTGCGGACGGGCCACCCCATGGCACTGCCCCCTCAGGTGGAGGGACTGGGTCACTGCAGGGAAGACCCTGGGGACAGAGCCCTCACCCTCTCTGTCCCCTGCCGCTGCCAGGCTCTTCGGGGGCCACCCCGACTGGAATCCAGGGGCCAGGACCTGGGGCGAGGTCCCACCCCTGCAGGTCAGCCCCCCCCAGGGCACCAGGCTGGTGCCGCGGGGGGGGGGGACTCTGTGGGGCACCAGGGGCTCTGACCCACCACCCACCTGGGGCTCCGGAGGGGGGTCCCTTGTCCCACAAAGGGTGTGGGTCTCTGTGACCTGTCCCGTCGGGTGGCGGGAAGAATGTGGAGTCAGCCAAGTGCGGCTCCTGTGGGTGCAGGACACCTGCCCAGGCTCCAGCCCCCCGGGATGCTACCACCAGGTGCGACCTGCGAACTTGGCCGTCAGGCTGAGGTCAGGTCAGACCGGTTGAGTGACAGCCGCCCCCAGGCCGAGGCTCAGGCACCCCACCAGGGACTCAAACCAGCGGCTCCCTCCCGAGGCAGGTCCTTGGAGGGCAGCCCTGGGCAGGAGGCGCCCTTGAGGATGAACGGGCTTCCCTCCCAAGTGCAAGGCCAGGCAAGCACTGCCTCGGGGACTGGGCTCCCGCCTGGGTGCAGCGGCGTGAAAGGTTCGCCCACAGGGGTCCCAGGGGATCCAAGGAGGCCCAGCGCTGGGCGGGTCAGCCCCCGTTCAGGCCGGTGAGGTGAGTGACCGGCCGCGGCGGATACTCTGGGAGGTCACTGAGGTCACTGGAGGTCACCGGAGGGCTGTTGGCTCCAGCAGAAACGCATTCCTGCTTCAGCGCAGACAGCAGGCGACTGCCGGCGCCAAGCCCGCACCCAGGCCGGTGTCGCCGCCCGCAGGACAGCACTGCCTACGTGCAGAAACCCCTTTGTGGTTCCCCACCCACGGCGCCTGCTCCCGCCGCCCGACTCGGCCAGGGGCTGGCCCCAACCGAGGCCACGGACCAGAGAGGGCCCGAGGGCCCGCAGGCCTCACCGGGACCCGCCCTCTGGCTCTTCACACGAGCCTCAGGCTGAGAGAGCTGGGAGGACCTCAGCTGGAGCCATTCCCATCCATCCGAGTGTCCCCAGGGCCAGGGCTTCCATCCCCGTCCACGCCCCACACCCCGCACGCCCCCCACCTCCCCCCCCACGCCTCCACGCCCAGCACCTGGAGGACATATGGGCCCACCTCCTCCCAGCACTCCCTGGGGACGGGCTGGGGCGGGTGGGAGCAGGGTGGGGGGGAGATGGTCAAGCCACTGAAGTCCCTCTAACCCCACCCTCTCCGGAGCCCACGCTCTGACCCCTCACCTTCCCCACACGCTCAGAGAAGCAGGTGGCGCCTCCCAGCCTTGATGGAGATAAAAAGAAAAATGGAGCCTGGAGGGGCCCTGAGTGTGGGAGGGAGGGGGAGGGGGAAGGGGGCCCCCGGGCAGGGAGAGGGGCAGGGAGGGAAGAGGGTTCTGTTCCCCTGGACCCTGTGCGGTGCCAGTTCTGAATGCAAACGTGAGCGTGTCGCACGCGTGTGAGGGATCCCGGAAATGACACCGCTCCCGGCTCCCAGCTCGCAGGCGTGGGTGCGTTCCTGTTGTTGGGGAGCAGCGGGAGCACCGCCCCCCCCATCTCCGCCGATGGGGGGGTGATGCAAGGACGCCCGCAGGTGGGAGGGCCCAGAGCCGCAGTGCCTCCTCTCTGAGACTGCTCCCGGGGCTGGGAGGTCCCCTCGCTCAGGGCGCCGGAGCCCCACAGCCTTGCTCCGAACCCCACAGGGCAGTGCCTCAGGGCGCTGCGCTCACGGGATTGGAAATGTGGGGCTCCGGAGCAGGCAGGGGGGCTGCACCCGCTCCCAGCTCCTCCATCGGCCAGGCCCCGGGCCCATGCACCTCACCTCCAGGCGGCTGTGGGGCCGCCGGGCGTGCACCCCGCCCCGGAGCCCAGCCTGGGCTCCGTGCCTTCTGCTCTACTGGGTCTCGTGCCTGTGGGGCCTAGCTAGGTCAAAATCCTAGACATGAGTCGTCCCGTGGCTGATGCGGTAAAATCAGGAGCACAGGCTTAACTTAACCTTTCCCATGCTTTCTTTCGAACGTCAAGGTTTTAGACTTAAGCCAGGTCTTATTTTAATTCAAACCTGCCTTTTCCCGAAACCCGGCCGGCGGCCGCGGGGGGCCTCCACTCCCCTGAGCTTCCGTTCTGCCTCCATCAGCCATCGCGGCGGCTCCGCGGCCAGGTCTCCAGGGAGTTTTGGTGTAACCGCGGGTGGAGTGGGAGGAGGAGAGGGAGAGACAGAGACAAAGAGACAGAGATGGAGAGAGACAGAGGCAGAGCCGGCGAGGGGAGCGGAGGGGGAGAGACAGACGAGAGGGTTAGGAAGGGGCATGGGTGGTGCAGGGCGGGGAATGATCCAAGAGCCCCAGACACACAGGCGAGGGTCAGGCTGGGTCAGGCCGATGCCCGGCCCCCGGGCCCTCCAGGGGTCTCCCTCACACCCCATTTTTAACGGGGAGCAGTCAAATCCGTTGTGCGCCAGGGCGTGGCGGGGGCTCTCGGTGCTCGCAGATGCCACAGCGGCAGGCGGGCGGGCGGCCGGAGCGCGGCCGACCGTGTTTATTTATCCTTCGGCCCTAATGCATGAGCTCCCGGAGGGGAGCCTGAAGGCTGTGGGACGGGGCATTCCTGGACGCTGGCATCACCGCCAGGGGCCGGGCCGGGATGCAGGCACGGCTGTCACCGGGCGACACCGCAGCTTACTTGGAGGGAGGCCAGCTCCGGCCACCTCTGACTCTGGGAACGGCTCTGGGGGAGGGGGGGAGAGAAGAGGGGGCTCACATGTGGAAGGCACCTCTGCGTCCTTCCCTTTCTGTCCCCTTTGCCCTCCCCACGGCCCTGCCAAGGCCTGGTGACAGCTGATGGCTCACCACGTGCCACCAGCCACTGTGCTGAACACAGACACCTCTGCTGCGCAGCCGGCCCAGGAAGGAGGGCACCTGACCATGAGCCCTTCTTTACAGATGGGGAAACTGAGGCAGGAAGGCTCAGTGATGGAGTCAGGGTCTGGCCAGGCTGCCTGAAGATGATGGCACCTGGAACTGGCCATCATGGTCCCCAGCCTGCAGGGAGGCGGGGGGGGGGGGCACTGAGGCCTCAAGGACAAGCGTCAAGCAAAGGTGGCCGGGCCTGCTGGCTCCTCCCCAGCACACACAGCCTCCCATCACCAGGCACAGAGCCCGAAGCTCAGGCACGCCCGAGAACAAGTGCCCAGTGCCCACCAGGGAGCCCAGCAGTCCCACGTAGGCCCCCCATGAGCCCCAGCAGCGTGAGGCCTTAGAATACGTCTTGGAATGGGGGAAAACCGGCCCGGCTCTCCCTCCCGGCGCTCGTTAGAAGAAGCTGTAACCCCGTCTCCAGGCCCAGACAAAAGCGCTGAGCGGGTCGCCCGCCCGCCAGCCCCCGCCGCTCCCGGCGTGCTCGCCGACAATTCAAAATAACTGCCCGACGTGTCGTAAAATGATAAGTGGGGTTCGAGTTTAACGAGCAGAACAAAACCTGCTATTCTTAGCCGTTGGATTGTTGGAGAAGGAACAACTCTCAGATCAGATGTTCCCATCATGCCTGCCCCCCCCCACCCCCCTCACCACACACACACACACACACACACACACACGGGATTGTTTAATGACTGGAATTTTTAGAACTTTCCAAAGAGATGTTTCTGGAGACTCAACCTCCTCTCCTCACCCAGAAGGGGGAGCCCAGCCTGGCCAGAGGGGGGCTTTGGGCACCCCCTCCCCCCCTCAGCTCAGACACCCGCAGGGTCTTGGTGCTGAGACCAGCCCTGGTGGCCCGAATCCAGGTCCTCATGACCCGTGCCAAGTTGCTTCATTTCCTCAGATGTCCACTTTCTCACCAATCAAACGGGGCAGATGGGCTTGAACGTCGGACGAGGAAGCGAGGTCTGCGGAAGGGCCGGGCCGTTGGGAAGCTCTCGGAAAACCAGGCCCACCCCCTTGGCCCTCGACAGGGCCACCTCGCTGGTTTCCGGACGCAGGTGTCCGTGCTAAGATCCCCCCCCCCCCCACCCGGGGCTGTCTCTGGCCGCTCCGCCTGCCCCGCTGCTCAGCCCCCGCCCGGCCCTGCACCAGCTGGTCCTAAGGCTGCTCACCCCTCCGGGCGGGACAATGTCCCATCATCTCCCCCCACTCCACAGATGTGTACGTCAGGGTCTAGGAAGTACATCTTGCCCAAGGGATGACCCCTTGAGCTACAGGGGACCCCAGCAGGCCCGGGACAGGAAAGGGCAGTCCAGGCAGCTTTGTGCAGGAACCTGGAATTGTCCAGTAGGCGGGGAGCTGGGGCGGAGATCAGGGCTGGGCCCTGGAGCAGCAGGCGTGTCCTGGAGGGCTGCTCAAGACCCTGCCCTGATTCCCCAGAACTTGCCTTTTCGCCTGAAAAATGCCCTCGGTTGCCAACCTGGCCCCACCCCCACCCGCAATGCGCGCACCGGGGCTCCCGCCCACACTGGGCCCCCGTGAGTCACGACCCTCTGCATTTCCTCCTGGCTCCGGTGACTCAGTGTCCGGTCCGGCCCAAATCACCCCGTGGAGGGAGCGCCTGGGCGTGGACAGCGGGGACAGCGGGGACCTCAGGGACTGTCCCCTTTCCTGAGAAGGAGCGCTCCGTCCCTGGGCAGCGGGGCTCAGCCGTTGGCTTCACAGGGTCAGTTCCCCGGGGCTGTCTCTGGGAGGGACGTGTGTCTGTCCTCCGCGTGGCTGTCACGGGGCTCGGGTTCACGGAAGCCGAGCGGCCTGTGGTCCACCCTCCTTGGTGAGCCCGGAGCCGCCCTCACTCACTGTGAGGATGCGTGGGGGTGCGGAGCCCCAGCCTGGCACCCCAGTGACCACGGCCACCGTGGAGGCCTCGCTTCGCTTTCCCTGCCCGCGTGTGGCGCCTCTCCGGGCACCCCTGAAATCTGGGGGTGCCTGCCACTCCTCAATCCCACTCTGCTTCCGACAACTGTTTAAAACCCCTGTGAGCTCTACACGAACCGCAAAGGGACAGGGGAGGTTTCCGGGTACCAGGTCCCTGCCCTAGACACCCCATCTACTGCTAAGGCCGCCAGGGGCCCCGAATTTGGGGGTGACGACCCCGACTCAGGCAGCACCCCAGCACGAGCTCCCGGTCAGCACCAGATCCCAGGGAGCTGAGTCCAACGGGGGACCTGGAGCCCCCCCCCCACTCCGCCGCCTGCCCCTCCCTGCAGGCGAAGGCAAAGAGGCCTCGGCGAGTGAGGGCTGGGCTCCGTGACCAAATAAGGCGATATTACATCCCACTGTTTATGTGCCCGCAGCCGCAGTTCCGAGGGGCACCCGGGAAGCGGGGTTCTCGCCGTCTCTCCGTGCCCAACGCCCATAACTCTGCCCACAGCCAGTTACCGTGCTCTGACGGAAACAACCATCCGTCACGTTTCAGACACAGACCCCAGCGGTGACCCCGTCCCGCCTCCCGGCACCCCGGTGCTGGCAGAGCCCGGCCTTAAACGTCCACACCCGTGATTTAGAGGGCGGGGGAGCCCCTGAAAGTTTTACTGCGGGGCCCGAGCGGACACCCAGGCGCCTCCGAGAGGGCGCCCCCGCAGCTCTATCTGGGTGGGAGGTGCCTTCTGCTGCCCCCAGAACTGGTCTCGGGCTTCCTCTCGCAAACAGGACCGTGGCGGCCGCGAGGAGCTGCGGGCGACCTTCCTTCCCCGACAGTATTTATAAGGCGACGCGCACCGCTGCCAGGGCCGAGTCTTGGTAACGGGTGTTAATAATAAGACAAGTGTAAATGCTGGAAACCCATTAGGAGGCTTTACACGCCAAACAAAGCTTCAGCTTGCTGGCATCGGCACCCCGCGTGCGGACCCAGCCACCCTGCAGCTGAGAGGATGCGGACCCTGGGCATTTGGCCTGGCACGGCCCTGCCAGAGGACCCGTTGGAAGCCCAGGATGAAGGCACGAGCCCTACAAGGACGAGTGCCCTCGGCCAATACGACAGCGCTGGTCTCACCTTCGAGATAGAACTCTCTCCGACGGCACCCTTTGCACCGCCCCAGGCCCTGCTGGACTCGGGAACCAGCTGCTTTCCTCTCCGCTCTCTGCCCCAAGATAGCCTTTCTGGGCATCTAGGTGCTCCGGACATGTTTCCCGGAGGGAGAATGAGTAACTGAGGAATGAATGAATGAGTGAATGAATGAATGAATGAGTGGCTGGTTACGTGAATGAATGAATGGAACATGTCACTGTATCCCTCCAATGGCAGCCTCTGACTCATCTCCCTTGACTCCCTCAGGGTTGTGCAGGCTGGGTCGGCCGTGGCCGAGGGACCCGGGACCAGCTTTAGAATGAAGCGCTTGAGCCCAGAGTTGAGTTCTGGGGCGGCCAACAGCGATGGGTCCTCACCCTCTTCGGATCCTGCCACCCCCAAAGGCCCCCTGCCCCTCAGAGCCTCCTCCAACCCGCCAGGGAAGGTCTCCCCACACTCCCTCACCCAGCCACCACCCTCGTCCGCACCCTCACGCCCCCCCCCCCCCCCACGCAGGAGAGCAACGGGAGTGAGTGCCAAGCAGCCACGCCATCACCGCGGCCCAGCTCTGCTGTCATCCTTGCCAGTAGAGGCACGTCAGGCAGCTCAGCTGGCCTGGAGCCCGTGTGGACGGGGCCCCACGGCCACTCCCGGGACCGCTGCTGTCAAACCCGCCCCCAAAGGAAGTGAGGTTCACATTCCCAGATGATGAATAACATCCTGGGGCCCGAATGCATCTTTGTTTGAAAGCTCGTCCCTGGGCATCAGACCCACCTGCCCTGTGGTTTTGGCCCAGTCACCTGACAGAGCCCTTCACCCAACGTCCGCCACGTGCTCCCCGCCACTGAGAAGAGCGGGCAGGGCCCATGGCCTTGAGACACAGCCCGGGGGACATGAGGAGAAGCAGCAGCAGCCGCAGCAATTGAGCACCTACTGTGTGCTCACAGACCTGTGCTCAGCAGTGTTTCTGCATTTCCCCACGTTCAGCCTGCAAACAGCTGGGAGCGCCTCTGTCTGCTGAGAAAACAGAGACCCCAGGAGAGGCGACCATCTCCTCTCCTTCTGCCTTGGCTGCTCACAGGCCTGTCGCTGGCCATCAGCCTGCCTGGGCCTCGCCCCCTTCGCCCGGGGCTCGGAGACACGGAAGCCTTCGTGGGTAGGGTTGGCGAGAATATTCACGGAGATGATGCTCGGCCAGAGGCTGGCACAGCGTAGGGAACAGAAGAGGCGCTTAGGAGCGGGCAGCGGGGTGACCTGAGGGGCCTTCGTGCGGGCTGTGAAAGGGGACCGCGCTCCTTCCTCGACCCCGCCCTTCCAGAGCTGCAGCCCTGCGGACAGTGGGAGAGGGGTCCCGGGCACGGACCCTCCCCTTCCCGCAGGTACCCGGCTAAGCTGAGCCCCGATCGGGTGGGCGGCTCCGGACCGCGGTGGAGGCTGGCAGATGCCACGCGGGATCCTGGGGAAGTGTCCCAGCTGCGCGTTAATGATTAACGCACGTGCCAGCACCTGGCTGCGAACCCTCTGACTCACTTGGCAAACTCCGCTGGCCCTCAGGAGTGGCCTCTGCCACCTTCCCCAAGGTTCCGACACAGAGGTGCCGCACTGCCCAGGTGTCTGACCCGCCGCGGGAGCCTGGCGCCACCGGAGGCCAGGACACGGGAGGGGATCCGATGGAGGAGACGGTGCTGGACCCTCTGCTGGCAAGTAAGGAGCAGGCGGGGTCCATGGGGCGGGGGCCAGGGCAGCTCGCCGCCAGCCAGCCCAGGCTGCCCTCTGGGACCCTGGGGGGTGCAGGAAGGACCCAGGGAACTCGGCTTCCAGCGGTGCCCAGACCAACCCTCGGGGGGGGGGGGGGAGCACTCTTGGGTGGGCGGCCATCAGTGGGTGTATTAATGCAAGGCGTCGAGATCCCAGCCCAAGTCTGCTTACCCTCCGTGCTGTTGATGTGCGGGGCGGGGCGGGGCCATTCTTGTCCTGCGGGCCATTCTGCGCGCTCCAGGGGTTTAGCAGCAAACCTGGGCTACGGAGGCCAATAGTAACCTACCCTCTGCTGTCACATCCCCAATGTCCCTTGAAGTCAAAAGCCACATCCCCATCGAGAAGCGCCGTTCTGCTTGGATTGAGCACTAAGTGTACCCGACGTGCAGGGAAGCCTTCCACCAACGATGCCTTTGAGCCCTGTGGGGCTCAGAGCTTTGAGGCCGGACCCTGCGTCGCGCCCCGGCTGGGGCATCTGGAGGAGGCGCCTTACCTAGCTGTGCCTTGGTTTACCCATTGGCACAATGGGGCTGATACGAGGCTCCACCACGAAGGGCTCCGGGTGGGAGACACGCGAGTTGTGTTAAGGGTTCTAGCCCCCGGCCTGGCCCCTGTTTCTGCCGCTATGATCCCCTTTCACGGAAGGGTACAGCTGAGGCCCAGAGAGGAGAAGTCGCACCTGCTCCTCACCTGCCAGCTGTAGTGTCAGGGCTGTGCAGCCCCGTGCGTGGTTCCGGTCCACCTGAGACGGGAGGAGGACCGTGAGGCTCAGAAGGAACACTTGCTCTGGTCTCCCCGCGGGCAGCCTCCTGCTTCCCGTCCCTCCTGAGGGGACTCTGTTGGGGAAGGTGGGCGCTCCGAGGGCCTTCCTGGCATCGGGGGCCGGTGGGAGGCGCTGGGGCAGGGCAGAGGCGCTTCTGGAATCAGAGCCTCTCGCTCGTCTCATGGGAATTTAGCCACCACGTCCAAGACTTGGTGGTCAGACCCACCCTCCATCCTTTGATGAGTGAATGAATGAATGACATCTCTCCATCACTCCATCTATGATTGAAAGAGTGAGTAAATGAAAGAGGAGCCTGAGTCACCTCGCCTCGCGCCCCCCCCCCCCAAGGGAACTCCCGGATGTGAGCTGGGGTGTCCTCTCCTGTAGGACAAATGGGGCAGGAGGTGGTTCTCAGTGGTCCCCCACCCTGGGCTCCCCCTCAAAGGTCAGAGGTCAGAGCTCAGAGTCTAGGGGGCAGCTAGCTGCCTTCCCAGAGACGTCCTGGCCAAAGCTGGAGCACCCCAGGGATGACCCTCTGTCTCTGGGGCCCTCTGGCCTCCTCTGGGACACAAGTTCCAAGGACAGAGTGAGGACTTGCAAAAATGAATGAATTAGCTGGAAAAGAACTAATTTTTATTTTTGGTTCTGAAAGTGCCTGGGAGTCAAGACAGAGGAAGGAGGAATTCGCATTGAGCAATCACATGTTTACAGAGGAGCCCTCAAATAGCAACGAAATTTTGCCAAACTTTTGAGATCCCTTCCCTGAGATTGTCCGAGAGCCCCTTTCCTCCTCGCTGTCCCTCGGCCCGTCCTCCGGAGGTGTGGTGGCATCGTCCGTCATTGTCATCAATAAGCCAGCCTGCTCCACTTGGTGGTAGTGGTGGTGGGGGGGGAGCTAAGCATTCTGGGAAATGCGGTCTTAAACACCTGAGAGGGAGGAAGGCGGGGCAGAGGTGCGCTGGGGTCCTCTCGGGGGGGGGGGCGGGGGGCGCGCGGATGCAGTGTTCCCCCCAGCAGCGTCGGAAGGGGGTAAACAAGCGCAGACACCTCCAGGTTCCGTGCAGGGTCTCAAGAGCCCTTGACTATAATGCCTGCCTCTCTAAAGAAAAAACGGTTAGACGTGTATCAGTCAATCACACCCTAGTATAAATAAGGTCAGCATGAGCCTCTCCTGGTGACTGTAGGCTGAATGGAAATGGGCTTGACTGCAGGTTGCTGGACAGACATGGGACCCCAATGGGGTGCAGGGACCGTGAGGGGGGTCCCGGGCAAGGGATGGGGGTACAAAGCTGGCAGTGAGAAGCCACTCTCCTCGGCCAGCTGTCACCCGAGATTCAGGGCTCCCTTCCAGGGCCATGTGCGATGTCTTCCTCCCGGCGTGGAGGCTGGTCTGAGGCAGGGCTGGATCCCGGCGCTGGCACTGCCTCGCTGCTGTGACCAGGAGCAAAGCAACCTCTCCCTCAGCTTCCTCTTCTGCACACGGGCCTGTCCCCAGCACGGAGGACCCTGCGTAGGGCAGTGTCCCCTGGGGGTGCTCGCGTCTGCGTGGGAGCTGGCAGGGCCTGTCTCTGGCTGCTGCCGCTGCTTCCTGTGCAGACGGAGGCCCTGAGTATCCGGCTCCGCTGAGAACTGGGCCTCTCTTCGCCCAGAGGACACGCTGGGAAATGCCGCTGTGGGCGCTCAGGGCCGGGAGAGGAGGCAGCTTGGCGCTTCGCGCGACCCCATGGCAGGGACGTGGCCGGATGAATGCTGTCTGTCTCCGGTCAGAGCGGGGTCCTTTGGAGGAGGCGGAAATACGGACAAATAGGAAGAGGTGTGTGTAGGGGGGGGAGCATCTCACCCCTGAGGGGAACCGGGACGGGTGACACTATTCATCAGAAGCTTGACCGGAGTTCCATGGACCCGTGCACCCACCTGTCCCAGAGGCTGACCCTCCGGGAAGTGTTTCGCGGAGCCTCGAGATCGCACACTGGGCTGCCGTGGGGGTTGGGGACAGCTGGCTGACAGTGGCCATGACCTTCAGGGTGCCACCAGCCTCACTGCCTGTCCTCGTGGGCACATCCTGCTGGGAAGTGCTCTCCAGGCCTCGGTCCGGGCCCGCATGTTGGAGGCAGGGGCCGTTTGCTCCAGCAATTCCTTCCCACAGGTCTGAGCGAAATGTGCCTGCAAGAGGTGTGACCTCTGGGCTGTCCCTTCATCTCTGTCATCCTGAGGGAGTTAGACAGCCGTATTTCAGAGAGAGGAGACCCAGGGAAGGCCCGTGTTGGTTCAACAGCAAGGGACCAAAACAACAACAGCAACAACAACAAAAAACCACCTTTAAAAAGGTGGATGTAATTTTCTCCCCAATAAGGGAAGCCCAGAGGTGGGCGTTTCAGGGACCCAGGGCTAGTAGAAGGCTCCCAGGGTCGGCAGAGACCTAGGGCCCTTCCCTCAGATTGCTCTGTCTTGCTCAGCAATGGCATCTACCTCGTGACCCCCCCACAGCTGCCTGAGCTCCAGCCATCACACACGCATCCCAGGACAGGGGAGAGAGAAGGCAGAGGTGGCACTCTCCCTCCCTGGATGTTGCCCACACGCTTTCATTCATTTCCACGGGCCTGAACTCAGTCCCCTGGCCACGCCGAGGTGCAAGGGCGGTTAGGAATGCAATGTTTGTTCTGGGTTGTCCCATGCGGCTAAAAACTAGGTGTTCTTTTGCTAAGGGAAAGGCAAAGAATAAACATTGGGGGGGGGGAGGGTTGTGCAGCGACGGGCGGTCTGTGACGGGCTGAGGACAATTTCTCGTCCTGGTCCTGGCAGACCACCGATGAACCAGGGACCTGGGTGTCTCCTCCTCCCTCAGAGCCTGGGTCTCCCCACAGTTTCTGCTTTGGATAAATGACTCCATTGGAAGGGAAACTGCAGGCGCGCTCGGAGAAACCGCCGGGGCGTTTAGTAGTAACGACGAGGCTGTGTTTGGCAACGCCAGCATTATCTCCGTCTCAAAGGGACAGAGAGAGTCGTGCGTGTCTAGATTTTTTGTTTTGTTTTGTTTTTAGGTGGGTGCATAGACATTTGGATATGTATTGTTCAGTCCTGGAAAAATGTGAGTGCTCCTTCAAATGTACACACCCCCGTGTCTTCCCTCCCACGGGAGACTGTTAAGCGCGGTAACCAACACCCTCTGGGCCATCTTCCTGGCGCCGTAAAACAATTCGCAACTCACTAGATTTTTGGGACACTTTCACACTGCACTGTGATAAGATACCTCTGTGTCAACACGCTGAGTCAATATTTACCTGGGATTATGCTACAGGCGTGTTGGTAAATCCAGGCGGATTCCCGTCCTCCCTCAGCACCAGCATTCCTGTGGCAATGACTAGTGAACGTGCGGTGAGAGTGACAGCCAGCCGCCCGCAGGGCCTTCACACGGGGACTCCCTCCCCGTTCACTCTGACCTCCAGGCCAAGGTCCCTTCCCCGGCCCGTGTCGGCGGCGTCCGAGCCCTCTTCACGTCTCTTCAAAGCCCCTTCCCCTCTAGCGCAGTTTCCCTCGTA
Organism: Nyctalus aviator; assembly: GCA_036971965.1. Lineage (NCBI taxonomy): Eukaryota > Metazoa > Chordata > Mammalia > Chiroptera > Vespertilionidae > Nyctalus > Nyctalus aviator. Next base: position 6,451,038 of record CM072929.1, on the reverse strand, counting down.
AGAATATAACTTCCGGCCGAAACCGGTATGGCTCAGTGGATAGAGCGACGGCCTGCAGACTGAAAGGTCCCGGGTTCGATTCCCGTCAAGGGCATGTACCTTGGTTGCAGGCACATCCCCAGTAGGGGGTGTGCAAGAGGCAGCTGATTGGTGTTTTTCTCTCTCATCGACATTTCTAACTCTCTATCCCTCTCTATAAAAAAAAAATCAATAAAATATATTTAAAAAAAAGAAAAGAATATAATTTCCAAAGTGGGAAGGACCTTTTGAAGCCCTGGCCCCTCAGCATCTAACCCTGCGGAAGGGCAAGGCCTCCACGCTCCTCCTCACTGACAGCCCTCTCAGACTCCCAAAGAGGGAAAACACGTTCGTGCCCTGACTCGGCAGTCCAGGAATGGGGTGGGGTTCTGCCTGAGCGGATGATGCTCTGAGAGTCCGTCTGGCCCTGTAGGGCGCTGCGGTCGCTTACTAAGCTCCTTCGTACTCCTCGAGGCATCAAGTCCTTTGGGGTATGTCTGGACGAGGAGGCGCTGGGGACACGGAGTTCTGGGAGTCAGACGGTTAAACATAGTGGTCAGCGCTCTGATGGCCGCCGTGGGCAAGGCACGGGATGCTTCTGCCGATCTGCTCACTTGCTGTCCGTGACGATGCTGGAGGGAGGCACAATGACGGATCCCATTTCACAGACAAGGAAACGGAGGGCACTTGCCCAAGGGCACTTGCCCGAGGTCGCCGAGCTGACAGAGGGCCGGTGGGTGTGAGCCGGTGGCCTCCCAGCGCGTGGGACCCCCGTGCTCTCAGCCCTGACGCCTCTCCCCAGGTCGTCTCTGGGCGCCCCGGCCCCCAGGTCTGGCAGGAAACAAGAGCCGTTATACAATCCAGTGTTCGGAAACAAGACCGCACCAGAGGCTCAGGAGGGAGGTGCGGAGACCAGCGGGCTTCTGGGCGGGAATGCCAATTGTGACTGTCCCGGTCAGAAGTCCAGTAAAAGGAACAGTGCGCTGCTCAGCATCTCAGCACCTCAGTCTGGGAAAGAACACGATGGAAGACCCTATGAGGCAGGAAGGAAGGCGGCCTGGGGGAGCTGTGAGCAGGACGAGCAAAGGCCGCCCCCCCGGCCCCCGCATGGCGCTGCAGGACCCCCTGCCGCTGCACTCGGTGGCCACAGCTACCAGACAGTGCCACGCTGTCCTGGGAGAATCCTAACCCTGCCTTCTCTGCTCCAGAGTTGCATCTGATTGGCCACGCCTGGGTCACATGCCCATGGCCCAGTTGCCCAAGAGCTGGAGGGTTTCCTACCCCCTAACGCAGGAGCAGGCTCTGTACCCCCCTGTGTCCCACCTGGGGGATCCTCCAATAGGAAGGGGACTTAGGTGCTGGGCAGCCCCTCCCTGAAATGACCAAGCCCCTCCTCCCCTCCCTGAGGAGTCCTGCAGGACAGTCTCCCATGGGGTCCACCGAGAGCCGGCGCTAGCTGCTTGAGATGCTGTGGGAATGAGGCCCCTGAGCCAAGGGAGCTGAGTGGACGCTGAGGACAGACCCACAGCCCCCGTTCAGGGGCGACTTGGGCTCCGTTAGCACCCAAGTTAGACTGGAGGTCTGTCCCACACCTGGGGTGATTTGGGCCCCCAAGGGGCAGCCCCCCTCCCTGGTCCTTGGAAACCTGCAAGAGCATCTTTCTGGGGTCCATTGTGCTCCTGGCAACGGTGGGCTGCGGCTCTGGGCCCAAGCTCTCCTGGACCACCTGCCCAAACAGCCTCCCTGGTCCCGGAACCAGCCCCTCCCGTGAGCCAGGGAGAAGGTGGGGGCTCCAGCAGGGGGTGACTTGTTCCTAATTAGAACGGTCCTCTCAAACCATCCTGGCTGGCAGGACCGGGCAGGTGGCCACGGTGCTTGTTTTCGTTTGCTCCGGTTTGGTTAGCTCAGTCTGCTGTCCACGCGGCTGGGGCCAAGCTCTGGGCCATGGTGCCGGGGCCCCCGCAGCCCAGCTCCCCACTCTGCCCCGCGCTGGGGGCGGGGGAGCTTTAGGGACTGGGTATACTCGTCCCTGGCACGCTCTGAACTCTGCACATGCCCAGCCATTGGGGTCAGAGGACAGAGACACCGGGTCAGAGGACAGAGACTCCTGCCAGGCTGCTGTCCCTCTCCGGCGGCCACAGCCCCGCCAGGCAGCCCTCTCCGCTGCCAGCCCTCTGGCCTGCCCCACCCCCTCTCCTGGCTGTTCCAGGATTGCTCCCCCCCTCCCCTCAGAGCCCCTAAGGTCCCAGTGCCTCATCCCAAAATCGGGACTTTTTTAAAAAACGCCACAGGATGCAGGACAAATTGTTAAAAATCGGGACTGTCTAATCCAATGTGATTTGTGCCCTTGAAAAAGAGAGCAGACACACACAGGAGACATGTGGGGACCCAGGGGGAAGACAGCCGTCTACACACCCAGGAGGGAGGCCTCAGGAGGAGCCCGCCCGGGCACCTGGGTCTCGGACCCCAGCGTCCAGGATGGGCACCGTAAATGTCTGTGGTTTAAGCTGAACCAGCTGTGCTGTTTGTTACCGCCACTGAGCTGACTCACTGACACCTGCCCGAGGGAGCCCTGTGCTTGCCGCTGGCCGACAGGTGCCCAGCAGGACAAGCTCCTGACAGCTCAGATGCTGGCCTAGGTCCCCCCGAAACCCCCCCCCACACACACACACCTGGGTTCACTTCATGCTCATCCCCCTCGGGTGGGTGCCGCCACCCCTGCACTGTGTGTGAGTTTGGGGAGGCTGGGAGGGGTGCCATAGTGAGCCCCACAGCCAGGACGTGGGCCCCACGGTCCCCTCCCCTCCCCTCTATTGCCCTCCCGACCCTGCCCTGCTTCTCGGAGTGTGATAGGACTCATTGCTCAGAGTGAGACGCCCCAGGTGGCACTGAGTCCCTGCGGGGGAATGAAGAGGGGCCAGCACACAGCTCTGGGCACTGCTGGCCTGTCCACCAGCCCCGCACCCAGTGGGCCCTGCCCGGGAGCGCAGCAGAGGCTGGGAGAGGGTGGTCAACCCCGAACCGATGTCACAGAGACCACGGAAACGACCAGTGTGCTGCCAACAGGGGCCACTGTTCCAGGTCCTGCCCACAGCCTCCCACCGCTGAGCTGCCCGGGGCCGAGTCCAAGTGCCCCCCAACCCAGCGAGGCCGCCGTGCTGCAGGCAGAAATACTGCCAGGCCCGGTGTGAGCACAATGGGTGGCAGGTCCCCTTCACCAAGGTCTACCCACGGCCCAGGCAGACGTCCGGGGAGGGGGGAGGGGGGAGGGGGAGCAGCAGGCAGCCCCCGGGGCCCTGGGAGCACAGGGTGGCCTGGGGACGGGACTTACCCTCGGCTTTTGAGGGACAAAGGACGCCTACGCCTCGCGGGCCGCCCCGGCGAAGACTGCGGCTTTGTGTGCCCCCCCCCCCCAGAGCTCCGTGGGCGAGCGCCCTGGCGGCTCCCGCCCCTGCGGAGACAAACGGGGTCGAGTTCCGCTCGCCCCTCTCAGGTTCCCTCCGAGCATCTGGGAACGCGTTATCTCTCCGAGAGGAGAAGAGAGGAAGGCGGGTGGGTGCGCCGTCTTCTCTCAGAGCCGGGGACACTCTCCCAGGGACACCCGAGGGGCCCTGTGGAGGCCCAGGAGCCCAGGCGGGCAGCCTGACCCTGTGTGCTCTTTCCCTGGGACCTGTCTCCCCCCAGCCCCCTCCCCACCCACGCTGAAGATCTGAAGATGAGGGTACGTGAGGAATGTAAGGTGACCAGATGTCCCGATTTTTTAACAATGTGTTCCGTGTCCCAAAAATCGGGACTGTTTTAAAAACGCTTTGGGACGCGGGACACATTGTTAAAAATCAGGACTGTCCCACCGAACGCAGGACGTCTGATCACCTCACCTTTGGCACAAAAGACCCCGAGGCCCAGCCTCCGACTCTGGGCAGGCTGGCATCCAGCCGTCGGACGGGCCCTTTGCCAGGCAAGGCCCTCCGATCAGATGGCGACGCTGAAGCTTTCGTGGGCGACACACCCAGCAGAGGCCTGGCCCCCAGGAGCAGGCGGCTCGGGGGGTCACGGCCGGGAGCCGGAGGGTTTTCTGTCTCATTGGACGCGTGGGAAGCGATCCTCCCGCGGGGACGAGGTCCATCCCCCACGCCGGGAGGGGGCCGACGGCTCCATGGAGAGGCCTGAACGGAACGCGGTCCTTTGTGGGGAAGGAACCCCCGGGGCGTGTTGAGTTACAGAAGGGACTTTCACAGAAACCTACCATCCTTGGCAATCTCCTCGCCGCCCCGTTGCCAAGAAGAGCCTTGGCATGGGCGCTATTTACTCTGAAAAAACACCACGCTGTGTTTTCCCCGACGGGAGCCCGGAGCGTCAATATTTGCACCGTTCATTAGAGTCCCTTTAATTCCGAAAATCGGAGCCACCTGGGCAGCCTCGAAGGCACGCGGGCCGCGAGCTGTTGGTCGTTCCTGGAAGACGGCGGCGGAGTCTTCACCGGCAAACACACCGGTGGGCGGAAGGCGGGGGAGACACCAAGGTCAAGGAGACCTGAGCCCGGACTCCGGACGGAGCCAACCACACGGACGGAACCAGGGTTTCTCCCTGTTGGTTCCATCGCATTCCTACTGCTACTACCCTGTTTCCCCGAAAATAAGACAGTGCCTCATATTAATTTTTGCTCCCAGAGATGCGCTAGACCTTATTTTCAGGGATGTCTTATTTCCGGAGGATGTCTTATTTTCGGGGAAACACGGTAGAACGATCATGGGTTGCAGCTGGTGTGCTAGGTCCATCCATCCTAATCCCAACTCCAGAGAAACCACCGCAAGCACGTGGGTATGGTGCGGGGGAAGGAGTCCTGGAATGGACTGGAAAGTTCTAGAAGCCGTTGCGCTAGGCTTTGACTCCTGGCTCTGCCACTTACAGGCTGTGTGGACGTGGGCAAGCCATTCCTGGCCTCTGGTTAGCCGTTTCCTCGGCCGTAAGTGGGAATAATAACTCAGACCTCACGTGGTTGGGGTAACGGATAAAGACAGGATGGCGCGAGTATTTAGTGCCCGGTCCCCAAACCTGTGCTCCCGCTCCCTCCCCTCATCGCATCGGAAAGGAAGACAGCCAGTGTGACCGGCCACGCTGTCGCCTCACACACCGGGGTGGTGCATAGGAGGGTTTCCCCAAATCCAGCGCCCCAGCCTCTGGGGCTCTGTGAGCCACTTCAGGGCGAAGGGAGCGATGTCGGGGGGCACCAGGGGGCGGGCCGCGGGGAGGGGTGGCAGCACGTGGTGAGAGCGCAGCTGGTTCTCAGTTCTCCTGCAGGCTGGTGGAGTCTGTCAAGGACAGTTTGGGGTCAGCAGGTCTGTCACCATTCTGCCACCTAGTCTCCGGGTCAGCAGCACCACCCAGGCTCACGCCCGCCCCCCACAGAGCACCCAGGTAGAAGTGAACATTGGTGCATAAAAACTGTGCTTCGGCCCAGCTGGTGTGGCTCAGTGGTTAAGCATCAGCCCCATGAATTAGGTACTCACAGTTCGATTCCTGGTCAGGCCACATGCCCAGGCTATGGCCTGACCCTCTGTGGGGGCATGCAGGAGGCAGCCAATTAGTGATTCTCTCTCATTCATTGGTGTTTCTCTCTCTCTCTCTCTCTCTCTCTCTCTCTCTCTCTCTCTCCCCCTTCCTCTCTCACCCCTCCCTCCCTCCTTCCCTTTTCCTCTCTCTAAAATCAACACAAACATATTTTTTAAAATTACTCTCTATTAAACTATCACCTTCTTTATGTAGCCAGCGATTCTAACTTTCCATTTCCACTGGCAATATTGGGTTCTTTAAGAATAAAGTTGGATGAGCCCTTTAAAAACAAGAACCTTCTGAAACCCACGACCACGTGGGTGAACCTGAGGGCCCTGGGCTTCGTGAAAATGCCAGACTCCAAGGACAACCCTGTGTGACCCAGGATAGGAGGGCCCGAGAGGGTCAGGTTCATAGAAAGTAGGATGTGGGTGCCAGGGCTGAGAGGGAAGGGGAAGGGAGGGGAGGGGAAGGGAGGGGAGGGGAGGGGAGAGAATGGGAGGGGAAGGGAAGGGAGGGCAGGGGAGGAGCGTGTGTTTCCGGGGGTCAGTTTCGGTTTGGGGAGAGAGTTCTGGGAATAAATGACGCCGCACATCAGTGTGAGTGAACGTCGGGGCCACAGAACGCCTGAAAACGGCTAAAATGTCCCATCATGTGCACTTTGCCACAATTAAACAATCAACATAGCCCAACCGGTGCGGCTCCGTGGTTGAGGGTGGACCTAGGAACCCAGGGCACATGCCCACGTTGTGGGCTGGATCCCCAGTGTGGGGCGTGCAGGAGGCAGCCAATCCATGATTCTGTCTCATCACTGATGTTTCTATCCCTCTCTCCCTCTCCCTTTCTCTCTGAAATCAACTATATACATATATATTTTTAAAATTATTTTTTTAAAAAATAAACAAGAGTTTGAAGAGATGAGCTGGGTAAAGGAGAACTAGGAAGTAAAGCCCCAGGCTCACGGCTCAGGCTGCAGCCGGGGCCTGGAGCTCAGGTGGCGGGCGCTGGGGAAGCTGGACCCGGACCCCAGAGCACAGACTTAGTTCCGTCACCAACTCCGGAGCCGGCTGCCCGGGTCTGAGCCCCGGCTCTCACACTGGCGGCTGTGTGGTCTCGGGAAAGTGATTCCACCTCCCGGAGCCTCAGTTTCCTCACCTGTAAAGTGGGACTGAAGCTGGCGCCCACGGCAGAGGGCGACTTCTATAAAGCGCTTGGCCTGGGGCCTGGTACACAGTCAGAGCTGGCTAAGTGCTTGTTAAATAAACAGGCTCCGAGGGAGGCCTGGTCCCCGGCGCCCCCCCCCCCCTCGCCCCGAGCCGGTGAAGCCGGGAGAGGAAGCGGGTCCTCTGCACCCGTGGGGGCCCGGCTCGCCCAGCACCTCGGGCCCACGCAGGGGCCCCCGCTATCAGCTCTGAGCAGCTGCTTTGCGTCTCAGACTGTGGGATGGCTGGGCCAGTTTCTCCCCAGCTCGCCGCTGCTCCCCCGTCCCCCGCCCCCTCCGCTTCCGCACAGCTCAGCCACGGTGCCCTCTGCCCAGCCTGGCCAGGGACCCTCGGGCCATCGGAGAAGAACCCCAGGCCCCGCAGGCTCCATGGTGGGACCCCTTGGGGAAACAGCCCCAGTACCCATCGGATACCAACTGTGGCATAGCCATGCCACGAGCCTCACTCAGCCACAGAAGGAAAGGAAATGCTGACGCATGCAATAGCATGGAAGAGCATCAAGGACGTTGTCAGTTATGAACGCAAACACTGAGAGAAGAGCACAGAAGGCCACACAGGGCACGGTCCCGCGGACACCGAATGCCCAGGACAGACAAAGCCACGGGGACAGCGCAAGTGGGGGGAGGAGCGGGGGAGGGGGGCAGGGTCTGGCTGTGGGGTGGGGGCTTCCCTCTGGGGTGAGGGAAGTGGCTATGGCTGCACAGCACTGTGACTGTCCCAAACGCCACTGCGTCGTTACTGTACAGCGGTGCATTTTGTGGCATGTCACGTTCACCTAAATGCAATTTTTAACGTATTTTTCAGTCCTGCCTGGCTCAGTGGGAGCCTTGTCTCCTACACCAAAAGGCTGTAGGTTCGATCCCCAGTCAGGGTGCGTATGGGATGCAGTTGATGGACATTTCTCTCTCCCTCTCTCCCTCTCTCCTTTCCTTCCTCACTCCCTCTCTCCTTCTAAAATCAATAAACCATATCCTCCTGTATCTATCTCTCTATAATACATAGTGCACTGTTCAGGCCTGGGGTCCTCCCTGAACCCCGCCTTTGGACTCATTACTCACGGTGCCCCACCTCCACCAGGCTGGCCTGCTCTCACTTGCTCCCCCATCTCTGTGCCTTGTCCCCACTTCTGCCCTCACGCCACCTCAACCCAGAGAAACCCCTTCCCCTCCCTGGGCCCCAGGTCAGGGGCCCTGCAGCTCCAAGCTGCTTGCTGCCCCTGAGCGCCCCCCCCAGGCCCTGCCCGCCGGCCGGAGGACGACAGAGGACGATAGACGTAGCGACACCCTCCAGTCCGGTGCTGACGAGAGCCGCGTTCCGGGCTGGAAGCTGGGTTCTCTTTCCAGCCTCACCCCTCCCTCCCTCCAACCTCCCACCTCCATCCCCAGAGGCGGCACAAGCCAGGTCTTCTCACAGATGCACAAACCGAGGGCCAAGGAGCACCGTGTGGGCGATGGGTTCCAGCCGCTCTGTCTCCCTGCGAGGCCTGGCCTTAACTCCCCCGCCCCTGGCTTATCTCCCCCAGCTGTGCACCAGCCCGGGGGGGGGGGGGGGAGGCCCTCATCTCACTCACTTGCACCCCCGCCCTCCGCTAACCCTGAGTCGGAGTCCTACCCAAGGCAGGTGCTCAAAGGACCCTGTTGAGTTGCAAACAGACCTCCTAAGACTACAAACCAGGATCGAAGTGACCCCTGACCCTGTCCCTGCGCTGAGGACGAGTGACCCTGGGCTCCTCCTGGTTTGCCCGAAGGGCTGGGTGACTGCAGGTGCCACGGGGGTGGCTTTGGGCTCGGCGACACGCTGCTCGTTGAGTCAGCTCTGGCCTCCGGCCGGCCCCCGAGCAGCAGTGGGGAGCCGGGGACACTCGGGGGCTGTTGCTGGTGGCCCTGAGTCACGTGCAGGTTCAGACTCCACGAGGCCCCGGGGGTCTGAGGAGGCCCCGGGGTCTGATAAGGCTCCGGTGTCCAGGAGGGCTGGGCCTGTCCCACCCAGCGGGGCTGGGCCTCACCCTGCCAAGCCTATTTTAAAATATATTTTATTGATTTTTTTACAGAGAGGAAGGGAGAGAGAGAGAGAAACATCGACCAGCTGCCTCTTGCACACTCCCTACCTGGGACATGCCCGCAACCAATGTACATGCCCTTGACCGGAATTGAACCCGGACCTTTCAGTCCGCAGGCCGACACTCTATCCACTGAGCCAAACCGGTCCCGGCCTGCCAAGCCTATTTTAAACCCGGGCCAACCCCAGGGCCGGAGCGCCGGCCCAGCCTCACCCCCTCCCTCGCCGCCTCCCCAAAAGGGAAACCATGGCCCATGATTACAAGCGCCCTGTGGCGTGATGGCTGTGCCCCGTAATGACGGCTGGGCTGGATGGCAGGCGTGCCACTCCCCGCGCCAGGCCGCTTGCCCCAGTCTGCTCTCGGCGTAAACATCTGCTGGCGCAGGCCATTCCGTCTCCTCCCAGGGCACTGTCCCCACTCAGGCCACGTGGGAGCCCCAACTCCCCCCAGCCTGGCATCCTCCTCGCCCCGAGACATTTACCGAAATAGTTGCCAAAACCAGTCATGTTAAAAAAAACACACACACAAAAACAAAACAAAACAAAACAAAACAAACGAGCCGGTGCTGACTCAGATATCTTTTTAAAGCGGGTAGAAAGGAATATCTGCTGAGCCGGCCTCTGTCCACACCTGGCTCTCGCACGTGCTGGGCTGGGCGCGGCTGAAGGTCCTGTCCAAGCACAACTCAATCTGAGCCCAGAGCGCGGAAGGAACCAGAAACACGGCAGCTCCCTGTCGGACGAGCCAGCCCCTGTTAATGGCCGTTTAACGCGCGTCCGCTGATAACCATGCGTCCAATAATGCGCATTTTAGAGCCGGGGAAATGTTCAATCGCCCATCCCTGGCCCAAAAAAGGTAAACAATGGGGCTTAAAAATAGCCCTGGACGTATTTACATTTTTTCCCCCTGAGCCTTTTCGGTTTATAGTTCATCATTCCAGGGGTTAGCATGCTAAAATTTTCTCTGTGTATTTACACAGCCGAGCCAACGCCATGGATCATGGCCGGCCAGCAAGGCCCTCCCCAGAAAGATGCGTTTTTTATCTCGATTCCCGCACCGCAGGGGTTGGGGTCCGGTGGACTCCCTGTGAGAAAGGGCCCGCTCTGCCCTCCTGGGGCGAGTGTCTGGAGCGCGCAGCCCAGCCCTTGGGGCTGGGGCTCCGGGCAGACCCCTCCCAGGTGAGCCTTCCTCCACCTGAGTCCAGACCAAGAGGGGGCTGCATGCTGAAGACAGTGACAGGTCCCTTTCCTCCCGCCGTGGGGAGTGAGGGCACCAGGCTGCCTCTCCGCCTGCAGCACACCGGGAGAGGGGCAGGGAACACAGGCCGGACCGGAGACATTTCTCTGTGGTTTTGCTGCTACCGGGAGAGTTTCCGCCTAGGGCAGAGGTTCTGCCGGAGCAGGCCTGGGTGGATCGGGGAGGACTGGCAACCGCAGCTCCCCCGCCACCACCGCCACCAAGATGCATAGATCCCTTTCATGTGGGTGATGCCTGACCCCAGGGGTGGCTGGGTCTGTCTCCGCCAGGGGCCAGCCACAACGCTGGTGGCTTGTGGAGCGTTAGCTTGGCAGGTGGCTCCGGGGTCCCTGGCACAGGAGGGCGCCCGGCACCCGCCCAGCTCCGTCTTGTGGCGCAGGAAGTGTGAGGTGACCTTTTGAAATGTCATTCCGGCTGCCCCCGTCCCACCCACCGCTGTGCTGTGGTCCCGGAGCCGCTCAAATTAGCGATTTGTTGAAGGCAGTTCTGCTCAGCATGCACCGGGCTTATGCGAGGCGTCACGGGGGCGAGGTTTCCAGAGACCCTGGAGCGGCCTCCCCTGTGGCTCTCTGCACTCTGCAGGTGCCCGCATCTCTGCCCGGGGAGGATGCGGGCTTGTCTGGACCTGGCCCGAAGGTGGACAGGGCTGGAAGGGGCACCTCCCGCTCCCAGCCCGGAGCCGGTGGCAGGATGTGGGTCAGAAGGCCTTGCCTGCACCGCTGGCCGGTTTCCTGAGTCTCATTTCACTGGAGTCCTCATGCACCAGGAAGTCTCCTATTTGGGGGGCAGTTCTGCCTTTACCCAGACCCCAAGCTCTTCCTAGCCTGGGGTTCAGCTTCAGGCCTCCTTGCCTGGGGTGGGGGTGGGGGGTCTGGAACACGCTCCTTGCCGCTGGACGGGCCACCCACGGAATCACCCCCCGCTGTGCCGGTCTCCCCGGCTGCACCGCTCTCCATGCCCCTCCCCCAGTGGACACCCTTCCCTGGGGGCCTGGCTGGGGGCGCGCCTGGCAGGGCTGCCCGGGGCCCTGCTGATAAGTCGGTCCAGAGCCGGTGGAGAGGCGCCCGCGGAGTGGAGGCGGGGGCGGGCCGGACCCGGAGCGGAGCGCGGGGCGGCTGCTCCTCGCCGGCGTCCCATCCCCAGCGCTCAGCTCGGTGACCGTGGCGGGGAGTCGATTTGCGTGCGGGGCGTGGCGTGGCGAGGGCGGCGCCCGCAGGTAGCCCCCCGGGGGCGGAGGCTGGCCCGGGACCCCCAGCCCCAGAAGCGGAGGAGGGAGAGGCGCGGCGGTGCGCCCGGGAGGCCAAGTTTGGCTCAGGCGCGCGCGCCCTGCGTCCGGACCGGCGGAGGGGTACTGCCCCCTGACCAGCCGCGCTCGGACCCCGGCCCTCAGAACACTCCAAGACGAAGTCACCTCCTCTCCCGGACCCCGCGCGCCCGGGCGCCCCGGAGCCGGGCAGCGAGCCCAGCCATGCGGGAGGGCGACATCGGCCTGGAGGGGCTGCCCCCCGAGGAGGACCCTGCCGCCCGTGAGTATCCAGAGGCGGCGGGAGGGGGGCGGGGCGGGCGTGGCGGGGGGGGGGGTCCCTGAGCGCAGCGCGTGGGGGACCCCAGGGGGGGCAGCTCTCTGGGGCCTGAGAAGCACGCGAGGGGCGGGAGACAGGGGGCCCAGCCTCCTTGGGGGGGACTGTCCCCTGCGCTGCGCTGCGCTGGGGTGTGGAGGGGACTTTGGGGCATCACAAGCAGGCAGGCTGCACCCGGACCGAGGCTGGGCCAGGGATGGGGCCGGGACTGGGTGTGGGCTGGGGGCTGCCGCCTGCAGGTTTCTCAGTCCAGGAGAGCACCCCTCCCCCCTCCCCACCCACCCCGTCCCTCACCCCCACCCACCCCCGCCCCCGCCGCGCCGTGTCCACCGCGTGGCGGATGGAAGGATTTCGGATGTTTTTACAGGCGCTATTAATACACACGATATTTCCGTGCTATTCTGGAGATTTATTTGAGATATAAAGTCACTACTAGGACTCGAAGTCATGATGGAAAGTGCAGGGGAACCGGGGGTGTGGGGGGGGAGGCGAATGAGGCTGGGACCCGCGGGGAGGGGGGCTCCTGGCTTCCTGGGCCTCTCCCCGCACATAAATCTCGGCCCTGGAAATTTTTGTCCCAATAATTCTAAAATAAATGACCCGGGCCGTGCTTCCTGGACGGCTTCCCCCTCCCGGTTCAGAGGTTATTAAATAAACCTGGGAGGGGGTGGGGGCGGGCCCGGGACCGGGCCCAGGGGCCGGCTGCGCGCGGTTTGCCTAATTGCGCGGCTGGTCCCGCCCCTGGAGCCGCGGGCCGGGCGCTGCGCCCTGCAATCAGGGTGCCACCTCGGACCGGCGGGCGCTGCTAACTATAGCCCCAGAGCCTCCTTCCTTTGGACCGTGCCCTCCTCCCTCTCCGCCCCGCCCCTCTCCTTCCCTCTAGAGTTCCAAGGAGAAACTCACCCTGACAGCCGCTTCCTAAGCTGCCCAGTTTGGCGTCTTTCTAGAAATGAGGCTGTGCGCCCGCCCATCAAGTTAAGGGGGCCACAAGGAAGAAGGAGGGCCCCCCTGGCCAGAGAGGGGAGACAGGAGCTGGGCACCGGAGGGGAGGGGGCGGGCGGCAGGAAAAGCCAGCCTGGAGGGCCTGCCGTCCTACTAATACTCTCTGCAGGCCTCCTCCACATGGGCCGGTTCCCTGAGACCCAGATGTGCGGTCATACCTGACGCTCGGTGGTATCCTAGGACCAGCTGGCTCTCACTGCCCTGAGCCGCGGGTTGTTACACCTGCCGCCTCCCTCACCAGCTCCCTCACTGGTTATGAAGAAGTTATGTAGCCACGGTCTGTACCTCCTGCAAAGGCAGGTGGAGGTAGGGGGAGGCAAAGTGGCAATTCCACTGCCTGACACACCCCTACTCATCCCACAACACCCTGTTGGGATGTCCTATGTGCGTCTCTACACTGATGGCATCTTGGACAGGGAGAGAGGGAGGGAGGGAGGGTGGGAGACAGAGTGGATAACTCACTTGCTGAGTGGGCGGGTGGAAGTCTCTCATACATCATCCCGTGTGGTCCTCACCCTGCTGTTTTCCCCATTTATGGATGAGGAAACTGAGTCATGAAGCCATACCTCAAGGTCCAAGAGCCGGATCGGGAGCCCAGACAGGCTGCTACTCAGCCCATAGGTGGGAGCAGGAGGCTCGCTCTCCTGAATCTTTCATTCGCCTGTACAGCGGGCCATTATGAGCTGGCTGGGTGCCTGGCACTGTGTCCTCGGGGCTTGGGACACAGCAGAGGACAGAGCAGACAAAGCCGTGGCCCTGGCGAGGCTCTCTTGACCGCCAGAAGTGCCTAATGAAATCCCTAACGTGCTGGCGTAGCGGATGGCAGCAGCGGCGGTTCTAAATCGGTGGCCAGGGCTGTCCTTGTCAGTGGGCAGCACGGTGGCCGCACAAACCGGAGGGAGGGGGGGAAGTGCATTTCTGGGCAGAGGGAACAGCCAGTGCAAAACCTCTGACCCAGAGTGCCTGCAGCCTTCCGGATGCGTTTGTGGAGACAGTTTGGGGAGAGTGGAGGGAGGGAGCAGGAGGGGCCTCTGGTCACTGTGGGGCTGGGCTGGTGAGACAGGAGCGCTGGAGGGGGCTGGAGCAGGGAGGGGCGGGAGCTGGCTTAGGTTTGGGCAGAATCCCTCTGGCCGTTCCCCAGAGAGCGGGCCGCGGGGGCGCTGGCACAGGCAGAGCTGCTCTGGGGGCTCTTACATTGGTCCAGGGGTGAGGAGCTGCACAGCGGGGTGCGGGGAGAGGCGGAGGCCAGACCTGCGTATGGTGGAAGCCACTGGATGCGGGTCTGAGAGTGAGACAGGCAGGCATCAGAGAAGCGCCAGGGTTTCTGGATTGCACAGGATCAGCGGGTTTGGTTGGGGGTAGGTGAGGAGTTGCCTTTTTGTTTTTTGCTCTTTTAAATTGAGGTTAAACATATAGCATGACATTTTAATCATTTTACGTGTATACTTAATTCAGCATCATTCACACTGTTTTGAAACCATTACCACCATCTATTTCTAAAACTCTCCAACGCCCCAAAGAGAAACTTTAGACCCATTAGACACTGACTCCGTTTCCCTGCCCTGCCCTCCCCTGCCCTGCCCTACCCTCCCCTCCCCTGCCCTCCCCCAGACCCCGTTCTGTTCTACTTTCTGTCTCCAAGAATATGACTATTCTGGATACTTCCTGTGAGTGAAACCATACAATAGCTGTCCTTTTGTGTCTGGCTATTACACCTCGCATATTTCCAAGGTTCATCCATGTCATAGCATGTACCAGACCTTCGTTCCTTTTTTTAAGGCTAGTTGACATTCTATGTAGCCCACACTCTGTTTATTCATTCATCTGTCAATAGAGACTTGAGAAATTTCCACCTTTCGGCCATTGTTTGTAAGGCTGCAGTGAGCATTTGCATATAGGTACCTATTTGAGTTTTCAGTTCTTTTGGGAATATACCTAGTGGGACAGCTGGATCATCTCTCTAACTTTCTGGGCAATCACCAAACTCAGGCGGCACCATTCCATCCCCAGTTGGTGTGAGGGTTCCAACTTCTCCACGTTCTAACCATCACTTGCTATGTTGCGGGGTTTTTTTTTATTTTATTGCAGCCATCCTAGTAGGTGTGACATGATATCTCATTGTGGCTGTGATTTACATTTGCCTAATGACCACTGATACTGAGCTTCTTTGCATGTGGCTAGTGGCTGTTTGTATATCTTCTTTATACATCCGTTTTAGTTACTTTGCCTGTTTTTGTAAAATCTTTTTAAAAATATGTATTTTTTTAAAATTGATTTCAGAGAGAGGAAGGGAGAGGAAGAGAGAAATAGGAACATCAATGATGAGAGAGAATCATTGGCTGTTTCCTACATGCCCCACACTGGGGATTGAGCCAGCAACCCGGGGCATGTGCCCTAACCAGGAATCAAACCACGATCTTCTGGTTCATAAGTCGACTCTCAACCCCTGAGCCATGCCCGCCGGGCACCTTGGCCCATTATTTTTATGTTGTTAAATTGTAGGCGCTCTTTATTTATTCTGGATATCAAACTCTTACCAGTTATATGATTAGCAAGTATTTCCTCACCCCCTGTGGGCTGTCTTTTCACTTTCTCAGGAATGTCTGTTGCCGGCACTGGTTTGGCTCAGTGGATAGAGCGTCGGCCTGCGGACTGAAAGGTCCCAGGTTCGATTCCGGTCAAGGGCATGTACCTTGGTTGCAGGCACATCCCCAGTAGGGGGTGTGCAAGAGGCAGCTGGTCGATGATTCTCTCTCATCGACGTTTCTCACTCTCTATCCCTCTCTCTTCCTCTCTGTGAAAAATCAATAAAATATATTAAAAAAAAAAAAAAAGAATGTCTGTTGACGTCCTCACACATGTCACGTGTTCTCTTCTGTGCTGTGATGTGACACATTGAGCAGACTGTCTTGTTCCGCTGCCGGATGACGCCCAAACCAACCCAGCTGAACAGACGGCAATGCGTCTCCTCTGGGCCAGTTGCAGGGCCGGGGGCTGGGGCTGCAGGGGAACCACCGTCCTGCCCTCATGGAGTTCACAGCCCGTGTAGAATGATGCTGTGACTTATGATGTGGAAGGTTCCTGATTCTGGCTAAGTCAGCTCTGTGTGCCGAGGCCGGGTCCACCCATCAGACCCACCTCCTCACCTCCGAGCAGACGCACCTCCGATGCGGGGGCTCAGCTTCACTTCCTTTATAGCATCCAGCAGGCCAGGTCCCTGTTAGCTGCCTCCACCGCACCGGCCTCCCCTGATGCACTCGTTTCTCTAGCCTGAGCACAGGGCCTGGTGTGGTGGCGCTGGGTGGGTGGGTGGATAGATGTGTGGGTGGATGTGTGGGTGGGTGGATGGGTGGGTGAATGTACCGACGGCACTGTTCCAAGCCCTTTACATATGTCACATCCTTTAAGACTTCAGTGATTTGGAAATCGAGGCACAGAAAGAGCATATAATGTGCCCCTGCTCACACAGCCAAAAGTGCCTGTCAATCACTTGGGGTGGGCGGGGCATGCCCAGCTGTGCCAGGAGGACCTTGGCACGTAGACCAGAGGACATTCAGATGAGGACTGGAAATGGGTCCGTGGAGCCCACCCCCCTCGTCCTTCCCAACTCAGCTCCTGCCTCCCCAGCTCTGGGAGGAGAAGGCGGTCCCGGGGGCGGGAGCTTGCAGCCGCCGGCGCCCCAGCAGGAGCCACACGGCTCAGGAGTCCCTGCTGGTGGGTTGGTTCCCACTCACGTCAATCACGGCCCTCAACTGTCAGCATGGGCGCACGGGCCTGGCTTTTCCTGCTGCGTAATGAAGCATTAAAAGCCTTCCGCCCCTCCCAATCCACTTGATAAGGCTCATGTGGCCATTCGGTGGACAAATGACTGGTCGGCGCACTTAGCCCTCAGAGTTCACTTGGCTCCCCTCGGCCTCTCCAAGATTGGGCTGGGCTGCAGGTTCCCACCCCGCCGAGCCCCCGGGCCCGGACGCCCTGCCCTGTAGGAGAGGGCCATGGGCTGCACCGCTGTTTGCTTCTGGGTGTGGTGAGCAAACAGTACCCTCGGCAGCCAAGATCCACTCCTTTCCCGGCACACGGGGCCCGGACGTCGTGTGCCCACACCGGGCCCCGGGCGTGTAATGATTTTTTAATGCGTTGACAGGGCACCTCGGCAGACGTCTGCGCAGGCCGCTTGTGTGGAAACGGCTATTGATGGGAGCTTAGCGCGGAGGCGTCCTGGCCATCGTTGTTTTTTTAAAAAAATATATTTAATTGATTTTGTACAGAGAGGAAGGGAGAGAGATAGTTAGAAACATCGATGAGAAAAAAATCATCGATCAGCTGCCTCTTGCACACCCCCTAATGGGGATGTGCCCGCAACCAAGGTACATGCCCTCGACCGGAATTGAACCCGGGACCCTTCAGTCCCCAAGCCGACGCTCTATCCATTGAGCCAAACCGGTTTCGGCATCGGCCATCGTTTTTATTGCATTGTTTCCTGGGCGGCGGGCAGCGGAGACTGCAGCTGATCAGGAGTGCAGGGGGAGGGCGTGCCCATGGTGCCCCCTGCTCCTACGTGCCCCCCGGAGGTGGCAGTGCTGCCGTTTGGAGCGGTCTCCTCCTAGGCCCAGCTGTGTCCTGGTCGAGGGCACTCAGGCCCCTCTGCCCCACGCCACTGCACGTCCTACGCTACAAGCAGGATTCACTCCCCGCAGGTCCTGCGCCCCCACGTGCACTGCGCCCCCACGTTCCGCCCGGTGCCCAGTCAGGACGATGCCGGTTCCTGTGCGTTTCTGAAACCGGCCTGCTGCTCCTCGGGCCTGTCGCCTCACAGGTGGGGCTCCCGGCCTCTCGGCTCCCCTGCTCGCCCGGCATCGTGGCGGGTCTCGGCACAGCTCCGGGAGCGGCACATGCCATTGGCTTCACCGCGGCTCCATGAGAGACGTGATTCTGGTGAAGAGTTTGGGGAGGTTTCCATTCCTCTGTAGATGGATGGATGGATGGATAGTAGGTAGGACAGATTTCCAGATAATGATTTTCTATAATATATCATCTTTCTCTACAAATGGAGATATTTGTAAGTTAAAATCTGTCATCAGTATGGCTGATTTCGGGTTACAGCGTCACCTCAAAAGTAACCCCGGCTACTTTCCTCATTGCTCACAGTGCGTTTTTAAAACCCGCCGGTTGGATTTGTGTGTTTGGTGATATGTTTCTGCCTGCGGACCTCAGAGGGCGGGCTCAGGGGGGCTCACACTGCCCCCCCCCCAAACCTGTCCGGCCAGGAGCACCACCAGGGACCTCAGAGGGCGGGCTCAGGGGGGGCTCACACTGCCCCCCCCCAAACCCGTCCGGCCAGGAGCACCACCAGAGACCTCAGAGGGTGGGCTCAGGGGGCTCACACTGCCCCCCCCACAAACCCGTCCGGCCAGGAGACCCACCGGGCGGGCGCTCCCTCCCAGCCGGTTATAACTGAGTCACCGTCCCTGCCATGACTCTGGTTCTGTTTAAACAGACTTTTCCTTTTCAAACAGTTTCAGATTTACAGAATTACTGCACAGATAGCACAGCAAGTTCCCACATACCCGTGGCCGGTGTCCCGTCATTCACGCCTTACACCGTGTGGGACACGGTCGCAGCGGTGGGCTGACACGGACATATCAGCATTAGCTGACGTCTGTCTTTAATGCACAGTTTCTTGGCTTTTACCGAACATCCTTTCCTGTCCCCGCACCCCATCCGGGGCACCCCGTTACCTTTCGTGGTCACGTCTCCGGAGGCTCCGCGGGCTGGGACAGTATCTGAGGGTCTTTGTGTTCTTCCCTGGAACTTTTTTGTCACCATTTGCCTGAGGTTGTAGGGTGGGGAGGACCCCGGGGGTGAGGGGCCCTGCTCACCCCAGCGGCAGGCACATGGTCTCAGGGTGACCCGCCCCGTGATGCCGACCTCGCTCACCTGGCTGAGGTGTGCGGGTCAGGCTCCTCCCTGGAGTTCCTTGTTCTCTCTTGACCACTGGCGTCTGCAGTTCCGGAGTCTGACTGATGGCCACGGGAGGTTTTAGATCAGAGCCATCAGTTTATGAAAGTGCTTGACGGAATGTGCTGAGCTCTTACCGCTCGTGGGCTCTCCGCTAACGGATATTGTAGCATCAGCGTTCCTCACTCAACCGACAGCCCATGCGGTTACAAATGAAATGGTACCTGACACGAACAATTTAAAGCCCTCCCGTGGCCAGGGTGGTTACCATTACTCAGCTGAGCGATACGCCGAGTCTTGGCCTCCACTGACCGCCTCATGGACACACAGAGGTGCTCCAGCGTCCATGTCCAAGGGACGTCTTTAAGTAATTGTCACTGGTTTTTAATAAATATTCATCTATTCAGGTGCTTTCCTGCCCTTAAGGAGGCTAAAGCGTGTCCCGTGTCTCCTCCAGAGACCCCTGGATTTGAGAAAATCAGGTCCAACCTTCAGGCAACGGAAGGAAACTGGGGCTCAGAGAGGTGGAGGGATGTTCCTAGGATCACACAGCGGCTTGGTGGCAGAGCGGGGACTGGAGCTCACGTGTGTTTACTCCAAGTCCCGCGCTCACTCGCCTCCTTCCTATTCACCTTCCAGGAGGTGAGTGTGTAAGGATGGCCACCGTGGCGGTCCCTAGTCAGTGCCACCTGCTTCCTGCCGCCACAGAAGAGAGAGGGGATGCCGTCTCTTCAGCTGCATGGAAGTGGCTGTCCTTAGAGAGCAGTCGTATAGAAAATGCTCGGAGCTCCTGGAAGGCCGGGACCCCAGGGCATGGACAATGCCCAGGTGCTGAGAGGCAGGAGGGCAGAGGGCACGAGACCTGAACCAGGAACGAAGTGGGTTCACTTCCCTCCACGGGGCCCGCCTGGGCCGCTCCCTGGGCGGTGGGTGGTGGGCGGTGGGCGGAGCCACCTGCAGTGTTTAAATGTGTTCCCTGCTCACTGTTCTTTCTCGGATGAGGGGACCAGCCGTGTTAGTTGAATCTGTATGAGTTTGAATCTGTACCAGTTTGCTGTTCCCCCGTGGGCAGT
Organism: Nyctalus aviator; assembly: GCA_036971965.1. Taxonomy (NCBI): domain Eukaryota; kingdom Metazoa; phylum Chordata; class Mammalia; order Chiroptera; family Vespertilionidae; genus Nyctalus; species Nyctalus aviator. The sequence goes on along the minus strand of CM072929.1, from coordinate 6,431,315 downwards.
GTGGGTGGCTCCCAAGCATACGTAGGCTGCTTCACATTTTACACTTAACTCTGGTTTTCAGAAAACACCCTGCTGCCCTGGCTGGTGTGGCTGTGTTGGTTGAGCGTCATCCCAGGTACCAAGGTCTCTGGTTCCATTCCCGGTCAGGGCACAGGCCCAGGTTGTGGGCTCAACCCCGTGTAGGGGGCGTGCAGGAGGCAGCCGATTGATATTTTTCTTTCACATCCATGTATCTCTCTCTCTCTCTCTCTCTCTCTCTCTCTCACACACACACACACACACACACACAAATCCATTAACAAATCTTTAAAACAAAACAAAACACTGCTTTGTCCTCCCTTCTCCCAAATAAAAAAACCATAGTCCACTCAGGCATTTGGATAAAATATAAGAAAATGGCGTTAAAAAGCATCAGGGTGAAGGGGGAAATGAGGGACGCGAAGGACAGAGCCAGAGGGACCAGGAATAAGTCCCGGCAGGCAGAGCTCCCCTGGCATCTCTGGCCTCACAGGCCACGGGGCTTAGGAGGGGGTCTCTCCAGCTTCCCTGGCGCAGCCACCGATCCCCACGCAGCCCTCCCAGGAGCACGCTCCCCCCGCCCCCTCCCCGTCTCCTTTTGCCTTAAATGTCTTCCCGAGACCTTCCCAGTCTGCTCCATCCACTTGGGAGTGCTCCTCGGCCGTACTCCCAGCACCAGCCCGCTCCTTGCAGCTCTGATCAGGCTTCATAATTAGATGTTTTAAATTGAGGTGTTTGCCAGGGTCTTAAATGCATTGGTTTCAACACAGATTCGTGTATCTGTGTAACCCGCACCCCATCAAGACACAGACTATTCCAGCTCTTAGCCGTTGTAAATTGCACTGCTAGGAGCATAGGAGTGCGCACATGCTTTCTGATCGGTGTTTTGAGTTTCTGAGGATATATTCCTACAAGTGGGGTCACGGGGTCAAGTGGCAGTTCCACATTTCATTTTTTGAGGAAACTCCACACTGTTCTCCACAGCGGCTGCACCAGTCTGCCTTCCCGCCAGCAGTGCACGAGGGTTCCCTTTTCTCCACATCCTCGCCAGCACTTGGCGCTTAGATTTGTTGATGGTAGCCCTTCTGACAGGTGCGAGGCGATAGATCATGGTCATCTTAGTTTGCATCTCTCAGATGATCAGTGACTGAGCATTTTTTCCTATGACTCTTGGTCATCTCTAGGTCTGCTTTGGAGAAGTATCCATTTAGGTCCTTTCCCCGTTCTTTAATTGGACTGTTCGTCTTCTTTTTGTAAGTTGTATGAGTTCCTTATATACTTTGGATATTAACCCCATATCAGATGCAGCGTTGGCAAATATGGGCAGCTCGCTTTTCGTTTTGTTGATGTTTTCTTCTGCTGTGCAGCTTTTTATTTTGGTGTAGTCCCATTACCAAAGAATGTGTGTGCATATGTGCAATAACCCATGGACTCAGACAAGAGTGGTGAGGGCCTGGGGAGGGGGGCAGGGGGCTTAGAAAGGGGGATATCAACAAAGATAAAAATAAAATATAATCACAAAAAAATGGTATAGACTATTCCTATCACCCAGGAAGGGCCTCGGACCCATGCCCCATCGCCCCTCCCTCTGCCCCTCCCACCCCGTTGGCGTGGGAGAGCCACAGACATAACCTCTGCTGCTCAGCAGACGTAAGCTCCGTGCACCGCGGGAGGGTGTGCGACTGCACATCTCCCACGGAGCCGAGCGGCTGGACCACCGTCTGCGTGTCCATCCTTCCGGACAGACTGCTTGTTTCCAGTGGGAGCCATTAAGAAAACTGCGAGAAACAAAGCTTTGGACAGACATGCATTCTCATTTCTCTGATAAAATGCCAACAGCTGGAGCCCGGGGTCAGAGGCAGAGGTGTGTGTTTATTTAAGAAACTGCCAAGCAGTTGGCCAAAGTGCCCCCCCACACACACACACCCCCGCTGCCCAGTGTCTAAGAATGTACAAGTAATTGGGCTTTTGTGCACTGGACTTATGGACTGCCCTCCCCAGGTGTAACCGCCGGGTAGCCAGGGATTGCCGGGTAGTCAGGGATTGCACCGCTGCTGGGCAGGCCAGGTGCTCAGTCCACGTTTGCCAAACGAAGGGCACACCTGCACTGCAGCCTTTTCCTGCTGCGGAGCTGGGACCCACCCCCTGCTGTGGACGGGGAGGCAGGGAGGGCTGCCCAAACGGCTGCCCCTGGCCCACCAGGAGCGCCTGATGGAGGTGCTGAGAGTTCCCTCAGGAGAAAGGGCAGAGAAGCCGCGTCCTCCGCCAGCCAGCGTGGCCGCTCTGTGCCGTTCTGAAAGGCTCTGAGTCAGGTGTAACCGGAGCTCCGGCCGCCCAGGTGAGGGCTGGGGAAGGCACTTACCGAGAGCCCCCGGGACCGCCCCGAGATCCCGTTTGTAACTGTAACCGAGATTGCTTGTTGAATTACTTGTTGAATGGGGAGATGGAAGCAGGGGGGGTGGGGGCGCATAGCGATGCAGAATGAGTCCTTGGGGGAAATTGTCCGATAAGCCTCCTTTCTGTCAATAATTAGCTGGGGCTGCACCTGTGTGCTTGGGCTCCCGGCAGAGGCGGAGAATAGAACGTGCCACCTGCTTCTTGGAAGACGTATCGCTGATCGGCGTGCTCCCGCGGGAGAGGCGGCGTCCCATTAATGCAAAAATCTCGCCAGGCCACAAGGCCTAATGAGCCTGTGAAAAGGCGCTCACGTTCACGGCCGTCGGGAAATGCGAGGGAAACCACTCTGGGAAATGGATAGGCGGCATTTGCTGCTGGTGAGCAAGCGTGGACACAGGGCCCTGAAAGCCACGCCCGGGGGGGTCTCCACCAGAGCCGCTCACGTGCGCAGCCACGGCAACATAGCGTGCCTGGCAGCGAGGTCCGCAAGAGCCCTGACCGCGAAGCTCCCGAATGCCCAGGAGCACGGGGATGGACACGCACACGGCCCGGCCCGCCACGGCCCCTCCCACGGCCCTGGCGCTGACCCGGCCGCAGTAACCCCCAATGTCGGGGAAGAACCCAAAGGTCACAATGAGCCACGGAGGCCGGGGGCGCATTGTGCTCATGTAACACGCAGAAACGGCCCGACGCACACGGAGACAGGACGGCACAGGCTGTCCCTCTGGGGTCAGGAAGGCGCTCTGGCGCCTGGCAGGTGTGTGTGTGGTTAGCGAAAGCGTACTGAGCTGTGGCTTTACCTATGTGAGTGATACTTCCGTGGCGGTCTCTGAGAAGTCAGGTTCCCAGAGCGAGGTGTGTGGGAGGCAGCCGGTCAATGATTCCCTCTCATCATCCATGTTTCTCTCTTTCCCCCCTCTCTCTCCCTTCCTCTCTGAAATCAATCCTATATAATAAAGAGGTAATATGCAAATCGACACTCACGCCCTCGCACAAGATGGCTGCCCCCATGTGGTCAAAGATGGCCGCCACAGATGGCTGGCAGGGTAGGGTAGTTGTGGGCGATCAGGCCCCCAGGGCAGGGCAGTTGGGGGCAATTGGGCTGACAAGGGAGCAGTTAGACGTCGATCAGGCTGGCAGGGATTGGTTAGGGGGTGATCAGCTGTCAGGCAGGTGAGCAGTTGGAAGCCAGCAGTCCCAGATGTGAGAAGGATGTCTGACTACTGGTTTAGGCCCAATCGCCCTAACTGCCCTCCCCTGCAGGCCTATGGGATGGGGCCTAAACCAGCAGTCAGACATCCCCTGAGGGGTGCCAGATTGGAGAGGGTGCAGGCCGGGCTGAGGGACACCCCTCCCGCATGCACAAATCTCATAATCTGGCCACTAGTACACACACACACACACACACACACACACAAATTTTTAAAAAGAAGTAGGGACAGGGCAGTGCCAGAGCCATCCCTGCTCTGAGTCACCTAAGCAGCTCTGGAGGAGACGTGCTCGCTGTCCAATGTGGCTCCGTCCGCAGTGGGTGCCCCAGCTCCGCCCACCCCAGTGGCGCTCAGCTTGTCGCCCATCGCTGTGGAAGGTGGGAGCCAGGGCAGAGCAGAGGGGCACAGGTGGGGCAGCATGGCGGGCTTCTCCCATGGAGGGCCTGCGGGAGGCCGAGCTCAGAGACCCCTGCTCCTCGTGGGTGCCACTTGTCAAGCAACTGGCTGGCACGCATTTTGAGGCGTGTCCAGTACACTAAGAATTCTAGACCCGTGGGAGGTGAGCAGACTGTGCCAGGCCCTCGAGTTGGGAGGACAAAGATGAGCTCGCCATCCGGAGTCTCCATCACACGTGTACTACCATGTTTCCCCGAAAATAAGACATCCTCCGAAAATAAGACCTACTTACAGGTTTCCTTCTGAGTGAAATATAAGGCATCCCCCCGAAAATAAGCCCCCCCCCCCCCAGGCTAAACATGAGAGATTTGGTCCACTGATTCTGAAAGAAATGGAGTCACAAGAAATTCACCAGGAAATTCAGGAATTGGATTGTTATGATGATGTTCCAGAAGATGATGACATGATTGTCACTGAATAAATGAGTAAATTCCTGATACTGTAGGATTCGCAGTTTGTCCGGTTTGTGTTGACAACTACCGTACTACTGTACCATAGACAGGTAATAAATATCCTTTATTTTCATTTAACGATAAATGTGTACCGTATTCTTCTTCATGGAAAAATAAGACATCCCCTGAAAATGAGACCTAGCGCGTCTTTGGGAGCAAAAATTAATATAAGACACGGTCTTCTTTTCGGGGGAACAGGGTAGCTACCTTGCGCCGTGTGACAGAGCACCACAGAACCTCTCGGCTCACAGCAGCCCCAGGCCCCGTCTCGTCGTCCTCCTGCGGCTCAGAAACCCAGCAGTGGCGTTCTGGCTGGGGGGCTCCCGTGAGGTTGCGGTCACCCTGTCTGCCAGGGCTGCCAGCATCCGAAAGCTGTCCCCAGGAGGCCGGGGGCCGCACCACGTGGGCCCCTCCGAGGGCTGCTCGGTGGGGTCCCCGCATGTGGGGACCGGCATCCCCCAGAGCCTGTGGCCCAAGAGAGAGCGAGGAAGAGGCTGGCCTGCCTCACACGACCGAGGGTCGTGGTCACTCCGTGACCTGCTTGTTAGAAGGTGTCACTGAGGCCGGCACCCACGAGAGGAGGGGAGATTGGGCTCCGCCTTCTGAAGAGAGGCATCTCGGAGAACTTGGGGGTGCAGTGCAAAAGCACCCAGCAAAGCTCAGGGTCAGCAGTTTGGAGGTGGCGGCTCGGGGTTCCCATCCACACGTGGGACCACTCATCTGGAAGCAGGGGATGAAACACATGGAGACAGGCGTGCATCCTCTGTTCCAGGGGCTGTGACCATGGGCCTCTCCGTTGCTCTGTCTTTAAAATAGACCGCGGAGCAATAGGCCTGTCCTTTCGGGACCGCCCTGGGCTCTTTTATTCTCAGCAAACCACGGTGGCCACGTGGGGCTGACTGTACCGGCGGGTGGAATTAGAACTGGTGACAAAATTCCCGCCACAAGTGCATTGTGCTCGTCGCCATGGTCACTGAGCATCTCTTTTGGGTTCAGAACTTTGTTATGGGTTTTGTTTTGTTTTTATAACCTTGTTTACTCCCCAGGGCCGAGGTCGGCAAACCGCAGCTCGCGAGCCACATGCGGCTCTTTGGCCCCGTGAGTGTGGCTCTTCCACAAAATATCACAGCCTGGGCGGGTCTATGTGGAAGAAGTGGCGTTAGAAGAAGTTTAAGTTTAAAAAAATGTGGCTCTCCAAAGAAATTTCAATCGTTGTCCTGTTGCTATTTGGCTCCGTGGACTAATGAGTTTGCCGACCACGGCCCCAGGGCATGCCTGAAAGGTAGGTATCCTTCTCCTCATTCTACAAAGATGCTGCGGCTCAGAGAGGTCGGAGCACCTTGGCAAAGTCACGCAGCTTGTACCAATAGGTCAGACCAGGAGGCCCGTCTGGGCTAGTGTCAGAATCAGGGAGGAGGTGGCACGCTGCTTAAAACGTTAATGAAAAAAGCTGCGCATCCCGTGCCAGCTTATTCGAGGAGCATCTGTGAGAGGTGCCTAAAGGCTCGAAATCTCCCCTTCTCGGCGGAGCCGGCCAAACATGGCCTCATTGTTGATCTTCCGATGCATATTTTTAGTGTGAGGTGGGCTGTGTTTATTTTTTGATAAATAGCAAAAAGGAGGTTTCTATAAATAAAGCCACGACTTTCCCCCTCCCCCCCTCGTTGTGCTTCCTGTGCACGATTCACAAGTGAGTGGGCCAATCGGAGGCGGGGACCAGTTCCAAAGAATTCAAAGCGGAAAGTTCCCGTGAGGAGCGGAGCGGGAAGGGAGCTGCGGAGGCGCCTGGGTACGCGCCGAGCGCCGTCGGCCCAGGAGTGCGCTTCGACGGTTTGTCATGACAGTTACCTGGAGGGATTACCAGTCTGGGACGGTGGCTCTTTTAACAGAAAGCCATCCTTTTTCTTTAATTTTAATTTTAATTTTTTTTTTAATGTAGAACAGTTGTGGACCAAGTGATAAAACTGTTTCCACTTCTCAGTCTGCAGTGCCCACATGGGGTCGGGGAGCACAGAGCCACCGCAAGATTTTGGTTTCTTTGAGTCCCTGGTCTCCGGGGCTCCGAGGCAAGCCCAGAGCAGAGTCCCCTGTCCGTGCCAGGCCCCCAGACCCCATGGAACCTGGGCCACTGAAGGCCACACACAAACTCCCAACAAACGTCAGGGGGTACATTTGCAGTAGCTCTTGACTGCCACTGCCACCACTGAACAAACCAAAGGTGAACCCTTTCCAGACTGCGGCTAGGTGGTGACGGGCCCTGGTCCCCAACCTTGTCTACCTGCCCCCCGAGCCTCATCATTGCCGCCTGCAGGCCGACTCCCCACCTAGCATGGAGCCCAGCACAGGAACTCGCATCCAGTCTGATATCCAATCTCCTCCGCGCCAGGCCAGTGTCCCAGTGGCCCCCTCTCCCTCCTACCCTCACATTTCATCCCTGCCTACCCTCTGTACCCCCTCCAGCCTTGTCTGCCTCCAGCTCTGTCCAACCAGCCGGCCAAGCCCAGAGATGGCCGGGCTGGGCTCTGCCCGTGTCCACACGCCACCCTGGAACCTGACCCAGCATGCATTTTGCTCCCTACCGCCTCCACTCCGCTCGCTCCCTGTCCCCACCCCCACGCACCACCCTTTCTTTCCTACAAGCTCTGGCCGTCCGGGGAGCCGTCAGCTCTTCCTGTTTGTGGTGGTAAAAACACACACCATCCCAGGCACCCTCCTGACCGTTGGCAGTGTGTGGTGCAGTCGTGTTAACCGCACGTAGAGGGCCTCTGGGCCCATTTCATCTTGCAAACCCGAAACTCTGTCCCCACCAAACAGCAACCCCGCGACTCCCCCTGCTCCCCCCACATGTCCCCAGCACCATCTTTCTTTCTCCTTCATGTTTTTCAACAGTTAGTCTACTTCAGGTCCCCCTAGATGTGGGCTCACACAGGTTTGTCCTTCTGTGCCGGCTTCCTTCACTCGGCACAGTGTCCTCAAGGCCCGTCCACACTGTTGCAGGCGTCAGGACTCCCTTCCTTGTCCAGGGTGAGCACCGCGCCATTGTGCGGAGGGGCCAGGCATTCTGTCCGTCCGCCGATGGACACGTGGTTGCTCCCACTACCGTGAAGAGTGATGCAATGGACTCGGATGTGCAAATAGCTCTTCAGGATTCTGCTTTCAGTTTCTGGGAGGGGACGGCTGGAGCGTACAGTGATTCTATGTTTAGTTTCCACACCGTTTCCACAGCAGCTGCACCATCTTGTGTCCCCACCCGCAGGGCACAGGTTCCAAGCTCTCCACAGCCTCGCCCGCACTTGTTCTTGCCTGGTTTTATTGCCACCGTAGTAATGGGTGTGACGTGGCCTCTCTCGGGGTTTTGGCTTGCATCTCCCTGACGACCGGTGAGGTTGAGCGCCTTTCGTTGCCTGTCGGCCATTGGTGTCTGTTCTTCGGAGAAACGTCTATTCAGGTCCTTGGCCCACTTTTTAATCAGATTTGGGGGGTTTCGTTTTGAGTTGTAGGTGTTTGCTCTCTGCGTAGGTTGCCTCTCTCTCTGTTAGAGTTTCCTTCAATGCACAGAAGGTCTCAGTTTGATGTGGTCCCACGGGCTTGTTGTCGCTTTTGTTGCCTGTGCTTTTGGCGTCATATTCAGGAAATCATCGTCAGCCCTGTCCAGTGTGTTCAGTGGTTAGAGCATCAGCCCGCACACCTAAGGCTCTTGGGTTCAATTCCTGGTCAAGGGGCATACGCCTGAGTTGCAAGTTCGATTCCCAGCCCTGGTTGGGAGCATGTGAGAGGCAACCAATGTGTCTCACTTCAATGTTTCTTCTCTCTCTCTCTCCCTCCCTCCCACTCTCTCTAAAAATCAATGGGAAAATAGCCTCAGATGAGTATTAACAAACAAAAAGAAAAGAAAAAAGAAAAGAAAAGAAAGTCACCCTTAGATAGGTAAAGCTTTTCCCGAATATTTTCTTCTTGGAGTTTTATAGTTTCAAGTCTTAGCTGTGGGTCTTGGATCCATGTAGAGTTGGTTTTTGTATGCGGTGTGAGGGAAGGGTCTCCGTCCACCCTTTTGCATGTGGGTAACCAGTTCTCCCAAACCATTTGTTGAAAAGACCGCCTTTCCGCACCGTGTGGTCTTAGCTCCCCGTCGAAGATCATTTCGCCTGTATACCCGGGGATTACTTCTGGGCTCTCTATTCTGTCCATGGGCCTGTGTGTCTGTCTGTATGCCGCCACCATGCTACTTGGGAGCAATTCGCTCTTTTAAAAAGTGTGGTGTTTGCCTAATTATTTGGCAATATGTGCCTTAACCTGCGTTCACTTTCCCCCCAACTTTGAACAAAGCAGGTGCCCTTTAGACTTGGTGACAATTGGTGGCCATTCAAAGGGGGACTGCGCTGTCCTGGCCATTGACCGTAGTGGAGTGTCTCCCAGCCTTCCCCTCCCTGGGAGCAGAGACACCGCCTCCAGGAAGCCCACGTGGATGCGGCACTCAGACTGTCCCGCACATCTTAGTGGGGGGCCATCAAGGAAATGAGGGATGAGCATGGTCCAGCCACAGAGTCTCCAGTGAGACCAAGTCACATTCCACAGGCGATTAGCCATGGGCCGGGGCACTCAGACGGCTGTCTTGGGTCCAGACACCAGAAGCATTTCCCACACGTGCCCCCAGACGTCTGAAATGACGACATCACCCTGGCAGGTTTTATTATTTCCTTCTTTTAACACACAGCAGAATTTATGCCGATTGGGGACCGAAGGACAGGAGGCACGGTGGAGCGGCTTCCCTGTGTCACCCGCTTGAGTGATGTGACAAGCAAGAGCCAGCTGGTCGGGGAGGGTCTGGGTTTGCCGGAGCCTTCAGGGTGGGGTCGTCATCCCTCGGTTTCTAGCAGCCTGCACGTGGGTGCCCGGCCGCAGCTCTCAGACGTCGTGAGAAAGTTTCTGCAGAGGACACAGACGCTGCAGGTCACCCAGCCTCACCCGGGGAAGGGCAGGGCCTGCGGTGCGGACGGCAAGGACCCAACTCTGCTTCCCTCGTGTGGCCAGCAATTACTCCGTCCCTGTGTGTGAGTGAGATGGGGTTGGGAGTCCCCTCGTGGGGTCTGGGTTTGAAGGGCAGAGACGCGGACTCCTCAAGTTCATACTTCTTCTTTTTAAAAAATATATGTTCTTTATTGATTTCGGAGAGGAAGGGAGAGAGAGAATCATCAATGATGAGAGAGAATCATTGATCAGCTGCCTCTTGTACGCCCCCTACTGGGGACCAAGCCCACTGTGCCCTTGACTAGAATCGAACCCGGGACCCTTTAGTACTGAGCCAAACCAGCTAGGGAAGTCCATGCTTCTGTTAGGATTACTTTCCCCAGACCAAGGGCCAGCCCGGTGCACTTGCAGGCCATCCCAAAGGAGAGCTGGGAACTCCACCACTCGGGCTCTAGCCACTGCATTCTGTGTCTGCTTTTCCCTTAAAGGGAATCACATTACCTTGCTGTGGTGGCTGTCACACAGTCCCACAGACGGCAACTGGAACCACAGACGTTTACTGTTCCCGTCCTGGAGGCTGGAGTCCAAAATCAGGTGTCTGTAGGGCTGGTTCCTCCTGAGGCCTCTCTTCTTGGCACGATGGCCATCTTCCCCCTGTGTCCCCACATGGTCGTCCCTCTGTGTCCTGATCTCTTCTTACCAGTCGCCTTGGATGAGGACCCAGGGTCTTGGCACTGGCCTGTACACAGTAGACGCTCTGTGAGTACAGCCTGACTGTACAGGGGAAGAGCCAGGTGCCAGAGAACAGTGGAGGGAAAGGCTGATGTAATGGGTTAGGGGAATCTCAGGAGGGCCTCTTGGAGGTGGAGACCTTTCTGCTGACAACGCACAGGATGAGTAGGAGTTAGTCAGGCTGAAACGTGCAGGAAGGGTGTTCCAAGCAGAGGGAACAGTATGTGCAAAGGCCTGAAGCGGGGAGAGCAGGATGGAGGGACTGAAATGCAAGGAGTCTGGCTGGAGTACAGCAGCTGAGGGACTGGGGGTGGAGTTATGCAGGTGTCAGTACCTTATAGGCTAATGTTTGGGACCCTCTCTTCCTCCACCTGATCCCTGCCTCTCTGTCTGACCTTGCAATTCTAAGAGGAGCACCCGTGGGCTCTGGTAGCCACAGCAGCCATCACCCTGACCTGTGCTGACTGCCCACACACCAGGGTACAGAATTATCTCACATTCCCGCTCTGGTGCTGGAAAAATGTCCTCCCCCCCATTTCCAAAATTTAATTTTCTCCTTTCCACGGAGCCGATGGCCTTGAGTAGGCACTCTAAGGTGCTGCATCACAGTGGGGAGGTTTGTTTTTTTAGAGGTTTCCAAACTTTAGCACTTTAGAAACATAAATATTTAAAGAAGTCCACCGCTTGCCTCATCGATGAAAGCCTCAGGGAAGTATTCTTAGATCACTTCTTAAAGATCAGCAGAGCGTAGAGCGCTGACTCATTCCTGCAGCGTCCGCGCTTCTCAGAGCTTCAGTAGGGGGCTCTGGTCACACAGTCAACAGAACTGCTGCCTGCTGCAGATATTTTCACCGGGGATTGATATCCACATCCAACCATGTGTTCATAAATCTATCCACCTATTCATCCATCCATCTATCCATCCATCCGTCCATCCATCCATCCATTCATCCATCCATTCATCATCCATTCATCCAGCTAGCTATACAACCATACATTCAACCACCCACCCATCTATCCACCCATCCATCCAACCATCCATCTATCTATCCACCCACCTACCCATCCATCCATTCATCCA